>CM060901.1:852988107-857988107 GCA_030737815.1 Allium fistulosum | reverse complement strand
CGGACGAAGAGACATCGCACAATCGCTAGTCTAAATCACAAAAATGATCGTCATGATCATAAGGAAGTGTCAATCACACCAAGCTAGTAAATATATGAGTTTAGCTTCATGTCCCATAACCACTTGCTTAACTTAAATATTTACGAACAAGCTGTAAATTTTCACTAGGAAATTGTCACAAAAAGGGTTCAATCGAACAAGTCCAAGAGCTAACCGACGAAGTAAACGCAAGCGTTTCATACCACTTGTTATACTAGGCCGTTTAATTCAATTTCTCATACGAGTGAAATAAAGGCTTGTATATACTAATAGATTGGAAAACGGTTCAAGAAAAAGAACTTTGTAGTAAAATAGTTTTGAAATCGTTTGGAAAAAGGGATTTTAATATTTACTACTAGTATAGAAAACCTTTATATTTTTAAAGTGACAAATCACAAAAATGATTGTAGAAACAATCAATCACAAGAATTCACATACGAAGATGTGAATGGAATCCAGAGAAATCGATACTGAATCCATCAGAAAGTATGTTCACAAAAATCCCGAAGAAAATGTCATCAAAGTTGCTAATAAATGATAGCAACAAATCGGGGAAATGATCAAGAATCGATTAAATTAGGAAACCAAGTCAGTTCACTAAAATTTCACATTCGAAGACGTGAATAAAATCCAAAGAATTCGATTCCAAATTCATCAAAGTAGGAATACCCAAAAATTCCAGAAATAGAAGTTATCAAAATCGACAAAGGTGATAACAACTAATTAGAAAAGAAGAATCGATTATCAACTGGAAAAACAAAGCAAATCGAGCAGAAATGCATAAATGACTTCAACAAAAGTAAGAATCAAGTCAACGTTGAAGTCAACAATTAATAGCCGCAGTCGAGTATAAAATGAATCAATCATCATTATCAAAGAAACCAACGGCAAACAAAATCAGAGTCTTGAGAATCAAGAAATTAGCAATTTCTCAAAAACAAAGTGACCGAAGTCGAAGGGAAATCCAGATGAGGAAAACACAAAATATCAAGTTCAAAATCGCTGAGATTCAAACTAGATGTGAATGAGAAATCAAAATCACTCAATTTGCAACTGGTCCAGCTATTTTTCATCACAGTGTAACAAGTACATAATGACACTCATAGCATAGAACAAAAGTGGAACAAAGTCCAAAAGTAAAAATGGCTTTAATTTGCCAAATTAAAACAAAATCAACATCGGCTAAATCAATTCAAAGCCGAAAACACAAGAATAAGCGTTAGGAATTCATACCTAACAGTCAAAAATAGTCATATGTAAAGATGAGAGATAAAACATCGACAAATAGTTGTAACGCATGTTCCATCTAAGTTATGTTTTATTATTGTCCTAAACCCCATGCTCTGATACCAAGCTGTGACGCCCCACCTCTATACCCACGCTAGCCAAGAACACTACGGTGTAGTGCTGTCAACTAGCACGGAGAATAAGGCGGTTGAGGAGCGACCATCTATGTAATTGCTTTGTGCGAGCACCGATATGTCAGATAATAAAAACATTGCATTTCAGCTTTTAGAGGAAACCCGACATATCGATACAAACTCAAAGCTACTACACAGTGGCTATAATAGTTTAGGACAATAGATATAAAAATAACACAGATAACATAAATGCGGAATAAAGATGGAACGAAAAGTCTCATATATACAATAACTGATATCAGTTACAATACATTTGACACAATACAAATGATACAACTACAATTGTCGACTCAAGAAGTTATATATACAAGTACATTATCGACTAATATACATGAATACATTATCATCTTACAATAGACACACTGGCTACTACAACAAGACGAAGACCACTTCCAATGATATAAAAAGTCTTCATAGCTCTAGTAGCAATCCAAAGCTAAAAATCTACAACCTGTAAATACTCGGTCTGACCCGAGTATTACATTCAAAAGAAAATAATACTCGGATCAGTCTAATTCAAAATCAGTTATTAGAGCATAGAAGCAATAATAATCAATCTCAATATAGATGACAGTCACAGAAATCTCGTATATCCAACTCTCGATACGAGATTTGGATAACGGCAGAAATAACACTAAACAGTGTTAATCCACAAAACAGAAATCCAAAGCAGTTTAAGCAATTGAAATGTCAATTTAAAAAAATATCAATGCTAATTGGCTGCAGTACACGCTAACGTGTACTGCCTCGCCAATACAGCCTACGAATTACGCAACAGGTCGATGAATTAAGGATAAAAGAAATATCGATTAAAATCTGTCAATTCTGGGTGGCTGCAGTGCACACACGCGTGCACTGCCTCGCCACCACCGAATATAAAGTCACCACCACAATGAAACTGCAGTGGCAAACAGGTATAAGGACGAAGGCAGGCTGCAACTAAACTGCAGAAAAGTCATCAACAGTTCAAGCATACGCAGCAATAGAGACGAGTTCGAGTACATCGTGAAGCAGAACCAAGTGCAGTTCAACAACATAAAGCTTCAACTAAGAGAATCCGAAATATGTACACTGAATCAACATGCACAAACAAATGGTCAAGCTGCTAGCAAAAATCAACCCAATGTCAACTCAGAGAACAAAAGCAAGTGCTACTGAACTGAGGCAAAATAAACATACATGTATGGTGTCAAGTGAACAGACACATGCAAAGGCAGCAAGACAAGTGCAGAACAAAAATGATCACATTCAAAGCTATGTGATTTCAAGTTAAAGACCAGAGGGACATAAACAACTGTAGCAGTGAAGATTAATGTCAGATAAAGCTCCCATCAGGATCACCAGTAAACAAGTCAAGGCAGTGAAGTAATTTAAGTCTCGATCTCCAACCAGCAGGTCAGAGACCAGGATATAAGGTGGACAAGCATTGTCAAAACAGTGGACTATCTACAAGTCATTAAAACAGTGCAATTAAAACATGCACACTTATATAAATGTATGCAAGAAACAATACATAAGTACTCAGGTGGGATGCAAATCTAAAGAGGTCGAAACTTTTGCGACTTGATGAAATCAAAGCCATGACGCCATCAAATGAATGCAAACTGCCTTATATATGCTCAATACTTCGTAAAACAGGTAGGCAAACTATCCCAAATGGTCAAGACAGCTGCCATAAATGATCAAATGTGTGTGAACTCAAAACTTGGGTGTAATCAATCTAAATGGTCCCAAAGGCACAAGTGAGCAACATGAAGTCTGTGTGCCTCAAAGTCAGAGGCAAATGAAAAATGCAGACGACACATAAATAAAGTCCACACGAGCTCAATGCATCAGTGAGACAAGTTCAAGAGGGGTGGCAACTAGTTCGAACCAGGCTAAAGTCACCAATAATATGCAGTACATGTCTCGAGCCCAAGGTAGTGCAAACCAAAAGTGCAAATGCAAATTAAACAACAACCGTGATGAAGATGCAGTGATGGAATAAAAAGGCCAAGACCAATATCAAACAAGTCAGTGCCAAAGTGTTAACCAGGTCAAAAATCAAGTGTGTCATGATCGAACAAAACATATGAAAAGGTCAGAGATAAATCCCAAAACCAAGTCCAGATTCAAAGTCATGGATCAAAAGGGATTACCAAAAATGTCGAAATCTGACTTAATTATAAACCCAGAAATCATCATAGACTGCGGGGTGGACAACAGAGCAAAGCAAGAACTATCGAGTTCAAGCATGAATCAAAGGAAAAGCAACAGAACACTAATCAGAGAAACCCCAAAATCACGAAAATCGAACAGAGCTTCGAACTCTAACAACTCAAAGCATGAATTAGATGTGAGCGGGGGAGGAACCACTCACCTTGTTCGAAGTGAAGAGCACGCTTGATCGGAGGAGCAAGCAACAAGGATCATCTCGAAATCGATTGAACCAATCACGCGCTTCGACAGACAAAGCCCACAAACCAGAGCGCAAGAGGAACGGCAGCCCTAGCAAGCATCGAAAGAACGAACGAGGCCAAGCCCTAAATTTCTCAGATCGAAGAAAAATCGCTGAAGCCCTAAGTTTTGTCGCCATTATTTTGTTGATCTCGAATTTGGGCCTAGGGTTCACGAATGGAGGAAACGGGTTTTCTTTTTAACTGAACAAATAGGGAAAGAGGTTGTAACCTTCAACGTTCATGACACTTAACAGATTGTTAAAGCTCGTTCATATACAAGTGCAAAAATTCCAAACAACGATTAACCAGGAAAAGAAATCGTCAAAAGATGATAGTTAAATTGGTACAAAATACCGGGTTGTTACATCACATTTAGGGTTTCATTGGCTATTTTGATATAGACCTGGAATTCGTTGGTTTCATTGGTGACCAAGCTTTCCCACGCTTGGCATGGGGGGCATAGGCTGGGGCGAAGATGATGGCATAGGCGGCAAAGTCTAACATTGACCGAGGTGGTTGTACGAGGTGATTGAATGAGACCTGGAAGCGATCGAAATGGAGTATGGCGGCCAATTCGGGTAGGCATGGACGGAGGCCAAGGAAAAGGGGCAACGCGTCAAGGTGGAAATGGAGAGTTTGTTGGTGTCATCGCGATAGTCGCTGGTGGCGAGGGGAGTCCGTCCACGTGCATGTGTGCACGGTCGTGCATTTGATTTTGTTCCAGGCAATTTTTGGATATCGATAGTGAATTTGGGAAGAAGAAAGGAGAAGTGTTGTAGATTGGAGCGGGTTGCGTTGGCTTGTGTATTGGGCTCGTCCCATTTGCTTGTGAATGGTGATAATTTTATCATTTACCTTGTGTATTTAAATATATAAAAATGTTGGTTAGACTATAAATTGCATAATTCGCTCATATGTTATCTGTTTTGCACACTGGTTTTTGTGTTGTACTCATATTGATGAGTATAACATTTTAGTGTAACTTGTTGATGGCTTTGAACAAGTAAAATTTTATGACATATTTAAACGAACCGAGTTTAAATCAGGTTATTGAATTTAATAACGTCGTTTAAATTTATATGCCCTAATTATTGATGTTTATTTGGCCAAATAAATTACCATTGAGTTAAAATGGATTTAATATGGTAATTGGACATCTGCTAGAGGAATAAAACACTGTTCCGCTAATTAAATAAATTTGATATCTAATTAGAAGAATAAGTCCCTGTTCTGCTATTCTATAGATTTGGACATTTGATTATATGTCATAAATTTATATGCCATTCTGGATAAGTAATATGTTAACCAATGACGGTTAAATGTTAAATTATTTATTTAGTCGTTGATTATGTGAATATCTGTTATTAACTTGAAAAGTTAATTAAATGATATAGTAGCTTGTTTATGTACCATGGTGATCGTTAAGCCTTCTTCGAATTTGAAAAGCTAATTATTGATTTGAAAATTATTTTAAGAATAATTATTTTTATTATAAGGTTTAAATATAATTATTATTTAGTAATAAGATTTAAAAAGGTAATAACTTATAAATAATAATAATATTCTAAAGATAATTTATAATTGTTTTAAATAATGATATAAATTAATTATTTAATTAATATGGTTCTTAAAAGTTGTCTCTTAAATTTTATTTAAGAATGTTTTTAAAAGCTATTTAGTTATTGTCTAGAAATGTTTTAATTTAATTATTTATTTAAAATGATTTAACTATACTTATAATTTTAATTAAAGTTATTTAATGATCTTGATTTAAGTTATTTAATTAAATTTATAGGTTAATTAATTATCATATTAATATTAGTTTAAGGTTAATTAATTATCGTTTTAATAACGTTTTTAATTTAATTAATTACTATATTAATATTGTTTTTGAAATTAACTTATTAATACAATAATAGTGTTTGAAATTAACTTAATATATTATTGAATAGATTCTAAAGTATTATTTTAAATAAGATTTGATTAAAATGAAATAGAAGGATGTTTAAATAGTAATTTGTTATTTAAAGCTATTTTAAATAACTTATGGTTTATCAAGAGGACCTTATTGACTTAAAGGGTCTATTAATGAGTTGGACTAAATATGGGAAGAGATTTATAAAGGCAGTTTGGAATTTATTAAGAATGTTTTATAAAGGGATTGGTGTTTTGGTTTCTCTGTTTTAAGTGAATTTGGGTTTGATCATTTAAAATACGATTTTAAAATAGAAAATCTTTCTAAGTGTTTGGTTAATATACTTTCCAAGTTTGAAAGTGAAATGGTTAAATATATTTATACCGGTGAGATAAGTATATGGTTATATTTTCTAAGTATCGAAAATATAGTGGTTTGTGAATATACCTATTCCGTTGAGATAAGTATATGAAAGTGATTTCCAAGTATCTGAAATGTGAATTTTGTTTATCTAAAAGATTTATTTTGGAGAGGGTTAGTGATTTCAATGGAAAATGTAATCTTTGTTTGAAATGTTAGTTTATTTGATAGTTAAATAACCGACCATCGAAATTTAGACCCGAACCTAACTTTGGAAATATCTAGGAGAAACACGTGAGTTACATGGCACAATCATGTTGTACTGTGCGTGTAAATCTTGTTTTGTTCTCTTAGGACAATGATAAGGAAATCCGTCCACTAATGGTTAGGAGGTGAACTCCACTCATATCCTTGTTTTTTTATTTTCTAAAGAACCGGGGTTGAGTTTACTGGAAATATCGAAAGTTATTTCGAAGAGACCGGGATTGGATATGTTATCCAAAAACCACATCGATCCAACTCAAGCGTTTCAAACTGAAGACATCTTGAAGAATATGGAATCGAACTACTAGTCCCAAAGGTGATTCCAAAATGGATGTAGTAGAAGTAGTGCCTTCGGTTTGTCCTTATCCTGGACAAATTGTATGGATGAATGCTGACACTGCATTACTGCATGGAAGGCAGTGCTAGCATTCCAAGTGGGATTGCTATTCAAATGGCAAGCGTAGCCTCAAGCTTCATCAATCGGGAATGACTAAAATCAGGGGAGATGCAGCAAGGCTAAGTGGTTCGCTCCCATTAGGATGTGTCATCACCTTTCTAGATACATCTACATATTTATGGATTGGTTGTGCATGAGATCTCAATAAAAAGGGTTGCAAAGAAACAGGGGTGATGACATATTCGGTACTATCCAGTCAAGGGTAGGCCGGTCTTGTGTTGGCAGGGGACCACGGCGAGGTCCTCGGTACAATTTCTAGACATGTACAGTGGTAGGTGGTACCCCGGTACCTTATCAAAGTATGGAATCCAGTCTCCAATACATGCCTTTACGGTTTTGATTGTAAAACCTAGTATACTGGAATTTAATTAATGTCACAATTTCAGCTATGATTAATAAGTCTTTGTACTCTAGACATTATTGTAATATCACCAGATTTTTCTATAAAAGGTTTTAGTTATCGTAAGGTAAAAACCTTTCTGTGTTTATCTACGGCGTGGTCTTACAAGATACCATTGTTTTTCAAATGGTTATTGAAACTTTAAGAATCCATTGATTGTGTTTCTCATGCTGGTTTTGCAAGACTTACCCGGGTGTTGTTTCTTATAATGCTCGGGTGAGACCAAGCATATTTCCAGGATTGACCGGAGGGTTGGAGCTTCAGGAGGAAAGTTGGGGCCCAGAGACATATTCACATACATGGTTATTTTTCCATTGCATTCATGGTTGTATTTATCAGCAATTGTGAGGACGGGTTGTTATAACTATCCATGCTGAATAGATTAGATACTCTGGTTGATGTATGTATATACATATATTAGAGTTTTGTTTTTGTGTAAAGGTTGATTATATATAATAGATTATTCGTTCCGCTATGGGATTCTGTGTTGTTTAGTTTTATTCTTATCTTCTTTCTTCTTCTTCTCCCTAACTATTCGCTTTCCCGTTTAATTTGAGTTGGACATGTGTGGTTTATTGTCTGCCTAAACTGTATGGATAAGTGGGTTGTTATAGTTGGTATCAGAGCTTAGGTTTAGCGTATACATAGGCTTTGGTGGGTTGACTCATTTAAGATAGGGTAAGCGAGACCCTAGGATGTGTTTGAGAGTATTTATAAGAGCGTGTATTTGTTATTTTCATAAAAATGTTTTATATTGTGTTGTATGATTTGTTGAGTGGCTTAAGAATTCCGGTCGATGCGTTTGGCCAACGTTATCGATAGGAATTTCCTAAACACTCGAACAAGACCAATTGACACAGTATTGTTTTAAAATGGGTAAATGAAATAATTTTACCCAAAATTATATTTTATATATAGAAGAAGTATCTTTCCCAAAAAGTTATTATAGTTATTCTTGGTTCTACTTGGTTGATAGGAAATGAAAATATTCCGTTATTATCTTCTAGAATTTGATTAGTCATGCTCGCCCATTTCTGAGCATTGACAATTAACAATTGCTTTACCTTGAATATCCTCCTTTTGAAATCTGGGTGGGGTAGATAGGAAATTTAGGATTATTTAAACGTACCTTGTGAATTTAGCTTCAAAATTTGAATATAAGGCGTTCGTTAATAATATTAGGTTAAAATCGGATTTCTAATGATTGTTTATTTAAAAGAAAATTTGAATATTTTGAAATGAATATTAAAATATAAAAAATTTAAGTTTAAATAAATGTTTTTTTAAAAGAAAATTTTGAATATTTTGAGATAATATTTGAAAATGATTGAATATAAAAGTTAGTTGTTTTAAATCGAGTTTTTATAAAAAAACGTTTATTAAAGAAACTTAAATATTGCTAAAGTAAATACTTGAAAAATGGTTTATATAAGAAAGCTAAAATATTTTTGAAATAAATATTTGAGGAATGATTTCCTTTAAATGGGAATATTTTATACATTTGATTATAAATCAAAAGGAATTCGAGAGTTTAAATCTCGGTGATTTTGGAAAAATGGTTTTCATGGTTTACAGGTTAATAATGGTAATTGAAAATGTTATTGGTATAAAAACATTTCTAAGTGGGCAATCTCTATCATTGGGATCTTGCTGTATAATTGTTTTGATAAAATAAAATTTTATTTTATTCCAAAAGTATGGTTTGAATTACCAAAAAGTAAAACGGTATATTATTATTTCAAATGATTATGGAGAAAGGAAATAATAATTTTAATTGTGATAGTTTTGGATCTTAAATGGGTGTTTGGTGTATCAATATTTTGGAAATAGCTTGCTTAGAAATATATTTAAGTATAAATATCTTTGAAAAGGAACGTTATAGAAAAATGGGTATTCCTTTGGATTTGGTTTGGGGAATGAGTCTCGATTTGTCTTGTGAATATCGGAATAATCTTCTAAGTGACGATCGGATGTTTGCTTGGGTGAGCGGTATTGTGCACTTAGTAACTTATTCTCTTTGTCATTGTACAGACGGGACGAGTTCAAATCCGGACGAATCCAAAGTAAGTTGGAAGTTGATAGTTGGATAAAACTATTTATTTGGAACTATATTTATTATTGTTTCAAAATGGATTTGAAAGAAGGAAGTGGTCTTAAGTTAACTAGTTCGAGTGGCTCGGAAATAACTAAAAATGGGTAAGAGACACGTTCGGATGGAAAATGTTTCTCTTGAGTATTATCCTTATAGTAAGGAAAATATAATACTATTTGGTAGTACTCATATACTTGGTATAATTTTGGGGTTAATCGGGCTATATGTATATTTGTTATGGATTAAAATATACAATATCTCTTCAAAAGTTATTTAAAATAAATATCCAAGTATTTAACCCTTAAATTTTCAAAATATATAGTATCGTTTCAAAAAGTATTTTGAATTGAAACCAGGTGCTTTAAATTCTTAGGTGAATTCAAAAAATAAAAGTTTGAATTATAGTTCTGTATACCCTTAGGGAATGATATGGAATTTTATCGGTTTGATAACTAAAGCTATGTTTTATGAAAAAGTTTTCATTAATAATTTAGTTAGAGTAGAGTTGGTATTAGAAATAACCAATTAAATAAGTGCGAAGGTGGATGTAGATCATTTCTCTTCCCATATCGTTTTGATCTAATATTCGAGTACAAGGCTTTGAGGTGTTTCACACCATTCCAAATAAGGATCTATTACTCAATTTCCGACGGCGAGCACTTGATGAGGGTTCTTGATATGGAACCAAGGTTTTCTATCATAGCTACAGCTATGTAAGGAGAGCAGAGGTTCTTAATCAAGGAGCCTGATCTGGGTCCGTAATAGTAAACCGGGTGAGCGATACTGGTTTGGAAGTGGAGTCATGTATTCGAGTAATGATCAAAACAGAATTAGTATATGAATGATCTATGAACATCATGCAGACTTATGAATAATATTTAGGGTTCTTGTGATGAAATTTCGAAGACGAAGTTCTTTTAAAGGGGTTAGAGTGTAACAACCTATACTTTTGGGTCCTCGAATTTGAATATTTAACTTGTTTAAATATTCATATTTGAATTAAACTATAATAAAATCTCTGTTTCAATTTGAGACTTGATTTCCAATGACGTGCTTTTAATTTAATTTTTAGAATTTTTCCATAATTTTAATTTGGGAAAATAAGTAAATTTTTGTTTGACGTATATTATGGAAAACGCTGGCATTTTGAGACTTCATGGAATTTAATAACCTGTATATTTTTTTTATTTTGTGATCAGGTAACATTTTTATACGCGATCATATTTTGTTCTATGTCAATCGCGGCTTGGAATCGGGAGCGATACAGTATGGTAAGGTACCGTAATTTATTTTAGAAATCAACACACATAAACATACACACACACACATAATACATAACTTTTCCACAGCCACATTTTTGTCTCCCTTTGTTTGGCTGCGCCCCCTGCCTCCATCAGGTTTGATCTTTGATTTGATCTGGGTACTGAAAATTGTGAGCGTATAAGCATATATGTGTGTGTGTGTGTATATATATATATATATATATATATATATATCTGTGTGTATCTGTGTGCACGCGCGCTTAGAAACGCACAGCTTCTTCTTCTTTATTTTTTTGTTGCTTCCTCTGTTAATATCAGAAACCATAAAATTCAAAGCTTCCCTCAACTTCAAAAATCAACAACTCAAAATCCATCAACCTTTGAGAAATTCCTACTATAAACTTGTTTGTTTTGGAGTTTATTATTTTTTAAAAATAGTCAAGGGTCGCTTCGTTGAGTATAGTGGTGGTTATGGGGTAAAATCAGTAAATGGTCGAGTATTGGTTATTTTTGGGCGAACGGAGGGAATGAATGTTTTCGAGCCGTCGATCTATGATTTTTGGTGGTAGTCTCATGGTTTTCAGTGGCTCGGTTTGTCGAGGAGGAGGAGTTGTTCATTTTGGGTTCAAAAATTAATTTTCGACGAATCGGAGGTCGAGGAGATGATTGGAGTTTTCGAGTAGGAGCTTTGGGGCAAGGCGCAGGTCATGGCTGTGGCCGATTTTCGATTTTTGCTTTGGGGTAGCGTGGATAGCTTCATTTAGGGTTTCGGTGGCTATTTTGAGATGGGCCTGGAGTTTTTTGGTTTGCGGCGAATGTAGGCAACCGAGCTTTCCTGCGCTTGGCATGGAGGGGGCATAAGCTGGTGCGAAGATGATGGCGTAGGCGGTAAAGTCTAACACTGACCGAGGTCATGGTACAAGGTGATTGAATGGGACGTAGAAGCGATCGATATAGGATATGGAGGTCAATTCGGGTAGGGGTGGACGGAGGCTAAGGCAAGGGTGGCAGCGCGTCGAGGTGGCAACGGAGAGTTTGCTGGTGCCATCGCGATAGCCGCTGGTGGCCATGGGTGTCTGTATGAGACTTGATTTGAATTAAACTTTTGGGTCCTCGAATTTGAATATTTAACTTGTTTAAATATTCATATTTGAATTAAACTATAATAAAATCTCTGTTTCAATTTGAGACTTGATTTCCAATGACGTGCTTTTAATTTAATTTTTAGAATTTTTCCATAATTTTAATTTGGGAAAATAAGTAAATTTTTGTTTGACGTATATTATGGCAAACGCTGGCATTTTGAGACTTCATGGAATTTAATAACCTGTATTTTTTTTTTATTTTGTGATCAGGTAACATTTTTATACGCGATCATATTTTGTTCTATGTCAATCGCGGCTTGGAATCGGGAGCGATACAGTATGGTAAGGTACCGTAATTTATTTTAGAAATCAACACACATAAACATACACACACGCACATAATACATAACTTTTCCACAGCCACATTTTTGTCTCCCTTTGTTTGGCTGCGCCCCCTGCCTCCATCAGGTTTGATCTTTGATTTGATCTGGGTACTGAAAATTGTGAGCGTATAAGCATATATGTGTGTGTGTGTATATATATATATATATATATATATATATATATCTGTGTGTATCTGTGTGCACGCGCGCTTAGAAACGCACAGCTTCTTCTTCTTTATTTTTTTGTTGCTTCCTCTGTTAATATCAGAAACCATAAAATTCAAAGCTTCCCTCAACTTCAAAGCTTCCCAACTTATCAATACAATAATAGTGTTTCAAATTAATTTAATATATTATTAAATAGATGCTAAAGTATTAGTTTAAATGAGATTTGATTAAAATGAAATATGTTTAAATAGCAATTTGTTATTTAAAGCTATTTTAAATAACTTATGGTTTATCAAGAGGGCTTTATTGACTTAAAGGGTCTATTAATGAGTTGGATTAAATATGAGAAGAATTTTATAAATGGCTTTGGATATTTATAAAAGAATTTATAAATGAGTTTTAAGGATTTGAGAAGGAGAAGTTTTATAAACGGGGTTTGATATTTATTAAGAATGTTTTATAAAGGGATTGGTGTTTTGGGTTTCTCCGTTTTAAGTGATATTTGGTTTGACCATTTAAAATATGATTTCAAAATAGAAATCTTTCTAAGTGTTTGGTGAATATACTTTCAAAGTTTGAAAGTGAAATGGTTAAATATACTTATACCGATGAGATAAGTATATGGTTATATTTTCTAAGTATCGAAAATATAGTGGTTTGTGAATATACTTACTCTGTTGAGATAAGTATATAAAAGTGATTTCCAAGTATCTGAAATGTGAATTTAGTTTATCTAAAAGATTTATTTTGGAGAGGCTTAGTGAATTCTATGGGAAATATAATCTTTGTTTGGAATGTTTGTTTATTTGATAGTCAAATAACCGACTATCGAAATATAGACCCAAACCTAACTTTGGAAATATCTAGGAGAAACATGTGAGTTATATGTCACAGTCATGTTGTACTGTGCATGTAAATCTTGTTTCGTTCTCTTAAGCCAATGATAAGGAAATCCATCCACTAACGGTTAGGAGGTGAATTCCACTCTTATCCTTGTTTGTTTATTTTCTAAAGAATCGGGGTTGAGTTTACCTAAAATATCGAAAGTTTATTCGAAGAGACCGGGATCAGATATCTTATCCGAAAACCACTTCGATCCAACTCAAGCGATTAGAACTGAAGACATCTTGAAGAATATGGAATCGAAGATGGAGCATTGAAGTGCAAGGGCTGCTTACTACTAGTCCTGAGGGTGATTCCAAAATGGATGTAGTAGAAGTAGTGCCTTTGGTTTGTCCTTATCCTGGACAACTTGTGTGGATGAATGCTGGCACTGCATTACTTCCTGGAAGAAAGTGTTAGCATTCCAAGTGGGACTGCTATTCAAATGGTAAGCGTAGCCTCAAGCCTCATCAACCAGGAATGACTAAAATAAGCGGAGATGCAACAAGGCTAAGTGGGTCGTTCCCATTAGGGTGTGTCATCACCTTTCTAGATACATCTACATATTTATGGATTAGTTATGCATGAGATCTCACTAAAAAGGGTTGCAAAGCAACCGGGGTGATGACATATTCAGTACTATCCATTCAGGTTAGGCCGGTCTTGTGTTGGCAAGGGATCCCGGTGAGGTCCTCAGTACATTTTCTAGACATGTACCATGATAGGTGGTACCCCGGTGCCTTGTCATAGTATGGAATCCAATCTCCAATACGTGCCTTTACGGTATTGATTGTAGAACCTAGTATGCTAGAATTTAATTGATGTAACAATTTCGGCTATGATTAATATGTATTTACACTTTAGACATTATTATAATATCACTGGATTTTTCTATTAAAGATTTTGGTTATCGTAAGTAAAAACCTATTTTGTTTATGTGCGGCGTGTTCTTACGAGATACCTTTGTTTTCAAAAGGTTATTTAAATTTAAGAATCCATTGATTATGTTTCCCACGCTGGTTTTACCAGACTGACCCGGGCATTGTTTCCTATAATGCTTGGGTCAGTCCGAGCATATTTCCAGGTTTAGCTAGAGGGTTGGAGCTTTAGGAGGAAAGATGGGGCCCAGAGACGTATTCACGTACATGGTTATTTTTCCGTTGCATTTATGGTTTTATTTATCGGCAATTGTGAGGACAGATTGTTATAACTGTCCATGTTGAATAGGTTAGTATACTCTGATTGATGTCTATATATACATATATTACAGTTTTGTTTTTGTGTAAAGGTTGATTATATATTATAAATTATTCGTTCCGCTATGAGATTCTGTGTTGTTTAGTTTTCTTCTTGTCTTCTTTCTTCTTCTTTTCCCTAACTATCCGCTTTCCCGTTTAATTTTGGTTGGACATGTGTGGTTTATTTTCAGCTTAAACTATACGGATAAGTGGGTTGTTACAATATGTTATCATTCCACTATGAGATTCTAATACAACTGATAAGGAGTTATCCATCAAATGTGGGTCTATTATTTGTTGAGCTTTCTTCAAGGTTAAAATCCCAAGGAATACGAGTCCTAATACCCATTTGTAAAGTCAACAGATTTATATGCTTTGATTAAGGTTTGGTGAATAATAAAAGATTAATTGGAGCCTTATTAGAAAAATGAAATGATAACATTTAACATTCCTAATATTGTAAGAATATATACTATATAATGTTATAATATTCTACATTGATAGATTTGTGCATTTAATAAAATTGATAAAATGTTTATCAATTAAAATATACTAATGAACTGAATTGTAGATTGACAAATAGAAATATAACATGTACTTACTATTAATACTTCTTGCATGTAAATGTTTTCTATACCCATGCAAGTGCCTAACAACTTCTTAACACATTCATAATTTGGTCACTTAAATGTTTAATTGGCCGAAACCGTTTATTGCATTCTATGAGTTCCAAACTCAAAAGCAATACAAGACTATGGATATATTATCTATAAGCTATCACATATAAATGTAATATAATGAATGGTCATAGTTCGTAATGTACGATACTTCAATAAAATTAGTTAATTCAAAACAAACAAATAAACCATACTGTGAGATCGAATCTTCAATTTGATTGATTGCAATAAAGATTGTATTATGTTAAATGTGACACAAGATCAAAACTATAATATAGACCTAAAAACTCGTTTGCTGAAATATCAGTTTGATCAGTTTACGTAAGGCGCATCATATTTGATGTCCTTGGATGTTAAGGATAATCAAATGAATTTTTGTAAAGAGTTTGTTATGATGTTGTGGTAAGGGTATTCTATTGAATGGTTCGACCATCTAAAAACGAAAATGAATGTATAAGATAGATGTGATTTAAGGTACAGTTGGGATGAAGAGAGTGAATGATCACCTTCGCTTTATAAAGAAACATCGGATGCGAGATTTGTAATAATAATGATTAATACTAAACACTGGAATAAGAAATATGATTTCTATTTCGAAAATGTATTTCGTACAGAAAATTGTTTTCTATGAGATTTATTTCCTTGAGTTTAAGATATTTGATCAAAACTCTCCACTCTAAACTAGTTGCAGTATTTGAAATAAATAGTCTATATTAAGCGGATGATGGACCTCCGCATTCGGTTTGCTATTATAGTAATGGTTGAAATAGTCAGAGCATGCTGTATAACACTTATTGAGTGCATCAAGTTATGAAAATTATTTTCGTAAAACATACCGCATATTATTTATGAAATAAAAATATAATACGGTATTCGTTTTCATACCAAAAACAATGCATTGAAAATACTAAAGTATCTAAAATTATTTACAATTGTTTTGGAATTATTGATTATGCTGTAGTTTTAAGAAATAATTTTAGTATATGATTATGAACCATATGATATTAGATCATTATATCTCGAACAATTAAGAGCTATGCACCCATTTAGCGGGAATGTTATAAGAGTTGATGAACTCTTCGGATTGATACATATGGATGTATGCAATCATAAGTCTATTTATACCAATATGGTTCCACGTACTTCGTCATATTCACCGATGAATTATCATAGATATGGACTTAAGTATTTGATACATGTGTATAAGTGTATGATAAGATCATAAAATATAAAATAGAAGTAAATAATATAACATGCGACGGAATTGATTCGATTTGATCGAATATGTGAGTATATTCGAAAGAGGTATGCGTGTACCTAATATGAATAAAGATTTAGTCTCGAAGATCACTTCTCTTTATAATACATAATGATGTATTGATAAGGAGTAATCAAACTCTGTAGGAAAAAACACCATTAATGATGAGTGAACTTAAGTTAAATTCTTCCTATAAGGTGTGTACTTTAGAGTAATACATAAGATTAAAATTAATATCAACCAAAGAATAGTTTACATAACCATCCACAATAAAGATTTTATAAGAAACCCCAATATATTTTAGGCCAAGGAGTTGGCAGGTTTTGGGAGTCGAAAGAATGCACATAATAATGTTCGTGAGGGATCATATATGTATATCCCCAAAAGGAATTTAGGAATGATTTTCATTGGAACCTATTTATGTTTTGAACATACATTTTATAAACTAAAACCAAATTAGTTTTATATATAAGATAATTCATAAAATATTTACAAAATACCAATTCCATTACGCTAAGAAACAACTGTTGTTTCAAAAAACTAACTTCGTAGCGAAGGAATTTCTTTAAGAAATTATTTACAGTGAAAAGGATTTGGATACGATCCAAAGATAAAGTTGATTACAAGGATGAAATGATATTAACCAAACTTGAATGAACACAACGCATTAGAATGTCTAATGAGTATTCTAGTACATTAAAGAGAAACTATAAATTTCTTATCAATGTCAAGAATAATTAATCCTTGGTGTGTAACAACCCGCATATTTGTCAATTTTATATTTAAATATTTGATTTAAATATTTTATTGTTAATCGGATTTTAGTCCGAAAAGCTACTTTTTGCATACGGTCAAATTAGGACTCGAGACCACTTCCATTGAGTTCAAAACGTCGTTTGCAATCTTTTAAGTATAAACTTCGATATGTTTGGAGATAGTGGAATTTTCGTCACTTTTTGATTTGGGCTTTTGTTTGGACTGCTCCTTCTAACTCAGCCCCAACCCTCCTCCTCTTCCTCACTTTATCAAACACTTCAAGCTTCTTCACAAAAGGTGGTGGGAATGGGAAATTAAAATTCCTAGTTCAAGTCCAATTGCTAAATCAACATTCAACTTCAAATTCAAGTAGAAGATAGTGGATTCAAGCTTCGAATTGCTTCTCCTTGCTTTCAAGCTCCATCTTCATCCATTTTAGAGAAAAAGTGAGATTTTTAATCTCACATCTTGCCTATATCTGTCATTGGACTGTTGGGAATGGTTCCCTATCACTTTAACATGCACATTTGCATTTGGTTTGGATAGGATTGGCGAAAAACTCCACCTTTTAGCGTTTTTGGTGAATTTCCAACCTAGGTCGTTCTGGACCCTTAGGTCGCTCTGGTTCGTGGCGCGCGCGTGGAAAAGTCGCCTGGACTTAAGTCATAGGTCGTTTCCGACCTATAATCTCAAGGCAAACGTTAAGTCGTTCGTCCTGGTTTATCTCGTAGGTCGTCTCCGACCTAAGCTCCTGCTAAGTCGTTCGAGTTGGGTCGTTGGACCATTTACCTTAGGTTGCTCGCGTGCTTAGGTCGTTCTGGCTTAGGTCGCAGGGGAAATAGGTCATAGGTCGAGGCAGCTTTAGGTCGTTAGGTCGTTTCTGACCTTACATCACTCGGAGGCACTAGGTCGCGGCTGCACTAGCTCGTAGGACGCTCACGAGTTAAGCGTTAGGTCGTTCGACCTTCTTACCTTTTAGTTCGCTTAGCTCTATTTCCTTTAGGTCGTGAACTTTGTTCCTCTTAGGTCGTAAGACCTTATCTCTTAGGTCGTAAGGCCTTATCCCTTAGGTCGTTAGCACTTAGGTCGGACTTGTTAGGTTGCGAGTCCTTCTTAGGTCGCTCGTCTCTGTGTCTAGATAGGTCGCGTACCCAGTTAGGTCGCGTACCTCGTTAGGTAGCGTACCCAGTTAGGTCGCGTACTTCGCTAGGTCACAAACCCCCTTTTAGGTCGCGTATTCCTTTAGGTAGTATGACCTTGTTTATGTTAGGTCGCATGGTTCCCAACTTTAGGTCGTTAGGCCTACTTCTGTTAGGTCGCTCGACCACAAACCCCCTAAGTCGTAGGTCGTCTCCGACTTTACCCTTAGGTCGTATGAGCTGTATATCACTAGGTCGCTCGATCTGCCCCTCCTTAGGTCGCTCAACCTGTAGGTCGTTCCAATCGCTCTTTAAGCTTGGTCTTGTTAGGTCGCTTGGATATCTCTACTTGATGGTTTTGGAGCTGATTTCCTTGGATTTTTATTCACGTCTTCGAATGTGAAAAATTGTGATACGATTTGTTTCAACAATCGATTTGTGACTTGTCACTTTAAAGAATGTGAAGACTTCAATACTAGTAGTGAATATCAAAACTCTTTCATCAAAGCAAATTTCAACACTGTTTTAAATTCAAAGCTCTTTTACTCAAACTGTTTTCCAATCTACTAGTATATACAAGCCTTTACTTCACTCGGATGAGAAATCGAATTAAACGACTTAGTAAAACGAGTGGTATGAAACTCTTGCGTTCACTTCGTCACTTAGCTCTTGGACTTGTTCGATTGAACCCTTTTTGTGACAATTTTCTAGTGATGATTTACAGCTTGTTCGTAAATATTTAATTTAAGCAAGTGGTTATAGGACATGAAGCTAAACTCATATATTTACTAGCTTGGTGTGAATGACACTTCCTTATGATCATGACGATCATTTTTGTGATTTAGACTAGCGATTGAGCGATGTCTCTTTGTTTGTGAGGGAGACTAGACCCCGCTTTTGTGATGTTTCGCCATCACCTATATGGGGTAGCAACCCATGGTCTTCGGGCCATTTCTGTGTGGAAATTTAATGGATAGCTTCCATGAGATAGCATCTCGTCATGTGTTATACGCGTTGGTGAGTTTTCATGCTCTCGTTCATGTGTTAGGCCTTCCCCCCTTTTATGTGTTTTTTTTTCTGGATTTCTGGTGATGATTTCTGGAATTTGTTCTTCACCAATTTTCATGATTTTCATTGATATGATATCAGTTTTTGTGCATTGGTGAAGTTATGTGTTATTGACTTGTTATGAATACAAGTTTAGGGTATGATACCCTATTTTATCTTTGAGAAGATTCTTGTGATATTGATTAATCTCTGGTTGATTATCATTTACATACTTATAGTAGTATGCCCTTTACTGTTATTACATGTTCATGTCATGATTATTCATTCTATACCTTATCATCTGATATTTATAGCTAGACTGATCCGTTTATTATTTTCTTATAAATAATACTCGGGTCAGACCGAGATGTTGTAGGTGCTTCTGCTTGACTTCTCCTCAGGATTTTTCTAACTTTTGGCTAACTACTTAGATTGGTAGTTTTTGGATATACACATTCCATATACACATTATGTTGTGTACTTATTCTTTTGTATAGCACGTGTTGCTATTCTTTTGTATTATCGTGGATCTTTCTGACCACTACTCTGATGTACACTTTCTTGTGTTATATATTCATTCATATCTTCTTCCGCCTTTGTGATATGGATGTCTGTGACTGATTTATGTTATGATTTATTTCTATGTTCGTTTCCGAAGATTATATATAGCCACCGTGTGATAGCTTTGAGTTTGTATCGGTATGTCGGATATCCTCCTTAACTGATATGCATTCTATTCTATCTGACATATCGGTGCTCGCACAAAGAAGTTACATGGATGGTCGCTCCTCCACAGCCTCATTCTCCGTGCTAATTGACAGCACTACATCGTAGTATTCTTGGTTAGCATGGGTATAGAGGTGGGGCGTCATAGCTTGGTATCAGAGCCAAACTTCAGAACAATGTAGAATAACTTAACAAGGATCATCGTCCTAAGTCCACTTTAGGAGTTGTGTTTCATGATTTAGTTCGAGTCTTCGAACCGATTCATCCTGTTTTCTTTATGATTCCTTGTTACATCTATCAAGATTGCTTGATATTTATTTTGAGAATAACTTTTTTTCTTTTCTCTTCCATAAAGAAGAGAATGTCTAGACCTGGTCGTCCCAGAGCTGGACCATCTACTGTTACTCCCCAGGATGGAGTTTTTATGACCGCTCAACAGCTTCTTGATTTAGTAAAGAATGCTCAAGCAGCTGATCCCAATCAGGAACCTACTCATCCTAAGTCTGGATTTGCACGTTTGTGCAACGATTATACCAACTTGGGTGGGAAACCATTCAAGGGTTTCGAAACTATTATCGAGGTCCAGGCTTAGTTAAGAACATGCGATAGAATCTTTTCTCGCATGAATCTGGTCGATCTTCACCGTGTTCAGGTGGCTTCCAGTATGCTCCAAGAAAGAGCACTAGATTGGTACAAACTCCTCATTTCTGAAATTAATGAAGCTGATCTCACCTAGGAGCAATTCCGGGAATGCTTCGAATTAAAATTCGTACCAGAAGCAGAGAAAGTGACATTGGCTCGACGTTTCATAGACCTTGTTCAAGGTGAATCTTCCGTGACAGATTATGTCGCATCCTTCGAGTCACTATCTAAATATGGGGTTGAATACATCAACACCCCATTGAAAGAGAACCAGAGGTTCGTCCATGGCTTAAACAAGAATCTCAAGAAGCCATTACTTCTAAAATTAGAAGTTTCTTTCGATCAACTGATTGACATAGCCCTTCGTCTTGAAGAGGCTGGTAAGGACAGTGATGTTGGAGTGGTGGCCGCCAAACCAAACCTCAATAACAATAAAAGGCCTAACAATTTTAAAGGTCCTTATCCCAATAAAAAGGGTAAGCAAGCAACTCCTGCAGCAAAGGCATTTTGCCCCAGTGATAAGAAATGCTTCAACTGTGGAGCTAAGGGCCATTTTTCGAACAAGTGTTCAAAACCCCGCTCTTGTCGTTATTGTAAAAGTCCAGATCATTTTATGCATCAATGTCCTAAGCTTCAAGACAAAGAGGGAAAGTTAAACGTTGCTCAAGCCCCTGGAAACACATCTCGCGGTCAAGGTATGTCTCATTCTGTCCTTGATGGCATTATTATATTTCATGATCAACCTATTAGAGATCTCTTTGATACGGGTGCATCCCATTCTTTTATATCAAAGGAACTTGTCGATAATTTTTCTTTAAGTGTTGTTGCTTTAATGACTTCTTTAAGAATTGCGAATCCGGTTGGTGGATCCGCAACTCTTAGTTTACTTTGTAAAGACGTGGAGATTATTTTGTGTGATTTTTCCTTCCTAGCCGATTTGCATGTCATGCGTTACTTAGGCTTTGGAATGATTTTGGGTATGGATTGGCTTACTCATTATGAAGCTCATATCCTATGTCCTGAGCGGACTATTTATCTCCGTCATCCGCAATCTGTTAATCAGATTTCTATTTTTCTTAAAGATTCGGATTCCATTTTGGTTGCATCTTTATATTCTTTAAATCCTCGTGATAATGACAATGATGACGAGGAAGATGTTATTTCTCTTATTCGCGTCGTTCGTGAATTTTCCAACATCTTTGAGCCCGTTTTAGGACTACCACCTAAGCGAGCAATTGAGTTCAAAATTAATCTTATACCTGGTGCTCAACCTATTACTCGTCCTCCTTATCGCATGTCCAATAAGGAGAACGAAGAGATGCGCAAACAACTATCCGAGTTAGAGACGAAGCAACTTATTCGCTCTAGTTCCTCGCCTTGGGGAGCTTCAGCTATTTTCGTAAGTAAGTCCGATGGTACACTTAGGCTTTGCGTCGACTACCGCAAGCTTAGTGATCTTACTATTAAGAATAAATATCCTTTACCTCGGATTGATGATCTGTTTGATCAACTTAGTGGTGCTAGAGTCTTTTCACAATTGGACTTGGCTACCGATTTTCATCAGCTTCGTATTGCAGAGGATAGTATTCCTTTGACTTCGTTCCGTACTCGTTATGGATCTTATGAATGGCTAGTTATGCCATTTGGTTTAACGAATGCTCCGGCTTATTTCGTTGACCTTATGAATCGGGTTTTCAAAGATTTCCTCGATCGGTTCGTTCTCATCTTTATTGATGATATTCTTGTGTATTCTAAAACTGAAGAGGAACATGAAAAGCATCTTCGAATTGTATTGGAAACTCTTAGGAGCAATCAACTAAAAGAAAAAATTTCCAAATGCCACTTTTGGCAATCTAGTGTGAAGTTTCTCGGTCATATTATTTCCGAATCCGGAATATCAGTGGATCCTTCAAAGATCGAAGCGATTCAAAATTGGAAGAGACCGGAGAGCGTGACTGAAATCCGTAGCTTTCTCGGATTGGCTGGTTATTACCGCCGTTTTATAAAAGACTTTTCTAAGATTGCCATTCCTCTTACTGGCTTAACAAAGAAAGGTGTTAATTACATTTGGTCGGACAAATGTGAAACTTCTTTTCAGAAATTAAAAGCACTCCTTTCTGATGCTCCTATTCTTATTATCCCCGAAGGGAATCAAGACTTTGTCGTTTATACCGACGCTAGTCACGTTGGTTTAGGTGCCGTTCTTATGCAAAAAGAACGTGTTATTGCTTATGCTTCTAGGCAATTGAAGCCGGCTGAGACTAGATATGCCACACATGATTTAGAACTCACGGCTATCGTTTTCGCCCTTTGAATTTGGCGACATTATCTTTTAGGAGAAAAGTTTATACTTTATACTGATCATAAGTCTTTGAAATATTTATTTTCTCAAAAGGAACTTAATTTGCGTCAACAGCGTTGGCTCGAATTTCTTGCCTCTTATGACCTTGACATTCTTTATACTCCCGGAAAGGGGAATCGAGTTGCCGATGCACTCAGTCGTGAGCAACAAGCGGTTGTTTCCATGATGATATCTGAATGGAACGATCTCGAACTTTTATCCACTTGTGAAATTCGAGATCGTGTTTTCGATTTATGTTCATCTCTTGTTTTATGCAGCCTTGAGGCTCGTCCTTCGCTATTAGACTGCATTCTTGAAGCTCAACAGTTAGATCCTAAATTGGCTTTGCTTGGCCAAAATATTAAGGATAAAACCGATATTGAAGGTTTGAAAGACTTTGATATCGATCCTCGGGGCGGCATTTGAAAATTTGGTAAACTAATCGTACCAAATATTAGTGATCTTCGTAAAGATATTCTTGAAGATTCACATCGTTCCAAATATTCCATTCATCCCGGTAGTAGTAAAATGTACGCGGATATGAAGCGACTTTATTACTGGGAGGGAATGAAATCTGATGTTGCTAACTTTGTTAAGTGTTGCATGACTTGCCAGCTTGTCAAGGCTAAACATCAAAGGCCCGGTGGGTTATTGCAACCATTGGAAATTTCAGTATGGAAGTGGGATCAAATTTCCATGGATTTTATTGATGGCCTTCCCCGTTCTCGTTCGGGTCATAATAGTGTATGGGTGATTGTTGATAGACTTACTAAATCTGCCCATTTTATTCCAGTTCGGTCGAATCGAACCGTTCCTCTTCTGGCCAAACTCTTTGTTAAAGAAATTGTTAAACTACATGGAGTTCCTTCTTCCATTGTTAGTGATCGAGATCCATTGTTTACTAGTGGATACTAGAAGAGTCTTCAAAAAGCTTTGGGAACGAAGCTTAATTTTGGCACCGCTTATCACCCCCAGTCCGATGGATAAACTGAGCGTGTGAATCAAACACTTGAAGATCTTCTTCGTGCTTGTGTTCTTCACTTTGGTGGAAGTTGGGAAGATCATATTTCACTTGTTGAGTTTTCCTATAATAACAGCTTCCAATCTAGTATTGGTATGGCTCCTTTCGAGGCACTCTATGGAAGGCCATGCCGATCTCCTTCTTATTGGCTTGAGGCCGGTGAGAAGCTAGTTTTAGGACCAGATTTTATTCGTGATTCCATAGAAAAGATTGAACTTATTCGACATAGGATGAAAGAAGCTCAGAGTAGACAAAAATCCTATGCCGATAATCGAAGTAGGAAATTAGAATTTTCTGTTGGAGATCTTGTATTTATTCGTGTTTCACCTATGAAAGGTGTTGTACGTTTCAGTCGATCGGGAAAGTTAGCGCCTCGATATATTGGGCCATTTCCTTTCACTGAACGTATTGGTTCCATGGCTTATCGCCTTTCATTACCGGCTCAGTTTTCCGCCATGCATGATGTGTTTCATGTTTCTCAATTACGGAAGTGCCTTCGGGATTCCGATTCTATTTTTGAGTCCGGTGTGGTGGAAGAGATTGAGGTCTCACCTAATTTAACTTATGAGCAACATCCTGTTCGAATTATTGCTTCAGAGATCAAACGACTTCGAAATAAAGATGTTCCGCTTGTCAAAGTTCAATGGTCCTCTAATCCTAAGGATTGTTCTTGGGAAACTAGAGAATTCATTGAGCATACACATCCGGAATTACTCTCTCATGCTCTTTGAGGTAAACTTCTTATTTCGAATCTCTTTCATGTTAATATGCTTTTCTGGTTGTTACTTTTTATTCCCGTCTTACTTATTGCGAGGACGCAATTTCTTTAAGGAGGGGAGTCTGTAATAACCCGCATATTTGTCAATTTTATATTTAAATATTTGATTTAAATATTTTATTGTTAATCGGATTTTAGTCCGAAAAGCTACTTTTTGCATACGGTCAAATTAGGACTCGAGACCACTTCCATTGAGTTCAAAACGTCGTTTGCAATCTTTTAAGTATAAACTTCGATATGTTTGGAGATAGTGGAATTTTCGTCACTTTTTGATTTGGGCTTTTGTTTGGACTGCTCCTTCTAACTCAGCCCCAACCCTCCTCCTCTTCCTCACTTTATCAAACACTTCAAGCTTCTTCACAAAAGGTGGTGGGAATGGGAAATTAAAATTCCTAGTTCAAGTCCAATTGCTAAATCAACATTCAACTTCAAATTCAAGTAGAAGATAGTGGATTCAAGCTTCGGATTGCTTCTCCTTGCTTTCAAGCTCCATCTTCATCCATTTTAGAGAAAAAGTGAGATTTTTAATCTCACATCTTGCCTATATCTATCATTGGACTGTTGGGAATGGTTCCCTATCACTTTAACATGCACATTTGCATTTGGTTTGGATAGGATTGGCGAAAAACTCCACTTTTTAGCGTTTTTGGTGAATTTCCAGCCTAGGTCGTTCTGGACCCTTAGGTCGCTCGGGTTCGTGGCGCGCGCGTGGAAAAGTCTCCTGGACTTAAGTCGTAGGTCGTTTCCGACCTATAATCTCTAGGCAAACGTTAAGTCGTTCGTCCTGGTTTATCTTGTAGGTCGTCTCCGACCTAAGCTCCTGCTAAGTCGTTCGAGTTAGGTCGTTGGACCATTTACCTTAGGTCGCTCGCGTGCTTAGGTCGTTCTGGCTTAGGTTGCAGGGGAAATAGGTCGTAGGTTGAGGCAGCTTTAGGTCGTTAGGTCGTTTTCGACCTTACATCACTCAGAGGCACTAGGTCGCGGCTGCACTAGCTTGTAGGACGCTCACGAGTTAAGCGTTAGGTCGTTCGACCTACTTACCGTTTAGGTCGCTTAGCACTATTTCCTTTAGGTCGTGAACCTTGTTCCTCTTAGGTCGTAAGACCTTATCTCTTAGGTCGTAAGGCCTTATCCCTTAGGTCGTTAGCACTTAGGTCGGACTTGTTAGGTCGCGAGTCCTTCTTAGGTCGCTCGTCTCTGTGTCTAGATAGGTCGCGTACCCAGTTAGGTCGCGTACCTCGTTAGGTCGCGTACCCAGTTAAGTCGCGTACTTCGCTAGGTCGCGAACCCCCTTTTAGGTTGCGTATTCCTTTAGGTCGTATGACCTTGTTTATGTTAGGTCGCCTGGTTCCCAACATTAGGTCGTTAGACCTACTTCTGTTAGGTCGCTCGACCACAAACCCCCTAAGTCGTAGGTCGTCTCTGACTTTACCCTTAGGTCGTATGAGCTGTATATCACTAGGTCGCTCGATCTGCCCCTCCTTAGGTCGCTCAACCTGTAGGTCGTTCCAATCGCTCTTTAAGCTTGGTCTTGTTAGGTCGCTTGGATATCTCTACTTGATGGTTTTGGAGCTGATTTCCTTGGATTTTTATTCACGTCTTCGAATGTGAAAATTTGTGATACGATTTGTTTCAACAATCGATTTGTGACTTGTCACTTTAAAGAATGTGAAGACTTCAATACTAGTAGTGAATATCAAAACTCTTTCATCAAAGCAAATTTCAACACTATTTTAAATTCAAAGCTCTTTTACTCAAACTGTTTTCCAATCTACTAGTATATACAAGCCTTTACTTCACTCGGATGAGAAATCAAATTAAACGACTTAGTAAAACGAGTGGTATGAAACGCTTGCGTTCACTTCGTCGCTTAGCTCTTGGACTTGTTCGATTGAACCCTTTTTGTGACAATTTTCTAGTGAAGATTTACAGCTTGTTCGTAAATATTTAAGTTAAGCAAGTGGTTATGGGACATGAAGCTAAACTCATATATTTACTAGCTTGGTGTGATTGACACTTCCTTATGATCATGACGATCATTTTTGTGATTTAGACTAGCGATTGAGCGATGTCTCTTTGTCTGCGAGGGAGACTAGACCCCGCTTTCGTGATGTTTCGCCATCACCTATATGGGGTAGCAACCCATGGTCTTCGGGCCATTTCTGTGTGGAAATTTAATGGATAGCTTCCATGAGATAGCTTCTCGTCATGTGTTATGCGCGTTGGTGAGTTTTCTGCTCCCGTTCATGTGTTAGGCCTTCCCCCCTTTTATGTGTGTTTTTTTTCTGGATTTCTGGTGATGATTTCTGGAATTTGTTCTTCACCAATTTTCATGATTTTCATTGATATGATATCAGTTTTTGTGCATTGGTGAAGTTATGTGTTATTGACTTGTTATGAATACAAGTTTAGGGTATGATACCCTATTTTATCTTTGAGAAGATTCTTGTGATATTGATTAATCTCTGGTTGATTATCATTTACATACTTATAGTAGTATGCCCTTTACTGTTATTACATGTTCATGTCATGATTATTCATTCTATACCTTATCATCTGATATTTATAGCTAGACTGATCCGTTTATTATTTTCTTATAAATAATACTCGGGTCAGACCGAGATGTTGCAGGTGCTTCTGCTTGACTTCTCCTCGGGATTTTTCTGACTTTTGGCTAACTACTTAGATTAGTAGTTTTTGGATATACACATTCCATATAGACATTATGTTGTGTACTTATTCTTTTGTATAGCACGTGTTGCTATTCTTTTGTATTATCGTGGATCTTTCTGACCACTACTCTGATGTACACTTTCATGTGTTATATATTCATTCATATCTTCTTCCGCCTTTGTGATATGGATGTCTGTGACTGATTTATGTTATGATTTATTTCTATGTTCGTTTCCGAAGATTATATATATCCACTGTGTGATAGCTTTGAGTTTGTATCGGTATGTCGTATATCCTCCTTAACTGATATGCATTCTATTCTATCTGACATATCGGTGCCCGCACAAAGAAGTTACATGGATGGTCGCTCCTCCACAGCCTCATTCTCCGTGCTAAGTGACAGCACTACATCGTAGTGTTCTTGGTTAGCGTGGGTATAGAGGTGGGGCATCACAGTTTAATTAAACCATTAAGAGTATTAACTCTGTGATATAGTATGATGTACCGATCCAAAATAGATTCCAAGTACATTATCAAAATACAACTTTAATAGTTGTACCGAAAGGGATATGATCATTGGCTACAGTTTTGTCGTTAAGAGAAAGATAAATGTAGTTGGAATATAATATGATACATTGATAAGGATAATACCATAAATTTCAATTGCTTAAATTAACATAACAGATTCAACATTTAATGTGCTTATGTTAATTAAGTTTACTCATAATATTATCGCTTAGTATGACTTTGTATTTTTGTATGTATATGCTAAAATAGAAAATTCTAAATAATGATTTAGAGTAAACTACTTACAAATAACAATTAAAGTGTCTTGAAGTTAGTGGGAGTGATATTGAGTTTGTGAGTTTTCGGATACGATCCGAGAACGAATATGAAAGTATCAATCAAAAAAGCATCAAAATTGAATAAGTGTTTTGATAGAAATATCAAATAGTTTGATTATCAATCAAAATGTAGAGGAACCGTGTGTTCATAAGAAAGAGCATTAAGAGGTACATTGATATTTCTAAACTATAAGCAAACAACACACGTTGTTGATTTTTTAACAATGTACTAATGTTAAAATCATCCATAGTTGTTTTAATACTTGGCATTAGATCTGTAAATGACGTCTTTTATAGCAAGTATAAAAGATATTAGGAATGACCCAAGCGATATACAAGGATACCTTATTACATTATTTAATACAGAATATGTAAGATTGATCCCTTATGTTGGAACCGGGCTAGCACGTACAGAGCGGAAGATATGGGTTAATTTCAAAAAACATTCCCCTATTGGATCTATATTGGACCTATAAAGTCTAGTTTATTTAGAATATTTCTAATTTTAATTTAAATAAAATCCTTTATTTCATTTAGATTTATAAATAATGAATTGAATTTTATTTAATGAATGTTTTATTAAATATAATTGTACACATACGTATCATATACATTTGTATATGTATATGCATATGTAACATAATATTTTTTGCAAGGTATAACATGCTCATATATAAATGTTGGGATTTGCACCACAACGGACATGTTAGCTCATCTTATACGTATTTTGCTTTATAGTGGGCCGTGCCACTGTTAATAAGGAAAAACAGGTGCTCTGCACATGCACAGAACAACTAAATGGTTTTATAGTGGCCATACCACTAAAAAAATATAAAATATAGCATATGAGATTAGCAACATGGCAGCACAACTATAAAGATACAAGGCTATTTCCACCACCAAAGATTGGGAACTGCTACTATCATCAGCCGCCATAGGATCGATGACATGAATAAAACCAGAGAATTGACGAGCTAGGTTGGGATCAAAATGAGCAGAGGTTTCATAGTAGAAGAAAGTCCAATCCCATGTAGCATCCAATAACAAATTCCTATTCTCCTCTCCAAAAATTTTAGACATAATAAGAGAAAGACTGTCATCCTCAACGTGGTAGAAAAGATGCCTGCTCTTATCAATATTATTACTCACATACATATGGTAAGAACCGCTAATAGGGGTGAATCACATATCAAAAGCATAATTAATCCATGCTTTCTTTGGCTCATCCCAAGCAATAGCGATAGAAGGAAGCTCATCAACCTCAATATGATTAGGAATAATAATATAAATAGGGGGCTCCACGCACGAAGTAGTAGCTGGATCAACAATAATAATAAGCGGCTCCTCAACTGAAGTAACAACAGGATCAACAATATCAATAATAGAATGAGGGAAGGAACTAGCTTTAAGAGGTTTCGAAACCCTCTTAAGAATGGGACGAGGAAGAGGAACCCTGTCATCTAAAGGCACATAAGTAGAAGATAATAGGGTACAAGTCTCCATTAAATGGCCAAAAGATTGTCATGAACTACAAATATCGAGTTTCCAACTATAACGCACAATGATTTCTACAATTCTGACTTTGATCGAAGAAGGCAATAGTTTCAAAGGACTGATTTCAATCAAAGCTTTAGCATACACCAAATGCTTCCTAGCCATAGTGTTAGAATCAAAGCATATCACTTTACCAACTGTACCGGCTAGCCAATTTAAACAAAGCATGGGTTGAAGAATTGAAGGGATGCGAGAGAAATGCGCCTAAACCAGAATTGATAAAACCTGAGCCATTGCTTGATCCACAGATGAACTCTAAGGCGTAATAATGAAAGGCTTCCCTATAATAATAATATGATCAACTTCAAGAATATGCAGCCTTTCATTACGTCTAGCAAACTTAAAATGGTACATAGAATTATCGAAGTGCACACTAAATCCGCCATGAGGCTTCCAAACCAAATAACAATGCGATTTAACTATATTATACGAAGGATTAAAATCTGAGAAAAAACCAACCAGGAAAAGGCAATTAGACCAGTAATCCACTCCCACTTACAACACTTCCACAGGTGGAACTAACACTCCATCAGTCTCAACATTGTTAAAAATTCGAGGAGTATAATCCCTTGCATTCTATGGCCGTTTATAGAACAAAGATGTCCACTTTTGACTTGTAATAGGATCTATGTTATGGGAATTACTAGAGACAGAGGGAAGTTGAAAAGAAAATTTATTAGGAACTACGATATTTATTGGGGCATTATCACAAAGATTTTCAGGGATGGTTCAGTTTCAGGGACAACAATCTCAAGGGAAGAAACATGACCAACCTCCACAACCAATTCATCACTAATGTTCAAACCAATTTCATTATCAGTCCAACAAGAAACGTTGGAAGCAGAACCAAGGAGTTTAGGAAAGGGATGCTCACCTATGATCGGGCAATTCGAGATAAGGACATGGGCACCCTTTTCCAATTCAGAAATCAAACCAAACAACGAGTTATCGAGGCAAACTGGCGAAGTAGGAGCATCTGGTTGACAAAGAGGATTCACAATCGAATCAATACAAGGCACAGACTCAATAAGATTGGATGTCAAAGCAAAAGTAGTGACAGAAGGGCACACCGATAGGATATTCCTTGATGACGACGAGGAACTATGCGGAATGGGGGAAGCGGTAGAGAAAAGTCGACCAGTACGGGTTATTGAAGCATCATCAACAACTAGATCTTGGGAGGCTAGATTAAGAGGCTGGAACTTTTTCTTCTTAGGCATGGATCAAAAGGAGAGAGCGATAGGCCAGGGGTTGGATGGAGGAGTGGGAAGCGAAGAAAAGAAGCGGATTAGATGAGATGGAGCAGCAGAGGGTTTAAAGGAGCTGCCATTTTCAATGATTATAATAAGTTTTATAAATACGTTTATTTTTTATGATTGTTGGAACTTAATCATCTTATATGTATTGTATGTTGTCCAAATATATGTATGTATATATATAAATTTGTTAATTAAATAAGTATTAAAAATATAAATATTTACTTATATATATATAATACATGTATTGCATAAATCTGAAAATAATACACACACGCGCATATAATATACAAAGTTGTTTTTTGCTTAGGTATAACATACATGTATATTTTACAGTAAGGAAATAATGTGTATGTGTGTGTGTATATTTGTGTGTGTATCTATATATATTTATACTTTAATATCTAAAATATTTATAAATATGTGCATTTAAATGTGTGTGTCTATATATATATATATATATGTATGTATGTATGTATGTATGTATGTATGTATGTATGGACACATATACACAAATATATATGTAATTATATTAATTATGAAAATTTAAAAAGCAAACTAATTTTATAGCATTCCAGATCCAATTCGCAGCTTATAAGTATTTTATTATAATTTTAAATTATTAAATTACACACACGCACACACACAGATATATATATATATATATATATATATTAGTCGAAAAACAATAAAAGAACGTTAAAATTATTTTCATGACATATTTTTAAAATTTAAAATTTTTTGATACTCAAATATGATATTATAAAGTCAATGAAAACTTTCCATAATTTTCAAAGTCAAAATTATATTTTTAATTATTTAATTAAAATTAGCAACAATGATAAAATGAGATCAAAATAATTTTCGTGACATATTTTTCAAATTCTAAATTTTATAAAAATCAACTATGATACTTTATATTCACAGAAAAATTTCCATAATTTTCTAAGTCAAAATTATATTTTTTATAATTTAGTTTATATCAGCCGCATAGTCAAATGATTTTTTCTAAATAATAATACTGATTTTTAAATTCTAGGATTTTGGCTAAGAGATAATATGGTGATGGGGAAATTTCAAAAAGTTTTAAATATAATTTCGAAGCATATGTTTTTTTGTCTGAATTATTCAACTTGTATTTCGATTTAAATAATATTAAAAATAGAAAACAATTATTAAAAATACTTTGTTGTTACACAAAATTATACTTATTATAAATTTGCGTATATAAAATGTAATATCAATTTTTAACATGATATGATGGCATAGTAAATTATAAATCATTTAATTCATTTACCATGACAAATTAATATAACTATAATTAATTAATAAAATAATAAAAATTTAAATAAATTTAGTTGGCTATGTATACATTAGAGCTATATATAAAAATGGTTTTTTTATTATTATACATACATACATTTAAACATTCAATATGTGGAAACATTCATACATATAGAAATCTCACCTAACTAACAATATAATTATGATATATTTAAAAGCATTCGAATACTATACATAAACTATAAGTCATATGAAATGATAAAACCATACCAAACTTGTTCCTTGAAGTAAACCTTGCTATGATGAATATCCCTTCTTAGAACTCTTCTCAATTCAGCATACTGCTAACCTTTGAATTTTAGACTGTTGACTATCCAATAGTTATTGATTTGAAATTGATATGAGATGAACTTTGATAGAGCTTTTGTCTAGGTAAATTTGGCCGGCAAAGAGATGAAATGGCAGCCAAAAAGGGAGAGAAATTTATTAGGGTTTGGAGTCCTTTTATACTGGAAGGAATAAAAAGAAAGGAGGTTCAAATCTCTTACTCATTCTCCCTAAACCTTATCCATGCATCCAAGGTACACCTACTTCATCTTATAGCCGCCACCTACATGCTTGTTGCTATCGAATATATCATCATACATCATGGGCTAATAACCCATGTAGGTCAAAATAAATATTATTAATTAAATCTGATTTAATTTCTTGTTGATATAGCAAATTGATTGATATATTTATAGCTATTATAAATATATACAATAATATTTATTCCATGAATCATATTCAAAATTTTATAATCAATATTTCATGAAAACTAATTAATTTATAACAATTATAAACTAATAAACCATTTGGTCTAAAGAGAATTCATCATATCGATTGTGTGACTCATTAGGTGTAAATTTGGTCAGCGATTAACATTGAACTATTCAAATGTTAACGGCCACACGTCACTTAGAAGGTGGTGTTACATTTTGGCCAAATTTATTGCTTACTTAGTTTCAGTCAAATCCAACTTTAGTTAATTAAGCGTTACCCGGTTGTGATATTTATTTACACCAATTCTCTTCGTCAAAACTATATCACTTTGAACTTATTGAATTTGGTGATGATCAAAATTCCAATATCTTCCATATTCAACTCTATAATCTAAAGTCCTTGGTTTAATAATAACAATTATTATTAAAAGAAATGCTTTGGCAATAGAATTTGACTTTGAGTTGACTTGAGTTGACCGTGATACAAACTCCGTATAACTAAGGAGATGAATCCTCCCTTGAATAGTGGTTCAGTTCCAATACTTCCACTCGACCCAACTATAGTCACTCGATGGAACGCCATGCCATGTTTAAACTATAATCAAAGTGGAGCTTACATATTGAAGATCCATAATATTCTCAAGTCGAGAGAACTATATAAATCAGTCACGTCGATATTTTTTGTTCGACCTTAGTTATATTAACCAACAGAAAACTATCGAGTGGGTTGTTCCATAATTATCCAACAACTATCAGTACGTAACCTCTAGGTGCCTCCCGTAGCCATGAGTAATAATACACTACCCAAAATTTGGAGAGTGTTTCATACTCTGGTCTCAACAGATACATTCATATCTAGTCTCGATACGTCTTGACTAGGAACATTTAAAAATGGTATATTTATTTTCTTTGTGATAAATTACTCACGGTTATAATACTTTGTAACTACTATCACAAAATATACCATTTAGGGATTCTTTATTAAATATACTTTTAATTATATTATATTATATATATGACACATTATATGAAGTATACAATATAAAGAAAAGAACTTCTATTTCGAACAAGAATGGTTGATGAGTTAGATATATGTAACAAATTACACAATTGCTCTCAGAGCATACCCTTAACTCTATCAATTTCGCACTTGCACTTAGGGTCAATTATGGAATCTTATTCCAACTTCTTCAATTGGTTTCCTCAAAACCAATTTGGTCAGTCTCTCAGTGAATGAGTATGTTATTATATTTTAATTATCTGTTATGTCAATCAACTCGCTTCGATGCTGATAAACTACCTTTATCATGTGAAACAATTCGGAGTATGTCTCTCGACTTCCAGTGAGCTCTTAGTTCTTTATGAAATATATAGTGACATTATTATCATATAATAATGTTATGGGATTCTCAGCATTTGAAATTACCCTCGGCTCAGTTATAAATTTGAGAATTTATATTTATATACATTTCTTTATTACTACGTTATTCAAGGCGATGTACTTATCCTTTTCCATTGAATTAGCTACAGTCTTTCTTTTGGAACAATTCCAACTTAAAGATTCTTAAATTGAATTTATTATTAACATATTATACTCAATAGCACTTATGAAGTTTGAGTCTGAACACTCCTTTATACGGAGTTTGTTATTTAGTAAACAATTCTCTAGTATTTTGTAAATACACAACAATACTCCAAACTACCATTTAGCGGTATCAATTTGGATTTGGTATTTGCTTCATTTACCAAATACATAAACAAATCACAATATTGTAGACAACATAACATGTTTGATAATTCCTATTACCAATGCATAAGGAATTCATCCCACATGTTCTGTATTAAACAATTTCATAATGTGTCTTTGCATATCGATTTGGGACATTCCTAATATCTTTTATACTCACTATAAAAGACATCATTTACAAATTCAACGATGAGTGTTAAAAGAACTAAGGCTAATTTTGATACAAGTACATCGTTAAAATCAGTAATGTGTTGTTTACTTATAGTTTAAAAATACCAATGTACCTTTTAACGTTCTTTCTTATGAACACACGTTTCCTCTGCGTTTTGATTGCTAATCAAACTATTTGATGTTTCTATCAAAATATTTATTCAATTCCAATGCTTATAAAATGATACTTCCTATCATTTCTTGGATCATATATAAGGACTTACAAACTCAATATCGCTCCCACTGACTTTGAGACATTTTGGGTATTATGTGTAAACAGCTTATTCTAAATCATTATTTAGAATTTTCTATTTCAATATATACGTACCAAAACATAAAGTCATACCAAGCAATAATTTTGTGAGTAAATCTGAATTAACTAGAGCATTTTAGATATTAAATCTATTACGCTAGTTTCAATAACTGAAATTTGCGATGTTATGCTTATCAGTGTTGCTCATTATATTCCAACTGCATTCTACACCAAACATGCCATTTTGTAACACTTTTTTCGTTTCACTTTGTAACGGTTATTACCGTTACTAATTTCTAACAGATATTTCTGTTGCAAATGTTTACAACGCTTATTTCCGTTAGTAAGCCTGGTAATTTCGTAAATAGGTAAAAGTAGCATGGACATGACTGTCATTTTATTTTTATTATTACTTACCCCGTTTCTCATGCTTCTACTTATGATTATCGTTATTTCCTAAATCAAAATTTCTCGTTCTAGGGTTACCGCCCCCGTCGCCTCTGGGTTATCGACCACCACCTCTACCTCTAGGTTATCACCCTATCCGCCTCATAATCGTTCTAGGGTTATCATCTCCTCCGCCTCCTGATTCATCCTAGGGTTATCGCCCCCACCGCCTCTTTCCAGCACCGCCTTCGCTAGGTATTTTTCATTTTTTTTAATCTCAAATTACGTTCGCTGCAAACTTTGTTTACTATTTAAAGCCACAGTTCATCGATTTCTTGAAACTTATTTCCTGATTTTTATGTGTGAATTTTTGTCTACATTTTGTTTAATTCAGTTTTGGCAATGCATTTGTAGTTATATGTCACATTTTTCGGTGTAGCGGTATTTATTATTGATCTTATGTTGCCAAATAAATTAAAAAGGATTAATAATGATAAATTTTTACCTTTTTAGGCTATAAGGTTCTGTATTTTTATTGGTAGTTAGAAATTGGCATTTTCCTCAACTACAAATGATAGTCTTATCTACACATCCTAATGTTTTATCGCTTTATCAACAGTCATTATGATTATAGTATATAATCGCAAAAGAAATGAAAAACTTTATAGACCATCGATTAATACATATCAATTTTGTTAGTAACAGAGTAGTATTCTAAAATTCCAACTTCTGTGCACTTTTTAATTATGATTCAATACATGTACTGTGGTGTACGTGTATATTTTGTTAGTAACAGTTTTTTTCCCTTGTGATAGTTGGATACAGTGCTGTAGAATTCATTTAAGTGATTAGTTGTTTAAGTTGACGACAACTGAAGCATTAGTATAACTTTATAGATATTTTCTTAAGGTGTAGATATTTTTTTGTTCCTACTGCAAATCAGAATCAGGCAACGTCCATGACGATAATTTATCCAGAAAGAAGAGGTATATTGATTACACCTACTTATTCTGTTTTCTTCTGTATGATTTGGTGTTGGTCAAATTTTCTTCAAGAATAAAAATCATGAGCTATAAATTTATTTTTATTAGAAACGAGTTATGGAATTCTTGTGTTGACTTTCACCGAAAACAATCAATGAAATGTATTTAGTTGTCTGTAATCAAAATCCACCACATAAATAATGAATCTTTATAATAAATCAAATTTGAATTAGTTTAATAACATGAGCTATAGATGACGTAAGTGAAATGATAGTAGTAAAAGTTCATCAGAACTTCTTTTTTCCATGCATGATTTGTTGAATCGATGCATTCTAATTCCTCCTAGTTACAGGTGCAATCTTTGTAGTTTAGTTAATTCGTGTTCTATTTTCCCAATGCAAATGTTATATGTGATATTCTAGTTTGGTCTAGCCTTAAGTCTAATTTACATGGGTTTATCTATTTTCTTTAAACAATTTTGCTCAGGACTTACCATGTTCATTTGGTAACGGCCAAGGGCTTATCCTTCATTTTTCACTTAGCCATTTCTAGTGCCTTTTGTGCTCATTTACTTTTAATTTACCTTGTTTTTATGAGTTTTAAGATTAATTATTTCAACATTTGGAAGTAAACATGTTTATAGATAGGTACATCCTAAAGTGAAAAGTAAAAAAAGTCCTTACATTTCCTGTCACTTAGGAGCTGATCTGCCCAAGTCAGCATGGCAAAAAAAACTTCACGTAATTGTATTAATCACAATACTAGTATAATTTTTTGGTGTAACATAAAATTAATGAGTGTGTGGAAGCTAAATTATAGCTGTTTTCAATTGAGCCAATCCTGTTCTCCTTTCAGCTGATGATAAGAGAAAGGCAGAAGCATTACATAGATACAAGTTTTTGTAATTATCAATGATAGCATTTCAATTGAGCCAAGAAGATAAACTAGGTCCACTCTCATTTTTTATTGGGATGGTATGGAATATAACTTCTTATGGATTGAATTCATGACCGACATAAGTTAGAACAAATTACTATCTTTAAATAACTTGAGGATTAATATGGAATAAATTTGGCATAGTTTCTCTTTTCCATCACCTTCACTACTATTTATAGAGGACCTAATATTTTTTTAATAGCTCATCTAATACTAGCCAATTTTATTCTCTTTCACTCATATTATTTTTCATGTAAAAATGGATTACTCCAACTTGCAACGCCAAGCTACTTTCCTGAAAAAAGGGCATCTTTGATCGGGTTCATACTCATTGATTCTTGAGATAACTTATTGAAATAAACTACATATATGGTCATTAAACTAGCTCTTTTCCTTTGCTTATACATCAAATGTGCATATACAAATGCACATGTTAATTACATGCACTGTTGCTAAAATAGGTTACCTGGACGAACAGTTTAACGAATTAGAAGAGTTACAGGTTGAAGTTAGTCCTAATTTTGGTGAAGAAGTTGTGACCTTGTTCTATAGGGACTCTTCCAGAATACTTAATAACATCGAGCAAGCATTGTAAGTAATTAAACTAACTGCAATAGTTGAAAGCATGTTCAAAGCAAGAATGAAAAAATAGTTCTTAGTCTTGTCCTTTTACAAAGAGAAGTCGTCGTGAGATTTCTGCAAAATTGATGCTTATATGCATCAGTTTATAGGAAGTACTTCTAGGTAATATTTTTTTATTTTTGGTCAATACTGTTTGTTTTATGCATAGTGCTCTATTTTAATTTTAGAGAGAACAAAGAAAGTAAAAATATATGCAAATAAAAGGATATGAAGTTTTGTTTTGTATGAATAATATGGAGTACCTAGATTCTAATGGCATGGTTATTTTGATTGCAGCATCGGTGCATTCAGGGTAAAGAATGAATGCACTTTATTTAGAGATTTATGCAACAATGAAAATATAGAAGGGCAAGCTGCAAACTTGTACATATTATAAGATAATTTGCAAATGACCAAAAGCATAATTTTTATTTTTTCTTCTGTGAATAGATGTCGGAAAACATTCCAAAACGTGAAGAGGGAGCATGCTGCTCTGAGACAGAAACTCGAAGCATACTTCCAGGTTCGTACCAGTTGTCACTCTTCATTTCATTTGTACAAAAACAATGTTAAAATTTGGATCATATTCTGATTCATTTTAACTAATGGAGTTTCTATTGCTCTGTTGTTCTTCAGTTGCTAAGGCAAATAGATGCAAATAAAGCTACTAGGCCAAAGAAATGAACTTGCTCGGTTGAATTGAAGTGCCTGCGAAAATGAACTTGGCTGAGTAATGAGATTACATACTAAGGCATCTAAGAAGAAATAGCATGCATATATACAGTTAGTAAACTGGTTATTCAGATTGTCGTACGTTTCCAAGAACTGTGAAGTACACAACTGGACAATTAGTTGCACGAGGTTCTGTAAGGTATTCCTCTTGTATAACAAAATTGAATGACCTATGGTTAAAATTCATGCAAGTGATAATATTGTTAATGTGTTTTATTTTAGTTTAGACTGATTATAGTTTGTGTTTCAAATGATGTATGCTAGCTTGGCATAATATTATATTATAACTATCTAATTACATTTTAATCAATCATAATCCCTTATTTATTTCACTTTTTAGGAGCTAATCTAAGTGTGGGATTTTGAATCTTATCTCTTTTCTAAAAATGATAGAATTCAAAGTATATTTCTTTTCTGCTTCTCTTTCTTTATTTATGATTAATTCGTTTTGTTTAATGATTTTCTTTTGTTCTGTTTTCAGTTTGCAGCTAATAGTATTATTTTAAAAGCAGTGTCAGGATTTATATATGGAAAGTGCTAGGATATTGTAGACTAGAAAAAAGGAATAGCTGAGTAAGACTACGAAAATTGCTAGGAAGACCAAATGGTATGTATTAATTTACTATTACTGCCTTCTTATCAATCTTACATTTATCTTGGGCAAGTTCAAGGAAATTGGAATTTAACAATTATACAGCGGTTCCGATCCTATAGCTATGGTGAAAGCTTAATAGTGTCTAAAACTTTGTGAATCAACAACACAAAAAATTTAGCACGCAATCCAAATTATATTAGTAAAATCATTTTCAAGTTATAAGAGCTAAAAAGATATTATAACAAAATATGATCCTTATTCATTTAAGATTTGGTCCTTGATTAAATAGAGAAGTAGAAACTGAAGCAGTAACTTATTTTGAGATTCTAAAATGTCACACTCCTTTAATTAGTTTCTAATTTACTCATTTGATTTTATAATTCTTTTTGGCCAGTTATGGTGAGCAGCTGCCATGGCTATGTGGTATGTACATTATATTAGTGGTCGATCCTTTTCTTTTAAATAGTATAACTTTTACAATTGATAATCTCTCAAGTTAAAAATTAAGGTCTATACAATTGATAGTCTCTCAAGTTAAAAATTAAAATGACAGACCATAACAATAAAATTCCTCGTAGTTAAATCCACTAAAAGCACCTTCTAAATTGAAATTAAGCTCTTGGGTTTAGGACAGGAATCAATCATCAAGATTGTTATAATACCTAATGCATAAATAACCTTACAGTTTAGTGCTAATAAAGAAAAACTATTTTCCATTAATTTTAGGAGGTAATTCTAGATAAAAATATATAACACTGAAATGCAATGGTTTCTTATTTTCCTAAATCTTTGTTGTCTAAGATAGCTGCAATTGCATGCCTACCATCCAAATAGCATGTACTTATAGTTAGTGCTTAGTTATAGGATTAACATATAGCAATTAAGAATTTTATTTACGATATTAGTTGTGGAATAATAAAGAGTTGAACCAACTTTGAACCACCATTAACGTATTCTTTTTATTTTATTGTTTCACTAAGAAAACTCCTCTTAACTTAAAACTGAAGGTAAAAAAATGCACTAAATAATGAATTTATTGACCATGACAATTAACTGTAAAAGAAATATAAACTGAAAGAGAATAAACTGCAAACAAAACTGAAAAAAGCATGTATTTGTGGAAAAACACATAAATATGAATCAAAGAAAGAATGAATCCATATATGACCGTTACAGTTAGAACCCAACAAATATCTTATAACCTTGTCTTCGATAAGTTAGATCCATTACAATTCGGTTGGTAAGATAAAAAATAACAATAATAATAGTAGTTGTCCAAATAAAATTTTGATATGCTGTAATGAAAACTATACACAATAATAACTCCAACAATAATCTTTATCCTGGTTATAAGTGAGTTTCCTATCCATATGCCACTATATATATTTTATGTTTCCAGTTGTTTTATTAGTTTTCCATACAAACAACTCTTACAGTATCTCATATCTTACTGTATTGATTATTCACTCTGTTTCTACTTCTTGTATAAATGTATGTATTCCTATATATGTGCATGTTTCAGTAGTTTTCAAAGTATAATTCATGAGATTCTAATATAAATAAAGTTTCAAAAGGTATTTATTTATTTGATATAAAAACTGAGCAATCAATTTATAAAAACTGAGTATGGATATGGTTTTGATATAATAAAATAGTATGAAAAGTGAGTGTGGATGAATGAAGTATTTGATTTGGCGAGAGATTAAATGGGTGAGCAAAGTGTTTATGTATGTGTAAATAGTATCACCTTTATTAAATAATTTTATTTAAAACAATCTATGGATTTCTTCACAACTGTAATTTTGTCGATCAAAAGTAACAATGTTTTTAAACCAATTTTGCTTTCTAGCTGGCAGGTTGGACCAATTTTGTATTAGAAATGGATAGAAGAGTAGAGCAATGTAGCATGCCTGAAGGTGTTTGGTCTGAAATTCTAGTATGGCTACCATTGGTGAGCTTATTGTTATTACAATTTAAAACTGCATGCAAATATTAGTTTTCCCTCAATGAGAGCTCCACTTACCTAACATCACCATTGAAATGTTAGTGTGTGAATGTAACGATCACGTTTTTAAGTCAAATTTAATTTAGTAACTAATATAATTTTTTGGATTAATTTGTGAATTAATTTGAATTTTTCCAAAACAAATAAGATGTGTTTGTTTATATATATATATATATATATATATATATGTATGTATGTATGTATGTATAGATTGTAAATAGAATTTGATTTGTAATTCAAAAATAAACATCTTTAAAAAATAAAATTGGATTTAAAAACTTTATATTTTAAGAAACTAATATATATGTATATGTGATTATTTATTAGTGTATAATTAGTTTTAAATCATTTTCTTTAAAGATTATATAAATATAAATAAAGGAAATGAATTAATAAAAATAGAAAATATAATATAGAATTATATAAAGACATTTGTAAGTTAATAATAAAGGATTTTAACAAGTGTAAGCTTATTTTAACATGCAAAGACAAGTGTCAAGTTATTTATTTTCATATTTAAAAATAATAAAAGGGTTTCAAGGCTATATATATCATGTAACAACCCATAATTTTGTAAATATTTTTAATTTAAAACTTTGATTTTTTTAAATCATTAAAAATGAATTCTTAGAATTTTCCCATGTAAATTTGGAATTTGTTTGTAATTTATTTTCCAAATACAATGAAATGAACATTTTCTGAAAATTTTATATTTTGGTCAGCTTTGGTCAAAATTTGAATTTCAGTTTAAAATTTTAAATTTGAATTTTTTATCTTTTTCTTTGGAGCAGAATATAATGTTGATATCCGTTCTGCTTTTTGTTTCGTTAAATTCTGATTTATACCTTTAAAATTTGATAAATTACAGCATTTTTCATGTAATAAATTTATGTATTCTTATTTTATATATTTTCCTATATACATCACTTTGTTTATTTCTCTGTTTATTTGTCTAGACTTTTATTGTATTTATTGGAATTTATTTGTTTATATCTTTTTATAAATGGCTGGAGAAAATCAAGGGGACACACCTTACATTGTTTAAATTCTTGCCTTTTTATTTACCTAGCCTCTTTATAATTTTCCTAACATTCACTCCTCTCTTAGCCATTCAAAACTTTCCTTACCATCCACTCCACTTCATAATTCACGCACAAAAAAAATTATTTCCCATCTCATTTTCATTTACATTTAAGAATAAAATATATGTAAGTTTCTTTCTCCTTAATTCTTGCCTTTTCCGTTTCCTAGCATTTACTCCTCCTTAGCCGTTTCTTTTTATTTCCTTCTAGCCGTGAGAAACCTTCATTATTCACGTGCAAACATTTCTCATTTCATAATAAATAAAATGAATTAAATACATCAAGTTCTTTATTGCCTTTTTATTTTCCAAACCATTCAAACTCTTGCCTTTAATTGCCTAGACTCTTTATTTCTTACCATAGCCGTCTCTTACTTTTGCAAATCACGTACAAAAACTTCGCATCCCATCTCAATTCTCATTTGCTTCCTGAAGAGAAAAATACAGTAAGTTTTCATGGCCTTCACCTTATTCCTATTTTTCTATTTTTATTTTTCCTTTGTTTCTTCATCAAGTATGCTCGACATCCACCTTTGTGCCGACCACCATCTCCTCTCCACCTCCATGATCACATCCACCAACCATCTCCACCATGCCATGACCATTGATGAAGACTACATCACCAAATAATGAAGTTCCTTGACCTTTTGCCTTCCATGCTCTATAACTTACCACTTTTCCACTTCCATTGCCCATAGTCGTGCACACATGCATCAAAACTCTTCATAGCGGAGCCTAGAATGTCCTTAACCCATCATGGCCGAGCCTATGTGTGGTGTGGTCAAGCCCACTTGACCATGGCCGAACCACTTGCATTTGTTAAAACAAGGTTGTGTCATTTTGACTCATATTTTGTTCATTGTTTTGATTATAATCTTTGTGTTGAATTATATTCTTATGTTTGTGTAATTGTATATGTACAAGATTTGGATCATGACTCTTCATTCACTCAAAATCTTAGTCGTGCTTTGTCGTGCCTTTTCATGCTTTGCGGAGTTTGGATACGAGTTTTGAATTTGACTCTAGCTTTAAAAATGTGAGTTTATCACTCTTGACATACATACTTTTATAATTGTGAAACAATGGCATGTGAATTATAGAAAATTTATATGTTATGTTAATATGTTCATATATGCCTGTGATATGATTATATGATGTTAAATTCTGTTTATATATTTGTTACATCATCTGATATGATTATATGTTCTACTGTTCATTTATTTACTGATTCTCACACCGCAAGTTCCCTATCACTATGGGTTGAAATGGTACATACCCGAACGGAAATTAGAATAAGGAAAAATCATTAAGAGCTGAAATGATAGGCTCGAGTGATTTTTATTGTATTTGTTTTACTTGGATTGCGGGTTTGAAATAATAGAACCCGAATTTTTCTTTTTAAATTACGGATTGAAATGATACATATCCGTATCACTTGACCTAGGTTAGAAAATATTATATAGGCCCATGGCATATTTTAAATAATATTTTCCTAAAATTTATTAAGTATTTTTAAATAATATTTTCCTAAAAGATTATTAAGTATTTTGAGTTTTATAAATATATGAAATTTTAACTTAAATTTTGATTTAATGCTTTAAATTATAAAGGTGTATTGGTTTTTCTATAAGTTAAATTTTATACGTTAATAATTGGTTTTAAGTTAAATTAAGGATCTTTATTGATGATAAATAACTTAATAATTGAATTTGACTTAATATGGAAGTTTTAAATCTAACATAGTAATTGTTATGAATTTTACTTTATGAAACGGACATGTTTTGTGTAATAAATAATGTATTTTGAACTGATAAAATGGAATACAGTTTAATTTGGACATTTTGTAATAAAATGTATTTAACTAGAAAATCATAGTTAATTGATGTCTAGATGAATAGATCTAAAAGAAATTTTGAGTTTTATATTAACTATGATAAAATATTCTTTTGTGAAATGTTATGTTTTGTAAAATAATTAGTTATGATTTTTAAATGGAAAAATGTAATTTTAATTATGACCTAACTTGATAATTGGAAATTTGTTTTTTTTTCAAATGAAAATTTTAAGTTAAGTAAATAAATAGAATTTTTTTTTATTTATGAAATGGTATTTTAAAATAAAGTGTTAGGTTAGTGGTAAAAAACAAAAAGTTTAGTAAAATACTGTATTTTGACTTAATAAATGAATTATGGTTTAAATTGGATATTTATTTATAAAATTTTATTTTATTAAATCATAAGTTAAATGATATCCAAATGAATGTTTTTGAAGCATGAAATATGATATTTATAAGTTAAAAATGGTTAAAATTGAAGTTTTAATGTTTTTGAAAAATTAAAATAAAATCTGGAATTTAATTGGTAGCATTTACCAAATGTTGTGGTTTTAAGATGGCATTTGATAAGTGCTATCATTTCTGAAATTTAACTGAGTTCTGAAATAACCAAATACTATTACAGCGGTTTATAATTGCAGTTGTTTCTGAATTTGAACTAGTTCTGAAAATAACTAAATAACTACTACAGCACTTTATAAGTGCTACTGTTTCTGAAATTGAACTGTTTTGAAATTCTAATACCTACTGTAGCACTTTATAAGTGCTGATGTTTTGAATTTGATAATGTTTTTGAAATGTTAATATATTTACCGTAACACTTTATAATTACTGTTATTGCTGAAATTACAATGAACTTTGGGAAATGAATATTATTTTGGAAGATTTTGACATTGAATTTAAATGGTTTAAATGAATATGTTTTGAGGTGAAATATAAACCATTTTTGAAATTTATAATTTAATACAATGTTTTCGAAATTGGTATAATTGAACGAATGAACTTAATAATGTTATAACTTTGGTGATGAATATTATTTTTAAGGGTGTTATGATTTTTCTAAATATTATGATTTCCAAATGATAACATTTTAAAATTGATATGGTTTCAAAGTATTATGGTTTCAAAGTGTTTGGTTTCAAAGGTGTTACAACTTTGAAAGTACTATGACTTTTGAAAATGAATTTATTTGAAATAGTATTTAATTAAGAATTGTTTTGAATATATTGATTTGCAATTTAAGATTTAAGAATATGGCTCTATAAAGTGGTTTTGGTTTAAGATGATTTAAAAAGGAATATTTCAAGTTTAAATAAATTGAAAGAAATATTCAGTGATTGGAAAATTGGGTTTGTTCAAATGGTATTTTGGTTTTGGAGTATAAACTAGTTTTGAAATGGATATGATATTTTGGCTTTGAAGTATAAACTAGATTTGAAATGGATATGATATTTTGGTTTTGAAGTATAAACTAGTTTGAAATGGATATGATATTTGGTTTTGAAGTATAAATTATTTTGAAATAAATATCCATGGGTTATAATAATGATTGGTTGGCAAAGAGACCAGGATCGGATATGGGCATACTCTCTGTCGATACCGAAAACCACTTTGACAACCGTGTACGTGGTGGAGATTCCAGAATGAAGTAGGATGGTGGCGATGATTCCTATTGAGGTATATACGTGGACCTGACTCCCATGAGTTGGCATAAGGTGGCTAAAACAGGAGCGATCTCGGGCCAATGAGGTATCACCTCTGATCGGACACATTTCTTTGATACTATTCCATTACTTTGTGATTGATTTGCTAGCCACCCTTCGATTTTTGATTTGGGAGTGTGTTCCAAGGTGGGCGGTAGTGGCTGCTATGCGTTACCACCAGTCCGTGTGCGTAATTGGTATATCTACCCTGGCATTGCCTAGTTGTGCCGTGTCACCTACCATATCGAGCTTTACTACGAGTTTCTATTTGTGTCGTACCTATGGAGTATCTTCTTGTAGGCTCCCGATCAGGAGGTACGCAGGTACTGTATAGATTACTGGCACTATTATGTGTTAAGGGGAATATTGGGTCACTCCTTAATGCTATTTTAAAGTAAGTTTATTTTACTATTAGACATTATTATAATAGCGAATATTACTACATAGTAAATAGTTTAACGGATCCTTAGAGGATGGGCGGTCCCAAGCATCCTTTAAGTTACATGTACCTTTATATTACAGTTCACTTGAGTTGGTTTACATTGTATAAGTATGTATGTCTTGACACGAGTGTTTTGTGTTTTGCTTTACGCTCGGGTCAAACTGAGTGATACAGCCTTGGAGACTCACCTTTGGCGTTGGAGCTTTTCTTGGAGATCCAGCTATCTATTTCGCTTTCAGTTATCCAGTTGATTCCATTGATGTATTCTGATTTATACTTGATTATCATATTGAGACTTCTGTTGTATCTTGTTAACTCTGGTGTACATATATAGTAGCTTCATGAACTACTATTTCTTTGCTTCTGCTGCATTGTCATATTACTCTGTTTCTGTGATCTGTGATTTATTTACTATATATTCTGAGTTTTTCCAAATTTATATTTATAATCTATTGTTTTGAATTATCAAGTCCGACATGTGTGGATTTATTGTCGATTTGAATGGTCCAAGATAGTGGGTCATTACATTTGGTATCAGAGCTTTGGCTCTGGGCAAAACTTTGCATAAATAGTAAATTTATTTACAGAATCATTTTCGTTCGAGCTTGAATCTCTTCCTTTTTGACTCGACTTCTTTTGAATTTTGGAACGTTCCCTGCGGTTCCAAACCCATTCTTGTCTCTCCCAATTCATCTTCTTTTGATTCTGGAGTATCCCATGACTCCACTTCGAATGATCTTTATAATAAATTGGTGGTCTCGCCAATCTTCGAATGATATGTAAAGGGGTGAAACTGCTATACAATTAGCATTGATTCACCGAAGATTTCTGTATCCTTGGTTTATGATGCTATCTATCTCTTGTTATCCCGAATTCTATCTCTTGAAATCGGATGTAGGTTTGTCCCAGAACTCCACATCGATCTTATTCTTGAAGTCATTGTCGACCCGGTTAAGGTTGCCCGAGATTTATATAAGCCTATTCATTCCCCTATTCTATTATTTAATCATCTTGTCTTTTGTTTCAACTTATCTTCAAATCATATTTGAAGTGTAATTGTAAACTAATATTTAAATGTTTTAATATATATTGTGTTGTTTGAGTTGTTGATGTTGATTTGGGTTTCCGATCGATTCGTCTGATCAACGCTATCGTTAGGATTTCCAAAACACTTGAACAGAGCAAACCGACACAATATGGCTTTCAAATTAAGTAAATGAAATAAATTTTTTATAATTATATTATATATATAAGTATAATTTTCTGAATTTTGATAGTTAATTGAATTGGTTGTTAAGAAATAATATTTGACTTTGTATATATCTTGTAATCATTGGCTTTTGTTTCATATATAAATAATTAAACTATAAAATATGGTTATAAATTAATTTGGAAATTTAAATGAATTTAAAATCAAGAATTTGAGAATTTAATTTCCGATGATTTCGAACTTTGGTTTTAAAGTTTTAAAAGGATATATTATTTAAAATATTTTCTAATAGAAATTGTTTCTAAAGAATTTTAAAGTTTTAAATCAGTGCTCTTCTCTGTGTCGCTGGAAAATAATTTCGGTGATGACTGCAGGACCATCGACATTCATTTTCGAATTTCGAAGTGAAGAAACCATATTATAGCTTTGCTACAATTTTGCTTTGAAGAATTAAATTGATTTGAATTTCTAAAAGATTGACTTGATTTATAATATATATTGATATATGGTTTAAAATTTGATTTGATATATATATATATATATTGTATATATAGTTATTTAGCTTTAGAATAGTTTGAAGTTAATTGGAAGTTTAATTCTTAAAATTTCTTAAAGGATGATTTCAATTCTAAAATGAAGCCAAAATTTTGAATAATATTTAAGCTTGAAATAATTGAATTAGAATATTTTATTAGTATAATATTCTACTACATTCCAATATAACTTACCTAAATTAATAAGAAGTTGAATATGTAATTGGACAATATACAATATAAAGGATTTTATAAATGAAATTTGAGTGGTTATAATAAATGTTATAGGCTTAAATTTTAGTTATAAAGAGACTTATAGAGGTAAATAGAATAAAAGGTTAATTGAATAATTACAATATAAAATGGTGTTAAAGGAATTTATAAATGAATGGGAGCAGTTATAAAAAGTGTAAATAAACTTAATAGTATGATTAGATATATTAACTGGAATAAATTTAATAATAATCTGGAATAAAGAAGAATTAAATTTAGTGAATAAATTATGAGTATAATAAATGATTTTCAAATTCATGACTTTGGAAAATTGTTAGTTTAAGATAATTGTATGATGAGATAATGAGATTAAAAATAGTTAAGATTTATTTAACTTAAGTGAAGTCAAATGGATGAAATCAATTATTAATGTAAGTTGAAATTTTCATGGTTTTAAATTTATTATCTTATTCTGTTTTCCAATCTATTTTCTTTCTGGTTGTTTCCATTCTCCTACCTTCTAAGTGGGAAATCGAATTTTGAATTGGTCAGCCCATGGAGCTACTGTTTTCTCTCAGCTTGATCTTGTCACTGATTTTCACCAACTCGGTATTGCTGAGGAAAGTATTCCCGAGACTGCTTTCCATACTGAGAATGGTTTTTCTATGAATGGTTAGTTATGCCTTTTGGTGTGACTAATGCCCCAGCTTTCTTTGTTGATTTGATGAATCGTGTTTTTTGTGATGTGCTTACCAAGTTTGTTCTAGTCTTTGTTGATTATATCTTGTCTTCTCCAAGTCAAGGAAAGAACATGATTCGCATTTGAAATCTGTTCTAGAGGTTCTTAGGAATCATCAGTTGAAGGCTAAATTTTAGAAATGCCATTTCTGGAAGGATGTATTTCGATTTCTTGGGCATATTGTTTCTAGTAATGGAATTTCCATTGATCCAGTTATGATTGCTGCGATCAATGTAAGCCTTTCTTCTCATCTTCCATAGTGATATCACCTTTTCAGTTGTCTCTATTTCTCCCTACCTTGCGGCAGGACTTAGAAAGGCTATTGCTTATACCAGTCTGTTATGGAAGCCTTCCAAGAATCTTTGGTACTCACCTGAATCTGAGCACTGCTTACCATCCACAGACCGACGGTCAAATGGAAAGAGTGAATCAGATTCTGAAAGATCCTCTTCGTGCTTGTGTCCTTGACTATGGGATCTTGGGAAGATCATCTCTATCTGGTTGAATGCACCAATAACAACAGTTATCGGGTATACTTTCAATCTTTTTTCCTCTTGTCTTAATCCTATCTCATTCTATCTTGTTTCCCTGTTTTCCATGCCTCGTTCCTTTTCGGGGATGAAAAGTTTGAGTGGGGGTGTGTAACAACCCATAATTTTGTAAATATTTTTAATTTAAAACTTTGATTTTTTTTAAATCATTAAAAATGAATTCTTAGAATTTTCCCATGAAAGTTTGGAATTTGTTTGTAATTTATTTTCCAAATACAATGAAATGAACATTTTCTGAAAATTTTATATTTTGGTCAGCTTTGGTAAAATTTTGAATTTCAGTTTAAAATTTAAAATTTGAATTTTTAATCTTTTTCTTTGGAGCAGAATATAATGTTGCTATCCGTTCTGCTTTTTGTTTCGTTAAATTCTGATTTATACCTTTAAAATTGGATAATTTACAGCGTTTTACACGCAATAAATTTATGTATTCTTATTTTATATATTTTCCTATATACATCTCTTTGTTTATTTCTCTATTTATTTGTCTAGACTTTTGTTGTATTTATTGGAATTTATTTGTTTATATCCTTTTATAAATGGCTGGAGAAAATCAAGGGGACACACGTTACATTGTTTAAATTCTTGCCTTTTTATTTACCTAGCCTCTTTATTATTTTCCTAGCATTCACTCCTCTCTTAGGCATTCAAAACTTTTCTTGACATCCACTCCACTTTATAATTCACGCACAAAAAAAAAAATTTCCCATCTCTCATTTTCATTTGAATTTAAGAATAAAATATATGTAAGTTTCTTTCTCCTTAATTCTTGCCTTTTCCGTTTCCTAGAATTTACTCTTCCTTGGCCATTTCTTTTTATTTCCTTCAAGCCGTGAGAAACCTTCATTATTCACGTGCAAACATTTCTCATTTCCTAACAAATAAAAAGAATTAAATACATCAAGTTATTTATTGCCATTTTATTTTCCAAACCATTCAAACTCTTGCCTTTAATTGCCTAGCCTCTTTATTTCTTACCATAGCCGCCTCATACTTTTGCAAATCACGTACATAAACATCTCATCCCATCTCAATTCTCATTTTCTTTCTGAAGAGAAAAATACAGTAAGTTTTCATGGCCTCCACCTTCTTCCTCTTTTTCTATTTTTATTTTTCCTTTGTTTCTTCATCAAGTATGCTCGGCCTCCACCTTTGAGCCGACCGCCATCTCCTCTCCACCTCCATGATCACCTCCACCAACCATCTCCACCATGCCGTGACCATTGATGAAGACTACATCACCAAATAATAAAGTTCTTTGATCTTTTGCCTTCCATGCTCTATAACTTACCACTTTTCCACTTCCATTGCCCATAGTTGTGCACACATGCATCAAAACTCTTCATAGCCGAGCATAGCATGTCCTTAACCCATCATGGCCGAGCCTATGTGTGGTGTGGTCAAGCCCACTTGACCATGGCCGAACCACTTGCATTTGTTAAAGCAAGGTTGTGTCATTTTGACTCATATTTTGTTCATTGTTTTGATTCTAATCTTTGTGTTGAATTATGTTCTTATGTTTGTGTAATTGTTTATGTACAAGATTTGGATCATGAATCTTCATTCACTCAAAATCTTAGTCGTGCTTTGTCATGCCTTTTCGTGCTTTGCGGAGTTTGGATGTGAGTTTTGAATTTGACTTTAGCTTTAAAAAGGTGAGTTTATCACTCTCGACATACGTACTTTTATAATTGTTAAACAATGGCATGTGAATTGTAGAAAATTTATATGTTATGTTAATATGTTCATATATGCATGTGATATGATTATATGATGTTAAATTCTGTTTATATATTTGTTACATCATCTGATATGATTATATGTTCTACTGTTCATTTATTTACTGATTCTCACACTACAAGTTCCCTATCACTATGGGTTGAAATGATACATACCCGAACGGACATTAGAAGAAGGAAATATCATTATGAGCTAAAATGATAGGCTTGAGAGATTTTTATTGTATTCGTTTTACTTGGGATTGCGGGTTTGAAATGATAGAACCCGTATTTTTCTTTTTAAATTACGGATTGAAATGATACATATCTGTATCACTTGACCTAGGTTAGAAAATATTATACAAGCCCATGGTCATATTTTAAATAATATTTTGCTAAAATTTATTCAGTATTTTTAAATAATATTTTCCTAAAAGATTATTAAGTATTTTGAGTTTTATAGATATATGAAATTTTAACTTAAATTTTGATTTAATGCTTTAAATTATAAAGGTGTATTGGTTTTTCTATACGTTAAATTTTTATACGTTAATAATTGATTTTAAGTTAAATTAAGGATCTTTATTGATGATAAATAACTTAATAATTGAATTTGACTTAATATGGAAGTTTTAAATCTAACCTAGTAATTTTTATGAATTTTACTTTATGAAACGGACATGCTTTGTGTAATAAATAATGTATTTTGAACTAATAAAATGGAATACAGTTTAATTTGGACATTTTGTAATAAAATATATTTAACTAGAAAATCATAGTTAATTGATGTCTAAATGAATAGATCTAAAAGAAAATTTTGATTGTTATATTAACTATGATAAAATATTCTTTTGTGAAATGTTATGTTTTGTAAAATAAATAGTTCTGATTTTTAAATGGAAAAATGTAATTTTAATTATGACCTAACTTGATAATTGGAAATTTGTTTTTTTTTTCAAATGGAAATTTTAAGTTAAGTAAATAAATAGAAATTTTGTTTTATTTATGAAATGGTATTTTAAAATAAATTGTTAGGACCCGCCGTTCGTAGCTCGGTTGGTTTGGGAGCTGGGAGATGGGAACCAAAGGACTGCGTCCGAGCAGGCTCGAATCCCAGCGCCAAACCATCAGTGGGAGTTTCAACGTTAAGCATCCGTGTGCGACGACTAAATAAAAGCGGGGTAGATACACGGCGTGGTTTACTTAAGTGAGTATCAATGAATACCATGATCTTAAGGTTTCCCATGTACTCAAGAAAAAAAAATAAAGTGTTAGGTTAGTGGTAAAAAAATAAAAAGTTAAGTAAAATAGTGTATTTTGACTTAATAAATGAATTATGGTTTAAATTGGATAATTATTTATAAAATTTTATTTTATTAAATCATCAGTTAAATGATATCCAAATGAATGTTTTTGAAGCATGAAATATGATTTTTATAAGTTAAAAATGGATAAAACTGAAGTTTTAATGTTTCTGAAAAATTATAATAAAATCTGGAATTTTATTGGTAGCATTTACCAAATGTTGTGGTTTTAAGATGGCATTTTATAAGTGCTATCATATCTGAAATTTAACTGAGTTCTGAAATAACCAAATACTATTACAGCATTTTAAAAGTGCTGTTGTTTGTGAATTTGAACTAGTTCTGAAAATAACTAAATAACTACTACATCACTTTATAAGTGCTACTGTTTATGAAATTGAACTGTTTTGAAATTGTAATACCTACTGTAGCACTTTATAAGTGCTCTGTTTTGAATTTGACAATGTTTTTGAAATGTTAATATATTTACAATAACACTTTATAAGTACTGTTGTTGCTGAAATTACAATGAACTTTGAGAAATGAATATTATTTTGGAAGATTTTGACATTGAATTTAAATGGTTTAAATGAATATGTTTTGAGGTGAAATATAAACCATTTTTGAAATTTATAAGTTAATACAATGTTTTCGAAATTGGTATAATTGAACGAATGAACTTAATAATGCTATAACTTTGGTAATGAATATTATTTTTAAGGGTATTATGATTTTTCTAAATATTATGATTTCCAAATGATAACATTTTAAAATTGATATGGTTTCAAAGTATTATGGTTTCAAAGTGTTTGGTTTCAAAGGTGTTACAACTTTGAAAGTACTATGACTTTTGAAAATGAATTTATTTGAAATAGTATTTAATTAAGAATTGTTTTGAATATATCGATTTGCAATTTAAGATTTAAGAATATGGCTCTATAAAGTAGTTTTGGTTTAAGATGATTTAAAAAGGAATATTTCAAGTTTAAATAAATTGAAAGAAATATTCAGCGATTGGAAATTTGGGTTCGTTCAAATGATATTTTGGTTTTGGAGTATAAACTAGTTTCGAAATGGATATGATATTTTGGCTTTGAAGTATAATGTAGATTTGAAATTGATATGATACTTTGGTTTTGAAGTATAAACTAGTTTGAAATGGATATGATATTTGGTTTTGAAGTATAAATTATTTTGAAATAAATATCCATGGGTTATAATAACGATTGGTTCGCAAAGAGACCGGGATCGGATATGGGCATACTCTCTGTCGATACCGAAAACCACTTTTACAACCGTGTACGTGGTGGAGATTCCAGAATGAAGTAGGATGGTGGCGACAATTCCTATTGAGGTATATACATGGACCCAACTCCCATGAGTTGGCATAAGGTGGCTAAAACAGGAGCGATCTCGGGCCAATGAGGTAGCACCTCTGATTTGACACATTTCTTTGATACTATTCCATTACTTTGTGATTGATTTGGTGACCACCCTATAATTTTTGATTTGGGAGTGTGTTCCGAGGTGGGCGGTAGTGGCTGCTATGCGTTACCACCAGCCCGTGTGCGTAATTGGTATATCTGGCATTGCCTAGTTGTGTCGTATCACCAACCATATCGAGCTTTTCTACGAGTTTCTATTTGTGTCGTACCTATGGAGTATCTTCTCGTAGCCTCCCGATCAGGAGGTACACAGGTACTGTATAGACTACTGGCACTATTATGTGTTAAGGGGAATATTGGGTCACTCCTTAATTCTATTTTAAAGTAAGTTTATTTTACTATTAGACATTATTATAATAGCGAATATTACTACATAGTAAATAGTTTAACGGATCCTTATAGGATGGGCGGTCCCAAGCATCCTTTAAGTTACTTGTACCTTTATATTACAGTTCACTTGAGTTAGTTTACACTGTATAAGTATGTATGTCTTGACTCGAGTGTTTTGTGTTTTGCTTTACGCTCGGGTCAAACTGAGTGATACAGCCTTCGAGACTCACCTTTGGAGTTGGAGCTTTTCTTGGAGATCCAGCTATCTATTTCGCTTTCATTTATCCAGTTGATTCCAGTGATGTATTCTAATTTATACTTGATTATCATATTGAGACTTCTGTTGTATCTTGTTAACTCTGATGTACATATATAGTAGCTTCATGAACTACTATTTCTTTGATTCCGCTGCATTGTCATATTACTCTGTGTTTGTGATCTGTGATTAATTTACTATATATTCTGAGTTTTGCCAAATTTATATTTACAATCTATTGTTTTGAATTATTCAAGTCCGACATGTGTGGATTTATTGTCGATTTGAATGGTCCAAGATAGTGGGTCGTTACATATCATTACCCCTCTCCTTTCTCATTTTCTTTGAATTATTCAAAACTAAAACCTGAGCAAGTAAACAAAACCAGAGAAAAGAAAAGCTTAAACTAGAAAAGAAAAATAAACAACCTTTCCAATTTTTAAAACCTGAAGCTAAACCAAGTTCAGTTCATCTCAAAACTGAATCAAACAGTTTCTGTGATATCCCGGAATTTTTAGGTAATATCGATTTAATAATCTGTTTAAACAATTAAATTGATTTGATAATCTTTATTAAAAATGTTTAAATTGGTTTAATAATCTTCTTTAATAAATATTTAATTGGTAAATTTATCTTTTAAAACTAATAGAATGTAATCTATTTATAATGTAAATATATTGGTATATATATATATATATATAATTATAATAGGAAGTCTTTGGTTTAAATTTAATAAGAAGATATATTTTCAAATCCTAATATATATGTATGTATATATTGTGATTTGAAGCTTTGTTTTAAATTTAATATTTTTCAAAAGCTAATTTAAGGTTAATTCTATATTTTCAAAGTATAAGATAATTATTTATTTTTAAAATGTGATAGTTTAAATAAGATTTAATAAAAGTTTTATTTTGTTTTCTTTTTAAAAAGTACTTAAACTAAAATGATTTATATATAGGTTTAAATAAGCTTTCTTTTAAAAATATCTCTTAAACTAGAATAGTTTGTAAACATAAGTAATATATAAATAAATTACTAAATTCACATTTACATAAATACAAATTCATATTACATAATTTATTAAACATAAGTATTAAGGAAAATAATTAATAAAGAGGTAAAACATTTGTAAACATAAGGAATTAATTAAAAAGGGGATTTTAACATTTGTCATTCACCTAATATTGTTTAGAGACATTTGTAAGCATTTTACAATCTAAATTAACAAGTGGCAACACCTTGTTTTAATGAAAATTTAAGTATATAACAAAGTTTTAAAGAGGAAAGCTGTTTATTTTCTTTAGTTCAAACTTTCCTCGGTCCTTTCTTTCTTTCTTCTTAAAACATATAAACTAAAAACCAAAGGAAAATTTAAAGCAAACAAGCAATTGCAAGCTTCTTTGGTTCAGACCACTTTCAAAATTCAACAAGCAAACTCAATATGAATTCAACTCAAGGATCCAAGCACTACAGTTTCAAGGATCTGATTCAAACCAAACTAAGCAAGCTTCAGATCATTTCAAAATATAAAGTGCCAGAAACAAAATCAAATACAAAGTTCCAGGAAATAAAACAAAACTGTCTCTCTCTGCTTTTAAAAAGGTGAGTAAACAATTTAATTTAAAAACAGTTTTAAATCTGTGATACTTAAATGCTTGTGATGGATTCTGTAGAAATATAGCTTGTATATGTTTATGAATGTGAATGCATGTGTGTTTATATGATGTGTCTGTGCATATAGATATGTAAATATATGTGTGTATGTCTGAAACAAGATATACCCTCTGTTGTTTTAACAGGTTCTATAACTTTGCTAAGAAATTCCATATCTCTGTATATAATCAAAATTTGGACAAGATCATTGAAGAACAAATGATCATATGAATGTAATATAAATTTTAGAAAAATTGCAAGTAGAAATACTCAGTGAATATTTCAAAAATAATACATTACAGTAGGAAATAAATTATGGTCAGAAATCAATCATCTCAATTCTATACTTTGATTATCTTAATAGATTTGTATTAGTGAATGATGAATTTATGTGAAGAAACCATGATTTTTAGATAAGTAAATGTTGGGAATTTCTCAGATGACCAGAATTTGAGAATTTGTAGAATTCCGGTGATCGGCGTGATCGAGTTGGATGATTTTTGGTCTAGAGGTGGCCAATGTGTTGAGGTTCTGTGGAAAAATGGTGGAGGTAATGTTTGATCGTCGTGGCATCGGTAGTGGATCGAAGTAGGGTTTCGAATGGGTTTATGTTGAGGTCGGAAATTCCTCTGCCGTGGTGTCTCTGGGTGATCGAGCTTCACCAGAACTTGGGAGATGGTAGCGTGGAAGTTATCGAGTGTGTGGCCAGAGTTCCTGATGATCTGCTGGTCGTCATCGGAGGTTCGAGGCAGTTTTGGTCGATGGGATGGTTTCCAGTTGATCTTGGAAGCTCGATTTTGATTTTGGGCTTGTGACGATGTCTGGGTGGATGGAATCGATAGAGGAGGCGATCGATGACTTGCAAGAGATGGAGCAGATCGCCGAAGCGCCACCGTGGCCTGTGCACGTGCACGTTGGTTTAGTCTAGTTTGTGCTGTAGATTTTAGCGTTGGAGAAGACGAGAGCGTCTCGGGTCGTTGTTCGAAGCGTACGCGTGAGTGACTCGAAGCAGTTGATTTAGATGGTTGTCTAAGGGCGGGCTCGGGTTTTAGTGAGGGTTAACTCGAGTTTTTATGTTGTAGTGTTAATCTGATTAATTAAAACGATTTTTTGTAAAAAGGAAATCAAGATTTTAAGAGTGTTTCAATTTAATATATTAGATCAAAGTTTTAAGAATTTAAAACAATTTTTAAATAAGAATGTTTCAAAATTTAAGGTATATTTGAAGTAATTATAAAGTAATGTTCAAACTAGATTTAAAAATATATTTTAAATGGATAAGTTTAAAGAATATGATAATCTAGTTCCAAAGATAAATATTTGTTAAACTAAATTAAACATGTTTGAAAGGTTTCTCAAAGATTTTAAATATTCAAATTTAAATGTTTAAATTGTTTTGTTCATAAGTAAAATTATATATTTCAAGTATATAAATTGATTTCTAAATTGGTTTTTAAATGAAATAAAATGATAGAAATAAGTATTTAATTTAAATGATGAGTTTATCTTTAAAGATTGGAATTAATTAAAGATAATTAATGAGTAAAATAAATTAAAAGTTAATTACTTAATGTAATTAAGGATAATTACTAATGAAGTAATAAGTGGAAATGAATGTAATTAAGAAATAAATTAATTAAAGATTAAGTGATGATTAATCGAGTAATTAATTAATGTAATTAATTTTAGGTTAATTAAGTAGTCCAATTAATTAAAGATAATCACTTATGATTAATGAAGTACTTAGTGAAGTAATTAATGAATAATTACTGAATGTAATTAATTTAAGAGGAATTACTTATGGAAGTAATTAGTGAGTAATTACTTAATGGAATTAATCAAGGGATTAATTAAAGATAATTAATTAAGGAGTAATTAATTTGATAAAGTAATTAAGGATAGTTAATTACTGAATGTGATTAATCAAGAGTGATAAATAATTATGATTTAATTAAAGATAATTACTTAATGTAATTAATTTAAATAGAGTAATTAATTAAAATGTAATTAGGGATCATTAATTAATATAATTAATGATGTAATTAAGTGTTGATTAATTAAGATTAATCAATCAATAATGAAGTGATTAAGTGTAATTAATTAATGTAATTAATTAAAGATTAATGTAATTAATTATAGTTAATTAATTAATGAAGTAATTAAAGGTTAATTACTATAAGTGGTTAAGAATAATTAATTTATGAAATTAATTTAATGCTAATTACTTGAATGTAATTAAAGGATTGTTAATGAGGGATGATTAATTAAGATGGGTAATTAAAGGAAATTAATTGATTGATAATTAATTAATAGTGATTTAAGCAAGATTGATAATGATGGAAGTAATTAATTTAATTTACTTTAAATTAATTAAAGATGAAGTAATTATTTTAATTCATTTTAAATTAATTATAAATGGTGATTAATAAATCATTGCTTATGGATGTTGAATGATATTGATTTGCCTTGAATGGTTTGAGATCTCAGATATGAGATAAGTGATGTTGTGTGATATGGATGCTTTGGTTGAAGTATGATGATAATATGAATTATCTATTTGTGATGATAATGTAGATTATCTATTGTGATATTGTGGATTATCTATCTATGTGTATATAGATAATTGAATTGAATTATTTTAACTTCAAAACAACTTGGCCTTAAAAGATACGTTTTGGATTTCGATGAGACCAGGATCGGGTTTCCAGATTTGGATATCCGAAAACCACATCAATCCAAATTAACGATAGGTCGTAAATCTCAAGTGAAGATGAAGATTCAGAGTGCAAGGGTTATTGTCGTTAACTCTGAGGGTGATTCCAAAATGAGTGTAACGAGATAATGCCTTCGGTTTCGTTCGAACCCGAAACGAACTTGTATGGATTGAATGCTTTCAGAATATCGTCAGGTGGACGATGAGCATTCTAAGTGATGTGTTCTGATTAAAGGTAATCGTAGCCTCAAGCCTCATCAACCGGGAATGGCTAAAACAGGGGAGGTGAAGCAAGGCTTCGTGGGTAGCACCCACTGAGAGTAAGGTCATCCCTGTCTAGATGTCCCTTTTTCTATTTCGGCTTAGTGGTGCGGTTGAATGATCACAACCGTGGGGTGATTTTATTCGGAATTATCCAGTAAGGGATGGTTCCGGCTTTGTGTTGCAGGGGATTGGGAGTAATCCTCGGTACGCTGATCTAGGCCAGGTACTGTGACGGGCGGTACCCCAGTAGCCCTGCCATTGTATGGAATCCAAACTCCAATAAGTGACGTACGATTTAGTTGTGCCCAACTATGTTGGAACATGAGATGTAAGCATTCCAGCTATTTCTGTATTTTACTTGAAAACCCTAGACACTATTGTAATATAACTGGATTTCCTATCAAATGTTTTGGTTAGCGTAAGGTAAAAACTTTTCCATGTTTATGTGTGGAAAGTCTTACGTGATACCTTTGTTTTAAAAAGGTTTTGAAGTTAAGCAACTTTAACCCGTTTACTCACACCAGACCCATGTCTGACCCAAGTGTTTATTTTCTGTTTTATTAAACTCTTGGGTACTCAAATTTTTATGAGTAGTCAAGGGATTCAGGTTAGCTTTGACAAATTGTGGAGGAGCAATGGAGCAGGAGGCTTCAGCGTGTAGATATATAGAGTTTCCGCTGTGATGATGTATTGTATTGATGTACTGGTGTTGTATAATAGACAGAAATTTATAACTGTCTATTTTGTGATATATAAGTTGTGTACTCTGATGTATATGATACTATGTAATATCTTATGTGATATTATATTTCATTCGTTCCGCTGTGAGATTCTGGTATTGTTTAGTTCTTTCTTCTCTTCTTTTCTCTTTTCTATCCCTTTCTTTCTTATTAATGATGCGTCATTCTGTGGAATGAATGGCGGGTCGTTACAGTTTCAATCTTCAACCTAATTCAAGCGTAAATCAAAGCATATATCAAAGTTCAAGATCATTTCCAGTTTTCAAAACCAAGTAGCAGATCAACAACTAAGTTCCAAGATCAAATCTATTTCCAGTTTTCAAATCATTCCAAGTTCTTTGTCTTTCAAAACAATAGGTGAGTAAACTACTTTTAATCTGATCTTTAACTTGATGTTTGTGAAGTGAAGCTGTGAAAAATGTTTGAATGTATGTAAATATGTTTGCATGTATACAAATATGTATATATATATATATATCTGTGCATGTCTGTTGTACAGGCATAGGTCTCTCTGTTCTAGTTTACATGTTTCAAAACCTGTCAAAATCCAAAATCTCTTCCTCTAATCTCTTTTAGTTAATGATGTTTAAAAAAAAGTGTATCAATCAACAAGATATTAATTTTAAAAATGGGTTCAAGTGTTTATATTAAGTAATTATTTCAAAAATAGGAATTTACAGTAATAATCAAAACAAGCCAGAAAATCAATCATTTAAATTTCATGTTTCGAATTCATAATTTGATTCGTATCTAAAAATCATGATTTTTGATAAAGAATTCGTGATTTTTAGTGTTGTGGTTGTTAAGAATTATCGGGTTGAACGGTTTTGGGAATTTTGGCGATTTCTGGTGACCAGCGAGGTAAGGGAGGTTGTGGTCATGGCTGGAGGAAGCCTGAGTTATGGGGATTCATGGAAAAATGCTGGGTGGATTTATCAATCACCGTGGCGACGGCACGATACCGTTATAGGGTTTTAGGAGTTGTTTGGGTCGATTGGGTTTGCGAGGCTAGTTCGTCAACGTCGAAGCATCGGACTCGTTCGAAGGTAGGGGAATCGATGCGTGGTTTTGTGGCGAAGCTTTTGTTAGAGTGTCGAGCCTTCTGGTGACCGGAGGTGGCCATGCGAGGTGGTTCTTGGATGAACTGTTTAGTTCCAGGTGGAAGTCGATATGCTCGAATTCGATTTCGTGTTCGTTTCGAAGTTCTGGTGGTCAGAATCGAGAGTGGTGGTCGAAGTTGACTTGCCGGCGATGGCATCGATGGTCGGAGCTGTTGCGATCGTTTGTGCATGTGAACGTGTGTCAGATGTATCAGTGTTTAGAGGATGCTATGGAAATAGAAGAAGAAGAAGGTGGAGTCTCGGGTTTGGCCTCGGGAAAGATTTGGTTTGGCTCGAGTTCGCCTTCGTGTGTACGCGAGTGATTTTAACAATAGTAATAGTTTTTAAAATTTAAATAAATCAAGTTTTAAACTATTTTCTTAAATAAATTTCTTTTAAATAATAAATGTTTATTTAAATGTTTGGATAGATAAAAGTTGTATAATTTATTTTAACTTGAGTTAATTAAGTTAATTCTTAAGTTTATTTAAAATAAATTAAATGGTGTAATTAAGTAGTTGATTAAGAAAGTAAAATGTTTTTGATTTTTAATTAACTTAAAGGTCTTAAGTTAATTTATATGTTAATGATAATTTATTTTCAAGGTTTATTAAATAAAGATTTAAATGATAATTAAGTAATTAATTAATATAATGGTTTATCTTTAATTAATTAAGGTCTTGATTAATTAAAGGATCATTAATTAGTAATTAAAGGTTAATTAAAGGATAATTAATTAATAATTAAAGGTTAATTAATTAATGATTAAAGGATAATTAATTAAGGGTTATTTAGTTATGTAATTAACTTAAGGTTAATTTATTTATGTGATTTATTAAGGGATAATTAATTAATTGAGGATAATTACTTAAGATGGATAATTAAGGATGATTAATTAATTTCATTAATTAATTAAAATAATAACTAATGGTTTGTGATTAATTAATGTTAATCAAGCAGGGTTAGGTAATTAATTCATAGGTAATTAATCTATTTTGAGATTAATTAAATTAATTATAAATTATGTGATTGATTAATCTTGCTTATGGATGATTGGATTATATTGAATGCCTTGAATTGTTTGATATCTCTGATGTGTGATATTCTATGATATGAATTGTTTTGGATTGAGCTATGATAAATGTATGTTATTTATCTGTGATGAATTTACATATTTATGTGTGATTGGAAAATAAGCGTTATAGGGTTATACCACTTATTGATATTGTTGTGCTTCGATTAATGATGGTTGTGATATTATTGTTGTATGCAATACCCCTGGTCAACACATACTCACACACAAATATGGATTTCACAGGAAAATTGGTTAAGTCATGGGTATTTTGAATTTAAAATTATTTTATTCCAAAATGGTTTGGAAGTGAAATTGGGTTGAATATGGGAAACTTTTAAAAAGGAGGTTTTGAAATTGAAAATCATTTTGAATATGATATGGCTTGTTAAAGTTTTGAAATTTTGGAACTATGCTTAAAAAGGGTTATACAAACTTTATAATGTATATATATGGACTTTAAACCATTTTTAAAGTATTTTTAAATGGATTATTTTGGGAATTTAAATAGTACTTGCCGATGATACGGCGGTTCGCTGATTTTCCGATTTATATTTTAAAAGGCTATAACTTGAGCAAATTTAATCAGATTTTCCCAAAAAATGAAAACCATTGTTTTTAAATGATAATAGTTTTCATATAAAGAAAGAACTTCCAGTTTTTGTTGAAATGAGTTCGAGTTATGGGTAAATCAAATTTGAAATGGAAATAGTTTTAAAAGCTATGAATGAATCTTTGTTAAAGATTTGGTGAACCTTGTTTTCAAATTAATAAGGATCTTAAAGGTGAATCTTTTTATTTAAAAGATTAAAAATGAAATTTTTTTTAAACCATTCAAAAGGAAAGGTTTTGGGAAATAAGGGCTGTGACTTAACTAAGGTCCAAATGGATCCATATGTTTTTAAAGTTAAGCGCTCATTAGTCGGATTAGCCAGGAGAGGACTTTATGTCATAAAACCCATTCCGAATAATGATACCACAGAATGGAATTGCATTTGAAGACGGTGGTTGAAGACCGGGTATTTTAAAAAATGAAAGGATTACCTGTTGATTGTCTCTGCACCGACTGGCCCCGGTATAGAGATTTAGATAACACTAAGTGATGGTGAGTCCGGACGTGATTAGGGAATATCCGGATGTGCAAGGGCTTTTTCCTTAGTTAGACGAAGTACCTTCGGTTCCATTCAGACCCAGGATGGACTTGTATGGATGTATGTCTGACGTTACACTTTGAGATATAAAGCTGATTTCTATCAAATACATTTCTGTTGGTGGCGGAGAATTTATTCTCTTAGCTTAACACCCTTCTTTGAGACGTACAAGCTCAAAGGTTATGTAGTTGATGGTTACTAGTGATATATTCCCAATTTGGTAATGTGGCATGCTAAGTGCTGATCATTGGTTGATCGAAGCATGGCTTTTGTGAAAAGCGTAGCTTTGTGGAACGAGACTTCATCGAACCTCACACCCTGGAAATGGTCGAAACAGGAAGGATGCAGCAAGGTTACAGGGGTCGCGCCCCTTAGGGTATGTACATTTCTTTCTAAATAAAAAGTGGTATCATGGTATGGAGCCCAGATATTTTACATATGTGGATAAAAAGTGGTATCATGGTATGAAGCCTAGATATTTTACTTATGTGGTTGTTGGTTGTTGGAATTCAAGGCGCCTCGGTAAAGGTTGGTTACGACCGAGGGATGGCATACTCGTGATAGTTAGTTACCTAGTTACAGAGGTAACCTGGCCTTGTGTTGGCAGAAATCCGGTTAGGTTCTCGGGGCATCACTCTAGAGGCGTACCCATTCGGAAAGGAAGTTCCTTAGCCTTGGCCATTTGTTGGAAATCCAATCACTCAATACGAGCCCTGTACGGTTTTAGTTGTTGAACTTGCCATCTAACATAGTAGCTATAGTAGGCATACTATAATGGTACATATGCTGGCTAAGATTAATATTACACTTTCGAAATGTTTTCCACACTATGCACTAATAATAATATCAAAAGGATTTTTGCGTATCAAGCATGTTTGACCTCTATAAGGAGAAATCTCCCCCAAGTGTGCGATTGCATTGTATGTGTGCCGAGAGGCCTTATGGTAGTTTCATTTTCCAAAAATCATAGCGGATTTCTTTTTATTTCTTTTTGTTCAAATAACTATTTTTGTTTGCTCACACAAGTCCCATGACTGACCTGGAGTTTATTGTTCCCTTTCAAAACTCTGGGTGCCCATAATTTTCCACACGGGCAGCCTTGAGTCAGGTTATCAGTAGGTTGTGAAGCTAGTTCAGATAATAGATGTAGATTTGAAGTCTTTGGATCTAGAACTCTTTGGGTTTGGGATTGCACTGAGTTTGCTACAAGTTCAGCATGATAGGGGGTTCGAGCTATCTTTTAGTTTGGAGCTTTGGAGCTTTGGATATGAAGATGCAGTTTTTTGGAGCTCTTTTGGAAGACCGTGTTGGTGTTGTATCTTTTTCTGATGATATCGGTATCTTGTATCAGTTGTTGTATCTTTGTTGTGTATCAATGAATTCATTTCTGTTTCCGCTGTGTTGTTAACATCTAATGTGTTATAGCTCCAGCGATACGGACTTCAACATTTGAATCTCCGGCATTCGAATACGGGTGATGTATTGGAAGCCGATTTTCGAAGGCTGGATTCCGGATCGTCACATTTGGTATCAGAGCTAAAGGTTGAGTAAGAACTTTAGCTTTGGAGTATAACTCATTAGAGATAGGGATTAAAATGCCCTAGAATAAGTATATTCCCTAAGATATCTTGTCTGTATGCCTCAGTCAATTCTCTTACTATTCACTAATAGTGAGAATGAGTGCAAGAAGAGGACGAGATATGGGACAGGGGAGTACCACTACAAATGGTCAATACCCTGCAACAACAAGGAACAACTTTTCTCATCGAACCCCAGCCAAATCTGGCAGTGTTAAATCTTGAACTTGAATTCGTAAACGAACCTATTTGTGTGAAGAACCCGGTAGGAGACAGATACGGGTTAGACATTCTCTTTTGGAAGTTTGTTTCGTTTTTAACTTTAATAAATTTGAAATTTTACTTGGAATGAATTGGTTAACAAAATATGAAGCTAAATTAGATTGTATCAATAAAACGATTTCGGACAAAACCACATTTGGAAATTTTGTTGTGATTTCTTGTAAGGATTCAAGTCCGATGAGGGACAAGCTAATATATACTTAAAGGGTATTCCGACCTGAGTTTGGAATCTATACATTTTGCCCAAGGATTCCATCAGCTGAGAATTGCGGGAGATTGTATCCGTTTAACTGTTTTTGGGGGTCCCGATACATTCTACGAATGGCTAGTTATCCTTTTGGACTAACCAATGCCCCCGCATATTTCGTAGACCTAATGACCTGAGTGTTTTGTGAAGTGTTGAATAAGTTTGATCTCGTATTTATTGATGATATTATGATTTATTTCAAAACTGGAATAAATATTTCAGCTTGATCTGGTTAAGCCATCCTCTATCTTTTGATGTGTTCACATGTTCTTTGTTTGTCTCCCTGTCTTGCAAATTTCAAGGACAAAATTTTCTTAAAGAGGGGAATCTGTAACGATCCCGTTTTTAAGTCAAATTTAATTTAGTAATTAATATAAATTTTTGGATTAATTTGTGAATTAATTTGAATTTTTCCAAAACAAATAAGATATGTGTTTGTTTATATATATATATATATATATGTGTGTGTGTGTGTGTGTGTGTATAGATTGTAAATAGAATTTGATATGAAATTCAAAAATAAATATCTTTAAAAAATAAAATTGGATTTAAAAACTTTATATTTTAAGAAACTAATATATATGTATATGTCATTATTTATTAGTGTATAATTAGTTTTAAATCATTTTCTTTAAAGATTATATAAATATAAATAAAGGAAATGTAATAATAAAAATATAAAATATAATATAGAATAATATAAAGACATTTGTAAGTTAATAATAAAGGATTTTAACAAGTGTAAGCTTATTTTAACATGCAAAGACAAGTGTCAAGTTATTTATTTTCATTTTTAAAAATAATAAAAGGGTTTCAAGGCTATATATATCATTAACCCTCTTCTTTCTCATTTTCTTTGAATTATTCAAAACTAAAACCTAAGCAAGTAAACAAAACTAGAGAAAAGAAAAGCTTAAAATAGAAAAGAAAAATAAACAACCTTTCCAATTTTTAAAACCTGAAGCTAAACCAAGTTCAGTTCATCTCAAAACTGAATCAAACAGTTTCAATCTTCAACCTGATTCAAGAGTAAATCAAAGCATAGATCAAAGTTCAAGATCATTTCCAGTTTTCAAAACCAAGTAGCAGATCAACAACTAAGTTCCAAGATCAAATCTATTTCCAGTTTTCAAATCATTCCAGGTTCTCTGTCTTTCAAAACAACAGGTGAGTAAACTACTTTTAATCTGATCTATAACTTGATGTTTGTGAAGTGAAGCTGTGAAAAATGTTTGAATGTATGTAAATATGTTTGCATGTATAAAAATATGTATATATATATATATATATATATATATTTGTGCATGTCTATTGTACAGGCATAGGTCTCTCTGTTCTAGTTTACAGGTTTCAAAACCTGTCAAAAATCCAAAATCTCTTCCTCTAATCTCTTTTAGTTAATGATGTTTAAACAAAAAGTGTATCAATCAATAAGATATTAATTTTAAAAATGGGTTTTATATTAAGTAATTATTTCAAAAATAGGAATTTACGGTAATAATCAAAACAAGCCAGAAAATCAATCATTTAAGTTTCATGTTTCGAATTCATAACTTGATTCGTATTTGAAAATCATGATTTTTGATAAAGAATTCGTGATTTTCAGTGTTGTGGTTGTTAGGAATTGTTGGGTTGAACGGTTTTGGGACTTTTGGCGATTTCTAGTGACCGGCGAGGTAAGGGAGGTTGTGGTCATGGATGGAGGAAGCCTGAGTGATGGGGATTCATGGAAATACACTGGGTGGATTTATCAATCACCGTGGCGGCGACACGGCGTCGTTGTAGGGTTTTAGGAGCTATTTGGGTCGATTGGGTTTGCGAGGCTAGTTCGTCAACGTCGAAGCATCGGACTCGTCCGGAGGTGGGGGAATCGATGCGTGGTTTCGTGGCGAAGCTTTGGTCGGAGTGTCGAGTCTTTTGGTGATCGGAAGTGGCCATGCGAGGTGGTTCTTGGATGAACTGTTTTGTTCCAGTTGGAAGTCGATATGCTCGAATTCGATTTCTTGTTCGTTTCAAAGTTCTAGTAGTCGGAATCGAGAGTGGTGTCGAAGTTGACTTACCGGCGATGGCATCGATGGTCGGAGCTGCTGCGATCGTTTGTACACGTGAACGTGTGTCAGATGTATCAGTGTTTAGAGGATGCTGTGGAAATAAAAGAAGAAGAAGGTGGAGTCTCGGGTTTGGCCTCGGGAAAGATTTGGTTTGGCTCGAGTTCGCCTTCGTGTGTACGCGAGTGATTTTAACAGTAGTAATAGTTTTTAAAATTTAAATAAATCAAGTTTTAAACTATTTTCTTAAATAAATTTCTTTTAAATAATAAATGTTTATTTAAATATTTGGATAGATAAAAGTTGTATAATTTATTTTAACTTGAGTTAATTAAGTTAATTCTTAAGTTTATTTAAAATAAATTAAATGGTGTAATTAAGTAGTTGATTAAGAAAGTAAAATGTTTTTGATTTTTAATTAACTTAAAGGTCATAAGCTAATTTATATGTTAATGATAATTTATTTCGAAGGTTTATTAAATAAAGATTTAAATGATAATTAAGTAATTAATTAGTATAATGGTTTATCTTTAATTAATTAAGGTCTTGATTAATTAAAGGATCATTAATTAGTAATTAAAGGTTAATTAAAGGATAATTAATTAGTAATTAAAGGTTAATTAATTAATGATTAAAGGATAATTATTTAAGGGTTAATTAATTATGTAATTAACTTAAGGTTAATTTATTTATGTGATTAATTAAGGGATAATTAATTAATTGAGGATAATTACTTAAGATGGATAATTAAGGATGATTAATTAATTTCATTAATTAATTAAAATAATAACTAATAGTTTGTAATTAATTCATACTAATCAAGCAGGGTTAGGTAATTAATTCATAGGTAATTAATATATTTTGAGATTAATTAAATTAATCATAAATTTTGTGATTGATTAATCTTGCTTATGGACGATTGGATTATATTGAATGCCTTGAATTGTTTGATATCTCTGATGTGTGATATTCTGTGATATGAATTGTTTTGGATTGAGCTATGATAAATGTATGTTATTTATCTATGATGAATTTACATATTTATCTTTGTATGGAAAATAAGCGTTATAGGGTTATACCGCTTATTGATATTATTGTGCTTGGATTAATGATGGTTGTCATATTATTGTTGTATGCAAAACCTTTGGACAACACACACTCACACACAAATATGGATTTCACAAGAAAATTGGTTAAGTCATGGGTATTTTGAATTTAATATTATTTTATTCCAAAATGGTTTGGAAATGAAATTGCGTTGAATATGGGAAACTTTTGAAAAGGAGATTTTGAAATTGAAAATCATTTTGAATATGATATGGCTTGTTAAAGTTTTGAAATTTTGGAACTATGCTTAAAAAGGGTTATAAAAACTTTATAATGTATATATATGGACTTTAAACTATTTTTAAAGAATTTTAAATGGATTATTTTGGGAATTTAAATAGAACTTGCCGAGGATACGACGGTTTGCTTATTTTCCGATTTATATTTTAAAAGGCTATAACTTGAGCAAATTTAATCAGACTTTCCCAAAAAACGAAAACCTTTGTTTTCAAATGATAATAGCTTTCATATAAAGAAAGAACTTCCATTTTTTGTTGAAATGATTTCGAGTTATGGGTAAATCAAATTTGAAATGGAAATAGTTTTAAAAGCTATGAATGAATCTTTGTTAAAGACTTGGTGAACCTTGTTTTCAAATTGAAAAGGATCTCAAAGGTGAATCTTTTTGTTTAAAAGATTAAAAATGAAAATTTGTTTAAACCATTCAAAAGGAAAGGTTTTGGGAAATAAGGGCTGTGACTTAACTAAGATCCAAATGGATCCATATGTTTTTAAAGTTAAGCGCTCATTATTCGGATTAGCCGGGAGAGGACTTTATGTCATAAAACCCATTCCGAATAATGATACGACAGAATGGAGTTGCATTTGAAGACGGTGGTTGAAGACCGGGTATTTTCGAAAATGACAGGATTACCTGTTGATTGTCTCTGCACCGACTGGCCCTGGTATAGAGATTTAGATTACCCTAAGTTATGGGGAGTCCGGACGTGATTAGGGAATATTCGGATGTTCAAGGGCTTTTTCCTTAATTGGACGAAGTGCCTTCGGTTCCATTCAGACCCAGGATGGACTTGTATGGATGTATGTCTGACGTTACACTTTGAGATATAAAGCTGATTTCTATCAAATACATTTCTGTTGGTGGCGGAGAATTTATTCTCTTAGCTTAACACCCTTCTTTGAGACGTACGAGCTCAGAGGTTATGTAGTTGATGGTTACTAGTGATATATTCCCAATTTGGTAATGTGGCATGCTAAGTGCTGATCATTGGTTGATCGAAGCATGGCTTTTGTGAAAAGCGTAGCTTTGTGGAACGAGACTTCATTGAACCTCACACCCCGGAAATGGTTGAAACAGGAAGGATGCAGCAAGGTTACGGGGGTCGTGCCTCTTAGGTTATGTACATTTCCTTGTGGATAAAAAGTGGTATCATGGTATGGAGCACAGATATTTTACTTATGTGGATAAAAAGTGGTATCATGGTATGGAGACCAGATATTTTACTTATGTGGATAAAAAGTGGTATCATGGTATGGAGACCAGATATTTTACTTATGTGGTTGTTGGTTGTTGGAATTCGATGCACCTCGGTAAAGGTTGGTTACGACCGGGGGATGGCATACTCATGATACTTAGTTACCTGGTTACAGAGGTAACCCAGCCTTGTGTTGGCAGAGATCCGGTTAGGTTCTCGGGGCGTCCCTCCAGAGGCGTACCAATTGGGAAAAGAAGTTCCTTAGCCTTAGCCATTTGTTGGTAATCCAATCACTCAATACGAGCCCTGTACGGTTTTAGTTGTAGAACCTGCCATCTAACATGGTAGCTATAGTAGGCATACTATAATGGTACATATGCTGGCTAAGATTAATATTATACTTTCGAAATGTTTTCCACTATGCACTAATAATAATATCAAAAGGATTTTCGCGTATCAAGCATGTTTGACTGCTATAAAGAGAAATCTCCTCCAATTGTGCGATTGCATTGTGTGTGTGCCGGGAGGCCTTATGGTAGTTTCATTTTCCAAAGAGCACAGCGGATTTCTTTTTATTTCTTTTTGTTCAAATAACTATTTTTGTTTGCTCACACCAGTCCCATGACTGACCTGGAGTTTATTGTTCCCTTTCTAAACTCTGGGTGCCCATAATTTTCCACACGGGCAGCCTTGAGTCAGGTTATCAGTAGGTTGTGAAGCTAGTTCAGATAGTAGATGTAGATTTGAAGTCTTTGGATTTAGAAGTCTTTGGGTTTGGGATTGCACCGAGTTTGCTACAAGTTCAGCATGATAGGGGGTTCGAGCTATCTTTTGGTTTGGAGCTTTGGATATGAAGATGCAGTCTTGTGGAGCTCTTTTGGAAGACCGTGTTGGTGTTGTATCTTTTTCTGATGATGTCGGTATCTTGTATCAGTTGTTGTATCTTTGTTGTGTATCAATGAAATTCATTTCTATTTCCGCTGTGTTGTTATCATCTAATGTGTTATAGCTCCAGCAATACGGACTTCAACGTTTGAATCTCCGGCCTTCGAATATAGGTGATGTATTGGAAGCCGATTTTTGAAGGCTGGATTCCGGGTCGTCACAGTGAATGTGGGTAAGTTCCTATGCATAGGTTTCATACACAGTTCCTTTCGTTCTTTAATTTTGTAGCTTAAACAAATATAGAGCTCTAAAGTTTCACACAAAAGCATATGCCAAAACCAAAAATAACAGGCCTTATAGCAACAAACTTATATTACAGGAATGAGCAAGATAGAAACAGAGCGGAAGCTGCGGAGAAATGGGCTTCAAAGCATGCAAAACTTGGTAAGTTTTTCGAGCAAATGAATGGGAATCAATGGTAGGTTATGGATGTGAATGAGTGCCTTGTGTTTTGTAATAATTGTGTTGGTTGTAATTGGAATTGTGCATGTTTTGGTTTTGTGTTTTGTATAATTTGTGCCATTATTTACATTTTCTATTGTGTTGTATTTGAAATTATACCATGTCAAGTGAATGTGATGATCGTATATGAATCTGCTGTAAAATATTGAATTTTATTAATGTTCAGTTTATAATTTCTGATGGACAATATTGGTGAAAAGGGACTATCAAGTTTATAATTTTCTAGACTGTTTACTATTCTTAGTTTCCTGCATCATACATGAATGTTATATGGAATATCAAGTTTTATATTTTGCAATTCTGTTGGGAAATACCGAAATTCCCAACGGTTATAACCGTTGGGAAATTCCCAAATTACCAACGGTTATAACCGTTACGAAATATTGAATTACCCAACGGTTATAACCGTTAGGAAATAAGGAATTTCCCAACGGTTATAACCGTTGGGAATTTGGGAATTTCCCAACGGTTATAACCGTTGGGAAATTCAATATTTCCTAACGGTTATAACCGTTGGGAAATATATTACAGATTTTGTCACGTACCTATTACTAACAGTTATAACCGTTACAAATTCGATTTGTAACAGTTATAACTGTTGGGAAATTGCAGTTTTGGTGTAGTGATTAGTCTTGCTCTCGAAGACCCATTCGCGACCAATAGATTATATCCTTTTCGGGTACATCTACCAAAATCATATTTTGATAATGTACTTAGAATCTATTTCAGATCTGTGCATCATACTATATCATAGAGCCATCACTTTTAATGATTTATATAAATAAATGAGGATTATATATTTTTGACATTGACAAGAAACTCATAGTTTCTCTTCAATGTGCGAGAATACTTATTACACTCTAATGTGATATGTTCGTTTAGGTTAGCCAATTTCATATCATCTCATGTAATCAGTTTTATCTTTGGACCGTATCCAATTCCATTTTACTACCAATATTTTCTCAAAGAAATTCATTCACTATGAAGTTTATAATGACCAGAAAATTTTAACGATTTAAATAACGTAATTAACTAAATTTATCATGTAAATAAACAAGAAAATTTAGCAACGAAAATCTAATATTTGGGATACGTCCATTTAAACATAGCAAGAGGTAGAATTTCATCGAAAAATATGTAAGCTTGTACAGTTGCAAAATTTTATTTAAAATTTGATGGAAATAAAATATTTTTGTAATCTAAATATTTTTTACATAAGAAAAATGTTGAACATTTTCTAAGTAAGACGTCATAATTCGTTTCGCCAATTTGGACTTCTCTAGCCCCGTTTTAATTATTTTCGTTGATTTAGTAGCATTTTGGTTGCGAAAATGAAGTTTTGATAGGAAGTCCGTGTCACTAGTATCTGTGTACCATCTTGTCCATCTCATCGCCCCGACCAGCTTCCTCCATCCCCACGTGCCACCAACAACAACCCCACGCCCCTCCTCCGGCTTTGCTTCGCCCAACAGCACCCCTCCACGTCCTCTCTCACTTGTGCCATGACCACCTGAACCCTAGCCCTCTAATCTCCGCAACAGCCGATCGCCAGCCCCCTCCTCTAGCCTAGCTCCGCCTTGCCATGCACCCGCCTATCCTCCCGCCATGTCGCCTTTCCCCACGCAACGGCCACCCCTCTGACCAGCCTCTGGCTTTAGCTTGTACCGCTTACACGCAGCACAACCCCACCACGTCACCGAACAATCAAGCTCCACAACCCCGCTTCTGTCGCAGCCATCTTATTTCGTTATACAGTCTAAATCTCCGTTGTCCCGGCCAGTTGTCGCAGCAATTTTCTAGCTTTGCCATAATCCGGATCCATATCGTAGCAGCTCTTCACTTGTCTTGTTATCCCATTAGTGTACGCTTGCTGCTTAGCGCACTAGTGCTTATATGTGTCTGTTTGCTTCTTATTCTCGTTGTTGGCGCGTTCATAACCACGAAAGGTGAGCGGTCACTCACGATTGACATTCGTATGTTTAGTAAATTTATTTTACATAAAATGACGATTGAAACATATTGTTAAATTTGAATTGGTTAGTGATTAAATCATCGAGCATGATATGTTATTATTTAAAATTGTTCACCTATGTAAATTTACATATGACACCTATAACATGTTAGTATATATATTATATTAAATTGTTAATTATGATACATGTTTGTCATTGATATATTATGTCATTTTATGCTATTATTATATTGTTCTCACACTGCAAGTTCCTTGTTAATTAGGAAAATCGCTGTGGGTTGAAATGATACATACCCGAATGATCTTATAGATTAAGGAAAATCGTTATCGGTTGAAATGATAAACCTGATCGATTTTACTGATTTTGAAATTTTGGGATTACGGGTCGAAATAATATATACCTGTAAAATTTTATTATTGCGGGTTTAAATGATAAATATCTGTATCACTTGACCATAGGATAGAAAACTATATACGGACATCGTTGGTATTTTTTTTAAGTGCATTTTGAAATTTGGAAAATATGTGTTTTAACAAAATTGATTTCTTTTGAAAATTTAATATACAGATTTTTATTTTAATATATATATATATGAAAAATTTAGATTTTAAATTATATATTTTAGAAATTTTAAAATTTTAAGTTAAGTTTTGAAAATGCAAATTTTAAGATTTTGACTTATAACTTTATTTTTCAAAATATATAATATAAGATTTAATTTAATAACTTAATAAAATAAAGTAAATTTAATAAATAAGATTTAATTTAATAAAATTTAATATGATAAAATTTAATAAAATTTAATTTATATATATATATATGTAATATGTTTAAATATTTACTTGAATTCATGTTAATATTTTAAAAATAGATTTTGTAATAACTTTAATAAATTAAAGTTGAAAAAATAAATTAAAGTTGATTTGTAATTTAATTTGTTTAAGAATTAAATTTAAATAAAGAGTGATTTGAAACTTATTGATTTTGAGATTTTAAAGGATATGATTTTATAACTTGATTTTTGATTAAAGGTGATTAAGTGAATATTTTCAAAATTAAATATAATTAAAGGTAGATATTTAATTTTTGATTTTTAAAATTTCTAATTTGAGATTTTATTTAAATATTTATAAAGAAATGTTTTATAAAATAACCATGATGTGAAATAAGCGTTTGGTTGTTAAAGAGACCAGGATCGGATATTGTCATACTCTCTGCCAATACCGAAAACCACTTTAACAACTGTGCACATGATGGAGAATCTAGAATGAAGTAGGATGGTTTGGCGAACGCTACTGGAATGAAGGAAGAGAACGATGATGGATAGCCTTGACTTTCGGGTCATAATTAAAATGACTAAAACAGGAGCTATAACGGGCCAAGTGGGGTCGATCCCCCTATCGAGCAAGCTTCTTCGAAACCATATTTATTACTTTGTGATTTGATTTGGAGTGCTCCTTTCATTATGGGAGTGTGTCTCGAGGTAGGCGGTAGTAGCTGCTATGTGTTACCACCAGTCCGGGAGTGCAAAACGGTAGTATCCTACCCTGGGCATTGCCTCGCGTGCCTTATCATATTTATCCTGATCGCGCCTACTATGAGTTTGGTTTGTGTCGTACACTATGGAGTGCCCTCTGATAGCCCTTCAGTTTATGGAGGAATTACAGTATTGTTTAAACTACGATACTTATATAAAAATGTGTTAAGGGGGATATAGGTAACGCCTTAACGCTACTTTAATATTTTACTTTATGGTAGACATTATCTATGTAGCGTACTCTATTATATATGTAGATAGTTCCATTGATTCTTAAAGGATGGAATCCCAAACATCCTTTAAGTTATATTGCATATCAAGTGGGCATTTCACTTAAGTTGATTTACTTACATAAGAATGTTAATCCTGACTCGAGTGTTTTGCTTTATGCTCGGGTCAGCCTAAGTATCACAACATTTGAGACTCACCTTTGGAGCTTGAAGCTTTTCTTGGAGATTTGTCTTTTATCTATTCATTTCTTTAGTCATTTCATTTATTTCCAGTTATTTACGTTCAGACTTGTCATTTGCTTATGTATTTAGGATTTTTGTTGTATTTGATTTAGACTCTGATGTTGTAGTAGCTTCATGAACTTCTATGTTTATCTATTCCGCTGCACCTTGTTTTATTACTCTATGTCTGTGATTCTGTGATTGATTTATTTACTGTATATGCTAAGTTTTTCCAAATATAAATAACAATTTGTTGTTTTGAGCAATTCTAGTCTGACATGTGTGGCTTATTGTCGATTTGAATGGTTCAAAAAGGTGGGTCGTTACAGTTGGTATCAGAGCTTTGGTTTAGGCAAAACTTAGCTTATGGAGTAAAAACTCATTAGTGATAGGGTAGTAATACCCTAGAATGAGTAGAATTAATTATAGAATCATCTTCGTTCGTGCTTGAAATTCTTAGTTAGGATCCTCTTTGATTAGGATTTCTTTTGAATTTTGGAACTTTACCATTGTTCTAAATCCATTCTTGTTTTTCCAGATGAGTAACTGTAGGAATGTTTGAGGTAGGGTCATGGAAATTCCACCGCACCACCAGTTATTGCACCCGTTCTACCAGCTCAAAATGTTTGGTTCACCACTCTTTGTAAGGAGTACTCTCAGCTTGGAAGTACCAAGTTCACTGGACCAGAGGGTATTATTGAGGCTCAGTAGTGGCTGAAGAGTTTAGAGAGGATTTTCACCGGACTTGAGATCACAGATGCTCAGATGCGTCAGTTAGCTACTTGGCAGTTGCAGGATTCCGCTCTGGATTGGTGGGAGTCAGTTACTGCTCAGACTATCGAGGAAAATATCACTTGGCAGCAGTTTAGATGAGATCTTTAGTTGTCCTTTTGCTAGGTTATCTCTTTGGAATTTATCTCTTTTGATTTTTCTTTATCTTGGACCTAAATTTCAGGGATGCTTTTATGGCTATGTGGATGCCCGAAGCCAGGAAGTCTCAGTTATATAGGGTATTTATGGACCTTGAGTAGGGGTATATGACCTTTGCAGAGTATGATAGGAAGTTTAATGAGTTATCTAAGTTTGGGCCCAGCTTGATCGACACCCCGCTCAAGAAGAATGAGAAGTTTATCCATGGTGCTCGCCTAGAGTATCATGATCATTTGATTAGTCATGTTCACGGCACCTTCACTTCTCTTATGGATATGGCCATCAGATTTGAGAACCCTAATTCCAATGGAAAGTAGGCTGTGTCAGCATCTCAGGGAAATTCCAGCAGTTTGAAGAAGAGGAAGCCCAACTTTCAGCAATAGAAGAAGAATTAGCAGAATTCGCAGGGTATTGGTTATTCTCCTCAGAAGCGATCTCTTGACTTATCTTCCATCACTTGCTTCAAGTGCAACTAGTAGGGTCATTATGCCAACAGCTATCCATCTTCCGCCGGAGCCGCTATTCCTCCAGCCCAGATGACCAGGAACAACCTTTGTTACATTTGTTTGCAGCCAGGCCACTTCAAGAAGGATTGTCCCACTCAGCAGAGAGGTAAGACATCTGTAGTCTTTGCTATGACCTCTTCCACTCCCCCTTCTGCCAGTGATACCCATGGTACTCTTCAGGGCACCTTTACTTTACATGATTTTCCTGTTCGTGTTCTTTTTGATACTGGAGCATCCCATAACTTTATTTCTGTTGATATTTGTAATAATTTTGAGCATATCTAGCAACCTCAATTGGTGACTGAATCCTTATGTGTGACTAATCCCATCGGCGGTCCCACCAACCTTAGTGTAATTTGTAAAGGGGTGAAACTCCTTTACAATTTGCAGAGATTCACTGGAGATTTCTATGTCCTCGGTTTTGATGCATTTGATATCTTACATGGGGGCGATTGGTTAAAGCGATGTGATGCAGTTATTTCTTGCAAAGCCCGAACCATCTCTTTAGTAAACGACCAGGGTAATTCTCTTATGATTGAATATCGAATGCCTCAGGATTATGCGGGCAGTTTTATCTTTTCGCTTGATTCTCAGCCTAGTGATCTTGACTCCACCCCGATAGTCAAGGATTATCATGATGTTTTTGGTGAAGTCACTTCTCTACCTCCTAAGTGGGAAACTGAATTTTGCATCGATCTTATTCCTGGAGCCTGACCTGTTGTTCTTCCTCCCAGACGGATGGCACCCAGAGGGAAAGCCGAGTTAAAGAAGCAGATTGAAGACTTGTTTTCCAAGGGTTTGATTGGATAGAGTTTTTCTGAATGGGGTGCAGCTGTGGTCTTTGTCACCAAGTCTAATGGTTCCTTAAGGATGTGTGTTGATTATAGAGAGCTAAACAAGCTTACTCTTAAGAACATATATTCTATGCCTCGTATCAATGATATGTTCGATCAGCTCTATGGAGCTAAAGTATTCTCTCAGCTTTATCTTGCTGCCGGTTTTCACCAGCTTCGTGTAGCTGAGGAGAGCATTCCCAAGACAGCTTTTCAAACAAAAAATAGTTTCTATGAATGGTTAGTCATGCCCTTTGGATTAATCAATGCTCCTGCCTTCTTCGTTGATCTTATGAATCACATTTTCCGCGATGTTCTCAACAAGTTTGTCCTAGTTTTCGTTGATGATATTCTCGTCTTTTCTAAGTCAGAGAAGGAGCATGAATCTCACTTGAGCTATATTCTCCAACTCTTGGGAGACATCAGTTGAAAGCTAAATTTTCTAAATGCCATTTCTGAAGGGATGAAGTTTGATTCCTTGGGAACATTGTTTCTGAAAATGGAGTCTCGGTTGACCCGGTTAAGGTCATCGTGATTAAAGTAAGTCTATCCACCTTTCGCCTTTTGTAGTTTAATTATCTTCTTTGAACTTATCCACCTTATTTTATTCCAGGATTAGGAGACACCTATGACTCCTTCCGATATTCGTAGCTTTATGGGCCTAGCCGGTTATTATCGGAGATTCATTGAGAATTTTTCCCACATAGTTGCAATTCTTACAGCTTTGACTCATAAAAATGCTAAGTTTGTTTGGAGTAATAAGTGTGAAGCTACATTTAATGAGTTAAAGCAAAGGCTTACTTCTGCTCTTGTTCTCACTGTTCCGAACAGGAGTGAAGGATTATCTATTTATACCGATGCCAGTCGAGAAGATTTGGGTGCTGTCTTGATGCAGGATGGGAAGGTCATTGCTTATTCCAGTCGTTAGTTGAAGCCCCACGAAGCCAACTTTGCCACTCATGATTTGGAATTGCTTGTTGTTGTGTTTGCTTTGAAGTTATAGAGGCATCATCTTTTGGGAACCAAGTTCGATCTCTTTACGGATCATCGGTCGCTTAAGTATATTTTCACCCAAAAGGATTTGAACCAAAGGCAGGTTAGATGGCTCGAATTCTTAGCATCTTATGACCTCGACATCAACTACACTCCCAGAAAAGCCAATGTTGTGGCCGATGCCCTTAGTCAGAAGAGAGCCATGTTATGTTTGATTGTAGCTTCTCGGTCTCTTATGGATCGTATCACAACCGAGCAAGATGAAGATGAGATGCTTAAGCTCATGAAGGAGAATATTCATAATAGGGAAGGTGATAGCTAGAGTGAGTTAGGAGCACAAATTGATCAAAATGGAATTCTTAGGATTAATAACCGAATGCCGACGGATTAAGGCAAGAGGTACTTAAGGAGAATCATCAGTCTAGACTCTCTATCCATCCAGATGTCATGAAGATGTTTCAAAATATGAAGAGGCTGTATTGGTGGAGTGGTATGAAGCGAGATATCTCCATTTATGTTAGTAGATGTGCCACTTGTCAACAGGTTAAGGCTGACCACCAAAAGACAGCTGGATTGCTGTAAGCCCTTAACATTCCCATTTAGAAATGGGATCAAGTTTCTATGGACTTTATTGATGGCTTACCGAGGACTAGAAGGGGTAAGAGAGTGTTTGGGTAGTTGTCGATCAATTGATCAAATCTGCCCATTTTATTCTGGTCAAGTTGAATCGAACCGCTTCGAGCTTAGCTAAGGTTAATATGTGAGAGATTGTCAGACTCCATAGTGTTCCGTCTAGCATTGTTTGTGATCGTGATCCTATCTTTACCAGCGAGTTTTGGAAAGCTTTTCAAGAAGCTTTGGGTACCCGTTTGAACCTTAGTACTGCTTACCATCCCCAGACTGATGGTCAGACGAAAAGGGTGAATCAGATTCTGGAAGATCTTCTTCGTGCCCGTGTTCTTGATTATGGAGAATCTTAGGAAGATCGTCTCCATCTCGTTGAATTCACTTATAATAACAGTTATCGGGTATAACTTTATTTGAAATTTGAATCATCTTAAGTTTAAATCAATTAAATCCCATTCTTTTGAATTCAGGCAAGTATCGAAATGTCTCTATTTGCTGCTCTTTACGGACGATCTTGCAAATCTCCATCTTGTTGGATTGAATCCGGTGATCGATTAGTTCTTGGGCCTGATATGATGCTGGAAGCATCCGAGAAGGTTGAGGAGATTAGGAGGAAGATGAGGATTGCTCAAGATAGGCAGAAGAAGTATGCTAATAGGCGAAGGAGGAGTTTGGAATTTTTAGTGGGCGATTAGGTTTTTCTAAAGATCTCGCCATTGAAGAATGTGGTTCGCTTTGGTCGGAGAGGGAAGCTTGCTCCTAGATTCATTAGGCCTTTCCACATCTTGGAAAGAGTTGGTCCTTTAGCTTATAGAGTGGATTTGTCGAAGAAGCTAGCGGGTGTGCATAACATGTTTCACGTATCTCATCTTCGTAAATATCTTCATGATCCATCTTTGTTTGTTCACCCTGCTTTATTAGAGAATTTGGATGTCAAGCCAAATCTCACTATCGAGAGGAAGCCACTTCGTATTGTCGATAGAGGTACGAAGCAGCTTAGGAGTCGGGGATTGCACATGGGAGACTGAGGAGTCCATGCGCGCTTTGAATCATGAACTGTTTGTCTCTAGTACAATTCGTTTGAATCTATCTTACCTTTCTGTTTGCTTCTATTCTCCTATCTCATTCCTTTACGGGGACGAAAATTTTTCAGTAGGGGAGAGTGTAATGACCCAAAAATTTTAACGATTTAAATAGCGTAATTAACTAAATTTATCATGAAAATAAACAACAAAATTTAGCAACGAAAATCTAATATTTGGGATACGTCCATTTAAACAAAGCAAGAGGTAGAATTTCGTTGGAAAATATGTAAGCTTGTACGGTTGCAAAATTTTATTTAAAATCGAAAATTTGATTGAAATAAAATATTTTTGCAATCTAAATATTTTTTACATAGGAAAATGTAGATCATTTTCTGAGTAACACGTCATAATTCATTTCGCCAAATTTGGACTTCTCTAGCCCCGTTTTAATCATTTTCGGCGATTTAGCAGCATTTTGGCTGCGAAAATGAAGATTTGATAGGAAGTCTGTGTCACTAGTATCTGTGTATCATCTTGTTTGTCTCATCGCGCTGATCTCCGTAGTATATTCATTAGTGTATTTTGGCGTCCGATACGCGGCGAAATCAGCAAAACGGTTAGCCGTATCAGTTCCTCATTTATGTCTTTTGGGTTTTCTGTGTCCTTTCATTTGTCCATCGAGAGAAACCAATGGTTATTAACCATTAATATTCCTAGAATTCAACGTACCTGACTTTTATTATCCCGTTGTTTGATATATATGCTGCATATTTTCTCCACACCTTTCTCTCTCTTCCCCTTCACTTCGTTCTGTTAAAGCAAGAAAAAAAGAGTAAAGAGCTTATATATAAGAAAACCTGCTCATCTCCTTCCTACTGTCGAACGCAACCCCTCCCTCAGCCTTGCTCCACAACCCACCTCCCCACTGCTGAACGCAGCCACACCCCCAGCCTATCTCCGCCTCAGCCGAAACCCACACCCCCCTCCCGCCTCGCCCCTACCAGCTTCCTCCATCCCCACGCGCCACCAACAGAAACCCCACACCCCTCCTCCGGCTTTGCTCCGCCCAGCAGCACCCCTCCACGTCCTCTCCCAATTGTACCGTGACCACCTGAACCCCAGCCCTCTAATCTCCACAGCAGCCGATCACCAGCCCCCACCTCCAGCCTAGCTCCGCTCAGCCGTGCACTCGCCTCTCCTCCCACCATGCCGCCTTTCTCCATGCAACATCCACCCCCTCCGACCAGCCTCCGGCTTTAGCTTGTACCGCCTACATGCAGCACAACCCCACCACGTTACCGAACAATCAAGCTCCACAACCCCGCTTCTGTCGTGACCATCTTATTTTGCTATACAGTCTAAATCTCCGCTGTCCCGGCCAGTTGTCGCAGCAGTTTTCTAGCTTTGCCACTATCCGGATCCATATCCCAGCAGCTCTTCACTTGTCTTGTTGTCCCGTTAGTGTACACTTGCTTCTTAGCGCACTAGTGCTTATCCGTGTCTGTTAGCATCTTATTCTCGTTGTTGGCACGTTCATAACCACGAAAGGTGAGCAATCACTCACGATTGACATTCGTATGTTTAGTAAATTTATTTTACATCAAATGACGATTGAAACATATTGTTAAATTTGAATTGGTTAGTGATTAAATCGTCGAGCATGATATGTTATTATTTAAAATTGTTCACCTTTTTAAATTGACATATGACACCTATAACATGTTAGTATATATATATTATACTAAATTATTAATTATGATACATGTTTGTCATTGATATGTTATGTCATTTTATACTATTATTCCATTGTTCTCACAATGCAAGTTCCCTGTTAGTTAGGAAAATCACTGTGGGTTGAAATGATACATACTCGAATGATCTTATAGATTAAGGAAAATCGTTATCGGTTGAAATGATAAACCTGATCGATTTTACTGATTTTGAAATTTTGGGATTACAGGTCGAAATAATATATACCCGAAAAAATTAATTATTGCAGGTTGAAATGATAAATATCTATATCACTTGACCACAGGATAGAAAACTATATACGAACGCCGTTGGTATTTTTTTTAAAGTGCATTTTGAAGTTTGGAAAATATGTGTTTTAACAAAATTGATTTTCTTTGAAAATTTAATATAAAGGTTTTTATTTTAATATATATATGCAAAATTTAGATTTTAAATTATATATTTTGGAAATTTTAAAATTTTAAGTTAAGTTTTGAAAATGCAAATTTTAAGATTTTGACTTATAACTTTATTTTTCAAAATATATAACATAAGATTTAATTTAATAAATTAATAAAATAAAATAAATTTAATAAATAAGATTTAATTTAATAAAATTTAATATGATAAAATTTGACAAAATTTAATTAATATATATATATATGTAATATGTTTAAATATTTACTTGAATTCATGTTAATATTTTAAAAATAGATTAATAACTTTAATAAATAAAAGTTGAAAAAATAAATTAAAGTTGATTTGTAATTTAATTTGTCTAAGAATTGAATTTAAATAAAGTGTGATTTGAAACTTATTGATTTTGAGATTTTAAAGGATATGATTCTATAACTTGATTTTTGATTAAAGGTGATTATGTAAATATTATCAAAATTAAATATAATTAAAGTTAGATATTTAATTTTTGATTTTTAAAATTTGTAATTTGAGATTTTATTTAAATATTTATAAAGAAATGTTTTATAAAATGACCATGGTGTGAAATAAGCGTTTGGTTGTTAAAGTGGGGTCGCTCCCCTATCGAGCATGCTTCTTTAAAATCATATCTATTACTTTGTGATTTAATTTCGAGCATGCTTCTTTAAATATTTATAAAGAAATGTTTTACTTTGTAATACCGAAAACCACTTTAACAATTGTGCACATGGTGGAGAATCCAGAATGAAGTAGGATGGTTTAGCAAATGCTACTGGAATGAAGTAAGAGAACGATGATGGATAGCCTTGACTTTCGGGTCATAATTAAAATGACTAAAACATGAGCTATACCGAGCCAAGTGGGGTCGCTCCCCCTATCGAGCATGCTTCTTTAAAACCATATCTATTACTTTGTGATTTGATTTGGAGCGCTCCATTGATAACGGGAGTGTGTCTCGAGGTGGGCGGTAGTAGCTGCTATGCGTTACCACCAGTTCGGGAGTGCAAAACGGTAGTATCCTACCCTGGGCATTGTCTCATGTGCCTTGTCATATTTATCTTGATCGCGCCCACTACGAGTTTGGTTTGTGTCGTACACTATGGAGTGCCCTCTAATAGCCCTCCAGTTTACGGAGGAATTACAGTACTATATAGACTACGAAACTTATATAAAAATGTGTTAAGGGGGATATGGCTAACGCCTTAACGCTACTTTAATATTTTACTTTATGATAGACATTATCTATGTAGCGTACTCTATTATATATGTAGATAGTTCCACAGATCCTTAAAGGATGGAATCCCAAACATCCTTTAAGTTATATTGCATTTCACTTGGGCATTTCAATTGAGTTGATTTACATACATAAGAATGTTAATCTTGACTCGAGTGTTTTGTGTTTTGCTTTATGCTCGGGTCAGCATGAGTATAATGGCATTTGAGACTCACCTTTGGAGCTTGGAGCTTCGCTAGGAGATCTGTCTTTTATCTATTCGGCTTTTCAGTCATTTCAGTTATTTCCAATTATTTATGTTCAGACTTGTCATTTTCTTATGTATTTAGGATTTCTGTTGTATTTGCTTTAGACTCTGATGTTGTAGTAGCTTCTTGAACTACTATGTTTATCTATTATGCTGCGTTGTATTACTCTGTGTCTGTGATTCTGTGATTGATTTATTTACTATATATGCTAAGTTTTGCCAAATATTTATAACAATCTGTTGTTTTGAGCAATTCAAGTCTGGCATGTGTGGTTTATTGTCGATTTGAATGGTTCGAAAAGCAGGTCGTTACAAAGTTGGTATTTCTTGAAACAATAATTGTTTCTAGATGCAATCGAACATGTATTCATAAATACTTTATGAATTCCATTTTATTTAAAACTAATTTAATATTAATTTACAAAATGTGATGACCCGCAAATCCATCCCCTTTAAATCGACAATAAACCACACATGTCCGACCCACAAAGCACAAAACGATGGAAGATCGTTGGAAAGAAGAGAGAGGGTGAGAAGAAAGAAAGAAGAAGAAACTAAAACAACACAGAATCTCACATCGCAGCGGAACAACGCATAATAGAATATCAATAGTCTTTACAGAAAGAAAAACTATAATATACATACATCAATCAGAGTACACAATCACTAATTATCAGCTTGGACAGTTTTAACAACCTATCCTCACAATTACTGATAATTTAAAATAAACAATGCAGCGGAAGTAAACAAGTACGGGAATACGTCTCTATCATCCGGCTCGTCTCTTGAGCTTTAATGCAATCTAAGCAACCTATAAACATACTCGGTCTGACTCGAGCATTGAAAGGGAAGAACCTCCGGATCAGTCTGGTAACCCAGCGTGAGAAAACACATCTCTACTGAATTCATAAAGTTATCAAAATCTCCTTTTTCAAAACAATGGGTATCTCGTAAAACCACGCCGCACATAAACAAAGACGGGTTTTTACCTTACGATAAACAAACCATTTTTATCAAATAATTTGATATTATAATAGTGTCCAAGGGTTTAAAGTAAAAAATGAATATAGCTGAAATGCTTGCATCTCACATTTCATCGTATTTTGTAAACAACTAAAACCATATGGCTCTCATTGGTAAATGGATTCCATACAATGACTGGGCACAGGGGTACCGCCCACCACAGTACACCTCTAGAAAAATGTACCGAGATCGAACCTATCGATCCTTGCCAACACAAGTCCGGCCAACCCCTTACTGGATAGTACCAAATATGTCATCACTCCGATTGTTCCCAACCTCTTTTGTGACGACTCGGGTTTTGCCCGCTCGAAAATCAACATCCGTACTTCACATTGTACTAGAATGCCGCAGATTCGATCGTTCAAATCCGATTCGCCGGAGCTATAACACAATTAAGTACATAACACAGCGGAAGAAAAGAATAATACATTGATATACAATATCTGATACAACAGAGTGATACAATGGATATCAATATACATCAGAGATATGATACAACAAATAGCAGCGGAAAAGAAAATAGATAACTAACAGAAGCGGAACAATATCAATAGAAATGATAACTCCAAAATGATCTTCAGACAGAATGAATCCACAACTCCAAGATAAGCAACTCCGATGAATGAACTAGCTCCAGATAATCTACTAAACCTGAATATCTGAAAAGAAACCCAACTCTAGACTGCTCGTGTGGAAAATTATGAGCACCCAGAGTTTAGGAAGGGAACAATAAACTCCGGATCAGTCATGGGACTGGTGTGAGCAACAAAAACAGTTTATCTTTAAACAATCAACAAAAGATTTTAAACATTGAAATCCGCAATGCTTTTGGAAAATGAAACTACCATAAGACCTCCCGCCACACACACAATGCAAACGCAGAATTGGAGGAGATTTCTTCTTATGATAGTCAAAGATGCTTACTACGCAAAATCAATTGGATATTATTATTAGTGCATAGTGCAGAAAACATTTCGAAAGTATAATATTAATCTTAGCCAGCATAGACATTTCGAACTATGCCTACTATAGCTACCATTTAAACAGTGGGGCGCCACCATAAGTAAATGGCAGGTTCTACAACTAATACCGTACAAGTTCCGTATTGGGAAATGGATTTCCAACAAATGGTCAGGCTAAGGAACTTCCTTTCGCCGCATGGGAACGCCTCTGGCGGGACGTCCCGAGAGACAAACTGCTCTCTGCAAAACAAGGCCGGGTTACCCCTGTAACAGGTAACTCACGAATATGTCATCACCCGGTCCTTTGGGACCTTTATCCGAGCTCGGTATCCAACATCACACATCATAAAGAAAGTGTATCCACATGAGTAAGTATCTGGGCTCCATACCATGATACCACCCCTTTCCAGAAGGAAATGACATACCCTAAAGGGCGCGACCCTCATAACCTTGCCGCAACGATCCTGTTTCGACCATTTCCGGGTTGTGAGGCCCTGACGAAGTCTCGTCCACAAAGCTACGCTTTGTCACAAAGCCATGCTTTGGATCAACAGATGATCAACCAATGATCACAAAGATAAATGATCAAACAAATGATCATATCACAAATGATCAAACACTGATCATCACACAGCAACACTCAGCATGCCACATTACCAAATTGGGATATATCGCTGATAAATTTCAACTACATAACCTCTGAGCTCGTACGTCTCAGAGAAGGGTGTTAAGCTAAGAGAATAAATTCTCCGCCACCAACAGAAATGTATTTGAAAGAAATCGGCTTTATATCTCAAAGTGTAATGTCAGACATACAATCCATACAAGTCTGTTTCGGGATCGAACAGAACCGAAGGCACTTCTCACGAAGCCCTTGCAAATCCGGATAATTTCCAATCACGTCCGGACTTCCCGTCACTAAGGGTGATAAAACCTCTATATCGGGGATCAGCCGATGCAGAGTAACTCGACGGTAATCCTTCCGTTTTCAAAAATATCCGGTCTTCAACACCGGTCTTCAAATGCTATCCATATACGACGTATCACATATTCGGAACGGGTTATACGACCCAAAGGTCCTCTCCCGGCTAAACCGAATAGTGAGCATAATATTTAAAAACATATGGATATGGGATTTCAATTAAGTCACAACTTATTACCCAAAATCTTTCTTTTCAAATGGTTTAACAAATTACCATTTTTGAATCTTTAAACAAAAAGATTCAACCTTTACGGTTTAAACAGTTTCCACACTTTAATCTTTTAAACAAAAGATTCATTCATAGATTTTCCAAATTAATTTCCATTTCAATTTGATTAACTCGTTAAATCTTTAAATCAAGATTTAACTTATAGCTTTCAAAACAATCCCATTTCAAATGATTTAAACCAATCATTATTTTTAAATCTGTTAAAAATAAACAGATTCAATTCATAGCTTTTCAAAACAATTTATTCATAACTTGGAAAACCATTTTTCAATTCAATATTGAAATTCCTTTAATTAAACTGGAATTTCATTTCTTATCTGAAAGCTTTTATTATTTAAAAACAAACAGTTTCGTTTCAGAAAATCTGATTCATTCATACGAGTTAAAGTCTTTGGGTTAAATCTAAATTCCCAAATTTATACTTTTAAATGGTTTAACTTTATATAAACACATTTATATCATCTTTAATCCCTAGTTTCAAATCATAGGATTCAATTTCAAACTTGAATTCAAATTTAAATCAAATAATTTAAATTTTCAAAACTCGATTAAGTTATTCAAAACAACTTTTATCTTTGAAATTCTATTCCGAAAGATTTTCACTTTAAACCCAAATTTCCAATTTTCAAAATCAATTGAAATTAAAATTTCAATTTCAAAAACATCAAATTTAAATGATCTGTGACTTAACCGATTTCCATGTGAAATCCATATTTGTGTGTGTAAAAGTGTAGTCCGGGGTTTCACACAATAGTGCAACACAATGAATCATCACAGATCAAAATACAAGATATAGATGATAAGCGATATAAACTATAACGCTTATCTTTCATTCACAGATCACAGATATATATCACAGATAAGTAAATTACATATCACAACATAAATCAGGATGTATCACAAAGCATCATATATCAGGGATATCAAACAATTTAACATTCAATAGAATCTAAATATTCATAAGTAGATCAATCAATATCTAATTTATTCAAATTAGATAAATTACTTATGAACTACTAATCCTGGTTAATTAACATCGATAAATTACAAATTATTTTGATTAATGATTATTTAATCATTTACTAAATAACCATTAATAATAAATTAATTAACCTTTAATTATTATTACATCAACTTTTAATTATTAAATAATTGCCTTGATTATTTAATTCATCATTTAATTTATTAACTTTAAATTAATTAATTATTAATTAATTAATAAACATCCTTTAATTTCTTTCATAAGTTAATTAACCTTTAATTAATTGTTCTTAATTTGATTATCTTAATTAATTAATTAACTAACCTTTTATTTATAATTAATTAACCCTTAATAATTAATCATCTCTTAACCACTAGTTAATGATCCTACTTTAACTACCCATTGAGTACTTAATCTAAGTAACAAATCTTTTAAATTAATCACATCACTAATTAATTCTCAATTTTAATTAAAAAATTTAAATTATTAAAATTCCAAACTTTCCTTTATTTCAAAAATCTGGATTTCTAAACATTTAATTAAACTCAGTTTTAATCATTGATTACATTCTTAAACATAATAATTTAAAACTGTTTAAGCTGATACTGTTTACCACTGGAAACAATGCAACCCGGGTTCCTTCACTTTTGCTTCGAGAAAAGCATGGAAATACCCGAGCCATAATAGAATTTACTCGAGTATGTACTCGAGTTTAAAATCTGGTTACTGTTAACACTTGGAAATGTATGACCCGAGACAACCCTTATTTTCCCCCGAGCAAAATCCTGGTTTACTTCGAGTCCCACGTTTGAATTACCCGGGTTGATTTGAGCAACTCCTGCTTCACAAAGCCAATATCAGACAACGCTCCACCAGGAATGAATAGACACTGTGCACGTGCACATAGCCTCTGACCACCTCCGGTCAACGCGGCTCCGCCACCCAAATCGACGATCGTCCTCCGATCAGCCCACGACCCTCGACAACTCTCCATCCCCTCGAAATCGAATTCGAGCAATACCTTCGAACCTGGAAACATTCGAAGACACATCACCCAAAACCTGACATCACCCAGTGTTCAACGCTCCGATCACCAGCGGCTACCCAACTCCGGCCATCAACTCGTCCACCCTTCCTCTTCCTTCTCTCAAACCCACGTGGCGCTCGATCCACTGCTGACGATGCGCGAAACGAAAACTCCGGCCATCAAAGATTTAGGTCACCAGCCTTCGTTTGCCTTCTGCCACCACCATGGCCATCGGTCGACCCTCACGGCATTTTTCCAGTGACCACCCTAGGCCCCTCTGTCACCACGAGGCAACTCGACCTCCATAAACCATCACATCGCCGGAAATGGGTAAAAATACCGTCTCCGTTCGACCTCGAACTGCTACCAAACCATCCCGCTAAAAATCATGCTACCTATCTCAAAAATCATCATTTTAGTTACGCATTCCAGTTATACTTATGAATCACCATTTCGTAAGGTTCGAAATTTGACAAAAATTTAGTTTGTTCAGCAATTTGGGTTCCAGTGATAATTTCTAAGTAGTTTAATCTTAACTAAATTTATAAACTTAGTTTATGATGATACGAACATCTTTCGTTTGAATTTGAGGTTAAACTATCAACTAGGGAAAGAGTGAATGATTTTTGAAACCAACAGGCCTGAGTTTTGAACTAAGAACAGAGAAGATTTTAAACAAACAGCATAAATAACATGTCCCAGCTTCCATATATATATATAGATAACTATATATGCACATCCACACACATATCTTAATGAGCTTGCAAGGATTTAAACATTTTTAAATTTTTAAAGTAAATTGTTACTCACAATCTTTCTGCATGCATCAAGGGATAAATTCAGGTTAAATGTGTTTTACTTTCCTGGCAAAGGTTTGAACTTCAACAGAACAATCACATATATGTATATACATACATCCAGTCATGCAAACAAATAAGCAGTAAACCATTTGCACAACATCATCAAACAATCATCAATTTATAGATCTAAGGTTCTAATTTAAAGGGTTGCTCACCTTGAAAGTGGCAGAGAAGAAGAACAGAATTGATTTTTGAAATGTTAAACCAGGCTTGACATTTTACTAACTGCAGCTCCTCTTTTTGATCTCTGATTCGAATTGGTTCAAGTTGTTTTAAGTTGAAGTTTTTCTTGTTTAAGTTTGAAACTATATTCACTTCAGTTTTGCAAAACTTATGGACGAACTGATGTTGAGGGGTTGGTATATAGGAGAGAAGTTGACAGGGTATGATATTTTGTACAATCTATATCAGAGATTTTTTATAAAAATGGAGGCTGAAAGAAGTTTTTATGCCAATTCGAACAGATTTGTTGGCTGCAAGGATTGAAGGCATTTAATGTTGTGTACTTTATGTTTTGTTTATTCATACTTATCTCATATTTTCACTTGCCTAGCTTCAATAACAAGCTACCAGCAAATACTAGATACAAATGTATTTATATTTTACTTTTCTTTGATCTTCTTCTTTGTTGGCCGAGACAATATGTTTTTGGTGGCTTCCTTTGCTTGTTCATTCATATACTTATATTTTATTTTATTTTGTATTGATTTATTAATATTGAGATTTACTTTATATTGTATGTACTATAGAATTTATTTATTTCTCATTATCTTGTAATATTGATGATTTCTATTTTTATTTAGTTGTTAAAGTTTAGCAAATGTATTTACTTGATATTTTTATTATTTATCTTATATAATTTTGTATTTTTATTTCTAACTCATTTATTTACGACTTAAATTCAAATCAAATAAATACATTTAAATTTTTAAATTTTTAAACGATTTATACAAATATATTTGAATCCGGGAAAACTCGCATCACCGCATTGATTTATTCTACTATTTCTATTCAAAAATTTATTTAATTATTAACTTAAATATATATAAAATTCGGGGTCGTTACAGACTTCCCCCCTTAAGAGAATTTCGTCCTCGAAATTACCAAGGAGACAAAAAGATAGATGAAGAATATTTCATCAACTCAAACTGAACATCTATTCTGCATTTGGCTTACCAAATCAGAATATCAAAATCAGATACGAGAACGAATCTGTTTAACACTTCACAAGATACTCGGGTTATCCAGATCTACGAAGTATGCAGTGGCATCGGTCAGTTCGAAAGGATAACTAACCATTCGTAGAATATATTGGGACCCAAAAGAATAGACAGATACATGGATATAATTCCAAAAATTTTCAGTTTAGAACTAAAGTATACCTATCAACCATAGCAAACAAAACAACCAAGGCAACCAATACATCCAAACAACAATTTTGGTCCATCCGGAGTTTATGTCCCATATTAATATATCGAATTTCTTCCTGGATCTACCAGAAATAATCAAAGAATTGAGAAAAGATGTTGAACAAAAGAGAAAAGATTGTTTCCACTATTGTTACAGGGTATTGACCATTTATAGTCGTATTCCCCTGTCCCCTATCTCATCCTCTTCTTGCACTCATACTCACTATCAGTGGATAGCAAGAGAATTTACTGAGACAATCGAACGGATATCTGAGGAATACTCATTCTAGAGTTTACTGCACTCTATCTCTAATGAGATACTTAATGTGTTATACTCCTGAGCTAAAGTTCAACCTTAGCTCTGATACCAAATATGACGACTCGGGTTTTGCCCGCTCGAAAATCAACATCCGTACTTCACATTGTACTAGAATGCCGCAGATTCGATCGTTCAAATCCGATTCGCCGGAGCTATAACACAATTAAGTACATAACACAGCGGAAGAAAAGAATAATACATTGATATACAATATCTGATACAACAGATTGATACAATGGATATCAATATACATCAGAGATATGATACAACAAATAGCAGCGGAAAAGAAAATAGATAACTAATAGCAGCGGAACAATATCAATAGAAATGATAACTCCAAAATGATCTTCAGACAGAATGAATCCACAACTCCAAGATAAGCAACTCCGATGAATGAACTAGCTCCAGATAATCTACTAAACCTGAATATCTGAAAAGAAACCCAACTCTAGACTGCTCGTGTGGAAAATTATGAGCACCCAGAGTTTAGGAAGGGAACAATAAACTCCGGATCAGTCATGGGACTGGTGTGAGCAACAAAAACAGTTTATCTTTAAACAATCAACAAAAGATTTTAAACATTGAAATCCGCAATGCTTTTGGAAAATGAAACTACCATAAGACCTCCCGCCACACACACAATGCAAACGCAGAATTGGAGGAGATTTCTTCTTATGATAGTCAAAGATGCTTACTACGCAAAATCAATTGGATATTATTATTAGTGCATAGTGCAGAAAACATTTCGAAAGTATAATATTAATCTTAGCCAGCATAGACATTTCGAACTATGCCTACTATAGCTACCATTTAAACAGTGGGGCGCCACCATAAGTAAATGGCAGGTTCTACAACTAATACCGTACAAGTTCCGTATTGGGAAATGGATTTCCAACAAATGGTCAGGCTAAGGAACCTCCTTCCGCCGCATGGGAACGCCTCTGGCGGGACGTCCCGAGAGACAAACTGCTCTCTGCAAAACAAGGTCGGGTTACCCCTGTAACAGGTAACTCACGAATATGTCATCACCCGGTCCTTTGGGACCTTTATCCGAGCTCGGTATCCAACATCACACATCATAAAGAAAGTGTATCCACATGAGTAAGTATCTGGGCTCCATACCATGATACCACCCCTTTCCAGAAGGAAATGACATACCCTAAAGGGCGCGACCCTCATAACCTTGCCGCAACGATCCTGTTTCGACCATTTCCGGGTTGTGAGGCCCTGACGAAGTCTCGTCCACAAAGCTACGCTTTGTCACAAAGCCATGCTTTGGGTCAACAGATGATCAACCTATGATCACAAAGATAAATGATCAAACAAATGATCATATCACAAATGATCAAACACTGATCATCACACAGCAACACTCAGCATGCCACATTACCAAATTGGGATATATCGCTGATAAATTTCAACTACATAACCTCTGAGCTCGTACGTCTCAGAGAAGGGTGTTAAGCTAAGAGAATAAATTCTCCACCACCAACAGAAATGTATTTGAAAGAAATCGGCTTTATATCTCAAAGTGTAATGTCAGACATACAATCCATACAAGTCTGTTCCGGGATCGAACAGAACCGAAGGCACTTCTCACGAAGCCCTTGCAAATCCGGATAATTTCCAATCACGTCCGGACTTCCCGTCACTAAGGGTGATAAAACCTCTATATCGGGGATCAGCCGATGCAGAGTAACTCGACGGTAATCCTTCCGTTTTCAAAAATATCCGGTCTTCAACACCGGTCTTCAAATGCTATCCATATACGACGTATCACATATTCGGAACGGGTTATACGACCCAAAGGTCCTCTCCCGGCTAAACCGAATACTGAGCGTAATATTTAAAAACATATGGATATGGGATTTCAATTAAGTCACAACTTATTACCCAAAATCTTTCTTTTCAAATGGTTTAACAAATTACCATTTTTAAATCTTTAAACAAAAAGATTCAACCTTTACGGTTTAAACAGTTTCCACACTTTAATCTTTTAAACAAAAGATTCATTCATAGATTTTCCAAATTAATTTCCATTTCAATTTGATTAACTCGTTAAATCTTTAAATCAAGATTTAACTTATAGCTTTCAAAACAATCCCATTTCAAATGATTTAAACCAATCATTATTTTTAAATCTGTTAAAAATAAACAGATTCAATTCATAGCTTTTCAAAACAATTTATTCATAACTTGGAAAACCATTTTTCAATTCAATATTGAAATTCCTTTAATTAAACTGGAATTTCATTTCTTATCTGAAAGCTTTTATTATTTAAAAACAAACAGTTTCGTTTCAGAAAATCTGATTCATTCATACGAGTTAAAGTCTTTGGGTTAAATCTAAATTCCCAAATTTATACTTTTAAATGGTTTAACTTTATATAAACACATTTATATCATCTTTAATCCCTAGTTTCAAATCATAGGATTCAATTTCAAACTTGAATTCAAATTTAAATCAAATAATTTAAATTTTCAAAACTCGATTAAGTTATTCAAAACAACTTTTATCTTTGAAATTCTATTCCGAAAGCTTTTCACTTTAAACCCAAATTTCCAATTTTCAAAATCAATTGAAATTAAAATTTCAATTTCAAAAACATCAAATTTAAATGATCTGTGACTTAACCGATTTCCATGTGAAATCCATATTTGTGTGTGTAAAAGTGTAGTCCGGGGTTTCACACAATAGTGCAACACAATGAATCATCACAGATCAAAATACAAGATATAGATGATAAGCGATATAAACTATAACGCTTATCTTTCATTCACAGATCACAGATATATATCACAGATAAGTAAATTACATATCACAACATAAATCAGGATGTATCACAAAGCATCATATATCAGGGATATCAAACAATTTAACATTCAATAGAATCTAAATATTCATAAGTAGATCAATCAATATCTAATTTATTCAAATTAGATAAATTACTTATGAACTACTAATCCTGGTTAATTAACATCGATAAATTACAAATTATTTTGATTAATGATTCTTTAATCATTTACTAAATAACCATTAATAATAAATTAATTAACCTTTAATTATTATTTCATCAACTTTTAATTATTAAATAATTGCCTTGATTATTTAATTCATCATTTAATTTATTAACTTTAAATTAATTAATTATTAATTAATTAATAAACATCCTTTAATTTCTTTCATAAGTTAATTAACCTTTAATTAATTGTTCTTAATTTGATTATCTTAATTAATTAATTAACTAACCTTTTATTTATAATTAATTAACCCTTAATAATTAATCATCTCTTAACCACTAGTTAATGATCCTACTTTAACTACCCATTGAGTACTTAATCTAAGTAACAAATCTTTTAAATTAATCACATCACTAATTAATTCTCAATTTTAATTAAAAAATTTAAATTATTAAAATTCCAAACTTTCCTTTATTTCAAAAATCTGGATTTCTAAACATTTAATTAAACTCAGTTTTAATCATTGATTACATTCTTAAACATAATAATTTAAAACTGTTTAAGCTGATACTGTTTACCACTGGAAACAATGCAACCCGGGTTCCTTCACTTTTGCTTCGAGAAAAGCATGGAAATACCCGAGCCATAATAGAATTTACTCGAGTATGTACTCGAGTTTAAAATCTGGTTACTGTTAACACTTGGAAATGTATGACCCGAGACAACCCTTATTTTCCCCCGAGCAAAATCCTGGTTTACTTCGAGTCCCACGTTTGAATTACCCGGGTTGATTCGAGCAACTCCTGCTTCACAAAGCCAATATCAGACAACGCTCCACCAGGAATGAATAGACACTGTGCACGTGCACATAGCCTCTGACCACCTCCGGTCAACGCGGCTCCGCCACCCAAATCGACGATCGTCCTCCGATCAGCCCACGACCCTCGACAACTCTCCATCCCCTCGAAATCGAATTCGAGCAATACCTTCGAACCTGGAAACATTCGAAGACACATCACCCAAAACCTGACATCACCCAGTGTTCAACGCTCCGATCACCAGCGGCTACCCAACTCCGACCATCAACTCGTCCATCCTTCCTCTTCCTTCTCTCAAACCCACGTGGCGCTCGATCCACTGCTGACGATGCGCGAAACGAAAACTCCGGCCATCAAAGATTTAGGTCACCAGCCTTCATTTGCCTTCTGCCACCACCATGGCCATCGGTCGACCCTCACGGCATTTTTCCAGTGACCACCCTAGGCCCCTCTGTCACCACGAGGCAACTCGACCTCCATAAACCATCACATCGCCGGAAATGGGTAAAAATACCGTCTCCGTTCGACCTCGAACTGCTACCAAACCATCCCGCTAAAAATCACGCTACCTATCTCAAAAATCATCATTTTAGTTACGCATTCCAGTTATACTTATGAATCACCATTTCGTAAGGTTCGAAATTTGACAAAAATTTAGTTTGTTCAGCAATTTGGGTTCCAGTGATAATTTCTAAGTAGTTTAATCTTAACTAAATTTATAAACTTAGTTTATGATGATACGAACATCTTTCGTTTGAATTTGAGGTTAAACTATCAACTAGGGAAAGAGTGAATGATTTTTGAAACCAACAGGCCTGAGTTTTGAACTAAGAACAGAGAAGATTTTAAACAAACAGCATAAATAACATGTCCCAGCTTCCATATATATATAGATAACTATATATGCACATCCACACACATATCTTAATGAGCTTGCAAGGATTTAAACATTTTTAAATTTTTAAAGTAAATTGTTACTCACAATCTTTCTGCATGCATCAAGGGATAAATTCAGGTTAAATGTGTTTTACTTTCCTGGCAAAGGTTTGAACTTCAACAGAACAATCACATATATGTATATACATACATCCAGTCATGCAAACAAATAAGCAGTAAACCATTTGCACAACATCATCAAACAATCATCAATTTATAGATCTAAGGTTCTAATTTAAAGGGTTGCTCACCTTGAAAGTGGCAGAGAAGAAGAACAGAATTGATTTTTGAAATGTTAAACCAGGCTTGACATTTTACTAACTGCAGCTCCTCTTTTTGATCTCTGATTCGAATTGGTTCAAGTTGTTTTAAGTTGAAGTTTTTCTTGTTTAAGTTTGAAACTATATTCACTTCAGTTTTGCAAAACTTATGGACGAACTGATGTTGAGGGGTTGGTATATAGGAGAGAAGTTGACAGGGTATGATATTTTGTACAATCTATATCAGAGATTTTTTATAAAAATGGAGGCTGAAAGAAGTTTTTATGCCAATTCGAACAGATTTGTTGGCTGCAAGGATTGAAGGCATTTAATGTTGTGTACTTTATGTTTTGTTTATTTATACTTATCTCATATTTTCACTTGCCTAGCTTCAATAACAAGCTACCAGCAAATACTAGATACAAATGTATTTATATTTTACTTTTCTTTGATCTTCTTCTTTGTTGGCCGAGACAATATGTTTTTGGTGGCTTCCTTTGCTTGTTCATTCATATACTTATATTTTATTTTATTTTGTATTGATTTATTAATATTGAGATTTACTTTATATTGTATGTACTATAGAATTTATTTATTTCTCATTATCTTGTAATATTGATGATTTCTATTTTTATTTAGTTGTTAAAGTTTAGCAAATGTATTTACTTGATATTTTTATTATTTATCTTATATAATTTTGTATTTTTATTTCTAACTCATTTATTTACGACTTAAATTCAAATCAAATAAATACATTTAAATTTTTAAATTTTTAAACGATTTATACAAATATATTTGAATCCGGGAAAACTCGCATCACCGCATTGATTTATTCTACTATTTCTATTCAAAAATTTATTTAATTATTAACTTAAATATATATAAAATTCGGGGTCGTTACAGACTTCCCCCCTTAAGAGAATTTCGTCCTCGAAATTACCAAGGAGACAAAAAGATAGATTAAGAATATTTCATCAACTCAAACTGAACATCTATTCTGCATTTGGCTTACCAAATCAGAATATCAAAATCAGATACGAGAACGAATCTGTTTAACACTTCACAAGATACTCGGGTTATCCATATCTATGAAGTATGCAGTGGCATCGGTCAGTTCGAAAGGATAACTAACCATTCGTAGAATATATTGGGACCCAAAAGAATAGACAAATACATGGATATAATTCCAAAAATTTTCAGTTTAGAACTAAAGTATACCTATCAACCATAGCAAACAAAACAACCAAGGCAACCAATACATCCAAACAACAATTTTGGTCCATCCGGAGTTTATGTCCCATATTAATATATCGAATTTCTTCCTCGATCTACCAGAAATAATCAAAGAATTGAGAAAAGATGTTGAACAAAAGAGAAAAGATTGTTTCCACTATTGTTACAGGGTATTGACCATTTATAGTCGTATTCCCCTGTCCCCTATCTCATCCTCTTCTTGCACTCATACTCACTATCAGTGGATAGCAAGAGAATTTACTGAGACATTCGAACGGATATCTGAGGAATACTCATTCTAGAGTTTACTGCACTCTATCTCTAATGAGCTACTTAATGTGTTATACTCCTGAGCTAAAGTTCAACCTTAGCTCTGATACCAAATGTGACGACTCGGGTTTTGCCCGCTCGAAAATCAACATCCGTACTTCACATTGTACTAGAATGCCGCAGATTTCGATCGTTCAAATCCGATTCGCCGGAGCTATAACACAATTAAGTACATAACACAGCGGAAGAAAAGAATAATACATTGATATACAATATCTGATACAACAGAGTGATACAATGGATATCAATATACATCAGAGATATGATACAACAAATAGCAGCGGAAAAGAAAATAGATAACTAACAGCAGCGGAACAATATCAATAGAAATGATAACTCCAAAATGATCTTCAGACAGAATGAATCCACAACTCCAAGATAAGCAACTCCGATGAATGAACTAGCTCCAGATAATCTACTAAACCTGAATATCTGAAAAGAAACCCAACTCTAGACTGCTCGTGTGGAAAATTATGAGCACCCAGAGTTTAGGAAGGGAACAATAAACTCCGGATCAGTCATGGGACTGGTGTGAGCAACAAAAACAGTTTATCTTTAAACAATCAACAAAAGATTTTAAACATTGAAATCCGCAATGCTTTTGGAAAATGAAACTACCATAAGACCTCCCGCCACACACACAATGCAAACCCTAATAGGTGCGACCCACATAGCCTTGCTGCATTTCCCCTGATTTTCAGTCATTCCTGGTTGATGAGGCTTGAGGCTACGTTTACCTTTTTATATAGCAACCCAACTTGGAATGCTAACATTGCCCTCCAGGCATCAAGGCAATACTAACATTCGTCCATACAAGTTCGTTCCGGGACTGAACGTGTAAAGACCCTTAAATTTTAACGATTTAAATAACGTAATTAACTGAAATTTTGATGAAATTTAAATAATAGAATTTAGCTATGGAAATTTGATATTTGGTATGCGTCTACTTAAACATAGCAAATGGTAAATTTTTATTGAAAAAAATATGGAAGTTAGTTCTGTTGTGTAATTTACAATTTTATTTTAAAATCAGTTAATTTGATGAAAATAATTTATTTTCTAAACCAGGATATTTTTATATAATAGAAATGTTTTATATTTTCTGAGTGAGACGTTATCTTTCGTTTCATCAAATTTGGACTTCTCTAGCTCTGTTTATCTTATTTTCGGCATTTTTACAGCATTTTTAGCAGTGAAAAGTCGAGTTTTTATAACTTGATCGTATCGCTTATATTTGTATACCATTCTATTCATCTCGCCATGCTGATCTCTATAGTATATTCATTCCTATAATTCGATGACCGGTACACGACGGAAACGTCAAAATAGTTCGTCGTATCGGTACCTATTTTTGAACTTTTGATTTTCCTCTTACCTTTCATTTGTCTACGTGTTGAAATTGAACATCCATAACTTTTAACATTCCTAGAAATTTAATAATCCAACCTTTACTATTCCCTATATTCAATTATGCCGGTTCATTTCATTTTGGTTCGTCCATTCTTTCGTATTCTTCTGTTGAACTGTAAAATATTAATAATATATATGCTTGTTCGATTCCTCTACCCTTCCTCTTCTTTTGTTATATTCATTCATTTGGAAAAAAATTAAAATAATACAAGCTAGTTTATTTTTCTGAATCATATGTCTCCTTTGTTTTGCCTGAGCAAAGGCTCGTGCTTTTCCTATGGCAGCTCGAAGTCACCCCACTACAACTGTTTGCACAAAAAATGGACAAACACCTCAAAGTCGTATGATTTAGTAGAGCTTATGTTGTTCTTAGCGATTTTGGAGGTTTATGCAAATATATGAAAAGCAGGGACTAAACTGTAAAAAGACACGCAAGTTTATAGTGGTTCAGCCAGAATGGGCCTACGTCCACTTTATATGTTATTTCACTTCTCTAGTTTTGATTACAAGTACAAAGCTTTGATACGAGTAAAAGAAAGTTGTTTGAAGAGTTCCTTCCGTGCTTGAGCTCTCAAAACTTGTCCCCATTGTTGTACCCCTGCCCCTCTATTTATAGAGTGAGGTTGGGAGCAGGGGTCTTGGATGTATATAGCTGCTGGTGGGCCTGGGCTGATGCAATCTGGCCTGGCACACCTTGGTTCGGCATCCCATGGTTCGGTGGTAGGAGTGCGATGGTTTGGACCGGTAATGCTTGGTCTGGGGGTTTGGTTCGGTGAGGTTGGTCCGGTGGTTGGTTTGGTGAGGCCGGATGTAGCTTGGTTCGGTGGTTGGTTTGGTGAGGCCGGATGTAGCTTGGTTCGGTGGTTGGTTTGGTGAGGCCGGATGTAGCTTGGTTCGGGGGTACTTGGTTGAATCTCGGTTCGGTAGAAGGAGTAGTGTTGTGTGTAGGGTTGGACCGGTGAGCTGATGCGGTCCGGTGGGAGACGGGATGTGGTTGGTTCGGTCATGAGTCTTGGAGGAGAGTTTGGACTTGCTTTTTGGTTTGGTGGTAAAAATGCACACAACACTTGCCCCCCAAAGTAGGGCATGTGCGTGCGCATGGCGTGCTTTGCTTTAAGTTTGGAGGAGCTTTCCTCCGGTTTTCATTACCGAGCCAACCGGTCCGGTAGTCCACCTTCGTCTATAAGTAGAGGCCTTGTGCCACCGTCATTCCCTACCAAGTGTAACAGCCAAACCAGATCCCTCCCAGCCGAATCAACTTCTTTGCCGAATCACGTTTGGTTGACGAATCATGTGAGTTAACCTTCTCTCGCCGAATGATTAGCGTTGGGAATACCGAATGAGTTTTCGCTTTGTATTGCCGAATGAACACGAAAGGCTTTCTAATGCCGAATGAACACGAAAGGCTTTTAATGCCGAAGGTTCCCTTGTATTGCCGAATGAGCTTGACATTTTAGTACCGAATGAACTTTATATCATACTACCGAATGGACTATTGACTTGTTGCATCTGCTCGCCGAATGAACTGTTGTATCGAGTGAACATGTGTTTCATACTTCGAATTTTTAAGCGAAATTCCTGATTACGCTGCTTGTATATTCTAACGATATACTTTTCCCATGTTTGCAGATAAATGTCTCGAAAAGTTGAAACCAGGTCAGATAAGAAGAAGTCTGGGGGCGAAGGAGAGTCCTCGGCCGTGCCCCCAGCTCAACCAGGATCGGAGCGTCATGGGCCCGCCCCAAGGTCATTAGTGGATGGACATGGTCCCCAGGAGCTGCTGGATTCCCCGCCTGACTGCTTTCCTAGCTCTCTCAAAGAGGAGCAGCTCGATGTTATATCTCGTTCCTTTGGGATCGATAGAGCCCTCATGCTGTTGCCGGGCCCAGGAGTCATGCCATACAATCCTCCCGAAGGGTACTTTGCTTTTAGTAGGTACCATTGTATGTGTGGTGCTATCCCGCCTCTCAATGCTTGGGTAGTCAGCTTCCTCACGTATCTAAAGGTGGCCCCATTCCAGCTTCAGCCCAACTCTTATGCCATACTGGCGAGCCTTTTCGTCATCTTTCAGAGGAAGTACGGGCGCCCTCCTTCCAACCGGGAGATCCGGTACTTATATAATTTGAGAGGCTACAAGAAAGGATCCCCATACATTAGCTTGGAGTCAGTCGTGACCTTCAAACCGGTCTTGGATCTGTACTCTAAATTCAGCATGTTCAAGAAAGAGTGGTTCTTTGTTAGGGACGAATCCGTTTCAATCCGGCGCTTTACCTCTGGATGTAAGTTGATGCTTTTACTTATAATTTCTATTCCGATTGCGATGCTTCTTCTCATACTTTCTCATTTTTGCTAGCGACAGGTGGCTTTCCGGTTGTGGAGACCGACCGCCTGGTTCAGACGGCGGCTGAGATAGAAGCCATTCTTGGGAAATATAGATCATCTGCCTTCTTGATTAGAAATGCGATTCTTCTGGAATATAACCTAATCCTTCCGCAGCAGTCTGTAGTTAAGTTGAGGGAAACGGCGGAGGAGAGGGCGGCTGCTCAGACCAAGGAGGGTGTTACGGCAAAGGGTAGCAAGAGGAAACCTTTCACAAAACCTCCAGCTGTCGGAGGTAAGAAACTCAAGAAATCGGACTGTCCTTCCCCCAGCAATTGTCCACTTACCCGGGAGGAGGAAGACATAGAGGAGGAACGAGGCGAGGGTGGAGATGGTCGGGATAGTGACAAAGGTGGCGATGGCGTCGGGGCCCTACTTCCTGGGCAAGCGGGCGAGATTCAGGAGTGGACGGATGATGCGTTCCACCAGGCTTTTGAGGGGTTGGATGAGGGTCCGGCTTTGGCAGAGAAGACCGGGAAGGCGGACAAAGCCGGGACTGGTGCAAGTGAGTCTTTTCCGACCATTCCAGCCAAGGTGGCTCCGACGACTCAAGGTGAACTCTTGACTCCTGCATGCTTCATTAATGATAGGGACTTAGGAATATTTTATGACCCGCTCCCGTCCTGGAATGAAATCCAGGACTTATTGCAGTATCCCACTCCTCCCCAGGGTTTGTACAACCACAGCTGTGTTTCTTTTCCTTTTTTAACTTGTAATTTACCGCGTTTCTCGAATCGTATAGTAATGTAAGATTGTGACACTTGTTCTTTATATCAGGAGCAGGCAAGACGCCCAAAGCTTCAGACCTTCGACACAGGCTTGAGCAATATAAACTTTCCAAAATTTCTGCTAAGCCGAAGCCCTCAACCCAACGCTCCGGGGATGTAGTCGGATACCGTCCTCTTCTTGGGGTCATCGAAGAGGGTATTCAGCAGAGGAAGAGGAGTCATCCTTTATCTGAAACTTCGCCCGGTCCTCAGCCTCCGGCTCAGCCTATTCATGATATTACTGAGGAGGGTAGCGAGTTTGTACCTTCTCCGCACCCGTCCGGAAACCCTTCTGTTATTCATATCGACCGTCCCGACTTGGCCCGTAATCCATTTGCGGGTCATCCTGATCTGGATCCAAGTTCTCATGATATTACTTTTGACGAAGTCACTGGCGAACACCTTCTCCCCCGTAACCCCATGGTACGAGTACTTGATGAAGCCAAGTCCTTAGATCTCGATCTACTCACTACTCGTATAGTCACTATGGGAGACGAGGCCAAAGCTAATATTGATCGGGTGGCAGAGGAGACCAAGAAGCTGATGGGGCATCATGCTCGGCTGGTTAAGGCTGGAGAGGAGATTGGGAGCGCCAATATCCGACTTCGATTGGTGGTTTCGGATCAGGCCAAACAGCTTGCGGATCAGGCTATCCAGATTTCTCAGCATGAGGCTGCTACTGGGCGACTAAGGAAAACCATGGAAGAGGCCAGTCGGGCCGAATTGCGGAAAATGGAAGCTGCTTGCAAAGAGCGGATTGACATGGCTATTGCCACGGTGGATGAGGTTCGGAGAGCGGATCTCGAGCAGGTGGAGGAATTGTCCGAGAAACTTGAGGCTGCAGAGCTTGCTCAAGCTAAGTTGAGGGAAGAGATGGAGGTGATGCGGAGGTCCCTTCAGGCTGATTGCTCGAGATACAGATCGGAGAGAGATGCTGCCGTCGAAAGGTTGTCGGCTTCCGATGCCCGGATGAGGGAGTTTGAGGAGAATGAGGGAATGATGGATGACATGCTCCAGGACATTTACTTCCGAACTTGGAAGCAGGGCAATCTCTCTTGGATGGATGATTATCCCAGGGTCATGGCCAAGATCTATCTTCGGGCTTTGGAGGAGGCTAAGGCTGATGCAGATAAAGAGGGTGGAACGGTCTTCAGTATGGATGTGGTCACTGCCCAGTTCACCAAGGAGGAGAAAGTGGCGGTAAAGGAGGGTATGCGGCTGCTTGCTGCTGAAGAGGCAGGTGTGCAGGTAGAGGATGACGACCAGGACGGTCAAGAAGCAGGTGCTGGTAAGTCTTCCTTTCTAGTCTTTCCGTTAACTTGGTTACTCATCACTAATGAATCCTTTTTATGACCGGACAGGCGGGCAAAAGGGCAAGGACAAGACTTCGACGCAACCGGCTCCCTGATTGGACCTGGAAAATTCTTTTTGTAGGCTTGGCATTGTTGTATCTGTTAGTCTTAAGACAGTAGAGTAACTTCTAAGTTTTAATTCTTGCTACTTGTAATAATCAACATTATTCTTGACGTGTAATTTTTTAACTTAAGCTGATTTTGTCGTTTCTTGAATATTTGTTGCTATTTCGACATATCGTATGAGAAATGTGGCTATGTATATTCTTGTAATTAAATTGTGTTTGATGTTAGACTCTGGTTCTACACCATGATTTTATGACTTGCAATATTAGCGTGTGGTGTGAACAAATTATAGTCATGTATTTGTACATAAAAGAAGAAAATACCGCCTTTCATGTTTTAATCGTAGATGGCAGTCTTGAATATCTCGTAGGACCGAGCATAGAATGTAGTCGAATGTCCTGCCACTGTGAGTCCCTATACCCATTGGCGAGTATCTCCTACTCTGTATCATGTACTTTAGGGATTGTTATAGGGGATAGGAAAAAAAAAGCTTTTTAAGTAAAATTGAAATACGTGAAATAGTAAAACTTCCAATCACGGAAGGCCTTCGAGGTGGTTAAGTTCGTGGCAAACGGGTTTTGTAGTCACTTTCCCTAGCTGTGGGTCTTGGAGACATTTGTCACCCATCTTACGCCTCCGCGGGGAGTTAATTCTTTTTTACCACAGCCGCACTTAAGACACATCGGAGCCGAGATCGCGCACAGTAACTACCCGGGCCATTATGGCCCGTAATCGTGGGTATTATTCGATTTACTGTGGCCGGCTAGCGTGGGTGCCAATCGTCAACTGTGAACTGCCCCTGGCTGGCCACACCTTATGTTGGGGCTTATAGTCGGTTCACAGTTGCCGGCGAGCCTAACGCCGTAATGAGCTGCCTCGGCTATAGTCGGCCTTCTCGGTGGCTTATAATCGGCTCATTACAGTTGGCTTTAAGGGCCGTCGCGAGCAATGAGTTAACCCGCAGCAGAGGGATGCTGGAGCAAAAGTGTCTCATTGGCGAGGGCATAGATTCGCATAGTACCTGTTAGGTCTTGTCCAGGTGAATTGTGTTGTGGAGCGCTTTGAATAGAAGTGCTGTATACTCAGGATTTTGTTCAACAGAAAAGGATAAAGTTAACAAGCAGCCAAGATACAAAGGAACAAAAAAAAGAGACAAGGTTTTTTAAAGTGGTTCGGCACGAAAAGGCCTACGTCCACTGATTCTCTTTGTTAATTCACTTCATATGGGCAATACAAGTTAAGAAAAGTATCGACGGAGGTGTTGGATGTTCCATGCCCTCTGGAACACCTCTCCGTCCACTGTTGACAAAATATAGGCTCCGTTGTGGAGATCTTTATGAATTACATATGGTCCATCCCAGATTAGGTCTAGTGCTCCGGGGCGAGGGAAGATTCGCTTGAGGACAAGATCCCCTTCTTGTAAGGTACGATGCTTGACTTTGGAGTTGTATTGTGCTGCCACTTTTTGCTTGTGGGCTGCTGTTTTGAGGATTGCATCGTTTCTTCTCTCCTCGATTAGATCCAAAGACATGTGAAGGAGTTCTTCGTTCTCTTCTGGGTTATAGTGGATCCGACGATGGGAAGGCACAATAGTTTCAACTGGGAGCATAGCCTCCGATCCGTATGCCAAAGAGAAAGGAGTGTGCCCTGTCGATGTTCTGAAAGATGTGCGATAGGCCCATAGTGCCGTAGGAAGTTCATCCACCCAAGCGCCCTTTGACTTTTCGAGCTACTTTTTGATTAGAGTTTTCAGAATTTTGTTGACCGCTTCGACTTGTCCGTTTGCCTGGGGATATGCTACGGATGAGAAGCTTTTATGAATTCTGTGTTCTTGGCACCAGTTGGCGAATTCCTCGCTGTCAAATTGAAGTCCATTGTCTGATATGATTTTGAGTGGGACTCCGTACCTGCACAGAACATTTTTGATCAAGAAGTTAATAACTTTTGCTGAAGATACTTTATTTAGAGGTTCCGCTTCCACCCATTTGGTGAAATAATCAACTGCCACTATAGCATATTTGGCCCCGCCTCGGCCCATTGGTAGCTCGCCGATTAAGTCAATTCCCCATATCGCGAAGGGCCAAGGGCTGGTCATCTGAGTAATCTCGGTTGTTGGTAGCCGAGGGATCTTAGCAAATTTTTGGCATCTGTCACACTTCTTGACGAAATCTAAGGCGTCCTTGCTTAAGGTGGGCCAGAAATATCCGTATCGGAGTATCTTTTTTGCTAATGTTTGCCCCCCGGTGTGATCTCCACAGCTCCCCTGATGGATGTTGGATAAGATTTCCTTGGCTTCCCTTCCGGCGACACACCTTAATAATGGGTTGGAGAAACCGCGCCGATAGAGGATGTCTTCTTGTATCGTATAGCGGGACGCTTTCCTCAAGATTTTCTTGACTTCATTGCGCCCGTTGGGTAGTGTGCCACCTTGTAGGTAGTCTCGGATGGGAGTCATCCAAGTTGCTTCTTCGGCTGCGGCTATCAGATTCACTTGTTCAAAACTCGGGACCGTTTGCTTTGAGATGGTTACTGCCCCGAAGATGGCGATGTCTCTCATACTCGCTTGCTTCGCCAATTCGTCGGCCTCTTGGTTCTCTTCCCGAGGGATGTGTTTGACTAAGTACTGATCCAATCGGCTGAGAAGCAACTTGGTCTTCTTTAGATATGCGATGAGTCGTTCCTCTCGAGCTTGGAATTCCCCTAGTATTTGATTAACAATAAGTTGAGAATCGCTGTGAAGACACAAAGAATTGGCTCCGATTTCTATGGCAATTTCTAGTCCAGCTATCACTGCTTCATATTCTGCATCGTTGTTGGTGGCAGCGAACTCCAACCTTATAGCATAGTGCAGTTTATTTCCCTTGGGAGTGATTATTACCACACCTGCCCCCGAGCCTTGTTCGTTAGATGCACCGTCCACAAAGAGATTCCACTTGATATCTTCCGTTATTTCCAGTTGCTCCTTATCCTCGTTGGTAGTGAATTCTGCAATGAAATCAGCCATGGCTTGTCCCTTGATGGCGGTGCGAGGGTGATAGGTGATATCATATTGACTCAGCTCAATACACCATTTAAGTAGTCGCCCGGAAGTGTCGGGACGATGGAGTACCTGCCTCAGTGGTTGATCGGTCAGAACTTTGATGGAATGGGATTGGAAGTAGTGACGTAGTTTTCGTGAAGTGATTAGTAAACAGTATGCTAACTTTTCAAGCTTAGGATATCTGAATTCTGCCCCAGTAAACCTTTTACTGACGAAGTAAACTGGTCGTTGCGTGCGGTTGTCTTCCCTTACCAAGGCAGCGCTTAGAGCGTGAGATGACACAGCAAGGTATAGGTATAATTCTTCGCCTTCGCTTGGGGTCGAGAGTACCGGTGGTTTCTGGAGGTGTTCGATTAGGTTAAGGAAAGCGGTTAAGCATTCGTCCGTCCATTCGAACTTTCCTTTATCTTTCTTTAGAGCTTCGAAAAAGGGGACGCACTTGTCCGTTGCTTTGGAGATGAATCAGCTTAGGGCAGCCACTTTTCCATTTAGGCTTTGCATTTCCTTTCGGGTGGAAGGTATTTTGATGTCCCTTAATGCTCGGACTTGTTCAGGGTTTGCTTCTATCCCTCGGGCATGGACGATGAATCCTAAGAATTTTCCCGATGACACTCCGAAGGAGCACTTTAGTGGATTCAACTTCATTCCATACTGTCGAAGTACCTGGAACATTTCGCCTAGGTGGCTTACGTGATCTTTGGCTTTCCGTGATTTTACCAGCATGTCGTCTACATATACTTCCATTGTTCGTCCTATTAGCCCTGCGAACATCTTGTTGACGAGGCGCTGGTAGGTGGCTCCTGCATTTTTAAGTCCGAAGGGCATCACTTTGTAGCAGTATAAACCTCGGTCGGTGATGAAACTAGTGTGGTCTTGGTCGGGAGCATGCATAGGAATTTGGTTATATCCTGAGTATGCATCCATAAAAGACAGGAGTTCGTGCCCGGCTGTGCTGTCTACAAGTTGGTCGATTCTGGGAAGCGGGAAGCAATCCTTTGGGCAGGCGTCGTTTAGGTTGGAGAAGTCAATGCAGGTCCGCCACTTCCCATTAGCCTTCTTTACTAGTACCGGGTTGGCGATCCATTCTGGGTAAATAGCTTCTCGTATGAAGTCATTGGCGAGTAGATTCTTTACTTCTTCATCGAGGGCTGCTGATCGCTCTGCCCCCATACTTCTCTTTTTTTGTTTTACAGGCGCCTTGGTAGGATCAATGTTTAATACGTGGCACGCTATGTCGGGGGAGATTCCGGTCATGTCAGCGTGTGACCAAGCGAATACATCAGAGTTGTGGCGGAGAAAATCAATGAGTTGTTCCTTCAATTCAGCTTTCAGCTGGGACCCAATTTTCAGTAGCCTACTTGAGTCGTGCTTGTCTACAGATATAAACTCCATAGCCTCTGCAGGCTCGGCGGTGGCCTCCTCCTCTTTGTCCCTAGGGTCTAATTCGTTGAAAGGGTCGCTGGTGTATCGAAGAGGAGGGGCTTTCTTTAGTTGCTATGCTTCAAGGTTTTTTGTGCAGAGGGCAATCTCTACACCTTTCCCCTTATCTTTCTTGTGGTTGTTACGAAGTTCGGTTACATAGCAGTCTCGTGCAATATCCTGGTCTCCTTCCACTTCCCCTACCCCATTGTCTGTTGGAAATTTCATTTTCAGGCACCATGGAGCTAGGACAATCTGGAAGTCAGACAAGGCTGGTCTTCCTAAGAAGGCGTTGTAGGCCGAATGATTTTCTACCAGCACAAACGTTTGTTTCCTTACAACGGAGCGGGGATGGCTTCCAATCTCAACAAAGAGGTCCAGCTGCCCGAGGGGCATCTTCGCATCCCCAGTGAAACCGTGTAGTGGTTTATCGCAGGGAGATACATCCTTCATTGATAGCTTCATTTTGTCGAATGCGTGTTTGAACAGGATATTTACAGAGCTTCCAGTGTCTACCAGGATTCGGTAAACTTCGGCGGGACCGAGTCGGGCAGAGATAACCATGGGATCCATGTGAGGGTACTGTCTTCCTTCTAGGTCGCGTTTACTGAATGTGATGTCATCACTTTCTTTCCGCTTTGGGTGGCGCTCTTCTATAACCGTATTGACACAGTCTCTATTGTCTCTAAGCGACTTCCCATATCTTTCCATCTCTCTCCAACTTCTGTCTGCGATGTGCGGACCTCCAGAGATGGTATGGACCACTATCTTCTCTTGACTAGAGCTGCTAGCGTTGCGGTTTCCTCTGTCGGTCCCTGGTGAGGGTAGCCTTGGGTTTTCATTGGCAGGAGCTGGAGTTCTGTCTTGACTTTTTACATAACGCTCCAGTTTCTTCCTTCTGATGTGTTCCTCAATCAGATCTCGGAGATGATGGCATTCGTTGGTATCATGTCCGTGAGATTCGTGGAAGCGGCAGAATTTTCCAGACTTCTGTGCGTTATCTGATTCCTTCTTGTATGGTGGGCGTTTATATCTAACTTCGCCTTGGGTGGCAAGGAAGATATTTTCGACGGTCTCGTTCAAAGGGGTGTAAGTGTCGAATCTTGGTCCTGGCCGATATAGGCGCTTTTCTACCTTCTTGCCCCAACATTGTCTCTGGAATCATTTCTTCGAACGTCCCTCGCCACAGCAGGGGCGTTGCCCTGGGTCGTCTTACTTTGCTGTCCTGACTGCCCCTCAATGGCAGCATCCTCAAGCCTCATGTATTTCCCGGCTTCATGGAAGAAATCGGGTAAAGTAGCTGGTTTTTCTTTTGTCAACCTTCTAGCAAATTTAGTGTCCGGATGCACCCCACTGCAGAGGGCCATTAGGATAAGCTTCTCATCGGCATCTTGAACTGCGGCTGCTGCGGCGTTGAATCTGGTTAGGTATTGCTGCAGCTTTTCTCCTGGTTTCTGTTTGACGCTGGATAAGGAATAAGCGTCCTTAGGTTGCTCCACATGAATGCGGAACTGACTGATAAATTTTTCTTTCAACATTTCCCATGAGCTGATGGATCCTTGGGGTAGATGACAGAACCAGGAGGTAGCAAGATCTGCTAAGAAGAGCGGAAAGCATTTGCACAGTACTCCCTCTGTTGCTCCACTCATGAGCATATGCTGCGTGTACCTCTGTAAGTGTACAACGGGATCGGAGGTTCCTTTGTAGGGTTCCATTGTTGGCATCTTCCATTCTCGGGGGGTGATAGCAATTTCGATATTGCGGGCAAAAGGGCTAGTTACCCTAGCGCCTATCCCTCGATCTCTTTGCTCCCGCTGGACACACTCTCTGAATAAGTGTGCCATCCTTTCATCAGAACTTGGAGCGGATAGAAATGAGTTTGGTTCTGTTCTGTGGGATTGATTCCGTCCAGACGACCTGTAGGGATGGTATCGTCTATCATTCCTTATATTTTCCCGTGGCTGCCTTTGGTCTTCTGGGAGCATGCTTGGGTCAGCTACAGTTGGCCCTTGCCTTGATCTCCCCCTGTTGGATTCTGATCTAAGCACTTCCTCGGGTCCAACTTCGGGCTGAACTCTAGCTCGGCCCCGTTCACCGGTGTTTCTGTTGTTAGGCAGCATGACAGGCTCAGCTACAGTTGACCTTCGCCCGGTACCTTCCCCGTTGGGTTCGGTACCAAACGTTTCCTCAGGCCTAACTTCGGGTTGTGCTCGGTCTCGGCTCCTACCACGGCTACTTCTGCCGTTAGCTCCTTCGAAGAAGGAAGATCTTTGCTGTCTCTGAGATCCTCCAGACTGGGACTCGCCCCATGATTCAGTGTTGCGGTTGGATTCTTCAGCGTCCCTCAAGCGTGACATGAGATGGTCCACCAAGGCTTCCTGCTGGGACGTGAAGCGGTTAGTTACTTCAACCACAACTCTGTCCAGATCTGCTCTAGTAATTGCTGCAGGCTGTTCTGCGGCGGGAGCAGTTGGGTTAGCATGTTCTCCATTTGTTACCGTTGCTGGAGGAGGACGATTTACTTGATTCGTGACAGCTGGATCTGGAAGACTGCTGGATGCGATGTTTTTTCCTTTGTTAACATCTTTTCTCTGTTTGGGAGGCATGTTTTCCAAGTGGCGGACGATGCTGTTAGGAAAACTTGTTAAGTAGATGAAGCTGAAGCTTCGAGCTTCTAGCTCTCAGTGAAAGCACCAAAAATGTTTGCACAAAAAATGGACAAACACCTCAAAGTCGTATGATTTAGTAGAGCTTATGTTGTTCTTAGCGATTTTGGAGGTTTATGCAAATATATGAAAAGCAGGGACTAAACTGTAAAAAGACACGCAAGTTTATAGTGGTTCAGCCAGAATGGGCCTACGTCCACTTTATATGTTATTTCACTTCTCTAGTTTTGATTACAAGTACAAAGCTTTGATACGAGTAAAAGAAAGTTGTTTGAAGAGTTCCTTCCGTGCTTGAGCTCTCAAAACTTGTCCCTATTGTTGTACCCCTGCCCCTCTATTTATAGAGTGAGGTTGGGAGCAGGGGTCTTGGATGTATATAGCTGCTGGTGGGCCTGGGCTGATGCAATCTGGCCTGGCACACCTTGGTTCGGCATCCCATGGTTCGGTGGTAGGAGTGCGATGGTTTGGACCGGTAATGCTTGGTCCGGGGGTTTGGTTCGGTGAGGTTGGTCCGGTGGTTGGTTTGGTGAGGCCGGATGTAGCTTGGTTCGGTGGTTGGTTTGGTGAGGCCGGATGTAGCTTGGTTCGGTGGTTGGTTTGGTGAGGCCGGATGTAGCTTGGTTCGGGGGTACTTGGTTGAATCTCGGTTCGGTAGAAGGAGTAGTGTTGTGTGTAGGGTTGGACCGGTGAGCTGATGCGGTCCGGTGGGAGACGGGATGTGGTTGGTTCGGTCATGAGTCTTGGAGGAGAGTTTGGACTTGTTTTTTGGTTTGGTGGTAGAAATGCACACAACAACAACCATTGCCTCTCCCCCTCCACTTCTACCCTCCACATCACCGACCACCTAACAGCCGATGCCGCTATATCCGCCCCTCTCCTCACTCGAACAGCTCACCGTGCGCAGCCGAACCCTCCGAGCAGCCACTTATCACCTAGCAGCATCCTCCCACATCAACCCCTCTTCCCCATCGTCTCTGAAGCACCGCAACTCGAGCTCTTCATTAGCCTATCATCTTCCCTACCTCGGCTCTTCTTGTTCCTGCTCCTAGTTTAATAGAAGTCTGCATGTCATAATATGCATGTCATGGTGAAATATCTCAGGTATTAACTATTTAAAGATCATAGTATGCTTGTCTGCATTAATCAATATTCACTTATTTGTATTCCGCTGCAATGTAGTAATTGAGAATATTGATTTTTAAAATTGTCATATATAAAGATTTTTTTATATCTTACGTATGTGTTTTGAGGATCGTTGTCAATGTTGTCAGAATAGAAAAGGGGAAATATACATATAGATCTAATATATATGTCAGTTCATATATGTTGTTTTATGTAAGTCGTACATATATATATATATATGCTTAAGTTTATGTAAGTAATATAAAACTTATTGTTTGTAGACATAAGTAAATATGAGTTTGTATATGATCGGTTTGAGCTTATATGTATATAATAATGATGTAAGTTTGTATTGGTTTTATAGTATTGATTTTTTAAATAAAATATGTATGTAAGTATATATATATATATATATGTTTATATATTAGTATATATATAAGGATATGTGGGTTTGGTTTTCAGATATGTAAATGGAGATCTTATTTTGTATGTGTTTAAAATTAAATATGGTTTGGAAATATATAAAGATTATATTTTAAATATATGGGTTAAAATTAATAACAATCTTGAAATATATATGGATTTTGATTTTTGACATAGGTACATATGTTTAAATTTAATATTAATTTTCAATATATATATATATATATATATATATATTATAAAGATTTTATTTTAATACGTGTTTAAATTTTGACTTTGAAAAATATAGCTATATATATTGGTTTCATCGATCTCTAGTCCATCTTGACTTACATCCTCAATATCGAATTTATCGCAGCAATTCCTAGCTTGTCGTTGTCCCGCTAGTCGTAACTGTGTTTGTATCTTTGTACGTGTCTGTGTCATCTTATTGTTTCTCTAACCTCGAAAGGTGAGCAATCACTCACGATTAACATTCTTATATTTAATAAATTTAATTCACATTGAAATGACAATTGAAATATGCTGTTAAATTTGAACTGCTTATTATTTTATTGCTATATGTGATATACCATTATCTGTAATCTATTCACCTATGACATCTAACACCATCACCTGTTGTATATATTATATTTAAATTTGTTACTGATGATATATGCCTGTTGTTAATATGTTATATTTTTATCATATTTGTTCTCACTCTACAAGTTTTCTGTTAGTTTAGAATTCCATATGGGTCGAAATGATACATACCTGAACGATATTATAGATTAGAAGAAAATCGTTATGGGTTGAAATGATAAACCCAAGCGATTTTCATTGATTTTAAATTTTAGGATTGCGGGTTGAAATGATATATACCCGTAGATATTTAAATTGCGGGTTGAAATGATAAATATCCATACCACTTGACCATAGGATAGAAAATTATAAACGGACACCGTTGGTCTATATTTTCAAAATGATTTCCAAAGTAAAAGGAAATATATGGGTTTTATGACTATTAATTTTAAATTATAATATAAAGAATTTATTTTAATATATGTGTAAAATTTAGATTTTTATAATTATATATTTGAGGAAATTTAAATTCATAAGTTGGTTTTGAAAATATAATTTTTAAGATTTTCTTATAATTTTTTTAATATATAAAATAAGATTTAATACAAAATACATTTAATAATAAGATTTAATTTAATAAAATTTAATTTAATTAGTTTATAATATGTTTATGTATTTATTTAAATTTATATTAATATTTTAAAAATAGATGTTTTACAACTTTATTAATAAAGGTTGGGAAGATAAATGTATGTTGACTTGGAATTTAAATTGGTTAATAATTGAATTTAAACAAGAATTTATTTGAACTTATTGATTTTTGAGATTTTGATAGGTATGATTTATATCTTGATTTTATGAAAGGTGATTAAACGAACATTCTCAACTTTAAATGAAAATTAAGACTGAATATTTAATATTGATTTAAATTTATAAATTGAGATTTTATTTAATTATTATTAAAATTATTAAGTGAATATTTTCCAATTTGAATAAAATTAAAATTGAATGTTGAAATATAAATGAAACTTATATTGTAAATGTTTGAACATTTAAACTTTGAATCTTATTGTAATTGAAGTGATAGTTCAAACCTGGATTTGAAATCGATATAAATCGAAATGGTTGATTGATAATTTGAATTGTTAACCCTTTTTATTTGAAATTGTGAACTGGGATTGATTAAATTGAAAGTTGATTTGAATCGATTTGTGAAATTTGAGGTTACTATTTTTATTATATAAAGTGTTTCTAATATATATAAACTATTTTAATATATAAATTATTTTAATATATATACTATTTTCAATATCTAAACTGTTTAAGTCAAAAGTGTTATGATTTCCAAAGTGTTATGATTTCAAAAGTGTTATAATTTCCAAAGTGTTATGATTACAAAAGTGTTATGATTTCCAAAGTGTTATAATTTTGAAAGTGTTACGATTCTGGAAATGAATATTATTTAAAGTGAATAATGATATCAAATTGATATGGTTTTGAAATGAATATGATATTTTTATATGAAGTATGAACTATTTGAAATGAAATGACCACGGTGTGAAATAAGCGTTTGGTTGTTAAAGAGACCGGGATTGGATATTGTCATACTCTCTGCCAATACCGAAAACCACTTTAATAACTGTGTATATGGTTGAGATTCCGAAACGAAGTAGGATGGTTTGGTGACAATTCTATATGAGTTATTTACGTAGCCCTGACCCCCGTGAGTCAGCTTGATGTGGCTAAAACAGGAGCCATGCCGGGCCAAGTGAGGTCATTCCTCCTATCACACACATTTCTTCAATACCATTCTATTACTTTGTGATTTGATTGGGTGCACCTTTTATTTGGGAGTATGTCTCAAGGTGGGCAGTAGTAGCTGCTATACGTTACCACCAGTCTGGATCCGCAAACGGTAAATCTACCCTGGTATTGCCTCGCTTGCCTTGTCACATGCCCTATCGCGCCCTCTACGGGTTTGTTTTGTGTCGTACCTATGGAGTGCTCCCTGATAGCCCACTTGCGAGTGGAGTTTATAGTATTTGTATAGACTACGACATTATATAAAATGTGTTAAGGGGGATATGGGTAACGCCTTAATGCTATTTTAATACTTTCATTTGCTATAGACATATTATAATAGTGTATATTACTACATAGTAGATAGTTCCACGGATCCTTAGAGGATGGAAATCCTAAACATCCTTTAAGTTACTGGTATTCTGGTTGACATTTCACTTGAGTTGAATTTACTATATAAGAATGTTAATCCTGACTCGAGTGTTTTGTGTTTTGCTTTATGCTCGGGTTAGACTGAGTGTCACAGCTGAGACTCACCTTTGGAGATTGGAGCTTTGTTTGAAATTCTATCTATCCAGCTTTCAGTTATTCCAGTTTATTCCAATCACATATGTTCAGACTTGTCAGTTGCTTATGTATTAGAGATTCATTTGTATTTGAGATTCTGTTGTATTTTGTTTTAGACTCTGATGTTTTATAGTAGATTTATGAACTACTATTTATCTATTCCGCTTCTTATTGTTGTAATATTCTATGTCTGTGATTCTGTGATTGATTTATTTACTGTATAAGCTAAGTTTTGCCAAATATAAATTAACAATCTGTTGTTTTGAGCAATTCAAGTCTGACATGTGCGGATGCGAATGGTTCGAAAAAGCGCGTTGTTATAGAACGAAACCGAGGGCACTATCCTCATCCATTACGGGGAATCCTTTCCTCGGGGAAAATAGAGAAATAGCCCTTGCATCTAAATTCGTCTTTGGCTATCTTCAAATATTCCAATTCACAATGATTATGTTAATTCGAAGTTGTTTCGGATAATAAACCCGATTTCGGTCTCTTTGAACTAACAACAATAGTTTAAAATTGGCCAACACTTTGATAGTCGGTTTTTTAACTATCAAAGGAACAAACATTCATCCAAAGACTTATTTCCAAATGGAAATACTACTGGTTAAGCACTAAGCAACACTATGCCTCTTTAATTAACCTTTTTGTTAATTAAATCAATTTCCAATATTTATCACAAAATATCTTTATTAACATATATTCTCTAATCACTTTATCACTTACGATATTTGGAAAACATTTTCATATACTTATCTCAACGGTATAAGTATATTCACAAACCATCTCATTTTCCACACTTAAAAAACATCTCGGTATACTTAAATCAAAATAAGTATATTTAAAATCCTTTGGAGACACTCTTTATTTTTCAAAAGCATACTTTACTGGGTTAAAACGAATGTTGCGTAAAACATTGTTACGACAACCCCAAAACGCTAGTGTAGGGATTCAACTAACTATACTTAATATTAATCTTCGATATCCAACTTCAACTTTTTATTAGTTAACAATGAAGCCAATCAAGTTGGGGAATTATTACCTCTCAGACCTTGACTAAATAGCATTCTTAACTTCAAAATGGATAGAAGTTTCCCCTCTCGAATATTAACACCAAATATAGAATATATACATAAATACCTTTTACTGTACAAAACCCTCTCTTTTGGAATCACCTACTACAACAATAGTGTTATAGTCCATGTCTTCCTTACTTTCCACGAAAATGACTATTACAACGATAAATATTGGAATCTATGTTTTCGTCACTTAACACGTTTTAAAATAACTTTTAGAATCATTTGAACTCCATTCAAAAATATTACTTTCAAACCATTTCTAAAAGATTATTCACTTTAAAACGTGAATATATTCCCTTTATAAAAATCCATATTTAATTCTTAATATAAATCATTTCCAAATTTATAAAACTAAATCTAACAATTCTTTTCCATTTAATAACTTCCCTTTTATAAAATCTCTTTGTTTATAAATTTCCATTTATAAATCTATTTCTTTATAAATCTCATTTATTTCCAAAATCCATTTATAAATATCGATTACAAATTTATTTCATATTTATAAACAAGTTTTAAAATTTTCATTTCTATTTTATAAAACCTCGTTCAAACATCTCCCAGTTTATTTCCACTTTCTATTTTTCCCAAAAATAAAAACAACCCCTTTTCTAAAATAACCATTCCCCATATTTTTATAAATCCATAAATGTGGTTTATCTCTCCAATTTTTTCCAAAGATAATATTTCCCTTAATTTATAAAACATCATTTATGAATTAATCATTTCCTTTACAACTTATTCTTATTTATAAAATATCACTTTTTGAATTCACTCTTTAGTATATATAATTATATCACTTTAAAATGAAGAATTACTTAATATTTATACAAAATCAATTCTATCTTCTTTTATTATAAAATAGACTTAATATTTAATATTTTCAAAACCTATATAATATATTCTTGAAAAATCTTTATTAAAAACAGTTTCATAAAATTAATTTAATTATCCAAAAATCATATCATTTTATATGCAGTAAACTACTTCTTTAAATAATTCAGAATAATTTATAAAAAATATTTAGTTTCGAAAACCATTTAAGAATAAAAATTATCTCTTAATAGCATTTCAAAAATACTAAAAGAGACACAATGCTACCATAGCACTAAATATGGGAAATTATATCAATGTCATCAATTTTGGCATCCAACGCGTCATATATCACTATATATGGAAAATAAAATTAACAATGTAAGGAATCCTGTTGGATCCCTCCAACCTGTTCACCTACATCAATACAGCATATGAGGATAAAATGTAAAATATCTACTTCGATGTAGACGCACGTACAAAGGGTCATCCGCTCATACACGGGAACGTATAGGGTCTCATCCGCTCCAATAGGAGGGTATATATATCCAACTACTAATAATATGGTAAACAACCAAAATAGCAATCACAGGCAACAAACAACATAAATAAAATTATTTCCGCTTATATAAAAATATATGTGGCCAGAGAGAGTTAGTTGTGAAGACCCAAATTATTGAGATAAGAATAATTTTAATAAAATCAGTGAAAGGAGAATTTTCAAGGAAAAATATAGTTTGAAAATAAATATTGAGAATGAGTTAAATATATAATGAAGGGGATAGTTGTTTTCAGTAAAATAATAATGAGAAGAAAATAACTAAGTATGAGTAAGTGTTATATTCATATGTATATATATTGAATATAAATAGTCAGAAAGGAATAAAATGATAAAAGTAGACTTTTATAGTAATTAAAAATAAATAATAAGAAGGAAATGGTATTCCACAAAGAAGGAATGAGGAAATGTGACCGAGTGTATATATGGATTATACATTACCATATGTTATATTTTTACAACCAGGAAAAATATAAAGTAATAAGGAAAACACTAGGGTAATTAAATATATGAATACATTTTATATATCAAGAAAAAACAAATAGCTTGAAACATTAACAAGGAATTAATTGATAAAAGGATATACATGTATACATTACAGATTAGTCTTAAGAAAATAAATAATGTAAGGAAGTCACATGAAAATAAGGTGTGTGTATGAAACATGCAAATAGCATGCAAACCAGAAATCTGAATTATAAACTAAAGCAACTGAAAATACCCGAAATGGAAATCAAAAAGAAAATAGCATTTCTAGCCATAACATCATATGCAGAATTCTCTTATTTGTGTGGGGATAAGATGGGTTTTTCACTCTACTAAAACCCTAAACAATGTTTTAAAAATTAAAGGGGGGTAGCAGCAGTCTCATTTCAAAAAATAGAAAATATTAAGAAAGGAAAGAAGAGCAAACCAAAGCCATTTTCAAGTTAAAGTATTCTCGGGGGAAAAGAGGAAGGAAGGTGAGTGATTAATCAATCTTATGAGGTTTAAGGCATTAAGACCCAAGTTAAGGGCAGCCATATTATTTTATAAAAAAAACCATATCATGTTTGTGCTTGATCTATTTTTCTGAATAAATGAATGCTGAGAATGGTTGGTGTTTTGATAAATCTTTGTTTGATGCTTTGATTTGTTTTGATTGATTGTTCGATAAGAAAAATACCCTGATCACTGATATGGATCTAGTACCTTAAAACATTAGTTTATAAATATGTTTAGTAAGATAAATACATTTTATTAAGAATTAGGGTATTACTGGGAAATAAACTAGGCAGTGTGACTAAAGGAGATTCATGCTTATGTCTAGATTGTTTTAAAAATGAGATGAACAATGCAATAAATTATTTATGTGCTGATTTGTTTAGATCATAAGCTAAAATTTTTTATGGGTTTTTCTCAAAAAACCTTACCCTATGTTCACAGTAGAATTGAGTATAAGGATTTTATTTGATTTCACTGGATTTGTTTAAGTGATCATGGTATTCCTGAATATAGGAGACATGCAAGTGTTAAAACATATTTTGAATAAAATAACTGGAAAATGAGATATGGTATTCTTTTCATGAATGTTTAGAATGGTCGGCTGAAAACTCTGAATGAGTTTAACTCTCTTTGATTTATGAAAAAGAAGAATATAATATAAAAGCATTTCAAGAGTTAATAAATTTTTCTGAAAGAAAATGAGAATGGTCACTAGATTATAAAGCTAATCTAGGAGTAGAGCCTTGATCTATTCATCATAAGGGGGATGATGGGTATGTGCATGACTTGTTTAAGTCCTGTAGGCCTCTGTGCAGGGGTTAACATAATTAAGTCCCTTGCAATGCACACATGGTGTTCAATGGAAAAGAGTTAAGACCAAATTAAATTGATAAATTGAGATTGAGAGTTGAGCTATGGTATTAAAATGAGTTAATCCATAGGAGTATGTATACATGTGTACTGAATTGAATGGATGAACGGATGCTTGTGTGCATGAGTGTTAGTAGGGGCTTATATATATATATATATACCCAGTTTACATTATAAATCCAAATAAGCATCAAGTATATGAATTCTCTGCACAATAATTAGAAAATGACAAGTTATTATGTTTTGATTTCACTCATACCAGAATTTATTTCTGACCCTATTTATTGCCTTTGCAAACTATGGTGTGTCTCATTATCATTGAGGCAGTTCCAGGTATTGCTGCAGGGAAAGAGGCATAGTAGCTCTGCTTGCATGGGTGTTTGAAGAGCTTGCTGTTTTAAAATACTTTAGAGAAGTAGAAGTTTTTATTTGTCATAAATAATCTGGGCAAAAACTTTCTTACGGATTATGTGTGTCCAGAATTCTTAGTGCTTTGTTTCTTTGTAATGAATATGTAAGACATATGCATTTATATGTGCTTGTGAGTGGTTGATCAAAGTAATATGCTCTGGAATTAAATCCAGTAAGCTATGATGAACGAGAAGTATACCATATAATCCGATATATGTACATATTCTCCTTGCTATTATTGATTAAGTTTTAGATAGGATTATGGGTTGTTTTTGAATGAATGATTAGTCAAAGTAATGAGTTGATGGGTTTAAATTTGGTCTTGGCTAGCCAACAAGATTTTTACATGTCTTGTAACTAATACAAGTTCATGTGTAAGCTTGAAATCACTGAAGCAAACAAGACCATAGTACAAGTTAATTTGAATTGCAACTAAACCTTGTATTAGTAGTTAAGTTGTGTTAAAAGAGAATGTACAAGAGTTACAATAGATGAGTTTGAGCTTGACCATGGCTAACCAGAAGGGCCTATACATGGCTTGTAATTGATACAAGTGCATGCATATGTCTGAATCCATATGCTTCAACTTTCTGAAGCAAGTAAAATCCATAGTGTAATGCTAATTTGAAAGGAAATCAAGTCATAAGTTGAATCCAGAATAAGACTAAGAATATGATGTTATAGAACCTGGAAATCATAGTAGCTAAGGTTTTAGGATTTGAATTTTGATAAAATCTAGAAATGACATCAAACATATGATTGAAGTAGCCAGTTTTGTAAAAGAAGCAGATCAAAAGATTCAATGCATCAAGTAAGAAAATAGAGCAATTTGGTTAAGTATTTAGAAATCCAGAACATTACTTTTGCTCTCTTATCATTCAGAATATGCAAAGATCTTTCAAAACCAAGTTCAATATGTTTTACAGTTTTATTAGCAAAGTTTGTGTGATTTCTAAATCAGCACACAACCCTATCACTTACATGATCATTACATGTTTTATAAACCTGAATATATGCATTTTGATTGAACTGAATTGCTTGTGCATGTTTGGGGCATGTTTGTGTATAAACCATGAATCTGGGCTAGATAAACCCTTGAATCATTAATCAAATTATGTTTTGACATCTTCTATCATTTCTAAATAACAGGTATGAATTACTGAAACCCCAGAATCAAACCCATGGGATATTCGAATGCAAATCAAATAATTTGGTTTAATGAAAACTCTGGAAAACAATACAAATGAAAATATGAGGAACTAATACTTTATTTTTGTATTAGTCAATCTTGAGTCGTTATAAAAGAAGATAAAATCTGAATTATGCATTGGTCAATCTTGAGTCTCAATAAGGTGATAATATTTGTATTTAGTATTAGTCAATCTTGAGTCAGTGAAGAGATATAAGTGTAGAAACAAGCTATGTGACACAAGACATTTCAACTATGAAAAACATTGTGTGAATTAAATTCTTTGCTACTTTAAACACTCTGATTTGCAAAGAAACATTTATATATCCTCATATATATAAATGATAGGAATTGATTTAAATACTGATATATTTATATTAGTAAAATTCAGAATCTTGGGTGATTAATTAAAAGAAATAAAAGGAGCAAGAAAAGAGGTGATCCCTTAGTAAAAAAAAATTTCTAACTAAAATTCACTAAAAATTATAGGTGAAGAAAAGTGCGTCATTTCATTAGTTTTACTCAATTTGATTGCAGTTGTCACTTCCGCATTCTGGTTTCCATCTCAATAGAACGATGTCCAATTTAGCATGAAATTTCTACTTGCTCTAATCGTATCCAAACCAATTCCATAATGTAGATCTTGAAAATATGAACCAAACGTGATTGATCGCGTTCAATTTGGACCTAATATGCAAAAGTTATCGCATTTATAAATTATTGATTTTTAAATAATAGCAAATACTCTAATTACTCTCTTAATTACTAATTACCCAAATAAACATCTTCTTCCTCATTTTAAAACCCTACTTCTTTGTTGTAACAAAACCCACTTCATAGTCGTTCCTTCTCTCCTCCTTCGCTAACACTACGCCTCATGAAACTCGAGGAAACCACCATCATTATCCTCCTCTTTGCGAATGCTACCTGAACATGCCAAAAATTCCAAACCCGGTCCAACCATGCAACTCGCGACATCTGGCGTCTCGCTGCCGCACGTGGTTATCGGACCCCCCCAACAACGTCAAGTCGCACCTTTTCAAAACATAGGCATAGGTGCTACATGATCTCACGGTCAAAAATACACTCTCCATTTCATCGATCGTCAACTAAAATTACAAGAATCCCCAACCCTATATATTTTCCCCTTTCATTCGAACTGCTCTTCACCGACGAGCTTCACAAATGAACAATCCATCCTTCACTTACCATATTATTTCAAAACTTAAGCCACTACAAAATCAAAGATCCAATTTATATATTTTTTCATTAACTAGTATTTTAGTTTCGAATTTTTTTTATTATCTTAAGCTTTGGTAGATAAAAAGGGGAAGGACGGAATGAAAGGGAGGACAAGAAAACAAGAGTTCGGTTGTGTGTACCTTTTGCTATGGTTGACCAATAAAAATTCAAACTTTCCAATATCACGCTGCACTTCTTGTCGTTTGTATACGGATTCCGAATCGACAAAACAAATATACGGTCGTGCCTAGATAAGTGAGGCGACCCCAAATCAGAAATAATATACACCAGTAATTGCATTTTGTAAAATCAGAAAATGCTGCAATTTGACGGTAAAACGTCAAATCAAAATTTGAATATTTTCCAAATTAAAAATTATGGAAAAATTAGATAAATTAATTTAAAGATATGTCAATAGAAAATGAGTCATAGAAATAAAATAAATTTTCGGATCATTTATTTAAACGGTTAATTGCTGAAATTGAACTTCCCGTTATTATCTGTTTATCTAAATGAGTTAATTAAAGCTATTAAATCCATTAATTAATGATAAAATTCAAGATTCCAATATTTAGAACACACATCAAATATAAATTCTCCAGTTTAAATATTTTTGGCAATCATTATAATTGAATTCAAATTATTGATTTTAATTTAATCACTATCTTCGGATTTTTTTTGAATTATTTATCTAATTAAACAATAATTTTATATTTAAATCAATTAAATATTTCAAAAACAAACAACCAAAATTCTAGGTCGTTACATTCTTCCCCCCTTAAAAGAATTTCGTCCTCGAAATTACTAAGGTAGGAAAAATGCCACAAACCCATTAACTTTCCAAAACCAATTTAGTTAAAATTAATTACCAAATTTCCTTAAGCTTTTAACTTTTCAAAATTAAATAGTTTTAATTTAATCACCCCATTTTCGAAGTTTCCAAATTCATTCACCAATATCGACTAATAGCATTCAAAATACTCCACTAATATCTTTTCAAGTTACAACTAAAAATCAAATTTAGTTATCAAAATTCTTCCTAAAATTTATCAAAAAATTTCTAACTCTTAAGTTTACGGAAAATTTCGCCAGCATCTCCTTTGCGCGGCTTGGTCGAAAAAACTACAAATCGCCACTATAGGCCCAAACCAATCAAAAGAAAATCAAAAGCCAAGCGGCTAGTCACAAAATCATCAAACCGATCAAAATAGAAACATTTACCTTTTAGTCGGGCAACAAATTTTATTCTTTTGAAATCAAAGGCATCAACTAGCTCTTGCTTCTGTCTCTTATTTACACATAATATCCAACCGTATAATTTCTAACCATATCATTTTGCAATTACCAATGTTTACATTTACTTTATACACTTCATTTCTAACTAACATTTAGTTGATCCATTTTCAACTTATTCACTTCAATATTCTTTTATATTCAATTCATTACATTCACTTTCACATTCACATGCATTCTTCAAATTTAATTAATCCATATTAAATTAATTTACATCCAATTCCTTTCATTCCATTCAATTCATTTCCTTTCATTCATCACATTCACCTTCATTTTACTTACATCCAACACATTCATGTCCCATTCATTTATGCCAAATTAATTCACATTCCTTAGTCACCTCATTTATTACTTAGCAAAAATTCCATCAAATTTACTTTACAACTTATTTCATATTCATTTCATTATAATTCAATCTCATTTAACCTCACTTAAGTTAAACTCCCATTTTATTCATTTATTCAATTTATTTAACTTTACATAAGTTAAAATTTAATTTCACATTTCAATTTCAAATTTCTTTTTCTTATCTATACCATCTCTTAAATCATAAGTTCAAAAACTTATCTTGATTTATTTCACAAACACTTAGATAGGAAATTTCAGAATCTAAACATCCGGTTTTATTTTAAATCAATTTGAAATCATATATATACATATCTCATTTGTATAACAAATCAAAATTTTAAATTTCTTAAAACCCAAAAACTTGTTTATCAAAACAAGATCCCAATAGCAAATCATTATAGGAGCAATCCATCACTTAGAAACTCAAAAATTAACACCGATGATGTCACGATCATCATTAGAATTATTTTCTAGCGACTGAAGTGATTCAGTGTTTTTATTCCCTTCAAAATCCTTTAAAATGTTTTTATTCAAAAATACTTCCAAAATAATACTACTATTATTTTTCACAACACTTTGGAAACATTTCAAAACTCCGGGATTTAGATTCCAAAATTCTCAGTTTAAATCCACTTTCATTTATAAATCACATTTATAAGTTCATTTATATAATTCATTTCACAATTTTTTATCATTGTTTATTTTATAATAAACATCTTTTATTAAGGCACAACAACCAAATAATGATAATAATCGATATTATCATTCCTAACAACCGAACACGCTATATACTATAATAATTCCTAAACAATTATTCTTTTATATATAAAATATAATCAGGTAAATTATTCCATTTACCCCATTTCAAAACAATACTATATCGAATTGCTCTGTTTAAGTGTGTAGAAACCCCTATCGATACACTTGTGCGGACTATGCCGACTAGAATTCATAAGCCACTCAATAAATCAACCAACATAATATAAAGCATTTTTATGTCACTAACAAATACACGCCCATATATAAATACACTCAAACTCATTCTAGGGTATTACTAACCCTATCTCTAATGAGTTAACCCCACACCAAAGCCTAGGTGTTAGCTCAACCTAAGCTGATACCAAGTGTGATGACCTGCAAATCTATACCCTTTGAATGACAATCAACCACACATGTCCGACCCAAAGAGCACAGAATTACGGAAGATGTGACGCCCCACTCCGAGACCCACATTAGCGAAGAGTATTATAAGGTAACACTGTCTGCTAATGCAGAGAATAGAGCTGGTTAGGAGCGACTATCTATAACCTTGTCTTAACTATCTATTGAATATGCCGACAATGCCACTTCTTACTTAAATGGATCGACATATCCAATAAATACTTAATACAAAGCCATAAGTGGCTGAAGGATCTATCAGAATAAAATATAACAAATCAAATGTAATACACATCACAGAATAGAAGATCATCACATACATTTACACATATACAGATACATTACATAGTATACAAAATGATACATGTCAAGTGGTAAGCAAACTACAATATACAGGCGAGTCAAAAGAATACATATCAGAGTTATAGACAAAAGGACTACACAAAAAGCTATAACAAAAATGTAACAACCCGCATATTTTACGATTGAGTATTTAAATAATTTATTTAAATATTTCATCGTTAGTCGGATTATAGTCCGAAAAGCTACTTTTTACAAACAGACGAATTGGGACTCGGGACCCCTTCCATTGAGTTCAAAATGCCATTTGCAACCTTTTTGAGTATAAACATTGATATGTTTGGAGCCAGCTAAAAATTTGACCTTTTTCACTTTGGGTTTGGGTTTGGGTTCAACCCACTAGCCAACTTAATACCCAAAACTGAACCACCTCTCTTCATTCATCCCCTCTTCCTTATCTTTTCAGTTCTAAAGAGAATAATGGGGGAAGAGAAAGAGAATTAAAAAAAATCCTAAGCCCTAGTTTCCATTTGCAAATCAAGTTCTAGCTCCAAATTCAAAGAGAAGCATTGGTAAGCATCATCTCCTTCTTCTCCAACTCATTCTCTCTTTGATTTCAGAAAATTCCTAAACCTAATTTGGGAAGTGTTTCTCTATTAAGCTTAGATTCAAGCTTCTTGTGTTGGGATTGAAGAGTGGTTGATCCTCCTTTGTTTTCAAGCTTCTCCTTCCTTGTTTTTGTGTAAAAAGGTGAGTTTTGTATCTCACATCTATGACTATAATTATCTCTGGTTATTTGGTATGAATTCCTAACACTTCTTCATGTGCATTTGCCCTTGATTTGGATTGGTATTGTGAATATTCCAATTTTTGGGTTTTTAAGTCAAATTTGTGTGAAAATCCTTTTATGGATGTTTGATCATGCTTTTGGTGATGCACCGAGGAGCATATAGGATCGGGTTGCTGATTGGCATAAACCCTTAGAGCCAATGTTTGTCCGGTTGCATTTTGGAAGAGTTTGCTCTTCAGTTGGATAGGCTGAAAAACAACCCAGGCATGATTCAGTCGACTGAAATCTCTATTCAGTCGACTGAATCTAGAACCCGAAAGTTTCCAGGCAAGATTCAGTCGACTGAAATCTTTGTTCAGTCGACTGAACCTGGAAACAGAAAGTTTCCAGCCAAGATTCAGTCGACTGAAATCTCTGTTCAGTCGACTGAACCTGGTGTTTCTACCCACTTTGCCTTTTGGGATTGAATTTCCAATTTGAATCGATTCGAGATGATCCTATTTGTTGTTATCATTTATTATGACTTTGATGGCTCCTTTTTAGGGATCTTTGAATATCCATTTTGATGGATTCTTTATCGGTTTCTTTGAATTTGATTCACGTCTTCGTATGTGGATTTTAATGATTGATTGTTTCTACAATCATTTTTATGGTTTGTCACTTTAAAAATATAAAGGTTTTCAATGCTAGTAGTAATATCAAAACTCTTTCATCAAAATGATTTCAACACTATTTTATTACAAAGCTCATTTTCTTAAATCGTTTTCCAATCTACTAGTATATACAAACCTTTACCTCACTCGTATGAGAAATCTAATTAAACGACTTAGTAAAACAAGTGGTATGAAACGCTTGCGTTCACTTCGTTGGTTAATTCTTGGACTTGTTCGATTGAATCTCTTGTTGCAATTTTCTAGTGGAGATCTCCAATTTGTTCGTAAATATTTAAGTTAAGCTAGTGGTTATGGGACATGAAGCTAAACTCATATATTTACTTGCTTAGCGTAATTGACATTTCTTGATGATCGATGATGATCATTTTTGTGATTTAGACTAGCAATGTGCGATGTCTCTTTGTCTGCGAGGGAGACTAAACCCCGTTTCTGTGGAGCCTCGGCTCAATTTGGTGGGGTAGCGACCCATGGTCTTCGGACCGTTTTGTGGAGCTTCGTCTCAAAATAAATGGTTAGCAACCATGGAATAGCGTTCCGTTTTGTGATACACGTGTTGAGAGTTTTCATGCTCTCGTTTTGTGATAGCCCCCCCCCCCCTTTTTGTGATTTTTGGATTTCTGTCGATGATTTCTAGAGTTTGTGTTTCACCAACTTTTGTGATTTACATTGGTAAGTTTTATCAATATTTGTGCACTGGTGAATTTGTGTGTCATTAACTTTTGTGATTGGCATTGATATAACTGTCAACGTTTATGGTTTGGTGAATGAAATTAAGAGTATGACATTCCTTTTTATCTTTGAGAAGATTCTTGTGATATTGATTAATCTCTTGTTGATTTTCAATTACGTACTTATCATAGTATGGCATTACGGTTATGATACGTTTTTGTCATATCTCTTATCCTATATCATTTCATCTGATATTTATAGTTAGACTGATCCGTTTATTATTTTCTTATTAAATAATACTCGGGTCAGACCGAGATGTTACAGGTGCTTCTGCTTGACTCCTCGTCTGGGATTATTATTCTGACTTTTGGCTAACTACTTAGAATAGTAGTTCATTTTGTTGTATACATTTGTGATACAGACTCCATGATGTATACATATTCTTTTGTCTAGCACTTGTATATATTCTTTTGTGATATTGTGGATCTTATTTGACCACTACTCTGATAAACACTTTTAAGTGTTATATATTCATATCTATTTCCGCCTTTTGATATGGATGTCTGTGACTGATTTGTGTTATGTTTATTTCTATATTTGTTTCCGAAGATATTATAGCCACTGTGTAGTAGCTTTGAGTTTTGTATCGGTATGTTGGATTTCCTCTTGAAATAAAATGCATGTTATACTATCTGACATATCGGTGCTCGCACAAAGCAATTACACGGATGGTCGCTCCTCAACAGCCTTATTCTCCATGCTAGTTGATGGCATTACTCCGTAGTGTTCTTGTCTAGCGTGGGTATAGAGGTGGGGCGTCACAGCTTGGTATCGGAGCCAAACTTCGGAACAATGTAGAATAATCTAACAAGGATCATTGTCCTAAGTCCTTCTTAGGAGTCATGCCTTAGGATTTTATTCGAGTCAATTGGACCTGTTTTATCCTATTTTCCTTTATGATTCCTTGTTTTATCAATCAAGTTTGCTTGATATTTGTTTTGAGAATAACCTTATCTTTTTCTTTCTTTCTTTCTTAAAGAAAAGAAATGGTTAGACCTGGTCGTCCCAGCGCCGGTCAATCTAGTGCTACTCCCCAGGATGGAGTATTTATGTCTGCTCAGCAACTTCTTGATCTTGTAAGAAATGCTCAAGCTATCGGACCTATTCCTGAGCCCACTCACCCTAAGTCTGGATTTGCACGCTTGTGCAACGATTATACCAACTTGGGTGGAAAGCCATTCAAAGGTTCTGAAACCATTATTGAAGTCCAAGCTTGGCTAAGAACATGCGACCGCATCTTTTCTCGCATGAATCTTATTGATCTTCACCGAGTTCAGGTGGCCTCTAGTATGCTCCAAGAAAGAGCATTAGACTGGTACGAGCTTCTGATTTGTGAAATTAATGAAACGGATCTTACTTGGGAGCAATTCCGGGAACGATTCGAATTAAAGTTTGTGCTAGAAGCTGAGAAGGTGACTTTGGCCCGTCGTTTCATAGACCTTGTTCAAGGTGAATCCTCCGTGGCAGATTATGTTGCATCCTTCGAGTCACTTTCTAAATACGGGGTCGAATACATAAACACCCCATTAAAGAAGAACCAAAGATTTGTCTATGGCTTGAACAAAAATCTCAAGAAGCCATTACTTCTAAAATTAGAAGTTTCTTTTGATCAACTCATTGATATCGCTCTTCGTCTTGAAGAGGCGGATAGGGAGAGTGATGTTGAAGTGGTGGGTGCGAAACCAAACTTCAACAACAACAAGAAAAGGCCTGTAAAGTCCAAAGGCCCGTATCCTAATAAGAAAGGAAAACAAGCAACTCCTGTAGCAAAGACTTCTTCCTCTAGTAGTGGGCAATGCTACAACTGTGGTTCTAAGGACCATTATGCGAATAAGTGTACAAAGCCTCATGCTTGTCGCTATTGCAAAAGCCTGGACCATTATATATCCGTGTGTCCCATACTTCAAGACAAGAAGGAGGGGAAGCTTAATGTGGTGCAAGCCTCTGGTAATACTTCTCGTGGTCAAGGTATTTCTCATTCTATCCTTGATGGCATTATTGTGTTTCGTGATCATCCTATTCGAGTTCTTTTTGATATGGGTGTGTCCCACTCTTTTATTTCAAAAGAACTTGTTGATACTTTTTCTTTGGATGTTATGTGTTTGATGACTTCTTTGAGTATTGCGAATCCGGTTGGTGGATCCACAACACTCAATCTACTTTGTAAAGATGTCGAGATTGTTTTATGTGATTTTTCTTTCCTAGTCGATTTCCATGTCATGCGTTACTTAGGCTTTGGGATGATTTTGGGAATGGATTGGCTTAACCATTATGAAGCTCATATCCTATGTCCTGAGTGGACTATTTATCTTCGACATCCTCAATCTGTTAAGCAGGTTTCTATTGTTCTTAAAGATTTGGATTCTACTTTGGCAGCATCCTTATATTCTCTAAACCCTCGTGATGACGATAATGATGATGAGGAAGATGTCATTTCTCTTATTCACGTTGTTCGTGAATTTACCGACATATTCGAGCCCGTTCTAGGATTGCCACCTAAGCGAGCAATTGAGTTCAGAATTAATCTTATCCCTGGAGCTCAACCTATCACTCATCCTCCTTACTGCATGTCCAATAAGGAAAATGAGGAGATGCGCAAACAATTATCCGAATTGGAGACGAAGCAATTTATTCGCTCTAGTTCCTCGCCTTAGGGAGCTTCGGCTATTTTTGTGAAGAAATCCGATGGTACACTTAGGCTCTGCATTGATTACCCCAAGCTTAATGATCTTACTATCAAAAATAAATATCCTTTACCTCGGATTGATGATCTATTCGATCAACTTAGTGGTGCTAGAGTCTTTTCACAATTGGACTTGGCAACCGGTTTTCATCAACTTCGTATTGCAGAGGATAGCGTTCCTTTGACATCGTTCCGTACTCGCTATGGATCTTATGAATTGCTTGTTATGCCATTTGGTTTAACGAATGCTCCGGCTTATTGCGTTGACCTCATGAATCGAGTTTTCAAAGATTTCCTCGATCGATTTGTTCTCATCTTTATTGATCATATTCTTGTGTATTCAAAAACCGAGGAGGAACATGAAAAGCGTCTTCGGATTGTGTTGGAAACTCTTAGGAGTAATCAATTAAAAGAAAAATTTTCTAAATGCCACTTTTGGCAATCCCGTATGAAGTTTCTCGGTCATATTATTTCCGAATCCGGAATTTCCGTGGATCCTTCAAAGATTGAAGCGATTCAAAATTGGAAGAGACCGGAGAGTGTGACGAAAATCCGTAGCTTTCTTGGATTGGCGGGTTATTACCGTCGTTTTATCAAAGACTTTTCTAAAATTGTCGTGCCTCTTACTAGCTTAACAAAGAAAGGCGTTAAATACATTTGGTCGGACAAATGTGAAACTTCTTTTCAGAGATTAAAAGAACTCCTTTCCGATGCTCCTATTCTTGTGATTCCCGAAGGAAACCAAGATTTTGTTGTGTATACCGATGCTAGTCACGTTGGTTTGGGTGCCGTTCTTATGCAAAGAGAACGTGTTATTGCTTATGCTTCTAGGCAATTAAAGCCAGCCGAGACTAGATATGCCACTCATGATTTAGAGCTCGCGGCTATTGTTTTCGCTCTTCGAATTTGGCGTCATTATCTTTTGGGAGAAAAATTTATTCTTTATACCGATCATAAACCTTTGAAGTATTTATTTTCTCAAAAGGAACTTAATTTGCATCAACAGCGTTGGCTCAAATTTCTTGCATCTTACAATCTTGATATTCTTTATACTCCCGGAAAGGGAAATCGTGTTGCCGACGCCCTTAGCCGAAAGCAACAAGCGGTTGTTTCTATGATGATATCCGAATGGAACGATCTCTAGACTTTGTCTACTTGTGAGATTCGAGATCGTGTATCCGATTTACGTTCAGTTCTTGTTTTTTGTAGCCTTGAGGCTCATCCTTCTCTTTTAGACCGCATTCTTGAAGCTCAAAAGCTAGATCCCGAATTGACACTTCTTAGCCAAAGATTGAGGGATAAAATTGATATTGAAAGTTTGAAAGACTTTGGTATTGATTCTCGTGGCGGTATTCGAAAATTTGGTAGACTTTTTGTGCCATATGTTAGTGATCTTCACAAAGACATATTAGAAGATTCCCATCGTTCTAAATTTACCATTCATCCCGGTAGTAGTAAAATGTACGCGGATATGAAGCGACTATATTATTGGGAGGGAATGAAATTTGATATCGCTAACTTCGTTAAGCGTTGCATGACTTGCCAACTCGTTAAGGCTGAGCATTAAAGGCCCGGTGGGTTATTGCAACCTTTAGACCTCCCAATGTGGAAGTGGGATCATATTTCCATGGATTTTATTGACGGCCTTCACCGTTCTCGTTCGGGCCATGATAGCTTGTGGGTGATAGTTGATAGACTTACTAAATCTGCCCATTTTATTCCCGTTCGGTCTAATCGGACCGTTCCTCTTTTGGCCAAACTCTTTATTAAAGAAATTGTTAAATTGCATGGAGTTCCTACTTCTATTGTTAGTGATAGTGATCCATTGTTTACTAGTGGATTTTGGAAGAGTCTTCAAAAAGCTTTGGGAACGAAGCTTAATTTTAGCACCGCTTATCATCCGCAGTCCGATGGACAAACCGAGCGAGTGAATCAAACTCTTGAAGATCTTCTTCGTGCTTGTGTTCTTGACTTTGGTGGAAGTTGGGAAGATCATATTTCTCTTGTTGAATTTTCCTATAATAATTGCTTCCAATCTACTATTGGTATGGCACCTTTTGAGGCACTCTATGGAAGGCCATGCCGTTCTCCTTCTTGTTGGCTTGAGGCCGGTGAGAAGATGTTCTTAGGTCCAGACTTTATTCGTGATTCCACAGAAAAGATTGACCTTATTCGTCATAGGATGAAAGAAGCTCAAAGTAGACAAAAATCCTAAGCCGATAATCGAAGAAGGAAATTAGAATTTTCTGTGGGAGATTTTGTGTTTATTCGTGTTTCACCTATGAAGGGTGTTGTGCGTTTCGGTCAATCGGGAAAGCTAGCACCTCGTTACATTGGTCCATTTCCTATCACCGAACGTATTGGTTCCATGGCTTATTGCCTTTTGCTACCGGCTCGGTTTTCTGCTATTCATGACGTATTTCACGTCTCTCAATTACGGAAATGCCTTCGAGATTCCGATTCTATGTTTGAGCCCGATGTTGTTGAAGAAATTGAAGTTTCACCTAACTTAACTTATGAGCAACATCCTATTCGAATTATTGCTTCGGAGGTCAAACGCCTTCGGAATAAAGATGTCCCGCTTGTGAAGGTTCAATGGTCCTCAAATCCTAAGGATTGCTCTTGGGAATCCATAGAATTCATCGAGCGAACACATCCGGACTTACTTTCTTGAGCTCTTTGAGGTGAACTTCTTATTTCAAATTTCTTTTGTGTTGATATGCTTTTATGGTTGTTACTTATTATTTCCATCTTAAATATTGCGTGGACGCAATTTCTTTAAGGAGGGGAGTCTGTAACAACCCGCATATTTTACGATTAAGTATTTAAATAATTTATTTAAATATTTCATCGTTAGTCGGATTATAGTCCGAAAAGATAATTTTTACAAACAGACGAATTAGGACTCGGGACCCCTTCCATTGAGTTCAAAATGCCGTTTGCAACCTTTTTGAGTATAAACATTGATATGTTTGGAGCTAGCTAAAAATTTGACCTTTTTCACTTTGGGTTTGGGTTTGGGTTCAGCCCACTAGCCAACTTAATACCCAAAACTGAACCACCTCTCTTCATTCATCCCCTCTTCCTTATCTTTTCAGTTCTAAAGAGAATAATGGGGGAAGAGAAAGAGAATTAAAAAAAATCCTAAGCCCTAGTTTCCATTTGCAAATCAAGTTCTAGCTCCAAATTCAAAGAGAAGCATTGGTAAGCATCATCTCCTTCTTCTCCAACTCATTCTCTCTTTGATTTCAGAAAATTCCTAAACCTAATTTGGGAAGTGTTTCTCTATTAAGCTTAGATTCAAGCTTCTTGTGTTGGGATTGAAGAGTGGTTGATCCTCCTTTGTTTTCAAGCTTCTCCTTCCTTGTTTTTGTGTAAAAAGGTGAGTTTTGTATCTCACATCTATGACTATAATTATCTCTGGTTATTTGGTATGAATTCCTAACACTTCTTCATGTGCATTTGCCCTTGATTTGGATTGGTATTGTGAATATTCCAATTTTTGGGTTTTTAAGTCAAATTTGTGTGAAAATCCTTTTATGGATGTTTGATCATGCTTTTGGTGATGCACCGAGGAGCATATAGGGTCGGGTTGCTGATTGGCATAAACCCTTAGAGCCAATGTTTGTCCGGTTGCATTTTGGAAGAGTTTGCTCTTCATTTGGATAGGCTGAAAAACAGCCCAGGCATGATTCAGTCGACTGAAATCTCTATTCAGTCGACTGAATCTGGAACCCGAAAGTTTCCAGGCAAGATTCAGTTGACTGAAATCTTTGTTCAGTCGACTGAACCTGGAAACAGAAAGTTTCCAGGCAAGATTCAATTGACTAAAATCTTTGTTCAGTCGACTGAACCTGGAAACAGAAAGTTTCCAGGCAAGATTCAGTCGACTGAAATCTCTGTTCAGTCGACTGAACCTGGTGTTTCTACCCACTTTTCCTTTTGGGATTGAATTTCCAATTTGAATTGATTCGAGATGATCCTATTTGTTGTTATCATTTATTATGACTTTGATGGCTCCTTTTTAGGGATCTTTGAATATCCATTTTGATGGATTCTTTATCGGTTTCTTTGAATTTGATTCACGTCTTCGTATGTGGATTTTAATGATTGATTGTTTCTACAATCATTTTTATGGTTTGTCACTTTAAAAATATAAAGGTTTTCAATGCTAGTAGTAAATATCAAAACTCTTTCATCCAAATGATTTCAACACTATTTTATTACAAAGCTCGTTTTCTTAAATCGTTTTCCAATCTACTAGTATATACAAACCTTTACCTCACTCGTATGAGAAATCTAATTAAACGACTTAGTAAAACAAGTGGTATGAAATGCTTGCGTTCACTTCGTCGGTTAATTCTTGGACTTGTTCGATTGAATCTCTTGTGGCAATTTTCTAGTGGAGATCTACAATTTGTTCGTAAATATTTAAGTTAAGCTAGTGGTTATGGGACATGAAGCTAAACTCATATATTTACTAGCTTAGCGTAATTGACACGTCTTGATGATCGATGATGATCATTTTTGTGATTTAGACTAGTAATGTGCGATGTCTCTTTGTCTGCGAGGGAGACTAAACCCCGTTTCTGTGGAGCTTCGACTCAATTTGGTGGGGTAGCGACCCATGGTCTTCAGACCGTTTTGTGGAGCTTCGGCTCAAAATAAATGGTTAGCAACCATGGAATAGCGTTCCGTTTTGTGATACACGTGTTGAGAGTTTTCATGCTCTCGTTTTGTGATAGGCCTCCCCCTTTTTGTGATTTCTGGATTTCTGTCGATGATTTCTAGAGTTTGTGTTTCACCAACTTTTGTGATTTACATTGGTAAGTTTTATCAATATTTGTGCATTGGTGAATTTGTGTGTCATTAACTTTTGTGATTGGCATTGATATAACTGTCAACGTTTATGGTTTGGTGAATGAAATTAAGAGTATGACATTCCTTTTTATCTTTGAGAAGATTCTTGTGATATTGATTAATCTCTTGTTGATTTTCAATTACGTACTTATCATAGTATGGCATTACGGTTATGATACGTTTTTGTCATATCTCTTATCTTATATCATTTCATCTGATATTTATAGTTAGACTGATTCGTTTATTATTTTCTTATTAAATAATACTCGGGTCAGACCGAGATGTTACAGGTGCTTCTGCTTGACTCCTCGTCTGGGATTATTATTCTGACTTTTGGCTAACTACTTAGAATAGTAGTTCATTTTGTTGTATACATTTGTGATACAGACTCCATGATGTATACATATTCTTTTGTCTAGCACTTGTATTCTTTTGTGATATTGTGGATCTTATTTGACCACTATTCTGATAAACACTTTTAAGTGTTATATATTCATATCTATTTCCGCCTTTGTGATATGGATGTCTGTGACTGATTTGTGTTATGTTTATTTCTATATTTGTTTCCGAAGATATTATAGCCACTGTGTAGTAGCTTTGAGTTTTGTATCGGTATGTCGGATTTCTTCTTGAAATAAAATGCATGTTATACTATCTGACATATCGGTGCTCGCACAAAGCAATTACACGGATGGTCGCTCCTCAATAGCCTCATTCTCCATGCTAGTTGACGGCATTACTCCGTAGTGTTCTTGTCTAACGTGGGTATAGAGGTGGGGCGTCACAGCAAAAAGGAGCTAGCAGAATAGTCCATGGGGAAGCAAAATAGGCTAAGTCCAATGTACCTAACTTGAAACATCTCGGTCTGACCCGAGTATAAAATACACGGGTCAGTCTAGCTAAAAAAATCAGTTAGATATACTAAATGATAATGAACATACAAAGTCATAAAGTACCACAAATATCTCCAAAAGAGATAACCAAATCATCTAACATAAGATGAATCGTAACAAGCCTCATAACATCAGCAACTCAAATAAAACAAGGATATCATATCCCAAAACAAGCCAAAATGCAAATAACAAATACCAATAAAGGTAACACAAGTTTCCACAAGGTAATCGCTATATATCGTGTGGTTCAAAGAACCTACCGAAGGGCGATACTCTAGGGAAATATAATTGTCAAAGAAACAAAAGATGCTCGAGCTCAGTACTGTATAACAAGGATCCACAAACCCGAAGGCAACAAACCCAAATATCTCTCGAGCGGTGACGAATGACCAACTCCAAAAGCGATACTATAGGGTAACAAACCCGAAGGCACAAACCCGAAGGTACAAGTCCGAAGGCAACATACCCGAAGGCAACAAACCCCGAAGGCTCAAGCCCGAAGGCAACAAAACCCAAAGGCAACAAACCCCGAAGGCTCAAGCCCGAAGGCAACAAACCCCGAAGGCAACAAACCATAGTGGCGAAGGTCCGGAGGCCTAGTACTGGACACCACTAACTGGCAGAATGTGTCACAACTCTCAGAAAGGAACCCGAAAAATGTTAACGTGAGCCCCATACCACACGTTTGCACTAAACGGTTTACTAACTATTTGTCAATTCACTACAAGAAAAATATTAATTAACAGCATTATATATCATCGTTTCAAGCGATAATGCTGTTTTAGGACCAATAGAAAAACGTAAAACACTGTACAATTAACCCAGCTAAAAATATATGGCGGTTCTTCCAATTAAGTTTAGAGGCCGCATTCTTTCACCATTACTTCCCTCCTGTTTCCCCCGCTTTACACAATCTTCTCCTTCCTCCCTTAAAACCCTAAAATAGGTCTACTCTTCTTCCGATTCTATTTAACTGTACAAAGATCAGATCTACGTGACAAAGTATCCCTCTACATCCTCTCCGTCTTTCTCACCTCTACCCAAATGTCTCTATATTTTTTTTTGCTTTACTTCATCGCGCTTCAAGCCTTCCATGCCACCCTCACCGACCCTTGCATCTGCAATTGTTGGCCAAATTTGCACAGAGAGACGCACGACAAACTTGAGCATCCGAGTCAAATCCACTCGATCCAATTTTGGACTTCATCACCCAATTCGGATTCCAATTTTCTGGTATTACTCATTCTACTTTTTTCTAATTTTAGTTTGTTTGAAATTAATATTATTTTTATTCTTTCAACTATTTTCTACTTTTAACTTGTAAAAATATGGATTCATAGATTGAAACATCGAAGTTGAGAGATTGTATAGGCTATGAAGTTAAGGAAGTTCAACTTTATACGATTCCTTATTTAGTAGGTTAAATTGTAGGATGTTGGTAGCATGGATAAAACCAAAATAACTAATTTACTCTCAATGTCTCAAAGATTGAAAGATTTGTTGACAGTTTATCTATTTCAGTTTCTACGTTTAAATGATAATGTTGTATGTTACTGTATATCTTTAATTTCAAGGTTGATTTAGACTACGTACTTTATTTATAGCCGAATCATGGAATATTAAATAACTCTTTGCAAAATTTATTTAATTCATTTCATGGTATACGTTCTCTTTTGCAGTTTTCAATCAAAACCGAACAATTTAATGTCTAACTAACCCATTTGTTAGTATAACTTTAATTTTGTCAACTAAATTAACAACGCGGATTCAACTTAATATGATATTTTCATTTTTTGCTCCTGTATATACTCTCTCACAAATATGATAAATATATAAGAGAAACCTTGGAAATATGATTATATGCGTAAGTGCTTGTGTAGTGGATTGGTACATAACACTCCTTCTATTTTTTCTCTGTTTTTTGAACAAAAGTTGCATAGTATAAGAAGAAGAAGAAAGGCATATGCTAGAGTATTGATACCTTTTTTTCATTGATACTCAATACAGAAGCAACATTCCCATATCTATTGCAATAATTTGGAGCAGACTACACCTGTAGTTTAGAAAAAGATGATGAATTTGACACTAGTTAACCCATGAGACATGAAATATAAAGTAAAACTCATAGTTATGAGACCCTTATATGGGAACATGTATTTAAGACCTTCCTGGACAAAGTTGATGGGGCTGACAAAGCAGGTCAAGATTGTTTATATGATTGAACTGCAAAATAAATTATTAACAGTCTCTAAGTTGCAAAGAAGCGGTCTATTTTAAATAAAGAAAAAGAAGGGATGAGGCATAAATACTAGCCAGTGCATGTTTGCGTTTCTGGAACTTCCTAATCCTGTAACTTTGTTTATATAGGATAGCGGTAAGTCAGAATAAGAACGTATCCTAGCTAGTGTAGGCTACCTATACATGTATTGATGATTTTATTTGTACTGGTCTTTCCTTTGCATTATTTATAAAGATACAAAAAGTTGCTTTATTCCTAGTCATGCTGGGTTGTATATCAGTCTTCATGGTATGAGTTATGAAGAAGGTATGTACTATTGTCCTTGCAACATATTTAGTAGTATTATGTTGTTATATGTTGGTAGTATTAACATTGTTTAATGCATATGTTTCTTCTATATATCTAACTATAGGTTCCGCTTCAGATTTTGATTGGCATTAAAATATATGCAACTTCTTTGACTCTTTTAGCCACATCTTGTTGTACACAACGCTTAAACTTTTTACAGAAATGAAGATTTTATGTTTAATATTTTAGTGTAGTCTGTGGCATGGAGGAAATCACTATGGCATTTCGTAATGTAGATGAATTGGGATGATATGCAAGCAGAAATTCAAAAAATGTCTACTTGACTTAACCTCTATTTTGGAGAGGGGAGCTCAAATTAGAGTTTTCAGATTAAGGAACAAGTTTGTTAGATTGAATTCTGTCCTCTGTGCTTTGAAATGATTGACCAGTTTTCCAATTTATCTATGCTTTGAAATAAGTTTAAATATGTCATCACGGTACTTGAATCTTTACTAATTAATGCATGGAATCAAATACTAATCTTTCAGATACAGAAGACTTGCTAGATGAAGCTGAGAGTTTGTAAACTGATGTGGGTTAGCATACTCCAAGGTAGGATGAAGTTAAGGCACGGATTGAACAGACTTGCAAGCTTTTGTTACTCGGAAAGACAGGATAGGTTCAGAGACTTTCACAACAGCATATGCATTATCATGTGCATCAAGTACTGATAGTGAGGAGGTGATAGTAGATGTGGAAACTGGCTGGGTATGCTATCTAACATTGACCAATAACAAAATGGTGAATAAAGAGTTGCTTATAAACTTGTTTTCCTATGATTCGAGCAGGAAGTAAAGATGTTGTAGCGACAAGGTCTTGGTATGTGTGTTACAGCACTGGTAAGTGCTCACTTAATTATATTTTCCTTTCTATTTTCCTTGCTTGTAAATTTTGAACTATTGTTGTACTTGTGAGATGTGAAATTATGGTGTTGATGTAGGTCAATGATACCATTGGAATTGTTTATTTTCTTGTATGCATTTTTGTTAGTGTAGAGGCACCTATGGAAGAAGACATGATGGAAATGTATAAGAAGGCTGCTGAATTTTGGGCTGAGCTACGAGTTGAGCTATTGTCTGCAAGTTCTTTCCTTTCAGAAGATAAACCCATTCCTAGTCAGCAATGGCGTCTATATTAAGCTAGTCACCAGCGGTTCTTTAGGCACATGTGCATGTCAGCTAAGGTGCCTGCTGTGGTGAGACTGGCAAAACAGGCCCTAGCAAATAATAAATGTGTTGTAATCGACCTTCAAAGCCGTGGAGAAGCTCGAGTTGAGGAAGCTGTGAGGAAAAATGGTACTGAGATGGACGATTTGTTTCTGGTCCTAGGGAACTCCCGCTCAAATCGGTGGATGAGAACTATCATATGCCACCAAAGCCTGACATTGGAAAGGGTGAAGATAGTGTTAAAGAGCTTCAAAGGAAAAGACACTCTGCGAATCCAGATGTGTCATTCAGTGGGAGGGTGAAAAAAACTGCGAAATGGAGTCCAAGTGGTAGTGAAGACGAAGAAGAAGCTGAAAGTAAGTCTCAGGCTGCCTGCTACTAAATAATAAAATTCTCTCTAAAGACACCACACATAAAATTGCTATTGTATCCAAAGTGCCTTTCGTCTTCATTTTAGTCTACATAATTTGCCGGAGTTTTATTCAGCATGGATTTTGGTTTGGCCTTATGGGTCAACAGGCTGGGCTTGGACCAGGCTTTATATACTCGAAGGCAGTTGAATCCTTTTTGCAATTTTGAAAACCATATAGCACTCATTCACGAGGTCTTACATGCATACATGTGGGTCAATGAAGTAGCTGTATGCTATTTATTAATGGTAAACCTTAAAATGATGAACAAATATGATAAACTAATAATCGAGTACAAAAATATCTGTGAGAAAATAAACAGTATTGGCTTTTTCTTTTTCTTTTTGATAGATAGATAAAGTTCTGATTTATGAGCATTAAATGGCAGGCCTGACTTGTACTTTTGATCATTGCTTGTATGTATAAAATGTAATTTAGTGTAGACTTAATGCTTTGAAGATCAATCTTTAAATTGAGACTTGAAGCTTGTCTAAGATTTTGTATGTTTGAAGATAAATTATGTTTACATAAGACTTTGGGCAGTTGATGGTTAATTATGGGGAAGGAGATAAGTTTGCAATATGATTATGGGGAAGGAGTTAATTATGGGGAAGGAGTTAAGTCATAATCCCTTCCAGGTATGTCTTGCTTTATAACTCAGTAATTTTTTTTCTTAACATAATCTAACCACTTCAACAATAAATACCAGCATTTTAATCTGCCATTCACATATCTATTCGAATCAAGCCACTTTCTCTTAAATATAAGGATTGCAAGCCTTTATTTACTTTGCTAAAGAAATAATTTTTGAAGTAAATCTCTAGAATGTTGAGAAGTACCTAAACTAATGTTTTTCCAAAAGTTAGTTTTTCAAAATATTTAAAATGACATACATGGACTTGTAGTACAAATTAATAGAACTTTGGTGTCTATTTGTAGTTTCATACTTTATTTAATGATGTGGATGCTTTTAAACATTAATTATTTCTACATTTTCTTTCCACTTGTAAAATAAAGGAATAACATTGAGTCTGATCAAAGTATTTTTTTGATTTATTAGTAGTAAAAATATTGTTTCGATTTTATGTTAGTATAGTTTTGATGCTCCTCAACTAACGTGTCGTTTAATGAAGCTTTCAGCCAATAAAAAAGGATCGATGCAGTTATGTTAGTATCAGTACTGTATTTATATTTTGGGTCTGAGCTTTACAATGCCTTATGTAGTTCCATTTTCTTTAGTGAGTTATCAACCAAGTCATGTATGTTTCTCTCTTTAAGAAAAGAAACAAATCAAAATACTTGTTCTCTCTTTCTCTCTACGATTACTATTTGACATCTGCATATTGTACCCATATATTAAAACAAGCTTTGTATTCTTAGTGATAACTTTGATATAACTATAAAGAATATACATTGCAGGCATTAGACATGATAAAGGGGAAAATCAAATCACTTCTGATGGATTCTTCTTTGGAGGGATAATACACAAATGAAGATGCTTCAAAGTTGATTGATCTTACTTCAAATGCCTATAATTTGAAACAAAGAGGTCGCCCCAATTTTAAATTTCTCTTATCCATTATGGCTTCTCTTCAAAAGAAGAAAGAGGTACCTTTTTAGCTTTGTCAAATTATGCAATGTTCTATATTCTTATTATAATTCTTGCTTTTATCAGGTGGCATCACATGTACTCATAGGTTTGTCTAAAGCTCTCGTTGCACTACCAACAATAGTCTGCACATCAGAACTGCTGCACCCCAAAGGAGCTAGAGAAGTATATGCTTGCTGCACACATGCTGTTTTCAGGTATATGTCAATCTCTTATGGCCCAGTCGATTCCACTTCTTGTGGATCAAAATAATTCATTTTATTGAATGAATTGTCTTCTTAATTTGTGATAGTTTTTAATTGATAGTTTTTAATTGGGTACGCTTACTTGTTTTCGAAGAAAATTATTGAAGGTTGTAGACCGGATCATATAATTTAATATTCAAACTTTTAGTTCGGATATTTCCTGTTCGACCACATAAAATAATCAAAGACCGACATGCTTCTCCAAATACATTTTGGCTAGCAGTCATCCACTTACACCATATATCAGTGCCTAAGGAAAATGAAAAGGAGTCTAGATACACTTTTACATATCCATATGGTGAGTACAGAGTTAACTATTCATGCCGTCGTCTTGAAGGTTATGTGCCCACGTCGACGTCTCATTTGCAGTGTTGTTTTCCAGGTCCAAAGGTTGAGAAAAAGTGACCATGAGTTGAGGCTGTTTATAGAAATATACAAACGTGAATCAACTGATTCCAGGTATTGCTATCACATTATTTCTGAAATATATAGTTATTCATCCTATACGTTTTGATGAAAAATAATAATTCGATCATAACTCTCATAGATGGGTTACATTTTGTGGTGTTATTGTTTTTTATGAGACTATAAATGTTTTTATCAAGAAATGTTGCATTACTGCCTTAGCTCCTTAGAGTGTGTGTGTGTGTAGTTATCACCAAAGTTTTCATTATCATTACCTATACACACAATATAACTATTATAGCTAATATGTTGTGGAAATCCTAGCCTCGGTACTCCCAGTAAGAGCACTAAAATAGCCGTGGAAACAAAATACATTATTTATTGTAAAAGTACATGAAGGAAACTTCCCCTTACCTTATCAATCGATGTAAATAAAAATGATTAATTTATCAATCATGTATGTATTTTTAACTTGCTTGCAATTTCATTCCAATTTAATAACCAAATTAATTTATTTTTATAATAACTAATAAGTTTATAAAAGTTAACTAAGTCATGAAAATCAACTAAGTTAACTAAGTCTATAATAACTAAATAAATTCATAAAAATTAATTAAGTTCAACCATAAAACATGACTGTTGGATATAGAAGTTCAACATGTATTTATTCTCATTTGAGTTTGCACTACAAGAATAATTGTTGTTAATTGCATGGGGTTACAGCGTGGTATTACAACCTACTGTTGTTATTCTTATGAATCATAGGACTATACGAGCAAAACGAAATATAGACGTTGTGAATAAAAATAATAACACAAAGTATTGGATTAGCAGTGTGAAGGTAGCAATTTGATGGCAAGGAAAAACCGCAATTGTGTGTATTGTTTGTAGCAATTGAAAGTATTGGAAGTGTGCGGGGTGATGAAGTTTGTATGTATTGTTTGTGCACGGTGGTTGTTTTGTTTTGTTGGAGGAATAGTGATGTATGGTTATGAACTTGGGAGATGACAGTGATATGGTTCAGGGTATTCAGGCAGTGATGATGAATGGGCAGTGATGTAATGGAAATGTGGAATTGATCTGTTGTGGGTTGTGGGATGTTTTGTGTTTGAAGTTTTTGTGCACTGAAGTTATATGTACTAAAGTATTGAAGCAATATTATGAGTATTATGAGTTATGCGCATTGAAGTTTGTAGGGCAGTGGGCAAGTGAAACAGTGGTTGGACTGTTTAGACAGTCTGGTGAATGGACTTAAGGAGGGCGGTGAAGTGATGAATGTCATAGTGCTTAACAGTGGATGATGATAGTGTAACAGTGAAGAGATTGGTTGTTGAGTGTTAACAGTGGAAATGGTATGTCAGTGGGAGGTTAGAGTCAGTTTGTATAGGTTGACGATGAAGGAAGGATGTGCAGTTTGGGGTGAATTGTGTATGTGGATGTGCAGAAGCAGATGAAGGTGTGGTGGTTGGAGATGGTAACAGAAGACAGTTTGATGGAGTGGTGGAAAATGAGTTTATAGTGGCGGAAATGTGTTTGTGTTGAAGGCAAGTATAAAGATGTGCAGAAATGGTTTCTGGATCTATGTATGCATAGAGGAGAAGTATGTATGCACTAGGATTTGATGTTGATCAGGAGGTGTGTGCAAATGTAAGTGATGTAATGGCTGAAGGGTGGTGGTTGAGATGTTTTGTGAAGGGTAATTTGGGTGGTTACTGTAAGTATGTATGCAGTGATAACTTTGTTGCAGCAGTGGGAGTATGGAGATGAGTTGTAGTTATATGGGAGATGGATATGTTGTGAAGTTTAATATGTTGATGTATGTTGACAGGTTAATGGAATTGGTAGATGTGCAGTTGGTTGTCTTGTGAAGTTTGGGTAGGATGTAGGGAGACTGTGACTATGTGTATGGTTGTGAAGGCAGTTAGAAGTGTGGTATGAGGTGAGGTGGTTTGTTTGTGCAACAAAGGATGGTTTAGCATAGTTATGTAATAGCATTGATAATGGGGATGTAGTGTGGTAGCAGTGGGGTATATAGATAGAGAGGGTTGATGTTGTATGAGGTGCAGTTTGATGGTGGGGTTGTAACTGCTTTGTGCAGTTGTGTGCAGTGCATTATAAGAAGAGTATTAGGATGATGTTTGAGTGGGTTAGGTGACAGAGTAAGGCAGAAAAATGTGGTATGTGGTAAGGCAGAAGTAAGACAGAAGGCTGAAAAATGTAAATTTGTAAACAGACCACTTCATACGCCGATAATATGCAGCTTGATTTTACTCCAAGTAAATTACCGAGTTTGTTTATTATTTTTTACTCTACTTCACTTGTAAATGCTACTTGATTTTATGGCATGTTGTATACTTTGTATTAGTCAAATCGCCTACTAAAATAGTGTGATGAATATTTAGTGTTTGCATTATGAATCCGATTTAACTTTGTGTACACTTTTTTGATGAATTGATTCTCAAGCATTACTTTTGCTTTACAGGTAGATAGATGACTAAGATGACTAAGATTCTCAAGCATTACTTTGTGCACGTTTTGTTGTTGGCATTTGGTGCGGACTTACTTTATTGATATTATATTTTTGTTTAACATATACCTTATATTTGTTTAACAATATTATGATAACTTGGTCTACTGTGTTATTTTTGTTTATGGATATTATTGAAATTTGATTTATAGATGTTTTTTGTATATTAATATTGTTTTAGCTAGTTTATTTAACAGATTATTATTCACTAGAACATGTTATATATACCGGTTGCTTGATTATACTCAAAATGTAGTTCTAGAATATGCAAATATAGTGGAATGTTAATGCTGTAAAAATCATATAAATAGAAGACAGCATCTATTTTAATGCTATCAATGAAGAAACAACAACGTTTAATTCGTGTTGTAATTATCATTAAATAGTGAGTAACAGCGTTTATTAAACGCTGTTGTAAACTATAGTAAAACATCATCCCACCTGTAAAAACATAACACAGCACGCATTGAACGCTGTAATAAAAATATTAACAGCCAAAATAAAACGCTGTCAAAAGAATAATTTCCACAGCGTTTAAAATTAAGCTGTTGTAAGTTCTCTTTATACGAAAGCTTGCCGTTATACAACGTTTGTTCTAACGGTGTTGTGTCATATAACAGCGTTTAATAAACGCTGTGGTATCAAATTTTTTACAGCGTTTTCTATTTTGCTGTTAAAACTTTTGCATCTACGACAGCATGTCGTTATACAGCGTTTATAATAACGCTGTCGTATCATATAACAGCGTTTTTGAAACGCTGTCAAAAGCTGTTTCTGGTGTAGTGATTTCACACTCAAAGCAGTACAAAGTTCACCTCATCTCATCGGTAAACCAGACCCAAAGGTCAAAACGGTCAAACGAATTGATTAGGAATTAACTGAAAAGATAAACACACGTTTTCATAGCACGCGTTTTATTTAATCATTTAATTCTTCTACCTCTTCGCTCGAAGTGCAAATTTGTGTGTTTTATATAGAAATTATAAGTTGGAGAAACAAGCTTTTAATACCATTTAAAAAGATCACTTTATAAAAACCCGTGTACGAAATCTAAAAAGAATCATCGAAGTCAAAAATGCGATAACAACTAATTGGAGCAACTAAAATCGATAAACAATGGAAATTCAATCAAGAAATAGTCAAATAGGCAAAAATAGGCAGATCTAGATGTCTCGGGGTCAATCCAAACATCTGGATTTAGGTTCTGGAAATTCAAAAACCATCCAGACGTCTGAAGGGTGGCTTCAGACGTCTGACAGGGTGGTTCAGACGTCTGAAAGGGTGGTTCAGACATCTGACAAGGTGTTTCAGACGTCTGATTCTGTTTTCTGCAATTTTTTATAAATTCTGCCGTATATTTTTGTTCCAGGTTTAAAACCAGACGTCTGAACTTGCATTTCAGACGTTTGAAGACCTGGTCTGGGCAATACTTTGCTTAGGCCATGATGGCCAAAACGTATCGGGACCGGTCAAACGAGCAACGACGACTAAGGATTTACGCCAAGCGACAACCCAGCCTTATAGGCTCTTCGATACACCCCAAATATCAATGTCCAAACATCCTTAAAAGGATTTTCATAAAATTGGACCAAAACACCAAGATTTGGAAAATTCACCAAATCAATCCAAATCAAAACAAATGAACATGAATAGATGTTAGGAATTCATACCTAACAACAACAAAAGCTATAGGCTTAGATGTGAGTTTAAAAACTCACCTATTAACTCAAAAACAAATGATAAGAAGCACAAACACAAGGAAAAGATCAACCACTCTTCACTTCAACTCCACAAGCTTCAATCTAAGATCAAAACAAGTATTTCCTAAATTAGGGTTTAGGAATTTTCCGAAACTGAAGAGGAATTGAGATGGAGAAGGAGAAGAAGATGCTTACCAAAGCTTCTTATGGATTTTGGAGCAAGAAATAGAGTTCGCAATTGAATCTAGGGCTTGGAATTTCTAATTCCTCTTCTCTTCCCCCATTTTCAGTTGAGCTTGAGAAAAAGAAATGAAATGAGAATGAATGGATGAAGAGAGGGGCTGAGTTAGAGTATATGATGAGTTGGGTGAAACCCAAACCCAAAAGCCCAAATAGAAAATGGCAAAATTCAACTCACTCCAAACATATCGAAGCTTATACTCAAAAAAGTTGCAAACGCCATTTTGGACTCAATGGAAGTGGTCCCGAGTCCTAATTCGACCGTTTGCAAAAAGTAGCTTTTCGAACTTAAATTCGACTAACGACGTTATATTAAAATAAAATATTTAAATATAAAATCGTAAAATATGCGGGTTGTTATAGAAGGTCATGGGAAAGAAGAGAGAGGGTGAGAAGAAAGAAAGAAGAAGAAACTAAAACAACACAGAATCTCACATCGCAGCGAAACAACATATAATAGAATATCATTAGTCTTTGCAGAAAGGAAAAACTATAATATACATACATCAATCAGAGTACACAATCACTAATTATTAGCTTGGACAGTTATAACAACCTGTCCTCACAATTGCTGATACTTTAAAATAAACAATGCAACGGAAGTAAACAAGTACGGGAATACATCTCTATCATCCAGCTCGTCTCCTGAGCTCTAATGCAACCTAAGCAACCTATAAACATACTCGGTCTGACCCGAGCATTGAAAGGGAAGAACCCCCGGATCAGTCTGGTAACGCAGCGTGAGAAAACACATCTCTACTGAATTCATAAAGTTATCAAAAACTCCTTTTTCAAAACAAAGGGTATCTTGTAAGACCGCGCCGCACAAAAACACGGAAGGGTTTTTACCTAACGATAACCAAACTATTTTTATCAAATCATTTGATATTATAATAGTGTCTAAGAGTTTAAAGTAAAATATGAATATAGCTGAAATGCTTGCATCTCACATTTCAGCGAATTTGGTATACAACTAAAACCATATGGCGCTTATTAGTGAATGGATTCCATACAATGGTTAGGCACTAGGGTACCACCCACCATAGTACACCTCTAGAAAAATGTACCGAGATCGAACCTATCGATCCCTGCCAACACAAGTCCGGCCAACCCCTTATTGGATAGTACCGAATATTTCATCACCCCAGTTGTTCCCAACCTTTTTACTGAGATCTCATGCACAACCAATCAATAAATATGTAGATGTAGGGTATCTAGAAAGGCGACAGCACATCCTAATGGGTGCGACCCACATAGCCTTGCTGCATCTCCCCTGATTTTCAGTCATTCTCGGTTGATGAGGCTTAAGGCTACGTTTACCTTTTTATATAGCAACCCAACTTGGAATTCTAACATCACCCTCCATGCATCAATGCAATACTAGCATTTGTCCATACAAGTTCATTCTAGGACTGAACGAAACCGAAGGCAGTATCCTCTATTTCATCCATTACGGGGAATCCTTCCCTAGGGAAAATAGAGAAATAGCTCTTGCATTTAACTCCGTCTTTGGCTATCTTCAACATATTCCAATTCGCAACACTTATGCCAATTCGAAGTGGTTTCGGATAATAAACTCGATTCCGGTCTCTTCGAACTAACAACGATAGTTTAAAATTGGCCAATACTTTGATAGTCTGTTATTTAACTATCAAAGGAACAAACATTCATCCAAAGACTTATTTACAAATTGAAATACTACTGGTTAAGCACCAAGCAACACTATGCCTCTTTAATTAACCTTTTTGTTAATTAAATCACTTTCCAATATTTATCACAAAATATCTTTATTAAGATATATTCTCTAAAAATTTATCACTTACGATATTTGGAAAACATTTCCATATACTTATCTCAACAGTATAAGTATATTCACTAACCATCTCATTTTCTACACTTAGAAAACATTTCGGTATACTTAAATCAATACAAGTATATTTAAAATCCTTTGGAGACACTCTTTAATTTTCCAAAGCACACTTTATTGGGTTAAAGCAAATGTTGCGTAAAACATTGTTCGACAACCCCAAAACGCTAGTATAAGGATTCAACTAACTATACTTAATATTAATCTTCGATATCGAACTTCAATTGTTTATTAGTTAACAATGAAGCCAATCTAGTTGGGGAATTATTACCTCTGAGACCTTGACTAAACAACATTCTTAACTTCAAAATGGATAGAAGTTTCCCCTTTTGAATATTAACACCAAATATAGAATATATACATAAATCTCGTTTACTGTACAAAACCCTCTCTTTGGGAATCACCTACTATAACAATAGTGTTATAGTCCATGTCTTCCTTACTTTCCATGAAAACGTCTATTACAACAATAAATCTTGAAATTTATGTTTTCGTCACTTAACACATTTTAAAATCACTTTTAAAATCATTGGACCCCATTCAAAAATATTACTTTCAAACCATTTCTAAAAGTTTATTCACTATAAAACGTGAATATATTCCCATTAAAAAAATCCATATTTAATTCTTAAAATAAATCATTTCCAAATTTATGAAATTAAATCTATAAATTCTTTTCCATTTAATAACTTCCTTTTTATAAAATCTCTTTGTTTATAAATTTCCGTTTATAAATCTATTTCTTTATAAACCTCATTTATTTCCAAAATCCATTTATAAATATCAATTACAAATCCATTTCATATTTATAAACAAGTTTTAAAATTCTCATTTCTATTTTATAAAACCCCGTTCAAACATCTCCTAGTTTATTTCCACTTTCTATTTTTCCCAAAAATAAAAACAACCCCTTTTCTAAAATAACCATTCCCCACATTTTTATAAATCCACAAATGTGGTTTATCTCTCTAATTTTGTTCGAAGATAATATTTCCCTTGATTTATAAAACATCGTTTATAAATTTATTGTTTCCTTTATAACTTATGCTTATTTATAAAATATCACCTTTTGAATTCATTCTTTAGTATATATAATTATATCACTTTAAAATAAACAATTACTTAATATTTATACAAAATCATTTCTATCTTCTTTTATTATAAAACAGACTTAATATTTTCAAAATCTATATAATATATTCTTGAAAATCTTTATTAAAAACCATTTCATAAAATTAATTTAATTATCCAAAAATCATATCATTAAATATATAATAAACTACTTCTTTAAATAATTCAGAATAATTTATAAAACATATTTAGTTTTGCAAACCATTTAAAAATCAAAATTCTCTCTTAATAGCATTTCAAAAATACTAAAAGAGACACAGTGCTACCATAGCACTAAATAGGGGAAATTAGATTAATGTCATCAATTATGGCATCCAACACATTATATATCACTATATATGAAAAATAAAATTAACAGTGTGAGGAATCCAGTTGATTCCCTCCAACCTGTTCACCTGTATCAATACAGCATAGGAGAATAAAATGTACAATGGCTACTTCGAGGCAGATGCATGTACAAAGGGTCATCTGCTCATACACGGGAACGTATAGGGTCTCATCTGCTCCAATAGGCGTGTATATATATCCAACTATTAATCACAGGCAACAAACAACATAAATAAAATTATTTCCACTTATATAAAAATATAAGTGGTCAGAGAGTGTGACGACCCGCCCTTTCGACCCTCGAAAAATCGACATAAATACGCTCATCGTATAACATGCTGAACGATCGAGTGCCGAAAAGATAGATTGTTGAGGGAGAAGAAAGTAGGCAGAAGAAAGAAGAAACTAAACAAAACAGAATCTCACAGCGTACTGAACAACATATAATATAACAAGTACTTTACACAAATCAAAACTGTAATATAAATATCTCACATCAGAATACACAAATCAATAGTTACCAGCCTGGACAGTTATAACAACCCGCCCTCACAATTGTTGATAACTTCAACAAAACACTGAAGCGGAATAAAATCAAATACAAGAATACGTCGCCGTCTCTAGCTCGTATCCTCAGCTCCATAGCATTCTAGCCTAAACCCGTAATACTCGGTCTGACCTGAGCATTATAATAAAATAACACCCGAGTTAGTCTGGAAAACTAGCGTGAGAAAACACACTCAATTTGAATTATTAAAGTTTCCAAAATACTTTGAAAATCAAAGGTATCTCGTAAGACCACGCCACAAATAAACACGACGGGTTTTTACCTTACGATAACCAAAACATTTCATATCAAATCCTCTGATACTATAATAGTGTCTAAGTAAAAATACTTATTCAAATAGCTGAAATTGTTACATTAATTAAATTCCAGCATACTAGGCTCTACAATCAAAACCGTAAAGGCACGTATTGGAGAATGGATTCCATACGAATGACTAGGCACTGGGGTACCAACTGTCACAATACATGCTAGAACAGCGTACCGAGGTCCACGTCGGGATCCCCTGCAACACAAGACCGGACTATCCCTAACCTGGATAGACCGAATATGCTATCACCCCAGGTGTTCCCACCCTCTATAGAGCTCCTTCCATATATCGTAGCAATAGCAATAATATCTGAGGTTATCTAGAAAGGTGATAAACATACCCTAATTGGGTGTGACCCACTTAGCCTTGCTGCATCTCCTCTGATTTTCAGTCATTCCTGGTTGATGAGGCTAGAGGCTACGATTACCTTTTTAAAGAATTTTCACTTAGAATGCTCATTGTCCTCCGGTGACAATGTACTGATAGCATTCATCCATACAAGTTTGTTTTGGGTCCGAACGGAACCGAAGGAACTATTCCTACTACGTCCATTTTGGAATCACCCTCAGGATTAGTAGCGATTAGCCCTTGCACTTCACTACTCCATCTTCGACTCCATGCTCTTGTCTTCATTTCGAAAATGTACTCGTTGGATCGAAGTGGTTTTCGGATAGCAAATCCGATCCCGGTCCCTTCGAAACAACGTTTGATATTTTCTGGTAAACTCAACTCGGTTCTTTAGGAAATAATAGACGAAGTAAGATCGGGGATCACCTCCTAACCGTTAGGGGACGAATTCCCTTAACATCGTCCCATGAGAACGAACGAGTTTATACGTACAGTATATCACCTCGAACGATAACTGTACCATATAATTCCCGTATTTCTCTCAGATATTTCCAAAGTTATATTTTTGGTCCAGATTTGATAGTCGGTTATTTAGCTATCAAATAAAACAATCATTCAACCGTATAGTCCATTTTCCACTGAAATTTCAAGTCATATTTAATTTAAATTTTAAATAAATTGAATCTCTTTATACAAAAGTATGTGCTTATCTTATGGAATTCAGTATATACACAAATTATCTTTTTCCAAAATATTTGAAAACCCGTTTAAAACAATATGGAAAGCGCCACTGCGGTATCAAACCATGGATTCACAACTCAATGGTTACGTCTCTATCCTAGAGAAATCCAAGACTTAACTGCAGGCACCCACTGCCTCCGATTACGCCATGCGAGTATACCATTTTCTTCCCAAAACTTTACTTAATAATTATTTCAGAAAAATTCTTATAAGTTTCTCAAATAAATTTCCAAGTTAAATCTAGGTAACTATACTTAAGCAAAGGTTATTATACAAAGCCATATTGATATTTAATAATTTATCTTTTAAAACAGCGATGTTGACTAATTCTTTTATAATAAATAATAATAAATCTTTAACAATCTTTATAAGGTAACTAATAAATATTTAAATATGTTTTAAAACAATTTAAAATAATTAAATAACTAGTGTCCAGAATATTTTTAACACTTTTAGAATTACCATGTTAATAATTAAAAATCCTCTTTTTAAAACAGCCCAATTTCTCGATTCCAATTTCACTTCGTAAATTTGGAAACCTTACTTGAGTTCTAGTATAACCAATTTTATACTTATTTCCAAATTCACTTCTGCCTTTCCAGTCTGTTAAAAATATCAGTTTTAAAACCTCCTTTATTTAAAACGAGTGCCACTTAGAATTTATTATAAAATTCCTTTTATAACTTTATTCCAAAATCCCTGTTCACAATAACCCGAAATAGTTACATTACAATTTCAAAACCATTTACTTCATCCAATAGATTTACCCAAAAACTCCATATAAACATTTTACTTCAAAATCCCTATTTACAATTCTTTACCAATTTAAACCATATTTATTGGTATTTAAAAATACCAAAATCTAAGCCAAAACTGTTATAGCATTCAATCAACTCAAATCACGCAGTAACCTGTCACAGATTATTCCAACCAAACATATATCACTATATATGAAATTAAATTCCACATTTTTTAGGAATCTAGTTGGATCCCACCAACCTGTTTCCCTGCATCCATAGATGTTAGCACAACATAAAAATACCAATTCCGCTTCGAGGCGGAATATCACGGTATATAGGGTCATCTGCTATTATATAGGGTCTCAACCGCTATATATATGTGAGAATATCAATCACTACAATATATATATATACTACTATATATAATATCACATTCAATTGATAAAATGTATCAATTCGACCAATCAACCATTAATTAATTTTAACTATTTAAAATTAATACCAGTAGTCCAAAATTGAGTGAGATTAACTCACCTTGAGTTTTAATTTGCCAACGTTCAAATTTTAAATTAAATCGAACATGTTCGATTTAACCCAAAATTTTAACTTGCTCCAATCGTCTTCAAATCTATTCCGGCACATAGTATTCATCGATGCGATCCCGTCGCCACTTGTTTCGTCCAATTCCGACCTCGCATGACAAAGTTATGCTATTTTAAAGATTTGAATATAAATTATATAAATAAATTTCCTTTTTTTTAAACAATACCCTGATCTGGCCGTACAAATTCAAAATAGAGGATATGGTCGTTGCTTTGTTTTTCACTCTCCTTCGTTCAAAACTCAAGGAAACAATACGCTCGACCAACCCATCAGTCGCCTTCGTATCATCATCGCCACGCCCACCACGCTCATCAATAACTCCATCAGGGACCGCCTTCGTCTCCGCCTACCAACGCCACGCCCATGGCCGCCGACCGCACCCCGGAAACTCCACCAATGCCTTGAAATTCACGTTCGAACGCGCAGCCTTCAAACCCCAATCGCTGCCAAATCGCTGCGCCATATCCAATCACAACCGTTGGATACGTCGGGCTCGACGAGCTCTTCGACGTTGCAGTTGGAAATTTCTCGCGAAAGTGTATGGATGGAGAGATAAATGAGGGAGAGCGAGGGAGTGTTTCGGCCATTAAAATGAATATCGGCGGCTACATTAGAAGACTAGGGATTTTTTACTATGCTAACGTATTTATATACGTATACATTTATTATTTTAATATTATTTTTCACAATTTACATGATTTTTCAAACGAACTCCAAACGAAGCGTGCCTCCTGGCGTTTATAATGTTTTACTCCTATTTCGAACACAATGGAAAATGTTTCGAGTTCTAATTCGATCGTATGTGGAAGATAGCTTTTCGAATCAAATTAAAATATTAAATTTTCGATATAAAATCCAACGTGTTTCTATCCCGAACGCTCAAACGATAACTCCAAATGCAACGAAATTTGAAATCCGATAATAATAAACTATTACGGATCTAATGGAACTTGTTTCGTCGAATTCCGATACTGTGCCCCGAAAGGCTATTTTAACGCGTCGATTAAATCGAGCGATTTTCAAAATTGACGGAATTGGTTGAAATTCGAAATTTAAAATCTTACTGACTCATTTATAATTTAATTAGAATTTATATTCATATTAGAAATCATTTTGATTCATTTTAAATCAAAGTCCAATTAATTACACTATTACTATATATTAATTTCCACTATTAAATTAATATATAAATTTCAAACTTTAAATTTATCGACTTTTAATTCCATTCAAAGTCTATTACCATCACTCTCATTCAAATAGAGTTTTAAATCAACTTAGACATCATTTCTATTCACATCTAACTCCAGATTCCCATTTTTACCCAATTCCAAATATTAAATTACTATTTTACCAAATCAAATAAATCGCTATACTTGGAATTTTAAACAATTTTAGAAATTCCTCCAAATTCAAATTCAACATTTAAAATAAATTAAATGTTCAAAATCAAACTACCAAAATTCCAGATCGTTACAGAGAGAGTGAGTTTTACTCACTTTGATTGCAGTTGTCGCTTACGCATTCTGGTTTCCGTTTGAATTGAACGACGTCCGATTTAGCATGAAATTTCTACTAGCTCCAATCATATCCAATCCAATTCCATAATGTAGATCTTATCAATATGAACCTAATGTGACTGATCGCGTTCAATTTGGACCTAATACGCAAAAGTTATCGCATTTATAAATTATCGATTTTTAAATAATAAGAAAATACTCTAATTACTCTCTTAATTACTAATTACCCAAATAAACATCTTCTTCCTCATTTTGAAACCCCGCTTCTTTGCTGTAACAAAACCCACTTCATAGCCGTTCCTTCTCTCCTCCTTCGCTCACACTACGCCTCACGAAACTCGATGAAACCACCATCATTCTCCTCCTATTTGCGAGTGCTACTAGAACATGCCAAAAATTCCAAACCCGCTCCAACCATGTAACTCGCAACATCAGGATTCTCGTTGACGCACGTGGTTATCAACCCCCCCTCCCCCCAACATCGAGTCACACCTCTTCAAAACATAGGCGTAGTTCTACACGATCTCACAGTCACAAATACACTCTCGGTTTCATCGATTGTCAACTAAAATTACAAGAATTCCCAACCTTGTATATTTCCCCCTTTCGTCTGAACTGCTCTTCACTGACGAGCTTCACAAATGAACAATGCATTCTTCACTTCCCATATTATTTCAAAACTTAAGCCACTACAAAATCAAAGATTCAATTTTTATATTTTTTCATTAACTAGAATCTTAGTTTTGAATTTTTTTTTATTATCCTAAGCTTTGGCAGATAAAAAGGGGAAGGATGGAATGAAAGGGAGGACAAGAAAACAAGAGTTCAGCCGTGTGTACTTTTTTCTATGGTTGACTTATAAAAATTCAAATTTTCCAGTATCACGCTGCACTGCTTGTCATTCGTATACGTATCCCGAATCGACATTACAAATATACAGTCGTGCTCAGATAAATGAGGTGACCCCAAATCAGAAATAATATACACTGGTTATTGCATTTGGTAAAATCACAAAATGCTGCAATTTGATGATAAAATTTCAAATCGAAATTTGAATATTTTCCAAATTAAAAATTATGGAAAACTAGATAAATTAATTTAAAGATACATCAATAGAAAATAATTCATAGAAATAAAATAAATTTTCCGATCATTTATTTAAACGGTTAATTGCTGAAATTGAACTTCTCGTTATTGTCTGTTTATCTAAATGAGTTAATTAAAGCTATTAAATCCATTTATTAATGATAAAATTCAAGATTCCAATATTTAAAACACACATCAAATATAAGTTCTCCAGTTTAAATATTTTAGGCAATCATTATAATTGAATTCCAATTATTGACTTGAATTTAATCACTATCTTCGGATTTTTTTTGCGTTATTTATCTATTTAAACCAATATATTATATTTAAATCGATTAAATATTTCAAAAACAAACAACCAAAATTCTGGGTCGTTACACAAAACTTATGTTCAAAGCATAAATATGGCATCCAATGACAGTCCTTTCCAAACTCCTTTTGGGAAGATTCATACAAGATCTCTCACGAACAATTATTACGTGCAAATTTTTGACTCACATAACCTACCAACTCCTTTGCCTAGGATATGTTAGGGTTTCTTATAAATGCTTATCTTATATATTTTGTGAACTTTTATTTAGACGAAATAATATTAACCTTGTGTACTACTCTTAAGTAAATGACCTTATGGAAAAATTAACTCAGCTTCACTAACAATTAATCATGCTTCTTCCAAAAAAGTTAAATTACTCCTTATCAATATATCATTATGTATCATTGGGAGGAGTGGCTTTTGAGATTCAATTTTTCATTCATATTAGGTATGTTTGGAACCCTTACCAATATACTCACTCATTCAATCAAATCGAATCATATATATTGCATGTTATATTATTTAGTTCCGTTTTATATTCTATATGCTTATCATACACTTATACATGCGTTTCGAATATACATGTCCATGTCTGTGGCAACTCATCAGTGAATATGATAAAGTACATGGAACTGTTTTGGTATTAATTGATTTGTGATTGCATACATCAATATTTATCAATCTGATGAGTTCATCAACTCCTAAGACGCGCCCACTAAATGGATGCATCACTCTTAATTGTTTGAGATACAATATCATATGATTTATAATCATATAATTATTTCTCAAAACTACGGTTTAGTCTTTAATTCCAAAATAATTGTAAATAATTTTAGATACTTCTATATTTTTAATTGCATCATTTTTGTTGTGTAAACAAAAACCACATTATAGTTTTATTTCATAATGAATATTTATAATATTCACATTGAAATACTACTATGTCTATTTTTCAGTTGACACCAAAAAATAGTCATTATTTCATAAATAATGTTCGGTATGTTTTATGAGAACAATTTTCATAACTTGATTTATTTAATAAGTTCTATGCAGCATACTCTCACTATTTTCGCCATTACTATAATAAAGTACTGAATTTGGAGGTCCGTTATTCATTTAAAATAAATTATTTATTTCATATACAACTAGTTTATAGCGGAGAGGTTTTTGATCAAATACCTTGAACTCAAAGAAATAAATCTCATACAAAAAATTTCTACATGAAAATACATTTCGGAATAGAAATCATATTTCTTATTCCAATGTTAAGTATCATCATTATTATTACAATTCTCATTTACGATGTTTCTTTATAAAGAAGAAGTGACCATTCACTCTCTTTATTCCAACTATACCTTAAAATACATTTACTCTTAAACATTTGTTTTCCTTTCAAAAAGTCAAACCATTCAAATGAAAAACTCTTACTACAATTTCATAATGAACTCTTCACAAAAGCGCATTCGATTATCCTTAATATTTAAGGACATAAAATATGTTGCACTTCACGTAGACTGATCAAATTGACGTTTCAGTGATCGAGTTCTTAGATTTATACTGTAGTTTTGGTCTACTATTACATTTAACACAATACGATCCTTTTGTAATCAATCAAATCGAATACTCGATCTTATAGTACAATTTAATTGGTTGTTTCGTGTGACGACCCACCTTTCTAACCCTTAAGAATGATGCTTAATACATCCATGGTATTCATGTTTCGTTGCCCAAGCGTCTGAAAGACAAGTTTTTATGGGGTAAAATAATGAACGGAACAAGATATAATAGAAAAACCTCACAACAGAATGGTTACATATAATACAAAATAATATAGTATAAAAGGTTGCTCCTTACTTAGAGCTATCAGAGTTAAGCAAAAATACTCCATCTAACATATTTGCCGCTATACATTTTGACCTGTCATTTTTAGATACAAAATACATCTTCATAATCATGCAGCTAAAAGGAATAACTAGATAACTAAGGAGTCACATGCTCGATCATCATCTTAAAAAAGCTCCAAAGAGAAACCTACTACTGGACTACTCAAATATAATTGAGTACCCGAGAGTTTTGGGAAATAAACAACTCGGGTCAGACAATATGTCTGGTATGGGTAAAACTCTGAAACAAAAGAGAGTGTATTTAACAATAATATGTGGGACCACACCGCTAATGCGAAATGGTTTTATTCCACATAAACAACAGCCAAACATAATAATGGAAAAGAACAATAGGAAATAAATCCAAATATAGATGATGCACATAAATAGTATAAAGATCCAGACTTGAAAGAATGGGAATAATCTGAAAAAAATCCAAACTAGACAATATGGATAAAAATTGATAACAGTCCAAACTTGATAGAATGGACAAAACCTGCAATCAAACACCATGAAGAGTGGTTGACTCTTCCCATTGCAATAACAGAAAACAATTCGAAGGTTCGAATCAAATAAGGAAAGGAAAACTTCCAACAAATTACTAGCAGGGTGCATCCCCTTAAAGTATACCTCTAGTAATATACTTCTAAGAAGCTCATTTACTCTATGACACTTCTCAAAAATCTCCAAGCCAGACCCCGCCAAACCTTACCGAGAATTCGAATATTCCACAACTAAATCATAACCATTTTAAAGTAAAGGCACACCAAAATCTAGATGAGATGTGAAAATACCATAATAGGAGCAATCCCATATAGCTTGGCCCCATCTCGCGCTTTGGTTTTAGTCATTTCCGACAAAGGATATCAAAGCTCAACGGAGCAATAAATCGTCTTAGAATGATGATAATAAAGAAGCTGAAGTAACTGATAACCGAGAAACAAACTATGAGGATATAAAATAATCATATCTGGAAATTAAGCCTTGTATACTTACCACCACTCATCGACTTCAAACTTGTACTATTTCATGGTTAACAATAATACCGGGCAAGTCAAAGTAGTGTTACCTCAAAGTCATGTCTCATGATTATTCTTAACTTTCAAAATAGCGACAAGTCTACTTCTTCGATGTTTAGTGCAAATTATACAGATAAATCATTTCCATATAAGTGAATCTCTTTACGGAAATTAATTCATTTCCATAAATGAATCAAACTTTTTCTTTTAAAAACTCGAATTCATGCTTGGCTTCACATTACAAGTATTAGCTTTAAAACACTTTGTTAAAAGAGTTCACTAACTTTAAACATCATTATAAAAAGGATTTAATAACTTAAAATATCCTTATTACATTGATTAATTAACTTTAAAACTTCATTAATTCAGTTGATTGATTGACTTCAAAAACCCTTAATTCAAAAGAAATTAGTTACCGTTAAACATTATTAATTTAATTATTTAATTATAATCAATTAAATTAAATAAATAACTTATTATTATTATTTAAAATGAATGACAAAGTAAAAAATATCCTTGTTACTTTGATAAATTCACTTTGAAACTCCATTAATCAAGCTGATAAATTAACTCCAAATGCCTTTAATTAAAAAGGGTAAATTACCTTTAGAACATCATTAATTCAATTAATTAGTAATTTTTAAATATAAAAAATTAAATTAATTAATAAATAATTAAATTTCATTATTGAAAAAAGATTTATTAATTATAAACATTATTAAAGGAGAGGTTAATTAAAGTTAAAACAAGTTAATTAAAATGATTAATTAATTTATAACATCATTAATTCACTGAGTAATTAACTTTAATCTATCATTATTAAAATATTAATTAGCCATAAAAATCATTAAAATGATTAATTAAATTTAAAACATCATTAACTAAGTAACTAGTTAAATTTAAAACACATCATTAACTAAGTAATTAGTTAACCTTAATCCTGATTGATTAAATAATTAATTAAATTAAATAATCATTATCAAAATGGTTAGTTACTTTTGGAAACATAATTAATCAAAATCTTGCTTAACTTGTAAAATAATTGTAAGCACAAAGATGAAACCAAATGGTTTCGATAAAAAGTGATTTTACAAAAGTGTCGATATAGCGGCTATTGCTATACGGGCAGTTCGGAAAACAAGTTTATGGCATTATCATTACAATCAGACATTACGTGCAAGGGTATGAGCATAATATATGGTAATTTACTATGAAACAACATGTAGTAAGCATGAACCAACATTATAAGCAACTTTTACTTACTAACTTTACAAGTTACTAGACTACAACCAAGATACCAACTTTTCAAAGCATGAATCAAACCAACAACTACCACACTACTAAATACATACAACAAGCATTCAATAGCAACAAATATGAACATGAATATAATTTAAAAATTTGGTTTTGAGGGTGAGGTTTTACTCACAAAATTGCAGCCGAACTAAGCTGAACTCCTACAACAACTTGACGACACACGAACTGTACTTCACTCTTGATGTAGGCTAGATTGATGAAGTCTTAGGTTGCGAACGACCTAAGAAGACGATAAGTCGCGTACGACCTAACAGGGGGGAGAATGATGTGAGTTATGCGAGAAAGAGCAGGTCAGCGACTTATGACAAGTCGCCAAGCGAGCTAACAAACAACGACCTAAATGAGTACGACCTAACCAGTTAATTCTTAGGTCGTGTGAAGAGTTAGGTCGCTCAAACGAAACCCAACGACCTAACTTAGGTCGCCAACGACCAAACGAGTCACGAGATAAGGAGTTGCGACCTAACTCTATCTACAAGCTGCGACCTAAAAAGTCACGACCTAAAAGACTACGACCTATGCTAGGTCGCTCAGAACGTACGAGCGAGCTACGACCTATACTAGGTCGTTCACCAATATCATTTCATGATAGGTCGCTCAAGACTAGGTCGCTCAGTTCCTTTGATCGCTCATCTTATAGGTCGCACAAGATGTTCCGGAAGCTGATTCTTCTTATGTCACTGAAGCTAATGTTGTGTGGGTTGTATACTTAAGTTGTTACGTTTGTAACTCGTATATGTTGTATTGTAAATATGTTAAGTCGTAAGTCGCTGTTTGTTTTTAGGTCGCAAAGTGTTAGGTCGTTCCCGACCTATGTGTTGTAATGTGTTTGTTCTTATGTCGCTGTGTTGTAACTGTTTGTTTTTTTAAGTCGCATTGTTTTTAGGTCGTAGGTCGTTGTCTGTGTTAGGTCGTTCACGACCTAAGTGTTGTCCAGATTTCAGTTGTGTGAGTTGAAAGCCTATAAATAGGCGGGTGGTATCATTTGTAACTTTTTAGTTGATTTGGAATAAAACTTTGTTTGAGTGCTTTGTGCCTCTTTCTCAAATTGGTAGTTGAGTGTGATCTCCTATCTCCACCTTCGGTTATTCGAGTGCGCTCGAATCAATGATTGCTGAAGCCGATTCATGGTATCTAGTGCGCTAGATCAACGTCGAAGAATCGTAGATCTTTAAACACGGTATCGTGCGCGATCAACGTGTTCGGGATAGCTAGAATCCGGTATCTTTGGATCAATGGATTTGGGCCTTTCGGTATCTTCTATTCCATCGATTGCTACTTTCATCGTTACATTCATTTTGATTATTCCGCTGCTGCATCAACTCTACTCAAGCTCGAACTTTTGGGAACATAAATGGGTTGTTTGGGTTCGGCCATGGGTTGCTGTGGGCTCAGCCATCATTGAAATGGGAGTTAAGGTGTTATTTTGGTAAGTAGGGTGATGTAAAGTGTTTAAACTTGGATTTTGGAATGCATAAACTAGTTTTTGTCACAGGAATTGTTTTAAGTTGCCATGGAAGTATGGATGAGTATATGAAGAGTGTTAGGAATTTTAGAATTGGAAATGAAGAAGTTAGAATGTAAAGTAGGAAACATGAAGAGGTTGGAGTACATATAGGCATAGAAAGTTCAAAATTACCTAAATACCCCAAAGGACATAACCTCCACTCAAAATGCGCCACATGTCTCCCCTTCCCTCACCTTGCGAGGAATATTAGGTCGCTCACATATGCAAGGAATATTAGGTCGCTCAGAACGTACGAGCGAGCTACGACCTATACTAGGTCATTCACCAATATCATTTCATGATAGGTCGCTCAAGCCTAAGTCGCTCAGCTCCTTAGGTCGCTCATCCTATAGGTTGCTCAAGGGCTTAAACCGCATCAATCTTAGGTCGCTCAAGACTAGATCGCTCAGTTCCTTAGATCGCTCATCCTATAGGTCGCACAAGATGTTCCGGAAGCTGATTCTTCTTATGTCACTGAAGCTAATGTTGTGTGGGTTGTATACTTAAATCGTTATGTTTGTAACTCGTATATGTTGTATTTTAAATATGTTAAGTCGTAAGTCGCTGTTTGTTTTTAGGTCGCAAAGTGTTAGGTCGTTCCCGAACTATGTGTTGTAATGTGTTTGTTCTTATGTCACTGTGTTGTAACTGTTTGTTTTTTTAAGTCGCATTGTTTTTAGGTCATAGGTCGTTGTCTGTGTTAGGTCGTTCACGACCTAAGTGTTGTCCAGATTTCAGTTGTGTGAGTTGTAAGCCTATAAATAGTTGGGTGGTATCATTTGTAACTTTTTAGTTGACTTGGAATAAAACTTTGTTTGAGTGCTTTGTGCCTTTTTCTCAAATTGGTAATTGAGTGTGATCTCCTATCTCCACCTTCGGTTATTCGAGTGCGCTTGAATCAACGATTGCTGAAGCCGATTCACGGTATCTAGTGCGCTAGATCAACGTTGAAGAATCGTAGATCTTTAAACACGGTATCATGCGCGATCAATGTGTTTGGGATAGCTAGAATCCGGTATCTTTGGATCAACGGATTTGGGCCTTTTGGTATCTTCTATTCCATCGATTGCTACTTTCATCGTCACATTCATTTTGATTATTCCGCTGCTGCATCATTTGGTATCGGAGCTAGACTTAGCCAATCATAGCTAAGCCGAGTCTTGGAGCCAATTATTATTCAAGAGTTTGAGGAGTAAGTGAAGTCGTGCATCATTGATCATTTTATTTGTTATTCAAGCCGAGAGTTGAAGTTTGTTTCATTGGACAATGCCGCCGAGAAGAGCTAACCGTCATCAAAATGTGGAAGATTTATACAAAAGGGAAGATGCCGAACAAATGAAACAACGCATTAGTAACAAATTCAATGAGAAGTTAGATGAAGGTATTGGGAGGTTAGAGAAATTGATGATTGATATGAATCAAGGTCAAAGAAGGAGGTCGCCAATCTCGAACCATGGAGGAAACAGAGTTTCGCCATCGATTACGGAAGCGAGGAGGGTGTCGCCACAATCTGATCGAGCTAGAAGAGAATCTTCAGTTTCAATGAGAAGAGAACATCATGAGTATAGAGATGAAGAGAGAAGAACTCCACGTGAGTTTGAACATGAACCATACCGTGATGATGAAAGACAAAGTAGAAGAGATATGCGAGATCATAGAGATATGGTTGGTCGAGATCGTTATCGAAGTACATCTGTTTTTGATGAAGATGTTGGTAGATGTAGTGTTCATTCTCGAGATCGAGACCAAGTACGAAATGCATATCGGGATGTAGAAGATGATCGCCGATGGGAGTCGGGGATGAAAACTGAAATTCCAGAATTCAAGGGAGGAATGGTAACGGAGGAATTTTTGGATTGGGTTTCAAATGTTGAGGAAATTTTTGACTTCAAAGAAGTTCCCGCGGATCGAAGAGTGAAGTTGGTTGCTACGAGATTAAGAGGGAGAGCTATGGTGTGGTGGCAGCAGACTAAACTTACACGGGAGAGAATGGGGAAGTCAAAGATTGTTACATGGGATAAGATGAAGAAGCTGATGAAAGCTACTTTCTTGCCGCACAATTATCAATCTCTTATGTATCAACGTTTGCAGAACCTAAGACAAGGGGCGAGATCATTGAATAAGTATGTAGATGATTTTTACCAATTAATTGCGTGGAATGACATTATGGAAACAGTGGAACAGTTGACTGCTAGGTTTGTTGGAGGGTTAAGAATGCAGATTCAAGATATGGTGAATATGTTTGATCCGAGATCTATTGCTGAAGCACATTAGAAAGCACTTGCTTGGGAGAAACAAGGGAGACGAGGAGGTGGTGTGCTTACAAATTCCAACAACCAGAACAAGGATGTTAGTAACAGTGCAGATGTTTCCAAAGTCGTCAGTAAGTCGAATGTGAATGAAGCCAGCAAAGCAAAGGTCAATAGTAATCTCAAATGCTTTAATTGTCAAGAGTGGGGCCATAAAAGCAATGAATGTCCAAGGCCAAAGAAACGAGCAATGATTGCGGAGATTGAGAATGAAAATGTAGAGGTAGAGTGTGTCAATTCAATACAAGTTAAAGAAGAAGAATTATTGACTGGAGATGAGGGTTGTAGTTTGTTGATGAGGAGATCTTGTTTAACGCGAAAACAAGAAGATGATTCTAGTTGGTTGAGGAGAAATATTTTCCAATCAACATGCACTATTCTGGGAAAGTTTTGTAAATTTGTCATCGATGCAGGAAGTTGTGATAATATCATTTCTTCAGAAGCTGTAAAGAAGTTGCCATTGAAAACAGAGAAACATCCAAACCCCTACAAATTAGCTTGGTTGAGGAAAGGAGGGGAAGTGAAGGTTAATCGCAGAGCTTGTGTTAATTTTTCCATTGGAAAGAAATACAAAGACGAAATTTGGTGTGATGTGGTTGACATGGATGTATGTCACTTGTTGTTGGGAAGACCATGGCAATACGATAGAGCGGTGCAACATGATGATCGCACCAACAGCTACAGTTTTATGTTCGAGGATACACGAATAACGTTAGTTCCTAAAAGAAGACAACAGAGTGACAACAAATTGGAGGAAATCGAGGAACTAAAAACTTTATTGTCATTAAAGGAATTTGTTGATGTGGAAGATGAAGTCGATTATTTACAATCACCAAAGTTTGATAAAGATGAAGTTGATGATTTTCAACCAACAAAAGCTGATGAGCATGAGGTTGAAATTTCACAACCAGTGAAGTTTGATGAGGATAAAGAAAGTGTGTCAGGAGATGGAGGGAGCAATTTACTGGTGAAGAAAGTGGATCCGACAAGTATACAATCTACAAGAGAGTTTGTTAAGGAAGTGGAGGATAGTACAGAAGTATTCCTGTTGAATGAGAATAAAACCAGTAAAAGTGTTGAAAGTCTTGAAGAGGTTAAACCAGTGGTGATTGAATGTGAAAATGTAGTTCCTGAAGAGTTGTCCAAGGAAGTACTGCCACCGAGGGACGTACAACATCATGTTGATCAAGTGTCGAGTATCATTGTACCGCATATGCCACGTGATCATATGTGTCCGACAAAGCAGAAAGAGTTGAGAAGACTGGTTGATGGGTTTTTGTTCGAAGGAGGGCAATTGTATATTCTTGATTACAGTTGGCAATCGTAATATGCAGTTGATTGCAACATATGGTTTGGGGCCATCAATAAGGAAGGGGGTTGAACGGTTTGTTCAGAGGAGCCATAATTATCAAATTTCAAAAGAGACCGCAACAAAGTCAGTGTTATGTATGTCATTGCCTATACATACTAGATTTTGGTTAAAGGTAAGTATGGACTCTGTATTGGATTTGATGAAGACACAAAGTGGCAACGAATTTGTCTACGGGATGGTTGAACGGTTTCTTGCTGGTACGTACAACAAGCTAGATGCCGGAGGAATGGGTCATTTGAAGATTGTGAAGGAAATTGGTGAGAATGAATGTAAGTTGAGTTTGCCAGATCATCTTCCTATTGCTAATGTTGACAATATCCAACACTTGGTTCTGTTTCACGAAGACGAGAATGTCAAAGACGAAGAAATTTTAAATTCGAGGACGAATTTTTTTCAACCAGGGGAGGATGATGCAGGCCAGATTGATGAAGTCTTAGGTCGCGAACGACCTAAGAAGACGATAAGTCGCGTACGACCTAACAGGGGGGAGAATGATGTGAGTTATGCGAGAAAGAGCAGGTCAGCGACCTATGACAAGTCGCCAAGCGAGCTAACAAACAACGACCTAACTGAGTTACGACCTAACCAGTTAATTTTAGGGCGCGTGAAGAGTTAGGTCGCTCAAACGAAACCCAACGACCTAACTTAGGACGCCAACGACGTAACGAGTCATGAGATAAGGAGTTGCGACCTAACTCTATCTACAAGCTGCGACCTAAATATTCACGACCTAAAAGACTACGACCTATGCTAGGTCGCTCACATATGCGAGGAATATTAGGTCGCCCAGAACGTACGAGCGAGCTACGACCTATACTAGGTCGTTCACCAATATCATTTCATGATAGGTCGCTCAAGCCTAAGTCGCTCAGCTCCTTAGGTCGCTCAAGGGCTTAAACCGCATCAATCTTAGGTCGCTCAAGACTAGATCGCTCAGTTCCTTAGATCGCTCATCCTATAGGTCGCACAAGATGTTCCGGAAGCTGATTCTTCTTATGTCACTGAAGCTAATGTTGTGTGGGTTGTATACTTAAGTCGTTACGTTTGTAACTCGTATATGTTGTATTGTAAATATGTTAAGTCGTAAGTCGCTATTTGTTTTTAGGTCGCAAAGTGTTAGGTCGTTCCCGACCTATGTGTTGTAATGTGTTTGTTCTTATGTCACTGTGTTGTAACTGTTTGTTTTTTTAAGTTGCATTGTTTTTAGGTCGTAGGTCGTTGTCTGTGTTAGGTCGTTCACGACCTAAGTGTTGTCCAGATTTCAGTTGTGTGAGTTGTAAGCCTATAAATAGGCGGGTGGTATCATTTGTAAATTTTTAATTGATTTGGAATAAAACTTTGTTTGAGTGCTTTGTGCCTCTTTCTCAAATTGGTAGTTGAGTGTGATCTCCTATCTCCACCTTCGGTTATTCGAGTGCGCTCGAATCAATGATTGTTGAAGCCGATTCACGGTATCTAGTGCGCTAGATCAACGTCGAAGAATCGTAGATCTTTAAACACGGTATCGTGCGCGATCAACGTGTTCGGGATAGCTAGAATCCGGTATCTTTGGATCAACGGATTTGGGCCTTTCGGTATCTTCTATTCCATCGATTGCTACTTTCATCGTTACATTCATTTTGATTATTCCACTGCTGCATCAACTCTACTCAAGCTCGAACTTTTGGGAACATAAATGGGTTGTTTGGGTTCGTCCATGGGTTGTTGTGGGCTCAGCCATCATTGAAATGGGAGTTAAGGTGTTATTTTGGTAAGTAGAGTGATGTAAAGTGTTTAAACTTGGTTTTTGGAATGCATAAACTAGTTTTTGTCACAGGAATTGTTTTAAGTGGCCATGGAAGTATGGATGAGTATATGAAGAGTGTTAGGAATTTTAGAATTGGAAATGAAGAAGTTAGAATGTAAAGTAGGAAACATGAAGAGGTTGGAGTACATATAGGCATAGAAAGTGCAAAATTACCTAAATACCCCAAAGGACATAACCTCCACTCAAAATGCGCCACATGTCTCCCCTTCCCTCACCTTGCACACATTGGTCACCCCCTCCCATACACCTAAAACATGTTAGCTCCTTGATGTGTGAATTTCGGTATGGTTTTGAGGTATGGCATGAGATATGATTATATGTACACACACACACACATATTTATAAACTAATGCATAAATGGTCACATCTAGTATTAATTTAAACTAAGCATGATTATTTAGCACTAACACATTAATTATCTTATCATGGCACGTGCATATGTACACAAATGCGCACAACGTTTTCCTATGACTTTTCGATGCCGAAAAGTCGTAATTTCGAAAAACGATTTCCGATCATATTTTTTGTTTTTATTTGAACTAAATATTTTAGTAAACATATTTTGAAAATGATTTTAACATCATTAATTATTATTTAAAAGTTGTTTATTTGGTTATTAAAATCCATTATTTAAATATACAAATACAAAGGGATTAATTTATGGGTCATTACACTCTCCCCCCTTAAAAGAATCTCGTCCTCGAAATTATTATGGAGTGGAAGAAGTAATAACCATCCAAAGAAAATTGATTTACTTACTTGGTTTTCGGTAAATCCTATTAGTTATACTTTCCTATCATAAACATATATAATATAAACACTATAATAACCTTATACAATCAAGTAACATGACGCAACCAAAAGTAATGTAACAAACATATGCAACAAAATAAAGAGAATATTCTATAATAAATTCTATGCATCCAATATTTTTCAAAATACTTCCAAAATTTAGAACTAAATGCCCGAGGTTTATATTCAAAATATGTTTTTCAAAATTTGTTTCTAAATTCCTCAAAAAGAGAAGTAAATCAAAACCAAATCAAAATTGTCAAGGAGGGAGTTCTCTTAACAAAACATGTTAAACTATAGAATCAAAACAATGTGTAGCTTCCAGTGGTATTCTGGTTTATCCTAAAACAACAACTAGAGCAAACAATCTATTTATTTCTCAAATTTTCCCAAAAATCACTTTTCAAAATCATCGGGATTTAGGTCCTCATAATAACAATTCAAAAATCTTGGTTTATAAATTTAAACTCTATAAACTATGGTATATAAGATCACCCAATCAATCAATTCAATCAAACAAATCATAATCCGTAAAGGAAAAACCTAACACTTAACATTACTTAAAATGTCAAATGACTAATAAACAAATCTTAACTTAGGTTCAAATCTTTCTTGATTGCCTAAGAATATAAATAATTTCCTAAGCGTAGCATTCAGCTCATCAGCCTTTAGTTATTGCTTAGGGGATTACCTATGCTCCTTTAGACAAAATAGAAAGTCACTTTGTAATATTATTGGTTTCTTAATTATGCCAATATTTCATAATCACTTTAATTTGCATTTAGTATTTTATTGAATACCAAAATCATTTATGAATTATTTCATAAATTTTCACCTAAGTTTAATAATATTTTATAAAGTCATTTCTTAATAAAAACATCAAATAATAACTTATTCCACCTTATTTACTTGTATAATACTCTTCTATATCCTAAGGGTACATACAAATACAAATACAAATTTTATTTCACTTTTCACAATTTATGTGAAGATCTAATTAAAATTTGGGACCTTTAAAACTGAGTCAACCTCTCGACCTCTTAGAGTGTTAAAATGGACGATGTACATAGGTTAACCCAAAACAACAAATAGTTTACACCACTTACATGTTTTAAGCAAGATATATGGTTTTAATAAAACAATGTCTATTAAAACATTCCTACCCATTTTATTTTAACATGTTATAATGAATGATGTTTATGGAGTGGCCCAATAACACCAACTAGTTTACACTGCTTAGATGCTTAAATAATATTTGTGGTTTTGATAAAACAATGTTATCAAAACCTTCATATCCAATCTAACCCATTTAAGTCAGTGTCAAATTATCCTTTATCTTATTTAGGGGTTAAAATCCATTTATCAAAACAATCTTTTATCAAATATACTTTTTATTTGGAAATCAATTCCCGTTTAGAGAACTTAAAAAAACTAATTAAGCATACAACATATATTTCTTTTATGAAATAACTTCAAATAATTTTATTTATTAAACTCACTTTGGGTTCGTTCGAATTTGGACTCATTTCGATCGTACAATGATAAAGAGAATAATTTATTAAGTACTCCACAACGTTCGCCTAAGCAAACATCCGATCATCACTTCGAAGATTATTCAGATTACCACAAAACTAACCAAAATGTTTTTCCTCGAATTATCTTAAAGAATATGCATTCCATTTAAAATTTCTTTTCCAAAATATTTACATTTTAGAAATATTTCCAAATGATTCCACTATTACTTTTCTCAAAATCTTTTATCAAACAATTCCGGGGTTTAAAATTTTTTAAAACTCTTTAAAATTTTATTTTAAAAGACAATTTATAATACTAAGTGTATTAAAACAAGGGTCAAAACAAATGTCATTTTAAACATCGTTTGCTAAAATCCCAAAACAATTTACACTTAGCTTTATTTACAAACAATTCTATTTAAAAGTTCTCATTTAAAAACCATCATTTATTAATTTAAAACAATATTTATTATCTCAAAGGATAATAAAACAATTTAAACACCTTTATAAATTAAAACAATGTGAATCGTCCTAGGGGATGATCTATAATACTCTTTTATAAATCTATAACAATATTAATTATCCTGAAAAATAATTAATCAAATTTATAATTTCCTTTGATAAACAAATCAATTATGTTTAATAAAATACTTAATAATTTCTAAAAAACTTTCATCAAAACAGTTAATTTACTTTAAACTCATTTGTTAAACTAATTAACTAACTTAAAATATCATTTATCAAATGATTTATTAAATTCAAATAATCATTAATTAAAATAAATAATTAATCTCAACTATAATTAACTAAAATGATTTGTGAAACTTACATACTATTAGCTAAAACAACTAATTGGATTCAAATGATCATTAGTTAAAATGATTAATTATATTTCAAATATCGTTAATTAAAATGATTTAGTTAAATTCAAACATAATTAATTAAAATGATTAACCAAATTTCAAAACACTATTAGATAAAACAATTAATTAAATTTAAACAATGATTAATCAAAGCTCAATATCATTACTTATAATTATCTAATTAAATTCAAATCTCATTAAATCAAAAGATTAACCAATATTAAACAGCATAATTAAATTGGTTAATTAATTCCAAAATCATTGGTTAAAATTATTAAATAATTTAATATATCATTAATCAAAATGATTAATGGATTTTAAACATCTACTTTTATGAAAATACAAGCTCAAGTTCAAACATCCATACATGGGTTTATGGGGTGATATGCAATAAATGACGGTATAGCAAAAATCATTGTACTGATACTTAAACAGTTTAAATGGAATATCAAGATTAATCTCTATTAAACAATCAATTGAACAAATCTAACTATCATCCAAGAAATCAACAATAGTTTATAACATCATAGATATGATATAGTAAATTTGAATGTGAGTTAAACTCATATTTAAATAATTCTTCATTATTATAACTAAATTTTCTCATATATTTATCCTCTAAATGTATTGCCTTACCATTCGGATTATATTAGACAACTTTTTTATTAAAAGTTTACTTTTTAACTTATCACTAATAAAAGATGACATTTAACTTAACCCTTTCACCTGATACCTTATAATCAAACTGTGAAACTTAATTCATAAGGGGTTCATTTCAAGGTTTCCTAATTCCTATTTACCTAACCAATACCTTACTAAAGAAAATCTCTTATGAACTATTCAACAATAGTTAATGCCCAAACTGGACAAGCATAACTAAACAAATCCTAAATGATAATTATAAAATATTATCATCTCCTAATAATCAACTCATCAATACACTATATTAATTTTTGAAAATCATTCTTGTATATATAAAATATATTCCTAGGTAAAATAATTTCTTTTACCAGTTTAAAATAATACTATATCGGTAGGTCTATTCAAGTATTTAAGAATCGCTATGGATAACGCTGATCAGATGCATCGACCAGAATTCATATACCACTCAACGGGTCAAACAACACAATATAAAAAATTTTTATAACACTAACAAATATGCACTCAATATATATAATATGCATTCAATATATATAATATGCACTCAATATATATATATATATATACTCTCAGACTTATCCTAGGACATTACTAATCATATCCATAGAGAATTTAATCCGCCAGGGCTTAGGGGTTCGCTAAACCTAAGCTTTGATACCATCTGTGACGACCCACATTTCCGACCCTTAGAAACTATGCTTAATACATCCAAGGTATTTATGTGACGTTGTCCAAGCATTCGAAAGACAAGTTATCATGGGGTAAAATAAAGAACAAAATAAGAGAGAATAGAAAATCCTCACAATAGAATGGTTACATATAATACAAAATGATATACTACAAAAGGTTACTACTTACATGGAGCTATTAGAGTTAAGCAAAAGTACTACATCTAATAGATTTGCAGCTATACATTTTGACTTGTCATTTTTAGATACAAAATACATCTTCATAATTATGCAGCGAAAAGGAATAAGTAGATAACTAAGGAGCCACTTGCTCGATCATCGTCTTCAAAAAGCTCCAAAGAGAAACATGCTACTCTTGGACTACTTAAGTATAATTGAGTACCCGACAGTTTTAGGAAATAAACAACTTGGGTCAGACAATATGTCTGGTATGAGTAAAACTCTGAAACAAAAGGGAGTGTATTTAACAATAATATATGGGACCATGAAGCTAACGTGGAACAGGTTTTCTTCCACAAAAACAACAGCCAAACATAAGAATGGAAATAAAGAATAGGAAAAAGATAAAAACATAGATGATGGGCAAAAATAGTATAAAGATCCAGACTTGAAAGAATGGAAATAATCTGAACAAAATCCAAACTGGGCAGATGAATAAAATATGATAACATTCCAAACTTGATAGAATGGACAAAACCAATAATTAAACACCGTGAAGAGTGGTTGACTCTTCTTGTTACAATTACAAAAAACTATTCGAAGGTATGAAGAAAATAAGGAAAGGAAAATTTCCAACAAACGGCTAGGATGGTTCACTCCCTTAAAGTATACCTCTACTAATATACTTCTGAGAAGCTCATTTACTTTGTGACACTTCTTGGAAACCTCCAAGATGGACCCCACCAAACCTTACCGAGAATCTGAATATTTCACATCTAAATCATAACAATTTTAGGTGAAAATACCCTAATAGGAGCAACCCCACCTAGCTTAGCCCCCTCTCGTGCTTTGGTTTTAGTCAATTTCAACAAAGGATATCAATGCTCAACGGAGCAATAAATCGTCTTAGAATGATGATAATAAAGAAGCTGAAGTAACTGATAACCGAGAAACCAACTATCAAGGATATAAAATGATCATATCTAGAAATTAAGTCTTGTATACTTTACACCACTCATCGAATTCAAACTTGTACTATTTCATGGTTAACAATAATACCGGGCAAGTCAAGGTAGTGTTACCTCAAAGTCATGTCTCATTATTATTCTTAACTTTCGAAATAGCGACAAGTCTACTTCTTCAATGGTTAGTGCAAATTATACAGATAAATCATTTCCATATAAGTGAATCTCTTTACGGAAATTAATTCATTTCCATAAACGAATCAAACGTTTTCTTTTAAAAACTCGAATTCATGCTTGGCTTCACATTACAAGTATTAGCTTTAAAACACTTTGTTAAAAGAGTTCACTAACTTTAAACATCATTATAAAAAGGATTTAATAACTTAAAACATCCTTGTTACATTGATTAATTAACTTTAAAACTTCATTAATTCAGTTGATTGATTGACTTCAATAACCCTTAATTCAAAAGAAGTTAATCACCTTTAAACATCATTAATTTAATTAATTAATTATTATTAATTAAATTAAATAAATAAATAACTTATTGTTATTATTTAAAATGAATAACAAATTAAAAACATCCTTGTTGCTTTGATAAATCAACTTTGAAACTCCATTAATCAAGCTGATAAATTAACTTCAAATGCCTTTAATTAAAAAGGGTAAATTACCATTGAAACATCATTAATTCAATTAATTAGTAATTTTTAAATATAAATAATTAAATTAATTAATAAATAATTAAATCTCGTTATTGAAAAAAGATTTATTAATTATAAACATCATTAAAGGAGAGATTAATTAAAGTTAAAACAAGTTGATTAACTTGGAAAGCCATTAATTAATTTAAAAACATCGTTAATTCATCGATTAATTAACTTTAATCCATCATTAGTAAAAGATTAGTTAGCCTTAAAAATCATTAAATAAAATGATTAATTAAATTTAAAACATCATTAACTATGTAATTAGTTAAATTTAAAGCACATCATTAACTCAGTAATTAATTTACCTTAATCTTTATTAATTCAATTAAATAATCATTATTAAAATGGTTAATTACTTTTGGAAACATCGCTAATCAAATCTTGCTTAACTTATAGAACAATTCCAAGCATGGAGATGAAACCAAACGGTTTCGATAAAAAATGATTTTCTGAAAGTGCCGATATAGCGACTATCGCTATATGGAAAGTTCGACAAACAAGTTTAAGGCATTATCACTACAACCAAACATTACACAGCAAGGATATGAGCATATATACATGGTAATTTACTATGAAACAACATGTAGTAAGCATGAACCAACATTATATGCAACTTTTACTTACTAACTTTACAAGTTACTAAACTACGACCAAGATATCAACTTTTCGAAGCATGAATCAAATCAACAACTACCACACTACCAAATTTATACAACAAGCATTCAATAGAAAAAATATGAACATGAGTATAATTTAAAAACTTTGGTTTTGAGGGTGAAGTTTTACTCACAAAAATGCAGCCGAACTAAGCTGAACTAAGCCGAACTCCTACAACAACTTAGCGACACATGAACTATACTTCACTCCGCTCAAGCTCGGACTTTTGGGCACTTAAATGGGCTATTTGGGTTTGGCCGTGGGCTGTTATGGGCTCAGCCATCGTTGAAATGTGAGTTAAGGTGTTATTTTGGTAAGTAGGGTGATGTAGAGTGTTCAAACTTGGTTTTTGAAATGTATAAACTAGTTTTTGTCTTAGGAATTATGTTAGTGGCCATGGAAGTATGGATGAGTGTTAGGAATTTTAGAAGTGGAAATGAAGAAGTTAGAATGTAAAGTAGGAAACATGAAGAAGTTGGAGTATATATAGACATAGAAAGTGCAAAATTACCAAAATATCAGAAAGGACATAACCTCCACTCAAAATGCGCCACATGTCTCCCCATCCTTCACCTTGCACTCATTGATCACCCCCTCCCATACCCCTAAAACATGCTAGCTCCATGATTTGTGAACTTGGATATGGTTTTGAGGTATGGTATGTGATATGATACGGTTTATACACACACACACACACGTATTTTTATAAACTAATGCATAAATGGTCACATAAAGTATTAATTTAAACTAAACATGATTATTTAGCATTAACACATTAATTATCTTATCATGGCATGTGCATATATGTGTGCATATGTACATAAATGTGCACAACATTTTCCAATGACTTTTCGATACCAAAAAGTTGTAATTTTGAAAAACGATTTTCAGTCACATTTTCTGTTTTTAATTAAATTAACTATTTTAGTAAACATATTTTGAAAGTGATTTTAACATCATTAATTATTATTTATGTTTATTTGGTTATCAAAATCCATTATTTAAATATTTAAAAATGATTTGCATATTCAAATATGAAGGGATTAATTTACGGGTCGTTACATTTTGAATGAATTAATTTCATCGAAGTATCATACATTACGAAATTTCACCATTCCTCATATAAAATTATATGCGATAGTATATGGATCGAATATCCATAGTCTTGCATTGCTTTTGGAGTTCGGAACTCATAGAATGCAATATATGGTATCGACCAAATAAACATGTTGGTGACTAAATAAACGTATTAGTAACCAAACTACGAATGTATTTAGTAGTTGTAAAATCAGGCACTTACATAGGTGTTGAAACTTTAACATGAAATAAACATTTATTAGTAAGTATATTTTATATTTCTATTTTTCAATCTTCAATTCAGTTCATTTGTATATCATGATTAATAAATGTTTTATCAATCATATTAAATTCCAAATTTATTAATGTAGATTATTATAACAATATATAACATATGTTCTTACAATATTAGAAGATTAAATGTTATTATTTCATTTTTCTAATAAGGCTCCCAGTAGTCTTTTATGTTTCACTAAACCCTAAGCGAAACATAGAAGTCTTTTGACTTTACTAGTGAGTGTTAGGACTCGTATGCCTTGGTATTCTGACCTTGAGGAAAGCTCAACAAATCATAAACCTTCATATGATGGATAACTTCTTATTGATTGTATCACATATAACTCCTAACCTATGGTTCCTAGTCCAAATCCTGCCTTTACCTTGAGGAAAGCTCAACAAGTAAAGTTTGATTATTCCCTCAAACCTATCATTTTGCGACGGCCTAAGTATAATGTACATACCTTGAGGAAATCTTAACAAATATGTGCAATTATCTTACCTCGTCTATTAAATATATTAATGGTACTACACATAGCATCCCTAGCTTGAGGAAAGCTCAACAACTAAAGTGTATGCAAGTAATTTATTAATACATAAATGATACAGGACAGCTTTATATAAGATTCATAATCTTCAGTATATTATATCGAGTGATATCAACTTATGGAATAGTATATTTCTTATGAATTACCCTCGTGATGCAAGTGTCAAACACATCGAAAATCATGGTATACGTATGTTTATGTATGTATTTATTTCTTAAGTCTATTTTGGGTTTCTTTAATGTTCCACTTTTAGTTTATACATTCATATGATATGAGTTTAATTATTTCATAACTTTTATATTTCATTACTTATATAATAGTCCTATGTATTATATTATATAGTTAAATTTTATTTAATTAATTTTAACAAATTAACACTTTAATTAATTTTGTATTGATATAACATTTATATTTAATATTTATTATGTACAATAACCTTTATAGTATAACACATATATCATATACATGTGTATATTATTTATATAATTAACCTTTTAATTAATTAATTAAATTAAACTATTTAAATTAAATTATTTTAATTTCAAAATAATTATTTATACATACATGCATATTTATGTTATCTTAAAAATTTTAGAATATCATAATATATAATACATGCATATATAGTCCGCGAGCATAGCTAAGGTTGTTAGGGTTGCTTAGCGACTATGGAACAAAGTTCCTTGAGGTCGTGGGTTCGAGTCCTGGTAAATTGAGCCGTGTTTCCCAAATGGCTTGAGGTGGTTATTCCCTTAATACCAAATAAAAATGATGGGGAATTGAAGCTCTAAAGTTGGGCTAGCTGAAAAGGGGGACCGATGTGGCGGGTAGTAAAGTTCCCTAGCTCTACTCTTTGGAGTAGGGTTTAAAAAAAATATCATAATATTAATACATGAATATACATTTTATTAATTAACTTATTAATTAATTAATTTAATTAATTAGTCTTATTAATAAATTTACAATTTTTGAAATTTATTTTATATTATTTTTCAAACATTCTGAAAAACTTTATTATATTATAACTTTTATAATACTTTTTATTTTAAATTTAACTTTTAAAATTTAAATCTTATAAATTTTTAATTTTCAAATAATTTTGAAAATTGGCATAAGGCCTAATTCTGATTGGGCCTCTTATATTAGGGGCAACCTTTGGGCTCACATATCTGTTCGGGCCAGGTTGGTAGCCAGATAGGGCAGAAGACTAGATTACCCAAACATAATCCTTCGACACTACCTTTCTAGACACCTTGCTATCTAGGTTGTGATCTTAATTACTTAACCCTAACATGACTAATTAGACTGCATAGGCTATTGGGCTATTATTCCATTATTCGAACAAGGCCAGCCCACAGTGGAAGATATGGGTTGATTTCAAAATAAATTTTCTTGCTGGATCTATATTGAGCCTATGAAGTCTAATTTATTTAGAACATTTCTAAATTTAATTCAAATAAAATATTTTATTTCAATTAAATTTTTAAATAATGAATTGAATTTTTTTTAATTAATGTTTTATTAAAAAGAATTGTACACATATGTATCATATACATGTATGTATGTGTGCATATGTAACATAACTGCTAGTGCAAGGTATAACATGTCCATATATAAATGTTGGGTTTTGCATATATTTTCCGAATTTTAAATATTTTAAAATTCAAATATGATATTATAAAGACATCAAAAATTTTACATAATTTTCTAAGTCGAATTTTTTTATTTAATTAATATCAACAATAAAAATAAAACAATGTTAAAATTATTTTCGTGATATATTTTTCAAATTTTAAATTTTCTGAAATTCAAATATGATATTATAAAGTCGTAGAAAAATTTCCATGATTTTCTAAGTCAATATTATACATTTTCTAATTATTTAATTAATACCAGCACCGTGACTAAATGATTTTCTAAAAATATTAATATTGATTTTTAAATTCTTGGATTTTGGGAAACTGATAATATGCTAATGAATTAATTTTATAAAATATAAAACATAATTTTTTAAGCATGTGTTATTTTGTACGAATTATTCAACTTGTATTTCTATTTATATGATATTAAAAATAGAAACTAATTATTAAAAATAATTTTCTACTACGTAAATTTATAATTAGTATAAATTTGCATATATAAAAAAAATATAAATTTTTAACATGATATAATGACATAATTAATTATAAGTCGTTTAATTCATTTAATATGACATATTAATATAAGTATAATTAATTAATAAAATAATAAAAATATAAATAAATTTATTGGCTATGTATACATATGATCTATATATAAAAAATGCTTTGTTTATTATTATACAGACATACATATAACCATTCAATATGTGACAACATTCATACACATAAGAATCACCCAACTAAAAATATAATTATGATATATATATATATAAGCAAACAATAGAATATTATACATAAACTATAAGTCATATGAAATAAACCATACCGAAACTTATGTCTTGAAGTACACCTTGCTATAATGAATATGCTTCCTTAGAACTCTTCTCAATCCAGCCGATAGTTTTTTTTGAGAAAAATGTGTAATCCTCTAAAATAGAGGAGAGCACACATGTAAATATATATATATATATATATATATATCACAAAACATGGTGCTGCCAACATGCCTGGCAGGTAGCAATCTATGTACATAAATCAAAAGGAAAAAACTCAGGTACCCCTAAAATGAGATCCGGCATGGCCACCGCCCATTACACCTCAATATTGAGCTCCGGCATGGCCACCGCCCGATATTAAGGTGTTAGAAGTACCTGAAAAACTATGAAATATCTCATAGCCAATGAAACTGGAAGTTAGCTCTATCTAAGAAGGCAAATCCATGCTGCTGACTTTGAAGGAATGGAAAAGTGAAAAATCTGAACCGGACCTGTGAATGATTTGGACTGAAAAAGTGAATGATCTGATAGTGAACTCTGAAGACTCTATAAAACTGGAAGTAGTGCATAGCTGAATAGTGAATCCTCCTGGAAATAGAATGCCATAATGAAGATGAAGATGTACTGAGAAGAACCCCACACTGCATACAGCAATCCTGTGATCCACAATCGTGTGTACTTGTAAAAAGAAACTAACACCAAATCTACCCTAAATCTGTATCTGCAACAGAACTAAAGAAAAAGGTTAGAATGATACACATATATGTATATAAATGAAATTTATATACATATATATGTATAAAAGAAATAGAAGAAAAGATACTAGAGCTAAGCTAATAGGAAAGAGTAATATAACGATTAGAAAAATGACTAAAAGGAGTCCATGAACGAATGAACTAAAAGATCTATAAACTAAAACAAACAAACACTAAAATAATAACTAAAACTAATCGAATATATCCTTATGGTCCTTTGATCAAAAGGATATTATGACACACAGTGAAATCATCATTTAAGTCTAAAAAAATACTAATACTATAATTATTAATATCAAAATATTATTTTTATATTTAAATAGTTTAATATTATTATTGACCTTATTAAGATATTCCTTAAAAAGATTATTTTTAGCTAATTTATATTTAGGATTAGAAATCCAATTAAAACAAAATGAAGAAATTATAAAAATTAATTTATTTAAATGACTATAGTTATTTTTAAATTTTTTTTGATTTCTTTCAAACCAAATATACCAACAAATTATTATGAATAAAGTGTTGAGTAAGAATCTATTTTCCTTTTTGAACTTGAATCTAAAACTATTCCAATAATATTCGCAGTCATAAATTTTAGTTGTTAGATTAAAGTTAAAATTTTTAAAAGTACTAATCAGAATGAAGTAAGTATCCATGCAATCATAGTATACATGTTTAATATCTTCAAGATGCAGATTACAAAAATAACATCATTATCAATTTTCATTTTTTTCTTTTTAAAAATTCTATAGTATTTAGTTTTCCATGCATAATTAACCACATGTGAATTTTAGATTTAGGTGGAGCATTTGATTTCCAAATAAATTTAAAAGAGTTATTGGTTACACCCGAAAAGTTAATAAATCTATAAAAAGAATAAGAAGTATATTTCTTACTTTTATCCCATTCCCAACTAATACTATCTTTATCATTATCAATATTATATAGGTTTAATCTAGCATAAAGCAAAGCAAGCTGCCTAAGAATAGAACCTACTAAAATTCTGTTAAAACTAAAATTCCAAAGAGGGTCATTTTCGGGAAAAAATTCTATAATTAAAGCATCCTTAAAATTACAGATTTCAGAAAGCTCCTTAAATTCTATTCTAAGAGGGATAACGGAAATCCAACGATCATGCCAAAAAGAAGTAGTGTTACTAGAATGAACTATTGTATTAGTGCCTAAGTTAAAAATCTCGTGGCATTTTAAAATAGATTTCCAAAGATTAGAAAATTAACGAATGACTGTAGGAGTAATTAGATATAAACTACCACTACTATTATAGTAATATTTAGAAATGATTTCTTTCCAAGTAGGATTATCATTAATATCCTTAAACTTCCATAACCATGTACCTAAGAACGACAAATTCATATTACGCAAATTAATGACTCCTAAACCACCATCCTTTTTGGACTTACAAACAGTTTCCCAATTTACTAAACACTTAATACTACTGTTTGAGTTTTCCCTTCTCCATTAGAAGTCCCTTCTAATTTTGTCAGTTTTATTAATCACCCAATATGGGAAAAAGATGCATACACATCCAATAGATCGGGAGAGCTGATAAGACAGAGTTTATTAGAACTAATCTACCTGCTCTCGATAAAAATCTCCCGTTCCAATTAGAAATTCTTTTTTTGATTCTATCTATGATTATAAACCAATCATCACGTTTAAGTTTAGTAGGTCTAATCAAAAAACCAAAATCATCAAAAGGAAAATTCATAGTTTTACAATTAAGCATATTAGCAACTAAATTTTCAACATTTTCAAAATCATTTAAAACTAAAACTGAACTTTTATCAAAATTTATTTCTGAACCTGATAGTAGTTCAAAACTATATAAAATAAACTTAAGAGTAATAATGTGTCTAGGTAAATGGGAAGAAAAAAAGCAAGGTATCATCTGCAAATTGAAGGACAGATATACCGTTACGCGATATATTATTACCTACATTCCCAGAGATCCATTATCAACCGCTTTTTTAATTATCTTAGCGAAAACACCTACGACTAAGTTAAACAAAAGAGGCGATAAATGATGCCCTTGCCTTAAACCTCGCTTAGATTGAATTTTATTACCTAAAATGTGACGCCCCACCTCTATACTCACACTAGCCAAGGACACTACGGGGTAATGTCGTCGACTAATGAGAAGAATAAGGCTGTTGAGGAGCGACCATCTGTGTAATTGTTTTGTGCGAGTCCCGATATGTCAGATAGTATGACATGCATTTCGTTTCAAGAGGAAATCTGTAACGACCCGCTATTTTGGACTATTCGCATCCGCACATGTCGGACTTGAATAATTCAAAATACCGAATTGTTAATATAAATTTGGCAAAACTGAGCATATATAGTAAATCAAGTAATCACAGATCGCAGACACAGAGTAATAAATGCAGCGGAAACAAAAGATAGTAGTTCATGAAGCTACTATATACATATCAGAGTTAAATAAGGTACAACAGATGTCTCGAATACAATAGTCAAATACAAGATTCAGAATACAATCACTGGAATCAACCGGATATCTGAAAGCTGGATAGATAGCTGGATCTCCAAGCAAAGCTCCAACTCCAAAGGTGAGTATCGAATACTGGTACACTAAGTCTGACCCGAGCATAAAGCAAAACACAAAACACTCGAGTCAGGATTAACATTCTTATATCAATAAATCCAACTCAAGTGAAATAGCAACTGAAATACAAGTAACTCAAAGGATGTTTGGAATAACCATCCTTTAAGGATCCGTTAAACTATCTACTATGTAGTAGTGTACAATAAGTAGATACTGCCTATCAGTAATATAAAATATCAAAATAGTGTTAAGGCGTTACCATTATTCCACTTAACACATTTTATATAAGCGTTATAGTCTATACAGCACTGTAAACTCCACCGTAAACTAGTGGGATATCAGGGAGTACTCCATAGGTATAACACAAAACAAATCGTAGTGGTTGCGTATATAGCGATACAAGTATGACAAGGCACATGAGGCAATACCCAAGGTAGTGAAACTACCGTTTGCCTGATCCGGACTGGTGAGAACGCATCGCCGCAACGATCGCAATAACGCGAAACAACACTCCCAAAATTTTGAGGGTGCACCAATCGATAACAAGTAATGAGTAGTTTATGAAGAAGTGTGTTCGCTCGAGGTAGCTAACCCCATTTGGCCCGGCACAGCTCCTGTTTTAGTCATTTCCAATTTGACACAAGTGTCAAAGCTATCCATTATCGTTCTCTTTCTTCGGTCATGACGTACATCATTCCAACCACTTCATTCTGGATCATACTCCGCGTATAGTTATTAAAGTGGTATTCGGTTTAGACAGTGAGTATGTTCCTAATCGATTCCGGTCTCTTTAATAACCTTCGAAATTATTTCACCGATTGGTCGATTAATATATTTCAAAACCAAATCAATTTCAATTTCAATTAGAATTTGTAAACCAACATTCCATTTGTCTTTCTAAAACAATTTCCATAACTTACGTTTCAAAACTTCCAAATTACCATTTCAAAATCTTATAATTCAAATTAAATATTTGATTTAAGACAATTCAAGTATTCATTTAAATTCGTATATAAGTTCCATCCCGAAATCATTTAAATTAATTTAATTTAACATTCAAATCAATTTAAATTCATTGATCCATTTCATTCAATGTTCGTTAAGTAAATTTATCCTTCAAAACAATTTCCATTTAACTTCCAATTTATTAAATCAATTATTTAAGTTCAACTCCATTATATCCAAAAACTTACAAATTGCATTAAATTAAATTCATCAAATCCAATTCTTTTTAAGTCTTACATTAATTTCAATAAACACATTTTTATTTCTTGTTAGAGAAATTCAATTTCACTTATTTATTTACTTAGTTACAATTTCAAAGCTTAATTAATAAAGAACTAAATTTCACTAATTCAAGAGGTTCAATTTTATTTAACTATTAAATAATTCAATTTTATTTAATTATTAAATAATTTCGAAACTTAATTATTAAATAATTTCAACTTAGTTATTAATAATTCCAATTTTAAAACTACATTCTTTCATTAACTACTATGTTAATATTTTGATTCAGATTATTAAATATTAACATTTTCCTTCCATAAAGTTCAAATTTCAACTTCATTTCAAAACCTTATTATTTATCCAAATAAAATCTTTATTTTATTTTTAAATCAAATTATTGACCAATCGGTTTTTATTTAATTCTCTATCCTAGGTCAAAGTTTATTTGGGTATTTATCATTTCCACCCGATTCCATTTCAGTTCAAATCAAGCATAAGCATAGCAAAGGGAACTTGCAGTGTGATAACTGGGATGGTGTCAAAGTAAATAAACAAGCAATAACAAACATCAATAACAATTCAATAGTTTATTTAAATAATCCTGAAATAATCGTATTAATTTACATTTGTTATTTATGCAAATTAATATAATCATTCCTAGAATCTACACTATCATTTCATGTAGATCAAAGATTATTACACTTTATTAATTCACATTTAAATGGTTCAAGGTGTGGTTAACACTATTCCTAAGTGTCAATTTATTTAACATTTAAAGGGGTCATATTATGCAAATGTGATCAATTAAATTAACACATATATCAAATCCAACTATCCTACGTCAATTTCAATTTCAAATTATTTATCACTTTCAACATTAACAATTTAACGTCCAATGTAAACATCAAACAATCAATCACTTAGCAACCAAACTGGATTATCATTGTATATATAACAGATAATGGTGTCAGATGTCACAGGGGAACTGATACAGGTAAAACATATATATAACGGTGTAGATAACTAACAACAACATATTTCAATTGTCGTTTCAATTGAAATCAAATTTAATAAATAAAAGAACATTAATCGTGAGTGATTGCTCACCTTTCGAGGTTAGAGAAATTTGAAAATGACCAAAGCTACGGATCCAAGCCCGAATTCCAAAACAAAGCTAAATTGAGCACGAATTGACGAACAAGGCTGATTAAGAGGGACGATGAGAAATCAATCAGTTTGATAAGAGTAGAAGTTTTGTATTTATATAATTCAAATCATTATTCTTAAAAGTACAAGTATTTAAAATCGAAGATATAATTTTTTTTTTAAAATCAATCTTTAAACAAATCCAAATAAATCTTGTGCAGACATACTGTCCTTTACATAGTATATAATTTTTTTCAAATAAACAATATATTATTATTATATACATTATTATATAAACTTAATATGTATACCAGTAAAGTAAATCTGCAAAGTCATAACGCAAGAGTTGAACTCATTTTTCCACTTATATGCACTATCTTATAAACTAATATATAAATCAATACATATGCATATACATGCAAGCATCAGGAATAAAGAAAAGTAAACTATAAATAAAGAAAAACTTTGTAACATATATTTTACTCAAAAGGGTCACTATCTTATAAGCATCTCATATATAAATCTTAAACAACCTTTCGTACGTAACCTAGATATCATAGCTTAAAATATAAATATCAAAATATCAACAAAACTATAACTTAAATAACCCTTCGTACGAAATAGCATAGATCATAGCTTAATATAAGTAAACTGTATACACTCCTATGCTATACAAGCTTTGTAAATTACACATACTTAATAATATATGTATACATATATATAACTAGATTACGAAAACTAAACCACCATCCAATACATACTCATACTTTCTAAGAATACAATTGCATTAAACCAAAACTCATATCTTAAATATCCACATACATATTTACCTTAAAATCACGTTTTCAGAAACTGGCCTGGACTTTACAAAAATATTACTACTGGAACATATACGAAATATTTTAAAACAATGTGAGAAAAGAGAAGGTTGTCACCAAGCTGTGACATACGAAACATATACACAAAAGCATGCATATACATATTATTCAAAACAAGGGGAAAAGTCATTACGTGCTCGGAGTGGATGGCGGATCTGACCGAGATGGTGTTTGTCGAGCGGCAGAAGGTGAGATGGAAAGGAGCACGACCATGTCGGAGATGGTTGCAAACGTGAGTTCCGAAGCCAGGGGCGGAGGACGAGCTGACATTCGAGTGTGGAGATCTGGGTGGTGAATGGGTTCAGGGCGTGGTTAGCAGGGTCGTAGGTGGTGAGGCGGTATGGGTAATTACGTGGCTGTTGAGCATAGAATGTGGAGGAAAAGTTTCAGCAAAATCATGGATGCAAGTTACATGTAATTCATAAAACAGAGAGGAAGCATCTCTGGCACTACTTTATAAAATAATATATGTACAAACACTCCAAATCATCACTTTACTAATCACAGAAGGAAAAATGAAATAGAGGAAAGGGGATACGTGCAGTGAGCAAGGGAAAAAGAAAATGTTCTCCTTTTCAATGAGCCGACTTCTTTTTAGAATGAACAGAAAAGCGAGATGAAAAGGCACAAGAATATAAAAAAATAAAAATAAAGGTGAAGAGTCAAAAGTCGTTCATAATTTAATAAAGGTAACAGGCTTTGTCAAAAGAAGTCGACAGCCGAGAAAGAAGAAGAGACAATGCACTTTCTCTTTTATTAAAAGCAACAAGTGGTGTCCGCGGGTGCGGCGCAGTGGAAAGGAGGCTTGGGTTCTAGTAAAAAGACCCAAGTTCGATTCCTACCATGCGCTTCCCTATCCCATATAAATTTACCTAGGGGTATGGGGGCTTGGATCAACGGACGACTTTACTATACCCTTCTCAGGAGTTTACCGGCCCACCGGGTTCTCCTGGGTTTTCAAAAAAAAAACAACAAGTGGAATATATTGGAAATATTGAAATGCTTTGAACAGAAGGGTCACAACTGATAATTTCTAAAATATTGAATGCAGTGACCATTTGAAATCAACCGGTGAATTTAAATGGTCACAGAAAGCCAAAAGGTAAAGATTTGAATACCGTTACGGTCATTCGTTTCACGGATTCCGCTCTGAACCGGACTTCAAAACGCAGAAACGAATATATTGTGGAGATCAGCACGATGATACGATCAAAACGGTATATAAATATCAGTAGTATGATTGTATTATAAAAATTCGAATTTTCTACTAGCGGAAAATGCAGCAACAACGCTAAAAAATAAGATCGATGGAGCTAAAGAAGTCCGAATTTGGAAAAATGAAAATTGACAACTTGCTTAGAAGATGATTTAGAATTTTTCTATATAAAAATATTTCGGTTCTAAAAACATTTTATTTTCATCAATTTCTAACCGATTAAATTGAAATAAAATTACACACGAAATAAACTTTCATATTTTTGGATGAAAATTTACCAGTTGCTATGTTTAACGAGGCGCATTTCAAATATTAAATTTTTAATTCAAAATTTTATTTTTTAAAATTCCACAAAATTTCAATTAGTAATGTTATTAAAACCAGTTAAATTTACGGGTCGTTACAAAATCCGACATATCAAATACAAACTCAAAGCTACCACACAGTGGCTGTGTGGCCTTCGGAAACAAATATTTAATAAGCATAACACAAATCAGTCACAGATATTCATATCACAAAGGCGGAAACAGATATGAATATATCACATAAAAGTGTACATCAAAGTAGTGGTCAAACTAGATCCACTACATCACAAAAGAATAAATACAAGTGCTAGATAAAAGAATAAGTATACATCAATGAGTCTCTATCTCGAATGTATAATAACAAAAACTACTAAGCTAAAATAGTTAGCTAAAAGTCAGGTGACGAACCCTGATAAGAAGTCAAGCAGAAGCACTTAAAATACCTCGGTCTGACCCGAGTATTATTTAATAAGAAAATAATAAACGGACCAGTCTAGCTATAAATATCATATAAAATGAGATAGGATAAGAGATATGTGACGCCCCACCTCTATACCCACGCTAACCAAGAACACTACGATGTAGTGCTGTCAATTAGCATGGAGAATAAGGCTGTTGAGGAGCGACCATCCGTGTAACTTCTTTGTGCGAGCACCGATATGTCAGATAGAATAGAATGCATATCTTTTAAAGAGGAAATCCAACATACCGATACAAACACAAAGCTATCACATGGTGGCTATATATAATCTTCGGAAACAAATATAGAAATAAACATAACACAAATCAGTCACATACAATTCATATCACAAAGGCGGAATAAGATATGAATATTACACCTAAAAGTGTACATCAGAGTAGTGGTCAAATAAGATGCACAATAACACAAAAGAATAGATACAAGTGCTAACCAAAAGAATATGTATACATCAAGGAGTCTAATCTCAAATGTATACAAACAAAAACTACTAAACTAGAGTAGTTAGCCAAAAGTCAGAAGATGGCTCCAGATAAGAAGTCATGAGGAAGCACCTGTAAATCTCAGTCTGACCCGAGTATTATTTAAGAAGAAAATAATAAACGGATCAGTCTAGCTATAAATATCAGATAAAGTGATATAGAATAAGAGGTATGACAAAAACGTATCATAACCATAATACCATACTGTGATAAGTACGTGATTGAAAATCAACAAGAGATTAATCAATATCACAAGAATCTTCTCAAAGATTAAAAAGAATGTCATATTCTCTATTTAATTCACCAAGCCACAATAAATGACATACATATCAATGCCCATCGTAAGTGCTGGTGAAACATAAATTCCAGAAATCAACAATTAGAAATCCAGAAATCAAATAATCCGAAGCAACGATGTCGTACAGCGTAACGTCCGATGATCCAGAAAAACAATAAATAGGAACAATGACGTCGTACAACGTAACGTCCGATGAACCCAAGCACAAATAAAAGGAACAACGATGTCGTACAGCGTAACATCCGATGAACCAAAGCATAGGAAAATGGAACAACGACGTCGTACAGCGTAACGTCCGATGAACCAAAACACAATAAAAGGAAAAGGAACAACGATGTCGTACAGCGTAACATCCGATGAACCAACACGTAGTAAAATGGAACAACGACGTCGTACAGCGTAACGTCCGATGAACCAAATCACCATAAAAAGAAAAGGAACAACGATGTCGTACAGCGTAACATCCGATGACCCAATACATAGTAAAATGGAACAACGACGTCGTACAGCGTAACATCCGGTGGACCGAATCAAAGAGACATCGCACATTGCTAGTCTAAATCACAAGAATGATCGTCATGATCATAAGGAAGTGTCGATTACACTAAGCTAGTAAATATAAGAGTTTAGCTTCATGTCCCATAACCACTTGCTTAACTCAAATATTTACGAACAAACTGTAGATCTCCACTAGAAAATTGTCACAAGAGATTCAATCGAACAAGTCCATACATTAACCGACGAAGTAAACGCAAGCGTTTCATACCACTTGTTTTGCTAAGCCGTTTAATTATATTTTCTCATACGAATGAGGTAAAGGTTTGTATATACTAGTAGATTGGAAAACAGTTTTATAAACGAGTGTGATATTGAAAATAGAGTTGAAATCGTTTTGATGAAAGAGTTTTGATATTTACTACTAGTATTGAAACCTATATATTTTTAAAGTGACAAGTCATAGAAGTGATTGTAGAAACAATCAATTATAAAAGTTCACATTCGAAGACGTGAATAAAATCCAAAGAAATCAATTCCCAAAACCATCAAAGTAAGAAGTTCTGTTGAATGTTTTACATATAAGATTTGCCTACGCAGAGTTGTACGGGGTTCGACCTGCCCGGTCAGGTCGCGGGGGTCCAGGGGGCAGCGCCCATGGCGGGGTGCGGGGCAGCGCCCCGTCAAAACGGTACCATCCCGAAAGAGGAGTCATCAAAGTCTTAAGAAATGATAACAACAAATAGGAGACAACACGAATCGATTAAAGTTGGAAATTCAAACCAATAGGCAATATAGGAAAAACTGGCAAATAGGAGCAGGTCGGTCAACCGGACTCCCTGAGTCGGTTGACCGAATCAGAGACAGAAGTGCTCGGGTAGCAGGTCGGTCGACCGGACCCTGAGGTCGGTCGGCCGAAGCCTGTAATCTACACTTCCAAACAGAGGCAGGGAGATGCTAGAGTAGCAGGTCGGTCGACCGGACTCTGAGGTCGGTCGACCGGAGCCTGTTTCCAGCACTCCCATGCCAATCAAATGAATGCCAAACACTTCCAAAATGCAATTGGTCGAGCAACGGCGCTAAGGGTTTACGCCTATCGACTACCCGGCCTTATAAGCTCTTCAATGCATCACAAAAATCATGATCAAAGATCAAAGTTTGGATTTTTAAAGAATTGAACTCAAAACACTAAAAATTGGAATATCACCAAATCAATCCAAACCAAAAGCAATTGCACAAGAATAAGTGTTAGGAATTCATACCTAACAATCGAAGATAAATATAGATTAAGATGTGAGATAAAAATCTCACCTTTGACACAAGAACAAGGAAGGAGAAGCTTGAAATCAAAAGAGAGGCAACCACTCTTCAATCCTAACTCAAGAAGCTCCAACTAGGATCAAAACAAGCATCTCCCAAATTTAGGTTTAGGAAATAAACTGAAATTGATAAGAGAATGAGTTGGGGAAGAAGAAGAGGAGACTTACCAAAGCTTCTTCTATTGATTTGGAGCTAGAACTTGATTTGTAGATGGAAACTAGGGCTTGGGAATTCTAATTTCCCATTCCACTCACCATTGTTGCTCAAGAACTGAAATGCGGAGGAAGTGAGAGTGAATGGGGAGGGATGGTTCAGTTTGGGGTTTAAGTTGGCAAAGGGGCTGAACCCAAAACCAAACCCAAAGTGCAAATGGTCAAATTTTTGACTAGCTCCAAACATATCGAAACTTACACTCAAAAAGATCGCAAACGACGTTTTGAACTCAATGGAGGAGGTCTCAAGTCCTAATTCGACTGTTCGCAAAAAGTAGCTTTTCGGACTTCAATCCGACGAACGATGAAATATTTAAATAAAATATTTAAATATAAAATCGATAAATATGCGGGTTGTTACAAGATATGACCAAAAACGTATGATAACAAAAATGTCATACTATGACAAGTATACATAAGGTAACAACAAAAATCATACAATATCTCAAATATTCTCAAACACTAAAAAGAATGTCATATTCTTTAAATTATTCACCAAAACACAAATATTGACAAACATATTGATGCCAATCAAAAAAATCGGTGAAACACAAATACTAGAAATCATCAACTAGAAATCCAGAAATCACAAAAAGGGGAAGGCCTATCACAAACGGGAGCATGAAAACTCCTCAACACGTGTGTCACAAACGGAACGCTATTCCATGGTCGGTAACCATCAAGTTTGAGCTGAAACTCCACAAACGGCCCGAAGACCATGGGTGGCTACCCCACCAATTTGAGTCGAAGCTACACAATCGGCCCGAAGACCATGGGTCGCTACCCCACCAATTTGAGCCGAAGCTCCACAAACGGGGTTTAGTCCCCACACAAACAAAGAGACATCGCACATCGCTGGTCTAAATCTAAAAATGATCATCATTGATCAAAAAGTGTAAATTACATTAAGCCAGTAAATATAAGAGTTTAGCTTCATGTCCCATAACCACTAGCTTAACTTAAATATTTACGAACAAATTGTAGACTTCCACTCGAAAATAAGTGTAAATTACGCTAAGCTAGTAAATATAAGAGTTTAGCTTCATGTCCCATAACCACTAGCTTAACTTAAATATTTACGAACAGATTGTAGATTTCCACTCGAAAATTATCACGAGAGTTCAATCGAACAAGTCCAAGAATTAACCGACGAAGTAAACGCAAGCGTTTCATACCACTTGTTTTGCTAGGCCGTTTAATTAGATTTCTCATATGAATGAGGTAAAGGTTTGTATATACTAATAGATTAGAAAACGGTTTTAAAAGCGAGCTTTATATTTTAAATAGTGTCGATTGTTTTAATGAAAGAGTTTTAGTATTTACTACTAGTATCGAAACCTTTGTATTTTAAACGGATAAATCACAGAAAACGATTGTAGAAACAATCGATCAACCAAAAATTCACATTCGACAACGTGAATCAAAACCATAAAAATCGATATCAAATCCATAAAATGTAATTCCCAAAGATCTAAAGAAAGAAGTCATCAAAGTCGATAAAAGTAATAACAACTAATCGGATCAACAAAAATCGATTAAATTTGGAAATTCACTCAAAAACAGCCAAAATAGGAAAAACTGCACATTTCAAACGTCAGAAATTACCAACCAGACGTTTGAACCACTAACCAGATGTCTGAATGGATTTCCAAACGTCTGGATTTTGTCTCTAACTTTTTGCATTTTCCAGGGACCAATTCCAAACGTCCGGATTTCCAATCCAGACATCTAAATTTGAATCCAGACGTCTGAATTGGAATTCAGACGTCTGAAATCCATCTGTAGGCAAAAATCAGCTTAGCCCGTAAAGGGCAAAAATCCAAACGAAACGCGATCGATCGAGCGATGGATGCTAGGGGTTTATGCCAATCGACAACCCAGCCCTATAGGCTCTTCGATACACCACCAAAACATGTCCAAACATCCAAGATAGGATTTTTAAAGATTTTAACTTCAAAATACCAAAATTGGAAAATTCACCAAATCAATTCAAATCAAAAGCAAATGAACATAAATAGAAGTTAGGAATTCATACTTAACAACAATGAAAGTTATAGACATAGATGTGAGTTCAAAAACTCACCTTTAAAACTCAAAAACACGAATGAGAAGCTTTAAAACAAAGGAAAGGACAATTCCTCTTCAATCTCAACTTAAGAAGCTTCAATCTAAGCTCATAAGAAGAATATTTCCTAAGTTAGGTTATAGGAAATTCTGAAATTGAAGAGTGATAGAGATGGAGAAGATGAAGAGGATGCTTACCTAAGCTTCTCTTTGATTTCTAGCTTGAAGTTGATTTTTCCTAAGAGAATTAGAGCTTAGGAATTTCTAATTTCTTTTCTCTTCCCCTATTTTTACTTTAGCTTGAGAGTATTAGGAAATGAGAATGAATGAAGAGGAGAGGGGGTGGAGTTAGGGTATTATGTTGGGTTAATGGGCTGAAATCCAAAGCCCAATAGAAAAAAATACCAAAATTCTACTCAACTCCAAACATATCGATGTTTATACTCAAAAAGGTCGCAAACGCTATTTTGGACTCAATGGAAGTGGTCTCGAGTCCTAATTCGATTGTTTACGAAAAGTAGCATTTCGGACTTTAATCCGACTAACGATGTTATATTTAAATAAAACATTTAAATATACAATCGTAAATATGCGGGTTGTTACAGACTCCCCTCCTTAAAGAAATTGCGTCCATGCAATACTTAAGAAGAAAACAAAGAGTAACAACCATAGAAGCATATCAACACAAAAGAATATTTGAAATAAGAAGTTCACCTTAAGGAGCACGAGAGAGTAAATCCGGAAGTGTTCGCTCGATGAATTCTCTGGATTCCTAAGATCAATCCTTAGGATTTGTGGACCTTTGAACTTTCACAAGTGGGACATCATTATTTCGAAGGCGTTTAACCTCCGAAGTAATGATACAAATAGGATGTTGCTCATAAGTCAAATTAGGTGAAACCTCAATTTCTTCAATAACACCGGGCTCAAGAATAGAATCAGAATTCCTAAGGCATTTCCGTAGTTGAGAGACGTGGAATACGTCATGAATAGAAGAAAATTGAGTTGGTAACAAAAGGCGATAAGCCACGGAACCAATACGTTCGGTGATGGGAAATGGACCAGTATATCGAGGTGATAATTTTCCCGATCGACTGAAACGCACAACACCCTTCATAGGTGAAACACGAATGAACACCAAATCTCCTACAGAAAATTATAATTTCCTTCTTCGATTATCGGAATAGGATTTTTGTCTACTTTGAGCTTGATAAGGTCAATCTCTTCTGTGGAATCACGAATAAAATCAGGACCTAAAACCAGCTTCTCACCGGCTTCAAGCCAACATGAAGGAAATCAGCATGGCCTTCCGTAGAGTGCCTCGAAAGGAGCCATACCAATACTAGATTGGAAGCTATTATTATAGGAAAACTCAACAAGGGATATATGATCTTCCCAACTTCCACCAAAATCAAGAACACATGCACGAAGAAGATCTTCAAGAGTTTGATTCACACGCTCGGTTGGTTAATTGGACTAAGGATGATAGGCGATACTAAAATTAAGCTTTGTTCCCAAAGCTTTTTGAAGACCTTTCCAAAATCCACTAGTAAATAATGGATCACGATCGCTAACAATAGAAGTAGGAAATCCATGAAATTTAACAATTTCTTTAACATAGAGTTTGGTCAAAAGAGGTACGGTCCGATTGGACCGAACGGGAATAAAATGGGCGGATTTTGTAAGTCTATCAACAATCACCCATAAACTTTCATGACCCGAACGTGAACGGGGAAGCCCGTCAATAAAGTCCATGGAAATTTGATCCCACTTCCAAACTCGAATGTCCAAAGGTTGCAATAACCCACCGGGCCTTTGATGTTCGGCCTTTGCGAGTTGGCAAGTCATGCAACGCATAATAAAGTTAGCAATATCAGATTTCATTCCATCCCAATAATAAAGTCGCTTCATATCCGCATACATTTTACTACTACCGGGATGAATGGTAAATTTAGAACGATGAGAATCTTCTAAAATGTCTTTACGAAGATCACAAATGTTTGGCACAATAAGTCTACCAAACTTTCGAATACCGCCACGAGTATCAATATCAAAGTCTTTCAAACCTTCAATATCAATTTTATCCCTACAACTTTGGCTAAGAAGAGCCAATTCAGGATCATGCCTTTGAGCTTCAAGAATGCGGTCTAAAAGAGAAGGAGAGCCTCAAGGCTACATAAAACAAGAGATGAACACGAATTGGATTCACGATCTCGAATCTCACAAGTGGATAAAGTCTCGTGATCATTCCATTGATATCATCATGGAAACAACCACTTGTTGCTTATGACTAAGGGCATCGGCAACTCGATTACCCTTTCTGGGAGTATAGAGAATATCAAGATCATAAGATGCAAGGAACTCGAGCCAACGTTGTTGATGCAAATTGAGTTCCTTTTGAGAAAATAAATACTTCAAAGATTTATGATCGGTGTAGAGAACAAATTTCTCTCCCAAAAGATAATGACGCCAAATTCTAAGAGCGAAAACAATGGCCGTGAGCTCTAGATCATGAGTGGCATATCTAGGCTCGGTAGGCTTTAATTGTCTAGAATTATAAGCGATAACACGTTCCCTTTTGCATGAGAATGGCATTCAAACCAATACGACTAGCATCGGTATAAACAATCAAGTCTTGGTTCCCTTCGGGAATCACAAGAATAGGAGTATCGGAAAGGAGTTCTTTTAAATGATCCTCTTTCCTGAAAAGCTAAGACATTCAAAATTATAATGAACTTCATGTAATCATCTTTTTAGAAAATTTTACTTATTACAAATTAATTTACTATGTCTGACTGTCTCATCATAGCGTTTAGGAGATTCTTATCGATAACGTTGATCAGGCGGATCGACCAGAATTCTTAAAGCACTCAATGGGCAATACAACACAAAATCATCTTCTATTTGATAAACATGTCTCTTAAAATTTTATGAATATTCTTTGCTCGTTTTAAGAACAAAATCCAATTATACTTATAAATATATCTTATTAGAAAGATTTGAAATTTTAAATTGACGTTTTCACTCATAATCAATGAATACAAGGATGGACTCATCGAGATATTCGTAGAATACTCAATTCATAAGATGGATGAAATAAGCTGGAGGGTTCGTCAAACCGAATGACATAACGAGCCATTCATCAGATCCGTAACGAGTACGGAATGATGTCAAAGGAATGTTATCCTTTGCAATACGAAGCTGATGAAAACTGGTGGTAAGGTCGAGCTGAAAAGACCTTAGCACCACTCAATAGATCGCTTAGGTGGTAATCCTAAGACAAGCTCAAAAATACCGGGAAATTCACGAACTACTTGAGTGAGTGAAATAACATCTTCCTCATCAAGTGGGTTTAGTTAAAATGATGCCACCGAATTGGAATCAAAATCATTAAGAACAATAGAAATCTGCTTAACATATTTTGAATGTCAAAGATGGATAGTCCTCTTGAGACATAGGATGTGGACTTAATATCGATTAAGCCAATCTATTGCTAAAATCATTTTCGAAACCTAAGTAGCGCATAACATGCAAATCAGCTCGGAAAGCATAACCACATAAAATAATCTCGACATTTTTGATAAAGTAAACTGAGTGTTGCAGATCCACCAACCGGATTCGCAATTCTCAGTGAAGTCATCAAGCCCATAATATTTAAAGAAAAAGTGTCAACAAATTCTTTTGATATAAAAGAAGGAGATGCACCCGTATCAAAAGAATTCGAATAGGATAATCACGAAACAAAATAATGCCATCAAGGACAGAATGGGAAATACCTTGACCAAGAGGTGTTACTAGAAGCTTGCGCAACATTCAGCTTTCCCTCTCTCCTACTTTTAAGTTTGGGACATGAAGATAAAAGATGACCCAAACCTATGCAATAGCGACAAGTAAGAGGCTTCGGACACTTATTCGCATAGTGGTCCATAGAACCACAATTGTAGCATTGTCCACGACTAGATGTAGGAGTCTTTGCTACCGAAATTTCCTGCCTCCCTTTCTAGTTGGGATTAGGGCTTTTGAATTTAATATGCCTCTTCTTGTTGATATTGAAGTTTTGTTTGGGATCCACAACTTCAACATCACTTTCTTTATCGGCCTCTTCAAGTCGAAGAGTGATATCTACAAACTGGTCGAAAGGCACTTCTAATTTCAGAGGTAAAACCTTTTTGGGGTTTTTACTCAAAGCACAGATAAACCTTTGTTTCTTTACAAGATCCAAGAGTTGTTGGGCAGACATGAATACGCCATCCAGAGAAGGACTACTGGATTGACCAACGCTAGGACTGCTAGATCTAACCATTTCTCTTCTTTAAGAAGGAAAGAAGAGGAAAAAGGTTATTCTCAGAATGAATATCAAACAAACTTGATTGATAAAACAATGCATCACAAAATAAAATAGGATAGAACGGTAGGAAGACTCGAATTAAATCCTATGGCACGATTCCTAAGAAAGACTTAGGACAATGATCCTTGCTAGATTATTCTACATTGTTTCGAAGTTTGGCTCTGATACCAAGCTATGACGCCCCACCTCTATACCCAGACAAGCCAAGGACACTACGGGGTAATGCCGTCGACTAACGAGAAGAATAAGGCTGTTGAGGAGCGACCATCTGTGTAATTGCTTTGTGCGAGTCCCGATATGTTAGATAGTATGACATGCATTTCGTTTCAAGAGGAAATCCGACATATCAAATACAAACTCAAAGCTACCTCACAGTTGCTATGTGGCCTTCAAAAACAAATATAGAAATAAGCATAACACAAATCAATCACAGATATGAATATATTACATAAAAGTGTACATCAAAGTAGTGGTCAAACTAGATCCACTACATCACAAAAGAATAGATACAAGTGCTAGATAAAAGAATAAGTATACATCAAGGAGTCTCTATCTCGAATGTATAATAACAAAAACTACTAAGCTAAAATAGTTAGCTAAAAGTCAAGTGACGAACCCTGATAAGAAGTCAAGCAGAAGTAGCTGAAATACCTCGGTCTGAACCGATTATTATTTAAGAAGAAAATAATAAATGGATCAGTCTAGCTATAAATATCAAATAAAATGAGATAGGATAAGAGATATGACCAAAAACGTATGATAACAAAAATGTCATACTATGACAAGTATACATAAGGTAACAACAAAAATCATACAATATCTCAAATATTCTCAAACACTAAAAAGAATGTCATATTCTTTAAATTATTCACCAAAACACAAATATTGACAAACATATTGATGCCAATCAAAAAAATCGGTGAAACACAAATACTAGAAATCATCAACTAGAAATCCAGAAATCACAAAAAGGGGAAGGCCTATCACAAACGGGAGCATGAAAACTCCTCAACACGTGTGTCACAAACGGAACGCTATTCCATGGTCGGTAACCATCAAGTTTGAGCTGAAACTCCACAAACGGCCCGAAGACCATGGGTGGCTACCCCACCAATTTGAGTCGAAGCTACACAATCGGCCCGAAGACCATGGGTCGCTACCCCACCAATTGAGCTGAAGCTCCACAAACGGGATTTAGTCCCCACACAAACAAAGATACATCGCACATCGCTAGTCTAAATCTAAAAATGATCATCATTGATCGACAAGTGTAAATTACATTAAGCTAGTAAATATAAGAGTTTAGCTTCATGTCCCATAACCACTAGCTTAACTTAAATATTTACGAAAAAATTGTAGACTTCCACTCGAAAATAAGTGTAAATTACACTAAGCTAGTAAATATAAGAGTTTAGCTTCATGTCCCATAACCACTAGCTTAACGTAAATATTTACGAACAGATTGTAGATTTTCACTCGAAAATTGTCACGAGAGTTCAATCGAACAAGTCCAAGAATTAAACGACGAAGTTAACGCAAGCATTTCATACCACTTGTTTTGCTAAGCCGTTTAATTAGATTTCTCATACGAATGAGGTAAAGGTTTGTATATTCTAATAGATTAGAAAACGGTTTAAAAGCGAGCTTTATATTTTAAATAGTGTCGAAATTGTTTTAATGAAAGAGTTTTAGTATTCACTACTAGTATCGAAACCTTTGTATTTTAAAGGGACAAATCACAGAAAACGATTGTAGAAACAATCGATCAACCAAAAATTCACATTCGACGACGTGAATCAAAACCATAAAAATCGATATCAAATCCATCAAATGGATATTCCCAAAAATCCAAAAAAAGAAGTCATCAATGTCGATAAAAGTGATAACAACTAATCAGATCAACAAAAATCGATTAAATTTGAAAATCCACTCAAAAACAGCCAAAATAGGCAAAACTGTACATTTCAGACGTTTGAAATTACCAACCAGACGTCTGAACCACTAACCAGACGTCTGAATGGATTTCCAGACGTCTGGATTTTGTCTCTACCTTTTTGCGTTATCCAGGGACCAATTCCAAACGTCTGGATTTCCAATCCAGACTTCTGAATTGGAATTCAGACGTCTAAAATCCATCTGTAGGCAAAAATCAGCCTAGCCCGTAAAGGGCGAAAATCCAAACGAAATGCGATCGATCGAGCAATGGATGTTAAGGGTTTATGCTAATCGACAACCCAGCCTTATAGGCTCTTCGATACACCACCAAAACATGTCCAAACATCCAAGATAGGATTTTTAAAGATTTTGACTTCAAAACACCAAAATTGGAAAATTCACCAAATCAATTCAAATCAAAAGCAAATGAACATGAATAGAAGTTAGGAATTCATACCTAACAACAATGAAAGTTATAGACGTAGATGTGAGTTCAAAAACTCACCTTTAAAACTCAAAAACACGAATGAGAAGCTTTAAAACAAAGGAAAGGCCAATTCCTCTTCAATCTAAACTCAAGAAGCTTCAATCTAAGCTCATAAGAAGAATATTTCCTATGTTAGGTTATAGCAAATTCTGAAATTGAAGAGAGATAGAGATAGAGAAGATGAAGAGGATGCTTACCTAAGCTTCTCTTTGATTTCTAGCTTGAAGTTGATTTTTCCTAAGAGAATTAGGGCTTAGGAATTTCTAATTTCTTTTCTCTTCCCCCATTTTTGCTTTAGCTTGAGAGTATTAGGAAATGAGAATGAATGAAGAGGAGAGGGGGTGGAGTTAGGGTATTATGTTGGGTTAATGGGCTGAAACCCAAACCCAAAGCCCAATAGAAAAAAATACCAAAATTATACTCAACTCCAAACATATCGATATTTATACTCAAAAAGGTCGCAAACGCTATTTTTGACTCAATGGAAGTGGTCTCGAGTCCTAATTCGACTGTTTACGAAAAGTAGCATTTCAGACTTTAATCCAACTAACAATGCTATATTTAAATAAAACATTTAAATATACAACCGTAAATATGCGGGTTGTTACATAAAATACCATTAACCATAATACTAGAGTTACCAGTTCTAAGCAAATTCATGATCCAGCTAATCCATCTATGACTAAAACCTCTAGCAAGAAATATATCTACTAGAAAATCCCAATCTATTGAATCAAAGCTTTTGCAAAGTCCAATTTTAAAATTGCACAGGTAATATTATTCTTACAATAGTGATTAATGTATTCTTGAACCACAACCACACTGTCGGTGATATTTCTCCCCTTAATGAAAGCAGATTATGAACAGTCAATTAGATCGTTCATTCTTATACTAAATCTATTAGCTAAAGTTTTTGAAATAATTTTAATGGCATAATTAATTAATGAAATAGGTCTAAAATCATTTAAGTTATTAGCACCTACTTTTTTGTGTAGTAAAATAACATTTTCAAAATTAGGTCTTCCTAATTACAAATTTCCATTATAGAATTCGTTAAACATGCTAATTAGATCGAATTTTAAAACATCCCAAAATGTTTTATAAAAGAACATTGGGAACCCATCCGGACCCAGGGATTTATCACCTAGCATGTCATTAATAGCTTTCCTAATTTTATCCTTAGTAAAAGGATTATCTAACTCAGAAAGATCAACATTAGAATCAGATGGATAAAGATCATTCCATCTAGCATTAATTCTATGTTTGTTTTTTTTACCAAAAATATCTCTATAATAGTCTGTAAAAGCCTTATTAAGGTCTCTTTGGTCAACTAATTCTTCATTATTCACAATAATGGAATTAATCGTATTACTAAGTTTTCTACCATTAGCCATATTGTGAAAAAAATTTGGTATTATTGTTACCTTAATTTATCCACTGGATTCTGGATCTCTGTTTCCACATAACCTCCTCCTTTTCTAAAATAGAATTAAGTTCTTCTTTTAGATTAGCGAGAACGTTATGCTCACCTAAATTTAGTTGTCTAGTTTCTTCTATCTTGTTTATTCTAAGCATCTCAGAAAGAATATTTTCTTTTTAATTTTTATACTACCAAAAACAATTTTACTCCAATTTTTGAGAAAAATCCTAAGATCCCTAAGTTTTAAAACAAAATTTTTAGCAGAATTGTCCTTATTTCTAATATTATAATAACTCATTGAAATCCACTTATTCTTAATTAAATTCCAAAAGTTGAATTCTAATAGCCACATTTTTTGAATTTGAAAGATCTATTAATAACCATATGTTGTTCACATGTGATAATAATAGGACAATGATCGGAATAAGTGTAAGGCAAACCAGAAACTCTACAAATGGGAAATTTTCTAGTATCCAATAGTTGTTGATTTGAAATTGATTAGAGATGAATTTTGGTGGAGCTTTTGTCTAGGTTAATTCTAACAGTAAAGAGATGAAATGGCAGCCAAAAAGGGAGGGAAATGTATTAGTCTTAGGAGTCCGTTTATAGTGGAAAGAATAGAGAGAAAGGTGGATCAAATCTTTTAACCATTCTCTCTAAATCTTAGCCATCAATCTAAGATACTCCTACCCTATCTTTTAGCCACCCCTTACATGCTTGTTGTTGCCAAATATATCATCATACATCATGGGCTAATAACCCATTTAGGTCCAAATAAATATTGCTAATTAAATCTGATTTAATTTCTTGTTAATATTGCATATCGATTGACATATTTATAACTATTATAAATATATACAATAATATTTATTCCTCTAAACATATTCAAAATTTTATAATCAATATTTCACAAATATTAATTAATTTAATTAATTTGTAACAATTATAAAATAATTAATCATTTGGTCTATGGAGAATGCATCATATCAACTCCGTGACTCGTCGGGTGTAAATTTGGTCTGCGATTAACATTGAACTATTCGAATGTTAATATCTACGCATCACTTAGCAGGTGGTGTGACTTCTAGTAAAATGTATCACTTACTTAGTTTCGGTAAAATTCAATTTTAGTTAGTTAAGCATTACCCGGTTGTAACATTTATTTACACCAAATCTCTTCGTCAAAACTATACCACTTTGGACTTATTGAATTTGGTAATGGTCAAAATTTCAATATCATCCATATTTAACTCTATGGTCCAAATACAAATTCCTACGTTTAATAATTGTAACGACCCGGATTTAAGCCATCGAATATTGGGGAATTAACTATTTTCGATCTTTGAAATATAATTTTTATTAGTTGAATAAATAAATTTTTTGATATTTAAAATACCTGAATCTATAATTGATTGGAAACTATATTAAATGTTGAATTATAAATTCCCGGATATGATAAATTTTATAGAAAATATGTATATAAACTCCACAATTTGAATTCAAGATAAAATATCCATAAATATACACACACACACACAAACTTATGATGTTTCAATATATATATAAGTATACAAGTATGTAGATATGCCCATACGAAGTAATGTATAGGTAAATAGGAAATAATGTGAAGATATGTATGTAAATATATAATGATAAAGTTATGCATAAGAATATGTATATGTATATATGTTATATGGAATAGTAAGGTGATGAATGTAAATATATATGGGATGACAAGACATATGTAAGTAAATGTATGTGTATATATATGTTATAAAAATATTGTATAAGCAAATAGATATACATGAATGTATGACTTTAAATGACATGAGTATGTAAATATGTTATAAAAACAATGCATATGGAAATATAAATATCTATATGAAAAGAAAAAAATGTATATATATACATAGGAGGATATATGTATATGTGAGTGTGACAAAATATGTTTATAATATGAAAATATATGTATATGATGACAAATATATATATAAGTAAATATATAAGAAGTATGCATGTGTGTACACAAGGAGACAACATCATGAATGCATATCAATTCAAGTATATAAAATAGCAAATCAACATAATAAATCAAGTAAAACACATAAAAGATCAAATCCATGAAAAATAAATCAAATCACTTAATTTAAGGAAATCAAATCAGTTTCTTTTTATCAAATCAAAAAAGAAAATAAGATAATATAAAGAAAAATATGAAGAAAAAAAATAATGTATATGAAGCCTGTAACACTCCAACCCTGTTCCCTCCATCCTCCTTTATATATATATACACTGCCTTGTTGCTCTCAGGATTAATATCCTCACAAATAAAAAAACTGAACAACTAAAGGCCTAAAGCAAGAGCAAACAGGCAGCAGTGTTCCACTCTGTTATGAGCAGGTGAGTAAACTATTTTACCCTTGTTACATATTATTACTCGCATGCATGAATAACCTTGGATATGGGTGAATCTTTGTTTTGTGAAAAATGTTTATGTATCTGTATGTACATGGTTTTGTATAGGTGCTGCTACTCAAAAGGGAAGTACTGTTTTTCTTCTTTCTCCCCTCTGTACATTTTCTTTTGTTAAAAACAGTTAAGAGCTTAGACTTTGAAAATAAAAATCTCCTAATTTACTCAGTTTTAAATCGTTTAAAACCAAAGTGGTTTATTTTTGAGTGTATAACAATTTAAAATTTATTTCATCAAATTGTATCAAGTAGAAAGAGAGGGTATGGCATTTTTCAATGAACGGGTTACCCATAGTCGAAATTCGACTTGCATAAAATGATAAGAGGGTTATACTGTAAGAATCGTAATTGAAAATCTTGATTTTGGCGGTTGTTTAGAGATTTTTAAGTGTGTTTGGAGTGAGGAATGCCGAGATGAACAAAAATTGGGTTTTGGGCAAATTTCGGCAATTGGGTGTTTGTTGTGGCAAGGGATTGGGCAGGAGGAACCATGGGGTGAGGGGAGATCAAGGAAAAATAACATGGCATTTTTCTGTGGCCTGGAATGGCCAGGCGAGGCAGCTTTAGGGTTTGGGAATGGGTTCTGTTTTGACTTCGGGTATGACGTAATGGTGGAGTGGCATGGGAGGTAGGGACTTGCGCACCAGGAAAAAAAGGTGAAGTAGGATGTGTCGGTGCTTTTTGGAAAAATCTAGTGGCGGTCGGTGGTAGGTGGTGGCAGGGTGGGTGTTTAAAGGGATTGGAGTTTCATATGATTTTGGATTTAGGTATGCGAATCTACGTTGAAGATTTTGGTGATGTTTCAGATGGTGGTACGCGTGGAGGTGGTTGATGGTGGTTTGCATGAATAGTCGGCGATTGGAGTCGATGGCCGGAGTTGGCATATACATGCACGCGTGTGTGCACGTTCATGTTCAAGCATCTGGGAATAAGGTGAAGAAAGGGGAAAGAATTAGGAACTGGGAAAAAAAGAGGAGGGGAAGGGAGTTGGACCGGAAATGAGCTGGGAAACTAAGGAAGATAAAGAAAAAGGAAAAGAAAAGAAAAACAAAAGGAAAAAGAAAAATAAAAAAAGAAAATAAAGAAAAGAGAAATAGAAAGGAAAAGAGAAAAATAAAAATAAAACGAGAAAGAAAGAAAAGGATAAAGGGAAGAAGTAAAAACTTATATATTGTATAATAACTTAAAATTAAAAAAAAACTCTAAAGTCTATTTTTCATTTTAAACCCAGCCCAATATTGAAGATTTTTGTATCTTAATCCTGCTACCCAATGTCATAAATTAGTAAAATGGATTTTTCCATAAATTATAGTTTAATGATATTTTATAATTAAAATGGGTAATTAATTAATTATTATTATTGACTTAAGCTTATGTGAATTAACAAAGTTAGATATTAGGTAGAGTGTTAAATTTTAATTAACTAAAATAAATTGTTTTATAATTTCTTTAAAATTGAAATTAAATTGGATTTAAAACATAAATGGATCTCAGTTAATTAAAGTTATTAAATCCAGAAGTGGACTGTTTGATGTTGTTATAGATCGTTAATTTGGTTAACGATATATATCTTTGTTTAACTCTATTGGATATTTAATTCAATTATTCTTGTCTGTGCCATCAAGTGCTCAGACAAGTTAATAGTAGATTAAAAATGATGATACAGTCTATTTGAACAAAAATCTGTAATAAATTCCCATATTTGAATATTTTCACCCTAAATATAAATTGTTTATTTCAAACAATTTACCATGTTAAATTTATTGCTTGGATTCGAAGAGACCGGAATCGGATATCAGTGTTATCCGGAACCACCTCGGTTTGAAAATCACTATGAACCTTTACGGTTTCAATTATAGAGTTAATAGGATGGAATTGGATTAATTTCACAAATTTAACTATTTTAAATAAGTATTGTACTTAGGCACTAATATGATATCGATGAATTTCTGTAACATGTTTTGGGTGAAATAGATGAGAACTCGTCATGTTTGTACGAGTTACCTTGGCTTCAAAGAAGTTTTATAACTTAAGTATTTCAAATAAAGTGTGTTTACTCATGCAGGTTTCCAGCCTGACTTGGGTGTTACTTTATTGTAACACTCAGGTCAGACCGAGTGTTACAGAATTTCAGGTTAGGACGCTTATGGAGCTCAGGAGACGAGCTGGATGGCACAGACGTATTGCACATATTCGACTATATTCCGCTGTATATTCTAGGCTGTATATTCAGCATTAGGGACAAGTTATTATAACTGTCCAGTATTATATGTGGGTGATTGTACTCTAATAACTTGTGTGTATAATAACAGTTATAGTTTTCTTGTATAAAATGCTATTATTGTATATTATTATTCCGCTGTGATTGTGAGATTCTGTGCTGTTGTTTTTGTTTCTTCTTCTATCTCTTTTTCTTATTAACCCTAATAACCTGGTATTTCCGGCACTCGATTGCTCGGCACTCTATACAGTGGACGTATTAGTGTCGATTTTCGGGGTCGAAAATCGACCATTCGTTACAATAATAGCAATTATTATTAATCGAAATGCTCTGGCCAGAGACTTTGACTTTGAGTTGACTTGAGTAGACCATGATACTAACCTCATATAACTTAGGAGACGAATCCTCTCTTGAATAGTGCTTCACTTCCTATACTTCCATTCAACTCAAATGTAGCCACTCGATGGAAGGCCATGCCAAGACATGACTATAATCAAAGCGGAGTTTTCATATTGAAGATCTATAGTATTCTCAAGTTAAGAGAACTGTGTAAATCAGTCACATCAATATTTTCTATTTGATCTTAATTATATTAAACAATAGAAAACTATCGAGTGAGTCATTCCATAATTATCCACTAACTATTAGTATGTAACATCTAGGTGCCCTGAGCAGCCATAAGAAACACACTTCCGAAAATTTAAAGAGCATTACGTGTTATAGTATCAACAAATACATCGATATTGATTCTCGATGCATCTTGACGGAATATCTAAAAATGGTATATTTATTTTCATTATCTCAAATTACTCATAGTTACAACACTTTGTAACTATTATCATAAAACATACCATTTACGAATTTCCTATTAAATATACTTTTAGTTAAATTAATTATTATAACACATTATAGCTTGTATATAATAGAAAGAAATGACTTTTTATTTCGAACAAGACTAGTCAACGAGTTAGATATATATGTACAAATTATATAATTACCCCTAAGACATACCCCGAACTCTGTCACCTTATGCAGTTGCAATAGGAATTATCATACATGTTATGATGTTTACGATATCGTGATTTGTTTATGTATTTGATACGTGAAGTAAATATCAAATCCAAATTGATATCACTAAATGTTTGTTTAAGGTGTTCACGTGTATTATGAAATACTAGGGTTTGTTTGCAGAAACAACAAACTCCTTATGAAGGTGTGTTCGGCTCAAACTTTCATAAGTGATATTGAGTATAATGATTTGTTAACTCCTATTTTGAAGCGACCTAAAATATAAAGCAACCTAGCGACCTATCACTACTCAGCGACCTAAGAATACTAGCGACCTAAAACTCTGCGACCTAACACTTAGCGACCTAACGACCTAAAGCACTCCGCGACCTAACGACCTAAAGGACTCTGCGACCTAACGACCTAAATGACTCTGCGACCTAACGACCTAAAGGACTCCGCGACCTAGCGACCTAAAGATGGAACAGTTCAACGACCTAAAAGCTTCTTCAACTACTCCTTAGGTCGCTCACGACCTACAATATACCACTTCATTCAGGCAGATCAAGTGCACCCTGTTAAGTCACAAACCATGCCTTCCTAGGTCGCCAACGACCTACGACCTACCTTAACCCGTTCACAACCTATGACTTGTCAATATGTTCAAATGGTCAAGTGCAAAACTGTTGTCATAGCTCGTGCTCCTTAGGTCGCTCACGACCTACGACCTATCCTTAGGTCGCTCGCGACCTACGACCTAACTCCGAATTCTCTCTATAAATACCCCGCCTACTTCAACTTGAAAGGGAATTTTTTGGGGCTCATTTCTGGAACGCCTATACTCTGCTGCATTCTCGACTGACCCGATACTTTAAACACCAAAGACGCTTCAACGAACTCTAAGAGAAGATCTAACACATCCGACATGGATTCGAAGAGCTCTCTTACATCAAAGTTCTAGCTAATCGTCTAAAGTGTGTTGTAATCAAAGTATATTGTAAAGAGTTGTAATCGAATCAGCAATAAAGAATATAAAGTGGACGTAGGCTTAATTACAAGCCGAACCACTATAAAACTGTTGTCTTTTTACTTTTCTGCTATTTTCTGCTTATTTCTAGTTCCCGTACCAACGGGTGGTGCTTTCAAATTACTATCACTCACACTGGGGTGTTAGCGTCGATTTTTACGTTAACATTTTTGGTGCTTTCACTGAGAATTGAACTCAGGAATTTTCTCACCATTGCTTCGCAAAAGTTTGTTGAAAAAATCTCTCTAAAGACTAGAAGTTTGTCTGAAATCATGGCTCCTGGAAGAAAGAGTAGATCTACCAGATCTGGAAATGCTCATGAAGGGACCTCCGCTTCCCCAACAGCAGACCAGGCAACTCCTACCGTTGGAGTCACAAGGGCTGAATTAGATGACGTAGTTTCTGGATTATACCAACAAATTAAAGCTCAAAATGCTTTGATGATGGACAGATTAAACGCTCTGCTTGGGGCAAATCGACACCCAGAAAACAATTAAACAACCTTTGCCGAAGATGCCCATAATTTCCAAGGAAGAGGTATTCCTCAAAAAGCAACTGGCACCGCCGAAGCGCCACCTTCCCAAGCTGAAGGTTCAAAGCCGCAGCCAACTTTCCGCGAACATTTGCCCAGGCAAACTTCCAAAAGAACAGCTAATGTCTGCCCGGCGATGCCTCTGAACAATGAGGAATACTTATCAGGGATGGTTCGCCGAATCATGAAAGAGAGTATGTAGAGGGAAGAAAATGAGAGCGACTGGGGATTTGCTCCAAGAAAAACTCCGTTTACTGAAAGGATCCTAAAAGCAAAATTTCCAAGGAAATTTGTACCTCGTACTATCCTGGCCTACAAGGGAACAAGTGACCCTAATCATTTCTTATACAAGTATGACTGGCATATGACCGGTGCAAGAGCATCAGATGAGATTAAGTGTCGATACTTTCCAGTGTACTTGGAGGGAGTGGCTCTACTTTGGTTCACAAAGCTACCAGTTCGGTCCGTAGATCAATTCTCCGACTTAACGCGAAAGTTCATAGATCAGTTCAGATTGTATGCTTCAAAGGCTAAGGATATAATGTCACTGTCCAGTCTTGAACAATTTCCCGGAGAATCAATCAAATCTTTCTTGAGCCGTTTCAATATAGCTTTAGCCGAAGTGGATAATGCAGAACCCCGTATGATCCTGACTTACTTGATGCGAGCCATCGATAAATCGAGTGAATTTGGAAAATGGCTGAAAATGATGGAACCAAATTCGCTTGAGAAGTTTTATAGAAAGGCAGACGAGTTCATGCGCCTAGAAAGCCTTTCTGCGCCAGCAAGAGTGGTTGTTGCCGAAGTCAAGAATAACAATGTTGCGTCTAACAAGAAAGAATCTGGTGGTCAGAAAAGAGAAAATAACAGTGGGAGAAAACAGAAGGATATGAAGAAACCACGCCGTTTTTTCAAATTTTACTCCTTTGACTGAGACTCAAGAGAAAATCTTCTTTGCAACCAAGGATGCCATCAACTACCCTGAGCCACCAAAGATGAAGCTAGGGAAATTTTTGTACCAAATGGAAGATTCTGCCGATTTCACAATCAACCTGGCCATGACACTGACCAATGTCGCCAGTTAAAGAATGTGATTGAAGAGTTGCTTAAACAGGGTAAACTGCAACAATATGTGAAGAAAAATGGAGTCGACCCAACCTCGTCCACTCACGGACAACAACTTCCTGCCCATCAATCTGGCTCTGGCAACAACACTGCAGCGCAGGAATCTGAGAAGCTTGTCATTAATGTGGTCACAGGGGGTCCAGACCCAGCAGGCAGAAGTTGGGACGACTGCTAACTACCCACAAAACTGCAGCTGGGGCATCTCTCATTTTCTCTGGCATATGAATCCAAAACTATGAATCGAGTGCAAATGGAAATTCAATCCGGAGATTCTGGAACAACAATCACTTGCGTCCATATTTTACTTAACAGCATTGCTTAAATTTGTAAAATGATAATGGATGTATAACTTTTGTATTGCAAACCACTGAGAAATCAGTGTGAATCAATAATAAAGAACTATAAATCTTGTGTTCTCTAATGCTATAAAATGCCTGTTTCATTTCGATATGCAAGTATCTTTAAAATATTGCTAAAATGTCGATTTAATATTGCAGGCTGTCAAAGCAAAGCTTACCTATTCAACACATCATAAGGCACAGCGATTCCTACAAATCACTCAACAATGTCAAACCACAAAAGAAGTGCTATTCACAAACAGTTGATGATTCCACCAAAGCGGGCACCTTCCTGACGAGAAGGTTCCAGACCCTTGCTAACTAATCGCGATCGTTTGTGCAAACGAACATCCAGTAAAGTAGCTTACGTCTGCCCCGTGGATCCACTCAACGATAAAGTACACTTCTTTGGCAGAGATCAAACATCTTGCAATATAATGGGACATGTACTTGAAGTGGTGACGAGGAATCGCTAAGAAGCAGATGGTGAAAGGAAACAAGCAGCAAAGCCCTTTAACGAGGCACAAGCCCTCTTTAGAGGCACAACTCTTTGGAGGAGACCTCTTCGTAGGCATAAATTGCTTCGGAGGCACAAAGAACTTTTCGTAGGCATAAATTGCTTCGGAGGCACAAGACCTTTTCGTAGGCAAAAATTGCTTCGGAGGCACAAGACCTCTTCGTAGGCATAAATTGCTTCGGAGGCACAAAGACCTTTTCGGATGCACATTTCACCGGAGCTGAAGTGCAAAATGCTTCTCTTCGGAGACCCACTTCACCAAGCTGAAATGCCAAAAAGACCTTTTCTTAGGCATAAATTGCTTCGGAGGCACAAGACCTTTTCGTAGGCAAAAATTGCTTCGGAGGCACAAGACCTCTTCGTGGGCATAAATTGCTTCGGAGGCACAAGACCTTTTCGTAGGCAAAAATTGCTTAGGAGGCACAAGACCTCTTCGTAGGCATAAATTGCTTCGGAGGCACAAAGACCTTTTCGGAGGCACATTTCACCGGAGCTGAAGTGCAAAATGCTTCTCTTCGGAGACCAACTTCACCAAAGCTGAAATGCCAAAAAGACCTTTTCGTAGGCATAAATTGCTTCGGAGGCACAAGACCTTTTCGTAGGAAAAAATTGCTTCGGAGGCACAAGACCTCTTCGTGGGCATAAATTGCTTCGGAGGCACAAAGACCTTTTCGGAGGCACATTTCACCGGAGCTGAAGTGCAAAATGCTTTTCTTCGGAGACCCACTTCACCAGAGCTGAAATGCCAAAAAGACCTTTTCAGAGGCACATTTCACCGGAGTTTAAGTGCAAAATGCTCCTCTTCGGAGGCCCACTTCACCAGAGTTGAAATGCCAAAATGCTTCTCTTTGGAGACCAAAAATGCTTCTCTTCAGAGACCAAATGCTTCTCTTCGGAGACCAAATGTTTCTCTTCAGAGACTAAATTCTCCTCTTCGGAGGCCAACAAAGTCCTCTAACGAGGCACAAGACCTCTTCGTAGGCAAAAACTGCTTCGGAGGCACAAGCCCTCTTCGGAGGCACACAAACAAAAGACCTCTCCCGAGGCACAAATCAAAAAAAAAGTAAAATCCTTCCCAAAGGCATATCAAACAAGCCCTCTCCCGAGGCACAAAGCCTTCCTCGGAAGCACTAAACAAATAAAGCCCTCTAATGAGGCACATCCAAAAACTTCGTTAATGGAACCACTAAAGAGGCACCTTCTCAAAAAAGAAGGTTCCAGGCCACAGCTGAATACTTACGATTATTTGTACAAACAAATATCCAGTAAAACAGCTAACACCAGTCCCGTGGACCCATTCAACGATAAAATACAACTTTCTGACAAACAGATCAAAACATTCTTCAGAATCCCGCTTCACTGCGTAGGGGAATCCGCTTTTCAACAAGTAAAAGTGATCATCCCCGAAAGTTGAAGTGTTCTTTAGAAAGAGAGAGAAAGAAAAACTTCTCCGATATAAAAGCGTATTCTATTAAAAGCAGAATAATATTTCCTCAAAACGGAAGAATTATTCTCTAAAATAAGAATACAAGTCTTTTCGGAATATTGCAGTAAGCCGTGGTACGGGGGCATATAGCTATATTAATAAAAAACAACGCTCAAGCATCATCCCACGAGCTCACTGTAGTATCATATAAAGTAAATAATGAAACTTGTGCAAAAACAAGGAATAAATGCATTCACACACATACTTACAAGAAATTGTACAAGTAAAAAGAACCATTTTATTCCATACTATAATGTTTTTGTACATATGCAGGTTTCAACAAGCGGAGGCCGGTATCCGCACAATCTCCGATCAATACAAGCAAAAAGCAAAATAAGAGGTGTAAAGTCCAGCTCATTGCTCCTTCTTCCCGCCACCCTTAGAACTCTTGCCCGGCTTAATGATTAGTTTCTAAATCCGGCGATGACGGGTCGGGGAAGAAGGAGAAGGAGGCGCAATTGGATCTTCTTCAACTTTTTCTTCACCAACTGAAGTGCTTTTCTTCTTCTTCTTCATTGCGCGCTTCCCTTTCCTCTTTGAAGAAGACTCACTTCCCGGAGTAAGCAACGCAGAAAGCTTTGTGTCATCGTCAAGAGACTGCTCCAGGGTCTTCTCACTGTCCTCAAGATCTTCCGCCTTCTGTTCTTGCAAAGCAGGTGGATCCTCCAAGCCTTGAAGGGCTTCTATTTGTTCTTCCTGTGACCCTGGCTGAGAAGCAGGAGTGACTTGAAGGGATGGAGGAGGAACAGCTGGAAGAGAAGAAGTTTGCGCAGCATTCAGTGTTTCCGCTACAGAAGAAAAGAAGTTAAAATCAGTATTCTCCAAAAAAATAGAAGATATTGGCTCATCGGGACTTAAGTAATAAGCAAGAAATTCATCAAGTTCAATTGAATCGAATGAGCAGTCCACTTGAGCCAGATCTGAATTGAAGTTACCTGGAGAAGTCGGTTTAATCACGTCGATTTCAAAATTTTCAGCTTCAGTGTCGTCCTGGGTCTTCTCCTCAACTTGAACAGTGGGAGGCTCGGTAGTCGCGGTCTTAACTTCGTCTTTTGCGGGAGGTGGAGAATAAGAACTAGAGCCAATAGTATCAGGGTCGACCGAAGCCGGAAGATGAGCGGGGTCGGTTAAAGGCGCTTTCTCCAAACGCTCTTCTCCTGCCACTTCGGCTCGCTCCCTAGCAAGCTGCTCTTTTCCCCTGGCAAGCGCAGCACGTGCCTCATCATCCAGATAAAGCACCTCAAGATCTGCCTCTACCTAGCCAGCGCCTCCAAACATATCAAGTACGGCCTCCCAAACTTCGGCCAATGTAATCTCATATTTAGGGCCCAAGAATGAGAGACTACCACGACCCAGAACACTGTGCAAGTAAAAATCGAACAAAGTTGAGCTGATATTGGCTTTGGTTGCCTCGTGAGATTCTTCGGCTGCAACTTGTCCAGCAACCGCCTCATCATGCTCTTTCTCAACTTTAGAAAGTCGAGCTTTTAACGCCGCAATCTCCAGATCTTGAGAATTAACTGTTTCCCGCAGCTGAGCGGTATCTTTCCGATATTTTTCGATTACGTGCCGCTCAGCCTCAAGTTTCGTCTCAGCATCTCTTTGGGCAGCATGTGCATCTTGCACTTGTTTTTGAAAGACTTCTTCTTTTTGGGAATGCGAAGCAGAAGAAGTGGTAAGATCTTCCTTGTGTTTCTTAACTTCAGACTCAAGTCTCGCATTGTCGTCAGCGATGCTCGTCATTTCCGCATCGTGTTGCTTAAAAATCTTCTTCCACTCCGAATGATCGTTCTCCATAGTCAACATGGCCTCGAGATTCATATGATTAACTCTTTGAAGCTCGTCAACCAGTTTCTGCCATCCAGACATTCTCTCGATGTCAAGCTTAACAGCATCGAGATTCCTTAGCATGGCCTGCTTATCGATGGGAACCAAATCTAAGTCTAAGCGCACTCCTTTTAAACACCAATTTGGGAATCGGCTTTGAAGTTTAGGCGGGGCATCCCTGACTTGATACTGAGGCATGTTTATAATTGTCTGAATGTCGGTTTTCTCTAAAGCAGGAGAACCAGAGGGGATGTCAAGAGGGAAAGGAGCGTCGGTCTTTTCAGAAATTGCAGACGCATCCCTTTCGCTAAGTCTGGCCCGTTTTCTCGGGTCTTCAGCAACATGACTTTTCCCTTTAGCATCATAAGATTTTCTCTTGTGGGAGTCATCATCCCTTCTTCTTTGCTGTTCCTTATAAATTTGTCTCTCACGGGCTTTTCTGGCGGCTCTTTCTTCATCGGTTTCTCTTGGGCCAGGAAGATAGCGCCTGGGATCATAAGAATCGCGTCCCCCATAACGCCGAAAATCATCGTAGTATGAGCCACTGCGCCCCATCAGAGAACCTGAAAGTGAAAAAGACAAGTCTTAAGAATCTTCGAATTAAAGAAGCTAAGTGCGTATAAGTGCCAAAAAATCCTAAGTGAGTGTGATGTGCAAGCTACGCGCGTCAAACTACAAACCACTCTTTGGTTGAGGAGTGATAACAGATTGTGAAGCAGGAGTCAACTTTTGAGCTGATGAAATTTGCTGCAAGGCAGATGTCACTTCAGCTGCTGGAGATGTAATTTTAGTTATATCGTCTTTGAAGAGCTCCTGTGAAGTAATCATCAAATCGCTTTACCCATCAAAAGTGTCATCACCGTCACGTTTAGCAGGACTTTTTCTCTCAACTCCTTTATCATCAGCTTTCTCGGAATGTTGAGAAGGTTCCTCTTCTTCAATTACTGGGGAAAGTGTGAGCCTACCAGATGACCCCGCAACGTCAATAGTGGTAGAACATTTCACCAGTGCAGCCTCTATAGTAGGTTCTTCCGAGGCAATTTCTTCTGCATAAACTGGAGCATTTGATGTCTCTGCTTGAGAACCTGGGGCAACTAATGTTTCGGTCTCAGAACTAGAAATTTCATGAATCTGAGTAGACCGAGAGGAGTGTAGAAGTCTGAACTGATGCAGAAACTCGTCTTTCAGCAAGAATTTAGCGCTTCTCTCTTCAACAGCCACAACACTTAAAGTTTCTAAGGTTGGCTTGTGGCTGGGATCTCGAAGCAGAGGAGGAAGTGCTACAAAAGTAAAGAATGAAGTTCAGTACTTGACAATTCGAGTTTCAGGAAGTTCAGAAAATGAAACAAGCGGAAATAAGCAATCTTACTTCCAACTCTCCAGACGACATAGAATCCTGGGGGGCAGCGGACGAAGAAAAATTGACTTAAAAACCCGTGTGCACTATCGGGCAAGTCTAGAATCAATTTACGGTTTCTAGCACCTCTTATAAGTATAATTGAAGGATGATCTTTGTTCTTCGCAAAGGTGCACAAATAACAAATCTCTTCAAAACTTGGAAGACGGTCGAGCGTCCTTCTGAACAGCACACACAACCCCATCAAGATGGCATAACCGTTGGGGTGTAGCTGGATGGGAGAGATATTCAATCGAAGAAGAAGCTTTCGAAGAAAATCATTAAAGGGAGGAATAGCTCCACTTAAGCACATCTGACGATTAACTGCGACAAAACCAAGAGGTGGCCTATCAGCAGTATCATTTACTCCTGGAAACTGAGCATCTGCTTCAGCAATGCCAAACTGAATGCACAGTTGACAGAAAACTTTGTGGCTCAAGGTGGTCGAAGTTCTTTCCGGAGGATCGATCAACGGGTTTGCAATTGGAAAAAACTCCCCAGCCTGTCCTGTTTCTTCTTGTGTAGAAGTCATTCTACACAAGGAACTGGATATTCAAATATGAAGGTGCTTGTTTCCTAAAAGTATGAAGTGTTGTGTGAAACTAGTAAAATAACAAGTAAATATAACTGGAATCAAATTAGTTGATATTTTCAATTATAGAGTTTCAGGGCTTGTTATTGTAAGTACAAGTACAGTGTTGATGCAAACAAATCAGCTTTAGTTGATTATTTTAGTTTTGCTTTAATACTTCACTTGAACTTGTTAATTCACAGCATTTCATTCACATAAGTTCATTTAAGTTGATTATTCTTTATCGACTAATCTGTCATTCGATGTGGGCAGTCAATGGCAGTATATTCGTCCCATTTTTCTGCAAATGTTGTATTTAACAGGTTGTCAGCTTTAAAAGTTAGCATAATCTGTAAAGAAGTTCAACAAAGTTCAAGTTCAACAAAGTTCAAAGTTCGAGCAAGTTCTTTCCAAATTTTACAAGTCCTAGGTCGTCCAGCGACCTAGCATAGGTCGGAGCTTCCTTAGGTCGCACTGTGCAAGTTAAAAGGTTCAAGGAAATTCAAATTCGTCAAAGTGTTAGCTCGGCCACGACCTAAAGCCTATGCCGCAAAAAATTAGGTCGTTAATTTGTTAAGTCGCTCAGCTGTCATTTAAGCAGGTTAGCTCGCAAGAAAGTTAGGTCGTGCAATTCTTAGGTCATGCAAGTCTTAGGTCGTTCAGCGACCTAGCATAGGTCGGAGGTTTCCTTAGGTTGCAAGGGTCCTTAGGTCGCGAGTTATCTTAAGTCGCTCGAATTCACTAGGTCGCTAACTTCCTCTCCACGCAATAACTCACCAGACCCGATAACCCGTTATCGCCAATACAATGAAATCCATCATCCTCTTCGTGAAATTCACCATCTCTTCATACCACCAAATCACCCGAAAAGCGATTCAAAACATCTCTGATCCATCATAGGTTCAATGCATTACCGTTCCTTCATGAACATATCAAACGGCGATCAAAAGTCGATTGCAACAATTCAAAATGTAGCACGACACATGGAATTGGGCTAAGGTCGGAAAATGGGGATTCATAATTCAACGGTGATTATGGTGGGATGGAGATCGAATTCACTTACGAGATATAATGGTAAAGATGAGTCGGTGACCAAATGGGTTGAATTCGCCTTTGGAAGCTCGAAGATTCGTCAATGGCAGAGTGGGAAATCGGAGTAGTAAGGTAAAGAGGAAGAAGCGACCTAACAGTTTATATGGGGATGAAAGAAGAAGACGAATAGGCACGCGAGTTAGCATATGTTTTAGGTCGCTCACGACCTAGCAGAGTTAGATCGAAGCACACGACCTATGACATAGGCCTGTACTTCGAGGGGCAAGTGTTAACTCCTATTTTGAAGCGACCTAAAATATAAAGCGACCTAGCGGCCTATCACTACTCAGCGACCTAAGAATACTAGCGACCTAAAACTCTACGACCTAACACTTAGCGACCTAATGACCTAAGACTTAACGACCTAACGACCTAAAGGACTTAGCGACTTAACGACCTACTAGTTATAACGAGCTAGCGACCTAAAGGATGGAGCGACCTAACTCTAGAAAGAACCTAACGACCTAAAGCACTCCGCGACATAACGACCTAAAGAACTCTGCGACCTAACGACCTAAAGGACTCTGCGACCTAGCGACCTAAAGGATGGAGCGACCTAACTCCAGAAAGAACCTAACAACCTAAAGCACTCCGCGACCTAACGACCTAAAGGACTCTGCGACCTAACGACCTAAAGGACTCTACGACCTAACGACCTAAAGGACTCCGCGACCTAGCGACCTAAAGATGGAACAGTTCAACGACCTAAAAGCTTCTGCAACTACTCCTTATGTCGCTCACGACCTACAACATACCACTTCATTCAGGCAGATCAAGTGCACCCTGTTAAGTCACAAACCGTGCCTTCCTAGGTCGCCAACGACCTACGACCTACCTTAACCCGTTCACGACCTATGACTTGTCAATATGTTCAAATGGTCAAGTGCAAAACTGTTGTCATAGCTCGTGCTCCTTAGGTCGCTCACGACCTATGACCTATCCTTAGGTCGCTCGCGACCTACGACCTAACTCCGAATTCTCTCTATAAATACCCCGCCTACTTCAACTTGAAAGGAAATTTTTTGGGGCTCATTTCTGGAATGCCTATACTTTGCTGCATTCTCGACTGACCCGACACTTTAAACACCAAAGACGCTTCAACGAACTCCAAGAGAAGATCTAACATATCCGACATGGATTCGAAGAGCTCTCTTACATCAAAGTTCTAGCTAATCGTCTAAAGTGTGTTGTAATCAAAGTATATTGTAAAGAGTTGTAATCGAATCAGCAATAAAGAATATAAAGTGGACGTAGGCTTAATTACAAGCCGAACCACTATAAAACTGTTGTCTTTTTACTTTTCTGCTATTTTCTGCTTATTTCTAGTTCCCGTACTAACGGGTGGTGCTTTCACATTACTTTCACTCACACCGGGGTGTTAGCATCGATTTTTACGTTAACACGTGAAGTAAATATCAAATCCAAATTGATATCACTAAATGTTTGTTTAAGGTGTTCACGTGTATTATGAAATACTAGGGTTTGTTTGCAGAAACAACAAACTCCTTATGAAGGTGTGTTCGGCTCAAACTTTCATAAGTGATATTGAGTATAATATGCCAATAATAAATTCAAATTAAGAATCTATAAGTTGGAAATGTTCCAAATGAAAGACTATGGCTGATTCAATGAAAAAGGATAAATACATCGCCTTGAATATTGCCGTAATAAAACAGAGTATATAAATATAAAAGCAAAAATATACAACTGAGCTGAAAGTGATTCCAAATGTTGAGCATCCCATAACATTGTTATATGATAACAATGTCATGATATTGTTCATAACAGACCGTAGAGCTCACTAAATGTTGAGAGACATACTCTGAATTGTTTCATATGATAAAGGTGGTTTATCAACATCGGATAGAGTTGATTGGCATAGTAGAAAATAAAAAACTAGTAGCATACCCATTCACTAAGACTGACCCATCTGTTTTAAGAAAACTGATCGGAGAAATTGGAATAAGATTCCATAACTGAGCCCAAGTGCAAGTTGGAGATTGATAGGTCTAGAGGTGTGCCCTAGGGGCAATTACGTAATTTGTTATATATCTAACTCAATAACCAATCTTGTTCAAAACAAAAGGTGTTTTCTTTCTATTATATACTTGATATAATGTTTTGTATCTTACTTAACCAACATAAAGCAATGGAATGACTCACTCGATAGTTTTATGTTGGTTAATATAACTAAGGTGAATCAAAAAATATCGATGTGACTAATTTATACAATTCTCTTGACCTAAGAATACAGTTGACCTTCAATATGGATGCTCTACTTTGATTATAGTTAAGTTGTGGCACAGCGTACATCGAAGGACAATAGTTGGGTCGAGTGGAAGCATTGAAAACGAAACATTGTTCAAGAGAGTATTCGTCTCCTTAGTTATACGAGGTTAGTATCATAGTCAACTGAAGTCAAGTCAAAGTCTCTAGCCAGAGTATTTTGGTTAATAATAATTGTTATTATTGTCACTATCCGGTACCGTTTATAATAAGTAAAATTGGATTTTATCAAAAATTGTATTAGTAATAAATTCATCTAAAATGTCACACCACTAGCTAAGGTGATGTCTGAACGTTAATATTCCAATTTTTCGATATTAATCACTAATTGAATTTACACATTTGAGTCGCACAACCGTAATGATGAATTCTCCGGATAACCATATGATATAATTAACTTATAAAATGTTGTAAATTGATTAAATTAATTAATAGTTAAGAAATATTTATTATTATTTAATTTAGTTGATGTTTGGGAGTTGTTTGTTATTACTTGAATGCATTTATAAAAGTTATATTTGCACGCATTGATATACGATATTGATGTAATTTAAATAAAGATAATTGTATGTGGTGATTTATGGAAATTTTATGTCATTTAATGATATGTGATTTCAGCATATAATGTGAAGAGAGAGGAGCGGAGAGAGGGATAATTAATTAGGAAAATTTCAATTAAAGAATGAGAAAGGTTTCATTCTTTTAATCAAAACAAATCCACTAACAACTCATTCTTTCTCATCCATTTTTTTTCCTCTTATCTCCAACCCTTCCATGGTAGAAAACTAATTAAATTTTCTAAAACTTTTGACTTCAAATCAAATGCAAACATCAAAAATAATAATGAAACATACGTGGTTCATCAATCTCTTGTGAGGATTGAGTGTGGATCTCGAAGATCTGAGGAGATATTATCATTCAACGTGCATACTTATGGTGACATCTTTAAGGTAAAATTTTCATTTTATTTATTCATTTAATCTTCATATTCATATAATTAGATATCTTGTCATATCTGAATATAAGTTTATCTAATTTACTTGAACTAATTCCCTTTCCGTCACATCTTCTTTAACAATATATGTTCATAATATTAATTTGATTTAGATCCATTTTTCGTTATTCCCTTTTGATTACATATCCATCTTAACATTAGAACCATGACATATTACATCTCTTTTAATTAGTTGTTAATGATGTTCATATAGTTTAGATCTAAAATTTTACCATGAATTTAGATATGCCTAAGTTGGCTCGTTTGTTCTTGTTTTAGAAACTATTTATTTACATGATTTTATTTTGTTTCAACTCAAATAAATTACATACGTTATCTATTTGAAATTATTTAAAAGTTGAATATAAGTTTTATACAATTATTGTTTGAATATATTTTTTATATTATTTTTTAATGTACACTTTTGTTTGAAAGTTGTTAAAAAAACATAATTGGACTTTTGTTTATATTTGTTAATTTCATATTCTAATATATGCTAAATCACAAACTTTACATATTTATTTGTTATTTTAATTTTAAAACGTAGCTTGCAATTAATTATATTTATATGTGGATGTGTTGTTTTAGTTCAAGATTTATAAAATTAGCTTCAATGTAAAATCATAATTTTAACTCTAAAATTCTTCCTAAATTGAAACTTGATTCAAATTTTTTAATTCTTGATTCCAAGATATGAGAATGGTAAAAATTAATTTTGTATGCATATTTATTTAAGAGTTTTATTACTGATTTGAAATGATATTGATTGAATATGTAAAGGAAGGAAGAAAGTCCTCCACCTTTCCTTCTTTATAAATGTCTACCTTAATTCAATAATTGTCCCTTTATAGATATAAGTTAACTTTTGTCTATTAGTAAAATACATGTTAATATACTATATATGCATATATGTAAGTTGAACTTATATATACATATGTTACTATTACTTAAATGTTTTAAAATAAAAATTTGGATAACAAAGGCATGTGTGAATTTTGTAGTAAATGTCATTTAATTTGTCAATTAATTTATTTAAGAGAGAGATGAAATGTTTCTCTCTGTACCTTTATGGCATCATTTTCCAATATTTAATTATTTAAGTTAAGAGAAAGAAACAAAGGGTTTCTATCTCTAAGCTTCTACATGTTTATTTACATATATACATGTACTACTTATGTGTTGCTCTTACCATTAAAACACATGAATGTATTTGATACAATCATTAAATTACATACAAAATTAAATTAAATTTAAAGTCCCTTTTAACCAAATTAAATAAAATATGTTTTTATTTAAAATTTTATTAGATTGGATCTAATATACATTTAGACTGCATAGGCCTAATAAAAATCCTAAATGGTATTTTCTTTTTATTCACACATTTCTTCCATTTCAGGCTAGCCTAATTCCTTCACAGTTAACATTGCACTAACCTTCGTCGCGTGTTATGATGAAACAATGTTTGCATCCTCTTCACTAATATTTTTGTTGTCATATTCACTCATTAAAATATCACCATCAATTTTATCATAATTCTCATCAATAAGAGTGGTATTATCTACATTCAAATCTGAAGTTTCTATTAAACCATTTTTATGAAAAATTTATTAAGAGAGCCTTTAATCAGTGAGTCCATCTTGCCTTCTTTTTCTAACCCGTTTAGCGTGTTCAGATTATTTTTTGCGCATTTCTTAATACTATAAAACTTCAAAAAATATTATATATAATAATTATTAAGAAAATAAAAAGTCATTGGGTAATGTATTTTTTCAATAAAATGTATAATCTTCTATGCACAAACAACAAAATTTTCCACAAATAACTCTACAAAATGAATCAATGAATAAAATATCTACATACAAGGAAATGAATTTGTCAAACCGTTCATAGATCAAATTAATGTTTAAAAAGAAAACATTAATTGATTATCTTATCACTAAGTTACAATTTGTCTGAAATATTTGCATATAATAATTTGAAACAAAAATTCTCTTTTACTAATTAACTCTACTAAAAAAATTAACAACGAATTTTCATGAAAACAAACATGGATATTTATCAAAAAAAATTATATTAATTAACCATCAAAAAAGACCATTAACTATTATTTAAACATCAACACTTATCCAAAATCGACCCTTATTCTACAACTATTCCAAAATAACAAAATGAATCGTCCTAAATTAGAACTTTCCCTTGCTTAGTTGTTGCCTCACATTAAGAATTATCCCAATTAATAATTATCCATTGCATTTTGTCCAAAATAACAATTTAAATTATGAATTATCCCATATTAAATATGAAAATTTTGAATTTAGAGAAATTAATAGCACATTATCACCTTTTCAATTTAATCCAGAGGAGGATAATCAACTTCAGCATCCTCATAAGGCCATCTAAAGTCTGATTAGATTTGCCACCATCAATTGGAGTTTGGAGTCGATGCCATTTGTTAGAGTTTGGATGTAACGACCTGGAATTTCGGACACCTCGTATTTAAATACCTAAACTATTTAAATATTTGAATCTTGGATTGAATTTTATTAAACTTATTTAATAACTTTATAAACCCCCTTTTTAATTGCAACTAATGATAGGAAACTTGTTTAAAAATTTTGTTTACAAATATATATTCTTCGAAGGAAAATCGATAATGTGATCCAAAATCGATTTACCGATAAACAGCTTTTTATTCAATATAAGTAGTTCGAACTCTTGTGCACTTGTCTAATGATCAAATGAACACATTAGGAACTAAATAACACACTTTGATTCATAAAGAAATGCAATATTGTGTTCCTAATGGATAAGAGATATTTACATGTTAAGGGTATTAAAGGAATTAACTAAAAGAAATAGGGTATAAAGGGGAAGTGGTGGAGCAAGTGGAAGTGAGCCTTCCATGACATGAGAGGGAGTGAGAACAAGCTTATGCAACACCATATGAAGCCTATAAGGAGAGGCATATCCTTGTATAATAATCACAAATTCACAATTCTAAAAGCAAGCTCCTTTCATGTCTTCTTCTTCTTAAAATTTCTAAAGGAAATTGTTTCAAATCGACTCAAACTTTACCACAGGCCTTAGGACAACATTACAACACCTTCTACTAAGTTATATTTTGAAAAAGTAAAGCCAACCTCTCCCGCCATCCAATGTTCGTGAGTAATTAAGGCTGGTTTGCCTTAGAAAACAAGTGAAAGTAAACAAGGAAGATAGTGGTTGCAAGATGATGGTTGGAAGTGTTCTTGAGTTTGGTTGTGTTTGGGCATGTGTTTGGCTTAGTTTTGGGTGAGTTATATCACTATCTTGTTTGTATATAATGTGTGTGTATATGTCGTGTTTGAAATATAAAGTTAATAATGACATTAACTAATTAAAGTTATAAACTTTGGACCCCTCTTGCTTTTGAAAGCAAAAGACAACTTTATATTATATAACATCACTTCTATTACAGTCTTAAACATGTGATTTGGCCTTGAGTTAATGTTTAAATGAGTTTTTTGATTGTGAGTTGAATTGAAGTATGTTTGAAAGCGTTTGAAGCGAGAATAGTCGCTATAAGTGCACTTTGATATCCCTTAATTTTAACTTGTGTAAATGCAAGTTTCATGAACTTAACTTGGGATAATTTGATTTGGTTGTTCTCTACACATATTTTGGTGTATTGGACTGTGTTAACTCACTTTTGGACCAAAGTAGCTTTAATTGGGATTAGAAGACAGAAACATAATCAGAATGACTTGAAACTTGGCAGGTACACTTAGAAGAGGCTAGGAAGGAATTCAGAAAAGTTTCATGAGAATTTGGCTCAGGAATTAAACTCGAAATTGAGTTAAGCCTATAGGTGGGGTCTGACCTAAAGATGTTCACTATTTCACCTCCACAACTTCACACCCCATTTGTACTATTCCATTGACTCGTTTTTAAGTAATACTTCAAGGATTTGTTGGGTTATTCTGATGGATTGAAGGGAAGATATTGAATGAAGTGTGACTGATAGAAGATAGCAGGAATTAACACAAAGACGATGGAAAAGAGGATCAAACAACTCAACTGGAAGAAAAAGCATGTAGGTGGAATTGACAAAATTGCTCAAGTATTATAACTCAGACCCGACCTATAGGCATAAGTCGGACCCAAGTTATAACTATGACTCAAGTTGACTTGTGCTTTTTGGTGGGACTTCATGCTATCTCTTGGACCTCGTTGCTATTGGGTCTCTGACTCCATGCTGCCTGATTCTCTATAAATACCAACCTACATGCTACCAGAAAAGGATCTTCTTTTTGTTGGATCTCCTTCAACACTCTTGGACTTGGAGCTTCCATTACACTTTCTTTACTTCTATGCTCCTCAAATAACATTTATAACTCCATTGTAAATCCTGGATCTACTAGATAGTGACCATATTGGATCAGATATAATTATTTGTAATCTAGAGAGATAACAACTAATAAAATAGATTGAAGTGGACGTAGACTGTAGATTACGTCGAACCACAATGAAACTTTTATGTATTCTTGTCTACTTTCTGCCTTTTCTTTTACTTTTATTTGAACTAGTGCTTTCATCTTGATTTTTGGGTGTTGATCCATTTTTTAGGTTAACATTTTGGTGCTTTCATTGAGAGCAAAGTTAGATTTGAAAACATGAAGCTTGATTCTGAGCTTTGGAGAAGATGAAGAGGCCTACTAGATCTAAAACTAGAGCAAGTCAACTAGATCCCAGGGGTAGCACAAGGTGTCCTTTAATTCTCACCAATCCATCAACGTGACCAAGGAAGAGATGGAGAGAATAATGAAGGAGATGCAAGATGGGATGATAATTAAACAATAGGAGATTCTGGAAGGATGTAACAACCCAAAATTTTAGTAAATTGATATTGAAATATTTAATTAATTTTAAATATTGAATTGTTATTTTTATAAGTTAAATAGCTATAATTTCAAATATAAGGAATTATTGGAATGGTAAATTTTGTTAATTGGAATAGTAATTTTAATATTAGAATTTGTTTAAATAATCCAACCTGGGATTTAATGTTAATGCAAATGATTGGAAAATCTTATTTGAATTCAACATAAATAAGAATGATGATAATAGACTTTTAAATTTGAATTTAAAGGTAATTTATTTGGTTTTAAATATTCGTTTTAATCAACGTGTAAAATAGCCCTTTGAGACATTGTCTCGGATTTCGATGAAACCAGTGTCATTGGATTCGTAATAGTGAGTTATAGTATGCCATCGAATTTCATAGTGATTGGACGTATCGTTTGGGTGTGCGAGATCGAAATGCGTAGAAATTAATTTCAGAAATTTATAAAATAATTGGGTTTGAAAAGCTATCTTCTACATATGATCGAATTAGGTCTCGAGTCCATTGAGTTCGAAGTAAGGGTATTCGCCAGGTGGCAAGCCTCGTTTGGAGTTCGAAATTTTAGGGTGCTTTGAATGAATATTTTAAAATTAAATAATATATTAATATATATTTTCTTCAATCACCATTCTTAGCCCATATCACCCACATCTAAGCCCATCACCTAAGCTATATTATCGCATTCGTTAGAAGCAGTTCCCCATTTTGCTTTTTTTTTTCAATTTAAACCATTTTCATCTAATGGCCATGGCGAATTGGAGCCACTAGAGGCCGAGATAGGTTATGACCCCAACTACAAAAACGTTTGTCTCGATGAATAGAAAGGGATGGACTGTTGGATCGAGCCATAGCAAAGCCAGGTGGAAGTAGTTCGCCTTGAATGGCATCATTCGTTGGGTCGTTTCTGGCGAATTAGAGGCACGCGCAGATATGAGGTGCGACAAGGTGGGTCGCGTGCGGCGGCGTGGGTCTCACGAGCCGCGGAGGCAGCGTGGTCGAGGGGATCGCGACTTTGATTTGACATGGTCGATTTTGTTCGTGCCTGGAAGAATGCACGAGCGAGAGAGGGGGAAGGTAAAGAAAATTAAGTTTTAAATTTAGTTAAGTTTAGTTAATTATAATTTAATTATTTCAAGAGCTCATTATTTCATAACTTTTTCATACGAAGTCAAAATTGAATGCGATGAGTTGCGTTGCATTCGTATCAGTGAATTCTACGCTATAGAATTGGATTGGATTGATTTGGAGATCATAGGAGTTTAGGTTCAAATTAAACATCTGTTTAATTTTAAATCAAACCAAAACGCTTTGGCAACTACTAAAATCAAGGTGAGCTAATCTTACATTTTTGGTTAATCAGAAATATTATATAGTTAATAAAATTTATTTATTGGATGTGTGGATATTTTATTGTTGATTGTTACTGACTATTTGGATGATTTACTATTTTATATTGTTGGTTTGCCTATATTCCCGCCTCTAGAGCAAATGAGACCCTATTACGTTTCCGTGTAAGAGTGGATTACCCTTTGTATACGATCCCGCCTCGAAGTAGTTGATTTATATTATTTGGTTATATATTGTATGTGATGCAGGGGGACGGGTTGGAGGGATCAACTAGATTCCTTACACTATTGATTTTACTTTTCAGATATATATATATATATTGTGATATATGACTTGTTGGATGCCATATTTGATGACATGGATATGATTTTGCTTATTTAGTGCTTTAGTAGCACTGGCCTTATTTGGTATTTTAAAATATTATAAACTAATGTTTTGATTTAAAAGGGATTGGTCTTGGAAATTATATATGTTTTAATAATTTTTCTAAATTAATTAAAGAAGAAATTTATTTTAAAATAAAAAGTATGATTTTTAGACATTATAAATTAATAGTTTTATAAAATATTTTAAATAGAGATTTTTGAACTATAAAATAAAGATTTTTAAAATCTTAAAATAAGTCCGATTTTATTATAAAGGGATATGTTCTTTAAATGAAAATAGAAATATTTTGATATAAATATTTATTAACCATTTTATATAACGTATATATATATATACGTACATATATTAAAATTTATTTACAAATATGAGATATATAAGTGTGATAATATATTAAAGCGATATTTTACAAATTATGTGAAGATTTGTAAAATTGTATTTTGTTAATAAAAGTATGGATTTATAAATGGTGTTTATAAATTAAAGGAAACTATTATCATTTAATAAATTGGAGAAATAAATTAAACGGTGGGTTTAATATAAGATGTGGAATGTTGTTTAGAAAATAGTTGATTTTATTTTGGAAAAAATGAAAATGAGGATGGATTGAAGATGTTTAACGATATTTTACAAATAGAAAGGAATTTATAAAAGAAATTCATAAACATGGAAGCAACGTTATAAATGGATTGTAATTGATGTTTAAAATGGGATTTTTATAAATAAGCGAGATTTATAAAGAGATGGAGTTATGAATGGAGTTCATAATAAAAATAATTTATGAAAGGAAGTTTTATAAAATAAAAAGAGATTCATAAATATAGTTTTATAAATATGGAAATGATTATGTGAAAATTTTAGTATGGGTTTTTATCAAGGAAATATAATATTGTTTAAAGCTTATTTATTTGTATTTAATATTGTTTTACAGTTATTTATCAATATTTTTAACATTTTGAAAGTTAGTTATTTAAATAATTAATATGGTTTGAAATTAATAACTTTGATTTATTAATAATGTTTTGGAAATTAATTAATATTATTTATAATAAAGTTAGAGATTAATTATTATTGTTTATTCATAATGGTTGAAATTATTAACTATTATCTTAATAAATGTTTTGGAATTATTAACTATTATTTTTTATAATGTTATTATTAATAATTATTATTATATAATAGAAAAGGATTATTTATTTATTAATAAATTTTTTGAGATTTATAAATAGAGTTTTGTAAATAGTTTTAAGGATTTATAACATAGTTTTATAAATGGTATTTTTAGATTTATAAAAGAGTTCGTAATTACTCTTAGATATTTCTAAAGGGATTTTATAGATTTATAAAAGGAGTTTTATAAATAGTTTACGGATTTACAATGAGTTTGTAAAGGAGTTTTAGAAATGTATAAAAAGAAATTATAAGTGATTGGAATTTATAAAAGAGATTATATATAACTTCCTAAGATTTATAAAATATTTTATAAATTGTTTTATAAATTTATAGCAGAGTTTATAAATGTATTAGAATTGTATAAAAGGAAATCTTCCTCAATGTTTGGTGAACATGCTTATGCCGTTGAGATAAGTATACCAATATTTTTCCAAGTATTGAAATATGGAGATTTGTGGATATATATCTTTGTAAAAGGATTTGATACAATATTTATGTAACGACCCGTAAATTTTAACTATTTTAATAACGTAATTTACTGAATTTTGTGAAATTTTAATATAATAGAATTTGAAATATAAATTTAATATTTGTAATACATCTAATTAGACGTAGCAATTGGTAAATTTTCATCAGATAATATGGAAGTTATTTTTGTGTAATTTTATTTCAATTCAAATCAGTTAATATTTGATGATAATAAAATGTTTTCCAAACCTAAATATTTTTATACAATAAATTTGTAAATCATCTTCTGTTTCATCAAATTTGGATTGTTATTGCTCCGTTTATCTTATTTTCGACAAAATAGCAGCATTTTCAGTAACTGAATATCAACTTTTGATTCGATGGTCGTATCGCTGATATTTATGTACCATCTTGTTCGTCTCGTCATGCTGAAGTCTAGGATATATTCATTTGTGCATTTCGGAGTTTGGAACACGACGAAATCGGTGAACCGATCAGTCGTTCCGGTTCCACATTCGAGACTTTTGGTCTCTTTTGCCTTTTCAGCTATCCACGTGAATTCAAACGGTCATCAACAATTATTATTCATCCTTTGACCTTTACTATTCCAACATTCATTAATTTTACTGGTTCGTTTTTTTTTGTACATGTCCATTTTTGTACCCGTTCATTTTTTTTATGCGTTCAAGACTTTTAGGCTGCTCAATTCACGTTCAAAATATTTGCCTGACTTCACTCCTCTTCTCATTCTCGTGCTCATTCTTTTCCTCTGCTCAAAACATTTTCATAGTAAGTTTCCTTCTTCTTCCCAATGCAAGTCTAGCCTTCACCGCACCCTCTTCCCATTTCTCCTCCCTTCCTCCGCGAGCCACACCCCACCACCCTTATCTCCACCAAACCCAATCATCCCACCGATCCCCTGTACCCATATTCACTCTTCCTCCTCCTTTCTCTCTCCCAGGCCGAGGGCAGCCAACCCGAGCCAAAGACGTCGGCAACCCATGCAAGCACTCTTCCTTCGCATCTTCCGCTTACCTTGCCATCTTCTACCCTCTAATTTCTATTTTAAGGTAAGTTATATTTATAATATGTGTTTAGTCTGTTTGTTTATAATGTACGTAATCTATTTGCTTACATATAATAGGTTTAAATTGCATATATATGATGGTTATATATATATATTAGTTTATAGTTGAAGTTTGTGTTGGTTTATAACAGTAGAAGCATATATGCGTATATATCTTATATATATTAAGTTTTATATACATGTATTTATATAAGTTTTGTTATATATAAAGATATGCATGTTGTTGTGTGTGTGTACATATATATATATATATATATATATATATATTTCTATATAAAGATATGCTTCCCATCTTTATAAGTTTATTTTTCTAAAACTACGGTCATGGGTGTTATAGTTTTTTATATATAATATTATATAAGATCTATATACATTAGTACTCACTGTTCTGTTAAGATTTATATATATATATATTATACATAAGTTACAGATCAGCTATATATTTGTTATATATTTATATACTATTGAGTCAAAGTGTACATGTATATTGGATTTTAGTAATATTGATTTTTCCATTGTGTATATACATGTTCGGTCTGGGTATGTATATATAATTTACAGTTTACAGTTTTAGATTTTAAATCGTTTACAAGTATATATGTAGAAATATGTATTATTTTAAAAGATTTATATATATATATATGTATTACATATGATTTGTAATAACTATAATATATATAACCTGATGTTAGTTCAGTCATGCAAGTTGATAGTCAGTCCTTGTAATCTATTTTCTCTTCTCTGCTCCTACTAGTTTGATTTATAATTTGTTTTGTTTTCCAGAAGTATATGTATAGAACTGTTGTATATAATATGTTAATGTAGCAGCTGTATATAGTTTAAGTATATATATATATATATAACAGTTAGTTTATATATTAGTATTTATATATATAATATGTTTAAGTGTTAACATTTATGCGGTTACATATATAGATATAGTTTATATACTATACTACCAGGGTTGCATATAAGAATGATGAGATACTGTTTATTCAACATTGTTGATTTTAAAGTATTATAAGTATGCAAGTTTATATATATTAGTGTTACATATATGTTATAATATGGCAGAGTATATATAGGTGCATATGACTTGTTGGAGTTTATAATTATATTATAATAAAGTAAGTTATTTTGATTTCTGTGATATACCATATATGTTGATTTTGTTTGATCTAGGATGTTTCAAAATTAATACCCGCATAGAGTTTTATTTTAATTAAATAGATGTGTATTTATATATATAGTTATATGAGAAGCTTGGCAATTTTATAATGAAACAATGATATTTATATATAAATAGTTAGAATATATATGAGTTTTAGTTTAAAAACAATGATTTTGAAATACATTTACATTTAATTTAATATGTGTTTAAATTTAGAATATGATCTTTATATATATAAATAGTATATATATCTATATATTGGAATTCACTTATACCAATTATCTTCATCGATCCAGTTCTGATTTGAATTCGTCTATTCCTTGTTATCAGCTTTGATCATCGAATTCGTGCCTGGATTCGTCACTTGATGCAGCCCAGAAAGAAGAAGTCATAGGTCGTGTGTGACCTAACATGTTGATAGGTCGAGTCCGACCTAAAGGGGAAGCTAACGAGTAAACATTTTGTGAAGCATTGTGGGAAGTTGAAGTTTTAGGTCGTAAGCGACCTAACGGGTTTGAGAATGGCGAGCTAAAGCAAAGGCCTAGGTCGCTGGAACGACCTAACAGGGTGCAACGAGCTAACGGGTTGAAGGGAAAGGTGCTACGACCTAAAAGGAAACGACCTATGTTAGGTCGCAGGAAAATGGAACGACCTAAGTTAGGTCGCGAGAAGATGTGGAAAGACTTAGGTCGTGAAGACTTAGGTCGTGAAGACTTAGGTCGAGAAGACTTAGGTCGTGAAGACTTAGGTCGCGCAGTCTTTCTAAAGCCGCTTCTTTTAGGTCGCAAACGACCTAACTCTGCTGCATCTTAGGTCGCATGAAGAGATCCGGAGCCATATTCTTAGGTCGCTGCTGCCGCGTGCTCTTAGGTCGCTCATTGGTTAAGTTGTTCAATGTTAGGTCGTTGAGTAATTTCTTGAGTCGCGTCTGTTGTGTAGGTCGTTGCCGACCTATGTGTTGTAAAGTGTTGAGTTGTATTTGCTTATGTTGTACTATCTTTAGGTCGTGATGTTTGTTAGGTCGTGGACGACCTAAGTGTTTGAAATTTTGTTCTGTTTTGGCGTGTTGAGTTGTAGCCTATAAATAGGCATGTTTGGTCATTTGTAATAGTTTAGATGATTTGAAATAAAAACTTTGTTTTGTTAGCTTTGTGCTTTCACCAAATTGGTAGTTGAGTGTAATCTCCTATCTCCACTCTCGGATAATCGAGTGCGCTCGATTCAACGACAGCTGAAGCCGATTCACAGAATCTAGTGCGCTAGATCAACGTGTGAAGAATCGCAGATCTTTGAACACGGTATCGTGCGCGATCAACGTGTTCGGGATAGCTAGAATTCGGTATCTTTGGATCAACGAATTTGGGCATTTCAGTATTCATCAATCCACCGATTGCTACTTTCATCGTTCTACCTTGTTTTTGTATAATCCGCTGTGTCAGTTTGGTATCAGAGCTTGTTTTAGCCAATCATAGCTAAATCGAGTCTTGGAGCCAATTCTTTGAAGAAGTTTGAAGAGTTGAAGTGTTAGCCGAGCTTGAAGTGTAGAGCCGAGCTAAGTAGAAGTGTGGAGATCGAAGTTTGCATTATTTTTAGAAGTTGTGTTCGTCGTGTTCATCATACTTTTGCAACAAAGTGGGAGTTTCCGATCCATTTCATTTTGGATCAAAGTTCGAGAGTTGTTTGAATTTGGCCGTGGTTGTTTGCGCGCCAAAAGAGAAGTTTGAAGTTGAAGATCGTACATCATTTGGTAGCTTTTAATTTGTCCGAGCCGAGAATTGAAGAGTTGTGAAGTATTCAATCATGCTGCCAAGGAGAGCTAATCGACATCAAAACGTTGAAGCATTGTATCGAAGAGAAGAAGCTGATGAGATGGAGCAAAGAATTAATGAAAACTTTAGTGAAAAGCTTAATGAAGGGATTGGACGATTAGAGAAGATGATGTTAGAGATGAACCAAAATCGGAGAAGGGTTTCACCTGAATCTAACCATAGGGGAAGTCGAGTCTCACCACATTACAATCAAGAAAGAAGTGTTGATGATGATCAAAGACGTGGGAGGAATGTGAATGATCGAGAACGGAGGAATGTAGATAGAAGGGATGATGGTGGAAGACGTTATGGCAGTAGAGATGTTGATGGTCAGGATCGACATCGATATACATTTGATTTTGAAGAGGAGTATGATGGTGGAAGTGTTCATGGACAAGGACGTGGACAAGGAAGAAATCAGTCGGAGTATGATCATAAGTGGGAATCTGGGATGAAGACTGAAATTCCAGAGTTCAAGGGTGGTATGCAAGCTGAAGAGTTTTTGGACTGGTTGTCTAATGTGGAGGAGATTTTTGACTTCAAGGAAGTTCCAGAACATCGTAGAGTGAAGTTGGTTGCTACAAGGTTGAGAGGTAGAGCTTTGGCATGGTGGAAACAAACCAAACTTACACGTGAACGGATGGGGAAGTCAAAGGTTGAATCATGGGAAAAGATGAGGAAAATGATGAAAGCCACATTCTTACCTTATAACTATCAGTCGCTTATGTATTAGAGGTTGCAAAATTGAGACAAGGGACGAAATCTGTGAATGACTATGCTGACGAATTTTATCAACTGATTGCAAGGAATGATATTATGGAGACAGAGGAACAATTGACAGCTAGATTTGTTGGGGGATTGCGAATGCAGATTCAGGATATGGTTAACATGTTTGATCCCAGATCTGTAGTGGAAGCACACCAAAAAGCATTGGCTTGGGAGAGACAGGGACGACGAGGTGGTGGTGTGTTTACAAATTCCAACAATCCAGTGAAGGGTGTTAGTGGAAGTTCTAATGTTTCAAAAGCTGTTGCAAAACCAGTTGTGAGTGAGGTTGGGAAGATGAAAGTCAGTAATGGTTTCAAGTGTTATAATTGCCAAGAAATGGGCCACAAAAGTAATGAATGTCCAAAGCCGAAGAAGAGAGCTATGATAGCAGAGGTTGAGGATGAGGATGAAGAAGCTGAATGTTCCAATTCACCACCTGATGAGGAGGAAGAAGAAGTGTCGGGAGACGAAGGTTGTAATCTGATGATGAGGAGGTCTTGTTTGACATTAAAGCTAGAGGAGGATTGTAGTTGGTTGAGGAGCAATATATTTCAGTCGACATGTACTATTCTGGGGAAAGTTTGTAAATTTGTTATTGATGCTGGAAGCTATGATAATATAATTTCTTCAGAGGCTGTGAGGAAGTTGGCATTGAAGACTGAGAAACATCTGAAACCGTACAAGTTGGCTTGGTTGAGGAAAGGCGGGGAGGTGAAGGTTGGACGAAGGGCTTGTGTGAATTTTTCAATTGGAAAGAAATACAAGGATGAAATCTGGTGCGATGTGGTAGATATGGATGTCTGTCATTTGTTGCTGGGGAGACCGTGGCAGTATGATAGGGCGGTGCAACATGATGGGCGAACCAACAGTTACAGTTTCATGTTTGAAGGCACGAAGATTACTCTAGTTCCAAAGAAGCAACCACAAGAAGAAAACAAATTGGAGGAGATTGAAGAGCTGAAAACATTATTATCCCTGAAGGAGTTTGTTAAAGAAGTCGAAGAGGAGCCGGAAGTATTCTTGTTAATTGGGCGTGAGAGCAGTGAAGAGGTTGAAATTCCAGAGGAAGTGAAACCAGTATTGAAAGAATTTGAGGATGTATTTCCAGAGGAGTTACCAAAGGAGTTACCGCCACTGAGAGACATTCAACATCAAATAGATCTTGTTCCGGGTGCTGTATTGCCACATAAACCACACTATAGAATGAGTCCGAAAGAACATGAAGAGTTGCGTAGGCAGGTAGAGGAATTGCTTGAACAGGGACGTATACAGGAGAGTTTGAGTCCGTGTGCTGTAGCTGCATTACTCGTACCGAAGAAGGATGGCTCATGGAGAATGTGCACAGATAGTAGAGCATTGAACAAGATAACGGTCAGATACAGATTTCCGATGCCGAGGCTTGATGATCTGTTAGATCAAATCAGTGGGTCAGTAATCTTTTCTAAGATTGACTTGAAGAGCGGTTATCATCAGATTCGCATTAGACCAGGGGACGAATGGAAGACAGCATTCAAGACGAGGGAAGGATTGTATGAATGGCTGGTAATGCCATTTGGTCTATCGAATGCACCGAGTACATTCATGAGGGTGATGAATCAAATTTTCAGGCCGTACATTGGGAAATTTGTGGTGGTTTAATTTGATGATATTCTGATCTACAGTGCTAGTACAGAAGAGCATGTTCAGCATTTGAAGAAAGTGTTAATTATCCTTCGTGAAGAACAATTCTACGCTGCTACGAAGAAGTGTGTTTTTATGGCGAGGAGTGTTTTATTTCTGGGATATGTTGTATCGGAAGGAGGAATACAGGTTGACCAGAGTAAAGTCGAAGCAATTAGAGATTGGCCACAACCCAAGACGATAACGGAAGTTCGAAGTTTTCATGGGTTGGCTTCATTTTATCGGAGGTTTATTCCACACTTTAGTAGTGTGATGGCGCCTGTGACTGATTGTATGAAAGGTAAACAGTTTGCATGGACGAAGGAAGCAGGGGTTGCTTTTGAGCGAATCAAAGAACTTTTGACATCAGCACCAATTCTAGTATTACCAGATTTTCAGTTGGTATTTAAACTACATACTGATGCATCCAAGGTTGGGATTGGAGGAGTGTTGAGTCAGAGGGGACGTCCTATTGCATATTTTAGTGAGAAGCTATCGGGAGCGAAGATGAGATATAGTACATATGATGTGGAATTTTATGCTGTTGTGGAAGCTATTAAACACTGGAGACACTATCTATTTCAGAAAGAGTTTGTTTTGTACACTGATCATGAGGCGTTGAAGCATTTACAAAGGCAAGACAAGATTTCAGCAAGACATGCATCATGGATCGCCTATTTACAACAGTTTACGTTTGTGGTGAAGCATAAATCTTGAGTGACGAATCGTCTTGCGGATGCGTTGAGCAGAAGGAACCATTTGTTAACTACAATGAAGGTCGAAGTGACAGGGTTTGATGTGATACCAGAAGTAATTGTTGAAGATCCTTACTTTATGAAGCTTGTAGATAAAGTCAAGAATGGGGAGACGGATGAGTTTATGATGGTAGATGGTTTTCTGTTCAAAGGAAATCGATTGTGCATACCAGATTGTAGTTTGAGAATGAAAATTGTGAAGGAGCTACATGAAGAAGGCCACGTGGGTAGAGACCGTACACTACAGCTGATTTCTCAATCTTATTTTTGGCCATCGATGAGAAAAGAGGTTGAGCGATTTGTGGAACGATGTCATATCTGTCAGGTTTCGAAAGGAACTGCGACCAACGCTGGATTATATATGCCGTTACCTGTACCAACTAAGCCTTGGGTTGATGTGAGTATGGACTTTGTGTTGGGATTGCCGAGAACGCAGCGTGGTAATGATTCCATTTATGTGGTGGTTGACCGATTTTCGAAAATGGCACATTTTATTGCTTGTAAGAAGACGGCGGATGTTGTTCATGTTGCTCAGTTATTTTTCAAAGAGATATATCGACTTCATGGATTGCCAGAATCTATTGTGTCGGATAGAGATACTCGTTTTCTGAGTCATTTTTGGCTAAGTTTGTGGAAGATGGTGGGAACAAAATTGAAGTTTAGTAGCGCTTACCATCCACAAACTGATGGGCAAACGGAGGTGGTTAACAGATCGCTGGGGAATTTATTGCGATGTCTGGTGAAAGATAATCTGAAGAGTTGGGATATGAAGTTATGTCAAGCTGAGTTTGCACATAATCATGCAGTCAATCGAAGTACTGGGTTCAGTCCATTCCAGATTGTTTATTCAAGCTTACCAAAAGGGCCGTTGGATTTGACGATAGTACCACAACCAAAGGTAACTGTTAAACGAGCTGTCGATTTTGTTGAGGGGGTGACTGAATGTCATAAAATCGTTCAGGAACGATTGGAAAAGGAAAATGAGAAGTATAAACGATCTGCATATTTGAAGCGAAGAAATGTTGAGTTTAATGAAGGAGATATGGTATATGATGTGTTAACAAAAGATCGTTTTCCAATGGGCGCTTATAACAAGTTGAAAGCCAGAAAAATTGGTCCTGTAATAATTGTGAAACGGATCAATGAAAACGCTTATACTGTATCATGGAGATGAGTTCGTTGTGGGGAAAGAGGACGCAAATTCGAGGGCGAATTTTTTTCAACCTAGAGAGGATGATGCATCCCAGAAAGAAGAAGTCATAGGTCGTGTGCGACCTAACATGTTGATAGGTCGGGTCCGACCTAAAGGGGAAGCTAACGAGTTAACATTTTGTGAAGCATTGTGGGAAGTTGAAGTTTTAGGTCGTAAGCGACCTAAAGGGTTTGAGAATGGCGAGCTAAAGCAAAGGCCTAGGTCGCTGGAACGACCTAACAGGGTGCAACGAGCTAACGGGTTGAAGGGAAAGGTGCTACGACCTAAAAAGAAACGACCTATGTTAGGTCGCAGGAAAATGGAACGACCTAAGTTAGGTCGCGAGAAGATGTGGAAAGACTTAGGTCGTGAAGACTTAGGTCGTGAAGACTTAGGTCGCGCAGTCTTTCTAAAGCCGCTTCTTTTAGGTCGCAAACGACCTAACTCTGCTGCATCTTAGGTCGCATGAAGAGATCCCGAGCCATATTCTTAGGTCGCTGCTGCCGCGTGCTCTTAGGTCGCTCATTGGTTAAGTCGTTCAATGTTAGGTCGTTGAGTAATTTCTTGAGTCGCGTCTGTTGTGTAGGTCGTTGCCGACCTATGTGTTGTAAAGTGTTGAGTTGTATTTGCTTATGTTGTACTATCTTTAGGTCGTGATGTTTGTTAGGTCGTGGACAACCTAAGTGTTTGAAATTTTGTTCTGTTTTGGTGTGTTGAGTTGTAGCCTATAAATAGGCATGTTTGGTCATTTGTAATAGTTTTGATGATTTGAAATAAAAACTTTGTTTTGTTAGCTTTGTGCTTTTACCAAATTGGTAGTTGAGTGTAATCTCCTATCTCCACTCTCGGATAATCGAGTGCACTCGATTCAATGACAGCTGAAGCCGATTCATGGAATCTAGTGTGCTAGATCAACGTGTGAAGAATCGCAGATCTTTGAACCGGTATCGTGCGCGATCAACGTGTTCGGGATAGCTAGAATTCGGTATCTTCGGATCAACGAATTTGGGCATTTCAGTATTCATCAATCCACCGATTGCTACTTTCATCGTTCTACCTTGTTTTTGTATAATCCGCTGCGTCATCACTCAACCCATTGTAGAATCTCTCTATCCTCGAAAGGTGAGCAATCACTCATGATTAATGTTCTTATATTTATTAAATTTGATTTCAATTGAAACGACAATTGAAATATGCTGCTGTTAGTTATTTACATTGATATATATGCCATTATCTGTATATGTTCACCTATGACATCTGACACCATTATCTGTTATTTATCACTGATGATATATGCCTGTTACTGATTGTTATATTATTATCATTATTGTTATCGCTCTGCAAGTTCCATGTTAGTATAGAATTCACTATGGGTTGAAATGATACATACCCGAACGATCGGTAGAATAGGAGAAAATCATTATGGGTTGAAATGATAAACCCAAGCGGGTTGAAAAGATATATACCCGTATATATATTTAAATTGCGGATTGAAATGATAAATATCTGTATCACTTGACCATAGGATAGAAAATTATATACAAACACCGTTGGTCTATATATAAACATTTTGAAAATGATTTCTATGATTTTGAAAGGAAATATATGGTTTTAATAAATATTGATTTTAAGATTTATTAAAGTTGATTTAATAAAGTTGATTTAATAAAGTTGATTTAATAAAGTTGATTTAATCAATATAAGATATGTTTAAGTATTTATGAAAAATTTATATTCTCAAATATAGAGTTTATAATGTTTCAGGCTGAAAGATAAATTTGAAATTGATTTGGAATTTATTAAATTTGAAATTTTAAGATATGTTTTATAACTTGAATTTGACTAAAAGTGACTTAAATAAATATTTCAAACTTATATAAATTTAAATGGGATATTTTATTTATTTAATTTGTAAATTGAAGTTGTATTTAGATGTTATTGAAATGATTAAGTTAATATTTCAAACTAAATAATAGTAAAGTGAATTTGATATGTATATGAAATTATCGAATTTAGATTTGAAATGTTGAATATAAAGCATTGAAATATATTGAAATGAAATGGTTTATTTGGGGTTCAAATCTGCATTTGAAATCGATAATAATTCAAAATGGTTTATTGAGAAACTGAATTTAGTGGAAATTGATGAATTTAGATTTAATTAAATTTGAATTTTGGAATTCGAGTTGATTCGAATCGATTTGTGAAAGTTGAAGAAGCTATTTTATTATAAAATGTAATTTTATATTATATTTAAAACTATTTATATATTTTACTTTATAAACTATTTTAATATAAACTATTTTTAATATAAACTATTTTAATATAAACTATTTTAACTTATAACTATTTTATATAAACTATTTTACTTTATAAACTATTTTATTATATATACTAATTTTAATATTGTAACACCCATAATTTTTAATAAATATTTTTAAATTAATTTTATTTGGAAACTTTGATTTTTAATCAATTTTAAATTAAAAGTTTGGAATTTTCCAATATATTTTGGATTTTGTTTCTATTTTATTTTCCAAATATAATAAATTAATAATTTTCTCGAAATGTTATATTTTGGTCAAACTTTGACTTTTAATTGAAATTTTAAATTTTGATTTTTATTTCTAATCTTTTTCTTTGAAGCAGTATTTGTTTTTGATATCCGTTCTGTTTTTCGATTCGTCAAATTTTGTTTTATACTTTTTAAAATTTATAAATTTTAGCGTTTTACATACAATTATTTTCTGTATTTCTATTATCTATTTTCTATTTTTATTTACATCTTTTATTTTGTTTGAGGTTTGTTATTTATTTATGTCGATTTGTTTGGGTTTAGACTTTGATATTAGGCTTGGAATTCAAAAGACGTAAGTTACTTTATTTTGCCTATTCATTTGCCTAACTTTTCCACTTCTAGCCATTCTCTTCATAGCCGTACAAACTCACTTCTCATCATATTGTTCGCGTACAAAACTTCATAACTTCTTCTCATTTCATTTTGCATTCACCTGAGAAAAATTGGTAGTAAGTCATGGCTTCTTCCTCTTCTTTTTTTTGCTTTTCCTTTTGTTCTTCTCTTCTATGCTCGGCCTCTACCATAACCATCACCTATTGTCGACCATCTCACCACTCCTCCACCACCTGATCGGCCAGCTACACCTCCTCCAGCCTGACATGACCCTGGGCATGACCATGATCCACAAACATCACCACAAAACAATTACAAACCCCTAGCTGAACTCCATTGAATCATCCCTTTCCTTTTGTTTTCCTCGGCCTCCACCACCACTAGCTCCTCCTCCAGCACGTGACTGACCTAACATGACCATAGCCTGACCACACTGACCAGACCACCTGAGCCCTTGTTGAACCAGACTTAGCATAGGGCCGAGCCATAAATGCCTAGGCCGAACCCAAAGTGGTTGCATCCCCCTTGCCCTTTTGCCTTCACATGAATTGTAACTCCTACCCCCTTCAACTTCCTTGGCCGTGCCTTCAATTTTTTGACCAATTCAAGCCTGAACCAGACCTTGGCCGAGCCTTAGTGATGTGGTCTAGCCCATTTGCCTATGTGGCCGAGCCACTTATTGTTCAAATTTTGTTTTCCTTTTGTTCTTTCTATTTTGCTTTGTCAATTCTTATTGTTTTAATTTATTTTTGTGTTGAATATATATGCTTATATATGTTGTATATTTTGTTGTTACAAGGTCTGCATCTTGGCTCATCATCACCTCCTCGAATCTAGTCGTGCTTTGCGGAGTTTGGATTTGTGTTTTGAAATTTATCTCTAGCTTTAAAAGGTGAGTTTATCACTCTCGACAAATCGTACTTATATAAATGTGAAACAATGTCACTTGAATTGTAGTAGTTGATATGCTATGTTATATGATCACATCTGCCTGTTATCTGACATTATATGATGATATTACCTGATATATACCTGTTACATTACCTGATATGACATGCTATGTTTTACTGTTTATTTATATTTCTGTTTCTCACACTACAAGTTCCCTTTCACTATGGGTTGAAAGGATACATACCCGAACGGACTTTAGAATAAGGAAAAGTCGTTATAAGCTGAAATGATAGGATCGAGCGATTTTTATTTATTTGACTTGGGATTGCGGGTTTGGAATGATTAACCCCGGAATTTTGACTAATTACGGATTGAAATGATTAACCCCGGAATTTTGACTAATTACGGATTGAAATGATATATTATCCGTATCACTTGACCTAGGTTAGAAAAATATTATACAGACCCGTGGTTAATTTAAAATGATTTTTTAAAATTTTTTAAGTATTTTTAAATGTAAAAATATGAAATTTTAACTTAAATTGGATTTAAATGATTTAAATAGTGATTTTCTATAAGTTAAAATTTTATAAGTTGATAAATGGTTTAAATTGAAATTTTAAATTTGATTTAACTTAATAATTGAAATTTGATTAAAAAAGGGAATTTAAACTTAACTTAGTAATTAAAACATTTTAGTTATGAAATGGATATTTTTTAAAAGAAAGAAATATTAAGATTGTGTGTTAAAAACGAAGAGTTAAGCAAATTATAATGTAAATTTGACTTAATGAATGAATTATAATTAAATTGGATATTTATCTAATAAAATGTTATTTTATTAAAATTATAAGTTAAGTAATATCCAAATAAATAATTTTGAAAAGTGGAATAAGTTTGATAAGTTAAAAATGAGAAAAAGTTGAAAATATATTATTTTAAATTGTTATAATAAACCTATAACAGAAATTGTATCGTTTCAGAAACGTTGTGGTTTTAATGTAGTGATTTTTCCAAATTTCTATTATACCTACTGACAGTTGCTAAGTGCTGCTGTTTCTGTAATCGAACTGTGTTATGAAATAATTACCACTATATTTACTATAGCAGTTTATAAGTGCTGCGGATTCTGTAAATGAACTGTTTCCTAAAATAATACTACTATGCCTACTGTAGCACTTTGTAAGTGCTGCCGTTTCTAAAGCTGAACTGTTTTGAAACTAATATACCAACTGTAACACTTTGTAAGTGCTGCTGTTTCTGAAATTGACAATGTTTTGAAATACTACTATATATACCGTAACACTTTATAAGTGCTGCAGTTTCTGAAAAATACTGTTTTTGAAATTGTTATAATTGAATGAATGAACTTGAATATGCTATAATCCTGGAAATTGAATATTTGATTAGAAAGTATAATGACTTCACTTTTAAATGGTTTAAATGGATTATTTTGATTTGGAATATAAACCATTTTGAAATTTATAACCACGGGTTATAATAACGATTGGTTGTTAAAGAGACCGGGATCGGATATGTACGTACTCTCTGTCGATACCGAAATCCACTTTAACAACTGTGTACGCAGTGGAGATTCCAGAATGAAGTAGGATGGTGACGATGATCCTAAGGTATTTTATGTGGACCTAACTCCCGTGAGTTAGCATAAGGTGGCTAAAACAGGAGCGATTCTGGGCTAATGAGGTAGCTCCTCTGATCAGACACATTCCATCGTATACCATTCTATTACTTTGTGATTGATTGGGTGCACCACTTGATTTGGGAGTGTGGCTCGAGGTGGGCGATTGCTGCGGCTCTGCGTTACCACCGGTTCGGATGCGTAATTGGTATATCTACCCTGGCATTGCCTAGTTGTGCCGTGTCACTTACCCTAGCGTGCTTTACTACGAGTTTGATTTGTGTCGTACCTATGGAGTATCTCTTGGTAGCTCCAGTTTACGGGGTATTTTGGTACTATACAAACTATTGGCACTATATATGTGTTAAGGTTGAAAATGTAAAGCCTTAACTCTATTTTTAAGTAAGTTTACTTTATTGTAGATATTATTATAATAGCGTATATTACTACATAGTAGATAGTTTAACGGATCCTTAGAGGATGGGCGATCCCAAGCATCCTTTAAGTTACTTGTGCATTTCTATTGCAGTTCACTTGAGTTGGTTTACATTGTATAAGTATGTATGTCCTGACTCGAGTGTTTGTGTTTTTGCTTTACACTCGGGTCAGCCTGAGTATTACAGCTTTGGATTCACCTTCTGGAGCTAGAGATTGATGGAGTTTATCTGTCCATCTAGTTGTCTTTCCATTTCAGTTATTTCTTTCAGCTTTGCTTATGTAATTGTGAACTTATGTATTCAGACTTCTGTTGTATCAGTTTTTCAGACTATGGTATTTTGTATCTGTTTTGAGACTATGTATTGTAGTGGCTTCATGAACCACTATGTATTTTATTTTCCGCTGCGAGTTATTCTGATATTCCGTGTCTGTGATTCTGTGATTGGTTTTATTTGCTCCAAATTTATTTACAATCTATTGTTTTGTATTATTCAAGTCTGACATGTGTGGTTTTATTATCGATTTGAATGGTCCAAAATAGTGGGTCGTTACAAATATCTAAACTGTTTAAGAGGAAAGTTTTATGGATTCCAAATGCTATGATTTCAAAGTTATGATTTCAAAGTGCTATGAATTTCAAGGTTTTGATTTCCAAGGTGTTTTGATTTTTAAAGTACTATGATTTGGAAGTGAATATATTTGAAATGGAAATGATATCGTATTGATTTGGTTTTTGAGAATGGAAATGATATTTTGGTTTTGGAGTATAAACTATTTTGAAATGACCGCGGTGTTATAATAATGTTTGGTTATTAAAGAGACCGGGACCGGATATGGGCATACTCTCTGTCGATACCAAAAACCACTTTAACAACTGTGTACGCGGTGGAGATTCCAGAATGAAGTAGGATGGTGGCGACGATCCTATATGAGGTATATACGTGGACCCGACTCCCATGAGTTGGCATAAGGTGGCTAAAACAGGAGTAATTGACGGGCTAATGAGGTAGCTCCTCTAATCAAACACATTACATCGTATGCCATTCTATTACTTTGTGATTGATTTGGTGCACACCCTTGATTCGGGAATGTGGCTCGAGGTGGGCGATTGCTGCGGCTCTACGTTACCACCGGCCCGAAAGTGTAATTGGTATATCTACCCTTGAATTGCCTAGTTGTGCAGTGTCACCTACCATAGCGTGCTTTACTACGAGTTTGATTTGTGTCGTACCTATGGAGTATCCTCTGGTAGCTTCAGTTTACGGGGTATTATGGTACTGTATAGACTATTGGCACTATAAAATGTGTTAATGGGGATATGGGTAATGCCTTAACGCTATTTTTATAGTTTACTGTACTTTAAACATATTATAATAGCGTATATTACTACATAGTAGATAGTTTAATGGATCCTTAGAGGATGGTTATCCCAACCATCCTTTCAGTTACTTGTATTTCAGTTGATATTTCACTTGAGTTGGATTTATTGATATAAGAATGTTAATCCTGACTCGAGTGTTTTGTGTTTTACTTTACGCTCGGGTCAGACTGAGTGATACTAGCATTTGAGACTCAACTTTGGAGTTGGAGCTTTGCTTGGAGATCCAACTATATCTATTCAGCTTGCAGTTATTCAATTGATTCCAGTGATGTGTTCAGATCTTGTATTTGACTATTGTTGAGACATCTATGTATTCGTGACTTCTGTTGTATCTTATTTAACTCTGATATATATAGTAGCTTCATGAACTACTATTCTTTTATTTCTGCTGCATTATTGTTATATTACTCTGTGTTTGTGATTCTATGATTATTTATTTACTGTATATGCTGAGTTTTGCCAAATTTAAATTAACAATCTGATATTTTGAGCAATTCAAATCCGACATGTATGGATGCGAATGGTTGAAAATTTCAGGATGTTACAATTTACAAAATGATATTTATTAATAAAATGATCTATTAAAAGAGGCTAGTGGTTGCTTATATGCTTGACCAATGTTGGTTTTCCTTATGAATTAAATCCTTATTGAATGTTTGTTATTTGATAGTTAAAAAACCGACTATCGAATTTGGACTCAAAACGTATCTTTGGAAATATCTAGGAGAAACACGTGAGTTGTATGGCACAGTCATCTCAAATGATGTTGTACTGTGCGTATAAACCTCGTTTCGTTCTCCTAGAACAATGCTAGGGAAATCCATCCACCAACCGTTAGGAGGTAATCTTCACTCTTATCTTTGACTGTTTATTTCTTAAAGAACCAGGGTTGAGTTTACCAAAAATTATCAAATGTTGCTTCGAAGAGACCAGGATCAGATATGTTATTCGAAAACCACTTCGATCCAACTCAAGCATTTCGAAGTGAAGACATCTTAAAGATGATGGAATTAAAGACGGAGCTCTCAAGCATTTCGTTCAGTCCCAGAACAAACTTGTATGGATGAATGCTGGTATTGCATGGTTGCTTGAAGGGCAGTATTAGCATTCCAATTAGGAAGTGCTATATAAAAGGTAAAACGTAGCCTCAAGCCTCATCAACCGGGAATGACTATAATAGGGGAGATGAAGCAGGGCTAAGTGGGTCGCTCCTTAGTGGGGTATGATCATCCTATCTAGAGTCCTATCTCTTATTTGTATGCTTTGGGGACCATTAATGGAGGGGTGATCATATTCGGTACTAATAGTTAAGTGGTATGTCGGTTATGTGTTGGTAGAGTATCCCGATGAGGTCCTCGGTGTTATTTTATCTAGAAATGCACCGCGACTGGCGGTACCCGAGCAGTCCAGTCATCATATGGAATCCGTTCTCCAATAAGCGCCGTAAGGATTTAGTTTTACCCAACTATGCTGAAACATGAGATGCAAGCATTTCAGCTATATTCATATTTTACTTTAACCCCTAGACATTATTATAATATCAGTGGATTTTCTATAGAAAATGTTTTGGTTATCGTAAGGTAAAAACCCGTCCGTGTTTATATGTGGCGTGGTCTTATGAGATAATTTTTATTTCAGAGGCTTTTTATAACTTTAAAATTCAACTGGGTGTGTTTTTCTCATGCTGATTTTCTAGACTGGCTGGGGTGTTATTTTATGATAATGCTCAGGTTAGACCGAGAATATTTACATATTGCTTTGGATGAATTGGAGCGCGGGAGATGAGTTGGAGATCTTCAAGTTGTATTTATGTATATGTTTATTTTCCACTGCTCTATTATTGAAATCATCTGCATTGTGAGGACAAGTTGTTATAACTGTCCAGACTGATGATTGTGATTCATTGTTGTACTTTGATGGATGCATGTATATAACAGTTTCACTTTTGTAAAGATCATTAATATTATATTATATATATTATTCCACTGCAATTTTAAGATTCTATGTTGTTTTTAGTTTCTTTTCCCTTCTTCTTCTCTTCTCTTCTTCTTTCTTCTTTCTTTCCCATAACTATCCGTCTCTCCGTTCAATTTTGGTTGGACATGTGTGGTTTATCGTCAGCTTGAATTGTGCGGATTGGCGGGTCGTTACAAAGGATTTTTCCAAAGGATTGGACAACAAGGGATAATTAGAGCTATAGAAATTCAGAACCAAGGACAAGGAGCAAATGCAGGAGCATCTGGAGTTGGAGCGAAGCAAATAGGAACAATGCCCCACAAATAGAACAACTGGGTACCAAAAGGATTATGTTGGGGGAAACATTGGTGTGACTGCTAGGAATGGATAATGATATAGCTAGAAACGTGAATTAAAATATAAATGCACAATAATCGGAGTGATATGTGGCCCCATAGAAGTAGAGGACAAAATGAAACCAGAGCTATGGATCAAAACGCTAATGTGCAACTAGAGGAATATGTGCCAGAATATGTACTAGAATTCCCCTACTGGAATAGAGGGTAAAGTATTGCTTTGGACGGAGATCTTCATTGGACGGTGAAAACTAGCTTGCTGAGTTGGTAAGGAGAATGATCTGAGGTGGACCCCTGGATTAAAGTTTGGAGAATGTGAACAAGAATCCATTCACTTTAAATATCCGGAATGTGAGAAACCCTCCCGATTTCAAGCTTCCGACACTGGAAATATATGATGGAAAGTCGGATCCGTCAATTCATCTGTTGAGATACACCCGACATACGGAAGTGATGGGTGCTTCTGAGGAGGTAATGGGGTGGTGCTTCCCATTTTACTTGATGGACTTGGCAACGATGTGGTTTAGGCAGCTGGAGAATGGGTCCATTAGTACGTGGACCGTTTTTGTGTGTAAGTTCTTGAGACAATTTAGAGTTCACATCTCATGACCAATAAATGTGATGATGCTATCAAGCATAAAACAAAGGCTTGAAGAGCGCCTAAGAAGCTATTTGACAAGATTCAATGCAGCAGCAGCTGCAGTCGATAAGCCGTATCCATCTATAATCTTAATGGCAACAGTGTTTGGAGTCGTAAACAAGACCGACTTTAAAGTTGCATTGGAAAAGGATCCACGGACGGACTTGTGGGATTCTACCATAAAGTTGAATACATTTGTGTCATGAAGACATCAAAGCTGAGGATGAGGATGTTGAAGTTGACCCTGTGGATGGCAGAGGACTGCCCAGAGCGGGAAATGGAAAAGATAAAGGAAAAGGGAGAACCGATGACAATTCAGGGGACCGAAACGACAAAGGACTAGGGAGCCGAAATTCTCTTTCTATACTAACTTAAATGAAACCCTGAAGAGGATATATCTGGATACTAGGAGGCATATCCTCTATCGAAAGCCAGCTAGGAGAGAGCCTACTGATTAGGAGAAACGGTCTGGAAATTTCTTCATTTTCCATGAGCTAAATGGACATGAAATGAATGAGAGTCGACACTCCGTGATCTGATAGAGAAATGTTTCGGAGCAACTAGCTACAATAGTGTATGAGAAATCAAAATGCGATGATGCGGCGAGAGCAACCAACATCTGTAGCAAATGCATCATGGAAAAACTAAGGATCTGGTCCGAGGCTCGAAATCCCATGATCAACCTGAACGGGAGTCAAAGCCGATTTCCACGTTTTTCTTTTTCGTTTCTTTTCTTGTACTTTTCTTTCTACATTATGTAATAAAGAAAATAATAGCCTTAGGTCCTTACACATGTAAGGTTTCCCGAACAGTCCTAAGGCATGCTCTGAGTCGGATGCTTGAGATGACTATTTAGGACGATAATAACCTCGGACCGCTTACATGTGTATGTGAACTAGATTGGTCTCTAGGCATGCTATGAGGCGGATGTCCAACATGAACGCTTACGATTTCCGCTTGTTTGCTTTGGTTTGAATATTTGACTTTTGAAAAAATCCACATTGAATGCGATAACTGATATTGATCACTTTTAAGTCTCTTCCAGAGAGATGAAATCGAGGTGTAGGGTGCAAGTCCTCTCATCGGAGAGCGAGCGAATGGGCTTGTACGATGTTGATCGCTTTAAGCTACCATCTTAGAGACAGGGCTGGAGTGCAAGAAGTAAGTCACCTCATCGCAGAGTGAGTGGATAGGATTGCTTGTGGTTGAGTCCCTTATCAAGGAGTGAGTGGATTGGGCTTAGCAAGGACCTGGAGAGGTCAAGGGTAGGTCCCCTTATTGGAGAGTAAGTGGATGGGCCTACTCGATCATTGGGTCCTCTTGTTGGAGGGCAAGCGGACCGGACTCAACAAGTGACCACCAAAGAGATCGAACCCCAGAGTAGATGAAGAATGAGACAGAGAGATCAAGCCCTAGATTGGAAGATGAATGGTGTAGCGAGACCATGCCCTGAAGTGGATGCAAATTGGATAAAAGGACTTAAACGACTTATACTCGGAGAAAGATAAGCCCTGGGCAAATACGAGATGGCTTGGATTCGAGAGATGACAGATCAAGATTCAGATAACCAGAGAGCTTGATTGGATGGCTAGAGAGCCCAACTATTAGAATTTGATTATGCATTATTGTGATATCCCGGGTTTTAGGCAATATAAATTTAATAATCTTTATTAATAATTAAATTGGACTGATAATTATCCTATATAATTTTAATTTAAAATTGGTAATTTAATCTTTTAAAGGATAATAAATACTTAATTTGGCAATATTAATAAGATTTGTTTGTTAAAGCTAATAAAATCTTATTCTATTTATAATATATATATTTGATATATATTGTGAATGGAAATATCTTTTGTTTTGTTTTAAAGATGAATTTTCAAATTTGTAATATATATGTATGAATTGTGATTTAAAGCTTTGTTTTAAAATTTATATTTTTCAAAAGATAATTTAAGTTTAATTCAATTGTTTTCAAAATATAAGATAATTGTTTATTTTAAATATGATAGTTTAAAAAAAAAGGGTTTAATCAAAGTTTTATTCTAGTTTTCTTTAAAGTGTTAAATTTTAAATGGTTATATAAATGTTCTAGATTTTAAAATACATGTATAAGGAATTTATTTATATTTATAATTAGTTTTAACATATATTCTTTTAAAGGTAAACTAACATTTATTAATTAAGTAACTTAAAAAGTAAGTTTATATTTACATTTAAATTAAATAAAATTTATTTAAAAACACTTAAGTAATATGTGTAAACATATTAACATGATTAAAGACACTTGTAAGCTAAATGGATGTACATGGACATTTGTCCAATTTATAAATCAACAAGTGGAATTTTTCTTTTTCTTTTATTTTTAATAAAATTTTGTAACAAAAGGATGAAGAAACCTGGCATTTGATTTCAGTTCAAATCGTTCAAAACATTTTTACTGTCTCTATTCTTTTCTTCTTATAAACTAAAAAACTGAAAACAAAAGAAAGTAAAATAGCCTGATTTCATCTTCAACCTGAGATCAAGCAAGCTAGCAACTCAAGTAGCAGTTTCTAATTCAACTTCAACTAAACAAGGTTCCAGATTTCAACTATTAACAAGCATGCAAGTATTCAAATTTCAACAGCAAGAAATTTAAAACAATTCAGATATTCAAAGCCTGGAACATGCTCTGTTTTGGTCTCTGGAATTCAAATGGTGAGTAAATTTATTTTAAAAACTGTTTAACCTGATGATTATACTTGATTTCTGTGATAGATTAAATTGTTTATATGGATCTGATATGAATGCATATATATATATATATATATATATGAAGGGCTTTGTGTATATGAATATATTTGCCTGTAAGTATATGTTCTCTTCTCTGTTATGATTACAGTTCCCAAACAACAAACAAAAACTCCTAATACACTAAAATTTAAACTTGGATCCGTGAATACAAATTGATTATAGTAGTGTATTGTTAATCTTAAAAGTAGTTCTAAGTATAAATAGTTTAAAGATTTCTGGAAAATTGAAATATGTAGTAAAAACCCAAAGTTTGGCAAAATTCGATTTCAACAATTTAGTGTTCCATGTATATAATCTAAATTGTCTTTGAAAACTAGGATTTTTAAAAGAAAAATCACAAATTTTAAGTTTGTATTTGGGTAGAAATTGAGAGATGAACGGAAATTGAACTTTGTTTGATTTCTCGGCAATCGATGATGGATGGAGCCGCGGGTAGATACTGGAGGTAGTGTGAAGGTCAGGGGTCAAGAGAAAAATAGTCAGTGATTTTTTATATCACCGTGGTAGCTTGTCAACGGTGATCTAGGGTTCTAAAGCCTGTTTTGGTCGACGTTGATTTCTAGGGCGATACATCGTCGTGGTCGCAATTGAGTCAATCGCGATAGGTGGAAAAGCTTGCTGGAGTCGTGACGAAGCTTCGGTTAGGTCTACGTGAACTCTAGTCGTTCTGATCGTCGGCGGCGAGGTCATTTGCATCGATGTGGGTTCCAGATTTTTGATCGTTTGGCTCGATTTCGATTCGTGTGGCATATGGATAATCTGGAGTCGCGTATGGGTTCGCGAGGTTGAAGTTGATCGTCGAGGATCGCTGCGATGACCTACGGTGGTCGGAGACGCCGGTGTACGTGCACCACGTGCACGTTGTTTCTGGGTTTGCTGGTGTTATTGGGGAAGAAGGAAGAGACTTGGGGAAGTCTCGTGAAGTTTGCAGATTGACTCGAAGCTGGAAGACGAACGCGAGTGGTACCGTGTTTTGTTCGGGGAGAGTATGAGTTTTACTCGAGAAAGTGGTGTTGCAAACTGTTTTAAATTTTTAGAAGAAGTGATGTCAGATTTTTTAGTTATTAAGCATGAACATTTTGAAGTTTCAAAGTTTAAGATATCTTTGTTTCCAATGATAATGTTTCTAAGTTTTAAAGTATAAAAATAATGAATATGGTTTTAAAGAAATGTAAAACAAGTTTCCAATGTAAATCATTAAAACAAGTTTTAAACAAGTTTCAAAGATTTTAAATGATTAAATTTGTTGCTTAAAAGTAATTATATATATATATATAGTTTAATTATGTAATTAATTTCTAAATATTTTTCAAAGATGATTTAATAAGGTTTAGAAGGTAATTACTTAGTGAAAGTAATTAAGAGATAGTTAATTACCAAATGAAATTAATTAATGATGAGATTAATTAAAGATAATTACTTAGAGTAAGTAATTAAAGGGTAGTTAATAATGGAACATTATCTAGTGATTAAGAAGTAATTAATTTAGGAAATTAAATTAAGTTAATTAATTAATGTAATTAATTGAGTAAATTACTTATTGTAAGTAATTAATTTATAATTACTAAATGTAATTAATTAAAGGGGATAATTACTTTATGGAAGTAATTAAATGTAATTGATTAAGGGTTAATCACTTGATATTATTAATTAAAGGATTAATTAATATAATTGATTTGAAGTTAATTAATTATAGAGTAATTAATTAATTAAAGGATTAAAGTTAATTAATAATGTGATTAATTACTAGTTAAGGTAATTAATTTAAAGAGAGTAATTAATTTAGGATCATTAATTTATATAATAAATAATGTAATTAAGGGTTGATTAATTAATTAATAATAAGTGATCAAAGAGTAATTAATAAATATAATTGATTAAGGAGAAATTAATTAAAGTAAGATTAATTAATTATGATTAATTAAGGATTAATTTATTAATAAATTAATGAAGGGTCATTAATTTTTGTAATTAATGATAGTAATTAAAGGTTAATTACTGTATATGGTTAAGGATAATTACTTGAATATAATTAAAGTATAATTAATCAAGGAAGATTAATTAAGGAAGATCATTAAGATGTTTAATTAATTAATTTATAATTAATTAATGATAGTAAGCAGGATTATAGTAATCCAAGTAATTAAAGGGTAGTAATTAATTTAATTAAAGGTTAATTAAATTGATTTGGAGTTAATCAATTCTGCTTATAGATGATTGATATTGGGTGATTGGTTGATATTGGATGATTTGTATGTCTCTGATATATATATGATATATGCTGCTTTGTGAGATGAATGTTGATATGAATTATCTATTGTGATAATGTTATTTATCTATCTTTTTATATCATTATGTATATAAGTTTAAATGTTTAAACCTTTAAACAACTTGGCCTTAAAAGATACGTTTTGGATTTCGATGAGACCGGGATCGGGTTTGCGTATACCGGTATTCCAGGTCTGGAGACCCGAATACCACATCGATCCAAATTAACGATAGGTCGTGAATCTCAAGTGAAGATGAAGTTTCAGAGTGCAAGGGTTATTGTCGTTAACTCTGAGGGTGATTCCAAAACGAGTGTAACGAAATAATGCCTTCGGTTTCGTTCGAACCCGGAACGAACTTGGATGGATTGAATGCTTTCAGAACATCGTCAGGTGGACGATGAGCATTCTAAGTGATATGTTCTGATTAAAGGTAATCGTAACCTCAAGCCTCATCAACCGGGAATGGCTAAAACAGGGGAGGTCAAGCAAGGCTTCGTGGGTAGCACCCACTGAGAGCAAGATAGATCCCGGTCTAGAGGTCCCTTTTCTTTTATTCGGCTTAGTGTGTGGTTGGTCGCGCCAACTACGGGATTGTCTTGTTCGGAATTATCCAGTAAGGGATGGTTCCGGCTTTGTGTTGCAGGGGAGCGGGCGTACTCCTCGGTACGGTGATCTAGGCCACGTACTGTGACGGGCGGTACCCCAGTAGCCCTGCCATTGTATGGAAACCCATTCTTCCTACGTGCCCTTACGGTTTTGATTGTATAACCCACTTTGTGGCTAGTATGCTGGAATTTAATAATGTAACAATTTCAGCTATTTCATATTTATTTGAAAACCCTAGACCCTATTATAATACAATCAGATTTCCTATCAAACGTTTTAGTTAGCGTAAGGTAAAAACTTACCCATGTTTATTTGTGGGAAGTCTTACGTGATACTTTTGTTTTCAAAAGTTTTCAAAGTTAAGCAATCTAATCGTTTACTCACACCAGACCCATGTCTGACCCAAGTGTTTATTTTCTGTTTTATTAAACTCTTGGGTACTCAAATTTTTACGAGTAGCCAAGGGATTCAGGTTTAGCTTTGACGAATATTCTGGAGGAGCAATGGAGCAGGAGGCTTCGGCGTTCGTAGATATAGTATTCCGCTGTGTTGATATCTGTGATAGTGTCTTGTCTTGTATTTGAGTTGTAATGTCTAGACAGATGTTTATAACTGTCTAGTAAGTGATGTATATGCTGTGTAACTCTGTAAATTGTTGTATACTATGTAATAGTTTATGTTATTAATATAATTTATTCGTTCCGCTGTGAGATCGTTGTTGTTGTTTCTTTCTTTCTTCTTTTCTTTTCTATTTTCTACCCCTTTCTTTCTTCATAATGATGCGACTTTCTGGGCATAGAAAGTCGGGTCGTTACAATTATCGAAACTTGTTCTTGAGAAAAGCACATCTTACATTCGAAATACGTACTTTGGAGGGGGCAAGTGTTAACCTGCTTTTGGACCAAAGTAGCTTTAACTGGGCTTAAAAGATAGAAACATAATCAAAATGACTTGAAACTTAGAAAGTACACTTAGAAGAGACTAGGAAGGACCTCATAAAAGTTTTATAAGAATTTGGCGAAGGAATTAAACTCAAACCTGAGTTAAGCCTATAGGTCGGGCCAGACCTATGATGTCCACCATTCACCTCCACAACTTCACACCTCTTTGTAGTACTCCATTGACTCGTGTTCAAGTGATACTTTAAGGATTTGTTGAGCTATTCTGATGGATTGAAGGGAAGATTTAGAATGAAGTATGATTGATAGAAGATAGAAGGAATCAACTCGAAGATGACGGAAAAGGGGATCAAACAACTCAACTAGAAATTAAAAAAAGCAAGTGGAATTGACAAAATTGCTCCAAGTACTATAACTCGAACCTGACCTATAGGAATAGGTCGGACCCGAGTCTATGACTCGAGTTGACTTATGCTTTCTTGTGGGACTTCGTGCTATCTCCTGGACCTTATTGCTATTAAGCCTCTAACTCCATGCTGCATGGTTCTCTATAAATACCAACCTACTTGCTGCCAGAAAAGGATCTTCTTTATACTGGATCTCCTTCAACACTCTTGGACCTGGAGCTTCCATTAAACTTTCTTCACTTCTATTCTCCTCAAATAACATTCTTAACTCCATCATAAGTTCGGGATCCACCAAATGGTGACCAGATTGGATCTGATATAATTAGTTGTAATCCAAAGAGAAAAAAACTAATAAAATAGGTTGAAGTGGATGTAGGCCGAAGATTACGCTGAACCATTATAAAACTTCTATGTGTTCTTGTCTACTTTCTACTTTTCTTTTACTTCTATCTGAACTAGTGCTTTCATTTTGATTCTGGGTGTTGATTTATTTTTTGGGTTAACAGACAATAAATAAATGGTTGGGAAAGTTATAGAAATTGTGAACCAAAATTGTGAAAGTTGAAGCAAAAAGGTGGTTATAAATACACTTTGAAAATATAGCCTATTTCGGGAATTTTTCTAAATAAATTGGAAGATATTCTTAGGAGTTTCTTTCCTTTTTTTAAGTACCCTAAGGGTAGTACTTACTTTAAAATTTTTTAGTCTTAAATCATCTGTTAAAGCAGTTAACACTAGTCATAAAGATTGTGCTTTTCAATGTGTTCTTTAACAAGGAATTTTAACAACGTTTATAAAGGCTGTAGTAAGTCGCTTATGGTTTTAAATGTTTAAAAATGATATTTAAATTGGGTATTTTCCTCTAATCTTTTTAGGGATGTTTCTAATCTCTTTTGAAGTATTTTAAATTTGGTTTGAAGTTTAAATATATTTTTAATAATTATAAATGTATTTTCAAAATAAAGATGTTTTATAATATAAAACATGTTTTTCATCAAATTATAAATTAGTTATTATCAAGTAATATTTTACATAGATATGTAAAACCTATTTACAATTATTTTTAAAGTATTTCTACATATATAAGTCTTGAAAAAGGTAATTAACTATGGTTAACACTAACAACCGACGAGGTAAACTTCCCCATTTATGAGAGTTAAGATGGATGTTCGAGTAGGGATATAAGCAATAGAGCTCTGACCTACTGGCTTCACTCTTGATCGAGGAACAATTAAGTTGGAATGTCAAAAACATATTAATGTTATTGCTTACTTATTTGTTCGAAAAGTAATTAACCTTGCTTAATGCTAAAAGCCGAAGAAGTAGGCTTATCTATTTGTGAGAGTTAAGATTGATGTTCGAGTAAGGATATGAGCAATAGAGTTGTAACCTACCAGCTCTCCACTTTAAGACTGAGATACATGTTTTATCTCTTGGAAGTGGATATGTTCGAGAGGGTGGAATTCATATGTGGTTTCGAGATCTGTTTGAGATGGGGGAATCCAATTTGGAATTAGTGTTATGTTCGAGTGATGAAGATTCATGTGAAAGATGTCGAACATGACCTCGACATCAAAAACTGCTAAAGATAGAGTAGGCTGCACAATCTGGAGTTTGGCCGACCCATGACTGGGTATTATCAACTCCATATCCATAGTATGCTTATCGATGTTGCATATGGGAGTTGACGGTATTTGGTTCCACGTGGTTCATGTTTATGTCGAACATGAGCCATTGTGTTTTCCTTATGGTATATTTTATATGGATAAGTATGATGCTCAGAAGGTATTTTCTGATCCCTGTGCATGGATTTCGGATCCAGCTTCACCGGAAAGATCTCCGTAGAAAATCCATTCTACGAACATTCCTTGTCGGTTTTGATTGTACCATCTAACATGCTGTCGAATGTAACCAATGTAACCATTCCAGTTATTTTCTAATTTATATTCTTCACCCTAGATATTATCTATTATATCACCTTATGTACTTATTAGATGGTGGTATTTTTGAGGGAATAACCATTATGACATTCCATGCGGTCTCAAAAGTACTATTATATGTTGTACATATATTTCTTGAGTTTCTCATACCAAACTTATGTTTGACACATTTTTTTGTTTTTCTTAATTCCTCATGTTCTCTTTTACTTAGTCTAAGAAAGGTAGGTTTTTGTTGGTGTTCGTTGAAGCTCGAGAAGACTAACTGGGTGTTTCACCTACCATAGTATTCCTATTTCTGTTGCATTACTATATTGTACATATCAACATTTGTAAGGACATGCAGTAACCCTTTGTACTATTCTTTTGATATTATATATTATCGTTTTGCTATGAGATACGGCTATTGTGTTCCTTCTTTCTCATTCTGTTTCATTTTATTTTATTTTACCCTAATAATTCTCTTTCCGGCACTTGGGTGCTCGGCACAAGAATACCCCGGATGTATTGGTGTCGACATTCGGGGATCTAAAAGGTGAGTCGTTACAGCTGGTACCAGAGCTAAAGGTTAAGCAAGAACCTTGGCTTTGTTTGGGTATGAATCATTAAGAGATAGGGTAATGGAATGCCCTGGCATAAGTTGTGTATTATACATATGAGAGCGTATTTTTGTTTGTTATAGCGTATACCTTACAGGTAATTATAATAATGAAAATTAAAGATCTTATATAAGGCAACTTATATAAGTGTGAATTGTTAAAATTTAGTTTAATTAATATAAGCATTAATAATGTTCATTCGTTACCCCTCATTAATTTGCTTAGCCGTGCTCGACCAGTTTATGAGCATTGAAGGTTGTTTTTTAATTGTTGCTTTGTGCTCAACCAATTTATGAGCAGTTTTACCATTTTACAGCATGTGTTGGGTAGACAGTATTTATGGGTACATCAAAATGAACTTCTTATGAACAGAGTTTCATAGTTTGACTATAAGACGTTTGGGGGTAATGTTGGGTTAAAGAGTTAAACTTAGTAAAAAGATGTTTATTTTGGTCTAAAGGAAAGATAGGTTATTTTAAGAACAAACATTTGTGGAAAGATTTTATATAAGAAAGTGATTTTATATAAGTATGGTTTATAAAACATGATTTTTAAACAAGAAGGATTTAAATGATATTTTGAGAACTTAAATCCCAGTGTCTTTGAAAAAAAAATTCAAGATTTTGGGATAAATAATAGTAGTATTATTTGAAAGTAAGTATTCAGGAAATTGGTTTATGAAATTGTGATCATGGTACTTAGTAATATTAATTACGTGTATTTTTTACCATTTTGAAAAGATTTTGGTTAAGTCCAAAATACATGAATTGAATGTACTGAACTCACTTCTGTCACTTGAAAAAATATTTAGTGATGACTTCAACATCATTGATGTCCATTTTTGGATTTCTACGTAGAGGAGGCTACAGGGTTGTTTAGGTTAAATGGATTACAATTTGAGTCTGAAAAGTATAATTTGATATACAAAAGATATGTGCATATGTTATTATTTCAAACGATTTGAAATAAAACCCAATGTTTAGTTCTAAAGTTTTTCTTTAAAAGAAAATTTGATATGAACTTTTTGGTGGGAAATGTTTTATATGTATACTATGTAGGGTGTCCGAGTGGTAGTGGCATAGCCTAGAATATATGTTGAAACCTTTTCATGTTTTCCTTTTTTGGGATAAAGTGTGTTCAATAAATAATTGAAACTTTATTAAGTTATTTTATGGACACATGTAACCTATGCATTAGAACTGTATGGTATGTGCATCACGTTTGATCTATTGTTTGGTAGTTTTCAATTGTTAAAATGAAATGGATTTTTCAACAATTTTAGACAGTCGAAGTCTTTCGAATCATTATAAAACTTACAGCTAAGTATTTTGTTAAAATATAAAAGTTGAGATTATATAACACATGAATTGAGAAGGTAGTAAGTTAAAACAAGTTTTAAATTTGTTGAACATTTGTTAAGTAAAATGAATTTGATATGTCGTATATACTCTTAAAAGGTAGTGAAGTACTATACGAGTAATAAATTGAAGTAAATTTTTATGAAATGTTTTATAAATGAAGTTATAATATTTTTAAACTTGAAGTTATGTTTTATGAAATGGTTCATAAATGATTAGTATAAAATGACATACTATTTGAATAAAGAAGAAAGTGATAAAAGAAATTTGTGTAGATAAGAAACCAATAGAATAAAATACGTAAGTCGTACGTAGATTGTTTTATTTGCATGACTGTTCTTGATCCAATATTTGAGTACGTGATTTCGAGGTGATTTACACCAATTCAAAAAAGGATTTTTCACTGGATTCTTAATGGTGAACATTTGACATGGATTCCTGATAGATCTCGAAGTTTTCTGTCATAGTATATGGTTATGTAAGGAGAACGAAGCTTTCTAATCAAGCAACTAGATCAGAGTCGACACTAGAGAGGCTAAATGATCTATAATAGTTGGGAAGTGAAATTTATGTGATGGAGAAAGTGATCGGAAACGATATTGCATAAGGATGGTCCATGTACATTGTACAGGATATAGTACATGAATACTATGTTTTGATTGGATTATGGAGAGTTTAGGTGATAACTCTTTGATTTGTTATGAGGTAACATAATCAAAGTAACATCCTGAGGCTATTGAGCGTACGGTACGCTTAGTATATTGTTTATCATCCTTGTGCCATAAGAGGATATTTGAACTTGAGAAAATCGTGAGTTATGTGTGCTAGTAAATTTTGAATACTATTCAGTACTGCTATGTGATTATTTCCTTTATTGCTCATGTCGGAATTTCGAAGACAAAATATTCTAAGTGGAGGAGAATGTAACGACCCAGAATTTCGGACTCTTCGTATTTAAATATCTAAACTATTTAAATATTTGAATCTTGGATTAAATGTTATCAAAATGAATAATAACCTTATTAACCCCCTTTTTAATCATAACTAATGATAGGAACCTAGTTTTAAAGTTTGTTTACAAAAATATATTCTTCGAAGAAAAACCGATAATATGACCGAAAACCAATTTATCGATAAACGATTTTTTATTCAATATATGTTGTTTGAACTCTTGTGCACTTGTGTCCTGATCAAATGAACACATTAGAAACTAAATAACACACTTTGATTCATAAAGCAAATGGAATATTTGAGAAATTTCTAATAGATAAGAGATATTAACATATTAAGGGTATTAAAGGAATTAACTTAAAGAAAGAAGTGTAAAGTAGAAGTGATGGCGCAAGTGGGGGGTGAGCCTTTCATTACATGAGGGGGGTGAGAACAAGATTATGCAACACCATATGAATCCTATATAAGGAGAGGCATACCCTTGTATAATAATCACAAATTCATAAAGCTAAAAGCAAGCTCATTTCATGTCTTCTTCTTCTCAAATTTTCTGAAGGAAATTATTTCAAATCATCTCCAAATCAACTCAAAATTTGCCATAAGCCTTAGGACAATTTTACGACACCTTTTACCAAGTTTTATTTTGAAAAATTAAAACCAAACTATCCCTTCATCCAATGGTTGTGAGTATAAGGCATGTTTTCCTTAGAAAAGAAAGTAAAAGCAAAGAAGGAAGAAGGTGGTTGCAAGGTGATGGTTGGAAGTGTTCTTGAGTTTGGTTGTGCTTGGGCATGTGTTTGGCTTGGATCTAGGTAAACTATCTCACTATGTTGTTTTTATATATTGTATATATATGTTGTGTATGAAATATAAAGTTAAAGTGACATTAACTGATTGAAGTTATAAACTTTGGACCCTTCTTGCTTTTGAAAGCAAATGACCACTTTATATTATATAACATCACTTATATTACCTTCTTGAACATGTGGTGTGGCCTTGACTTAATTTTTAATGGTTGTTTGGATTGTATGTTGAAGTGAAGTATGTTTGAAAGCGTTTGAAGTGAGAATAGTCGCTATAAGTGCACTTCGATATCCCTTAACTTTAACTGTGTAAATGAAGTTTCATGAACCTAACTTGGGGTAATTTAACTTGGTTATTCTCTACACATATTTCATATATTGGACAGTAAAAAAATGGTTTAAAAAGTTTTAGAAATGTGAACCAAAACTGTGAAAGTTGAAGCAAAAATGTGGTCATAAATACACTTTAAAAATATAACCTATTTTCGGGATTTTTTTTTAAGTAAATTGAAAGATATCCTTTGGGGTTTCTTTCCATGGTTTGTAAGTACCCTAATGGTAGTCTTACTGTAAAAATTTCAAGTCTTAAATCATTGGTTAAAGTGGTTAAAATTAATCGGAAAGATTGTGCTTTTCAATGTGTTCTTTAATAAGGACTTACAGCATTTATAAATGCTGTAGTAAGTCGCTTATGGTTTTAAGTGTTAAAAATGTTATTTAAATTTGGTATATTTCTCTAGTATTTTTAGGGATGTTTTCTAACCCATTTTGAAGTATTTTAAAGTTTGTTTGAAGTGTAAAATATTTTTAATAATTATGTATATTTTCGAAATAAAGAGGTTTTATAATATAAAACATGTTTTTCATCCAATTATGAATTAGTTATTTTCAAGAAATATTTTATATAGATATTTAAAACCTATTTAAAATTATTTTTTAAATATTAATGTATATATAAGTCTTGAAAAAGGTAATTAACTATGCTTAACACTAAAAGCCGACGATGTTGATTTCTCTGTTTGTGAGAGTTAAGATTGATGTTCGAGTAGGGATATGAGCAATAGAGCTCTAACCTACCAGCTTCACTCTTAATCGAGGAATAATTAAGCAGGATTGTCAAAAACGTGTTAATATTGTTGTTTACTTATTTGTTTGAATGTAATTAACCTTGCTTAATGCTAAAAGCCGACTAAGCTGGCTTATCTATTTGTGAGAATTAAGATTGTTGTTCGAGTAAGGATATGAGCGATATAGCTCTAACCACTGGCTTTCCTCTTAACCGAAGAATAGTTAAGTGGTAATTTTGAAAATTTGTTAATCATATCCTATACTTGCTCATGTATGAGAGCCATTAACCCTATACTTACCACTAAAAGTCGATGAGTTAGATTTATCTATCTGTGAGATTCAAGAATGAAGTGACAAGACAAGGCTTGGATATGCAACCAGTCCTCTAAATTAGCTGGCTTCACTCTTGGATGAGGAATAGTTAAGCTGGAATGGTGGAAATGAGTTAAGTATATGAACCATGATTCTATAAGCGATCATTTTTAACAAGATATTCGCTTAGTCGGTTATCGAACTTAACCATATATTAACTTAGAATTTTAAAAGAACGCTTTTAAAGATAATACAAGTATGAAATGGTTTTGGGTTTATTGTGACAATGTGTTAAGAACATTTGTCTTTAACCTTTTTTTATTAAACTTATAATTGTAATAGATCTTGAAAAGAATGTTTTAAGGATAAGTTCAAGTGAAAGGATTTTGGGTTTGTAGTGAAGTAACTGTGACGACCGCCCATGACCCCTGCACTGAACCTAGAGATAGTGCGCTGTAAAGTGTGCCAGGCGACCATGGACGATTGTCAGGGTAAATTAAAACAACAGAATCTATCGTATTACTCACAGCGCATGGACAAAATACAATAGAACATATATATAGTGAAGCTTCACAGAATAGAATCTCATCAATAAAACTTCATAATAGTTGAATACAGACATCAGAATAGTCAATACAACAAGCCTCACTACATAACACTCAGAGAAAATACAAACAGCGGAACACCCAGTACATATAATAAGAAGATAATATGCAATCCTTCAGCTCGTCTTCGATATCAACACCGTGGAAAGCAAGAACAGCAGCTGTCACCTGCTACCTAGTCTGCCCGTCCCAAAAATGGACGAACAGCCCAAGGCAATAAGAGTTAAAACATAAAGCCTTGAGTCAGACAACAGTCTTAGTGAGCGGTAAATTAACTAACAACATACCAAAAGAACATAAAGGAAAAAGGAATAGGAATCCAACCCTCCCACTCCACCTCTTTCTACAGTGATAGCCCCCAGACACACACTAAGCAGAAGCAAACATAGCAAAGCATACAATTTAAAATAAAGCAATTATCACTCGAGTCAAGGGCGATGTTTTCCAAATACAAACCCCCAAGGCCTAAACCAAGATCAGATAAGCACCCAGAAAATACCGCTCTTGAGACCGAATGATGATACAACCAAACATACATGACTCTGGCTATCACTGTTATCATTGCTTCGATATCATCGTTAATTGAATGACCGGATCATTATTTCATCCGTCCGTCAAGGGCTAATGGAAACCCCGGTTCTAGACATAACTCTGCATGTCATCGTGACCCGTGCCTAGGACTATCGAATCTGCCCAGAGTACTCGACTACCAATCAGTAGCCTTCAGGGACTATCGAATCTGCCCAACGTACTCTTGCTTTGAGCATGCTAGAACCTTCAACAACGATGAGATCTCAGCCTTCTAGTCATCCTCCCCGACGACTATTTCCATACTAGCTCAAGCGCCTCTCGAGCAAACCATTATCCTCAAACTCGAACCATTTCACCGAGTTATCAACATGCTTGGAATGATCCCGTCTGGATTAGACCAAGGCTATCTCATATCATACTTCGCCTCATCATCATCATAGCAAAGCTTCATCTCAACATCATCATCAAATCTATCCATATGAGCTTCATCATCCGCTACATATGCCACGAGCAGCTTTTCCAATTCAAGAGCCTTTCCCTTAGCTTTTGAATCATCTTCGACCATCTTGTCTAAATCAAATCATCAATCATCTAATTCATAGCAATCAATCACATCAAACATTAATCCAAGTAAACAAGCATTCAAATACGATCTAAATAGACAATTATAACAATAATGGCAATTTCGTAATTAAAGAGTCAAAAGTCTAACAAGCATGAAAACATGAGCAATATCTCTATAATCTTGATGAATGAACTTGCATAGGTTAACATGTAGTAAAATGGTTGTCAAATCATCATGAACAATGGATCTATATGGATCTACACATATGATTAGGAAAATGCATAGAAATCACTACTTTAACACCAAATCAAGCCAACAATCCGATATACTCCTTTGGATCCGTGTGAGAGATAATCACCACTCACTAAATCACCTAAACAACCCAAAAGCAACACACTTTAGATCTGGACAGCGAAGGATCTAACTTGATCTATCACAAATCCGCTTCAAATGATGAAATCTCTCTTCGATGGATGAAGATCTTCAATCTAAGCTCTTGAATCTTCAATTTGATCTTCAACTTGTATGGATGGAATCACTAGATTAGAGTGGAGAAAATAAGTGAAGAAGTGTAGAAGTCGAGCTCTCAAAATGGCAGCACTTCGTCGCTTCGAAATCCGGATCCCAAAAATGAAGAAAAACCCTCATATTTATAGGCTGATCCTTAGGTCGCTCGCTCTTAGGTCGTCCACGACCTAAAAACCCCTACGACCTAGTGCAAGTGCGCGACTTACAGATCCAACGACCTAACACATGCGCGCTCATACGACCTAACGACTTAGCATATGCGTGCTTCCTCGCGACCTACGACTTAACTGAGACGCGACCTAGCAACAGTTCCGACCTAACGACTTAACGGAAGCCACGATCTAACTATGTCACGACCTAAAACAATGCGCGACCTAACTATGTCACGACTTAAAACAATGCGCGACCTAACTACTCAATAACCACGTGACTTAATTGGGTTACGACCTAACCCCTTACGACCTAATACTTAGCGACCAAACAACCCACGACCTAACTCCTAAGTCGTCTACGACTTAACTTCCTTAGGTCGCTCACTGCTACCACCAGCTTTCTTAGGTCGTTGCCGACCTATCCTTCTTAAGTCGCTAACTCGCCCAGTTTCTTAAGCCGCTAACTCTTAAGTCGCTTACTTCTATAAGTCGCTCCAATCCCTAAATCGTTTAACTCCTAAGTCGTCTACTAACTTAGGTCGCTTACGTCCTAACTAAACCACCCCATAGGTCGCTCACTGACTTAAGTCGCTAACCACTTAGGTCGTCTAACCCTTAGGTCGCCAATTACCTTAGGTCGTCTACTCCAACCTAACTTCTATACGACCTAACTACTATACGACCTAAGACTTAGACTCTGGACGACTTATCAACAATGCGACCAAACATGAACTGTTTTACGATGTTTCGATCCGTAAAAATACGGGTCGTTACATTCTCTCCCCCTTAGGAATTTCGCCCCCGAAATTCCAAACAAACAAAGCAATCAAAGACTATTCTGCATGCCTACCATCCATAGCAATCAACAAACCATGCATCCAATTCTAGCTTAGCATGCAGAATTCTAAAACTAGATCAAGTTACAATGTCGTTAGATGACACGACACCTTAGGGCCATACCTTGAAGAGTTCAGGATGAGCTGCTTTCATCCTCTCTTCCACCTCCCATGTATAGTCGTTATCATCATCACTCCATTGTATCTTGAGCAACTTAACTACCTTCCTCCTAAGCTGTATCGTGTTGGTTTCCACAACACGAAGCGGCTTACGAGGTCTCTTATCGACTGGATCAACTTCGAAATCTTCACAGCTATCAGCAGAAACCACTATATTCGAGTCGTGCACATACTTCCGTAGATACGATACATGAAAAACATTGTGCACACCCGACATCTTTTCTGGTAACTCCAATATGTAGGCGAGCTTTCCAATTCGCTCGATGATCGGGAATGGTCCAACAAATCTCGGAGTCAATTTTCCTTTCTTCCCGAATCGAATAACATTCTTCAGAGGAGAGATCTTCACAAAAACCATATTACCTACGTCGAATTCCAAATCCTTACGACGCTTATCGGCATAACTTTTCTGACGGTCTTGGGCTGCCTTCATTCGTTGCCGAATGATCTCTATACAATCTGAAGTCTGTCGAATCATCTCTGGCCCAAGTATCAGCTTTTCTCCTGTCTCTAACCAACATGTCGGAGAGTTACACGGTCTTCCATACAATGCCTCATACGGTGCCATACCAATGCTCGACTGGTAACTGTTGTTATATGAAAATTCCACCAAATGAAGATGATCTTCCCATGATCCTCCGAAATCCAAAACACAAGCTCTGAGGAGATCTTCCAAAACTTCGTTGACTCTCTCGGTCTGACCATCTGTTTGAGGATGATAAGCTGTACTCAAACACAACTCGGTTCCCAAAACTTCCTTAAAGCTCTTCCAAAATCCACTAGTGAACAATGGATCTCGATCGCTCACTATACTCTTCAGAATACCATGGAATCGAACTATCCACTTAATATATAGCTCAGCCAACTTTGATGCAGTCCTAGTCGATCGAACAGGAATGAATCTTGCACTCTTAGTCAGACGATCTACGATGACCCAAATCCCTTCATTTCCCGTTCTTGTTCTAGGTAGCCCATCAATAAAATCAATCGATACTTGCTCCCACTTCCATGTAGGAACTTCTAATGGCTGAAGCAATCCACTTGGCTTCTTCTGTTCGGCTTTTACCAACTGGTAGTTCATGCACTTGGAAATAAAATTTCCAACATCCTTCTTCATACCTTCCCAGTAATAGGTTCTCTTCATATCCCGATACATCTTATTTCCACCTGGATGAATTGTCAACTTCGAGTGATGACTTTCCTTCAGAACTTCATCTCTCAATCCATCTATATCGGGAACAACTAGTCGTCCTTGTTTCCGAAGCCAACCCTCTCGATCGACTTCGAATCCTTTATCCTTTTCTGGGTCCAATCCAGATTCCAAATCTCGGATAATCTTGACAAGCTTATCGTCTCGCTTTTGGCTTTCGCCAATCCTTTCCACAAGAGTGGGTCTTATCGATAAGTTTGCCAACATCTCAGGTTCCAATCCACATCTAGGCCTGAAGTCAAATCCAGCTAAATACTCGAGATTCTTCCATTCAGAAAACATGGCTCCCAATCCTGCATGTCTTCGACTTAACGCATCTGCCACTGCGTTACCTTTTCCCGGAGTATAAGCTATACCAAAATCATAAGATGCTAAAAACTCTAGCCACCGTTGCTGCTGAAGATTCAAATCCTTTTGGGAGAAAAGATACTTCAACGACTTATGATCTGTAAACAACTCAAATCGAACTCCCAATAGATAATGTCTCCACATCTTCAGAGCAAAAACAATCGCCGCTAACTCCAAATCATGAGTCGGGTAATTAACCTTTCATGCGGCTTCAGTTGTCGACTTGCATATGCAACAACTTTATCCCTCTGCATCAGCACTGCTCCAAGTCCAGTACCACATGCATCGGTATAAACCACCATCTCATCATTCCCACTTGGAATAGTCAAAACAGGAGCACTTGTCAATCTTTCTTTCAGGATTCTGAAAGCTTGCTCACACTTATCTTCCCATCTGAACACTTGGTTCTTCTTCATCAATCCTGTTAACGGTGCAGCCACCATGGAGAAGTCTTTGATAAACCGTCGATAATATCCTGCTAATCCAAGAAAACTTCTCACATCAGATGCAGTCTTAGGTCTAACCCAATCCTGGATTGCTGCCACCTTGGAGGGATCAACCGCTATTCCATTTCCAGAAATAACATGGCCTAAGAACCTCACTTCACTCTTCCAGAAGTGACACTTCGAAAACTTAGCCTTCGGCTGATGTTTCTGCAAGATTTCCAAAACAATACGCAAGTGCGTCTTGTGCTCTTTTTCAGTTCTGGAATAAATCAGAATATCATCCACGAACACTAGCACGAACTTACTCAACTGATCTCTGAACACTCTATTCATAAGATCCACAAAATATGCTGGCGCATTAGTCAATCCAAACGGCATTACCAGCCACTCAAAGAAACCGGATGGTGTCCTGAAAGCAGTCTTCGGCACACTATCCTTAGCCACTCTTAACTGGAGAAATCCCGTTGCCAAATCCATTTGAGAAAACACCTTAGCTTCGTGAAGATGATCAAACAAGTCATCTATTCTCGGCAATGGATACTTGTTCTTCTTAGTCACCTTATTCAGCTCACGATAATCCACACACAACCTCGGCGATCCTTCTGCTTTGGTTACGAACACAACTGGTGCACCCCATTCGGACACACTACGCCGAATGAATCCTTTCTGCAAAAGATCATCAACCTGCACCCTCAACTCTTGCTGTTCTCTAGGCGCCATCCGCCTAAGAGGCATCACAACAGGTCTGGCTCCCTCAACTAGATCTACACGAAACTCGATCTCTCTATGCGGCGGTAACCCTTTGACCTCATCAAAGACAACCTCAAATCCATTAGCGATTGGCACAGATGACAGTCCATCCCGTGGAACAACCAGCGAATACATGAAGCTCATGAAGACGCCTTCTTCATGCTTACATCGTATCACAATCTTTTGCCCCTACACATTCTCGACTGTCACCTCCAACCTCTCACAATCAACCTTTGCCGCATATATCCTAAGCCAGTCCATACCCAAAATAATTCTGAACCCCGCAAAGTTCAGAACAAAGCAATCAAAAACAAAAGAGCAATCATGACTCGATACAATCATACCACGGCATAGCATACACAAACAAGACGAACCTCTGGATTAGTCACAACCAATGGCCTATCAACAATATTTGGTTCTAAACCTAACCGGCCTACAAGTTCATTACAAACAAACGAATGCGACGCCCCAGTATCAAATAACACTCTAACTGGAACACCACAAATGGAAAGAGTACCTTGAACCACTACACTCTTTCCTTTCTCTCCAGCGGTAGGAGCTTTCGAAGACGATGGAACAGCTCCCAAAGCATAAGCTTGCACAATCTGCTTGTCCCTTCGCGGTTCTGGACAATTCCTCTTGATATGCCCCGGCTTGTCACAGTTGTGGCATTTCATCGGCACCTTAGGATTATTGCAATCCTTGGAGAAATGGCCCTTCTGCTGACAATTGAAGCAGGTCACCTCTTCCTTCGGCTTCTTCTGGCCATCCTTACCCTTTTGTTGCTGCTGCTTCCTCTTCTTGTTTCCACTCTGCTGTGGTCTAGACTCCTCCTTGGTCACAGCAACAACTGATCCCTCTTTAGGAAGCAGATTCTCATGCCAGAGAGCCTTCTCTACAAGCTTCTCAAATGGATCGTCCAAATGATCCACCAACTACCTCCCAAGATAACTGTCCAAGCCTGTCACAAACTTCTCATTCTTCTGATACGAAGACTCAATATACGACCGGGCATACTTGGACAAAGCTTCAAACTCAGAAACATACTCAAGAACTGGTCTTCCACCTTGCTTGAGCTCCACAAACTTCTTGAACAGAATAGACTTCTGAGCTGTAGAAATGAACTTAGCTTCAAATCTGGCTTGGAATTGCTCCCAAGTAATCTCTTCCTCCGGAGTATCAATGGTGATAGAGTTCCACCAATCAGAAGCTCTTCCTTGAAGCTGTCTTGATGCTAACTTCCTCTTAGTAGCATCCTCAATTCTCAAGTCACCAAAGATCCTTCTACAAGCATCTATCCATCTCTGGACTTCAATGGTTGGTTCCGTTCCCAAGAAAACCTTCCCTCCAAGAGTAGTATAATCCTTACACAGCTTAGCAAAATCTACCGGCTTTGGAGTTTGAACTTGAACTCCAACATCCACCGATGGTCCCGGAGCTGGCATCCTTCTCATGATCGAAGTCATCATAGCTTCGAACATAGCAGCATAATCAGCAGCCCCCTCAGTAGCACGCCCTTCCCTAGCAGCTGGTCTCCCTCTTTGACTCATCCTTAATATCTATAAAAAGGAATGATTAGCACACCTAGAGAAACAACTACATAAAGGACTCAAATCATTCTAAGCTACTATATTATATATAGTAATCATCCATCAAAATACAATTACGTCTCTCATACGTAGTTACGTCAGCGAGCGTTGGGTAAAATCGATTAACCAAAGCTCTGATACCAAATGTGACGACCGCCCATGACCCCTGCACTGAACCTAGAGATAGTGCGCTGTAAAGTGTGCCAGGCAACCATGGACGATTGTTAGGGTAAATTAAAACAACAGAATCTATCGTATTACTCACAGCGCATGGACAAAATACAATAGAACATATATATAGTGAAGCTTCACAGAATAGAATCTCATCAATAAAACTTCATAATAGTTGAATACAGACATCAGAATAGTCAATACAACAAGCCTCACTACATAACACTCAGAGAAAATACAAACAGCGGAACACCCAGTACATATAATAAGAAGATAATATGCAATCCTCCAGCTCGTCTTCGATATCAACACCGTGGAAAGCAAGACCAGCACCTGTCACCTGCTACCTAGTCTGCCCGTCCCAAAAATGGACGAACAGCCCAAGGCAATAAGAGTTAAAACATAAAGCCTTGAGTCAGACAACAGTCTTAGTGAGCGGTAAATTAACTAACAACATACCAAAAGAACATAAAGGAAAAAGGAATAGGAATCCAACCCTCCCACTCCACCTCTTTCTACAGTGATAGCCCCCAGACACACACTAAGCAGAAGCTAACATAGCAAAGCATACAATTTAAATAAAGCAATTATCACTCGAGTCAAGGGCGATGTTTTCCAAATACAAACCCCCAAGGCCTAAACCAAGATCAGATAAGCACCCAGAAAATACCGCTCTTGAGACCGAATGATGATACAACCAAACATCCATGACTCTGGCTATCACTGTTATCATTGCTTCGATATCATCGTTAATTGAATGACCGGCTCATTATTTCATCCGTCCGTCAAGGGCTAATGGAAACCTCGGTTCTAGACATAACTCTGCACGTCATCGTGACCCGTGCCTAGGACTATCGAATCTGCCTAGAGTACTCGACTACCAATCAGTAGCCTTCAAGGACTATCGAATCTGCCCAACGTACTCTTGCTTTGAGCATGCTAGAAACTTCAACAACGATGAGATCTCAGCATTCTAGTCATCCTCCCCGACGACTATTTCCATACTAGCTCAAGCGCCTCTCGAGCAAACCATTATCCTCAAACTTGAACCATTTCACCGAGTTATCAACATGCTTGGAATGATCCCGTCTGGATTAGACCAAGGCTATCTCATATCATACTTTGCCTCATCATCATCATAGCAAAGCTTCATCTCAACATCATCATCAAATCTATCCATATGAGCTTCATCATCCGCTACATATGCCACGAGCAGCTTTTCCAATTCAAGAGCCTTTCCCTTAGCTTTTGAATCATCTTCGACCATCTTGTTTAAATCAAATCATCAATCATCTAATTCATAGCAATCAATCACATCAAACATTAATCCAAGTAAACAAGCATTCAAATACGATCTAAATAGACAATTATAACAATAATGGCAATTTCGTAATTAAAGAGTCAAAAGTATAACAAGCATGAAAACATGAGCAATATCTCTATAATCTTGATGAATGAACTTGCATAGGTTAACATGTAGTAAAATGGTTGTCAAATCATCATGAACAATGGATCTATATGGATCTACACATATGATTAGGAAAATGCATAGAAATCACTACTTTAACACCAAATCAAGCCAACAATCCGATATACTCCTTTGGATCCATGTGAGAGATAATCACCACTCACCAAATCACCTAAATAACCCAAAAGCAACACACTTCAGATCTGGACAGCGAAGGATCTAACTTGATCTATCACAAATCCACTTCAAACGATGAAATCTCTCTTCGATGGATGAAGATCTTCAATCTAAGCTCTTGAATCTTCAATTTAATCTTCAACTTGGATGGATGGAATCACTAGATTAGAGTGGAGAAAAGAAGTGAAGAAGTGTAGAAGTCGAGCTATCAAAATGGCAGCACTTCGTCGCTTCGAAATCCGGATCCCAAAAATGAAGAAAAACCCTCATATTTATAGGCTGATCCTTAGGTCGCTCGCTCTTAGGTCGTCCACGACCTAAAAAGCCCTACGACCTAGCGCAAGTGCGCGACTTACAGATCCAACGACCTAACACATGCGCGCTCATACGACCTAACGACTTAGCATATGCGTGCTTCCTCGCGACCTACGACTTAACTGAGACGCGACCTAGCAACATTTCCGACCTAACGACTTAACGGAAGCCACGATCTAACTATGTCACGACCTAAAACAATGCGCGACCTAACTATGTCACGACTTAAAACAATGCGCGACCTAACTACTCAATAACCACGCGACTTAACTGGGTTACGACCTAACCCCTTACGACCTAATACTTAGCGACCAAACAACCCACGACCTAACTCCTAAGTCGTCTACGACCTAACTTCCTTAGGTCGCTCACTGCTACCACCAGCTTCCTTAGGTCGTTGCCGACCTATCCTTCTTAAGTCGCTAACTCGCCCAGTTTCTTAAGCCGCTAACTCTTAAGTCGCTTACTTCTATAAGTCGCTCCAATCCCTAAATCGTTTAACTCCTAAGTCGTCTACTAACTTAGGTCGCTTACGTCCTAACTAAACCACCCCATAGGTCGCTCACTGACTTAAGTCGCTAACCCCTTAGGTCGTCTAACCCTTAGGTCGCCAATTACCTTAGGTCGTCTACTCCAACCTAACTTCTATACGACCTAACTACTATACGACCTAAGACTTAGACTCTGGACGACTTATCAACAATGCGACCAAACGTGAACTGTTTTACGATGTTTCGATCCGTAAAAATACGGGTCGTTACAGTAACATTAGTCTTAAACCTTTTGAATGGATTTATGAAAGTACTTAGATCCTTGAAAAGGATATTTTGAAGGAAATTTTAAGTAAGGAATCTTTTAGAAAGAGATAGAAAAAGCAAAGGTTTAAAGTAAGAAATCTTGTTAATAATTTATGAATATACTTATACCATTTGAGACAAGTATATGAATACGTTTTGAAGTATTGAAAAGAGTATAAATGAATAGTAGAAATTGACAAATGATATTTTATTGGATAAAAGAAGTTTTACTAACAAAAGAGGTTTTAACTAATAAAAGGGTAATTAGACAAAAAGAGGATTAAAAGTCGATTATGTGACTTAATCGTGCTTCGTATGACTTGATCGTTCTTTGTATGTTTACTCGTTAGTGGAAAACATTTAGTCGTGTACTTAGCACTAAAAGTCGATGAAGTAGGCTTGTCTATTTATGCGAGTTAAGGATGATGTTTGAGTAGGGATATGAGCAATAGAGCTCTAACTTACCGGCTTCACTCTTAACCGAGGGATAGTGTGAGATGAAAATATCAGAAACGTGATAACTATACGAGACTTGGTTTCCATATACGATCATTTTCCTTATTATTGAATGACCAAATTCGTCGATTCAGTCTTGAAGAGACCGGGATTAGTAAGTGTTTTACTTATTGAAAACCACATCAAGACTGAGATATGTGTTCTATCTCTTGGAACTGGATATGTTCGAGATTGTGAAATCCATGTGTGGTTTCGAGATCTGTTCGAGATGTGGGAAATCCAATTAGTGATTCTTTTTCTGTTCGAGTGATAAAGACTCGTGTGAAATATGTCGAACGTGTCCTCGACATCGAAAATGTCTAATGACAAAGTAGGCTGCATAATTTGGGGTATGTTAACCTACGGGAGGGAATTATCAACTCCATATGTAGAGTATGCTTATCGATGTTGCGTGAGGGAGTTGATGGTATTTGGTTCCATGCGGTTCATGTTTATGTTCGGGTGTGGGCCTTTGTGTTTTCCTTATAGTATATTTTATCTAAAGATATACGATGCTTGGAAGGTATTTTCTGATCTTTGTGCATGGAGTTCGGATCCAGCTTCACCGTAAAGATCTCCGCAGAAAATCCATTATGCGAACATTCCCTATCGATTTTGATTGTACCATCTAATATGTTGTTGAATGTAACCAATGTAACCATTCCAACTTTTTTCTGATTTATATTATTCACCCTAGACATTATCTATTATATCACCTTATGTACTTATTAGATGGTGGTTCTTTTGAGGGGATAACCGCTATGGCATTCCATGCAGTCTCAAAAGTATTGTTATATGCTGTACACATATTTCTTGAGTTTCTCATTCCAGACTTATGTCTGATGCATGGTTTTTGTTTTTCCTAAATTCCTCGTATGTGTTTTCGAGAAGCTTGAGAAAGGAAGGCTTTGGTTGGTGTTCTTTGGAGCTTGAGAAGATGGGTTGGATGTTTCATGTACCGTAATATTCTTATTTCCACATCATTTCTATATTGTGCTCATCAGCATTTGTGAGGACATGCGGTTATAACTGTCTAAGCTAATGATAGTACTTAGCTTTTGTAACTTCGAAGTTTCGGTATAGGAGTAACCCTTTGTACTGTTCTTTTGATATTATATACTATCGTTCTGTTGTGAGATTCTGATATTGTGTTACTTGTTTCTTGTTCTATTTCTTTTTCCTTTTATTTTACTCCAACAGTTTGTCATTTCGGCACTTGGATGCATGGCATAAGAGTACCGTGGATGTAATAGTTTGACATTCAAGGGTTGAAAAGGCAAGTCGTTACATTAGAGTCCCATATTCGAGTCTTGATGTCTCATGGTGCTATGGCTACCACTTATCAATCATGATTTTTTTGCCGCATGATGCAAGATATAGCTGTCGGTGCCCTAAATGTTGATGTGACCCAAAGCAGACGCTTTTCCAAAAGATCGGTTCTGATTTCAGTGAAGTTTTTATTTGAATTTACTAAAAATATGTTTCTTTTATCATTGTATATCCTTTGAAGTTATAAGACATAAATAATTAGTCATATTCCAATTTAGTGTCGATAATTTGTTTTATTACATGTTTATTTTCAAAAATGTGTACAGATTAATCATGTTACATAATTACCAAAACCTTATTATTCTATTATTTTTCTTGTAAAATGGTGTATTAAAGTTATTTTTAATTGCATTAAATTGCACTTATATTTTCATAGTTTACATGCTTGATTTTAAAAGAGTAGGTTACCTACATTTTCTTAAAAGTGAATATTAGTTTCAGAGTCGCTTTATATAATTGAAATGTAAAACAGGTCCCTTACTGTATAATAATTTTATAAGCCAAGTCTCTGCTTCTTTAACATTACACCCAGCCATTATTTTCACCCGCCAACCCATTAACGATAACTTTCTGTAGATTAGTTGCATTTAAGAATCATTTTCACTATCAAATAACAAAAATATTCTATTATATATAAAAGAGAATAATAGACTTTTGATATTCGGATCACTCATTCACTCGCACTCAGAATACTCTTCTCTTATCAATTCAAAGTTAAAAACTAATTTACCCCCATAAATTAATTATTCTCGTTTAGAACTAAATTTATTTCCATTATGATATAATAATTTCTCCAATACATAACTCAGTTTCTTATCTGCCTCACTCCATGCATTCATTTTTCTAAATAATCCAATTGATGTTCTCTTTCTCTTCGCTACCCTTTCAATGTAAGGAAAAAAAACATTATTTCCTCGCTTTTTTCACATTTTCGTTTTCTTCTTCCTCCTTGGTTATCTCACATCTTCAATTTTTTTTCCTCCTCTCACAAATTTGTTTCTCCCCCTTCTCTAGCTTCATGTTAACAAAATTCAATTCTCAATATAAAACAAACTAAGGTTCCTTTCAAACAACTTGTATATTAATATCATACTTGTGACGACCCGCCCTTTTCGACCCTCGAAAATTGACATAAATATGCTCATTGTATAACATGCCGATCGATCGAGTGCCAGAAAGACAGATTGTTGAGGGAAAGAAAGTAGGTAGAAGAAAGAAGAAACCAAATAACAGAATCTCACAGCAGACTGAATAACATATAATATGAACAGTTCTTTATACAAATCAAAACTGTAGTATACATATCTCACATCAGAGTACACAAATCAATAGTTATCAGCCCGGGCAGTTATAACAACTTGCCCTCACAATTACTGATAACTTCAACAAAACACTGTGGCGGAATAAAATCAAATACGAGTAATACGTCTTCGCCATCCTGCTCGTCTCCTGAGCTCCATAGCATCCTAACCTGGACCTGTAATACTCGGTCTGACCCGAGCATTATAATAAAATAACACCCGAGTCAGTCTGGAAAACCAGCGTGAGAAAAACACACTCAATTTGAATTATTAAAGTTTCCAAAATCCCACTACACCATAGATGGCCTACTGCAACGAAATTACAAGGTGTTGCTAGCTATAATGTAACGATAGGTATGCTGATTTTTGTCTATTACAACACTCGCTTCAAGGTGTTAGCATAGGTATCAACAAGATGTTGCAGTAGCTATAGATGTATTCAAATTAAAAAATTAATAAAATTAGCAATCCGCGTGAATACGATCCAACGGTCTACATTTAATCTGGTTGTTAAAATGGATCACCACTGCAATTTGCCCCAAAATTTCGTTTTACCACCTGAACTAGTTTAGAGTAGATCCCCTTTTCTCGTATGTGATAATGGCTGCTCCTATCTTATTCCTCTTTTGCTCTGAAATTAGGGCTTTGGCCTCGTGTTCGCTCCTATGAGATTAGCTAGGGCTTCGGCCTTGTCTTCGCTCCTGTGAGATTAGCTAGGGCTTCGGCCTTGTCTTCGCTCCTGTGAGATTAGCTAGGGCTTCGGCCTTGTCTTCGCTCCTATGAGATTAGCTAGGGCTTCGGCCTTGTGCGATTAGGGCTTCGTCTAATATCGAAGGACTCGATTGATTGTCGATCGATTACAATTGCTGTTCTTCTGATTTGCTTTGGCAATCGATCGTCTCCTTGCTTCGAATACAGCTCCTTCGATTTTGCTTGAGTTCAACTGTGTATTCGGGTATGTAATTTGTTGCTTTTACTTTACTGTATTGCTTGCTTGAACTCGATACTATCTGCCGATGATGTTAATGTGTTTATATAGGGTTCGAACCCCTAGATTTACGTTCGTATATATCTGTTGACATCGGTCATTTAATTGATTGTTCATCGTGACTTTGCCTTTGACATTTAACTAGACTTCGGCAACTTGATTTGAATTGGTTGAACTTGCTACTGTTCGTGGTTGACTTTGGCTATGTCTGTTCATCCTGTAGCTTGAACTTGTAATATATCTTCTGGTTGACATCCTGTAGCTTGAACTTGTAATATATTTCACTTGACTTTTTGTAGTCAAGTTGCTTCACCATACTGTTTCCATTGGTGCCACACACACACTTGTGTACCTTTCTCTTTGTGCTTCACTTGTTCACTGAAACTGTTGTATCACTTATGTTTTCCATTATCATGTATATATATATGCATTCATGTATGTATATATGTGTTTGTTGTTGCACTTGAACATGTATATATGCACTGGTCCTTTGAGCCTGTTTGCACTGCCTATATATATACATGCTGTTTCACACATGTATATATGTATGGTTGCTTTCATATGGTAGCTGGACTTGCTCGAGTTCATATTTCTTATATTATCTGACTTCGGCCATTTTTGAAATTGCTGCAGCTCATTCACTTGACACTTCTGTTGGTCTGTATTTTTGAATATGGTTGGAGTTTTGGTTTAATTGTGAGTTTGAGTTCTTTTGTTGAGCTCTGTCCACTGTTGTTTTATGTTTGGCATACAAGTCTGGTATAGTTTGCTCTGACCAATTCATTGAGCATGCTGTTTATTTCTGTAGCATGCTTCTGTTTCATTTTTGTTCTTGTGCATTGTCAACTGCTTGGACCAAATTGTCACCCAAATAACTGAGGCAAATAATATTTTCAAAATTACATTTTATTTTATACTGCAAAAATATTTCCTTTTCAATTTTACTGCGTCAGTGTGTATTTTTGAAGATTGCTCAGATGTTGGATTCAATCTGAAATGGAGTTGAAGACAGGTTTCAAAGAAGGCTCGATCTTCCGAAATCGGATGAATCGGTCGATCCCCGCCGGGACTGCGGTGCCCCGGACCCCCGCCGGCGCTGCGCCCGGACCCGCTTCTCGGCTCGCCTTCGGCTCGGCACTCGGCTTGCCTTCGGCTTGGCACTCGGCTCATCATATATTTGTCAGTGTCGGTGTCTGTATAAATTGAAACTGCATATGTAATGAGTGAACTGAGTGATGTAGTGAGGAATATCTGTATATGTGAATATCAGTGTTATTTATCATTGAATTGTAAAATAGTGGAGTCGGGAATTTGTACTATTTTAAATGTTGAAATAAAATATTTATTTAAATAAATTACTGTTTGAATATCAAATTCTGTGCAATAGCATTTTATTAAATAAATATTTATTTCTATTAAAAAATCAAATATGCTCTACATTGTGGGCCCCACAAATTCAGAAAATTAATATCTATAGCAACATTTTTGAATGTTGCTACATGCACCTATGGATGTTGCTATAGACCCAAATAGGATTCTATTGCAACAATATTTCTTATGTTGCCATAGATAGTCAAAATGTTGCCTTTGAGGTCTGCGGCAACGCGGCAAAATGCAACACCGAGAAAGTGTTGCCTTTGCCCTTTTTTAGCCTTCAGCAACATTTTTTGGCACATCCTGCATCACTTCTTTGGTGTTGCAGTATGCAATCTATGGCGTAGTGTCCTTTGAAAATCAAAGGTATCTCGTAAGACCACGCCACACATAAACACGATGGGTTTGTACCTTACGATAACCAAAACATTTTATATCAAATCCTCTGATATTATAATAGTGTCTAAGTACAAATACTTATTCAAATCACTGAAATTGTTACATTAATTAAATTCCAACATACTAGGCTCTACAATCAAAACCGTAAAGGCACATATTGGAGAATGAATTCCATACGAATGACTAGGCACTGGGGTACCACCTGTCACAGTACACGTCTAGAACAGCGTACCGAGGACCACGTTGGGATCCCCTGCAACACAAGACCGAACTATCCCTAACCTGGATAGACCGAATATGTTATCACCCCGGGTGTTCCTACCCTCTTTTGAGCTCTTTCCATACATCGTAGTAATAAGTAATATCCGAGGTTATCTAGAAAGGTGATAAACATACCCTAATTGGGTGCGACCCACTTAGCCTTGCTGCATCTCCCCTGATTTTCAGTCATTCCCGGTTGATGAGGCTAGAGGCTACGATTACCTTTTAAGGAATATTCACTTAGAATGCTCATTGTCCTCCAATGACAATGTACTGATAGCATTCATCCATACAAGTTTGTTCCGGGTCCGAACGGAACCGAAGGCACTATTCCTACTACATCCATTTTGGAATCACCCTCATGATTAGTAGCGATTAGCCCTTGCACTTCACTGCTCCATCTTCGACTCCATGCTCTTGTCTTCATTTCAAAAACATACTCTTTGGATCGAAGTGGTTTTCGAATAACAAATCCGATCCCGGTCTATTCGAAACAACGTTCGCTATTTCCAGTAAACTCAACCCCGGTTCTTTAGGAAATAAACATACGAGGATAAGATCAGAGATCACCTCCTAACCGTTAGTGGACGGATTTCCTTATCATCGTCCTAGAAGAATGAAACGAGTTTACACGTACAGTATAACACCTCGAACGGTAATTGTACCATATAATTCCCGTATTTCTCCTAGATATTTCCAAAGTTATATTTAGGTCCAGATTTGATAGCCGGTTATTTAACTATCAAATAAACAATCATTCAACAAAATATTCTATTTTCCACTGAAAAACTCCAAGTCTTATTTAATTTAAATTTTGAATAAATTAAATCTCTTTATCCAAAAGTATGTGCTTATCTTATCGAATTTAGTATATTCACAAATTATCCTTTTCAAAAAATATTTGAAAACCCTTTTAGAATAACGTGGAAAGTACCACTATGGTATCAAACCATGGATTCACAGCTCAATGGTTACGTCTCTATCCCAGAGAAATCCAAGACTTAACTGCAGGCACTCACTGCCTCCGATTACGCCATGCGGGTATACCATTACTTCCCAAAAACTTTATTTAATAAATATCTCAAAATAATATTTATAAGTTTTCTAAAATAAATTTCCACGTTTAATCTGGGAAAATGTCCTTAATAAAAGTTATTATACAAAACCATATTAATATTTAATAATTTTCCTTTTAAAACAGCAATGTTGACTAATTCTTAAATAATTATAAAAATAAATCTTTAAAACCCATTATATGGTAACTAATTAATAATTAAATATGTTTTAAACAATTTTAAGTAATTAAATGACTAATTTCTAGAATATTTTTACCGCTTTTAAAATTACTGAGCTAATAATTAAAAATCCTCTTTTTAAAACAAGACCAATCTCTCGATTTCAACTTTATTTCGTAATTTGGAAATCTCCCTTGAGTTCCAGTATAACCAATTTTATACTTATTTCCAAATTCGCTTATATCTTTCCAATCTGTTAAAAGTCTTGATTTTAAATCCTCCTTTATTAAAAACGAGTGCCACTTAGCATTTATTATAAAAATCCTTTTATAAACTTTATTCCAAAACAGAATTAGTTACATTACAATTTCAAAACCATTTCTTTATCCAATAGATTTACCCAAAAACTCTATATAAAACATTTTACTTCAAAATCCCTATTATAATTTTTTTTACCCATTAAACCATATTTTATTGGTATTTAAAAATACCAAAATCTAGGCCAAAACTGTTATAGCATTCAATCAATCCAAATCATGCAGTAACCTGTCACAGATTATTCCAACCAAACATATATCACTATATATGAAATTAAATTCAACATTTTTGAGGAATCCAGTTGGATCTCTCCAACCTATTTCCCTGCATCCACAGATTTTAGCACAATATAAAAATACCAATTCCACTTCGAGGCGGAATATCATGGTATATAGGGTCATCCGCTATTATACGGGGCGTATAGGGTCTCATCCGCTATATACATATGCGGGAATATCAATCACTCCAATAAATATATATACTACTATATATAATATCACATCCAATTGATAATAAATTATCAATTTGACCAAACAATCATTTATAAATTTTCCAACTACTTAAAATTAATCACCAGCAATCCAAAATTGAGTGAGATTAACTCACCTTGATTTTTAATTTGCCAACGTTCAAATTTTAAATTAAATCAAACACGTTCGATTTAACCCAAAATTTTAGCTAGCTCCGATCGACTCCAGATCTGTTCCAGCATGTAGTATTCGTCACTGCGATCCTGTCGCCGCTTGTTTTGTCCATTTTCGACCTCGTATGAAGAATATACGAATTATTAAAGTTTGAATATAAATTTATATAAATAATTTCTTTCTTATTTTTTAAATAAAACCCAGATCTGGCCGTACATTAAAGCTTCAGGAAATCAAGGCCGTTCTTTGCTTTCTTCCTCGTCTTCGTTCTAGGTGAAAACATGCGAGCTTTAACCCATCGCTGCCACCATTCCTTCGATCGTCACGCCCACTCCGGCTCACTAGAGCTCGATCGAACCTCGCCACATCGTCGCCCATGCCTTGACGCACCACCGCCCATGACCTGGCCAAGCTCGGCCCCTCGTAGCACTCACAAAATGCCTTTGAACGCCGCGCCTTCAAACCCCAATCGTCGACAAATCGATGTGCCATATCCAATCACAACCGTTGGATACGTCGAGCTCGACGAGCTCTTCGACCTTGCAGTTGGAAATTTCTCGCGAAAGGGTATGGATGGAGAGATAAATGAAGGAGAGCGAGGGAGTGTTTCGGCCAATAAAATGAATGTCGGCGGCTACATTAGAAGACTAGGGTTTTTTTACTGTGCTAACGTATTTATATATTGTATACATTTATTATTTTAATATTATTTTTCACAATTTACATGATTTTTCAAACGAACTCCAAACGAAGCGTACTGCCTGGCATTTATAATATTTTACCCCTATTTCAAACACAGTGGAACATGTTTCGGGGCCAAATTCGATCGTATGTGGAAAATAGCTTTTCGAATCGAATTAAAATATTAAATTTTCGATAACTTATTTCAACGCGATTCTATCCCGTACGACCAAACAGTAACTCCAAACGCTACAAAATTTGAAATTCAATAATAATAAACTATTACGGATCCAATGAAACTGCTTTCGTTGAATTCCGAGACTGTGCCTCGGAAAGCTATTTTAACGCGTCGATCAAATCGAGCGATTTTCAAAATTGCTTGAAATCTTCATTTTTAAAACTTAACAACTCAATTATAATTCAAATAGAATTTATATTCATATTATAAATCATTTCGATTTATATTAAATCAAAATTCAATTATTTACATTATTACCATATATCAAATTCCCTATTAAATTAACATATAAATTTCAAACCTTAAATTTATCGACTTTTAATTCCATTCAAAAGTCCAATATTTTTAATTCTAATCCAAATAGAATTTAAACCAATTTTAGGCATCATTTCCATGTCCATTTATTTCCAGATTCACATATTATCCCAATTTCCAATATTAAATTTATATTCACCAAATCCAATTAATCGCTATATCTGAAATGTTAAACTATTTTACAGATTCTTTCAAAATCCCCATATTCAAAATCAATTAATAATTCAAATTCAACATTTAAAATAAATTAAATGTTCAAAATTTGAAGACCAAAATTTTGGGTCGTTACAATACTTATGTTAACATGACTAGAATTTAATTGAGTTCATTAATAGTTCTTTACCATTGTACACTCCATAATTATTTTTTATTCTATTCAGTTTTGTATTGATTGTTTTCCTACTTGGTGCATTTAGGTTCTGGATTTTTATGAAAACTATATCCAAAAGCCGTAAAATACCTTGGCTTACTAGATTGAAGAGCTCGAATTAAAGGTTAGATTTTTAGTTTATTATCTATTTTTCTTTTAATTTGAGTTTGAATTTGTTGCTATTATCTTAAATTAATGACTTTAGTTTCTGATTCACATTTTCTGGCATAGTTATATTTTTCTTTTATTTTTGTTTCGATTGGTATCCTTATGAATATGATTTTATTCATTTATTCTCCAGGAGTTTATTGGATTTATTCATGCATTAACATCTTAGAATATTTTGTTATTCTGAAAAAATTTGTATAGGTAAAGTTGAACTAATTTATAGTCCTCACATATCAAAATCCATTTTCATTTGGTTTTTCTTTTTGTTGAATATTATGATTTTGGTTTTGCGGAAAATTATTATGCTTATTAACATATAGTTACCAATAAACCTTAAGTTGTTCTACATAGAAAACTCAAGTTGCGAGAGAAAATATATACCTAAAGTAAATGAATATATAAAAAATATTTGTTATAGAATAGTCTAAGGAAAAAAATATAAATGCATATGCAACATTTATGTATTATCTTTAGTAGAATAATTTAAAATTTAGCACAAAGTTTAGTTTTGACTACGTATATTACAAACTTATTTTTTTTTAATTACTTTTGTAGTTTTAGTCACTTAAAATTATTTTTTTGTAAATTTAGGTATTGTCCTTCTTAACCAATCTGAATTTTATGTATTTTTCTATTGTGTTGTTTAATATACTATGATATGTCCACAAAAAACTAACATCCATGGTTTCCACCAAATTCTTAATGATATTACAAAACAATGGGGAAATTATCTATGCTCTTTTATGAAGTTTGTTTTATGTTATAATTTTTATAATTATTTATAATATTTATAATCAAACTGTTCTTAAATAAGTAGGGCAATATCAAGTATTATTACCATACAATTGTTATAATGAATTAACTGGCTTTGATTTTGACTAGATTGAATTCAAAGTAATTAAAAAATCAATTATAATTGATTCTATTTTATATGCAATTCAATATAATTATAAAATTAGTTACATATTGATTCTCTTTAATGTTAATATATTATAGAATTAAACTACGATCAATTAATTCCTTATAATTAAAGCAATTCCTTAAAATCAGTATTTTTATGTGTATCTATAAGTAATTTTTTACAGTGATACATTATTTCGTATTGAACTAGGTTAATATTTGTATTGTTTTAGTTTTTGCATCTATGTGTATGCTTGAAGTAAAGAAAAAAATTATTAGGTTGCTCCAAAAATTAGCCAACACGTTTATGTTTAAATACATTTATCATGTAATGTTATGTTATATGTATAAGAAAATATTACATTTTAAGCTACAATAGTATTTTCTAATTCAATTGGCATTAAATAGTGTAAAATTTATGATTAGCTCTTTATTTCACATGTTTTTCCTTGAACATTCTTGTTTCCATCTACAACACCCATGCATAACCATAAATTTTCTATTATATTAGCTTTTTGGTTCTACGTAGTTACATACTTAAAATTTATCTTTATTAAATTATATTGTGTTGTTCTATTCATATTATTTGCACATTTTCTACCAAACTAGGATTATGTTCAAGTAGTTGGAATCATCATAGTTGGAAGGTATATAGTTCACAAATTAATTTTCTTTTGGATGCTAATATACTAAAATGATCAATTAGCTTGAATGATACGATAGCTTCAAAAGTTAGTAGGTTAAATTGTGAAACTATTAATACTCATTTGTGCTTTCAATTTTGAAAAATAATGTTTGGTTTTATTCTTTTTAAGATTTTAGTTTTTAAACTAAAACGCTTAGCTTACAAAAATAAATTATGTCTATAAATTCACTAAAATATATGTGTAATTCAATTGATTTGGTAATCTGATAATATGTTTGTTATTTAGTTGTTAATATTTTAAATGAATATATTTATATTTTGCATTCTTTGGTATTCAATAATTTAATTTTTATTGTATAAATATGCCCATTAATGATAATAAATTCATCTATTTAGCATCTAAGAGAATTAATTTGACAATTAATGTGTAGTTAATTCTCTATATAAAAATTGAAATCAAAACAAAAGGAAATATATTAGAATAAAAATATAATCCCTATTCATAATAGATTAAAATATACATTAGTAAATGTATTTATCATAATCACTTAAAATTTTCATTGCATATATCAGTAAATATATATTTATATATTTCTATGTACAATTTTATATTTATTTGTAACAATAAATATATTCATTTTTATAATCCATGTATATGAAATCATTGTATAAGATTTAATCATCTATAAATTGGATGGGTTTTATGTACTTACTTATTTCCATTTATTATCTTAGTGTAGATTGAATTTAATACACATTTATAAACATAAGTTGTATGCTTATTTCAAAAGTGAAAAATTCAACGGTTGAAAGCAATATCTATGCTTTCTTTTTTAGGAATAATGTTAGCTTTGGTTTTTTTAATGCGTTAAGTTTATAAAACTCTTACTTCCAACTTTAGTCCATTTTAAAACTACTAAAAGGCACATTTGGGTTTCTTTATACAGAAGGATATATAAATATTATAAATATTAGAGACTATATGTAATTTGGTGAATTTAAAGTTTTACTTGTTTATTATTTGGCTTTAGTTGATTATTGGTATTATTAGTGATTTCAGACTAAGTTTTAATGTGATATATTATTTCATATTTTTTCCATTTTTAATATTTAGTTAATTGTATGTAATTGAATTCTCAAACTAATGGCAATTCATTTAACTAGCATTAAGGAGAACTGATTCTTGAATCAATATGTAATCAATTCTCTAGATTAATTTTGAATCAATCATATCTTAAATTTATATTGTAAATTATTCAACATTAGTTTGAATTAGTAAATGTAACGACCCTAGATTTTAATTTAATTTTAATTGATAATTAAATAAATTTTTGGATAAAAATAGTAAAATAAATCGATAAAATGGAACGAGTTTCCCCGGATTCAAGTATATTTTGGATGAATCATTTAAATTTAAATTATTGTGTATATATTGGATTTGAAAATAAGATCTTAAATAAATGATTTTGAAAATAAGTAAATAAACAATAAGTGTTGAAGTAAAAAATATATATATATATATATATACAAGATAACCATAAAGTAAATAAATTTGGAAAAATTTAACAATAAAATAAAATATGGAGATTCATCTATATTTATAAATAAATTTTATATATATATAGTTTTATACCAATTTAAATCTTAGTTACATATTTATGAACTAGTATAAAAATAGCACAAATGGAATAAATGAAACAAAGATAATAATAGAAGTAAAATAAAATTTAAATAGAAGTTACTTATATTTCAAAATACAAGGCTGCAAGTGTATAGGTAAGTAAGAAACAAGACACATATGCAAAAAAATCAAGACAGCAAAAATATATTCAAATGTAAGCAAGCTACAACCTGGAAAAGTAAATTAATGAAACAAAGAAAAGCATAAAGAAATACAACATCACCTGTACCAGCATCATCTTCTCAGCCGAAATGCAATGTATAAAATAAAGTAATAAGGGAACAACAAGTACTTGGCAATTAAATGCCATATCCTCTAGCATACAAAAAGAAGATTTCCAGCCGAAGTCAACAAGCAAGCAATGGAAAAAATCTCTGACTTGAAGAAAAATAAATGTACCTGTATTGTACAAAAGAAAATAATATCACCTGTATAAAATTTTATCCCCTGTATGCTTCATTTTCACATATTAACTTCACCTCAGTTTCGATCATTCCAAGCCATGAAAAGAAAAGGAAAAAAAAACTAAAGTATATCATCTCCTCTAAAACAAACAAAGTAAACAAGCTTCTGTTCAAATTCAAACCTGGAAGTTCAAGTTCAAATTCAAATGCAATTTCCAGTTTTTCAAACACATCATTTCCAGGCCTTACTTCTTTGTTTCCTGTCTTCTGTTCGAACTGTTCCAAAGTGAGTAACTTTCTTTTAAAAACCATAAGTATATTTGAAACTGTTTTTATGCTTGATGTTTGGAATGGATACTTCAAGTTGTTGTATATTTCTAAATTATTGAACCTGAATAACTAGATGATGTACTGTGTAAGTTTGATAGCCTGTTCTTCCTGTTTTTGGCTTTCAGAGTAAAGTGAAGAGAAATCAAATAAACTTCACCAAAACATTTTAGCTAAGGATTGTTGAATAAAACAAGTTGTTTAAACTCAAACCACAGCTTAAAATTTGTTTCAAGCTAGATCATGAAGGGTTTACTCCTGTAACCAAAGTTTACAGTAAAGATAAAAATCTTATGAAAATTTCGAGTGTCTTAAATTTATGGTTTGATTTTATAACTTGAATAATCACACAAAGATACGATTTTTAAAAGCAATATAATGATTTTTACTTAAGTGGTTTAGGAGCAGTTTGTATTTAAACTAAAATTGCATTTTCCTCAATGTCTGATGAACGATCCAATTGTAAACCTTAAAATTTGGATTGAAGCCTGTTTGAGCTTCGGAGATAATGGGAAAATTGTCGAGAAAATTTTCGTATGCAAGAATTAGTTGATCGAACCCAAAGTAGGGTTTAACAACCAGTTTGGTCGATACGTTTAAATCTGGAAATTCGTCGCCGATGACCAATCGTGGTCGATCGGACCAAGGGGGATATGCGCGTGGGGTCGTGGCGAAGTTCTGGTCAGGAGCGCGTGGTCTCCGGTGATCTGAGGAATGCTGGCGAGGTGGTTTTGTGGGGGTGTTTAGGTCTCAGTTTCGAACGAAGTGCTAATTTTCGATCCAGAGTTTGTAAGGTTGAATCGAATTTCGAAATCGAGTATTGGAAGGATACGTGACTTGCCGACGTTGGTGGAGCTCGCCGGAGCAGCGGCGATGCGCGTGCACGTGCACGGCAATGACAATGACGTGCTTGTCTGGGTTTTCGAATCGAGATACTCGAAGGGGTTCTCGAGTAGACAGTCGATTAGCTCGTGTTTGGACTCGAGTGCGCGAGAGTTTCATCGTGCAGATTATTTAAAACTTAGGACAATAACTTAGTTAAATGTAGAAGAAAGGTTGGAGGCAGAGTCGAGTAGGAAGGCGGGTTGTCTCGAAGCAGGATTCGAGTGGAGCTCGGGTAGGACCCGAAGTAGGAGCTAAGCCCTGGTTTCCTTTTATAAGTTTTAAAAACCCAGTTTTAAAAATTTAAATAAATTAGTCTAAGACTTTTCTTAAAGTAAAATTCAAGTGTAAGTGAATTCTTTAACATTGATTTAATAAGTTGTGTATTTAGTTAACTTAAGTGTGTTAAGCTAAGATTATTTTATGTTAATATTGAAAACTTAATTTAGGTAAATTAATTAAACGTAAATTAAGGTAAGATGTTAAATCTAGTTGATACTGAAATTAAGAAAGTAATGGGATAAATATTTGATCTTAAAGTAATTTAGTTTTAATGGTTTAAGATTTAATTAATTGATTTAATAAGATTAGATTTTTAAATTAACTGGTTATTAAGGATAAATTAATCTATGATTAATATTGATTTATCTAAGTTAAATTTCTTAAGAAAAGAAATTAATGGGGTTATTAGTAGTGAATGAAGGTCATTTACTTAAGATTTATTTAATAAATAACAAATGTGATGATTTTATTAAATAATTAGATTGGTTAATTAAAGATAATCAATTATTAAAATGTTAAGTATAATTACTGAATGGAAGTAATTAAGGGATTAATTGCTTAATGTAATTAACCAAGTTTAATTTGATCTATTTAAGTTAATTAATTTAGTTTAATTAATTTAAATTAATCATTGGATGATTTGATGAGTATAATTACTTAAAGGTAATTAACGAAGAGAAATTACTTAATGAAGTAATTTAAATTAATAAGTTAATTAAAAAAATGACTTATTTATTAAATTTAAAATTAATAATTTAGAAATAAAGATAATTTCTTAATTAAAAGAAATTAAATAAATGATTAAATTGATTAAGTAAATTGATGTAATTAATCAAGGACAATTAATTAAATGGTAGTTAATTAGTTAAAGGTTAATTTATAAATTGAAGATAATAAATTAAATGATGAATTAAATAATTAAAGGTTAATTATTTAAAAATTTAAGTGTGATGAATTATAAGGTCGATGAATTTATTTTTAATGGTTAATTAATAATGACTAAAGAAAAATTAATCAAAAACGATTTGTAATTTATTAATGTAAATTAACCAGGATTAGTGACTGATCTGATTTAATTAAATCAGATAATTAATTGATCTTACCTATGAATGTTTGGATTCTGTTGAATGATATGAATTGTTTGATATCCCTGATATATGATGCTTTGTGATACATCCTGATTTATGTTGTGATCTGAAATTTCTATTTCTATGATATATTATTTTGTGAATATGAAAACCTTGACCCATAGAACGACATTTGAATTTCGATGCGACAGGGAGTCGGATTCCAATTGGTTATCCGAAACCCACATCGAATTGTAATAGTGAATCTTTGTGACTGATAAATTTATTTTATCTATGAATCTATGAATGAAGATGAGCGTTATCGATTATACCGCTTATCGATATATCTGTGATGATTGATGTTGCACTATTGTGTGTTAAACCCCTGGACCACACTTATACACACACAAATATGGATTTCACGTGGAAATCGGTTAAGTCACAGATAATTTAAATCTGATGTTTTTGAAATTGAAATTTTAATTTCAATTGATTTTGAAATTAGAAATTTGGGTTTAAAGTGAAAAGCTTTTGAAATGGAATTTCAAAGATAAAAGTTATTTTGAATAACTTAATCGAGTTTTGAAAATTTAAATAATTGGATTTAAATTCAAGATTTGAAATTAAATTCTATGATTTGAAACTAGGGATTAAAGATGTTTATATATGGGTTAAACTATTTTAAAAAAAAGTATTGATTTTGGAATGTGAATATAATTCAAGGACTTTAACCCATGCAAATAAAATTGGATTTTTCTTAAATGAAAACTGTTTTTTTTCAAATGATAAAAGCTTTCGTATATATATAAGAAATGAAATTCCAATTTAAAGGAATTTCAAGTATGAATTGAAAGATGGTATTCCAAGTTATAAATGAATTCTTTTTGAAAGCTATGAATTGAATCTGTTTATTTTAACAGATTTAAAAATGATGATTTGTTTAAACCATTCGAAATGAAATTGTTTTGAAAGCTATAAGTTAAATCTTTGATTTAAAGACTTAACGAGTTAATCCAATTGAAATTGAAATGTTTTGAAACCTATGAATAGATATTTATAAAACAAGGTGAACGGTGTGAAATAAATCTTTTTATTTAAAGATTTGAAATGATGATTGGTTTAAACTATTTTGGAAGAAAGGTTTGAATTATTAAGTTGTGACTTAATTGAAATCCCATATCCATATGTTTTAAAGATTTCGCTCGTTATTCGGGTTAGCCGGGAAAAGACATTTGTGTCATATAACCCATTCCGAATAATGATACATCGTATATGGATAGCATTTGAAGACCGGTGTTGAAGACCGGATATTCACGAAAACGAAAGGACAACTCGTCGAATGTCTCTGCACCGACTGGTCCCCGGTATAGAGATTTTATCACCCTTTGTGATGGGAAGTCCGGACGGGATTGTGAATACCCGGAATTGCAAGGGCTTCGTAAGAAGTGCCTTCGGTTCTGTTCGAACCCGGAACAGACTTGTATGGATACATGTCTGACATTACACTTTGAGATATAAAGCCGATTTCTTTCAAATACATTTCTGTTGGTGGCGGAGAATTTATTCTCTTAGCTTAACACCCTTCTCTGAGACGTACGAGCTCAGAGGTTATGTAGTTGAAATTTATCAGCGATATATCCCAATTTGGTAATGTGGCATGCTGAGTGTTGCTGTGTGATGATCAGTGTTTGATCATTTGCGATATGATCATTTGTTTGATCTTATATCTTTGTGTTCATAGGTTGATCATTTGTTTGACCCGAAGCATGGCTTTGTGAACAAAGCGTAGCTTTGTGGACGAGACTTCGTCGAGCCTCACACCCCGGAAATGGTCGAAACAGGAAGAATGCGGCAAGGTTCTAGGGAGTAGCGCCCCTTAGTGTATGTCATTCCTTCTGGATAAAGGTGGTATCATGGTATGGAGCCCAGATACTTAACCTCTGTGGTTGCTGCATTTTTACTATGTGGTTTGTTGCGAATCGGGGATCCTCGGAAAGATCGGTGACGATCGGGGGATGGCATACGCGTGTCAGTAGTTACCTATTTTTGCAGAGGTAACCCGGCCTTGTGTTGGCAGAGATCCGGTTAGGTTCTCGGGTCGTCTATTCCAGGGACGTACCCATCGTGGATAGGAAGTTCCTTGGCCTGACCATTTGTTGGAAATCCAAACTCCAATACGAACTTTGTACGGTATTAGTTGTAGAACCTGCCATCTAATATGGCAGCTATAGCAGGCATAATATAATGGTACCTATGCTGGCTAAGATTTATATTCTACTTTCGAAATGTTTTCTGCACTATGCACTAGTAATAATATCAAAATGATTTGATTTTGCGTAGTAAGCATCTTTGACTAACATAAGAAGAAATCTCCTCCAAGTCTGCGTTTGCATTGTGTGTGTGGTGGGAGGTCTTATGGTAGTTTCATTTTCTAAAAGCATTGCGGATTTCAATGTTTAAAACCTTTTGTTGTTGTTTAAAGATAAACTGTTTTTGTTGCTCACACCAGTCCCATGACTGATCCGGAGTTTATTGTTCATTTCCTAAACTCTGGGTGCTCATAATTTTCTACACGAGCAGTCTAGAGTTGGGTTTTTCAGATAGTCAGGTTCAGTAGATTTTCTGGAGCTAGTTCAGTCTTTGGATCGGACTGCACTTGCTTATTCTTGGTGTATCGTTATTGGGAGTTCGAGCTACTGCTGGAGTTCTCTCTTGAAGACTATCTTAGAGTTATTTGTTCCGCTGCTGATATTTGTTATCGTTTTCTTTTCCGCTGCTATTTCTTGTATCATATCTCTGATGTATATTGATATTCATTGTATCACTCTATTGTATCAGATTTTGTATCTGTCATTGTATATCAATGTATTATTCATTTATTCCGCTGTGTTATTTACTTAATGTTGTTATAAGCTCTGGAGAACCAGATTTGGCATTTGAATCTACGGCATTTTGAGTACCAGTGGAGTACGGGTGCCGATTTTCGAAGGCCAACTTTTGGGTCTTCACAGTAAATATATTTAGCATAATTCACTTCTACTCTTAGTTCCATATGAAACTAACTATAAATTCATTATCACATGGTATTTGTTCACATATTAATTTATTGGGATCACGTAGGTGGTGTGATATGTTTTAACACTTTGGTCATTACATTTTCAATAGTTGCGTAAACTAAAAACTTTTTTGTGCCATATATGCTACTTTCTCAAAATGCACTAATGTCGAATTATGTTACTTTCTATTTAAAAAAACTTTTAAACCATCAAAAAATATGCATAGTTCGAAATTTTAAACTTCATACGTTTATCAGAGAATATAAACAAGTTACCTAACATGTATTTTTTTAGTTTAGTTGATAGTTTCTATAATAGCAAGGTGACCACTTTAAATTTTTTGTTACAAAATTAAGCATAAATATGACTCTCAGTAGAACTCTTCTTTTAACAGGTTCAATACTAAACATGATTGATTATGTGTACATGTATGTCTTATGGTATATAATAAAAAAAAGGGTTTTGGACCAAAGGTCCCTATTTTCAAAGCTCATGCACAAAAAGTCCCTGCTCATAAACACATGTAAATTAGGTCTCTATTTTGTTATTTTTTACCAAACTGTCCTCTTTTATAAAATCGACTTAGCATTCTTTTCAGGGACAAAAGCGGTATAAATCAGCCAAAATCTAAAAATAGAGACCTAATTTTCATAACTTATTCGGGAGGGACTTTTCTTACATCATCTTTCAATTCCAGGGACTTGACAGCGATTCCTTGTAAAAAAAATTACACATGTTTATTTACACACATACAATGAATGTGCTTACATAGTATTGATAGTCTTTATTAGTTAACCAATTTGAGATAGGAAAGATCATATTAAATAAATACTACCATGTAACTGGTAAAATGAATTGATTGTTATCAGCTCCATTTAATTTGAACTTAAAAAAATAGAGAAGTAGTTGAATTGATTACCCTAAATTGAAATTTAATTTAATTTAATTTAATGAAAGAACTGGATACAAAATGCTATTTATAACTAGCATTGTATTTAGTTTTACACCACAAAATGCTAACTATAATTAGTATTGTCCTTAAGCCTAATTTTTTACAAAGTTTGTCCTTCAGCCCAAAAATAAAATTTGTTGTCCTTCAGCCTAAATTTTTTCAAATTTTGCCCTTGTGCCTATTTTGCACTAGTTTAAAAGCATTTTAAGTTTTAGCTAGATGAGGGAAAATATAATGTTTATTATTTCATAACTTTAACAGATGCTTCTTTAATATTTTTCAATCCTTTATCAGTAAACTAATCTAGGTATTGTAAAGATGAAATATTTTATGGCTTTCTAAGCAGTTTTTTTTATGCATGAAAGGTAACATTATATATTCTATACGTACGGGAACATGGTTATATATTTTACCTTATATAAATAACAAATTGATTTGTAAATATCTTACCATCTTGATATTTTGATGTGTAACTGAATAATATTAAAAGCGTTAGTATCACTATTGGATTAATACTCCAAAAAAAATATTCATGTCAATTTATAATCGGATTTCTATTGAAAAATTATGATCATTGTTTACAGTCAAGAACAAAATAAGATTTGGTGAAAATGAGAAATTATTGAATAAAAGGTCAAAATTAAATGAAATATATGTTTGAATGTTGAGTTTGGTATTAAGTGATATTGGTTTGATGAAGCGAGGGAGATATGATAGTTTTTTTTATTAAGTAAATTATTACAAAGAATTTTAAGAAAAATAATGAAGGTATTTAATGGACATAATTCAAGTGCATGTTTTATCTATGATTTTTGTGAAAAAATGTATAATTTATCTTTGAGTAAACCATCGTTTCTATCGGTTTTAGTCCATAATATAACGAGTTAACTTTATCAATTTCTTACATTATATAAAATCATTATTTTACAACACAAAACTCCTAATTTCATTTCAATATTTGCTGCATCCGTGCATAATAGGAGCTTATTTTATAAAATACTTTGTTTAGTATTGTAGTATAGCTAACCACAATAACTAATTCCAATAATAACGATCTTTTTTAATAGTTAGTTTCATTAATTGTATTTCCTTACATCATTTGATCTAATTATTATTTTTAATGAAATTTTACGTATTATTCTCATGTTACGTTATGTGAGTAAGAAAATATAGTGTTTTTCAAGCTACTATGATATTTTTCTAATTTGGTTATTGTTGCGTATTTCAAAATGTGTAATAAAGAAAATGTTAAAGTTTCGTTTCTTTGAACCAAATTTGGAGCATTATTTCAATTAGAGCATAATTTCTCCATTCTAGATTGAAAATGATATATAACCGTAGCGAATTATGTACATATTGAAATTTATACGTTAAATATAGGATAAACCCATATTGAACTTATGTAGCTTTAGCACAAAAATTAATAAATATGCAAAGTGATGTAATGCCCATAAAGGTAAGAATAATATAAAGTTGATGTTAACATTTGTTGTATAAAGTCATTATGGTCCAAAAACATAATTATACTTTTAACGTTCGAGATTACTTAAGTAGATTTATCATCAAATGGTTGTTATTAGCATTAAAGAAAAAGCTAATCTAAGGAAAAAAAATTCATGGACATATGCTTTCACCTCTATGCAACAACAAATTCAAAAATACACCATTAAATAAATTATGTGGTGAACCTCATGTGCGTAGCATGAATTCGCAATAGTCTAATAAGATTTCCAATGTTATTCATTGCTGATATATAAAAATCAACTTTGAGAATCAAATTTTTTTCATTACCATTTAATTGCATTTCACAAAAAAGTTAAATTTTAGCTGAAAGTTGAGAACATTATATTTCCAATTAGTTATAATAGTATTGAATTCCAAAATATTGCAATTTTAACTACATCATTATGGTGTAGTTTATAATTGCAACATGGTGATGCGGTTAAAATTTTGTCATATTTGTGCTTGTTTAACTGCACTAATAAGATATAGTTATGCAACATCATCTTAGTGTGGTTTTAGGCACATATTAGACATGTATTCTCTAACTGTATAATTTTAATTCAATTAAAACTACATCATTATGGTATGGTTTTAACTACATCATGGTGATACCGTTTTGTGTCATGTTAGTGTATGTTCAAATGCTTTAACAAGATGTGGTTATACAACATCATATCAATGCCTTTAGCTACACCCTAGCGATGCAATTAACCACATCATTCTAGTGCAATTTAAACTACTTATGAGATATGCAATTTCAATTAAAACTACATTATCATGATGGAGTTAAAGCTGCTTTTGAGTGATGCAGTAATTAACTAAGTAATTGGCATGTAGTAAATTATGTTGGAAAATTTTATGCAATTTTATATAACATTTGTTTTTTTCCATTTGAAAAATGTAACCATTTTTTTTACTATTTTTAGAAGTTTAGAATTGCACTTAAGAGTTATTGTAATTAACTACATAACTGTTATGCAGTTAAAATTTTAATTTTTTAATACATGCTTAAAATATATTTGTTATATGTAGTTTAATATTGGTTTTTAGGAAGTGTTTAACTTTTTTAAAGTCTTAAAGCTACATTTTAAATATGTAGCTTTTAAATTGGATGACTCTTATGCGGTTAATTTCTTTTGACATTTTCATTCGGTTTTTTTTTAAAGAATTACTGAATTTGAAAAATGCAATTTTAATCAGATTAATATTGTTTTAGTTAGATTTGAGCAAATTAAAAACTATAAAATTGCATCTAAAGATGTAGTAACTAACTACATAATTATTATGCAGCAAACTTTTATATACTATGAATCATTTTTAAAATAGATCCATTTTATCGCGTTTAAAAGATGTAGTTTTAAGCAGTTTACTACTGTTTTAGGTTGATGTTAGCAAATTTTAAACCTTTAAACTACATTGAAAATGCACTAATTAACTACATAAGCTTTATGCATCTATTTTTATTCTTTATTTTGTATTTATTGAATCAACTTTAAAGTATATCTATTTTCCTACATTTTGAAGATGCAGTTTTAGGTAGATTAACATTGCTTTAGTTGATTATAACGATTTTAGAGTCTTAAAATTATGTACGAGTTATGCACTTTTTAAATATTAAAATAGATCTACATTATTACTTTTGAAAGTTGTTGTTTTAAGCAGTTTAATATTATTTTAGTCATACTTTAGCAAATTTAAAGCTTAAAAATGTAATTAGCATTAACTGCATATGCTAAATGCGGTTAATTTTCTTTTACATTTTGAATCGTATTTAAAGTAGATTTGCATTATTACTTTTAAGGTTGTAGTTTGATCTTCGATACAATATTTATATTAAAAATTATCAATTAAAAATATAAAATAAAAGGAATTTTACAACTTGAATCCTTACATATGCATCATGCTTATCATTAGAAAGATAATAAAGTTTGTGATTCAATGGTGAAATTAGTTTGTTGATGATGTTTTTATAAAAAGTAATTGCATTTTAAATATTCAAATTAAATTGTAGAGTGATATATTAAAATAGGGATAGAAAATACAAATCTCATTCTTAAAATCTTTTTTTTTGCCTTACATGTTATAATTTTTAAATTAAAGAGTATACTTTAAATATTTATACATAGTCACTTTTGGAATATTCCAGAATACATGTGTAACAACCCGACATTTCGTACCCATTTAATTATCGCCTCTTGACGATCTAATCTAGTTGCTAATAAGCTATTGGCATTTTGATCGAATTGAAATTCTCTTCTTATCTGGTTTGAATTCTTTTCAAATTGGATTGAAATTCAATTATAAGATTTTTGTTAAAAGGATTTTTGGGCTTTATTAAAATCGTGACCCATATGTGTTTGGGGCCGTGAAAATTTTCAAGACAAATAATCGATCCCCCTCTCAATTTTCGTTCATTCAATAACTCGTTCCCTCCCTCTTTTTATTTTCATTTTCACGAACCCTAAATCACAAATGAAAAGAATGGCGGCCACAATCCTTTTCGTTCGTCTCGCGTGTCCCCCTGAATCAAGTTAGGGCATCGGAATCGAAGACAACGGCCGCAAGGGGTTCGAACTTCGCTCGTCTTCCATCGATTGCTACAGCTTCGACTCGTTTCTGGACTTCGTGTAGCATCACTCGAGACTGTTCCAAATGGTGGCTAAGGTGAGTGGCTTTCCACTCACATCTAATTCAAGTCGTCTGGATTCATTTATTGTTTTGAAAACTACGTTTATGATGATATTTACTTCGGTTTTGACTTCGAAGTTGTCTTCTTGTCCTTGATGCATTGTTTCTCAGCTGCTCTTGATTCCGAGTCATTGAGTAGTCTTGCTACTGTGATTTCTTTTGTGAGTTGCCCAATTGAAATGATTTCTGTAGTTCATTCGAATTAGTATATTTCGTAGTTATTAGCTTTATAGTTATTGTTTCGTGAATTTTGGGGACTTTGGCATGTCTATCTCCATATGCATTTGTCTTTGCACTGGCCTGTTGTATGGTTGCATATATGTTGTATCATTGTGAAGTTTGGTTTACTGGTGGGTTTTCTTGGCACTGTTCCACTTGGATTACGAGGGTCTTTGTAGTTTGTTTCTTTCAGGTTGCCAGTTTGCATTTCTTGATCTTTACTTCCCTGTTGCCAGTCTTGGTTGCACTGGCCATTTCCAGTACTTGATCATTTGTATATACTTCTTGCCTGCAGTGATAATTTTGGTTTCTTGACCTGGGCTTGAGTTTTGTCAATTGAACATCACTGAGTTGATTTTTAGCTCGAGTCTGATACAGTGCATTGATGCATTGTATTATTTGCATTTGGTTCACTTTGTAGTTTCGACTTGTCTTTCCTATTCCACTGGTTACTGTCACTTTGAATTCACTTGCTGACAGCCTTGTACCTGCATCCATGTTGATATTTTCATTTTTTCTTTGTTCCAGTGTGGTTTGCACATGTCATTACGAATTTGATATATCCATAGTCATGTTGTCTTTATTTTTGGTTTGCCTTGTACATTTCAGTGAGCTTCTGCATCACTGTATCGCGTGCACTGTCGCTAGTGTCATGTATTGTCCTGTCTCCTTATCTTTGGAGCACTGTTCAAATGCAAGTTGCATTTTAATTTGTTGGGTTGTTGCATTCGACTTGATAGTATTCTTCGCTGTTGCACTTTGTTGCTGGTGCACTTGATGTTGTAGTTGTGTTCACTCTTGAAGTATCACCTGTTGCACTGCGTTTTGTTGTACATTCACCTGCTAGCCTAGCTGCAGTTTCATTCATGTACTTGTAGTGGTACTTCCTCATCACTGTCTTTGTTGTTCCTGACCATTTCACTGAACTTATACATGCTTGCCCCTGTTTTGCTTGATGGTTCATGCTTCACTTTCTTCACTTTCTTTACTACGGCCTGTAATTGTTTTGTAGTAGCACTGTGCATCGGTGAGCTTCGTTGCTTGTGATCTCGGTTGCACATTCATTTAAATGTGCATTTGTTTGCATTGTATCTGGTTTTCCGGCTGCAGTTTGTTATCATCTTTTCTTGACTACTTTGGCATTTCTCTGCCTTGTCCAAACTGGTGCACTTGTAACTAGTCGCACTCGAATCTCTTGAGTCACCTGGTTGTACTGAGCCTTAGACAGTTTCATTTGCATTCTAATGGCCTTTGAATTGTACAGTTTCACTTGTAATTTGCATTGAATCTGGCATCATTCCTTGGGGCAGTTTGAACTCTGTCCCACTTCGATTCTAGTTCTGGCTTCGAAGCTTATAGACTTTGTCTTGTGACCTATTTTGTTGGTTTTGAATTATTTCATGTTGATTGATGAAATCACACTTGAGTTGAATCCGGTACTTCGGGGTTTGACCTTGTGGTAATTTGTGATTTTCACTAAGCTTTTGTGTACTTCATGCGATAGTGGCGAGGCAGTGCACGCGTGCGTGTACTGCAGCCCTATCGGATTTGACAGCTTAAAATTGATGTTTCGACTGTTGAATTGTTTCGTTGGTTAAATGTAATATTTTGAAGTTGCATCCTGATTTGGATTTGTTGATTTGTCGCTTAATACTGCTTAGTGTTATATCGTCCGTTTATCCAATTCTCGTATCGAGAGTTGGATATACGAGATTTCTATGACTGTCACCTATATTGAGATTGATTATTATTGCTTCTATGCTCTAATAACTGATTTTGAATTAGACTGATCCGAGTATTATTTTCTTTTGAATGTAATACTCGGGTCAGACCGAGTATATACAGGTTGTAGATTTTTAGCTTTGGGTTGCTGCTAGAGCTATGAAGACTTTTTATATCTTTTGAAGTGGTCTTCGTCGTGTTGTAGTAGTCAGTGTGTCTGTTTTAAGATGATAATGTATTCATGTATATTAGTCGATAATGTACTTGTATATATAACTTCTTGAGTCGACAGTTGTAGTTGTATCATTTGTATTGTGTCAAATGTATTGTAACTGATATCAGTTATTGTATATATGAGACTTTTCGTTCCATCTTTATTCCGCATTTATGTTATCTGTGTTATTTTTATATCTATTGTCCTAAACTATTATAGCCACTGTGTAGTAGCTTTGAGTTTGTATCGGTATGTCGGATTTTCTCTAAAGATGAAATGCAATGTTTTATTATCTGACATATCGGTGCTCGCACAAAGCAATTACATAGATGGTCGCTCCTCAACAGCCTTATTCTCCGTGCTAGTTGACAGCACTACACCGTAGTGTTCTTGGCTAGCATGGGTATAGAGGTGGGGCGTCACAGCTTGGTATCAAAGCATGGGGTTTAGGACAATTGTAAAACATAACTTAGATGGAGCATGTGTTACAACTATTTGTCGATGTTTTATCTCTCATCTTTACATATGATTATTTTTGACTGTTAGGTATGAATTCCTAACGCTTATTCTTGTGTTTTCGGCTTTGAATTGATTTAGCCGATGTTGATTTTGTTTTAATTTGGCAAATTAAAGCCATTTTGACTTTTGGACTTTGTTCCACTTTTGTTCTATGCTATGAGTGTCATTGTGTACCTGTTACACTGTGATGAAAAATAGCTGGACCAGTTGCAAATTGAGTGGTCTTGATTTCTCATTCACATCTAGTTTGAATCTCAGCGAGTTTGAACTCGATATTTTGTGGTTTCCTCATCTGGATTTCCCTCCGACTTCGGTCACTTTGTTTTTGGGAAATTGCTAATTTCTTGATTTTCAAGACTCTGATTTTGTTTGCCGTTGGTTTCTTTGGTAATGATGATTGATTCATTTTGTACTCGACTGCGGCTATTAATTGTTGACTTCGACGTTGACTTGATTCTTACTTTTGTTGAAGCCATTTATGCATTTCTGCTCGATTTGCTTTGTTTTTCCAGTTGATAATCGATTCTTCTTTTCTAATTAGTTGTTATCACCTTTGTCGATTTTGATAACTTCTATTTCTGGAATTTTTGGTATTCCTACTTTGATGAATTTGGAATCGGATTCTTTGGATTTTATTCACATCTTCGAATGTGAAATTTTAGTGAATTGACTTTGTTTCCAAATTTAATCGACTCTTGATTATTTCCCCGATTTGTTGCTATCATTTATTAGCAACTTTGATGACATTTTCTTCGGGATTTTTGTGAACATACTTTCTGATGGATTCAATATCGATTTCTTTGGATTCCATTCACATCTTCGAATGTGAATTCTTGTGATTGATTGTTTCTACAATCATTTTTGTGATTTGTCACTTTAAAAAAAAAAATATAAAGGTTTTCTATACTAGTAGTAAATATTAAAATCCCTTTTTCCAAACGATTTCAAAAATTATTTTACTACAAAGCTCTTTTCCTAAATCGTTTTCCAATCTATTAATATATACAAGCCTTTATTTCACTCGTATGAGAAATTGACTTAAACGACTTAGTAAAACGGGTGGTATGAAACGCTTGCGTTCACTTCGTCGGTTAGCTCTTGGACTTGTTCGATTGAACCCTTTTTGTGACAATTTCCTAGTGAAGATTTACAGCTTGTTCGTAAATATTTAAGTTAAGCAAGTGGTTATGGGACATGAAGCTAAACTCATATATTTACTAGCTTGGTGTGATTGACACTTCCTTATGATCATGACGATCATTTTTGTGATTTAGACTAGCGATTGAGCGATGTCTCTTTGTCTACGTGGGAGACTATACCCCGATCATGTGATGTTTCCCCATCACATTCGTCTACGTGGGAGACTATACCCCGATCATGTGATGTTTCCCCATCACATTCGTCTACGTGGGAGACTATACCCCGATCATGTGATGTTTCCCCATCACATTCGTCTACGTGGGAGACTATACCCCGATCATGTGATGTTTCGCCATCACATTCGTCTACGTGGGAGACTATACCCCGATCATGTGATGTTTCTCCATCACATTTCTAGGGTAGCACCCTACGGTCTTCGGGCCATTCCTGTGTGAAAATTTAATGGATAGCTTCCATGAGATAGCTTCTCGTCATGTGTTTACGCGTAGGTGAGCTTCATGCTCCCATTCATGTGTTAGGCCTCCCCCCTTTTTTATGTGTTTTCTGGATTTCTGTTGATGATTTCTGGAATTTTGTGCTTCACCAATTTTCATGATTTTCATTGATATGATATCAGTTTTTGTGTATTGGTGAATTCATGTGTTATTAACTTGTTATGAATACAAGTTTAGGGTATGATATCCCTTTCTATCTTTGAGAAGATTCTTGTGACATTTTTGATGAATGAAAATTCATTTGGCATTATATTTTGATGCCAGTTATTTTGATGAGATTTTGACGTGTTAACTTCAGTACTCGTCAATTTTGAAATGGATTTACAAGCGGTTCTCCCGCAACACTGATATTGCTAATTTAATCACGCGTTTTCAAAATTCTTTATTTTTAAAAGTTGTTTCAAAAATATAAATTAAAAAAAAAATTGTTTTCAAAATTTTTACAGCTTACATTTTCAAAAGAACGAGGAAGCGAATTAAACATTTCAGAAAAATCGAGGACTATGACCCCTTTCTTTTACTGATTCGCTTAATTCCGGACTTGTCCGTTTGAGAATGTGAAATGTTAATTTTTAAAACACACAATTCTGCACTTTCAAGAAAACGATAAAGAGATTTAAACGATTTAGCAAAAGTAAGGAGTATGGAACCATACTTTTACTACTTCGGTTAATTCCGGACTCGTTAATTGAATATTTATGACTTCTGATTATCGTTTTTGATAATTAGATGTTTGTGTTTCTGATTATCGTTTTTGATAATCAGATATTTGTGAAATTTGATTATCCTTTGTGATAATTAAATATTTTCCAATTTAATTATCGTCTGAGATAATTAAATATTTTTCGATTTGATTAATCGAATATTTGTGTTTCTGATTATCGTTTTTTGATAATCAGATATTTGTGAAATTTGATTATCGTTTGAGATAATTAAATATTTTTCGATTTGATAATCGAATATTTGTGATTTCTGATTATCGTTTTTGATAATCAGATATTTGTGAAATTTGATTATCGTTTGAGATAATTAAATATTTTTCGATTTGATAATCGAATATTTGTGATTTCTGATTATCGTTTTTGATAATCAGATATTTGTGAAATTTGATTATCGTTTGAGATAATTAAATATTTTTCGATTTGATTAATCGAATATTTGTGTTTCTGCTTATCGTTTTTGATAATCAGATATTTTTGAAAATTCAATTATCGTTTTTGATGATTGAATATTTGCGATTTTGAGATTTGAGCTTCGTCTTTTTCTCTGACGATTCAGGTGAGTAATTTGATTTACTCACATTCAATTCGTGCAGTACGTGATTTCTGCTCTGATTCCTTTTCTTTCAATTGCTAGAACTCGATTGATTCTTGCTTTTGATAGTCGTCTGATTTTGATTCCTTGATCCCCTCGATGTTGATTCTTTTGATTTTAAGCAATCGAACCTTTTGATTTTTTTTATCTGATACTTCCATAATTCTAATGCTTCCCTGTTGGCCTTTGCTTTGCTTTGCTTTGCTTATGCATTCGACATTGTTATGTTCTTATGGTTGTTACCTCTTTCCCACTTATCTCTTAGGATTGCGAGGACGCAATTTCTTTAAGGAGGGGAGTCTGTAACAACCCGACATTTCGTACCCATTTAATTATCGCCTCTTGACGATCTAATCTAGTTGCTAATAAGCTATTGGCATTTTGATCGAATTGAAATTCTCTTCTTATCCGGTTTGAATTCTTTTCAAATTGGATTGAAATTCAATTATAAGATTTTTGTTAAAAGGATTTTTGGGCTTTATTAAAATCGTGACCCATATGTGTTTGGGGCCGTGAAAATTTTCAAGACAAATAATCGATCCCCCTCTCAATTTTCGTTCATTCAATAACTCGTTCCCTCCCTCTTTTTATTTTCATTTTCACGAACCCTAAATCACAAATGAAAAGAATGGCGGCCACAATCCTTTTCGTTCGTCTCGCGTGTCCCCCTGAATCAAGTTAGGGCATCGGAATCGAAGACAACGGCCGCAAGGGGTTCGAACTTCGCTCGTCTTCCATCGATTGCTACAGCTTCGACTCGTTTCTGGACTTCGTGTAGCATCACTCGAGACTGTTCCAAATGGTGGCTAAGGTGAGTGGCTTTCCACTCACATCTAATTCAAGTCGTCTGGATTCATTTATTGTTTTGAAAACTACGTTTATGATGATATTTACTTCGGTTTTGACTTCGAAGTTGTCTTCTTGTCCTTGATGCATTGTTTCTCAGCTGCTCTTGATTCCGAGTCATTGAGTAGTCTTGCTACTGTGATTTCTTTTGTGAGTTGCCCAATTGAAATGATTTCTGTAGTTCATTCGAATTAGTATATTTCGTAGTTATTAGCTTTATAGTTATTGTTTCGTGAATTTTGGGGACTTTGGCATGTCTATCTCCATATGCATTTGTCTTTGCACTGGCCTGTTGTATGGTTGCATATATGTTGTATCATTGTGAATTTTGGTTTACTGGTGGGTTTTCTTGGCACTGTTCCACTTGGATTACGAGGGTCTTTGTAGTTTGTTTCTTTCAGGTTGCCAGTTTGCATTTCTTGATCTTTACTTCCCTGTTGCCAGTCTTGGTTGCACTGGCCATTTCCAGTACTTGATCATTTGTATATACTTCTTGCCTGCAGTGATAATTTTGGTTTCTTGACCTGGGCTTGAGTTTTGTCAATTGAACATCACTGAGTTGATTTTTAGCTCGAGTCTGATACAGTGCATTGATGCATTGTATTATTTGCATTTGGTTCACTTTGTAGTTTCGACTTGTCTTTCCTATTCCACTGGTTACTGTCACTTTGAATTCACTTGCTGACAGCCTTGTACCTGCATCCATGTTGATATTTTCATTTTTTCTTTGTTCCAGTGTGGTTTGCACATGTCATTACGAATTTGATATATCCATAGTCATGTTGTCTTTATTTTTGGTTTGCCTTGTACATTTCAGTGAGCTTCTGCATCACTGTATCGCGTGCACTGTCGCTAGTGTCATGTATTGTCCTGTCTCCTTATCTTTGGAGCACTGTTCAAATGCAAGTTGCATTTTAATTTGTTGGGTTGTTGCATTCGACTTGATAGTATTCTTCGCTGTTGCACTTTGTTGCTGGTGCACTTGATGTTGTAGTTGTGTTCACTCTTGAAGTATCACCTGTTGCACTGCGTTTTGTTGTACATTCACCTGCTAGCCTAGCTGCAGTTTCATTCATGTACTTGTAGTGGTACTTCCTCATCACTGTCTTTGTTGTTCCTGACCATTTCACTGAACTTATACATGCTTGCCCCTGTTTTGCTTGATGGTTCATGCTTCACTTTCTTCACTTTCTTTACTACGGCCTGTAATTGTTTTGTAGTAGCACTGTGCATCGGTGAGCTTCGTTGCTTGTGATCTCGGTTGCACATTCATTTAAATGTGCATTTGTTTGCATTGTATCTGGTTTTCCGGCTGCAGTTTGTTATCATCTTTTCTTGACTACTTTGGCATTTCTCTGCCTTGTCCAAACTGGTGCACTTGTAACTAGTCGCACTCGAATCTCTTGAGTCACCTGGTTGTACTGAGCCTTAGACAGTTTCATTTTCATTCTAATGGCCTTTGAATTGTACAGTTTCACTTGTAATTTGCATTGAATCTGGCATCATTCCTTGGGGCAGTTTGAACTCTGTCCCACTTCGATTCTAGTTCTGGCTTCGAAGCTTATAGACTTTGTCTTGTGACCTATTTTGTTGGTTTTGAATTATTTCATGTTGATTGATGAAATCACACTTGAGTTGAATCCGGTACTTCGGGGTTTGACCTTGTGGTAATTTGTGATTTTCACTAAGCTTTTGTGTACTTCATGCGATAGTGGCGAGGCAGTGCACGCGTGCGTGTACTGCAGCCCTATCGGATTTGACAGCTTAAAATTGATGTTTCGACTGTTGAATTGTTTCGTTGGTTAAATGTAATATTTTGAAGTTGCATCCTGATTTGGATTTGTTGATTTGTCGCTTAATACTGCTTAGTGTTATATCGTCCGTTTATCCAATTCTCGTATCGAGAGTTGGATATATGAGATTTCTATGACTGTCACCTATATTGAGATTGATTATTATTGCTTCTATGCTCTAATAACTGATTTTGAATTAGACTGATCCGAGTATTATTTTCTTTTGAATGTAATACTCGGGTCAGACCGAGTATATACAGGTTGTAGATTTTTAGCTTTGGGTTGCTGCTAGAGCTATGAAGACTTTTTATATCTTTTGAAGTGGTCTTCGTCGTGTTGTAGTAGTCAGTGTGTCTGTTTTAAGATGATAATGTATTCATGTATATTAGTCGATAATGTACTTGTATATATAACTTCTTGAGTCGACAGTTGTAGTTGTATCATTTGTATTGTGTCAAATGTATTGTAACTGATATCAGTTATTGTATATATGAGACTTTTCGTTCCATCTTTATTCCACATTTATGTTATCTGTGTTATTTTTATATCTATTGTCCTAAACTATTATAGCCACTGTGTAGTAGCTTTGAGTTTGTATCGGTATGTCGGATTTTCTCTAAAGATGAAATGCAATGTTTTATTATCTGACATATCGGTGCTCGCACAAAGCAATTACATAGATGGTCGCTCCTCAACAGCCTTATTCTCCGTGCTAGTTGACAGCACTACACCGTAGTGTTCTTGGCTAGCATGGGTATAGAGGTGGGGCGTCACAACATGCAATTGTTAGTTTTGAATCTGCAGTAACTATGATTATACCTTCATAATTGTGCATGCAATGATCTAATTTCATTTATCAAAAAATATCGAATAATTAATTTCTTAATTTGAAAAGTGGAAACTTGGTATAAGATGGGAAAATAGGTCATTGCGGTAGATTTATAATTATATTGACGATGAATAACTTGTTATACATAATTACTGGAAATAGACACCGTTTCTAAACCTTTTTTTAGTTAATCCAATCAAAATGTATCTTTGGCACTAAAATAGAAGATCGCTTAATTACATAAACAAAAAAATAATAGAGCAAGATAAATTAATTACCAAGTTAATTAGCTATAGTTAGGACTGACAATTAAACGAGAATCGTAAAACCAAACCGAGCCGAAAAGACCCGAAGCGAACTTGATGGGTCTCGAACCAAGTCTCGGTGATGAAAAATACAATAAAGATCCGATCGAACCCGACCCGATCAAAAAACATTAAAATATATGCATTTTTAGTGCTATTACCCAACCGCACCCGACTCAACCCAAACCGAAGCTCCGGTCGAGTTGAGTGTAACGACCCAGAATTTAATCACTATTTAAATAAATATTTAATTATATTTTTAAATAATTAATAAATGGGATTTTATTAACAAATAAAAGTATTTTAAATAATAACTAATGATGATAAAATCATTTTCAAAATTTATTTACCAATATATATAGTTCATGGAGAAATAGGAAATGTGACCGGAAATTATTTGTCAAAATATCTATTTTTCATTGGTTAAAAGTTAATTAAAATCATAACATTATTGTAAACACATTTGCACACAATATAGACCATTCTAACATGGTGTGTACATGCACATATGCATGTACATATTAGCCACTTAAACATGTAAACATATAAGTTAAAAAGAGACTTTATTCCATATATATAACATATATGAAAATATACCTTTTCAACTCAAGTACACAAGTGCATGGCTTGAATATTGCAAGGAGAGGGGGTACAATGGTGGATGGAAGTGAAGGGGGGGAGGAGAGGGAGTGCGTGCATGTATGTACTTTAATTAAGCACTTGTATATTTTTTTAATAATTTCCTAAGCCTATATATACTACTAACTTTAATTTTTCTTATTTTACAACCTTCTTCTTCATTTTGAAATCCTAAGAACTTAATAAAACTTTCATGGCTTCCTCTTCATAATATTCAAAGTGAGAAAATTCACTTCATTTTGCTAAAAAATCTCCTTTCTAATTATAAAAACGCTTCTACATCTTCTTTAATACTTCTCTTCCAAACTAAAAGCAATCATCCACTCAAACAACCCATGGTTGTGCCCTATAAGGCTTAGTCCAAGCCCAAAACCCCTTTAGGTCGAGCCCAAAGTTCACTTGGCTAAGCTATTTCAAGTGTTCGAGCAACCAAAGTTCAAATTTTGCAATATCTAAAGTATTTTCAAGTTTTGGAAAAAGTTTGTCTTGAGTTTAAAAAGTTTTGGTGAGTTAAACTTTTGTTTTTTGGAAAAGAATTTAACTTGATTTTGATGAACTAAATGTTGTGAAAATATAATGGTTGTTGTGTTGAATTATAATGTTGTTTTGATAGCATATGATTATATGATTGTGTCTGAGCTTCGAGTTGTGATTTGGTGGTTGAATAATATGTTTTGATATAGATATGTGATTTGTTGGTTATACTATGATGTTAGTATGTTTATGAAACAAAACCAAGTGTATGTGATGTAAATATGGTGAAGTTAGCACCTTGAAAAGTCGCAAAGGACTTGAGATCCGATTTGAACTTAAAAGCTCTTATTCTATTTTTGGATTTTGAAAATGTTTTCCAAGTTTTCACTTTTGTTTTTAAGTTTCAAAACCTTTACATTTGTGTTTTCAAATATGTTACAGCTAGAGTTAAAGTGAAGTTTTCACCTAGAAATCAATTCTAGCGAACTGCGTTTATAGCGATAGTCGCTATGGATACAGTTCAAAAAATTTGATTATTTCAAGTTTTAAACTATTTTCTTTTGGATTGTTTTGGAAAAATCATTTCATAAAAACATTAAGTAAGTCAAAAGGTCTAATTTTTAATTATTTATTTACTTAATGTAATATCCCGGAAATTTTAACAATATCAATTTAATAATCTGTTGAATAATTAAATTGATATGGATAATCTTTGATAATAAGATTTGAATTTAATTTAATAATCTGATTAAATTAGTATTAATTGATGATTTTATCTTTTAAAAGTTAATAAGATATTTTCTATTTGAATATATATATTTAACATATATATTGTAAATAGAAAGCTTTGGAAAAATTGGGAATTTAGATTTAATTTAATATGACTTTTCAAAGTTATTTAAATTAATAATTTTATAGTTCTAAATATACTCTAAGTAAATATTTTTGTTTAAGAGATATTTTAACTTAAGTTTAAATAAATAAGATTTAACAAAAAGGCTTGTTTTATTTCTTTTTAAAATATTACTTGATAATATAATCTCTTAGATAAATTATTTTAAGTATCAAATATGTTAATTTCAAATAGTAAGTATAATATATTATTTTTATAAATATGAATAGATTTTAAAGACTATGGAATTGTTATTTTTAAATTGATAAGTCGTTGTGTATATATATATATATAACTTGACTTTTTAAATTGAATCTTAGGATTTAATTTTATTTCAATTTGAATTTAAGCTTTGAAATTCAAAAGGATAAATATTTAAATTGTTTTGGAATTTTAGAATATTTGTATAAACTTTTATTTATAAATATAAATTAGTTTTGTTCTTTTAAAAGTTATATATATAGATAAGTATTTTAATAAATAAGAAAAGGTTTTTATATACTTTTAAACTAAATAAAAATAAGATAAATACTTAAAAGACAAGTGTCATTTATCTAAAGCCTTTGTAAAACATGTGTAATTTAAGTAATAAATGTATAGGACAAGTGTCCTTAATTATTTTCATTTTCTTTTATTTTTATAAAAATCAAAATGTACTTATATAAACATATACATTTCATTCACTTCATTCTTTCCTCCTTTTCAAAACAAGAGAAACTCAAATGTAAATTCTCTAATACAAATCTGGAAATATTCAGTAACCCTTCTCAAACTCTTTCTCTAAATTGCAAAACTGAAATCCGAGAATCAAATGCCTCAAACCAAATCAAAGATCTGTAACCATTCCTCAAACCAGAGATTATCAAAATCAAATCTCTGTAAACCATTTTCCAAAACCTGGAATCAAGTTTAAAAGCCTGCTGCAATTCTTTTCATCTCTGGAATCATGTTCAAAGCAAAAAGGAGATGCTCTGCATCATCTTCAAAAATCAGTCTGCATTCATCTCTTCAACCTGGAAAACAAGCATGCATGTAGTTTAATCAAGTTTAAAGCTTCTATAACTCAAGTTTTTAAATCAAAAGGGCATGCAAGTTTACAGTTTTCAAAAGCAAGGCAATTTCAGTTTTAAAATTCAAAAGCAGTTCAAGGATAGGCTCTGTTTCAATACATATAAGGTGAGTAGCATTTAATTTAAAAAGCTTAAGTATAAATCTGTTGCATGTTGATAAGTATGTTTGTGTGTATAGTTATAAATGCATTTCTGTATATATATATGGATGTGTGGATGTGTGTAGATATATATTGCTGTAGTATCTGCTTTTGCCTGTACTTAATTTTAGAAGCAAGAATTTTGATAAAATCCATTTCCTCTTAAACCAATTTCTGTTAAGACTTAAATTTCAAACAAAACTTGATTGTTTGATCATAGAGTGGGTCTTAAAATAAAAATAAAATTATTTAAGTTGAATAAATTTAGATTTGTTCTGGAAAACCAAAACAACAGTGCATGTTCAATATAAATGAAAACTTAAGCATCTTAATTCATCAAGACCAGGCTATAAATTGAAAACTTATATAAAAACATGATTTCTAAAACTAAAATCATAATTTTTAGTTTAAGGATAAATGTGCAGTTCTGGTTTGACCAGAAATTGGGTTTTGGGGGTTTTCTGATGATCTTGTTGACTGGAGAAGTCGTGATCTTCTCTGGTGATGGAGGAGTAATAGGGGATTGTGGGAAAAATAATAGAAGTGATGTTAGACGACTGTGGCGTTGGGAATTGATCGAGATAGTCTGTAGACCTAGTTTTTGATGTGGTCAGAAATGTTGTCGTCACGTTGTCTCTGGTGGACCGAGTTCCACCAGACTCTGGAAATTTGAAACGGGGACGTTGACGAAGACGTGGTCAGAGGTTCTGGTGCTCAGGTGATCGGAGGAGTGAGTTCAAGGAATTTTCCAGGCTGTGGTTCCTGTTCGTGATTGTGATGGGTTACTCGAATTCGAATTCGAGTGTTGATCGAGATTCTGATGGTCGTAATATGGTTGGGGGTTGATCGTCGACTTGGGGAAGTGGTCGTAGATGATCAAAGCGAGCGTTTCGCCTGTGCACGTGCACATGTACATTTCGTACATCTGGAAGAAGTTGGATTAGAGGAGAAGAAGACGTACTGGAGGAAATGGAATTTGACTCGAAGTCATACTCGAGAAATTAGGACTCTGGCTCGAGTTGTTTTCAGGGGAGACTCGCGTGGGGTTTAACAGTTTTAAATTTTTAATAAAATTAAGTATAAAAGAAAAGGGAAGAGAAAACTTGAAGCTGGTCTCGGGATTTCTGTAAATTTTCTCGGGTAATATGATGTTTGGCTCGGGTAATCTGTGATGTTGCAGTTTTAAAATCTGACAGGAGTTTTAAAATTTAAAATGAGTTTAAAAAGTTGAAACAAGATTTAAACAAAGTTTTAAATCAAATTTAAAGTATGGTTTCAAATCTAATTTGAATTATAGTTTGAAATAAATAAAGTTTATAAAATTTATAATGTTTAAACAAAGTTAAAATGTTGGAAGTATAATTTTAAAAAGATTTGAATTTAAATAATTAGTTTAAAATCTTTAATGTTAAGTAGTTCTTTAACATTAGGTTATAATTTGATTTAAATTTGGTTAAGTTAAATTTGAAATTTATTTTAAATCATTAATTTGAAATGAATAAAAGGAAGATTTAAAAGTAAAAGAATTTCAAAGCCTTTTTGAAAATGATAATTAAAGTAGTTATTAATGTTTATACTTTAATTTAGAGATTTAATGATATAGGAGTCATTAAATTAATAAGGTAATTAAAGAGTAATTTGGTAATTTAATTAATTAATGGTTTAATGTTAATTAATTAAATAATTAAGATTTTAAGTTAATTAATTGAGAGTTAATTAATTTGAAATTAAGAAATTTAATTAGATAAGTGTAGATTATTAACAAATGATAATCATTTGTAAAATTGGTTAAGTATAAATTACTTAATAAAATTAATTAAAGAAATAAATTACTTAAGGTAATTAATTAAATAAATTTGATAAGTTTAAATTAATTTATTTAATTAATTTAAGAAAATCACTGGGTGATTAGATAATTACTTAAAGGTAATTAGTGAAAGTATAAATTACTTAGAAAAGTAATTAAAGATAATTAGTGGATATAATTAACTAAAGGTGGTTTAATAAAAGTAATTTGAGTTTAGTACTTTTAATAATTAATCAAGGGATTAATTAAAGGATAATTAATTAAGGAGTAATTAATTTATGAAGTGTAGTAATTAAGAGTAGTTAATTACTAAATGAGATTAATCAAAGGTGATTAATAAATGTGACTAATTAATTATTAATTTAAATAAGATAATTAATTAAGAATAATTAAGGATCATTAATTAATATAATTAATGATGTAATTAAGAATTGATTAATTAAGATTAATTAATAAATAATAAGTGATTAAAGTAATTAATTAATTGTAATTAATTAAGGATTAATGTAATTAAATATAGTTAATTAATTAATGAAGTAATTAAAGATTAATTACTGAATGGTTTAAGATAATTAATTTGTGAAATTAATTAAGTATTAATTACTTAAAGTAATTAAAGGGTAATTAATCAGGAATGATTAATTTAGATGGATACTTAGAGTAATGATTAATTAATTGGTTTAATTAATAATTAATTAAGCAGGATTTATAAGATGAAGTAATTAATTTAATTCACTTTAAATTAATTAGAGATGATAAATCATTACTTAAGAATGGATGAATGATATTGAATGCTTTGCATTGTTGATATCTCTGATAAGAGATGTGCTGATCTATGATATAGATGTTTGGTTGGATTGAAATGATAATATGAATTATCTGTTTGGATGATAATATGGATTATCTATTGTAAATTATCTATCTGTGTGTAGTATAGATAAGAATTGAATTGTTTTAACCTTAAAACAACTTGGCCTTAAAAGATACGTTTTGGATTTCGATGAGACCGGGATCGGGTTTCCGTATACCGGAATTCCAGGTCTGGAGACCCGAATACCACATCGATCCAAATTTACGATAGGTCGTGAATCTCAAGTGAAGATGAAGATTCAGAGTGCAAGGGTTATTGTCGTTAACTCTGAGGGTGATTCCAAAATGAGTGTAACGAGATAATGCCTTCGGTTTCGTTCGAACCCGGAACGAACTTGTATGGATTGAATGCTTTCAGCACATCATCAGGCGGACGATGAGCATTCTAAGTGATATGTTCTGATTAAAGGTAATCGTAACCTCAAGCCTCATCAACCGGGAATGGCTAAAACAGGGGAGTTGCAGCAAGGCTTCGTGGGTAGCACCCACTGAGAGCAAGATAGATCCCTGTCTAGAGGTCCCTTTTCTTTTTATTCGGCTTAGTGTGTGGTTGGTCGCGCCAACTACGGGGTTATCTTGTTCGGAATTATCCAGTAAGGGATGGTTCCGGCTTTGTGTTGCAGGGGAGCGGGCGTACTCCTCGGTACGGTGATCTAGGCCACGTACTGTGACGGGCGGTACCCCAGTAGCCCTGCCATTGTATGGAAACCCATTCTTCCTACGTGCCCTTACGGTTTTGATTGTATAACCCACTTTGTGGCTAGTATGCTGGAATTTAATAATGTAACAATTTCAGCTATTTCATATTTATTTGAAAACCCTAGACCCTATTATAATATAACTGGATTTCCTATCAAATGTTTTGGTTAGCGTAAGGTAAAAACTTACCCATGTTTATTTGTGGGGAGTCTTACGTGATACTTTTTCTTTCTAAAGGTTTTGAAGTTAAGCAAGTTTAACCTGTTACTCACACCAGACCCATGTCTGACCCAAGTGTTTATTTCTGTTTTATAAACTCTTGGGTACTCAAATTTTTACGAGTAGCCAAGGGATTCAGGTTTAGCTTTGACGAATATTGTGGAGGAGCAATGGAGTAGGAGGCTTCAGCGTTGTAGATATATATAGTAGTTCCGCTATGTCTGTATCTCTGTAGTGTATTGAGTTGTAATGTCTAGACAGATGTTTATAACTGTCCAGTAAGTGATGTATATGCTGTGTAACTCTGTAAATTGTTGTGTACTATGTAATAGTTTATGTTATTAATATAATTTATTCGTTCCGCTGTGAGATCGTTGTTGTTGTTTCTTTCTTTCTTCTCTTCTTTTCTCTTTTCTATCCCTTTCTTTCTTATTAGCGATGCGACTTTCTGGGCATAGGAAGTCGGGTCGTGACATTTGGTATCAGAGCATAGGTTGAGCGAATACCTAAGCTATTGGTTAAGTGAATATCAGAGCGCTAGGTTGAGTGAATACCTAGGTTCGAAAGGATTGTTCATTAGAGATAGGATCTGTAGCAACCTGTTTGAGTCTGAGTATATATATATACGAGAGCACGTATTTGTTAGTTATATAAAAATGGTTTTATATTGTGTTAATTGATCGGTTGAGTGGTATATGGATTCTGGTCAATACGAGTAGCTAACGTTATTGATAGGGATCTCTAAACACTTGAACCAGGCCAACGGACACAATATTGTTTTAAAGAGGTAGATGAAATAATTTTACCCAGAAATAATTTCTATATAAAAAAAATATATATATCATTTTAAATATATATATTTATGTATATTCTACCTATTTGTTGGGTTACCCGTACAGGTTTTCCAATATAAGTTATAAAGGTAGATAAGGTGGTAGTGTGTGTAACACAATTACCAATAGTTGGAGTTTGAATGTTTGAGGTTGGAAGTATATATCGAGACTGTAAACCCAATATCGTCTCGAGTAAATTTGCAGTATGGAGTAAGGATGTCTCGGATCTCTGAAGAAAATCCTTTTCAAGATTCGGAGTCCATTATTGGAATGTAAGATTGGTTGAGCTCGGGTGAGCAGATTTTCTAGAGTTGAATCTATCAGTTGTGCAGAAGTAAGTAATGGTATCTTGGTATCTTCTGGAAGAAGTAGCTGTGTGATGAGATGCAGTGAATATGGATGTTCCCGAAGATGTTTTCTTTGGAACAAGTTTAAGGAAGTGTGTCTGCTTCGGTGTTGTGGCTGAGTTCAGCATGGTGTTTCTATTTGGTTTGAGGTTCGAGTTTCTCGAAGAGCTTTGGATAAGGAAATCTTTGGCATCGGTGGCAGCGTTGCAGCTCGGAGTATTCTGTATGTTGGAAGGAAGTGTCTGGCTGAGCAGTTTTCTGAAGGAGAAGTTCAGAAGCAGTAGAGTGTATCCATTTCTTCGATGGATTGGCTAGATAAGCGTAAGCTGTTCTGATTGGTAAAGAGAGAACATTTTCTTTGCATTTTGGCTGGGTTGATCGCAAAAGTGACTTGCGATAGTTTGAGTATTCTTTTGAGTTATCTGAGATTTTCTGGGATGTGTTGTCCAGTTTGTGCTTGTGTTCTTCATCAGCATTCTTATCTATTCCAGATCAGAGTTGAGCAGCGAAAGCAGTTTGGAGTGTATCTCTGGATGGGAGAAGTAAGTTTGGAATCTACTGATAGTTGTGAAGTAGAGTTATGTTTGGATCTCGTCTGTGTTCTGATTTGGATAACTGGAATTCATTGAGTTTTACGTATCTCTGAGGGAATATGTATTTGATCTATCTCTGGTTTTAGAAATCTGCAGTTCTGGAGGTTTGATTGTTGAGTCAGACTCGTCTGTAGTCTGATATTCTGTTTAGTTCTATAAATCTAGATGAGTAGGAGATCTATAGCTTAGTTGTTTAGATTGTTTGTAGAGCGAGTATCCCGGTATATATATATATATATATATATATATATATATACTTGGGGAAACTCGAGGAATTCTATCCAGACTTTTGTCTGAATAGTTAGAAGTGATTGTTTGGATGAATTGGTTGCTATGGTTGTTAGAATATGGATGATAGTATATGCTTGTGTTTTAAATTAAAATCTTTAATAAGATTATTAAATTACCTTTGTTTAAATTTCGGGGACGAAATTATTTTAAGGGGGGAGGAATGTAATATCCCGGAAATTTTAACAATATCAATTTAATAATCTGTTGAATAATTAAATTGATATGGATAATCTTTGATAATAAGATTTGAATTTAATTTAATAATCTGATTAAATTAGTATTAATTGATGATTTTATCTTTTAAAAGTTAATAAGATATTTTCTATTTGAATATATATATTTAACATATATATTGTAAATAGAAAGCTTTGGAAAAATTGGGAATTTAGATTTAATTTAATATGACTTTTAAAAGTTATTTAAATTAATAATTTTATAGTTTTAAATATACTCTAAGTAAATATTTTTGTTTAAGAGATATTTTAACTTAAGTTTAAATAAATAAGATTTAACAAAAAGGCTTGTTTTATTTCTTTTTAAAATATTACTTGATAATATAATCTCTTAGATAAATTATTTTAAGTATCAAATATGTTAATTTCAAATAGTAAGTATAATATATTATTTTTATAAATATGAATAGATTTTAAAGACTATGGAATTGTTATTTTTAAATTGATAAGTAGTTGTGTATATATATATATATAACTTGACTTTTTAAATTGAATCTTAGGATTTAATTTTATTTCAATTTGAATTTAAGCTTTGAAATTCAAAAGGATAAATATTTAAATTGTTTTGGAATTTTAGAATATTTGTATAAACTTTTATTTATAAATATAAATTAGTTTTGTTCTTTTAAAAGTTATATATATAGATAAGTATTTTAATAAATAAGAAAAGGTTTTTATATACTTTTAAACTAAATAAAAATAAGATAAATACTTAAAAGACAAGTGTCATTTATCTAAAGCCTTTGTAAAACATGTGTAATTTAAGTAATAAATGTATAGGACAAGTGTCCTTAATTATTTTCATTTTCTTTTATTTTTATAAAAATCAAAATGTACTTATATAAACATATACATTTCATTCACTTCATTCTTTCCTCCTTTTCAAAACAAGAGAAACTCAAATGTAAATTCTCTAATACAAATCTGGAAATATTCAGTAACCCTTCTCAAACTCTTTCTCTAAATTGCAAAACTGAAATCCGAGAATCAAATGCCTCAAACCAAATCAAAGATCTGTAACCATTCCTCAAACCAGAGATTATCAAAATCAAATCTCTGTAAACCATTTTCCAAAACCTGGAATCAAGTTTAAAAGCCTGCTGCAATTCTTTTCATCTCTGGAATCATGTTCAAAGCAAAAAGGAGATGCTCTGCATCATCTTCAAAAATCAGTCTGCATTCATCTCTTCAACCTGGAAAACAAGCATGCATGTAGTTTAATCAAGTTTAAAGCTTCTATAACTCAAGTTTTTAAATCAAAAGGGCATGCAAGCTTACAGTTTTCAAAAGCAAGGCAATTTCAGTTTTAAAATTCAAAAGCAGTTCAAGGATAGGCTCTGTTTCAATACATATAAGGTGAGTAACATTTAATTTAAAAAGCTTAAGTATAAATCTGTTGCATGTTGATAAGTATGTTTGTGTGTATAGTTATAAATGCATTTCTGTATATATATATGGATGTGTGGATGTGTGTAGATATATATTGCTGTAGTATCTGCTTTTGCCTGTACTTAATTTTAGAAGCAAGAATTTTGATAAAATCCATTTCCTCTTAAACCAATTTCTGTTAAGACTTAAATTTCAAACAAAACTTGATTGTTTGATCATAGAGTGGGTCTTAAAATAAAAATAAAATTATTTAAGTTGAATAAATTTAGATTTGTTCTGGAAAACCAAAACAACAGTGCATGTTCAATATAAATGAAAACTTAAGCATCTTAATTCATCAAGACCAGGCTATAAACTGAAACCTTATATAAAAACATGATTTCTAAAACTAAAATCATAATTTTTAGTTTAAGGATAAATGTGCAGTTCTGGTTTGACCAGAAATTGGGTTTTGGGGGTTTTCTGATGATCTTGTTGACTGGAGAAGTCGTGATCTTTTCTGGTGATGGAGGAGTAATAGGGGATTGTGGGAAAAATAATAGAAGTGATGTTAGACGACTGTGGCGTTGGGAATTGATCGAGATAGTCTGTAGACCTAGTTTTTGATGTGGTCAGAAAAGTTGTCGTCACGTTGTCTCTGGTGGACCGAGTTCCACCAGACTCTGGAAATTTGAAACGGGGACGTTGACGAAGACGTGGTCAGAGGTTCTGGTGCTCAGGCGATCGGAGGAGTGAGTTCGAGGAATTTTCCAGGCTGTGGTTCCTGTTCGTGATTGTGATGGGTTACTCGAATTCGAATTCGAGTGTTGATCGAGATTCTGATGGTCGTAATATGGTTGGGGGTTGATCGTCGACTTGGGGAAGTGGTCGTAGATGATCAAAGCGAGCGTTTCGCCTGTGCACGTGCACATGTACATTTCGTACATCTGGAAGAAGTTGGATTAGAGGAGAAGAAGACGTACTGGAGGAAATGGAATTTGACTCGAAGTCATACTCGAGAAATTAGGACTCTGGCTCGAGTTGTTTTCAGGGGAGACTCGCGTGGGGTTTAACAGTTTTAAATTTTTAATAAAATTAAGTATAAAAGAAAAGGGAAGAGAAAACTCGAAGCTGGTCTCGGGATTTCTGTAAATTTTCTCGGGTAATATGATGTTTGGCTCGGGTAATCTGTGATGTTGCAGTTTTAAAATCTGACAGGAGTTTTAAAATTTAAAATGAGTTTAAAAAGTTGAAACAAGATTTAAACAAAGTTTTAAATCAAATTTAAAGTATGGTTTCAAATCTAATTTGAATTATAGTTTGAAATAAATAAAGTTTATAAAATTTATAATGTTTAAACAAAGTTAAAATGTTGGAAGTATAATTTTAAAAAGATTTGAATTTAAATAATTAGTTTAAAATCTTTAATGTTAAGTAGTTCTTTAACATTAGGTTATAATTTGATTTAAATTTGGTTAAGTTAAATTTGAAATTTATTTTAAATCATTAATTTGAAATGAATAAAAGGAAGATTTAAAAGTAAAAGAATTTCAAAGCCTTTTTGAAAATGATAATTAAAGTAGTTATTAATGTTTATACTTTAATTTAGAGATTTAATGATATAGGAGTCATTAAATTAATAAGGTAATTAAAGAGTAATTTGGTAATTTAATTAATTAATGGTTTAATGTTAATTAATTAAATAATTAAGATTTTAAGTTAATTAATTGAGAGTTAATTAATTTGAAATTAAGAAATTTAATTAGATAAGTGTAGATTATTAACAAATGATATCATTTGTAAAATTGGTTAAGTATAAATTACTTAATAAAAGTAATTAAAGAAATAAATTACTTGAGGTAATTAATTAAATAAATTTGATAAGTTTAAATTAATTTATTTAATTAATTTAAGAAAATCACTGGGTGATTAGATAATTACTTAAAGGTAATTAGTGAAAGTATAAATTACTTAGAAAAGTAATTAAAGATAATTAGTGGATATAATTAACTAAAGGTGGTTTAATAAAAGTAATTTGAGTTTAGTACTTTTAATAATTAATCAAGGGATTAATTAAAGGATAATTAATTAAGGAGTAATTAATTTATGAAGTGTAGTAATTAAGAGTAGTTAATTACTAAATGAGATTAATCAAAGGTGATTAATAAATGTGACTAATTAATTATTAATTTAAATAAGATAATTAATTAAGAATAATTAAGGATCATTAATTAATATAATTAATGATGTAATTAAGAATTGATTAATTAAGATTAATTAATAAATAATAAGTGATTAAAGTAATTAATTAATTGTAATTAATTAAGGATTAATGTAATTAAATATAGTTAATTAATTAATGAAGTAATTAAAGATTAATTACTGAATGGTTTAAGATAATTAATTTGTGAAATTAATTAAGTATTAATTACTTAAAGTAATTAAAGGGTAATTAATCAGGAATGATTAATTTAGATGGATACTTAGAGTAATGATTAATTAATTGGTTTAATTAATAATTAATTAAGCAGGATTTATAAGATGAAGTAATTAATTTAATTCACTTTAAATTAATTAGAGATGATAAATCATTACTTAAGAATGGATGAATAATATTGAATGCTTTGCATTGTTGATATCTCTGATAAGAGATGTGCTGATCTATGATATAGATGTTTGGTTGGATTGAAATGATAATATGAATTATCTGTTTGGATGATAATATGGATTATCTATTGTAAATTATCTATCTGTGTGTAGTATAGATAAGAATTGAATTGTTTTAACCTTAAAACAACTTGGCCTTAAAAGATACGTTTTGGATTTCGATGAGACTGGGATCGGGTTTCCGTATACCGGAATTCCAGGTCTGGAGACCCGAATACCACATCGATCCAAATTTACGATAGGTCGTGAATCTCAAGTGAAGATGAAGATTCAGAGTGCAAGGGTTATTGTCGTTAACTCTGAGGGTGATTCCAAAACGAGTGTAACGAGATAATGCCTTCGGTTTCGTTCGAACCCGGAACGAACTTGTATGGATTGAATGCTTTCAGCACATCGTCAGGCGGACGATGAGCATTCTAAGTGATATGTTCTGATTAAAGGTAATCGTAACCTCAAGCCTCATCAACCGGGAATGGCTAAAACAGGGGAGTTGCAGCAAGGCTTCGTGGGTAGCACCCACTGAGAGCAAGATAGATCCCTGTCTAGAGGTCCCTTTTCTTTTTATTCGGCTTAGTGTGTGGTTGGTCGCGCCAACTACGGGGTTATCTTGTTCGGAATTATCCAGTAAGGGATGGTTCCGGCTTTGTGTTGCAGGGGAGCGGGCGTACTCCTCGGTACGGTGATCTAGGCCACGTACTGTGACGGGCGGTACCCCAGTAGCCCTGCCATTGTATGGAAACCCATTCTTCCTACGTGCCCTTACGGTTTTGATTGTATAACCCACTTTGTGGCTAGTATGCTGGAATTTAATAATGTAACAATTTCAGCTATTTCATATTTATTTGAAAACCCTAGACCCTATTATAATATAACTGGATTTCCTATCAAATGTTTTGGTTAGCGTAAGGTAAAAACTTACCCATGTTTATTTGTGGGGAGTCTTACGTAATACTTTTTCTTTCTAAAGGTTTTGAAGTTAAGCAAGTTTAACCTGTTACTCACACCAGACCCATGTCTGACCCAAGTGTTTATTTCTGTTTTATAAACTCTTGGGTACTCAAATTTTTACGAGTAGCCAAGGGATTCAGGTTTAGCTTTGACGAATATTGTGGAGGAGCAATGGAGTAGGAGGCTTCAGCGTTGTAGATATATATAGTAGTTCCGCTGTGTCTGTATCTCTGTAGTGTATTGAGTTGTAATGTCTAGACAGATGTTTATAACTGTCCAGTAAGTGATGTATATGCTGTGTAACTCTGTAAATTGTTGTATACTATGTAATAGTTTATGTTATTAATATAATTTATTCGTTCCGCTGTGAGATCGTTGTTGTTGTTTCTTTCTTTCTTCTCTTCTTTTCTCTTTTCTATCCCTTTCTTTCTTATTAGCGATGCGACTTTCTGGGCATAGGAAGTCGGGTCGTGACACTTAATTTATTAATTAGGGTAATTATTATTTAGATAATTAATTAAGTAATTAGGTTAAGTAATTAGAGTTTAAGAAATTATTAACCAAGTAAATTATTTTTAATTAAGTATGTTTTAAATAATGATTAATTAAGATAAAAGAAAATTAATTTTTATTTAATCAAATTTATTTATTTTAGTTAATTATGTAAGTAGAGTTGATTATTTAATTAAAGGTTAATTATCCACTCAGTTAGGGTTTAATTTCTTAAATAAATGTTATTTAGTTAAAGTATAATTATATATAAAATTAGGATTATTAATGATTAAATTTGATTTAATTAATATTAACTAAGGTTTAATTGAGTTTTAAACTTATGATTTAATCAAAGGTTATTTATTTTAAAGTTTCTTTTAAAACGCTATCGGTTATTTATTTTTAACCAATTTTCTTGTTTAAGTGAATTGTTCTAAAACCAGGAATCTCTTATCCATGCTATTAAGTAGCCAAATGAATTAAAGTAGTTGTAATAAAATGATGACGTGTTTTATTGGAAGTAAGTTGACTTGTACTTATCACAAATACCACACTTCGGGAACATGATGAATACAAGAGGGTTAATTTCGATAAGCGAGTCATGATAATCTAAGCATATGGAACGTATGGTCATATGTAAATCTTTACACCCTGACAGTGGAATAGTCCACTATAAACAACTTCACCCTTTAAAATTATCGGATGTTGGTTTGGAGAGATCGGGATCGGATATTAATTGTTATCCGAAAACTACTTCGAACTAACGTAAATGTTCGAATTGAAAATAGTAAAGGCAAGGTCCAAGATGAAAACTTTGAAGAGCAAGGGCTATTTGCTAATATCCCTAAAGGTGAATCCAAAACGGTGTAGTGAAGATAGTGACATTGGTTCGTTCATCTCCCGAACGACTTGTATGGATGAATGCTGACATTGCATCAACATCTGGAAGGCAATGTTAGCATTCCAAGTGGCAATGCTATAATAAAGGTAAACGTGGCCTCAGGCCTCATCAACCGAGAATGAATAAAATAGAGGAGATGCAGCAAGGCTAGGTGGGTCGCTGCCATGAGGGTAAGGTCATCCCTATCTTGAGTTCCTACTATTAACTCATATATGCTTCGGTACGGTTGCTGATTCCAACCAAAGGGTAATCTTATTCAGTACTATCCAGTAAAGGGTAGGCCAGTCTTGTGTTGACATGGGTCGATATGTTCGACCTTGGTGTAATTTTATCTTGAGATGCACCATGACGGGCAGTACCCCAGTAGCCCAATCATTGTATGGAATCCATTTCCCAATAAGTGCCTTCGGTCTTAGCTGAATACCTATTGTGTTGGAATTTAATTAATGTAACAATTTCGGCTATGTGAATTATTTACTTGGAAGCCCTAGACATTATGATAATATCACTGGATTTCTATATAAAGTGTTTTTTTATTGTAAGGGAAAAACCCGTCCATGTTTATGTGCGGCGTGGTCTTACGAGATACCTTTGATTTACAAAGTGTTTTATAGAGGTAAAAATTAAGTTGTTTGAGTTACTCATACCAGACCAATGTCTGACCCAGAGTTTTATTTTCTTTTCCTAAAACTATTAGGTACTCAAATTTGTATGAGTAGCCAAGTGATCCAGGTTTCTTACGAAAGCATTTTGAAGGAGCTGGAGTAGGTGGCTTTGCCGTTAGTTAGTTATTATCTTATTCAGTTATGTATTATGTATGATCTATGTATTTTGTGATAGACATGTAGTTATAATTGTTCAGTTGAAGTTGTAATTTATTGACTCGGATGTATTAGTATTATGGAAATGACAATGTAATATCCTATGTTGTTCTGATTCATGGTAAGATTCTGTGATTATGTAATTTCTTCTTATCTTTCTTTTTCTTCTACCCTTAATGGCTCGTCTTTCGGCACAAGAAAGTCTATCGTTACAATTTTGGTATCAAAGCCTAGGTTAAGTGAACACTTAGGCCTGGGTTAAGGTCAACTTAGAGAGTGCGTATTTGTAACTTTTATCCATGTGTGTTTATATATAGACACACACACATCTCTAGTAGATAGATCGGCTTGATAGGTTTGATTAATACCCTTCTATCAAGATTTATCTCGTCCAAGTATTCTAAAAATTATCTTACTATGTCCAGGTAGTAAGACATGAGTAACAGAGGAAGATGAGGTAGGGGAGCAGGTAGCACTACAACTACAAATGGTTGAATCCTTAAACTTGGAGGAGTTCGGATTGCCGAACAGGCAGCACTAGAGCAGCCAAGATTGAATATCACAACCTTATGCAAGGATTACACCAACCTAGGAGGCAAACCATTTAAAGGAACCAAGTCTATCATGGAAGTGCTAGCTTGGTCGCGATCTTGCAAAAAGATTTTTAAAGGTCTTAGTTTATCTGATGAACAGAAAAGATTCTTAGCATATGGCAACTGTAAGAGGGAGCAACAGCTTGGTAGGACTCCTTTACTGTAATATTCCTAAGGAAGAGTTTTCATGGGCCCGATTCAAAGAAGTTTTTGAGGACCAATTCTTGCCAACATTAGGAAGGACGAGGATGTACCGAAACTTCATGAACTTGAAGTAGGAGGATCTAACTATAGCAGAGTATGACACAAAGTTCAATGAGTTATCTTGTTTTAGGCTAGAATTGATCAACACCCCTTTAAATAAAAATGAGATGTTTGTTTTGGGTATGAGGGAAGAGTACCATAATAAAATGATTGCTCACGTTAAAGGTTCTTTTGTGGATTTAGTTGATATGGCTCTAAGGTACGAGGCCTTGGAAAAGAAGAAGCCTACTCCAGTAGCACCGACCGATGGAAATGCAAGTGGGAACAACTCTAATAAAGGAAGCTCAATCTAGGAGAGAATAAAGGGGAAATTTTCAAGAATATTAGGTGTTACCTTTGCAAGCGGAGAGGTCATATTTCAAGGTCCTGTCCAAACCGTGAAGCTCCGAAGCAGAAAAGTGGACCCGTCTCTCTAATGGTCCTGAAGTCACTTTGTTTTAGTTGTCATCAACTGGGACATATGATTAAAAACTGCCCACTCATGAAGAAGGTGTAGCTGCCTAAGGTGTAGGCCATTAAGAACGAACCATCTATTTCAACGGATGTGAAGGGGAAAGGCGTCCTTGAAGGTACCTTACTGATTAATGGTATTTTTGTTCGAGCATTATTTGATACTGTTACCTCTCATAGTTTTATCTCTTGTGAATTAGTAGTTAACTTTCATCTTATTCCTAGTATTGTCAAAAACTGTATGTGTGTGTCTAAGCCCATAGGTGATGTAACCCATTTGAATATTATTTGTGAAGATGTGCCAATTTCCTACATTTCTCATCACTTTTCTTGCGACCCGTATGTCTTAGACTTTAAAGGATTTGAAATTATTCTTGGTATGAATTGGTAAACGAAATATGGAGCTATTTTAGATTGTAATGAAAGGATTATATCATTAGAAACTAATTTGGGAAGAATTGCTAAAATATCATGCAAGAATCCTAGTATTATTATGTGTAGTTTCCTGCATGCCCTGATATCATCCCAGGATGAGTTAAGTTGTGTAGAAGTTGTTAAGAATTTTCCCGATGTGTTTGAGGAATTCAATAGCTTACCTCTGCACCGAGAGATAGAGTTCAATATTGATTTGGTCCCAGGTGCTAGACCTGTGGTTCAACCCAAGAGAAGGATGGCCCCGAAAGAGTGGAATGAATTAGAAAAGCAAATTGATGACCTATTAAGAAGAGGGTTGATTAGACCCAGTCATTCGAGTTTGGGATTAACTGTGGTATTTGCGGCTAAGTTCGATGGATCTTTAAGGTTGTGCGTGGATTATAGGGAGTTGAATATGCCAACCATTAGAAACAAGTATCCCTTACCCCGCATTGATGATCTTTTTGATCAACTTCATGGAGCTACGGTAATTTCACTGATGAATCTAGCTACTGGATTCCATCAGTTGAGGGTGGCTGAAGATAGTATACCCTTAATCGCTTTTAGAGGCCTCGATTGTTTCTTTAAGTGGTTAGTTATGCCTTTCGGGCTAACCAATGCACCTGCATATTTTGTAGATCTCATGAACCGTGTTTTCCGAGATGTTCTTAACAAGTTTGTGTTAGTTTCCATCGATGACATCCTTATCTACTTCAAATCTAAGGAGGACCACAAACATCATTTGGAAGTGGAGTTGGAAACATTGAGGAGACATGTCCTGAATGCGAAATTTTCTAAGTGCCATTTTTGGAAATCGAAAGTAAGGTTCTTAGGATATATCGTAATAGGAGGTATTTCAGTGGACCCTGGGAAGGTGGAAGCTGCTCAGGAATGGAAGCGAATGCGAACTCCTACTAAATTCGCAGTTTCTTAGGGTTGGTTGAATACTATAGGAGGTTTATTCAAGGTTATTCCAAAATTTTCTCCCATTAGACCAAGCTGACTATAAAGGAGGAGAATTTTTTATGGACTAAAGTGTAAAGAGGCATTTCTAGAATTAAAGAAGAAATTGACTAGTGCACCAGCTTTGGCTGTTCCAGATGGAAATATTCGATTCACGGTTTACACAGATGTGTGTGGAGTGGGACTTGGTGCTGTTATGATGCAGCATGGCAGAGTGATTGCATATGCAAGTAGGCAGTTACAACCCCACGAGAAGAACTATGCTATGCATGACTTGGAGTTGTTGGCTGTTGTCTTTGCACTAAAAATGTGGAGCCACTACTTACTGCGTAAGGATCCTTCTATTCCTCTTAGTTTCTTTCTAATCTTCAGAGATTTTTAGGAGCAAATTTTCTTTCTTTAATTAGGTGAAAAATTCGAGCTCTTGACGAATCGTAAATCCCTAAAGTACCTTTTTACTCAAAAGGATCCGAACCTGAGGCAACAGAAGTGGTTAGAGTTTCTAGGGGCTTACGAATTGGATATTCTTTATACACCAGGGAAGGCTAATGTGATGGCAGATGCCATATGTAGGAATGCCATTTTGACTCTTTTGGAGGTTACCCCGACTCTCCTGGAAAGGATAGCGAGCGAGCAAAGAGTGGACAGAAGCTTAGTGGCGATCATCAGGAAGGTTAAGGAGGGGCAGTGTACGAGTTTTAAGATTGATAATCGAGGAGTTTTGAGGATGAATGGACGGATCTGTGTACTAAATGTCAATGGTCTTAGGCAGGAAGTTTTGTTTGAATGTCATCATTCTAAGTTGATTATCCATCTCAAAGATGCATAAGGATATGAAGCGGATGTTTTGGTGGAAGGGAATGAAGAGAGATATCCCTATCTTTGCTAGCAAATGTTTGTGTTGTCAACATATCAAAGGTGATCATCAGTAGACAGCCAGATTATTACAACCCTTGGAAATACCCAATTGGAAATGATAAATGATATCAATGGATTTTATCGATGGTTTTCCCAGAACCAGAAAAGGAAATTAAGGAGTATCGGTTATCGTGGATCGGCTAATGAAGAGCGCATATTTTACTCTGGTGAAACCAACAAGGACCACTTCTTCTTTAGTTGAAATTTTATGAGAGAGATAATCAGGTTGCATGGAGTTCCTGTGAGTATTGTAAGTGATCGAGACCCCATATTTACAAGTCAATTTTGGAAAGCACTACAAACAACCCTTGGAATAAAGTTGAGCTTAAGCACAGCATATCACCCCCAAACAGAAGGACAAACGGAGCGGGTGAATCAGATTCTAGAGGATCTCTTGAGAGCTTGTATTTTGAATTTTGGTGGATCATGGGAGGATCGTTTACATTTGGTTGAGTTCTCCTACAACAATAGTTTCTAGGAGAGCATCAGAATGGCACTGTATGAAGCCTTATATGGAAGATTATGCAAGTCACAAGCATGTTGGGTTGAGACAGGAGATAGATTGGTTCTTGGACTAGAAATGATCCGAGCGGCTACTAAAAAAGTTGCAATGGTTATGAAAATAATGAAGAAGGCACAAGATCGCCAAAAGAGCTATGTTGTTAAGAGGCAATGGGATTTGGAATTTATGGTTGGAGACTTGGTGTTCGTAAAGATTTCACCTATAAGTGGAGTTGTTAGACTTTGGAAAGCTGGAAAGTTAGCTCCAAGGTATGTTAGACCCTTCCGTATTCTTGAGAGGATCGAATGGCTTGCTTATTAGATCGAGTTACCAGAGAGATTGGCGGCAGTTCATAATGTGTTCCACGTGTCTCATTTGAGAAAATATGTTCATGACCCATTTTTGATTGTGGAGCCATCAGTTCAAGGGATATTGGAAATAAAACCAAACCTGATTGTGGTTAGACATCCAGTTTATGTTATGGATCAAGATGAAAAGAGATTGCGTAATAAGGTGGTGGTACTAGTTAAGATTCAATGGAGCGAGGATCCAAGAGATTACACTTCGGAGATGGTGGATCGCATGAAAGATGCCTGTCCCGAGTTGATGTTACGATAGCTAGTCGTAAGTTGTATCTATAGTTCATGTTTGTTTGCTATGGATGCTTAGTGTATATATTTGTATGTGTTTTATGATAAGAATATATGGCTTTTTGCATAGTTTGAATTATCTCCTTGTTTGCCAATTTCGGGACGAAATTCTTTTAAATGGGGAGAATTTAACGACCCACAATTTAATCGCTATTTAAATGAATATTTAATTATATTTTTAACTAATTAATAAATGGATTTTTATTACTAAATAAAACTATTTTAAAAATAACTAATGTTTTCAAAATTTGTTTACCAATATATATAGTTCATAGAAAAATAGAAAATGTAACCATAAATTATTTGCCAAAATATCGATTTTTAATTGGTTAAAAGTTAATTAAAATGTCATAATACTATTGTAAACACATATGCACACAATATAAACCATTTTAACATGGTGTGTACATATTAGCTACTTAAACATATAAACATATAAGTTAAAAAGATATTTTATTTCACACACACAAACACACACACACACACACATATATATATATAACATATATAGAAAAACACTTTTCAACTCAAGTACACAAGTGCATGGCTTGAATAGTGCAAGGAGAGGGGAGAACAATAGTGCAAGGAAGTGAAGAGGGGAGAGGAGAGGGAGTGCATGCATGTATATATTTTAATTAACCACTTGTATATTTTTTCAATAAGTTCCTTAGCCTATATATACCCCCTAACTTTCATTTTTCTTATTTTACAACCTTCTTCTTCATTTCAAAATCCTAAGAAATTAAGCAAACTTCGATGGCTTCCACTTCATAATTTTCAAAGTGAGAAAATCCACTTCATTTTGCCAAAAATCTCCTTTTTAACTCATAAAAACACTTCTACATCTTCTACAACACTTCTCTTCCAAACTACAAGCAACCATCCACTCAAACAACCCATAGTCGTGCCCTATAAGGCCTGGGCCGAGGCCAAAACCCCTTTAGGCCGAGCCCAAAGTTCACTTGGCCGAGCCATTTCAAGTATTCGAGCAACCAAAGTTCAAATTTTGCAATATTCTAAAGTATTTTCAAGTTTTGGCAAAAGTTCTTCTTGAGTTTAAAAGGTTTTGATGATTTAAACTTTTGTTTTTGCAAAAGAATTTAACTTGATTTTTATGAACTATATATGTGAAAATAAAGTGGCTGTTGTGTTGAATTATCATGTTGTTTTGATAGGATATGATTATATGATTGTTTTTAAGCTTGGATTTGTGATTTAGTGGTTGAATAATATGTTTGGATATGGATATATGATTTGTTGGTTATGGTATGATGGTAGTATGTTTATGAAAAAAAACCAAGTGTATGTGATATAAATGTAGTAAAGTTAGCACCTTGAAAAGTCGCAAAGGACTTGAGATCAAATTTGAAAACGAAAAGCTCTTTTTCTAGTTTTGGATTTTGAAAATGTTTTCCAAGTTTTCACTTTGTTTTTAAGTTTCAAAACTTTTACATCTTTGTTTTCAAATATGTTATAGCTAGAGTTAAAGTGAAGTTTTTACCTAGAAATCAATTCTAGTGAACTGCGTTTATAGCGATAGTCGCTATGGATGCAGTTCGGAAAATTTCACGATTTCAAGTTTTAAAGTGTTTTCTTTTGGATTATTTTTGAAAACTCATTTCAAACAAAATTAAGTAAGCCAAAGGAATAAATTTTAATTTTTAATAATTTATTTACTTAATTTATTAATTAGGGTAATTATTATTTAATTAATTAAGTAATTTGGTTAAATAACTAGAGTTTAACAAATTATTAACCAAGTAAATTATTTTTAATTAAGTAAGTTTTAAATAATGATTAATTAAGATAAAAGAAAATTATATTTAATCAAGTTTATTTATTTTAATTATAATTAGAGTTAATTATTTAATTAGGTTAATTATCCACTCATTAGGGTTTAATTTCTTAAATAAATGTTATTTAATTAAAATTTAACTGTGGTTTAATTATAGATAAAATTAGGATTATTGATGATTAAATTTTATTTAATTAAAATTAATTAAGGTATAATTGAGTTTTGAACTTATGATTTAATCAAGGGTTATTTGTTTTAAAGTTCTTTTAAAACTCTATCGGTTATTTATTTTTAACCAATTTTCTTGTTTAAGTGAATTGTTATAAAACCAAGGATCTCTTATCCATGCTATTAAGTAGCCAAATGAATTAAAGTAGTTGTAATAAAATGATGATGCATTTTATTGGAAGTAAGTCGACTTATACTTATCATAAATACCGCACTTTGGGAATGTGATGAATACAAGGGGGTTAATTTCGATAAGCGGGTTATGATAATCTAAGCATATGAAACATATGGTCATATGTAAAGTTTTCCACCCCGATAGTGGAATAGTCCACTATAAATAACTTGACCCTTTAAAATTATCGGATGTTGGTTTGGAAAGACCGGGATCAGATATTAGTTGTTATCCAAAAACCACTTCGAACTAACATAAACGTTCGAATTGGAAATAGTAAAGGCAAGGTCCTAGATGAAGACTTTGAAGTGTAAGGGCTATTTTCTACTAACCCTGAGAGTGAATCTTAAATGGGTGTAGTGGAGATAGTGCCTTCGGTTCGTTCATCTTCTGAACGACTTGTATGGATGAATGCTGACACTGCATCCACATCCGCAAGGCAATGTTAGCATTCCTAGTGGCAATGCTATAATAAAGATAAACGTAGCCTCGAACCTCATCAACCGAGAATGACTAAACATGGAAGATGTAGCAAGGCTAGGTGGGTCGCTCCCATAAGGGTAAGGTCATCCCTAACTAGAGTCCTTACTATTAACTCATTTATGCTTTGGTACAGTTGCTGAGATCAACCAAAGGGTGATCTTATTCGGTACTATCCAATAAAGTATAGGCTGGTATTGTGTTGGCTAGGGTCGATAGATTCGACTTCAGTGTTATTTTATCTAGAGATGCACCATGACGGGCGGTACTCCAGTAGCCTAGTCATTTTGTGGAATCCATTTCCCAATAAGTGCCTTCGGCCCTAGTTGTATGTCTATTATGCTGGAACTTAATTAATGTAACAATTTCGACAATGTGAATTATTTACTTGGAAACCCTATACATTATGATAATAACACTGGATTTCTATATAAAGTGTTTTGGTTATCATAAGAGAAAACCCGTCCGTGTTTATGTGGGCGTGGTCTTAGGAGATACCTTTGATTTTCAAAGTGTTTTATAAAGGTAAAAATTAAGTTGTTTGAGTTACTCACACCAGACCCATGTCTAACCTCAAGTTTTATTTTCTTTTCCTATAACTCTTGGGTACTCCAATTTGTGTGAGTAACCAAGTGATCCAGGTTTCTTATGGAAGCATATTGGAGGAGCTAAAGTAGGTGGCTTTACCGTTATCTAGTTATTATCTTATTCCGCTGTGTTTTGTGTATGATCTATGTATTTTGTGATGGATAGGTAGTTATAACTGTCCAGTTGAAGTTGTAGTGTATTGACTTTGATGTATTGGTATTATGGAAATGACAATGTAATATCCTATGTTATCTATTATATATTGTTCTGATTCGTGGTGAAGTTCTGTGATTGTGTAGTTTCTTCTTATCTTTCCTTTTCTTTTACCCTTTATGGCTCATCTTTCGGTACAAGAAAGGCTATTGTTACATCGGGTCTAGGTTTTTTAAATATATAGCTTGGACCTAATAAAACCTGATCCATCTAGAGCCGAGACCCATTGGATCGATTCCAGGTCCTTCATGTCGGATCTAATTGCCACCCCTAGTTATAGTAACTGTTAGCACCAAAATTGGTCACTAACCTCGTTGAGAAAGATTGTGTAGAGAGATAAATGAAGAGAGTAAATTTAAACAGAGAGCAATATGCTAATTTGAATGCAAAGACGAGAACACCAGATTTATAGTGGTTCGGCGTAACTACCTACGTCCACTTTGAGGTAAAACTTTATTGCTTTACTTGATAATTGATTACAGATACAATCCGTAGACCAACTACTCGAATACAATTGCTAAGTAAAAAGAATGAGTCTTGAAAGCGGCAGAGTCTCCCCAGTGTTCTTGGAAAAAGGTCCCTTTCACTGTGCCCCTGCCTCTCTATTTATAGACAAAGATGGGTTTGACTTCCCTGGTAGGCCTGGCAACTGAATACCTCGACCCAGAAAGAGTGAGTTCTGTGTGCCGAACAAACTGATGCCGAACAATCTGATGCCGAACAAACTAATGTCGAACGATGTCGTCATGCCAGACGAAATGCTGTGCTGAGTGGAGAGTACAGGCCGAGCAATAGTTGAATCAGGTCGAGATTGGATGAATGTCGAACACCTCTGGATGCCAAACATCTCTAGATGCCGAAAAACTCTGAATGTCGAACGAGATGTGGATGCCGAGCAGTATGGAGCGCCGAATGACTCTACCATGCCGAACGGTCCATGTATGCCGAACGCTCTGCCATGCCGAACGATCCATGTATGCCGAACGCTCTGCCATGCCGAACAACTTCGTATGCCGAACGCTCTGCCACGCCGAACGATCCATGTATGCCGAATGCTCTTCCATGCCGAACGATCCATGTATACCGAACGCTCTGCCATGCCGAACGATCTAGGTATGCCGAACGCTCTGCCATGCCGATTGATCCATGTATGCCGAACGCTCTGCCATGCCGAACACTCTAGAATGCCGAACGATATACAATACCGAACAACTCTTAATGTCGAACGGTACGTAAGTGCCGAGTGCCTAGTTGCCTGGTAAAACCTTCAGGTAACACTTGCCCCCCAAAGTACATCATGTGGTTAAACGTGGTGTGCTTTGAGTCATGAATCAGGCTTTGCTTCAAGCTGTGGCTTAGTCTTCACGATAGTGTCTTCTCTCGAATTCCAGGTGAGGCGATGTATGCCAAACGACTTGCAAATACTGAATGACACAGCCGAAGCCGAGTACCCTGGATGCCGAACGATGTACCTGATGCCGAACAATGTCGTTTTGACCGGTTCTACCGGTTATAGTCTCTTCAACTTCCTCTCCTCTCCTATAAAAGTTGTCATTCTTCTTCTTCTTCTCCTTTTCACTTTTCACCTCCACGACTTTCCAAGAATACATAACTTACCTCCCTTAAATTTTATTCACCTCCTACGATCTTTCCTTCTTACTTTGAATCCAACAAGCCCTTTCCAAGTTAAGGTCGAACACTCTGTCAATCCTAAGTCCACAGGTCCCCAAGCTCCTGCCGTTTCCTTCGGTAAGAAACTCTCGATCGTTTTCTCGAATTAGGAAGCTTAAACCAAAACTCGAACTTGTAAACTCTCCTTACATTAAAGGAAGTAGGAGACGTGTGGGCGATGAATTGGAGGTAAGGCCTAGTGAAGTGGATTGGCATGACCGTGGTTTGACACGGCTTGCCGAAAGACTTGGTCACGCTGGTTGGGAGAGATGGAGGAAAAGAGGAGTAGTGATGTTAAGGGCAGAAGGCCGAGCGAATCGGCTCGGCATGACTCATTGCGTGCACTCGTTTTCAAGCTGAACAGAAGAGAGGTCGAACAGAATTCTGGCCGGACAGAATTTGGGCCGAACAAAATTTTGGCTGATCAGAACGAAGGCCGAACAGAATTTAAGCCGAACAGAATCTAAGCCGAACAGAATTTAAGCCGAACAGAATTTAAGCCGATCAGAACTTAAGCCGAACAGAACTTGAGCCGAACAAAATTTAAGTCGAACAGAATTTAAGCCGATCAGAACTTCAGCCGAATAGAACTTAAGCCGAACAAAATTTAAGCCGAACAGAATCTTGGCCGAACTCCTATTCACCTTGCCTAATCATACAACAAACACAAGGACAAGGACCTAAGCATACTAGCACATCGAACTAATCTGGACTAATAACTTCCTAGTTTCAATAACCACAAGCCTGAACTTAAACCGATAAAAACAGATAAAAGCTTTTAACATGCAGTGCCAATGTCCAAGTTCAAAATTGAAAATATTGCAATGCTGGCTTTCGGAGACGATCAGCGATGACGGTCTTCGAGGACGACAGTTCAAAGCTCAACTTTATACCATCAATTATGTGACTTATAATTTCTCAGCGTTTACACCTGAATGATCGCACTAGTTCACACACTACACGGGGGGAATATTCGTATTGTTAAGTCTAACATTGATTATTTTTTAAGTATAGTTCGAACGGGTACTTTGCTAGATTCAATCTTTATCAGCAATGTCTAGGAAATCTAGCTCCGCCACGATTTCAAACAGGCCTGGGCCGTCCTCCCGACGAGAAGTCGCAGATACTTCAAACCCATCAACTTCCCCTGCACATGACTTAGCTTTCGATGCTCTGGAGTCAGCAATTCTCTTAGACAACCCTGTCGACTCTCATGCTTCAAAGATCAATGAATGTACACTCCACTGGATATGCTCTGTCCATGGAATCCCCTTTGATGACGTGCTAGTTCCATCGGGGCACGATCGTCCACACTTGCCCCCAGCCGGATACACAGCTTGTAATAAATTCATGTGCTGGGTTGGCAGTGTGCCACCGTTCAACTTGTTTCTTCGGGATGTGCTGCATTATATTGACATTGCCTCATCGCAACTGCACCCGAACGGCCATGCATTCCACTACAGTACCTGCATCCTCTTCATGATTGTCTTCTCTAGGCTCCCAACTCCGGGCGATATCAGATACATATATTCCATCAAGAAGCGGAAGGATAGCCCATCATTCATGTTTCTCGAGCCGCACAACAAATGTCAAATCTTAACTAGAGTGTGGACCAAGTTTGCCTTGTATAAACAGGACTGGTTTTATGTGCGTTGTCCTCCCGGCTTTGCGAGGAGATGGGTTGAAGGAAGTAAGCCTTTTTCTTGAACCGTTACTTGTGTTTAGCAGCAGCCATACCTTTTCTAACTTTTTCCCATCTTTTCAGGTATCACTCCACGTCCTGACGGCCGTGGATACTCTGATGTCGTCGAAGCTATTCGAGCCCTTCTTGCCGAAGAATAGGACATTAGAACTCTTATTTCGAATGAGTCACTTATAAGGCTTGGACTGTTGGCAGAAGGCCGTCAGATAAGCCTTCCTCAAGGCATCACCATTCCCAGGCCTGCCTCTGGCAAAGGGAAAAAACAGGCTGAGTCTTCAGCACGCAATGCTCCTAATGCACTAGAAGAGGGGGAAATTAAGGAGACTGAGACACCCGAAGCACAAGATGAGAATGTTGGTCCCACTCAGGATCCAACGATCGAAGTTCACGATATCGAAACGTCATCTTCCCCTTCTAAGGGGAAAAAGAAACCGGCGTACAAGATGAGGAAGGAAAAAGTTGGCGGAACTTCTAAAATTACCCTTGTTCTAGTGGAGAAAGAAGCTTCCTCACAACATTTAGAAAGTTCTCTAAAGGGCCTGTCGAACCTTACCATTCCTGACGATCTTCTCAACTACGGTTTCGACGATCCAGAGGCCCTCAAGTTTCATTCGCCCGCTAGAGGCGATACGGGAGTTCAAGCCTGAGTCTAGGGAGATAATACTCCAATTAGTAAAGATAAAGGAACTGGTCCGTCGGGGGAACACTACAACACACACACACATGCACTTCACCATACACTTCAATTTTTGCCATTACCCCGATTCTTCCTAACTCGTTGTTATTATTATTCTATGCAGGTGACATGGGACGCTCCCACGGATTCGATCGTCTCCACAGCTCATCCATTTTTCACAATTCTGGCCGGGATTCGGGCTTCGACAAGCGCCGGGATAGGGATGACTACGGAGATCGAGACAACTGTCCCCGAGAGTTCACTTATCGGAAGAAATCACATTCTCAGTCTTCATACTCTCGCGATCTTCCTCCTCAAATAGAACCAGACAGAGAAAAATCTTCGTAGAAGGGGTCTCAAACCGATGTTTCTCGAGATCAACACTCTGGTTCATCAAGCACACGACAATCTCGGGAGCATCGCAAGAGAACATAACTCTCAAAACCTCCACCCCTTGTTCCTGTGGTAGACCCAACGATATCGGAGAAGCTGGTCGATCTTAAAGCTAAATTTTCCAAAATCTGCTTTGACGGTCTGAAGTTCCTCCCAGCTATTCATCACATTCTGGGACATGTCAAGCAGAGTACCATCGCTTGCAACAACGACGATTATGTTCAACATGACGCATTTGTTCATTTAGTCGAAAAAGTCTCAGAAGTATCCGTTGAGCGTCAACAAGAAATCGACCGCTTGAAGCTCGAAGCTATCTTCGATAAAGACATCATCAAAAATCAGGACGAAGAGCTCGCTTTGTAGAAGTCTAAACTTAAAGCTGCAGAACAGAGTGCTACGGAGACTGCGGAGGCCGTCGCTCGTCCAGAGATGACTCATAAGAAAGAACTTGACGTCGCAGTCCAACGCAGTGGGGCCCTAGCTTTAGAAAAAGATTCTATTCAAAAATAAAGGGATGCACTCGCCCTGCAGGTTAAAGAGTTGAAGGAGCTACTCTCTAAGGAGAGGGAAGAGAAGATAGCGCCTCAAGAAGAGTCTCAATGGTACTGTAACGAGATTGTCGATACACGTCTCATGAAGGCTAAGCTCGACGATGAGCTTTCTAAGGTTGGGAAAATGGAGGATGAAGCCCGCGAGGAAGGCAAGAGAATAGCTTCCACGGAGATCGACTCCCGCCTTGAAGCGGCCGCAAAGGCCGGTAGAGAAGAGATCAAGTGTATGTTCGACCCACTAATAGCCGAATACAATGCCCATGTCCTCATGCACCGGGACTTGACTTTCTTAGGCGAGGGCTACCTTGAATCTTTGGCCGAGGCTTGGGAGACTTTAATAAAGATAAGAAAGGTGGAGTCGGGCATCGAGGAGGTCGATGAGGAGGCTTTAGTGAAATAGTTTCCCAGGGGGAATGAGCCATCGGACTTGTCTACAGCTATGGCTCTCTTTGGTAAAGGCTCTCCTCCGTCAAAAGAGAAAGATGACAAAGCTGGTCCATCTGGAACCGAGGCTGCAGCTCCTCATTCTATTCAATCAGCCGATCGGCCAGCACTTGACCCATTAGAGCAGCATGCCGGCTATGATCCGGAAGACCCCGGTCTCAGCATTCACGTGTTGTCTCCCATTCTAGAGGGTGAAACTCCGCGCATAGCTGAAAGCCAGCAAGAAACTGGTATAAAACTCTTCTTCTAGAAGTTCAAAGATCTGTCGCTTTATGCGAGCTAATATTGGTTCTAATGTTCGTTCTTTATGTTTTTATATAGGCTGCTCTGATCCTGAACCGACTCCAAGGAGCGATGATGCCAAGGAGAAGATGGTGAAAGCGAGCGACGCTACTCACACGGGAGTAACCCCCTGTCCTGATGCTCAAGTGATCGGGGCGCTAGATGATGATAAGTCTGAAACTTCATCCCCCGTTGAAGGGAGTTATGAAATTGAAATCACGGGCGCCTCAGAACACACTTCGAAGGTGAGTATGAAGGAGCGACTCGTGGAAGAGAAGAAGGGAATACATTTGTCTGTGGCTCTGGATATGAATCGACTCAACGCAGCCACCTTCCCATTCAAGCTTTGCACCTGTTTTATAGTTCTAGGCACTTGTACGTCTCGAATAGCTTGAATCTTTTCCGGGTTGGCTTCAATTCCCCAGGAATTAACAATGAATCCCAAAAACTTCCCCGACGCAACGCCGAAGGAACATTTCAAAGGGTTGATCTTCATTCCATAATATCTGAGTATGTCAAACATCTCTGCTAAGTCCCGAATGTGGTCGTTTGACTGTCGTGACTTCACGAGCATGTCATCCACATAGAGTTCTACCAATCTGATCTTTGAACATTCGATTCACCAAACGCTGGTAGGTTGCTCCCGCGTTTTTCAATCCAAAAGGCATTACTACATAGCAGTATAGCCCAACGTCTGTGATGAAACTGGTGTGTTCCTGGTCCGGAATGTGCATCGGGATCTGATTGTATCCCGAGTACGCATCCATGAATGACAACAACTCGTGTCATGCAGTGGAGTCGACCAACTGATCAATCCTAGGTAATGGGAAACTGTCCTTGGGGCATGCTTTGTTCAAATCGGAATAATCTACGCAAGTTCTCCATTTCCCGTTCGCCTTTTTCACCAACACGGGGTTTGATACCCATTCAGGGTAGAGGGCGTCGCGGACGAACCCATTGGCTTTGAGTTTGTCCACCTCCTCTCTGAGAGCAGCGGACCTTTCCGGGTCCATTCCTCCCCTCTTTTGCTTAACGGGGAAATACTTCGGGTCTATGTTCAACATATGACTCGTAATAGCGGGAGAAATCCCGCACATGTCAGAATGTGTCCAAGCGAAAACATCGAGATTCGCTCGCAGGAAATCACTAAGGTCTTCAATCATTGCGGGGCTGAGTTGTGATCCAATCTTCAGTACTCGCGATGGATCGTCTCGACTGAAGTAAATGCCAATTGTCAGTTCAGACGGTGCTGCTTTCTCCTCCCTGGGTTCCTCATCGTCGTCTCTCGGATCTATGTCTCTGAAGATCCGAGAATCATGCCCGAGCCAGAGCTCGGGCATTACTTTTCAATTGTCAGTATGCTTGATGCGGACGGGATTGTCCGCAACCTTTCCTTTCTCCCTCCGATGGGCCTCTCGGAGCTCAGCCACATAACATGCACGACCGGTCGCCTAGTCGCCATGAACAACACCTACTCCTTTGTCAGTCAGAAATTTCAAAGTCAAACACCACGGGGCTAATGCTGCCCTAAACTCAGCTAGGGCCGGTCGGCCCAAAAACACATTATACGGAGAATCCACATCCAAAACTACGAAAGGTAGGATTCGCACCCTCCTACGCTCACCTTGTCCCAGTTCAACTGGCAACTCAACATATCCCACTGCATCGGTCGCTGCGCCATTAAAGCCATGTATACGAGCTTTAGATGGCTTCAAATCCTTCGTCTCCATCTTTATCTGATCATAAGCCTTCTTGAAGATGATATTAATAGAACTTCCACAATCAATCAAAATTCTCTTTACATAAGCCGGCCCGATTGTCGCAGATATGACCATCGGGTCAATGGTAGGAGCCTCCACTTGGTCAGCATCTCTACTCCTGAATACTATATCGTCTATCATCATGCGCAGCTGCTTAGCAGGGGTCCTATCCTCTACGTTGGAACAACACTCGAAGTCTGCATGCCTCAGGGAATTAGCATACCGTTCCATCTATTGCCAGTTCTTATCCGCAGGGTGAGTTCCGCCGATGATCGTGTTTATGACTAGTCTGCCCACGGTCCGAGCAGGCTCCTCGGGATGACGTGGAGCTGGTGTACGACTGGGATTGGACGTTCCCTGTCACCTTCTTGCGGATTCTTCACAAACTCCTGTAACTTTTTCTGTCTAATCAACTTTTCTATAGCATCATGTAGGTGTCTACACTCTTCAGTATTGTGCCCATAAGTTTCATGGAAGCGGCAATACTTCCCAGTCCGCTTTTGCTCCTCAGTTGACTCCTTTGGATGCGGCTTTCTGTACTGAAAGGTATTGCAAGTTGATAGGTAAATATTTTCAAGAGATGCATTCAGTGGGGTGTACTCGTTGTAGGTTGGAATCCTTGGCTTCCATTTCCCCGCTTCTCTTTTCTTCCCCTGATTTCTTCCTCCGGAGTCCTTTGCCTGTCCGGGTTTATTCTGGACATTGACCCAAACTTTCCCCGAGTTGTCTCCGGATTGCTTCACAGCAATGTTGCTTTTTACGGATTCCTGAATAGGCCCCGGTGCCTTATCTCTCCTTACCCGCCTGGCTTCCTCTCTTCTTATGAACCGATGTGCTTTTGAGTAAAAACGCTCTAGCGTAGTTGGAGGTTTTCCTGCCAACCAATCTCCAAACTCTGAATCCGGATCCACCCCTCGCATCACAGCCATAAGAATTGCATGATCATTGGGATTACTGACTTCAGTAGCCGCAACATGGAATCTCTATAAATACTACTTCAACGACTCCCCAAGAGCTTGGATTACACTTGATAGTGACATCACGTCCTTGGGACGAGTAGTATGTATTCTAAACCGTTCTATAAATTTCTTTGCCAACTCTTCGAAACTGGATACGGACCGTGGATGGAGCCGGGTGAACCACATGGTAGCAATCCCAGATAGGGTTATTGGAAAGCACCTGCACTTGGTTGCATCATTTTCTCTGGCTGAATCCATCATCCATTCGTACCTCATCACATGCTGCCTAGGATTAGTCTTTCCTTCGTAGGCCGGGATAGTTGGCATGCTAAACTTCCTGGGGTATTCTGCCTGTAGAACAACGTCTGTGAATGGAGTATGACTCCTGGATATTCCCTAGTCATCAATTTTTAGGCCTTGGTTTTCTCTCATCAATTTTCTGACCATAGCTGATAAGTCTGGGGTCTGTATGGAAGATGGCAAGTTGGAGTTTGTCCTTCGGGATTGATCATGCTGATGCCTCCTTTACTGGTGGTCTGCCAGACGTGCAGCTTGAGGTTCGGCATCATTGACATCTTGGTGAGCCGGGCATCCGGCCTCCACCTGCGCTCCTTCTCCTAAGTTTCCCGTTCCTACTCGGTTGCGGCCTCCGAGGTGTAAACGATCCCCAGTTGTTTGATCGGCAGCACCTGCCTATGTTATTTCAGTCTTGCGGCGTCTATGCCTGGGAGGTTCGTCGTATGACGTTGAGCTATCAGATGAAGAGTAAGGAGCTGGACTGCCCCCAGCATTCTGATGCTGTTGTTGAGTGAGCTGTGCCATAAGGTTGGATTTAGCTTGCATCTGTTCTCCGAGTTGTCTCCTGCTTTCCCTAAGTTCTCTCATCAAGTCGTTGAACTCTATTCTGGTGACAGCTGGCATTTGGTCCTGGGCGGTAGTCCCTGCACCTAGATTTGCTTGTTGATTGCTAGGCCCTGCTTGTTGTACGCTAGCGGTTTCATGGGCGTCCGCATTATGAGAGGCTGATCCGGTACGTGGTCTTCCCATTGTAGAGTTATTGGTATGAACTCTGAGTAGAATCAACGGACGTCCTACGAATGACTCGGATCTTCTTTGTGGGATTTATTCAATCTAGTAGCTTCAAAGTAGATCCTTGAAGTCTGAGAATTCGATTCTCAATGAAAGCACCAAAGTGTTAGCACCAAAATTGGTCACTAACCTCGTTGAGAAAGATTGTGTAGAGAGATAAATGAAGAGAGTAAATTTAAACAGAGAGCAATATGCTAATTTGAATGCAAAGACAAGAACGCCGGATTTATAGTGGTTCGGCATAACTGCCTACGTCCACTTTGAGGTTAAACTTTATTGCTTTACTTGATAATTGATTACAGATACAATCCGTAGACCAACTACTCGAATACAATTGCTAAGTAAAAAGGACGAGCCTTGAAAGCGGTAGAGTCTCCCCAGTGTTCTCGAAAAAAGGTCCCTTTCACTGTGCCCCTGCCTCTCTATTTATAGACAAAGACGGGTTTGACTTCCCTGGTGGGCTTGGCAGCTGAATACCTCGGCCCAGAAAGAGTGAGTTCCGTGTGCCAAACAAACTGATGCCGAACAAACTGATGCTGAACAAACTGATGCCGAATGATGTCGTCATGCCGGACGAAATGCTGTGCTGAGTGGAGAGTGTAGGCCGAGCAATAGTTGAATCCGGTCGAGATTGGATGAATGCCAAACACCACTGGATGCCAAACATCTCTAGATGCCGAATAACTCTGAATGCCGAACGATATGTGGATGTCGAGCAGTATAGAGCGCCGAATGACTCTGCCAAGCCAACGGTCCATGTATGCCGAATGCTCTGCCATGCCGGACAACTTCGTATGCCGAACGCTCTGCCACGCCGAACGATCCATGTATGACGAACGATCCATGTATACCGAACGCTCCGCCATGCTGAATGATCCAGGTATGCCGAACGCTCTACCATGCCGAACACTCTAGAATGCCGAACGATATACAATACCGAACGACTCTTAATGTCGAACGGTACGTAAGTGTCGAGTGCCTAGTTGCCTGGTCAAACCTTCAGGTAACAGTAACAAAATCATTTAAGGTTAATAAATTATCAGATCAATTAATTACAAGGTCAATATCTATCCCAATAGTAAATTTCCTTATATATGTTCAGTCAATAGATGAAAACTAGAAAAAGAGCGCCATTTAAATATGGTGGCTTCTCAGTTTTTCGACATAAATTTCATTCTCTACTTTATTTATTTCTAAAATATGAACCTAAATGAGAAGAAAATAATCCTTCAAAAGTTTGTCACCGGTGTTGTTACTGACACTTTAAAAGTTGATCTACAAGGAAAAACCCAAAAAATAAAGTTCGATGTACCATCGTCGAATTTTCGACTGAATTCGACATACCCCTGAATTTCAGACTTAAATTTGGCACAACTCCTCCGAATTTCAACCTAAAATCCCCTTATATTCAAATTTGGAGTGCCAGTAACAATGCAACTTTTGTAACCCTTTGTTTTCATCAAGCCTTCAACATTTAATTTTTGCTATTTCTTTCTCTTTAAACCAGCGATGCAAAATTTCAGATTTATTCCAGCTGGGTGCCCAAATTTATTAGCTGCTTTTCCTTTTTATTCCAGAAATGCTACTTTACCTGAAAGCTTTTTTGTCAAATTGCCCAAATGTGAAAGAAAATGCCAAAATCCCTTATTTTTTTGATTTTACCACCTAAAAATTTGTTTATGTTCACATTATTTTACTTACCCTATTTCGATTACTATAGCAAAGTTGTTTTTATTCACGTAATCATGTCTTTCCGTATTCTCGTATTGTTTATCTTTCTCATTATCTTTTTTTAAGTTTATGACTTTTTTTACTATTATGAGCATCATGTCATTGCTTTAACAATCAACATTAAAGTCTATTATTGAGTGCATGTATTGATACTTTGTCTCCTTTTCTCGTCTCCATTCCCAAGTGCTTCAGGAACTGTAAAAGGAATTTTGGGAAAGGAAGGTAGCCTGAATGTCAGACATGAATAGAAGTAAAAGTGAAGAATCCTTATAGAGGATTATTTATTCTGCTAGATGGACCAGCGAATATGGCTTCCATATTTGTAATCCCAAACTACTGAAGAAGTATCTACTTCCTACTAGGAAGTTATGAAGGATGGGTTAAGCTTATAATCTCTCTGCTCTGAAGCAGGATAAGTTTTGAAGTCTTTGTCAGATTTCTTGCTATCAATTTGTCTATCCGGTGATATTACATAAAGTCAGGGAATTATTACATATTTTACAAAAGTTTGAAATGCTCCTAAATATAGATGTAAAAGTGAACAACTAAATGCCTAACCAATGAGTACATGATTAATAAAAAATTATTCAGTCCATAATGGTAAAATGTCGAAACCAAGGCTAGTTATAGAACTTGTAACAAGTCAACGATTCATTAAAAAGTCCATTTCTAGATATCAAACCTATGACGAGACATCGAGTCTGTATATATTTATGGTATTCATAACCAATTGGAAACTCATTAATAGTTGTTAGATTTATGACTGGATGTCGAATCATACTAGTCATTAAAGTCCAATCAGGGTATCTTACTTATATCACCATATTGAGATTATACTAGAGTGTCTAACCGATAATCCAATGTTGAATCCAAATAAAGTATCAAATTCATAAATAATAAAGTGAGTTTAACATTATTTAGAAATGCTTCAACTGATTATCGAGTTTGTAAGGTATGGAATGCATAAACAGTTCATGAGTATAACTACTTTCTGAATCTATAGTATGGTGTCGAACATAAACAAGATATAAAATTTGTAACCCATATAATAACTCTCTAATTATTTGTCAAATTTATAAAGGAGCAGCACATTATGAAGTTACCCAGTTTATATAGAAACAACACTCTTTTAAATATTCGTCAAGCTTATAACTAGTTACCGAGTTCCTAGATAGATATCATACATCTAGTTGATTGTCAAAACTATAACTAGTGGGTGGAACCTTAAAAAGGTATCGAACTTCAAGATGTCGAATTTCAAAGGACTAATAAATTCGAAAACCATGGACTAATTAGTGGCAGGTTGTCGGAATTTAAAAGGGATGTCAAGTTTTTAACAATTAGTCAAATTCTTAATTAAGTGTCGAGATCTTAAAAGGATATCAATTTTATCAAAATCAAAACTCCATAAAATTATAGGGTTTCTAGAAATTTTTTGAATTCAAAGTAAATATTATTAAACTTCAATTGATCATTAAATAACATATTGTATCAACACTTGAATTCAAATGCTAACCTTCTCAAAATCATAAAAGCATCTAATCGATTAAACCTTAATCTCAAAAATTAAAAACCCTCTCTTTATCTAAATCGATCAAGGATAGAAATCAAACCTTGAAATCAAGTTCGAGCTTTGTGAAAATCAAATTTTTTTAATTAAAATGGAAATCTAAAATTGTTGTTGAGAATAACTTGTAGGTAAAGGATGGAAGAAAAAGAAGACAAGTATTTATAAAAGAAAAGGGGAGTAATGAGAAACGTTGATCTCATTTTGAATGAAAGGGTGAGATCAGAATGGAATGTCAATAGGCGGCCAACGTCAATATCAAGCCAGCAACATGAAAAGTCAACGTTATACTAAAGTATAATATTTTCTTCTACAGGAGGAGGGTAAATGTTACTACAAATAAAGGTGTCGAACAATAAGGAAGAACATATTGAAATTCAAGATATCAGATGTGAAGAAGGAAAAGCAATCAAACATTCAGTAAGGTATATCAAACTTCAAGCAACTTCTGAAAGATATCAAACCTCTATGATCAAAGTTGTCGAATGTTTAAGAGGGGATGGAGAATCTCTGAAGGTATTGAATTACAAGCAGTTAGCAAATCTAGAAGGAATCGAACATGAGCACAACAAGAAGGTTATGGAACCTTAACAATTGAAAATATATCACATAAGGTATCGAACCTCTAAGGACGTTGAGCTACAAGTGTTATTGAGATGGAATGAAGGAAGAGGAGGTATCAAGCTTCAACAACTATAGAAGTTATCGAGCAAGTAAGGAGGAAGTGATATTGTATCCAAAACAGTTTTTAAAGGTATCGAGCATATAACAAGCCCAATAAGGTGTCAAATATCAACTGATACCAAGATACTATGGTACAAAAGATATCAAACATGAAGACCGTCAGAGAGGGTTGCTGAACTACTACAACATAAAGTGCCAATAGAATGAAGAGTAAAGAGGGGTTCTGCATCATTAAGAGACATGGAATACATAGTTACGAAGAGGGTATATCAAAACTCTATAAAATAAGCAATAGATATTGAGCCTTTACAACTATGATTGTTGTAAAGCGTTCACAGGCGGCAAGTGGTCTCGAGCTTTACAAGTACCAAAGGATGTCGAACTTCAAAGGACAAAAGGGATCTTGAATATGAAGGATACTACATATCATCAGTACAAAAAAGGGTTTCGAATATCATCTGATAGATTTTGGGGTATGCCCTAGGGGTTACGTACTAATAGTTATTGGATAACTTTGAAATGACTCATTCGATAGTTTTCTATTGGTTAATATAACTAAGGTCAAACAAAAAATATCGATATGAATAATTTACACAGTTCTTTCGACTTGAGAATACTGTGAATCTTCAACATGAAAGCTCTACTTTGATTATATTCAAATCATGGCACATTGCTTATCGAGTGACTATAGTTGGGTCGAGTGGAAGTATTGAAAGTGAAGCGCTATTCAAGAGAGGATTCGCCTCCTCAGTTATATGGGGTTAGTATCACGGTCGACACAAGTCAAACCAAAGTCAAAATCTTTGCCAGAGTAATACGGTTAATAATAATTATTATTATTGAAATAAGGACTTTGTGTTTGGACTATAGAGTTGAATGTGGACGATGTAGGAATTTTGACCATTACCAAATTCAAAAGTCTAAAGTGATATATTTTGACGAAGAGAATTGGTGTAAATAATTGTCGCAACTAGCTAATGCTTATTAAATTAAAATGAGATTTTTCTGATAATGAGTAAGTGATGAATTTGGCCATATTATCACACCACCTACTAAGAGTAGTGTGAATGTTAACGTTCGAATAGTTTGACGTTAATCACTGATCAAATTTACACCCAACGGTCACACAACCAAAACAATGGATTCTCTTTAAATGATTTAATTCGTTTATAATTGTTATGAATTAATTAAATAAATTAATATTTGTGAAATATTAATTGCAAAATTTAAATGTGATATGAGAAATAAAATTGTTGCATACGTTTGTAAAAGTTATGAATATATTAATCGATATGAGATATCGATAACAAAATAGGTTAAAATATGATTGTGCATGTTTAATTTGGGTTAAATGGGCTCATAACCCATGATTTTTAGAGTTGATAGGCGTCGGTTTGGAGAATGATGAGAGGAGTCTTCAACATGTGATTAGGTTTTGAGATGTGTGGTTAAGATCAATTATTTAATTAAAAATAAAATTTCAATTGAGAAAATTCTAAAAAAAATATTAAAGCCTTAAATGTTTCTCAAGTACATTCAGAAAAAGTTTTAGATTTTTATAACTTAATTTAATAATTATTTTTAATTAATATATTTTCGACCAGAAATTAATTATTTAATTAAAATATAATTTCAATTGAGAAAATTCTAGAAATTTTTCCAAAGACCAAAACTTCTCTTAAGTACCTCTAGAAAAGTTATAAAATTTTCAATTTGATTTCGTATATTTAATAATTAATTTGGTTAAGGGCTATTATCAATTAATTAATAATAAATATTATTTTAATTGAGAAAATTTCATAAATTAATCCTAAGCCCAAAACGTGTTTCCAGATTTTATAAAATTATAAAATTTAATTTTTTTCATATAATTATTTTACATTAATTTATTATGGTAGAAACTATTTCATTCAATAAAATTTATATACATACACACACACACACATATATATATATACATATATATTAATATCTTGCTTTGACATATTATACAAGCACATATTTGGACAAATTGCAATGCAAACAAAATGAGCTAATGTATCCGTTGTAATGTAAATCCCAACATCTATATACAAGCACATTATACCCTTCACGGATTATGATATTACACATGCACACACATATGTATATATACATATATGATACATACATACATACATATATATATACACACACACTTATATATATATATACTTATATATATATACTTATATATGTATATATATGTATACTTATATAAATACATAAAACAAAAATTAAATAAATCTCAATATCTATATACGAGCACATTATACCCTTCACGGATTATAATGTTACACATGCGCACAAACATATATGTATATATACGTATATGACACACACACACATATATGTGTGTGTGTATATGTATACTTATATAAATACATAAAACAAAAATCAAATAAATCTCAAACTATAATTTGTACAGTTAGAATACATAGTAATAAATCTTGCCATGAATAAATTATTAATTAATGACATTTAATGAATCAATCAACTCAAATTAAAGAGAGAAATGAAAGGTTCATCTCTCTATTTAATGCGATTAATACTCTCAATTAATTACTTGTTTTAGGGAAAAAATTAAAGGTTTCCTACCCTATATCATTAAATTTTATTAATGCTCTAAATTAATTACTTGTTTTAGAGAAAGAAATGAAAGGTTTCTTTTCTATATATATAAACTCTTTTTAATAACTGTTAGGTGTATTTGATACACATACTTGTAAAATTAAATTTATTTAAACTTCCCTTTAACTAATTTAAGTAAAATACATGCTTTTATTCAAAACAAAATTAGAAATGTTCTAATTAAATTAGGCTTCATAGGCTCAACTAAGATCCAATAAGGTAGAAAAATTTGAAATTTACCTATTTCTTCTGCTATGGGCTAGCCTAGTTCCTTCAAAGGTATCAGAGCCTAATAGTCTATGCGGTCTAAATTAGTCGTGTTAGGACTAACTAATTAAGCTTGCATACTTAGTACGGTGTCTACGAAGGTGATGTCTAGGATTAAAATTGGGTAATCAAGTACCCTGTCCTACCTGGTTACCTGTCTGGCCTGAAAGGTAGAGTGAGCCCAAAGGTTGCTCCTGATAGAAAAGGCCCAGTTTAAATTGAGTCTTGAGCTAATTTTCAAAATATTTTTGAAAATTAAGACTAAATTTAAAATTTAAAATAAAAACATGTTTATTATAAAAGGTTGTAATATAACATAAAATTTCAAAATGTATGAAACTATTTGAATATTTATTTCAAAATTTAAAGTTTATTAATATGATTAATAAAATAAATAAATTAAATGAGCTGATTAAATAATACTTATATGCATGTATTATATATGTTGATGTATGTTATGTTATTTTAAAGTGTTTAAAATAACATAAGCATACATATATGTATATATAAGATAAATTTTGAAATTAATATAATTTAACTAATATAATTTAATTAAAATTGTTTAATTAAATAAATTAATTAAAGGTTAGTTAATTAAATAAAAATACATATATATAAGATATATGTGTTATATTGTAAAGGTTATAGTATACACTATAAAGGTTATAGTAGATATGCCCAATTTAAAAGTTGTATTGGAATACTATTATAAAATTAATTAAAGAGTTAATTAATTTAAATTAATTAAATAAGATATAATTAAATAAAATATTATATATAAGACTATCATATAAGTAATATGAAATATAAAAGTTATATAACAATAAAACTTATATGACATGAATGTATAAACTAAAGGCGGAATACTATAAAAACCCAAATAGACTTAAGGAATAAATACATACATAAATGTACGTATACCATGATTTTTGATGCGTCCGACACTTGAATCACGAGAGTATTTATAAGAAATACATTATTCCTTAAGTCGATATCACTCAATATAACATATTAAAGATTATGAATCTTCAGTATAATGTTGTCCTCTACCATATATATATTAATAAATTACTTGCATACTCCTTAGTTGTTGAGCAAACTCAAGCTGGGGATGTTATGTGTAGTATTATTAATATATTGAATAGATGATGTAAGATAACTATATGTATTTGTTGAGAAAAATCAAGGTACATATACCATACTTAGGCCATCACGATATGGTAGGTATGAATGAATAATCTCTTTTGCTTTATTGAGAAAACTCAAGATTGAAATGAGATTAGGACAAGGGAACATGGGTTAGGAGTTGTATGTGATACAACCGTAAGGAGTTATCCACCGTTTATGGGGATATTGTTTGTTGAGCAAACTCAAGACAGACGAATCCTAACACTCACTAATGAAGTCGAAAGGCTTCTATGTTTCATCTTAGGGTTCGAAGAAACATAAAAGACTAGTGGGAGTCTTATTAGAAAAATGAAATGGTAACATTTAACCTTTCTAATATTGCAAGAACATATGCTAAATAATGTTATAATTATCTATAATGATAAATTTGTGCATTTAATATAATTGATAAAACGTTTATCAATTAATATATACAAATAAACTGAATTGAAAATTGACAAATGGAAATATAATATAATACCACTATTAAAGGCCTATTGCATGTCAATGTTTTCTATACCCATGCAAGTGCCTGATTTTTACAACTACTTAATACGTCAGTATATTGGTCACTTACGTGTTTATTTGGTTGAGATCGTGTATTGCATTCTATGAGTTTCGAACTCTAAAAGCAATAATGACTATAAATAATTGATCCATATACCATAAATGTTATATGGTGAACGGTCACCGTTCATAATGTACGATACTTCAATGAATATAGTTCATTCAAAATAAGTCAATAAATAGTACTATAAGATCGAGTATTCAATTTGATTGACTGCTTAAAAGATCATATTGGGTTAATTATAACATAAGGCCAAAACTACAGTATAAATCTAAGAACCTGATCATTAAAATGTCATTTTGATCGATTTACGTAAAGTTCAATACATTTGATGCCCTTAAATGTTAAGGATAATCGAATGCACTTTTGTAAAAGGTTCATTATAATATTATAGTAAGGGCTTTCTTTTGAATGGTTTGACCCTTTAGAAAGGAAAACGAATGTATAATAGTAAATATGATTTAAGGTACAGTTGGGATGAAGAGAGTGAATGGTCAATTCTGCTTCATAAGAAACCATTAGAAACGAGAATTATAATAATAATAATTGATACTTAACATTAGAATGAGAAATGCGATTTCAATTCCAAAATGTATTTTCATATATAAAAAAAATTTATAAGATTTATTTCTTTGAGTTTGAGATATTTGATCAAAAACTCTCCGATGTAAACTAGTTACAGTACATGAAATAAATAATTTATGTTAAGTTAACAATGGACCTCCGAATTCATTACGATGTTATAGGAATAGCGGAAATAGTGGGAGCATCCCATATAACACTTATTGATCGAATCAAATTACTAAAATAGTTTTCGTAAAACATGTAGAAAATTATTTATGAAATAATTAGTATTTTTTTAGTGCCGATCGAAAAATAGACATACTTATATTTCAATATGAATATATGAATATTTGTTATGAAATAAAACTATAATGTGGTATTTGTTATTATAACAAACTGATGCATCAGAAGTATCTAATATTACTTACAGTTATTTTGGAATTATAGATTAAGTCGTAGTTTTGAGAAATAATTTTATTATATGATTGTGAATCATATGACATTGGTTAATTATATCTCAAACAATTGAAGGGCCATGCACCCATTCAGTGGGAGCATCATAAGAGTTGATGAACTCTTCGGATTGATACATATAGATGTATGCAATCATAAATCTATTAATACCAAAACGGTTCCACGTACTATGTCTATTTGATACACATGTAGTATGTCTATGGCAAACTCATAGAGTATAAAATAGAAGTAAATAAAAAAATGTTCAATATAAATGATTCAATTTGATCGAATGAGTGAGTATATTGGAAAAGGTTCCAAACGTACCTAAAAATAAACAAAGATTCAATCTTAAAAATCACTCCTCCATGTGGTACATAATGATTCATCGATAATCGAACTTTGTTGGATAAAGTACAACTAATTGTGAGTGAAGTTGAGTTAATTTCTTTCTATAAGGTTATGTACTTAAGATTAATATTATTTCATCTAAATAAAATCTTACAAAACATACAAGATAAAGGTTTATAAGAAACCCCAACATATCCTAGGTCAAGGAGTTGGCAGGATGTGCGAGTCAAAAGTCTACATATAATAATTGTTTGTGGAGGATCTTGTATGAATCTCCCTAAAAGGAGTTTGGAAAAGTCTGTCACTAGATGTCATATTTATGTTTTGAACATAAGTGTTTTAAAATAAAAACTAAATTAGTTTTATATAAAAGGCAATTCATAAAGTGTTTATGAATACCCATTTCGCTGCACTGAGAAACAATTGCTGTTTCAAGAAATACCAAATTCATTGTGAAGGAATTTCTTTGAGAAATTATTGTTAGCAAAATAGAATTGGATACGATCCAAAGATAAAATTGATTATGTGATATGAAATGAAATTAACCTAACCTAAATGAACACATCACATTATATGTCTAACAAGTATTCTCGCACAATAAAGAGAAACTATGAATTTCTTATCAATGTCGAGAATAGTTAATCCCAAGTTGTCAATTAAGCCACTAAGAGTATTGACTCCATGATATGGCATGATGCGCAAATCCGAAGGGATTCCAAGTACGTTATCAAAATACGATTTTAGTAGTCGTAACTGAAGGGATGTGATCCGTTGGCCACAACTGTGTCTTTAAGAGACTAATGCAGTTGAAATTTAATAAGCAACATTGATAAGAATAACCTCGTAAATTTCAATTGTTGAAATTAATGTCATAGATTCATTATTCAACGTACTCAAGTTAATTTGGATACACTCGCAAAATTATCACCAAGTATGACTTTAGGTTTTGGTATATATGTGTTGAAATAGAAAGTTCAAAATAATGATTTAAATTAGATTATTTGCACATAACAATCAAAGTGCCTTGAAGTCGGTGGGAGTGATATTAAGTTTGTGAGATTATGGATATGATTCATGGAATGATAGAAAGTATCATTTTATATGCGTCAAAATTGAAAAAACATGTTGATGAAAATATCAAATAGTTTTGACTGTCAATCAAAATGCAGAGGAAGTGCGTGCTCAAAAATAAGAAAGTCAAAAAGTACATTAATATTTCTAAACTATAAGTAAACAACATGATGTTGATTTTAGCGATGTACTTGTATTAAAATATTCCTTAGTTGTTTTAATACTCAATATTGGATTGTAAATGATTTCTTTTATAGTAAGTATAAAAGATACTGGGAATGTCCCAAAACGATATGCAAGGACACCTTATTAAAATGTTTAATAGGGAACATGTAAGATGGATTCTTTATACGTTGGCAATAAGAATTACATACATGTTATATTATCTACAATATCATGTTTTGTTTATATTTAATACATGAAGTAAATATTAAATCCAAATTGATATCACTAAATGGTTGTTTGAAATGTTCTCATGTATTTATGAAATACTAGAGAATTGTTTACAGAAACAACAGATTCCTTATGAAGAAATGTTCAGACTCAAATTTTCATAAGTAATATTGGGTATAATATGTCAATAGCAAATCTTTAAGTTGAAAATATTCCAAATGAAAGTCCGTGGCCGATTCAATGAAAAAGGATAAGTACATTGCCTTGAATGAAGGGACGCGACCGTTTACTAACAGTTTTAAACTGTTACGAACAGACGCGGCCGTTTGTAACGGCTTCGGACTGTTGGAAAGGATGCGACACTTGACGAATGGACACCTCCTCACTACTATAAATAGTGACGCCCAGGAACCATCACAGTATAACAATCTCTTTTCTTTGTGCCTTCTTCTTCTTCCTCCAGATCTGCGACGCCCAGAAAGTGTGCAGAACACTGCCTTCTCACCATAGTTTGTGACGCCTGTAAGGTGTTACAAACGTAGAAACGTTGCAGATCAATTCTCTTCTTCTTCTTCATTCTATTATTTACTACATTGCATCATCAAAGATCAAATTTGAGTGTTCTTCGTCGGATCAAAATCGTACAAGTTTTGAATTCGATTACGCTGTTTCAAGGCTTCATTGAATCCTGAAGTCGATAGTTTGATAACCCGTTTGTACCTGTTGGGTTGAACTATTGTCTAAAAGAATCTACGCAGTAGATCCTTGAAGTCAAAAGTACAGCAGTTATCATCTTCATCATTCTCGAATCATCGACACAAATTATACAAATTTTTTTAGACAATATCTTCAACCATGGATGGTTCGAGTTCAAGCAATATCAATGCTCTTCAAGTTATGAAGCAGCATTTGACGCGATTGGAGCGGTTTGATGGCGAAAACTTCACTCGTTGGCAAGAGACGATGAAATCCTTTTTGATCACGGTCAAATTGTTCTATATTCTTAAAGGTAACTTGGAGGAAATGCCAGAGGAAACTGATAAAGATACTGACGAATTGAAAGCAAAATGAGCAAAGCGCAAAGAAGATGATTTCCTGTGTAGAGGGCACATTCTCAACACGTTATCTACATCAGTTTACAACGCACATAGAAGTCTAGAAATATCCAAAGCACTTTGGACTGCCCTGGAGAGAAAATATCGAATATCTGAGGCAAGCAACAAGAAATTCCTTGTATGCAATTTTATGGATTTCAAAATGCATGATATTAAGTCCATTATTGGACAAGTTAGTGATAAAATATATATAGTCAATCAACTGAAAGATGCCAATATTGAACTCCCTAAATCCTTTGTGGTTGGAGTTATTATTTCTAGACTCCCTCACTCTTGGAATGATTATAAAAAGAAATTGAAACATGCGGGGATGGATTATGATTTAGAGAATTTACAGCGTCATCTTCGTATAGAAGAGGACTCTCGTAAAAGAGAACTAAATGATGATCCACAAACTGAGTCTCATTCTAAGGCAAATAATGTTGAAATATCAAATTCTCTAAAACCTAAGAATGAGACTCAGTTTAAGAAGAAAAATCATTCTAAGAAAGATAAAACAATGTTCATATATGGTCTGACAAACAATTAAATGTGACAGTCGTCTACGAAAGAAACAATTAAATGTGAATATGGTCGAAGACAAATTGGTTGCAATAGTGCAAGAGGCAAACTTCGTTGAGAACATGGGAAATGATTGGTGGCTTGATACTAGAGCAACCATTCATATATGCAAGGACCGTAGTCTCTACAAGAACTACGAAGATGTTAGCGGAGATGAGAATCAAGTTACTGGAGCAAACAATGTTCGTAGTAAGATGATTGGCAAAGGCACTATAGAACTACCGGTATCTTCTGGAAAGACTCTTACTTTGGTTAATGTATATCATGTACCTGATATTTGTAATAATTTGGTCTCTGGATACCTTCTTAACAAAGGAGGATTCAAGATAGTGTATGAGTCTGACAAACTAGTGTTGTCCAAAAACGGGAAGTTCATTGGACAAGGATATTCTTGTAACGGCATGATTAAGTTGAATGTAATAAATAAATCTTCTGTTTATACTGTTGATTCTGTTAGTTTATGGCATGGTAGACTAGGACATGTTAATTATAATTCCCTTAAAAATATGCATAAACTAGGATTAATTTCTGATTGTGATTTTGATACTATCTCTAAATGTGAAATATGTTTTCAAGCAAAAATACATCGAAAATCCTTTGAATCTATAGAAAGGAAAACTGGCTTGCTTGATTTAGTATATAGTGATGTGGGTGACTTAAAAAATCATATCAACTATGGTGGTAACCAATACTATATAACATTTATTGATGATTATACTAGATATGCATATGTGTATCTAATGAAAACTAAATATGAAGCCTTTAATAAATTTAAAATTTACAAAGAAGAGGTCGACACACAATTAGGAGTTAAAATAAAAGTATTACATTCAAATCGAGGTGGTGAATATTTCTCAAATGAATTCACCTTATTTTGTAAACAACACGGCTTAGTTCACCAATGCACTGCCCCATATACACCACAACCAAATGGTGTTGCTAAAAGAAAAAATAGAACTTTAGTAGAAATGGTTAATGCCATGCTCATAAGTTCAAACTTACCTTAAAACCTATGGGGTGATGCTATGTTATCTGCATGTTATATCTTAAATAGAGTACCACTTAAAAAGAATAATGTTTCCCCTTACAAATTATGGTTTAATAGGAAACCTAATCTTACAAGACTTAAAGTTTGGGGTTGTTTAGCATATGTTAGAAAACCAGACCCTAAACGACCAAAGTTAGGAAATAGGGCATTTAAATCTGCTTTCATAGGATATTCACTTAATAGTATAACTTATAGATTCCTAATTCTTGACACCTTAGAAGTTATAGAATCCGTAGATGTAGAATTCTTTGAAAATCAAACTGTTGAGATTCCATTGAGATCATCTAGTCCAGAACCTAATATGATTGATGATATCAATGACGATGACTATGCTCCTGCTCAAAACAGCAAGGAAGTATCAGTACCAGATAATAGTACTGAACAAAGGAGAAGTAAAAGAGTAAGAATAGAGAAGGACTATGGTCCTGACTTCATTACATATCTTATAGAAGGCAGTGAGGACGAAGTCCTTAATGTGACTAGATATGTCATGAACGTCGATGATGACCCCAAAACTTATTATGAGGCTATGAGTTCCAAAGACTCAATATTCTGGAAAGAAGCTATTAATGATGAAATGAATTCCATATTGTTAAACCAAACTTGGGTTTTAACTGATTTACCTCCTGGTGCTAAACCTATAGGATGTAAATGGATATTTAAGAAAAAGTTGAATACAAATGGATCCATTGATAAGTTTAAAGCCATATTAGTTGCTATGGGATAAAAGCAAAAACATGGAGTAGATTATTTTGATACATATGCTCCAGTTGCTCGCATATCTTCTATACGATGTTTAATAGCACTTGCATCAATTCATAAATTGGTCATACATCAAATGGATGTAAAGATTGTGTTTCTAAATGGAGATTTAGAAGAAGAGATATATATGGAACAACCTGAAGGTTTCAAAACCCCAAGCCAAGAAAAGAAAGTTTGCAAATTAGTAAAGTCTCTTTATGGCCTGAAGCAAGCTCCCATGCAATGGCATGAGAAGTTTGATAAAATAGCATTGTCATATGGATTTATTGTTAATGATGCTGATAGATGTATTTATAGAAAATCGGACAACAACGATTATGTTATAATATGTTTATAAGTTGATGACATGCTAATATTTGGTTCCAATATATCCTTTGTGAATGAAACTAAGAAGTTTCTATCTTCTAAATTTGATATGAAAGATCTAGGAGAAGTTGATGTAATTCTGGGAATTAAAATTATTAGGAAAGAGGGGGAGTTGTTACTAACACAATCTCATTACATTGAGAAGTTCCTCCAAAAGTATGGTCCTTATAATGACACAACAGCACCTACTCCTTTAGATCATAGTATTAAATTAGAAAAGAATACTGGACGTACCATTTCTCAACTTGAGTATTCTAGTATTATTGGGAGTCTTATGTATGCTATGCATTGCACTAGACCAGACATAGCACATGCTATAAGCATGTTATGTCAATTTACGAGTAATCCAAGTTTCGAACATTGGAAAGCTATTTCTAGAGTTTTAGCTTATTTGAAAGGGACCATTACCTATGGTTTATCTTATAAAGGATATCCTGCTGTAATAGAAGGATATAGTGATGCAACCTGGAACAATGTAGAATCAAAATCCAAGTCTATGACTGGATGGATCTTTTCGTTAGGAGGTGCTGTTGTATCTTGGGTTTCCAAGAAACAAACCTGTATATCTCAGTCAACAATGCTGTCAGAGTTGATTGCATTAGCAGATGCTTGTAAGGAAGCGGAATGGCTTAAGAATTTATTAATAGAAATCCCATTATGGAAGAATCCATCTCCAGCAGTCTTGATTAACTGTGATAATCAGGCTACAATATACAATGTCTCTAACAAGACATATAATGGGAAGTCTAGACATGTGAGTCTAAGACATTAAATGATAAGACAGTTACTTAAAAGTGGAGTAATAACTGTTGATTACATAGAAACAAAGAAAAACTTGGCTGACCCACTCATAAAGAGTCTTCCAAAGGCAATGGTTTCTATAAAATCAAAGGAAATGGGACTAAGGTCTGTGAATGAAGGTTGATCATCCTTAACAGAAACCCAACTTATGTTTTGAAAAGGATAGACAAAGTTCAATGGGTACCAACAAGTTAAGAGAATGATTATGGAACATTAAATCAATAATCCCATAATATTTAGTGTTGGATTCTGCAAGAACAAAGGATGGATAATATATCCTTAATAAATCTAGTTACCTTAAAAAGGGTGTATCGCAGAAACACCTTAAGAGACTTACCTATATGAGTATGGAAATCAGGCCATTTCCTAAGAAAGTAAGACCGCTTTCTGATGTAGACTCATGAACCAAGGATTTAAGCACATGGCTATTAATGTGCTGAGCATACTGAACACTCTATATAAGGAAATCAGTATGTGTAACTATTTCAGTACTATCATTAGGGGTACTTGGTTCAAGATACATTCACCATAGACCTCGATAGAACTTTAAATGGTTTACACTAAGTGAAGGTTCAAATCCAAAAGATACCTATCATTTATGTATTAGTTTCCACGATGATGCAAAACTTGATTTTGGAACTACATTGGCTTGATCCCACTTGGGTGTGTAGGTAGTCACTCTAGTGATGCAACCGTCTATTTTATTTATTTTACTTATTTTGAAAATGGGGGGAAATTGTTGTAAATTTTCAAAATTAGTTTTGGGTATGGGTTTGTTTTTTGAAGAGGGAAGAAGAGGGAAGAAGAAGGAAGAAGAAGGAAGAAGAGAGGATGAATAGTCCCACATCTAGGAAATTAAAAGGATATATTGATTTATATATGGATTTCTCTAAGGAAGGTTGGGCCCTTTAGGCATCCGAAGCTTTACTTTGATGTGAGGAGGGAAGTTATGCATCACCACCACACACGCGCACCACCGCCATCCGATCGACCGACCGAGCCGGTTCGGGTTCGGATCTAAAATGACGAATTAATTTTTGTTAACAGGCCAGATCCAGAATTTAAACAGACAGATTTTTGGCGGGTCATTTGAATGAAGGGACGCGACCGTTTACTAACAGTTTTAAACTGTTACGAACAGACATGACCTTTTGTAACGGTTTCAGACTGTTGGAAAGGATGCGACACTTGACGAATGGACACATCCTCACTACTATAAATAGTGATGCCCAGGAACCATCACAGCATAACAATCTCTTTTCTTTGTGCCTTCTTCTTCTTCCTCCAGATCTGCGACGCCATGAAAGTGTTGCAGAACACTGCCTTCTCACCACAGTTTGTGACGTCTGTAAGGTGTTACAAACGCAGAAACATTGCAGATCAATTCTCTTCTTCTTCTTCATTCTATTCTTTACTACATTGCATCATCAAAGATCAAATTTGAGTGTTCTTCGTCGGATCAAAATCGTACAAGTTTTGGATCCGATTACGATGTTTCAAGGTTTCATTGAATCCTGAAGTCGATAGTTCGATAACCCGTTTGTACCTGTTGGCTTGAACTATTGTCTAAAAGAATCTACGCAGTAGATCCTTGAAGTCAGAAGTACAGCAGTTATCATCTTCATCATTCTCGAATCATAGACACAAATTATCCAACAGTAGTTGCACTCTATTTGATTCAAATGTTGAAGTAGAGTTTGTCGATCTTTTGACGTTATGGTGTATGAGTATGAATTCTTTATGTTAAGGTGGTAGTATTGTTAGGGTAGTTTTATGTGAAAAAAGGATACGTTTTCTTTCTGTAGCCACTCTCCAAATGCTTGCATAATTTGATCTTTATCATATGGATTGTTTATAGTCATGTTTGTAGTGTACATGTCACATTTCTCCCTTGGTTATTTTGCTCTTGGTCGTTAATTATAGAATCTGTGTAATTTTGGATCTATATAATTTCTAATTTAATGTTGTAGATTTCCGTCTATATGTGCTATCATCCTTTCACTTTTGATCATTTAGTGAAAGAGTTCTATTGTGCACAAACACAAATACATATGTACCTTTTTTTATCCCCTAAGCATGCCAACTGACGATAGTTAACATGATAGCTTTTGCGCAATTTGGTTTCTTGCCACCGCGAACGTAGTTTATCGTTATATTTAAGTTTGCAAAATATATTTTATGCTCAAGTATTTGGCATCAATCACTAAATTTCTACAGTCGCTCATTTAGAAGTCATACATTTGATTATTCGGGTATAGATGTGACCTTTGTACAAGTTTAGTGTTTATTGAATAAAAAAATTTGTGTTCGGTCATGCCTCATCCAAATTTTTCCTAGCAAGTATATGAAAAAATTAAATTAGTTACTTTTATAGCATATTTTTTCGGAAACTCTTTTTTGAAAAGAACAAAAATTTGCATATGAAAGTAGAAAATGTTAGGTGTGGCTCGCATTTGAGGGTGTGTGGGTTGAACGTTAAGTCGCACATCGCAAGAAATATGATGCATAACGTGGTATATATGTGGGATTGGTGGCACGTAACAACAAGGGATTCCTTTTTTTTAAATGAACGTTGTCATGAAAATATGTGCTCTAGGGATGTAGGGATCTCCAATCATGACGTTGTCACTAAAAAAGCTCCATTCAATGGTAGATACGCAACCTGCTCTCCTACGTTGTTGATGCTCCAAGATGGCTTTAGTGGAAGTACTCGCCTTAAGGTGGAGATTTGGTAACGCAGCCTCACCAACTGCGTAAAAAAGTGGAAGCAACCTAGCCAACTGCAGAGCTTATTTAGTATGCTCCAAATGAAAGTTAGAGGAAATGCTCACCAAGGTCGAGATCTGTTAGGTGTGCCTCGCATTTGAGGGTGCGTGGGTTGAACGTTAAGTCGCACATCGCAAGAAATATGGTGCATAACATTGTATATATATGGGATTGGTGACATGTAACATTGGGGTTTCCTTTTGTTACTAGAAAGTGTTTCCAAGACCATGTACGTGCCCATTCTGGTAGGCGATGAGAGAGATGTTCAATTGAGATGCTGGCACATCAGAAGCTTCATTAGGTGGTGCCATTATAGAACGATGAAGCGTGCGTTCTTGGGACGCGTTGGAGTGCCGAAACACAACAGAAAAGAACTCGAAACTGTCTTAAAATTACTTGTAACCAAAATGGTATAAACTTGGACATGACTAATATTTTGGTTAGTCCCCATCAACATTGAGTTTATCAAAGAAAATCATGTGGGAAGCATAGAAAAGATCATGTTAGGGTTGTAAAATCGAACCTACAACCAGATTCAGTAATTATGATCGATCTTCGATTAGGGCTGATATATTAATGGTTGTCGTTACCATTTTGCAAACACTATTACTGTATCATATTTACTAGTAAGTTGAAATTACTTACCATTACCGATTTGCTGATACATCAAATACTGTTATACCGATAAACGGATAACCGTTACACAACTAATGATAAATTATCATTTGTTGAAAAAAATCAAAAAATTTGCTATGTTTTTTATACTGTACTGATGCTTCATCATACATTTCATTCTGTCATTTAATAAAATTTATCAATAAGAAAGAAAAAATATATACATCCAGCATCATTTGAACTGAATGCTTATGCTAAGTCTAATAATTTGATTGCTTCTAGATGTCTCTAATACAATTTATTACATGAATATTCACGTATTACAAATGGACTGGTAATAACCGTTGGCATCATTTTCTAAAAATGTTATCGATGTTTTACCGTTGAAAATGGTAAATTTATTATTGGCATATCAGTTATACTGGTGTAACGACCCTGAATTTTGAACAAATTAAATTGGGAATATTTAATTAATTTTAAATATTTGAACGACGATTTAATTTGAATCCCGAATATAATTTAGAATTTGGCGATTAAATTTTATAATTTAATCTATTGAACTGGATAAAAATTTGAATCTTCAGTTTTAAGCTGATTAAAAATAATATGAAGACTTAGAAAATTCGTATTGATAATCTGAAGATAATAGAAGCTTCAGAATTGAGTTTGAAAATGATTTATTCAGTTTTGAAATTTATATCGTTCAACCGATATTTAAAAATAGCCGTCCGAGGCACAGTCTCGGAATTCGACGAAACCAGTTCCATTGGGTCCGTAATATTGTATTATTACTGGATTTCAAATTTCGCATTGATCGGAGCTGTTATGTGAACATACGACACCTAAACGCGTTGGAAATTTTCAAATTAAATTCAATTTAAAATTGTTAATTTTATCAGTTAACATCACCACGATCATTTCCTTTGAACACGCCTGAGATCACGTAATAGATCGTGCAAACCATACCACGTCAATTTCAAATACCCTCGTTTCTTATTTTATGGCCGAGCGAAATTAAAATGATAATGGCAGACACCCACTTTTCTGCTTCCCATTCGAAATCAAAATCATTCAAAAAGGGAGAACGAATCGAATTCGTTCAAGAGCACAAAAAAAATTGCGAAGCCGCCTGCTCCCTTTAAACGAAAACCACTTTCGTTGTAATCTGAAAAATATCGTGGGGTTATGATCGATCGCGAATCGCGATTAGAGGTAGGAGCAACCTCGGGCAGCAATGGCGAAGTTGGGGCTGGAAGCTCGCGTGAGCGTGGGGTACTCGTTCAGAGGTTCGAGCTCGCGAGTGGTGCGATGGATTAGAGCAGGAAGTCGATGAGCAGCCTTCGACTAAAGTTTGAATTTCACGACGAACTCGAGTTCGTGTAGGGCACTCGTTGGCAATGGGACAGCGAAGTCGGCAGCGTTCAACGCGCAAGCGGTGGCAGAGGCAGTGGGTTCGCCTGGGCAGGCGACGTCGCGCGCGATGCAGATGAAGGCTCGAGTGGATCTGAGTGTCGCGATTTGGGGAGAAGGGCTCGGTGGCGACTGCGAAGTCAGGTGGAGGTCGTGGCAGCGTCGTTGACATCGACGAATTGGATTAGGTGAGGTCAAGGATTTTGAGGGGGGGACGAAGGGCAGTAAGGTATAAACATTTTATCTTTTATTTAATTTAATAAATATATATATAAAGATTTAGAAATATATACAAGGTTGAAAACAGAAAACTTTTTGTTTTTGTTTTTTTTTGTACAGTTAGGTATAACAGTTTTTCATATATATGTAAATATATATGTAAGGGTATACAAAGTGATATATGCAAAATTTTAAATTTATAAATTAAAGAAAGAAAAAATGTGTATATATATATATATATTTCAACTACATATTGTTTAGGAGATTTTTACAGTAAAGTTTGTTAGATGAAATTTTTGTTTAAAACCAAATGTACGAGTTTAAATTAAATAAGTAAGTAGTAAATAATTATTCGATTTTATATAAGTATGGATAGGCAGATAAAAGAAAATATATATAAGGTTATATAAAGATTTGGATTTTTATAAAGTGTAGTTTTATATATAGATAAACTTTGAAGATATAAAAGAAATGGGGAAATACATATTTTTAAATTTATTTGGAATCCATATAAACTATTTTCGTATGGGAATGTGTTTCAAATAACAGTACAGATAAAAAGAAATAGTAATGAATTGTTTGGTCAATTTAAATAGTTAATAGAAAATTTGTTTAAATAAATCATTTGATAAAATTAAATAATTTGTTTAAAGAAATAAACAGATGATAATTTATTATCGATTTATTCAAATATTAATAAATTGTATAAATTGTTATACAAGGTTAAACCGTGAAGAAATGATCAAAAAATGGAAATGGATGGCAAATAAAAAGCTAAGGTGAGATCTTCTCACTCAGATTTATAATTGAATTGCAGTTATTGATTGATTTGTTTGAATGTGCTATTAGATATGATAGGATATATCTATATATATAGCAGTATATACATATTGGCATATGTATATATTGGATTGATGATTTCCCGCCTCGTATAGCGGATGAGACCCTATTGCGCCGTTAGTAAGCGGATTTTTATAAAACCCATATACCGCGATAATTCCGTACTGGAGCGGAATTGGTATTGTGCTAACGTCTTTGGATGCAGGGAAACAGGTTGGAGGGATCCAACTGGACCCCTCACATTGATTGAATTTATTTCTACTGTGATGCGATAATCTGTGAATGATTATTGATGTATTAATCATATTAATATCTGGAAATTGTTTGAAAGCTAAAATTTAGCTGAATGGATGTTTGATATCATTGGATTCCAAAAATAAACGAAATTGAATTTTTGAAATCAAAATAGAAATTTCTAAGTGAATTTATTTTAGAAATTTAATAAATTTTGAAGAAAGGAATTTTAAAGTATAAAAAGTTAATTTTTATAATCTTATCGAATTAATTCCAGAATCAAGTGAAAATGTTAAATAAATAGATTTCGTAAAATAGTGATTTTAATTTGAAGAATTTAATTTAAGAATTTGGATTTTTAAATAGATTGAAAGAAACGATTGAAATTTATTTCCTTAAAAAAAGGAATTTATTAAAAGAAGATAAGCTGGAAATCCAGCTAGAAATTTAATTGGTAAATTGAAATAAATTGGGAAATCAATGTAAAATGATTTCAATTTGAAGAATCCATTTTAAAACAGAATATTGAATAACTTGAGAAAAATGAGGAATTTACTTAGTAGTGATAAATAAATTTTTAAATCAATATCGAAATTGATTTGGGATTGAAGTTTTGATAAATAGAATTGAGATTTATAAAAGTTGTTTATAAATCCGAAGTCACTTATTTTGATAAGTAAAAATATAGAAGTTGATAAAACGAAGATTTATAAGTCGAAGTTGTTATTAAAATAGAAATAGAATTTATAAACGTGTTTATAAATTCAAAATCAGTTGAATTTGAGAAATTAAATATAGAAGATTTTTAAAGAAGATATATTCGCGATTTTGGATAGCGAATTTTTATTGAGATAAAAATGTGTAGAAATGATTGAAATTGGGTTAAGTGGATTATATTCACGATTTTGGGACAGTGAATATATTGTTAAGTAAAATGGATTTATTTTTGAAGAAGTGATATTAAAAATGAAGTTAAACATTTTAAAAGATGTTTTAAAATGTATTATGAATCGAAAGCATAGATTTCAACGTTCATTGTTGAAATAGGCGTTTTCGAAAAGATAAGGAAATGATGGACTATAACACTATTGTTATAGTAAATGATTTACGTAAGGAAATGTTTTTATGTAGTATTGGGATTTATACATCTATCTTAATTCTGAATCCCTATACTAGTGATTTTGAGTCGTCGTAACGATGTTTTACGTAACCTTCGTTTTGACTCAAATAAATGTTGTTATAGTAATGTTTTCCTTAAAGAATGAATTTATACTTAAATTTTGATTTAAGTATATCGAATATTTTCAAATGTTGAAAATAAAAGATTTGTGAAACACTTATTATTAAATAAGTATGGAATGTTTTCCAAAATGAAATGAAAGGTTTTGAGATTTTATCTTCTTAAAGATAAATCGAAATTGAATATTTGAAAACGATTGAAAATCGAATATTAGTAGATATTCGAAAAATGTAAATTCAATATGGAATTTATAAAGGAAAGGGAAACTGTTTAGAAAAATAAACGTTGATTTATTTTTGAAGTGTGGAAATTTTATATCTAGTAAAGATATTCTGGAAGATAAATAATTTGGAAAATTATTTGGAATCTGATGATGTTGCGCATCTTTATTGATAGTTAAATAACCGACTATCAATAATTACCTTGAGTAGGTATTTGTTGTGAATTGGATGAATTTGAATGCCACACTTATTTTTGAATAATCGCTCACTATTCGGGTTAACCGGGAAAGGACCATGGGGTCGTATAACCCATTCCGAATATGTGATACGTCGTTATGAATTGCATTCGAAGACCGGTGTTGAAGACCGGATATTTTTGAAAACGGAAGGATTACCGTCGAGTTACTCTACATCGGCTGATCTCCGGTTTAGAGGTTATTATCACCCTTAGTGACGGGAAGTCCTGACGTGATTGAAAATTATCCGGAATTGCAAGGGCTTCGTGAGAAGTGCCTTCGGTTCTGTTCGATCCCGGAACAGACTTGTATGGATTGTGTGTCTGACGTTACAATTTGAGATATAAAGCTGATTTCTTTCAAATACATTTCTGTTGGTGGCGGAGAATTTATTCTCTTAGCTTAACACCCTTCTCTGAGACGTACGAGCTCAGAGGTTATGTAGTTGAAATTTATCAGCGATATATCCCAATTTGGTAACGTGGCATACTGAGTGTTGCTGTGAAATGATCAGTGTTTGATCATTTGTGATATGATCATTTGTTTGATCTTATATCTTGGTGATCATAGGTTGATCATTTTGTTTGACCCGAAGCAGGGCTTTGTAAAAAGCGTAGCTTTGTGGACGAGACTTCGTCGAGCCTCACACCCCGGAAATGGTCGAAACAGGAAGGATGCGGCAAGGTTCTAGGGAGTAGCGCCCCTTAGTGTATGTCATTCCTTCTGGATAGAGGTGGTATCATGGTATGGAGCCCAGATACTTAACCTATGTGGTTGCTGCATTATTATCTATGTGGTTTGTTGGAAATCGGGGATCCTCGGGAAGATCGGTTACGATCGGGGGATGGCATACGCGTGTCAGTAGTTACCTATTTTTGCAGAGGTAACCCGGCCTTGTGTTGGTAGAGATCCGGTTAGGTTCTCGGGTCGTCTATTCCAAGGACGTACCCATCGTGGATAGGAAGTTCCTTAGCCTGACCATTTGTTGGAAATCCAAACTCCAATACGTGACTTGTACGGTATTAGTTGTAGAACCTGCCATTTACGTACGGTGGTCACCACTGTTTAGATGGTAGCTATAGTAGGCATACGATACTGGTCGTATGTTGGCTAAGATTAATATTATACTTTCGAAATGTTTTCTACACTATGCACTAATAATAATATCAAAAATGATTTGATTTTGCGTAGTAAGCATCTTTGACTATCATAAGAAGAAATCTCCTCCAATTCTGCGTTTGCATTGTGTGTGTGGTGGGAGGTCTTATGGTAGTTTCATTTTCCAAAAGCATTTCGAATTGACTTAAAAATTATTTTATTGTTATAAAGAATAACTGTTTTACGATCTCACACCAGTCACCATGACTGACTCGGAGTTTATTGTTCCCTTCTAAACTCTGGGTGCCCACCAATTTCCACACGGGCAGCCTAGAGTTAGATTATCAGGATATTCTGGATATTCTGGAGCTTTGGAGATAAGCTGGAGGACGAGACGTAGTATTTGTATCTGATATATTTATTCCGCTGTGTATTCTGTATGAGGACAAGTTTATATAACTGTCCATTGTTGTATATTGACTCTGATGATTGATGTATGTATAAAATGATATAGTTCTTTGTTTTAAAGAATATTGATTCATCTATTATATATTATTCCGCTTCGATATGTGAGATTCTGATATTGTCTCTGTTCTGTATCTGTTGTTGTTTTGTTGTTCTTCTTCTCTTCTTCTTCTATCTTCTTCTTCTTCTGCCTTTTTCTTCTTTCATAAACCCTCACTATTGGAGTTTCCGGCACTCGATTGCTCGACAGTCGATAAAGTGAGTATCGATGTTGAATTTTCGAAAGTCGAAAATTTCGGTATGTGACAACTGGTATACTAATTTTGAATAAAAATGGTAAACGGTTGATCGGTAATAATGATATAGTAGTGGGAAATTTAACATCACTGCAACAGCCATATATCCGATTCAGTGAGACCAGCTCAACACTAGTCTAAACTAAAAAATTCGACCTAAAAACATTAAAGATGCACACAAATTAGTATTTTACTGGAACATAAATGGCAAATCGCTTTCCATTACTGTACAAAAATTGTTTGTGTACTACATTTACAATAATGGTAGGGAACTCACTTGACGCTCATGCACTAGACCTTAAAATGTAAGCATTTTTGTTTGAAATAAACTCGAAATAATATATAAACAGGTTCGTAACCATAGCTTAAATTGACACCTAAATGTTTTCAAGTGCAAACCATATGCCTAAATACGATGCATATATTTTCTTGGATTTATGGGGTTACATTTTCGATAATGATGGTACTATTGGCAATCAAAAATCAATTCTTTCGGCATAACTATTGATTATAGGACAATTTTTTGATCAAGGCCCCCCAGAAAAACAAATAACACAAATAAGCCTCTGCAAAAACTAATTGCCAAAAAAGGCCTCGTTTAGTTTTGTACTTGCGCAAATATGGAATGCGCAAGGTATAATTTTTTTTATACGTAGAGCTTGCGCATTCCATATTTACGCAAGCTATAGTTTTAAGCTTGCGCAATTATGGAATACGCAAGGCCATTTTCGGGCATAAAAAAGACAGAGAGCTGTATCTGGGTTTAATTTATCAAACCTATCCCCTTTCTTCCCAAAACCCTCCCATTTCCAACTTCAAACCCATTTCAAATCCAAATATATTAAGTCAAAAACATTTTTCCTCATCTATTTCTTCAAACAAACACTCGATTGCGCATAAAATGGAAGCAAGCTTTTCATCTACGTTGATTAGAGGTAATTATAATTCATGTTTTTAATTTGAATACTACTTTAGAAATGATTGTTGTTGTTAGCGGAAGAGGTAGTGTTGATGATGTCGATGTGAATGTACTCACATTGTTGGTTTCTTTGTTGAAAATGCAAAAGGATTTGAAGTATTCGTATAGCAAAAACCCTAGCTTTGTACATAGTTTTTTTTATTGATAAACGGTTGTTGTCGTTTGTAGAATTATCTCCTAGGCCCGAAGATAGAAGTGTTCTCTATCTTCAAGAACACCATAGGAGCCAAAACAACACATTAATGGAGGTAAATGTTCGATATTGGTAAACCGGGGAATTCAAATATGAAGTCCTAATTATAATTTGTTTATATATTGCAGGGTGTTGAAACTGTGAAGATATGCGATCGTTCGAGCAAGCTCAAGGAGATCGATTATAAAGATCCAAGATTGGAGACGAATCTACGAATCTCCAGATTTTGGAAAGCTATGCAAATCGACTACATTCAGCTCGATCATCACCTTCTTACCGCTTTATGCGATAGATGGAGGCCGGAAACAAATACGTTTCATATGAGAGTCGGGGAGATGACAGTGACTCTAGCGGATGTGCATTTTCTTTTCGGTCTTAAAGGAGACGGTCGTCCGGTATGTTTGCAAAATTTAGATATCGATTACATCGAATTGGCTCATGACTTGCTTGGTATTTTTCCGCCTAGAGAGGCGGTTAAGTCTAAAAGTGATTTATCAATGACTTGGTGTAAAAGTGAATTTTCTGAACCACTACCCGAAGGGGCGACCGATTTAGATATACTTCGCCGCACTCGTATCGTGATATTGTATTTTTTGAGTTGCCGATTATTTCCCGATCATTTGAAAGGGAGATTAAGTTTGAAATTTTTACCCTTTTTGGATGATTTGGCTGACTGTGGTTATCATTCTTGGGGTAGTGCTGTTCTCTGCTATTTGTATAGTGAGTTATCGAACGTTTCCTTACAACGTCGAAAAGTTTTAGGAGGTTCTGCAACATTGTTGTAACTATGGTCATGGTCGCATATTGCCATTGGACGGCCGTCTATTAGAATTCCTACCGACTTAGATCCGTATCTTCCATTCGGGGCTAGGTGGAACTGTGCTAGGAGTTAGCGTGAGACGCCAAGAAATGTATAGTTTTACCGTAATTAGTTGGATTTGTTGGCGGATGATGCGGTTACATGGGAACCATATTCATTAGTGTATAAATTTGGACATCCGGAAATTGAGTATTCGTTCGTCGGTTGGATTGCTAAGAGCCGATTGATTCTATTTTTAGACTTTGAGTTGTGTGCACCTGATCGGGTTATGAGACAGTTTTCCTTTGATTATCAGCACATTCACGATCCTTTCATCCCCCTTGACCCAGAACCCACTAGCTGGATGGCATTTTTGGAGGAAATTATTACTATTTGGGAATCAAGAATGGATCGTGCTGAACGAGCACGCGAGCCTCCGACACCTTTGAGCGAGTACGAGTATTGGTATTGGCGAATTACTCGTCGTTATATTCTTAAAAAGTCGGCAAGGAAGTTGGTTGCGTACACTCCCCGTGCTCCTCTAGAACGTGATGTGGTAAGTGTTGTATTTTCAAATTTTGTATAGTTCAATTTTTATGTCATATTGATGCATTGTTATGATTTATGGTTTAGGTAAGAGGAATATACAGCGCTTTGGATGTGGTGGGCGAAATAGAAGAAAGTCATATGGAGCCGGACAAGGTCAAAAGCAAGTGCATTGACCTACGACGAATACTTGACACGATTTTGGGTCGGAACAAGCTAAGAAGGCCGTCCAAGCCGCTGCGCATTGTAGAAGAGCCACCACATTGTAAAGAGGAGACACATACCACAGTAGCGGGTGGACAAGGCTAATGGGAGGAGGCACATGCAGAGGGGGAGGCTTCATAACATCCCGGTGGCGAAACTACAGCTGGATGGCCCGCTTGGCCCGAGGTAGAGCAGCAATACACCAGCGGAGAAACTCACGCTGAATGGCCGGTTTGGCATGAAGGAGAACAACAATTCGGATATGTTGGACAGTCGACATACGAGCATACGCAAGTGCCGCCACAGTGGGAAATTCAATAAGAAGAACTCTTTTTTGGGCCAAGTCAACAACAAGAAATTCCGCTGCCTACACCCGCTCCAACATTCGAATAAGGCCAAGGATCGGCTCCCATCGTGTACAAACGGAAGAAGAAGAGAAGAGACACCCCACTTGAACTAAGACGGATTCGTGATTGACGGTGTTGGTCTTATTGTTGTTGTTTCTTTGGTTGGGTTAGGTTAGGGGTTGTTGACTTGTATGTTTCTATGTTATTGTACGACCTGTTCAACCTTTTTTGGATGATTTTAAATTGTCAGTTGGATCGTGTTATTTTTTTGTGTGATGGTATTGTTAATGAAATGGCGTGTGTATGCTCTTTGCTTTGCAATTTGTGGTTTTGCAGTGTGGCAGACCGGGCAGAGCGGCTCTTTGTTTGGAACTGACCCAAAAAATAGCTTGCGCATATGTGGAATGCGCAAGCTATATTGTCAATATAGCTTGCGCATTCCACATATGCGTAAGCTATTTTTGGGTTATTTACAGCAGTCCGCAAATGCTACATTTTCTCTTTTGTAGCATAGGCGGAACGCTGCAAATAACCCAGTTCTACGCTTACATATAGCTTGCGCATTTCTGGAATGCGCAAGCTATACAGCTTGCGCATTCCATATATGCGCAAGCGTGTATTTGTCCCTGTCCGAGACAGAGAGCTGTTTCAACACTATAAATCACACAATTTCACACAAAAATTCTGAACAACATTCTATATAACATGCAAACACCATTCGAATGACAACACCATTACATAACAAAGTCCACAGCATCCGAAAAAGTTTCAACAAGGCGTACAGTAACATAGACGTTCTACTTCTATTACAATTCAACGCGGACAAGTATTCTTCTTTTGGCCAATAGAACCACATTTGCTACATCTATTATGGCCGGATGAAGATGGTGGATCCATAAAACCTTTTATTCGAGTAGACCGAGGACGACCTGAATTTCTGCGCACAGGCGGCGGTTGTATAATTGGACCATCGTAGACGTTCCAATGTCGACTATCCGGTACAGGGTGGAATAAAGGAGCATAAGCTGCGGAATACATAGACTTCATGTACCACATGGAGATTAAGTCAAAATACGCTCTATTAGCACCACTCGAACCACGTGAACAAGCCGCTAATACATGGGAGCACGGAAAATGATCTAATGTTGGCATGTTGTACGAACATTTGGCAACATTATCTTCGATATTCACCGTATAAACAAACATATGCACATCTTTCACCTGCCATTCAACGAAGCTATATCTCTCTATAGACATGAGCCTCGATTCTTCCATATAGGTGTGAGCTGCGACGTCCACTCTTCCCCTTGAGTACGCCATTCGACAAAGTAATGGTTCAGTCAATGAAACGTACGTGCAACCAATGATCTAACAGGTAAATTCCTAGTTCCTTTGAGCACACCGTTAAAGCTTTCGGAAACGTTGGTCGTCGTCATATTGAATCTTACTCCACCGTCGTGACAAAGAGTCCAGCTTGATTCCTGGTCTTTCAAACTTCTTTCAATCCATGCATCGGCATCTCGATTTACATCCTTCAACTGTTTTCGAAGATCATTATATTTTACGACCTCCGATGTCGTGGCACATGCGTGTAATAAATTTTGTAGCTCATCCGTGCCAAACCCCGCTTTCTTGAAATTTGCTTTAATATGATGGATACAAAAGCGATGATGATGTTCAATTGGCCAACCTTCTCTAAGCGCACGTGGAATTCCTTTCATACGATCCGAGGTAAAGGTGATACATCTAGTACGTACGGATGGAATATAATTCCATATGCAACGAACAAACCAACTCCACGTTTGCCACGACTCTGTTTGTACAATAGCAAAAGCTAAAGGAAATAGCCCTTGATTTGCATCCACCCCAGTTGCTATTAGTAATGTACCCAGATACTTCCCGTATAAATGAGTGCCATCAATAGACAATATGGGTCGACGGTGGTCGAAGCCTTGAATAGAAGGTTCGAAAGCCCAAAAAGCACCATCAAAAACACCACGACTATGAATAACATCATATACGGTTCTGGGGTTGGTATGTTGTAGGGCTCTAAGATATTTCGGCAATTCCGCATACGACGATTCCCAATCGCCAAAAATCATTGCAACAGCTTTCTGCAGTCCGTGCCAGGCTCGAAAATAACTCACTTTAATATGAAACATGTTGGACATTGTCTCTTGAACAGTTCTTGCAGTCATGTTTGTTTCAGCTTTAATCAACGGAAGTATTTTGCTGCATATAAACTTAGCAGTTGCATGTCGATGGTTTGAGTTTATGGTTGCATTTAAACAAGTGTGATCGCCGCCATATGTAGTTATCTTTCACCAGTTTGAATTTTTTCTTACCGAAAGGCTTGCATGAACTCGCCAAGGGCATATTTCTTCCACAGCACAACGGACCGTGTATTGATTTGCACGCGATTTCAGAACTTGAAATGAAACTGAACATTTAATCTCCCATTCACATAACTGTTCAACAAGCTTCTGCTTTCTTTCAAAAATTAACCTAACTCGTGGACCGTTCTCCGCACATTCTCTTCCAAAAACTTCTACGTCTTGCTGATAATTTTGCATTATTGATTTAACCATCATTGATGCCGTGCATAAATCATCGGCTAGAGCCTCTTCATATGTGATTTGTTCTTCTTCCGCATTTACATCATCAGCCTCCTCAATGTCTGCATATATGATTGCATCATTGTTAACTTTCATTTGATGGATCCAAGTTCTATCCTCGTCATCCGCACAAGCTACTTCCATGTTATCCAATTGTCCACAACTCTCATGTGGAGTAAGAACATGATCATCGGCACCATCGTCATAACAACCAGTAAATGCATCTTCGACACTAGGAATACAAAAAACAAAGATCATATATTTTGCATTAACGTAAGTCAAAATAAAAGTGCCAACGTATAATAGTACTTACTTTTCAAACGCTTGCGACTGATTTGGATTTATAGCGTTCTGCATCATATGTTGTTCCTGACTAGAAGAGACTCCAGCCATTCCGTTGTACCTATGAAGTAAGTTTGTAAACTCTCCACCTTGATGGCTTGAAAGATACGACGGATACGCCGAACATTGTGTTTCTTGTAACTGTGTGGTGTGCATATACTCATCCCCAGAGATTACTGCCGCTTGTGTTTCAACCACATTTTCATGTTCCACTCTCACAACGTAGATTTCTATCACTCTCATTCCAACTGAAAAGGTGGAGTTCAAATCGTCGTCGTCTTCCAAATCAATAGCGGATGCACCATCATCCCGAACCCATTTCACCACTAATTTTAAATAATATATCACAGGATTTGCTTTTGTCACTTCAAATGCCCTTTGTTTAAGCTCTTCGAAACTACAATGATTTTTTATTGTTGATCCTTTTTGCCTCCCTCCCACATATCTAGGTTTACCTTCATCATCAACCAACAATTCACCATCAAAGTAAAATATAGTCGGAACCTTTGACATTAGCTACAAAATAAGTTCCAATACCTCATTCATAGTTTTTGGTCACCGACATAACTATAAACATCAATTTGATGAATTATTACCTATTTTTTCTAAGTAGATTTTGCTTCCGCATGTAATCTTCAACCAAAAGCAGTCAACTCAATCTTTAAAAAAACCCAAACAAGCAAATCAATATAATATTGTAACCAATATATTTCATCATTAAAGTCAACACTATCAAATGAACTTCAAAAACATAATAAACTATCCACCATGCACACATTACGGGTTACAACAAATAGAAACATTTTCGCAACAACATAATACAAATACAACGATTCAACATAAAATCCAAATATGACAACTTAACCAAGTCCCAAACATCTACCACATTCTAGGCCTTCCACTGTTCGTCCTTAGTTCTTCATTCACACTTTTCAAACGACTTATTTCGGCTTGCAATTCGTGGGCATACTCAAGTCCCCTTTTGCACAGGAGTTGATCAATCCATTTAAAATAATTGCAACAATCATATTCATGAGGATTCAATCTATGTTCGTTGTACGAACTACATCCAAAAATCTTCGTCCAACATTCTTTTCCTTTCTGCAAACAACCACTACACACATATCTCCGCAATAACAATTTGGACACGGTCGTTGTCCCCTTGGCACGGGTGGACCAACAGGATGTATAGGCGTCAGCAAACTTCCGCCAACTGTATGTTGATGACCGGGCATTTCCGCAGAAACAACTTCACATAAACGAGCGTGTAAGGTTGATGATCCTGAATGGAATTACGCGGTACTGGTTCGAACTGTGTTTCCAGAACATGATCGACATCAAAGCCAATATGACTTGAACTTGCAACTCCGATTTTCCCTTCAACCTCATCAAAATGTTTCATCAATGTTTCGTCATCTATCTCCAATCATTAATGTCTACCGTCATAATAAACAATAAACAATTAAGGTGTAAATTAGGGTTTTTAATTTATTACTATTTAAATAGGGTTTCCCAGTTCATCAAACACTAACAACTAATTCAACAACAACACCATTGTCTAATAATTAACACCACCACCACCAATAACTCTTCATTTTCAACAACATCAACAATAGCAAAATTACATCTTAATTTTCAAAAACATGAATTATAATTACCTCTAATCAACGTAGATGAAGAGCTTGCTTCCATTTTATGCGCAATCGAGTGTTTGTTTAAAGAAATAGATGAGGAAAAATGTTTTTGACTTAATATATTTGGATTTGAAATGGGTTTGAAGTTGGAAATGGGAGGGTTTTGGGAAGAAAGGGGATAGGTTTGATAAATGAAACCCAGATTCAGCTCTCTGTCTTTTTGATGCCCGAAAATAACCTTGCGCATTCCATAATTGTGCAAGCTTAAAACTATAGCTTGCGCAAATATGGAATGCGCAAGCTCTACGTATAAAAAAATTATACCTTGCGCATTCCATGTTTGCGCAAGTACAAAACTAGACGAGGCCTATTTTGGAAATTAGTTTTTGTAGAGGCTTATTTGTGTTATTTGTTTTTCTGAGGGGCCTTGATCAAAAAATTGCCTTTGATTTTATTTTAGAGAACTTGTGTAGGTAATCTTGCCAGCGTTAACTCTATTGTACAATGAAACATATTGATCGTTGTTTTACATAACCTCAACTGTTCCTTTTTCGTTGTAGTATTTTCATGGTTAACATATAACACTTATAAATCGTAGTCGTTATTTCGCTTAGTACATTTATTTAGTTAAGATACAATATGCATTAGTCAATAAGAATTGTATGCATGGCACGGGTTCGTACTAGTACGTAGTATTTACGTTTTTGAGTTTGAAAGAACCTATGCAAACCATAGTTGTAAGGTACGGAAATGTGGCTGACTATGCATATATTTTCCACCATGTGGGGTGCTAATCAGACTGGCCGTAGGAAGGTTCGCTTACTATCACTTGCTCAAATCAAATTCCCTGAAGTCCAAATAATGTTCCGTTTTCCTCTGGAATGTTTTGCGCTTTCTTCTCCTTTTTCCCTTGAATTTCGAATCTTATATCTCAAAGAAAATATCATCCCCCGATTTTCACTAATTCTCCATGTTTTTTAATGATTTATCATTTCTACTAATGAAAATAAACGTACGATCTAAACCTTGCCTCAACCAAACTGCTCTTCTATGAAATCGGTCACCGCCCCTATACCAAATCAATCACGTGCCTCCTTCCCTCTACAGCACCTAAAGTCGTGACCTCTCAGAAATTGTCCTCCTCTTTAGAAGCACTTGCCCCGTACTTTCTACAATCATCCTCCTTTCTAGCTCATCTTCCCCATTACAGCTGCTCCTTCTCTCTTGAGGCGCTGCTGCGACCGAGCATATTTGGTATTGATTTGCTATTTTTTATTAGCTTCCATGTTTTTATGACAAGGTATTGGTAGATTACCTTCAGTAAACATAAATAACAAGGATAGCATTCATCAAATAAAAAATTGCTTGTACCATATGGTTTATTAATTCCTATTTTTAAAATGCGCTGGAAGAATTTTAATGGGCACTATGACTTAATTAATACTGTGCATTCATTGGACTTTTTATTCATCATTAACATCATGAACTTATCTTGCTGGTATTCTAACAAAATGCAATTATGTGCATTTGGAAATATATGCATATTCATTCTTTCCCCTCCAATTAATTAATAGCTGGTTCTCTAACAGCTTAGACCCATGATTTAAACATCACATTAAGGAGACATGCTTGAAAAAGAGGGTAATTTAATTTCAGTTGGTGTTCGTTGTAGTTAAATGGAGAAAAGTAATTTTCTATACTGGATGATTATCAAATGTAAGTTTGTGTTTTCAAAATAATTTTTGACATGAGTTGGCAAGAAAATGTAAACTTCTTTATGTACAAATAAGAGTTGGATGCTTAGGTAAAGCAAAAAGCTTTGATACTTGTTAGTTGTAATTGTAAATGTTTAATTACTTAATGGTTGTTATAAAATAGTACATTTTGATATAAACATCTAGTATAAGGCGTAGTTTAATAATTTGGTCATTGACATTTACTTTAATTGCTTAATTAAGGTGATATCATCAAATTGGTTCACTGCTCAGTTTAGTCACAAGAATGCTCTCGGTTTAGTCACAAGAATGTTGTAGTATTCATTCTCTTCAAATACTGGTTTTCAACTTTCAAAGAGGTACTGAAACTTATTGCTTTCTTTTGCCTGTTTGGGTTACATGTTTATGGAATTTGCATAGTTACTGGTTACTGCACTTATGATTCATGTTGTATGATTTAACGTTAATAGGATAGATTAGTTTGATGTTAATTAATTCTTTTGTTTGATTATTGTTAATAGATCTAAAGTAAGGTTGATCTTTAGTTTCATTTGCATAAGTCTCTTTTGCTCTCAATTATAGAGTTAATCTTTGGTTTCATTTTACTTGGATTCAAAAGAAACTAGTAGTGCTCCCGTAGAAAAGATAGATATAATATTTGGTTCTGTTGGAAATTTTTTTTTTGAAATGAATTATTAAAATTTGAATAATTGTAATTGGCTCCTATTTGAATAGTCCCACATCATGGAATCGACGAGAAAAAAACAAGTTTATATACTTGTTTCTTATGAGAAGGTTGAGCCTTTGGGGCATCCAATGATGCTCGTTTGTGAGGAGGGAGGCTATGCTTGACCACCACGCATGAGCCGACCGACCCGACTTGGGCTCATTATGGTATAACAATTATATTTTTGGATGAAAATCGTTCTGTATTTTCAAACCGTTATTGTTTTGAAATGGTAAATTCAAGATCCGTATTTTGATCCGACGTCACCCCAATATCCAACGTTCCTTTTTGTATTCCGTCTATTTAATTAATGTTTAGACATGACCAAAAAATAAGAGAACGTCACTTATCCTTTAACACCTTGTCTTCTTCTCCACGAAATTTCAAAACCAAAAAAGCGAGCATTATTTTTTAAGTGCATCGGAGTCGATTTCTTTTGTGCAGACGAGTCGATACCACAAAGAAAAAGACATTGTTTTATCCTAGAGGCGGCGATGTTTGTCTAGACTGCTTTACACCACTGAGCAGAACGCTGAAACGTCTTCAAGAGAGTGACGACGTACACGACTCAGCCGAAGTGCCTTGTTTTCCAACACAACCGTGTATGGCCAAGATATGTGTCACTCCCCTGAACTATGTTTTTTTATTCTCCTGTCATGAATTTTTTGTGTGAATAATGTTGAGTTATTATGTTGTATTTTGGCTGGGAGTATTAGATTCTAGTTGTGGCTTCAACATAGAAGTAGCAGTATGTATATTGTCACTATTCTCAAATGGAACCTAAAATTATAAGTTAAAATCTCATCTTTTATTATTTTTGATTTTACTCATTTGCTTTTGACGTGTACTAATAGGAAAATAGATGACCTGATGAACTGGGCAAGGAGAGGGTCGATCTGACCCATGACTTTTGGTACAGCTTGCTGTGTTGTTGAGATGATGGACACAACACACGGGAGCTGCAATGTATGATTTGGATCGATTTGGCATTATGTTTAGGCCGACTCCTAGGCATTTGGATTATATGATTGTTGTTGGGACCTTGACTAATAAGATGGCCCCTGCACTCAAAAATATTTATAGCCAAATGCCGGAACTAAGGCGGGTGATCTGAATGGGAAGCTTTGCAAATGGAGGCGGGTGATCTGAATGGGAATTCTGCAGTTTCAAAAGAAGAGCAACATCAGGAAGGATTTCTTCATGGGGTGGATTAAGTGAACACATAAACAGAAACGGTTGATAATATGTCTTTTCTAATTTCAATTGTATTTACTTGCTACTTTTAGCGAAGTGATGCAATATTGAAATCATACATTATATGTGCTCTAACATCTGTAAAGATTAGGAGGGTGGACGATGGAATGAATTTTTAATGTTATATTAAAATTTGATGTAAAAAATAAATAATAATAAAAATAATTCTACACTTCTATTTACAATGGGGGATGTATCCAATTATGTAACTATGAGAGTGGGACTACATTGAAAGGGTTTGAGGTTCTATTGTTAATGGTCATGGTTGGGAATAGGATACGAAGAATGATTTTAGTGTCAAATAGGTTTCATTATGTTCAATATAGTTACAAATTATGCATTTCTTACTTTTTTTATGTATTGAGTATTTATGGCTAAAAAGTGATCATGCATCACTAACGCATTCATCGCACAGAAAGTGATTTATTATAAAATAAGGAAAAAGGAAAATGATATTATTTAACTCGGAACATGTGGTTGAAATCAAGGAGATTTAGAGATGTAGCAAAAAAGCGGCATAGCCGATCATATATATATACATATACATATACATATACATACATATATATATATATATACATATACATACATACATACATATATACGAGTATATATGCATGCTCAGATAGCCTACATCTAATCACAATGTCTTGCTGCTACATCACCTCCTCCTTTCTTTTTAGTGATCCATGATCGGTGGTCTCTCATATGTCATTTATGTTGTATTTTTTCTTTTTTAAATTCACATTTTGTTGAATATACTCATCAATATTTTTGTTAAATTTTGTGATTGTGAGAAGATTACACATTAGATGATAAAAAAACACAAAGTATGAAACAAAAATGTTTTTACTTTAACCTTATGATATCATAATGTGCATAAGGTTTAGAAAGTTAACTTTTATTTGCCAGGCTAATTCTTCCTCAAGCAAATGGAATGGCAACGCTGTTCAAAACGAATGCAAGCTCTCATACTCCAAGAAAGGTAGGTACCTTACAGTTTCACAATGAACATAAGGATTTATATTTTAGTAATATCGGTTAACATATTTCAAAAGAAACTTTGAAATAACAAACCGATCTGAAATGATCATACATCAAAACCTCTTAGTAACTAACCCAAAAATATTGAAACCTCTTAGTAACAGAAAATTTCTGTTAGATAGCTTTACGGCCATAGTTCTCCTCTGCCTTCCTGCTTCACGTGAGTAGGTCCCAGAGTGAATATATATATATATCTTCTTTAGTCTTCCTGCTAGATCACCTGCAACATATTGCAAACAAATAACTTCTTCAGTCTTTTATTACTTAGGATATTGCCTACTCACAACTTTTGTATCATCATGAGAGAATAATTTGAACAGTATATAACAATATATATCATCTACAAAGTTTTTTTTGAGTAAATAATAAGAGTTGTGTGTTGTACACTTACTCAACTACTATTTTTTTTACTAATAATCCAAAGGCCGTCCGATAAAATTTTCAACGGGTGTGTCCTAAAAATCCATAAATTTTCAAATTATTAAGAAATGAATGCATTATCATTAATGCAGTTTGATCTTCACATCATTTTATTAGCAATATATATAAGAGATAGATTTTTATTTTTATTTTTGAATTTTCTAGATATTGTAATATTGTTTGTTCAGATTCCTTGTCATGTAAGCAATGCTTAACTGAAATGATTGCATGTTGATAATAGAATCATCTGATGACATATGTAAATAACTCTAAATTATTGTTAACTGCGTGAACTATTCTAGCAACAATGTTGCCTTATATGTAATGTTATATAGTTTCATAAACTCGCTCGAAATATTTTACCCAGCTTTACTTGTAAATAATTCTACAATTACTTGGAGTGAATCATCTGATGCATTTAGTGTCATTTTTTTTTATTTTCTCAAGTGTATAACAAACTTGTATAGTTAATAAGTGCATTAAAATAATAAATTACAGTAGTGTTTGATTACATCAGTATAACAAATGGAGATACTCACACATTAAGAAAAATAAAAACATCCACTACCAATACTAGAATATGGACTATCCAGATCTGCTCTTATTCTAGTGTTGGTAGTGGATGTTTTTATTTTTCTTACACGAACAGTATCTTTACCATGTGCAGTCTGTGTGTGTAACATTATTAATACATGTCTCGTTTACCATACCACAAATATATTTTACTTTTATCTATGATACAGAGATCATTTTTTAACATAAATATGTTAAATTGGCTTACGTAAAAAAACAAAGTGAAAAGACAGGTCGGACTGAAATTGTCTCACATTGAAAATTCCAAAAATTGTGACAATATTTGCTGAGTTACTTAGGAAATTCCCAGTGTTTATAGCATTTTTTGAACAAAAATGCTTTCCGAACAATTGTATTTGATTGATCTCAGGGTATCTAAAGAGTGAAGTTGTACATTTTTTATAATTTAGTACAATTAACATAGTTAACTTAGTGTAGACTACTGAAAATTCAAATAATTCTGTGTTTTGGTATCTGTGTTTTAGTAAACAAATTTAACAAAAACATTTTCGGTCCTAGTTGTACTTGATTTTAGATGATTAAGATTGTACTTAACTCTCTTAAATTAAGTGATCAAGGCGAATGTTTCTAAGCACCAGATTATAAACTTACTTGAGATATAACTCTCCTTCTAATGGTCTCAGCTTCTTCGCCTTCTTCTTAATAACCACCATGCCGATGAACATGCACATTCCCACTCTCATCAACCACCAGGTCATCAACATCATCATCGACAGGCAAAGCCTTACTAATCCTAACTCTCCTATAAAACCTCATAGTGAACACATCCACCATCATCGTCATCACCGCCGGAGCCGTGGCTACAAACCCTGCAATGGAAATTTACCAAAAACCCCTTCGCTTAGACACGGCGAAGTAATCCTCTCAAACGCATTCGGCAAAATGTGTGTCGTCGTGGTGGCTAGTATAACCCCAGCGGCGAATGCCTTTACGATTACGAACGGGTTTCCATCCGAATTCAGAGTTGGGATCCTCTTACCGATGATGGGAGCAGCTACTCCGACTGCTGCAGCCGTGAGGATCGCGGCTATGGCAGCTGGTTGAAGAGTATGATCCATTAATTAGTATTATATACTCGTATATACAGGGAAACCCCTTTGTGGAATTAGATCGGACGAAGGTGATGAACAAAATCGGGGTTTTAAGGAGTCGAGTTTAGAAATGTAGACGATTTTGGGGAGAAACAATTAGGTTTCATGAATTGAAAATGGAAATGGGATTTACGCATGTGGACGTTGGGGAAATTCATGGGCTTTTTGGGTATTCCAGAAAGACGCGGTTGAAGGTAGTTCATGGAATTTACATTATTAGTAGTAAAGATAAAGATATATATGTATGCGCATGTGTATGCGTATATATTTATGTGTGCATCATTCCAACGTTTATTGTCGTTCTCTAACGTGCATATTTTAATTTTTAATAACACAAATAATTTTCATCCAAATGTATTATCGTTACGCGGTAAATCAAAACTAACAAAAATAAATTGTGAATTTTATTTTAAACTAAAAATCTAACGGTCGATTTCCCCACCGTTTTACGGTTGCACTAGTATTGTATTTTGTCGGAATACAGCAGGTTGTGCACATGAGCATATTTGTATATGTTTGTATATGTTTATGCATAGTTATGTTATTTCCTGCACTTAGTTGTTGATTGTTTTACAGTGTATGTTCACTTTGATATTTTTGTTTTTATTCTAATAATCCAAATAAATGAAAATTACAAAAAAAATTGTTGAAAAATACATAATTTGCTATTCAGTAATTTCCTTTCCTGTCAAGTATCAACAAAAAATAGGAAAAGAAAGAAACAAATCGCACTTGCTAAAAATACGGAAGTACCAAATATAGCCTTCACACGTCAATTGAAGTTAATCACCGAAATAATCATTTGTTTTCCTCAAACCCTCAGCGACTAATTCCGGCTATTCTCTCGTTCTTTCTCCTTAAATCGCGATTTAAAATACCAAGTTTCTTCAGCTTCCAACTTCTATCAGTCGCCTTTCTTTTTTCCTTCACGTAATCGGTGCTTTCAGGTATTCTGATGTTGTTTATTTTCCTTTGATCCATGTAGTAGTATTTTTTTTCATTTCTACTATTACGAACATCACCATGTATTGCATCATAGCTTCAACATCAAAATTTGTTATTGAATACATGAATTTATCTTCTTCTTTTTTATTCGCCTCCTTTACCAAATTTTGGTGTGATCATTTAATGTCTGATGCAGAGATTATGAATAAGATTTTGTTGTTTGCAGTAAAATTGTGCATAATCTTGTGTGCGTACTTCTTTCCAGTAAATTATCGTCTGAAAATTTTATTTTTTAATCCAACATTGATTGTTCAATTAGCAAAGGTTTTGCTAAATTTGGAGTCTTGCTTCCTGGATTTCTTCTAGCCCTCCTTATTTTATCTGAACAATGCCAGAAGGTGTATTTAAGGCCCCCAAAAAACAAATATATATACATACACACACATATAGTTATTTGATTTTTATTCTCGTTTTCTGTACGGTTAATCTTGGTTTCCATTAAGTGTTCGACTGTAGTATCACATTAAACCCGAAACTACATATATATGGTCATTTTGCTTCTTATACTTCCTTTTATATAAACTATGTGCTTACACTGGTTATGTGCTTTTTGTAATTTTACGCATACAATTCCTGCCTTTTTTTTCACAGAGTTTGAGGCCAGAGACTAACCAAGAACTGTTCATAGCCAGCGTCTTCATTCTTCTTCAAGGATGTCCACTCCATCAAAATGTAAAATAATTTGTTGCTAATTTCACTTTATTTCTTTCTAAAATACAATATTATACCTGGTCTCATTACATTTCAATTTGTCCTAACGTCAAACAATGCTTTTTAGGTCAAGTGGGTGACTTGATTCAGAAGTTGCCGAAGTTGAGTATCTCCGAAATTCCAACTTTGCCCTTGCCTTCGAGTTCAGCTCCTGTTCAACCAGTTCATTCTTCACCGCCAAGGATGAACCCATCGTCATCCTCAGTTGTACATTCTCCGCAAGGTATGATGCATGCTTCTGTAATAAAGTTGTTTTGCACCATGAGATTTAAGGTCTAAATGTCTACTTTAAATAAATGAAGTTGATTGTATATGCTTCACAGCTTTTTCAACAGTCATCAAAGCTGATTGTATAGGAACTGAACTACATTATTATACATGGCCCCCATTACATTTAGTTAGCGCTAGCATCAAACTAATGCTTTAATTTTCAGGTCAAAAGGGCAACTTGATGGAGACTTTACCAAAGACAGATATTGCCAAAATGCCAGTTTCGCCTTCGCTTTCAAGTACAGCTCAGCCGTTCCCTCTTCGACCACCATCTTCGGTTGTACATTCGCCTTCTGTGCTCTCATCTGCAAGGAACAGCCAAACAATGTCTCAATACAACTTCACATCTCAAGGTATGATTGTTCATTACACAACAATAACTATACCGGGTATAATAATAAATTTTAAACTAATGAATCGTTAATTTGTCATCATCCGTGTTAGCTAACATTTTCTTCTTCTATAGCAGATCGGGACCAACCTGTGATGCGCATCATAACTGCTTCAACCGTACATTTTCGTGCTCCTGCTCCACATCTTCGTCGATATTTGTAGACCAGAATGAAGCATTTCTCTTGGCATGCTGACTTATTACTGAATTAGTTGAACTACAAACCGAACCAGTTTTGGGTATATTATCTGGGATTCTACTATGTTTAGTGCACAATGAACGTACTATGGTCCTTTTTCTGCCATAGTTTTTATGTCAACTTTTATAATGTTGGGTATAGCTATTTTATTGTGATTTTTCGGATGCAAAAGGCATTGGTAGAAAGAAGTAATGTTGGGGTCTCATGGAATATGCTTTATTTTCCTTCTTTTTTCTCTTATTCAATAAACATATCAAGTGCACTCAAATCATTTAATTTGAAATTCAATAGTTTGAATTATATGAATCAAGGAATAGTCAAGTTTGTGAATGGTCTTCTCTAATGTTTGATTATTCCTCATAGCGGCGATTTGTATTAGAATAAACTTAAGTTCCCTTTTAGTTTATAAACTACCATTTTCAATGTATGGTGCTTATCTTATCCATGCAACCACGTTTTCTAAACACATTTACATTTAATCAGTAATATTTATGTTTGATTTGATATAATAAGATATCTTTTGAATTAAATTTAATTTTATAGTAGCTATTCTTTTTACATTATATATAATGTACATCATATGTCCATTATATGTTGTAATAACATCTTTGAATATGCATGCATGCATGTTTTTGGAAATTGTTATTTTAATTGATCGAATATGATAATTATGTATATAGACAACATGATACATGTGTGCATATAGACATGAATCATAAAAGAAATCATACCTTACTCCAAAAAAGATCTTGCCGAGCGGTACATTGTTTGAATAGTCTTTTCACTTGGAGCACTACGGTCTCCTCTTTGATTTGCAACTTCAAAGTGATTGCAGCACCAAGGGTATATGGTGTCAACTAGGTATAAGAGATAGCTAAAAGATTATAATCTATAAATAATGTGGAAGCTGTAGTATAGCCATTAACCGGCACCTTTCTTTCCTCATTTTCCTCTAGCTACGAAATCTCCTGCATTTATGGTCGGTCTAACCTTGTACATCAAGCATGATCAACATGCTTTTGACACCACTTGAATAATTAATTCTTGACTTGTTATGTCCAATTTTAAACCTAAAATAAACAATTAAACTTAGCCATAAATATTAATACAATATTTGTATTAATTTATTTATAACCGTTATAAATTAATTTTCTCCTCCATTAAATTCGATATAACTGACAACGTGGTTGTATTGACTCTCTAGTGTGAATTTGATCCATAGTCAAAATTTAAACAATTTAAATATCGAAGTCTGTATGAACTTTGCTGAAGCACAATGTAGGGTCAAGTTCAACGCTAATGTATCAGTTAGCAGAAATCGTATCTCTAATCTAATATAAGCTCACCTAGTAACGATATTTTGTACATATATTCCTTTTGTCATAACTATATCATTTAGATAACTAGAGTTTGGTCTAAGGTCAAAAACTCTTTTAATATCCTTATTAATTACATAGGTCACTTTTGAAGTCCACGGTGCAATCCAATAATATTTATCGATTAACTGATTTAATCTGGTAAGATATTTTGATTTTAAGTTGACTTACCAATTACGGTGATACCGACCTTTTATAATGAAGATGACGAATTCTTTCTTAAATAGTGTTTCACTTCAAGTAGTTCAATATGTACCTAATTATGGTTTCGTATGGTCATCATGTCATGTGCTTGACCATAGTCAAAGTATAGTCAAGATACTTAAGATCGATAGTACTCACAAGTCAGAAGAATATTGTATGTTATTACCCTGAGATCTATTATATTGACTAATTTATATCAACCTACAAAAGACTCTCACTAAGTCGTTCTATAATTATTCCAAACAACCATAAGTATGTAACCCCTTTGTGCCTCTAAAGATCATGAGTAAATCACCACCAATTGTATGGAGAGCATTACATACACTAGCTTTAATAGATGTATCCATATCTTTTTTCGATCCATCATGACTTGGAACATTTAAGAAGTATGTATGTGTGTGTGTACATAACGATTCAATACTCATGGTTACGAACACATTTGTAACTACAATTAATAAAATACTTTTTATGAGGATTTTCTACTTATGTATGTTTAATGTATTTAATTTATTATTATATATGTATATAGCAACATTTATAAAAGTAAAAACCATATCACTACAACAAAAATACCCTATTACAACGTCATTTTTACAACGGACATTGGTTGCCCGTTGTAATCCGTTGTAATAGAAGGCTATTACAACGGTCCATTCAGGACCGTTGTAATAGATGCCCTATACAACGCCCTTTTTACAACGGACAATAACTACCCGTTGCAATAGAATGCTATTACAACGGTCCTTTCATGTCCGTTGTAATAGATGCCAATTTTACAACGTTCACAAAATGTCCGTTGTAATAGATGTCAATTTTACAATGGTCACAAAATTGTAAGAAGTGCCAATTTTACAACGCTCAAAACGCCCGTTGTAATAGGTGCCAATTTTAAAACGGGCTAAAAATGCCCGTTGTAATAGGTGCCAATTTTACAACGGTCCTTACAAATTTTGGCTCCGTTCCTCTAAATTTTGGCTCCGCTCCTTAAATTTTTTGGCTCCGTTCCAATCCAAATCGCTCCGTTCCATTATTTTATATTCCTCTTCCCCCATTTTCGTCTTTACCATCTCCTCAGCCATTCACTATTCCTTCGCCAGATCCACTTTCCCCAAATCGTCTGTTACAGCCCTGAACGTAACCCACACCCCGTCCCACCTCCATATTTGTTCACTGCGCCTCTTATCAACAACACAAACAAAAAAATGCTAGTGATTCCACGTTTTCTCCCTCGCTTCTTCTTCCACAGTTCAAATTCCAGACCGAAACCCAGCAAAACCTTGATTTCTCAACTCATAACGTCACTTCAAAACCCTAGCCCGGTAATCCCAATCGAAAAGCTCTTCATCCCACCCGAATCAGACCCAAACTCTGTCGGGTCAGCCAGAATTATAAACGAGTCCAATATAGTGCTTGGTCCGTACGCAAGAGACGACGCGCAGATTAAGTCAGCAGAGTTCGTTAAGAGCAGCACGGAGAATGAGGAATGCCCAAGTGATGGGTTGCCTGAGTTTGCCTAATATAGTGGATTGATTCAATGCATTGGTAATAAAATTACATGTATAGTAGTTGTTTAATGATTTTGTCGTAATGTTTACTATCATTATCAACTGTTACTAAAAATAATCCAATGATTTGTTCTAAAGACTAAGTAAGACGTTGATTTTGGGACGTGTTAAAGTTAGTCTAAAGTAAAAGGTTATGGAATGATAGTGTTATGGGGTTGTTAAGATCTGAAGGGTTGGTAGAGAAGGAGAGGTTGAAGAAAATTATTAGAGGAAGAAGAAGAGAAAACACAGAGAAGTATAAGAGAGAAGTTTTAATTTCCAGCCTGCTTTTTCATTAATAACAGTAGCCTATATAGGCGATTCATACATGCTTCTAGATGCCAGGTGTCCACTACTAGTAGTACTTTAATTCATCATAGCCACACGATTCTAACAAAAAGAAAAATACACAATATAAAAAGCAAAAGGCAATAACAAACTTATTTGTCTTCAAGTGCCTGCTCCATTAATTCATACGTGGGTTTCATATTTGAAAACGACTTGGTATCTTGATGTTTCTCCTAGTACGGTTATGAGCAATAGTGTTTGTTGCACTAGTGTCAGGAGCCATAACAGTACCCCCCTCTTGAAGATCGACCTTGTCCTCAAGGTCAAGTGGATCAGTAGTGGTTGTGAATTCGGGTGGAAGCTGAACTGGAGTTGCCGTTTGTGGGTTCGGACAGAGCTTGAGCATGGATATATGAAAGACCGGATGCACATGGGTCTCAGGGGGGAAGAGCAACTTATAAGCAACGTTTCCAACTTTCTGAATTATTTGAAATGGGCCAAAATATTTTTTGGAGAGTTTGTGATGATGATGACGTAGAGATAGTTGGCGGTATGGCTGTAATTTAACGTATACCCAAGAACCAATGGTGTATTCTTTATCTATACGGTGTTTATCCGCTTGACTTTTCATCCTAGCTTGAGCTTTGTGAAGATTCGTTTTGAGTGTTTGAAGCAGGTCGTTGCGTGTTATAGCCCAGTCGTCAAGCTCCTGGATATTAGCTTTACCAACTATGTAGTCAGCAATAACCGGAGGCGGTCGCCCATATACAGCTTGGAAGGGGGACATGCCGGTTGATGAATGCTTGCAAGTGTTGTACCAATATTCAGCCCATGGTAAACACTTGACCCACTTTGTCGGTAAATCGCCAGTCATAGCGCGGAGGTATGTTTCCAAGCAGCGATTCACGACTTCAGTTTGCCCGTCTGATTGTGGGTGATAAGCACTACTCATATTAAGTTCCGTACCATGAAGTCTGAATAATTCACGCCAAAAATGGCTCATAAACACTCGATCTCTATCAGAGACTATAGACTTAGGGAAGCCGTGAAGTCGAACATACTCACGGATGAAGTAGGATGCCAATTGCTGTGCTGAGAATGAGGTGGGCAGTGCACAAAAATGTGCATATTTAGATAGCCGGTCCACAATCACCCAGACACAAGTTTTTCCCTCTGATGGAGGTAGATGGGTGATAAAATCCATCGATATATCCTCCCAAATCTGGTAAGGGATAGAGAGTGGCTGAAGTAGGCCTTTCGGTGCTGTTGTGTCGGATTTGCTCTGCAAACAAATGTTGCAATTCTGGACAAATTTTTGAACCGAGTCAAATAGATGAGGCCAAAAGAAATTACCGTTAATCCGAGCAAATGTTGCTTTCACACCGGAATGACCACCCGATTTAGAACAGTAGAAGAGTTGGAGGAGCTTATTGCGCAAGGAACTATTGTCAGGGACATAAATTCTTTTGCCATAGAATAGTAAGTTATCATGCCAAGAATATTTGGGTACTGCTGAAGGGTTGGCTTGTAATTTCTGAATTAATTGCTGTGAGTGTGGGTCATTCAGCAAACACCGTTGGATGTCGCTGGTGGAGTCCCAAACTGGACCGGATATTGCTTGCATCATCGCCTCAGAAGTCCATCTTGATAATCCGTCTGCGACCGAATTCTCAGATCCGGGTCGAAATTTGATAGTAAAATTATAGCCCAATAATTTTGATAGCCATTTATGTTGCTCTGGAGTTTGAATCGTTTGAGAAACCATCTGGCGCAAACTTTGGTGATCAGTGGTGATGGTAAAGTGTCGACCGAGGAGATAGTGGCGCCATTTTTTGACTGCGGTGGTGATGGCGAACATTTCGCGAACATAAGTTAATGCGGCTTGAAGACGAGGTGGAAGTTTGAGGCTGAGGAAGGCTATTGGTTTATGGTGTTGTGAGAGAACAGCTCCTATGGCCAAACCAGAAGCATCGGTGTAAATATCAAAGGGGGTGGAGAAATCGGGTAGGGATAGAATGGGTGCTGTTGTAATGGCCTGCTTAAGTGTTTCAAATGCTTGTTGGGCCGAAGCAGGCCAGGAAAATGTTTCCCCTTTTTTCAACAGTGCAGTAATAGGGCTTGCTATTGTGGCATAATGGCGAATGAATTTGCGGTAATAACCCGTGAGGCCTAGAAATCCACGAATGCCCTTAAGAGAGGTTGGTGCTGGCCATTGAATAATTGCATCGACTTTAGATGGATCCACCTTTACACCTTGACCTGATACAATGTGGCCCAAGTAATTTAACTCCATGAGACCGAAAACGCATTTAGATATATTAGCGTATAATTGGTTTTGTGTCAAAATTTCAAGAGTGATTTGGAGGTGTTGTAAATGAGAACTCCATGATTTGCTATAAACGAGTATATCGTCAAAAAATACGAGAATGAATTTTCGAAGATGTGAGCGAAAAATATCATTCATAGTCGCTTGAAATGTGGATGGTGCATTTGTGAGGCCAAACGGCATTACCAAAAACTCATAATGGCCTTCATGAGTACGGAATGCCGTTTTATGAACATCGGCTGGATTTACACGGATTTGAAAATATCCGCTACGAAGGTCAAGTTTAGAGAAGTATATGGATCCGAACAACTCATCTAGTAATTCGTCAACGGTAGGAATAAGAAAACGATCTTTAACGGTGATTGCATTGAGGGCACGGTAGTCAACGCAAAAACGCCACGATCCATCTTTTTTCTTGACAAGTAAGACGGGGGAAGAGAAGGGGCTGGTGGAGGGTCGAATAATATGTGATTGAAGCATGTCATGAATTTGAGATTCTATTTCATTTTTTTGGAAATGAGGGTAGCGATATGGTTTGATGTTGATTGGTTGAGAATTGGTGTGTAGGTTAATGTGGTGGTCGTGGTTTCGATGAGGTGGTAGGCTATTTGGAGTGTGAAACAGGGTGGGAAAGCAGGTTAAAAGGTGGTGAATATCTGGGTGCAGTGTTTGGTTTTGGGTGAGGGAATTTACATCAGATGCATCCAGGTGGAAATACAATGATATGGAGTCAGTGGACTTTAGTCTCCTCAGCTGATTATACGAAATAACAGATGGGCCCGCATTTCCACCAAGGCCCACTAAAGTAACAGATTCATGCCCATAGTTAAACTTCATTGTAAGTTGTTTATGATCCATCTCAATTGGTCCCAGGCTCTCAAGCCATTGGATGCCAAAAACGGCTTCGGCTCCCGAAATTGGAAGTAGAAAAAAATCGACGTTGAAGTCGTAGCCGCCGATATGAAGATAGACCTCACGGCAAATTCCCTGACAATGTAATTTTTCGCCGTTACTCACTGTAACGACAAAATTAGGGCGCCGTTCAGCTCGAAGTCCGAGAAACCTGGCTGTCTTCGGGTGTAGATAGTTATGTGTGCTACCCGAATCGACTAGAATCGAGATTGGCTTGCTATTAATAGTAGCAGCAAATCGAATTGATCTGGAGTGTGTTGAGCCAATTAGGGCATTGTAAGAAATTGCTGGTTCATCAGTAGTATTGGGTTCTGCTAGCTCTTCAATGTTTGGATAAGGTAGATCTGGCGGTTCATGTTGTTCCTCTGGTAAAAACAATAAGATATGTTTTGCTTTACATTTATGGCTGGGGTGATACTTCTCATCGCAGTTGAAACACTGACCCTTGGCTCTTTTAGCATCCATCTCCGCTGGTGTAAGTCTTTTGATAGGATAGTTGTGGGTATGTGGGTTATGTGAGGTTTGTTGTGGATTAGGTATTGGTGGTAGTGATAACAGTGGTGGCTGGTTTCGGTTGTAGGAGGTGCGGCTAAGGAAGTTTTTGGTGTCAGTTTGTTTAGACTCTATGAGCTTAGCAAGTTCTATTGCATCTGAAATGGTCGATGGTCGGAGGGGTGATAACTCGTTCTTTATTTGTGTTTTTAGGCCGGAGAGAAAACAATTAAGGATGGCGTCGGATGGTAAGTTTGTGATTCAGTTGCTAATTGTTTCAAAGGTTGATTGGTACTCTTCTACGGTGGTTGTTTGGCGAAGTTTGAATAGAGTGGCTTGGGGGTTGATGAAGGAAGAGGGGTCAAAACGTTGTTCAATGGCTTTTGTTAGTGCAGGCCAAGAGGTTAGTTGGTGATTTCTATACATCCATTGAAACCATGTAAGGGCTTGGCCTTTCATGTAGAAACTTGCTAAGTCAATTCTTTGTTCGTCGGGTGTGGAATGGTATTGGAAGAATCGGTCAGCTTGGAAAAGCCAATCTAAGGGATTGGATCCGTCAAAAGTTGTGAGTTCGCACTTCGGTGGTCGAATATGGAGACTGGGTGGTGTTGGTATAATGGGTGGTTGACGATTGGATGGGCTATTGATTGTGGATGTAACGGAATGGTGGTGTGGTGATGTTGGCAGGGGTGAACTGGTGAGCTTAAGGGCTATGTCGGTAAGGGTTTGATTCATTTGTTGGATGGATGCAGCTTGTGTTTGGAGTGTGGTTTGTATATCTGAGATTTGGGTTTGCTGGTTGTTTATTTGTGTCTGGAAGGTGTTTTGGATGGTGTCGAGGTTTTGTTGGTGTTGGATAGTGGTTTCACGGAGTTGGAGAAGAGCCTCATCAGTGCGGGTCATGTTTCAATAGCAGTGAAAGCACCAATGTTATGGGGTTGTTAAGATCTGAAGGGTTGGTAGAGAAGGAGAGGTTGAAGAAAATTATTAGAGGAAGAAGAAGAGAAAACACAGAGAAGTATAAGAGAGAAGTTTTAATTTCCAGCCTGCTTTTTCATTAATAACAGTAGCCTATATAGGCGATTCATACATGCTTCTAGATGCCAGGTGTCCACTACTAGTAGTACTTTAATTCATCATGGCCACACGATTCTAACAAAAAGAAAAATACACAATATAAAAAGCAAAAGGCAATAACAAACTTATTTGTCTTCAAGTGCCTGCTCCATTAATTCATACGTGGGTTTCATATTTGAAAACGACTTGGTATCTTGATGTTCTCCTAGTACGGTTATGAGCAATAGTGTTTGTTGCACTAGTGTCAGGAGCCATAACAGATAGTTATGTTAATGTGGTTAACTTCTGAAATCTGAACTATGTGGGCTTCATTAACACTAATTGCTTTGCCTAACTGTTAACATGTGGTGTTAAACATAGATCTTCCACGATTATATCATTAAACTAGTGAAGCGTACCTTCATATTGTTGGCTATCAATTAATTGATTCTCAAATCGTGGCTGTGTTAAGTTTAAATTTAAAATACGTGAAGAACTTGGTCATGGTTAACTACCTTAAAGCTGAGTCTATGACACACCTGGCAATATTTGGAAGGAGTTAACACACCTTTTACTTTGTACAAATAATTAATTGTTTGCTCGTTTATCCTTTTGATTAAAAATAAAGCTATCAAGTATGATGAATCTTATCGCAGATATAATACTTTACAAAATTTGTGGTATATGATAAATCGTGAATGAGAATTTTATTTGATGTTTTAAGAACATATATCCAAGTAAACTTGTATGAAAAGCAAATAGGGCAAAGAAAGCATTACACACATTCAGTGCCATCTTTTATATTATTTGCCTGCAGTTTCTCATTGGCTTCATTAAAAATTCTGCTTGGTTGAACCTTTTTGTTGTTGAGAAGTTCATTGCAAACAGACTTGGTACATCCTGTTATGATTGCTAGTTATCATAGCGGTCATTAAAAGTAGTAGCTATAGCTATATATAAAATAGGTGTATGCCACTCGCGTAACAACAACATTTCCATGGCAATCGATGATGGTGCTGACGTTGGAATGCATGACCAATTCACGCAAGTACAACTTATCCAGTATCCTCAATTAGTATAACATGTGAAAACCAGCTTAACATAAATCTTTTGACTATTATTAATGTTTTTTTATACGTCACCTATTTTTTTGCTAACCAGTATCGCTGGCTTTTATTTGGGTTCAAATCGTTTAGTTTATCATTTTGCTTGCTACCTCCTATCTTGCTACATTTCAGGGTGAGTGTGTGTTAGTATATGTGTGTGCTTCTCTGTCAAGTGCGTGTCTGTCAGGACATATATGTGTGTTATGAGTCTGTATACATGGAAACCAAACTATCAGACCATTGATAACTAATAGGGCGATGTGTGTGTTTTGTTAGCTGAGTAAAACAGAGTATTATAATGGTGCGTGGCTATGCATATTTTTATAGGTATGTTTAAATGATTCTATGCATTATGTTTTGAATTGTCAGTGTCTTTATTTAGTCTTGTATGCTCAGTTTTTATGTCCTGCTTTGTGTATGCGCAAAAAGGTGATAGCAGTGTCCGCGAATTTTAATGTCTTACCTGTAGCTATGAGTTTTGGAAAGTGGAATCAATAAATTATTGTAATTTCCTGTGTTTCATTTCTTGTGTGTGGGTGAATATGCAATATTGTTTATGCTGAGAATAGGAATGTGCGTACACTTACATATAAGTTTGCTTATTATTTTCTCTTCTGTTTTAGTTTAGTATAGGTCAATGATGAAGTTGGAAGTGGATGCAGTTGTAATGTATTTGGTAGTGGCAGAAGTTCAGGGTATTGCAGGGGAAGTTTGTGATGATGGCAGAAATAAAGTGGGGCTGCAAGTTTCGATGGGGTAGGCAGCAAGGATGATGGAGGAAGGATGTGTAGTATGTATGAATGGTGAAGTGGGATGTTGATATGGAAGTTGCTGTGTGCACAGTGTATTTGCAGTGTTGAAGTAATGCACAGTTTTGAAGTAATGTGTACAGTTTTGAAGTAATGCAGTGGCGTGCGCAGTGTTTATGTGATTGAAACTGTTCTTTTTTATGTGATTGTAACTGTTCTTTTTTATTTTTTATAAAGAAATGTACAGTGCACAGTGAAAATGTAAATGAAATGCAAGCACACTTGAAATGAAATGATTTTGGTTGTTTTATGATAATATTTATTACTCGTTAAATTATTCATTATTGGTATGGATGTACTGCATGGATGCTGTTGTAATTTTTTTAAATTTGCATTTATTTTGCAACGGTCAGAAACTGTTGCAATATCATGTATTACAACGGGCTATGCCAGTTGTATTATAGTCTTTTACAACGGGCGTTAATTGTTGTCATAGAGCCTATCGCAAGGGCCGATGACCGTTGTAAAAAGGTGTATTACAACGTTCATTGCCCGTTGTAAAATACGGTCGACCTATTACAACAAGGCCTAATACAACGGGCGCATGCCCGTTGCGAAAGCCATATTACAACGGGCATTGCCCGTTGTAAAATGGCTGTTTTGTTGTAGTGTATGTTTACATCATTTCAAACGAGATTCTCTTATAAGAGTTAAGTTACATAATAAATTACATAATTGCTCCTAAGACATACTCTTACACTATCAATCGTAAGTATTGATCTTATATTAATGACCGTGCTTGGCGAGTTTGGGCACTACCGGGAGATCCATGGCCTACAAGCCTACCATGTGACGTTTGAGTCATGATTGATACCGTGTTATTTTTTGTATGATAGTTTTATCGTACAATGTAGGACAATGCTAAAAATATGCTAACTTGTTAGATGTAGGTGAAGATGTAGGTTGAGATATGGTTTCATTACCTCGAGTGGTACTGTTGCTCAATTTCCTTGCAAGTATAGAATGGAATGGCCCGCATAGTCCTATCGATCGACATAACTCAAATAGCTAATGTCTTGGCTCGCTTTTTTGTCTGCACTTCGGCCTACGTATTTCCAAGAGCTGTTGTCCTGGCTTGCCCACAAATATTGCAATCGAGTTGGCCCTCTTGTCTTGACATGGCGAGTTTTGGCCATAGGAGCCTAATTGTCCTTGCGAAAAGAAGCTTTGCGTGCACTATTTCTTTGAAAAAACTAGCATAAACGACACTGTTCATCTGACAAAAGTGTCACTGGACACTAATCACTCAACGTCCTTTCCTACCACCCTGACGAAGTGCCTCTACACAACCACCCCATGCCACATGTGCTTGACCTAGGGCATTCTCAAATATGGACAAGCAACTGGCTTCATCTGCACCACATAGTCCATCTGACATCCGAGTTGGCATTCAATACATATTCCAATAGCTATACATTAAGACATTTTTACAAGGGTTGAACAACACAAGCTCTCAAGCATTTATTTTTTTATTATTGTCTCTTGTAATCCAAGCTATTGTAAGCGAATCAAAGTAATCAAAAATTCCTCATAATGGATATAGTCTATTTTAATTGAACCACTCTAGACCTTATATCTTTGCTTATTGCACCTTACTTTCCCAATTGGGGCTTTGCACGAAAGGTCATGTTTATGTTGTTGTTATAAGAAAAATCCCTGTAGAAATGAGTATGTAAATTAGGTCCCTGTTTTTTCTAAATCAAAAAGTGCAAGTTAGCTTGCGTATTTTAAACATTAAAAAAATTTCAAAAATTTTAAAAATATTTCAAAATCAGAAAGCGCAAACTAGCTTGTGCTTTTCTGATAGAAAACGCAAGTTACCTTACGCTTTTCAAAATTTTCAAAATTAATTTCAAAATCAGAAACCGCAAACTAGATTGCGCTTCCCCGATAGAAAGCGCAAGTTAACTTGCGCTTTTCAAAATTTTCAAAATTAATTTCAAAATCAGAAACCGTAAACTAGATTGCGCTTTCCCGATAGAAAGTGCAAGTTAACTTGCGCTTTTTAAAATTTTGGGTGACGACCGCCCATGACCCCCGCACTGAACCTAGAGATAGTGTGCTGTAAAGTGTGCCAGGCAGCCATGGACGATTGTCAGGGTAAATTAAAACAGCAAAATCTATCGTATAACTCACAGCGCATGGATAAAATACAATAGAACATATATATAGTGAAGCTTCACAGAATAGAATGTCATCATATAAAACTTCATAATAGTTGAGTACAAACATCTGAATAAACAATACATCAAGCCTCACTACATATCACTCAGAGAATTATACAAAGCAGCGGAACATCCAGTACATATAGTAAGAAAATAATATGCAAGCCTCCAGCTCGTCTTCGTCATCAGCATCGTCGGAAGCAAGAACAGCACCTGTCACCTGCTACCTAGTCTGTCCGTCCCAAAATGGACGAACAGCCCAAGGCAATAAGAGTTAAAACATAAAGCCTTGAGTCAGACAACAGTCTTAGTGAGCGGTAAGTTAACTAATAACATACCAAAAGAGCATAAAGGAAAAAGGAATTGGAATCCAACCCTCCCACTCCACCTCTTTCTACAGTGATAGCCCCCAGACACACACTAAGCAGAAGTAAACATAGAAAAGCAGACATTTAAATAAAGCAATTATCACTCGAGTCAAGGGCGATGTTTTCCAAGTACAAACCCCCAAGGCCTAAACCAAGATCAGATAAGCACCCAGAAAACATTGCTCTTGAGACCGAATGACGATACAACCAAACATCCATGACTCTGGCTATCACTGTTATCATCGCTTCAATACCACCGTTAATTGAATGACCGGCACATTCTTTCAGCCGTCCGTCAAGGGCTAATGGAAACCCCGGTTCTAGACATAACTCCGCACGTCGTCGCAGCCCGTGCCTAGGACTATCGAATCTGCCCAGAGTACTTGACTACCAATCAGTAGTCTTTAGGGACTATCGAATCTGCCCATCGTACTCTTGCTTTGAGCATGCTAGAACCTTCAACAACGATGAAATCTCAGCCTTCTAGTCATCCTCCTCGACGACTATTCTCATACTAGCTCAAGCGCCTCTCGAGCAAACCATTATCCTCTAACTCGAACCATTTCACCGAGTCATCAACATGCTTGGAGTGATCCCGTCTGGATTAAACCAAGGCTATCTCATATCATGCCTCGCTTTATCTCATCATAGCAAAGCCTCATCTCAACATCATCATCATCAAATCTATCCATATGAGCTTCATCATCCGCTACATATGCCACGAGCAGCTTTTCCAATTCAAGAGCCTTTCCCTTAGCTTTTGAATCATCTTCGACCATCTTGTCTAAATCCATCAACTAATCAACTAATTTATAACAATCAATCAAATCAATCATTAATCCAAGTAATCAATCATGCAAACAAGATCTAAAGGCAATTATAACTAAAATGGCAATTTTGTAAATAAAGAGTCTAAATCTAACAAGCATGAATCATGAGCAATATCTCTACAACTTGATGAATGAACTTGCATAGATTAACATGTAGTAAAATGGATGTCAAATCATCATGAGCAATAGATCTACACTTATGTTTATGAAAATGCATGGAAATCACTATTTTAACACATAATCAAGCCACCAATCTGATATACTCCTTTGGATCCGTGTGAGAGATAACCACCACTCACCAAATCACCTAAACACCTCAAAAGCAACACACTTCAGATCTGGACAGCGAAGGATCTAACTCGATCTATCACAAATCCGCTTCAAACGATGAAATCTCTATTCGAAGGATGTAGATCTTCAATCTAAGCTCTTGGATCTTCGATTCGATCTTCGATTTGGATGGAAGGAAGCACAAGATTAGAGTGGAGAAAAGAAGTGAAGAAGTGTAGAACTCGAGCTCTCAAAATGGCAGCACTTCGTCGCTTCAAAATCCGGATCTCAAAAATGAAGAAGAACCCGCCTATTTATAGACAGAAATCCCCTTAGATCGTCCGCTCGCTATTAGGTCGTCCACGACCTAAGAACCCACAACCTAAAAGCTATGACCTAACGCATGCGCATCCACGACCTAACGAAACCCTACGACCCACGACCTAACGCATGCGCGCGACTTACAGATCCAACGACCTAACACATTTGCGCTTCTACGACCTAACGCATGCGGCTTAGCTCCTACGCGACCTAACACACACGCGACCTAACACACACAGAAGCTCATGACCTAACTCAACACAGAGGCTCACGACCTAACTAACTTAGCTAGGATACGACTTAACACCTTAGGTCGTCTAACGACCTAACTACTCCACTACTGAACTTAGGTCGCTCACGACCTAACTACGCTAACTCGCTAACTCTTATACCGTTAGCTCTTAAGTCGCTAACTAATAGGTCGTCCACTTCCTTAGGTCGCTAATTCCTATAGGTCGCTAACTTCCTATAGGTCGCTCACTCTCTTAGGTCGCTCCAACCTCTTAAGTCGCTCCTCCGACCTAACCTACCCCACGACCTAAGCCACCACACGACTCCTCTTCTATACGACCTATCCCCAAAATCCTTAGGTCGCCAACTTCCTTAGGTCGCTCCACTTTCTTAGGTCGTCTACTCTGACCTAACCACTATACGACCTAGGACTTAGACTATGGATGACTTATCAACAATGCGACCTAATGATAACTGTTTTACGATGTTTCGATCCGTAAAAATACGGGTCGTTACATTCTCTCCCCCTTAGGAATTTCGCCCCCGAAATTCCAAACAAACAGAGCAAACATAGACTATTCTGCATGCCTACCATCCATAGCAATCAACAAACCATGCATCCAATTACTAGCCTAGCATGCAGAATTCTAAGACTAGAACAAGTTACAATGTCGTTAGATGACACGATACCTTAGGGCCATACCTTGAAGAGTTCAGGATGAGCTGCCTTCATCCTCTCTTCCACCTCCCATGTACAGTCGTTATCATCATCACTCCATTGTATCTTGAGCAACCTAACCACCTTCTTCCTAAGTTGTTTCGTGTCGGTTTCCACAACACGAAGCGGCTTACGAGGTCTCTTATCGACTGGATCAACTCCGAAATCTTCACAACTATCAGCAGAAACCACTGTATTCGAGTCGTGCACATACTTCCGTAGATATGATACATGAAAAACATTGTGCACAACCGACATCTTCTCTGGTAACTCCAATCTGTAGGCGAGCTTTCCAATTCGCTCGATGATCGGGAATGGTCCAACAAATCTCGGAGTCAATTTTCCTTTCTTCCCGAATCGAATAACATTCTTCAGTGGAGAAATCTTCACAAAAACCATATCACCTACGTCGAATTCCAAATCCTTACGACGCTTATCGGCATAACTTTTCTGACGGTCTTGGGCTGCCTTCATTCGTTGCCGAATGATCTCTATACAATCCGAAGTCTGTCGAATCATCTTTGGCCCAAGTATCAGCTTTTCTCCTGTTTCTAACCAACATGTCGGAGAATTACACGGTCTTCCATACAATGCTTCATACGGTGCCATACCAATGCTTGACTGGTAACTGTTATTATACGAAAATTCCACCAAATGAAGGTGATCTTCCCATGATCCTCCGAAATCTAAAACACAAGCTCTAAGGAGATCTTCCAAAACTCAGTTAACTCTCTCAGTCTGACCATCTGTTTGGGGGTGATAAGCTGTACTCAAACACAACTCGGTTCCCAAAACTTCCTGGAAGCTCTTCCAAAATCCACTAGTGAACAATGGATCTCGATCGCTCAATATACTCTTCGGAATACCATGGAATCGAACTATCCACTTAACATACAACTCAGCCAACTTTGATGCAGTCCTAGTCGATCGAACATGAATGAATCTTGCACTCTTAGTCAGTCGATCTACGATGACCCAAATCCCTTCATTTCCCGTTCTTGTTCTAGGTAGTCCATCAATAAAATCCATCGATATTTGCTCCCACTTCCATGTAGGAACTTCTAACGGCCGAAGCAATCCACTTGGCTTCTTCTGTTCGGCTTTTACCAACTGGCAGTTCATACATTTGGAAATAAAATTTCCAACATCCTTCTTCATACCTTCCCAGTAATAGGTTCTCTTCATATCCCGATACATCTTGTTTCCACCTGGATGAATTGTCAACTTCGAGTGATGACTTTCCTTCAGCACCTCATTCCTCAATTCATCCACATCGGGAACAACTAGTCGTCCTTGCTTCCGAAGCCAACCCTCTCGATCGACCTCGAATCCTTTATCCTTTTCTGGGTCCAATCCAGATTCCAAATCACGGATAACCTTGACAAGCTTATCATCTCGCTTTTGACTCTCGCCAATTCTTTCCACAAGAGTCGGTCTTATTGATAAGTTTGCCAACATCTCAGGTTTCAATTCACATATAGGCCTGAAGTCAAATCCAGCTAAATACTCGAGACTCTTCCATTCTGAAAACATGGCTCCCAATCCTGCATGTCTTTGACTTAACGCATCTGCCACTGCGTTACCCTTTCCCGGAGTATAGGCTATATCAAAATCATATGATGCTAAAAACTCTAGCCATCGTTGCTGCCGAAGATTCAAATCCTTTTGGGAGAAAAGATACTTCAACGATTTATGATCTGTAAACAACTCGAATCGAACTCCCAATAGATAATGTCTCCACATCTTCAGAGCAAATACAATCGCCGCTAACTCCAAATCATGAGTCGGGTAATTCCTTTCATGCGGCTTCAGTTGTCGACTTGCATACGCAACAACTTTATCCTTCTACATCAGCACTGCTCTAAGTCCAATACCACATGCGTCGGTGTAAACCACCATCTCATCATTTCCACTAGGAATAGTCAAAACAGGAGCACTTGTCAATTGCTCCTTCAGGATTCCGAAAGCTTGCTCACAATTAGCATCCCATCTGAATACTTGGTTATTTTTCATCAATCCTGTTAACGGTGCAGCTACCTTGGAAAAGTCTTTGATAAATCGACGATAATATCCTGCTAATCTAAGAAAACTTCTCACATCCGATGCATTCTTAGGTCTAACCCAATCCTGGATTGCTACCACCTTAGCGGGATCAACCGCTATTCCACTTCCAGAGATAATATGGCCTAAGAACCTCACTTCACTCTTCCAGAAGTGACACTTCGAAAACTTAGCCTTCAGCTGATGTTTCCGTAAGATTTCCAAAACAATACGCAAGTGCGTCTTGTGCTCTTCTTCAGTTCTAGAATAAATCAAAATATCATCCACGAACACTAGCACGAACTTTCTCAACTGATCTCTGAACACTCTATTCATAAGATCCACAAAATATGCTGGTGCATTAGTCAACCCAAACGGCATTACCAGCCACTCAAAGAAACCAGATGGTGTCCGAAAATCAGTCTTCGGCACACTATCCTTAGCCACTCTCAACTGGTGAAATCCCGTTGCTAAATCCATCTGAGAAAACACCTTAGCTTCGTGAAGCTGATCAAACAAGTCATCTATTCTCGGCAATGGATACTTGTTCTTCTTAGTCACTTTATTCAGCTCACGATAATCCATACACAACCTCAACGATCCATCTGCTTTAGTTGCAAACACAACTGGTGCACCCCATTCGGACACACTACGCCGAATGAATCCTTTCTGTAAAAGGTCATCAACCTGCACCCTCAACTCTTGCTGCTCCCTAGGCGCCATCCGCCTAAGAGGCATCACAACAGGTCTGGCTCCTTCAACTAGATCTATACGAAACTCGATCTCTCTATGCGGCGGTAACCCTTTGACCTCGTCAAAGACATCCTCAAATCCATTAGCGATTGGCACATATGACAGTCCATCCCGTGGAACAACCAGCGAATACATGAAGTTCATGAAGACGCCTTCTTCATGCTTACATCGTATCACAATCTTTCGCCCCTCCACATTCTCGACTGTCACCTCCAACCTTTCACAATCAACCTTAGCCTTATACTTCCTAAGCCAGTCCATACCCAAAATAATTCCGAACCCCGCAAAGTTCAGAACAAAACAATCACAAACAAAAGAGCAATCATGACTCGATACAACCAGACCACGGCATAACATACACAAACAAGACGAACCCCCAACTGGATTAGTCACAACCAATGGCCTATCAACGATATCCGGTTCTAAACCCAACCGGCCTACAAGTTCACTACAAACAAAAGAATGCGACGCCCCAGTATCAAATAGAACTCTAACTGGAACACCACATATGGAAAGAGTACCTTGAACCACCACACTCTTTCCTTTCTCTTCAACGGTAGGAGCTTTCGAAGATGATGGAACAGCTCCCAAAGCATAAGCTTGCACAATCTGCCTGTCCTTCCGCGGTTCTGGACAATTCCTCTTGACATGCCTCGGCTTGTCACAGTTGTGGCACTTCACCGGCACCTTCGGATTCTTGCAATCTCTGGAGAAATGGCCCTTCTGCTGACAATTGTAGCAGGTCACTTCGCCCTTCGGCTTCTTCTGGCCATCCTTACCCTTTTGCTGCTGCTGCTTCCTCTTCTTGTTTCCACCCTGCTGTGGTTTAGACTCTTCCCTGGTCACAGCAACAACAGATCCTTCTTTAGGAAACAGATTCTCATGCCTGAGAGCTTTCTCCACAAGCTTCTCAAATGAATCGTCCAAATGATCCACCAACTATCTCCCAAGATAACTGTCCAAGCCTATCACAAACTTCTCGTTCTTCTGATAAGGAGATTCAATATACGACCGGGCATACTTAGACAAAGCTTCAAATTCAGAAACATACTCAAGGACTGGTCTTCCACCTTGCTTGAGCTCTACAAACTTCTTGAACAGAACAGACTTCTGTGCTGTAGAAATGAACTTAGCTTCAAATCTGACTTGGAATTGCTCCCAAGTAATTTCCTCCTCCGAAGTATCAATGGTGATAGAGTTCCACCAATCAGAAGCTCTCCCTTGAAGCTGTCTTGATGCTAACTTCCTTTTAGTCGCATCCTCAATTCCCAAATCACCAAAGATCCTTCTACAAGTATCTATCCACCTCTGGACTACAATAGTTGACTCCGTTCCCAAGAAAACCTTTCCTCCAAGAGGAGTATAATCTTTACACGGCTTAGCAAAATCCACTGGTTTTGGAGTTTGGACTTGAACTCCAACATCCACCGACGGCCCCGGGGCTGGCATCCTTCTCATGATCGAGGTCATCATAGCCTCGAACATAGCAGCATAATCTGCAGCCCCCTCAGCAGCACGGCCTTCCCTAGCAGCTGGTCTCCCTCTTCGACTCATTCTCAATATCTATAAAAAGGAATGATTAATACACCTTGAGAAACAACTGCATAAGGAATTCAAATCCTTCTAAACTACTATATTATATATAGTAATCATCCATCAAAATACAATTACGTCTCTCATACGTAGTTACGTCAGCGAGCGTTGGTTAAAATCAATTAACCAAAGCTCTGATACCAAATGTGACGACCGCCCATGACCCCCGCACTGAACCTAGAGATAGTACGCTGTAAAGTGTGCCAGGCAGCCATGGACGATTGTCAGGGTAAATTAAAACAGCAGAATCTATCGTATAACTCACAGCGCATGGATAAAATACAATAGAACATATATATAGTGAAGCTTCACAGAATAGAATGTCATCATATAAAACTTCATAATAGTTGAGTATAAACATCTGAATAGACAATACATCAAGCCTCACTACATATCACTCAGAGAATTATACAAAGCAGCGGAACATCCAGTACATATAGTAAGAAAATAATATGCAAGCCTCCAGCTCGTCTTCGTCATCAGCATCGTCGGGAGCAAGAACAACACCTGTCACCTGCTACCTAGTCTGCCCGTCCCAAAATGGACGAACAACCCAAGGCAATAAGAGTTAAAACATAAAGCCTTGAGTCAGACAACAGTCTTAGTGAGCGGTAAGTTAACTAACAACATACCAAAAGAGCATAAAGGAAAAAGGAATAGGAATCCAACCCTCCCACTCCACCTCTTTCTACAGTGATAGCCCCCAGACACACACTAAGCAGAAGTAAACATGTCAAAGAAGACATTTAAATAAAGTAATTATCACTCGAGTCAAGGGCGATGTTTTCCAAGTACAAACCCCCAAGGCCTAAACCAAGATCAGATAAGCACCCAGAAAACATTGCTCTTGAGACCGAATGATGATACAACCAAACATCCATGACTCTGGCTATCACTGTTATCATCGCTTCGATACCACCGTTAATTGAATGACCGGCACATTCTTTCAGCCGTCCGTCAAGGGCTAATGGAAACCCCGGTTCTAGACATAACTCCGCACGTCGTCGCAGCCCGTGCCTAGGACTATCGAATCTGCCCAGAGTACTTGACTACCAATCAGTAGTCTTTAGGGACTATCGAATCTGCCCAGCGTACTCTTGCTTTGAGCATGCTAGAACCTTCAACAACGATGAAATCTCAGTCTTCTAGTCATCCTCCTCGACGACTATTCTCATACTAGCTCAAGCGCCTCTCGAGCAAACCATTATCCTCTAACTCGAACCATTTCACCGAGTCATCAACATGCTTGGAGTGATCCCGTCTGGATTAAACCAAGGCTATCTCATATCATGCCTCGCTTTATCTCATCATAGCAAAGCCTCATCTCAACATCATCATCATCAAATCTATCCATATGAGCTTCATCATCCGCTACATATGCCACGAGTAGCTTTTCCAATTCAAGAGCCTTTCCCTTAGCTTTTGAATCATCTTCGACCATCTTGTCTAAATCCATCAACTAATCAACTAATTTATAACAATCAATCAAATCAATCATTAATCCAAGTAATCAATCATGCAAACAAGATCTAAAGGCAATTATAACTAAAATGGCAATTTTGTAAATAAAGAGTCTAAATCTAACAAGCATGAATCATGAGCAATATCTCTACAACTTGATGAATGAACTTGCATAGATTAACATGTAGTAAAATGGATGTCAAATCATCATGAACAATAGATCTACACTTAAGTTTATGAAAATGCATGGAAATCACTATTTTAACACATAATCAAGCCACCAATCCGATATACTCCTTTGGATCCGTGTGAGAGATAACCACCACTCACCAAATCACCTAAACACCTCAAAAGCAACACACTTCAGATCTGGACAGCGAAGGATCTAACTCGATCTATCAAAAATCCGCTTCAAACGATGAAATCTCTATTCTAAGGATGTTGATCTTCAATCTAAGCTCTTGGATATTCGATTCGATCTTCGATTTGGATGGAAGGAAGCACAAGATTAGAGTGGAGGAAAGAAGTGAAGAAGTGTAGAACTCGAGCTCTCAAAATGGCAGCACTTCGTCGCTTCAAAATCCGGATCTCAAAAATGAAGAAGAACCCGCCTATTTATAGGCAGAAATCCCCTTAGGTCGTCCGCTCGCTATTAAGTCGTCCACGACCTAAGAACCCACGACCTAAAACCTACGACCTAACGCATGCGCATCCACGACCTAACAAAACCCTACGACCCATGACCTAACGCATGCGCGCGACTTATAGATCCAACGACCTAACACATTTGCGCTTCTACGACCTAACGCATGCGGCTTAGCTCCTACGCGACCTAACACACACGTGACCTAACACACACAGAAGCTCACGACCTAACTCAACACAGAGGCTCACGACCTAACTAACTTAGCTAGGATACGACTTAACACCTTAGGTCGTCTAACGACCTAACTACTCCACTACTGAACTTAGGTCGCTCACGACCTAATTACGCTAACTCGCTAACTCTTATACCGTTAGCTCTTAAGTCGCTAACTAATAGGTCGTCCACTTCCTTAGGTCGCTAATTCCTATAGGTCGCTAGCTAACTTCCTATAGGTCGCTAACTCCTATAGGTCGCTCACTCTCTTAGTTCGCTCCAACCTCTTAAGTCGCTCCTCCGACCTAACCTACCCCACGACCTAAGCCACCACACGACTCCTCTCCTATACGACCTATCCCCAAAATCCTTAGGTCGCCAACTTCCTTAGGTCGCTCCACTTTCTTAGGTCGTCTACTCCGACCTAACCACTATACGACCTAGGACTTAGACTATGGATGACTTATCAACAATGCAACCTAATGATAACTGTTTTACGATGTTTCGATCCGTTAAAATACGGGTCGTTACATTTTGAAAATTTCGATTCAAAATTTCGAAAAAATTCCAAAATCAGAAAGTGCAAATTACTGCATTTTCTGTCAGAACAGTGCAAGGCACCTTGCATTTTTTATTTTTCACAAATAGGGACCAAATTTACATATTCATTTCTACATGGACTTTTCTATAACAACATCAAAAACAGGGACATGTGACTCTTTTCTTGTTTTCAATTTACATTTCAAATCAAGGTACTAGTAAGTAACCTTTGCTAACATCACATTCTAATCATAATTCCAAAGTTGGCTAAATTTTTAGTCAACATCTAGCGCTAGAATGAGGGCATCCCTTAAATAACTCTCATATTTCTTTGCTATAAATTCACTTACGTGCGTTCACATCATGCAAACCCATGGTGAGAACGAAGCTGACAACTCTAACAGTCGTAACACCAACGGAGCTACTGGGATTAGTACTGTTCTCCCTATCCTAGGACTGAGCAATGACATGTAGCTTAACATGATAAATGGTGGGACCATCATAGGACAAATTGGTCATGAAATGAATGAACTAAGGGCCAGGGTGGATGCTCAAATTATGAACTTTGGCCCGATAGTCCTACCAGCGACTGACTGGACCACCATCTAGCCTACTATGTCCAATACCTACAATATAATGCACGATGCCTTAAAAAGATTCATGCTAGAGACCTACGTATTGCAGGAACATGCCAGTCGGAAGCGGGTTAAATGTGCGAATTTCAAAAATAATTCATTTTAGATCTTTGATGGGCTTATGAAGTCTAATTGATTTTAGATCCAATCTAAAATTTATTTTGAATAATATGTTATTTTATTTTAGTTCGTATAAAGGGGGTTTTAATCAATTTAAATTAAATATATATAATGAGAGTATTGAATACACTCATTTGTGTATAGTGCACGTATAACATGTAAATAGTGTGTATGGTTAATGTGTACAATTATAAGTTTCAGGATTCAAATACATTCACCCTTCATATACAACTTTATTGTCCTTAGTTTTGTTCTGAAAGCATATATAAAATAATAATAATAATAATAATAATAATAATAATAATACGCAAATATACATGGTTATATATAATTATAAATAATATGTTGTAAAATATTTTTAACTAATTGACAAAAGTTTACTTGTATGTATAGTATGACAATTAATGAGTTTATGTAGGTGTATAAGAAAAGAAAAGGGTGGTGGGCTTTTCTCCTTACTATACTCATTCATTCAACGCAATTTCAAATCTATATTTTAACACTTAAACCTTTATACATAAAATTAATTATAATAAGTTTTTCGTGTTTTGAAATTTCAAATAACATTTGAAATCTAGTTTTGACTTAATTGGAAATCAGCCTTAGATTTATCATTATAAACAAAAGTTCTTTAAATTTTTTTTAATTGAAATAATATATATAAATATATATTTTAAATAATAATAAACTAAATTTTAAATTAAAAATAATATACATATATACGTCTGTGTGCACATGTGTGTGTATATATGTGTGTGTGTCTAACTTATAAATTTATATGTTTTGAAATTTTATATTAGCAATTTGAAAAAACTTTGATTTAGGAAGAATCCAAATTAGATTTATAATTTTATAAAAAAATCCTCTTCTAAAATTTGAGTTGAAATAATATATATAAACATACGTAAATAATAAACAAATGTAATTTAAAATTTGAAAATAACATACATACATGAAACTTACAATCAATTTCATCACAGATTTCAAGTAACTAATGTTTGTGGTTCACTTATGTATATATATAGTTTGTTACAAAATTATTCCAACCAAATAAAGCTAGTTCGAATTTTTCATACTAAACATTAATTAAGTAACAATAATAAACAATGTCTTACTTGAGTATAATGGACGAATGTCCGTTGATGATGTTTTTAATGGTCATAAAAACAAAAGTCAAGACCTTTTTCGAATGAAAAGTGCTACTTTTAGATGCCTATGTGATGTTTTAGTTAATAGGTATGGCATAATTTCAACTTAAAAAATAGACATTCTTGAAATGATTAGAATGTTTTCTTACACGATAAGTCATGGAACATCATAAAGGTAGGTATGTGAAAATTTTTATTGATCTATTAGTACTGTGAGTTTATGTATTTCTAAATTTTTGCACTGTCTTACTTTTGGTCAAAAATAATACTAAAACGGTAGATTTCAGTGAGATTCCTGATGAAATTAGGTATGGTACATGATACTATCCTTTATTCCAAAATGCAGTTGGAGCTATAGACGGAACACATGTTCCTACAAGGGTTAGTAAAGAAGAGTTGCTGGTATTACCATGGGATATAGGTAGAAATAAGTTTCCAACATAAAATATTCTTACTGTTGTTAACTTTGATTTAACATTTAGTTTCGTAATGTCTGGTTGGGAAGACTCTGCCCAAGATAGTGGATTGTTAAATCATGCTATTGAAGAAGGTGAAATATTTTCACTTCCTCCACATGGTAAGTATTACCTTGTAGACTCGGGATACAAGCTTAGAAATAATTATTTACCACCTTATCTAGTGAACGCTACCACGTTTCAGAATTTTAACAAAGCCAGAATGTTCCAAAATTGCATAATAAAATTTCAATTTTTACCATTTAGTCTGCGCATGGCTATGGAAAGAACATTTGGTATTTGGAAAAAATTCGACATTTTACGAGATATCCCGACATATAGTTTCTCCAAACAAGCACAGTCTGTCATTACAAGCTGTATCATCCTTAATTTTATTAGAAAATACAGCATTACAGATCTTGATTTGAAGAAATAGTTAATGAAGAAGTTCCATGAAGTTTTGCTGAAAATTGGCATAAACATGTTCAACACAACCGTGGTGGTGCAAGTTCATCAGATACACAACATATTGTTGTAACACGTGGTGAAATTAGAGATTCCTTGATTGCTGTAGAATGACGTTGGTCTATGTATTGGTTTACTGTTGTATTTCGATTAAAATTCTATGTAATGTGGTGATTGTATTTTAGTTAAAATTAGTAGTAAGTTATTAGAATTTGAAGTTGAAATTGAATTTGAATTTGCATTATTAATTCTGAAATATTAATTTTATTAAATACTAAATTTAATTAATTAATAATTATTAATTAATAATAATTAAATTTATTATTTAACTATTACAAAATAAATAACTATTTCCAAATTGCTCAATATTTCTTATATCCTGTCCAACCTCTAATCAAAAAAGCTATATTCTTTAATTCGCTCTCCTGAAGTGACAAGAGAGAAAAGATAAATTATTTAATTCATAACATGAGGTTGAAAACAATGGGGATTTTAGGCGTAGAAAAATGAGGTGTAGCCGGTCCTTACAACATGTATATGTATATATGTATGTGTATGCATGTATGTATATATATATGCATGTGTATATATACTTATACATATACATACATACGTACGTACGTGTGTGTGTCTAATATATGAGCAGTGCTCAACGGCACACCTTGTGGACCTATGGTTTACACCACACAATCCAATTTAAATAATAGAGTTAGTGGAAAGAGAGAGAAAGTGGCATTATTTAAATCAGAATGTGTGGCGAAAATCAGGGGACCATAGGGGTGTTGTTGAGCGCTGCTATATATATATATATTGTAACGACTCGGATTTTTTGACGTTTGATTTGGGATATTTAAATGGTTTTAAATATTGAATTTGAATTATAGACTGATTTTAAAATGTTTTAAAGTTAATATTTTACTTGAATTTCAAATAGAGCGACTTATTGGATAATTTAATTATTGAATTTTGTAATTGAATATTGGTTAAATTAGCGTATCTTGAGTTTTAAGATCGATAAAAATAATTTAAAGGTCTGTAAAATTTATATTAATAATAATGAAGATAATATAAGTTTTTTAAAATTGAAATCAGAAGTGATCTGTTCAATTTTAAAAATAGCTTGTTTAAAATCGACATTTAAAAATAACCTTCCGAGGCACAGTCTTGGAATTCAACGAAACCAGTTTCATTAGATCCGTAATATTGTATTATTATTGTATTTCAAATTTCGTAGTGTTTGGAGTTATCGTTTGATCATACGAGATATAAACGCTTTTGAATGTATATCGAAAATTCAATATAATAATTGGGTCCAAAAAGCTATCTTCTCCATATGATCGAATTAGGACTCGAAACCTTTTCCATTGCGTTCGGAATAGGAGTACAACATTATAAACACCCAACGACACGCCTTGATAGGGGTTGTAAATTTCTAGTTACCCAAAACGAGATGATTTCAATAATATATATATATATATATATATTCAAATCAGGGCTGTCATCCCCAAATTGAAACGTATACGTTTCCTATACCGTCTCCAACACACCACTTGCCCGTTCATTCTTCTTTTTAAATCACGACTTCCCTTTCAAAAATGAACAGAGCAAATTTCCCTTCGTCAAAAACTCGAATTCGTTCGAGATAAAAAGAAATCGATCTCCATAAAAAAAGAATGGCAGAACTCAAATTCGATTTCGTATTTTAAAAAAATGTCTGCTCTCGAATCGAAAACAGAATCGAGCAATCAAATTTCTTAAGTTGAGTAGGCATGGCATCACACGAGTCTGATTCGAAAGGAGGGGGGATCTTGCGACTAGATCGCGATAGATGACGTTCGCGCGTGGGGAAGCGGCGATGTTCACGACGATCGTGATAGTTGGGGAGGTGGAACGCGAGGCATGGTGGCTCGAGCTCGAGAGTGAAGTTGCAAGCGGTGAACGAAATGGCTGTAGCTCACGAGCGACTGGAAGGAGGCAGGGGGTGTTCTAGCAGAGATGAGCAGGGCGTGGTGGTGAATGTTACTCACATTCATGTGATACTGTGCAGGGGTTCGTGGGTTTCGTCGATGGTGAAGGAGGGTTTGTTGAAGGCTGGGTTTGTGCTCTGGCAATGGTAGTGAGGTATATGCAGTTTTATTTTTAATTAAATTTAATAAATATATATACATATGGATTTGAAATATATATATATATACACATATTTTAACTTACGTGTTATTTTTAAAATATGTATTATGATGATTAGGATATATAAATCATATTATAAATCGAATATTGACAAATTCATAAATTGTTTATGCGAGGTCTAAAAATCGTGAAAAAAAGTCGAGATGGGAATGGATTGCAAATTAAAATCAAGGTGAGAAATTCTCACTCTTTTGGATTACCAAAGTTTAAATTTTTTTAATGGTTGGAAATTAAATTTTGGATGCCTGTGGATTTATAAATTTTTGTCTATTGAATGCTATAGTATATATAGTAGTATATATATTATTTGGATTGATATTCCCGCATATGTATAGCGGATGAGACCCTATACGCCTCGCATAATAGCGTGTGACCCTATATACCGCGATATCCCCCTCGAAGTGGGATTTGTATTTATTTTATGTTGTATTAACATCTGTGGATGCAGGGAAATAGGTTGGAGGGATCCAACTGGATTCCTCAAATATATTGTTTACTTTTCATATATAGTGATATATGAATTGTGTAGAATAATCTAGTACAGATTATTGTAGTGATTGGAATTATGGGATGCTATTGTAGCACTGGCCTGAATTTTGATAATTTAAATACTATAAATATATTTTTAAAATTTATGGAATTGAAGGGAATTTGAAAATATATATATATATAGGAATTGGAATTATTTTAAAGAAATTGAATTAGAAAAATATAATTGATTTGGCTATACTTAACTATTACGGATAAATAAATGGAGATTTTAAAAATGAAGTATATAAGAGAATTTATAAATGATATTTTGGAAAATAATATAAAAGGAAGCCAAAGTCAATATTGAAAATAGATTGGAAGTGTAAAAGAAATTTATAAGAAATGAATGTATATAACGGAATTTTATAAATAAGATCTATTCTATAAACAGGTAAAATAAAAAGGGGTTATAAATTTGATAACGATATTTATAAATAAAGGAATTCGATATCAGATGATAATTGGGAATATAAATTCATGGGAGGAATTTATATTAAAATATGGAAACATGGTTGAGAAAAATGAAAGATTCTATTTTGAAGTAAGGATGGTTAGGGAAGTGAAATAAATCGATATGTTGTAGTATCGAGTGGAAGTTATAAAGTAAATTAGTTATTGAGATTTTACAAATATATTTTTAAAACTTTAAGAAGTGAGTTTGTTTTTGAAAGGAAATTATTATTTTAAAACTATGGAATTTTAAACTGGTTAAGATTGAAATACTACGGTAAGTGGATTTTCAAATATTAAGTATTCAATTTATTAAATTTTAACTTTTAAAAATTAGCTTTGAAATTTATTTGTTTAACTAAAAATGAGTTACTGATGTTTATAAAAGTGTTTTCGGTATTTTTAAATAATTAGTCAAACATGTTTTTAAAAAACTAAATTATTTTTCTTTAGAATACTTATTTTATATACATATGTGGAATTTAAAGTGATTGAAATTTTTATTTAATAAATTCTTTCGAGATTCGAAAATGGGCTTATAAAAGGATATGATTTTGAGGAGAGGAAATTCATTTGTGATTCTGGAGATTTTTGGAATAAGTTACGGGATAATTTTCTGAAATGTTAATATTGAAAGGATTTGGAAAATAAGACTGGTAATATTTTCTTAAGTATAGAGAACAGAAATTTGGAAATATTTCTAAGTGTTGAGATGTTGGAAGTATCCTATTACGGATTTAAGTATTGAAAAATTGTTTTCAAATGTTGGAAGAAATTTATATTTCTTTTAAAGATATTTTGGGAGTAAATATTTTGAGAAAACTTTATATAAGGCCAGATGATTGCTTATGGATGTTAAATTGATGGTCAAATCACCGACTATCTATAGTTGGCCAATTTCGTTAATCGTTTCGAAGAGACCGGGATCAGATTTAATTATCCGAAAACCACTTCGATCTGGTTTGAACGTTACGAATGAATATGTGAACATAATGAAGACGATGATTCGGTTTGTCCAAACCTAGGACTACTTGCATGGACGAATGCTATCAGAACATCGTCATTGGAGGACGATGAGCATTCTAAGTAAAATTGAGTCCTTGAAAGGTAACGCTTAGCCTCGAGCCTCATCAACTGGGGAATGACTAAAACAAGGGAGATGCAGCAAGGCTAAGTGGGTTGCACCCAAGTAGGATAAGGTTACCTCTATCTAAAGTCCCTTTTATTCGGCTGTGTGGTGCGGTTGCTGATCCCAACCGCGGGGTAATTTTACTCAAACTATCTAGGTTAGGGGTAGTCCGGCCTTGTGTTAGCAGGGATTGATATGTTCGATCTCGGTACATTGTTCTAGAGGTGTACTATGGTGGGCTGTACCCAGTAGCCCAGTCATTTGATGGAATCCATTCTCCAATAAGCATCGTACGGTTTTGATTGTGCCCAACTATGCTGGAATGTGAGATGCAAGCATTTCAACTACTTTCTATTTACTTTCTATAGACACTATTATAATATCAGATGATTTTGATATAAACTGTTTTTGGTTATCGAAAGGTAAAAACCCATCGTGTTTATTTGTGACGTGGTCTTACGACATACCTTTGTTTTTCGAAGGATTTTGATAACTCTAATAATTCAAATTGGGTGTGTTTTCTCACGCTGGTTTTTCATACTGACTCAGGTGTTATTTTATTATAATGCTCGAGTGAGACCGAGTATTATAGATTCATGATAAATGCTATGGAGCTTAGGAGACTAGCTGGAGGAATTTCTGACGTATACCACGTACTTATTTTATTCCGCTGTGTGAGGACAGGTTATTGTAACTGTCCAGATTGATGTATTGATTGTGTACTTTGATGATTATAATATAAATAGTTCCAAATTCTTTTGTATAAAATCTGTTATTATATATTATATTTGTTCCGTTGCGATTGTGAGATTCTGTGTTGTTGTTTCTATTTCTTCTTCTATCTTTTCTTCTTTACCCTAAAGATTCGTATTTTCATCCAATTTGAGTTGAGCTGATGTGAAATATTGTCGACTCAAAGGGGTATGGATTTGCGGGCCTTTATACACACACACACACACACACACACACATGAAATTGAAGGTGGATATTGGCGTTCTAAGGAGATTTCTTTGTCCAAGCATAATGGTGACATCAGAGAATCCCAAAACCCTAGGCGAACAAGATGAAGATGACGGTGGAGGATGGAGGATGGTTAAGCGGAAGGGGAAATCGACGTTTGCTGATATCATTAAGAAAAAGCCTATAAAGGAGATGCATCGATAGGAAAAAAACCCTAAACCATGGGTGGAGGCCGTTGATAGCAACATCGAGATTCAAGGCAAAATCGATTATTTCGAACCAATTAGAGATGGAACAGATTCATACCAAGTAATTGATGACCAAGACTATGAAGAATCCAATCACATGTGGAAGAACTCTATTTATGCATACATGGCAGGGAAAAGACCATATATTGTATACTTTAATGCCTATATAAAAAGAGTATGGAGACCTAAAGGATCGTGGGATATTTTTCTCAGAGAAAATGGATTCTATCTAATCAAATTTGAAAAATAGGAAGATTATGAAAGAGTGCTGAAAGGAGGACCTTGTTTTATGGATAGCAAATTAATAATCATGGAGAGATAGGAAGCAGATTTCAATTTTGAAAAAGCTATGCTCACTACCTATCCAATATGGATTAAGTTCAACAGTCTAAACCAAGCACTATGGAATATAGATGCATCAGTAAGCTAGCAATCATTATTGGGAAACCACTTGATATAGATGAGAACATAAGGAAGGTAAAAAGAATCAAGTATGTAAGAGTTTTGGTTGAAATAAATGCAGATGCAGAATTGCCAAAAAATGTCAAAGCAATTGATAAGAAAGGCAATGTATATACACTAGAAGTTGAGTATGAATTCATACCTATAAGGTGTGAGGAATGCAAATATTTCGGTCATGCAGTAACATAAGGATGCAGTGATCAAAATAAACCTAAGCAAGTATGGATTCCAAAATCCACAAGTGCTACAACTAGTACTAACATGGAAGTTAATTAAGTCGATCCCCTGGTGAAGGATATTACTACAACACTAGGCTAACACCCCAAAAAATTGATACAGCTACAAAAAGTTATACACAAAAAGTTGTAACAAGTGACCCAAAGTCAGAATATTTACAACCATCTAAAGATACTACTGCTAAGGGCTTTGGAGAAGGGATAGAAGCAGGTCATCAATCTCTGAAGTCATAGGAGGGTTGTTCAAATCCGGAGGTCCATAGGCAGCCACAACTGATTCAGAGTAGGGAGGAAATAAGGGAGTCTAATGAAGAGCATATTCCTGAAACATTAAATGAAATACAAAAATTAGATATACAAATAGAAACATCTGAAGATAAGGAGACAGAAGAAAACTTAAGCAAATATACAAAAATAAATGAAGAATATGAGAAGGTTTTTCAGAAAAGAAAAACACGGTAGCTGGTAAAAAGGCTAAGGTGGTATTAGCTCCGATTACAAGGAGCAGAGCTACAAGATCTTAATGTCAATTATATGCTAGAATGTAAGAGGTTTAAATGGAGATGTTAGAAAATTGGACCTCTATAATCTAAGATATAAGTATAAGCCAACAATATTGGCAATTTTGGAAAATAAATTTACAGAAGACAGCCTGGAAGCATTTAAAAATCAGATGGGCAATAATTGGGATGTTATTCATAATAGAACTAATATAATCAAAGGTAGAATCATAGTGTTATGGGATAGCAATATATGGACATGTAAAATGATAAATATAGACGAACAACAAGCAACAATACACATGAAGAATGTTGGAGGAATGGAGATAGTTACAACAGTAGTGTATGCAAGTGATATGGCTTCAGAAAGGAATAATTTATGGAAGAAACTGGTAGATAATTCGAAAATTATACAACAACCATGGCTAGTGGCAGGGGATTTCAATGTTGTACTAACGATGAACGAAAAACAAGGAGGACTTACATTAAGGGTTTGCCAAGTTTTAGAGTTCAACAATTGTGTACTGGCAACAGGATTAATAAAAGTGCTCCACACAGGCCTCAAATACACATGGAAAAGTGGTGAGACAAAAAGAATACAATCATGTGACGCCCCACCTCTATACTCACGCTAGCCAAGAACACTATGGAGTAATGCCATCGACTAGCGCGAAGAATAAGGCTGTTATGGAGCGACTATCTGTGTAATTTCTTTGTGCGAGTACCGATATGTCAGAAAATATAACTTGCACTTCATTCTAGAGGAAATCCGACATGTCAAATACAAACTCAAAGCTACCACACAGTGGCTAAGTGGACCTTGGAAACAAATATAGAAATAAACATAACACAAATTAGTCACATACATATATATCACAATGGCGAAAACAGATATGAATATAACACAAAGAAGTGTACATCAAACTAGTGGTAAAACAAGATCCACTACATCACAAGAGAGTCGATAAAGTGCTAGACAAAAGAATAATTATACATCAAGGAGTCTATAACTCAAACGTATAATAACAGAAACTACTAATCTAAAGTAGTTAGTCAAAAGGATCAGATGATAATCCCTGATAAGATGTAACGACCGACTATTTTGGACCATTCAAATCGACAATAAATCCACACATGCTGGACTTGAATAATTCAAAACAATGGATTGTAAATGAAATTTGGCAAAACTCAGCATATACAGTAAATAAAATAATCACAAATCACAGACACAGAGTAATATAACAATAATGCAGCGGAAACAAAAGAATAGTAGTTCATGAAGCTACTATATATATATAACAGAGTTAAACAAGATACAACAGAGGTCTCGAATACATAGATATCTCAATACAATAGTCAAATACAAGATCTGAATACATTACTGGAATCAACTGAATAACTGAAAGCTGGATAGATAACTGGATCTCCAAGCGAAGCTCCAACTCCAACTCCAAAGGTGAGTCTCGAATACTGGTACGCTCAGTCTGACCCGAGCGTAAAGTAAAACACAAAACACTCGAGTCAGAATTAACATTCTTATATCAATAAATCCAACTCAAGTGAAATAACAACTGTAATACAAGTAACTCAAAGAATGTTTGGGATAACCATCCTCTAAGGATCCGTTAAACTATCTCCTATGTAGTAGTGTACGCTAAGTAGATAATGCCTATCAGTAATATAAAGTATCAAAATAGCGTTAAGGCGTTACCATTATCCCCCTAAACACATTTTATATAAGCGTCATAGTCTATACAGCACTGTAAACTCCACCATAAACTAGTGGGCTATCAGGGAGTACTCCATAGGTACAACACGAAACAAATCGTAGTGGTCGCGCATAGGGATACGAGTATGACAAGGCAAATGAGGAAATACCAAAGGTAGTGAAACTGCCGTTTGCCTGGTCCGGACAGGTGAGAACGCATCGCCACAAGGATCGCAACACCGCGAAACAACACTCCCAATTCAAGGGTGCGCATCAATCAAAAACAAGTAATGCGTAGTTTACGAAGAAGTGTGTCCGCTAGAGGTAGCTAACCTCACTGGCCCAGCACGGCTCCTGTTTAAGTCATTTCCAATTGGACACAAGTGTCTAGGTCATCCATTATCGTTCTCTTTCTTCAAATCCAGCAACGTCATAATTCCAACCACTTCATTCTGGATCACACTCCGCGTATAATAGTTATTAAAGTGGTGTTCGGTTTGGGCAGAGAGTATGTCCCTAACCGATCCCGGACTCTTCAATAACTACGTAATTATTACACCGATTGGTCATTTAATAAACTTTCAAAATAGTTTATATTTCAAAACCAAAATATCATTGCCATTTCAAAACCATATCAATACGATATCACTTTCACTTCAAATAAATCCATTCCCAAAATCATATCACTTTCCAAAGTTATATCGCTTTCGAAATCGTAAGTCTTTTAAAATCAAAACACTTTAGAAATCAAAACCTTGAAATTCATAACACTTTTAAACTATAGTTTGAAATCATAACATTTTGGAATTCATAACACTTTCCTCTTAAACAGTTTAGATATTAAAATTAGTGTATATAATAAAATAGTTTATAAAATAAAAAAAATAGTTTATATAAAATAGTTATAAGTTAAAATAGTTTATAATAAAATAATATATATTGAAAATAATTTATATAAAATAGTTTATATTAAAATAATTTATAAAGTAAAATATAAATAGTTGTCGATATAGTTTAAAGGTACTTTATACAATAAAATAGCTTCCACAAATTCACAAATCGATTCAAATTATCTCGACTTCCAAATTCAACTTAATTCAATCTCAATTCATAAATTTCGACTCAATTCAATTCTCAATAGATCATTTCGAATTATAACGATTTCAAATACAGATTTGAAACACAAAATAAACCATTAAATTTCAATATATTTCAAAGCTTTAGATATTCCACATTTCAAAAACTAAATTTGATAATTCCATTTATATCTAAATTTAATTTCATTACATTTAGTTCCTGAGATATTTCTTTAATCATTTCAATACATCTAAATACAACTTCAATTTACAAATTTATATAAACAAAATATCCCATTTAAATTTATACAAGTTTGAAATATTCATTTAAGCCACTTTTTAATCAAGTTCAAGTTATAAAACATATCTTAAAATTTCAAATTTAATAGATTTCAAATCAAACTTATTTAAGTATTATTATTAAATAATTAAGAATTCCAAGTCAATTTCAAATTTATCTTTCAACCTGAAACATTATAAACCTTATATTTGAAAATATAAATTTACATAAATAATCAAAACATATTTTTATATTGATTCAAATCAACTTTAATAAATCTTTAAAATCAATATTTATTAAAACCATATATTTCTTTTCAAAACCATAGAAATCATTTCAAATTATTTATATATAGACCAACGGTGTCTGTATATAATTTTCTACCCTATAGCCAAGTGATACAGATATTTATCACTTCAATCCGTAATTTAAATATATACGGGTATATATATATCATTTCAACCCGTATTCCCAAATTCAATTCAATTGAAAATCCCTTGGGTTTATCATTTCAACCCATAACGATTTTCTCCAATTCTAATGTCCGTTCGGGTATGTATCATTTCAACCCATAGTGATTCTATACTAACAGGGAACTTGCAGAGTGATAACAGATATGATAATAATATAACAGGCATATATCATCAATATAAATAACAGATAATGGTGTCAGATGTCACAGGTGAACTGATACAGGTAATAGCATATATATAATAGTGTAAATAACTAACATCAGCATATTTCAATTGGCAGGTAATGGGGTCAGATGTCACAGGCGAACCGATATAGGTAATAGCATATATATAATAGTGTAAATAACTAACATCAGCATATTTCAATTGTCGTTTCAATTGAAATCAAATTTAATAAATAAAAGAACATTAATCGTGAGTGATTGCTCACCTTTCGAGGCTAGATAGATTTGATAGGAATTGAGCTACGAATTCCAAAGTAATGCTAGATGGGCACGAATTTGACAACAGAGCTGAGAACAGGAATTAACGAAATCAAATCAGAGATCAATGAAGATAATTGATATAAGCGAACTTATATATTATAATTCTAAACCAATACCTTATATAAACTAATACATGGAAATAATATATATAACCAGTATACATTTTAAACCTTTACTAAAATCATAAATAAACATATATATATATATACACACACTTCCCAAAATATTATTATAAATATAAACCAACATAAAATATAAATATACGCATACCAAACTAAAAATTTCACATATTTTTATATAACTCAAGTATATCCTTCAAATCAATATATTTTATACTATAAGATCCATCCTTGTTATAAAACTAATATTAAATTTTTAAACACAACATATTAAATCAGACTCTATACACATATACATATATAATTATATATCACAAAAACCATTATTAAATTTTAAACCGAAATAGGATAAATCTCCATATATTTTCAAAACCGAACTCATGTATATATACTAATGTATATATACCTTCATACATCAAAAAAATCAATATAACGTACTTTATTATAATATACGTAACTTAACAGTTCACTTACAACAATTGCAACTGTATATAGCTAAAGTACCGTATAACTTCCATTAGCTTAAATATCTCTAACTTTATATAGCTAAAAAAATCAAACTGATACGTGCATACAAACTATCTAACTATATAACTATAGCTACTTATATAACTTTATATAAAAAAGAACATACACATCTATAAAATATAAGACAAGGAAACAAAGTGGCATTCAGATTGGAATATAAATATAACTGTAGAGCTTATATATATACAACTGTATAAGTAAATATATCTAACATATAAAAGGACTACAACCTAAGTAATATATACATAATATTTCTTTCATAATCACACAGTAGCATATATTTAGAAAACATTTAACTTTGGTACATATATATATGTTAAAATTTAAATCCAATAATATAAAATCCACATAACTTATATATAACTAACTGTAGACTATATATATGTAACTAATATATAAACTTTATATTTATAAACAGATTAACAAAATGAATAGCAGACCAAGTTAAAATATACTATATGTATATATATGTAACTTCCTATATACAATATATATAACCTACCAAATAAAACAGCACTGGCCAGAGCAAGCAGTGCGTGACGGGTATAGGTGAAGCGAGGCTCGGCGCGAGCTTAAGGCGGAGGAGATGCGGCTGCTGTGGGAGAAGGTGGTGGTTCGGTGATGTACTTCGGGCTGTGATGGAGGGAGGAAGAGGAGAAGGCCGCGGCCTTGTCAAGGGGTGATGGAGATGAGGCGTTGGCTGACATAGAGGAGGTGGAAGCAAGGGGAGCAAGGTGGAGGTTTCGGTGGTGGTGAGCAGTTCAAGGCGTGGATGGCTGACACGGTGGCGACAAGGTGGTTTCGGCAAGCGACTATAATGGTGATCGGATGGAGGTTCTATGCAAGATAAATCCACGCAGCTCTTTTTCTTCCCTTTTTTTTACGGAGAAGTGAACAAAAAGAGAAAAAATGAAAGGATGAGAGAAGAAGACGTGTAGTGAGAAGTTTCTCAACATATACATGCTAGCTTCAGTTTAAAAGAAATGAGCTGTCACCCTTATTTGTTTTTAAGAGCTTGGTCCAAATAAAAAAAAGAGTTAGAAGAGAAATGTCAGAGGGATGGGAGAAAACTAGGGGTGGGCATAAACCGCACCGCTATACGAAAACCGCCCACACCGAACCGCAAAAACGGTGCGGAAACCTGCATCGAATCTTCTCACCAAAGCAAATACCTTAAACCAGACCGACCCGCATCGATACGGTTCGGTTGCGGTTTGGACGATTGAACCAACCGTATTAAACCGGGCCGAACCGAATATTTCCACTAGTAATCTTATGATAGAAATATAATCAACTCCTATCTTATTTTAGATTCTAACGATGTTTATTCAATTTTTAGCATATGTTATTATATTAATAATATTCGCTGTCACAAAGGAAGAAGTTATAGTTTTGGTATAATATTTTTCATCTCATTTTTTTGTTTAAATGCTAATTATAATCTTATTCTAGTTATTTTCTTTGATGATTATGCATTGATTAATGTTGATGTTTGGTTAGTCTACTAAAAAAATCTCCCTTGTAGCTAAATGTCAAATTGAAATATTCATACAGTTAAGAACTGATCTTTCATTTCAGTATAACATTGTGTGTTTTAACCTTTAAGTGTAAAAGCTTTACACAGCTGCCTTCATAAATTGATTGTTGATGGAAGTAATTCTCTTATTTCATATTTAATATGGGTTCAAACCAGACCGGACCGAAACCGAACCGTATTATATTCAAACCGAACCGAAACCGAATCGTTTCATAGATTAGTATAATGGTTTGTATTTTTGATTAACCGTTTGATGCGGTACGGAAGCGGTTTGGACTCAAACCGCACCAAACCGACCCGCGCCCACCCCTAGAGAAAACGAGCAGCCTAAAGTGAAAGTGGTACTGCCTTGAAAAGGAAAAGCATCAGTTCTCTAAACAAATATATATATAATAATTTTCAAATGAACGAAAGCCAAGAGAGAATTAATGGACAACAATAAATATCAACAGGTAGGAATCGTGAAAGCTACACACAAGTCCACATGAATAATTGACGCAGCGGATTAATCAAAACAATGTAGATCGATGAAAGTAGCAATCGATGGATTGATGAATACTGAAATGCCCGAATTCGTTGTTCCGAAGATACCGAATTCTAGCTATCCCGAACTCGTTGATCGCGCACGATACCGGGTTCAAAGATCTGCGATTCTTCGCACGTTGATCTAGCGCACTAGATTCCATGAATCGGCTTCTGCAGTCGTTGAATCGAGCGCACTCGATTAACCGAAAGAGGAGATAGGAGATTACACTCGACTACCAATTTGGTGAAAGCACAAAGCTAACAAAACAAGACTTTTATTTCAAATCAACTAAACTATTACAAATGTGACACTCGGCCTATTTATAGGCGTTCAACTCAACAACAGAAATTACATCAACTCTTAAGTCGGTTCCGACTTATAGCCTCCAACTTACGACTTACCCAGTACACGACTTACGACTTAACAAACAGAAAATACATCACTTAGGTTGTTGCCGACATAACAACTTCTCACGGTTCAACTTAGGTCGTACGCGACCTAAAACAACGACTTAAGTAAGACACACGACTTACAAACAGAACGACCTAAAAACATGCGAGTTACAACATAAGATCCAGACGACTTATCAAATAACGACCTAACATATAGGTCGGCAGCGACTTAAGACCTGGCTTCAGAACTTCTTCCTGCGACCTAGCTTAGGTCGTAACTCCACTTCGCGACTTTCCATAGGTCGTATCTCGTCCCAGTTCTTCTTTGTTAGGTCGGAGACGACTTAAGCCTTCAATTTTCTTAGGTCGGAGACGACTTAAGCCTTCAATTTTCTTAGGTCGTAGATGACTTAAGTCTTCAGTTTCCTTAGGTCGTAGACGACTTAAGTCTTCACTTTCCTTAGGTCGTAGACCGCTTGTGTTAAGTAGTGAACGACTTATGCCTTCATCCTTGTTAGGTCGTTCAGACGACTTAAGGAACTTGTTAACTCGCAAGTCTTCACCAAGTCGTTGCCGAGTTACACTAGGTCATTGGGGCGACTTAAGGCTTTCGCTAAGTCGGTCACCACTTATGTCTTCAATTCTATTAAGTCGGTCACGACTTATGTCTTCAATTCTATTAAGTCAGTCACGACTTATGCCTTCAACTTTGTTAAGTCGGTCACGACTTAAGCCTTGGAAAATTATAGCTTGGCCTACATCATCCTCCCCTGGTTGAAAGAAATTCGTCCTCGAATTTGCACTTTTCTCCCTCGTAATACGCTCCTCCCCGTGATAAGGTACGAGATGCTTAACATTGAATACGTCCGACGTGTACACACCCTCCGGCAGCTTCAATTTATAAGCATTTTCATTAATCCGTTTGACGATTTCTACAGGACCAATTTTTCTGGCTTTCAATTTGTTATAAGCGCCCACTGGAAAACGATCCTTTGTTAACACTGCATAAACCATATCTCCTTCATTAAACTCAACACTTCTTCGCTTCAGATCTGCAGATTGTTTATACTTTTCATTTGCCTTCTCCAATCGTTCCTGAACGATTTTATGACATTCCATCAACCCTTCAACAAAATCAGCAGCTTTTTTAACTGTCCCCTTCGAGTGTGGTATTACCGTTAAATCCAACGGTCCCATCGGTAAGTTTGAAACCACTATCTGAAACGGACCGAAACCCGTACTACGGTTCACTGCATGATTATGAGCAAACTCTGCTTGACATAACTTCACATCCCAACTCTTCAGATTGTCTTGCACAAGACACCTCAACAAATTTCCCAACGATCTGTTCACGACCTCGGTTTGTCCATCCGTTTGCGGATGGTAAGCGCTGCTAAAGTTCAACTTTGTTCCCACCATCTTCCACAAACTTAGCCAAAAATGACTCAGAAATCGAGTATCCCTATCCGACACAATAGATTCTGGCAACCCATGAAGTCGATATATCTCTTTGAAAAATAACTGAGCAACATGAACATCATCCGCCGTCTTCTTACAAGCAATAAAATGTGCCATTTTCGAAAATCGGTCAACCACCACATAAATGGAATCGTTTCCACGCTGTGTTCTTGGTAACCCCAACACAAAGTCCATACTCACATCAACCCATGGTTTAGTTGGTACAGGTAACGGCATATATAATCCAGCATTAGTCGCAGTTCCTTTCGAAACCTGACAGATATGACATCGTTCCACAAACCTTTCCACTTCTTTCCTCATTGACGGCCAAAAGTAAGGCTGTGAAATCAACTGCAATGTACGATCTCTCCCAACATGTCCATCTTCATGTAGCTCTTTTACAATCTTCATTCTCAAACTACAATCAGGTATGCACAATCGATTTCCTTTGAATAGAAAACCATCCACCATCATAAACTCATCCGTTTCCCCATTCTTGACTTTATCAACAAACATCCCAAAGTAAGGATCTTCGTCAAATAATTCTGGTAACACGTCAAACCCTGTCACTTCGACCTTCATTGTAGTCAACAAATGATTCCTTCTGCTCAACGCATCCGCTACACGGTTCGTAATTCCAGACTTGTGTTTAACAACAAAAGTAAATTGTTGCAGATATGCAATCCATGATGCATGTCTCGCGGAAATCTTGTCTTGCCCTTGTAAATGCTTTAATGCCTCATGATCAGTGTAAAGAACAAACTCTTTCTGTAATAGATAGTGTCTCCAGTGTTTAATAGCTTGCACAACAGCATAGAATTCCACATCATATGTGCTGTATCTCATCCTTGCTCCTGACAACTTCTCACTGAAATATGCAATAGGATGCCCCCTCTGACTCAACACTCCTCCAATCCCAACCTTTGACGCATCAGTGTGTAGCTCAAACAACAACTGAAATATGGTAATATTAGAATTGGTGCAGACGTCAGCAACTCCTTGATCTTCCCAAAAGCATCCCCTGCTTTCTCTGAACATGAAAACTGTTTACCCTTCATACAATCAGTCACAGGCGCCATCACACTACTAAAGTGTGGAATAAACCTCCGATAAAATGAAGCCAACCCATGAAAACTCCGCACTTCCGTTATCGTCTTCGGTTGTGGCCAATTTCTAATTGCTTCGACTTTACTTTGGTCAACCTGTATTCCTTCTTCCGACACAACATACCCAAGAAATAAAACACTCCTCGCCATAAAAACACACTTCTTTGTAGCAGCATAGAATTGTTCTTCACGAAGAATAATTAACACTTTCTTCAAATGCTAAACATGCTCTTCTATACTAGCACCGTAGATTAGAATATCATCAAAGTAAACTACCACAAATTTCCCAATGTATGGCCTGAAAATCTGGTTCATCACCCTCATGAATGTACTTGGTGCATTCGATAGACCAAACGGTATTACCAGCCATTCATACAATCCTTCCCTCGTCTTGAATGCTGTCTTCCATTCGTCCCCTGGTCTATTGCGAATCTGATGATAACCGCTCTTCATGTCAATCTTAGAAAAGATTACGGACCCACTGATTTGATCCAATAAATCATCAAGCCTCGGCATCGGAAATCTGTATCTGACTGTGATCTTATTCAATGCTCTACTATCTGTGCACGTCCCCAACGTTCCATCCTTTTTGGGTACCAATAAGGCTGGTACAGCACAAGGACTTAAACTCTCCTGCACACGCCCCTGTTCAAGCAATTCCTCTACCTGCCTCCGCAACTCTTCATGTTCCTTCGGACTCATTCGATAATGTGGTCTATGCGGCAACATTGCTCCCGGAACCAAATCAATTTGATGTTGAATGTCTCTCAGTGGCGGTAACTCCTTCGGTAACTCATCTGGAAATACATCCTCAAATTCTTTCAAAACTGGTTTTGCTTCTTCTGGAATTTCAACCTCTTCACTACTCTCACGCCCAATCAACAAGAATACCTAAGGCTCCTCTTCAATCTCCTTAACAAACTCCTTTAAAGATAACAAAGTTTTTAGCTCTTCAATCTCTTCCGACTTACTTTCTCCTTGTGGTCTCTTCTTTGGAACTAAGATAATCTTCGTACCTTCAAACATAAAACTATAGCTATTGGTCCGACCGTCATGCTGTACTGCTCGATCATACTGCCATGGTCTTCCCAAAAGTAAGTGGCAAACATCCATCTCTACTACATCACACCAGATCTCGTCTTTGTATTTCTTCCCAATAGAGAATGGAACACGAACTCGTCTATCCACTTTCACTTCTCCTCCTTTTCTCAACCATGCTAACTTATATGGATTCGGATGTTTCTCTGTCTTCAATTTCAACTTTGTTACAGCCTTGGTTGAAACGATATTGTCACAGCTTCCTGCGTCAATCACGAATTTACACACCTTTCCCAGTATAGTGCATGTCGACTGAAAGATATTACTCCTCAACCAACTAGCTTCTTCCTGCTTCGGTGTCAAACATGATCTCCTCAGCATTAGATTACAACCTTCATCTCCTGATGCAATATCCTGTTCATCCTCCTCAACCAGACTAGAATATTCTCCATCCTCACCTTCAAGTTCAGCAATCATAGTTCGTTTCTTCGGCTTTGGACACTCATTGCTTTTATGACCCAATTCCTGACAATTGTAACATTTGAAACCATTGTTAACCTTTGCCTTCTTAGCCTCCTTCACCACTGGTCTACTAATAGGTTTAGAAACATTAGAACTCCCACTAACACCCTTCGCTTGATTATTGGAATTAGTAAACACACCACCTCCTCGGCGTCCCTGTTTCTCCCAAGCCAACGCTTTCTGATGTGCTTCTGCCACAGATCTTGGATCGAACATATTAACCATATCCTGAATCTGCATTCGCAACCCCCCAATGAATCTAGATGTCAGCTGCTCTTCCGTTTCCATAATATCATTCCTCGCAATAAGCTGATAAAACTCATCCGCATAATCATTAACAGTCTTTGTGCCCTGCCTCAAATTCTGCAAACGTTGATACATCAGAGATTGGTAATTGTAAGGTAAGAATGTTGCATTCATCAATTTCTTCATCTTCTCCCAAGATTCAAATTTTGACTTTCCCATTCGTTCACGTGTAAGTTTGGTTTGCTGCCACCATGCCAAAGCTCGACCCCTCAACCTTGTAGCAACCAACTTCACTCTACGATATTCTGGAACTTCTTTGAAGTCAAAAATCTCTTCAACATTAGCCACCCAATCTAGAAACTCCTCCGCTTGCATACCACCTTTGAATTCAGGAATTCCAGTCTTCATCCCCGACTCCCACTTGTGATCATACTCAGAGTGATTTCTTCCTTGTCCTCGTCCTTGTATACTACCACCATCATACTCCTCTTCAAAATCAGATGTATATCGATGTCGATTCTGACCACCAACATCTCTGCTACCATCACGTCTTCCTCCAACATCCCTTCTATCGACATTCCTCCGTTCTCGATCATTCTCGTTCCTCCCACGCCTTTGATCATCATCAACACTTCTGTCTCGATTGGAATGTGGCGAGACTCTACTTCCTCCATGGTTAGATTCAGGTGAAACCCTTCTCCAATTCTGATTCATTTCCAACATCATCTTCTCTAATCGACCAATTCCTTCATTAAGCTTTTCACTAAAGTTTTCATTGATTATTTGTTCTATCTCATCAGCTTCTTCTCTTCGATACAAAGCTTCTACATTTTGGTGATGATTAGCTCTTCTTGGCGGCATGACTTGAAACTTTACAAACTCTTCAATTCTCGGCTAACACTTTCAAAATGGTACCAAAGGATGTACACGGCCTTCACTTGCTTAGCTCGGCCAAAACTCTTCAACACTTCAAAATTCAAACACAATTCGAACTTTGATCCACAATGATATGGATTGAAATCTTCACTCTTGTTGCAAAAATATGATGAACACGATGAACACAACTTCAAACTTCAAATTCTCGGCTCCATGTCTCGATTTAGCTATGATTGGCTAAAACAAGCTCTGATACCAAACTGACGCAGCGGATTAATCAAAATAATGTAGATCGATGAAAGTAGCAATCGATGGATTGATGAATACTGAAATGCCCGAATTCGTTGTTCCGAAGATACCGAATTCTAGCTATCCCGAACTCATTGATCGTGCACGATACCGGGTTCAAAGATCTGCGATTCTTCGCACGTTGATCTAGCGCACTAGATTCCATGAATCGGCTTCTGCAGTCGTTGAATCGAGCGCACTCGATTAACCGAAAGAGGAGATAGGAGATTACACTCGACTACCAACTTGGTGAAAGCACAAAGCTAACAAAACAAGAGTTTTATTTCAAATCAACTAAACTATTACAAATGTGACACTCGGCCTATTTATAGGCGTTCAACTCAACAACAGAAATTACATCAACTCTTAAGTCGGTTCCGACTTATAGCCTCCAACTTACGACTTACCCAGTACACGACTTACGACTTAACAAACAGAAAATACATCACTTAGGTCATTGTCGACCTAACAACTTCTCACGGTTCAACTTAGGTCGTACGCGACCTAAAACAACGACTTAAGTAAGACACATGACTTACAAACAGAACAACCTAAAAACATGCAAGTTACGACATAAGATCTAGACGACTTATCAAATAACGACCTAACATATAGGTCGGCAGCGACTTAAGACCTGGCTTCAGAACTTCTTCCTGTGACCTAGCTTAGGTCGTAACTCCACTTCGCGACTTTCCATAGGTCGTATCTCGTCCCAGTTCTTCTTTGTTAGGTCGGAGACGACTTAAACCTTCAATTTTCTTAGGTCGGAGACGACTTAAGCCTTCAATTTTCTTAGGTCGTAGATGACTTAAGTCTTCAGTTTCCTTAGGTTGTAGACGACTTAAGTCTTCACTTTCCTTAGGTCGTAGACCGCTTGTGTTAAGTAGTGAACGACTTATGCCTTCAGCCTTGTTAGGTCGTTCAGACGACTTAAGGAACTTGTTAACTCGCAAGTCTTCACCAAATCGTTGCCGAGTTACACTAGGTCGTTGGGGTGACTTAAGGATTTCGCTAAGTCGGTCACGACTTATGTCTTCAATTCTATTAAGTCGGTCACGACTTATGTCTTCAATTCTATTAAGTTGGTCACGACTTATGCCTTCAACTTTGTTAAGTCGGTCACCACTTAAGCCTTGGAAAATTATAGCTTGGCCTGCATCAATAATTATGGTAATGACCATTCTTTTTACATCGTGGATAAATGAATGGATAGGGAAATAAAAAGGTTAAATGTTGAATACTGATACGGTTGACCGTTTTGCGGGTTTCGCCGCGTATCGGACTTCAAAACACAAAATTGCATATACCACAGAGATCAGCACGACGAGACGATCAAAACGGTATACATATATTAGTGGTATGATTGAATTATAAAAATTCGAATTTTCTACTAGCGGAAAATGCAGCAAAAATGGAGAAAAACAAGATCGACAGAGCTAAAGAAGTCTGAATTTGGAAAAACGAAAAATGATGTCTTAGTCAGAAAATGAATTAGAATTTTTCTATGTAAAAATATTCAGGTTTGGAAAACATTTTATTATCATCAATTTTAACTGATATAAATTGGAATAAAATTACACTAGAAAATAAACTTCCAAATTATCTGATGAAAATTTACCAGTTGCTATGACTAATTAGACGCTTTCCAAATATCAAATTTTTATTTCAAAATTTTATTGTTTAAAATTTCACAAAATTTCAACTAATTACGTTATTAAAATAGTTAAAATTTACAGGTCGTTACACTCTCCCCAACTCAAAACTTTTCGTCCCCGAAAAGGAAGGAGGTAGGAGAATAGAAACAACCAGAAAGAAAATAGATTGGAATACAAGTAAAACAATTAATTTAAACCATATAAATTTCAATTTAAATTAATTAATATTTGACAATTTGGTTAAATCCCTTTTAGTTCACTTAAGTTAAATAATCTATCTATTTCTAAATTCATTATCTTATTATCTAGTCATCCTCAATTAACAATTTCTAAATCATCAATTTGTATAATCATTTATCGTACTCATATTTTATTTAACAAATTTAATTCTTTTATTCCAAATTATTATTAAGTTTATTCCACTTAATATATCTTATTACATATATTTAAACCATATAAATTTCAATTTAAATTAATTTATATTCAATAATTGGTTTAAATTTAAGGTATTTCCATAAGTTGATCTAATTTCAATTTGTGAATTCTTTCAGAACAAAATTTATTATATTCATCTCATTCAATTAACTTATTATTCAATCATCTTTATTAGCATTTTTTTATAATTAAAATCTAAGTGTATAACATTTATTATAAACACTAAAATTTTATTTATAAAATCATTTTATATTGTATATTATCCAATTACATTTTAACTTCTGAATAATTTAGGTAAGTTATATTGAAATGCAATTTAGTACTATACAAATAAAATTTTCAAATTCAATTATTTCAAGTTTAAACATTTATTCCAAATTTTGGTTTCATCTTAAATCATAGCTTTACGAATTTTAAATTTCCGATTAACTTCAAATAATTTAGAGATAAATAAATAAATAAATAAATATATATATATATATACACACACTATATATATCAAATCAAATTTACAGCCATATACCTATATATTATAAATCAAGCCATACTTTAAATTTTTTGAATCAAATTCAATTTCCAAAACAAAAGTGTAGCAAAGCTACTGAATGGCCTCTCCACTTCGAAACTCGAAAATGAATGTCGATGATGCGGCCGTCATCACCGAAATTATTTTCCAACGATAAAGAGAAGAGTGGCTATTTATACTTCTTTAAAATCCTTTGGAAATGATTTATGCTCAGAAATACTTTATATAATATACATTTAAAACTTTAAAACCAAAGTTTGAAATCACCGGAAATTAAATTATCAATTCTTGTTTTAAATTTATTTAAATTTCCAAATTAATTTGTAACCATATTTTATAGTTCAATTATTTATATATGAAACAAAAGCCAATGATTATAAGATATATACAAAGTCAAATATTATTTCTTAACATCCAATTCAATTAACTATAAAATTTCAGAAAACTATACATATATATATAATATGATTATACAAAATTTCTCATTTACCAAGTTTGAAAACAATTATGGTGTCAGTATGCTCTGTTCAAGTGTTTTGGAGATCCTATCGATAGCGTTGATCAGACGAATCGATCGGAAACCCAAATCAACATCAACAACTCAAACAACACAATATATATTAAAATGTTTAAATATTAGTTTACAAAATACACTTCAAAAATGATTTGAAGATAAGTTGGAAACTAAAGACAAGATGATTAAATAACAGAATAAGGAAATGAATAAGCTTATATAAATCGCGGGCAACCTTAACCGGGTCAACCATGACTTAAAGAATAAGATCGATGTGGGGTTCTGGGGTAAATCTACATCAGATCTCAAGAGATAGAATTTGGGATAAAAAGAGATATATAGCATTGTCAACCGAGGATGCAGAAATCTTCGGTGAACCAATGCTAATTGTAAAGGAGTTTCACCCCTTTTCATATCATTCGAAAATTGGCGAGACCGCCTATTTATTATAAAGATCATTCGAAGTGGAGTTATGGGATACTCCAGAATCAAAAGAATATGAATAGTGAGGGATAAGAATGGATTTTGGAACCGCAGGGAACGTTCCAAAATTCAAAAGAAATCGAGTCAAAAGGAAGAGATTCAAGCTCGAACGAAAGTGATTCTGTAAATAAATTTACCATATATGCTAAGTTTTGCCTAGAGCCAAAGCTCTGATACCAACTGTAACGACCCACTATTTTGGACCATTCAAATCGACAATAAATCCACACATGCCGGACTTGAATAATTCAAAACAATGGATTGTAAATGAAATTTGGCAAAACTCAGCATATACAGTAAATAAAATAATCACAAATCACAGACACAGAGTAATATAACAATAACGCAGCGGAAACAAAAGAATAGTAGTTCATGAAGCTACTATATATATATATAACAGAGTTAAACAAGATACAACAGAGGTCTCGAATACATAGATATCTCAATACAATAGTCAAATACAAGATCTGAATACATCACTGGAATCAACTGAATAACTGAAAGCTGGATAGATAACTGATCTCCAAGCGAAGCTCCAACTCCAAAGGTGAGTCTCGAATACTGGTACGCTCAGTCTGAACCGAGCGTAAAGCAAAACACAAAACACTCGAGTTAGGATTAACATTCTTATATCAATAAATCCAACTCAAGTGAAATAACAATTGTAATACAAGTAACTCAAAGGATGTTTGGGATAACCATCCTCTAAGGATCCGTTAAACTATCTCCTATGTAGTAGTGTACGCTAAGTAGATAATGCCTATCAGTAATATAAAGTATCAAAATAGCATTAAGGCGTTACCATTATCCCCCTTAACACATTTTATATAAGTGTCATAGTCTATACAGCACTGTAAACTCCACCATAAACTAGTGGGCTATCAGGGAGTACTCCATAGGTATAACACGAAACAAATTGTAGTGGTCGCGCATAGGGATACGAGTATGACAAGGCGCATGAGGTAATACCCTAGGTAACGAAACTACCGTTTGCCTGATCCGGACTGGTGAGAATGCATCGCCGCAACGATCGCAACACCGCAAAACAACACTCCCAATTCAAGGGTGCGCACCAATCAAAAACAAGTAATGAGTAGTTTACGAAGAAGTGTGTCCGCTAGAGGTAGCTAACCTCACTGGCCCGGCACGACTCCTGTTTAAGTCATTTCCAATTTGACACAAGTGTCAAGGTCATCCATTATCGTTCTCTTTCTTCAAATCCAGCAACGTCATCATTCCAACCACTTCATTCTGGATCACACTCCGCGTATAATAGTTATTAAAGTGGTTTTCGGTTTGGACAGAGAGTATGTCCTTAACCGATCCCGGACTCTTCAATAACTATGTAATTATTACACCGATTGGTCATTTAATAAACTTTCAAAATAGTTTATATTTCAAAACCAAAATATCATTGCCATTTCAAAACCATATCAATACGATATCACTTTCACTTCAAATAAATCCATTCCCAAAATCATATCACTTTCCAAAGTTATATCGCTTTTGAAATCGTAAGTCTTTTAAAATCAAAACACTTTGGAAATCAAAACCTTGAAATTCATAACACTTTTAAACTATAGTTTGAAATCATAACATTTTGGAATTCATAACACTTTCCTCTTAAACAGTTTAAATATTAAAATAGTGTATATAATAAAATAGTTTATAAAATAAAAAAAATAGTTTATATAAAATAGTTATAAGTTAAAATAGTTTATAATAAAATAATATATATTGAAAATGATTTATATAAAATAGTTTATATTAAAATAATTTATAAAGTAAAATATAAATAGTAGTCGATATAGTTTAAAGATACTTTATACAATAAAATAGCTTCCACAAATTCACAAATCGATTCAAATTATCTCGACTTCCAAATTCAACTTAATTCAATCTCAATTCATAAATTTCGACTCAATTCAATTCTCAATAGATCATTTCGAATTATAACGATTTCAAATACAGATTTGAAACACAAAATAAACCATTAAATTTCAATATATTTCAAAGCTTTAAATATTCCATATTTCAAAAACTAAATTTGATAATTCCCTTTATATCTAAATTTAATTTCATTACATTTAGTTCCTTAGATATTTCTTTAATCATTTCAATACATCTAAATACAACTTCAATTTACAAATTTATATAAACAAAATATCCCATTTAAATTTATACAAGTTTGAAATATTCATTTAAGCCACTTTTTAATCAAGTTCAAGTTATAAAACATAGCTTAAAATTTCAAATTTAATAGATTTCAAATCAAACTTATTTAAGTATTATTATTAAATAATTAAGAATTCCAAATCAATTTCAAATTTATCTTTCAACCTGAAACATTATAAACTTTATATTTGAAAATATAAACTTACATAAATACTCAAAACATATTTTTATATTGATTCAAATCAACTTTAATAAATCTTTAAAATCAATATTTATTAAAACCATATATTTCTTTTCAAAACCATAGAAATCATTTCAAATTATTTATATATAGACCAACGGTGTCTGTATATAATTTTCTACCCTATGGTCAAGTGATACGGATATTTATCACTTCAATCCGTAATTTAAATATATACGAGTATATATATATATATATCATTTCAACCCGTAATCCCAAATTAAATTCAATTGAAAATCGCTTGGGTTTATCATTTCAACCCATAACGATTTTCTCCTATTCTAAAGTCCATTCGGGTATGTATCATTTCAACCCATAGTGATTCTATACTAACAAGGAACTTGCAGAGTGATAACAGATTTGATAATAATATAACAGGCATATATCATCAATATAAATAACAGATAATGGTGTCAGATGTCACAGGTGAACTGATACAGGTAATAGCATATATATAACAGTGTAAATAACTAACATCAGCATATTTCAATTGGCAGGTAATGGGGTCAGATGTCACAGGTGAACCGATACAGGTAATAGCATATATATAATAGTGTAAATAACTAACATCAGCATATTTTTATTGTCATTTAAATTGAAATCAAATTTAATAAATAAAAGAACATTAATCGTGAGTGATTTCTCACCTTTCGAGGCTAGATAGATTTGACAGGAATTGAGCTACGAATTCCAAAGCAACGCTAGATGGGCACGAATTTGACAACAGAGCCGATAACAAGAATTGACGAAATCAAATCAGAACTGGATCGATGAAGATAATTGATATAAGCGAACTTATATATTATAATTCTAAACCAATACCTTATATAAACTAATACATGGAACTAATATATATAACCAGTATACATTTTAAACCTTTACTAAAATCATAAATAAACATGTATATATATATGTATACACACACACACACACTTCCCAAAATATTAATATAAATATAAACCAACATAAAATATAAATATACGCATACCAAACTGTAAATTTCATATATTTTTATATAACTCAAGTATATCCTTCAAATCAATATATTTTATACTATAAGATCCATCCTTGTTATAAAACTAATATTAAATTTTAAAACACAACATATTAAATCAGACTTTATACACATATACATATATAATTATATATCACAAAAACCATTATTAAATTTTAAACCGAAATAGGATAAATCTCCATATATTTTCAAAACCGAACTCATGTATATATACAATTGTATATATACCTTCATACATAAAAAAATTCAATATAATGTACTTTATTATAATATACGTAACTTAAAAGTTCACTTACAACCAAGGTTTTAAATCTCCCCGAGATCAACCGAGATGAAAATCCGAGATATTAGCCAAAATTCGAGATTTGGCAGCTTGGTTAGTTATAAGTCTTTTAAATATCGCCCGAGACAGCCGAGATATTTGCCCGAGATATTGGCCAAAATCCGAGATTTGAAACCTTGCTTACAACAATTGCAACTTTATATAGCTAAAGTACCGTATAACTTCCATTAGCTTAAATATCTTTAACTTTATATAGCTAAAAAAAATCAAACTGATACGTGCATACAAACTATCTAATTATATAACTATAGCTACTTATATAACTTTATATAAAACAGAACATACACATCTATAAAATATAAGACAAGGAAACAAAGTGGCATTCAGATTGGAATATAAATATAACTGTAGAGCTTATATATATACAACTGTATAAGTATATATATCTAACATATAATAGGACTACAACCTAAGTAATATATACATAATATTTCTTTCATAATCACACAGTAACATATATTTAGAAAACATTTAACTTTGGTACATATATATATGTTAAAATTTAAATCCAATAGTATAAAATCCACATAACTTTTATATAACTAACTGTAGACTATATATATGTAACTAAGATATAAACTTTATATTTATAAACAGATTAACAAAATGAATAGCAGACCAAGTTAAAATATACTATATGTATATATATGTAACTTCCTATATACAATATATATAACCTACCAAATAAAACAGCACTAGCCAGAGAAAGCAGTGCGTGACGGGTACAGGTGAAGCGAGGCTCGGCGCGAGCTTAAGGCAGAGGAGATGCGGCTGCTGTGGGAGAAGGTGGTGGTTCAGTGATGTACTTCGGGCTGCGATGGAGGGAGGAAGAGGAGCAGGCCGCGGCCTTGTCAAGTGGTGATGGAGATGAGGCGTTTGGCTGACATAGAGGATGTGGAAGCAAGGGGAGCAAGGTGGAGGTTTCGGTGGTGGCGAGCAGTTCAAGGCGTGGATGGCTGACACGGTGGCGGCAAGGTGGTTTCGGCAAGCGACTATAATGGTGATCGGATGGAGGTTCTATGCAAGATAAATCCACGCAGCTCTTCTTCTTCCCTTTTTTTTATACGGAGAAGTGAACAAAAAGAGAAAAAAATGAAAGGATGAGAGAAGAAGACGTGTAGTGAGAAGTTTCTCAACATATACATGCTAGCTTCAGTTTAAAAGAAATGAGCTGTCACCCTTATTTGTTTTTAAGAGCTTGGTCCGAATAAAAAAAAGAGTCAGAAGAGAAATGTCAAAGGGATGGGAGAAAACGAGCAGCCTAAAGTGAAAGTGGTACTGCCTTGAAATGGAAAAGCATCGTTCTCAAAACAAATATATATATATAATAATTTTCAAATGAACGGAAGCCAAGAGAGAATTAATGGACAACAATAAATATCAACAGGTAGGAATCGTGAAAGCTACATGCAAGTCCAGGTGAATAATTATGGTAATGACCATTCTTTTTACATCGTGGATAAATGAATGGATAGGAAACAAAAAGGTTAAAAGTTGAATACTGATACGGTTGACCGTTTTGCGGGTTTCGCCGCGTATCGGACTTCAAAACACAAAATTGCATATACCACAGAGATCAGCATGACGAAACGATCAAAACGGTATATAGATATTAGTGGTATGATTGAATTATAAAAATTCGAATTTTCTACTAGTTGAAAATGCAGCAAAAACGCAGAAAAATAAGATCGACGGAGCAAAAGAAGTCCGAATTTGGAAAAACGAAAAATGACGTCTTAGTCAGAAGATGAATTAGAATTTTTCTATGTAAAAATATTCAGGTTTGTAAAACATTTTATTATCATCAATTTTAACTGATATAAATTGGAATAAAATTACACTAGAAAATAAACTTCCAAATTTTCAGACGAAAATTTACCAGTTGCTATGATTAATTAGACGCATTCCAAATATCAAATTATTTCAAAATTTTATCGTTTAAAATTTCACAAAATTTTAACTAATTACGTTATTAAAACAGTTAAAATTTACAGATCGTTACATAAGAAGTCAAGCAGGAGCACCTGAAATACCTCGGTCTGACCCGAGTATTATTTAAAGAAGAAAATAATAAAAGGATCAGTGTAGCTATAAATATCAGATAAAATGATATAGGATAAGGGATATGACAAAAAACGTATGATAACATAAATGTCATACTATGTCATGTATACATCAAATAACAACAAAAATCATACAATATCTCAAATCATCTCGAAGCACCAAAAAGAATCACATTCTTTAAATAATTCACCAAAACACAAATATTGGCAAAACATATCAATGCCAATCCACGAAAATTGGTGAAACACAAATTCTAGAAATCACAACCAGGAATCCAGAAATCTTGAAAGGGGGAAGGCCTATCACAAACGGGAGCATGAAAACTCACCAACATGTGTATCACAAACGGAACGCTATTCCATGGGTCGCTAACCCAATAAATGAACCGAATATCGATGCACCCTAAAAGATACGCCTCATGCACAAATTCGGCCGTGGTACAGTTCCCCACGCGGATAAATGAGCCGAACATCGACACACCCTAAAAGATAAGACTCATGCACAGACTCATTGAGCTGATTGCTCCACGAACGGTCCGAAGACCATAGGTTGCTACCCCACCAAATTGAACCGAAGTTCCACAAACGGGGTTATAAGTCCCTACACAAATAAAGAGACATCGCACATCGCTAGTCTAAATCACAAAATGATCATCAATGATCGACAAGTGTAAATTACACTAAGCTAGTAAATATAAGAGTTTAGCTTCATGTCCCATAACCACTAGCTTAACTCAAATATTTACGAACAGACTGTAGACTTCCACTCAAAAATTGTCACAAGAGTTCAATCGAACAAGTCCAAGAATTAACCGACGAAGTAAACGCAAGCGTTTCATACCACTTGTTTTACTAAGGCGTTTAATTAGATTTCTCATACGAATGAGGTAAAGGTTTGTATATACTAATAGATTAGAAAACGGTTTTATAAACGAGCTTTGTATTAAAAATAGAGTTGAAATCATCATTGTAAAAGAGTTGAATATTTACTACTAGTATAAAAACCTTTGTATTTTAAAGTGACAAATCACAGAAACGATTGTAGAAACAATCAATCATCAAAAATTCACATACGAAGACGTGAATCAAATCCATATAAGTCGATACCGAATCCATCAAAATGGATATTCCCAAAAATCCCGAAGAAGAAGTCATCAAGTTCAATAATAAATGATAACAACAAATCGAATCAACACGAATCGATTAAAAATTGGAAATCCACACAAAATAGGTAAATTTGGCTGAGACAAGCAGATTCAGACGTCTAAATTTGATATTTCTGACGTCTAAACCTGATGCTCCGGCAATATTATGCCTAGGACAATGATGGCCAAATCATATCGGAAACGATTGGATGTGTGACAATTGCTATGGGTTTACGCCAAACGACTACCCAACCTTAAAGACACACCGATACACTCCGACCAACATGTCCAGACATCCATATAAGGATTTTCATAGATTTTGATTTCAAAACACCAAAAACTGGAATATTCATCAAACCAATTCAATTCAAAGGCAATGGAGAAGAAATAGATGTTAGGAATTCATACCCAACGACTATCAAAGAAATGGACATAGATGTGAGTTCCAAAAACTCACCTTTAAACCCAAAAACGATGAAGGAGAAGCTTGAAAGCAAAGGAAGATCAACTACTCTTCAACTTCAACTCTAGTAGCTTGAATCTAAGCTCAAAAGAAGAACATTTCCTAAGTTAGGTTTAGGAAATTTGTGAAATTAAAGAGAGAATGAGTTGGAGAAGATGAAGAGGATGCTTACCTAAGCTTCTCTCTGATTTTGGAGCTAACACTTGGATTCTAGTTTGAATGTGTTTTCAAATAGGCATTCCAAATAGCACTATCCACATAGACTTTTCACTAATTCGACTGTTTTTCTACGAATAGTGACTTTTTCGGACTAAAATCCGACTAACCATGCTATATTTAAATTAAACATTTAAATATACGAATCGTGAAATATGCGGGTTGTTACAGACTCCCCTCCTTAAAGAAATTGCGTCCTCGCAATAATTGATCGGATAATAAAAAGTAACAACCATAAAAGCATATCAACACAAAAGAAAAATTGAAATAAGAAGTTCACTTTAAAAGAGCACGAAAGAGTAAGTCCGGATGTTTTTGCTCGTTGAATTCTCAAGATTCCCAAGAGAAATCCTTAGGATTTGAGGACCATAGAACTTTCACAAGAAGAATATCTTTATTTCGAAGGCGTTAAACCTCCGAAGCAATGATACGAATAGAATGTTGCTCATAAGTCAAATTTGGTGAAACTTCAATTTCCTCTATAATACCAGGCTCAAGATTAGAATCAGAATCCCGAGGGTATTTCCGTAGTAGAGAGACGTGGAAAACGTCATAAATAGCAACAATTTGAGCCGGTAAATAAAAAGGCGATAAGCCACGAAACAAATACGTTCGGTGATGGAAAATGGACCATCATATCGAGGTGCTAACTTTCCCAATCGACTGGAACGCACAACACCCCTCATAGGTGAAACACACATGAAAACAAATAAAATCTAGACCTAAAACCAGTCTCTCACCGGCTTCAAGCCAACATAAAGGAAATCGGCACAGCCTTCCGTAGAGTGCCTCGAAAGATGCCATACCAATACAAGACTAGAAGCTATCATAGGAAGAAAACTCAACAAGAATACGATCTTCCCAACTTCCACCAAAATCAAGAACACATGCACGAAAGAAGACCTTCAAGAGTTTGATTCACATGCCCGGTTTGTCCCACGGATTGAGGACGATAAGCGGTGCTAAAATTAAGCTTTGTTCCCAAAGCTTTTGAAGACCTTTCCAAAATCCACTAGTAAAATAATGGATCACGATTGCTAACAATAGAAGTAGGAACTCTATGTAATTTAACAATTTCTTTGACATAGAGTCTAGCCAAAAGATGAATGGTCCAAAAGAGATGGATGAGCCTCACGGCTACACAAAATAAGAGATGAACATAAATTGGATTCATGATCTCGAATCTCACAAGTGGATAAAGTCTCGAGATCATTCCATTTGGATATCATCAAAGAAACAACTGCTTGTTGCTTACAACTAAGGGCATCGGCAACTCGATTACCCTTTTCCGGAGTACAAAGAATATCAAGATCATAAGATGCAAGGAACTCTAGCCAACATTGTTGACGCAAATTAAGTTCCTTTTGAGAAAGTAAATATTTCAAAGATTTATGATCGGAGTAGAGAACAAATTTCTCTTCCAAAAGATAACGACAACAAATTCTAAGAGCGAAAGCAATAGCCACGAGCTCTAGATCATGAGTGGCATATCTAGTCTCGACAAGCTTTAATTGTCAAGAAGCATATGTAATAACACATTCCCATAGCAAGAGAATGGCACCCAAACCAATACGACTAGTATCGGTAAAAACAATAAAGTTTTGATTCCCTTCGGGAATCGCAAGAATAAAAACATCGGATAAGAGTTCTTTTAAATGATCCTCTTTCCCGAAAAGCTAAAACATTCAAAATTATAATTAACTTTATGTAATCATCTTTTTAGAAAAATTTACTTATTACAAGTCAATTTACTGTGTCTGTCTGTCTCATCATAGCGTTTAGGAAATTCCTATCGATAACGTTGATCAAGGGCATCGACCAGAATTCTTAAAGCACTCAATGGGCAAAACAACACAAAATCATCTTCTTTATGATAAAAACATCTCTTAAAAACTTTACGAATATTCTTTACTCGTTTTAAGAACAAAAATCCAATTATACTCATAAATAAATCTTATTAAAAAGATTTGCGAATTTTAAATTGTTGTTTTCATCCATAATCAATAAATACAAGGATGGTCTCATTGAGATATTCGCAGAATACTCGATTCATAAGATGGATGAAATAAGATGAAAGGTTCGTCAAACCGAATGATATAACGAACCACTCACAAGAATCATAACGAGTGCGGAATGCGGTAAGTGGAATGATACCCTCCGCAACTCGTAGCTGATGAAAACCACTGGCAAGGTCGAGCTGAAAAGACCTTAGCACCACACAATAGATTGCTTAGGTTGTAATCCTAAGACAAACTCAAAAATACCGGAAAATTCACAAACTACATGAATGAGAGAAATAACATTCTCCACATCATGTAGGTTTAAAGGATAAAATGATATCACCAAATCTGGAAATCAAAATCATTAAGAACAAAAGAAATCTTCTTAACAGGTTGAGAATGTCGAAGATATATAGTCCGCTCAGGACATAGGATGTGGGCTACATAATGATTAAGCCAATCCTTTCTCAAAAAATCAATTCCAAAGCCTAAGTAAATCAGCTCGGAAAGAATAATCACATAAAATAATCTCGACATCTTCATAAAGTAAACTGAGTGTTGCAGATCCATCAATCGGATTCGCAATTCTCAGTGAAGTCATCAAGTCCATAATTTTTAAAGAAAAAGAATCAACAAGTTTTTTTGATTTAAAATAATGAGATGAACCTAAATCAAAAAGAACTCGAATAAGATAATCACAAAACAAATATTGTCAAGGATAGAATGATAAATACCTTGACCAAGAGAAGTGCTAGTAGAGGTTTGCACAACATTTAGCTTTCCCTCCTTCTTGCTTGAAGTATGGGACACACAGATATATGATGACTCAAACTTTTGCAATAGCGACAATAAAGGGGTTTCAGACACTCATTTGCATTGTGGTCTATAGAATCACAATTGTAGCATCGCCCACGACTAGTGGTAGGAGTCTTTGCTACAAAAGTTTCTTGCTTCCCTTTCTTGTCGGGATTGGGGCCTTTGAACTTAATAGGCCTCTTCATGTTATTGTCGAAGTTCTGTTTGGCACGCACAACTTCAACATCACTTTCTCAATCGGACTCTTCAAGCCGAAGAGCGATATCAGCAAGCTAATCGAAAGAAACTTCCAGTTTCAAAAGTAAAGGCTTTTTGAGGTTCTTATTCAACCCATAGACAAACCTCTGATTTTTCTTCAATGGGGTATTAATATACTCGACCCCATATTTAGAGAGAGATTCAAAAGATGCGACGTAATCCGTCACAGAAGATTCATCTTGAACAAGGTCAATAATGCGTCGAGCTAAAGTTACCTTTTCAGCCTCCGGCACAAACTTCAATTCGAATCTTTCTCGGAATTGCTCCCAAGTAAGATCCACTTCGATAATTTCAGAAATCAAAAGCTCATACCAATCTAATCTTTCTTGGAGCATACTAGAAGCCACTTGGACTCGAAGTGAATCAATAAGATCCATGCGGGAAAAGATGCGATCGCATGATCTAAGCCAAGCTTGGATTTCTATAACAATTTCGGATCCCTTGAACGACCTTCCATCCAAAGCCGTATAGTCTCTGCACAAGCGTGCAAACCAAGATTTAGGGTGAGTTGGCGTTGGAACGGGTCCGGCAGCTCGGGCATTGTTCACAAGATCTAAAAGTTGTTGAGCTGACATAAATACTCCATCTTGAGGAGTAGCACTAGATTGACCGGCGCTGGGATAGCCTGGTCTAACCATTTCTCTTCTTTAAGAAAGAAAGAAAGAAGAGGAAAACGGTTATTCTCAAAATGAATATCAAACAACCTTGATTGATAAAACAAGGCATCACAAAAGAAAATAGGATAGAACAGTACGAAGACTCGAATTAAATCCTATGCCACGATTCCTAAGGAAGACTTAGGACAATGATCCTTGCTAGATTATTCTACATTGTTCCAAAGTTTGGCTCTGATACCTAGCTGTGACGCCCCACCTCTATACTCATGCTAGCCAAGAACACTACGGAGTAATGCCGTCGACTAGCGCGAAGAATAAGGCTGTTGAGGAGCGACCATTTGTGTAATTTCTTTATGCGAGTACCGATATGTCAGAAAATATAACTTACACTTCATTCCAGAGTAAATCCGACATGTCAAATACAAACTCAAAGCTACCACATAGTTGCTAAGTGGACCTTGGAAACAAATATAGAAATAAACATAACACAAATCAATCACAGACATTCATATCACAATGGCGGAAACAGATATGAATATAACACAAAGAAGTGTACATTAAAGTAGTGGTAAAACAAGATCCACTACATCACAAGAGAGTAGATAAAGTGCTAGACAAAAGAGTAATTATACATCAAGGAGTCTATAACTCAAATGTATAATAACAAAAACTACTAATCTAAAGTAGTTAGCCAAAAGGATCAGATGATTATCCCTGATAAGAAGTCAAGAAGAAGCACCTGAAATACCTCAGTCTGACCCGAGTATTATTTTAAGAAGAAAATAATAAACGGATCGGTCTAGATATAAATATCAGATAAAATGATATAGGATAAGAGATATGACAAAAAACGTATGATAACATAAATGTCATACTGTGTCAAGTATACATCAAATAACAACAAAAATCATACAATATCTCAAATCATCTCGAAGCACCAAAAAGAATCACATTCTATAAATAATTCACCAAAACACAAATATTGGCAAAACATATCAATGGCAATCCACGAAAATTGGTGAAACACAAATTCTAGAAATCACAACCAGAAATCCAGAAATCTCAAAAGGGGGGAAGGCCTATCACAAACGGGAGCACGAAAACTCACCAAAACGTGTATCACAAACGGAATGCTATTCCATGGGTCGCTAACCCAATAAATGAACCGAACATCGACGCACCCTAAAAGATACGCCTCATGCACAGATTCGGTCGTGGTACAGTTCCCCACGCGGATAAATGAACCGAATATCGACGCACCCTAAAAGATATGACTCATGCACAGACTCATTGAGCCGATTGCTCCACGAACGGTCCGAAGACCATGGGTCGCTACCCCACCAAATTAAACCGAAGTTCCACAAACGGGGTTATAAGTCCCCACACAAATAAAGAGACATCGCATATCGCTAGTCTAAATCACAAAATGATCATCAATGATCGACAATTGTAAATTACATTAAGCTAGTAAATATAAGAGTTTAGCTTCATGTCCCATATCCACTAGCATAACTAAAATATTTACGAATAGACTGTAGACTTCCACTCGAAAATTGTCACAAGAGTTCAATCGAACAAGTCCAAGAATTAACCGACGAAGTAAATGCAAGCGTTTCATACCACTTGTTTTACTAAGGCGTTTAATTAGATTTCTCATATGAATGAGGTAAAGGTTTGTATATACTAATAGATTAGAAAACGGTTTTATAAACGAGCTTTGTATTAAAAATAGAGTTGAAATCATCTTTGTAAAAGAGTTGAATATTTACTACTAGTATAAAAACCTTTGTATTTTAAAGTGACAAATCACTGAAACGATTGTAGAAACAATCAATCATCAAAAATTCACATACGAAGACATGAATCAAATCCATATAAGTCGATACCGAATCCATCAAAATGGATATTCCCAAAAATCCCGAAGAAGAAGTCATCAAGTTCAATAGTAAATGATAACAACAAATCGGAACAACACGAATCGATTAAAAATTGGAACTCCACACAAAATAGGTAAATTGGGTTGAGACAGGCAGATTCAGACGTCTGAATTTGATATTTCAGACGTCTAAACCTGATGCTCCGGGCAATATTATGCCTAGGCCAATGATGGCCAAATCATATCGGAAACGATCGGATGTGTGACGATTGCTAGGGGTTACGCCAAATTACTACCCAACCTTAAAGACACACCGATACACTCCGACCAACATGTCCAGACATCCATATAAGGATTTTCGTAGATTTTGATTTCAAAACACCAAAAATTGGAATATTCAGCAAACCAATTCAATTCAAAGGCAATGTAGAAGAAATAGATGTTAGGAATTCATACCCAACGACTATCAAAGACAGTGTTTTAAATCTCGGATTTTGGCCAATATCTCAGGAAAATATCTCGGCTATCTCGGGCGATATTTAAAACACTTATAACTAAATAGGCTGCCAAATCTCGGATTTTGGCTGATATCTCGGATTTTTCATCTCGGCCATCTCGGGGAGATTTAAAAGCCTGATCAAAGATATAGACGTAGATGTAAGTTCCAAAAACTCATCTTTAAATCCAAAAACGATGAAGGAGAAGCTTGAAAGCAAAGGAAGATAAACTGCTCTTCAACTTCAACTCTAGTAGCTTGAATCTAAGCTCAAAAGAAGAACATTTCCTAAGTTAGGTTTAGGAAATTTCTGAAATTAAAGAGAGAATGAGTTGGAGAAGATGAAGAGGATGCTTACCTAAGCTTCTCTTTGATTTTGGAGCTAACACTTGGATTTGTAAAAGAAACTAGGGCTTAGGAATTTCTATTTCCTTTTATCTTCCCCCATTTTTGCTAAAACTCGAAGGTATTAGGAAATGAAAGTGAATGAAGAGAAGAGGGGGTGGAGCTAGGTCTTATGTTAGGTTATTGGGCTGAAACCCAAACCCAAAGCCCTAAGTGAAAAATAGCAAAATTCACTCAACTTCAAACATATCGATGTTTATACTCAAAAAAGTCGCAAACACCATTTTGAACTGAATGGAATTGGTCTTGAGTCCAAATTTTTTAATCTCAATTTCAATCTTCATTCAGACGTCTGAAATTTCCAAACCAAACGTCTGAATTTGGAAAAATTTGAGATTTCTAACTTCATTCAGACGTCTGAAATGAACGATTCAGACGTCTGAATCTGGAAAAATAGAAGTTGTCTAGAACAATATTCAGACATCTGAATCGTCTATTTCAGACGTCTGAAAATTATAATTTTAGCCTATTTCCTTTCTAGTTTGACTCGAGCAATTTCAGACGTCTGAACGACCCATTTCAGACATCTGAATTCCTGTTTGAATGTGTTTTCAAATAGGCACTTCCAAATAGCACTATCCACATAGACTTTTCACTAATTCGACTGTTCTTCTACGAATAGTGACTTTTTTGGACTAAAATCCGACTAACGATGCTATATTTAAATTAAACATTTAAATATACGAATCGTGAAATATGCGGGTTGTTACAAATCAAGATTAGATATGGCATTAGGCAATGCTGAGCTATTAAATAAAATACCAAACATAAAAGTAATAGTTTTGTCAAGCTCTACCAGTGATCACTGCCCCCTATACATTCAGTTTAATGATGAAAAACAATCACAAAAAGGAAAACCTTTCAGGTATGCAAACCATTGGCACTTAATAGAAGGTTATGAAGAAGTAGTAGATTTTAAAAAAATTTAAAATACCCGAAGGAAGTCAAATGTATCAGTACATCATGATGGTCAAACAAATGAAAAACAGACTGAATGAATGGAATAAAAAAAGGCCAAAAGCATAAGATGAAGTAATTAAATTACAAGAGAAGTTGGAAAATCTGCAATATCAACTAGAGGCTGACCCTCAAAATGAAGTGCTGAATTCAGAATATTATTCCAATCAAAAGATATTAATAAAGCAGTTGGAAAAACAAGCCATTTAATTGAAGCAGAAAGCAAAAGAAAAATGGATGATAGAAGGGGATGAATGTAGTAATTTTTTTATACCAAAATGTCTCATAGGAAAAATCAGAATAATTTATTAAACTGTCTAAATGAACAGGGGGAATCACTGAAAGCATACATGAGCTGGAGAAAAAAGCTATAGCATATTTTACAGAGACATATAATGGAGATCATACACAACAAATACATCACATCCATTGCCGAAGATGGATATCCAGAGAAGGAGCTTGCATGTTGATAGCTAACATTGCTGAAAGGGAATTGAAGCATGCCACTTTCTCTATCCACAATGACTCCAGTCCCGTACCCGATGGTATGAGTGCAACTTTCTTCAAAGTGCACTGGGTAAACCTAAAAGAAAGCATGTTAAAAGGCTACCAAGAAGCTTTAAATACTGGTGAGTTTATCCAAGAAATTAACCACACATTTATCACCCTCATCCCTAAAGTTAATAAGCCAGAAAGGATAGAAGAGTACAGACCTATAACATGCTGTAATGTCACTTACAAAATTCTTAGCAAGATTACCTGTATGAGGCTAAACAAATTTTTACCAAAGATCATATTTTAGTGTCAAATTGCATTTATTAAGGGGAGAATTATACCTGAAGACTCATTAATGGCCTATGAGCTAGTAAGAGATTTTAACAAGAAAGGATAAGGTAGAGTGTGTATGAAAATTGATCTCCACAAAGCATATGATAAAGTCAATAGGAAATTCATTCTACACATGTTACCTGAAAAGGGTGTTCCGGCCAAACTTTTAAAACTTATCACTCATTGCATATGCACACCTACATTTTCAGTAATAATTAATGGAATATCTAAAGGATTTATCAAGTCCAACAGAGGGATTAGACAAGGAGATCCCTTATCCCCCTATCCTTTTGCTATTGCTATGGAATGGTTTTCATTACAAATGGAGCCAGCCAGCCGTCAGTCTCTAATTAAACCCATTTACAAGATACAACTTGAAGTCAATCACTTAATATATGCAGATGACTTACTGGTAGTATTTAAAGCTAATTCTATTGCTCTGAAAACAATAATGGAAATTTTTAAACAGATGGAGATTCTAGCAGGTCTTAAACCTAATGAGCTTAAAATTAAATGCTATATGAATAAGTATTGCAAGAACATAGTAGAGATTATATCACAGCTTGGGGTGGGAGAATGAGAATTGCCAGTAAAATATCTTGGAGTGCCTTTGTCTAACAACACAATAACAGATGCTAAGTGTGGCAAACTCGTAGACAAGATAAGAGAAAAGCTACAAGGATGGAGATCTAAACTATTATATTTTGCAGGAAGAGTGGAACTAGTGCACACTGTCATAACTTCTAAGATTAGGTTCTGGTTACAAACATTCCAAATCCCTGATTGTTCAATTGCTAAAATCAGCTCAGTATGTGCCAATTTCATATGGAAAAGGGGAGTGCACAAGATAAGCTATACTTTTTGAACTGAAAAAAGTTTATGGCCTTAAATTAGCATAGAAAATTCTTTACCTAGAAAATTTATGGGCCAAATGGATGAGGGCTAGATATTTGAAAGAAAATTTCTAGACAGTTAAAACAGACAATAATGCATCAATAACATGGAAAAACATTCTCAAATACAAGGAGCTACTTAAAAGTCTAGTAGAAAGGCAAATAGCTAATGGTCAAGACACTGACTTATGGAGAGACCCTTGGATTAACAATAAAAGTTTATTAGATAGACTGGGATGGGAAAGCTATTCAGCAAACAACACACCAAAAACTCAAGTATCTACCATAATCCACAATCAGAACTGGGCAACAGAAAAACAAATAATTACCAGAAATTTCAAATAAGAAATAGAGGGACTGCCACTATACACAGACAGAGGAAAAGACATATGGGCTTAAAAAGTAACAGCAGAGAGCAATTTAAAATGAAAGATGCATGGGAAGATAGCCGACAGCACCACCCAATAGTGCAATGGCATGAGGTAATATGGAGCAAATCTAACTGTCCCAAAATGTATCACACCACTTATAAAGCTATTAAAAACAAACTGACAACTAAAAACAGACTTAAGGGTTGGGGGATTATAGATGATGATACATGCAATCTATGCAAAAAAGAAATTAAAACTCACAAACACCTATTCTTCAAATGTAAATATAACAAGTGGGGTTGGGCTCTACAAAAATTAAAGAACTTGCATACAAAAGTAGTAATGAGCTTAGAGGAGGAGATCAATTACCTGAGTGGCCGGGCATACATCACGAAATTTATGAAGGAAATCAGCAAAATTTTGCTGACAACAACTGTTTGGCACCTCTGGCGTGAAAGGAACGTAAGGGCTTTTAGCAACAACAAAGAAAAACAAGAGTTAGAATTGTTAGATAGCATATAGAGAGATGTAGCTATAAATATTGGGAGAATCAAGAAAATTACCAATTTAGAGGCACGAGAAAGACTACAACTGGCGAACTGGAACTTGACGGCTGAGAGGCGAGGAAGTTGAGAAGTGATCTTGAAACCGCCATAGCTCCGGAGTTGAACCCTATATTGCAAATTGGGAAAGTTATTTGTTATGTTAGTTTATGTCGATCTATATGCTGAGTTTCTACTTTATTTCTTGTATTGCAGATGTTGTATTAGCTATTGGGCCGCATAGCCCAATTATATAACCATCAACCCATTTTCAAATATATATATATATATATATATATATATATATATAGACACATACATACAAAACTAATTTATTTTTTTATATTTGAAACCAGTAAGAAAGATAATATAAATTTTTTTATTTAAACAAATCATGTTTTGTTTAAAAAATAAACGGTTTTGGTTTGAGAAATTAGTTTTCTTTTTAAGTTTTAAAATTTAACCTTTTTCCTGGTCAAAAATAACTTTTGATCAACACACACACACACGGATTATAATGTTTACATATGTTTAAAAGGTTTTGAAATATATATGTATATATTTTTTAAAATTGTTTTTTAATTGACCAAATATGATAATTATGTAAAAAGACAACATGATATGTGTGAGCATATAGACATGAATCATAAACAAGTTCAAAAATCATAACTTATGCCAAAAAAGATCCTACTGAGAGTCGCTACGTTGTTTTGAATAGTCTTTCCACTTGGAGCATTACGGTCTCCTTCTTTTTGATTTGCAACTTCAAAGTGATGGTAGCACCTAGGGTGGATGTTATCGGCTAGGTATAATAGTGAGCTAAAAGATGTATGATTAATATGGAGGCTATGTTATTTATAGTCATTAGCCAACACCTTTCTTTCTCTATTTTCTTCTAGATCCGAATCATGCCAAAGTCTTCCCATTCTACTTTGTGGCCAGCCTAACCTTATAGACAGATCTAACCTTGTAGACCAAGCGTGATCAACATGCTTTTGACTCCACTTGAATCATTAATTAATTAACTTTTGACTTAAAAGTTGATTAAACGGTTGTACAACTTTATACAATGTTCTGTCCAATTTTAAACCTAAAATAAATAATTAAACTTAACCAAAAATATTAATACAACATTTGTATTAATTTATTTTGCAATAATTATAAATTAATTTCCTTGGTTTAATTCGGTATTAATTAATAACGTGGTTGTATTGGCTCTCTGGTGTGAATTTGATCCGTATTCATATTTAAACACTTTAAAAATCAAAGTCTATACAGACTTTGCTGAACTACAATATAGGGCCAAGTTTTAATTGTTTCTTGCGTATTTTTAATTATTTCTTGTGTAGTTTAGCAAAGTGTGTAATATTCAAATTAAAAATATGGTTTTTATATCCTTATATGTTTTTTAATGTATAAAACCTAGATTATTAGTCATATTGCAGTTTATTATTGATAATTTGTTATTTTGCATTTTTTTTCCAAATATGTACAAAGATTAATCATTTTACAAAATTATCCAAACTATAATTTTTTTTGTAATTTTTCTTATAGAATGGTGCATTAGAGTCACTTTTGAATTGCATTAATTATGTATTTTCATAGTTTACATGTTTGTTTTCAAAAGGATAGGTTTTCAGCATTTTCTTAAAACACATTTTCTTTTAATATTATATATATATATATATATATATATTAAATAAAGAGTATACTCCATATCTTTTCAAAACATAGTTTACAGTTTTTGATTATTGAATATACGCTTTTGTCGATTTTGAATTTGCAATAACTATGTTTATACATTTCATGATTGTAGGAAGAGTGATCATATATACAGTTTTCTTTAACTGATTTCAGTTGTTAACGATTATTGAATAATTAATTTCATAACATGAAAAGTGGAAATTTGGTATGAGCTGGTAAAATAGATTAGTGTGGTGGATTACAATTTCTTAATAGCACACCTAACCAATACTATCATTCGTCGACCAATTTAATTTCAATTTTTAAAATGCGGTAACTTTTGATAGATTTATCAGATTTAAGAATTGTTCTCGCTATTAAGTCAAAAATCTAATTACTTTTCCAATTATACCCATTGTTAATACATAAAAATAAAAATTTTAAAATCATAACCTTTATATGACAATTTTAACTGCATTCAGACAATGAAGTAATAATTTCACTGCATTTACATAATTTTTTTACAACTTTTAATTTCGTGCTATATATGAAATTGGCTTTTAACTACATATTTATTATCATTTAACTTACTTGAATGGATTTTGATTGATTATTTGAATTATTCTTGCATTTGAATAGTTTAATTGTATATATGTATGGTAGACAAAATCTTAACACTATTTTGCGGATGAAATTGATTTTCAGGTGCATATTTACTATTTTCAACCTACTTTAATGGATTTCAATTAGTTATTCTATTGACGCAATTATAATTGCATTTGAATAATTTAACTGCATTTATATAATGTAGTTATATATTTTTACTACATATTCCATATGAAATTATTTTAACTGCATTTATTATCTTTCAAGCTACATGGATGAATTTTGATTAATTATCTGAATGATGCAACTATTGTTACATTTGAACAATTTAACTGCATTTATGCAATGCACCTATAATTTTAATTACATATTACATATGAAATTGATTTTTAAATGCGTATTTATTATCTTTTAACCAACTTGAATGGATTTTGATTAATTATTTGAAAGACTATAGTTTTGAGACATTATGTTTGAAGTTATGGTTTAATGTAAAATCATATTATCGACATGTGTTGACTAGATTCTTCGTCAACCTCAAAAATGTGTTCACAAGGATATATTAGCAAGGATTTGTAGCTAATATCTCAGTTAAATCAAATAAAAATAAAGCGATATTAATATGCAAAATAAAAATAAGGAGACCACTGTTTAGGGTGGTTTAACAAACAAGGTCTACGTCCACTGTGAGGAGCCTTTTATTATACTACTTTGATTACAACAACCTAAATTACAGAATGAAGTTGCTAAGAATACAAAGGCATTCTCCATTTAGGCTAGTAATTTTCAACCCTTCTGAATTTGCACTGCAAGATGTATTTATAGTAGCTAAACTCATTTCTTGGATGGCTAAGATTGGTTTGATCAAGCCTAGGAAATACTCTAGACGATTGTAGGTGATAAACTGTTAATGTCGTGCCAGTTGGAACTCCAAGAAGTGTGTATGGCACGAAGACAGTTGGCATGCTATACCATGGAAATGCCCTCAAAACACGGTGGATGGCATGGGAATATTAGGTGGCTATAACAGAGGTACTAGGGCGTTAGTTAAGTACATAGAGGGATGGCTAAACGGCGACGCCATTGTCAGATGAGCTGCGCTAATGTAAGCCAACCTTTTGAAGAAACGGCATGTGAGGGGCTTTTCATAAGTCGGGGGGAGGCTTGATGCTTGTAGACATAGTTGAGAGAAGCTAGGGGTTTCTTGCAAGTGGAGGTAAGCTAGCATAAGGATGTAGCGAATGAGGAGGCTTTTCTGATAGCTCGTTGGTTGGCCAAGCTTACCACCGAGAAGCCCCAACTTCTCGAAATAATCTGCCTTGACCGTGCCACCCGCTTTTCTAGAAAGGGAAGACCGATCGTCCATCATGTCAAAGTAGATAGGGTATATTATGAATGGGCCTGGCTGGGCCGGCGGGTGGGATATGAAGAGGACAGGTTGTGCTCTAGACATAAATGACATATGGGCTCTGATTGCTCCTACTTGAGTTGGATTGGTTGAGGAGACAAGCCATGTGATATTTTCGCCATTAGAAATAGAGATGTTTAAGTAGGTAAGCCCACTTCTTTATTTGCAAGAAATACAAGCAATATTCCGCTCTCAAGCCCATGTCCGTACGTAGGGCGGGCTTTTTATGCATTAATGCCACATTAAATGCGACGAAAAATGTCATTAGGCAAATGGTAGAGATGACTTGCTTTCACATACTATGTAGAGGTAGATCGCTTTTTTAAAGTGGGGATTTGATAGGCGCATATACCTAGACAATTCAGATCTTCTCATACGTGGTGAATCCATCGGCCCACTTTGTCTCCCTTCCCGTATATATCCTTTCCCATTTCTTCGTTCCAACCTTTACTGGACTCTCAAAGTTATTCTGCCATTAAGAGACCGATGTCGCTTCCCATCTCTTTAGAAAATTTGAAATTTTCCTTCAAATCCATCCAAATAATCTATAAGTGATTCTCCCTTGACTCTAATCCATGTATTGTTCATGCTATGTTATTTGTTTGGATGTCACCTTTTCTAAAAATTAGATATTAACTTTGGGTCCACATTTGTTGTTTGAGTTGTAAAGCAGGTTCTTATCATTGATTTTTTATATGTTAGGTCCCTACTTTTTCAACATCACACCCGATAAATAACTCCAGCCACCAACTAAGTTAATTGCCATCTTTAAAATATGATAACATTTTATAGATTAATCGGAATTATGAATTTTGTTCACCATTAAATCACAAATCTAATAAACTTTCCAATGATATCCATTGTTGATCCTAAAAATAATATTTTTTTAAATCATAATTTTACATAGCTATTTTAAATGCATTTTTATAATACAGTTTTAACTACATTTATGTAATGCAGTTTGTATTACCTCTTTATGTAACTGCATTTTTATGCTACATTTATTTTAGATACATATCTTTTATACAGTTGGTTTTAGTTGCATTAAGATAATGTAGTAATTATCTTTTAACCTAATTGAAAAGAATTTGTTTTTGAATTAGGCGTTAGTGATTGCATTTGAATCTTTTGACTGCATTTACGTTGTGTAGTAATAATTTTGGCTACATTTGATAATTTTATTCATTCTTAATGCACTTTATAATTTAAATTCATGAATAAAATGTAGTTATATATGAATGCTTTAATAAAATGCAATTACATTTTAGCTGCATATTTTGAATTAATTTAACTGCATTTATTTGATACATTAATAACTTTGGATTGCATTTGATAATTTTATTCAATTATAGTACAACTATAACTTAGGTGCATTAAGAATACATAGTCAAATTTAAATGTATTAAGAAAGTGCAATCAACTTTACTACTTCAACTAGAAATAATGATGCTCCATCAATTAACACTTTCACTTTTTCATATCACAGTTTATAGTCTTCATTGCTTCTGTTCACTATGCCTATTTGGCTGCATAACACTTCAATTCTTACATGCTCACTGCACTGGCCGTAGTTTGATCTGTTGGATGGCATTAGTTTAGTTCTTTTGCACTTATGAATGCACTCATAACACTGCTTCAGTTCATTGTGCTTGCTTTAGTTATAGTAACATCTTTGCTCCATGCATCTTCATACAGCTGTATTCATACATGCTCACATCCATTCATACATTCGTCACATAGAGTGCATAACACGGTAGTTCATTTCTAATGTGTTGCACCAATACATTTGCATGCACTTGCTCGTTGGAGCATGAGATTCAAAAGCACTTTAGTACATTTGCATATATTCGCTGGCTGTAGTACATCTACATACAGTCCATTAAAAATTTGCTCTATTGCCACCAGTAAAACCATATATATTCACTGGCTGTAGTACATCTACATACAGTCCATTAAAAATTTGCTCTAACGCCACTAGTAAAACCACTTCGACAGCATCAACATCTGTCTAGCACTATGCTTGAATTAATTTAACTATATATATGTAATGTAGTAATAATTTTGGCTGCATTTGATAAATCTATATAATCTTAATGCACCTTACAAATTAATTGCATTAAGAAAATGCAGTTATATTTATATGCTTTAAGAAAATGCAGTTACATTTCAACAGTATATTTTGAATTAGTTTAACTATATTTATGTAATGTTGCAATAATTTTGACTACATTTAATAATTTTATTCAATTTTAATACATTTATACATTAACTACATTAAACAAATGTAGTTAAATTTTAAATGCTTGAAGAGGATGCGATTATGTTGTAACATCATTTTTAAATTAATTTAACTGCAGTGATGGTAATAATATAGGCCTTAATTACTAATTTGATATAATATTAATACACATTATAAACTAACTACATTTAGGAATGTAGTTGTATTTGATCTTAATGTAGAATTTAACTGGATTAAAAAATACAGTTATAACTGCACTAATATAATGCAATTGTAATTCTGCATATTTATTATTTTTGAACCTTGTGATTTAAATGATGCAATTATAATTGTATTTTTAACGATATAGTTTTAAATACATTATTTGTAAGGAAAAAATACAATTTTTCAAAAAAATTGTATGATAAGACATTTATAATTGCATAAAACATATCATTTAAAAGATGATAGAATTTATGATTTAATGGTGAAAATGATTTATTGATATGATATTTCTACAAAAAGTTATTGTATTTTAAAAATTGAAATTAAAATAGGATGTGAAATATTAATATTGGTGTGAAAATTATAGCTGGTTGCAAAGGAAAATCGCGGCCAGAGACCTAATTTACATAAAATTATTAAGAAGGGTATTTCTTATATTAAAATTATTTATTGGGACTTGACATGCAAATCCCCTTAAAATGAATTTTTGTTGGCAATTTTCCTTTGGCTTGCATGTTGTGATAATGACCTTTTAGGATTTTTCACCCATTGTTATAAAAACCCGCCCTTTGATGAACCTTCTAAGCGAATGTTCTCAGCCATCGACGTTTGACAATCATTGTTGTGAGCTGTACAAAAAGCAAGAGAAACACGAGACTTTTAGGTGCCATCTCTATTGAACCGCCTTCACTTGATTAGTAGCTGGAAAAATTCAACCTAAACTTGTAAGTAGGTCTAGGTCGGCTAGTAGGTCACATTAACATGTGGGTTAGGGTTTCCCCTAGGCCAAGTTACAATATTTTCTTAAATGGGTTGGAGGTGGTTCGATAAACTAGGCGACTTGTTATTAATTGTAGATAGTTGAATGTTCTTCCATTAGTGGTCGGCAGATCATTCCATCGGGGGCATCCACGGTCCAAGAGGACCGGATCGACCTTAAACATTTTTGGCCGACTTTGGTTGTGATAACCTTTCTCTCATGTATCTGCTTTTTGAGGACAGACCCAATAACCCCCTGATGAGCTAATGTTCCCGGTCACTCGCTTACATGAAGGGCAGAGCAACCTTCCTTTACACCAATTCTTTATCAGGTTTTTAAACGTACATGAGTTGGTGTCGAGTCAACTATCCTCAAACAGCTTTAAGCTCTTGACCGGGCTTTGCATGTTTTGCCGTAAGTTGCGTCTTCCGAAGCCTAATCGCATACTTATCTACTTGATCTTCGAGCTTTGCCAATAAGTATGAACCAAACTGACTGGTCACTATCATCTTTAGGGTATGGAAATGCCCTATTTGTTCTATAGTCTCCCAAGACAGGTGTCAACCTATAAAGAATGATTCTTTTTCGTTCCTATGGCCATTAACACAGACCTTGAGACTCGGGTCTTTAGCATGCCTTGTAAGTTTTCCTTCATTGTTTTCTTGTTTAAGAATTCTTTAATTTTGATCTTATAATAACCATTTCTTTTTTTTCGCAGCAATCCCAACGAGGACCGGGGTGAACTCTTCCACATACGAGGAATACCATCGCCTAATCAAGGCGATCAAGGAGCACACACAAAACCTATCGATGATCCCGAATGATACCAATCTTTACTTGGTTGAACTGATAAGCCCAGGGAAAACCATGAGAGGAGGATCTTCCATATCCATGACCCAACCGTGTGAATAGCTAGACTAACTAGTATTGTGATTAGAGAGGAGAGAGCCAGGACCATAAGGGTTGAAGTTGAGGACAAAGAAGGGACCGCTGAGTTGGAATCCAGCCGAGGTAGGGGGGATGATCGAGGGAAGTTGGAGTCTTTTAACCTAGCCTTCTTGGAGGGCACTATGGTCCCTCATCGTGATACCTTAATAGATTGCTCGACGATTAAGCTTATCGCATATACCGACAGCTCCCTACTGACAAGTGAAAGGGTAAAGATTTTTCCATCGATGGATCTACCTTTGCAAGAGGGGTGATGGTCATGGAGGGTCGAGAGGTGGATGAGGTGGAGCAGAGGAAGTTATCTAAGGGCATCGGGTGTTGGCATTGAAGAGCGTGAGGAGCATCCTAGCGTACGGATTCTCCTAGAAGGTGGATTTGATCAAGCCAGAATCGAGGGGGATAGGCTTGAGGTGGTGCGGTCGACTACTCTAAAGACGGTTAAGGCAGATGACGGCCTTCGAATGTTGGCATAGGTGTTGGCTAGGGTGGCAACGAAAGCCATGTATAATAAGCGTCAGGTCCCGTCAGGATGGGAGACTCATCCCTTGGATAAGATCCTCAACTCTCAGATTTCAAAAGCTTACTTGGTAAGGGTAGCTACACTTGATAAACAATCTCTTCTCTTTTCAAGACTTGTACTTTGACTACTTGTTATATAGGCCATGATGTGAGCCTATCGCGTTCACTCATGTCTGGCATATCTAACTAAGCAGTTGGAGGAGGTGAGGACCGCACGTCAATAGGCTGAGGAAGAGAGGGTGGAACTACAGAAGAGGGCTCAGGATGTGAAAGGTGGGAAAAGGCTTCCGAGAGAAAGGCTTTGATGGTAGAGGAAGCTTGGAACTCGGTTGAGCAGGCTAGGGAAGTTGCTATCGACAATCTTGCTACGGAGAGGAGGAGGATTTAGGATGAGCTCTAACGGGTAAGGGAAGACCTAAAGGTAGTGAATGGGCTGAGGGATAAGCTTCAATGGCACCTAAGCTGCTCCACTCAGGAGGAGGTATCGGCCTTGAATGCCCAATGGGATGGTTTTAGAAACTAGGCTGGGCTAGTTACAAAATGGGAAAGTAAAGGTAAAGTCAAAGTCATCATCATAGTAGAATCCACAAAGGCACGCCATCATATATTCAATGGAAACAAATATGCAATACTAATGCTTGTCCTTTATTACAAAATTCTCAGTTGCAATTTTCCCTAATAACCATGGATCCCCAATTCAAAGCTTTCTTTACAAAGTGGAAAAAATTATTAAAATGAATGAGGACTTAAGAAATTCGACCCCTTCTGCATGGTGGTGCATATCTATTCATAGAGAATTTGAGCTATTGGATCCTTGATATATGACATTATATTAGAAGCCATTGGTTGTGATTAGTCCATGTGGCATATGATTGAATTCGACATGTGGCACATTTATTTAATGACAACCCTTAATTTAAGATCTTATGTGACGGTTCCTCTAAAATCTTCCACAATGGTTTCAACTTTTTATTTTTAAGACAACAAGCGATTCCTCTAACTCATTGCGAATGGCATGGATTTGTGATGGATTTTATTTTGTGAATTGGGCATGACAACGTCTTGGAAATGTTTCATGACGGCTTAAATCACCTCTTTCTACACCTATTTTAGGATTGCTTTTGATTACATGTTGGAACTCCTAAAATATCAAACAATGGCTTTATTGAACTCCTCGCAACAACTTTACTTTACTATTACATAAGAATTTTTTTTCGATAGAGGATGATATGTGATGCAGCGCAATCTGCTGATAGCTTAGATCGCGAGCAACCTAACGAGTTGATAAGTCGCTCAAGTGACCTTACGAGTTGTGAAGCGAGTTATGTCAGGCAAAACAAGCAACGACCTAGTAATGGTAACGAGTTAAGTTTAAGTCGCTCCAGCGACCTACTGGGACAAGCAACTGATTGTATCGGCCAGATTGCCTTAGGTCGCTCTCACATGCCGCTTTCTTTAGGTCGCGAACGACCTACCATAAGTCGCGAGGCATAGGTCACTCCTGAAGCTCGAAGCGCGGATTCCTTATGTCGCTGCCATATTGTTAGGTCGTGATGTCTTTAGGTTGCAAGGCTTTGAAGAGGTGTTATTTTATGTTGCTGAAGATATGTTACATGCTTAGGTCGTTCCAGGTGTGATGTCATTAAGTCGCAAATATGTTGAGCTGTTGTATTGTACTGTATTGATAAGTTGCATGGATGTTGTACATATTGTTAGGTCGTGCAATGTAACTCGTGTTGTATTTGCTTTATGTTGTTCTGTGTTAGGTCGCAGGTATGTTTGTATGTGTAAGACTTAGGTCGCGCATGATGTTAGGTTGCGTGTGCCTGTGCATCTTAAGACGTGTAAAGTGTTGTGATGTAACCCTATAAATAGGGATGGTGGTGTCATTTGTAAGAGTTGGTTGATTTTGAATAAAACTTTGTTTGAGTGCTTTGTGCCTCTTCTTAAATTGGTAGTTGAGTGTGATCTCCTATCTCCACCTTCGGTATTTGAGTGTACTCGAATCAATGATCACTGAAGCCGATTCACGGAATCAAGTGCGCTTGATCAACGTAGAAGAATCGTAGATCTTTAAACACGGTATCGTGCGCGATCAACGTGTTTGAGATAGCTAGAATCCGGTATCTTTTGAGATCAACGGATTTGGGCGTTTGGTATTTTTCAATCCACCGATTGCTACTTTCATCGTTGTATCCGTTTTGATTATCCGCCGCTGCGTCATTTGGTATCAGAGCTAGACTTAGCCAATCATAGCTAAGCCGAGTCTTGGAGCCAAGGAGAAGATTTTGAGGAGTTTCAGCCGAGCCAAGGAAAGTGTTCAACTTTGTGCCGAGTTAGTGAAGCCGAGCTACATCAAGCAAAGCCGAGCTAAGTTGAAGTGTTCAAGTTCAGATTTGTTCGAGGCCGAGAGTTAAAGTTGTTGAAGATTGTTTGATTCGACAATGCCGCCGAGAAGAGCTAATCGTCATCAAAATGTTAAAGATTTGTACAAAAGAGAAGATGCCGAACAAATGGAACAACAAATTAGCAACAAATTCAATGAGAAGTTGGATGAAGGTATTGGTAGATTGGAGAAATTGATGATTGATATGAATCAAAGTCAAAGGAGAAGGTCGCCAGTCTCGAACCATGGAGGAAACAGAGTTTCGCCATCGGTTACGGAAGCGAGGAGGGTGTCGCCACAATCTGATCGAGGTAGAAGAGAATCATCAGTTTCGATGAGAAGAGATCACCATGAGTATCGAGATGAAGAAAGAAGAACTCAACGTGAGTTTGAGTATGAGCCATATCGTGATGATGAAAGACATAGTAGAAGAGACATGCGTGATCGAAGAGATGTTGATGGTCGAGATCGATACCGAAGTACACGTGTTTATGATGAAGAGAGTGACAGAAGTAATATTCATTATCGAGATCGAGACCAAGTGCAAAGTGCATATCGGGATGTTGAAGATGATCGACGATGGGAGTCAGGGATGAAAACTGAAATTCTAGAATTCAAGGGTGGTATGCAAGCTGAGGAATTTTTGGATTGGTTATCTAATGTTGAAGAAATTTTTGACTTTAAGGAAGTTCCCGAGCATCGGAGAGTTAAGTTAGTTGCTACACGTTTGAGAGGAAGAGCTATGGCATGGTGGCAACAAACTAAACTTACACGGGAGAGGATGGGAAAGTCAAAGATTGAGTCATGGGAGAAAATGAAGAAGTTGATGAAAGCTACTTTCTTACCATACAATTATCAATCCCTTATGTATCAACGATTGCCGAATCTGAGACAGGGAACAAAGTCAGTGAATGATTATGCGGATGAGTTTTATCAACTTATTGCCAGAAATGATATCATGGAGACAGAAGAGCAGTTGACCGCTAGATTTGTTGGAGGATTGAGAATGCAGATTCAAGATATGGTGAATACGTTTGATCCCAGATTTGTTGCTGAAGCACATCAAAAAGCTCTAGCTTGGGAGAAGCAAGGTAGGAGAGGTGGTGGAGTGTTTACAAATTCCAACAATCAAATGAAAGGGGCTAGTAGCAATGCAAATGTTTCCAAGGCTGTTGCAAAACCGATTGTTAGTGAAGTTACTAAGACCAAGGTCAATAGTGGTATCAAATATTTCAATTGTCAGGAATTTGGTCACAAAAGCAATGAATGTCCGAAGCCAAAGAAGCGAGCAATGGTAGCTGAGGTTGAGGATGAGGATGTAGAAGCTGAATGTTCTAATTCACCACATGTTGAGGAGGAAGAAGAGTTGTCAGGAGATGAGGGTTGTACTTTAATGATGAGGAGAAATTGCTTGACACCAAAGCAGGAGGAAGAGACTAGCTGGTTGAGGAGTAACATCTTTCAGTCAACGTGCACTATCTTGGGAAGGGTTTGCAAGTTTGTTATTGATGCGGGGAGTTGTGACAACATTATCTCTACAGAAGCTGTGAAGAAGTTGGCATTAAAGACTGAGAAGCATCCGAAACCTTACAAGTTAGCTTGGTTGAGGAAAGGTGGGGAGGTGAAGGTTGGACGAAGAGCTTGTGTTAATTTTTCGATTGGGAAGAAATACAAAGATGAAATTTGGTGTGATGTTGTGGATATGGATGTATGCCATTTGTTGTTGGGGGAGACCATGGCAGTATGATAGAGCTGTGCAACATGATGGACGTACCAATAGCTATAGTTTCATGTTCGAAGGCACAAAAATCACTCTAGTTCCTAAGAAGCGACAACAAGAAGAAAGCAAGTTGGAGGAGATTGAAGAACTTAAAACATTGCTATCTTTGAAGGAGTTTGTTAAGGAAGTAGAAGAGGAGCCTAAAGTATTTTTGTTGATTGGACGTGAAAGTAATGAAGTGGTTGAAATTCCTGAAGAAGTAAATCCAGTGCTGGAAGAATTTGAAGATGTATTTCCTGAAGAGTTGCCAACGGAGTTACCACCATTGAGGGACATACAACACCAAATTGATCTTGTTCCAGGAGCTGTGTTACCACATAGACCACATTACAGAATGAGTCCAAAGGTGCACGAGGAGTTGAGAAGGCAAGTGGAAGAGTTTCTTGAACAAGGGCGTGTGTAGGAAAGTTTAAGTCCTTGTGCTGTACCAGCATTGTTAGTGCCGAAGAAGGATGAAACGTGGAGAATGTGTACTGATAGTCGAGCACTAAAAAAGATTACAGTGAGATACAGATTTCCTATGCCTAGATTAGATGACTTGTTGGATCAACTTAGTGGAGCTACTATCTTTTCGAAGATCGATTTGAAGAGTGGTTATCATCAAATTCGTATAAGACCAGGGGATGAATGGAAAACAGCGTTCAAGACACGTGAGGGGTTGTACGAATGGCTGGTTATGCCGTTTGGTCTTTCGAATGCACCTAGTACGTTTATGCGGGTGATGAATCAGATTTTTAGACCATTTATTGGGAAGTTCATGGTGGTGTATTTTGATGATATACTGATATACAGTGGAAGAGCAGAAGAACACTTGCAACATCTGAGAGAAGTGTTGATGATACTGCGACAGGAACAATTTTATGTTGCAACAAAGAAATGCGTGTTCATGACGCATAGTGTTTTATTTTTGGGATATGTTATATCAGAAGGTGGTATACAAGTGGATCAGAATAAAGTCGAAGCAATCAGAAATTGGCCACAACCCAGAACCATAACAGAAGTTAGAAGTTTTCATGGTTTAGCATCATTCTACCGAAGATTCATTCCACACTTCGGTAGCGTGATGGCACCAGTTACTGATTGTATGAAGGGGAAGCAATTTTCATGGTCAGAGGAAGCAGGATTTGCTTTTGAGCGGATCAAGGAGCTTTTGATGACAGCACCAATTCTAGTATTACCAGATTTTCAATTGTTGTTTGAGTTACATACTGATGCATCTAAAGTTGGAATTGGAGGGGTGTTAAGTCAGAGGGGACATCCTATTGCATATTTCAATGAGAAGCTATCGGGAGCAAAGATGAGATATAATACATATGATGTAGAGTTTTATGCTATTGTGCAAGCCATTAAACATTGGAGACACTACTTGTTTCACAAGGAGTTTGTGTTGTACAGGGATCATGAGGCGTTGAAGCATTTGCAAGGGCAGGATAAAATCGTAGCTAGACATGCTTCGTGGATCGCATACTTGCAACAATTTACATTTGTGGTGAAGCATAAGTCGGGAATTACGAATCGAGTGGCAGATGCATTTAGTCGAAGGAATCATTTGTTGACTACAATGAAGGTTGAGGTGACAGGGTTTGATGTATTGCCAGAATTATTTGTTGATGATCCTTACTTTGCGAAGTTTGTAGATGAAGTCAAGGAGGGAAAGACGGATGAGTATGTGTTGGTGGATGGTTTTCTTTTTAAAGGGAATCGATTATGTATACCAGAATGTAGCTTACGAATGAAGATTGTGAAGGAGTTGCATGAGAAAGGTCATGTGGGTAGAGATCATACATTGCAGTTAATTTCACAATCATATTTTTGGCCTTCTATGAGAAAAGAAGTTGAAAGATTTGTGGAGAGATGTCATATTTGTCAAGTTTCCAAAGGGACAGCGATGAATGCGGGATTGTATATGCCTTTACCTGTGCCTACTAGACCTTGGGTTGATATCAGCATGGATTTTGTTTTGGGTTTGCCAAGAACTCAGCGAGAAAATGATTCTATATTTGTTGTGGTGGATAGATTTTCGAAAATGGCACATTTCATAGCTTGTAAGAAGACAGCTGATGTAAGAGTCCAAAAACTCGGCCTTCGAAAATCGGCACCCGTACTTCACTTGTACTCAAAATGCCGTAGATTCAAACGCCGAATCTGGCTTCCCGGAGCTATAACACAATTAAGTAAATAACACAGCGGAAGAAAAGAATAATACATTGATATACAATATCTGATTCAACAGAGTGATACAATGAATATCAATATACATCAGAGATATGATACAAGAAATAGCAGCGGAAAAGAAAATGATAACAACAGCAGCGGAACAATATCAATAAAAATGATAACTCCAAAATGATCTTCAGACCAGAATGAATCCACAACTCCAAGATAAGCAACTCCGATGAATGAACTAGCTCCAGATAATCTACTAAACCTGAATATCTGAAAAGAAACCCAACTCTAGACTGCCCGTGTGGAAAATAGTGGGCACCCAGAGTTTAGGAAGGGAACAATAAACTCCGGATCAGTCATGGGACTGGTGTGAGCAACAAAAACAGTTTTATCTTTAAACAAACACAAAGGGTTTTAAACATTGAAATCCGCAATGCTTTTAGAAAATGAAACTACCATAAGACCTCCCGCCACACACACAATGCAAACGCAGAATTGGAGGAGATTTCTTCTTATGATAGTCAAACATGCTTACTACGCAAATCATTGGATATTATCATTAGTGCATAGTGCAGAAACATTTCGAAAGTATAATATTAATCTTAGCCAACATACGACCAGTATCGTATGCCTACTATAGCTACTATCTAAACAGTGGTGACCACCGTACGTAAATGGCAGGTTCTACAACTAAAACCGTACAAGTTCCGTATTGGAGAAATGGATTTCCAACAAATGGTCAGGCTAAGGAACTTCCTTCCGCCGCATGGGAACGCCTCTGGCGGGACGCCCCGAGAGACAAACTGCTCTCTGCCAACAAGGCCGGGTTACCCCTGTAACAGGTAACTCACGAATATGCCACCTCCCGGTCCTTTGGGACCTTTATCCGAGCGCTCGTAACCATCATCACACATCATAAAGAAGGTGTATCCACATGAGTAAGTATCTGGGCTCCATACCATGATACCACCCTTTTCCAGAAGGAAATGACATACCCTAAAGGGCGCGACCCTCATAACCTTGCCGCAACGATCCTGTTTCGACCATTTCCGGGTTGTGAGGCCCTGACGAAGTCTCGTCCACAAAGCTACGCTTTGTCACAAAGCCATGCTTTGGGTCAACAGATGATCAACCTATGATCACAAAGATAAATGATCAAACAAATGATCATATCACAAATGATCAAACATTGATCATCACACAGCAACACTCAGCATGCCACATTACCAAATTGGGATATATCGCTGATAAATTTCAACTACATAACCTCTGAGCTCGTACGTCTCAGAGAAGGGTGTTAAGCTAAGAGAATAAATTCTCCGCCACCAACAGATATGTATTTGAAAGAAATCAGCTTTATATCTCAAAGTGTAATGTCAGACATGTATCCATATAAGTCTGTTCCGGGATCGAACAGAACCGAAGGCACTTCCGAAGAAGCCCTTGCAAATCCGGGTAATTCACAATCCCGATCGAACTTCCCATCACTTAGGTGATCTCTATACCAGGAGCTACCCAGTGCAGAGACAATCGATAGGTCATTCTATCGTTTTCGCAAACACCCGGTCTTCAACACCGGTCTTCAAATGCTATCCATATACGACGTATCACTTATTCGGAATGGGTTGTGTGACACAAAGGTCCTCTCCCGGCTAAACCGAATAACGTGCGCAATATTTTAAAAACATATGGATATTGGGATTTCAATTAAGTCACAACTTAAACCCAAATTTCCTTACCAAACGATTTAACAAATTACCATTTTCAAATCTTTAAACAAAAAGATTTATTTAACAACCTTCAATGGTTTAAACAATTTTCCACATTTTAATCTTTTAAACAAAAGATTTATTCACAGATTTTCCAAATCAATTTCCATTTCAATTTGATTAACTCGTTAAATCTTTAAATCAAGATTTAACTGATAGCTTTCAAAACAATTTCATTTCAAATGGTTTAAACAAATCATTATTTTTAAATCTGTTAAAAATAAACAGATTCAATTCATAGCTTTCAAAAAGAATTCATTCTTAACTTGAAAAACCATTTTTTCAATTCAAACTTGAAATTCCTTTAATTAAACTGGAATTTCATTTCTTATCTGAAAGCTTTTATTCTTTTGAAACAACAGTTTCATTTTGGAAATCTGATTCATTCATACGAGTTAAGGTCTTTGGGTTAAATCCAAATTCTCCAAAATTATGCTTTTAAATGGTTTAGATTCATACAAACACATTTATATCATCTTTAATCCCTAGTTTCAAAATCATAGGATTCAATTTCAAACTTGAATTCAAATTTAAATCAAATTATTTAAATTTTCAAAACTTGATTAAGTTATTCAAAATAACTTTAATCATTGAAATCCCATTTCAAAAGCTTTTCATTTTAAACCCAAATTTCCAATTTCAAAATCAATTGAAATTAAAATCTCAATTTCAAAACATCAATTTAAATTATCTGTGACTTAACCGATTTCCACGTGAAATCTATATTTGTGTGTGTAAAAGTGTAGTCCAGGGGTTTAACACAATAGTGCAACACAATGAATCATCACAGATTAAAATACAGGATATAGTTGATAAGCGGTATAAGAACAACGCTTATCGTTCATGCACAAATCACAGATATATATAAATTTCAGATAAATAAACTGCAGTAAAGGTTACGCACCAATCAGAATATATCACAAAGCATCACAGATCAGGAAATATCAAACAATTCAATCATCCAATCAAATCCAAATCTTCATAAGTAAGTTCAGTTAATTATCTGATTTATTCAAATTAGATTAATTACTTATGAATTTCAAATCCGGGTTACTTAATCATTAATTAATTACAAACCAATATAATTAATTATCCTTTAAATCGTTTATTAACTAACTATTAATAATTAATAGATTATTCTTAAATTAATTATCCTTAATTAATCACATTGATTAATTAGCCCTTAATTTATTATCTTTCCTCAATCACCTTCATTAATTTATAATTCCTTAATTAATTAACTTAGTTAATTAATCCTTAATGACCCATTAATTAACCATTAATTATTTAATTAATTCAAGTTTTTAAATGTAACTTATTAATTTAAATGGATCCAATCATTAAATTCTAATTTAAAGATTTTAACTAAATTCCCCTTTAAATTTTCAAATCATTAAGTATGCTTTACTTTTAACTTATTTACATCATTTTAAAGTTATAAACTTTAGTCCATTTTCAAATCCTAAGATTCAAATTTCCAATTTGAATTCAGATTTTAAAAATTCTAATTAAACATGGTTTTAAATTCGTTCAGATTTTATATTGTTCTTTGAAATCAAGAAACTGCCAGGCTATACCTTAAACAAAAGCCTGGAACACAACATACTCAAATCTCTAAACTGCTTCGAGCCCAGACTAAAGTGACTTCGAGTCATTCCCTTCCTGCTTCGAGTCTCAACCCAAAAACTTCGAGTAAAAACATGATTCAACCCGAGTAAAACTCGAGTTCAAAAACCCACAACACCCCCAAACTTTTACCAGCCACGAATCACTGTGCTGTGCATATGCACGGTGGCTCCGGCCACAACTGCTCGCCAACGATGAACGCAACACGTCAGGGAACCACTCAACAACCCTCCTCGACCATCAACTCATGACCGACCCCCTGAGACCGCCATCGAGCACCTAAATCCAAACCTGGAACAACGAGACCCATAACCACCCAACCTGGAACGCCGCCGTACACACAACCTCGACCACCGGGCAACTTGAAACTTCGGCTATCCACTCGTCGTCACCCTCTCTACTATCACCCGGAATTGCGTGCAACTCGATTCACGAGGGAAGGCGCTTCGATCGATTTCCTGACCACCTTAAAAATTAGGTTAACTAACTTAAACTCTTCACCGCCGCTACCACGGTGAACCGGAACACTGCCCATCATTTTTCCCCGACTCACCGTACTCCCCTCTACCTTCACGCAAAACCCCGAGCTTCAACAATTCTCCGATCACTTGAATTCGCCCCAAACCCATTCTCAGTTCAACTACGAACTGCACCCAAACTACACTACTAAAAATCACGAAACCCATCTCAAAAATCATCATTTCTAATACGCATTCAAGTTATAAATATAAATCACCATTTCGTGAAGTTCGAATTTTGGCAAATTTAAGGTTGACACTGATTTTCTTGAGTTCCTGAGTTATTAATAATGCATTTTAACTTAAGTAATATCCTAATCTAAAGTTTGAAATGAAACAAACAATATTCTTCTGAATCCTAAGTCTAAACAAAAATTTAATAGAAGAATTTGAATTTAAGTCAAGGCATGAACAAACACTGCAAACAGAAAGTTATAAGTATTCCCCTGTCTACATACAACCTACTTCAACAATTCAAAAATATAAGCATGTAACCATACTTCACAGATACGATATTGATCACAGCAATAAACATTCATCCTAATTTATACTTTAAGTTTTTATAGTGAAGTTACTCACCTTTATTTTAAGGAAAAGAAACAGAGCTTTCTGTTTGAAACAAGTTTGAAATTGCAGTTTGAATTCCCTGCTTTTGATCTCTGATCTTCGAAGTTGATTGTTGTTCAAGGTTGAGATGATATTACTTCTTTCATATTTTTTTCTTTCAGTTATGATGGTGCTCGAACTAAAATGAGGGGAGAAGTCTGATATAAAAGAAAGCTTACAGGAAATAGATTTGTACTGGTGATAAAATCTTTGTTTGTGTAATAGGGTGATGTATAATTTTTTTTCTTTCCAGTACAATGTTTAGCAGGGATTTTTATTCAAATGGTGGCTGAAAATGAAGTGTTGGTGGCTAAAGAGATGATGGCATTTATTGCCTTGGTACTTTATGTTTCTACTCAATTATATTTGCTTTGGTGGCTGCATACATTTTCCTTCGGTGGCTAAGATGATATTATGGTGGCTGGTGATATTACATTGTATACTAAGGACATTTCCATTTATTACTTAAGTCCTTTGATCTTTTGCATGAAGACATTTTGGTTTTTATTTGTTAATGTATTTGCTTATATTTTTACAAAGTTCATTGATATATTGTTAGATCTTTAGTTAATTTATTTACTTTATATCTTACAAACTATATAAGTTATGTTATAAATTTTCTTATTTCTATTTTTTATTTACATATTTATTTCTAACTTAAATATTTATTATTAATTTATTTTTAACATAACCCATCAATTTCAAATTGAAAGTTGTTCATTTTTAAACTTGTATCAATTATCTATATTTTCATATTTATCTTTAAACCATTTATATTAAGATTTATCAATTCACATATATACACATATATATAAAATTTCAATTTTACTCATATATCACATATACATATTTAAAATTAAATGATTTAACAAATTTTAATTTGGATTCGGAGAAACTCGCTTATTTTATCCCTATATAATAAATTTTACAAATTTTTATTCAAAAATTTATTTAATTATCAATTTAAATTAAATTAAAATCTAGGGTCGTTACAAACTTCCCCCCTTAAAAGAATTTCGTCCTCGAAATTACCAAGGAGGCACAAAGATAGATGAAGAATGTTTCATCAAATCAAATTGAACGTCTATTCTGCATTTGGCTTACCAAATCAGAATATCAATAACAGATACAAGAACGAATCTATTTGACACTTCACAAGATACTCGGGTTATCCAGATTTACGAAATATACAGTGGTATCGGTTAGTTCGAAGGAATAACTAACCATTCGTAGAACATATCGGGACCCAAAGAATAGATAGATATATGGATACAGTTTCAAAACTTTCAGTTTAAAACTAAAGTATACCTATCAACCATAACAATCAAAGCAACCAATACATCCAAACAAACAATTTTGGTCCATCCGGAGTTTATGTTCCATACAAATATATCGAATTCCTTCCTGGATCTACCAGAAACTATCGAAGAATTGAGAAAAGATATTGAACAAAAGAGATTGATAGACAAAAAGATGGTTTTCTTGTTGTTACAGAGTATTGACCAGTTATAGTCGTATTCCCCTGTCCCCTATCTCATCCTCTTCTTGCACTCATACTCACTATCAATGGATATTAAGAGAATTTACTGAGACGTTCAGACGGATATCTTAGAGATTACTCATTCTAGAGTTTACTTCACTCTATCTCTAATGAGCTACTTAACGTGTTATACTCCTGAGCTAAAGTTCAACCTTAGCTCTGATACCAAATGTAAGAGTCCAAAAACTCGGCCTTCGAAAATCGGCACCCGTACTTCACTTGTACTCAAAATGCCGTAGATTCAAACGCCGAATCTGGCTTCCCGGAGCTATAACACAATTAAGTAAATAACACAGCGGAAGAAAAGAATAATACATTGATATACAATATCTGATTCAACAGAGTGATACAATGAATATCAATATACATCAGAGATATGATACAAGAAATAGCAGCGGAAAAGAAAATGATAACAACAGCAGCGGAACAATATCAATAAAAATGATAACTCCAAAATGATCTTCAGACCAGAATGAATCCACAACTCCAAGATAAGCAACTCCGATGAATGAACTAGCTCCAGATAATCTACTAAACCTGAATATCTGAAAAGAAACCCAACTCTAGACTGCCCGTGTGGAAAATAGTGGGCACCCAGAGTTTAGGAAGGGAACAATAAACTCCGGATCAGTCATGGGACTGGTGTGAGCAACAAAAACAGTTTTATCTTTAAACAAACACAAAGGGTTTTAAACATTGAAATCCGCAATGCTTTTAGAAAATGAAACTACCATAAGACCTCCCGCCACACACACAATGCAAACGCAGAATTGGAGGAGATTTCTTCTTATGATAGTCAAACATGCTTACTACGCAAATCATTGGATATTATCATTAGTGCATAGTGCAGAAACATTTCGAAAGTATAATATTAATCTTAGCCAACATACGACCAGTATCGTATGCCTACTATAGCTACTATCTAAACAGTGGTGACCACCGTACGTAAATGGCAGGTTCTACAACTAAAACCGTACAAGTTCCGTATTGGAGAAATGGATTTCCAACAAATGGTCAGGCTAAGGAACTTCCTTCCGCCGCATGGGAACGCCTCTGGCGGGACGCCTCGAGAGACAAACTGCTCTCTGCCAACAAGGCCGGGTTACCCCTGTAACAGGTAACTCACGAATATGCCACCTCCCGGTCCTTTGGGACCTTTATCCGAGCGCTCGTAACCATCATCACACATCATAAAGAAGGTGTATCCACATGAGTAAGTATCTGGGCTCCATACCATGATACCACCCTTTTCCAGAAGGAAATGACATACCCTAAAGGGCGCGACCCTCATAACCTTGCCGCAACGATCCTGTTTCGACCATTTCCGGGTTGTGAGGCCCTGACGAAGTCTCGTCCACAAAGCTACGCTTTGTCACAAAGCCATGCTTTGGGTCAACAGATGATCAACCTATGATCACAAAGATAAATGATCAAACAAATGATCATATCACAAATGATCAAACATTGATCATCACACAGCAACACTCAGCATGCCACATTACCAAATTGGGATATATCGCTAATAAATTTCAACTACATAACCTCTGAGCTCGTACGTCTCAGAGAAGGGTGTTAAGCTAAGAGAATAAATTCTCCGCCACCAACAGATATGTATTTGAAAGAAATCAGCTTTATATCTCAAAGTGTAATGTCAGACATGTATCCATATAAGTCTGTTCCGGGATCAAACAGAACCGAAGGCACTTCCGAAGAAGCCCTTGCAAATCCGGGTAATTCACAATCCCGATCGAACTTCCCATCACTTAGGTGATCTCTATACCAGGAGCTACCCAGTGCAGAGACAATCGATAGGTCATTCTATCGTTTTCGCAAACACCCGGTCTTCAACACCGGTCTTCAAATGCTATCCATATACGACGTATCACTTATTCGGAATGGGTTGTGTGACACAAAGGTCCTCTCCCGGCTAAACCGAATAACGTGCGCAATATTTTAAAAACATATGGATATTGGGATTTCAATTAAGTCACAACTTAAACCCAAATTTCCTTTCCAAATGATTTAACAAATTACCATTTTCAAATCTTTAAACAAAAAGATTTATTTAACAACCTTCAATGGTTTAAACAATTTTCCACATTTTAATCTTTTAAACAAAAGATTTATTCACAGATTTTCCAAATCAATTTCCATTTCAATTTGATTAACTCGTTAAATCTTTAAATCAAGATTTAACTGATAGCTTTCAAAACAATTTCATTTCAAATGGTTTAAACAAATCATTATTTTTAAATCTGTTAAAAATAAACAGATTCAATTCATAGCTTTCAAACAGAATTCATTCTTAACTTGAAAAACCATTTTTTCAATTCAAACTTGAAATTCCTTTAATTAAACTGGAATTTCATTTCTTATCTGAAAGCTTTTATTCTTTTGAAACAACAGTTTCATTTTGGAAATCTGATTCATTCATACGAGTTAAGGTCTTTGGGTTAAATCCAAATTCTCCAAAATTATGCTTTTAAATGGTTTAGATTCATACAAACACATTTATATCATCTTTAATCCCTAGTTTCAAAATCATAGGATTCAATTTCAAACTTGAATTCAAATTTAAATCAAATTATTTAAATTTTCAAAACTTGATTAAGTTATTCAAAATAACTTTAATCATTGAAATCCCATTTCAAAAGCTTTTCATTTTAAACCCAAATTTCCAATTTCAAAATCAATTGAAATTAAAATCTCAATTTCAAAACATCAATTTAAATTATCCGTGACTTAACCGATTTCCACGTGAAATCTATATTTGTGTGTGTAAAAGTGTAGTCCAGGGGTTTAACACAATAGTGCAACACAATGAATCATCACAGATTAAAATACAGGATATAGTTGATAAGCGGTATAAGAACAACGCTTATCGTTCATGCACAAATCACAGATATATATAAATTTCAGATAAATAAACTGCAGTAAAGGTTACGCACCAATCAGAATATATCACAAAGCATCACAGATCAGGAAATATCAAACAATTCAATCATCCAATCAAATCCAAATCTTCATAAGTAAGTTCAGTTAATTATCTGATTTATTCAAATTAGATTAATTACTTATGAATTTCAAATCCGGGTTACTTAATCATTAATTAATTACAAACCAATATAATTAATTATCCTTTAAATCGTTTATTAACTAACTATTAATAATTAATAGATTATTCTTAAATTAATTATCCTTAATTAATCACATTGATTAATTAGCCCTTAATTTATTATCTTTCCTCAATCACCTTCATTAATTTATAATTCCTTAATTAATTAACTTAGTTAATTAATCCTTAATGACCCATTAATTAACCATTAATTATTTAATTAATTCAAGTTTTTAAATGTAACTTATTAATTTAAATGGATCCAATCATTAAATTCTAATTTAAAGATTTTAACTAAATTCCCCTTTAAATTTTCAAATCATTAAGTATGCTTTACTTTTAACTTATTTACATCATTTTAAAGTTATAAACTTTAGTCCATTTTCAAATCCTAAGATTCAAATTTCCAATTTGAATTCAGATTTTAAAAATTCTAATTAAACATGGTTTTAAATTCGTTCAGATTTTATATTGTTCTTTGAAATCAAGAAACTGCCAGGCTATACCTTAAACAAAAGCCTGGAACACAACATACTCAAATCTCTAAACTGCTTCGAGCCCAGACTAAAGTGACTTCGAGTCATTCCCTTCCTGCTTCGAGTCTCAACCCAAAAACTTCGAGTAAAAACATGATTCAACCCGAGTAAAACTCGAGTTCAAAAACCCACAACACCCCAAACTTTTACCAGCCACGAATCACTGTGCTGTGCATATGCACGGTGGCTCCGGCCACAACTGCTCGCCAACGATGAACGCAACACGTCAGGGAACCACTCAACAACCCTCCTCGACCATCAACTCATGACCGACCCCCTGAGACCGCCATCGAGCACCTAAATCCAAACCTGGAACAACGAGACCCATAACCACCCAACCTGGAACGCCGCCGTACACACAACCTCGACCACCGGGCAACTTGAAACTTCGGCTATCCACTCGTCGTCACCCTCTCTACTATCACCTGGAATTGCGTGCAACTCGATTCACGAGGGAAGGCGCTTCGATCGATTTCCTGACCACCTTAAAAATTAGGTTAACTAACTTAAACTCTTCACCGCCGCTACCACGGTGAACCGGAACACTGCCCATCATTTTTCCCCGACTCACCGTACTCCCCTCTACCTTCACGCAAAACCCCGAGCTTCAACAATTCTCCGATCACTTGAATTCGCCCCAAACCCATTCTCAGTTCAACTACGAACTGCACCCAAACTACACTACTAAAAATCACGAAACCCATCTCAAAAATCATCATTTCTAATACGCATTCAAGTTATAAATATAAATCACCATTTCGTGAAGTTCGAATTTTGGCAAATTTAAGGTTGACACTGATTTTCTTGAGTTCCTGAGTTATCAATAATGCATTTTAACTTAAGTAATATCCTAATCTAAAGATTGAAATGAAACAAACAATATTCTTCTGAATCCTAAGTCTAAACAAAAATTTAATAGAAGAATTTGAATTTAAGTCAAGGCATGAACAAACACTGCAAACAGAAAGGTATAAGTATTCCCCTGTCTACATACAACCTACTTCAACAATTCAAAAATATAAGCATGTAACCATACTTCACAGATACGATATTGATCACAGCAATAAACATTCATCCTAATTTATACTTTAAGTTTTTATAGTGAAGTTACTCACCTTTATTTTAAGGAAAAGAAACAGAGCTTTCTGTTTGAAACAAGTTTGAAATTGCAGTTTGAATTCCCTGCTTTTGATCTCTGATCTTCGAAGTTGATTGTTGTTCAAGGTTGAGATGATATTACTTCTTTCATATTTTTTTCTTTCAGTTATGATGGTGCTCGAACTAAAATGAGGGGAGAAGTCTGATATAAAAGAAAGCTTACAGGAAATAGATTTGTACTGGTGATAAAATCTTTGTTTGTGTAATAGGGTGATGTATAATTTTTTTTCTTTCCAGTACAATGTTTAGCAGGGATTTTTATTCAAATGGTGGCTAAAAATGAAGTGTTGGTGGCTAAAGAGATGATGGCATTTATTGCCTTGGTACTTTATGTTTCTACTCAATTATATTTGCTTTGGTGGCTGCATACATTTTCCTTCGGTGGCTAAGATGATATTATGGTGGCTGGTGATATTACATTGTATACTAAGGACATTTCCATTTATTACTTAAGTCCTTTGATCTTTTGCATGAAGACATTTTGGTTTTTATTTGTTAATGTATTTGCTTATATTTTTACAAAGTTCATTGATATATTGTTAGATCTTTAGTTAATTTATTTACTTTATATCTTACAAACTATATAAGTTATGTTATAAATTTTCTTATTTCTATTTTTTATTTACATATTTATTTCTAACTTAAATATTTATTATTAATTTATTTTTAACATAACCCATCAATTTCAAATTGAAAGTTGTTTATTTTTAAACTTGTATCAATTATCTATATTTTCATATTTATCTTTAAACCATTTATATTAAGATTTATCAATTCACATATATACACATATATATAAAATTTCAATTTTACTCATATATCACATATACATATTTAAAATTAAATGATTTAACAAATTTTAATTTGGATTCGGAGAAACTCGCTTATTTTATCCCTATATAATAAATTTTACAAATTTTTATTCAAAAATTTATTTAATTATCAATTTAAATTAAATTAAAATCTAGGGTCGTTACAGCTGATGCTGTCTGTGTTGCTCAATTGTTCTTTAAAGAGGTGTATCGATTACATGGGCTACCTGAATCTATTGTTTCTGATCGGGATACTAGATTTCTAAGCCATTTTTGGTTAAGTTTGTGGAAGATGGTTGGAACGAAGCTGAATTTTAGTAGCGCTTATCATCCGCAAACAGATGGGCAAACGGAAGTGGTGAATAGATCGTTGGGAAACTTATTAAGATGTCTTATGAAAGATAATTTGAAGAGCTGGGATATGAAATTATGTCAGGCGGAATTTGCACATAATCATGTTGTTAATCGAAGTACTGGTTTCAGTCCATTTCAAGTTGTATATTCAGCAATTCCGAAGGGACCATTGGATTTGACGACACTGCCGTATCAGTAGGGAGTTGTTAAGCAAGATAGTGATTTTGTGACTGAGTTGCAGGAGTGCCACAGAACTGTGCATGAACGATTGCTTGCATCAAATGAGAAGTATAAACAACTGGCAGATAAAAAGCGAAGAAGTGTGAATTTCAGAGAAGGTGATTTGGTTTACGCCGTGTTGACAAAAGATCGTTTTCCAGTGGGAATGTACAATAAATTGAAAGCACGAAAGATTGGTCCAGTAAAGATCTTGAAGAAGATCAATAATAATGCATATCAGTTGAAATTGCCGGATCATATTCACACTGCAGACGTTTTCAACGTCAAATACCTGATTCCGTATCATGGGGATGAACTTGTTGTGGAAGAGGAAGGTGCAAATTCGAGGTCGAATTTTTGTCAACTGGGGGAGGATGATGAAGCACAATCTGCTTATAGCTTAGGTCGCGAGCGACCTAACGAGTTGATAAGTCGCTCAAGCGACCTTACGAGTTGTGAAGCGAGTTATGTCAGGCAAAACAAGCTACGACCTAGTAATGGTAACGAGTTAAGTTTAAGTCGCTCCAGCGACTTACTGGGACAAGCAACTGATTGCATCGGCCAGATTGCCTTAGGTCGCTCTCACATGCCGCTTTCTTTAGGTCGCGAACGACCTACCATAAGTCGCGAGGCATAGGTCGCTCTTGAAGCTCGAAGCGCGGATTCCTTATGTCGCTGCCATATTGTTAGGTCGTGATGTCTTTAGGTCGCAAGGCTTTGAAGAGGTGTTATTTTATGTTGCTGAAGATATGTTACATGCTTAGGTCGTTTCAGGTGTGATGTCATTAAGTCGCAAATATGTTGAGCTGTTGTATTGTCCTGTATTGATAAGTTGCATGGATGTTGTACATATTGTTAGGTCGTGCAATGTAACTCATGTTGTATTTGCTTTATGTTGTTCTGTGTTAGGTCGCAGGTATGTTTGTATGTGTAAGACTTAGGTCGCGCATGATGTTAGGTCGCGTGTGCCTGTGCGTCTTAAGACGTGTAAAGTGTTGTGATGTAACCCTATAAATAGGGATGGTGGTGTCATTTGTAAGAGTTGGTTGATTTTGAATAAAACTTTGTTTGAGTGCTTTGTGCCTCTTCTTAAATTGGTAGTTGAGTGTGATCTCCTATCTCCACCTTCGGTATTCGAGTGCGCTCGAATCAACGATCGCTGAAGCCGATTCACGGAATCAAGTGCGCTTGATCAACATAGAAGAATCGAAGATCTTTAAACACGGTATCGTGCGCGATCAACGTGTTTGAGATAGCTAGAATCCAGTATCTTTTGAGATCAACGGATTTGGGCGTTTGGTTTTTTCAATCCACCGATTGCTACTTCATCGTTTTATCCGTTTTGATTATCCGCCGCTGCGTCAATATGTGAAGGCTTTATTGAACTTCCCATAATGCCTCTTTTACTTTGTCAAGCAAAAACTCCATCTTTCGATGTTTAAAGTCAACATATAGAAGCTTCATGACAATTATTCTATAAACTTTTCACAATATCCTATAAAGAACACTTCACGATGGATTTATCAAACTCTTAGCGATGGCTTTGTATTAATACTTAAGAATGGCACACGACAGCCCTTAGAGACTCTTGGCGATGGCTTTGTCTTTATGCCTTAGAATAGTAAGCGATGGCCTTTAGACACTCTTGGAGATGGCTTTGTCTTTATGGTTGAGAACTCCTCACGATGGCCTTGTGGAACTTCCAACAATGTCTATGCTATAATATATGAGAATAGTAAGCGATGGCCTTATGGACAGCGACGACTATATTCTAATGCTTGAGAATAGCAGGCGTGGCCTTGTGGAACTTCTAGCAACGGCTAACATATTTAAGATTAAACACTTGCCCCCTATTACGATTTTCCTTATACTTTATTATAAGTAAACTATTCATATTCAAAAAGCACACATCTTAGCCATTGATGCTTATTTCCCTCTAAATCAATGGTTATTTTACTTTCCCTCTGTTCTATAAATAACGACTCGTCTTCTTTTTCTCCTCTTCTTGCTTTCATCTAAATTTTCCTTCTCTCATTATATTTCCTAAAACTAGATCTCACCATTTTTATTTCCATTTGGTAAAAATTTTATTATCGATCTATTTACTTCGTTTCTTTGTTATCGTGATTTTCAACTTTCTTTGGTTAGCCTTAATTTTGTAAGGATTATATTGAATTTGTTTGTTTCGATCTTAGTGGATTCTTCATGTTTCCTTATGTTATTTTGATCCAAATTTGGTTAGCCTACCATTTTATTTTTTATGGGTTTTAAGTTTTATAATTTATGTATACATTGCCTAATGAATCAGAACCATTCATACATGATGGCTTAGTGGGTGAAGACTAAGCCATCAGGTGCAATTTATACTAAGGTCTTAATTTTATGCTTTACTTGCGATGACTATGTTTACGCTTGTTGTGAAGATTTTTGTATTTGACGTCTATCTTTTGCGACGGCTATGTTTTAAACTATTCGCGATAGGAGTTTTATATTTGAGGTCTATTCCTCGCAACAGCTATGTTTCAAACTCTTTATGACATTATATTTAAAACCACTGTTAATAATTTTTCTTGTTAACCCAAAATTTGCCATGAAAATATGTCTAGGCTCGAAATAAGGCTTGGGTTGCTTTATGTTAACCCATAAGAGGAATGTAAGTTTGAAGTGAAGTATGCAAATAGCAATTTAAATCCAAGTCCAAAAGAGTATGCATTTTCTTAGTCCAAGTCAAGTAATAAGAGTCATATGCAAGCCATAAGTCGAATCATAAACAAAAAAAATTATTCGCTTTTCATGTGCTATGCAAAATTTGTAGTTTAAGTCCCTATGTGCAAAAAGTAATAGAAGTACAATAGGCTCTAAAATCCCCAATTCAATTTAGGTTTGCAGCTTTGAATATATAAGAAAAGAGATGAGAGAAATTCCCCTCATAAGTTTCCATGGGGTCTGTATTTATTGGGGTTGAAGTAGGTGATATGGCCGCCACGTGTTCTTTAGCATCTCTAATTTTTGGCATCATTCATGGCATAGATGATATGCGACAACCTTTTGTATATTGTTGATATGCGGCAAACCTCTTTACATTGATGAATTGCGGCTTCTTACATTTTTGATAAAATGCGACATCCTTGCTATATTGATGATTTACAGCATCCTTGCCATATTGATGGTTTACGACATCTTTGTTCACATTGTTGACTTTCGACATTCTCTATAACAATAGATATTCATTATCGATGACATTGCCAATAATTTGACATCCTTCACAACTACTGATATTCGACATCCTTTGCTGCATTGATGATTTACGATATCCTTTTAAGCACATATGACTTATGGCATTTTCGATAACTGTAGGCAGTCGATATCTCTTATACCCTTTGAACCTAAGCATTCATTGCCACTTGTATGGTTTAATATCACTTTGCGCTTGTTGAGGCTTTACAATAGTTATAGTTGTAAAGGCCCGATACCTATGGAATTCCAATATACCCTTTTCGTGATTATTTATTTGATACCTCTTAATGATGTGGTATCTCACTTTAACTGCCTTCAGGTTCAATATCCTTGTATTATAGCCTCTTGGCATCTACTGATGTTCGATATTAATCTGGGTTTATTATATAATCTGTATCAAGTGGACACGACATCTTTTCCTTTTTACATGCTCGACAACCTTCGTGATTATTGAGGCTCATGTTAGTTCTTGAGATGATGGTTTTGATGACAACAACCTTAGGACTTGTTATAAAATATAAATACTAACATTATGGTTTAGATATATATATGTATGTGTAGAATATAAACATGCAGGTACCAAGAATGAAGACTGTACAGTATGGAGATACAAGACTGATGAATTTAAAGATCGAAGATATCAAGATTGAAGACTCATGAGTATCAAGAAATCAAGTTGTCAAGAGTTCAAGATTTCAAACAGTACAAGATATTGTAGTCAGTCTACAATTATGTTAAAACTTCTTGAAAGCACTTACATCTTTATTCGAAATTTATTCGTGGAATGGAATCCACTTCGAGCCTATTAAAGGGATGGAACCCTAGTGGGATGGAACCCACGACAATATCTAGTGGAACATATAGTGGTCCTATTTTGATATCCACTAATTTTATAAAAATGTTTTTCAAAAATATACCTCTTATTTTAAAAGTTTTCAAAACCTTCTTTTCAAAAAGACATCTCTCTTGTTTGAAATATTTTAGCCTCAAAACTATCTTTATCATTTTTAATATTTTGATTTCAAAATTGTCATTGATTTTAAACTATCTCTTGTTTTAAATATTTAGCTTTAAAATATTTATTTACTCATATTTTAAATCACTTTATAGATTAAGATTATATATATTAAAAATTACTTTCTAAACTCTTTTATATGTTTAAACTATATTCAAATATATTTACAAAGTTTAGAAATCGTTTTGACAAATTATAGAAACCAATTTTAATAAGAAAATCAAAATCACCCATTTTGCCTAGAGGATGTCGACATCCCTCAACCTCCCATGTCGACATGGTGCCCGTTAAGTTCAAAATTCGAATTTTCAAAAGAAGTGTCTATTCGTCGTATACATTCGTGAATAGATATGACTGTCGATTTCCTATAGATACTAGTAGTTCTAAACGAATTTTTACCAGATTTTCATTTATTTTCTCTTCTCTTCACCTTCCACATTTATCCTAAAGAATCCAAAACTATACTCTACCGAAATACCAAGTGAATCAAACTTGATTATCTCTTGTTTGATTCTCTACCACTCTCTCCATAAGATCTCAGTGCTATTCAGAGTTATAGGATTATTTGTAAATCAAACTGTTGAGTAAAAGGTGCGGTTGAGCCTTGAGATCAATTAGGTGTGATTGTTGCCCCGAAAATCGATTAGGTGATCTTGTGGCCTGGTAAATCAAGAGAGTTTTCCCTGGACTCGAATACAGGAGGGTGTACCTCATGGCCGTGAAATCGAGGGTGTAATCTGGGAGATTATTTTTGATAAGAAATCCGTATGTTTGTGCGGGACTAGATGTAGGGTAACTCCGAACTAGTATAAAATCCTGGTGTGTTCTTTCCTTTACTGCTTTTATTTATTATTTGCATCTGTGTCTGATTCTGTGATTATATATGTGTCTGTGAATTGCATTTATTGGTGATTAAATTTACATAAGTTTAAAAAAGATTTAGAAAATCCACAAAACACTATTCACCCCCCTCTAGTGTTATTCCGGCCTTAAGATCCGTAATCCACATTTCAAACATTTGGTATTAGAGCATTGGTTTTCAAAATTCTCATAATCTGATTTTTGAAAATTTTAAAATGGCAATTTTTTTGATAAAATTATTAACACTAATTTCATATGAATATGTCATGGAATCATCATGATATTGTTGTTTAAAACTATATTTAGTTATTTTGAAAAGTCATTTGATTCTTTAAAAGGTTATGTTGTTTTGCAGGAGAAGAGTTATGTCTAATGATTGTTGGTTAAAAGATACCACGTAATCATTCATCGATCAAGAAGAACAAATGGATATATAATATCAATCGACAATGAAATGGGTACCGGATCAATACAAAACTTTTGATTCTCATCTACAACTTGATTTGATACTATACTTCTCTCCATCTGCTTCACAATGTCACTGGTTTCGTGCGAATCCGTCAAGAAATGACCAAGTTATGGTCAAATGAAGTTTTGGTGAACAAAGAGAAAACGAAAGCAAAACTATCAATGGTATTCTTCAAATTGCATTCAGAGATTTGAGTATTTTGTCCCAACTTCTTTTCCAGATTGTAGTTCTTGTTCTCACGGTCGTTTTGATGGGTGGATCATCAAATTCCGATCAAAATTGAGTGAGATATGACAGTGTGAAGTTGGCTATCCAAAACTAAAAACTCTGTACGGGATTTCCTGCATTTCTCTTACTGTTCGGTCTGTTGCACCACAATACCGTCCAAATTCATCACCAAACTATTACTAGATCATAGCCTTTGCCTTCGTCTTCGATTTGCCGCTGGTTTCATCCAATTCCGTTAAGAAACGAAGGAGATATGCCTTCTAGAAGTTTGATAGTAAATAGAAAAATGGGAAGAAGATGAAGAAGAGAAAGTTTTATGAAAAGTGGTGATTGTTGGGGCTATATATAGTGGTTGAAGTGTCCATTCATTCAAAATTCAAATTCGAAGTTTTGGCGCCATGTTGATCAATCTACTAAATCATCTGTATCTTTCTTATACGGTCTTCAAATTCAACAAATGAATATACTACGATGATCAGAAAAACTAGCCCGTCGCAATAGAACAGATCTCGTCGTCAAATTCTGAAAGATATAAATGTGTGGTTCATGATAATGGAAGAACATCAAAGTTAGAAAGATGGAGGAGTGCAAAAAGTTGTACGCTTTACTATTATTTCATCTTTATTGTTACATTTAGGAATATATATTTATGCATTTAGTTAGATATAGAAATTTATCTCTTTTATAAGTTTTGATATTTTGATCCATATATCGACACATCATGGTATACATATCGGTATACCAGTCTAAATTTTTTAAAGTCTTTTAAAATGTGTTTCCTTTCAAATAAAATCTTACTACTAATTTATTACAACTATACTAAGTAGAAAAGCATATCTTCATTCGTGATTTCAACTTTTCTAATGTTGTTTTTACTTCTCGTACTCTATTTCTTTTAAAATACTAATTTTATGTCTTTAAGAAACTAATAGAATAAATTTAGAATGTTAGAATAAGACTCTATTTATAGATTTCTTCATTTAATAAGATTGCGCCACATCACATGACACTTGTCATATAAATAGATAGTGACATACATGCAAAATGACACGTGTCATTACACTTGTTTTTTAATAAAAGCATTTTTACAGGCATTATGCCAAGTGTCTTTACACATGTTTTTTCATTATTTTTCTTTATGTTTTTTTATTTACATTAATTATATTAACTACTATAAAAAATTGGGTCAAAAATCAATTATTTACATGTCAAAATCTAGTCATAAAATTAGTGCAAAATCATGTTAAAAACAGGCCTAGAACTTTAGATAGCATTTCTGAAATGCTGTCTTTGCTTCTGTTAATGTTTTTTAAGCACTGCAAATTCGTTTTTATAGCATTACTGTGCTATGAAACACTGTAGTGTTTCAGAAACTTTTCACAGCATCTGTTAAATGCTGCAGTTTCTGTTTTATAATGTTTTGAATATATTTTACTGCAAAAGCTTTTTATAGCATTCTGTAAATGCTGTCTTTTCTATTTGAAACTTTAAACTATGTAAAATTGATATTTAAATTAAGTATTTTTCTCTATTCTTTTTAGAGTTATTTTCTAACTTATATTATAATATTTTAAAATTAATTTCATATTTAAATATTTTTTAATAATTAACTAAATTTTTTAATGTAAGAGGCCTTAATATAACACATCTTTATTTTAGTTTTTCAATCTTTGTTATTTTATTTAATAATTCATTATGATATTTTTTTAAAAGGTGTTTAAACATGTTTTTAAATATTTTAATCAATAATAATTTAATATATAGGTTTTAATTAGTAAGTTAAGTATTTTATAAACATGGAAGTTTGGATTCTTAAAAAAACAATTAAGTTAAAAAAATTATTTTAAAGAAATTAAATAAGGAGGGCATTAGTTAAAAAAAACCATATTGATCATATATGTAGTTTAAATCCATATTTCTTAACAATTTGATTTTGATATTGAGTTTGATTACTACCTTTCATGAATATGTTATAGTTTTAATATCATTTATTACCTTTAAACTCTTGTCTTTACTACTCTTTCAGTCCCATTCATTAGTTTCCTTAACCTAAGTCTAGTAACTGGTGTGTATTACCTTTGTTTGGTTGAAGTGATTTATAATAAATAGTTTGATATATGTATACATACATACATACATACATACATACATACATACATACATACATACATACATACATACATACATACATACATATATATATATATGCTTGTCAATTAGATATTACTTATCACTCATGTTTATCTTATAATCTGAATATCTCTTACCATAGTATATATATCATCATATCATTCTGCATATTATTATTTTTACTTCGTTATCATTTTATTTCATATTACATATCATTATGATCCTATTTCATATCACATTTCATTGCATATTACATCATAAATTACAATGCATGAAATATCATAATCGTTTGCATCATAAGTTGCACTTCATTATGCATATCAACTCATAATACATTGCATATGTCATACATTTCATACTGCATTACAAACTACCTATTGCATATATGTACACATAACAAGTGTATTTTATTTAGGGGGAGTTTATATTATTGTCTTACAGTATAGGGTTATTAATTTTTGATTTGTTTGACTTGATTGACTTGATTGACTTGTTTGAATTGATTGACTTGATTGACTTGTTTGACTTGATTGACTTGTTTGACTTGATTGATTTGTTTGACTTGTTTGACATGATTGGATTTAATGTGTGCGTTGATTGGATTGTCTGAAATATACTTATATATATATATATTGAATAATTATAATATAATTATGTTAATGTCTTTCACATTCCATTTACTATATTTTGTTCTAGTATTAGTTTAAGGGGGAGTTTTATAGTTTTATGGTTTTAGGATGGTTTTGCTGATGACAAAGGGGGAGAATTATAAAATAGGATAGTTAGACATAGATTAAAGGGGAGTTAGTAGATTAAGGGGGAGTTGTTAGATTAAGGGGGAGTTAGAGTAGAGTAAGAATAAAGTTAGATTATATTTTATAAACAAAGGTTGTCATCATCAAAAAGGGGGAGATTGTTAGTTCTTGAGATGATGGTTTTGATGACAACAACCTTAGGACTTGTTATAAAATATAAATACTAACGTTATGGTTTAGATATATATGTATGTGCAGAATATAAACATGCAGGTACCAAGAATGAAGACTGTACAGTATAAAGATACAAGACTGATGAATTTAAAGATCGAAGATATCAAGATTGAAGACTCATGAGTATCAAGATATCAAGTTGTCAAGAGTTCAAGATTTCAAACAGTATAAGATAATGTAGTCGGTCTAGAATTATGTTAAAACTTCTTGAAAGCACTTACATCTTTATTCGAAATATATTCGTGGAATGGAATCCACTTCGATCCTGTTAAAGGGATGGAACCCTAGTGGGATGGAACGCACGACAATATCTAGTGGAACATATAGTGGTCCTATTTTGATATTCACTAATTTTATACAAATGTTTTTCAAAAATATATCTCTTATTTTAAATGTTTTCAAAACTTTCTTTTCAAAAAGACATCTCTCTTGTTTGAAATATTTTAGCCTCAAAACTATCTTTATCATTTTTAATATTTTGATTTCAAAATTGTCATTGGTTTTAAACTATCTCTTGTTTTAAATATTTAGCTTTAAAATATTTATTTACTCAGATTTTAAATCACTCTATAGATTAAGATTATATATATTAAAAATTACCTTCTAAACTCTTTTATATGTTTAGACTATATTCAAATATATTTACAAAGTTTAGAAATCGTTTTGACAAATTATAGAAACCAATTTTAATAAGAAAATCAAAATCACCAATTTTGCCTAGAGCATGTCGACATCCCTAAACCCCCATGTCGACATGGTGCCCGTTAAATTCAAAATTCAAAATTTCAAAAGAAGTGTATATTCGTCGAATCCTTTCACGAATAGATATGACTGTTGATTTCCTATAAATACCAGTAGTTCTAAATGAATTTTTACCAGATTTTCATTTATTTTCTCTTCATCTTCCACATTTATCCTAAAGAATCCCAAACTATACTCTGCCGAAGTACCAAGTGAATCAAACTTGATTATCTTTTGTTTGATTCTCTGCCACTCTCTCCATAAGATCTCAGTGCTATTCAGAGTTATAGTGTAACGACCCTGAATTTTGAACAATTTAAATTGAAAATATTTAATTAATTTTAAATATTTGAATGATGATTTGACTTGAATTTCAAATTATCAGAATGAATTGGCGATTAAATTTTTGAATTTAATCTATTGAAAGTTGAATAAAATTTGAATCTTCAATATTAAGCCGGTTAAAAATAATTTAAAGGCTTAGAAAATTCATATAGATAATACTGAAGATAATAGAAGCTTCAGAATTGAATTTGAAAGCGATTTGTTCAATTTTGAAATTGTATCGTTTGAATTGAATAAAAAAAATAGTCTTCCGAGGCACCGTCTCGAAATTTGACGAAACCAGTTTCATTGGGTCCGTAATATTGAATTATTACCGGATTTCAATTTTCGTATTTATCAGAATTGTTTTGTGAATATATGGCGTATAAACGCGTATAAAATTAAATTGAATTCAATTTGAATTTCGGTGATAACCGGGGTTTTCGCATCGATTTGATATCATTGTTAAACGATTTCTCTGCTAGTTAATTGCTTATAGGAGCTTCGATTCGAATTGGAATTCGTTTAATAAAAATTGTTGTTGGAATTTTTGAATCGGTTAGAATTCTTTTGGAAGAAAACAAGAAAAAATTGTTAAAGGGTTTTGGGCTTTAAAATTTTATCTCGGCCCATTCATTTCGTTTAAAACCCTATACCCGATCCCTTTCTCATTTCATTCGTAAACCTAAAACCTAAATCGAAGAAAAAAAAATGGTGGCGTCTTCAAAATTAGGGCTTGTAATTTTCGAGCGCCGATTCTCGTTCGTTCTTTCGATGCTTGCTAGGGCTTCAGCTTCGCTCCTCCGTTCGTTCGCGAATTAGGGCTTTTCAAAATCAGAGTGCCATGATCTGGATTATCTCAATCGAACGAAGCCTCGTCAGCCGATGGTCTTCTTGGAGCTTGCATCGTCTGCCTCGATTCGTAAACAAGGTGAGTGATTTTATATCACTCACATCTAATTTAAAGTTTAATGTTTACTAGCTTGTTTTAATGCGTGAATTTCGTTGCTTGATTTCTGGGCTATCAGTGCTTTGAATTTTTGATGATTTTGTTTGTTTTGGGCTTCGGCCATTCGATTTTGTGTAGATGCTTGAGATGATTTTACTGTGATGATTTCTTTAATTTTGCTAATCATCTTTAACTTGATTGTTCAATATTTTGACCTGCTGTTCGATTATTAAAAGAAAAAAAAATCAGTTGAATTCTTGCTTTTGAAATGATTGGATATCACCACAGTTTCGAAATTAAATGATTATATTGGAATGTTGTTGAGGATTTTTGATTGTGTTTTGACGATTCACTGTGGCACTTGCTTGTTCATCTGGGTTTTGTTTTGCCTGTATTTGGATCTCGGTTGTATGGTGTTACTGCATATCACATAGAGTTGCTTCTTTGAAATGAGACTGGTATGTCACTGTCTCGGTCAGTTCACTTGTTGTACATTGTGATTTCATTCGCTCCCTGAACTGGTTTGACAATTTGCTGTTTCATGCCTTGCTAAATTCGGATGGAACCGATAGTGTCTTCGCATAGGTGCATACATACATTTGTATGTGTGTATGCATGTATCGTTGAAGCTGCATTTGTGTTGTCACCGCATACTTTGTTTGCATATCTTGTGTCTCGGCTGCAGCGGGTTCATTAGTTTGCACAATGCATTGTGTTGCACTGTATATCCCAGCGTGCTTCAGTATTCATTGATCTTTGACTTTGGCCACTTTGTTGATTTTAAACTAGTGACTTGGGTTTTGATTGCGGTGATGATTTCAGAATATCACTGCACATTTTTTTTAAAAGTTTCTGGAATCAAAATAAAATAAAATATGAACATGCAAATTTCATTCCAGCTTCAAAGGGGATCTCTGCATTTTTTTAATGTGAGTAAACACACTGAACCCATTCATATGTTTTGATATTTGAGTTGATGCTTGGAATGTATGTGTTTAGTTGATAACTATGTCAGTATGCTTGCATGGATGTTTAGCATAAATATGACTTAAATTGATATTTAAGCTGTGATATATGCTTTATGACTGTGAATTGTGTGTTGTATGTTATATGTATATAGATGACTGTATGAATGTTACAACCAGAAAACATATTAAATCTGAATACATTTTAAATCTGAAAAGAGAAAAATTTGCTCTGTTCAAACTGAATATAAAGTGAGAACTCCTGTTTCTTTACTTAAGCATAAATTTGTTGCTTGATTGATGATTGAAAACAAGCATGTAGTTAAGAAAATCATAAATAAAAAAAACTTAAGTAAGGTTATGAAGTGCATGCTTGTTTCTTGTGATAAAGATTGTATGGTGTATATGAGTATAGATTACTGTTTTATGGTTAATGTTTAGGATGAATGCTTCAGAGTTTGTTGTAAAAAAAATGTTGGTATAGATAATCAAATTGCCTACATGTTTATTTATAGATCTGTGAAGGGTATATATGTCTGTAAAAGATGTGTCTGCCTCTGTTAGGTTCAACTCTTGAAAACAATGATAATAATGTAATCTCTTCTTATGTAATCAAAAATAAGTTATATTCTTTAAATGGGAAAGGACTGTAACTATATAACATCAATTTTTTAAAAGATTCCCGAGTGTTTAAGTTAAGTGTGTACTGCAGCCACTCAGTATTGATTTTAATTTATATTTCTTTGTTTTGATTGATTGATCTTTTGCGCATTTCATATGTTGTATTGGCGAGGCCGTACACGCGTGCGTGTACGGCAGCCAATCGAGTCTTGATGGTTTTTGAAGTGACAATTTCAATTGTCTTAAATTAATTTAGTCGATATGATAAATTGTTTATTTATCTCTGTTGATGATTTAAATCTGCTGATTTATTGTTTAACACTGTTTAGTGTTAAAATTTTCGTTATCCGATTTCTTTGTTTAAAGAGTCAGATAGACGAGAATTATTGTGACTATCGTCTATTTAAATTATTACTGCCTATATGCACAAATAAACTGGTTTGAATTAGACTGACCTGTGTATTATTTTCTTTTGAATATAATACTCGGGTCAGACCGAGTATTTTTACAGCTTGAAGATTTTCGAGCAGCGAAGTTAGAGAGAGAGAGTAAAGAATCATTTATTTCAGAAGAAAATTGTATTTTAAGATATTCCGCTGTATCTGTATTAAATTGTATAAACTCTGATGTATATAAAAAAGATTTATAGTAATGAAATAAATTCTCATTTGTTTTAATTCATTGTTATTATTCTGTATTTCTGTGGCTGATTCTCTTTAAACCTTATAAACTAAATAACAATTCGTCTTTTTGAACGTTTCTAGTTGGTTTAATTATCGACTGGAGGCGGTCAAAAGGGGGAATGTTACATATAGGATTATTTTAAATCAAACTGTTGAGTAAAAGGTGCGGTTGAGCCTTGAAATCAATTGGGTGTGATTGTTGCCCTGGAAATCAATTAGGTGATCTTGTGGCTTGGTAAATCAAGAAAGTTTGCCCCGGACTCGAATACAGGAGGGTGTACCTCGTTGCCTTGAAATCGAGGGTGTAACCTGGGAGATTATTTTTGGTAAGAAATCCGTAAATTTGTGCGGCACTGGATGTAGGGTAACTCCGAACCAGTACAAAATCCTGGTGTGTTCTTTCCTTTAATGCTTTTATTTATTATTTGCATCTGTGTCTGATTCTGTGATTATATCTGTGTCTGTGAATTGCATTTGTTGGTGATTAAATTTACATAAGTTTCAAAAATATTTAGAAAATCCACAAAATCCTATTTACCCCCCTCTAGTGTTATTCCATCCTTAAGATCCGTAATTTGCATTTCTCATAGCTCAATACCTCCCTTCAAGTTCGATAACCTTTGTGTACGTTGTTCCTTTATTGTTCGACATCTCTATATATTTGAAGCCTCGGCACGATTTCCTTTCCACTGTAAAAGCTGGATAACCTCTTTACTATGCCCTTGTATGACATCTTCTAGGTTGGCTAGTTACTTTAAGTTCGATACCCTTTGTGAAATGCTCTACTTCTTTTTCTTCAACATCTTGAATTTTGACATGTTCTCTTTACATGTTTTACATCTTTATTCATGGTGACAACCATCGTGGAGAGCTTTTTTGTATGAGCCCGAACAACTTATTTTTCTTGTATGTTTGTGGATCAAAATGAAATGATATTATAATTGTTTGAAAGATGAAATACTATGTTACAACTTTGTTTCAATGACCGAAAGATAATCTTGTGATCTAATAGGCTAATTAGGTGTAAGCTTGTAATATTATCACCTTGTTTATTATAGCATAAGGTGGCATTAAGTATGCCATCTAAATGAAGAAGTGGCACATAGGCTAATTTGGTGTAAGCTTTTAATACAATCTTGTTTATTAAGACATGAGGTTGCATTAAGCATGACACTTAAAATAAGGAGCGACACGTCGGCTAATGATGTGTAAGCTTATAAGATCACCATGCTTATTAAGGAGACAACCAAGGAGTAGGTGCCATTACCTTAATATTTGCATGGGATAAGGAGGGCAAATTTCCCAATTTGAAAAGAAAAAAGTATCCTTGAATAAGGGATTGACCCATTAGCTAATGATGTGTAATCTTACAAGATCACCATGTTTATTAAGATGACAACCAAGGGGGCATGTGTCATTACACCAAAATTTGCGGACAAGTGTCCAAATTAAATAGACTTTACTAGCCTTGAAGAAAGTCTATAAATAGGATAATAATTTCATTTGGTTTTCATACTTCTGTAAATCTGAAAGCTAAACAAAAGTAAGAAAACAAGGAAGATCTTAGGGAATGCCAAGGAGCTAAACCACAGGTCGAAACTATAATTTCTAAAGTGAGGAAAACCATCAAATTTTAAACTTTCAATTCATTCCATAAAGTAATGTGTACCTTATAGAATGTTTAATCCATAAGTTGCACTATTTTAACCCTTTTCGTATTATAGACATATCTTTTGCTTGTAATAATTTTTACCTCAACTAAGTGTATATGATTGATGCTTTGGTTATTTGAAAGAAAGAATAATCTATATTGGTTTATAATTATAAAGTTTTTTGGAGAATACTTATGTATACTTATGATTTGCGATGGCTTTCGGAAGAAGGCGGTAAAAGATAAAAAATCTAGGATAGTGCACTGTTACTTTATTTCCATACTACGTCTTAGTAGATAGAGTACATCCATACTATGTGTTAGGATGCCAGCCGCGATAAGATAAAATGTCTCTAGGATTTAGTTCCCTACTCCATGTTCAGATTAGATCCATGTGCAACCAAATTTATTTTTTACATGGATTTCGGATTTTGTTATGTTCCTAATTTACAAAAGATATCTATATATGTCGAATGAGTTTTGACAAATATATTTGGAGAAAATTTACCTATTTTAATTAAGTAATACATGTTTGAAATGTAAGTATACTTCAAAATATGGCATGGACACCTATGAGAATTCTGTGATATGACCTGAGATTTAGATTAAATAGATTCCTCACTGGGTCAGTGTTGCTCATGATGCTACACATAAACATTTCAAGTTTGGATAATTAAAGTTGGATTTTGGGACTTTTCATGGAAAATCGAAAGTGAAGAATTTTTCTTAGAAATTGTTTAGTATTGTATATCTTAATGTACATATATGTATGAAGTTGAAGACAAGATCTTATGTAAATTAACTTGTATTGCAAATATGGATATATAAACCCAAAATGATTTGAGATTCTGGCATTTTTCGTTATGAACGTTTTACATTAATATCATAGCACCACATTATGAGGGTAGCGTTCTCGATTCCGGCCAAGAGTGTCGGAGCAATTTGTTTCACTAGAATAAAGCCTTATAGTTTAGGTACTGCCAGAATAGGAAGTTTATACTATCCATTGACATGTTTATAATTGCTATAATTATAAACAATGACAAGCCAAAAGATATGGGATGCTAGAGGTTAATGGGTAGGGATTAACTATACAACTACTCCACAGCCTTCCTATGATTTGAGAAATTCTTAGAGGGTGAGGTGAAATTCCAACAACTGTAAGACCTATATGAAGGAAAATGTTTCCAAGGATAAATGGAAGACAGTTGGATTAAGAGGAGTGAGAATCCCAAGGATCAAACGTTGTCTCAGAAGATGTTATGGGACTTATGTAAGCACCCATGGAAATTGATTTGAAAAATATTATAGGATTCTATCCAACTCTACTGTCTCCATGGAGAAAGTAATATAAAGAAATGAAGGATTGCTTAATGTTTGTTGGTTTAATTTCTACTTTTTGACTTATAAATATTGGAGACATGTGCGGAAGTTTGTAAGTAATAACTCAAATTTGGTTTGTAAAAAAAGGGTTATAAGTGGTATATCATTGTATGCATGACTTGAGTTTCTTGCTTAATATTTTGTATTAAATAATGTAGTTATATTTAGTCTTGATCATAACAAAGTTCTTTTGTTTCTTTAATGTTATGGAAGACCAAGAAACTACTACTTCAACTCATTGTCAAGAGGCTCAAGCCTCCGCCCAACAAAATCCTATAGAGTTGTTTGCATCCTTTACCAAACAAGAACAAATTTCCTCAAGATCTATGAACAATCTATCCAATAATTTATTAGGTTTGTTAATCCCCTTTTTCGACTGACGACCTAAGAAAGTATGCCGAGTTAAGGTGCTTGCCGACCTAAGAAAGTATGCCAAGTTAAGGTGCTTGCCGACCTAGCAGTATGCCGAGTTAAGGAGCCTGCCGACCTAAAGAAGTCCGCGACCTAAGAGGATCTGCGACCTAAGGAACATTGCGATCTAACAATGTTGCGACCTAAAAGCTCTCCGAGTTATGCAGTGCTCCGACTTAAGAAGGTATGCCGAGTTAAGGTGCTTGCCGACCTAAGACAGAAGACGACCTAACAAGCTAAAGGCGTAACCGACTTAAGGAAAGCTCTGACCCAACAGTTGCCGATCTAACTACTGAGAAGAGCTGCCGACTTAAGAGTTGTGCCGACTTAGGAACCTGCTGACTTAAGAAGCCTACCGACCTAGCAAATTGTGAGTTAGCAAGGCCTGCCGAGTTAACAGATTGCCGACTTATGACTTAACTTGCCCAGCGACCTAAGGCTACAGGAATGTCACGACCTAAGGGGAGTCGCGACCTAAGGGAGCTTGCGACCTAAAGACTCCGCGACCTAGTAGTACTGCGAACTAAAGGTTACGACCTAGAGAAGATTCCGAGCTACAAAATGCTCCGATTTAAAGAGGTTCCGACCTAACGAGTCACCGACTGATCTTAAGTCTTCTGCGACCTATCATAAACCAGCAGCGACCTACACTAAGTCGGCGACGACTTAAAGACTTAGAGAAATTTCCTGAGTCAAGATCAGCTCCTATAAATACCCCGCCATTTCCAACATGAGGGGGACTTTTGGCAATTCATTTCTAAAGCGCCGTTACTCTGTCGAACTCTCCAATCATTCAGCAAACAAGGATCCTTCAAGCATTCAAGACACTACAACAAACTTCGAGAGAAATTCTTAACATCCGACATGGATTCATCGAGTTTCATCGCCGAAGATTGAGCTAGTAGTCAAGATTGCTTCTTGTGATCGAGTTGTACTGTTTTCACAGGAGATTTGTATCAATTTGTAACCAGATTCAATAATAAAGAGATTCAAAGTGGACGTAGGCTGAATCTTAAGCCGAACCACTATAAACTGCTGTCTTTTACTGCATTTCTGCTATTTTCCTGCTTGATTTCTGTTCCCGTTACACGGGTGGTGCTTTCACAATCTTACTACACACACCGGGTGTTGGCGTTCACATTTTGACGTTAACATTTTGGTGCTTTCATTGAGAGTTGAACTCAGGTTACCATTCCATCATTGCTTCACACAAGTTTGTTGAAAAGATTTCCTACAGAACTAGAAGTCTATCAGACATAATGGCTCCTGGAAGGAAACGAAAGGTTGTCAGATCTGAAAATGTTCATGATGATACCGCCACCTCTGCTTCACCAAGTCAAGCAGCTCCAAGCGTCGGGGTGACGCGAGAGGAGCTAGACGCTGCTGTATCCGGACTATACCAGCAGATTGAGACTCAAAACAATCTGATGATGGAAAAACTGAACGCTCTGCTTGGTTCCAACCAGAGACCAGTGGGTAATGAAGAAAACACCACTGATGCTCTTCGCAACTCCGGAGGGAGAAATATTCCTCAGGGGGGATCAGGTGCTGCTGAAGGGGCACCCCTCCGGGCTGAAGGATCTAGACCATCGCCAATTTTCCACGAAAATCTGCCCGGGCAAACATCTGAGAAAATGGCAGAAGTCTACTCCGCAAAATCTTTGAACAATGAGGAATATCTTTCTGGCATGATCAAGCAAATAATGAAAGAGAGCATGCAGAGAGGTGAAGATGAAAGCGAATGGGGATTCGCGCCAAGCAAGACTCCATTTACCGAGAAGATCCTAAAGGCTGAATTTCCTAGAAAATTTGTTCCCCCCACCATTCCTGCTTATCGGGGAACAAGTGATCCAAACCAATTCTTGTATAAGTATGATTGGCACATGACCGGTGCGAGAGCAACTGATGAAATCAAATGCCGGTATTTCCCAGTATATTTGGAAGGAGTGGCACTTCTCTGGTTCACTAAACTCCCTGTCCGATCAGTAGATCAGTTTTCCGATCTGACTAGAAAGTTTAAAGAGCAATTCAGGCTATATGCTTCAAAGGCAAAGGACATAATGTCATTATCCAGTCTTGAACAGAATCCGGGAGAACCTATTAAATCATTCCTGAACCGTTTCAATATAGCTCTGGCGGAAGTTGATAACGCAGAGCCACGGATGATCTTGACCTATTTGATGCGTGCTATCGACAAATCGAGCGAATTTGGAAAATGGCTGAAGATGAAAGAGCCAAATTCTCTCGAGAAATTCTACAAGAAAGCCGATGAATTCATACGCTTGGAAAATCTTCCAGCATCAACAAAGGTGGAAAATAATACTGCTGCTTCGGAAAAGAAAGATTCTGGAGGTCAGAAAAGGGAAAATCACGAGGGGAAGAAACAAAAGGATTTAAAGAAACCTCGCTTCATCAAACCCTCAGATTTTACTCCATTGACCGACACTCTGGAAAATATCTTCTTCGCCACCAAAGATGATGTGGATTATCCCAAACCGGCCGAGATAAAACCAGGAAAGGGTGCTATGAGAAATGGAAAGTTCTGTCGTTTTCACAACCAACCTGGTCATGATACCAATGACTGTCGTCACTTAAAGAGCTTAATTGAAGAATTATTGAGAGAAAACAAGCTGCAACAATATGTCAAGAAAAACAGAAGTGATCCATCTTCATCTACTCAGAAACAACAACCCTCTAATCAGCCGTCAGGCTCAGGCAAAGGTGCTGCGGCACAAGAATCTGAGAGGCCCGTTATCAACGTCATTTCAGGGGGCCCACACCCAGCAGGCAAAAGCTGGGGTGAGATGGAACGATATGCTCACGCTTTGAAGTATGTCCCGGCAGAAGAAGATGTTTTTGCTGTAGAAAACACAGTACCCCTAAAACAGCAAAAGATTTCAGATAATGATATTTTGTTCAAGGCTAGGGATTCTATTGGTATTGAAGCTCCAACCATAGACCCTTTGGTTATATCTGCAGGAATTGGGCCAGCAATAGTAAGACGAGTACTCATCGATTGCGGTGCATCCTGCAATATACTTTTCAAGAAAACATTTGACCAGATGAAGATCCCAATGACCGATGTTCAGGCTTCCTCACAAAAGATCGTTGGTTTCACTGGGGAACCACAGCAACCAATCGGAACTGTCGATTTGTTCGTGGAACTTGGTGAAGGGCAGAAAAGGGTAACTCGAAAACAAACCTTTGTGATTGTCGATGGATTTTCTGCCTACAATGCTTTCCTAGGCAGGCCAGCTCTAGCTGCATTCAGGGCCATTTTGGCCCCGTGGTGCTTAACTATGAAGTTTCCTACAGAAAATGGTGTTGGTGTCATCAAGGGAGATCAAAATGCTGGACGTGAATGTTATCTTATAGAGCTTCGAGAAGCCAGAAAGAGAGAGATGGGTAAAGGTGCGGCAGCTCCCCTCCGCATCAAAAACCCAACCTTATAGCAAGTACAGGGCGGCCCCTGCACTGGAGAGCATAGTGGTGCAAGGCGGGAAATGGACCCCAGAAAATCCAGTGCAGAGGAAAATAGAGTGGTACCTGTGGAAGTTACGGTACCAATACCTGTCGACTCCAAAAACCCAAATAAAGTGCTTAATGTGGGTTCGCAACTAAGTACCACAGTTCAAAATACACTGATATCATTCCTAAAAGCAAATCTGGACGTGTTCGCTTGGTGTCATGCTGATATGTGCGGAATCTCTCCAACAATTGCTGTTCATACTCTGAATGTTGATCCGAAATTCACACCAATAAAGCAGAAAAGAAGAACTCAAGGTCCAGAAAGATCAGCAGCTTTAAAGGAAGAGGTAGACCGCCTCTTAGAGAATAATTTCATCAAAGAATCCACTTACCCAAATTGGGTTTCGAATCCAGTACTGGTTAAGAAGGCAAATGGAAAGTGGAGAGTATGCATTGATTTCTCAGATCTGAACAAAGCTTGCCCCAAAGACTGCTTCCCGTTGCCCAGAATCGATCAACTAGTAGATGGGACGGCTGGACATGAGTTGTTATCTTTTATGGATGCCTATTCCGGATACAATCAGATTATGATGAACGAACCAGATCAGGAGGACACAAGCTTTATTACAGATGTGGGACTCTACTGTTACAAAGTCATGCCATTCGGATTAAAGAATGCAGGGGCAACATACCAAAGACTTGTCAACGCTATGTTCAAGCCACAGATCGGCAAAACAATGGAAGTCTATGTTGATGATATGTTAGTAAAGTCAAAGAAAGCAGTAGACCACATGGATCACTTGGCAGAGATGTTCTCAATTCTTCGGAAGTACGGAATGAAGCTCAATCCATTGAAATGTTCATTCGGAGTAGAGTCTGGGAAATTCCTGGGTTTCATTGTGAGCGCTAGGGGCATCGAGGCCAATCCTGCTCAGATCACAGCTCTAAGAGAGGTTAAAGCCCCTAGAACAAAGAAAGAACTGCAAAGTCTCAATGGGAAGGTTGCCGCTCTTAGTCGCTTCATTTCCAAGGCCACAGACAAATGCATTCCCTTCTTTGATGCTCTAAGGAAAGGAAAGAAAAATTTCGAATGGACTCCCGAATGTCAGAATGCTTTCGATCAACTGATTCATCATATGAGAACTCCTCCGGTCCTCTCCAAGCCTAGTGATGGTGAAGACCTCTTCATCTATTTAGCAATTTCATCCCATGCTTTAAGTGCAGCACTCGTACGAGAAGATATGAAAATACAACGTCCAGTTTACTACATCAGCAAACGGTTCGCTGGAGCTGAAATGAATTATTCAAAGATAGAAAAACTTGCTTATTGTCTGCTAATCGCTTCCAGGAAGTTGAGACCTTATTTTCAATCTCATCCTATCAAGGTCCTGACTGATCAACCTTTGAAGCAAGTCCTGTATCGTCCGGAAACTTCGGGTCGTCTCTTGAAGTGGAACATAGAGCTCAGCCAATATGACATCACTTACCATCCCCGAAGAGCAATTAACGGACAAGCTTTAGCAGATTTCATTGCAGAATCCACAGACAAAGGTGACAGTAAGGAAGAAACAACTGATTGCATTCCGATACAGTGGAAGTTGTATGTTGATGGCTCGAGAAATGACTATTGTTCTGGGGCAGGAGTTGTGCTCGAAACTCCCGAGGGACGATCACTATGTTATGCATTGAGACTGGAATTTCCTTCGACAAACAATGAAGCAGAATATGAAGCCCTTATTGCCGGATTGAAAATCGCCAAGGAATTGAATATCAAAGTGGTACAGATTTTCAGTGATTCTCAGCTTATTGTCTGCCAGGTGAAGAAGGAATTCCAAGCCAAAGGAGGGAATTTGCCTGCATATTTGACCAAAACTTCCGAACTCCTCAATGATTTAGATCACTACTCAATAAGCCACATACCCCGAGAGGAAAATATGAAGGCGGATTCTTTAGCAAAGTACTCAAGCTCCGGAGAAGCTCAATTGCTGGGATTGGTTCCCGTAGAAGTTCTGTCAGCTCCAAGCATTGATGAAATGGATATTGATTGGATCATGAATACGTCCCAAGAGCATGAATCGTGGATGAGTCCAATCAAAGAATACTTACTCAGTGGTTCTCTGCCAGAAGATTCTAAGGAACGTCGAAAATTATTGAGAAAAGCGTCAAGATATGTAATTCAAGATGGCCGATTATACAGGCGAGGATTTTCAATCCCACTACTCCGATGTGTAACTAAAGAAGAAGCCAAGACAATCTTAGCAGAAGTGCACGGAGGAGAATGTGGAGACCATTCAGGCGGTCAAACACTTGCAAAGAAAATTCTCCGATATGGGTATTTCTGGCCGGATATTAATCGAGATGCTGCAGCTTACTCCAGGAAGTGTGACAAATGCCAAAGGTTTGCGAAAATCCCAAGAGCACCTTCCACCGAACTCACACAAATGGTCAGTCCATGGCCATTTGCCATCTGGGGGATAGACCTAATTGGACCATTACCTATCGCCAAATCAGGGATTAAATATGCTATTGTCGCCGTTGACTATTTCACCAAATGGGCTGAAGCTGAACCTTTGGCCACCATCACTTCTAAAAAGATGATAAATTTTGTAACAAAGAATATCATTTGCAGATATGGTGTGCCACAGAAGATAATCACCGACAATGGCACTCAATTTGAAAGTGAAGAATTCCAGGATTTTTGCAAACGATTCAGAATTTGAAAAAGCTTCTCAGCAGTGGCTCATCCGTAGGAAAATGGGCAAGTGGAAGCAGTTAACAAGATCATCAAGTCAACTATCAAAAAGCAACTTGAAAAAGCAAAAGGTGGTTGGGTTGATAAGCTTCCATTAGCACTATGGGTGTACAGAACTACTCACAAAACTGCGACTGGGCACACTCCATTTTCACTGGCATACGGATCTGAGGCAATGATTCCGGTAGAAGTAGAAGTTCCTTCACATAGAAGAGTTCATTTCAATGAGACTGAAAATGAAAAACTGCAACTTGAAGCGCTTGATTTTCTTGATGAGAAAAGAGAGGAAGCTAGGCTCAGAATTTCAGCTCATCAGCAGAGAATAGCCAGGCATTTCAATTCCAAAGTTCGCCAACGCAGCTTTGAAATCGGAGACTTGGTTTTGAAAAGGATCATGACAGCAACTGGTGTGTTTGGGCCAAGCTGGGAAGGACCATATGTCATAGGCACTAAACTTCTTGATGGCACTTTCAAACTCATAACTGTTGAAGGAGATCCAATTCCAAGGGCCTGGAACAGCAACCATTTGCGTCCTTACTTTACTTGAAAAAAAGCTATGCTCAAGATTGTAAAATGATGATGAATGTATCAGTTGTATTGTGAAGCATTGTAAATCAGTATAAATGAATGAAAAGCTATAAAGTGGACGTAGGCCCGATTCTTGGCCGAACCACTATAAATCTTGTGTTCTTTACTATTTCATAATGCCTGATTTATTTCGATATATAAATACTTTAAATGTATCACTAAAATATCGATTCAAAATTGCAGGACATGATAACAAGACCTGCTCATCACAAAAATAAGCGACCTTTATAAATCAGCTATTGCACAAAAAATTCCAAACTCAAATCCTACACAAAGAAAACTTCACATAAAGAATTGGCAACTTCACTGGGACAAACCTTTGTTCACTAGTTGAGATTATCGTTATGAACGGGCATCCAACTAGATAACTCGCGTTTGTCTCGTAAAGTCATTCAACAGTGAAGTTTACTTTTTCAGATAAAGCAATGTACTTGCAAAAGAAAGGAACACGCGCTTGGAAACAATGATAAAGGATCGCAGATTGGCGGATGATGATACAACATGAGCGGGCAAACAAAGAAGCAGATAAAGGGAGGTATGCCTCTCAACAGGAAGGCCGAGAGATCCACTAAAGGGACGCCTTCCCAACCGGAAGGAACAAGACCCTCGCTAACTGGTCGTGATGCATCCGACCAGATAGCGTAGGTCCGCCCCGTGGATCCACTCGCCCCTGAGACGCAACCAACCTGGCACACCAACCAACCAAAGCCCTCTAACGAGGCACGCCAATAAATGGGAGTGCTTTACTCAATCAAAAAGATCGGTGGGACTACCAAAGGGGCACCTTGTTAGTTAATTGCGATCGTTTGTGCAAACAAACATCCAATCAAGCAACTTGTGCTCACCCGTAGACCTCTGACCATGAGAAAGTAACTTCCAGGCAATCATAAGCCCTCTTCGGAGGCACAAGCCATCTTCGGAGGCACAAGCCCTCTTCGGAGGCACAAGCCCTCTTCGGAGGCACAAGCCCTCTTCGGAGGCACAAGCCCTCTTCGGAGGCACAAGCCATCTTCGGAGGTAAAAGCCCTTTTCGGAGGCACATTTCACCAGGGTAAAAGTGCAAAATGCTTCTCTTCGGAGACCCACTTCACCCGAGTAGAAATACAAAAATTGCTTCTCTTCGGAGACCAAAATCAAGACTTCTTTGGAAGCACAAGACCTCTCCGGGGGCACAACAATAATCCACAAAGCATAATGCTACTCTTCGGAGTCCACATGCTACTCCTCAGAAAATACCGAGACAAAGCCCTCCTTAGAGGCACACTTCGATTCTTTCGCTTCACCGCGTAGGAGAATTCACTTCTCAAAAGTATGAAATGAACATTTCCGAAGGTTGAAGCGTAAAAGTTTATCCGAAAATGAGACACACTCCGTTTAAATAGAACAATTATTCCCTCAAGAACGGAATAGCTATTCTATGGAAAATAAGAGTACAAGTCTCGCTAAAAGCGAAGGATATTGTTATGCACTTGTGGTATAGGGGCAATATCATATGATACGGTTGCAACAATAAAAAGCAGTATTCAAGCAACATACCACAAGCACATAACAATATCACGTGAAACAGATGTGGAATAAATGCATTCTCAAACGCAGACAAAAAGTTTGCACAAGTAAGAAGAATCGTTTGTTCTACACTTAAAATAAAAGATAGATCATTCTCACATACACAAGAGTTTGTACAAGTAAAATAATTGTTTTATTTAGTACTATGAAAATTCTTTACATACGCAGATGTCTCAAAAAGCAAAAGCGGGGACCGGTACCCGCACAATCCCCGGTCAATACATGCAAAGAGCAGAAATAATAAGTAGAAAATTCAGCTTGATTATTCCTTCTTCTCACCACCCTTGGAGCTCTTTCCCGGCCTAATGATTAGCTTTTGAAGCCGTTGAGAGCGGGCAGGGACAGAAGGAGAAAGTGGTACAGCCGGATCAACTACTGCTTCCTCTTTAGTGGAAGTCTTCTTCTTTTTCCTTACAGCACGTTTCCCCTTCCTTTTTGAAGAAGACTCGCTCCCCGGAGTAGTCAGCAATGTCGAAAGCTTCGTATCGTCGTCAAGAGACCGCTCCGGGGTCTTCTCGATGTCTTCAAAATCCTCCGCCTTCTGTTCCTGAGAAGCAGCCGGATCATCCAAGCCTTGAAGAGCTTCGATTTTCTCTGCTTGTGATCCAGGTTGGGAAGCAGAGGGAGGAGTAATTTGGGAAGACGGAGGAACGGCAATCGAAGGAGTGGAAGCTTGTGTTGTGCTTGGTGCCTCCGTTGTAGAAGAAAAGAAGTTAAAATCAGCATCCCCCGAAAATAAAGAAGGCATCGATTCATCAAAGTTTAAGTAACATGTAAGAAGATCGTCGAATTCGGCTAAGTCAAATGACTGGTTCATTAGACCCGAGATGACACCAAGAGTACCTGGAGGAGTTGGCTTTACAAGATCCACCTCGAACTTCTCGGCTTCAATATCATCCAGCGCCTCATCTTCAGTAGGAGTAGTTGCAGTCTCCTGGGCAACTTTGGCTAAATGTAGAGATTGAGGGCTGGAATCTATAATATTAACGTCGGCTGAAGTGGAAGTCTGAACGGGGGCAACTAAAGGAGCTTCTTCTTTTGGAGGCTCTTCTCCCGCTGTTTTAGCTCGTACTTTGGCAAGTAGCTCCTTCCCCTTAACAAGAGCGGCGCGATCCTCATCATTGAGATAGCGCTCCTCAAGTTCCAGCTCATTATAGCCAGCCCCGCCAAGCATATCCATCGCGACTTCCCACACTTCAGCCAATGTAATTTCATAATCAGGACCAAGAAAAGAGAGGCTCCCACGACCCAGAACGCTGTGTAAATAAAAGTCAAATAAGGTAGAGCTGACGTCCGCTTTCGTCGCCTCATGTGATTGCTCAGCCGCTTCCTTTTCGGCAACGGCAGCGATCCGGCCAGCGGTAGCCTCATCACGCTCTACCTCAACTTTAGCAAGTCGAGACTTTAGTAATTCGATCTCCACGTTCTGGGAGGTGACCTTTTCCCGCAGTTCGGCGTTTTCTGTGCGGTACTTCTCATTAACGTGCTGTTCGGCAGCAAGCTTCATTTCTACATCTCGTTGTGCAGCATGTGCGTCCCGCACTTGCTTCTGAAAGACTTCTTCTTTTTGAGTATATGATGCAGAAGAAGAAGCGAGATTTTCCTTAAGCTGCTTAACTTCAGACGCAAGCTTTGCATTGTCATCTGCAATACTCGTCATTTCCGCGTCATGCTGCTTACGCCATTTGTCCCATTCTGCTTTATCATTCTCCATCGTCATCATCGCCTCAAGGTTAAGATGGTTGACCCTTTGAAGTTCATCAACCAACTTCTGCCATCCAGACATTCTTTCAATATCAAGCTTGACAGCGTCGACATTTCTCAGCATTGCCTGCTTATCAATCGGAACTATGTCCAAGTCAAAGCGCACCCCTTTTAGGCACCAATTCGGAAAGCGGCTCTGAAGTGTTGGGGGGCCGTCCTTGACTTGATATTGTGGTCTATTAATGATAGTCTGAATGTCAGATTTCTTCAAAGGGGGAGAGCTAGCCAGGATATCAGAAGGAATGGGAGCGTCAGTCTTTTCAGGAATTTCAGACGCGTCAGTCGGTTTAGATCGTTTGCTCGGTTCATCGGCAATCTGAGTTTTTCCCTTGTCATCGTAAGACTTCCGCTTATGAGAGTAGTCACTCCTATGCGAAGAGTCATATCGCTCGGCATCTTTCCTTCTTTGCCACTGATCGTAATCCCGCTTCTCCTGGGCTTTCCTTCGAGCCCTCTCTTCATCTGTTTCTTTTGGAGTATCAAGGTACTTCCTAAAGTCATAGGTGCCGCGGCCTCCACGGTACTTGAATGAGTCATAATATGAACCTGTACGTCCCATTGGAGAACTTGAAAGCAGAAGAAGGGTAGAATTTAGAAATTTCCAGGAAAAAGAGGATAAAAGCTTATAAGTGCTGAAAAGCCCTAAGTGTGTGTGACGTGCAAACTACATGCGTCAAATTACAGACCACGCTTCGGTATGGAAACAGGGACGATTGGCGTAGTAGGCACTTGGGTTTGTTTAAGGGTAGAAGTTGCCTCGACAACGGGAGAAGTCGCTTTTTGACTGCTATCCCCGAAAAGCTCTTGGGAAGTTATCATAATGTCACTCAAGCCATCAAAGGTGTCGTCACCCAAGTGTTCAGCAGATTTCTCCTTCTCAAGTTCCACATCAATTGATTTTTCAGAAGCTCGAGGATTCTCTTCTTCCTCAATAATTGGGGGAAGTGCCGACTTGCCAGCCAACCCTACAACATCAGTGGATCCGGAGCACTTTATCAAAGCAGTATCCATGGCAGGTGTTTTTGAAGCAGCTTCTTCCGCAGAAACCGGGGCATTTGACGCCTCTGCTTGAGAATCCAAAGCAGCCGATGTTTCTGCATCAGAGCTAGGAATTTCATGAACTCGAGTCGACCTGGAAGGGTGCAGAAGCCCAAATTGGTGCAGAAGCTCGTCATCTAATAGAAATTGGATGCTCCTCTCCTCTACAGGCACCGCCATAAGCCTCTCGAAAGTCACCTTGTGACTGAGATTTTTGGAAGGAGGAGGAAGAGCTGAAAAGGAAAAAAGAGCGAAGTTAGCACTTGATAATCCGAACTTCGGTAAATTTGAAAGAACGTAAGAAACAAATGCAAGTGATCTTACTCCCTATTCTCCAAATAGCATAAAACCCAGGAGGGCAGCGAACGTAGAAGAACGGGCTCAGGAAACTGTGAACACTTTCAGGGAGACCAGTGATCAACTTACGATTTCTCGCACTCCTTACAACTATGATGGAGGGATGATCTTTATTTTTGGCAAAAGTGCAAAGATAGCGAATTTCTCCGAAGGTAGGGAAGCGGCCCAGTGTTCTCCTAAAAAGCACGCATAGTCCCAGCAAGATGGCGTAGCCATTGGGATGTAGCTGAAAGGGGGAAATATATAATTGGAGAAGAAGTTCTCGAATGCAGTCATTGAATGGGGGGATAGCTCCGCTCAAGCACATTTGGCGGTTAACTGCGACAAAGCCACGGGGCGGTCTGTCAGCAGTATCATTCATTTCGGGAAGCAGAGCATCAGCCTCAGCAATGCCAAACTGGATGCTTAGTTGACGAAAGGCTTTATGGCTCAAAGCAGTAGGAGTCCTCTCTGGAGGATCGTTCAGCGGGATAGCAACTGGAAATACATCTTCAGCTTGCTCTGTTCCTTCTTGTGGAGAAGACATTCTACACAATCAGCTGAATGTTCAAATGTGAAGGTGCACGTTCCCTAAAAGTGTGAAGTGTTGTGCAAAAAACTAATGAAAATAAATGACAAGCATAACTGGAATTAAATTAGTTGACAATCAATCGATTACAAAATTTCAGAACTTGTCAACGATCAAGTGCAGTGTTAATACAGACAAGTCAGTTTCACTTGACTATTACGATTTTGTTTTAATACTTCACTTGAATTAGTTATTGTACAGCATCTCGTTCATATTCATTTAATTTAACTTTCTCGTTATCAACTAATCCGTCACTCGATGTGGGCAGTCGGTGATAGTATATTCGTCCCAGTATTCTGTAAATGTTGTATTAAGCAGGATTGTTAGTTTGCAAAATTGAAGCAATATGTAAGAAGCATGCAACACAGTTCATAGTTCAACAATTCATAGTTCAACAGTTCGAAGTTCGGGCACAGTTCAAAAATCATCTGTTGGGTGGCCGAAAGTCTAAGTCCTAACTCGGTGACGACCTAAGGAAGATTCTGGGTCAAAGCCAGAAATCCTCTAAGTCCTAACTCGGTGATGACTTAAGGAAGATTCTGGGTCAAAGCCAGAAATCCTCTAAGTCCTAACTCGGTGATGACTTAAGGAAGGTTCCCTATGGGTCAAAGCCAGGAATCCTCTAAGTCCTAACTCGGTGACGACCTAAGGAAGATTCTATGGGTTAAAGCCAGAAATCCTCTAAGTCTTAACTCGGAAGCGGCTCAAAAAACCTAGGTCGCATGAAACTGCTAAGTCGGCTCCGACTTAAGTCATGAAAGTAACTGGATCGCGTGAAATCCCTAGGTCGTGACCGAACCAATACCTCGACTAATTTTCTTCCCTAACTCTTAACCCGTTAACCCAATAGCCTCACAGTCAACAACGATCCTCATTCCATCACACCATTGGACCACCCCAAGAGCCAATTCAAGTCGAATCAAATTTGCTGCGAATCCAATGTATTACTGCCCTATTACAATTACAACACGGTCGACGGCGATTGACGAACAATCAAAAAGTTATGCACAATGAATCGCAGCATCTAAACACAAATGGAAGTCAAAAACTGGGGAGTTATCGGTTCGACAGCGAGCATGGGTGAACGGTGACCAGATCGACTTACGAAGTATAACAAGAAGATGATCGGCGATTGGATGGTTGGAGTTTGTCTCTGAGAGCTCTAAAAAGTGCTTCAATGGCAGATTCGAGAAAAGGAACAGATGAGGAAGAGGTAGGAGGATGCAACTATTTATATGCTGGAAGGCGAGTCGACTTGCACGGTGTACGACCTAGAGCATTTGTTAAGTCGGTACCGACCTAACCAAAGAATTAAGAGAATCGAAGCATACGACCTATGGCTTAGGCATATACTTCGAGGGGCAAATGTTAATCCCCTTTTTCGACTGACGACCTAAGAAAGTATGCCGAGTTAAGGTGCTTGCCGACCTAAGAAAGTATGCCAAGTTAAGGTGCTTGCCGACCTAGCAGTATGCCGAGTTAAGGAGCCTGCCGACCTAAAGAAGTCCGCGACCTAAGAGGATCTGCGACCTAAGGAACATTGCGATCTAACAATGTTGCGACCTAAAAGCTCTCCGAGTTATGCAGTGCTCCGACTTAAGAAGGTATGCCGAGTTAAGGTGCTTGCCGACCTAAGACAGAAGACGACCTAACAAGCTAAAGGCGTAACCGACTTAAGGAAAGCTCTGACCCAACAGTTGCCGATCTAACTACTGAGAAGAGCTGCCGACTTAAGGGTTGTGCCGACTTAGGAACCTGCTGACTTAAGAAGCCTACCGACCTAGCAAATTGTGAGTTAGCAAGGCCTGCCGAGTTAACAGATTGCCGACTTATGACTTAACTTGCCCAGCGACCTAAGGCTACAGGAATGTCACGACCTAAGGGGAGTCGCGACCTAAGGGAGCTTGCGACCTAAAGACTCCGCGACCTAGTAGTACTGCGAACTAAAGGTTACGACCTAGAGAAGATTCCGAGCTACAAAATGCTCCGATTTAAAGAGGTTCCGACCTAACGAGTCACCGACTGATCTTAAGTCTTCTGCGACCTATCATAAACCAGCAGCGACCTACACTAAGTCGGCGACGACTTAAAGACTTAGAGAAATTTCCTGAGTCAAGATCAGCTCCTATAAATACCCCGCCATTTCCAACATGAGGGGGACTTTTGGCAATTCATTTCTAAAGCGCCGTTACTCTGTCGAACTCTCCAATCATTCAGCAAACAAGGATCCTTCAAGCATTCAAGACACTACAACAAACTTCGAGAGAAATTCTTAACATCCGACATGGATTCATCGAGTTTCATCGCCGAAGATTGAGCTAGTAGTCAAGATTGCTTCTTGTGATCGAGTTGTACTGTTTTCACAGGAGATTTGTATCAATTTGTAACCAGATTCAATAATAAAGAGATTCAAAGTGGACGTAGGCTGAATCTTAAGCCGAACCACTATAAACTGCTGTCTTTTACTGCATTTCTGCTATTTTCCTGCTTGATTTCTGTTCCCGTTACACGGGTGGTGCTTTCACAATCTTACTACACACACCGGGTGTTGGCGTTCACATTTTGACGTTAACAAGGTTGTTTTAAGAATTTATATCAGATAAATTTATTGGAGATATTGATCCATTTAAAGCTGAATAATGGATCCAACATTTAGAAGATATCTTTGAAGTGATGGATTATAGTGAAATATATAAAAGGAAGTTGGCTGTATTTCAACTATCAGGAGAGGCAAGGAATTAGTGCTAGTTAATCTGGACCATAACTGATTCAAGCGTGATGACTTGGAGAAGTTTTAAGGAAATGTTTCTGAAAAAGTATTTTCTATAACATGAAAGAGAGAAGATGGAAATGAAATTTCTAGCTCTCACACAACGAAACATGACTGCAACCCAATATCAAATCTATTTGAGGCATTGTCTCGATTTGCAAGTCATTCAATTAATAAACCTAAAAAAGGGTTATAAGATTTGAAAAAGGATTATTCCACCAATAAGAAGTAATGTAATTGGTGATCCTCGCAAGACTTATGAGGTAATCATATCTGAAGCTCTTAATCTCAAAGAAGACAATTCAACTTCAGCAATATTGGAATCTTTCAAATAAGAGATATTCCAACAACCAAAGGAAATTCGACAATAAAAAAAACTCAACGGGAAGAAGCCATAGTACAATGAGGAAGAAAATCAAGGAGGGGCACAACAAGGAGAGGGTCTAACATGTTATAGTTGCAATGAGAAGGGTCATATTGCTCCTCCCTATCCAAAGGAAAGGAATGGGATTCCATGCTACAATTGTAATGAACCTGGACGCATGAGCAGGGACTGTAAAAAGCTAAAAATGGAAAATATAGCAACACTAAGAAATCAAGTCAAAGTATATGTGGTAGTTTCTGAACAACCACACGTGGAAGGTAACTTATTTATTTTTTATTTTCAAGCTAAATTTTTATTTGATCCGGGTGCCACACATTCCTTAATATCTGTAGCATTCACTATTAAGTTAGGATTACCAATTGATCAATTAACAAATCCACTAATAATAGATAAATTAGTAGAAGGGGAAACTGAACTTTGAAGTATATGTAAGAATTGTCTTCTTTATATCAAAGATAAGGAAATGCTTGCAAATTTGTTCCTTTTCCCAATGATTTGTTTTGATGCGTCATTCTTGGAATGGATTGACTTTACAAACATTATGCCAAACTAGATTGTCATGACATGACTATAACTTTTTCCATTTAGAGATATGAGACATTCATATATTCTTGAAATAAATTTGGAAATGCATTCATATCTAGATACCTAGCATATATAAACATTAAAAATGTAGGCCAACAACTAAATCAAATCGAACTGGTCAGTGAATTTGAAAAGGTATTTAAGGATCATCAAGATTAAAATGAGAAACTGATTTTTGTATCAAATTGGTCCCTAGTACAAACCCAATAGCAAAAACAGCTTATCGTATAGCTCCGCTAGAAAACAAAGAGCTAAAGAAGAAAATTCAAGAGTTAGAGGTCAAGGATTTATTAGACCAAGTAAATCACTTTGGGGAGCTCCAATATTATTCGTAAAGAAGAATGACTGGTCCCTATGATTATGTATTGACTATCGAGAACTTAATAAGGTCACAATTAAGAATAAGTATCCCTTACCACGAATTGATGATCTATTTGATCAACTCCAAGGAGTTACCATATTCTTAAAGATAGATTTGAGGTTTGGTTTTCACAGTAAAGGATAAAGGAAGAAGATATTCCAAAGATAGCTTTCCAAACATGGTTGAACATTATGAGTTTTTGGTTATGCCTTTTGGACTAACTAACACACTAGTAGTTTTTATGGACCTTGCGAATCATATGTTCCATTCTTACTTTGATTAATTTGTCATAGTATTTACCGATGATATCTTAATTTACTCTAAGTTAAGAGAAGAGAATGATAAACATTTGCGTATAACTTTACAAACATTAAAGGAGCATTAGTTGTATGCAAAGCTAAGAAAATGTGAGTTTTGGTTGGAAGAATTAAAATTTCTCGAACATATTATTTCAAAAGATGGGATAGGAGTGGACCAATCAAAAGTTGAAGCAGTTTTGAAATGGAGTCCTCTAAAAACACCTTTAGAGATTCGAAGTTTTCTTGGACTAGCTTGTTATTATAAAAGATTCATTCAAAACTTTTCAAAGTTAGCAGCTCCAATAATTTAGTTAACACGAAAGGACATAAAATTTATATGGAATGAGAAACGTGAGTGGCATTTCAAACATTAAAAAGGAAGTTAACTGAAGCAATAGTTCTAACACTGCCAAAGAGTGAAGAATAATACAAAATATATTGTGATGCATGTGGTCAGGGTTTAGGATGTGTACTAATGGGGGAAGATAAAGTTATTGCTTAAGCCTCTCAATAATTAAAGAAGCGTGAGGTAAATTATCCAACTCATGACTTAGAATTGGCAACAATAGTGTCTACATTAAAGATATGGAGATACTATCTTTATGGAAAACAATTTGATTTTATTCTGACTATAAGATTTTAAGGTATTTATTATTGGAAGTGGGCCAGCCCGCAGCAGAAGTCATGGGTGCATTTCATATTTTTTACCCTATAGGATCGTTATTGGGCCTATGAAATCTAGTTTATTTAGAACATTTCTAAATTTAATTTAAATAAAGTCATATATTTCATTTAAATTTATAAATTATCGATAGAAATTTATTTTATATTTATATATAAATATACATATGTATCATATACATATGTACATGTGTGTGCATATGTGACATGATATTCCATGAAAGGTATAACATGCCTATATATAGATGTTTGGATTTACATCGCAACTGACATGTTAGCTCATCCTATATGTATTGTATGTTATCCAAGTATGTGTATATATTTATACTTATTATATATAAAACCAAGTGTAAATATATTTATTTATATATATGTGTGTGTGTATTATGAGAAAATATTATTGATATATTAATACTTAAATTTTATAGTATTAATCAATATATATGTATGTGTGTATGTGTATATGAGTGTTATGAGTTCAATTTTTTTATTTAAAATATACATATATAAATATATGTATGTACTAAAGTAATATAATTATATGTATGTATATATATAATATTCAAATGTAAATATGACTTAAAATGGTTTATATATATATATTACCAAATATAAAAAAAACTTTTTTTAAATGTTCTAGATTTTATATACAACAGGTCTAATTTAATTTATAATTTTATTATATAAATATATAAATATTATGAACTAATTAGTTAAAGAATTATAAATAAATAATAGGATAAATATAATATATATATTTTCTCTTTTAAATTTCCAAAAAAACCAGGAAAAATATTTTTTAGCTTAGGAAAAAATTTGAGAGTTTTATAAGTCAAATTATTATTATTTATTAATTAAATACTTTCGATCGAATTAAAAAATGATTTTTATTAAAATATAAAAAGTGGTTTAAAAAATCTAACTTTTTTGACCGAAAGCTACAATGATGAAAATTTAATTTTACAAAATTTAAGATCTAACTTTTGAAGAAAATTTTGTTTTATATAAAATTTTAATTCGTATAATGATTAAATAATAATAAAAAATATTAAATAATTACGAAAAAATTATTGCAGTTGCTAAAAATTATAACTGAAATAAATATACATTTGAATAATTTTTGATCGATTTTACATAATATAATTTCATAGTTTAGTATTAGTCATATAAATAAATAAATTAATATATTAATATAGGTATATATAAATTAATAAAATATTAGCAATTAAAATAAAATATTGTCGGCTGTGTATATCAGATCTATTATAAAAAAAATGGATTTTTATACACAAAACCAATCAATATATGACAATATCAACATCTATAGGAATCTCACCTAACTAACAATATAATAATAACAGTGTGTGTAAACAATAGAGAGTTATATAGAGATTATGCATCATATATAAAACTAAACACTTACCTAGAGTAATGCCCTTAAGCACACCTTTTAATGATGAGTTCCCTTCCTCTTGATACCTTCCTGGTTCGTCAAATTGCTAGTCTTTGAATCGCAGACCCTTTGCTACCGAATAATTATTAATTTTAATTGATTTGATTCGAGTTGTATTAGAGCATGAAGAGGTATAATTCGGCCACCAAAATGGAGAGAGTAGGCAGCCAAAAAAGTCTTACTATAGCTAGGGTTAGGGTCTCTTATATAATGGTTGAAGGAAAAAGTGGATCACATCACTTGCCTTTTCTCATCAGATCTTAACCATCCATTACAAAATCATTTCCCTATTTTTGGCCGCCCCTATAACTTACGATTGCAGTCGAAATTTGCCTCCAACATCATGGGCTAATTGCACGTTTAATTCTACGTAAATGTATTCAATTAAATCTAATTTAATTCCTCATCGATATCTCATATCGATTGATATATTTAAAACCATTATAAATATATATACAATAATATTTATTTCTCAAATCATATTCAAATTTTATAATCCATATTTCATAAATATTAATTAATCTATAACAATTATAAATAAATTAAATCGTTTAGTCTAAACAAAAATTCATCATTTCGGTTGTGTGACTCGTCAGGTGTAAATTTGGTCAGCGATTAACATCGAATTATTCGAATGTTAACTTTCATACATCGCTTAGCAGATAATGTGACATTTTAGCCAAATTCATCACTTAGTTTTAGTAAAAAGCAATTTTATATTATTAAGTATTACTCGCTTGTGACTTTTATTTACACCAATTCTCTTCGTCAAAGCTAAACCACTTTGGACTTATTGAATTTCATAATGGTCAAAATTCCAACATCGTCTATATTCAGCTCTATAGTCCAAACACAAAATACTTGGTTCATTAATAACAATTATTATTAACCAAACTACTATGGCCATATATTTTGACTTGAGTTTACCGTGATACTAACTCCATGTAACTAAGAAGACGAATCCTCTCTTGAAAAGTACTTCACATTCATACTTCCAGTCGACCCAATTGTAGTCACTCGATGGACGTCATGCAATGATTTGGCTATAATCAAAATGGAGCTTTCATATTGAAGATTCACAGTATTCTCAAGTCGAGAGAATTGTGTAATCAGTTACACCGATATTTTTTGTTTGACCTTAGTTATAAAAACCTATCAAGTGAGTCGTTCTATAGTTATATAATAACTATTAGTACGTAACCCCTAGGTACCCCCAGCAGTCATGAGTAATCCACTATCCAACATTTGAAAAGCATTACATACTCTAGTCTCAACAGATACATTAATATCCAGTCTCGATGCATCTTGACAAGAAACATTTCAAATAATGTGTTTTATAACATTGTGATACAGTACTTATGATTACAACTATTTGTATTTACTATCACAAACACACCATTTATGGATTTTCTATTAAATATATTTTAATTAAACATTTAGTTATTTATAGCACATTATAAAAAATATATAACAAAAAGAAGAAACACCTTTATTGCGAATGAGAATTGATTACAGAGTTAACTAATTTACAATAAATTACAGAATTGCCCTTAGGACATACCCATAATTCTATCAATCTCTCACTTGCACTTGGGGCTAATTATGGAATCACAATCCCATCCATTCAATCAACTTCTCGAGAGCTGACCGATCTAGGCTTTTAGTGAATGGATATGTTATGTTGTCCTTGGTATCTACCCATTGAGTCATGAGTTCTTTCTTCTCAACAAATTGTCTAATCGGGTGGAGCTTTCGAAGAATGTCCCACAACTTCTTGTGTACTCTCGATTCCTTTACAATTTGTATCAGCGCATTGTTATCACAAAAAAATGGCATAAGATTCTCAATATTGGGAATCACTCTGAGCTCAATCAAAAATTGCGCATCCAAACTGCCTTTTTTGCTACTTCGATAAGGGATGTACTCGGCCTCCATCATGGAATCAACAACTGTTTCTTGCTTGGAACCTTTCCAAATAACGGCTCTACCTGTAAGCGTAAAGACATGACTGGATACTGACTTGCTATCATGTACATCACTTTGAAAGCTCAAATCAGTATATTCCTTCATAAGGAGGGCTCCATTCCCATGTATAAGGAATAAGTCCCTAGTATTTCTCAAATTCTTATGTATTCATTTTACGGCCATCCAATGTATTTCTCTGGGATTAGACAGGTTTCAGCTTATGCACCCTAACGTGAATGCCACGTTCGGTCTAGACATAGTATGGCATACATTATGGAACCTATGTTTGAAGCATATGGAATCCTCTTCATACGCTTTTTCTCCTCATCAGTATGAGGAGCCTCCTTTTAGAAAGGATGATTCTATATTGCATTGGAACATTTCCACGCTTGGAATTTTCCACACTGAACCTTTTCAGTATGGTTTCTTTGTGAATATATTGGGACAATCCCAACAGCCTCTTAGATCTATATCTATAGATCTTTATACCAAGTATATAGGCTGCTTCTCCCAAATCCTTCATGGAGAAGTTTTTGGAAAGCCAAGCTTTCACTGATTACAACAATAAAGTGTCATTTCCTATCAATAATAGATCATCGACATAAATTACTAAGAATACGAAAGCACTGCCCTATTCCTTTCGGTATATGCATGCTTCCTCTGTATTATGATAAAAACCAAACTATTTTATTACTTTATTAAAACAATTGTTCAAACTCCCTGAAGCCTGTTTAAGTCCATAAGTGGACTTTAATAACTTGCAAGCCTTTCCTTCGCTCCTACTGACTACAAAACCCTCTAGATGCGACCTAATAAATGGTTTCTTCTAAATCACCATTTAGAAAAGTTGTCTTTGCATCCATTTGCATATTTCTTAGTCATAGAATGCAGTGATGGCTAGTATTATCCGAATGGACTTAAGCATTGCTACAGGTGAAAAGGTCTCATCATAATCAACACCTTGAATTTAATGAAATCCTTTCACAACTAGCCTTGCCTTACAAGTTTCTAGTTTCCCAGCTGCATTTTGCTTTATCTTAAAAATCCATTTGCAACCGATAGGTTTTATCTATTTGTGTATGTCCGATGAAGTCCAAACTTTGTTTTCATATATGGAATCCATTTCTGATTTCATAGCTTCAAGCCAGAGTGTAGAGTCTTTACTATGCAGTGCTTTTTGGAAAGATAGAGGAGTGTCGTCATCTAAGACACAATCATCCTTCTCGCCATCTATGAGAAAACCATAGTATCTCTCTAATGCACGAGATTCCCTAGTAGCCTTCTAATTGGTTGCGTGTTTTCATATATAGGTAAACTTGGTTCTCCCACTGTTTGGCTTCAATTTTAGTTCATGGATCTCATCCAAGTCTACAACTTCACTGTTAATTTCTTTTGACAGAAATTCCTTTTCCAAAAAGATAGCATGTGTGGAAACAATGACCTTTTGTTCTTCTGTGTTGTAGAAAATATATCCCTTAGACTTTTTAGGATATCCTATAAACTTACACAATGCTGATCTCGCCTCAAGCTTATTAAGGTCAATGTTCTTAACATAACCAGGAAACCCCACACTTTCAAATAATTGAAATGGGGTTTTTTCCATGCCATATCACATACAACAACTTAGGCGCATATTTAGTGAGCAACAAGTTCAATATATGCACTACGGTTTCTCGCGCATATCCCCAAAAGGATAAAGGTAACTCAGCCTTACTCATCATGGAACGAACCATATCTAATAGGGTTCAGTTCCTTCACTCTGACACGTTATTGTGTTGCGAAGTATAGGGTAGAGTAACCTGAGAGATAATTTTATTATCTTTTAAATATTGTTGGAAACTTTTCCAGCATACTCACCTCCTCGATCTGATCGAAGAATCTTAATCTTATGGCCCATTTGGTTTTATACTACATTTTTATATTTGATAAATTTATCATAGTCATTAAATTCGCTCTTCATAAGAAACACATATCTTAGTCTCGAGAAATTATCAATGAAGGTAACAAAGTAAGAACTACTATCTTTGGTAATTATAGGCATATAGCCACATACATCACTATGTATTAACCCTAAGATTTCATCAACTCATTCATTGCTCCAACTGAAGGGGTGCTTCGTTATTTTACCTTTGAGACATGACTCACATGTGCCAAATGATTTAGAATCTATTGACGGTAGAAAATCTTTGGTTTTTAATTTATGTAGCCGTTTCTCACTAATATGACCTAGCTTACAATGCTAAAGACAACTACCATTTATGTTGTTAGAAGAATTATTCACAGAACACACATAATTAGTATTAATCGCATAAATTCCATTTTGAAGAATACCATCACATATTTTATTTCCATTCAAACTAATGTGTATAACATTATTTGCACAATGAAATATATATCCAGTCTAGATAATCTAGACATAGAAATAATCGAACCAATAAAGTCTTTTACAAAATAACAATTATTTAATATAGTACTAATCCACTAGGAAAAACTAGATGATAGTCTCCTATTGTCGGTGCATCTACTATAGTTTCATCATCAACTTGGACCCTCATTTCTCCATTTGCCATGCGATGTCAGTTCCTAAGCCCCTGTAACGAATTACTTATATGAGTATCAGATCCAATATCTAAAACCCAAGAAAGTTAATTGATTGTAAAACAATTTTGAATTGTAAATGTAATTGATGGAGCCACAAAACCATTCTTCTTCTTTTCCTAATAATCTCCAAGTAGTCAGGACAATTCCTTTTCCAGTGACCTTTCTTATGGCAGTGGTGACATTCACCGTTATCATCGGTCATTTTACCTTTCTTCTTCTTACCTTCTCAATTCCGCTTCTTCAAACTTTTTGAAGATGATGCAACACCCTTTATAGCAAGTACCGCTCCTTGATTCTTAGATTGTGACTCGACCAACCTCAACATATCGAGAAGCTCCACGAGATTCACATTTAATTTATTCATGTTATAATTTAGTATGCATGATTCATACCGAGGAGTAAGAACCGAAGATCAAGTCTACTTGCAATTCGTTGCTTAACTGTACGTCCAATTGTGAAAGCCTATCAATATAGCCTTTCGTCATTAGCACGTAATCGTCCACTTTCTGTCCTTTGGTCATTTTGATATTGAACAGCTTCTTCATGAGCTCATACCTTGCAGAACATGACTGTTCACCAAACAGGGCCTTGAGACTGTCAAATATCTCATGGACTAATATGTTTTCATGCTGCCTCTACAATGGCTTGTCTAACATTAACAACATGAAAACTTGAGTGATCTGTAGGTCTGACACCTATTTTTCATAAGCAAGTCGTAGTTTGGGGTTTGAAACATCAGCTGGTTCCTCTTTGAGTTCTCATGTAATGGTAGTCCAAAGGAGCTCATAATTCAATGCTATTTTGATTGCTCTTAGCCCGTCGTTATAGTTAGGTCTACTGAGTTTGTCATTTTCATAAAACAGTTTTGGAGTTGATAATTTTTGCAAGTTTAAGTGGTAGATTATTAGGACAAATCATAATAATATTAGTAATGTTAAACTATATGTTTCATTTTACTAATAAGCTCCCACTAGTCTTTTATAATTCGCCAAAACGTAAGTCAGAACATGGAAATCTTTCGACTTCTCTAGTAGGTGTTAATATCGTATGCCTTGGAATCCTGACCTTGAGGAAAGCTCAATAAATTATACTTCCATACATAATGGACAACTCCTTATCGATTATATCATATACAACTCTTAACCCATGATACCATGTCCTAATCCTTCTTTACCTTGAGGAAAGCTCAAATAAAGTTAGATTATTCACTCGGACCTACCATTTTGCAAAGGCCTAAGTGTAATGCACATACCTTGAGAAATGCTCAACAAATATGTGTAGTTATCTTACCTCATCTATTTAATAATTAATAGTACTACACATAACATTCTTAGCTTGAGGAATGCTCAACAATTGAAGAGTATGCAAGTAATCTATTAATATATAAATGGTAGAGAACGACATTTCATAATCTTTAATATATTATATTGAGTGATGTTGACTTATGAAATAATGTAATTCTTATGAACTATCCTCGTGATTCAAGTGTCATACACATTGGAAATCACGGGATATGTACGATCACGTATGTATTTATTCCTTAAGTCTAATTTGGGTTTCTTTAATATTCCACCTTTAGTTTATACATTCATATTATGTAAGTTTTATTATTATATAACTTTTATATTTCATATTACTTATATAATAGTCTTATGTATAATATTATATTAATTAAATCATATTTAATTAATTTTGAATTAACTAACATTTTAATTAATTTTATATTGATATAACCTTTATATTTAATATTTATATATACTATAACTTTTATTGTATAACACATATATCATATACATGTGTGTATTATTTAATTAATTAACCTTTTAATTAATTAGTTAATTTAATTAAACTATTTTAATTAAATAATTAAATAATTTTAATTTCAAAACTCATTATTTATGCATACATGCATATTTATGATATCTTAAATATTTTAAAATCATAACATATATCATAATATATTATACATGTATATACATTTTATTAATTAACTTATTAATTAATTAATTTTATTAATAAATTTACAATTTTCGAAATTTATTTTATATTATTTTTCAAACATTTTGAAAAACTATATTATATTATAACTTTTATAATAGTTTATATCTAATTTTAAATTTAACTTTTAAATTTAAAATCTTATGCATTTTTTAAATTTTCGAACAATTTTGAAAATTAGCCTAAGGCCCAATTCAAATTGGGCCTCTTCTATTAGGGGCAACCTTTGGGCTGTGAGCTTAATTGTTAACCATAACATAACTAATTTAAACCGCGTAGGCTATTAGCTATGATACTATTGTTAGAACTGGACTAGCCCGCAACGAACGTTATGGATGAATTTCAAAAAAATTACCCTATAAAATCTTTATTAGGCCTATAATGTCTAATTTATTTAGAACATTTCTAAATTTAATTTAAATAAAATCATATATCTAATTTAAATTTATAAATTACTGATAGAAATTTATTTAATTTATTTTCAATTTATATATAAATATACATTGTATCATATACATATGTGTATGTGTGTGCATGTGTAACATGATATTCCATGCAAGGTATAACATGCCCGTATATAAATGCTAGGATTTATATTGCAATGGACATGTTAGCTCATCCTATATGTATTGTATATTGTCCAAATATGTCTATATATGTATACTTATTATATACAAAACCAAGTGTGTGTGTGTGTGTATGTATATTACGAGAGAATGGTTTTCTCTCCCATGGGGAGAGAAACTACCAGTGGCGATTCAGGAATCAGTAAATAATTTTTCAAATTTGTACTAATTTTCTGTTATCAAAGTGATATGCGAGATCTGGAAAGCACGTTCTTCAATATCATACTCCGATGTGCAATTATAGTGGCAAAATCGAGTTTCTAATTGTACGTTCAATTGCCAATTCGAGAGGAATTAATTGCTCCAGAACATATTTCAAGCAAATATTTTGAGGAAAAGGCGTCCTTATCAGTTCTTCATGTCGTTCATGTTATTTCAATTAAAATCTAAGTTTTCTTCCTGGAAAGAGGAACAAATCTATGCAAACCCTAAGAGACGCGCTTAACAGCCTTGACATCGATGATTGTCTTTAAGGGGAATAACCACCATGATGCTAATAGTCTAATCATCAGGGAAACTCGAATACTGTCGGTATGAGTTTTTGATTCTACATGAACCCTTTATTTGTAGATTCAAAATGAGGAATATCATTGGCTAAACGAGAATTGCTTGGGCCTTTTGGTGTCTGAATCTCTTGCCAAAGTTTGGGTTGAAGGTTGGTTCCATACCAATGGTTGGTATGATGAATGAGTTAAGGTTGACTGAGTATCTTCACGGTAGAGTTTCCTTTAGTAGTCAGAGAAGTGGATAACTCGAAACAGGGTGGATTTGGGTTCGCGGTTACACTGGAGAAGAGAATCACGTTATTATGCTGCGGTTTTGTTTCAACCTAGTGATGTCAGAAGCAACATTTACATTTGGTAGTACAATAAGAGAAGAAACATGTGACAAAGGATTCGGTTACAGTGAAGATGATGAAATCACATGACTTGTGTCACGTTCACTGCAGTTGGTTGCTAAAGTGAGCATGGAGGATGACTGAATATGAGAATATAAATGGCCTATGCCTAAAGTTTTATTAAATGTTTAGAATATTTGTATTATGAAATTAGGCTAGACTGGTTTGACTTGATGAACAAAGGTGATTTGTTTGTAAGGGTAGTGTCTCTGCGTATTGCATTGTAATAATGCATGTACTATATTTGTTAGTTATAAATAAATGAACCCATTTTCAAAAAAATGTATATTATGAGAAAATATTATAAATATATTTATACGTAAATTTTATAGTGTTAAACAATACATAAATATAAATATATAAGTATATACGCAAATTATAAGTTCATTTTTTTATTAATATATATGTGTTGTGTGTGTGTGTACTAAATTAACATAATTATATGTATGTGTGTGTGTATAAATATAAATATAATATACAAATGTAAATATGATTTAGAATGGTTTATATATATAAAAAAATATAAAATTTTAATTTTTTTAATTTTCTAGATCATACACATAGCAAGTCCAATTTTAGTTATAATTTTATTATATTAATATATAAATATTATGAATTAATTAAACAACTATAAATAAATGATAGAAAATATATATATATAATATATTTCAAATATTAAATTTTAGGAAACCAAGAATTATATTTTATTGCTTACGAAAAAATTTGAGATTTTTCTAACTCAAATTATTATTTTTTATTAATTAAATACTTTTGGCTGAATTTTAAATTGATTTTTTAAAAATATAAAAAATGTTTTAAAAAATCTATTTTTCGACCAAATGTTCTATGATAACAAATTAATTTTATAAAATTTAAGACCTAATGTTTTGAAGCATAATTTATTTTATATAAATTTTTAATTCATGTAATGATTAAATAATAATAAAAGATATTACATAATGACCAAAAAATTATATCAGATATAAACATATATTTGAAAATTTATAGATTAAAATTTACATGATATATTTATTTAGTTTAGTATCAGTTACATAAATAAATTAATACATTAATATATGTATATATGAATTAATAAAATAATAATAAATAAAATAAAATAATTTTGGCTATGCGTATCAGATCTGTTATAAAAAATGGCTTTTTATACATATAACCAACCAATATGTGACAACATCAATACCTATAGGAATCTCACCTAACTAATAATAAAATAATAAAGTGTGTATGTACATATACATACATACATATATACATATACACACACACATACATGCATATATGTATGTATGTATGTATCAAAAATATAGAGTTATACAAAGATTGTGCATCATGAATTAAACTAAACACTTTCCTAAACTAATGCCCTTAAATACACCTTGTAATGATGAGTTCCCTTCCTCTTGAAACCTTCCTGATTCGTTAATTTACTAGTCTTTGAATCACATACCCTTTGCTATCGAATAATTATTGATTTGGATTGATTTGATTTGAATTGTGTGGAGCACTAAGAGCTATAATTCGACTAGCAAAATGGATAGAGGAGGTAGCTAAAAAAGTCTTACTATAGCTAGGGTTAGGGTCTCTTATATAATGGTTGAATCAGAGGAAAAAGTGGATCACATCACTTGCCTTTTCTCATCGGATCTTAACCATCCATCACAAAACCTTTTCCTTATTTTTGGTCGCCCTGATACCTTATGATTGTAGTCAAAAATTTCCTCCAACATCATGGGTTAATAACCGATTTAAGTCTAAGTAAATATATTCAATCAGATCCAATTTAATCCCTTAACGATATCTCATATCGATTGATATATTTATAACTGTTATAAATATATATACCAGAATATTTATTTCCCAAATCATATTCAAATTTTATAATCAATATTTCATAAATATTAATTAATTTAACTAATTTATAATGATTATAAACTAATTAAATCATTTGGTCTAAAAAGAATTCATCATTTTGTCGTGTGACTCGTCGGGTGTAAATTTGGTCAGCAATTAACATCGAACTATTTGAGTGTTATCGTTCACACGTCACTTAGCAGGTGGTGTGACATTTTGGCCAAATTCATCACTTACTTAGTTTTAGTAAAAACCAGTTTTATATTATTAGGTAATATCCAGTTTTGACTTTTATTTACACTAATTCTCTTCGTCAAAACTAAATCACTTCGGACTTACTGATTTGGTAATGTTCAAAATTCCAACATCATTCATATTCAACTCTATAGTCCGAACACAAAAATTTTTGTTCAATAATATTAATTATTATTAACCGAACTATTATGGCCAGAGATTTTGACTTTGGGTTGACTTGAATTGATCGTGATACTAACCCTATATGATCGAGGAGAGAATCCTCTCTTAGATAGTGCTTTACTTCCAAATACTTCCACTCGACCCAACTATAGTCACTCGATGGACGTCATTTCATGATTTGACTATAATCAAAGTGAAGTTTTCATATTGAAGACCCACAATATTCTCAAGTCGAGAGAACTATGTAAATCAGTCACCTAGATATTTTCTATTTAACCTTAGTTATATAACCAACAGAAAACTATCGAGTAAGTCGTTCCATAGTTATCTAATAACCATTAGAACATAATACCTAAGTGCCCCTAGCAGTCATATGTAATCCAATACACTGCCTAACATTTGGAGAGCATTACGCACCTTAGTCCCAACAGAAACATCGATATCCAATCTCGATGCATCTTGACTAGGAACATTTAAAATGATTTTTTTATAACATTGTGATACAATACCCATGATTACAACTTTTTGTTATTACTATCACAAACACACCATTTATGGATTTTCTGTTAATTATATTTTAATTAAACATTTAATTATTTATAACACATTATAACAAATATATAATAGAAAGAAGAAACACCTTTATTGCGAACGAGAATTGATTTCATAATTAATTAACTTACAATAAATTACATAATTGTCCTTAAGGCATGCCCCTAACTTTATCATTTATTCTCTCAAAAGGAACTTAATATGAGACAATGAAGATGGATGGAATTTTTTAAGGACTATGAATTCACATTACATTACCATCATGGTAAAGCTAACGTGGTAGCAAATGCATTAAGTCGAAAGTTATAAGGAGTTATTGCCAGCCTGATGATCATGAAATGGAGAGTTTTGGAAACTTTATTAGAGATGATTAATCAAATAAACAGTGAAAGGAAGGCCCTCCTATGTGGTATGATCATTCAACCTACTTTAGTTAGTAGAATTATACAAGCCTAAGGAAAAAATAGGAAATTAAAGGATTAGTTTATGAAGATGAAAGCCAAGGACCCAATGGATTGGAAGATATGAAATAATGGTGGATATAGATATCAAAATAGATTTTGTGTGCCAAATCAAGCAGAATTGTTGAATAAGATCCCAAAAAAAGTGCATTGTACAAGGCTCACTGTGCATTCTCAAAGCACGAAGATGTATATGGATCTAAAGTGTCAATTCTGGTTGAATGGAATGAAGAAGGATGTTGTAAGTTTCGTTTCAAGGTGCTTCACATACCAACAAATTAGGGCTAAGCAATAATGACAATCTGGTATGTTGCATCTGCTTCCTATATGGGAATGTAAGTGGGAACAAATTTCTATGGATTTTATTGTTGGACTCCCAAGATCGAACTGAGGGCATGATGCAATATGGGTTCAAGTTGATCGCTTAACGAAGTCGGCTCATTTTATTCCCTAGAGTATGGGATACTCAATTGACAAACTAGGTAGAATCTACATTAAAAAATTGTTAAATTGTATGGAGTCCCAATCACAATTGTTTCTGATAGAGAATCATGGTTTACCTCTAGATTTTTGGAAAGTTTTCAAAGGACTTTGGGTATAATGCTTAATATGAGTACTACCTTTTATCCTCAAACAGATGAACAGACAGAAAGAGTAAATCAGGTAATAGATGATATGCTAAAATCTTTGTGATGAAATCTGAAAGAATCTGGGAAGTGCACACACACCATTAATTGAATTTTCATACAATAATAGTTACCACACAAGTACTAGTATGGCTCCATTTGAAGCTCTATATGGAAGACCATGTCATTCACCGGTTTGTTTGGCAAAGGTAGGAGATAATAAACTGCTTGGCCCAGATCTAGTGATAGAAACAACAAAGAAAATTATAACCATACGAGAGCAACTAAAAGTTGCTCAATGTAGACAAAAGACTACGAAGATCAGAGAAGGAAAGATTTGGAATTTGAATTAGGGGAACAGGTTCTTTTAAAGATTTCTCCAATAAAGGGTGTAATGAGATTTGGAAAGAAAAAGGCAAAATTGGCACCCTGATTTATTAGTCAATTTCAGATTACTGAAAGAATAGATAAAGTTGCATATCGACTTTCATTACCTGAAAATATATCGGTTGTTCATGATGTTTTCCATATATCAATGCAACAAAAGTATATTCCTAATCCATCGCATGTGGTTGATTTAAATAACATCGAAGTTAAGAAGAGTACCACATACATCGAAAGACTAATCCGAATTCTCGATACAAATGTTAAGAAATTAGGAACAAAGGAAATTCACTTTGTAAAAGTTTAATGAAGTAATCATGAAGAACATGCGGCATCATAGGAACTTGAATCAGAAATGCTTAAAGATTATCAAGAGTTATTTGAAGTCTAGATTTCAAGGATGAAATCTTTTTTTAAGGGGGGGTAGAATGTAAGAACTCGAGGAACTTATTTTTCTTGTGTGTTTTTAAATCAAAATGAAATGATATTACAATTGTTTGAAAGATGAATACTAAGTTACAACTTTATTTCAAAGACCAAAAGATAACCTTGTGATCTAATAGGCTAATTAGGTGTAAACTTGTAATATTATCACCTTGTTTATTATAGCATGAGGTGGCATTGAGTATGACATCTAAATGAGGTAGGGACACATAAGCTAATTAGGTGTAAGCTTGTAATACCACCTTGTTTATTAAGACCTGAGGTGGCATTAAGCATGACACTTAAAATAAGGAGTGGCGCATCGGCTAATGATGTGTAAGCTTAGAAGATCACCATGCTTATTAAGGTGACAACCAAGGAGGCATATGTCATTGCCCTAATATTTGCATAAGATAAGGAGGGCAAGTGTCTTAATTGGAAATGACCAAAGTATCCTCGCATAAAGGAGTGACACATCAGATAATGATGTGTAAGCTTATAAGATCACCATGCTTATTAAGATGTCAACCAAGAGAGCATGTGTCATTACACTAAAGTTTTCATGGAAAAGGATGGACAAGTATCCAAATTAAAAAGACTAAATTAGCCCGAAGAAAGGCTATAATAGGATAATAATTTCATTTGGTTTTCATACTTCCATAAATCTAAAAGCTAGACAAAGCAAGAAAACAAAGAAGGTCTTAGGGAAAGCTAAGAAGCTAAACCATAGGCCGAAATTATAATTGCTAAGGTGAGGAAAACTATCAAATTGTAAAATATCAAGCCAGTCCATTAAGTAGTGTGCAACTTATAATATATTTAATCTATATGTTGCAATATTTTAACCCTTTTGGTATTATAGACATATCTTTTGCTTTAAATTTTTTTGCCTCAACCAAATATATATGATTGATTCTTCGGTTATTTGAAAGAAAGAATAATCTATATTTGTTTATAGTTATAAAGTACCTTGAAGAATACTTATGTATATACTTATGATTTGTGATGGCTTTTGGACGAAGGTGGTAAAAAGATCTAGGATAGTGCACAATTACTTTATTTCCATACTGTGTGTTAGGAGATAGAGTATATCCAGACTGTGTGTTAGGATTCCAGTCACGATGGAATAAAATGTCTCTAGGATCTAATTCCTTACTCCATGTTCGGACTAGATCCATGTGCAGCCAAATTTAATTTTTTTTACATGAACTTCATATTTTGTTATGTTCTTAGTTTAAAGAAGATATCTATATGTGCCACATGAGTTTTGACAAATATGTTTGGAGAAAATTTACTTATTTTAATTAAGTAATGTATGTTTGATACATTAATATACTTCAAAACATGGTTTGGACATCTTGGAGAATTTTGTGATATAACCTGAGATTGAACATATATAACTTGATAAGGCATGAACTTTTCTTGAGAAGTTTTGCATATGAGACCTTTGCAAGCCATATTCATGAAAGCCTTGCATTTTTTGTTATTATTTCATGGAAGCTTGTTGGCTATTGACTGATGAAAACTTTACATGTGATGATTCATTGTTCGATTACTACATGCCTTATCACCTTTTTGTACTTTATATATATGTTTAATCATATACCCAAGTTTCCATATATGCATATCCTTGCATACTCATGATAACCATTTGTTTAATAGTCCTAACTACCATATTAGTCATTTTATATCTTTACATATTTTTTTTCACTATTTGACTTATGGTTGGTTAAAATTTGGAAGCCGATTTTCAAATACTATGTATGCATATGTTGTGGTAAAATTCCTACATATAACTTTTACATTGCATGTCGATATACAATATTCTCATTGAAAAATTAACAAGTCTTGACCCTTACCACTCATGGACCCTTACCACTCATGGACTGATATCTCTTTTTATTCGAACACGACCTCGGCATATGTGTAGTTACTTGTATGTTTTTCACTCTTAACTTAAGATGGTATCTTTTTTAGGCTTTAGGAAATTTATATTTATAATTGAAATTATTCTATTATAGACTTCATGGGTGGAGGCAAGAAAACGGTTTCCAAGGAAGCATAAAAATTCCCTAAGCAATTCAAGCTTGTGGGTTTTTCTAAATAAAATATTTTCACTTCTCATTAGTCTTATTTTACAAAATAAGAAGACATCAACCCTGCTCTTCACCTCTTTGGTATTTCCAGGATTGAAACGAGGGCTCCGTGCCCAGATGACCGAATCAACCCTCCTCCCGAAGGGTTCTTTGCTTTTACCCCTCTTTACATCTATCACTTATGTTATCTACCCTTCAACCCCATTATTCACAAGGTCCTAGCCTTATTAAAGATTACTCCTATTCAACTGATCCCTAACTTCTATGTTACATCAATTCTTTGTTCATTTTATTCAAAGAACTCAAGGTGGAAGGATTGAATTCTTCTTTCCTTTGCTCCTTATTTATTCTCTAAAGAACAAAGAATTAGCCTAGGGTGCTATTTACTATCTCAGTTCCATTGGTAGTGGATTAGTGACTGACTCTCTCAACAAGCCTCAAGGTTGGAACCACCAGTTCTTCTTTGTGAAATGTTACTTTCCTGGCATCATTGGAAGGTTCTTGGTCCCTAGTATGCATTCCTGCCAGACTTGTTTTTCATTCGCTTAATCCTTACATTAATTTCTATCAATTTACATTTTGCTATTGTTTGTTTATTTATACGACTATTAGCTGCTAATTCCAATAATATTAATACTCAAGTCTTGGCTAAGATTCATAGATTTGGAGATGCCATAGCAATCTCAAGGAGCTACAGAGGCTTCTTACTAAAGAAACATTCTCTAATTCTGCCAACTCACCAGATTTTTGGTGAATCCTCAATGGTGAAAAAGAAATGGAATAACCCGCTAGCTCTTATTGTCGACAAGCTGGACACATTTTCCGCAAATTCTCCAGTACAATGGCTAATAACTAAAAGCCCTGGATACTCTCCAGGTTTCATTTCCTAACCTTCTCTCTTTTTATGTATTGAAACTTTTTTCTTAAATGCCTTTCCTTTGGTGAATAGGTCCCTCTAACATGCACCTTGTGAGCATAGATAGCTAACGCTTAATAAGGATGCTTATGACTTGCCTACTTCATCCAAGAAAATAGAAGAGGTGATGGCTTCAGAAGATACCTCAATATTCATCGTTTCTACTGCTTAGGATGTAATGGCGATGGCTAGGGAAGATTTGAAAAGAAAAAGTTAGAAGGTTGCTCTTGCTCCGTCTTAGGTGCCTTTGAAGAAGCCCAGTGGGGATGGATCCACTATGCTCCTACTTCGTGCACTTTCTTCTAGTGTCGTTTCCATCATGCCCACTCCCCATGTAAAGGATTCTACCACCAAGGTTTCCGACCCTATTGTTAAAGAGTCCATGGCCTCTTTTCATCAATCTTTAGCTCTTGACACTCCACCTAAGGACGCTCCTTCCTTTCTCCCTGGATCGGGATCTCCCCGTCCTGCTGAATTTATGGACTTTTTATAAAGGTTCTACATTCTTCTACATTCGTTTCCCCAGCTCTCTAATCTTTCTTTTTCCTCGGATTCTTTGGAAAACCATTTGCAGAACATTATTTAGGTAAAGTTTTCGTGTTTAATTATCGTATAATCATTGAGCTTTGTTATTGTTTTATTTCCTGACTTCACATTATTCTTTCTTTTTAGATTGGTCGTGGTTTATTTGAATTTCAATGGTTGTGTGCATCTTCTTCCCAAGACGCATCGTCGCTTCAAGAATCAACTTCTTTATTGTCTTAGAAAGTGTATTCCCTTGAGACTCAACTTAGTAACTTTTGTTCTACCAATGAGTCATTGTCTTTTGAGAAAAAGATGATTACAACCTTATTGGATTTAGAAAAGGAAAGATCTCAAAAGTTGGAAAGAGAAGTGAAATCATTAGAAGAAAAACTCGAGAACATCAAGGGCTGGAGGAGAGAGCAAGGTCTTTAGAGGGTGAACTTTCTCGAGTGTAATTAGTGAATTCTACTCTCAGAATATCCACGGCAAAAGTTCCTAACCTAGAGATAGATTTGGACAGAAAGAATCTTATTATTGAGAATCTTCTTTCCTAAACAACCTTCTTATCCGACGGAAAGAGCAATGTGCTAAAGTGGTCTTGTTCACTATCTATAAGGACAATGATGACCGATGTCCTAACATCGCCTTCACCTCATTCGACAGGTTGGGGATAGACTATAAGAGGAGGTTTGATATGTTATTGGGAAGCGTTCTCGGTGACAATTCTGAGGTTATAGGGGAAGACACTATTGATCCTGTAGAGTACTTGGCTTTTGATGACATACTAATGGATGATGACAGCGAAGAAGTGAACAAAGAAACTGATAAAGCCGACGAAGAGGGTGACGACGACGACGAAGAAGATGATGGAAATGATGGCGGTGATGATATCTTCGAGAAATATTTTTGAAGAGAAGACATAAATGGTAACCCAGATCTGGGTAGGAATGAAGCCCATGATGATTCTGTTCATATACCGGACCCCTCTCTTTCGAAAGCTGCTAAGCTCACGGGTAAAATCCCTCCTTCTAGAGCTTCTTTTTCTAAACTATCACCTTTCGAGTCTGGTGAGATAGGCCAAACTCCTGTTGAAATATAACATTCTCTTGAGGCCCAAACTCCTTACACTCCTTTTATCCGTTCTTTTCGACCCATTGCCATTGTTATTCCTCCACATGTAATTTTCTCATTTTTATTTATTATTTACTTTCTACGTGTACAGTCTAAGATTATTAACATTATTCGGCTATCAACGTAGGAGAATGACTAGGAATTATGTAGAGATTATTTTAGATAAAAAAAAAGAAATTTCAAGGCTTAGCCGAGAAGGAGGAAGATTATGTAAAGGTTTGAATAGTTGCATGAAAAATAAAACATCTCAATATCTCAAAGATTTTATGTATAAAAGAGTTGCGCCTGTTCTTCGGAAATTATGAGTTCACCATGATAACTTTTGCAAGGATAACGAAGAATTGACCACATTTTTTTGGGTGCTAATTGAGGATAGGTTTAACTTATGGAGTGCTTATACTTTGTGTATGCTTGATTCCCTATGAATGACTTTTCCTTCTTGGTTGACAGTTGTGGGTGATTGCTTAGACGCCTTTATACGAGGTATTTGGATTTGCATGGAATCGACCCCCCAGGGAATATTGGAAGCTTGCCCAAACTTCTCACTGTGCCTTTGACCGTTGACTCCCTACCCCCTAACAAAATCAAATTCAGTGGGAAAAAATTTGTAATCGAATATTATAATAAGTCCATTCTCTACGAACTGTTGTAATATTGTGAATTTCTATCTTTTGTTAAGCTGAATCTTGTAATAATTTCATTGACTTGGTATTTTAGTATATCCATTATCTGTGTGCACGCTTCTAAATATATTTTTGTTTATTCATCATCCTAGTGTCAAGCGACAACTTAGGTAAATTGGTCAGATTGAAAAGGACTCTTAAAGAAAATTTCTCCTTAATAAACAAGTCATGCTTATCAAAATACTACTTTCTTCACGACCTTCATCAGTTGTACACCAGTTTTTTGAATCTATATTTCAATTTATTGGGTATCCATAAGGACTAATTTCTCCATGAAATCCAGACTAACTATGCCAATGTACTGTGTAATGGACTTAACCCCTCCAGTCAGTATTCCCTTTGATGCTGATGCTCTTTTTAGCACGACGTTTTCTATTTTGACCTCCTCCGTTCAAAAGATTCATAATGTTCTTTCTAATTATAAAAGTTGATTAAGTTGTAGTTTTGTTTACAGTTTTTTATGTAGATGTATTATCCCTTATGAGAAAATGATTATTGTTTAACGGAAACTTTATTGTCTTTTCTTTGGTTCAATTTTATGGAAATATTGTTATGTCTTGTTTTATAAATTAGAAAAACGAAGAGTTGTCTTTATTAGTTGACACTCATGATTTTAATAAACGCCTTGAGATCATTCAGGCTAAATTTACATCAACATTAAAAGAATGACCTTTTCGTTCCATATTCAATCCTTCAATCACAAGCAACGATGAAGCAAAAAAAGTGGTACAAGAGCTACCTTAAAGAGAGATCTATTATGAAACCAACTCTAAAATAGTAAAAGACCTTGAGAAGAAAGTCTTGCAGAAAGATGTTGAAATTACTGAACTAACTAAGAAGCTAGGTTTTGGTATTGATTCCAAACCATAGTTAGAACTCAATACGAAGGTTGCTCAACTAAATTGGTGCATCTTTGACTTGGAAATTGAAGTGATAAGTATAAAATTGAATGTCAATCTTACGATTTGATATTGATTGAAGGTGAAGAAGGGTTGCCTACCCCTATGTCAATTGATTCTTCTCAAAGAAATCACCCCATCTTGTTACTTTGTCTAAAGGGCGATCAACTCGTGGTCATGGTGCAGCTTGTTCTCCTTGAGTAGATAAATTAGAGGAGCTTGTAAGATCGAGTAGAGCCTTCAAATTAGAGTTTATTTGAAAATTCAAGGACAAGTGGAATGATAAATTTACTAATACATTCTCATTGCAAAGACAAGAAATCGAGACATAAGAACGCCAAAAGAATGAACTAATGGCGAAGATCAAGGTTCTTGAAGACAACATCAGTGGGATGAAACATAGAATTTATCAATTAAAAGGTGCAAACATGACCTATGAAAGGGCCTTCTTTTTTCAAAATGTTTCTGTTGATCCTCTCAATATTTTTCGTTGCAAGGAGAGAAAACTCAAGAAGTTTCTTCTAGTTGCCTTGCAGCACGTTATCTATCCTCCCTCTTGGCTTGAAACTCTTATGAATGAGGTGAAAGAACTAGAAGACCAGTTATTACTGATGATATTTTGTTCTACTAAGGCTTCCCAACTAGACTCTCTTTTCGATTACTTAATCGAAGTCATAGCCATTTTTAATTTAAAGATCGATTTCACATTTTAAGCAAAGAGAGAGATAGCCGATCGAGGAAGGCTATTATTTCTAGCTATCAACGATACCATCATTTTTTCAAATATCGGAGGGCCTATAATTTTGTATATGGAAGCGGCCCCAACTAGTGAACAACATTCCTATACTTTAGATATAGAGGGGTAATGGGAGGATTTCGTCTATCAAAATCATATGATTCCTCATCCTCCGAAACAATAAATATTTTAACTATAAATTGAATTCACTGCGTTTGAAATAGGTCTGTCATGTCTTTTGTGAGCTATACCGTATATAACTTCTTGTATGAAATTATATGAAATTGTATAATATAAGTATGTTGATACGTAGAATAAACACCCCTTTTCAGCATACCAGAATTTGGTGATTTGTCATTCTAAAATATTTCCCCTAACTTGCTCGTGTTCTCTTTGACCTTGTATTTGCCTTAGACTAGATCTGCATGGTTGAGTGATTGATTCCTCAAGTGTTTTGTAAAGAATTGCTGCATAGTCATATCTTCCAATTTGTTTCTTTTAGGTATGTGATTCGGTCAGGCCCCAAGGACGGGAGCAAAGGCTTAGTTGACCATCACTCTTTGAATGGTTGCTCCGGCCAGACTTGAAGGCGTGATCGAAGGCTTTTTGACCATCTCCATTGGATGTGTGCTTTGACTAGGCCTGGCGATAGGATCAAAGGCTTAACCATTACTTTTTGGATGGTCACTTTGGCCAAGCCCGAAGGCAGGACCGATGGATTTTCGTCCATCTCCCTTGGATGGGTGTAATTGACCATCACTCTTTAGATGGTTGGTTTGGCTAGACCCAAAGGTAGGATTGAAGGATTTTCATCCATCTCCCTTGGATGGGTGCTTTGACCAGGCCTGGCGATGGGACCAAAGGCTTAATTGACCATCACTCTTTGGATGGTTACTCCGGTCAGGCCCGAAGGCAGGACCAATGGCTTTTCAATAATCTCCCTTGGATAGGTGCTTTGGCCAGGCCTGGCGGTGGGACCAAAGGCTTTTGGAAGATACATTAATGCTTCTTTTTGGTTTTCAAAACAGAATTTCTAATTATTGTTGTCCTTTAAACTTGGTTATGCTTGCTTTGGAAATCCAATAGTTTAACCTTCCCTTAGTTCAAAAATACACTTCCTCTTTAGGGATGAGAAGGGGAGTGATGATTTTTATTTTGGTCCTTTTAATTTAAGATTCGCTTTTTCATTTTTATACCTTTTATGGGAGCTTTACATTCGTTTCCTCAATAGTGCCTCCAACTTAACCAAATTTTCCCATTTATGAGAAAATTTTTCAAAATCCTAATTCATTTCAGTTTCAAAGATTATGCTTTGTGCATGAAGTTGAATGCTCCACCTAATCTAAGGAAGTAGATTCTTTTCAAACTTTACAATATCCCTTTTCCTTTGGCTTAACTTCTCCAATCTTAGTTCATTGGTTATGTCGAAGATCAGTCTTTCTCCAATATATAAAGGGTTTAACTTTATTTACTTGGGTTATATTGGGCAATCCTTTTCTTTTCTTCCAATGTTTGAAGAGCTAGTCCTCTTAAATTCAATTTTCGTTCTTCATTAAATTGCCATTTACTTATTGGGTAAGGTGAATAGTTTAGACATAGTTCAGATGATCCTTGTTGAGACTTAATTTCCATAGTCGAAAGTCTAAGAAAGTTTGGTTTATCTTTAAGGAATGAATGAATGAGAGTGAGCCTTGGGTTCAGTTCTCAATGAGATTACCAAAAAATGTTAGGGCAAAATTTAGGCTAGGCTAGTTACATAAAGGGGAAGTAAAGGTAAAGTCAAAGTCATCATCATAGTAGAATCCACAAAGGCACATCATTATATATTCAATATGAACAACTATGCGAATTATACTAATGATTGTCCTTAATTAAGAAATTCTTTGTTACAATTTTCCTTAACGACCATGGATCCCTAATTCAAAGATTTCGTTACAAAGTGGAAAAAATTAGGAAAATGAAGGAGAAGGAGGACTTAAGAAATTTGACCCCTTTCTAGGTAGGGGTGCATGTCTATTTATAGAGAATTGGGGATATTAGATCCTTGACACATGACACTCCATTAGAAGCTAGCGATTATGATTAGTCCACATGGCACATGATGGAGTACAACATGTAGCACACTTATTTGATGATAACCTTTATTTAAGATCATACGCATTAGTTCCCCTAAAATTTTCCACGATGGCATCAACTTTTTATTTTTAAAACAGTAAGCAATGGTTCTAACTCATTATGATGGCATGGATTTGTGACGGATTTTAGTTTGAGAATTGGGATTGATAATGTCTTGGAGACCATTCAGGACGACTTAAATCACTTCTTTCTACACTATTTTAGGATTGCTTTCGGTGGCATATTAGAACTCCTAAAATAGCAAGTGATGGCTTTATTGAACTCCTCCGGACGGCTTCACTTTATTAATGCATAAAAAACTTTCTTCGATGGCTTGATTTACCACTTGGAGGATGATATGTGAAGGCTTTGTTGAACTTCCCATGATGGCTCTTTTAATTTTTCAAGTGACGGCTCCATCTTTTCATGTTTAAAGTCATCATGTGAAAGCTTCCTGCAACTTGTTCTAAACTATTCACGATAGCACATAGAGAACTCTTCACGATGACTTTATTGAACTCTTAGTGATGGCTATGTCTTAATGCTTAAGAATGGCACATGATGGCTTCGTCTTTATTTTTTAGAATAGTATGCGATGACCTTTAAAGACTCTTGGTAATGAATTCTTCTTTATGCTTGAGAACTCTTCCCGATGGTATTGTGGAACTTCCTATGACGGCTATGCTTTACTGCTTGAGAATAGCAAGCAATGGCCTTATGGAACTTCTAGCTATGGCTATACTCTAGTGCTTGAGAATAGCAAGCGATGGCCTTGTGAAACTTCTAACTGCGACTAACATATTTGAGAGACAAAAGATGGTAGGTTGAATGGGATGCTAAAGCTAATTGTTTTGAACATCCATCATGTCCACTTGTCAATTTCTTTTATTTCCATGGAAGATACGAGGCGGTGCATGCTAAGGTTGCGACGGATATGGTGACATATGGGGTATCCCCCTCAACATATGGGGTATCCTTGTTGGGTGGACCTAGCGAGCACATCGCTTCCGACTCCCTATCGGTGGATAAGGAGCTAATTCTTAATGTGTAGAAGAGGTATCAGGTTGTTAAGTGTTGGGATGAGGTATTTGAGAGAAAGGTTTTGATGGCAGAGGAAGCTTGGAATAGGTTGAGCAGGTTATGGAGATTGTTATCGACGATCTTGTTGTAGAAGGGAGGAGGTTTGAGGAGGAGTTATGACGGACCTGGGTCATGGCATAATGAAGAGGATGGAAAGAGGGATAAGCTTCAAAAGCATCTAAGCTGCTCCACTCAAGAGGAGGTCTCGACCTTGAATGCTTAGTGGGATGGTAAGTTGAATTGGATGTTAAAGATGATTGTTTTGAATAGCTACCATCTCTCATTGCCGATTTCTTGTATTTCCTTAGAATACTATAAGGTGGTCGGTGCTGAGGTTACTACAGATATGGTGGCATTCAAGGTATCCCTCCGATGGTTCTTACCCCAGGTAGATTACTTCCTTGTGATGATAACTGCCACATTACCACGACCTTTCTTCCCCTATAAGTAACAGGTTGGTTTCCTTTTTTGCCTATTTTTGATGATGCCTTAATCGGGCTATGACCATGTTTGTAGATATTTGAATGTTGCTTATCTTTTTTGTTGGTGGTTGCCACTGTTGAATAGTTTTATTTGCTTGAATTATCCATGTTTGTGTTTCCTTTCTTTTCCTAAATTACTGCACATACTTAGGTATGTATATACTCACATTCCCCCGAGCTTACTATCTATGATTTTAGGTTGGGTGGCTATCATCCCCCCTACGTTCATAAGTAAACACATAATCTATCTATGCGCAAGATAGCATAAGAAAATATGATGAAAGCAAAGAGCATTTATGCAAAATAAGACTTATCTTTCAATGAAGTTTCTTAGCCCACATACTTGCATGATGGGTGCGAGCTATAGATTCGCACCTGGGTTTGGGTATTGATGTAGGTTACCATGGCACTTAGGAATCAATTTATCACCCTACTAAGGGGAAGTAGGTTGCATTGCAGGTGAATGAATTGGGACTACTATGTGGGTAGTCTCACCATTAGTTTATCGATGCTTCGATGAGGAAAGATGCGTTGAGTGGCATGCGCATCCCAATGGAGCAGCACTATGGATGCCTGGTTTGAAGTTACAACATGGTTAACTGTGCCTCCCGGACACTAGTGTTCTATCCCATAAGGGATACGGGGCTTCCCATTTCGTCCCCAGGACTCCTTTAGTCAGATCCTTAGTGTTGGTGAAGACAAGACACAAAACCAGATCCCTAACTTTGAACTGGCAAAGTTTTACTCTCACATTATAGTGTTTGGCTATCTTCCTTTTGTATGCTTCCATGCATAGTTTAGCTTCCACTCTCTATTCTTTCATCCGTTAAGTTTGAGCTATAGCAGCTCTTTTTTTTGTTCCAGTTCATGAGTGAGATGCCTTAGAGATGGTATATCAACCTCGACTGGTAGCATAGCATCATACCCGTAAGCCAGAGAGAAAGGACAGTACCCAGATGATGTGCGGCTGCTAGTGCAGTATGACCAGAGTACGAGTAGTAGTTCTTCAGCCCAGTTTCCTTTTTCCTTTCTAAGGCGCTTCTTTAATGTTGTCTTAATGGTTTTGTTCATGGCCTCGACCTACCAATTGGTCTGGAGATGGGCGACGGAAGAGAAGCACTTACTATTTCGTTCCGGTCAAAGAACCCTTGAGATAGACAACTTTCAAACCGAGTTTCCTTTGTCGGTTACGATCAACTTTTGGAGTCTAAATCGAGAGACGATTTTCTTGATCATAAAGTTTAGGACCTTAGACACAATGACCCTATGAGAGGCTCCATCTTGACCCATTCTTGAAGTAGTCGACAATGACTATGGCATGGTTGAATCCTTATTTAGGGTTCAGCAACTTGTCAATTAAGTCTATTCCCCGGGTATAAAACGACAAAGGGGATGTCATAGAGGTCAAGAAATACGGAGAGGCTCTCAAGATCTTGGCAAAAAATTTGCAGCAGTTGCACTTCTTAACATACTCCATTTTATCTTTGATCATGGTTGTCCAGTAATACCACTCATGGGTGGGGCTTTCTTCACTATGCTTTGCCCCCAAGCGTGATTCCCAAAAAGCCTTCATGCGATTCATTAAGCATGTGGCTAGCCTCTTCTTTAGTAACACACCTTTGAAGGGGAATTGAGTACCCCCATCGGTACAACTTCGTATCCATAATAATATAATGGAGTGGCCGTACAGGATCTGTAACGACCCGTACATTTAATGATGAGACATTTAAATAATCGATTTAAATATTGAATCATTAATTGATCAACGATCCTAAAAATACAATTTTTTTGCATATGATTGAATCAAAACTCGAGACTTCTTTTGTTGATTTTGTATCGACGTTGCAAACTATAATGAGTATAAGGATCGCTATATTCGAAGATCGGGCAATCTGATGGCTGAAAGATCTCAAAAAGCACAAAATTATCATCCTAGAGCGCCGTCTCAGATAGAGACAAAATTTATACCATCGGAACTGGAAAAATGAGGTGATGTATGCAGATGAGCTTCATTGCGATCGAATGCACCGTATGATCGTGGGAGCTTGAAACGTATGATTGTTTATTTGATAATTTAAATAAACAAACAATATAATATTAATATAAATTATCTTCTAACCCTTCCTCAATCTTAATCACTACTGTTTCATTGCCTACAGAAAAATGGATGGCCGCCACTCTTCTCTTTCATTCAAAAAATAAAATCAAACGACCCTCTCCACTAAAAATCATGAAGCAGGGTTTGTTGAGATTGTGGCGAGGAGGGCTATATGTCTATGGTGGTTTATAGATGTGCGACAGTGGATAGCCAAACCCAACATTTGAGATGGCAAACTAGGGTTAGACCTAGGCAGAGGTAGAAACAACGAGAGGCAAAATGGAGAGCATATACGAGTTTCTCTTGGTGTCGTGCTTCTCTCCGTATCAATTGCCAAAGGTCTGATCCCATTAGATGAATTGTGACCAGAAACTGAGTCGAGCATGCCTGAGCGATGCATTTTGCAGTGGAGGCTCGAGCTTGGCTTCGTGGTATGCGTTGTGGAGAGGGTGCGTAGACGGACTCACTAGAGAATACGGCGCTCCATTTCATCGAAAGATGAGCGAGCAATCAATGAGGGAAGTAAGTGGGTTTTGGGTTTGGATGCACAGACATGTATGGGTGAACGAGTTAGAGATTTGAAGGAGATGTATTAAGAAGGTAATTAAGTTAATTAATTATAAATTAAGTGAGTTAATTATTTAAATAATTTGATATCTTATATAATTCATATCTTTTGCATACGATGTCCTTTTTGGATGTCGTTTCTTGTTTTGTGCTCGTGATAGAGAGCTCTATGACTTGGAGTTAGTTTGGTCAGATTTTGTTAAGGGTAGCGATATTTTCTCTCACTATGCTATGATTGTTAGTATAGTATTAAAATGACGTTTTGAATTGATTTCTAACTTTAAAACGTGATTTCTAAATTATTTAAACTACATCTTATTTTATAAAGAATAAAAAGTGTTTTAAAATGGTTTTAAACTAAATATCACATTTTTCCCATTGATATGCTCTTTTGACGATACTGCTGGACTTAGGCGATTCTTGATATTAATCCCACATTGGTCGCTTGAATGTATTATATTGTGTTATTATAGATGTAGGTAAACTATTATATGCGTTAGTATGTTGTTTGGTTGCATGTATGCTTGTTTGCTTAGTTTGATTGAAAACATCATTTGAAGGCGGTATAATATTAGAAAATATCCCATAGGATAGGATTTCCATGCGTAGAGTTTCGTGCACGTCGACCGACCAGAAAATGAATGATGGACTTATGGACATTCTTTAGATTTCGAGATGGATGCCGGACGCTTTCGTTTTGTTTGTCCTTAACCATTTTTGGGTAAGTACACGACCAAAGTGGTTGTTATCGATTGCTCTCGAAAGGTCAATATCTACCATTATTGATGATGGCCGATTTAGCCAACTTTGATGTGGATGATGGAGAGGCTTCGAAGAGCATAATGTGATGGTTCAATTGTTCATTCAATATTTGATTTAATTCTATGACTCCTTGACAAGAAGTTTTGGCGCTAAAGCAAGGATGCGATGCTTCAACGTGATGACTTCATGTTTCGATGATGATGATTCCATGATGGGGAATGATGACTTCAATGATGGATAGCTACACTTCGAGATTCCAAGTAACCAGATGGAAGGAATTGTTGGAGGAAGTTATAGGATGCACAATGATATTCTATGACTGATAATGGCGGTCTAGGATAGTTCCCAACCGCAACGACTTCAAATAGGAGTTGTAAGAACAGTTTCGATATAAGTTTTGCTATGGATGACGTGTGCAAGGGGATCATTGATATTCGTAGGTTTTGATGTGTACTCATAAAGCGGCGGTATGTAAGGATGCTCACTTGGATATACGGGGAGCCTCTGATCACACGATGTTTCGATCTGAGTACCCAGGCTGTGTATGGGGATGCAGTCTAAGTCCTGGCCTACTAAATGGCATGGATTCGCGTACTGAGAAACTGAGACGTTGAGTAGTCCTTGGCTCTAGCGAGGCGGTCATACGAGTATCATATATCCAACACACTAAGTGAGTGAATGTGAGGATGGATGATGGATGTCATGTTTGCTTTGGTTGCTTATCACTTTAGGAACGTCACACGATGTAGATATTACCGATGTAGATATCTTAACACCCTTCGTACTTTAATGTATAGTACACCTATAATGATTGTGATAGAGTAGCATATATCTTATGTTATATGCTAACTCTTTGGATATAAGGACAGGTTAGGTATGATTCTATATACCCTTTGTTCCATATACTATACTGGCCTTTATAGTGTTTTGAGCTTTTTTATCGCTCACACTAGACTGTTGTCTGACTCGAGGTTTTATGCTTTGCTTTTTATTATCTCGGGCACTCTTAAATGACTAGATTAAATAGAAGATGTAAATAGTACTAGGGATTCTGCAGATGGACTAGCAAGAGGCGACATTTTCTCATATTTATATTTTGGGCTTATTATTACTTATTCTGCTGTGTGACACTATGGAGCCTTGAAAGTATTCGACTTACTATTATTAGAGTTAATTTATGAACTGAGTTTATTTATCATGTGTATAAACACTATTACTGTTTTGTATAACTGTATGAGCACGTGTACTCTAATTATATGGTTCATGTAGTTATTACTGTCTGCCTAGTTTTATATATGTGATGATTATTATATTTTATCTGATGCTTTGTGAGAAATACAAATGGTTAATTGATTTTATGATGTTTTCTTCCTTTCCTTCTTTTCTTTTCTTTTCTCTTCTCTTTTATTCCTCTTCTTTACTTTTATTTCTTTCTCTTGATAATCGTCCTACATCGGTTATATGCTCCAACAACGCACAATTCGGTTATATAAGCATCGAAAGTGTAGGGAGGTCGTTACATTTGGTATCAAAGCTTAGGTTACATGATTAACCTGAGTTGATACCATGATCTAGTAGAGATAAGGTAGGCATTGTCACCTTAGACTGGATCTAGAGTATACCCATATACAAGAGAGTTTGTATTGGTTATATATTTTGATTTGCAAAACTATATAGTAGTATAAATAGTATATAAGTTGTATTTCACAATCGAGCAGTATTAGTGTTGTTTTCACTATGAGAGGCTGATCATCCTCATCATAGATTAGTAATGATCTAGTATACGAGAAAAGTTGCTATTGACTCCACCTCGGGAGTAAAGGAGTGGGCGGGTTTAAGGGCCACTAACCTTGATTAATAGAATATGTTTGCTTAGATGGTGCAAAACATTATTCTAAAATGCCCAAGTTTCTCCAAATAATTTTGGTCCTCAAGTGCAAAGACCCAATGTCGATAACTTTGCCAAGCTATATGAAGACTGTATGAATGTAAGAGGCAGATTCGATTATTGAGGTTCATGATAGGATGGAGATTTGCGAAAGGAACGTCGAACACTTGGAGTTAGATGACGCAGTGAGGTAGAAGTTAACATCTAATGACTCTAGGGACGAACAATGAACTGGTGTAGCATCCTTGAAGCTTTGATTCCTGAGGATCAATTTACTTAGGATTAGTTCATAGTTTGCTTCGAAGAAAATTTATCTTGACTTTCCAAAAGTCAGTGTTGTTTAGGAAGTTCGTCGGGTTGAAGTATGGTAATATGTCTGTGGCAGAGTATGTGGCCGAATTTGATGATCTATCTAAGTATGTTCTATCTTTCATTGATACTCTACTTAGAAAGAAAGAAAGTTTATCATTGGGTTGAGTGATCATCTTGAGAAGTGATTGATTAGCTATATTGATGAGAGCTTCGAGAAGTTAATCGAAAAGACTTTACGACATGAGAACTTGTACCAGTGTACAAAGACTATCCCAAACCAGTTAAGGACAAACCGTAGAGGCATATGCATTAAATGCCGTTCTGATTTCATCGAGTGCTCCATCGGTGAAAGAAAAAGGAAATGACATCACCACTTGAGGTATGCTTTCCGCTTATGACAATTCCATACATGTTTTATTTGACGTTGAAGTTTTACATTCCTTTATACCTAGTGATTTGATAGATATATTTGGATTTGGGCCCGAGATAGTTAACTGACATTTAAATTATAACGGACCTTTTTATGGCTCAGCCAGCCTAAACATGGTTTGTCGAGACTTAGCCTTATTGAGTCATGGATGTTTGTTTGTTTATTATTAATCTGTTTTGGGTTTAATAGTGTTCAATATTATAATTTGGGACTTGACTGGCTGAAGGGGTATGGAATGGTGGATTACGAGAGGTAGCTGGTGACTTTAGGGATTGCGGATGAGTGAAAGGTAGTGTTTGGCTGCCCACCTAACGATGAGGTTTTGGCTATTTTTCGATATTCGCTCAATATACTACACGATGAGTTGTGATCTATGACGGTAACTATAGTGTGTCTGAACACATTCGATAAGGTGACTGGGTTACCACCATGTATGGATTGAGTTCTGTATCAATCTGGTCAGAGGTGCTAGACTAGTAGTTATGCCTCAAAGTCATATGATGCCCAAAGAGCAGAGGAAGTTAAAGGTGCAAGCAGATGACCTATTGAGGTGAGGGTCCATCCGTGAAAGCATAATTGAGTGGGATGCACATATAGTGTTTGCTACTAAGGCGAATAGCTCTTTGAGGTTGAATTTTGATTGCCATGAGCTGAATGAGATGACGAACAAATATCCACTTTCGCGTATTAATGGCTTGTTTGATCAGCTCTATGGTGTGAGGGTTTTCTCTTAGTTGGACTTTATGATGGAGTTTCATCGGTTGAGAATAGTTAAAGAGAGTGTGCCAAACAAAGCGTTTCGTATGCTACCTTGATTTTTTATTGGTTGGTTATGCCATTTGGGCTAACCAACATGTCGGCATGATTTGTTGATCTCATGAACCGTGTTTCGAGGGATCACTTGAGTAAGTCCGTGCTTCTGCTCATTGATGATACTTTCGTCTACTCATGGACGAAAGAGGAGCATAAGGCATGATTGATGATTGTGTTGGAGTTGTTGAGAAAATACTAAATGATGAAGAAGTCTACGAAGTATCACTTCTGGAGGAGGGAAGTGAGATGCTTAAATCACGTTGTTTTGGAGTAGGACATTGCTATGGATCCTACGAAGTTTACGACAGTCCAGGATTCGAATAGACTTAAGAGTGCTACAGACTGGAAGTCTCCTTCGATTGGCAAGATGTTATATACGCTTTACCAAAGACTTCTCAAAGGTAGCAGAACCACTAACCGATTTGACGAGGAATAATCGGACTTTTATTTGAGACACGAGGTGCAGACAGGCATTGGTAAGTCTAATAGAGGGGTTTGACTATCAAACCTACCTGGATTTAGCATATCAGTACTAGTTAGAGGCATGAAGTTAGATTCGTGGAGATCATGCCTAAATTGGAGGAATAATTAATGTCTGTATATGTGGTATAGTGCAGACTCGACCGAGATGATTGGCTCCATATGGAGGAGATATTGTTGTTTCCGATGTCGTTGGGTCAAGGGATGAGGTACCATTAGAGTGCTATTATTCGAGATTGACTATACATCCCCATGACAATAAAATGCACCGTGTTATGAGATAGACATTATATTGGGAAGGTATGAAGAAGGACATCGGGGCATTCATTTCGAGATGAATGAATTATCAGCTAGTAAGTGCTAAATAGAAGAGGCCAAGTGGTTACTACACCCGCTTGATATTCCCAGGTGGAAATGGGAATAGATGTTGATGGACTTCATTAATGGAATGTCAATGGAAAAAGGGAATATGATAGCATTTGAGTCACAGTCGACAGATTAACGAAGAATGCTAGATTTATACTCTTTAAGTCTAGTAGAATGACATTCAAATTTGTTGAGCTATATGTGGAATGGATAGCGTGATTCCATTGTATGCCAAGAGCATTGTGAGTGGCTGAATCCCGTTTTTCGATATTTGGTTTTGGGAGAATTTACTAGAGGCGTTTAGAAACTTAGCACCAAATTGACTAGATGATATCGAGACTGAACCAAGAACTTCAAGACCTCATACGCCTATTCGTACCGATAGACGTGGTATGAAATAGGTTAGAAGGAAGGCGATGGAGTAGTAAAGGTTCAGTTGAGAGAAAGTTAAGGCAATATCATATGAGAGACCGAGAAGAGCATGAGGACCACTTATTCAAAGCTATTCACTTGGTGAGATTTCATTTTTTGTCAGCTTTCATGTTGGATATCATGTTTGATGTCTTATACTAAATAGTTGAGTATCCTACATGCTAGGATATGCATGGATGTTACTTTTTGATGTTTGATCTTATAGGTGCTTGTTTGATGATTGATTGTTGTCATTTGATACAATTACTTATGCTTATATGGTTGTTAGGCATATAGGATAGTTATGGTTTGATATAGCATATTTTTTAAGACGACTGCCATATATACGATTTGGTATACTAATTTAAATGATGATGCTACTATTTTGTTTAATCCTCTTTGTTACTTGATCGGGTACAAGGAAACAAGTGTTGGCAATTTGGATGCTTACCTACTTTTATTCGCATCTAAATGATATGCTCTTGTTATAAAAGAGGTACGTAACATTGGTAGTATAGATTTGGCTATTTATGCTTGGTTATCCTTAGAAACGACATGCCTCAGCTATGAGATGTGTGTGTGTGTGTATTGTATTGAGATTTTTTCTGGACCTAGTCACATAAAGGAGGTGCTGCCGAAATTTTCGTAGCATAAGTCAAAATTGAGATAAAAGTCAATATATAGAATATTAGACGTCTTCGATAGTTTAGAGAGTTGGTAATGTATGATATTTAGTTGACTAGCCTTTCTATTAGTGATTTTGCGCTTTTGTTTTCTATTGTCCATTTCTTTGGAAATAAGTGCATAATTTTGACGTTTGATTGGGCCACATTGATTTTGGATTTGATAGTGATTGCACTTAGGGATGAGGATGATGGATCCAAGCTGATTCGACTCTATTCCCTTTCTTGCGATCGCTTTTAGTGATTGTTGTCAAGAGTTGATAAGCGACGATTTTTCTTGTGTCATTGCTTATGTGAGGGTGTTGGGTTGTGTTACTTCGTCTTTATGATTTCGAGAATGAAATCCTTTTATGGAGGGGATGTAATGACTCGTATTTTCAATGATAAGATGTTTAAATAATTGATTTAACTATTGAATCATTAATTGATTGATGGTCCTAAAAATATGATTTTCTTTCACGTATGATCTAATCAGAACTTGAGACTACTCCACTGAGTCTGTATTGACGTTGAGAATTAAAATGAGCAAAGAGATCGCTATATTTGGAGATCGGACGATCGATAGCCAAAATGGTATCAAAAAGCACGAAATTATCATCATGGAGCGTTGTCTCGGATAGCGACAAAATGGTATCCTCTACCTTAATCACTGCCGTTACATTGCCTGGAGCAAAAAGAATGGCCTCCACTCCTCTATTTCTTTCAAAAAATAAAATCAAGTGATTCTCTCCGCTAAAAATCACGAAATCAGGTTTTTTGAGATCGTGGCAAGGAGGGCTATGCGTCTATAGTGGTTTGGAGACGTGCGATAGTAAATAGCCGAACCCAACATTTGAGGTGTGAACTGGGGTTAGACCTAAGCGGAGGTAGAAGAAACAATAGGCGAAACAGAGGGTGCATATGAGTTTCTCTTAGCGATGTGCCTCTCTCCATATCAATCGCCAGAGGTCCGATCCCCTTAGATGAATCACGACTTGGAACTAGGTCGAGCATGCTTGGACGATGCGTTTTGCAATGGTGGCCCTAGCTTGGCTTCATGGTGTGTGTTCCTTATATGGTGCATAGATGGACTCATTAGCCAAGATGTGCTGCATTTCATCGAGAGATGGGTAAGCAATCGATTGGGGAAGCAAGTGGGATTTAGGTTTAGATGCACCGACATGTAAGAGTGCACGAGTTAGAGATTTAGGGGAGATGTATTAAGAAGGTAATTGAGTTAATTAATTATAAATTAAGCGAGTTAATTATTTAAATAATCCAATATTTTACATAATTCATATATTTTTCATACGAGATCCATTTTGGATATCGGCTCTTGCGTTGCGCACGTGATGGAGAGCTCTACGACCTAGAGTTGGTTTGGTCAGATTTTGTTGAGGTGAGTGATATTTCCTCTCACCATACTATGACTGTTAGTACAGTATTAAAATGACGTTTTGAAATAATTTCTAACTTTAAAACATGATTTCTAGATTATTTAAACCTACATCTTATTTTATAAAAGAATTAACAATGTTATAGAATGGCTTTAAATTAAAGATCACATTTTTCATATTGATGCACTATTTTGACGATACTGTTGGACTTAGGCCGTTTTTGATATTAATCCCACATTAGTTGCTTGGATGTATTATGTTGTGTTATTATAAATGTAGGCAGACTATTATATGCATTAGTATGCTTGTTGGTTGCATGTATGCTTGTTTTCTTAGTTTGGTTAAAAACGTCATTCAAAGGTGATATAGTATTAGAAAATATCCCATATGATAGGATTTCTGTGCATAGAGTATCATGCACGCTGAGCGACTTGAAGACGAAGGATGGACTTGGGGACGTGCTTCAAATTTCGAGATGGATGCCAAACATTTTTGTTTGGTTTGTACTTAACCACTTTGGGTAAGTACATAACCAAAGTGGTCGTTATCGATTACTCTCGAGAGGTCGATATCTACCATTATTGATGATGGCTGATTTAGCTAGTTTTGATGTGGACGATGGAGAGGCATCGAGGTGCATGAGGTGATGGTTCGTTCGTTCGTTCGATATTTGATTTGATGCTATGACTCTTCGACGAGCATTTTTGGCATTGAATAAAGGATGCGAAGCTTCGACGCGATTACTTTATGATTCTAATATGATTCCATGATGGGGAGTAATGGCTTCGATGTTGAATAGCTAAACTTCAGGATGTAAAGCAGCCAGATGGAAGGAAATGTTGGAGGAAGGTTATGGGATGCATGATGACATTCTATGATTGACGATGGTTGTTAGGATAGTTTCCAACCGCGATGATTTCAGACGGGAGTTGTAAGAATAGTTTCGACATCAGCTCTACGATGGATGATGTATGCAAAGGGATCATTGATATTTATGGGTTTTGATGAGTACTTGTAAAGTAGGGGTACGTGAGGATGCTCACTTCGGCATACAGGGAGTCCCCGATCACACGATATATCGACCAGAGTACCCTAGGCTATCTACAGGGGTGCGGTCTAGTTCCTAGCCTACTGAGTGGCATGGGTTCGAATACCGACAAATCGAGACATTGAGTAGTCCTTGGACCAATGAGGGTAGTCATAAAAGTGTCATATATCCAATGCACCGAGTTAGTGAATATGAGGATGGATGATGGATGCCATGTTTACTTTGGTTGCTTGTCACTTTAGGGTTGTCACACGATGTAGATATTATCGATGCAGATATCTACACACCCTTAGTACTTTGATGTATAGTACATGCATGATGACTATGATAGAGTAGCATATATCTTATGTTATGCTAACTATTTGGATATAGGGACAAGTCGGGTATGATTCTTCATACCCTCTATTCCATATACTATACTGACTTTTATAGTGTTTTGAGATAATTTATCACTCACTCCAGACTGTTGTTTGACTCAAGGTTTTATACTTTGCTTATTATTATCTGGGTACTCTTAAATGAATTGACTAAATAAAAGGTGTAAATAGTATATGGAGTTCTGCTGATGGACTAGGAGGAGGTGAAGTTTTCTCATATATATATTTTGGGTTTATTATTGCTTATTCCGCTGTATGAAACTATGGAGCCTTGACAGTGTTTGACTTACAATTATTAGAGTCGGTTTATCAGTTGACTTTATTTGTCATATGTATAAACTCTATTACTGTTTTGTATAACTACATGAGCCTGTGTACCTCTGATTATGTGGTTTATGTAGTTATTACCGTCTCGTTCGTTTCATATTTGTGTTGACTTTAATATTTTATCAGATGCGTTGTGAGATATACGATAGGTTATGTTATTGTGTGATATTTTCCTTCTTTTTCTTCTTTTCTTTTCTCTTCTTTTCTTTTCTATTCCTTTTCTTTATTTCTATTTCTTTCCCTTGACCATCATCCTACATCGGTCGGATACTCCAACAACGCACTATTCGGTTATATGAGCATTGAAGGTATAGGGTGGTTGTCATAGAATCCTTCAAGCTACTTTTAGTTCAGCGGGCAGATCGTCATTTGTGAGGTACTTCATTAGTGTGGTCAACCAAGAGTTAGGGTGGGCTTTATCGTTTTCCATGAAAGTTGCTCCTAGTTTGAAGCAGGGGGTTAGCTGCACCACCATTGGGACCCAAGGGATACCTTCTTTAGAATTTTTGGCCACCTTGGCCAAATGATTAGCTTTGACATTTATTTCTTGAGAAATCTATTCTGTCTTCAAACTCATGAAGGTGTGGATGAGCTTCTTGGCCACCTCTACATAGAGGGTCAACATCTTGCATTTGACTTGGAAGCGTTTTTCAATCCGATTAATGAACAATGACAAGTCATTGAACACATGCAATGTTCTTGCTCGTAACTCTTTAGCCATCCTGAGACCGACCGAGATGGCTTCATATTCAGCTTTATTGTTTGTGATCTTGAAGCTCAGGTGGACGATAAAGCAAAGTTCCTTACCATCTGGCATGATCAGCACCATTCCTTCCTTTATGCCTTTCTGGCTAGATGTGCTGTCGATGTACAGTAGCCAAGTGGGTAAATTGCTCATCGCCCCCTCTTTGCCGCTTTCGGGGTTGAAGCACTTAGCTATAAAATTGGCCATATTTTGTCCCTTAATTGAGGTACGAGGGTAGAAGATGATGCGATGTTATCGAAGTTCCACTGGTCATTTCAACAGTCGACCCACTGCATCGGGCCTGTTTAAAACTATCTCAAGGGATGATTGGTGAGGAATTTGACTGGATGAGCTTGGAAATATAGCCATAGGTGCGGGCGGCCATGAGTAGACAGTAGGCCATCTTTTCTAACTTGGAATATCAGGTTTCAGAGCCCGTTAATCTTTTAGTGACGTAGCTAATGGGATGTTATAATTTTTCTTTATCATAGATCAAGGAGGTGTTGATCGCATGGTTAGTCCCCGCAAGATACAAATATAGGTCCTCCTTATTAATAGGCTTTGATAGCATAGGAGGTGTGGTCAAGTGTCTCTTCAATTAACAAAGATTTTGAAGCATCTTCCCTCCACACAAATGACTTCCCCTTCTTGACGAGGTCGGTGAAGGGTACACAATGGTCTATGGCTTTTGACATAAAGCAGCTCAGTGCGGCAATCATTCCATGTAGACTCTGTACTTGCTTGACAATGCGTAGTACCTGCATCTCTTGAATTGTTAAGTCTTGTTAGAATTGGCCTCAATGCCTTTGGTACTTACTACAATGCCAAGGAACATTCCAGATCATATCTTCGTATCTCCCCCGACTCTCACAGACTTAACTAGTATGTCATCCATATAGACCTTCGCTGAGCGGTCGATTTATTAAGTGAACATTTGGTTAATGAGCCATTGATATGTAGCATTGACATTATTAAGACCGAAAGGCATAGCCAGGTAGCAGTAGAGCCCATCATTTGAGATGAATAAGGTATGCTTCTAGTTTGGGCTGTGCAAAGTAATCTGGTTGGTAGGTGCCCATGAAGGTGAGTAGCTCATGTCCGCTGGTCGCGTCCATTAGCCGGTCAATTTAGGGCAAAGGAAAACTGGCTTTAGGGCATGCCTCAATAAGGTCTGAGAAGTCTGTGTAAGTTCTCAGGGCCATATTAGGTTTTCAAATGAGCAACGGGTTGGATATCGAAACTGGGTATGTCGCTTCGTAGACAAAACCATTTTCTAGAAGTTTCTCTACTTCTTACCTGAGTGCCTTATACCGCTCAAGGTTGAGCGGTCGTTACTTATATCAAACTGGGTGAGTTACTAGGTTGATGTTGTCGGCGTGACATATAATTGAGGGATCGATACCTGTCATGCCAGCATGCCTTGAAAAATCACTTCCTTGCTTTCCCTCAGGAAGGAAATCAAATCATCTCTTACTTTTAGGCTCAACACTTTACTTATATGGATGACCTTGCTAAGGTCATTATAGTCAATCGGAACTGGCTCCAGCGACGTTGTCGGCCTACCCTTATGATAGGAATCTTCTATTCAAGGATCAAGCGGGTCATCATTATCATCTACAACATTCTCTTCTAAGACACTTGGTCCAATGCATGTATCATGCTCTCAATAACATCCTCGGTCGGCACCGATGTTTGTGTTTGAGCTAAAAGGCCGATGTTACTCCCAGTTCCTGCAGATGAGTTCTCCGATGCCAAAAGGGAAGCAGTAATAGTGCTTTCTATCCCCGCATACTAGCAGGGATGAACCTATTCATTTCCATGTAGCGATAAGTTCCCAAGTCTTGTTCAGTAGCTAAGGAAAGACTATTTCCATCTGTTGTGCCATTTTGGCTTCTTGTGGTAATCAGTATGTGCAGTCCGCTTTCAATTACTGGGGAATCCTGGTGTGGAAGTGAGCTATAAGCTGCTTGGACGTCTTCTTGGGCATTCCACCGTTGATGGTAGCAATTTTCTACTGTAGCATGAGCACTCCCTTCTTTGCTTGTTGTAAGGAGATATTGTAAAAATATTTAGAAGCTTACCGATTGCCTCGAACACATCCTACTCCTCCCTTGGTTGGGAATTTCATTGTGAGACGCTTGTAAGCTACTATCGCATCTATATCTACCAGGGCTGGCCTACCTATTAAAATAATATACGTGGATGAATAGTATATCAAAATGAACTAAACTTTGATTTTTGCCACAAATGTCTCCTTGTCGAAATTGACCACATGAGAAGTAACCCCCATGGGTACTATGCCAACTCCCCTGAACTCGTAAATGGGTAATGCACATGGAGCAAGGCTAGAGGCAGGAAGCTTCATCCTATCGAAAACATCTTTGACCATCACATTGACAGAGAAATCCTATTCAATGAAGACTCGATAGACCTTTGTACTGGCTATGCTGACTGAGATGACCATGGGGTCATGGTGAGGGAAGCCAACTACTTTCTTGTCTTTTGAGATGAGTGCAATATTTGTGGATCCCTTACCGGCCTGATGGACCCTTGAGTGCCAGAGGTTTACTAAATAATGTGATTTAGGAGCTCTCTCCTATAGTGGGCCTAATCTCCTTGACTACTACCAGTTGCATGTGGACTAACACATATTGATAGGATCTCGATACTGATTGCAGTTACACTGATGTCATTTGCTCGTTGAGGTGGGGTAGGTAGGTTTTACCAAGCGTTACGCTGTTCCACCTCTGTCAAATATATTGCACAACACCCCTTCATGGATTTGACACTCTATTTCATCCTTAAGGTGCCGACACTCATTGGTCGAGTAGCCATTAAACTGGTGAAATTCGTGTACTTACCACTGCCTTTGGGCTCCTCCCTCCATCCTGATTGGGAGGCAGCGGTCCATTGAAATGTGATGCAATCATGTGTAGCAAGATAGATAGTTTCCATGTTACGATATAAAGTTGTGTAACTTGTGTATTTGGGCTTGAAGCATGCTATGTCATCAGAACATTTTTTGTTATTTTCCTACTGATTATTATTTCGATGATTATCCTCTCTTTGGTTATTCTTGTTCCTCTTGCTGCTTTCGCCATCACTGTCAAAGATATCTTCCTTCTTTACCCTCATGATGTCGTTCTCCCTTTGGAGAAAGTCAGTAAGGGGAAAAGTGGGATGTTTATGCAATTCCTTCCACATACAAGACCGATACTTCACCCCCAAACAAAGGGCTACCACCAAGCAATTCTTGTCAACTCCTTTCACCCTTGTATATTCCTTGTTAAAATGGTTGACGTATAGGCAGAGCGATTCGTTTGGTCCTTGCTTTATATTTCCCAACTCGTTGGTCATCATTACTCTTGTCTTTGATGAGCAGAAACATGTCTTTAAATCAGAACACGGTTTGGCCTATGAATGGATACTGCTAGCTTGCACATAAAGGAACTAAAGAGACGATGGCCTGGTCAGAGTGGAGGGATACATGAGACATTTTACATGGCTAGAGATTCGACCAACCTAGGTTACCGAGTTGAAGGAGGTAACATGATCGGACGGGTCGATGCTCCCATCTGTTTATCCATGGGAGGTAGGAGATACCTACGGTGAATGTGAGTGCCTAGGATTTTCTGGATAATGGGTCTTCATTCTTATCATCTGACCTCCCTCATTACTGGGCTTTCTTGCCTACCTTATGCATTAGTTGGTGTAGGGCAGCTATTTATTCTCTAAGGTTGGGTTCTGTATGTCGTGGATGATAATGATCCCTTATAGGGAAGAGGCTTCTCGATCACCTATCTTGTGTCAAGGATATACGATGATAATATGACGAAGGAGAACGATGACGCCTGACTAGAGTAGGAGAACTGCTCATGACAACCAATGTGTACCTGGGTAGATAGTGTCGTCTTTCCCGACATCTGGACCAGGGTGCCTGCCTTTGAGCCCGAGAGTGAACCGTCTGTTCTCTAGGCCCTGCCTTGCCCTCCAAAACTAAGGTGTTCAAAATGACAATCAAGGTTCCTATTTACCATCCACAAATGACGGAAAGCGAATTTCCTCTTAATTGAAGGTGATCGACGGCATAGTGGTGGCTTTGATATTGGAATATCATGGATGTCCTATTGCATTGGAACGGCATGAGTGTTCCTATGGTGGACACAACACCCCCTTCAGAGTGGACTTTCTAAAACTACTCTTTCCAGAGCTTTGGCGGTGCTCTTAAGGTCGTATGCGATCTGATTTAGGGGACTGGTTGAGGAGTTTGTTCTGCCGCTAGGGGTATAGGTGGAAAAAAGCTAACCATCATCTAAGCATCCAACCTTGACCTCAAACTCCTCATTTCTTCAGTAAAATTACTCATGCTCGTAGTTGTTGCACCATGGTGCGCCATATATCCATGTTGAGCCTAGTGATAGGGCAAGCGACGTTGGCAACCTTATTGCCGTTAGTTTCATATTCATTGGAGTTGTTACCCACATGCCCTGGAGTTGTTTCCATGGTAACAGACTAGAACATGTGCTCGACAAAAAGTGTAAAGAGAAAATGAGAGCTTTAGGGGGAGGGACCCTCCTTCTAACGTCAAAATGTTGACTAGATTCTTAGCCAACCTAGAAAATGTGTTACGAGGGTATATTAGCAAGGATTAGTAGCTAATATCTCAGTTAAAAAATTAAAAATAAAGTGATACAAATATGTGGAAATATAAAGAGACCACAGTTTAAAGTGGTTCAACCAAAACAGTCTGCATCCACTATGAGGAGCCTTTTATTATATTTCATTGATTACAATAGCCGAAATTACAAGATGGAGTTGCTAAGAATACAAAGGTATTCACCCTTTTTGCTAAATTTTTTCAACCCATGTGAATTTGCACTGCATGATGTATTTATAATAGTTGAACTTGATGCTTGGATGGTTGAGGTTGGTCTGATCAAGCCTAGGAAATACTCTGAGCCATGGTAGGGGATAAACGGTTGATGATTGTGCCAATTGGAACACCAAGTAGTGTGTATGAAATGGATATAGACAACTGGAGTGTTATACCATGGAAATGCCCCATAAAACACGGTGAACGGCATGGGAGTAAGAGGTGGTTGTAACCGAGGTACTAGGGTGTTAGTTATGTATACAGAGGGGTAACTACATAATAGTGTAATCAATAGATGAGCCGTGCTAATGGAAGCCAAACTTTTGAAGAAATGACACTGAAAGGGCTTTTCATAATTGGGGGGCTTGATAGTCGTAGAGATGGTTGAAGGAAGCTAGGGGCTTCTTACAAATAGTGGCAGGTTAGCATAAGGGTGACAGCGAACGAGGAGGCTATTTTGAAAGCTCACTGGCTGGCCAAGCTAACCACCGAGGGGCCCTAATTTCTCGAAATAGTCTATCATAACCTTACCACCCGCTTCTTGGGAAAGGATAGACCGATTGTCCATTTTGTCAAGGTGGATAGGGTCTGGAAACGCCGTATCATCTTTAGGGTCTGGAAACGCCCCCTTTGATCTATGGTCTCCTAAGTAAGGCGTCAGCCTATATAGATTGGTTCTTCTCCGTTCTCATGACCATCAACTTGGACCTTGAGACTCGAATCTTTAGCATGCCTTGTAAGTTTTCCTTCTTTGTTTTTCCTATTGAAGAGTACTTTAATGTTGATCTTCTAATTCTTCTTCTATCGCAACAATCCCATGGGGATCGGGGTGAACCCTTCCACATACGAGGAATGCCATCGCCTGATCAAGGTGATTGGGGAGCCCACTCAAATACCTATCGATTATCCTAAAGGGTGCCAATATTTTCCAGGTTAGACTGCTAAGGCTGAGGCAAACCATGGAAGGAGGAACTTCCATAGCCATGACCTCCACCGCATGACTAGTCAGACCGACTGGTATTGTGATTAGAGAGGAGAGAGTCATGATCACAAGGGTTGAAGCTAATGACAAATAAGGGACCATTGAGTTGGAATCCAGTCGAGGCCTAGGAGATGATTAGGGTGAGTAGGTATCTTTCAACCCGACCATCTTGGAAGATTTCATGCTCCCTTGTCGTGATACCGTATGAGATTGGTCATCATGTTACACTAGCTCATCAAGGATGCCCATGGCATTAGCCTATAGCTCTTAGGAACAAGTGACCAAAATGTTCCTCTTAACACACACAACTTTGAGGAGGCATGTAACAACCTGTATATTTACGATTAAATATCTAAATGTTTTATTTAAATATAGAATCTTTAATCGGATTGAAGTCCAAAAAGCTACTTTTTGTAAACAGTCGAATTGGGACTCGAGACCACTTCCATTGAGTCCAAAACGGCGTTTGCGACTTTTTTGAGTATAAACATCGATATGTTTGGAGTAAGTTGAATTTTGACAATTTCAATTGGGCTTTGGGTTTGGGTTTCACCCCTACTCACTCTATAACCTAGTTCAGCCCTCTCCTCTCCTCTTCACTTCATTTCTATTTTTCTTAAACACTCAAGCAAAACTGAAAATGGAGAGTGGAATGAGAAATTAGAAACTCCAAGCCCTAGTTTTCTTCATCTTCTCCAACTCATTCTCTCTTTAATTTCAGAAATTTCCTAAACCTAACTTAGGGAATGTTCTTTGTTTGAGCTTAGATTGAACTTTCTAGAGTTGAGGTTGAAGAGAAGTTGATCTTCATTTGCATTCAAGCTTCTCCTTCATCATTTTTGGGTTTAAAGGTGAGATTTTTATCTCACATCTTTGTTTATAACTATCTTTGATGTTAGGTATGAATTCCTAACACTTGTTCATGATCATTTGATTTTGATTTGGATTGATTTGCTGAACATTCCAATATTTGGTGTTTTGAAGTCAAAACTTTGAAAATCCTAACTTTGAATTGTGAACATGTTTTGGTGGTGAATCGGAAATCCTATAGGGCTGGGTTGTCGATTGGCAAAAGCCCCTTAAGTCCATTGATCGTCCGATCGCGAATTGGAGGAGTTTGTGCTTCATTTGAATAAGCTGAAAAACAGCTTCAGTTCCAGTCAGTCGACTGACCCCCTGTAGTCAGTCGACTGGCTGTAGAAATCAGGCCAACCTGGGTCTGTCTGCAGAGAACAGAAGTTTCTGTTTTCTGCAGTCGGTCGACTGACCCTCTGCAGTCAGTCGACTGACTGTAGGAAAATAAACAGTCTGGTTTCTAGATCAGTCGACTGACCCCCTACAGTCAGTCGACTGACCTGCTTCATTTTGCCTATTTTTCCTAATTAGCCTAAGAATCTAAATTTTATCGATTCGTGACTATCCGATTTATTATTATCATTTATTATCTTCTCTGATGACTTCTTTTTCGGGATTTTTGAGAATGTCCATTTTAATGGAATTGGTATCGATTTCTTTGGATTTGATTCACGTCTTCGAACTTGGATTTTGGTGATTGATTGTTTCTACAATCATTTCTATGAATTGTCACTTTAAAAATATAAAGGTTTCTATACTAGTAGTAAATATTCAAACTCTTTTACAAAGATGATTTCGACTTTATTTTAAATATAAAGCTTGTTTTCAAAACCGTTTTCCAATCTATTAGTATATACAAACCTTTACCTCATTCGTCTGAGAAAATATAATTAAACGGCTTAGCAAAACAAGTGGTATGAAACGCTTGCGTTTACTTCATCAGTTAATTTTTGGACTTGTTCGATTGAAACTCTTGTGACAATTTTCTAGTGGGAATCTACAATTTGTTCGTAAATATTTAAGTTAAGCTAGTGGTTATGGGACATGAAGCTAAACCCTTATATTTACTGGCTTAGTGTAATCGACACTTTTATTGATCAATGATGATCATTTTGTGATTTAGACTAGCGATGTGCGATGTCTATTTGTCTACGAGGGAGACTAAACCCCGTTTTGTGGAACTTCGGTTCAATTTTGCGGGGTAGCGACCCGTGGTCTTCGGACCGTTTGTGGAGTTTCGGCTCAATATTTATGGTTAGCGACCATGGAATAGCATTCCGTTTGTGATACACGTGTTGGTGAGTTTTCATGCTCCCGTTTGTGATAGGCCTCCCCCTTTGTGATTTCTGGATTTCTAATTGATGATTTCTAGAATTTTGTGTTTCACCAACTTTTGCGATTGGCATTAATACGTTTGTCAATATTTGTAGTTTGGTGAATAAAATAATGAATATGATATTCTTTTTGGTGCTTTGAGATTCTTGAGATATTGTATGATTTTGTTGTTGTTTAAATCATATTTGTTCTTGTATGACATTATTGATTCATACGTTCTTATTATATCTCTGCTTATATCTCATTCCTTTATCTGATATTTATAGCTAGACTGATCCATTTATTATTTTCTTATTAAATAATACTCGGGTCAGACTGAGATGTTACAGGTGCTTCTGCTTGACTCCTTATCTGGGATCATCTGCTAACTTTTGTCTAACTACATTAAATTTGTAGTTTTTGTTGTTATACATTCGAGATATAGACTCTATGGTGTATACTTATTCTTTTGTCATGCACTTGTATCTATTCTTTTGTGACATTGTGGATCTTATTTGACCACTACTCTGATGTACACCTTTTTGTGTTATATATTCATATCTGTTTCCGCCTTTGTGATATGAATGTCTGTGACTGATTTGTGTTATGTTTATTTCTATATTTGTTTCCGAAGTCCACTTAGCCACTGTGTGGTAGCTTTGAGTTTGTATTGGTATGTCGGATTTCCTCTTGAAATGAAATGCATGTTATACTATCTGACATATTGGTGCTCGCACAAGGCAATTACACAGATGGTCGCTCCTCAACAACCTTATTCTTCGTGCTAGTCGACAGCATTACCCAGTAGTGTTCTTGGCTAGCGTGAGTATAGAGGTGGGGCTTCACAGCTTGGTATCAGAGCCAAACTTCGGAACAATGTAGAATAATCTAGCAAGGATCATTGTCCTAAGTCTTTCTTTGGAATCGTACCATAGGATTTAATTTGAGTCTTCGTACCGTCCTATCCTATTTTCTTTTGTGATGCCTTGTTTTATCAACCAAGTTTGATTGATATTCATTTTGTGAATAACCTTTTTCCTCTTCTTTCTTTCTTTCTTAGAGAAGAGAAATGGTTAGACCAGGCCGTCCCAGTGCCGGTTAATCTAGTGCTACTCCCCAGGATGGAGTATTTATGTCTGCTCAACAACTTCTTGACCTTGTAAGAAATGCTCAAGCTGCCGGACCTATTCCAGAGCCCACGCATCCTAATTCTGGGTTTGCACGCTTGTGCAGTGATTACACCAATTTGGGTGGAAAGCCATTCAATGGTTCCGAGAGCGTTATAGAAGTCCAAGCTTGGCTTCGAACATGCGACCGCATCTTTTCTCGCATGAATCTCATTGGTCTTCATCGAGTCCAAGTGGCTTCTAGCATGCTCCAAGAAAGAGCATTAGACTGGTACGAGCTTTTGATCTCCGAAATTGTTGAAGCGGACCTTACCTGCGAGCAATTCCGGAAAAGGTTCGAATTAAAATTTGTGCCGGAAGTTGAAAAAGTATCTCTAGCTCGACACTTTATCGACCTTGTTCAAGGTGAATCTTCCGTGACCGACTACGTCGCATCTTTTGAATCTCTCTCTAAATATGGGGTTGAATACATTAATACCCCATTGAAGAAAAATCAGAGATTTGTGTATGGCTTGAACAAGAGCCTCAAAAAGCCATTACTTCTAAAATTGGAAGTTTCTTTTGATCAACTTGTTGATATTGCTCTTCGACTCGAAGAGGCTGATAAAGATAGTGATGCTGAGGTCAAACCAAACATCAACAAGAAGAGACCTTTTAAATTCAAGCCTAATCCCAACAAGAAGGGAAAGCAAGCAACACCGGTAGCAAATACCCCTACCCCTCGTCACGGGGAATGTTACAATTGTGGGTCTAAGGACCATTACGCAAACAAGTGCCCGAAGCCTCTTTTCTGCCGATATTGCAAGAGTTCAGGTCATACTTTATCTTTGTGTCCCAAACTTCAAGGCAAGAAGGAGGGCAAGCTAAATGTTGTACAAGCCCCTTCTAACTCTTCTCGTGGTCAAGGTATTTCTCATTCTATCCTTGATGGTATTATTATATTTCGTGATCTTTCTATTCGAGTTCTTTTTGATACGGGTGCATCTCACTCCTTTATATCAAAAGAACTTGTTGATGCTTTGTCTTTGGATGTTATTGGCTTGATGACTTCTTTGAGAATTGCGAATTCGGTTGGCAGATCCGCAACACTCAGTTTATTGTGTAAAGATGTCGAAATTATTCTATGTGATTATGTTTTCCGAGCCGATTTGCATGTTATGCGTTACCTTGGTTTTAGAATGATTTTGGGAATGGATTGGCTTAACCGTTATGAAGCTCATATCCTATGTCCTGAACGGACTATATATCTTCGACATCCTCAATCTGTTAAGCAGATTTCTCTTGTTCTGGAAGAGTCAGATTCCAATTCGAAAGCGTCCTTGTATTCTCTAAATCCTCATGATGACGATAACGATGATGATGAGGATGTCATTTCTCTCATTCACATTGTTTGTGAATTTCCCGACATATTTGAGCCCGTTCTAGGATTGCCACCTAAGCAAGCAATTGAGTTCCGAAATAATCTAATCCCTGGAGCTCTACCTATTACTCGTCCTCCTTATCGTTTGTCCAATAAAGAAAATGAGGAGATGCGCAAACAATTATCCGAATTGGAAGCGAAGCTATTTATTCAATCTAGTTCCTCTCCATGGGGAGCTTCAGCTATTTTTGTAAAGAAATCTGATGGTACACTTAGGCTTTGCTTTGACTACCACAAACTTAATGATCTCACCATCAAGAATAAATATCCCTTGCCTCAGATTGACGATTTGTTCGATCAACTTAGTGGTGCTAAAGTCTTTTCACAATTAGACTTAGCAACCGGTTTTCATCAGCTCTATATTGCAGAGGATAGCATTCCTTTGACATCGTTCCGTACTCGTTATGGATCTTATGAATGGCTTGTTATGCCATTTGGTTTGACGAATGCTCTAGCTTATTTCGTCGACCTTATGAATCGAGTTTTCAAAGACTTCCTCGATCGATTTGTTCTCATCTTTATAGATGATATTCTTATTTATTCTAAAACTGAAGAAGAGCATGAAAATTATCTCCGGATTGTGTTGGAAACTCTTAGGAGCAACCAATTGAAAGCAAAATTTTCTAAATGCCACTTTTGGCAATCTCGTGTGAAATTTTTGGGACACATCATATCTGAATCCGGAATTTCCGTGGATCCTTCAAAGATTGAAGCGATTCAAAATTGGAAGAGACCGGAGAGTGTGACGGAAATTCGTAGCTTTCTCGGATTGGCGGGCTATTACCGTCGGTCCATAAAAGACCTTTCTAAAATTTCCGTGCCTCTTACTAGTTTGACAAAGAAGGGAGTTAAATACGTTTGGTCAGACAAATGTGAAGCTTCTTTTCTGAAATTAAAAGAACTCCTTTCCGATGCTCCTATTCTTGTGATTCCCAATGGGAACCAAGATTTTATTGTTTATACCGATGCTAGTCGTGTTGGTTTGGGAGCCATTCTCATGCAAAGGGAACGTGTTATCGCTTATACTTCTAGGCAATTAAAGCCTGCCTAGACTAGATATGCCACTCATGATTTAGAGCTTGCGGCTATTGTTTTCGCCCTTAAAATTTGGCGTCATTATCTTTTGGCAGAGAAATTTATTCTCTACACCGATCATAAATCTTTGAAGTATTTATTTTCTCAAAAGGAACTTAATTTGCGTCAACAACGTTGGCTCGAGTTCCTTGCATCTTATGATCTTGATATTCTTTATACTCCCGGAAAAGGAAATCTTATTGCCGATGCCCTTAGTCGTAAGCAACAAGCGGTTGTTTCTATGATGATATCTGAGTGGAATGATCTCGAGACTTTGTCCACTTGTGAGATTCGAGATCGTGAATCCGATTTATGTTCATCTCTTGTTTTGTGTAGCCTTGAGGCTCATCCTTCTCTTTTAGACCGCCTTCTTGAATCTCAAAAGCATGATCCCGAATTGGTTCTTCTTAGCCAAAGTTGTAGGGATAAAATCGATATTGAAGGTTTGAAAGGCTTTGATATTGATGCTCGTGGCGGTATTCGAAAATTTGGTAGACTTATTGTGCCAAATATTATTGACCTTCGTAAAGATATATTAGAAGATTCTCATCGTTCTAAATTTACCATTCATCCCGATATTTGTAAAATGTACGCTGACATGAAGCGACTTTATTATTGGGAGGGAATGAAATCTGATATTGCTAACTTTGTTAAGTGTTGCATGACTTGCCAACTTGTAAAGGCTGAGCATCAGAGGCCCGGAGGGTTATTGCAACCTTTGGAAATTCCAATATGGAAGTGGGATCAAATTTCCATGGACTTTATTGACGGTCTTCCCCATTCCCGTTCGGGACATGATAGCCTATGGGTGATAGTAGATAGACTTACAAAGTCCGCCCATTTTATTCCCGTCCGGTCCAATCGGACCGTACCTATTTTGGCTAAACTTTTTGTCAAGGAAATTGTTAAATTACATGGAGTTCCTACTTCTATTATTAGTGATTGTGATCCATTGTTTACTAGTGGATTTTGGAAAGGTCTTCAAAAAGCTTTGGGAACAAAGCTTAATTTTAGCACCGCTTATCATCCTCAGTTCGATGGACAAACCGAGCGTGTGAATCAAACTCTTGAAGATCTTCTTCGTGCATGTGTTCTAGATTTTGGTGGAAGTTGGGAAGATCATATTTCTCTTGTTGAATTTTCCTATAATAATAGTTTCCAATCTAGTATTGGTATGGCACCTTTCGAGGCACTATACGGAAGGCTATGCCGATCTCCTTCATGTTGGCTTGAAGCCGGTGAGAAGCTAGTTTTAGGTCCAGATTTTATTCGAGATGCCACAGAAAAGATTGATCTTATTCGTCATAGGATGAAAAAAGCTCAAAGTAGACAAAAATCCTATGCCGATAATCGGAGAAGGGAATTAGAATTTTCTGTGGGAGATTTCGTGTTTATTCATGTTTCACCTATGAAAGGTGTTGTGTGTTTCAGTCGATCGGGAAAACTAGCACCTCAATATATTGACCCATTTCCCATCACCGAACGCATTGGTTCCGTGGCTTATCGCTTTTTATTACGGCTCAGTTTTCTGCTATTCATGACGTGTTTCACGTCTCTCAACTACGAAAATGCCTTCGAGATTCTGATTCTATCCTTGAGCCCGGTGTTATTGAAGAAATTGAAGTTTCGCCTAATTTGACTTATGAGCAACATCCTATCGTATTATTGCTTCGGAGGTTAAACGCCTTCGAAATAAAGATGTTCCTCTTGTGAAAGTTCAGTGGTCCTCAGATCCTAAGGATTGCTCTTCGGAATCCAGAGAATTCATCGAGCGAACACATCCGAACTTGCTCTCTCGTGCTCCTTAAGGTGAACTTTTTATTTTCAAATTTCTTCCTTTTGTTTTGGTATACTTTTATGGTTGTTACTTCTTGTTTAATTCTTAAAGATTGCGAGGACGCAATTTCTTTAAGGAGGGAGTCTGTAACAACATGTATATTTACGATTAAATATCTAAATGTTTTATTTAAATATAGAATCGTTAATCGAATTAAAGTCCGAAAAGCTACTTTTTGTAAACAGTCGAATTGGGACTCGAGATCACTTCCATTGAGTCCAAAACGGCGTTTGCGACTTTTTTGAGTGTAAACATCGATATGTTTGGAGTAAGTTGAATTTTGACATTTTCTATTGGGCTTTGGGTTTGGGTTTAACCCCAACTCACTCTATAACCTAGTCCAGCCCTCTCCTCTCCTCTTCACTTCCTTTCTATTTTTCTTAAACACTCAAGCAAAACTAAAAATGGGGAGAGGAATGAGAAATTAGAAACTCCAAGCCCTAGTTTTCTTTTGCAAAACCAAATTCTTGCTCCAAATTCTAAGAGAAGCCAAGGTAAGCATCCTCTTCATCTTCTCCAACTCATTCTCTCTTTAATTTCAGAAATTTCCTAAACCTAACTTAGGGAATGTTCTTTGTTTGAGCTTAGATTGAAGTTTCTAGAGTTGAGGTTTAAGAGAAGTTGATCTTCCTTTGCATTCAAGCTTCTCCTTCATCATTTTTGGGTTTAAAGGTGGGATTTTTATCTCACATCTTTGTCTATAACTATCTTTGATGTTAGGTATGAATTCCTAACACTTGTTCATGATCATTTGATTTTGATTTGGATTGATTTGGTGAACATTCCAATATTTGGTGTTTTGAAGTCAAAACTTTGAAAATCCTAACTTTGAATTGTGAACATGTTTTGGTGGTGAATCGGAAAGCCTATAGGGCTGGGTTGTCGATTGGCAAAAGCCCCTTAAGTCCATTGCTCGTCCGATCGCGAATTGGAGGAGTTTGTGCTTTATTTGAATAAGCTGAAAAACAGCTTCAGTTCCAGTCAGTCGACTGGCTGTAGAAATCAGGCCAACCTGGGTCTGTCTGCAGAGAACAGAAGTTTCTGTTTTCTGCAGTCGGTCGACTGACCCTCTGCAGTCAGTCGACTGACTGTAGGAAAAGAAACATTCTGGTTTCTGGATCAGTCGACTGACCCTCTACAGTCAGTCGACTGACCTGCTTCATTTATCCTATTTTGCCTAATTATCTTGAGAATCCAATTTTTATCGATTCGTGACTATCCGATTTATTGTTATCATTTATTATCTTCTCTAATGACTTCTTTTTCAGGATTTTTGAGAATGTCCATTTAAATGGAATTAGTATCGATTTCTTTGGATTTGATTCACGTCTTCGAACGTGGATTTTGGTGATTGATTGTTTCTACAATCATTTCTGTGATTTGTCACTTTAAAAATATAAAGGTTTCTATACTAGTAGTAAATATTCAAACTCTTTTACAAAGATGATTTCAACTTTATTTTAAATATAAAGCTTGTTTTCAAAACCTTTTTCCAATCTATTAGTATATGCAAACCTTTACCTCATTCGTATGCGAAAATATAATTAAACGGCTTAGCAAAACAAGTGGTATGAAACGCTTGCGTTTACTTCGTCGGTTAATTTTTGGACTTGTTCGATTGAAACTCTTGTGACAATTTTCGAGTGGGAATCTACAATTTGTTCGTAAATATTTAAGTTAAGCTAGTGGTTATGGGACATGAAGCTAAACTCTTATATTTACTGGCTTAGTGTAATCGACACTTTTATTGATCGATGATGATCATTTTGTGATTTAGACTAGCGATGTGCGATGTCTATTTGTCTGCGAGGGAGACTAAACCCCGTTTTGTGGAACTTCGGTTCAATTTGGCGGGGTAGCGACCCGTGGTCTTTGGACCATTTGTGGAGTTTCGGCTCAATATTTATGGTTAGCGACCATGGAATAGCGTTCCATTTGTGATACACGTGTTGGTGAGTTTTCATGCTCCCGTTTGTGATAGGCCTCCCGCTTTGTGATTTCTGGATTTCTAATTGATGATTTCTAGAATTTTGTGTTTCACCAACTTTTGCGATTGGTATTAATACGTTTGTCAATATTTGTAGTTTGGTGAATAAAATAAAGAATATGATATTCTTTTTGGTGCTTCGAGATTCTTGAGATATTGTATGATTTTGTTGTTGTTTAAATCATATTTGTTCTTGTATGACATTATTGATTCATACATTCTTATTATATCTCTGCTTATATCTCATTCCTTTATCTGATATTTATAGCTAGACTGATCCGTTTATTATTTTCTTATTAAATAATACTCGGGTCAAACCGAGATGTTACAGGTGCTTCTGCTTGAATCCTTATCTGGGATCATCTACTAACTTTTGTCTAACTACATTACATTTGTAGTTTTTGTTGTTATACATTCGAGATATAGACTCTATGGTGTATACTTATTCTTTTGTCATGCACTTGTATCTATTCTTTTGTGACATTGTGGATCTTATTTGACCACTACTCTGATGTACACCTTTTTGTGTTATATATTCATATCTGTTTCTGCCTTTGTGATATGAATGTCTGTGACTGATTTGTGTTATGTTTGTTTCTATATTTGTTTCCGAAGTCCACTTAGCCACTATGTGGTAGCTTTGAGTTTGTATTGGTATGTCGGATTTCCTCTTGAAATGAAATGCATGTTATACTATTTGACATATCGTTGCTCGCATAAGGCAATTACACAGATGGTCGCTCCTCAACAGCCTTATTCTTCACACTAGTCGACAGCATTACCTAGTAGTGTTCTTGGCTAGCGTGAGTATAGAGATGGGGCATCACAAGGCATAACTTAGCAGTAGTAGCACGAGGTCTCCCTATCTGCCCTAACTAGAAGGTGATGAGGTGACTGAATTGTAGAGGGTATCTTGGCTTTGTACTGCTACCTTCTTTTATTCCTTCTTTGCACTTCTTTGACTTGTGCTTTTGGTTTTTGCAGTGGCCCATTTGAGCTTGGGTGCTAGCCTTGATGCTCCTGCCATGTAGGGAACACATTCAGGGAGTCTCGCAACATAGCCCCTTACTGGAATCTCCTAGCCACATCAGATCGACCCCATCACCCTACTGCACATGTCGACCAACTCCTAACCGACCAGTGAAACAGGGTAGAATTTTACACCGACTGACCTAACCCTACAAGAGGGGCGATGGTCATGGGGGTCTAAGACGAGGAGGAGGAAAAGTAAAGGAGGCTGTCCAAGAGGCGTCGAGTTTCAACGCCGGAGAGCTTAAGGAGTGTCCCGACCTACGAATTCTCTAAGGAGGTGGATGATCAAGCCCCAACTTGGTGGATAAGCTCGAGGTGGTGGGTTCACTACTCTAAAGGCAGTCGAGGCATATGACGACTTTCGCATGTTGATATAGGTGCTGGATGGGGTGGCGACAAAAGCAATGTATAACAAGCATTGGGTCCGGTCAGGAAGAGAGATTCATCCCCTGGATGAGGTCCTTACTCTAAGATGTTGAAAGCTTACTCACTAAGGGTCTCTGCACTTGGTAAACAATCTCATCTCTTTTTGCGACTTATACTTTGACTTGCTCATTATGCAAGCCACGATGCTAGCCTATCGCATTCACTCGAGTCTGGCAGATCTGACTAAGCGGTTGGAGAAGGAGAGGAACATACATCAGTAGGAGGAGGAAGAGAAGGTGGAACTACAGAAGAGGGCTCAAGACATTGAGGGGAGGGAAAAGGCTTCCAAGAGAAAGGATTTGATGGTAAAGGAAGCTCAGAATATGGCAATGCAGGCCAGGATGTCGCTATCGACTATCTTGCTACAGAGAGGAGGAGGATTAAGGAGGAGCTCTAATGGGTGAGGGGAGGCATGGAGGCGAGCCATAATGAAGCGAATGGGGTGAGGGATAAGCTTTAGCAGCACCTAAGCTGCTCTACTCAAGAGGAGGTCACGGCCTTGAATGCCTAGTGGAATGGTAGGTTGCATAGGATGTTAAGGCTAATTCTTGATCAACTACCATCTACACTTGTCATTATCTTTTATTTCCTTGAAAGAAAATGAGACGGTCCATTTTGAGGCTACGACAGATATGGTGGCATCCGGGGTACTCCCTCGTCAGTTCTTACTCCAGAGCATATTGCTTCCATGTTGGGTGGATCTAGTGGGCACATCGCTTTCAACCCCCTGTTGGTGGATAAGGAGCTAATTTTTGATGTGCAGAAGAGGGTTCAGGACATTGAGGGGAAGGATGAGGCTTATGAGAGAAAAGCTTTGATGGCATAGGAAGCTCAGAACATGGCTGAGTGGGCTAGGAAGCCAATTTACGGTGGAGCTCTAGCGGGTAAGGGCATACCTAGACGCGATCCATAATGAAGTAGATTGGCTGAGGAATAAGCTTCAGCAGCACCTAAATTGCTCCACTTAGGAGGAGGTCACAACCTTGAATGCCCAGTGGAATGGTTGGTTGAATAGGATGTTAAAACTGATTGTTTCGAACAACTACCATCTTCCATTATCGGTTTCTTTTAATTCCTTTGGAAAACTACGAGGCATTCCATGCTGAGTTGCAAAGGATATGGTGGCATTCGTGTATCCACCCGATGGTTCTTACTCTAGAGCAGATTGCTTCCCTGGGTGGACCTAGCTGGCACATTGCTTCCAGCCCCCTACCGGTGGATAAAGAGAAATTTTTTGATGACGACTACTACATTACCACGACATTTCCTCCCCTGTAAGTAGGCAGCAGGTTGGTATTCTTGCAAGTGGTTTTCTTATAAGATGATGTCGACACTCGGAGTGCTATACCGTGGAAATGACTCCAAAACACGGTGGATGACCTGGGAGTAGAAACTGGTTTTATAGAGGTACTAAGGTGTCAACTAAGTACATAGAGAGGTAGCTACACAACGACCTCTTTGTCAAATAAGCCTCGCTAATGGAAGCCAGTCTTTCGGAGAAACGACACAGGTAGGCCATCTCTTAAGTCGAGGAGGCTTGATGCTTGTAAACAAGGTTGAGGGAAGCTAGGGGTTCTTACAAGTGATGGTGGGCCAACATAAAATGATAGCGAATGAGGAGGCTGTTTTGATTGCTCACTAGCTGGCCAAGCTGACCACCGAGGGACCGCAACTTCTTAGAATAATCTATCTTGACCTTGCCCCCCTCTGCTCGAGAAGGAGTAGACCGATCGTCAATCTTGTCGAGGTGGATATGGTATATTATGAATAGGCATGGATAGGCCTTTAGGTGGATTGCAAAGCGCATGGGCTGCAACCCAAACAAAGATGACATGTGGACTCTGATCGCTGCTACTCGGGTTGGATCTGTTGAGAAAACGAGTTGTTGCGATATGTGGGCCAAGGATAATGGAGATGTTTAATGGGCAGAACAACTTTTTATTTGCGAGAAATACGAGAACCAACGTGGTGAACAATATGTATAATTGTTTATTGTTTATTTATCTGTAATCCTTAATTTATGCAAATTCATTTAGGTTAACTAATTCACACTTAAGATGCTATGTTTTAGATGCATTGATAAATTTTGGCTACAAGTTGAAATGATATATTCACCTAAGGTATTTATAACAAATTTTAATGATACTATTTTCGTCACATTCGAATGATGCAAATTTACCGCATTAGTGAGATTCAACGTTTTTAAAGCCTTTTAAGACAGTTTGAAGACAACTTAAGATAACCAAGAGAATCACAATTTAAAAATACTAACATGCATGTTTGTATGATACAAACAGATTATCCATACGTTATATACATGAATTTGTTTGAATAAATTTTGAAATATAGATATTTACATCTACACAACAACTACCATTGAAAAGATCATAAAATTATGACTTAATAGTTAATATGATTCATTAGTACGATGTTTCTACAGAAAATTATCGTGTTTTGAATTTTGGATTTAAAATAAGACGGGACGTATTAATATGGTTATTAGAATAGAGAACCTTTTGTGCATTAAACTTATTAATAGGGAGTTAGAGCAAAATTCCCTAAGAACTTGTTATGTATAATGGGTGGCAATAGACATATCTGATTCTAAAATTGTGATTTTGACTAAAGTAGAAGATGAATTAATTACATGAACAAGAACAATTAGTTATGCTGACAAATTGACTTAAAGGCCAATTAATTACAAGGTCAATATCTACACATTCACTAATTTCCTTGGGCGATGCTAATTTTCTTTCTTACCAAATATGTACGGCTCAGATGTTTTTATCCATTTATAAAAATAGTAAATTTCCTTATACACACATTCAGTAATTTACTTTCCTGTCAAATATGAATAAAAAAACAGAAAAAGAGAAACAAATCTCGCTTACCAAAAATACGGAAATACCAAATATAGCATTAATACGTCAATTGAACGTAATTACCGAAATAACCATTTGTTTTTATCGAACCTTCAGCGACTAATTCCAGATATTCTCTCGTTCTTTCTCCTTAAATCCGCGATTTAAAATTCCAAATTTCTTCCGCTTCCAACTTTTATCAGCCGCCTTTCTTTTTCCTTAGCATAATCTGTGCTTTCAGGTATTCTCGTGTTGTTTATCTTTCCTTGTATTTTTCATGTGTTTTGGTATTCTTTTACTATTATCAGAATCACCATGTTTTGCATCATAGCTTTAACATCAAAATTAATTACTGAGTGCATGTTTTGATAATTTATCTTCTTTTTTTGCCTACTTCCCCAAATTTTGGTGTGATCTTTTAATGTCTGATGTAGAGTGTATGAATCAGATTTTTTTGTTTGCAGTAAAATTGTACATAATCTTGTGTACGTGTTTCTTTCCAGTAAATTACGGTCTTAATTTTTTTTATTAACCAACATTGAGAGTTAAATTAGCAAAGGTTTTACAAAATTTGGAGTTTTGCTTCCTCGATACCTTCGAGCCTTTCTTATTAGGTGTACGTAAGGAGGAGGAGGAGGAGAAACATATATTTGACAGTTATTTGATATTTGTTCTCGTTTTCTGTAGGGTTAATCTTGGTTTCCATTAAGTGTTCAAATGCAGCATTAAAGTATACCCGAAATATGGTCATTTTGCTTGTTATACTTCCTTTTTTATATGAACTATGTGCTTACACTGGTTATATACTTTTATAGTTTTATACATACAATTCCTGCCTTTTTTTCACAGAGTCTGAGGCTAGAGACCAACCAAGAACTACTCGTAGCCACCGTCTTCATTCTTGTTCAACGATGTCCACTCCATCAAAATGTAAAATAATTTGTTGCTGATTTCTTTTCTTCTTCTTCTTTTTATTTTATTTCTAAAATACAATGTTATACACCATCTCATTACATTTCAATTAGTCCTAACGTCAAACAATACTTTTCAGGTCAAGTGGGTGACCTGATTCAGAAGTTGCCGAAGTTGGGTATTTCCGAAAAGCCAATTTCGCCCTCGCCTTCGAGTTCAGCTCCTGTTCAACCAGTTCATTTGTCACCGCCAAGGATGAACCCATCGTCATCCTCAGTTGTACATTCTCCGCAAGGTATGATGCATGCTTCTGTAATAAAGTTGTTTTGCACCATGAGATTTAAGGTCTAAGTGTCTACTTTAAACAAATCACTACAAGGAACGGAAGCCATAGCAACGGCAAATAGCCGTTGGCGGCCGTTGCTAGCCATTCCTATAAGCCGTTGCAAATAAGCTCGTTGCTACGAGTTCCAGCAATGGCAATAGCAACGGCTCCGTTGCCAATTTAGCAACGGCTAGCGACGACAAATTGTCCACGTGGCAACAGTTAGTTCCAACCGTTATCGTCCCGTGCCGTCGCGAACCGTTGCAAGCCTGGAACCAGATAGCCGTTGCTAGCCGGTCATCCTACTTCCCATTACAAACACAATATCGTAATTACATTTTATAAATCATTTCAGGTTAAACGATTCAACAAAATTTTGGCAGCACTTCCCTTTATTCCCTGTATCGTACACAAAATGCGTGTACGCAGGGAACAAAAAGGAAGTGCCACCAAAATTTTGTAAACTGTTTAAATTGAAATGATTTACAAAATGTGATTACTTTATTGTGTTTGTAACCTGTCCAAATACTAGGACAAATCCAAAAAATATTGTATCAGATGAATATAAATGCCCGTTCTTTGAAAAAACGAATATCCATATAACGATCATATACAACACTTGTCAGACGGGGCCAAAATATCTCTAAGGGATTTACAGAAATAAAACATATTTTCTAATTATTCTTCTAACAACTACAAAATATTTTATAATTAATTAATTCATTATATCTATTAACTAAATTTTAAAACGTGTTTTAACTTTCACTGAATAATTAGCTCATTGTTATTACGCTCATTTCAAAATTTTATAATTCATTCAACGAATTATATTTATTTTAAACTACGATAACAGTTATAATTAGCACTTCTAAATTAAATTATCGTTAACTGTACCAATCTATCATGATATGTATTAATTTCTATACAATTAACTTTGGCGTAAACTATACACATTATTTTAAATAAAAACAAATATTGTCATAAACTTAAATATCAACAACCATGTTCATCAATAATATACACTAATTTTAAAATCAAACCACCAATCAAAATCAACTAATACAAATATTACCATAACTAATACACATCAATCATCATTTTCAACATAATGATAAACTAATTTAACTTCCACCTAACTTAAAACACTATAATCATCACCCAATATCACTATAAATCACTATAATCATCACCCAATATCACTATGATCAACTAATACAATTATTTTCGAAATTAGGGTTTTCCAATTAATCCTAAATTAAACCTAAATCAAATCCAAATCAAGTTTATAAGATATACCAGCGAGTTTTGGAGGTGTTTGAGCGACGTGGAGGCAACGAGCAACAGCTGGAGTCGGAGAGGCAGCGGATTGCGACGGGGAGGAGGGTTTGGGGTTGAAATTTGTGTTAGTGGGAAATGAGAATCTGTTCGTGGGTTCCAGATCTGTAGTCGCGATATGCAACGGCTAGCAACGGCTAGCAACGGCCGCTTTTTTTAGCCGTTGCCAGCCGTTGCAACCTTCCGACACAAAATGGGGCCTTTTCTTGTAGTGAATGGAGTTGATTGTATATGCTTCACAGGTATTTCAACAGCCATCAATGCTGATTGTATAGGAACTGAACTACATTATTAAACATGGCCCCTCATTACATTTAGTTAGCACTAACATCAAACACTGCTTTTCAGGTCAAATGGGAAACTTGATGCAGAATTTACCAAAGATGGATATTTCCAAAATGCCAGTTTCGCCCTCGCTTTCAAGTACAACTCAGCCGTTCCCTCTTCGACCACCATCTTCGGTTGTACATTCGCCTTCTGTGCTCTCATCTGCAAGGAATAGTCAAACAATTTCTCAATACAACTTCACATCTCAAGGTAGGATTGTTCATTACACAATAATAATTAACTATACCGGGTATAATAATAAATTTTAAACTAATGAATCATTAATTTGTCATCATCTCGTGTTAGCTAAAATTTTCTTCTTCTATAGCAGATCGGGACCAACCTGTGATGCGCATCATAACTGCTTCAACCGTACATTTTCGTGCTCCTGCTCCACATCTTCGTCGATATTTATAGACCAGAATGAAGCATTTCTTGGCATACTGACTTATTACTAAATTAGTTGAACTACAAACTGAACCAGTTTTGGGTATATTACCTGGGATTCTACTATGTTTAGTGCACAATGAACATACTATGGTCCTTTTTCTGCCATAGTTTTATCTTTATGTCAACTTTTATAATGTTGGGTATAGCTATTTTATTGTGATTTTTCCGATGCAAAAGGCATTGGTAGAAAGAAGTAATGTTTGGGTCTCGTGGAATATGCTTTATTTTCCTTCTTTTTTTTTCTTATTCAATAAACATATCAAGTGCACTCAAATCATTTAATTTGAAATTCAATAGTTTGAATTATATGAATCAAGGAATAGTCAAGTTTGTGAATGGTCTTCTCTAATGTTTGATTATTCCTCATAGCGGCGATTTTTTAGAATAAACTTAAGTTTCCTTTTAGTTTATAAACTACCATTTTTAATGTATGGTGCTTATCTTATCTGTGCAACCATGTTTTCTAAACACATTTACATTTAATCAATAATATTATGTGATTTGATATAATAAGATAACTTTTGAATTTAATTTAATTTTATAGTAGTTATTCTTATTACATTATATATAATGTATATCATATGTCCATTATATGTTGTAATAACATCTTTGAATATGCATGCATGTTTTTGGAAATTGTTATTTTAATTGGCTGAATATGATAATTATGTATATAGACAACATGATACGTGTGAGCATATGGACATGAATCATAAAAGAAATCATACCTTAGTCCGAAAAAGATCTCGCCAAGAGTCGGTGCATTGTTTGAATAGTCTTTTCACTTGGAGCACTACGGTCTCGTCTTTGATTTGCAACTTCAAAGTGATTGCAGCACCAAGGGTATATAGTGTCGACTAGGTATAAGAGAGAGCTAAAAGATTAATCTATAAATAATGTGGAGGCTATAGTATAGCCATTAACCAACACCTTTCTTTCCTCATTTTCCTCTAGCTACGAAATCATGGCAAATTCTTCCCATCCTACTTTTATGTTCGGCCTAACCTTGTACATCAAGCATGATCAACATGGTTTTGACTCCACTTGAATTATTAATTCTTGACCTGTTATGTCCAATTTTAAACCTAAAATAAACAATTTAACTTAGCCATAAATATTAATACAATATTTGTATTAATTTATTTATATCTGTTATAAATTAATTTTATCCTCCATTAAATTCGATATAACTGACAACGTGGTTGTATTGACTCTTTGGTGTGGATTTGATCCATATTCAAAATTTAAACAATTTAAATATCGAAGTCTGTATGAACTTTGTTGAAGCACAATGTGGGGTCAAGTTCAACGCTAATGTATCAGTTAGGAATTATCGTATTTCTAATATAATATAAGCTCACCTAGTAATGACATTTTGTACATGTATTCCTATAGTCATCACTATATCATTTAGATAACTAGAGTTTGGTCTAAGGTAAAAAAACTCTTTCAATATCCTTATCAATTGCATAGGTCACTTTTGAAGTCCACGGTGCAATCCAATAATATTTATCGATTAACTGATTTAATCTAATAAGATATTTGATTTTAAGTTGACTTACCAATTACGGTGATACCGACCTTTGATAATGAAGAAGACGAATTCTTTCTTAAATAGTGTTTCAATTTAAGTAGTTCAATATGTACCCAATTATGGTTTCATATGGTCACCATGTCATGTGCTTGACCATAGTCAAAATACAGTCAAGATACTTAAGATCGATAGTACTCACAAGTCAGAAGAATATTGTATGTTGTTACCCTGAGATCTATTATATTGACTAATTTTTATCAACCTATAAAGGACTCTCACTAAGTCGTTCTATGATTATTCCAAACAACCATAAGTATGTAACCCCTTTGTGCCCCTAACGATCATGAGTAAATCACCACCAATTGTATGAAGAGCATTACATACACTAGCCTCAATAGATGTATCCATATCTTTTTTCGATCCATCATGACTTGGAACATTTAAGAAGTATGTGTGTGTGTGTGTACATATCGATTCAATACCCATGGTTACGAACACGTTTGTAACTACAATTGATAAAATACTTCTTACGAGGATTTTCTACTTATATATGTTTAATGTATTTAATTTATTATTATATATGTATATAACAACATTTATAAAAGTAAAAACCATATGTTTACATCATTTCAAACGAGATTCTCATATAAGAGTTAAGTTACATAATAAATTACATAATTGCCCCTAAGACATACTCTTAACACTATTAGTCGTAAGTATTGATCTTATATTAGTGACCGTGCTTGGCGAGTTTGGGCACTACCGGGAGATCCATGGCCTACAAGCCTACTATGTGACATTTGAGTCATGATTGGTACCGTGTTATTTTTTGTATGATAGTTTTAACGTATAATGTAGAACAATGCTAAAAATGTGCTAACTTGTTAGATCTAGGTTGAGATATGGTTTCATTACCTCGAGTAGTATTGTTGCTCAATTTCCTCGCAAGTATAGAATGAAATGGCCTGCATAGTCCTATGGATCGACATAACTCAAATAGCTAATGTCTTGGCTCGCTTTTTCGTTTACACTTCGGCCTACGTATTTCCAAGAGCTACTGTCCTGGCTTGCCCACAAATATTGCAATCGAGTTGGCCCTCTTGCCTTGACATGGAAAGTTTTGGCCATAGGAGCCTAATTGTCCTTGCGAAAAGAAGCTTTGCATGCACTATTTCTTCGAAAAAACTAGCATAAACGACACTGTTCATCTGACAAAAGTGTCACTGGACACTAATCACTCAACGTCCTTTCATACCACCCCGACGAAGTGCCTCTACACAACCACCCCATGCCACATGTGCTTGACTTAGGGCATTCTCAAATATGGACAAGCAGTTGGCTTCATCTGCACCACATAGTCCATCTGACATCCTAGTTGGCATTCAATACATATTCCAATAGCTATATATTAAGACATTTTTACAAGAGTTGAACAACACAAGCTCTCAAGCATTTTTTTTTATTATTGTCTCTTGTAATCCAAGCTATTGTAGGAGAAGCAAAGTAATAAAAAATTCCTCATAATGGATATAGTCTATTTTAATTGAACCGCTCTCAACCTTATATCTTTGCTTATAGCACTTTACCTTCTCAATTTACATTTCAAATCAAGGTACTATTAAGTAACCTTTGCTAACATCACATTCTAATCATAATTCCAAAGTTGGCTAAATTTTAGTCAACATCTAGCGCTAGAATGAGGGCATCGCTTAAAAAACTCTCATTTTTTTGCTATAAATTCTCTCATGTGCGTTGTAACAACCCGTGATTACGGTTACCAAATAATAAATTAAAATTGGGATTTTAATTTAATTGGAGCTATTAATGATTTTTTTATGTGACTAATTTGTTCAAAAGTTAGTTATTTTGAATAAATTAATATTTTGGGCCTAAGTGTAAAATGGAGAATTTAATGGAAATTAATTAGGGTAAATGGAAATTTATAATATTGCAAAATTTTATATGTGTAAAATAGTGCAATATTTGAATTGGGAATTTAATTTACAATTAAATTGCAAAACGGTGATTTTTGGCAATTTTGACTAAAATGTGTTTTGGAATAAATAGGGGTTAAATTGTAAGTTGGAAAATATTGTGATGTAAAATTTTATAACTATAGCTAAATTATTTTGGTAACAAATTTTAAAATTTTATGGGTAAATAATGTGTAGTTTGTACTTAGAGAAATTAGCTAACTTGAGATATGGAACATATTCCAAGTTCTAATGGGTATTAGGCCCACTAACCCACTTCCATTAGCCTATAAACCATCTTTTACTCATTTGTTTCAGCCAACATCTCATTCCATAACCCCTTAAACCCTAGAGCAAAACACTAAATAATGGCCTCCAAACCTAGAGCAAAACTTCATTAATCTTCATCAAAGTCAAAGGGGTTTTAATCTAATCATTTGAAGGTAATAGCAATCACAAAACCCACCTCTAATCCATTGTTTAATTTCTGAAATTACTTTGTAATCCTCTTTTTTTGTGCATGAAATGACCCTCCTATATATACTCTAATTCCATAAGGAATTTTTTTTTTTAAAGAGGATATATATATATATAGATATATCATCCATTGCAATTATAATTCTCAGGGTCAATAACTTTTTCCAATAAACCAAAATATATCCAGGATCACAATAATCAACCAATATAAATATATCAGTACATTCACAAAGATAAGCACATACATGTGAAGATGTATATGCCTCTCTTGTTTGAATCAGAGTTCTGGAAAACAAGAGGATATTGGATTGCTGATTTTTTTTTTTTGACCAAACAATCCACTGGAAACATATACCTTAGTCTGTTTATCCTAACTAAGAAGTGATCAAGTAATAATCAGTGGAAAGCAAGCTTTTAATATAGATGTTTGTGTTAAGTTCTGAATAGTGACAAAATCAAGCTAAAAAGAAGTGGATCCTAAGTGAACACAAGCAACATCTAGGCGTAATGGAAACGCGCCTAACTTATACACGAAAGGTCACGAGTTCGAGTGCTATGCTGGTTGGTTCAAACACAATTTTTGTTTTTTTTTTCTTTTCATTTTTCTCCTGTACAGTTTGAAATCTGTTATCTACCTATATCTGCACATATATATTTTATTTTTGCCTATAACCTAACATACAAAAACAATATTTCTTGCTTTATTATTTTTGAAACCCATTCCTATAACCTGGAAGGCTTCAGGATTGATATGAATTAAGAGTCTGGTTCTTGGGTTTTGAGGATGATAGAAGTGTTTATCATTATTCATGTTTGTATTTCTTCTTATAAGATCTGTCTGGCATTTAAAATGCATTTGGTTAAAATCCGAGTGAAATTCAGATTCCTATTACAAGTGCAAAGGAAAAGGTGTGTTGATATTTGCACAAAACATGCTTATGTGCATATATATAACTGCAACTATTTGAATCTGGCTTCCATCTACCTTATTACAGATCCTTTCTTTATTTAAAAATAGGACATAAAACATTTGTATGGAACAAGTTAGATTATGGAAACCTTGCAGCCATATAAAAACATTCAACCTATGTCTATTTTCTTTTGTATTCATATGCCATGGTAGAAAAAAAAATAAAACCATTTAATTTTTTTTTCCAGAGAATCAACTACCCAGATTTTCCAAAACTTAAATCCTTTCCAAAGCCTCAAGATTGACTAATACATTTATAAAATGTAATCATTCAATTTTTAACTGGGTGTTCTTGCTAAATCCACTTACAAGATTTCGATTAACTTTTTAAACATATCAGAAATTTAACTAGGTTCATAGATTCCAGATACAAGTCAATTTCTTAACAAAATACTTAACAAAATATCCCTCCAATATTCAACACTTAGTACAAGTAGCAATTTAAGTTATCAATACATGCAGATTTCAACATTTAGGCTCTTATCTAACTAAGTTTAGCATGCTATATCTTCTTCTCAAGGCCTTGCTCCTACTCCTACTTAGTTGCTGCAATCCCTGAAAAAGCATTTGAAACTGCCTCATTTTAAATGAGACACCCCAGATGCCATTAGCACACTAGGGTCAGACACATGTCTGGTATGAGAAAATTCACAAAAGCAATTTGTTAATTAGGTTAAAAACCAAGTTAAGTACATATACATAAGGTTCTGTCCTTTGGAATCAGGTAAATACTTGTGTGCATGCTCTGTATCATTGTGCATGTGCACACTTTAATTTTCTTTCCAGAGACTACACATATGAATATGGCACATACATTCAAGCATACAACTAAATCATAGACAAACAATCATTCATACCAAACAGGAAAATAACTAATATGAGTTAAATCATTTATTCAATTCTCATATTTCAAATCTGGGAAAAACTCTAGTTTTCTCATCTTCTCAAGTATTATTCCCTTGGTATATTTATCTATCCTTGGTCTCATCTGCAATATTTATGAATCAATGGACACACTGTAATGAACTAATTCACTCCATTACACAAAGATCTCAGGACTTAAACAAGCCATGTGTCAACTTGTGTTACTCAAGCACCCAAGTCATTCCTGCAGTGTTCTTGACCCCAATTTCCTAATCAGGTTTAAGTTAATAATAGCTCTTTTGATTTTTCATGACCATACAGAGGCAAACAAGCAAACAAGCAAACAACCATTGGTGATTACAAAATAAAGTTCTGTATATAAATATATTCAACCTGGTATTTTAAAAGGAGTTTAGGCAACTAACATTGGCTTATGGTTTCTGTGAGATTTTTTCTTTTGCAAACATTTGTGCTTGAGTTAAACTCAAGATGACCTAGTTTCACTGAATCACAAAATTTTGTTTGCTATGCATTTTATTGAATCAGAAGCATCAGCACATAGGCAACCCTATTGCACCCCTAATTCCTTTCTATTTCAAGCCTCAACACTTATACATGAGTATATTGCAGCTCAACATTATTTACATCTTTCTGGGTTGAGCCAAAACCAATACTACTTGCCTATTCTCAACATTTTATTTTCTGGGTATTTGTTTATATCCCTATACATTACCATATCAGAGATCTGAGTGTATAAAACAGATATGTATACTAACAACACATAAAACTTTGTTATAATAAAACAAGTAATCAACCAAAGAAAATCAAAACATTTTCAGATTTAAATTCACAGATAAACATTCAGATATGAAAATACTCTTTTAAGAAAATACTTTTAACTGGCTGCCTACATTAGGACTTATTGCCTTAGATTTTTGAGTGAGTTTTCTCACCTAGCTCTCTTCTTTGTTTCCTTAATTAATTGATGAGCTTCTGCCCTTAGCCTCAAGCTCTCTTCCTTCCTTTGTCTTATGATTTCTGTGGTGTTGTTTTCTTCTTTTTTTTTTCAAAATTCTTTTCTGAGGAGGAGAGGAGGCTGCTGCATATACATGTATATATATACAGGGTCTCTCTTAGGGTTTTGGGTATTGGCTAAGTCCATTTTTGCCCACCAGAAAAATAATGTTATCTGCATTTTTTAAACCCAAAGTTTTTACCCTTCCCGGCTTAATTTGGGTGAAGAGAAAAGTGGTTACACATTTTTTTCAGAAATTTGCTTTTCAGAAAATACTTTTCCCCCTTGTCTACAATCATGCTAAAAATGTGACTTGGTTTTGTTATTTATTAAATACTCTTTTCTAATTCTGCCTATACCAAGCACTTCCCTGTTTTATCTTATTTTTTCCTATTTTTAGCTTTCATGCAAATGGTATGTACTTCCTTCATTTATTTATAAGAGGATTATTCCTTTTTATATCTTCATTCTTTTTATTTCTGCTTATATTAAAATATGTCTGTATATTTTATTCCACTAGTTTAAACTCTAGTATTTTATTAACACATATATATTTATATAAGTCTTACTGAAATAATTTGTACACCCTCCTATATATTCCTACCTCATTCTATACTGACACACACATGCACATGTACACTCAAAATATTCAGTAGCACTCATATATACATTTACTCATGCATACTACTTTTAAGAATTTAATCTACATATATATATATATATATTTCCATACACATCAATATGTATGTATTCTTGGAGTTCAGGGTTTTAGCTTATATTCATGTGCATTTCCTGTGCACACATGTACACACACTGATACACTATCAAGCTATATCAATTTCCTCCTTCAAAATTTATTTAAAAATTATTTTAAATTTATTTATATTTTCCAGAATAAATTCCTAAAATCTTGGGTCATTACATACACCCCTCCTTTTAGAAATTGTGTCCCACAATTTTCCTAAGCTTAAAATAAATTTTAAACTTAATTCAGAGAACAAGTATATTCTCTACCAAATAGATTCTTAGTTCTATACTAACTAAAAATATATTCATCCAAAATAAAGAAAACAATCAAAAATCAGAATTACCTTAATCTGAAAATAGCTTAGGATAATTCATCCTAACTTTGTCTTCTAATTCCCATGTGCAATCACTAGGATCAAGACTCCACTGTACCTTCATAAGTTTCAGAGATTTATTCCTCAACTTCTTCACATCTTTTGCCAAAATTCCCACTGGATCCTTTTCATAAATCAAATTAGGATTTATCTGCACTTGGGTTGGGGTTTCAAGAATTTCTGCCTTGTCATGGACCCATCTTCTCAATTGTGATACATGAAAAACATCATGTATACCTTGCATGTTTTTTGGTAATTCCAACTTATATGCCAAGGGACCAATTCTCTCCAGAATTTTGTATGGTCCAATATATCTTGGGGTTAATTTGCCTTGTTTTCCAAACCTCAGCACATTTTTCATGGGTGAGATTTTGATGAAAACAAAATTTCCCACTTCATATTCTACCTGCCTCCTTCTCATGTCTGCAAATTTCTTTTGTCTATCTTGAGCTGCTGTCATTCTTCTTCTTATCAACTCAATTTTCTCCTTGGTTTCTTGTATGTACTCAGGTCCTAAAATAGACCTTTCTCCTGCTTCTACCCAGCAAACAGGTGACAAACAGGGTTTACCATATAAGGCTTCAAATGGAGCCATTCCTATGGTGCTTTGGTAGCTGTTGTTGTATGTAAATTCAACTAGATGAAGATAATCTTCCCAGTTACCCCCAAAATCCAGTATACATGCCCTCAACATGTCCTCCAAAACTTTGTTTACCACCTCAGTCTGCCCATCTGATTGAGGATGGTAGGCAGTACTTAAACATAGTTCACTTCCCATTGCTTCTTGAAAGCTTCTCCAGAATTTTGAAGTGAAGATGGTATCCCTATCACTCACAATGGTTTTGGGAATGCCATGTAACTTTACCACTTCTTTTATAAAAATTTGAGCTAGTTTTGGTGCTGTTCTTTCTGACTTGACTGGGATGAAGTGTGCTACCTTGGTTAGCCTATCAACTATCACCCATATACTTGTATTACCTTTCTTAGATCTAGGCAGTCCATCTATGAAGTCCATAGATATGTCTTCCCACTTCCACTGTGGTACACTAAGAGACTGCATCAACCCTGATGGTCTTTGGGTTTCAGCCTTGACTTGTTGGCAAGTCATACATTTGGCAATGTACTTGGCTATATCAGATTTCATCCCCTTCCACCAGAAGTCTCTTTTCAAATTTTGGTACATTTTTGTGTTACCTGGGTGTATGGAGTATTTACTTCTGTGATATTCATTCAATATCTCCTTCTTCAATTCTATGTCCTCTGGTACACACATCCTATCCTGGTATCTCACATAACCATCTTTATCAATGTGGTGATTCATTACTTCCTCCCCTCTTGAGAGGAGCATTCTCTTCTCTAATAAGTGAGCATCTTGTTCTTGCATTTTTCCTACCTTCAGAATTAAATCTGGTTGAAGTGTCATTAAGCTTAACTTCCCTTTATCTTCTTGTGCACCATGCATCTGCTCATTAATGTGCACACAACCATTCTCCCCAATCTCTAACTCAGTTAGCAAAAACAAGTTTTTAAATTCTTCTATCATCATCATAGCCAATTTAGCATGCTGTCTACTTAGAGCATCTGCAACTTTGTTTGCTTTTCCTGGTGTATAAAGTATGTCAAAGTCATAGGCAGCTAAGAACTCCACCCATCTATGTTGCCTCATGTTCAAATCTTTTTGTGAAAACAAATATTTTAGAGACTTGTGGTCAGTGTAAAGTTCAAACTTAGTGCCCAACAAATAATGTCTCCAAAGTTTTAAAGCATATATCACAGCTGCTAATTCGAGATCATGTGTGGCATACCTTACTTCATGGGGTTTAAGTTGTCTGGATGCATATGCAATGACTTAGCCTTGTTGCATCAACACTGCACCCAAGCCAAATCCACTAGCATCAGTGTATACCACTAATTCTTCATTTCCATGTGGTACCTTTAGAATTGGAGCATTCACCAATGCCTCCTTCAACTGTTCAAAAGACTTTTCACATTTTTCTGACCAAACAAAAGCTTGGTTCTTCCTGGTTAGGTTAGTGAGTGGTGTAGAAATTTTTGAAAAATCTTTTATAAACCATCTATAATACCCTGCCATCCCCATAAATGATCTCACTTCAATCACAGTGCTTGGCCTCTTCCATGCTTGAATAGCCATTACTTTATTGGGGTTCACAGAAATTCCTTTGGCAGATATAACATGGCCAAGAAAATGTACTTCCTCTTTCCAAAACACACATTTTGAAAATTTTGCCTTTAAATCTTTTTCCCTTAATCTAGACAAAACCAGATGCAAATGATGCTTATGTTCTTCCACTGTCTTGGAATAAATCAAAATGTCATCTATAAAAATAAGCACAAACTTGTCTAAACAATCTCTAAAGGTTCTGTTCATTAAATCTACAAAGTAAGATGGTGCATTGGTCAAGCCAAATGGCATAACCAAAAATTCATACAACCCATACCTAGTGTTAAAGGCAGTGTACTTGATGCTTGATTCTTCCACCTTCATTTGATGAAAACCAGATGCTAAGTCTAGTCTAGAAAATACTTTTGCCCCTGCTAATTGATCAAAAAGATCATCTATTCTTGGCAATGGGTATTTATTTTTAATAGTTACTTTGTTTAATTCTCTATAATCTATGCAGAGTCTTAAGGAGCCATCTTGCTTCTTAACAAATACCACTGGTGCTCCCCAGCAAGAATTACTTGGTCTTATAAAACCCTTTTCTTCCAATTCTTCTAACTGTTTCTTTAATTCTTTTAGTTCATTTGGCCCCATTCTAGTTGGCTTTTTAATCACTGGGCTTGCTCCTGGAACTAGATTGATCTGGAATTCTACTGGTCTATGGTGTGGAATACCCTTGACCTCACCAAACACATCCAAATATTCATTGACTATGGGAATTTCTTCAATGGTTAGTTCACTGAAATCTTTTTCTGAGTCAACTAAATGATATAGTTTTCCTTCCTTAGCTACCTCACATAAAACTGTGATTCTCTGGCCTCTAGAATTTTGCAATGATATGGTGGATGAGTCTAAATTAATTATGGCTTTAAATTGCCTTAACCAGTCTACCCCCAATATAACACCTATATTTGGGTAATTCAAAACATATAAATTGGAAATAAAAATATTTCCTCCTATGTTTAATTCCACATCCACACAAATCATATTTAAAACACTAGAACTCCCCAATGGACTGTGTATATGCAATGGGGTTTCAACCAATATGCAATTCAGTTTTAGCATTTTAACCAATTCATAAGAAATTAAAGAGTGAGTTGCCCCAGTATCATATACTACTGTTATGGGTATGGTACAAATAAGTAATGTACCTTCCACTTGGCTATGGTTTACAGTGTTACTCTCCACTGTGGCTTTGCCTTTCCCTTCCAAATTTGCCAATTTGCCTTGCTGTTTATTCTCAGGACAATTCCTCTTCATATGCCCCTCTTTCCCACATAGATAGCATTTGAAAGCTCCTCCTTTCAATTCTGGACATCTTGGTTTGATATGCCCTTCCTTTCCACACTGATGGCACACAATTTTCTTCTTGTCTTCCTTAGCTTTGACATCTCCAGTGCTTTTGTTACTAGCCTCTTCTTTCTTCTTATCATAAGGGTGATACCTCCCCTTACCTTTCTTGTTATTATTGCTCTTAAAATTTCTGAACTTCTCCCTTTCCTTGTCATGCTGCTCCAACCTCAAAGCTAAGTCTATCACATGATCAAAAGTCTTGTCTGCATAGGGTAACATGGCTCTGCTAAGTCCTGGGTTCAGACCTTTTATGTACCTATCATTTTTGGATGCCTCATCTGCCACAAGCATTGCTCCATATGTGGAAAGCCCCTCAAACTTTTGAGTGTATTCTGTGACAGTCATGGTTCCTTGTCTAAGTCTAATGAATTCTTCTAGCAAGGTAGTCTTTGCTGATGCTGGTACAAACCTTGCTTCCAACATCTCTTTGAATTGATTCCAAGTGATTTCATTCTCATTCCTTCCTCCAATGATTACTTCCCACCAGCCTAAAGCTACTCCTTTTAGCTGTCTTGAAGCCACTTGCCTCTTTCTTTGATCATCAAGTTGCATGTCATTGAAAATTCTTTCCAATGTTCTCAACCATGTTTGAATTTCCATGATACTTTCTGTCCCTTCAAAGCTTTTGCCTCCTAAATGAGTATATGTCTTAAGTAATTTTGAGAGTTCTTCATAGGGATTTTCTTGCCTTTGTCCTGCCCCATCCCTAAATGCTCTCACCAAGTCTTGCAGATTGACCATTGGTGGTGCATGGGAAGATCCTGCTCCCTGATTTGGTGGTCTCCCTACCATAGTTTGCTAATAATAATTTACATAGCTGGTCAGTTTGATTGGTAATTTGGTTGTTTCAGTGGTTTTTTTTTCACACTGAGCACATTGTTATATATATATTTAGTTCCTTTAATTTTTTTTTTTTTTATTTCTATCTAAGAACTTGATCCTTACTTCTACTATGTTAAATAACATAGCTCTGATACCAACTGAAATGACCCTCCTATATATACTCTAATTCCATAAGGAATTTTTTTTTTTAAAGAGGATATATATATATATAGATATATCATCCATTGCAATTATAATTCTCAGGGTCAATAACTTTTTCCAATAAACCAAAATATATCCAGGATCACAATAATCAACCAATATAAATATATCAGTACATTCACAAAGATAAGCACATACATGTGAAGATGTATATGCCTCTCTTGTTTGAATCAGAGTTCTGGAAAACAAGAGGATATTGGATTGCTGATTTTTTTTTTTGACCAAACAATCCACTGGAAACATATACCTTAGTCTGTTTATCCTAACTAAGAAGTGATCAAGTAATAATCAGTGGAAAGCAAGCTTTTAATATAGATGTTTGTGTTAAGTTCTGAATAGTGACAAAATCAAGCTAAAAAGAAGTGGATCCTAAGTGAACACAAGCAACATCTAGGCGTAATGGAAACGCGCCTAACTTATACATGAAAGGTCACGAGTTCGAGTGCTATGATGGTTGGTTCAAACACAATTTTTGTTTTTTTTTCTTTTCATTTTTCTCCTGTACAGTTTGAAATCTGTTATCTACCTATATCTGCACATATATATTTTATTTTTGCCTATAACCTAACATACAAAAACAATATTTCTTGCTTTATTATTTTTGAAACCCATTCCTATAACCTGGAAGGCTTCAGGATTGATATGAATTAAGAGTCTGGTTCTTGGGTTTTGAGGATGATAGAAGTGTTTATCATTATTCATGTTTGTATTTCTTCTTATAAGATCTGTCTGGCATTTAAAATGCATTTGGTTAAAATCCGAGTGAAATTCAGATTCCTATTACAAGTGCAAAGGAAAAGGTGTGTTGATATTTGCACAAAACATGCTTATGTGCATATATATAACTGCAACTATTTGAATCTGGCTTCCATCTACCTTATTACAGATCCTTTCTTTATTTAAAAATAGGACATAAAACATTTGTATGGAACAAGTTAGATTATGGAAACCTTGCAGCCATATAAAAACATTCAACCTATGTCTATTTTCTTTTGTATTCATATGCCATGGTAGAAAAAAAAATAAAACCATTTAATTTTTTTTTCCAGAGAATCAACTACCCAGATTTTCCAAAACTTAAATCCTTTCCAAAGCCTCAAGATTGACTAATACATTTATAAAATGTAATCATTCAATTTTTAACTGGGTGTTCTTGCTAAATCCACTTACAAGATTTCGATTAACTTTTTAAACATATCAGAAATTTAACTAGGTTCATAGATTCCAGATACAAGTCAATTTCTTAACAAAATACTTAACAAAATATCCCTCCAATATTCAACACTTAGTACAAGTAGCAATTTAAGTTATCAATACATGCAGATTTCAACATTTAGGCTCTTATCTAACTAAGTTTAGCATGCTATATCTTCTTCTCAAGGCCTTGCTCCTACTCCTACTTAGTTGCTGCAATCCCTGAAAAAGCATTTGAAACTGCCTCATTTTAAATGAGACACCCCAGATGCCATTAGCACACTAGGGTCAGACACATGTCTGGTATGAGAAAATTCACAAAAGCAATTTGTTAATTAGGTTAAAAACCAAGTTAAGTACATATACATAAGGTTCTGTCCTTTGGAATCAGGTAAATACTTGTGTGCATGCTCTGTATCATTGTGCATGTGCACACTTTAATTTTCTTTCCAGAGACTACACATATGAATATGGCACATACATTCAAGCATACAACTCAATCATAGACAAACAATCATTCATACCAAACAGGAAAATAACTAATATGAGTTAAATCATTTATTCAATTCTCATATTTCAAATCTGGGAAAAACTCTAGTTTTCTCATCTTCTCAAGTATTATTCCCTTGGTATATTTATCTATCCTTGGTCTCATCTGCAATATTTATGAATCAATGGACACACTGTAATGAACTAATTCACTCCATTACACAAAGATCTCAGGACTTAAACAAGCCATGTGTCAACTTGTGTTACTCAAGCACCCAAGTCATTCCTGCAGTGTTCTTGACCCCAATTTCCTAATCAGGTTTAAGTTAATAATAGCTCTTTTGATTTTTCATGACCATACAGAGGCAAACAAGCAAACAACCATTGGTGATTACAAAATAAAGTTCTGTATATAAATATATTCAACCTGGTATTTTAAAAGGAGTTTAGGCAACTAACATTGGCTTATGGTTTCTGTGAGAGTTTTTCTTTTGCAAACATTTGTGCTTGAGTTAAACTCAGGATGACCTAGTTTCACTGAATCACAAAATTTTGTTTGCTATGCATTTTATTGAATCAGGAGCATCAGCACATAGGCAACCCTATTGCACCCCTAATTCCTTTCTATTTCAAGCCTCAGCACTTATACATGAGTATATTGCAGCTCAACATTATTTACATCTTTCTGGGTTGAGCCAAAACCAATACTACTTGCCTATTCTCAACATTTTATTTTCTGGGTATTTGTTTATATCCCTATACATTACCATATCAGAGATCTGAGTGTATAAAACAGATATGTATACTAACAACACATAAAACTTTGTTATAATAAAACAAGTAATCAACCAAAGAAAATCAAAACATTTTCAGATTTAAATTCACAGATAAACATTCAGATATGAAAATACTCTTTTAAGAAAATACTTTTAACTGGCTGCCTACATTAGGACTTATTGCCTTAGATTTTTGAGTGAGTTTTCTCACCTAGCTCTCTTCTTTGTTTCCTTAATTAATTGATGAGCTTCTGCCCTTAGCCTCAAGCTCTCTTCCTTCCTTTGTCTTATGATTTCTGTGGTGTTGTTTTCTTCTTTTTTTTTTCAAAATTCTTTTCTGAGGAGGAGAGGAGGCTGCTGCATATACATGTATATATATACAGGGTCTCTCTTAGGGTTTTGGGTATTGGCTAAGTCCATTTTTGCGCACCAGAAAAATCATGTTATCTGCATTTTTTAAACCCAAAGTTTTTACCCTTCCCGGCTTAATTTGGGTGAAGAGAAAAGTGGTTACACATTTTTTTCAGAAATTTGCTTTTCAGAAAATACTTTTCCCCCTTGTCTACAATCATGCTAAAAATGTGACTTGGTTTTGTTATTTATTAAATACTCTTTTCTAATTCTGCCTATACCAAGCACTTCCCTGTTTTATCTTATTTTTTCCTATTTTTAGCTTTCATGCAAATGGTATGTACTTCCTTCATTTATTTATAAGAGGATTATTCCTTTTTATATCTTCATTCTTTTTATTTCTGCTTATATTAAAATATGTCTGTATATTTTATTCCACTAGTTTAAACTCTAGTATTTTATTAACACATATATATTTATATAAGTCTTACTGAAATAATTTGTACACCCTCCTATATATTCCTACCTCATTCTATACTGACACACACATGCACATGTACACTCAAAATATTCAGTAGCACTCATATATACATTTACTCATGCATACTACTTTTAAGAATTTAATCTACATATATATATATATATATATATTTCCATACACATCAATATGTATGTATTCTTGGAGTTCAGGGTTTTAGCTTATATTCATGCGCATTTCCTGTGCACACATGTACACACACTGATACACTATCAAGCTATATCAATTTCCTCCTTCAAAATTTATTTAAAAATTATTTTAAATTTATTTATATTTTCCAGAATAAATTCCTAAAATCTTGGGTCATTACAGTGCATTTAGATTGTAAAACTCTTTGATCTTATTTTCATTGCTTGGGAAAGAGGTAATATATGCTAGCTGAAATTATAATTAGTTTATTTCTGTTAGTAAATTAGGCATATCTCATTCATCTTAAATCGGAATTAAGATTTTCTTGATGTTCTGGAAAGCATATTCTGTAGCCTATAGCTTTTATGTTTTGTACTTTGCCTAATTTTGAGGTTTGAATGGTCGAAATCACATTTGTTTGTCGCTGACCTGACAACAAACTAAAGGGTTGAGAAAATAAAAACCTGAAATTGATTTGGTCATAAGTTACTCGTTTCTTATCCAAATCTAATAATTTTGGATGTTCTGGAAAGCTTAGATTTAGGGCTAAAAGTTTCATGTTTTAATTTTCATGAAACTTCGAAGTTAATTTTGTCAAAACTGTGCATTCTTACCACTGTCCCGAGAGCACAACGACAGTGATATAGAATTTAGATCCGAGAATTGTTTTAGTCATAGAATTTTCATCCCCAATCGGAATTTGACGATCTTGGTCATTCCGGAAAGCTTAGAAACTAAGCTAAAACTTTTATTTTATTCATCTTGTCAGAATTGGAAGTTTACTATGCCAAAATTGTGGTTTTTCATCTCTGGTCTATTAGTGCATAGCTACAGGCCTTAAGTCTCTTTGCTCCCGTTGTTTTCAGCATAGAACCCCGACTTTGCGACGCCATACCGGACTCGTCCTTTGTCAGATTTCATTGTTTTTGATCTCGTTAAAAAGATGAGGTCGAGATCTTCAACCATGCAAAGTTTGGTTTAGATCTGGGTGCATTAGATACTTTGTTTCTATTGCCGAAGTAGCACCCAGAAACTGTTTTACAATAGTGATCATTTTCAGTTATCGTCGGACCAACTTTGAAACATTGTCATTTCTTCGTTTCAAGTCGGAACCGAGCGATTCTTATTGCATATCAAAGTAGGAGTACTTTACTACGCTCCTGCAAATTTTCATCAAGATCTGAGTTCATGTGACCCTTTGACCATGTCGTCGAAGTGGGACCTTTGGACTGTTTTGACACAGTAGAGTTTCGTGATTTTTGTCCGACTTTGAGACGACGCCGTTTCTTCGTTTCAAGTCAGAATCAAGTAATTATTTTTGCGTTCTAAAGTAGGAATGTCGGACTACGTTCCTACCAATTTTCATGCCATTCAGATTCAGTTTGCTGGTCCGAATAATTTTCCAAACTTTGGTTTGCGTCAGTTTTGGACTATTTTCCAACACTTGGAATATTTTCAGTGATTTTCTGGTTTTATCGATTTCTTTGAGATTTGTCTCTGGATTTCATACATGGGCCTTATAAAAAGGTTTTAAAAGGATTTTTCACTTCTAAATATCTTTCGAAATTATTATATAATATTATTTTTAATTATTAAATTAATTACTCCATAATAGGAGAGTTTTCAAAGGCCGTTTTAAAGTGATTTCAAACCAATTATAAATCCGTTTTCCGTAATTATTTTCTATAATAAAATCCCACACTCATACTTTAGCACTTCGAGCGAAGTGGAAAGGTGCTTAAACGGTTGGGAAAAACTCCGGCCTATGAAACCGTGTGTATTTCCTTTCCGGTTAATCCCAGACCTATTCGATTGATCGTTTTGGCCTTTCGGCCTAGTTTACCGATGACATGAGGTGAACTTTTTACTGCTTTGAGTGTGGAAGCTTACTATTGGTTAGTAAACCATTTAGTGCGAACGTGGGGTATGGGACTCACGTTAACACTTTACGGGTTCCTTGCTAAAAGTTTGTGACACATTCCTTTTATTACCTTTGGGATAGTGTCTTCGGACTGTCTCCCTTAGAGGTATCGTTTTGGCATCTCTACTTAGATGGCCATCATACATCTCTACTTAGATGTATCGTTTTTGGCATCTCCACTTAGATGGCCGTTATACATCTCTACTAAGATGTATCATTTTTGGCATCTCTACATAGATGGCCGTTATACATCTCTACATAGATGTATTGTTTTTGGCATCTCTACTTAGATGTCCTGTTATACATCTCTACTTAGATGTATCATTTTTGAAATCTCTACTTAAATGTTTTTGTTTTGGCATTTGTGCTTACGCTATGCCGATGATATGAGGCTTATTATACATCTCTACTTAGATGTTTTGTTTTGACATTGTGCTTACGTTATGCCGATGATATGAGGCTTATTATACATCTCTACTTAGATGTTTTGTTTTGACATTTGTGCTTACGTTATGCCGATGATATGAGGCTTATTATACATCTCTACTTAGATGTTTTGTTTTGACATTTGTGACTATGTTATGCCAATGATACAAGGCTTGCTATACATCTCTACTTAGATGTTTATTTCTTCTCTATGTGAGAGTTTGTGGTCTATAGTACTATGTTATATATCGCCTCATTATCTATCATGTTTATCTCAGTTTATTAACTGATTGTTTAGCTAGCCTGACCCGAGTGTTTTTTGCTCGGGTCAGACCGAGTTGTTTCAGGTTAGGTCTCTGGACTTAGCTGTCTGTGCTTCCGCTTGGACATTATCTGCTATGCTGATAGATAGCTCTTTATATTTGTCCACTATTTTGATACTCTGATTATTCAGTCTCTTATGTACATATCTTTGACTCACATGTGTGAGCAGTGGCTTTGTACCCACCTTTTTGATATTTGGATCTGTATTGACGATACATTGTACCTATGTTCTGTGACTGTTATGTGACTGTTCTATGATGATGATGTTATCATTTAGTATTATGTTTGTTCTGAACCTATTTTCCTTAGCCATTGTAATTTCGTTATAAATATCTATTGGATATGTCGAACCACTTGAAAAAAAACGATACCACATTTCGACGTATTCAGTAGATAGTTATAGCTTGATTACATATGGTCGCTTCCATTATACTCTATTCTCCATTCCAGCAGACGGTATTACTCCGTAATACTCTTTGTTAGAATGGGTCTCGGAATGGGGCATTACATCTTGGTATCAGAGCCAGGTTCAGAATTAAACATAACAAACACAGAACAGTCACGTAGTACAATACGTTATAATACGATCCAAATTGAACATATCCACCTTTAGATAAATAAGTTAGGAATATGTGTAGGAATCTATTATATTCCGTAATATTCCTTAATGAATTATCTATCTTTGAATCGTGCTTAACTAAATCTACCGATCATATGTTTAAAGAGTGTCCCAAGCCTCTTTTCTGCCGCTATTGTAAGAAGGAGGGTCATCTTAATTCCACTTGTCCTACTGCACCTCCTAGATCTGGCAAGCTTAATGCTGCCAAGGCTCCTACATGTTCAGCTCAGCCTCGAGGTACGCATCCTTCCGTTCTCGAATGTTCTATTTTATTTCATGGTAGATCTTGTAGAGTTCTCTTTGATACGGGTGCCTCTCACTCATTCGTATCAAAGGAACTAGTTGATACTTTATCTTTGGATGTTACTTGTTTGGTTTCTTCACTAAGGATTGTGAATCCCATCGGCGGATCCACGACCCTTAGCTTGCTTTGTGAGGATATAGATATTGATCTTTGTGGATTTTCTTTCCGTGCGAATCTGCACGTTATGGAGTATTTGGGCTTTGACATGATTCTTGGCATGGATTGGCTCGCTCGGTACGACGCCAAAATCATTTGTTCGGAGCGGATATTATTTCTTCGTCATCCTGACTCGTCCGCTCCGTTAGCTATTGCTCTTCAGGATGTTGGGATTTCTGATATTACTTTATTTGCTCTTGTATCACGAGATGAGGATGTGGACATATCTCGTATTCCCTTTTTTGGGATTTCCCCAATATATTCAAGCTAGTATCAGGCCTGCCGCCAAAGCGGGCCATTGAGTTCCGCATCGATCTCATTCCAGGCTCCCACCCAGTTGGGCGTCCTCCCACGAGGATGTCTACTAAAGAGAATGAGGAACTCAGGAAGCAGTTAGTAGAGCTTGAGGCGAAGCAGTTCATTCGGTCTAGTTCTTCGCCATGGGGTGCTGCTGTGGTCTTCGTTAAGAAGCCCAATGGCTCTCTTAGGCTTTGCATTGACTATCACAAGCTTAATGAGTTAACCATCAGAAATCGTTATCCATTGCCACGGATAGACGATATATTTGATCAGTTGAGCGGTGAGAAGGTCTTCTCCCAGCTCGACCTTTCCACCGGATTTCATCAGCTTCGAGTTGCGGAAGATAGCATTCCTCTTACCGCTTTCTGCACTCCTTATGGTTCTTTTGAGTGGTTGGTCATGCCATTCGGCTTGACGAACGCACCGGCTTTCTTCGTAGATCTTATGAATCGAGTATTCCGGGAATACATCGATAGATTCGTTATGGTTTTCATCGACGATATTCTTATTTATTCTAGATCTGAGGCAGAGCATGCTCATCATTTGCGGATCGTATTGGATACTCTACGTCAGCATCAGCTTAAGGCCAAGCTCTCCAAGTGCCATTTTTGGGAGAACAAGGTCAAGTTCTTGGGCCATATTGTATCATCTGAGGGTATTTTTGTCGATCCTACCAAGATCGAAGCTATTCAGAAATGGAAGCAGCCCGAGAACGTTCATGAGATTCGCAGCTTCCTTAGTCTGGCGGGTTATTACCGTCGGTTCGTAAAGGACTTTTCCCGTGTTGTGCTTTCATTGACTACCTTTACTCGTAAGGCGTCCGTTATATCTGGTCAGACAAGTGTGAAGATTCTTTTCAGCGATTGAAAGAACTTCTCACTCATGCTCCTATTCTTGTGGTTCCTGAAGAAAACCACGATCTTGTTGTCTATACTGATGCATGCGGTAGCGGTCTTGGTGTCGTTCACATGCAGAAGGATCAGGTAGTTACTTATTCTTCTAGGCAACTACGTCCGAATGAGGTTCGCTATCCTACTCATGATCTTGAGTTAGCTGCCATTGTCTTTGCCTTGAAGATATGGCGCCATTATTTATTGGGCAAACGTTTCATTCTTTATACCGATCATAAGTCCTTGAAATATCTCTTCACTCAAAAGGATCTTAATATGAGGCAGCAGCGATGGCTTGAGTTCCTTGCTTCATATGACCTTGACATTCAGTATACCCCTGGCAAGGGTAATCGTGTAGCAGATGCGCTTAGTCACAAGTATTCGGCTGTAGTTTCTATGATGATAGCCGAATGGGATATTCTTGAGACATTATCTATTTGTGATATTCGTGATCGAGCTCCGCCTCTTGATTCTCCGATATTATTATTCGGTCTGGAAGCTCGACCTAGCATATTAGATCGCATTGCCCATGCTCAGCATCAAGATCCAAATTTATTGCCTTTCATTCATCTTGTTGAGACTGGATCCAGTGATGAGATGTCATTGAATTACAGTATTGATTCTCATCAGTGCCTTCGCAAGAAGAACCATGTTATTGTGCCTTCTGATTCTGCACTTAGGCGTGACATTCTTGACGATTGTCATTGTACTAAGTATACAATTCATCCTTGTTCTAGCAAGATGTATGCCGACATGTGTCGCTTATATTATTGGGAATGCCTGAAGCGTGATGTTGCAAGTTATGTGAGCAACTGCATGACTTGTCAACTTATCAAGGCCGAGCATCAGCGCCCTTCCGGTCTTCTTCAGCCATTAGAGATTCCATTGTGGAAATGGGATCAGATTTCAATGGATTTTAATGACGGTCTACCTCGATCGAGGTCGGGCCATACTTCTATTTGGGTCATCGTTGATCGATTGACCAAGTCTGCTCACTTTATTCCAATTAAGTCCACTCGGATTGCTCCTCTTTTGGCTAAGCTTTATGTGAAGGAAGTCGTTCGACTTCATGGTATCCCTAGTTCCATTGTTTGTGACCGTGACCCGTTATTCACTAGTCACCTTTGGAAGTGTCTTCAATCAGCTTTAGGTACAAAGCTGAGTTTTTCTACTGCTTATCATCCTCAGACTGATGGTCAGACTGAGAGAGTGAATCATGTCTTGGAAGATCTCCTTCGCTGTTGTATCCTTGATTTTGGAGGTAGTTGGGAAGACCACTTGCCACTTGTGGATTTCTCCTACAACAACAGTTTTCAGTCGAGTATTGGCATGGCTCCTTTCGAAGCCTTATACAGAAGGCCATGTCGTTCTCCATCTTGTTGGTTAGAATCTGGCGAGAAGCTTATTCTTGGTCCAGATTCAGTTCGGGAATCTTCTGAGAAGATTATTCTTATTCGTCAGAGAATGAAAGAGGCGCAAAGCCGTCAGAAATCCTACACGGACAATCGTAGGAAGCCTCTTGAATTCTCGATTGGGGGTCATGTATTTATTCGGGTGTCTCCTATGAAGGGGGTTGTGCGTTTCAGCTCCACTGGGAAATTGGCTCCTCGCTATGTAGGACCATTTCCTATTACGGAACGCATTGGCCCCGTAGCTTATCGTGTTGCTCTGCCTGCTCATTTTTTCGGAATGCATGACGTGTTCCATGTTTCTCAGCTTCGCAAGTGTGTTCGCGATCCTGATTCTGTTATTGATCCACTTATTATACCGGATTTAGAGATTTCTCCTGATTTATCTATTGAGCAGCAACCTCTTTGTGTGCTTGATTCGAAGGTTAGACGCCTTCGAAACAAAGAGGTCCCGCTCGTGAAGATTCAATGGTCGTCTAATCCTAAGGACTACACTTGGAAGACCAGAGAGTTTATCGAGCGTACTTATCCCGGTTTTCTATTTTCATCTGTTGTTGGTGAGTATTTTTACTTCACCTTCGTTTGATTTATTTTGAGGATTAGATGTTATAGATAACTTCCATGATAGGGAATTGCGGGGACGCAATTTTCTTAAGGGGGGAGTCTGAACAACCCGTGATTGCGGTTACCAAATAATAAATTAAAATTGGGATTTTAATTTAATTGGAGCTATTAATGATTTTTTTTATGTGACTAATTTGTTCAAAAGTTAGTTATTTTGAATAAATTAATATTTTGGGCCTAAGTGTAAAATGGAGAATTTAATGGAAATTAATTAGGGTAAATGGAAATTTATAATATTGCAAAATTTTATATGTGTAAAATAGTGCAATATTTGAATTGAGAATTTAATTTACAATTAAATTGCAAAACGGTGATTTTAGGAAATTTTGATTAAAATGTGTTTTCGAATAAATAGGGGTTAAATTGTAAGTTGGAAAATATTGTGATGTAAAATATTATAACTATAGCTAAATTATTTTGGTAACATATTTTAAAATTTTATGGGTAAATAATGTGTAGTTTGTACTTAGAGAAATTAGCTAACTTGAGATATGGAACATATTCCAAGTCCTAATGGGTATTAGGCCCACTAACCCACTTCCAATAGCCTATAAACCATCTTTTGCTCATTTGTTTCAGCCAACATCTCATTCCATAATCCCTTAAACCCTAGAGCAAAACACTAAATAATGGCCTCCAAACCTAGAGCAAAACTTCATTAATCATCATCAAAGTCAAAGGGGTTTTAATCTAATCATTTGAAGGTAATAGCAATCACAAAACCCACCTCTAATCCATTGTTTAGTTTCTGAAATTATTTTGTAATCCTCTTTTTTTTGTGCATTTAGATTGTAAAACTCTTTGATCTTCTTTTCATTGCTTGGGAAAGAGGTAATATATGCTAGCTGAAATTATAATTAGTTTATTGCTGTTAGTAAATTAGGCATATCTCATTCATCTTAAATCGGAATTAAGATTTTTTTTATGTTCTGCAAAGCTTATTCTGTAACCTATAACTTTTATGTTTTGTGCTTTGCCTAATTTTGAGGTTTGAATGGTCGAAATCACGTTTGTTTGTCGCTGATCTGACAACAAACTACAGGGTTGAGAAAATAAAAACCTGAAATTGATTTGGCCATAAGTTAATTGTTTCTTATCCAAATCTAATAATTTTGGATGTTCTGGAAAGCTTAGATTTAGGGCTAAAAATTTTATGTTTTGAGTTTCATGAAATTTCGAAGTTAATTTCATCAAAACTATGCATTCTTACGACTATCCCGAGAGCACAACGACAGTGATATAGAATTTAGATCCGAGAATTGTTTTAGTCATAGAACTTTCATCCCCGGTCGGAATTTAACGATCTTGGTCATTTCGGAAAGCTTAGAAACTAAGCTACAACTTTTATTTTATTCATCTTGTCAGAATTGGAAGTTTACTATGCCAAAATTATGGTTTTTCATCTCTGGTCTATTAGTGCATAGCTACAGGCCTTAGTCTCTTTGCTCCCGTTGTTTTCAGCGCAGAACCCCAACTTTGCGATGCCATAGCGGGCTCGTCCTTTGTCGTATTTCATTATTTTTGATCTCGTTAAAAAGATGAGGTCGAGATCTTCAACCATGCAAAGTTTGGTTTAGATCTGGGTGCATTAGATACTTTGTTTCTATTGCCGAAGTAGCACCCAGAAACTGTTTTACAATAGTGATCATTTTCAATTATCGTCGGACCAACTTTGAAACATTTTCATTTCTTCGTTTCAAGTCAAAACCGAACGATTCTTATTGCATATCAAAGTGGGAGTACTTTACTATGCTCCTACAAATTTTCATCAAGATCTGAGTTCATGTGACCCTTCGACCATGTCGTCGAAGTGGGACCTTTGCACTGTTTTGACACAGTAGAGTTTTGTAGTTTTTGTCCGACTTTGAGACGACGCCGTTTCTTCGTTTCAAGTCAGAATCGATTAATTCTTTTTGCATTCTGAAGTAGGAATGTCGGACTATGTTCCTACCAATTTTCATGCCATTCGGATTTAGTTTGCTGGTCCGAATAATTTTCCGAACTTGGGTTCGCGTCAGTTTTGGACTATTTTCCAACACTTGGAATATTTTCAGTGATTTTCTGGTTTTATCGATTTCTTTGAGATTTGTCTCTGTATTTTATACACGGGCCTTATAAAAAGGTTTAAAAAGGATTTTTCACTCCGAAATGTCTTTCGAAATTATTATATAATATTATTTTTAATTATTAAATTAATTACTCCATAATAGGAGAGTTTTCAAAGGCCGTTTTAAAGTGATTTCAAACCAATTATAAATCCATTTTCCATAATTATTTTCTATAATAAAATCCCACACTCACACTTTAGAACTTCGAGCGAAGTGGAAAGGTGCTTAAACGGTTGGGAAAAACTCTGGCCTATGAAACCGTGTGTATTTCCTTTCCGATTAATCCCAGACCTATTCGATTGATCGTTTTGGCCTTTCGGCCTAGTTTACCGATGACATGAGGTGAACTTTTTACTGCTTTGAGTGTGGAAGCTTACTATTGGTTAGTAAAACGTTTAGTGCGAACGTGGGGTATGGGACTCACGTTAACACTTTACGGGTTCCTTGCTAAAAGTTCGTGACACATTCCTTTTATTACCTTTGGGATAGTGTCATCGGACTGTCTCCCTTAGAGGTATCGTTTTGGTATCTCTACTTAGATGGCCGTCATACATCTCTACTTAGATGTATTTTTTTGGCATCTCCACTTAGATGGTCGTTATACATCTCTACTTAGATGTATCGTTTTTGGCATCTCTACATAGATGGCCGTTAAACATCTCTACATAGATGTATCGTTTTTGGCATCTCTACTTAGATGGCCTGTTATACATCTCTACTTAGATGTATCGTTTTTGAAATCTCTACTTAAATGTTTATGTTTTGGCATTTGTGCTTACGTTATGCCGATGATATGAGGCTTATTATACATCTCTACTTAGATGTTTTGTTTTGACATTTGTGCTTACGTTATGCCGATGATATGAGGCTTATTATACATCTCTACTTAGATGTTTTGTTTTGACATTTGTGACTATGTTATGCCAATGATACAAGGCTTGCTATACATCTCTACTTAGATGTTTATTTCTTCTCTATGTGAGAGTTTGTGGTCTATAGTACTATGTTATATATCGCCTCATTATCTATCATGTTTATCTCAGTTTATTAACTAATTGTTTTGCTAGCCTGACCGGAGTGTTTTTTGCTCGGGTCAGACCGAGTTGTTTCAGGTTAGGTCTCTGGACTTAGCTGTCTGTGCTTCCGCTTGGACATTATCTGCTATGCTGATAGATAGCTCTTTATATTTGTCCACTATTTTGATACTCTGATTATTCAGTCTCTTATGTACATATCTTTGACTCACATGTGTGAGCGGTGGCTTTGTACCCACCTTTTTGATATTTGGATCTGTATTAACGATACATTGTACCTATGTTCTGTGACTGTTATGTGACTGTTCTGTGATGATGATGTTATCATTTAGTATTATGTTTGTTCTGAACCTATTTTCCTTAGCCATTATAATTTCGTTATAAATATCTATTGGATATGTCGAACCAGTTGGAAAAAAACGATACCATATTTCGACGTATTCAGTAGATAGTTATAGCTTGATTACATATGGTCGCTTCCATTATACTCTATTCTCTGTTCCAGCAGACGGTATTACTCCGTAATACTCTTTGTTAGAATGGGTCTCGGAGTGGGGTGTTACATGCGTTCACATCATGCAAGCCCATGGTGAGAACGAAGCTGAAAACTCTAACAGTTGTAACACCAACGGAGCTACTGGGACTAATACTATTCTCCCTATCCTAGGACTGAGCGATGACATGTAGCTCAACATGATAAATGGTGTGACCAGCATAGGAAAAATTGCTCATGAAATGAATGAACTAAGGGCTAGGGTGGATGCTCAAATTGTGAACTTTGGCCCGATAGTCCTACCAGCGACTGACTGACTGGACCACCATCTAGTCTAATTGATTTTAGATCCAATCTAAAATTTATTTTGAATAATATGTTATTTTATTTTAGTTTGTATAAAAGAGGTTTAATTAATTTAAATTAAATATATATAATGAGAGTATTGAATACACTCATTTGTATATAGTGCACGTACAACATATAAATAGGGTATATGGTTAATGTGTACGATTATAAGTTTCAGGATTCGAATACATTCAGCCTTTATATATGACTTATTGTCCATAGTTTTGTTCTGAAAGCATATATAAAATAATAATAATAATAATAATAATACACAAATATACATGGTTTATATATAATTATAAATAATATGTTGTAAAATATTTTTAACTAATTGACAAAAGTTTACTTATATGTATAGTATGACACTTAATGAGTTTATGTAGGTGTATATGAAAAGAAAAAGGTGGTGGGCTTTTCTCCTTAATATAATCATTCATTCAACGCAATTTCAAATCTATATTTGAACACTTAAACCTTTATACATAAAATTAATTATAACATGTTTTGTGTGCTTTGAAATTTCAGATTAACATTTGAAATCTAGTTTTGACTTAAGAAGAAATGAGCCTTAGATTTATGATTATAAACAAAAGTCCTTTGAAATTTTTTAATTGAAATAATATATATAAATATATTTATTTTTTAAATAATAATAAACTAAATTTTAAATTAAAAATAATATACATATATTAATCTATGTGCACATGTGTGTCTGTGTATATGTGTGTGTGTCTAAGTTATAAATTTATATGTTTTGAAATTTTATATTAGCAATTTGAAAAAAAGCTTTGATTTAGGAAGAATCCAAATTAGATTTATAATTTTATAAAAAAATTCCTCTTTTAAAATTTGAGTTGAAATAATATATATAAACATACGTAAATAATAAACAAATGAAATTTAAAATTTGAAAATAACATACATACGTGGAACTTACAATCAATTTCATAACAGATTTTAAGTAACTAATGTTTGTGGTTCAGTTATGTATATATAATTTGTTACAAAATTATTCCAACCAAATAAAGCTAGTTTTAAATCTACGAATTTTTTATACTAAACATTAATTAAGAAACAATAATAAACAATGTCATACTTGAGTATACTGGACGAATGTCCGTTGATGATGTTTTTAATGGTCATAAGAACAAAAGTCAAGACCTTTTTCAAATGAAAAGTGCTACTTTCAAACGCCTATGTGACATTTTAGTTAATAGGTATGGCATAATTTCAACTTAAAAAATAGACATTCTTGAAATGATTAGAATGTTTTCTTACACGATAAGTCATGGAACATCATAAAAGTAGGTATATGAAAATTTTAAATGATCTATTAGCACTATGAGTTTACGTGTTTCTAAAGTTTTGCACTATGTCTTACTATTGGTAAAAAATAATACTAAAACGGTAGATTTCAATGAGATTCCTGATGAAACTAGGTATGATACATGATACTATCCTTTATTCCAAAATGCAGTTGGAGCTATAGACGGAACACATGTTCCTACGAGGATTAGTAAAGAAGAGTTACCGGTATTACCATGGGATATTGGTAGAAATAAGTTTCCAACATAAAATATTCTTACTGCTGTTAACTTTGATTTAACATTTAGTTTCGTAATGTCTAGTTGGGAAGACTCTGCCTATGATAGTGGATTGTTAAATCATGCTATTGAAGAAGGTTAAATATTTCCACTTCCTCCACATGGTAAGTATTACCTTGTAGACTCGGGATGCAAGCTTAGAAATAGTTATTTACCACCTTATCTAGTGAACGCTACCACGTTTCAGAATTTTAACAAAGCCAGAATGTTCCAAAATCGCATAATAAAATTTTAATTTTTATCATTTTAGTCTGCACATGGCTATGGAAAGAACATTTGTTATTTGGAAAAAATTCAACATTTTACGAGATATCTCGACATATAGTTTCTCCAAACAAGCACGGTTTGTCATTGGAAGCTGTATCATCCATAATTTTATTAGAAAATACAGCAGTACAGATCTTGATTTTGAAGAAATAGTTAATGAAGAAGTTCCACGAAGTTATGCTGAAAATTGGCATGAACATGTTCAACACAACCATGGTGGTGCAAGTTCATTAGATACACAACATATTGTTGCAACACGTGGTGAAATTAGAGATGCTTTGATTGCTGCAGGACGACGTTGATCTATGTATTGGTTTACTGTTGTATTTCAATTAAAATTCTATGTAAAGTTGTGTTTGTATTTTAGTTAAAATTAGTAGTAAGTTATTAGAATTTGTATTAGAATTTGAAGTTGAAATTGAATTTGAATTTGCATTATTAATTCTGAAATATTAATTTAATTAAATACTAAATTTAATTAATTAATAATTAAATAATAATAATAATAATAATTAATTAATAATTAAATTTATTATTTAACTATAAAAAAATAAATAACTATTTCCAAATTGCTCAATATTTCTTATATCTTGTCCAACCTGTAATCAAAAAAGCTATGTTATTTAACTCGCTCTTCTGAAGTGACAAGAGAGAAAATATACATTATTTAATTCAGAACATGTGATTGAAAACAATGAGGATTTGAGGTGTAGAAAAAATGAGGTGTAACCGGTCCTTACTACATGTATATGTATATATGTATGTGTATGTATATACATTATATATATATGCATGTATATATATATATGCTTGTGTATATATACATATACATATACATATGTACGTAGGTGTGTGTGCGTGCGTAAATATATGAGCAGTGCTCAACAACACCCCTTGTGGACCTATGGTTTACACCACACAATCCAATTCAAATAATAGGGTTAGTGGGAAGAGAGAGAAAGTGGCATTATTTAAATTAGAATGTGTGGCGAAAATCAGAGGACCATAGGGGTGTTGTTGAGCGCTGCTATACACACACACACACACACACATATAGACACACATGAAATTGAAGGTGGATATTGGCGTTCTAAGGAGATTTCTTTATCCAAGTATAATGTCGACATCAGAGAATCCCAAAACCCTAGGCGAACAAGACGAAGATGACGGCGGAGGATGGAAGATGGTTAAGCGGAAGGGGAAATCGACGTTTGCTAATATCATTACGCCAAAACCTATAAAGGAGATGCACCGACAGGAAAAAAAACCCTAAACCATGGGTGGAGGCCGGTTATAGCAACATCGAGATTCAAGGCAAAATTGATTATTTTGAACCGATTAGAGAAGGAACAGATTCATACCAAGTAATTGATGACCAAGACTATGAGGAATCCAATCAGAACTCTATATATGCGTACATGGCAGGGAAAATACCATATATTGTATACTTTAATGCCTATATAAAAAGGGTATGGAGACCTGAAGGATTGTGGGATATTTCTCCCAGAGAAAATGGATTCTATCTAATCAAATTTGAAAAAGAGGAAGATTATGAAAGAGTGCTGAAAGGAGGACCTTGGTTCATGGACAGCAAATTAATAATCATGAAGAGATTGGAAGTAGATTTCAATTTTGAAAAAGCTGTGCTCACTACCTATCCAATATGGATTAAGTTCAACGGTCTAAACCTAGCACTATGGAATATAAGGTGCATCAGTAAGCTAGCAAGCATTATTGGGAAACCACTTGATATAGATGAGAACACAAGGATGGTAAAAAGAATAAAGTATGCAAGAGTTTTGGTTGAAATAAATGCAGATGCAGAATTGCCAAAACTGAAAAAGCAATTGACAAGAAAGGTAATGTATATACACAGGAAGTTGAGTATGAATTCATACCTATAAGATGTGAGGAATGCAAATGTTTCGGTCATGCAGTAACACAAGGATGCAGTGATTAAAATAAACCTAAGCAAGTATGGGTTCCAAAATCCACAAGTGGTACAACTAGTACTAACATGGAAGTTAATGAAGTTGATTTCCTGGTGAAGGATAGTACTACTAACATTGGGCTAACACCCCAAAAAATTGATACAGCTACAAAAGGTTATACACAAAAAGCTGTAACAAGTAACCCAAAGTCAAAATATTTACAACCATCTAAAGATACTACTGCTAAGGGCTCTGGAGAAGGGATAGAAGCAGGTCATCAATCTCTAAAGTCATCGGAGGGTTGTTCAAATTTGGAGGTCCATAAGCAGCCACAACTAATTCAGAGTAGGGAGGAAATAAGTGAGTCTGATAAAGAGCATATTCCTGAAACATTAAATGAAATACAAAAATTAGATATACAAATAGAAACATCTGAAGATGAGAAGACAGAAGAAAATTTATGCAAATATACAGAAATAAATGAAGAATATGAGAAGATTTTTCAGAAAAGAAAAACAAATGTAGCTGGATAAAAAGGCTAAGGTAGTATCAGCTCCGATTACAAGGAGCAGAGCTACAAGATCTTAATGTTAATTATATGCTGGAATGTATGAGGTCTAAATGGAGATGTTAGAAAAATAGACCTCTATAATCTAAGATATAAGTATAAGCCAACAATATTGGCAATTCTAGAAAATAAATTTACAGAAGACAGCCTGGAAGCATTTAAAAATTAGATGGGCAATAGTTGGGATGTTATTCATAATAGCACTAATATAATTAAAGGTAGAATCATGGTGTTATGGGATAACAATATATGGACATGTAAAATGATAAATATAGACGAACAATAAGCAACAATACACATGAAGAATGTTGGAGGAATGAAGATAGTTACAACAGTAGTGTATGCAAGTAATCTGGCTTCAGAAAGGAATAATTTATGGAAGAAACTTTTAGATAATTAGAAAATTATACAACAACCATGACTAGTGGCGGGGGATTTCAATGTTGTACTAGCGATCAATGAAAAACAAGGTGGACTTACATTAAGGGTTTGCCAAGTATCAAAGTTCAACAATTGTGTACTGGCAACAGGATTAACAGAAGTGCTCCACACATGCTCAAATACACATGGAAAAGTGGTGAGACAAAAGGAATACAATCAAGATTAGATAGGGTGTTAGGCAATGTTGAGCTATTAAATAAAACACCAAACATAAAAGTAACAGTTTTGCCAAGCTCTACTAGTGATCACTGCCCCCTATACATTCAGTTTAATGATGAAAAACAATCCCAAAAACGAAAACCTTTTAGGTATGCAAACCATTGGCACTTAATAGAAGGTTATGAAGAAGTAGTAGATTTCAAAAAAATTCAAATACCTGAAGGAGGTCAAATGTATCAATACATCATGATAGTCAAAGAAATGAAAAACAGACTGAAGGAATGGAATAAAAAAAGGCCAAAAGCAAAAGATGAAGTAATTAAATTACAAGAGAAGTTGGAAAATATGCAATATCAACTAGAGGCTGACCCTCAAAATAAAGAGCTAACTTCAGAATATTATTCCAATCAAAAGATATTAATAAAGCAGTTGGAAAAACAAGCCATTGAATTGAAGCAGAAAGCAAAAGATAAATGGATGATAGAAGGGGATGAATGCACTAAAATTTTTTATACCAAAATGTCTCAAAGGAAAAATCAGAATAATTTATTAAATTGTCTAAATGAACAGGGGGAAATCACTGAAAGCATACAGGAGCTAGAGAAAAAAGCTATAGCATATTTTACAGAGACATATAATGGAGATCATACACAACAAATACCTCACATCCATTGCCAAAGACGAATATCCAAAGAAGGAGCATGCATGTTGATAGCTAACATTACTGAACGGGAATTGAAGTGTGCCCCTTTCTCTATCCACAATGACTCCAGTCCCGAACCCGATGGTATGAGTGCATCTTTCTTCAAAGTGCACTGGGTAAACCTGAAAGAAAGCATGTTAAAAGGCTACCAAGAAGCTTTAAATACTGGTGAGTTTATACAAGAAATTAAGCATACATTTATCACCCCCATCCCTAAAGTTAATAAGCCAGAAAGAATATAAGAGTATAGACCTATAACATGCTGTAATGTCACTTACAAAATTCTTAGCAAGATTATTTGTATGAGGCTCAACAAAGGTTTACCAAGATCATATCTCAGTGTCAAAGTGCATTTATTAAGGGGAGAATTATATCTGAAAACTCATTAATGGCCCATGAGCTAGTAAGAGATTTTAACAAGAAAGGATCAGATAGAGTGTGTATGAAAATTGATTTCCACAAAGCATATGATAAAGTCAATATGCAATTCATTCTACACATGTTACATGAAATGGGTGTTCTAGCCAAACTCTTAAAACTTATCACTCATTGCATATGCACACTTACATTTTCAGTAATAATTAATGGAATACCTAAAGGATTTGTCAAGTCCAACAGAGGGATTAGACAAGGAGATCCCCTATCCCCCCATCCTTTTGTTATTGCTATGGAATGATTTTCATTACAAATGGAGCTAGCCATCCATCAGTCTCTAATTAAACCCATTTACAAGATACAACCTGAAGTCAATCACTTAATATATGCAGATGACTTACTGGTAGTATTAAAAGCTAATTCTATTACTTTGAAAACAATAAAGGAAATTTTTAAACAGATGGAGATTCTAGCAGGTCTTAAATCTAATGAGCTTAAAACTAAATGCTATATGAATAAGTATTGCAAGAACAAAGCAGAGATTATATCACAGCTTGGGGTGGGAGAAGGAGAATTGCTCATAAAATATCTTGGAGCGCCTTTGTCTAACAACACAATAACAGATGTTGAGTGTGGCAAACTCGTAGACAAGATAAGAGAAATGCTACAGGGATGGAGATCTAAACTATTATCTTTTGTAGGAAGAGTGAAACTAGTACACACTGTCATAACTTCTAAGGTCAGGTTCTGGTTACAAACATTCCAAATCCCTGATTGTTCAATTGCTAAAATCAACTCAATATGTGCCAATTTCATATGTAAAGGGGGAGTGCACAAGGTAAGCTACAAAGATCTATGCAGACCTAAAAAGGAAGGAGGTGTGGGAATTAAAAAAATTTGAACTGAAAAATGCTTATGGCCTTAAATTAGCATGGAAAATTATTGACTTAGAAAATTTATGGGCCAAATGGATGAGGGCTAAATATTTGAAAGAAAATTTCTGGACAATTAAAACATATAATAATGCATCAATAACATGGAAAAACATTGTCAAATAAAGGGAGCTACTTAAAAGTCTAGTAGAAATGCAAATAGCTAATGGTCAAGACATTGACTTATGGAGAGACCCTTGGATTAACAATAAAAGTTTATTAGATAGAATGGGGATGGAAAAGCTATTCAGCAAACCACACACCAAAAACTCAAGTATCTACCATAATCCACAATCAGAACTGGGCACCATAAAAACAAATAATTACTAGAAATTTCAAACAAGAAATAGAGGGACTGCCACTATACACAGACAGAGGAAAAGACATATGGGCTTGGAAAAGTAACAGTAGAGGGAAATTTAAAATGATAGATGCATGGGAAGATAGCCGACAACACCACCCAATAGTGCAATGGCATGAGGTAATATGGAGCAAATCTAACTGTCCCAAAATGTATCACACCACTTATAAAGCTATTAAAAACAGACTAACAACTAAAGACAGACTTAAGAGTTGGGGGATTATAGATGATGATGCATGCAATCTATGCAAAAAAGAAATTTAAACTCACAAACACATATTCTTCGAATGTAAATATAGCAAGAGGGTTTGGTCTCTACAAAAATTAAAGAACTTGCATACAGAAGTAGTAATGAGCTTAGAGGAGGAGTTCAATTACCTGAGTGGCCGAGCAGACATCACGAATTTTATGAAGTAAATCAGAAAAATTTCGCTTACAACAACCATCTGGCACCTCTGGCATGAAAGGAACGTAAGGGCTTTCAGCAACAACAAAGAAAAACAAGAGTTAGAATTGTCAGATAACATAGTGAGAGATGTAGCTATAAATAATGGGGGAATCAAGAAAATTACCAATTTAGAGGCACGAGAAAGACTACAACTAGTGAACTGGAACTTGACGGCCGAGAGGCGAGGAAGTCGAGAAGTTATCTTGAAACTGCCATAGCTCCAGAGTTGAACCCTATATTTCAAATTGGGAAAGTTATCTGTTATGTTAGTTTATGTTGATCTGTATGTTGAGTTGCTACTTTATTTCTTGTATTGCGGATGTTGTATTAGCTATTGGGTCACATAGTCCAATTATATAATCATTAACCCATTTTCATATATATATATATATATGAATGTATATGTATATGTATATGTATATGTATATGTATATGTATATGTATATGTATATAGACACACATACGTACAAAATTAATTAATTTTTTTAAATTCAAAACCAGTAAGAAAGATAATATAATTTTTTTATTTAAACAAATCATGTTTAGTTTAAAATATTAATGGTTTTGGTTTTGAGAAATTAGTTTTCTTTTTAAGTTTTAAAATTTATTTTTTTCCTAGTCAAAAATAACTTTTGATCAACACACACACACATGGATTATAATATTTACCTATGTTTAAAAGGTTTTGAAATATATATGTATATATTTTTTGAATTTTTTGAATTGACCGAATATGATAAGTATGTATATAGACAACATGATATGTGTGAGCATATAGACACGAATCATAAACAAGTTCAAAAGTCACAACTTACACCAAAAAAGATCCTACCGAGAGTCGCTACGTTGTTTTGAATAGTCTTTCCACTTGGAGCATTACGGTCTCCTTCATTTTGATTTGCAACTTCAAAGTGATGGCAGCACCAAGGGTAGATGTTGTCAGCTAAGTCTAATAGTGAGCTAAAAGATGTATGATTAATGTGGAGGCTAGGTTATTTATAGTCATCAGCCAACATCTTTCTTTCTCTATTTACTTCTAGATCCAAAATCATGCCAAAGTCTTCCCATTCTACTTTGTGGCCGGCCTAACCTTGTAGACAGATCTAACCTTGTAGACCAAGCATGATCAATATGCTTTTGACTCCACTTGAATCATTAATTAATTAACTTTTGACTTAAAAATTGATTAAACGGTTGTACAACTTTTATACAATGTTCTGTCCAATTTTAAACCTAAAATAAATAATTAAACTTAACCAAAAATATTAATACAACATTTGTATTAATTAATTTTGTAATAGTTATAAATTAATTTTTCCTTGGTCTAATTCGGTAATAAATAATAACGTGGTTGTATTGGCTCTCTGGTGTGAATTTGATCCATATTCATATTTATTAAAATCAAAGTCTGTACAGACTTTGCTGAACCATAATATAGGGCCAAGTTTTAATTATTTCCTGTGTATTTTAATTGTTTCTTGTGTAATTTAGCAAAGTGTGTAATGTTCAAATTTTAAAAATATGTTTTTTCTATCATTATATGTTTTTTAATGTATAAAACCTAGATTATTAGTCATATTGCAGTTTATTGTTGATAATTTGTTATTTTGCATTTTTTTTTCAAATACGTACAAAGATAAATCATTTTACAAAATTATCCAAAATATAATTATTTTGTAATTATTCTTACAGAATGGTGTATTAGAGTCACTTTTTAATTGCATTAATTACATATTTTCGTAGTTTACATGTTTGTTTTCAAAAGGATAAGTTTTCAGCATTTTCTTAAAATACATTTTCTTTTAATATTATATATATATATATATTTAAAATAAAGAGTATACTCTAAATCTTTGCAAAACATAGTTTACAGTTTTTGATTAATGAATATACGCCTTTGTCGATTTTGAATTTGCAATAACTACGATTATACATTTCATGATTGTAGGAAGAGTGATCATATATAAAGTTTTCTTTAACTAATTTCAGTTGTTAACAGTTATGGAATAATTAATTTCATAACATGAAAATGGAAATTTGGTATAAGCTGGAAAAATAGATTATTATGGCGGATTACAATTTCTTAACAGCACACTTAACCAATACTATCATTTGTCGACCAATTTCAATTTTTAAAATATGGTAACTTTTGATAGATTTATCAGATTTAAGAATACTTCTCGCTATTAAGTCACAAATCTAATTATTTTCCAATTATATCCATTGTTAATACATAATTTTTTTTGAAAATCATAACCTTTATATGACAATTTTAACTGCATTCAGATAATGAAGTGATAATTTCACTGCATTTACATAATTTTTTTATAATTTTAATTTCATGTTATATATGAAATTGGCTTTTAACTACATATTTATTGTCATTTAACTTGCTTGAATGGATTTTGATTAATTATTTGAATTATTCTTGCATTTGAATAATTTAATTGTATATGTGTATGGTAGACATAATCTTAACACTATTTTGCGACTGAAATTGATTTTCAGGTGCATATTTACTATTTTCATCCTACTTTAATGGATTTCAATTAGTTATTCTATTGATGCAATTATAATTGCATTTGAATAATTTAACTGCATTTGTATAATGAGGATATTTTTTTTAATACATATTCCATATGAAATTGTTTTAACTGCATTTATTATCTTTCAAGCTACATGGATGAATTTTGATTAATTATTTGAATGATGCAACTATTGTTACATTTGAACAATTTAACTGCATTTATGCAATGCAACTATAGTTTTAACTACATATTACATATGAAATTGATTTTTAAATGCGTATTTATTATCTTTTAACCTACTTGAATGGATTTTGATTAATTATTTGAAAGGGTATAGTTTTGAGACATTATGTTTGAAGTTGTGGTTTAATTTAAAATCATATTATCGACATGTGTTGACTAGATTCTTCGTCAACCTCAAAAATGTGTTCACAAGGATATATTAGCAAGGATTTTTAGCTAATATCTCGGTTAAAACAAATAAAAATAAAGCGATACTAATATGCAAAAAAATAAAGAGACCACTTTTAGGGTGGTTCAACAAACATGGTCGCTATGAGGAGCCTTTTATTATACTACTTTGATTACAACAGCCTAAATTACAGAATGGAGTTGCTAAGAATACAAAGGCATTCTCCATTTAGGCTAGTGTTTTTCAACCCTTCTGAATTTGCACTGCAAGATGTATTTATAGTGGCTAAACTCATTTCTTGGATGGCTAAGATTGGTCTGATCAAGCCTAGGAAATACTCTAGACCATTGTAGGTGATAAACGGTTGATGTTGTGCCAGTTGGAACTCCAAAAAGTGTGTATGGCACGAATGTAGACAGTTGGCATGTTATACCATGGAAATGCCCTCAAAACACGGTGGATGGCATGGGAATATTAGGTGGCTATTGCATAGGTACTAAGGCGTTATTTAAGTACATAGAGGGATGGCTACATGGCGGCACCATTGTCAGATGCGCTAATGAAAGCCAACCTTTTGAAGAAACGACATGGGAGGGGATTTTCATAGGTCGGGAGGGCTTGATTCTTGTAGACATAGTTAAGAGAAGCTAGGGGGTTCTTGCAAGTGGAGGTAAGCTAGCATAAGGATGTAGCAAACGAGGAGGCTTTTTTGATAGCTCGTTGGTTGGCCAAGCTGACCACCGAGAGGCCCCAACTTCTCGGAATAATCTGCCTTGAATGTGCCTCCTGCTTTTCTAGAAAGGGGAGACCGATTTTCCATCTTGTCAAAGTAGATAGGGTATATTATGAATGGGCCTGGCCGGGCCGACGGGTGGGATATGAAGTGGACAGGTTGTGCTCTAGACAGAAATGGCATATGGGCTCTGATCGCCACTACTTGAGTTGGATTGGGTGAGGAGACAAGCCATGTGATATTTGCGCCAAGGGAAATAGAGATGTTTAAGCAGGTAAGCCCACTTCTTTATTTGCAAGAAATACGAGCAATGTTCTGCCCTCAAGCTCGTGTCCATACATGGAGCGGACTTTTCATGCATTAATGCCACATTAAATGTGACGACAAACATCATTAGGCAAATAGTAGAGATGACTCGCTTTCACATAATATGTAGAGGTAGATCGCTTTTTTAAAGTGGGGATTTGACAAGCGCATATACCTAGACGGTTCAAATCTTCTTATACGTGGTTAATCCATCGGCCCACTTTGTCTCCCTTCGCATATATATCCTTTCTCACTTCTTCGTTCCAACCTTTACTGGACTCTCAAAGTTATTCTGCCATTAAGAGACCGATGTCGCTTCCCGTCTCTATAGCAAATTCAATTTTTTCCTTCAAATCCATCCAAATCATCTATAAGTGATTCTCTCTTGACTCTAATCCATGTATTGTTCATACTATGTTATTTGTTTAGATGTCACCTTTTCTAAAAACTAGATATTAACTTCGGGTCCACATTTGTTGTTTGTAAAGTAGGTTCTTATCATTAATTTTTTATAAGTTAGGTCCCTCCTTTTTCAACATCACACCCGATAAATAACTCCAGCCACCAACTCAGTTAATTGTTATCTTTAAAATATGATAACATTTTATAGATTAATCAGAATTCTAAATTTTGTTTACCATTAAATCTCAAATTTAATAAACTTTCCAATGATATCCATTGTTGATCCTAAAAATAAGATTTTTTTAAATCATAATTTTGCATAGCTGTTTTAAATTCATTTTTATAATACAGTTTTAACTGCATTTATGTAATGCTTGTATTACCTCTTTCTGTAACTGCATTTTATGCTACATTTATTTTGGATTACATATCTTTTATATAGTTGTTTTTTGCTGCATTAAGATAATATAGTAATTATCTTTTAACCTAATTGAAAAGAATTTGTTTTTGAATTAGGCGTTAATGATTGCATTTGAATCTTTTGAGTGCATTTATGTGGTGTGGTAATAATTTTGGCTACATTTGATAATTTTATTCATTCTTAATACACTTTATAATTTAAATGCATGAATAAAATGTAGTTATATTTGAATGCTTTAATAAAATGCAATTACATTTTAGCTACATATTTTGAATTAATTTAACTGCATTTATTCGATGCAGTAATAACTTTAGATTGCATTTGATAATTTTATTCAATTATAATACAACTATAATTTAGGTGCATTAAGAATACATAGTCAAATTTAAATGTATTAAGAAAATGCAATCAACTTTACCGCTTCAGCTACAAATAATGATGCTCCATCAGTTAACACTTTCACTTTTTCATATACAGTTTACCGTCTTCATTGCTTCTGTTCACTATGCTTGTTTGGCTGCATAACACTTCAATTCTTACATGCTCACTGCATTGGCCATTGTTTGATCTGTTGGATGGCATTAGTTCAGTTCTCTGTGCACTTATGAATGCATTCATAGCACTGCTTCAGTCCATTGTGCTTGCTTCAGTTATAGTAACATATTTGCTCCATGCATCTTCATACAGCTGTATTCATACATGCTCACATCCGTTCATACATTTGTCGCATAGAGTGCATAACACATTAGTTCATTTCTAATGTGTTGCACCAATACATTTGCATGCACTCGCTCATTGGAGCATGAGATGCAAAAGCACTTTAGTACATTTGCATATATTCGCTGATTGTAGTACATCTACATACAGTCCATTAAAAATTTGCTCTATTGCCACCAGTAAAACCATATATATTCGCTGGCTGTAGTACATCTACAATTACATTAAGAAAATGCAGTTATATTTATATGCTTTAAGAAAATGCAATTTTATTTTAATAGCATATTTTGAATTAGTTTAACTATATTTATGTAATGTAGCAATAATTTTGACTACATTTGATAATTTTATTCAATTTTAATACATTTATACATTAACTGCATTAAACAAATGTAGTTAAATTTTAAATGCTTGAAGAGGGTGCGATTATGTTGTAACATCATTTTCTAAATTAATTTAACTACATTTATGTGATGATAATAATTTAGGCTGCAATTACTAGTTTTATATAATATTAATACACATTATAAATTAACTGCATTTAGGAATGTAGTTGTATTTGATCTTAATGTAGAATTTAACTAGATTAAAAAAATGCAGTTATAACTGCACTAATATAATGCAATTGTAATTCTGCATATTTATTATTTTTGAACCTTGTTATTTAAATAATGCAATTATAATTGCATTTTTAACGATGTAGTTTTAAATACATTATTTGTATGGAAAAAATACAATTTTTCAAAAAAATTCAACGACAAGACATTTATAATTGCATAAAACATATCATTTAAAAGATGATAAACTTTATGATTTAATAGTGAAAACGTTTAATTGATATGATATTTCTACAAAAATTTATTATATTTTAAAAATTGAAATTAAAATAGGATGTGAAATATTAATATGGGTGTGAAAATTATAGCTGGTTGCAAAGGAAAATCGCGGCCAGAGACCTAATTTACATAAAATTATTAAGAAGGGTATTTCTTATATTAAAATTATTTATAGGGACTTGACATGCAAATCCCCTTAAAATGAATTTTTGTTGGTAATTTTCCTTTGGCTTGCATGTTGTGATAATGACCTTTTAGGATTTTTCACCCATTGTTATAAAAACCCACCCTTTGATGAACCTTCTAAGCGAATGTTCTTAGCCTTCGACGTTTGACAATCATTGTTGTTTTAGTAACGACGGTCGTCAAACACTAAGCTATACAAAAAGCAAGAAAAACATGAGACTTTTAGGTGCCATCCCTACTGAACCGCCTTCACTTGATTAGTAGTAGGAAAATTTCAACCAAAAATTATAAGTAGGTCTAGGTCGGCCAGTAGCTCACATTAACATGTGGGTTAGGGTTTCCCCTAGGCCGAGTTACACTATTTTCTTGAATGGGTTGGAGGTGGTTCAGTAAACTAAGTGACTTGTTATTAATTGCAGATAGCTGAAGGTTTTTCCACTAGTGGTCGGCAAACCATTCCACTAGGGGCATCCATAGTCCAAGAGGACCAGATCGACCTTAAACATTTTTTGGCGACTTTGGTTGTGATAACATTTCGCTCATGTATCCGCTTCTTGAGGACAGACCCAATAACCCCTTGATGAGCTAATTTTCCTGGTCACTCACTTACATGAAGGGCAGAGCGACCCTTCCTTTACACCTATTCTTCATCAGGTTTTTAAACGCACATGAGTTGGTGCCGAGTCAACTATCCTCAAACAGCTTTAAGCTCTTGACAAGGCTCTGCATGTTTTGTCGTAAGTTGGGTCTTCCGAAGCCTAATCTCACACTTATCTACTTGACCTTCGAGCTTTGCCAACAAGTATGAATCAAACTGACTGTTCACTATCATCTTCAAGGTCTGGAAATGCCCCGTTTGTTCTATAGTCTCCAAAGACAGGCGTCGACCTATAAAGATCGATTCTTCTTCATTCCTGTGGCCATTAACACAGACCTTGAGACTCAGGTCTTTAGCATGCCTTGTAAGTTTTCCTTCATTGTTTTTTTGTTAATTTTGATATTCTAATAATCATTTCTTCTTTTCGTAGCAATCCCGACGAGGACCGGGGTGAACTCTTCCATATACAAGGAATACCATCGCCTAATCAAGGCGATCGAGGAGCACACTCAAAACCTATCGATGATCCTGAACGATGCCAGTCTTTACCCGGTTGGACTGATAGGCCTAGGGAAAACCATGAGAGGAGGAGCTTCCATAGCCAAGACCCAACCGTGTGACCAGCTAGACTAACTAGTATTATGATTAGAGAGGAGATAGCCAGGACCATAAGGGTTAAAGCTGAGGACAAAGATGGGACTGCTAAGTTGGAATCCAGCCGAGGTTGGGGGGATGATCGAGGGAAGTTGGAGTCTTTTGACCTAGCCTTCTTGGAGGGCACTGTGGTCCCTCATCGTGATACCTTAATAGATTGCTCGTCGATTAAGCTAGCTCATCAAAGACGACCGAGGCGGTAGCCTATGGCTCTCAGGAACAAGTGACCCAAAGTGTGCTTCTTAACACACACAACTTTGAGGGGGAAAAGCTTAGTAATAGTCGCATGGGGTCTCCCTGTCCGCCTTTAACTAGAAGGCGATTGGGTGACTGAGTTGTAAAGGGTAGCTTGGCTTTGTACTACTTCCATCTTTAATTCTCTCTTCTCTCTTCTCGAACTTATGCTTGTTTTTTTTACAGTGGTCAATTTGAGCTTGAGTACCACCCGTGATGATACCGTCGTGAGGGGAACACATTCATAGAGTCCCGCAATATAGCCCTTTACTGACACCGCACAGCTACATCAACCCGACCCCACGCCCTATCGCATATGCCGACAGCTCCCGATTGACAAGTGAAAGGGGGAAGATTTTTCCATCGATGGATCTACCACTGCAAGAGGGGCGATGGTCATGGAGGGTCGAGAGGTGGATGAGGTGGAGCAGAGAATGTTATCTACGGGCCTCAGGTGTTTGCATTGAAAAGTGTGAGGAGCATCTCATCGTATGGATTCTCCTAGGAGGTGGATTTCATCAGGCCCCAACTAAGGGGATAGGCTTGAGATGGTGGGGTCGACTACTCTAAAGACGGTTAAGGCAGATGATGACCTTCGAATGTTGTCATAGGTATTGGCTAGGGTGGCAACGGAAGCCATGTATAATAAACGTCAGGTCCCATCAGGATGGGAGACTCATCCCTTGGATAAGGTCCTCAACTCTCAGATTTCAAAAGCTTACTTGGTAAGGGTAGCTACACTTGATAAACAATCTCTTCTCTTTTCAAGACTTATACTTTGACTACTTTTTATATAGGCCATGATGTGAGCCTATCGCATTCACTCAGGTCTGGCAGATCTAACTAAGCAGTTGGAGGAGGAAAGGACCGCACATCAATAGGCAGAGGAAGAGAGGGTGGAACTACAGAAGAGGGCTCAGAACGTGAGGGGTGGGAAAAGGCTTTCGAGAGAAAGGCTTTGATGGTAGAGGAAGCTTGGAACTCGGTTGAGCGGGCCAGGGAAGTTGCTATCGACAATCTTACTACGGAGAGGAGGAGGCTTTTGAAGGAGCTCTAACGGGTAGTGAATGGGCTGAGGTATAAGCTTTAGTGGCACCTAAGCTACTCCACTCAGGAGGAGGTCTCGGCCTTGAATGCCCAGTGGGATGGTTTTAGAAACTAGGCTAGGCTAGTTACAAAATGGAAAAGTAAAGGTAAAGTCAAATTCATCATCATTATAGAATCCAAAAAGGCACGCCATCATATATTCAATGGAAACAATTATGCAATACTAATGCTTGTCCTTTATTACAAAATTCTTAGTTACAATTTTCCCTAACAGCCATGGATCCCCAGTTCAAAGCTTTCTTTACAAAGTGGAAAAAATTATTAAAATGAAGGAGAGGGACTTAAGAAATTCGACCCCTTTCTACATAGCTGTGCATATCTATACATAAAGAATTTGAGCTATAGGATCCTTAACATATGACACTATATTAGAAGCCGTTGGTTGTGATTAGTCCACATGGCACATGATTGAATTCGACATGTAGCACACTTATTTAATGACAACCCTTAATTTAAGATCATATGTGACGGTTCCCTTAAAATCTCCCACAATGGCTTTAACTTTTTATTTTTAAGATAGCAAGCGATCCTCTAACTCATCGTGAATGGCATGGATTTGTGATGGATTTTATTTTGTGAATTGGGCATGACAACGTCTTGGAAACCTTTCACGACGGCTTAAATCACCTCTTTCTACACCTATTTTAGGATTGCTTTTGATTACATGTTGGAACTCCTAAAATATCAAATAATGGCTTTATTGAACTCCTCGCAATGACTTCAATTTACTAATACATAAGAAAATTTTGTTCGATGGAGGATAATATGTGAAGGCTTTATTGAACTTCCCACGATTCCACTTTTACTTTGTCAAGCAACGACTCCATCTTTCGATGTTTAAAGTCAACACATACAAGCTTCTTGAAAATTATTCTATAAACTCTTCACGATAGCCCATAAAGAACACTTCACGATGGCTTTATTAAACTCTTAGCGATGGCTTTGTCTTAATACTTGAGAATGGAACACGACAACCCTCAAAGACTCTTGGCGATGGCTTTGTCTTTATGCCTTAGAATACTAAGCGATGGCCTTAAGACACTCTTGGAGAAGGCTTTGTCTTTATGGTTGAGAACTCCTCGCGATGGCCTTGTGGAACTTCCAACAATGGTTATGCTTTAATACCTGAGAATAGCAAGCGATAGCCTTGTGGACAGCGATGACTATATTCTAATGCTTGAGAATAGCAGGCGTGGCCTTGTGGAACTTCTAGCAACGGCTAACATATTTAAGATTAAACACTTTCCCCCTATTATGATTTTCCTTATACTTTATTATAAGTAAACGATTCATATTCAAAAAGCACACATCTTAGCCATTGATGCTTATTTCCCTCTAAATCAATGGTTGTTTTACTTTCCCTTTGTTCTATAAATAACGACTCCATTTCTTTTTCTTCTCTTCTTGCTTTCATCTACATTTTCCGTCTCTCATTATATTTCCTAAAACTAGATCTCACCATTTTGATTTCCATTTGGTAAACATTTTATTATTGATCTATTTACTTCATTTCTTTGTTATCGTGATTTTCAACTTTCTTTGGTTAGCCTTAATTTTGTAAGGATTATATTGAATTTGTTTGTTTCGATCTTAGTGGATTCTTCATGTTTCCTTATGTTATTTTGATCCAAATTTAGTTAGCCTACCATTTTATTTTTTATGGGTTTTATGTTTTATAATTTATGTATCCATTACCTAATGAATTCGAACCATTGCTATATGATGGCTTAGTGGTTGAAGACTAAGCCATCAAGTGCAATTTATACTAAGGCCTTAATTTTATGCTTTACTTGCGACGACTATGTTTAAGCTTGTTGTGAAGATTTTTGTATTTGATGTCTATGTTTCGCGATGGTTATGTTTTAAACTATTCGCGATAGGAGTTTTATATTTGAGGTTTTTCCTCGCAACAGCTATGTTTAAAACTCTTTATGGCATTATATTTAAAAACCACTGTTAACAATTTTTCTTGTTAACCCAAAATTTGCAAGGAAAATATGTCTAGGCTCGAATAAGGCTTTGGTTGCTTTATGTTAACCCATAAGAGGAATGTAAGTCTAAGTGAAGTATTCAAATAGCAATTTAAATCCAAGTCCAAAAGAGTATGCATTTTCTTGGTCCAAGTCAAGTAATAAGAGTCATATGCAAGCCATAAGTCCAATCATAATCAAAAATCTTTATTCGCTTGTCATGTGCTATGCAAAATTTGTAGTTCAAGTCCCTATGTGAAAAAGTCATAGAAGTAAAATAGGCTCTAAAATCCCCAATTCAATTTAGGTTTGCAGCTTTGAATATATAAGAAAAGAGATGAGAGAAATTCCCCTCATAAGTTTCCATGGGTTCTGTATTTATAGGGGTTGAAGTAGGTGATCTAGCCGCCATGTGTCCTTTAGCATCCCCAATTTTTGGCATCATTCAAGGCATAGATGATATGTGACAACCTTTTGTTTATTGTTGATATGCGGAAAACCTATTTACATTGATGAATTGCGGCTTCCTACCTTATTGATGAAATGCGACATCCTTACTATATTGATGATTTACGGCATCCTTGCGATATTGATGGTTTACGACATCTTTGTTCACATTGCTGAATTTCAACATCCTCTATAACAATAGATATTCAGTACTAATGACATTGCTAATAATTTGATATCCTTCACAACTGCTGATATTCGACATCCTTTGCTGCATTGATGGTTTATGATATCCTTTTAAGCATATATGACTTACGACATTTTCAATAACTGTAGGCATTCGATATCTCTTATACCCTTTGAACTTAAGCATCCTCTGCCGCTTGTATGATTTAAGATCACTTGCCACTTGTTGAGGCTTTACAATAGTTATAGTTGTAAAGGCCTGATACTTATGGAATTCCAATATACCCTCTTTGTGATTATTTATTTGATACCTCTTAATGATGTGGTATCTCACTTTATCTGCTTTTAGGTTCAATTTCCTTCGTATTATAGCCTCTTGGCATTACTAATGTTCGATATTAATCTGGGTTTATTATATGTTCTGTGTTAAGTGGACACAATATCTTTTCCCTTTTACATGCTCGATAACCTTCGTGGTTATTGAGGCTCAATACGTCCCTTCAAGTGCGATAACCTTTGTGTGCGTTGTTCCTTTATTGTTCGACATCTCTATAGATTTGAAGCCTTGGCACGATATCCTTCTCATTGTAAAAGATGGATAACCTCTTTACTATGCCCTTGTATTACATCTTCTAGGATAGCCAATTACATTAAGTCCGATACGCATTGTGTAATGCTCTACTGCTTTTTCTTCGACATCTTGAATTTTGACATGTTCTCTTTACATGTTCGACATCTTTATTCATGGTAATAACCATCATGGAGAGTTTTTTTTGTATGAACCCAAACAACTTATTTTTTTGTATGTTTGTAGATCAAAATGAAATGATATTATAATTGTTTGAAAGATGAAATACTATGTTACAACTTTATTTCAAAGACCGAAAGATAATCTTGTGATCTAATAGGCTAATTAGGTTTAAGCTTGTAATATTATCACCTTGTTTATTATAGCATAAGGTGGCATTAAGTATGCCATCTAAATGAGGTAGTGGCACATAGGCTAATTTGGTGTAAGCTTGTAATACTATCTTGTTTATTAAGGCATGAGGTTGCATTAAGCATGACACTTAAAATAAGGAGTGACACGTCGGCTAATGATGTGTAAGCTTATAAGATCACCATGCTTATTAAGGAGACAACCAAGGGGTAGGTGTCATTACCTTAATATTTGCATGGGATAAGGAGGGAAAATTTCCCAATTTGAAAAGAACAAAGTATTCTTGAATAAGGGAATGACACATTAGCTAATGATATGTAATCTTATAAGATCAGCATGTTTATTAAGATGACAACCAAGGAGGCATGTGTCATTACACCAAAGTTTGCATGGAAAAGGGTGGATAAGTGTCCAAATTAAATAGACTATACTAGCCTTGAATAAAGTCTATAAATAGGATAATAATTTCATTTGGTTTTCATACTTCTCTAAATCTAAAAGCTAAACAAAAGTAAGAAAACAAGGAAGACCTTAGGGAAAGCCAAGGAGCTAAACCACAGGTCGAAATTATAATTGCTAAAGTGAGGAAAACTTTCTAATTTTAAACTTTCAATTCATTCCATGAAGTAGTGTGTACCTTATAGAATGTTTAATCCATATGTTGCACTATTTTAACCCTTTTCGTATTATAGACATATCTTTTGCTTGTAATAATTTTTTCCTTAACTAAGTGTATATGATTGATGCTTTGGTTATTTGAAAGAAAGAATAATCTATATTGGTTTATAATTATAAAGTATTTTGGAGAATACTTATGTGTATACCTATGATTTGTGATGGCTTTCAAAAGAAGGTGGTAAAAGATAAAAGATCTAGGATAGTGCACTGTTACTTTATTTCCATACTGCATCTTAGTAGATAGAGTACATCCATACGATGTGTTAGGATGCCAGCCGTGATAAGATAAAATGTCTCTATCATTTAGTTCCCTACTCCATGTTCAGATTAGATCCATGTGCAACCAAATTTATTTTTTACATGGATTTCAGATTTTGTTATGTTCCTTATTTACAAAAGATATCTATATATGTCGAATGAGTTTTGACAAATATATTTGGAGAAAATTTACCTATTTTAATTAAGTAATACATGTTTGAAATGTAAGTATACTTCAAAATATGGTTTGGACACCTAGGAGAATTTTGTGATATGACATGAGATTTAGATTAAATAGATTCCTCACTGGGTCAGTGCTGCTCATGATGCTACACATAAACATTTCAAGTTTGGTTGATTAAAGTTGGATTTTCGGACTTTTCATGGAAAATTGAAAGTGAAGAATTTTTTCTTAGAAATTGTTTAGTATTGTAAATCTTAAAGTATATATATGTATGAAGTTGAAGACAAGATCTTATGTAAATTAACTTGTATTACAAATATGGATGTATAATATTTCTTCCGCTTGAAATCATTTACCCAAAATGATTTAAGATTCTGGCATTTTTCCTTATGAACTTTTTACATTAATATCATAGCACCACATTATGAGGGTAGCATTCTCGATTCTGGCCAAGAGTGTCGGAGCAGTTTGTGTCACTAGAATAAAGCCCTATAATTTAGGTTTTGCCAGAATAGGAAGTTTATACTATCCATTGACATGTTTATAATTGCTATAATTATAAACAATGACAAGCCAAAAGATATGGGATGCTAGAGGTTAATAGGAGGGATTAACTGTACAACTACTCCCCAACCTTCCCATGATTTGAGAAATTCTTAGAAGGTGAGGTGAAATTCCAACAACTGTAAGACCTATATGAAGGAAAATGTTTCCAAGGATAAATGGAAGACAATTGGATTAAGAGGATTCAAAATCCTAAGGATCAAACATTGTATCATAAGATGTTATGGGACTTATGGAAGCACCTATGGAAATTGATTTGAATAATATTACAGGATTCTATCCAACTCTACTGTCTCCATGGAGAAAGTAATATAAAGAAATGAAGGATTGCTTAATGTTTGTTGGTTTAATTTCTACTTTTTGACTTATAAATATTGGAGACATGTGCGGAAGTTTGTAATTAATAACTCAAATTTGGTTTGTAAAAAAAGGGTTATAAGTGGTATATCCTTTGTATGCATGACTTAAGTTTCTTGATTAATATTTTGTATTAAATAATGTAGTTATATCTAGTCTTGGTCATAACAAAGTTCTTTTGCTTCTTTAATGTTATGGAAGACCAAGAATCTACTATTTCAACTCATTGTCAAGAGGCTCAAGTCTCCACACAACAAAATCCTATGGAGTTGTTCACATCCTTTATCAAACAAGAACAAATTTCCTCATGATCTATGAACAATCCATCCAATAATTTATTGGGTCGTTTTAAGAATTTATATCCAAATAAATTTATTGGAGATATTGATCCATTTAAAGCTGAATAATGGATCCAACATTTAGAAAACATCTTTGAAGTGATGGATTATAGTGAAATATAAAAAAGGAAGTTGGATGTATTTCAACTATCACGAGAGGCAAGGAATTAGTGCTAGTTAATCTGAACCATAACTGATTCAAGCGTGATGACTTGGTAAAGTTATAAGGAAATGTTTCAAAAAAAGTATTTTCTATAACAAGAAAGAGAGAAGTTGGAAATTAAATTTCAAGCTCTCACACAACGAAACATGATAGCAACCCAATATCAAATCTATTTGAGGCATTGTATCGATTTGCAAGTCATTTAATTAATGAACCTAATAAAGGGGTTAGAAGATTTGAAAAAGGATTATTCCACTAATAAGAAGTCATGTAATTGGTGATCCTCGCAAGACTTATGAGGTAATCATATCTGAAACTCTTAATCTCGAAGAAGACAATTCAACTTCAGCAAGAAAGGAATCTTTCAAATAAGAGAAATTTCAACAACCAAAGGAAATTCGACAATCAAAAGAAACTCAACGAGAAGAAGCCACGGTACAATGACGAAGAAAATCAAGGAGGGGCACAACAAGGAGAGGGTCTAACGTGTTATAATTCCAATAAGAAGGGTCATATTGCTCCTCCCTGTCCAAAGGAAAGAAATGGGATTCTATGCTATAATTGTAATGAACCCAGACGCATGAGCAGGGGCCATTCGCATCCATTATAAGTGTATAGGTAGACACTAATGCCGGAGTTGAATTGCTCAAAATACCGCGTTGTTAATTTAAATTTGGCAAAACTGAACATATACAGTAAATAAATAATCATAGAACACAGACACAGAGTAATAAGTGCAGCGGAAATAAAAGAGATAGTAGTTCATGAAGCTACTATATGAATATATAATATACATCAGAGTTAAACCAGATACAACGGAAGAGTAATATGATACATCAGATACAAATCAGAATACATCACTGGGATCATCGAATACTGAAAGCAGAACAGATTGCTGGATCTTCAAGCAAAGCTCCAACTTCAAAGGTGAGTCTCGAATACTGGTACACTCAGTCTGACCCGAGCGTAAAGCAAAAACACAAGACACTTGAGTCAGGATTAACATTCTTATATTAATAAATCCAACTCAAGTGAAATAGCAATTGAAATACAATAACTCAAAGGATGTTTGGAATAACCATCCTTTAAGGATCCGTTAAACTATCTACTATGTAGTAGTGTACGATAAGTAGATAATGTCTATCAGTAATATAAAGATATCAAAATAGCGTTAAGTCATGGCCCATTCCACCCTTAACACATTTTTATTCCCAAAAGCATATACAAGACCGTAGTTTCCCCAAAACCGGAAGTCACCAGAGGGCAATCCATATACTAAAGGTACAAATCAAAATCGTAGTGGTCGCGTATAAATGGAATACAAGTATGACAAGGCACATGAGGCAATACCCAAGGTAGTGATACTACCGTTCGCCTGATCCGGACTGGTGAGAACGCAACGCCGCAGCGCCCGCAACACCGTGAAACAACACTCCCAAAATCAAGGGTGCACCAATCGACAACAAGTATAAGTAGTTCGAAGAAGTGTGTCCACTTGAGGTAGCTAATCCTCCATTGGCCCGGCACAGCTCCTGTTTTAGTCATTTCCAATTTGACACAAGTGTCAAGGCTATCCATTATCGTTCTCTTTCTTCAGTCATCACGTACATCATTCCAACCACTTCATTCTGGATCATCACTCCGCGTATAGTTATTAAAGTGGTTTTCGGTTTAGATAGAGAGTATATCCATAACCGAATTCCGGTCTCTTTAATAACTTTCGTAATTATTTCACCGATTGGTCGTTTATATATTTCAAAAACCAAATCAATTACAATTTCAAATAGAATTCGTAAACCAACATTTCATTTGCCTTTCTAAATCAATTTCCACAATTTAAGTTTCAAAACTTCCAAATTATCATTTCAAAATCTTATAATTCAATTTCAATCTTTATTTAAACCAATTCAAAATTGATTCAAGTTCGTATATAAGTTTCATTCCTAAATCATTTAAATTAATTTAATTTAACATTCCAAATCAGTTTAACTTCATTTATCGATTTCATTCAATATTCGTTAAGTTACTTTATCATTCAAAACAATTTCTATTAAATTTCCAATTCATTAAATCCATTATTTAAATTCAACTTCCTTATATCAAAACTTACAAATTGAATTAAATCAAATTCATCAAATCAAATTCTTTAACTTTCAAGCCTTACATTAATTTCAATAAATCACATTTTTTTGTTAAAGAAATTCAATTTCACTTATTTAATTACTTAAATAATTTTCCAAAACTTAATTAATTAAGAAACTCAATTTCAATTATTTATGAAGAAAAAATTACTTATTCAAAGGTTCAATTTTTTCTTATTAAAGAATTCAATTCAATTTAATCATTAAATAATTCAATCTTATTTAATTATTAAATAATTCAAAACTTAATTATTAAATAATTTCAAAGTTTAATAATTCCAAACTTAATTATAATTTCAAACTTGATTATTAAATCATTTTAAAGTTTAATAATTTCAAACTTAATTATAATTTCAAACTTAATTATTAAATCATTTCAAAGTTTAATAATTTCAAACTTAATTCAATCATTTCTCAAATTAAACAACATTCTTTCATCGATTACATTGTAAATATTTTGTTTCAGATTATTAAATATTAAAATTTTCCTTTCATTAAAATTCAAATTTCAACTTCATTTCAAAACCATATTATTTATTCAAATAAAATCTTCGTTTTATTTTTAAATCAAATTATTGACCAATCGGGTTTATTTAATTCTCTATCCTAGGTCAAAGTTCAATTTGGGTATTTATCATTTCAACCCGATTCCAATTTAATTCAAAATCAAAACATAGCAAAGGGAACTTGCAGTGTGATAACTGGGATGGTGTCAAAGTAAATAAACAAGCAATAACAACAAACAATAACAATCCAATAATCAATTCAAATAATCCTGAAATAACTGTATTAATTCGCATTGTTATTTGTATGAATTTATATAATTATTCCTAGAATCTACACTATCATTTCATGTAGATTAAAGATTATTACATTACGGTTTTCACATGTAGATTAAGGAGCAAACGGCTCGGCTGGCGGGGTTCTCTGTGATCGGCGAGGGTGGTTGTGGTCGGTTGGGCTGGGCGAATGGAGGACGGAGGGGAGAGGGAGGAGGTGTGGGTTTGGGTTCGGTGGAGATGGCAATCAGGCTGTTGCTTGCATTGAGAGAGAGGCGGTGTGTAAGGGATGAAGGTGTTGTTGTGGAGGCGGAGGTCTGGACACTTGCGTGCGTGGGCTGTGGGATGGAAGCGTGGGCGATGGGTTTGGATGGCATAGAGGCCGAAGGTGATGGTGGATCCGGCGCTTGGATGGAGGAAGGCGGTTGCTGTGAGAGTTGGAAGGGAAGAAGAACGTGCAGTAGGAAGAAAATGAATGGAAGAGTTTGGGAAGGAGAATGAATTATGTGTTGGCAGAGGGAAAAGAAACGAATAGGCTACAGAACGTAGGAATGCAAATGGATAGACTGCAAAGTGGAAACGAACCAACGTATAATAAATTTGAACTTTGGAAATAGTGACAGTTGATATAAATTTCTGGAATAAAACTAATGGAAATTGGAATTTACAAGGTGGGAATTTGAATAGCCACAAGAACAAAAGGACACGAAACCGGTATCGACACGGTTGTCGCTTCACGGATTCCGCAGCGAACCGGACACCAAATCGTAGAAATAAATATACTGCGAAGATCAGCACGACGAGACGGTCAAAACGATATATAGATATCAGTGGTACGATCATCCGATAAAAATCGATATCGGTACCAAAATACTGCTATTTTGCAGAAAATAAGAACGACGGAGCAATAGATCTCCAAATTTTGAAAAACGACCAACTGACATCTTGCTCAGAAGATGGTTTAGAATTTTTCTATGTAAAAATATTTAGGTTCCGAAAATATTTTATTTTCATCGCTTTTTAACTGATTAAATTGAAGTAAATTTACGCGCGAAATAAACTTTCATATTTTCAAACGAAAATTTACCAGTTGCTATGTTTAACTGGACGTATTCCAAATATTAAATTTTTATTTCAAAATTTTATCGTTTAAAATTTCACAAAATTTTAACTAATTACGTTATTAAAACGGTTAAAATTTACGGGTCGTTACACTCTCCCCCACTCAAAACTTTTCGTCCCCGAAAAGGAACGAGGTAGGAGAATAGAAACAACCAGAAAGAAAAACAGATTTGAAATATAAAATAACAATTAATTTAAACCATATAAATTCAAATTTAAATTAATTGGTATTCAATAATTGATTTAATCCAATTGATTTCACTAGAATCAATCTCACTATTTCTAAATTCATTATCTTATTATCCAATTATCTTTAATTTACAATTTCTAAAACCATAAATTTGAATAGTCTTTTATTATAATCATATTTTCTTCAACCATTTAAATTCTTCTTTATTCCAAATTATTGTTAAATTTTCTACTTAATATATCTACTCACATATATTTAACCCATATAAATTAATTTAAAACATAAAAATTCCATTTAAATTAATTTACATCTATTAATTTCTTTTAAATTCAAGGTATTTCATATGTTGATCAAATTTCAATTTATTAATTCTTTCAAAACAAATTTATTTCATTATTAACTGAGTTTACTTATTATCCTATCTAACTCTATTAACATCTTTATAATCAAAATTTAGTGTATAACATTTACTATAAACACTCAAATTTTATTTATAAATTCAATCTATCTTATATATTATCCAATTACATAGTTAACTTTTGAATGATTTAGGTAAGTTGTATTAGAATGCAGTTGAATAATATACAAATAAAATTTTCCCAATTCAATTATTCAAGATTAAATATTTATTCCAAATTTTGGTTTTATTTATAATTAAAATCATCCTTTAACAAAATTTAAGAATTAAATTTCCGATTAACTTTAAACAATTTAGAGATATATATAATATATTTATATCAAATCAAATTAAATTTTAAAATAAGATACCTATATATATATAAATCAAATTATACTGAAGAAATAAAAATATTTTCAAAACAAACCCGTAGCAAAGCTACAGAATGGTTTCTCCACTTCGAAACTCGAAAATGAATGTCGATGATGCGGCCGCCATCACCAAAATTATTTTCCAGCGACAAAGAGAAGAGCACTGATTTCAATATTTTAAAATTCTTTGGAAACGGTTTCTATTTGAAAATACCTTCAAAAATATACATTTTTAAAAAAAATTTAGAAAACCAAAGCTTGAAATCACTGGAAATTAAATTCTCTAATTTCTGAATTTCATTCATTTCAAATTCCAAATCAATTTATAAACCGTATTTATAAATTTATTTAGAACAATAAATGATAATCAAATATTATCATTTCAAACAAACAATTTAATTAACCTATTAAATTCCAAAAAAAAAAATTTACTTATATTTTCACAACATAATCAAACAATTTATTTCATTTTCCAAATTTGAAAATAATATTGTGTCGGTTCGCTCTGTTCAAGTGTTTTGGAAATCCTATCGATAGCGTTGATCAGACGAATCGATCGGAAACCCAAATCAACATCAACAACTCAAACAACACAGTATATATATTAAAACATTTATATATTAGTTTATAAATACATTTCTTTGCTCGACGATACAGGAATGAATTTTCAAAATAAGGATAGGGATTCAAATTTTTTTTGTTGACTTAAATCAAAGAGAATTTTGATTTGAAAATAAGTTTGAAACAGAAGATAAGATAATTCAATTACCAAAATGGGAGATGGATGAGTTTATTCAATTCACGGGCAACCTTAACCGGGTCGTCCGTAACTTCAAGAATAAGATCGATGCTGAATTCCGAGGTAAATCAACACTCGATCTCAAGAGATGGAATTCAGGTATAGCAGGAGATAGATAGCATCGTAAACCAAGGATACAGAAATCTCCAGTGAATCGATGCCTATTATAAAGGAGTTTTACTCCTTTGCGAATCATTCGAAGATTGGCGAGACCGCCGATCTATTATAGATAACATTCAGAATGGAGTTATGGGGTGCTCCAGGATTGAAAGAAGACGAATAGTGAAGGACACGAATGAATTTCAGAATCGAGGGGAACATTCCAAAATTCAAAGGAATTGAGTCAAAGGAAGATTGAAACTCGAATGAGAGTGATTCTGTAAATACATTTACCCTATATGTTAAGTTTTGCCTAGAGCTACCAAAGCTCTGATACCAACTGTAACGACCCAGAATTTTGGACCATTCGCATCCATTATAAGTGTATAGGTAGACACTCATGCCGGAGTTGAATTGCTCAAAATACCGCGTTGTTAATTTAAATTTGGCAAAACTGAACATATACAGTAAATAAATAATCACAAAACACAGACACAGAGTAATAAGTGCAGCGGAAATAAAAGAGATAGTAGTTCATGAAGCTACTATATGAATATATAATATACATCAGAGTTAAACCAGATACAACGGAAGAGTAATATGATACATCAGATACAAATCAGAATACATCACTGGGATCATCGAATACTGAAAGCAGAACAGATGGCTGGATCTTCAAGCAAAGCTCCAACTTCAAAGGTGAGTCTCGAATACTGGTACACTCAGTCTGACCCGAGCGTAAAGCAAAAACACAAGACACTTGAGTCAGGATTAACATTCTTATATTAATAAATCCAACTCAAGTGAAATAGCAATTGAAATACAATAACTCAAAGGATGTTTGGAATAACCATCCTTTAAGGATCCGTTAAACTATCTACTATGTAGTAGTGTACGATAAGTAGATAATGTCTATCAGTAATATAAAGATATCAAAATAGCGTTAAGTCATGGCCCATTCCACCCTTAACACATTTTTATTCCCAAAAGCATATACAAGACCGTAGTTTCCCCAAAACCGAAAGTCACCAGAGGGCAATCCATATACTAAAGGTACAAATCAAAATCGTAGTGGTCGCGTATAAATGGAATACAAGTATGACAAGGCACATGAGGCAATACCCAAGGTAGTGATACTACCGTTCGCCTGATCCGGACTGGTGAGAACGCAATGCCGCAGCGCCCGCAACACCGTGAAACAACACTCCCAAAATCAAGGGTGCACCAATCGACAACAAGTATAAGTAGTTCGAAGAAGTGTGTCCACTTGAGGTAGCTAATCCTCCATTGGCCCGACACATCTCCTGTTTTAGTCATTTCCAATTTGACACAAGTGTCTAGGCTATCCATTATCGTTCTCTTTCTTCAGTCATCACGTACATCATTCCAACCACTTCATTCTGGATCATCACTCCGCGTATAGTTATTAAAGTGGTTTTCGGTTTAGATAGAGAGTATATCCATAACCGAATTCCGGTCTCTTTAATAACTTTCGTAATTATTTCACCGATTGGTCGTTTATATATTTCAAAAACCAAATCAATTACAATTTCAAATAGAATTCGTAAACCAACATTTCATTTGCCTTTCTAAATCAATTTCCACAATTTAAGTTTCAAAACTTCCAAATTATCATTTCAAAATCTTATAATTCAATTTCAATCTTTATTTAAACCAATTCAAAATTGATTCAAGTTCGTATATAAGTTTCATTCCTAAATCATTTAAATTAATTTAATTTAACATTCCAAATCAGTTTAACTTCATTTATCGATTTCATTCAATATTCGTTAAGTTACTTTATCATTCAAAACAATTTCTATTAAATTTCCAATTCATTAAATCCATTATTTAAATTCAACTTCCTTATATCAAAACTTACAAATTGAATTAAATCAAATTCATCAAATCAAATTCTTTAACTTTCAAGCCTTACATTAATTTCAATAAATCACATTTTTTTTGTTAAAGAAATTCAATTTCACTTATTTAATTACTTAAATAATTTTCCAAAACTTAATTAATTAAGAAACTCAATTTCAATTATTTACGAAGAAAAATTTACTTATTCAAAGGTTCAATTTTTTCTTATTAAAGAATTCAATTCAATTTAATCATTAAATAATTCAATCTTATTTAATTATTAAATAATTCAAAACTTAATTATTAAATAATTTCAAAGTTTAATAATTCCAAACTTAATTATAATTTCAAACTTGATTATTAAATCATTTCAAAGTTTAATAATTTCAAACTTAATTATAATTTCAAACTTAATTATTAAATCATTTCAAAGTTTAATAATTTCAAACTTAATTTAATCATTTCTCAAATTAAACAACATTCTTTCATCGATTACATTGTAAATATTTTGTTTCAGATTATTAAATATTAAAATTTTCCTTTCATTAAAATTCAAATTTCAACTTCATTTCAAAACCATATTATTTATTCAAATAAAATCTTCGTTTTATTTTTAAATCAAATTATTGACCAATCGGGTTTATTTAATTCTCTATCCTAGGTCAAAGTTCAATTTGGGTATTTATCATTTCAACCCGATTCCAATTTAATTCAAAATCAAAACATAGCAAAGGGAACTTGCAGTGTGATAACTGGGATGGTGTCAAAGTAAATAAACAAGCAATAACAACAAACAATAACAATCCAATAATCAATTCAAATAATCCCGAAATAACTGTATTAATTCGCATTGTTATTTGTACGAATTTATATAATTATTCCTAGAATCTACACTATCATTTCATGTAGATTAAAGATTATTACATTACGGTTTTCACTTGTCGTATATTTACAATTTCATACATTATCAATTTAACAACATACATTCAGTGGTTCAAAATGTAATTAAACAAATCCTACGTGTCAATAAATTCAACAGTTAAAGAGGTCATTTTATACAAATGTCAGTTAATCAAATTTAACATTTAATTATCCTATGTCAAGTTCAATTTCATACTGTTTATCATTTTAACATTAACAATTTAACGTCCAATATAAACATCAACAATCAATCCATTATCAGCCAAACTGTATTATCATCGCATAAATAATTAACAGATAATGGTGTCAGATGTCACAGGTGAACTGATACAGGCAATAGCATATATAACAGTGTACTTAACTAACAGCAGCATATTTCAATTGTCGTTTCAATTGAAATCAAATTTAATAAATAAAAGAACGTTAATCGTGAGTGATTGCTCACCTTTCGAGGCTAGAGAGAACGGAAAATGACGTGGATACAAACACATATACGGACACTGGAATTTGAGTGACGAATCGAAGCAAAGCAACATCGGCCAGAATTCAACGGTCACGGCTGATAAAATAATTTGATGAAACAAATCAGAACGGGGTTGGTGGAGGTAAATGATATAAGTGAATGGATATTGATATAACATATAAAATACATATATACAAAATTATATTTTAATTTCAAACATTTATCAATAATTATATACATATCTGTACTTCAAAACTTTTTTTTCAAACCATATATAAAATGTTGTCACACTATTTATATACGACTCGACAGCCTTATGCACTTAAGAACATATGCATATTAGATATCCACCCAATCGTACTTTAAAAGGCACTATAATTATAAATATATATAGAAACAAGACGGTTCCAAAACAACGAACAGTCTCTGACGTAAAAGCAAACAGTAGAAAGATGTTCTAAAAGTAAGACGCAACTTATCATGACCTATATACTAACAATGTAAACAAACCTTTTATATCGACTTTGAAAAAAAATCAAAACACATGAAATAAAACCTTTAAAATTTGTATTTTAGGATCAGTGCTCATATCAAAATCAATATACACTTTATTATGATATATATATTTAAATCCAGTAGGTTGTATATAAACTCATATCATAAAGTATACTGTAATACATATTTCATTCACAACTTATATATATATATATACGAACAGCATACTCAACTATGCAATATAAACTTTATAACTTTATAACTTGAATATGAAAATAAACTTATATATATAAATAAACTTAACTATATAACTACGAAATAAATATATACTTAAATATACTCAACAGCAACATAGAAATAAATATTCATAAAGTTTATTTGGTAAGACACATAAATGGGCTAGTCACGGCTATGAAAAGTCACGGCCAATATTCATACTTTATAAAAGTGTATACGCTGATAAAAAATATCACGAACAATTATATACATAACAACTCAATTTTATATAACTGAACAACTTTATATATAACCTGACCGAACCGTTTACTTATATAAAAAAATATAATAACTAATAAAATATTATGTACTTAAGTTACATACTGTCTGCAGAATTCAATAAAGTAAATATATATACAAACTGTCAAATATATTTCATGTCATAAAATATAGCTATACACAATAAAGCTTATACTAAAATATATTTATAAAAACTGTAAAATATATAACTTATTTTATAAATATATATAATACTAGCATACTATACATATACCTAAGCTATATACCCAAGAGGAGGAGACAGCAGAAATACAACAGCAGAGTCACACGCGACTTGCTCATGCACGCGATCTTTTTTCCAAAGGCACACGGTATATAGAGGAGGGGTGACTTCGACAAGTGATGCAAGCGTGCCAGGTGAAGGAGCAAACGGCTCGGCTGGCGGGGTTCTCTGTGATCGGCGAGGGTGGTTGTGGTCGGTTGGGCTGGGCGAATGGAGGCCGGAGGGGAGAGGGAGGAGGTGTGGGTTTGGGTTCGGTGGAGATGGCAATCAGGCTGTTGCTTGCATTGAGAGAGAGGCGGTGTGTAAGGGATGAAGGTGTTGTTGTGGAGGCGGAGGTCTGGACACTTGCGTGCGTGGGCTGTGGGATGGAAGCGTGGGCGATGGGTTTGGATGGCATAGAGGCCGAAGGTGATGGTGGATCCGGCGCTTGGATGGAGGAAGGCGGTTGCTGTGAGAGTTGGAAGGGAAGAAGAACGTGCAGTAGGAAGAAAATGAATGGAAGAGTTTGGGAAGGAGAATGAATTATGTGTTGGCAGAGGGAAAAGAAACGAATAGGCTACAGAACGTAGGAATGCAAATGGATAGACTGCAAAGTGGAAACGAACCAACGTATAATAAATTTGAACTTTGGAAATAGTGACAGTTGATATAAATTTCTGGAATAAAACTAATGGAAATTGGAATTTACAAGGTGGGAATTTGAATAGCCACAAGAACAAAAGGACACGAAACCGGTACCGACACGGTTGTCGCTTCACGGATTCCGCAGCGAACCGGACACCAAATCGTAGAAATAAATATACTGCGAAGATCAGCACGACGAGACGGTCAAAACGATATATAGATATCAGTGGTACGATCATCCGATAAAAATCGATATCGGTACCAAAATACTGCTATTTTGCAGAAAATAAGAACGACGGAGCAATAGATGTCCAAATTTTGAAAAACGACCAACTGACATCTTGCTCAGAAGATGGTTTAGAATTTTTCTATGTAAAAATATTTAGGTTCCGAAAATATTTTATTTTCATCGCTTTTTAACTGATTAAATTGAAGTAAATTTACGCGCGAAATAAACTTTCATATTTTCAAACGAAAATTTACCAGTTGCTATGTTTAACTGGACGTATTCCAAATATTAAATTTTTATTTCAAAATTTTATCGTTTAAAATTTCACAAAATTTTAACTAATTACGTTATTAAAACGGTAAAAATTTACGGGTCGTTACAAGGGTCATATTGCTCCTCCCTGTCCAAAGGAAAGAAACGGGATTCTATGCTATAATTGTAATGAACCCAGACGCATGAGCAGGGGCTGTAAAAGGCTAAAAACGGAAAATATAACAACACTAAGAAATCAAGTCAGAGTATATGTGGTAGTTTCTGAACAACCACACGTTGAAGGTAACTTATTTATTTTTGATTTTCAAGCTAAAAATTTATTTGATCCGGGTGCTACACATTCCTTAATATCCGTAGCATTCAGTACTAAGTTAGGATTACCAATTGAGCAATTAACAAATCCACTAATAATAGATAAATTAGTAGAAGGGGAAACTGAACTTTGAAGTATACGTAAGAATTGCCCTCTTTATATCGAAGATAAGGAAATGCTTGCGGATTTGTTCCTTTTCCCAATGATTTGTTTTGGTGTCATTCTTGGAATGGATTGACTTTACAAACATTATGCCAAACTAGATTGTCATGACAGGACTATAACCTTTTCCATTTTGGGATATGAGACATTCATATATTCTTGAAATAAATTTGGAAATGCATTCATATCTAGATAACTAGCACATATAGACATTAAAAATGTAGGCCAACAACTAAATCAGATCAAACTGGTCGGTGAATTTGAAAAGGTATTTAAGGATCATCAGGATTTCCACCAAAATGAGAAACTGATTTTTGTATCAAATTGGTCCCTGGTACAAACCCAATAGCAAAACAGCTTATCGTATAACTCCACTAGAAAATCAAGAGCTAAAGAAGAAAATTCAAGAGTTAGAGGTCAAGGATTTATTAGGCCAAGTAAATCACCTTTGGGAGCTCCAATATTATTCGTAAAGAAGAATGACTGGTCCCTATGATTATGTATAGACTATCGAGAACTTAATAAGATCACAATTAAGAATAAGTATCCTTTACCTCGAATTGATGATCTATTTGATCAACTCCAAGGAGCTACCATATTCTTAAAGATAGATTTGAGGTTTGGTTATCACCAGTAAAGGATAAAGGAAAAAGATATTACAGAGATAGCTTTCCAAACATGGTTGGACATTATGAGTTTTTGGTCATGCCCTTTGGACTAACTAACGCACCAGTAGTTTTTTTGGACCTTGTGAATCATGTGTTCCATTCTTACTTTGATTAAATTGTCATAGTATTTATTGATGATATCTTAATTTACTCTAAGTTAAGAGAAAAGAATGAGAAACATTTGCGTATAACTTTACAAACATTAAAGTAGCATTAGTTGTATGAAAAGCTAAGAAAATGTGAGTTTTGGTTGGAAGAATTAAAATTTCTCGGACATATTATTTCAAAAGATGGAATAGGAGTGGACCAATCAAAAGTTGAAGCAGTTTTGAAATGGAGTCCTCTAAAAACACCTTCAGAGATTCGAAGTTTTCTTGGACTAGCTTGTTATTATAGAAGATTTATTCAAAACTTTTAAATGTTAGCTGCTCCAATAACTCAGTTAACACGAAAGGACACAAAATTTATATGGAATGAGAAATGTGAGTGGCATTTCAGACATTAAAAAGGAAGTTAACTTAAGCAATAGTTCTAACATGCCAAAGAGTAAAGAATAATACAAAATATATTTTGATGCATGTGGTCAGGGTTTAGGATGTGTACTAATGGGAGAAGATAAAGTTATTGCTTAAGCCTCTCAATAATTAAAGAAGCATGAAGTAAATTATCCAACTCATGACTTAGAATTGGCAGCAATAGTGTCTACATTAAAGATACGGAGGTACTATCTTTATGGAAAACAATTTGATTTTATTCTGACTATAAGATTTTAAGGTATTTATTATTGGAACTGGGCCAGCCTACAACAGAATTTATGGGTGCATTTCATATTTTTTACCCTATAGGATCATTATTGGGCCTATGAAATCTAATTTATTTAGAACATTTCTAAATTTAATTTAAATAAAGTCATATATTTCATTTAAATTTATGAATTATCGATAGAAATTTATTTAATTTATTTTCAATTTATATATAAATATACATATGTATCATATACATATGTGAATGTGTGTGTATATGTAACATGATATTCCATGAAAGGTATAACATGCCTGTATATAGATGTTTGGATTTACATCGCAACGGACATGTTAGCTCATCCTATATGTATTGTATGTTGTCCAAATATGTGTATATATTTATACTTATTATATATAAAACCAAGTGTAAATATTTTATATATATATGTGTGTGTGTGTGTATTATGAGAAAATATTATAGATATATTTATACTTAAATTTTATAGTATTAATCAATATATGTGTGTGTATATGAGTGTTATGAGTTCAATTTTTTTATATAAAATATACATATATAAATATATGTATGTTCTAAAGTAATATAATTATATGTATGAATATATATAATATTCAAATGTAAAAATGATTTAAAATGGTTTATATATATATAAATAAATTACCAAGTATAAAAAAACTTTTTTTAAATGTTCTAGATTGTATACATAGCAGGTCCAATTTAATTATAATTTTATTATATAAATATATAAACATTATGAACTAATTAGTTAAAGAACTATAAATAAATAATAGGATAAATATAATGTATATATTTTATCTTTTAATTTTCCAAAAAATCAGGAATAATATTTTTTAGCTTAGGAAAAAATTCGAGAGTTTTATAAGTCAAATTATTATTTTTTATTAATTAAATACTTTCGACCGAATTAAAAAATGATTTTTTTAAAATATAAAAAATGGTTTAAAAAATCTATCTTTTTTGACCGAATGCTGCAATGATGAAAAATTAATTTTAGAAAATTTAAGATCTAATTTTTGAAGCAAATTTTGTTTTATACAAATTTTTAATTCGTATAATGATTAAATAATAATAAAAAATATTTAATAATTATGAAAAAATTATTGCAATTGCTAAAAATTATAACTGATATAAATATACATTTGAAAATTTTTTAATCGATTTTACATAATATAATTTCATAGTTTAGTATTAGTCATATAAATAAATTAATTAATATATTAATATAGGTATATATAAATTAATAAAATATTAACAATTAAAATAAAATAATTTCGGCTGTGTATATCAGATCTATTATAAAAAATGGATTTTTATACACAAAACCAATCAATATATGACAATATCAATACCTATAGGAATCTCAGCTAACTAACAATATAATAATAGCAGTGTGTGTAAACAATATAGAGTTATACAGAGATTATGCATCATATATAAAACTAAACACTTACCTAAACTAATGCCCTTAAGCACACCTTTTAATGATGAGTTCCCTTCCTCTTGATACCTTCCTGATTTGTCAGATTGCTAGTCTTTGAATCGCAGACCCTTTGCTATCGAATAACTATTAATTTGAATTGATTTGATTTGAGTTGTATTAGAGCACTAAGAGGTATAATTCGGCCACCAAAATGGAGAGAGTAGGCAGCCAAAAAATTCTTACTATAGCTAGGGTTAGGGTCTCTTATATAATGGTTGAATCAGAGAAAAAAGTGGATCACATCACTTGCCTTTTCTCATCAGATCTTAACCATCCATTACCAAATCTTTTCCCATTTTTGGCCACCCCTATAACTTACGATTGCAGTCGTAATTTGCCTCCAACATCAAGGGCTAATAGCACATTTAAGTCTAAGTAAATATATTCAATTAAATCCAACTTAATTCCTTATCGATATCTCATATCGATTGATATATTTAAAACTATTATAAATATATATAATAATATTTATTTCTCAAATCATATTCAAATTTTATAATCCATATTTCATAAATATTAATTAATCTATAACAACTATAAACAAATTAAATCATTTGGTCTAAAGAAAATTCATCATCTCGGTTATGTGACTCGTCGGGTGTAAATTTGGTCAGCGATTAACATCGAACTATTCGAATGTTAACGTCCACACATCACTTAGTAGATAGTGTGACATTTTGGCCAAATTCATCACTTAGTTTTAGTAAAAAGCAATTTTATATTATTAAGTATTACCCACTTGTGACTTTTATTTACACCAATTCTCTTCGTCAAAACTAAACCACTTTGGACTTATTGAATTTCGTAATGGTCAAAATTCCAAATCATCTATATTCAACTCTATAGTCCAAACACAAAATATTTGGTTCATTAATAACAATTATTATTAGCCAAACTACTCTAGCCAGCGATTATGACTTTGGGTTGTCCTGAGTTGACCGTGATACTAACCCCATGTAACTAAGAAGACGAATCCTCTCTTGAATAGTGCTTCACATTTAATACTTCCACTCGACCCAATTATAGTCACTCGATGGACGCCGTGTAATGATTTGACTATATCAAAATGGAGCTTTCATATTGAAGATTCATGGTATTCTCAAGTCAAGAGAATTATGTAAATCAGTCACACCGATATATTTTGTTTGACCTTAGTTATAATAACCAATAGAAAACTATCAAGTGAGTCGTTCTATAGTTATATAATAACTATTAGTACGTAACCCCTAGGTGCCCTCAGCGGTCATGAGTAATCCACTATCCAACATTTGGAAAGCATTACATAACTAGTCTCAACTGATACATTAGTATCTAGTCTCGATGCATCTGGACAAGAAATATTTAGAATGATGTGTTCTATAACATTATGATACGGTACTCATGGTTACAACTATTTGTATTGACTATCACAAACACACCATTTATGGGTTTTCTATTAAATATATTTTAATTAAACATTTAGTTATTTATAGCATATTTAAAAAAATATATAACAGAAAGAAGAAACACCTTTATTGCGAACGAGAATTGATTACAGAGTTAACTAATTTACAATAAATTATAGAATTGCCCCTAGGGCATACCCATAACTCTATCAATCTCTCACTTGCACTTGGGTATAATTATGGAATCTCAATCCCATCTCTTCAATCAACTTCTCGAGAGCTGACCGAGCTAGGCTTTTAGTGAATGGATATGCTATGCTGTCCTTGGTATCTACCCATTGAGTCACGACTTCTTTCTTCTCAACAAATTCTCTAATCGGGTGGAGCTTTCGAAGAATGTCCTACAACTTCTTGTGTACTCTCAATTCCTTTACAATCTATATCACCTCATTGTTATCACAAAACAATGGCATAAGATTCTCCATATTGGGAATCACTCCGAGCTCAATCAAAAATTGCGCATCCAAACTGCCTTTTTTGCTACTTCGATAAGGGCATGTACTCGGCCTCCATCGTGGAATCAATAACTATTTCTTGCTTGGAACCTTTTGAAATAACGGCTCTGCCTTTAAGTGTAAAGACATGATAGGATACTAACTTACTATCATGTACATCACTTTGAAAGCTCGAATCAGTATATTCCTTCATAAGGAGGTCTCCATCCCAATGTATGAGGAATAAGTCCTTAGTATTTATCAAATACTTAAGTATTCATTTTATGGTCGTCCAATGTTTTTCTCTTGGATTAGACTGGTTTTGGCTTATGCATCCTAACATTATGCCATGTTCGGTCTCGTACACAGTATGGCATACATTATGGAACCTATGTTTGAAGCATAGGGAATCCTCTTCATACGCATTTTCTCTTCATCGGTATGAGGAGCCTCCTTTTTAGAAAGGACGATTCCAGATTGCATTGGAACATTTCCACGCTTGGAATTTTCCACACTAAACCTTTTCAATATGGTTTCTATGTGCATAGATTGGGACAATCCCAACAACCTCTTAGAACTATCTCTATAGACCTTTATACCAAGTATATAGGCTGCTTCTCCCAAATCCTTCATGGAGAAGTTTTTGGAAAGCCAAGCTTTCATTGATTGCAACAATGAAGTGTCATTGTCAATCAATAATAGATCATCGACATAAAGTACTAAGAATACGAAATCATTGCCCTATTCCTTTTTGTATATGCATGCTTCCTGTAACGACCCAGAATTTCTGTCATTTGAAATTCGTATATTTAATTGGTTTTAAATATTAACAAGTAAGATTTGTAAGTTGAATAAATTTAATTTCGAATATAGAGATTTAATTGGATAATTAAATCGGCATATAATATTTGAAATTGCAAAAATAATTGAAATCCGAATTAAATGTGTATAAAAATGATTTATAAAGTTCTATTAAATCATATTGGAGGTAGAATGATGTTTGTAAACTTTTAAAATTGAATTAAAAGTTAAATTGTGATAATTGATTATTTTAATATTTAATTGACGACTAAAAATAGTCATTTTTCAAACAGTCTTGGATTTCGACGAAACCAGTTTCATCGGATCCGTAATGTTAAATTATTGTAAGGTTTTAAATTTCGTGTCAATCGGATTTACGGTTTGTCCGGGGCAAGCTGAAACGCATAGAAATTAGTTTAATCGATTTAATTTAAATTGATCGGTTATTTCCGTAACTCGCACATATGATCGAATTGGCTCTCGATACCTATTCCATTGTGTTCGGAACGCGGGTTAAACCTTAGAAACGTCAGCCGGCACGCTTCGTTTGGAGTTCGGAAAATCTCGAGTGAATAGTGTTTTGCAATTTTCTATAAAAGGCCTCCATATTTCATTGTTTTTCACTAAACCCTAAACGAGATTAGGTCAGGCCGCCATTAACGTTCCAACAGCCAGAAAACTTCCATCTTCCTCCTCATTCTTCTTGCAATCCGTCAACCAATTCAAAAAGTTATCAACTACAAAATTATAGAGGGCATCGAGCTCTATAATCTCAACGGTGGAGATCGAAAATCAAGCTATGGATCGACGGCAATCTTCGTTTGAACGACCGGCATTCATTCACGTTTTTCTAGGCAGAGAGTCGACCGAGTTGAATGAGATTCTCGGCATGGGTAGGGCTTGCGAATGGCAATCGAACGATGGTCCTTGATCGACGTCCGATCGTCAATTACTAGGTGCGGCATTCGAAAATTGAACGTGATGATGGGTTTGATTTCGTTGAACGAAACCTGGAAGGGGAAGAAGAATATGAGTGGCCCAGATCTCATCAAGCTGAACGTAAGGCTATGGATGATAAAGGTTTAAAAGAAAAATTAAAATAAAAGTTGTAAATTAATATATATAATAATTCGTACAATGTTTAAAATGCTCTAACTTTTTGATACGAGGTCGAAAACTGACGAAACGACTTGCGTTTGGTTCGTTTCGATGAGCACTACGCAATGGAGCTGGTTTGGAGTTGTTTGGAGCTAGTGATAATTTCAGGTAAAATTAAATGCTTGTTTAATTTTATTCGGAACAAACACTGCAACCGTTATTGAAAGCAAGGTGAGAACTCCTTACTCAATCGAATTGTGTTTCGATTTAAATTTTAAATAGTTAGATTTTAAATTGCTTGATTGTGTGATTGGATGATGATTGTTATTGGATGTGTTGAAATAGACCCTATACGCCGCATATTAAACGGAGGTTATTATATTAAAAACATATACCGCGATATTCCACCTTGAAGTGGAATTGGTATTATGTATGTATTTGGAGTTGATTTCCCGCATTATATAGCGGATGAGACCCTATTGCGCTGCATAATAGCAGATAGTATTTTATAAATCCCATATACCGTGATATTCCACCTCGAAGTGGAATTAGTATTGTGCTAACATCTGTGGATGCAGGGAAACAGGTTGGAGGGATACAACTAGATTCCTCAAACATTTGAAATTATTTCATATGTTGTGTGTTGATTATTTATAATCTCTATGTGATTATCTTTGTGATTGAGACTGTTGAAGGCTATAGGTTGGCCGAATATATTTTTGGTATCCTTGGATACCGAAAATTAATAAAAATTGGATTTTTGAAAATTCAAGTTGAAAGTTTATTTTAAAATTTATTTTTGAGAATTGGATAAATTAAAAAGAAGTTTTAAAAGATAAAGTTATTTTTGAACCATATTGAATTAAATTTCAAATTTTGGGAAAAAGGGCTTAGTAAAGGGATTTTTAATAATATTATTTATAAGTTGAAGAATTTATTTAAAATTTTGGATTTTTAAATAGATTTGAAGAGATAAAGAAATTTATTTTAAAGAGGAAATAATTTGGAAATTCGTTGAAAATTTGATTTGGTGTTTTGAAATAAATTTGAAAATCAATTTGTAATTAATTGATTATTAATTTACCATAACTAGTAAAATTTATTCATAGAAATTTACCTGATTTAAATTAGTCAGATAATTAAAGTAATCCTACTTATGGATGTTTGAATCGTATTGGATGTTTAATTATTTGATATCCCAAATATGTGATGCTTTGTGATATATCTTGTTCTGTGTTGTGATTTGTGATCTATTTATCTATGATATGAATATCTATGATCTGTGAATTAAAGATAAGCGTTATAGTTTATACCGCTTATCAACTATATTTCTATGTTTTGATCTGTGATGGTTGAATGTTGTTGCACTATTGTGTTAAACCCCTAGACTACACCATACACACACCAATGTGGATTTCACGTGGAAATCGGTTAAGTCACAGATTTTTATCAATTTTGAAAATTGAATTCTTGAATTCTTGAATCCAAAAGAGTTTTGGAATTGAAATTTGAAGTTTTTGAAAATTAGTTTCAGAAATAAGAGTTATTTTAAATAACTTAATAAAATTGGAATTTAAATCATTTGATTTAAATTTTGAATTCAATACTTGAAATTGAATTCAATGATTTGGGAACTATGGTCTAAAAGAATGTACAAGTTATAAAAGGTGTTTATATGGGTTTTTAACCATTTAAAAATATGGTTTTGGAAATTTAAATTTAAATCCAAGATTTGTACTTGGATGGCTTTAACCCGTGTAATTGTAACCAGTTTTTCCCAAAACGAAAACTATATGTTTTTAAATAATAATAGCTTTCATAAAGTGAAAAGATTTCCAATTTGTATCGAAACATTTCAAGTTGAAAAGAAATTGTGAATAGTTTGGAAAAACTATGAATTAACCTTTGTGAAGATGATTAAGATTTATTTTGAAATTAAGGAAGATTTTAAAAGGTGTATCTTTTATATTATAAAAGACTTGAATTGTGAATAGTTTTGAAAGCTATAAGTTAAATCTTGATTTAAAGATTTAATGGGTTAATCCAATTGAAATGGAAAATGATTTGGGAATCTGTGAATGAATCTTTGTGAAATGGGGTAAACTTTGTGAAGTAAATCTTTTTGTTTAAAGATTTAAAATGGTAATTTGTTTAAACCATTTAAAGGAAAAGGTTTGGGTAATAAGTTGTGACTTAATTGAAATCCCAATATCCATATGTTTTGAAATATTGTGCTCACTATTCGGATTAGCCGGGAGAGGAACTTTGTGTCATATAACCCATTCCGAATAAGTGATATGACGATATGGATAACATTTGAAGACCGGTGGTGAAGACCGGGTATTTGTGAAAACGATTGGATGACCTATCGATTGTCTCTACACCGTTAGCTACGGTATAGAGATTTCCTTTGTGAAGGGAAGTTCGATCGGGATTGTGAATACCCGGATTGTAAGGGCTTCTTTGGAAATGCCTTCGGTTCTGTTCGAACCCGGAACAGACTTGTATGGTTACATGTCTGACATTACACTTTGAGATATAAAGCAGATTTCTTTCAAATACATTTCTGTTGGTGGCGGAGAATTTATTCTCTTAGCTTAACACCCTTCTCTGAGACGCACGAGCTCAGAGGTTATGTAGTTGAAGGTAATTAGCGATATAATCCCAATTTGGTAATGTGGCATGCTGAGTGTTGCTGTGTGATGATTATTTATTGATCATTTGTTGATCAAAGCGTGGCTTTGTGAAAAAGCGTAGCTTTGTGGACAAGACCTCTTCGGACCTCATAACCCGGAAATGGTCGAAACAGGAATGATGCCGCAAGGTTATGAGGGTCGCTCCCTTTATGGTATGTCATTTCCTTCTGGAAAAGGGTGGTATCAGGTATGGAGCCCTGGTATTTAACCTATGTGGTTTCTCCAATCTCATTTACTCTATGATTGTAGCTGTGTGATCGAGGCACCTCGGATAAAGGTCCCAAAGGACTGGGGGGTGGCATATTCGTGTAGTAGTTACCTAGTGTAAGAGGTAACCCGGCCTTGTGTTGGCATAGAGCAGGTTGACTCTCGGGACGTCCCGCCAGAGGCATACCGATTGGCAGTAGGAAGTTCCTTAGCCTGACCATTTGTTGGAAATCCAAAGAAACAATACGAGCCCTTTACGATTGCAGTTGTATAACTTGTCTCCTCAGGCGGCAACTATAGCAGGCATAATATAATGGTACCTATGCTGGCTAAGATTTATATTGTATTTTCGAAATGTTTTCACACTTTGCACTAGTAATAATATCAAAAGAGTTTTCTTTTGCGTAGTAAGCATGTTTGACTATCATAAGAAGAAATCTCCTCCAAGTCTGCGATTGCATTGTGTGTGTGGTGGGAGGTCTTATGGTAGTTTCATTTTCCAAAAGCATTGCGGATTTCAATGTTTAAAATTCTTTTGTTGTTGTTTTAAAGATAAACTGTTTTAGTTCTCACACCAGTCCCATGACTGACCTGGAGTTTATTGTTCCCTTCCTAAACTCTGGGTGCCCATAATTTTCCACACGGGTAGCCTAGAGTCAGGTTATCAAGTCATTATGGATTTCAGGAGGCTGTGGAGCTCAGTGGCGAGCTGGATGGCGAGGCGTATCACATGTATATGATATTATTATTCCACTGTGTATTCTGTATGAGGACAAGTTTATATAACTGTCCATTGATGTATGGTGTTGTATATTGTTGTTGTACACTCTGATGATGATGTAATGTATAAATTGATATAGTTCTTTATTTTAAAGATTATTCATTGATCTATTATATGTTGTTCCGCCGCGATATGTGAGATTCTGATATTGTTTCTGTTGTTTCTTCTTTCTTTCTTTCAGTCTTCTTCTACCTCTTCTTTTTAACCATAACAATTCGGTTTTCCGGCATTCGATTGCTCGGCAGTTGATATAGTGGACATATTAATGTCGATTTTTGAGCGTCGAAAAGTCAAGTCGTTACATGTGGTATCAGAGCATTTGGTTAAGCGATAACCTTGGCTCTGTTAGGTGTTACTCATTAGAGATAGAGTCAGTACTACTCTAGGATGAGTGTGAGTGTAATAATAGATATGTGCGCGTATTTGTTAGTGAATATGAAATTGTTTTGTATTGTGTTGACTTATCGGTTGAGTGTTTATGGATTCTGGTCGGTGAAGTCTAGCTAACTGTATCAATAGGGGTTTCTAAACTCTTGAACGAGATAATCTGATATGGTATGGTTTTAAATTGGGTAAATGAAATAATTTTACCTCAATTATATTTTGTATATAAAGAAATAATTTTTCAGAAATTGTTGAGGTGTATATAAATTAATTGTTTGGTTGTTGAAAATGTAAGAATATATATGAGATAATAAAAGTTGTTTGAATAATCTAAATAAAAACAACAATTGTAAAAGAATGAAGTATATAAGCAAATGAATTATTAAGTATGGAATTATAATTAATATGATTTACAATTGTGAAATAATCTTGTATAAATAAAGTAAAATAGTGAAATTATATGAGAAAAAGGTTTATAAATGTGATTTATAAATAAAAGGAAATTTTTGAAAGAATATTAAGCACTGAATTCACTACTGTCGCTGGGAAATAATAAGGGTGATGACTGCAGCATCATCAGTATCATTTTCGAGTTCTATGTGATTGATTTGCTACCATAGTAAATTGAAAAAAAATTGAAGTTTTGTTGTGATAAACAGATTTGAAATTAAAATCCAAGTTGTAATTGACGAATATAAGTAGAAATGAGTTTTGAACTTATAATATGAGATAATAAATTCAGCTTTGGTAAAGTTAAATAAATTAAATCAGTTTTGAATTGGATTAGATAAGTGATTGTAATATGAATTTGGAAGATTAATAAATAAGTTGTATAACTTATAAAATGAGTGAATGTAAGCAAAACCAATTGTAAAAGAAATGGTTAAACAATTTTGTTAAGCAAAACGAGATATGAATTTGAATAAGTGATGAAATTTGACTTTGGTAAAAGTTAAATAGAATTTACTTTAGAATGAAATGTTGTGATGGAATATAACTTAAGTAATGTTGAATGAAGTTGATTTTGGTATCGAAGTTAAAATAACAAGGTGAATTAAATGGATGTGAACTTGAGTTATATAAAGGAGATTCAATCTTATTTGTAAAATGAATTAGCAATTGAATTAATAAATGGATTGAATGTTAACCAATCTAATGTAAATGAATTGATATGGAATAATGGATATAAGTGTTAAGTCGTTAAAAGCTAATAAATTGGAAATTCAATGAAAGCCAATTTAATATTAAACCAATTGGAATTAAAAATGTTGAACCAAATTGAATGTGAAGTAAAGTAAATTGAATGAATTTGGTTATGTTGATTATGATTTGGTTGTTAGATGATTGTTAATTGATTGTATAGAAATTCATGTGTAATTGAATTAATCAAATGGAAAGCTAACGTACGAAAGCTATGTAATTGAATCCAAATTGAAAGTGAACCAACTTGAATTTAAATTAGTGAATGTAAACTAATTGAAAATGAAGAAATGAATGTCGTTGTATATGAATTGGTTGTAAACAATTACAAGTGATGTCAAAATTATATAAGTTGCTTATAAACCTTGTTTAGTATGCATTTCTTTTAATATGCATGTGTTGTAGTTGTTTAAATGAGTAAATTGTTAATAACTTTATATATATGTCACTTACATGTTTAAATTGAGTAAGTATAGGTGTCGTGGCTGCCGTTCGGTTGGTTGGGTCGCGCTAAAATGCATAATATATAACTGCTTTGCTTAAAAATGCTAAAAAGGTACGCCTATGCAATAAAAATAGGAAATATGAACTGTTTTTCTGTTTACAGACCGTGTGGGTCGATGTATATATATTTATATCTATTGTGATTTTGCGAAAGCTCCTCCGTACAAAGGAGACTCTGCCAAAATTTTCCGTAAATTTTGGGAGTTAGAAAATTTTTGAACTTTTGGAAATTTTTTGTTAACGGAAAGTCGTTTTCCCAAATTATAATAAAACGTAGGAATTGAACTAGAAAATGGAAACCATTGTTTTGGTCGAGGTTAAAGGTTTTGGAAAAGGTGAATATAAAATTTTCACTAAGTGGATTTTTGAAAAGTTAATGGATTTGGGGCATTTTTCTTACTTTGCAATTTCGAGGACGAAATTCTTTTAAGGGGGGAAGATTGTAACGACCCAGAATTTCTGTCATTTGAAATTCGTATATTTAATTGATTTTAAATATTAACAAGTAAGATTTTTAAGTCGAATAAATTTAATTTCGAATATAGAGATTTAATTGGATAATTAAATCGACATATAATATTTGAAATTGCAGAAATAATTGAAATCCGAATTAAATGTGCATAAAAATGATTTATAAAGTTATATTAAATCATATTGGAGTTAGAATGATGTTTGTAAACTTTTAAAATTGAATTAAAGGTTAAATTGTGATAATTGATTATTTTAATATTTAATTGACGACTAAAAATAGTCATTTTTCAAACAGTCTCGGATTTCGACGAAACCGGTTTCACCGGATCCGTAATGTTAAATTATTGAAAGGTTTTAAATTTCGTGTCAATCGGATTTACGGTTTTTCCGGGGCAAGATGAAACGCATAGAAATTAGTTTAATCGATTTAATTTAAATTTGATCGGTTATTTCCGTAACTCGCACATATGATCGAATTGGCTCTCGATACCTATTCCATTGTGTCTGGAACGTGGGTTAAACCCTAGAAACGTCAGCCGACATGCTTCATTTGGAGTTCGGAAAATCTCGAGTGAATAGTGTTTTGCAATTTTCTATAAAAGGCCTCCATATTTCATTGTTTTTCACTAAACCCTAAACGAGATTAGGTCAAGCCGCCATTAATGTTCCAACGGCCAGAAAACTTCCGTCTTCCTCCTCGTTCTTCTCGCAATCCGTCAACCAATTCAAAAAGTTATCAACTACAAAATTATAGAGGGCATCGAGCTCTATAATCTCAACGGTGGAGATCGAAAATCAAGCTACGGATCGACGGCATCTTCGTTTGAACGACCGGCATTCATTCACGTTTTTCTAGGAAGAGAGTCGACCGAGTTGCACGAGATTCTTGGCATGGGTAGGGCTCGCGAAGGGCAATCGAACGATGGTCCTTGATCGACGTCCGGTCGTCAATTACTAGGGGTGGCGTTCGAAAATTGAACGCGATGATGGGTTTGATTTCGTTCGAACGAAACCTGGAAGGGGAAGAAGAACGTGAGCGGCCCAGATCTCATCAGGCTGAACGTATGGCTGTGGATGATAAAGGTTTAAAAGAAAAATTAAAATAAAAGTTGTAAATTAATATGTAATAATTCGTACAATGTTTAAAATGCTCTAACTTTTTGATACGAGGTCGAAAACTGACGAAACGACTTGCGTTGGGTTCGGTTCGATGAGCACTACGCAATTGAGCTAGTTTGGAGTTGTTTGGAGCTAGTGATAATTTTGGGTAAAATTAAACGCGTGTTTAATTTTATTCGGAACAAACACTACGACCGTTATTGAAAGCAAGGTGAGAACTCCTCACTCAATCGAATTGTGTTTCGATTTAAATTTTAAATAGTTAGATTTTAAATTGCTTGATTGTGTGATTGGATGATGATTGTTATTGGATGTGTTGAAATAGACCCTATACGCCGCATATTAAGCGGAGGTTATTATATTAAAAATATATACCGCGATATTCCACCTTGAAGTGGAATTGGTATTATGTATGTATTTGGAGTTGATTTCCCGCATTATTTAGCGGATGAGACCCTATTGCGCCGCATAATAGCGGATAGTATTTTATAAATCCCATATACCACGATATTTCACCTCGAAGTGGAATTGGTATTGTGCTAACATCTGTGGATGCAGGGAAACAGGTTGGAGGGATCCAACTGGATTCCTCAAACATTTGAAATTATTTCATATGTTGTGTGTTGATTATTTATAATCTATGTGTGATTATCTTTGTGATTGAGATTGTTGAAGGCTATAGGTTGGCCGAATATATTTTTGGTATCCTTGGATACCGAAAATTAATAAAAATTGGATTTTTGAAAATTCAAGTTGAAAGTTTATTTTAAAATTTATTTTTGAGAATTGGATAAATTAAAAAGGAGTTTTAAAAGATAAAGTTATTTTTGAACCATATTGAATTAAATTTCAAATTTTGGGAAAAAGGGCTTAGTAAAGGGATTTTTAATAATATTATTCATAAGTTGAAGAATTTATTTAAAATTTTTGATTTTTAAATAGATTTGAAGAGATAAAGAAATTTATTTTAAAGAGGAAATAATTTGGAAATTCGTTGAAAATTTGATTTGGTGTTTTGAAATAAATTTGAAAATCAATTTGTAATTAATTGATTGTTTATTTACCATAACTAGTAAAATTTATTCATAGAAATTTACCTGATTTAAATTAGTCAGATAATTAAAGTAATCCTACTTATGGATGTTTGAATCATATTGGATGTTTAATTATTTGATATCATAAATATGTGATGCTTTGTGATATATCCTAATCTATGCTGTGATTTGTGATCTATTTATCTATGATATGAATATCTATGATCTGTGAATCAAAGATAAGCGTTATAGTTTATACCGCTTATCAACTATATTTCTGTGTTTTGATCTGTGATGGTTGAATGTTGTTGCACTATTGTGTTAAACCCCTAGACTACACCATACACACACCAATGTGGATTTCACGTGGAAATCGGTTAAGTCATAGATTTTTATCAATTTTGAAAATTGAATTCTTGAATCCAAAATAGTTTTGGAATTGAAATTGGAAGTTTTTGAAAATGAGTTTCAGAAATAAGAGTTATTTTAAATAACTTAATAAAATTGGAATTTATATCATTTGATTTAAATTTTGAATTCAATACTTGAAATTGAATTCAATGATTTGGGAACTATGGTCTAAAAGATTGTACAAGTTATAAAAGGTGTTTATATGGTTTTTAACCATTTAAAAATATGGTTTTGGAAATTTAAATTTAAATCCAAGATTTGTACTTGGATGGCTTTAACCTGTGTAATTGTAACCAGTTTTTCCCAAAACGAAAACCATATGTTTTCAAATAATAATAGCTTTCATAAAGTGAAAAGATTTCCAATTTGTATCGAAACATTTCAAGTTGAAATGAAATTGTGAATAGTTTGGAAAAACTATGAATTAACCTTTGTGAAGATGATTAAGCTTTATTTTGAAATCAAAGAAGATTTTAAAAGGTGTATCTTTTATATTATAAAAGACTTGAATTGTGAATAGTTTTGAAAGCTATAAGTTAAATCTTGATTTAAAGATTTAATGGGTTAATCCAATTGAAATGGGAAATGATTTGGGAATCTGTGAATGAATCTTTGTGAAATGGGGTAAACTTTGTAAAGTAAATCTTTTTGTTTAAAGATTTAAAATGGTAATTTGTTTAAACCATTTAAAGGAAAAGGTTTGGGTAATAAGTTGTGACTTAATTGAAATCCCAGTATCCATATGTTTTAAAATATTGTGCTCACTATTCGGATTAGCCGGGAGAGGACCTTTGTGTCATATAACCCATTCCGAATAAGTGATATGACGATATGGATAACATTTGAAGACCGGTGGTGAAGACCGGGTATTTGTGAAAACGATAGGATGACCTATCGATTGTCTCTGCACCGTTAGCTACGGTATATAGATTTCCTTTCTGATGGGAAGTTCGATCGGGATTGTGAATACCCGGATTGCAAGGGCTTCTTTGGAAGTGCCTTCGGTTCTGTTCGAACCCGGAACAGACTTGTATGGTTACATGTCTGACATTACACTTTAAGATATAAAGCAGATTTCTTTCAAATACATTTCTGTTGATGGCGGAGAATTTATTCTCTTAGCTTAACACCCTTCTCTGAGACGTACGAGCTCAAAGGTTATGTAGTTGAAGGTTATCAGCGATATATTCCCAATATGGTAATGTGGCATGCTGAGTGTTGCTGTGTGATGATTATTTATTGATCATTTTTTGATCAAAGTGTGGCTTTGTGAAAAAGCGTAGCTTTGTGGACGAGACCTCTTCGGACCTCACAACCCGGAAATGGTCGAAATAGGAATGATGTGGCAAGGTTATGAGGGTCGCTCCTTTTAGGGTATGTCATTTCCTTCTGGAAAAGGGTGGTATCAGGTATGGAGCCCTGGTATTTAACCTATGTGGTTGCTCCAATTTCATTTACTCTGTGATTGTTGCTGTGTGATCGAGGCACCTCGGATAAAGGTCCCAAAGGACCGGGGGGTGGCATATTCGTGTAGTAGTTACCTAGTGTAAGAGGTAACCCGGCCTTGTGTTGGCAGAGAGCAGGTTGACTCTCGGGACGTCCCGCTAGAGGCGTACCCATTGGCAGTAGGAAGTTCCTTAGCCTGACCATTTGTTGGAAATCCAAAGAAACAATACGAGCCCTTTACGATTGCAGTTGTATAACCTGTCTCCTCAGGCGGCAGCTAAAGCAGGCATAATATAATGGTACCTATGCTGGCTAAGATTGATATTGTATTTTCGAAATGTTTTCACACTATGCACTAGTAATAATATGAAAAGAGATTTCTTTTGCGTAGTAAGCATGTTTGACTATCATAAGAAGAAATCTCCTCCAAGTCTGTGATTGCATTGTGTGTGTGGTGGGAGGTCTTATGGTAGTTTCATTTTCCAAAAGCATTGCGGATTTCAATGTTTAAAATTCTTTTGTTGTTGTTTTAAAGATAAACTGTTTTAGTTCTCACACTAGTCCCATGACTGACCTGGAGTTTATTGTTCCCTTCCTAAACTCTGGGTGCCCATAATTTTCCACACGGGTAGCCTAGAGTCAGGTTATCAGGTCATTCTGGATTTCAAGAGGCCGTGGAGCTCAGTGGCGAGCTGGATGGCGAGGCGTATCACTTGTATATGATATTATTATTCCGCTGTGTATTCTGTATGAGGAAAAGTTTATATAACTGTCCATTGATGTATGGTGTTTTATATTGTTGTTGTACACTCTAATGATGATGTAATGTATAAATTGATATAGTTCTTTGTTTTAAAGATTATTCATTGATCTATTATATGTTGTTCCGCTGCGATATGTGAGATTCTGATATTGTTTCTGTTGTTTCTTCTTTCTTTCTTTCTGTCTTCTTCTAACTCTTCTTTTTAACCATAACAATTCGGTTTTTCGGCATTCGATTGCTCGGCAGTTAATATAGTGGACGTATTAATGTCGATTTTCGAGCGTCGAAAAGTCTAGTCGTTACACTTCCTCTGTATTATGATAAAAACCAAACTATTTGATTACTTTATTAAAACAGTTGTTCAAACTCTTTGAAGCCTGTTTAAGTCCACAAGTGGACTTTAACAACTTGCAAGCCTTTCCTTCGCTCCCACTGACCACAAAACCCTCTGGATGCGACCTAATAAATGGTTTCTTCTAAATCACCATTTAGAAAAGCGGTCTTTGCATCCATTTTCATATTTTGTAGTCATAGAATGCAGTGATGGCTAGTATAATCCGAATGGACTTAAGCATTGCTACAGGTGAAAAGGTCTCATCATAATCAACACCTTGAATTTGATGAAATCCTTTGGCAACTAGCCTTGCTTTACAAGTCTCTAGTTTCCCAGCTGCATTTAACTTTATCTTAAAAATCCATCTGCAACCGATAGGTTTGATCTGTTTGTGTATGTCCAATGAAGTCCAAACTTTGTTTTCATACATGGAATCCATTTCTGATTTCATAGCTTCAAGCCAGAGTGTAGAGTCTTACTCTTCGGTGCTTGTTGGAAAGATAGAGGAGTGTTGTCATCTAAGACGCAATCATCCTTCTCGCCATCTATGAGAAAACCATAGTATCTCTCTAATGCACGAGATTCCCTAGTAGACCTTCTAATTGGTTGCGAGTTTTTATATACGGGTAAACTTGGTTCTCCCACTGTTTGGCTTCAGTTTTAGTTTCTGGGATCTCATCCAAGTCTACAACTTCACTGTTAATTTCTTTTGACAGAAATTCCTTTTCCAAAAAGATAGCATGTGTGGAAACAATGACCTTTTGTTCCTCTTTGTTGTAGAAAATATATCCCTTAGAATTTTTAGGATATCCTATAAACTTACACAATGCTGATCTCGCCTCAAGCTTATTAAGGCCAATGTTCTTAACATAACTAGGAAACCCCACACTTTCAAATAATTGAAATGGGGTTTTTTCCTATGCCATATCTCATACGGCAACTTAGGCGCAGATTTAGTGAGCAACAAGTTCAACATATGGACTATGGTTTCTCGCGCATATCCCCAAAAGGATAGAAGTAACTCAGCCTTACTCATCATGGAACGAACCATATCTAATAGGGTTTAGTTCCTTCACTTCGACACATTATTGTGTTGCGAAGTATAGGGTAGAGTAACCTAAGAGATAATTCTATTATCTTTTAAATATTGTTGGAAATCTTGTCCAACATACTCACCTCCTCGATCTGATCGAAGAATCTCAATCTTATGGCCCATTTGGTTTTATACTACATTTTTATATTCGATAAATTTATCATAGACATTGAATTTGCTCTTTATAAGAAACACATATCTTAGTCTCAAGAAATTACCAGTGAAGGTAACAAAGTAAGAACTATTATCTTTGGTAATTATAGGCATAGGGCCACATACATCACTATGTATTAACCCTAAGATTTCATCAACTCATTCATTGCTCCAACTAAAGGGGTGCTTGGTTATTTTACCTTTGAGACATGACTTACATATGCCAAATGATTTTGAATTTATTGACGCTAGAAAACCTTTGGTTTTCAGTTTATGTAGCCGTTTCTTACTAATATGACCTAGCTTACAATGCTAAAGACAACTACCATTTATGTTGTTAGAAGAATTATTCACAGAACACACATAATTAGTATTAATCACATAAATTCCATTTTGAAGAATACCATCACAGATTTTATTTCCATTCAAACTAATGTTTATAACATTATTTGCACAATGAAATATATATCTAGTCTTAGACAGTCTAAACATAGAAATAATCCAACCAATAAAGTCTTTTACAAAATAACAATTATTTAATATAGTACTAATCCACTAGGCAAAACTAGATGATAGTCTCCTAGTGTCGGTGCATCTACTATAGATTCATCAGCAACTTGGACCCTCATTTCTCCTTTTGCCATGCAATGTCAGTTCCTAAGCCCATGTAACGAATTACATATATGAGTACCAGATCCAGTATCTAAAACCCAAGAAAGTTAATTGATTGTAAAAAAAATTTGAATCATAAATGTACCTGATGGAGCCACAGAACCATTCTGCTTCTTTTCCTAACAATCTCCAAGTAGTCAGGACAATTCCTTTTCCAGTGACCTTTCTTATGGTAGTGGTGACATTCACCGTTATCTTCGGTCATTTTACCTTTCTTCTTCTTACCTTCTCATTTCCGCTTCTTCAAAATTTTCGAAGATGATGCAACATCCTTTATACCAAGTATCGCTCCTTGATTATTAGATTGTGACTCTACCAACCTCAACATATCGAGAAGCTCCACGAGATTCATATTTAATTGATTCATGTTATAATTCAGTATGCACGATTCATACCGAGGAGTAAGAATTAAGATCAAGTCTACTTGCAATTCGTTGCTTATTTGTACGTCCAATTGTGAAAGCCTATCAATATAGACTTTCATCATTAGCACATAATCGTCCACTTTCTGTCCTTTGGTCATTTTGATATTGAACAGCTTCTTCATGAGCTTTTACCTTGCAAAACGTGACTGTTCACCAAACAGGACCTTGAGACTGTCAAATATCTCATGGACTGATATGCTGCCTCTACAACGGCTTGTCTAACATTGACAACATGAAAACTTAGGTGATCTCTAGGTCTGACGCCTATTTTTCATAAGCAAGTCATAGTTTGGGGTTTAAAACATCAACCGGTTCCTCTTTGAGTTCTCATGTAATAACAGTCCAAAGGCGCTCATAAGTCAACGCTATTATGATTTCTCTTAGCCTGCCGGTATAGTTAGGTCTACTGAGTTTGTCATTTCAGAAAACAGTTTTGGAGTTGACAATTTTTGCAAGTTTAAGTGGTAGATTATTAAGACAAATCATAATAATATTAGTAAGGTTAAACTATATGTTTCATTTTACTAATAAGCTCCCACTAGTCTTTTATATTTCGTTAAACCCTAAGTCAAAACAAAGAAATCTTTCGACTTCACTAGTAGGTATTAACACTCGTATGCCTTGGAATTTTGACCTTAAGGAAAGCTCAATAAATCATACTTCCATATATAATGGACAACTCCTTATCGATTGTATCATATACAACTCCTAACCCATGATACCTTGTCCTAATCCACCTTTACCTTGAGGAAAGCTCAAATAAAGTTAGAATATTCACTCGGACCTACCATTTTGCAAAGGCCTAAGTGTAATGCACATACCTTGAGCAAAGCTCAATAAATATGTGCAGTTATCTTACCTTGTCTATTCAATATATTAATAGTACTACACATAACGTCCTTAGCTTGAGGAAAGCTCAACAATTAAAGTGTATGCAAGTAATCTATTAATATATAAATAGTAGAGAATGACATTTCATAATCTTTAATATATTATATTGAGTGATATCGACTTATGAAATAATGTAATTCTTATGAACTATCCTTGTGATTCAAGTGTCGGACACATTAGAAATCACGGTATATGTACGATCACGTATGTATTTATTCCTTAAGTCTAATTTGGGTTTCTTTAATATTCCACCTTTAGTTTATACATTCATATTATATATTATTATATAACTTTTATATTTCATATTACTTATATAATAGTCTTATGTATAATATTATATTAATTAAATCATATTTAATTAATTTTAATTAACTAACATTTTAATTAATTTTATATTGATATAACTTTATATTTAATATTTATATATACTATAACTTTTATAGTATAACACATATATCATATACATGTGTATATTATTTAATTAATTAACCTTTTAATTAATTAGTTAATTTAATTAAACTATTTTAATTAAATAATTAAATAATTTTAATTTCAAAAATCATTATTTATACATACATGCATATTTATGGTATCTTAAATATTTTAAAATCATAACATTTATCATAATATATTATACATGCATATACATTGTATTAATTAACTTATTAATTAATTTAATTAATTAATCATATTAATAATTTTACAATTTTCGAAATTTATTTTATATTATTTTTCAAACATTTTAAAAAATTATATTATATTATAACTTTTATAATAGTTTATATCTTATTTTAAATTTAACTTTTCAATTTAAAATCTTAAACATTTTTTAAATTTTCGAACAATTTTGAAAATTAGCCTAAGGCCCAATTCAAATTGGGCCTCTTCTATTAGGGGCGGCCTTTGGGCTGTGAGCTTAATTGTTAACCATAACATGACTAATTTAAACCGCGTAGGTTATTGATTCTGATACTACTGTTAGAACTGGACTAGCCCGCAACAAAAGTTATGGATGAATTTCAAAAATTTAACCTATAGGATCTTTATTAGGCTTATAATGTCTAATTTATTTAGAACATTTCTAAATTAAATTTAAATAAAAACATATTTCTAGTTTAAATTTATAAATTACTGATAGAAATTTATTTAATTTGTTTTCAATTTGTATATAAATATACATATGTGTATGTGTGTGCATGTGTAATATAATATTCCATGCATGGTATAACATGCCCATATATAAATGTTGGGATTTATATTGCAATGGACATGTTAGCTCATCCTATATGTATTGTATATTGTCCAAATATGTCGATATATGTATACTTGTTATATACAAAACCAAGTGTGTGTGTATGTATGTATGTATGTATGTATATTATGAGAGAATGGTTTTCTCTCCCATGGGGAGAGAAACTACCAGTGGCGATTCAAGAATTAGTAAATAATTTTTTAAATTTGTACTAATTTCCTATTATCAAAATGATAGGCGAGGTCTGGAAAGCACGTTCTTCAATATCATACTCCCGATGTGCAATTATAATGGCAAAATCGAGTTTCTAATTGTACATTCAAATTCCGATTCGAGAGGAATTAATTGCTCCAGAACATATTTCAAGGAAATATTTTGAGCAAAAGGCGTCCTTATCAGTTCTTCGTGTCATTCATGTTATTTCAATTAAAATCTAAGTTTTCTTCCTGGAAAGGGGAACCAAATCTATGCAAACCCTAAGAGACGCGCTTAACAGCCTTGATATCGATGATTGTCTTTAAGGGGAATAACCACCATGATGGAATAGTCTAATCATCAGGGAAAATCGAATACTATTGGTATGAGTTTTTTATTCTACATGAACCTTTTATTTGTAGATTCAAAATAAGGAATATCATTGGCTAAACGAGAATTTCTTGGGGTCTTTTAGAGTTTGAATCTCTTGCCAAAGTTTGGGTTAAAGGTTGGTTTCATACCAACGGTTGGTATGATGAATGAGTTAAGGTTGACTGAGTATCTTCATGGTAGAGTTTCCTTTAGCGATTTGACCATGAACAACACACGTTCAATCATGTTTTTTAAGACATAGGGAGGCTCGAGTTCGACTGGCCTAAGGCCAGAGGTACGTGGTGGAGAGAGCTACGTCGTGGTGGTTGTGGATCGTCGTCTAGGCGAGTGAGTTGGCCGCGGGAATCAATGGATGGCGTGCGTATATGGGTTCGATCAGCTGGAAGCTTGCCTAGACACGAACGAGAAGAAGAGATTAACAACCGTGATTTATTTAAGGTTTTAAAAAAAGGAATTGTAAATTTATTATATAATAATTCGTGCAATCTTCTAAAATTCATATCTTTGTCATACGAGGTCCGTTTCACACGAAACGAATTGCGTTGGGTTCGTATTGTCGAGCACTACATTTTAGAAATTGATTGGAGCTAGTGAAAATTTTTGTTAAAATTATACGCTCGTTTAATTTTAATTGGAATAAATCGCTATAACGACGACTGCAAGCAAAGTGAGTACATCTCACTCTCTCTGTCTTGCTTATATTTTTATATAAGTGAGAATAAATTTATTTATGATGAATGATGATTGTTTGGATGATATATGATATTATATATATATATATATTGGTTGGTTGGATATATTCCGGCATATTTTAGCGGATGAGACCCTATACGTTCCCGTGTATGAGCGGATGACCCTTTGTACGTGCGTCTGCCTCAAAGAGGACATTGTATATATTTTCTCATATGTATATTTGTTACAGGTGACAGGTTGGAGGGATCCAACTGGATTCCTCACCATTGTTGATTTTATTTACAGATATTGTTATATATGCTATTATTATGTGATATATGATGTTTGGATGCCATGATTGATATGATTGATGTGAATTCCCTTATTTAGCGCTTTTGCAGCATTGGCCATATTTTGGAAATTTAAAAATATTAAAATGATGATTTCAATTTAAAAAGGATTTCAAAGTGATTTTAAAAATGTATATGTTTTAATAATTTTTGAATTAAAGAAATGGATTTATTTTAAAAAGTTATAATTTTTACGTTATAAAAATTATGGTTTTGTGAAATATAATCAGAATGTGATTTTTGAAATATGAAGTTAACTATTTTGTTAAAATAAGTCAAAATGAGAATTTTGAATTTATTATAAATGGTTTATTTATAAGATTTATAACATTGTTAAAATAATTTAAATTGGGATTTTGAACTTATTATTAATGGTTTATATATATAAGATTTATAAAATTGATATTTTATAAATAAAAAAGTAATGGCATTATAAATGAGTTTTGTAAGTGTTAAAATGAAGTTATAGTTGAATCTTTTAAGTCAATAAGATTTATAAATTTATGAATTTACAAAAAGAATGAATTTGGTAAGAGAATTATATTCACAATTTTGGACAGTGAATAATCCTTTAAATTAAATGTGTAGAAGTAATGAATTTAGTAAGAGAATTATTCACAATTTTGGACAGTGAATAATCCTTTAAATTAAATGTGTAGAAGTAATGAATTTGGTAAGAAAATTATATTCACGATTTTGGACAGTGAATAATCTTTTAAATTAAATGTGTAGAAGTAATGAATTTGGTAAGAAAATTATATTCACGATTTTGGACAGTGAATAATCTTTTAAATAAAATGGATGTTTTTGGAAAGTGATATTATAAAATGGAGTTTAATGGTTTGAAAATAAGATGATTTGTGAATTTACTTATTATTAAAATAACTATATGAAAATGTTTTCCAAATATCCAATAAGTGGAATGGTTTTGAATATTATCTTTTTAAAGATAATTTGAAGTAAATAATTGGAAAGTGATTTGATTTATAAACGATTAATAAAAATCAGGCCCAGTGATTACTTAATTGCTAGATTTTATTTGTTGCTTTGATAGTTAAATAACCGACTATAAAATTTGGCCATTTTTAGTTTCTCAACTTGATGTGTGGAAACTAATTAGTCGTACACTTAGTATGTGACTGACTGTGTAGGCTTGATTATCGTTTGCGTTGAGAATGTTGATTCGTGTAGTGCGTAGTGATTACTCCAATCCATTGAGCTTCCTTCTTGGCCGAAGGATAGCAAGTTGAAAGTTGGAGACGTGATAAGTCTATGAGACTTAGTTTGTATGTGAGGTTGAGAATCGCTTTTGCGTTGTTGGTGCGAAGAGACCTGGATCAGATTTATCTGAAAACCACTTCAGACCAACATATATGCGACGATTATGCAGGTTGGTCGATGATATTGATATTTAGGATTTTCAAAGTGAAGGACTGCTTGTTGATCATTTGGGGTTAAAATCCCAATATACATATAGTAGCAGTAGTCTCTTCGTTATGAAATATCCAATGCAAGGACTATTCGCTACTAATCCTAGGGATTTCCCAATAGGATGTGGTAGAAAAGTACCTTCGATTTGTCCTGTTCCTGGACAACTTGTATGGATGAGTGTCTGACATTCATTTCTAAGATTATGTACATTGGTTTTTACAAACGTACATCATGTGGTGGTGGAGAAGGCAACTTCTCTTAGCTTAACACCCTCCTTGAGACGTACAAGCTCAAGGGTTGTATTTTTGTGGAAGGCAATTAGTAGTAAACGGAAATGGCAATGTGGCATTCGAAGATAATGTGATATGTGATATGTGATATGTGAAAGGTAATCGATACCTCTTTGGCCTCACTCCCCGGAAAATGATTGAAATAGGGATAGAAGCAGCAAGGCTATAATGGGTTGCTTCCATTAAGAGATGTCATCACTCTTATAGATATATCTTTACACACTATGATGTCGTGTATCTGATTATTGTTGATGTATGCTTATGGCCATGGATTTTAGATCGGTAACGACCGGAGTGATGACATATTCGGTACTATCCAGGGATCGGTAGGCCGGCCTTGTTTTGGTTTAGGCGCCCAATATCTGGACCCTAGGTACATCCCTCTAGAGGTGTACTGAGTTTTCGAAAAGGTAGTCCCTTTACCTAGTCATTTGTATGGAATCCAAAATCCACTACGTGCCTGCCATTTTGTTTTGTCGAGCCTAGTATTGCTGGAATTTAATATTGGTAACAATTTCAGCTATTTAATTTATTATTTGTATAATAGACACTATTGTAATATAACATGATTTGGTATGAAATGGTTTTGGTTATCGTAAGGGAAAAACCCATCCGTGTTTATGTGTGGGTGTGTCTTACGAGATACCTTTTGTTTTGATAAAGGAAAAGTTTTGATAACTTTATAAATTCAGTTGAGATGTGTTTGTCTCACGCTGGTTTACCAGACTGATCCAGGCATTTTCCTTTTCAATGCTCGGGTCAAACCGAGTATATTTAGAGGTTCAGATTTGGTGCTTTTGGAGCTTCAGCAGGTGAGCTGGAGATCTTATGTCATATACATGTATCTGTTTATTATTCCGATGCATTGCATTGTTGTTGTTGTAAATTGTCAGCATTTGTGAGGACAGGTTATTATAACTGTCCAAGTTGATGATTACTTATTGTGTACTCTGATATGGATTTATGTATATTAGAGTTTCTCTTTGAAAAGATTATTGATCTATATTATATGTTATTCCGCTGCGATGTGAGCTTCTGTATTGTTTTGGATTTGCTTCTCTCTTCTTCTCTTCTCTTCTTCTTTCTTCTCACCCTCTCTTTTCTTTCTCATGATCATCTGCAATCGGTGTGCTTTGGGTCGGACACGCGTGGTTTGGTGTCGGATTTAGAGGGTGCCGAGTGCGGGTCGTCACAAGTTAGTAAGTTAAACCAAGTTTTAAATGGTTAAACATACATTCTAGGTGAGATAAATTTGATTTTTCGTATGTAGTGGAGTATTATAAAAATATGAACTTAAGTTATAAAATGTTTATAAACTTGAAGTTATGTTTTTATGAAATATTCATAAATGATTTTAGTACTAACGATATACTATTGGTGTAAATGAATGTGTTAAAAGGATATTGGTAAGTCAAGAAACTAATAGGATAAATACGCAAGTTATATGTAGATCATTTATTCGCATGTTAATCCTTGATCTAGTATTTGAGTATATGATTTCGAGGTGATTTACATCGGTCCAATTGAGGATTTTTCACTCAATTCTTAACGGTGAACACTTGATATAGATTCTTGATATAATCCTGAAGTTTTTTATCATAGTATATGGCTATATAAGAAGAATGGAGGTTTCTAACCAAGGAACTTGATCAGAGTCAATACTAGAGAGGTCAAGTGATCTATACTAGTTTGGATGTGAAATGATGTGATCTAGAAAGTGATCGAAATTGATATTGCGTACAGATGGTCCATCAATATCGTACGGGCTTTAGTATATGCATACTATGTTTTTTTGGCTTATGTAGAGTTTAGGGGATGACTCTTTGATTTGTTATGAGGTAGCATGAATAATTGATTAAGTAATGACCCGAGGTTGCTGAGCATAAGGTACGCTTAGTAAGTTATTTATCGTCCTTGTGTGATAAGAGGATTTTTGAACATGGGAAATCCGTAGGCTATCGTTGCTAGTGATTATAAATAATGTTAAGTATTTCTATATGACTGTTTACTTTTGTTGCTTATGTCAAAATTACGGGGATGAAATATTTTAAGTGGGGGAGAATGTAACGAATCAGAATTTCAAACACTTCGTATTTAAATATCTGAATTACTTAAATATTTGAATCTTGAATTAAATGTGATCAAAGTGATTTAATAACATTATTAACTCCCTTTTAAGTAATTACTATTGATGGTATACTTGTTATAGGAAAATGTTTACAAATATATACATATATTTCAAAGAAATATCGAAAATCGTTTTATCGATAAACAACTTTTTACTGAATAGAATTTGTTCAAACTTTTTTTACATACACTAGAACACTTAGGAAATCATTAATATGAAATAAAAAATATTTTCCATTTATGGAAAATAAAATATTGATGATGTTATGCACGATGTATTGGATAGATATTTGCATTAGGGTAAAAGGGTAATTTGCTAAGGAAAATGAGGTTTAATGTAAAAAACATTCAAGGCACATAGGGGGTGCTTGTTGTCCTTTAACACTTTATAATTTTCAAAGACTTCAAAATAAATAAAAGATAAAAAATGATGGAAGTGGATTAGCACTAATCCACTTTGTTCTTCACTAATCTTTCTCTAATTAGTTCAAATCTTCTCCAAACTTCACTAAAATTTCACCAATGCCTTTGATCACCATAGAAAGCAAGGATTTAAAGACAAAGGTGGAAAAGTATGGAAGAAATGGGGGATCTTGGGTTTGTCCGTGAGCAATGTTGAGGAGGAGTGGTGATGCCTTGTTGTTTTGATGATAAAGGTTTTATCTTTGGAAGATTGAGTATGGTAGGAGGTGTTCGTGGTTTGTTTGTGATTGAGCTTGTGTTTGGCTTGGATTTGGATGAGTTATCTCATTATCTTGTATGTATATATTATGTGTATATATCTGTGTGTGTATGTGCAAATATAAAGTTAAAATGACATTAACTAATTAAAGTTATAAACTTTGGACCCTCTTGCTTTTGAAAGAAAATGACAACTTTATATTGTATAACATCACTCCTATTACCTTCTATAATATGTGGCATAGCCTTGAGTTGATGTTTAAATGGTTGTTTGGATTGTGTGTTAAATTGAAGTACCTTTGAAAGTGTTTGAAGCAAGAACAGTCGGTATAAGTGTACTTTGATATCCCTTAACTTTAACTTCTGTAAAGGGAAGATTTATGATCTTAACTTGGTACAACTTGGTTTAGTTGTTCTCTACACATATTTTAGTGTATAAGATAATAAAAAATGGTTTGGAATGTTATATAAATTGTGAAACGAAATTGCGAATGTTAGAAGCAAAAAGGTCGCTATGGTGCACTTTGAAAATGCCTTATGTTCGATCATTTTTGAAGTCAACTTTGAAAGACATCCTGGGGGCTTCTTTGCATTTTTAATAAGTACTATAAGTGTACTTATTAGTAAAAAAATTGAAGTTTAAATAATTCATTAACTTGTGAAGCAATGCTGCAAATGTTATAACGAGAAGAAAGTCGCTCTATGAGCACTTTGAAATGTCCTATTTTTGGGAAATCTTATAATTAATTTAAAAGACATCCTTAGGGGTTTCTTTGCATTTTTTAATAAGTACTATAAGTGCACTTATTAATAGGAAAAAATGGAGACTAAAAGACTTCTATGTTTCGATTTAGGGTTTGACAAAACTTAAAAGACTAGTGGGAGCTTATTAGTAAAATGAAACACAAAGTATAGCCTTACTAAAACTATAAGAACATGTACTATGATAATGTCTTAACCAATTAGAACATACAGAAAATGTCAACTACAAAACTATTTTCTAAAAGTGATAGGCAGACCGGACCTAACTATATCTATTGAATAAGATCGATTAAGATAGCATTGACTTACAAGTGTCTTTTGTCGTCTATTACATGCGAACCTAAAGAACAGCCCGTTGATGATGTAGACCCTAAGCTTAGACGTGCTTATGAGAAATGGGTTTCAGACCTAGAGATCACCCAAGTTTTTGTACTGTCTACATCAGACAAGCAATTGTAGTGGCAGCACGAAAACATGTATGTCCATGAGATATTTGATAGTCTCATGGCCCTATTGGTGAACGGTCATGTTTCCCAAGATGCGAGCTTACAAAGAAGCTTTTCAACAAAAAAATAGCTAAAGGACAGAAGGTGGACAATTATGTACTGATGAAGAAGGGCTATATTGATAGGCTTTCACAACTGGACGTAAGGATAAGCAATGAACTACAAGTTGATTTGATCCTTGGTTCTCTTACACCTTGGTATAAATCATTCATACTGAATTATAATACGAACCAGTTGAATGTGAATCTCATTGAGTTCCTTAATATGTTGAGGTGGGCCGAGTCTGCATCTAAGGATCAAGGGGTGTGCTTACTGTAAAGGGTGGTGTCTTCTTTGAAAGGTTCCAAGAAGCAGAATAGAGAAGGTAAGAAGATAAGAAAAGTAAGAAGACCAATGATAAGGGTGAATGTCACCACTGCCACAAGAAAGGTCACTAGAAAAGGAACTGTCCTAATTACCTAAAGATTGTTAAAGAAAGAAAGCAGAATGGTTTTGCAGCTTCGTCGGTTACATTTATGATTCAAAGTTATTTTGTAATCAGTAAAATGTCTTGGTATGTAATGCATTATAGGGGCTTAAGTCCATTTGAATTATTCTAGCCATAGCTACATTTTATGAATACAAAATATGGTAGATGGATGTAAAAATGGATTTTTAAATGGTGATTTAGAAGAAACCATCTATATGTTTTAGCCTGAGGGTTTTGTGGTCAATGGGAGTGAGGGCAAGGCGTGCAAGTTATTAGATCCCATTTATAGACTCAAACAAGCTTCAAGGAGTTGGAACAAGTGTTTTGATAAGGTAATCAAACAGTTTGGTTTTTATAACATAGAGGAAGCGTGCGTATACAGAAAGGAACATGGCAATGCTATCATATTCTTTGCGCTATATATTGATGATCTTCTGTTGATTAGCAATGACATTTCATTGTTGCAATCAATGAAAGCTTGGTTTTCAAAGAACTTCTCCATGGAGGATTTGGGAGAGGCAACCTATATAGTAGGTATAAAGATCTATAGAGATAGATCTAAGTGGTTGTTGGGAATATCCCAATCCTTGTACATAGATACCATATTGAAGAGGTTCAGTATGGAGAATTCCAAATGTAGAAATATTCCAACGCAGTCTGAAATAGTCTTTTGTAGAAGGACGCTCCTCATACCGATAAGGAGAAAGATCATATGAAGAGGATCCCCTATGCTTCAGCCATAGGATCCATAATATACGCTATGCCATGTATTAGACTGGATGTGGAATACACATTAGGATGCGTGAGACGATATCAGTCTAATTCCAGAGAAAAGCATTGGACGACCATAAAATGTATCCATTAGTATTTAAGATATACTCTGGGCTTATTCCTTATTTACGGGAATGGAGACCTCGTTATGAAGGGGTATATGGATTCCAGCATTCAAAGTGACATTGATGATAGTAAATCGATGTTTGGTTATGTTTTTATGCTTAATAGTGGAGCCGTTAGTTAAAAAAGTTCCAAATAAAGGATAGTGGATAATTTGACAATAGAGGCCGAGTACATTTCCCTCAATAAAGCAGCTAAAGAGGCAATAGGGATGTGCAATTTTTTGAGTAATCTAAGAGTGGTTCCTTATATTGAGAATCCTATGGCATTATTTTGTGATAAGGACGATACATATCGCTAAGGAGCCCATAGCACAAAAGAAGTCGGAACATATTCTTTGGAAGTTCCGCCTTATTAGAGAATTCGTTGAGGAGAAAGAGACGTGATACAAAGAGTAGATACCAAGGACATCATAGTAGATCCATTCACTAAGGATCTAGCTTGATTAGCTCTTCAGGAGCTGATTAACGGGATAAGATTGAGATTCCATAATTGTCCCCAAGTGCAAGTGGGAGACTGATAGATTTAGGGTTATGCCCTATGGGTAATTCTGTAATTTATTGTAAATTAATTAACTCTATAATCAATTCTTGTTTGTAATAAAGGTATTTTTTTCTTTCTGTTATATATATGTTATAATGTGTTATAAATAATTAAATGCTTAACTAAAATATATTTAATAGAAAATCCATAACTCGTCTGTTTGTGATAGTAATTATAAATAGTTGCTATCCTGAGTATCATATCACAATATAATAAACACGTCATTTTAAATATTCCTATTTAAGATGCATCAAGACTAGTTATTGATGCATCCATTGAGACTAGAGTATGTAATACTCTCTAGATGTTGGACAGTGTATTACTCATGACTGTTGGGGGCACTAAGGGGTTACATAATGATAGTTATTGGACAACTATGGAATGATTCACTTGATCTGTTGGTTAATAAAACTAAGGTCAAACAGAAAATATCGATATGACTAATTTACACAGTTCTCTAAACATGAGAATATTGTTGATCTTCAAAACGTTTGCAAAAGAGGGGCTTTTAAATGGTTTTAAAGAGTGGAATTGATAAGAGAGAGATAAGGATAAGATTCACATTTCTCTCCATTTGACTTCCTATTCATATGCCACTCTCTACGCCATTCTTTTTGATACATTTTCTCTCCTCTCCTTTTGAAAGTTTTGGCCAAAAATATGTCATATCAAACCCTAAAATATTGAAGCACAAATCACATCAAAACTCTTTGATTCGATAGTCGGTGGTAAAGTAGTTTGGGAGCCAACAACTCTAGAACTTGGAATTTGATTCAAGGAGTCATTTCATCATTTCAAAATGAGACCTCTAGGCCATAGAGGAAGGTATTAAACTTGTTTATTGATTAATTTAATATTATTATCTATTATCGTATTATATTATAGGTTATTAGATTATTACGAATCCCATGTATCGATGTTCAGTCACATATTGGATATGAGAATATATTAGTGCATCTATATACATTAAAATTAAATAAAAATTTATTTTCTATGTTTGTTAGTATTAAACTCATGACCTAAAAAATTAAATACATTTTTTAATTAAGTTGTATTATATATGATTTTATTAATTAATAAATTATATCTTAAAGTTAACTATATAATAATTACATTAAGATTTCTAAAATTTTGGTTTTGTACAACAGTAATTCATAGCAAATTTTACTTTATTTTAATATATATTTATATTTATTATATATTTAAATATTAATATAACTATTTATATAACTAGAAATTGATTATATATGTAAGTTGAAATTAATTATCAAATTTTATTTAATAACATCACATAATTTTTAGATTTCAAAACTAATTTTTTTTAATAATTTGTATGATTAATTTTATCGGGTTTTTAATTAATTTATAATTATTTATTTAAAAATTATTTTATAAATCCAAAAATTAAAAGAAATTGTGTCGTAAGCTCCAAATTAGCTAGCGTTGATTATACATATACATATATATGCATATGCATATTTGTGTGTATATTTATAACTATTTATAATTAAAATAAAAAAGTTAATTTTTGTTCTCGAGTTAACGGCAACGAAATTTTTTTAGAAGTATTTTATATTAATTATTAAATGATTTTGTTATTTAATATAAATGAACATTTGTACAAATACATCTTAAATATTTTATATAAATTACCATAATTATTATTTCCACGTATTTATGTATAAATTTGTGATTATATTATAAATGTATAATTTTATGCAAATATCTATATAATAAAAAGGCTTTGTCAGTTACCAAAGACAAAGAGTGGCTGAGATTTAATTTTTTGTGTATATATCAACCGGCTTGCATGTCTTCACCTCATCCTGAGTATGCTTATTATATTCCCACGATCTTTCCACTTTCTTTGTCATGATCTATTTCATTCAACCTTTCCATCATTATTCATTACACCTCTTCCCCACGCAATATTTTTTCATTTGCTTCAAAAAGTATCAAATCTTTCTCATTCTTCATTTCTCTGTCTTCCACTAAAATCCTTTATCCTTCTTACTTATTTGTTTTCTCACTTTGTTATATTTCAACCCTAAAATAGATGGACGAAACAACTAGAAATGGGCAAAGAAGGCGACATTGTTGTGTATTCAACCCTGTCCTCCAACTCTTTTAGGTATTATTAATACTCAAAGTCCTTTACAAAAAGTAAACAAAAGTTATATGAGGTGATTCTCCTTAGTCCATGGTGATTTTTATTTCCCTCAAAACAACAACTTAAACTATGGCATATGACTGCAGCTGCATCAAATGGAAATATGTTATTCATGAATGAGTATTATGCATTGATTATACATAGCTAATGTTTATAAACGCATTCCAAATCTTCTGAAAACTTTGATTTACTCCATGGTAAATCCAGTTATCAACCATATTGTCATGTTCCTATGTCTTACACAATCTTCCCACCACCCCTATCCACTTGCCACCCACTTCTATATTAGCTGTCGGTTTTATACAATGATTTCTACAAGTGAATATAGTGCTCCACTCTCAGCTTTGCTATCAATTAATTTTATGTTCTTTTTGTATAATTCAATAATTTATGTGTGCCCAATTATTTAATGATAACCGTAGTCAGACTTCAACTTCTTATATTGTACCTCTCTTGGTTATTGACAAAAAGCTACTTTGATTACTAACTATTCTTACTTCCGTTACGAGTGGTAAACATGCTCTTCAAAATTTGATTCTCGATTAAATTCCTTTTATATTACCCAAGATTAACTTTCTGCTTAGTTTCTAATTATTAACTTATGCACATCATATGTTTTGGGAAATGCTTTGATTCCCAGTAACTATGATTTGCGTGGTGTTTAAATCTATGGATGTAAAACTAAACAAACATGAAATTATTATTTTTTATGGCTATTGTTCTCATCCAAATATTTCAACTTACCAAAAATATTTACATAACAAACCTCCTTTGGCTTAACGGTGGAGACAATGAGTATTCGGGAATTAATTTTGAGTTAAGAAGTTGATTTCAACTAATTCTTAAAGCTTTTTATATAGATGATTTTTTTTGAGCTATTAGAATTAACGATAATAATGAACGCTTGGTATTATTGTCTAGAGTGTTGAATCAACTTAGTTTTGCCTTTTAGAATAACTGGGTCGTTTCAGGGATTCATTAGTAACTAAAAGTTCTTTCTACTAGACCAAAACGTATATGCTTCATGTGCATCCACTTGGATGGATTTAAACTCAGTGGTCTAAATAAAAGGCAGTTCATAAATTTCTCTGCTAGATCAAATGATGAGATCACATTAAAAATTTGTCACTAAATTTCTGTTTTGGTTCAAAGTATAATGGTTAAAATTAATGAGTGAATATCCTTATATATTTTATTACATTTTTCCCTAAAACCTCAATATGTATGCTTTTGTAACTTTTAACTATCATAATATTTTGTGTCATGGAAGAAAAGCGTCATGAGCCTAAAGCACAATGTGAATGCATTTTGTCCCCTATGAATTTGAAAGACTGGATAAATTAGTTTCACTGCAATGGGCCGTTGATGTTCATATAAATTAAATGGATTTTTTTATTGTGTCATTACTGCTTAATTTCTTCACCGCTGCTTGGATATGTGTAAAAAGTTTGTTACATATCAATTTCATACCTCATGTAATTACTTCCCGTACATCTCATTTTATCGCTTATTCCAGTACACACTAATATAAATTATATCAAATAAGCTGAACTATACAAGGGCTAAGAGGTTCAAGCATGTCGTATTTGTTTGCACTCCATTCAATATAGAATTCACGTGCTTTTTGTTAGCTCTTATCTGATTTACAATTTCACCATGGTTGTAGCTTAACCAAATTTAGTATTTTTAGTTTGAAATGATTTATAGATTCACCATAGTCATAGCTAAACCAAAGTTAGCAAGCATACTCAATTATTATTCGGTTTTTTCTTTCTTTGGAACAAAATTTATTCCACTTCCGTTTAATATTCATGGATAAAGTACTCTACTATACATTGTATGCTTAGTATCATGTCTATCCAGAGAAGTCCATGCCTGAATATGGATTTTTGTCTGGAATTGCAACCTTAAGATACTCCCAGCAAAGATATCAGCCTACCAGAAGATGATTGAAGGTGAAGTTGCACCAGTAATTTTACATACGCATATCATTTTGCTTTGTTAGTGTATTTATTATAGGTATTCATTATAGTTTTGTGACGTGCAAGTATTTTTACTTGCCCTAAATTGTTCACGCATATGTACTATTAAATTTGTAAATGAAAATTCATATTGACATTTTTTAATACCGTGTAATTTGGTTAATAGATAATTAGTTTAGTTATTCACCAATTACTATACCATAAAATATATTGAGGTTTAAGGAGAGTATAACGCATTGTAGCTTTTATTCTTAAATTATCATAATACCTTCTGGTTGCATAATTTATGCAAGGCATAGATTTTACCGATAAAATATACCATGTCCTTTATTTACCACACGTGTGTTTTCTACAAATAATTCTCTTTTTTTTAGTGGATGAAGTTAGCTTCTTTAGCTTTGCTGCTTTTGTCCACATTTGAGTGTATTTTATGTGTAATTTTGGTATAGATGATTCTATGTTTACTTTGGTTTAAACTTTAATGTTTAGGCATAGATACTTGGATATTTATCATGTTTGGAATGTTAGCCATGTAATTTAATACTAAATTTAGGCAGAAACTTTGATACTAAATTTAGGCAGAAACTTTGATGGTTGTCGGTCCTACAGCTTAATAATAAAATTGGAACACATACTTTGTTTATCCATTATCTAATGCAACATATAGGTCTATCGATGAGTACTCGAAATATCCAATATACATTTACATTCATATCCAAAAATATGATAAATATCTAATATTCAAAAAGTGGATGGGATATTCGGTATCTAAAAAACAATTTGAATACATGTATGGGTATAATGGTAACCGTATAATTTTGTATGTTTGCGTTTGTATTAATAGATACACATGTATGTATGTATATGCATATACATGTGTATATGATATGATATTACATATGCATATAAGATTTTAAAATTGCATACGTAGTGACTCAATAATTGCTGCCATTTATAGCAATTTTTTTTATACCAAATTATATTTCTTTACATCTTTTTACTTGGAAATAAACTTAATCCAAACAAACTGTAGTTTGCACAATATAAACTAATGTAGAAGAAAAAAGTTTGCACCCATGCCATCGACACGGGCTTCATACTATCTATATAACAAATTTCCTTTGGTATAACGGAAAGACAAAGGACAGCCCAGATTGAGTAGAAAAAAAGATAACAGATGGCTAGGAAATTGACGGCAAAGCATACATAACACCGTTTGCATTACTTCCTATCGTCGTATGTATTTAAACAGCTTCCCACCTCTCCCCAAACACACGTACTCCACTACTCTCTCAAATTACTCTTCTCCCACTTCCCCATCAACCCATTTTGTATATATACACTGGACTCCATCACCATCTGCTTGCCCGACCACCATCATACGTTTTCAGGTGCTGCTCTCTTCCCTGCACTATCATTATATAATCACTCCAAATCATTATAATAGAATGATAGTATTAAAATATAAGTAAAATCATTATCTAGCATTATCAAACTAGATATTCACATCAATTCAGTAAAATTTAAACAAATCAATAGGGTAGGCATACAACTATTCTAAAATATAATTGGCATGTTACATGTAAAGTTCTTTTAGTATAAATTTCTTAGATTACTTGGATGCCCATAATTGTTTATAGATTGTATTTCCTTTTTAGCACTAATTAAAAAATTTATTCATAAATGGGGTAATAAATAGCATATCCTTAATGTTTTTTTTCCTTCAAATCTGAAATAGATTGAAATATATAAACAATGCAATTATCGAGAATTATCATAATCCTTACTAATTAAAAAGTTAGGATAAAATTTCACTCAAAATACAAAACGAGAAGCATGTAGAGATTTAGATAGATATAGACCAATATTGTGCATTTAACTTGATATATTCGTTATGCTATCATTGAACGAAGGGAAATGTATGTTTGAAAGTAGATAAGAAGATTACAAATATTATTTACAAACATTAAGATATCTTTAATTCAGTTAAAAATAGTTATAAAATACATGCCAATATGTATTCAAAGATTACATTAGTGCTGGACAATTCCAAATATTAAAAGATATATAAACTTAAAAAATTTAGAAATTTTTCAAAATATTTAACAGATATTACATATAAAGTCGACTCATTTAAAAAAAATCAACATTCAAAAGTTAAATTTCGTACAGTTTTTATTGACATTTGCGGAAGCAGTACATTCTTTTTTATACAAAGATGCAGGTTATAAAAGAATAAAAAAACACACCCGTGCCATCGGCACGGACTTCATACTAGTACATATATAACATTGATGTGTGCGCACACAAATAGATACACACACACACACAGATATATACATATATATATATATATATATATATTCATTTAGATAGCACATAAAATAGTAGAGGGTCCGTTGTAGTGTAAATTCCAACATATATACACAGGCATGTTAAACCATGCATACTTTATTATATTGCACGTGCACTTACATACATATGTGTGTATGATACACAGATTCAAACATAATACAAAATAATATAAAGTAAAACATTATTTATAAAATTAAATAAAGCAACAATTTTACGTAAAAGAAATTTAGAAAAGTTCTGAATGAATTAGACTTCATAGGCCCAATAAAAATTCAAAATGGATTTTTTTTTAAATTCACTCATTTCTTTCGCTGCAGGTTAGCCCAGTTCTAACACTACCCACCTCTCACTGGTTTGAAAATGGATGAGATAGCCTTACTTAGCCTTCTCCAGACATTGGTCGGGATCGCCTCAAAGGTCTGGCGTAGACAAGCCGACCCAAAAGTAGGTGGACCGGCCTCTCTACCAAGAAGGTGTTGGATGTCGAAGTCAGGGAGGCTTTCTTGGTGATATTTTGGACTCTCTGCAACGAAGTGCTGGCTTTTAAAAAGCAGGTTGAGATGAGGCCATTGTTTGTCGCTTCACAGAAGAGAAGCTGCTGGAGCTTAAGAAGAGGGTCGTTGATGCTAAAGCAACCATGGATGTTGTGGCCAAGGGGATGGCTGAGGAGATGACTAGGAGGGAGAGGCTTGAGGCAGAGAACACCAGGCTGAGTACAGATCTAGATGCTAGTTGCAAGGAGGCAAACAACATGTAGGTTATCCTACAGCAGAAATTGCACCATGTTACCCAAGAGGAGTTTGCAAGGGTGAACACCGCCATATGGGGAGTGGAATGATGGACCAATAAAAATGCTGACTTTGATCTTTCCAGCAAGCTATCATCTTCCTTTGACTGTTGACTTCCTTTCCCAAGAGCAATAAGGAAAAATGTGGCTGGAAGTGGCAGAAGAGATGGTGACGGCTGGAAGGACTCTCTTGATGATTCCATCCCAGGAACAGAACGATTCTTTGATTGGAGGACCCAATGAGATGCCTATTGATTCTACTCCAGAGGTGGATAGGGAGATGGTGCATGATGATGACTGCCATGTTATCGGGTCTCTCCCCCTTATAGCCTTGGTGTGAGTAGTGTTTTTTTTTATTTCTTTCTATTGTTAGTCTTTTCTTTTTATTATATGTAGATTTGGTGAGGCCTAATACTGTAAAGAACTATTTCGCAGTGAAAGTTGCTGGATTGGATTTGTTTGTTTGTTATAATGCTACGTGTTTCCATTTTCAAATTTTTTGTCGGCATTTCACATACATACATGCTTTCCATGTTTACTTATTCATTGATTATATTTTGTATTATGTTAGAGGGATCATGGAGCCCTCGATTTTGCTAACTAAACATGTAGACTCAATCATTTATGCACAACACAACAAACAAGCAGACATAAAGAAAATAAAGAATAATAAACCAAACGGACAGCCTACCCCAACTTATGTACGAGAGGTCATGAATCGATGGCAGAGCGTCCTTTTGTGGGCATCGAGTACTCATGCTGGTCCGCCTTAATTGTATTTCCGGGCCGCTGCAGGGCCCAGCACTGTTGTGATATGGCCATTTCGAATGTTAAGTCAGCCAGCATTATGGATGCTAGGTACGAGTTATAATATGGGTAACCACGCCCGCTTGCGCATCAGTGCCCACCCGTTTGAGGGATGTGAAAGTGCGTAGGATCGTATATTTTATGGAAAAATTATATAAAAATATATAAATAGTATTATAAGCTAAATATAAGTAAAGTAAAGTAAAGAGCTTGCACACCAGACTTTTTATACTAGTTCGGACCACCATCCTATGTCCAGTCCCAGAATCTTTAATTTTGGCTTTAACTAACTAAAACCCTCGCTTTGCCTAGAAAAATAGTCTAATGTAGTTTCCTAAGCCGCTTAAAATGTCTTTCACACTAACTTGATAAAACACAATCTTTGGTAAAAGTCGTGTTCTCAAGATATGCCCAATATAGTACAATCACCTATAACTCATAAGAACTTTTATGTAGATGAATGTGCAGGAGTTTAGAAGGTAAGAAAAATCAGAAAATTGATTTTTATGATGATTGATCGTGGATTTGAGAATATAGAATGGAATAGGGTTTCAGAAATTAGATCATAAAACCAGAGACTAGTTAAGTGATAAAATTCATTAAAATCATAGTTATTTATAGAATTGAAGGGTTTGATAAAAGGATATGATTACTCTCCATTACAGAAGGCTGCGCCTGAAGAAGAAGGAAGAATTGTAACTGGTGCGATGAAAAGATATAAAAAATTCATCTCAGAATTTTGAATTTAATTTAGGCACCGGTGGATTGGCGACTTTAAATCCAAAATTCAAAAGCATTTTAAAAGGTTTTTGTAACAACCTTGGGTTTGATTACCTAAAATTAAGTTAAAATATAATTTAATACGGTGATAATTAAAAAATTAAGAGGGTTGGGGATTTCTATTTCAAAATTCAAGTGGAAATTGGAATAATATGAAAGAGCATATAAATAATTTTCTAGTGGAAAATGAATGTTGGAGAATTTAAGCATAATAATATTTTTATGTGATTTAACTCCTTTATTTTATAATAAAAGAAAATTGGAAATTGAATTTATGAAACAATGATACGAGAACATCTAATTACAACTATAATTACATGGTTTATTTTATCGTTAGCAAAATCATGATAATGAATTTAATGAGAATATATTAAATTTTAAGTTTCTATGTTTGTTGTTTGAATGGAGATTTATAACTTAATGGACTATTTAAATTAATAAGAATAGTTTTATTATTATAAGTTGAGTTGTAAATTTACTTCATCTGTTGAGAATAAAAATGTAAGGAATGAACTAGTGTTGAGTTTTATAAAAATGAAGTTAATTTGTAGAATCAACTCATATTTTAAAACAATGTTTTCAAGAAGCATTTTCTTTTGTAATTGGAAAATAAGAGTACCAACTTATTTCTTTTAGTAAGCAAATACTAATCTTGGCCCATTTAGAATTAATAAACGAGTTAGTAGTTGAAAAATATAACCTCTACGTTTACTGTCTTCTACTTCTCATTTTTACAGAAACTAGAAATTACAGTAAACGCTATCATTTCCCTCTTTCTTAAAACCCTAAGCTTTCCAAAAATCAAAATCAACTCTTAAAAATCCCCAACTTAAATCTTAGCTTCTCTACAACCTGCTCCATCTTATAGACCCAAAAAGAAGGAGTTTTGGCCATGGTAGAAGGATGGAACCGGTTGAATAGCTAAGAGGGAAAGTGAAATTTGGACAAAAAACGTAGGTAAGTAGAAAAATCATAATTAATTCTAGAAAAACATAAAATTAAGAAATTTGGATATGTTGTGGGTAACTCATATGCCCACCTTCTTCAAAAATTTCATAGAAAAATGTTAAGTTTTTTACTATGCCAAACCCTTTCTGCACCAAGGACGAAAATGCAGGAATTTTCTGAGATTTGGCCTTGTGTTGTTGCATGTAATTTTGGAAATTTTGGATGCTAAGTTGAGTTAATCTTACACTTTCTTGCTATGTTCAATTTTAGTTGCTTGATGATTCCTATTTTTAGACTATGATGGTTATATGATAGTAATTGCAAGAATTGAAAACTTATGCTCAATGCTAATAAAAATGCTTGCTGCTCTTGAATGAATCCTCTCTAATTGCTTTAGTTTGCTTATATATGATTGTTTTGATATTGTATGCAAGCATTTAGCTGTTATATGTCCTATATTGTTGCTAGAATCGAATATACTCATTTGAGAATTCACCATGGTCCGCTAGAAACGTGACCTGGAGCAATATAGCTCTAGGAAGTCATGACCAGTTGATTGAACTAGGGGTTTAGTCGACTGGCTGAACCACTTGGAACTTATGCTCCAGTTTGTGTTCAATCGATCAAACCATTTAGTTCAGTCGACTGAATGGGTGCCTGGAGCTCGCTCCGAGGACCTGTTGCTCGTCCCTGACCTTGCTCATGTTTTGTTTGTTCCCTTAGCTCTATTTCATTACATTGTTTTGATGATTTAATTGCTTTTAAATGCTTTTTGGGTTTTGATATTTCGATTCTCCAACTTTGGGAGATTGCTTTAATATGACATGGCTTTACTAGTTTGGTTTTCATATATGTATATATATATATATATATATATATATATCTAAACATATTTGCTTACAATGGTTTTATAACTGGTTTTGAAAATCTCCATTTTCAAATTATATTTCTAAACCGAATTAGTTTCGAATATAATTTCAAATAAGTATTTTAATATTATTGTTTAATATATATATATATATAATATTATGTTTTTAAAAATTGCAATTCTCTTTTCCAAATTAATAGTTGAAAAGGAATTTTAAAATCTAGTTTCAACAATAATACTTATTGTTTCGTTTGGATGAGAAATTTAATTAAATAGTTTAGTAAAACAAGTGGTATGGAACGCTTGCATTTACATTACAGGCTAATTACCGGACTCACCCGAGTGAATATTTTTATAGTATGTATTTTTATTTACATCTTATTTTTGCTTCTATGGAGTTTGCTTTCTGTTAGTAAACATTTGAATTGGCTGGTCGATATTGGACACTTTGGCAAATTCCTTTGGTTACTAATTGAGAGTAGGTGACACTTTTGGGGAGGTGATCTTTCATGATCGTTAGACGAAGCCTTCATGTTTATCTTTGGGGATGCGATCTTTCATGGTCGTCAGACATAGCCTTCGTACTCATCTTTGACGAGGTGATCTTTCATGGTCGTTAGGCATAGCTTTTAGGCTCGTCTTTAGGAAGGCGATCTTTTATGGTCATTAGACATTGCCTTCGTACTCGTCTTTGGGGATATGATCAATCGTTAGGTATACACTTGAGCTTACCTTTTTGTATGGCACCATTTTATTATTGATTTTGAACTTTGAGTTTAAATTACAGATTTGAGATTTCACCATATTTTTGTTTATGCCTATAATAGGCAATTTTTGAGTATTTGAGTTTGGTGATTTCGATTTGAGGATGCTATTCATCCCTATTATGGGATCATCCCCTTTATGTGGTTTTATTAATTTGGATTTGGTACTTCCAATTTAAGAATGCTATTCATCTCCACCATAGGAATTTATTGATTTATGGAATCAATTTAAAGGTTATCAAAGTGTGTTATATGAATCTTATGCATTTATGTTATCTTGCCTATGTTAAAGTGTGTGTGTCTATATGTATATGTATATATATTTGTGTGTGTATGTGTGTATGTATGTATATTAAACTATACCATCTAACTGTTTGGAACTAGCACGACTGACCCGTTTATTATTTTATAATAATACTCGAGTTAGACTGAGTAGTTTTAGGTACCTGTTGATCTTAGAGCCAGCTTAGCCTGAAGTCCATCATTCATGCTTATATCTATTCCTTTGTTGTATTGTTTTGCTAGACTTTGGCTATGTGTCTTATATGTATATATTGGGATAAAGACCTTGTTTATGTATATTCGTTCTTGGGAGTTGTATCCATTGTTATGTTATCTTGTATCCGTAACTCCATCTTTTGTACACATCTCCTGGTGTGTAGATATGTTCAATCGTTTAGATTGTATAATATGTATTTCTATGGTGCATACTATGTGATTCTGTGTGCAGGATATTATATGTTGTTCTGGTTAATTAATATAAGCCATTGTAGATTTTTTTTAAGTCCGGATTAGATACGCCGAATCCACACTAAAAAATCTAACACTCATTTCGACGTATCGATACTCGCTTAAAGCAAAGTTTACAGGCGGTCGCTCCTAACCAGTCTTATTCTTTGTACTAGCAGACGATATTACATGATAATATCCTTTGTTAGTGTGGTTCTCGAGGTGGGGCATTGTAGCTTGGTATCAGAGCCAAATTCAGAACAATATGCAATATTTGAGACACGAATCTTGGCCTAGACAGACTTAGAGTCCTGTCCCTTGGGGTGTTGGGTAGAGATTTAGAATTTATTTCCTAATTGGGATAGGAATATAGATGATTATTGTAACGACCCAGAATTTCGACCAAATTAAATTGAGAATATTTAATTTATTTTAAATATTTGAACGACGATTTAATTTGAATCCCGATATAACTCTGAATTTTTCGAATAAACTTTAAAATTTAATCTGTTGAATGTTGAATAAGAATTCGAATCCTCAATTTAAAGTTGAAGAAAAATATTTTTGAAAGCTTTTAAAATTCGTATTGATAATACTGAAGATAATAGAAGCTTCAGAATAGAATTTGAAAGTAATTCGTTCAGTTTCGAAATTAAATCGTTCGAATCGATATTTAAAAATAGCGTTCCGGGGCACAGTCTCGGAATTCGACGAAACTAGTTCCATTGGGTCCGTAACATTAAATTATCACCGGGTTTCAAATTTCGTATCGATCTGAGTTGTAGTGTGACCATACGATGGTTAAACGCGTTGAAATTAAGTTGAATTAAATTTTTAAATTAAATTTGAATTTGGTCAACTATAGCACGTTCTTCCCCAAATCCACGCCGAGCATCACGAGACTATCGTGCAAACCATACTCTGTCATTTTCAAATACTCCTCTCCCTCACTTCGATTCACAGAGAAAATTTAAATGGCGACATCTCTTTTCCCTGTATCTCGTTCAAATAAGATAAACGAAAACTATTTCGTTCAAAACATTTCATAAACCAATAATGGCGGAGCCTTTCAATCTACTGCCCATTCGAATCGCATGTATCCCAGCTACTTATTTTCTTTTCCCTACCTATTCGAATCAATTTTTCCCTTATTCTCCAAATCGAGATCGGCATCTCGATTTTCTAAGGAATGGAGCGCATCCATCTTGCTCGATTTCATCTGACGCGAGCACGTTTTCGTCAACACTTGAAGCCAAGTTCAACATCAGGTAGCCGAAATCAGTGCTGTAGTCGCGAAAGGGAAGGAGTCGCGACTGCGACTCAGAATGGATCATCGTGGATCTCGAGAGGGTTTCGGGTGAGCTCTCACGGCTGTAGCTCGTGATGGAGGTGGCGCGGCGCCGCGGCGAGGGGGTTTCCAGGCGTGGCGGCAGCTGGCGATCGAAGATGAGGCCGGCGCGTTGTCTCTGGAGGGTGTCGATCGAGGGGAGGAGAAGCACAGCAGTGTCGCTGTTCGAAGTAGGGCAGCGATGAGTTCATCGGGGTCGCGTTCGATATCGCGAGGAGGCCGGAACGCGTGGGTTAGTGCTGCAGTGTTTTGAAATTTTGGGTGGTTCGACAATTTCCAGTGAAGGTATAAGTCCCAATTTATTTAATGTTTAAAAATAAAATGTATGTTAAGCAGAAAATATAATGTAGACAGTGGGATTTAAAAGTAATTTTATTTTGAAATTTAATTTTATCTGTACAGTAAGATGGAAAGAAAATATATATATATGATTTCAAATGAGAAAAATAATAATTACTTGTTTAAAATTATTTTTAGGAATGATTTAAAGAAAATATAAAACAGTTTGTTTTAAACTTGATAGACATATTTTAAAATGCAGATAGGAATTTTTAGTTTAAAAATTTATTCTAGTTAAACAAAATTATTTATGGAAATAGATTTTTAATTTAACAGTAAAATAGAAAATTTACTTTATATTGACAAAGTTTGAAATATATATATATATAAGGTCAGGGTTGAAAATATATAAAAAAAATTAAAAAGGGATTTATTTAAAAAGAAATTGATCGTTCGATTTATTTCGAATATTGACGAATTGTATAATCATTTATACTAGGTTTAAAATCAAGAAATCAAGCCGAGAATGGAAATGGATGGCAAATTTAAAAGCTAAGGTGAGATTTTTCTCACTCAAAATGAAGTGGAATTTTCAGTTATTTATTGATTGATTTGATTGCTATATTAGATGTGATATTAGATATAGTAGGATATATCTATTATATATATAGCAATATATACATATTGGCATATGTATATATTGGATTGATGATTTCCCGCCTCGTATAGCGGATGAGACCCTATTGCGCCGTTAGTAAGCGGATTTTTATAAAACCCATATACCGCGATAATTCCGTACTGGAGCGGAATTGGTATTGTGCTAACATCTTTGGATGCAGGGAAACAGGTTGGAGGGATCCAACTGGACCCCTCACATTGATTGAATTTATTTCTATTGTGATATGGATCTGTGAATGATTATAGTGATGCTATTAATCATATTGATATCTGGAAATTGTTGAAAGCTAAAATTTAGCTGAATGGATGTTTGACATCATTGGATTCCAAGGATAAACGAAATTGAATTTTTGAAATGCAAGTAGAAAATTTCTAAGTGAATTAATTTTAGAAATTTAATAAATTTGAAGAAAAGAATTTAAAAGTATAAAAGCTGATTTTTATAATATTATCGAATTTATTCCAGAATAAAGTGAAAATGTTGGGTAAATGAATTTCGTATGATAGTGAGTTTAAATTGAAGAATTTAATTAAAATTTGGATTTCTAAATAGTTTGAAAAAGATAAAGAGATTTATTTTCTTTAAGGGGAATTTATTTAAAAGGAAATAAGTTGGAAGTCCAACTATAAATTAAATTGGCAAATTGAAACGAATTTGGAAAGTCAATATAAAAAAATGAGTTGGGATGGGAAATTTATTTAGAAATGAAGATTGAAATTGATTTGGGTTTGAAGTAAAATGGATATGGTTTTGGGAAAGCGATATTATAAAAATGAAGTAACTGTTTTAAAAGATGTTTTAAAACGTGTTAAGTATCGAATACATAGATTTCAACATTTATTGTTGAAATAGACGTTTTCGAGAAATATAAGGAAATGGTGGACTATAACACTGTTGTTATAGTAAATGATTTCCGAAAGGAAAATGTTTTGATGTAGTATTGGGATTTATATATCTATAAAAATCTGAATCCCTATACTAGTGATTTTGAGTCGTCGTAACGCTGTTTTACGTAACATTCGTTTTGACTCAAATAGGTATTGTTATAACAAATGTATTCCTTAAAGAAATGAATATATACTTAATTTGATTTAAGTATATCGAATATTTCCAAGTGTTGAAAATAAATGATTTGTGAACTACTTATTTTCAAATAAGTATGGGAATGCTTTTCCAATATGAAATGAACTGTTTTGAGATTTTATCTTTTAAAGATAAATTGAAATGTGGAAATTGATTTGAAATTGTTTTCAAATGGTTAAGTGTGGAAATAATATATCTAGAAAAGATATTTTTGAAGACAAATAATTTGGAAAATTTTTTGGAATCTGATGATGTTGCGCATCTTTATTGATAGTTAAATAACCGACTATCAATAATTACCTTTAGATAGGTATTTGTTGTGAATTGGATGAATTTGAATGCCACACTTATTTTTAAATAAGCGCTCACTATTCGGGTTAGCCGGGAAAGGACCATGGGGTCGTATAACCCATTCCGAATATGTGATATGTCGTTATGAATTGCATTCGAAGACCGGTGTTGAAGACCAGATATTTTTGAAAACGGAAGGATTACCGTCGAGTTACTCTACATCGACTGATCTTCGATTTAGAGGTTTTATCACCCTTAGTGACGGGAAGTCCTGACGTGATTGAAAATTATCCGGAATTGCAAGGGCTTCGTGAGAAGTGCCTTCGGTTCTGTTCGATCCCGGAACAGACTTGTATGGATTGTGTGTCTGACGTTACAATTTGAGATATAAAGCTGATTTCTTTCAAATACATATCTGTTGGTGGCGGAGAATTTATTCTCTTAGCTTAACACCCTTCTCTGAGACGTACGAGCTCAGAGGTTATGTAGTTGAAATTCATCAGCGATATATCCCAATTTGGTAACGTGGCATACTGAGTGTTGCTGTGAAATGATCAGTGTTTGATCATTCGTGATATGATCATTTGTTTGATCTTATATCTTTGTGATCATAGGTTGATCATTTTGTTTGACCCGAAGCAGGGCTTTGTAGAAAGCGTAGCTTTGTGGATGAGACTTCGTCGAGCCTCACACCCCGGAAATGGTCAAAACAGGAAGAATGCGGCAAGGTTCTAGGGAGTAGCGCCCCTTAGTGTATGTCATTCCTTCTGGATAAAGGTGGTATCATGGTATGGAGCCCAGATACTTAACCTCTGTGGTTGCTGCAAAATTTATTTCTTTGTGGTTGTTGCGAATCGGGGATCCTCGGGAAGATCGGTGACGATCGGGGGATGGCATACGCGTGTCAGTAGTTACCTATTTTTGCAGAGGTAACCCGGCCTTGTGTTGGCAAAGATCCGGTTAGGTTCTCGGGTCGTCTATTCCAGGGACGTACCCATCGTGGATAGGAAGTTCCTTAGCCTGACCATTTGTTGGAAATCCAAAGAAACAATACGAGCCTTTACGATTTCAATTGTATAACCTGTCTCCTCAGGAGGCAGCTATAGCAGGCATAATATAATGGTACCTATGCTGGCTAAGATTTATATTATACTTTCGAAATGTTTTCTACACTATGCACTAATAATAATATCAAAAATGATTTGATTTTGCGTAGTAAGCATCTTTGACTATCATAAGAAGAAATCTCCTCCAAGTCTGCGTTTGCATTGTGTGTGTGGTGGGAGGTCTTATGGTAGTTTCATTTTCCAAAAGCATTTCGAATTGACTTAAAAATTATTTTGTTGTTATAAAGAATAACTGTTTTACGATCTCACACCAGTCACCATGACTGACACGGAGTTTATTGTTTCCCTTCTAAACTCTGGGTGCCCACAAATTTCCACACGGGCAGTCTAGAGTTAGATTATCAGGATATTCTGGATATTCTGGAGCTTTGGAGATAAGCTGGAGGACGAGACGTAGTATTTGTATCTGATGAAATTTATTCCGCTGTGTATTCTGTATGAGGACGAGTTATATAACTGTCCATTGTTGTATATTGACTCTGATGATTGATGTATGTATAAACTGATATAGTTCTTTGTTTTAAAAGACTAGTAATTATCTATTGTATATTGTTCCGCTGCGAATGTGAGATTCTGATATTGTTTTCTGTTGCTGTTCTGTGTTGTTCTTCTTTTCTCTTTCTTTTCTTCTTCTTCTACCTTTTTCTTCTTTCTTAAAACCCCCACTATTGGAGTTTCCGGCACTCGATTGCTCGGCAGTCGATAAAGTGAGTATCGATGTCGAATTTTCGAAAGTCGAAAATTTCGGTATGTGACAAAGTGGTATCAGAGCATATGGTTAAGCGACAACCCTGCTCTGTTGGGTGTTACTCATTAGAGATAGAGTCAGCAGTACTCTAGAATGAGTTGAGTGTAATAATAGATACGAGTGCGTATTTGTTAGTGAATATAAAATTGTTTTGTATTGTGTTGACTTATCGGTTGATTGTTTATGGATTCTGGTCGGTGCAGTCTAGCTAACTGTAATCGATAGGGGTTTCTAAACTCTTAAACAAGATAAACCGACACAGTATTGTTTTAAATAGGGTAAATGATTTTTGTATATAAAAGAAATGATTTTCTGTAAATTATCATAGTATATGGTTGCATGGTTGTTAGGAAGTGACAACATTGAAATGTTATCATTGTTATATGAAATTGAATAAGAAATTGAAATCAAAAATAAAGAATTAAGAAATGAATCCATATACAAGTAGAATTTGAGAATATAAGTTATAAATGTGATTTATAATTTGAAACGGAATTCCAGAGAAGTTTTTGGAAATGTTTTGAAAAGAATTTGAAAATTTTGGAGATTTGGAAAGTTTAAATCATTTTTGATTTGAAAATGAATTTCAAAGGTTTTGGAAAGTATTCTAAAGAGATGAAAGCTCTAAACTCTTTTTGGTCGCTGGAAAATAACTTCGATGATGACCGCGGCATCGTTGGTGTTCATTTTCGGGTTTCCAAAAGAGGAAATTGCTGCCAAATTGTTTTAAACAGAAAGTGTTTGAAAAATTTGGGTTTTGTTTTGGGAAATTCAAAGGATAATTTGATTTGTTTTCAAAATGGTTTTGAAAAGGTTGAAAAGACTCTGGAATACTTTATAAGAATATTTATGGAATATGATTGAATTGATAACTTATACAAATAGAAATTGTTAATGTAAAATATGTAATTGTGATTGGAATTAAAGTTCATTAACAAATGAAATCTATAAATGTGAATTGAAAATATAAGGAAATAAATTCATATATGAACAAAAAAATTATGAATATGAATTGTAAATATAATTTATAAATGAAAGTAGAATTCCAAGAAGATAATTGAAAATAAAATTCCTTAATGAAATGGAATCGTGAATGTGAATGTATAAATGATTGTATAAATCAAAATATTAATAAGTTGATAACTTATAGAATATTGAAATTTGATTAGAATGAAATTCAAATTGAAAAATGAATGAATAAATTGCGATTGCAAGTGCCAGAAAATGAAATTGAATGTTAAAATTCATTTTGAATTTGAAAGTAAATAGAACTGGAATTGAATTTGATAAATGAAGTATTAAACTGAAAGTTAGTAAGTAAAGCTAATTGATTATTAACCAAATGGATAAGGTTTGAACGAATTAAATTCAATGATTATAAATGAAGATAAATTGAATTCCAATAGAATTGAAAATGTGAATTATAAGTTCAAATGAATGTGAAATGAAAAAATTGAACGAAATTGAATATGTAACTTCAATAGCGAATTTAAAGAGGATATAAGAAGTATATATTGAAAACTTTGTAATTGAATTTGCAAAATGATTTGAATGTGTGACTAGATATTATGGCTAGTAGGATATACAGGTATAAAGGAAATGGAAGTTTGATTTCAAAGATAAATTTGAATTACTCGAAAAAGGTACGTATTTTAATTTCTATATGAGTTTTTGATGATTTCTCTCTAGCCGCTTGGCTTTTTCTTTTTCTTTTTGAAATCTGAGAGTCCGTAGGGACGTTTTGTAGTCGTACCGTATTAGCCGCGCAAAGGAGACGCTGGCGAAATTTTTTGAAAATTCCGAGTGTTAGAAAATTTTTGAGAAAATTTTGAAAGTTTAAATTTGAATTTAAACTCGAATTTGAATTTTGAAGTAAACAATGTTGTTTGAAACTTATAATTGAAGTTGGAAATTTAGTTAAATTAATAACGAATCTCTAGTAGAGAGATTTGTTTTGAAAATTTGATAAAACTAGTGGATTGTGAAAAATGATAGACGAGTTAAGGACCACTTTTCCTAACTTGTAATTTCGAGGACGAAATTCTTTTAAGGGGGGAAGTCTGTAACGACCCAGAATTTCGACCAAATTAAATTGAGAATATTTAATTTATTTTAAATATTTGAACGACGATTTAATTTGAATCCCGATATAACTCTGAATTTTTCGAATAAACTTTAAAATTTAATCTGTTGAATGTTGAATAAGAATTCGAATCCTCAATTTAAAGTTGAAGAAAAATATTTTTGAAAGCTTTTAAAATTCGTATTGATAATACTGAAGATAATAGAAGCTTCAGAATAGAATTTGAAAGTAATTCGTTCAGTTTCGAAATTAAATCGTTCGAATCGATATTTAAAAATAGCGTTCCGGGGCACAGTCTCGGATTTCGACGAAACCAGTTCCATTGGGTTCGTAACATTAAATTATCACCGGGTTTCAAATTTCGTATCGATCTGAGTTGTAGTGTGACCATACGATGGTTAAACGCGTTGAAATTAAGTTGAATTAAATTTTTAAATTAAATTTGAATTTGGTCAACTATAGCACGTTCTTCCCCAAATCCACGCCGAGCATCACGAGACTATCGTGCAAACCATACTCTGTCATTTTCAAATACTCCTCTCCCTCACTTCGATTCACAGAGAAAATTTAAATGGCGACATCTCTTTTCCCTGTATCTCGTTCAAATAAGATAAACGAAAACTATTTCGTTCAAAACATTTCATAAACCAATAATGGAGGAGCCTTTCAATCTACTGCCCATTCGAATCGCATGTATCCCAGCTACTTATTTTCTTTTCCCTACCTATTCGAATCAATTTTTCCCTTATTCTCCAAATCGAGATCGGCATCTCGATTTTCTAAGGAATGGAGCGCATCCATCTTGCTCGATTTCATCTGACGCGAGCACGTTTTCGTCAACACTTGAAGCCAAGTTCAACATCAGGTAGCCGAAATCAGTGCTGTAGTCGCGAAAGGGAAGGAGTCGCGACTGCGACTCAGAATGGATCATCGTGGATCTCGAAAGGGTTTCGGGTGAGCTCTCACGGCTGTAGCTCGTGATGGAGGTGGCGCGGCGCCGCGGCGAGGGGGTTTCCAGGCGTGGCGGCAGCTGGCGATCGAAGATGAGGCCGGCGCGTTGTCTCTGGAGGGTGTCGCTCGAGGGGAGGAGAAGCACAGCAGTGTCGCTGTTCGAAGTAGGGCAGCGATGAGTTCATCGGGGTCGCGTTCGATATCGCGAGGAGGCCGGAACGCGTGGGTTAGTGCTGCAGTGTTTTGAAATTTTGGGTGGTTCGACAATTTCCAGTGAAGGTATAAGTCCCAATTTATTTAATGTTTAAAAATAAAATGTATGTTAAGCAGAAAATATAATGTAGACAGTGGGATTTAAAAGTAATTTTATTTTGAAATTTAATTTTATCTGTACAGTAAGATGGAAAGAAAATATATATATATGATTTCAAATGAGAAAAATAATAATTACTTGTTTAAAATTATTTTTAGGAATGATTTAAAGAAAATATAAAACAGTTTGTTTTAAACTTGATAGACATATTTTAAAATGCAGATAGGAATTTTTAGTTTAAAAATTTATTCTAGTTAAACAAAATTATTTATGGAAATAGATTTTTAATTTAACAGTAAAATAGAAAATTTACTTTATATTGACAAAGTTTGAAATATATATATATATAAGGTCAGGGTTGAAAATATATAAAAAATTTTAAAAAGGGATTTATTTAAAAAGAAATTGATCGTTCGATTTATTTCGAATATTGACGAATTGTATAATCATTTATACAAGGTTTAAAATCAAGAAATCAAGCCGAGAATGGAAATGGATGGCAAATTTAAAAGCTAAGGTGAGATTTTTCTCACTCAAAATGAAGTGGAATTTTCAGTTATTTATTGATTGATTTGATTGCTATATTAGATGTGATATTAGATATAGTAGGATATATCTATTATATATATAGCAATATATACATATTGGCATATGTATATATTGGATTGATGATTTCCCGCCTCGTATAGCGGATGAGACCCTATTGCGCCGTTAGTAAGCGGATTTTTATAAAACCCATATACCGCGATAATTCCGTACTGGAGCGGAATTGGTATTGTGCTAACATCTTTGGATGCAGGGAAACAGGTTGGAGGGATCCAACTGGACCCCTCACATTGATTGAATTTATTTCTATTGTGATATGGATCTGTGAATGATTATAGTGATGCTATTAATCATATTGATATCTGGAAATTGTTGAAAGCTAAAATTTAGCTGAATGGATGTTTGACATCATTGGATTCCAAGGATAAACGAAATTGAATTTTTGAAATGCAAGTAGAAAATTTCTAAGTGAATTAATTTTAGAAATTTAATAAATTTGAAGAAAATAATTTAAAAGTATAAAAGCTGATTTTTATAATATTATCGAATTTATTCCAGAATAAAGTGAAAATGTTGGGTAAATGAATTTCGTATGATAGTGAGTTTAAATTGAAGAATTTAATTAAAATTTGGATTTCTAAATAGTTTGAAAAAGATAAAGAGATTTATTTTCTTTAAGGGGAATTTATTTAAAAGGAAATAAGTTGGAAGTCCAACTATAAATTAAATTGGCAAATTGAAACGAATTTGGAAAGTCAATATAAAAAAATGAGTTGGGATGGGAAATTTATTTAGAAATGAAGATTGAAATTGATTTGGGTTTGAAGTAGAATGGATATGGTTTTGGGAAAGCGATATTATAAAAATGAAGTAACTGTTTTAAAAGATGTTTTAAAACGTGTTAAGTATCGAATACATAGATTTCAACATTTATTGTTGAAATAGACGTTTTCGAGAAATATAAGGAAATGGTGGACTATAACACTGTTGTTATAGTAAATGATTTCCGAAAGGAAAATGTTTCTATGTAGTATTGGGATTTATATATCTATAAAAATCCGAATCCCTATACTAATGATTTTGAGTCGTCGTAACGCTGTTTTACGTAACATTCGTTTTGACTCAAATAGGTATTGTTATAACAAATGTTTTCCTTAAAGAAATGAATAAATACTTAATTTGATTTAAGTATATCGAATATTTCCAAGTGTTGAAAATAAATGATTTGTGAACTACTTATTTTCAAATAAGTATGGGAATGCTTTTCCAATATGAAATGAACTGTTTTGAGATTTTATCATTTAAAGATAAATTGAAATGTGGAAATTGATTTGAAATTGTTTTCAAATGGTTAAGTGTGGAAATAATATATCTAGAAAAGATATTTTTGAAGATAAATAATTTGGAAAATTATTTGGAATCTGATGATGTTGCGCATCTTTATTGATAGTTAAATAACCGACTATCAATAATTACCTTTAGATAGGTATTTGTTGTGAATTGGATGAATTTGAATGCCACACTTATTTTTAAATAAGCACTCACTATTCGGGTTAGCCGGGAAAGGACCATGGGGTCGTATAACCCATTCCGAATATGTGATACGTCGTTATGAATTGCATTCGAAGACCGGTGTTGAAGACCGGATATTTTTGAAAACGGAAGGATTACCGTCGAGTTACTCTACATCGACTGATCTTCGATTTAGAGGTTTTATCACCCTTAGTGACGGGAAGTCCTGACGTGATTGAAAATTATCCGGAATTGCAAGGGCTTCGTGAGAAGTGCCTTCGGTTCTGTTCGATCCCGGAACAGACTTGTATGGATTGTGTGTCTGACGTTACAATTTGAGATATAAAGCTGATTTCTTTCAAATACATATCTGTTGGTGGCGGAGAATTTATTCTCTTAGCTTAACACCCTTCTCTGAGACGTACGAGCTCAGAGGTTATGTAGTTGAAATTCATCAGCGATATATCCCAATTTGGTAACGTGGCATACTGAGTGTTGCTGTGAAATGATCAGTGTTTGATCATTCGTGATATGATCATTTGTTTGATCTTATATCTTTGTGATCATAGGTTGATCATTTTGTTTGACCCGGAGCAGGGCTTTGTAGAAAGCGTAGCTTTGTGGACGAGACTTCGTCGAGCCTCACACCCCGGAAATGGTCAAAACAGGAAGAATGCGGCAAGGTTCTAGGGAGTAGCGCCCCTTAGTGTATGTCATTCCTTCTGGATAAAGGTGGTATCATGGTATGGAGCCCAGATACTTAACCTCTGTGGTTGCTGCAAAATTTATTTCTTTGTGGTTGTTGCGAATCGGGGATCCTCGGGAAGATCGGTGACGATCGGGGGATGGCATACGCGTGTCAGTAGTTACCTATTTTTGCAGAGGTAACCCGGCCTTGTGTTGGCAGAGATCCGGTTAGGTTCTCGGGTCGTTTATTCCAGGGACGTACCCATCGTGGATAGGAAGTTCCTTAGCCTGACCATTTGTTGGAAATCCAAAGAAACAATACGAGCCTTTACGATTTCAATTGTATAACCTGTCTCCTCAGGAGGCAGCTATAGCAGGCATAATATAATTGTACCTATGCTGGCTAAGATTTATATTATACTTTCGAAATGTTTTCTACACTATGCACTAATAATAATATCAAAAATGATTTGATTTTGCGTAGTAAGCATCTTTGACTATCATAAGAAGAAATCTCCTCCAAGTCTGCGTTTGCATTGTGTGTGTGGTGGGAGGTCTTATGGTAGTTTCATTTTCCAAAAGCATTTCGAATTGACTTAAAAATTATTTTGTTGTTATAAAGAATAACTGTTTTACGATCTAACACCAGTCACCATGACTGACTCGGAGTTTATTGTTTCCCTTCTAAACTCTGGGTGCCCACAAATTTCCACACGGACAGTCTAGAGTTAGATTATCAGGATATTCTGGATATTCTGGAGCTTTGGAGATAAGCTGGAGGACGAGACGTAGTATTTGTATCTGATGAAATTTATTCCGCTGTGTATTCTGTATGAGGACGAGTTATATAACTGTCCATTGTTGTATATTGACTCTGATGATTGATGTATGTATAAACTGATATAGTTCTTTGTTTTAAAAGACTAGTAATTATCTATTGTATATTGTTCCGCTGCGAATGTGAGATTCTGATATTGTTTTCTGTTGCTGTTCTGTGTTGTTCTTCTTTTCTCTTTCTTTTCTTCTTCTTCTACCTTTTTCTTCTTTCTTAAAACCCCCACTATTGGAGTTTCCGGCACTCGATTGCTCGGCAGTCGATAAAGTGAGTATCGATGTCGAATTTTCGAAAGTCGAAAATTTCGGTATGTGACAAAGATTATTAGGAATAATCATCGGGACATAATTGTATGTTTTTGTATTACTATATTGGATTGTATAAGTTAGACCTTAAATGGCTTATGATTGGATTGTTGTATCCTAATCCCTTAATGATCAGCGTTGTACAGCTGAAGTGGATGGGCTGCTTTCCGCTGAGCATTTTAACTAGTTGGTTTTTGTGTGTGTATGATCGATTGGTTGTTGGATGCGTGGTCGCTTAGAAGATTTTAGTAACAATTTAAAATTCAATTGAGTAGGAATCGTCACATGAGAGTTTTGAAACCTACCTAATATTAATGATAAGAACTTGCGGTGTCTTTACTAGTGTAGTTATCGCAAGAAGTATTGAATTCTTAAATTTATACAAAAGGAAATGTTAATTCATATGTGCAATTAATTAAATGTAACATTAATTGAAAATTTAATGTTTGTTTAAGATATATATATATATATTGAGGAATGTGTGCGCTATAGAATTGTTATCAGAAATTATTATTTCTACGATAATATTAAGATTAATTGAAAGGATTTTATTAGAAGCAAGCATCTGTTTAAATTAAGAATTTTTTTGATAAGGGATATACAAAAATATGGAATTTGATTACATTTATTATAAGTAAGCAAATATTTTAGGGAAAGCTTAAAAGTATTTAAAGATACATGTATATCATATGGAAATAAATTTTGTGTTAAATTGCCCATTGAGTGTCTTAAGAATTCTGGTTGATGCGTCCGATCATCGTTATCGATAAGAATTCATAAATGGTAGGACAGGAGAATCGGACACAACACTTTGAGTTATAATATTTAAAATATTGTGAATAAGTATGAATGCATTACAAATAATATTTAAAAAGGAAATAAAGTTTTAAGCGAGTTAAATATTATTTTAAAATGGAAAGAATGTTTGGAAATGTATATATACATATGTAATGAATTTTTAGTGAGAAAATGTCTTAAGGTTAAATAATATTTTAAGAAATTTTTAGAATTATATATTCAATTTTGAAGGGTAATATAATATGAAATTTTGATAATAAAATGAAAGCAATTTTGTATGAGGTTAAGAATTGCTTAAAAAGATAGAATATATTTTTGAAAATATTTTGGTAAATATTTTGAGAAGAAAATTATATTTAGTATGAAAATAATCATTATATATTCTAAAATTTTGGTGGTTGAAATAAATGCAATGAAAACAATAAACATACTTATAAGTACTGATTTCATTTGAAAGGCAAATGCATCCATCGATCATTTGTGACAGTCGAAGTCAGTGGCAAGGCAGCGTTGATCACTTGGACAACATTGCAGCCAATTGACGAAGCAGTTCACTACATAAAGATGGCAAGGCAATGTCATCATATTATTTGATACTTTTGAATTTTGATATGTTTATTTATAAGATGTATGCTTATAGGAATTGTGTATGTTACTTTAATTGTTTATGTATGGCATATGCTGATTTATGTGACAGTTAAAAATGATACCTTTTGGGTTATAATTTAATGGAAGTTGAGAAAAAAGTGAAACGCCAAGTTATTTATTTATTGGGTAATTTGATTTTATGCATAAGAAATATTTTAAGAAAATATGGTTTTATACATATAAACAATTTAGTTCAAGAAGTTAGGTATTATAAATTCTTCTATTTGAAAAGTGGAAAATTTAATTTGGAAATAGTTAAAGGTTAAAAAACCATAAGTTGTCATGATTCCTCAATTAGATAGAAAAATAATTCCTTAGAAATGTAATTTTTGTGCTAGAAAATTTTGAATTATTAATGGTTATAAAATTTTGGAATTTTTTTTGAGTGTTCTATATTCTTGTTTATAAATTAAAATATTATAGAGATTAAATATCTTGAACACCTTAGAGTGTTAGAATTTTAAATTTGTAAAAGATATTGAGGTTTCTATAGAATGTAACATAATTGTTAAACAAATTTTGTAAATTCTAAATATGAGAAAATATTTGAAACAAGAGTAACTTTGTATTTTGTGGATTTGAATTAAAAGAAAAGTTGGTGTTAGCAAAGTAATTTTAATGATAAATAAATCAGGAACAATTATACTTTTTGTAAAATGCAAAGTATAGAAATTTAGTGCGAGAAAGAAGTTATCAAGAATGTTATAATTATAATTTATAAAGCATTTTGAACTTTGTTGAAATTGGAAGTGATTCAGTTAGCTTTATAATTACCTTTTCATTTGAAGTTTAAATTATATATATATGTATGTATGTATGTGTGTATATATAGTTCTAACTATTAAAAGAAAAGTTATTCATTAGAGAAAGTTATCATTTTCAATCTTTTTTAAGATTTCACGGTAAGAAGTTTACAGAAAGAAAAATGATGTTGTTGTTGTTATTGTTTTTGGGTTATGTTCAAAGTTTGAAGCTAATAGTTGATTTGGCAACAATAAAAGAAAAAAAAGGGTGTTAATTTAAATTAATGGTCTCCCAAACTAGTTCATTTTCTTTTCATTATTAAATTTAAAGGAAAAGTATAGGCAAGTTAAATCTAAAGTACGTCTTAAAACGGAATTAATAATAATTGAATATTACTCTTTAAAAATCTATTTAGTAAGGCAAGTCAAAAATATGAAAAGTATTTTCATATTTATGTACTTGTTAGCTAATGATAATTCATGATTAACAACTTTTAGCTTTCTACAAAAAATTAATTATCCTAAAATTTTGTTTAAATGATTTTAGAGAAAATTGTTGTCTTGATGTAATATATAGGTTTGGGATGAAAATTTTCAGATGACTAGGTGGCGAAAATTTTGTTTTCAAAATGGTTGTAGTAAACAACCATATCTTTTGACTCTTTTGTCTGATTGTATTGATTCTTTTTGAATTTTATAGAACTTTTAGTAGTGAACAACTTTTACCTAGATCATTTTCTCAATTTCTGTAGATTTCATGAGATAAACAATTTTTCAAACCCAACGATAAATTCTGGCCTGTAATAAAATTCCTGAGTTTAAACATCATTTTGTTTTGACCATGACTTTTGAATGGTAAATTTGATTTCATTAATTTTACCCATTTCGGAAAGCTTAGAGTGTAAGCTATCGCTTTTGTTTTAAGTGTTCTGAATTTTTTTGAGGTTTACTAGGTTAAAAACGTGTGTTTTATGGTTAGAGCTGCATTTTTTTATATGAAAATCTGAGCTAGTTACCTTTATAAAATCCTTCATAACTTGAGTTGTGCTTATGTTTTTGTAATCTAAAAGATGTTCCAGGAAGTTAATATATTATGTAAAAATCCATTCTTTGAAATCATAACTTAATTTAGTCGTTTGATCCTTAGAATTTAGTTAGAAAGTGGTTAAAATTCAATAGTGATGTTGTTCTATTTTTATATGAATGCATATCCTAGTAACTTCTCTATATGTGGTTAACAAGTAATTTTGAGTTGAGAACAGAAGCATAAGAGGACTAGTTGTGTTATGCAGTGACTTTTGCTTGTCTTCGCTTGCGAATTACTAAGGTAAAGTGCTTAAAAATGCTAAAAATATTGAGATGTATTGTATTTCTAACCGTGCGGTCGATGTATAATATTTATATTATAATCGTGGAATTTGCAAATGGCTCTCCATGCAAAGGAGAATCTATCGAAATTTTCCTAACTTTTCGATACTTAGAAAAAAAAATTAATTTTTTTTACACATTTTATAATTAGAGAAATTTTTATAAAAGAGAATTGTTGAAATCTATATCTATATAAATCGCTATATTTATAATATCGTATGGGTTATTTGAATGAAATAAAATTTTATTAAAGGGTCACAAGGAATGCGCAGAATGAATGTATGTATATAATATTTTTTAATAAATATTATTGATTAGATCCATTACATTATTCTCTAGTGAATTGCGAGGACACAATTTTCATAAGGGAGGGAGTCTGTAACAACCTTGGTTTTGATTACGTGAAATTAAGTTAAAATATAAGTTAATATGGTGATAATAAAAAATTAAGAGTTTTGGGTATTTCTATTTCAAAATTTAGGTGGAAATTGGAATAATATAGAAATAGCATATAAATAATTTTCTAGTGGAAAATGAATGTTGGAGAATTTAAGTGTAATAATATTTTTATCTGATTTAATTCTTTTATTTTATAATAAAGGAAAATGAGAAATTTAGTTGATGGAATAATGATACGAGAGCATCTAATTACAAGTGTAATTACATGGTTTATTTTATCATTAGTAAAATCATGATAATGAATTTAATGAGAATGGATTAAATTTAAAGTATTTTTGATTTCTTGTTTAAATGGAGATTTATAAATTAATGTAGTATTTGTTTCCAATTAAATTAAGATTAATAAGAATGGTTTTATTATTGAAAACCGAGTTGTAAATTTACTTCGTTTGTTGAAAATAAAAATGTAAGGAACGAACAAGTGTTGATTTTTATAAAAATTACGTTAATTTGTAGAACCAACTCATATTTTAAAACAATGTTTTCAAGGATCATTTTCTTTTGTAATTGGAAAATAAGAGTACCGATTTATATCTTTTAGCAAGCAAATACTAATCTTCACCCAATTAGGGTTAGTAAATGTGTTTGTAGTTGAGAAATATAAACTGTACATTCATTATCTTCTTCTCGTTTTTATAGAAACTAGAAATTACAGTACACACTATCCTTTTCCTCTTTCTCAAAATTATAAGCCTTCCAAAAATCAAAATCAAATCAAATCCTAAAATTCTCCAAACTTAAATCTTACCTTCTCTACAACCTGCTCCATCTTATAGACCTAAAAGGATGAGTTTTGGCCATGGTAGAAGGATGGAATCAGTTAAACTGCTAAGCGGGAAAGTGAAAATTGGGTAGAAAATGCATGTTAGTAGAAATTCATAATTAATTCCAGAAAAATCATCAAAATCTAAAATTTAGATACGTTATGCGTAACTTACATGCCTACCTTTTGTAAAAATTTCATATGAAAATATTACGTTTTGTTATGCCAAACCCTTTCTGCACCGATGAAGAAAATATAGGAATTTTTTGAGATTTGGCCTTATGTTGTTGCATGCAATTTTGGAAATTTTAGATGGAAAGATGAGTTAATCTCACAATTCCATGCTATGTTCGATTTTGGTTGATGATTCCTAGTTTTAGATTTTGATGATTATGTGATAGTAATTTCAAGAATTGAAAACTGCTGCTCAATGCTAATAAAATGCTTGCTACTCTTGAATGAAATCCTCTCAAATTTCTATAGTTTGCTTATATATGATTGTTTTGATGTTGCATGCAAGTATTTAGCTGTTATTTATCCTATATTGTTGCCAAAATCGAATATACTCACAAAAGAAGTCACCATGATGTGTTGGAAATGCGACCTGGAGCTATACAGCTATAGAAAGTCACGACCGGTCAACTGAACCTGGGGTTCAGTTGACTGGCTGGACCACCTAGAGCGTATGCTCCAGGTTGTGTTCGGTCGACTGAACCTGGGGTTCAGATTTGGTTCAGTCGACTAAATGGTGCTTGGAGCTCTCTCCAAGTACCTCGGCTCATCTCGACCTTGCTCATGTTTTGTTTGTTCCCTTAGCTATGTTTCATTGCATTGTTTTGACGATTTAATTGCTTCCAAATGCTTTTCGGGTTTTGGTATTTCAATTCTCTAACTTTGGGAGATTGCTTTGATATGATTATGGCTTTGCAATTCTTATTTTCATATATATAAATCTACACATATTTGTTTACAATGGTTTAGAAAATCTTTATTTTCAAATCATATTTCCAAACTGAATTGATTTTGAATATAATTTCGAGTGAGTGTTTTAATATTATTGTTTATTATGTATATAGCATTATGTTTTCAAAAATTGCAATTCTCTTTTCCAAACAAATATTTGAAAAGGATTTCTAAAATCTAGGTTCGATAGTAAAACTTATTGTTTCGTTTGGATGAGAAATTAATTAAACGGTTTAGTAAAAAAGTGGTATGAAACACTTATGTTTACTTTTCTGGTTAATTATCGGGCTCACCCAAGTGAATATTTTTATTAACATATATTTTTATTTACGCCTTATTTTTGCTTCCATGGAGTTTACTATCTATTAGTAAACATTCGAATATGGCTGGGTGGTATGGGGCACTTTGGTGAAATTCCTTTGGTTACTAATTGAAAGTAGGTGACACTTTTGGGGAGGCGGTCTTCCATGTTCGTCTGATGAAGCCTTTGTGCTCGCATTTAGGGAGGCGATCTTTCATGATCGTCAGATGTAGCCTTTGTGCTCGTCTTTAAGGAGACGATCTTTCATGGTCATTAAGCATAGCTTTCAAGCTCGTCTTTGGGGAGGCGATATTTCATGGTCGTCAGACGTAGCCTTCATGCTCGTCTTTGGGGATAGATTGATCATTAGGTATAGCCTTGTGCTTTCCTTTTTGTGTAGTGCCATTTTGTTATTGATTTTGAACTTTAAGTTTGAATTGTAGATTTGTGATTTCATCGTATTTTTGCTTACACCTATGATAGGCAATTTTCGAGTATTTTGGTTTGGTGGTTTCGATTTAAGGATGCTATTAATCCCTTCTATAAGGTTTTATTAATTTGGATTTAGTACTTCCAATTTGAGAATGCTATTCATCTCCACCATAGAAATTTATCGATTTATAGAGTCAATTTACAGGCTGTCAAAGTTTGTTATATGAATCTTGTGCATATATGTCATCTTGCATATGTTAACTCTATATATATATATATATATATATATATATATCTTACACAATACCATCTAACTGTTTAGAACCAGCACGACTGGCCAATCAATTATTTTATAATAATACTTGGGTTAGACAAAGTAGTTTCATTTACTTGTTGATCTTAGAGCTAGCTTAGCCTGAAGTCCATCATTCATGCTTGTATCTATTATTTTGTTGTATCATTTTGCTAGACATTGGCTATGTGTTTTATATGTATATATTGGGATAGAGACCTTGTTTATGTATATTCATTCTTCAAAGCTGTATCCATTGTATATGTTATCTTATATCCATGTCTCCATCTTTTGTAGACATCTCATGGTATATATATGTTCAATCTTTTGGTTGTATAATATGTATTTCTCTGCTGTGTACTCTGTGATTTTGTGTACTAGGATATTATACGTTTTTCTAATTAATTAATATAAGCCACTGAAGATTTTTTTGAAGTCTGGATTGGATACGCCAAATCCACATTGAAAAAAAATGTAACACTAATTTTGATGTATCAATACTCACTTAAAGCAAAGTTTATAGGTGGCCGCTCCTAACTAGCCTTATTCTCTGCACTAGTAGAAGATAGTACATAGTAATATCCTTTATTAGTGTGGGTCTCGTGGTAGGGCGTCATAACTTTTAGATATATATATATAAATGATACAAATCACTTTTACTTTCTTTGAGAATACAAATTGTGATCTGAGGTTATTGTGAGTTTTAACAACATATATCTAAGATAGAAAAACTCGCTAGTACACAATCTTCAAGTGTTCCTCTCATAGATGATCTTCTGAAGCTTTAGCATATTTCTTTCTCTTTCTTTTAAAGCAATAGCGATATTTCTTTGACTAGTGTAATTTAAAATCTAGTATGGAGTTTTCATTGTCAAAACTGAGAATTCTAGTTCTAACATTCTCCCCCGTTTTGACGATGACAACTCATATATGCATTCATAAAGGGATGTTTACTATAAATGGTATGAATGCAATACTCTCCCAACTATATACAAAAAAATATTTCAATACGCCCCCAAATGTATGCCCTTGAATGTATGCATACGATCAATTATTCAGTTTCCTCCTTTTTGATGATGACAGCTCATATATGCATTCATGAAGGGATGTTTACTGTGGATTATACGAACGCAACACTCCCCCTGACTGTATGCACAATAATATTTTAGTACTACCTCTGAATGTATGCATATGATCAATTATTTCTCTCCCATTGTCACGTCAAAAAGGAGAATAATAGTATACGGTATATTGGATATTACAGAACGCTAACAAATGCCAAACTAATGTCATACAAACCAAGGCAAATGATGAAACATAAGGTGATACCATATTAAAGAGGCTGCAAATCAGGGAAAGTCATAATATCCTGAAGGATTAGGATCTGGCTTTGTAAATGCTATGTGCTCTCTGCCTAGTACTGGAGAACGTACTGTAGATCCTAAAGCATGAGTGACAGAGGCGTATGGTATTGGTCCTCTCCCTCTAGATCCCATCCTAGTAGGTCCAGGTGCGTGAAACGAAGGACATGCTACTCCAGAGCTATGAAGTCTTGCCTAAAAATTATGAACATAAGACTGAGATGCTAATGGAAGTTGAAATGTAGCACTAGCCCCACTACTAGTACAAACTCCACTCCCTCTAATCCAAACGGATCGGCATAGTCGTGTAAGAAGTGATATAGTAACAACCCGCCATTTGTAGCACCCCGACCCATGTCTAAAAGTGGAATTGGCATCGCGGACCTCTCAGACGGCGGATCAATTTTAAATAAATTATGTAAAATAGATCGCAGAGCTATCTATAATATTGTACACTTTCTAAAACTCACTGTAGAAGGAATAAAATATAATAATAATCAGTAATACAATCCCAAAAAAATACAGTAATACATAATTAATTAAATTATAACTACAACATCCCTCACTATACTGATAATGGAAATAGCATGATGCTTGGAAATAAATGAAATAAAAATAGTATACAACTAATAGACAAAGAAATACACATCTTTGTCGCACCATCATGCCTTCAAGTCACCACCACTCCTCTCTATCGACCTATCAGACTATAACTAAAAAGAAGAAAATGATAGATGGGCTTAGACATTTATCTGGTGAGTGGAACACATTACATAAGTTTATAATATTAATAAGCTAGAAAAACAACACTTGTGCTCGAAAACCATACTTTAACCCATGTCACCCACACCCAACAAGTCAGCTAAACAAAATATAATATCATACTGGAAACATAGGATAAGGTCTTATTAAAACTAACCCATATCTAATCATATGCACTCGATTGAACCCAAAGTCCCAACTCAAATGCCAAAGACCAATTACAAAATGATCAAACCCGAAATTCCAACTATTTATCATTGAAAATGTATGCAACTCGCTACTAAGGAACTATATGTCTCAGCCTACTATCATCAAATCGTAAGCGACTTGCTACTAGAGAACGCAATTTCGTAGCCCACTGTCGCCAAAACCATGGACGAATCGCTGCTAAGAACTCTTTGCCTCAACTCGCTATTGTCAAACCATAAGCGACTCTCTACTGTGGAACACAATGGCTCAACTCACTATCACCAAGCATAAGTGACTCACTACTAAGGAACAAGATGTCTCAGTCCATTATCGCCCAATCGTAGGCGCCTCGCTACTAAGGAACATTTTATCTCAGTCCACTATCGCCAATCGAACAACGTACAACAAATCTACTAAAATAAGGAACTTTCTATAAGCGTCTCAAAACACCACAAACAACATAATAAAACATTCATCATCTCACTATGATTGCAATGCTGCGAACCACATATGAAATGGAGGTCGTATGCAAGAGTTATAAGCGTTAGAAATATAGGTTAATATCATAATTATTTAATTACTATATTATTTATATTATTATCTTCTTCCCCATTCGAACACAATATGCCCGTACCAACACACCGTTCCCTTCATCCACCTCTACCATCGAGGAACCTACATCCATCTCTTTTCATGCGCTACCAGCTAGTACCATTCTGACTACCAAACATTGACCTCATTACCACTTTCGATTTCAGATCTAGGGTTCACCGATTTGGAAAATTTTGGTTACCTGGGGTTAATCAGAGTCTGGAATGTCTATCTACACATTGTCCTTTTCATAACTCTTGTCCTCGATCATTATATTGTCACCGTTTTATCATTGGATCAAAATGGACGGTCCATGTATAACGAACTTATGACTCATTTTCTGGTCAATCTATATAGCCAATCGACGAATGAACACAACCAGTGGATTTGTGTCATTGAGAACTATAATTTTGACGTATAACATGTCTATTTTGGAACACTTATCACTTTTTAATTAGACGGAGATCAACTTTTGCTAATCACAACCAATAAAAACTGTATTTTTAACCAATCTAGCAATGGCATACATCTTATTCAGGTGTGTGTATATATATAAATCAGTTTTTAATTATTAATTATATCATTATAAATTGGTTTAAGATCATAAGAGGTGAGTTATTTTGACTTACTAATATATGTATACATAAATATGATAAATCTCAATCAACTATTAGCCGTGCAACTTCTTTGATTTGATGTAGATTCTCATTCTCCTTTGCTGTCCATAAATTCCATGCCTTCAAAACACAAAATTTCTTGATAGCTTCGATTCATTTGTGTAGCTCTATTCACGATGATCGATTTCATGTTACTTTTAATTTGGACTTGATTCGGTAGGTTAGGGATTGATTTGAAGAAATTGTATTTGATTTGGAAACTAGGGTTTTAGAAATGGAGGCAAGATTATTAGAAAGAAAAGAATAGGGTTATAGATCTATTTAGGCTGCAAAATATAATATATAGGCTATATTTTCGAAATTAATATATTACGAAAATGCCACTGGGTTTTGACCTGTTCTAATTTTAAGTCCGTTTAACCAAATTCAACAAATAACATATGTATCCTGACTATAAATGGCATTCTTCACATAATGGAATAGGTCACAAAGTCTAATTCCAAATTCTGTAGAAATTTACTATTTTGTCCTTTATGTTAAAATTATAATTCTACCCTTTTAGTTAGTTATTTAATTTCATAATATATGGGGTGTTGCAGATCTAATAACTCCCGACTTTCTCTTCTTCTCCAGTTTCTCCTCATGAATCATTTTGAATCGGTTTTTCTTGCCTTTCAAGACTTGCAATAATACGAGCTTTAGATAGAGATGTATGCATAAGAGAAGTGTGTTGTAGAGAGGATGGAGCAAGTATGTTTTCCTGTGATGACCGATGCACTGGAGTCTCAATGGTGACCTTGTCTAGAGTTGGCGGTATTTTCATTGCCTTTAGAATCTTATCATTAAAAACACTCAAATATAGATGTCTAATCGGAATCTCATCATCCAACACAACTCCAAAATGTTGAAGAATTATCTTAATCAAATTTCCATATGGATTATACCTTCACTTTTCACTCGATCGATTTTCCATCATGTTTTCATTATAGAATTAACCCAATTTATCCGAATATTTCCCAAAATAGCATATGTTGCTTTACGAACCAATGGATAAATTTCATCAAAACTGCTTATTTTGGGTATGTGTTGAAGAATGTGAATGATATAATACGAGATAGGTTTGAAGTAGTCCAATTAGCATTAGTGTTGTGAGGTATTTGGTGCAAAATCGGTTCCTCATTAAAATTTATCTCATCTAATGGCACACCTTCAGATGAAATGCCTAATATTTCGCCTAACTCATTTTCATTGAAAGCAGTGTCAACAGATTTTACCCTAGAATATAAAAATAATCCATTATTATCATGTCTAACTTCTAGATTAGCGTAAAAGGTAGCTATACATTAAGGATATATATCAATTTAATAGCCATTCAAGTTTATAATGTTTACTAATTCAGCACGGCTAAACAGATTCTGAATTCCGTACAAGTTTAGAGAGTTCAAGTTTACTGGTTGTCAAGGTGCTCATTAACCATAAGAGCCTTGAATTTCTTGATTTTTCTCTTTTATTTTGCAACTCACTTCTAACCTCATTGGTGAGCAATTCATCGATAAAACTAAAGAAGGTTGATGACATGCTTTTGTTTCCTCTTGCTATGACCAAAGTTTAGACTTTTAAGTGAAACTTAGATAGAATTTGGAAGATTTAGGGGTTGAAAAAGGGGGCTAGGGATTTTGAAATAGTTTTTGAGTTTGAAAAAAATGAAGATGGTGGAGAGAGGGAAGTTAAAAAAGGTTCGGTTCTGAAAACAGGTGTAACGACCCGCTCTTTCAACCCCCAACCACGATATTCGTGTGTCGAGCATCCAAGTGTTGGAAGGGTGAATTGTTAGGGTAAAATAAAAAGAAATAGAACAAGAAAGAAGGAACACAATATCATAATCTCACAGCAGACATAAAATATCAAAGGAACGGTACAACGGGTTACTCCAATACATAAATTTCGGAGTTACAAAACCTAAGTACCATCATTAGCCTGGATAGTTATAACAACCTGTCTTCAAAAATGCTGATATGTACAATATAGTAATGCAACAGAAATAAGAATACTACGGTAGGTAAAACATCCAGCTCGTCTTCTCGTTCTCCAAGGAACATCAACGAAAACCTGCCTTTCTCAAACTACTCAAAAGAGCACACGAGGAATTTAGGGAGAACAAAAACCAAGCGTCAGACATAAATCTGGTATGAGAAACTCAAGAAATATATAGCTAGCATATAACAGTACTTTTGAGACCGCATGGAATGCCATAACGGTTATCCTCTCAAAAGAACCACCATTTAATAAGTACATAAGGTGATATAATAGATAATGTCTAGGGTGTAGAATATAAATATTATAACATAGCTGGAATGGTTACATTGGTTACATTCAACAACATATTAGGAGTACAATCAAAACCCAATAAGGAACATTCACATAATGGATTTTCCGTGGAGACGCCTCCAGTAAACTAAAGCGGATCTCCATGTATAAGGATCATAAAACACCTTCCGAGCATCATATATCTCTAGATAAAATATACCATAAGGTAAACATAAGCAGCCCAGGCCCGAAAATAAACATGATCCACGTGGAACCAAATACCATTAACTCCCGCTACCAACATATCGATAAGCATACTCTAGATCTAGAGTTGATAATATCCTACCGTGGGTCAACCAAACCCCAGATTATGCAGCCTACTCTGTGTTTATCCATTTTCGATGTCGAGGTTATGCTCGACATCTTTCACATGAGTCTTTATCACTCGAACAGAACACGAATCCCAAATTGGATCTCCACATCTCAATAGGTCTCAAAACTACACATGGATTCTATATCTCATTAGATCTTGGAATCACACATGGATTCCCACATCCTAAATAGATCACGAACAACTACATGTGTTCGAGCATCTTAAACAGATCTCGAATCTCCTCATAGATTACAACATTCCAAATAGATCCACTTCCAAGAGATAGAACACGTATCTCAGCCTTAAAGTGGTTTTTGGTAAGTAAAACACTTACCGATCCCGGTCTCTCCAAGACTGAATCGATGAATTTGGTCATTCAATGATAATGAGAGCAATCGCATATGGAAACCAAGTTTCATACACTTATCACGTTTTCGATATTTTTATCTCACACTATCGCTCAATCAAGAGTGAAGCCGGTAGGTTAGAGCTCTATTGCTCATATCCCTACACGAACATCAATCTTAATTCCAACAGATAGAAAAGCCTACTTCATCGACTTTTAGTGCTATGTATATGATTAAATGTTTTCCATAAACGAGTAAACATACAAAGCACAATCAAATCATGCAAAGCACATTAAGCCACATAAGTGACTTCTAATCCCTTTTTTGTTTAATTAATCTTTTATTAATTAAAACCTCTTTTATTAGTAAAACTTCTTTTATCTAATAAAACATTGTTTATGAATTTCTACTATGCATTTGTACTCTTTCAATACTTCAAAAGTTACTCATATACTTATCTCAAACGGTATAAGTATGTTCACAAATTATTAACAAGATTTCTTACTGAAAACCTTTTCTCTTTTTATACCTCAAAAAGTATTTATATACTTATCCCAATTGGTATAAGTATATTCACAAATTATTAATAAGATTTCTTACTTAAAACCTTTACTCTTTGTATCTTCAAAATATCCATTTTAAGGATCTAAGTACTTACACAAATACATTCAAATAGTTTAAGACTAATGTTATTTAAACATTTTCACTACACACTCAAAACCATTTCACTTATGCTTATCTTTAAAACATTCTTTTTAAAACATTCTTTTAAAGAACTATTTACATTCATAAGTATAATAAAAAGGGGTTAAAGATGAATGTAATTAACACATTGTCACAACAAACCCAAAACCATTTCACTTATGCTTATCTTAAAACATTCTTTTAAAGAACTGTTTACATCCATAAGTATAATAGAAAATGGTTAAAGATGAATGTAATTAACACATTGTCACAACAAGCCCAAATCGCTTCGCTTATGCTTATCTTTAAAACATCTTTTAAAGATCTATTTACATCCGTAAGTATAATTGAAAAGGGTTAAAGATGAATGCGATTAAGACACTACCACAACAAACTCAAATCATTTTCCTACTTGTTACTATCTTTAAAACATTCTTTTAAAGATCTAAGTCTAATAATAAGTTAAGTTCGAAAGTCGATTAACCGATTATCTAGTTAAAATAGTTGCTTATACAAATCAATGTTTGTATCTTAACTCGTTTCCGACATTCCCGACTGATGCAGCCTAGCCTAAGGATGAAGCCGAGCAGTTCACCAGTTCAATGGTTTTGAGTCATTCGTGTATCTTAGATCGCTCACGACCTAGTGTGAGTGGTAGCTTGCAAGCACAATCTGCTGTGAAGATAGGTCGGCAGTGACCTAGTATGTTGGAAGGTCGTTCAAGCGACCTAGCAAGGCAAGTTAATGAGTTACGACCTAACAAGATTCTTAGGTCGCGTGGAGAGTTAGGTCGCTCAAACGAAACCCAACGACCTAACGATGAGCGAGCTAACGAGATAGATCAAGCATTGGAGAGAATTACGGCAAGATATGAGAAGAATGACCAGCGATCTAACAAAGCTATGTTGCTCAGGATAAACGACCTAACTAAGTTCGACCTATCGAGCTACGACTTACCAAACTAATGGATTTCTAGTGTTGTTGTTTCCTTAGGTCGCCAACGACCTAATTTAAGTCACTACCGAGCTTTCTTCAGTAGGTCGCGAGATTTTAGGTCGCTTGTGGATAGGTCGCGTGTTGCTGTTTCCTTAGGTCGTCAACGACCTAACTTAAGTCGCTGCCAAGCTTTCCTCAGTAGGTCGCAAGATCTTAGGTAGCGCGAAGATTTCCAGAAGCCTTGGTCTTAGGTCGCTGCTGCTATGTTCTTAGGTCGTTGCTGCCGTGTATTCTTAAGTCACTGAAGTACTAGGTCGTTAACGACCTAGGCTAGGTCGCTGATGGAGGCTGCTGTATTGAGTCATGTTGTATATAAGTTGTCATACTTTTTGTATATTTCTTATGTCGTTATGTTTGTAACTCGTATATGTTGTAAATATGTTAAGTCGTAAGTAACTGTTTGTTTTAGGTCGTGAAGGCCTTGTAATGTGTTGTATTGTAACAGTTTGTTTTTAGGTCATCTTTTTTAAGTCGTCAGTCTTAGGTCGTAGGTCGCTGATCTATGTTAAGTCGTGAACGACCTAAGTGTTGTACAGATTTGTGTGTGTGAGTTGTAAGCCTATAAATAGGTGGGTGGTGTCATTTGTAAGGGTAAGTTGATTTGAATAAAAAAAGTTTTGTTTGTTAGCTGTGTGCTTTCATTAAATCGGTAGTTGAGTGTAATCTCCTATCTCCTCTTTCGGCATTCGAGTGCGCTCGAATCAACGATCGTAGAAGCCAATTCACGGTATCAAGTGCGCTTGATCAACGTCTGAAGAATTGCAGATCTTCTTTCATGGTATCGTGCGCGATCAACGTGATGAAGATAGCTAGAATTCGGTATCTTCGGATCAACGAATTTGGGCCATTCAGTATTCTTCATTCCATCGATTGCTACTTTCACAGAATCATCATTTTGTTATTCCGGTGCTGCATCATTTGGTACCAGAGCGAGACTTAGCCAATCATAGCTAAGCCGAGTCTTGGAGCCAATTCTTTGAAGAGTTAAAACCGAGTTAGTGAAGTCGAGCTACATCAAGCGAAGCCGAACTAAGAGACGTGTTTGAGCCGAGCATAGAAGTTCACTTTGCAAGTCAAGGCCGAGAGTTTAAGTATTAGAGCTAGAAGCGAACTTGTTCAAGTTTGTGAGAGATTTGTTCAAGTCGTGAGCTAGGAGACGAATTTATCCAAGTTTGTTGGACGTCAAGTTTGAGATTTGAAGTTTGGGGAGTTCGAATCAAGTTGTTTGTTTATTTGGGGTGTTCGTGAGATTTCAAACAAGTGGGAAGTTTGATTCGGAAGTTTTTGGATCAAAGTGAAGTTTGTGTTGGGAACCATTGAAGATTTGATCATGCCTCCGAAATATGTTAACCGTCATCATAGTGCTGCAGATTTGTATGGGAGTGAAGATCCTGAACAGATGAAGCAACGTATCGATGAAAGATTCAATAAAGATTTCGAAAAAGTGGAGAGAATGAAGTTTGATATGAATCGAAATCAAAGGAGAGTATCGCCACGTTATGATAGAGAAAGAAGAGAATCATCTTTGTCGATAAATCGAGATCGTGGAGTTCGAGACAATCGTGATTATCAGAATGGAGAAAGCAGAGTTTATCGTGGTTACGAGCATGAGCCATATTGTGATTATGACAGAAGAAATAGAGAGGACGTGCATGGTCATAGAAGAGTCAATGTTTAGAATCGACATCGAAGCTCATCTAATTTTGAAGAAGATAGTTATGGTGATCGTGTTCATTTTCGATATACATGTCAAGGGCAGAATCGATATAGAAATGTTGAAGAGCGTGGTCATACGCGGAAATCCAGGAAGGATACGGAGATTCCAGAATTCCGAGGTGGTCTACAAGCAGAGGAATTCTTGGATTGGTTATCAACGGTTGAAAATATGTTTGAACTCAATAATGTGTCTGAAGATCATCAAGTTAAGTTAGTTGCTACAAGACTGAGAGGAAGAGCTATGGATTGGTGGCAACAAACTAAATCAGCCAGAGAGAGAATGAGGAAATCCAAAGTTATCATGTGGGATAAGATGAAAAGGATGATGAAGGCAAATTTCTTACCATATAATTATCAAACTTGTGTGAACCAACAATTGCAGAAGTTGAGTCAAGGGTGTCGAGGAAAGGGTGTGGTTACAAAATCCAGCAATCAGAATCATGGTGTTCATTACAGTAGAAATGTTTCTAAGAGAGTCAACGAACCAGTTGTACATGGAAGCACGAAGACAAATGTTGATGACCAAATTAAGCGCTATCATTTTCGGGAGTCTGGCTATAAAAGTATTGAATGTACGGAGCCCAAGATGAAAACCTTAGTTGTCGAAGATTGTGAAAACGAAGATGTGGATGATTCTACTGAAAGCGAACCGGAAGAGGAAGAGGAACCGACTAGTCCATTTTCTGTCAGCAAGAGTGTTGAAGAAACGGAAGGTAGTGCTGAATCGTTGGTTAGGTATGAGGCAAGTGAAGAGCTTAAAACTCTTGAGGAGGTTAAACCAATGTTAGAAGAATTTGAAGAGGTCGGTCCTACAAAACCGTTCGAAGAATTACCACCAAAATTTGACAACGATGAAGGAGTTTTGTCAGAAGCTGATGGATGTAACTTGTTGAGGATGACTGCTGAATTTGACTTTTATCAACCGCCGAAATTTGATGATGATGAAGACATTGAGTATGGGGATGTAGAAGTTGATTACTCTTCACCACCGAAGATTGATGTCGATAGCATAGAGGAAGAAATTGTATTCGGAGTTGAGGAAAATAACTTGATGATGGAAGATTTTTGTTTAATGCCTGAGCTTAAGGACGAGAGCCAACTAATTGTAAATGCCATTGTTTCCGAGAAGCCCGAACAAAGTGAAAGTGAAACAGAAGAGAAGGCAGAATCAGATAGTTTATTATCTTTGGAAGAGTACGTCAATGAAATGAAAGCTTGTGATGAATTATCAACATTGATTGAATCTGGGGAAAATTCTGATTTAGAGACACCTGAAGAGATTACAGTATTCGGAGAGTTTGAGGATGAGATTTCAGAGGAACTGTCTGAAGAAACTAGTCTGGTATTTTTGGAAGAGTCTGTCGAAAAGGTGGAAAGTAAAAATGAATTGTTGACCGAGAAAGGAATGAGTGAAGATCTTGATGTTTTTGAGGAAGTTGGTTCAGAATTCGATGAAACTGAAGATGAATATCCTGAAGAATTAATCAAAGAGTTACCAACACTACAGGACATTCAGCATCACACTGAACTAGTTTCAAATTCTATTCTACAACAGGGGTCATATGATATTCCGAATTTGAAAGAATGGGAAGAGTTGAAAAGACAGAATGAAGAGAGTGATTGTCAGTTAGAATTGCCAGATCATGACGTTATCAACATCAATTGCTTGGAATCGTTTCAGGTTGAAGGAGAAGCGAGTGGGAATTTATTTCAGTCAGGGGAAGTTGATACAACACATCAAAGGAAGATTCTAAATAAGGACACATCTGAACGAGATAAGGAAAGACGAGAGTCTGAGCATGAGTCCTCACACTTCTTCGGTCGTGATGTCCTAAGACGTTCCGTGATTTTAAACTTCCTTATATCGTCTCACATTTTCGACACGTTTTGGTTCTATATCACATATTCCTATTGGCACAAGCAATATGGTATACGACACTATTCTTATGAAGTTCTGTGTTACATGAATTGGATCTGGTACCGAGTGCTTGGTTCATTCCACACTTTTTCATATGACATCTCCCTCAGATCGCTTTCTCATGCCACCTGTCTAATGCCACGTCTGTTTTATGCAATGCGTTCCTTATGTCGAGCCACATCATCAAAGAGTCAAGACAAAATTAATCACAAGAATGGTTATCACCAGAGCCGCATCAAACCAGATAATGAATGGAAGACAGTGTCTAGAAGAAGAAAAGAAAAGATAAAGAATGGTTATCGCTCACGACCTAGTGTGAGTGGTAGCTTGCAAGCACAATCTGCTTTGAAGATAGGTCGGCAGCGACCTAGTATGTTGGAAGGTGGTTCAAGCGACCTAGCGAGGCAAGTTAATGAGTTACGACCTAACAAGATTCTTAGGTCGCGTGGAGAGTTAGGTCGCTCAAACGAAACCCAACGACCTAACGATGAGCGAGCTAACGAGATAGATCAAGCATTGGAGAGAATTACGGCAAGATATGAGAAGAATGACCAGCAATCTAACAAAGCTATGTTGCTCAGGATAAATGACCTAACTAAGTTCGACCTATCGAGCTACGACTTACCAAACTAATGGATTTCCAGTGTTGCTATTTCCTTAGGTCGCCAACGACCTAATTTAAGTCACTACCGAGCTTTCTTCAGTAGGTCACGAGATTTTAGGTCGCTTGTGGATAGGTCGCGTGTTGCTGTTTCCTTAGGTCGTCAACGACCTAACTTAAGTCGCTGCCAAGCTTTCCTCAGTAGGTCGCAAGATCTTAGGTCGCGTGAAGATTTCCAGAAGCCTTGGTCTTAGGTTGCTGCTGCTATGTTCTTAGGTCGTTGCTGCCGTGTGTTCTTAAGTCACTGAAGTACTAGGTCGTTAACGACCTAGGCTAGGTCGCTGATGGAGGCTGCTGTCTTGAGTCATGTTGTATATAAGTTGTCGTACTTTTTGTATATTTGTTATGTCGTTATGTTTGTAACTCGTATATGTTGTAAATATGTTAAGTCGTAAGTAACTGTTTGTTTTAGGTCGTGAAGGCCTTGTAATGTGTTGTATTTTAACAGTTTGTTTTTAGGTCATCATTTTTAAGTCGTTAGTCTTAGGTCGTAGGTCGCTGATCTATGTTAAGTCGTGAACGAACTAAGTGTTGTACAGATTTGTGTGTGTGAGTTGTAAGCCTATAAATAGGTGGGTGGTGTCATTTGTAAGGGTAAGTTGATTTGAATAAAAAAACTTTTGTTTGTTAGCTGTGTGCTTTCATTAAATTGGTAGTTGAGTGTAATCTCCTATCTCCTCTTTCGGCATTCGAGTGCGCTCGAATCAACGATCGTAGAAGCCAATTCACGGTATCAAGTGCGCTTGATCAACGTCAGAAGAATTGCAGATCTTCTTTCATGGTATCGTGCGCGATCAACGTGATGAAGATAACTAGAATTCGGTATCTTCGGATCAACGAATTTGGGCCATTCAGTATTCTTCATTCCATCGATTGCTACTTTCACAGAATCATCATTTTGTTATTCCGGTGCTGCATCATTTGGTATCAGAGCGAGACTTAGCCAATCATAGCTAAGCCGAGTCTTGGAGCCAATTCTTTGAAGAGTTAAAACCGAGTTAGTGAAGTCGAGCTACATCAAGCGAAGCCGAACTAAGAGACGTGTTTGAGCCGAGCATAGAAGTTCACTTTGAAAGTTAAGGCCGAGAGTTTAAGTATTAGAGCTAGAAGCGAACTTGTTCAAGTTTGTGAGAGATTTGTTCAAGTCGTGAGCTAGGAGACGAATTTATCCAAGTTTGTTGGACGTCAAGTTTGAGATTTGAAGTTTGGGGAGTTCGAATCAAGTTGTTTGTTTATTTGGGGTGTTCGTGAGGTTTCAAACAAGTGGGAAGTTTGATTCGGAAGTTTTTGGATCAAAGTAAAGTTTGTGTTGGGAACCATTGAAGATTTGATCATGCCTCTGAAATATGTTAACCGTCATCATAGTGCTGCAGATTTGTATGGGAGTGAAGATCCTGAACAGATGAAGCAACGTATCGATGAAAGATTCAATAAAGATTTCGAAAAAGTGGAGAGAATGAAGTTTGATATGAATCGAAATCAAAGAAGAGTATCGCCACGTTATGATAGAGAAAGAAGAGAATCATCTTCGTCGATAAATCGAGATCGTGGAGTTTGAGACAATCGTGATTATCAGAATGGAGAAAGCAGAGTTTATTGTGGTTACGAGCATGAGCCATATTGTGATTATGACAGAAGAAATAGAGAGGACGTGCATGGTCATAGAAGAGTCAATGTTCAGAATCGACATCGAAGCTCATCTAATTTTGAAGAAGATAGTTATGGTGATCGTGTTCATTTTCGATATACAGGTCAAGGGCAGAATCGATATAGAAATGTTGAAGAGCGTGGTCATACGCGGAAATCAAGGAAGGATACGGAGATTCCAGAATTCCGAGGTGGTCTACAAGCAGAGGAATTCTTGGATTGGTTATCAACGGTTGAAAATATGTTTGAACTCAATAATGTGTCTGAAGATCGTTAAGTTAAGTTAGTTGCTACAAGACTGAGAGGAAGAGCTATGGATTGGTGGCAACAAACTAAATCAGCCAGAGAGAGAATGAGGAAATCCAAAGTTATCATGTGGGATAAGATGAAAAGGATGATGAAGGCAAATTTCTTACCATATAATTATCAAACTTGTGTGAACCAACAATTGCAGAAGTTGAGTCAAGGGTGTCGAGGAAAGGGTGTGGTTACAAACTCCAGCAATCAGAATCATGGTGTTCATTACAGTAGAAATGTTTCTAAGAGAGTCAAGGAACCAGTTGTACATGGAAGCACTAAGACAAATGTTGATGACCAAATTAAGCGCTATCATTTTCGGGAGTCTGGCTATAAAAGTATTGAATGTACGGAGCCCAAGATGAAAACCTTAGTTGTCGAAGATTGTGAAAACGAAGATGTGGATGATTCTACTGAAAGCGAACCGGAAGAGGAACCGACTAGTCCATTTTATGTCAGCAAGAGTGTTGAAGAAACGGAAGGTAGTGCTGAATCGTTGGTTAGGTATGAGGCAAGTGAAGAGCTTAAAACTCTCGAGGAGGTTAAACCAATGTTAGAAGAATTTGAAGAGGTCGGTCCTACAAAACCGTTCGAAGAATTACCACCGAAATTTGACAACGATGAAGGAGTTTTGTCAGAAGCTGATGGATGTAACTTGTTGAGGATGACTGCTGAATTTGACTTTTATCAACCGCCGAAATTTGATGATGATGAAGACATTGAGTATGGGGATGTAGAAGTTGATTACTCTTCACCACCGAAGATTGATGTCGATAGCATAGAGGAAGAAATTGTATTCGGAGTTGAGGAAAATAACTTGATGATGGAAGATTTTTGTTTAATGCCTAAGCTTATGGACGAGAGCCAACTAATTGTAAATGCCATTATTTCCGAGAAGGCCGAACAAAGTGAAAGTGAAACAGAAGAGAAGGCAGAATCAGATAGTTTATTATCTTTGGAAGAGTACGTCAATGAAATGAAAGCTTGTGATGAATTATCAACATTGATTGAATCTGGGGAAAATTCTGATTTAGAGACACCTGAAGAGATTAAAGTATTCGGAGAGTTTGAGGATGAGATTTCAGAGGAACTGTCTGAAGAAACTAGTCTAGTATTTTTGGAAGAGTCTATCAAAAAGGTGGAAAGTAAAAATGAATTATTGACCGAGCAAGGAATGAGTGAAGATCTTGATGTTTTTGACGAAGTTGGTTCAGAATTAGATGAAACTGAAGATGAATATCCTGAAGAATTAATCAAAGAGTTACCAACACTACAGGACATTCAGCATCACACTGAACTAGTTTCAAATTCTATTCTACTACAGGGGTCATATGATATTCCGAATTTGAAAGAACAGGAAGAGTTGAAAAGACAGAATGAAGAGAGTGATTGTCAGTTAGAATTGCCAGATCATGACGTTATCAACATCAATTGCTTGGAATCGTTTCAGGTTGAAGGAGAAGCGAGTGGGAATTTATTTCAGTCAGGGGAAGTTGATACAACACATCAAAGGAAGATTCTAAATAAGGACACATCTGAACGAGATAAGGAAAGACGAGAGTCTGAGCATGAGTCCTCACACTTCTTCGGTCGTGATGTCCTAAGACGTTCCGTGATTTTAAACTTCCTTATATCGTCTCACATTTTCGACACGTTTTGGTTCTATATCACATATTCCTATTGGCACAAGCAATATGGTATACGACACTATTCTTATGAAGTTCTGTGTTACATGAATTGGATCTGGTACCAAGTGCTTGGTTCATTCCACACTTTTTCATATGACATCTCCCTCAGATTGCTTTCTCATGCTGCCTGTCTAATGCCACATCTGTTTTATGCAATGCGTTCCTTATGTCGAGCCGCATCATCAAAGAGTCAAGACAAAATTAATCACAAGAATGGTTATCACCAGAGCCGCATCAAACCAGATAATGAATGGAAGACAGTGTCTAGAAGAAGAAAAGAAAATGAATTCGGGACAAATTCATTTCAATCAAAGGTCGATGATAACACGCAATCTCGCTCAAAGGACCTAGGTCGTTCACGACCTAACGAGAAGGATGTTGAATTGCACTTGCGACCAGAAGCGTTGGGGTTTAGATCATTCAAATGTTTGATTCCATACCATGAACACAAACTTTTCAAAGAAGAAGAGCTTTTAAATTCGAGGACGAATTTTTCCCAACCAGGGGAGGATGATGCGGCCCAGCCTAAGGATAAAGCCGAGCAGTTCACCAATTCAGTGGTTTTGAGTCATTCGTGTATCTTAGATCGCTCACGACCTAGTGTGAGTGGTAGCTTGCAAGCACAATCTGCTTTGAAGATAGGTCGGCAGCGACCTAGTATGTTGGAAGGTGGTTCAAGCGACCTAGCGAGGCAAGTTAATGAGTTACGACCTAACAAGATTCTTAGGTCGCGTGGAGAGTTAGGTCGCTCAAACGAAACCCAACGACCTAACGATGAGCGAGCTAACGAGATAGATCAAGCATTGGAGAGAATTACGGCAAGATATGAGAAGAATGACCAGCAATCTAACAAAGCTATGTTGCTCAGGATAAATGACCTAACTAAGTTCGACCTATCGAGCTACGACTTACCAAACTAATGGATTTCCAGTGTTGCTATTTCCTTAGGTCGCCAACGACCTAATGAATTACGGCAAGATATGAGAAGAATGACCAGCAATCTAACAAAGCTATGTTGCTTAGGATAAATGACCTAACTAAGTTCGACCTATCGAGCTACGACTTACCAAACTAATGGATTTCCAGTGTTGCTATTTCCTTAGGTCGCCAACGACCTAATTTAAGTCACTACCGAGCTTTCTTCAGTAGGTCGCGAGATTTTAGGTCGCTTGTGGATAGGTCGCGTGTTGCTGTTTCCTTAGGTCGTCAACGACCTAACTTAAGTCGCTGCCAAGCTTTCCTCAGTAGGTCGCAAGATCTTAGGTCGTGTGAAGATTTCCAGAAGCCTTGGTCTTAGGTTGCTGCTGCTATGTTCTTAGGTCGTTGCTGCCGTGTGTTCTTAAGTCACTGAAGTACTAGGTCGTTAACGACCTAGGCTAGGTCGCTGATGGAGGCTGCTGTCTTGAGTCATGTTGTATATAAGTTGTCGTACTTTTTGTATATTTGTTATGTCGTTATGTTTGTAACTCGTATATGTTGTAAATATGTTAAGTCGTAAGTAACTGTTTGTTTTAGGTCGTGAAGGCATTGTAATGTGTTGTATTGTAACTGTTTGTTTTTATGTCGTCAGTCTTAGGTCGTAGGTCGCTGATCTATGTTAAGTCGTGAACGACCTAAGTGTTGTACAGATTTGTGTGTGTGAGTTGTAAGCCTATAAATAGGCGGGTGGTGTCATTTGTAAGGGTAAGTTGATTTGAATAAAAAACTTTTGTTTGTTAGCTGTGTGCTTTCATTAAATTGGTAGTTGTGTGTAATCTCCTATCTCCTCTTTCGACATTCGAGTGCGCTCGAATCAACGATCGTAGAAGCCAATTCACGGTATCAAGTGCGCTTGATCAACGTTTGAAGAATTGCAGATCTTCTTTCACGGTATCGTGCGCGATCAACGTGACAAAGAAAGCTAGAATTCGGTATCTTCGGATCAACGAATTTGGGCCATTCAGTATTCTTCATTCCACCGATTGCTACTTTCACAGAATCATCATTTTGTTATTCCGCTGCTGCATCACCGACTTAACTATTACTCGTTCAAGAGGGAAGCCTGGTAGTTTAGACTCTATTGCTCTGTCCCTACTCGACATCAATCTTTACCTCTTAGAAATAGATAAACCTACTTCGTCAGCTTTTAGAATTAAGCAAAGTTAATTAGTTTTTTTTAAAAGTAAGTAAACAACAAGATTAACATGTTTTCGATATTTTAACTTACACTGTTCCTCATTCAAGAGTGAAGCCTAGTAAGTTTGGGCACTGGGTGCTCCAACCTTGCCTAGACACCTCATTCTTGAATCTTACGAACATATAAGTTTACTTGTCAGCTTATTAGTATTAAGCATAGTCAATCACCTTTGTCAAAACTTATACATATAAAATAATACTTTAGAAATATTTAGAAATAGGTTTTAAATATATATGTAAAATATTATTTAAGAATAATTAATTTAGAAGTTTGATTTAAAACATATTTTACTTTTTGCAGTATTTTACTTTCAAAATTCATAAATAATCATTAAGACTACTTTTAAACTTCTTTCTTTTTTTCATACTCAAATACATTTTATAAGAACTTCCGCAAAAAGATTTTCTAAAGAAAAGAATTTAGAAACCTTTTAAACCATGAAAAACTAGTCAAAACATCGCATATTAAACACTTAAAACAAAAATGACTTACTACAACATTTATAAGTGCTATTAAAAGTCCTTGTTAAAACAACATTGAAAAACACAATCTTCGCGACTAGTTCTAACCACTTAAACCAAAGATTGGAGACTTTAAATTTTTATAGTTAGTACTACTCTTAAGGTACCTAAGAACCATGGAAAGAAATCCCTAAGTATATCTTTTTGTTTACTTATAAAAATTCCTGAAACAAGGGATTCTGAAGTGCACTTATAACATCTATTCTCATTTCAAACACTTCCAAACTTACCTCGATTTAACACACATGTTAAACAATAATTTAAACACCAATTCAAGGCCATGCTACATGTTTAAGAAGGTAATAGAAGTGAGGTTATACAATATAAAGTTATCATTTACTTTCGTAAGCAAAAGGGTCCAAAGTTTATAACTTTATTTAGTTAAGGTCACTTTAACTTTAGAATTTGCACACAATATATACAAACAAGATAGTGAGATAACTCACATAGATCCATGCCTACCCAAGCACAAAGCCACAAGAACCAAAGAACCACTTCCTTCCATCAACACAAGCTTAAAGGTCCAATCTTTAGCACTTCCCAAACTAAAGCCACCTTCCTCTTCCTCCTCGATGCTCACTGCCCATCCAATCTCCCCTCTTCCTCTCACCTCCTCCTACTTCTTACTTGCTAATCATGCCTTCCATGATTCTTAGGCCTAAAGCCAAAGTTTAAAAGAGATTAGAGAAGATATGGTTAACTTTTGAAAAAGTTAGAGAGCAATTAGTGGATTAGTGCTTAAGCATTTCCACCATTTTCAACCCTCCTACTCCATCTCAAGCTTAAGGAATTTATTTGTGATTATTAAGTGAAACCCTCCCCTCTATTTATAGGTTTCAAGTGGTGAAGCATAAGTTTACTCTCACCCCCTTGGAAGGCTTACCTCTCATCACATCTACTTTACCGTTTGTTAAACACTTAAGCATTTCAATTTATGCTTACTTTTACTTTATATCAATTCTTCTTTAGGCTAATTACTATTATACCCTTACCATAATACCTCTTATCTTGGAAGCTTCTAGAACCTTCCAAGCTTGTATGAAGAGGAGAGTGTTTAGTTAGTGGCTAATGTGTTCATTAGATATTAGCTTAAGAGTTAATTATTATTTCCTTATTTGCTCATTTTCCTATTTAGTTAGCTATAAACATGAAAATATTTTTAGCTGCTAATTATCTCCATAATGATTACTTAGACATTGTAAAATGTTTGAACAGCTTCCGCTGATAAAGTAGTTATTTATCGATAAAACGATTTTCGGTCATATTATCGATATTTTTCCAAAGTATATATTTTTGTAAACATTTTTCCAAAATAAGTTTACTGTAACGACCCGTAATTTTTCCGATAATTAAAAACAGTTAGTTCAATAAGGTTTTGAGATTTATTATTGGAAGAAATAAAATTTTGTGGTTAAATAATAAGAATGTAATTGGATTAAAATGTAATAGTATTAATTTAAGGTAATTTATAATTTAAAATGTAATAAAATTTTGTGGTTAAATAATAAGAATGTAATTGAATTGACATGTAAATTTGTTTTGAATTATTATAAATGTCCAAGTGATCAAAAATGATGAAATTTGTTAATTACCAAATTTTAATGGAAAAAGTGATTTAATTAATTTAATATTAATTTATTTAATTAATGTAAAAATAGCCATTTGGGCCACTGTCTTGGATTTCGACAAAACCAGCTTCATCGGATCAATAATGGTGAATTATTGTAAGGTTTCAAGTTTCGTCGCGATCGGACTTGTCGTTTGATCGTACGGACTCGAAACGCGTAGTAATCAATTTAATTAAATTCAATGGAAATCAATTTGAATTAAACTAATTTTAAGCTAACTTCTTCATACGATGGAATTAGGACTTGAAACCTATTCCATTGAGTTTAAAATTATCAAAAACATTTATTTTGATATATGGGATGACCCACTTTCGTTCCAGAGACAGAATGGGCTTTTAGGTCGTAGTTATCATTCAATCCAATTCAATCTAGTCCATTCACTTCTATTTTTGATCTAGCTATATATAGCCTATTATAAACCCTAGCTACTTCTTATTCCATTATCTAGTACGTACAATTCCTGCCTATCTCCATCTTTTCAATGGCAGTACATATTCAAATTCCCAAACCCTAATTGCAAATCAAAATCAAATCAAAAAATCAAACTCCTCCAAACCCTAACAAATTATATATCATTTCAAAGTCTCGACGAGCGTAATCCACTACAATGATTCATTTTTCAATTTGAATTACAGTTTTTCTAGAAATCGAGGTTGAACCTCAGCCGTTCATTTTAGGATTTTGACGATCCAACGGTGGATCGTCGTCCGATCGACGATCGGGAGGCGGCGTCGGGAAGGGGGTGTCGAGCAGGTTGAAGGGGTAGTATTTGTTTTTCATGATTTGGTCAGGATTCGATGTGGTTGGCATGAGATGCTCGGCGGCGGTGTACGGCCTATAGGCGACCGGAGTTCGCCGAAACTTTGTCTTAGGGGCGGCGGAGCACGAGCATGGCAGCGACGACCTCCGATTTGGTCTCAGGCGAACATGGCGGCGACATAATCAGAGAGAACGGTGGCGGCCTTGATCGAGATCGTACCTGTTCGTGAGCGTGAACGTGTTGAAGTCGAGGTGACGTGTCTATTCTTTTACTTAATTTAATTTAATTTAATTTTAATTTTCAATCCTTCTAATCATCATAACTTTTACGTACGAGTTCCGATTCACGCGCCGTTTATTTCTTTGGAATCGTATCGAAATTTCGAACATTTTGACGCTTGTTTGGATGAATTCTGAGACTGTTCAAATTTAGGCCCTAATTTGGATTTGAAATCGAAGGTGAATGTTTTAACCCACTCACAACTTCAAAAATTTCTTATGTTAGTTAAATTAAATTTATCATGTGATTAGAAATTAATTGATTAATGTTTGGTATGTTTAAATTGTCATTCTGGTTAAATTTGACTTTTATTGCATTTAATCATCGTTTAATTTAATATTGAATTTAATCATCAATTTAATACCTGTTAATGATAATCAGTTATCTATTGATGTTTATTGGTTCATTTGGATGATGATTATGATGGATGTTTGATGGTTGATGTTGTATGACTGGATGTTGTATTTTTATATTGTTATAACATTGCAAGTTCCCTATGGGTTGAAATGATACCTACCTGAACGATCTGTAGATTAGGGAAAAATCGTTATGGGTTGAAATGATAGACTCGTGTGATTTTATGGGTGTTATTGAATTTGGGATTGCGGTTTGAAATGATATATAACCGTAAAATTTTAAATTGCTGATTGAAATGATAAATATCTGTGTCACTTGACCATAGGATAGAAAATTATATACGGACACCGGATTGGTTAAATTAAATGATTTTTAATTCTTTAAATTTGGAATTCAGTTAACTGGCATTTTGAAATAAAAATTGATTTATATAAACGTAGTTATTTTCGATAATCCAAGCATTAATGCTAAACATGGAATTAATTTAGTGAATTATTCAAAGGATTTAAATCGGAAGTTCAAAGTTGAATTGTCAAAAAAATAAAAAATAAAATGAATTTTATCGAAATTGAGTTATTAAAATGTTTGGATATAACTTTAAAACCTATTTTAAACTAATTTAAACTATTTTAATTAAATGATGATTTAAATAAATATGACATAATTAGGGCTTTCTTTAAAGACTATTCTATTAACATTGCACTACTTCAGGAAACTAAAATTGAATTTCCAGATACTCGTTTTTATAGAAGATTGGGTGGATTTCATTTTAGGAAATGGGCTTGTCTTCCTTCAGTGGGTTCCTCTAGGGGTTTACTGATTGGTTGGCGTGATAATTATTTCAAAATGCTTCAATGTATTTCCAAGCATCATTCATTACATATTATATTTATAAATCTTAGTGATAATTCTTTTTTAAATATATCTAATGTTTATGGTCCTAATTTGAAAATTGAGCGTCGGACTCTTTGGCAAGAATGTTTAGACTTTAGATCGTTAGCTCCGGGTTCTTGGATTTTGGGGGTTGACTTTAACGTTACGCGTTTTTTAGGTGAGCGTTCGCCTCGTGAGGGTGATTTTTCGGCTATGGAGGAATTTGACCAATTTATTACTAATTCTAATTTGATTGAAATTCCTATATCTAACAGAGAGTTTTCTTGGAGTAATGCAAGGGAGTCTCCATCTATGGCTCTTCTTGATAGATTTTTCGCTAGTGACGAGATTGAAGATAAATTTCCAATCTGTAGAGTCACTGGTTTACCTTATACGTACTCTGATCATTGTCCTATTATCCTCACTTACGAGCATCATAGAGATTTTATTAATTATTTTAAATTTGAAAAGATGTGGCTTTTAGAGCCTAACTTCGTGAATTTAATTAATGGAAAATGGATTTCTTTGAGTTATCATAATATTAGAAATAAGGAAAATTCTGCAAAATCTTTTGTTTTAAAACTTAGGGATCTTAGGATTTTTCTTAAAAATTGGAATAAAAATGTTTTTGGCAATATAAAAATCAAAAAAGAAAATATTCTTAATGAGATGCTTAAAATTAATAAAATAGAATAATCTAGACAACTAAATTTAGGTGAACGTAATGTTCTTGCTAATTTAAAAGATGAACTAAATTCTATTTTAGAAAAGGAGGAGGTTATGTGGAAACAGAGATCCAGAATCCAATGGATCAACGAAGGTGATAATAGTACTAAATTCTTTCATGATAGCTAATGGTAGAAAATGTAGTAACACAATTAATTCAATTATTGTTAATAATGTAGAGTTAGTTGATTAAAGAGATCTTAATAAGGCTTTTACAGACTATTATAAGGATATTTTTGGCACTAGAATCAAACATAGAATCAATGTTAGATGGAAAGAACTGTATCCGACCGATTCTATTGTTGATTTATCTGAGCTAGATAATCCTTTTACTGAAGAGGAAGTTAGAAAAGCTATTAATGACATGCCAGGTGATAAATCTCCGGGCCCTGATGGGTTTCCAATTTTATTTCATAAAACTTTTTGGGACATTTTAAAAGTTGATTTAGTTAATATGTTTGATGATTTTTATAATTGTAATTTACAATTAGGGAGATTTAATTATGCAAATGTTATTTTGTTACATAAAAAAGTAGGAGCAAAAAATTTAAAAGATTTTAGACCTATATCTTTGATTAACTGTTCAGTTAAAATCATTTCTAAAGTTCTTGCTAATAGACTTAGTGCAAGAATGAATGATTTAATTGATTGCTCACAATCGTCTTTTATTAAAGGGAGAAATATCACCGATAGAGTGGCAGTTGTTCAAGAATATATTAATCACTGTTGTAAGAATAACATAACTTGTGCGATTTTAAAACTGGATTTTGCTAAACCTTTTGATTCGGTTGATTGAGATTTTCTTATAGATAAACTTCTTGCTAGAGGTTTTGGTCATAGATGGATCAGTTGGATTATGAATTTGCTTAGAATTGGTAACTCTAGTATTATGGTTATCGGTATTTTAGGTAATAAAATTCAATCTAAGAGAGGTTTAAGGCAAGGGGATCCTTTATCGCCTTTATTATTTAACCTAGCTGCTGATGTTTTTGCTAAGATTATTAAAAAAAGCTATGGATAATGGGTCTCTAGGATATGTAGGCAATGACATATCGCGTAATGGTATATCGGTTCTCCAATTTGCCGATGACACCTTGCTTTTTTCTTCCCATTTACCTAGACACATTATTACCCTTAAGTTTATCTTATACAGTTTTGAACTCCTATCAGGTTTAAAAAGAAATTTTGACAAAAGTTCTATTTTAGTTTTAAATGATTTTGATAAAGTTGAAAACTTAGTTGCTAATACTCTAAATTGCAAAACTATGAACTTTCCTTTTGACTATCTAGGTTTTGTGATTAGACCTACCAAACTTAAACATGAGGATTGGTTTATAATCATTGACAAAATTAGAAATAAGATCTCTAACTGGAATGGGAGATTTTTATCTAGAGCAGGTAGACTAGTCTTAATAAATTCGGTTTTATCAGTCCTTTCGATTTATTGGATGTCCATGCAACTATTTCCAGATTGGGTTATTAACAAAATAGATAAAATCAGGAGAGATTTCTTATGGAGTGGGGAAAATCCTAATAATAGTATTAAATGTTTAGTAAATTGGGAAACTGTTTGTAAAGCCAAAAAGGAAGGCGGTTTAGGAGTTATTAATTTGCGTAATATGAATTTGTCCTTACTAGGTAAATGGTTATGGAATTTTAAGGATATAAATGATAACGCTATTTGGAAAGAGATCATTTCTAAATATTAATATAATGGTAATAGCAATTTATATCAAATTGCTTCTTCAGTCACTCAAAATATATCTAATTTTTGGAGAAACATTTTAAAATGTCATGAGATTTTTAACTTAGGTATTAATACGATAGTTCATTCTGGTAACTATACTTCTTTCTGGCATGACCGTTGGATTTCGGTCTTGCCTCTTAAGTTAGAATTCAAAGAGCTTTATGAAATCTGTAACTTTAAGTTTGCTTTAATTAATGAAGTTTATTCTCTTGAAAACGATCCTCCTTGGATTTTTAGTTTTAACAGAATTTTAGTAGGTCCAACCCTTAGGCAACTTTCTTTGCTCTATGCTAGATTAAATCTTTATAATATAGATAATGATAATGATATTATTAGTTGGGAATGGGATAAGAGTAAGAAATATACTCCTAATTCTTTTTACAGATTTATTAATTTTTCCGGTACAATAAACAAGTCTTTTAAATATATTTGGAAATCTAACGCTCCTCCTAAATCTAAAATTCATATGTGGTTAATACTGCGTGGAAAACTTAATACAATAGAATTTTTAAAGAGAAAAAACATTCAAAATGATAATAAATGTTGTTTTTGTAATCTGCATCTTGAAGATATTAAACATATATACTATGATTACATGGATTCTTATTACATCCTTAATAATACTCTCAAAATTTTTAAATTTAATTTAATAACTAAAATTTCGGATTGCGACTTCTACTGGAATAATTTTAGATTTAGGTTCAAAAAGAATATTAGATTCTTATTTGACACTTTATTCATTATTATTTGTTGGTATATTTGGTTTGAAAGAAATCAAAGAATTTTTAATAATAATAATAATCATTCTAACAAATTGATTTTTGCTATTTCTTCTTTTTGTTTTAATTGGATTTCTAATTCCGAATATAAATTAGCTAAAAATAACCTATTTAAAGGGTATCTTAACAAGGTTAGTTATAATATTAACTCATTTAAACACAATAATAATTTATTTAACATTCACAACAGTAGTATTAATATTTTTTCAAATTTATATGATGATTTCTATGTTAATCATAATTTACTTTTGATCAAAGGTCCATAAGAATTTCTTAAGTTTTGTTTCAATTATTATTCTAGTCATTGTTGGTATTAGTTTGTAGGTATTTTAATTCTTAAGTACTTGTCCAGTTAGTCTTATTTAGGTTTTATTTCCTACCTCATTTATACATATATATGTATATAATTTACATAAATATACATATATATGTATCATTCTGACTTATTTTCTTAGTCATCCTTCAGACACAGGTATGGGTGATAGTGTGTCAAGTTCACTTTGCAGGTTCTCATGTCTTCAGACTGCAGGATTTTGGATTGTAGAGAGGTTATCAGAGCAGAGTCGTTCCCTCAGGATCACTAGCAGTTCCACCACAGATTTTGGACACTTTCAACTCCATTGTGGTGTACTATATTCAGGAGGATCTACTCTTCTGCTTGGCACGCCTTCCTTTTGTACAGAGTCTTAAGAGCGGATTTTCCATTCAACATCATATTCAGATTCTCTTCAGAGCAGTTGCTTTTCCATTCCTTCCAAATCAGATGCATGGAGCTTCTTTTTTAGTTAGTGATGACTTCCAGTATTTTGGGCTTTTCTTTAGTTTTTAGGTACTTCTAACACCTTAATATCGGGCGGTGGCCTTGCCGGAGCTCGATATAGGGGTGTGATGGATGGTGGCCTTGCCGGAACTCATCTTAGGGGTACCTGAGATTTATTGATACTTGTATCTAGTTTTGTTACCTGCCAGGCATGTTGGCAGCGCCATTATTTTTTGTGATATATATAGTTGCATGTGTGCTCTCCTCTATTCACAGAGGATCACACATTTTTCTCAAAAAACTATTTTAATTAAATTAATTATTTTAATCAATTTAAACTATTTTAATTTATATTAATCTATTATAACCTATTTAATCCAATTTAAATCTATTTTCCAATTTTAAACTAATTAAATTTATTTAATCTATTTTAAATCTATTTAATATAATTTAAATCTATTTAATCTATTTTAAATTTATTTAATCCATTTAAAATTTATTCAAAATAATTTAAATCTATTTAGTCTATTATAGATTTATTTAATCTATTTAAAATCTATTCAAAATAATTTAAATCTATTTAATCTATTTTAAATCTATTTAAATCATTTTAAACCTAATTAAATCAAATTTAAATCTATTTAAACTATTTCACTATTTAAACTATTCAATCTATTTTAAACTATTTTAAAACTATTAAAACTATTTATGACTACCTAAACTATTTTCTAAAGTTTCAGACTGTGTAAAGTTGAAGTATTTATATTTAAATCCTTAATGATGATACAATCTAAGTTGGTAAGTGCAATTGATACCTTTTTGTGAATTTACATATTTTAGTAAATAAGTTGATTTTGGAACTAAGATTTAATTAACCTATCTTATCGATAAATTCAAAGGTGAATATGATATTGAAAGTGAATATAGTTTTGAAAGTGAATATGATTTCGAAAGAAATATGATTTGAAATCGAATATGATATTTTGATATCAATTATGAAATTCACTATTTGAAATGTAAAAGAACCATCCGGTGTGTAATAAACGTTTGGTTGTTAAAGAGACCAGGATCAGATATTTTCATACTCTTTGCCAATACCAAAACCACTTTAACAACTGTGTACGTGGTGGAGATTCTAGAAATGAAGTAGGATGGTTTGGCAAACGATTCCGTATGAGGTATTTACGTGGCCCAGACTCCCGTGAGTCAGCTTAGATGTGACTAAAACAGGAGCTATGCCGAGCAAAGCGAGGTCATTCCTTCGATCGGACACATTTCTTCGATACCATACTATTACCTTATGATTGATTTGGTGGCCACCCGTTGATTTTTATTTGGGAGCGTGTTCCGAGGTGGGCGGTAGTAGCTGTTATGCGTTACAACCAGTCCGGCTCTGCAAATGGTATATCTACCCTGGCATTGCCTCGATTGCCGTGTTCACATGCCTAAGAGCGCCTTCTACGAGTTTGTTTTGTACCGTACCTATGGGGTGTCCTCTGGGTAAACCACCGGTTGGAGGAGCTTATGGCATTGTATAGACTACGGGAATATATAAAATGTGTTCAGGGTGATATAGGTAACGCCTTAACGCTATTTTAATACTTCACTTTATTATAGACAATATTATAATAGCGTATTGTACTACATAGTAGATAGTTTAACGGATCCTTAGGAAAAGGAAATCTCGAACACCTCTTAAGTTATTGCACCCACGTTAGACACTGGATAGGAGATGTCAAACCCCGTAAACATCTCTGACGTCGTTACACTCGTATTTATTTACTGTAGATTTAACTTACATAAAATCTTTTAGTTCCGACTCAAGTGTTTTATCATTTCAAATTCGCTCGGGTCAGTCTGAGCTTTTCAGTTTATCGAAGACTGCTTTCTAGAGGATGAAGACAAAGATTTGTACTATTATTATGTAATATATTTATTCCACTACACCATGTTGTTCCGCTGCATTTATTTATTATTTATTCTTGTTGAATGTTACTTTGATCTGTATTATAAAAGTTTAATCAATGTTATTTATAAACAGCTTCATGAACTGATTATTTGATTATTATAAATTTCATTCCGTTGCGAGATTCTGTATTTGTTTCTTCCTTTCTCTGTTTTTTCTTGTTTACCCCATAACGGTCTACCCTTTTAAATGGTTTGAGTTTGACGTGTGTGTTTGCTTAAAACGTCCAAAAAGACAGGTCGTTACAGTTGGTATCAGAGCTTTGGTTTAACGATAACCTTAGCTTTGTGGGGTCTGACTCATATTAAATAGGGTAGTAATACCCTAGAATGAGTCGCTGAGTGTATATGTATGAGAGAGCGTATTTGTTAGTGTTATAAAAGGTTTTAGTATTGTGTTAATTTGTTTCGTTTTGTATTTATAAATTCTGGTCGGTACATAGGACGCTATGACATCGATAGGGATGTCTAAACACTTAATAGGACAGACCGACACAATATTGTTTTGAAATATAGGTGAATGAAATAATTTTGCCTATTATATATATTTTGTATATAAAACAATAAATTTTATAAATGATATAGTTGGATGTAATATGTTGTTTATTAGGTAGAAATTTTTTATAAATATTGAATGGAAAAAAATAGATTTACGAATAAAATGAATATAAATTGAAATTTGAGAACTGAAGTTCCAGGATTTTGAAGATTTCTTTCGAAAGGTCTTGGAATATAATACTAGTAGTATTTAGAAGTATTTTCTGATATAAATATTTCAAGATGATTTGGAAGGAATGTTTTAAAAGAATTTTGGAAGGAAATAAGTTCTGTACTCCCCTCTCTATCGTTGGAAAATAATTTTGGTGATGAGTGCACGCATCATCGACGTTCATTTTCGAGTTTCAAAGTGGGAAGACCGTGGTAGTAATTTTACTGCACAATTGTTTTGATAAATTAATCTTGATTTTGAATTCCAAATATGATTTGATATATATAAAAGATATGAATATATATATATATATATATATATATTATTTTGTAATAATTGAAATGGAACCCGGTTGTTTAGCTCTTAAGATTCTGTAAATTATAAATTGAAACTATTGTAATGAATGGAATCTTGACTATATTAATAATTGGAAACTTCTAAATTGAAAATAAGAAGTTTGATATTAAAATGATTAATGGAATAGATAAAAAACTGAAATTTTGAAAATTGTAAATAAAAAGGAAATGAAAATAAGAAATAGTAACTATTGAACATTTTGTTAACTAAATAAATAAGAGTAACTTGGGTAATATTCAATTGCATTCTAAAAGACATTTATATGTATAACTTACCAAAATATCATAGGTTGAAATGTTATATTGAAATAGATGATAGAATATTATACAAGTAAAACTTGGAAAAATGAAAGTGTTCAATGGAATTACATCTATAAACAAGAATTTTAAAGCTATAAATTATTATAAACCAAAGTTAATAGTTTGAAATGCTACTAATTAAATGTAATAAAGATGAATAATGTAAGAAAAATGATTATAAACTTAGGTTAACATTTTAGCTATTTATAATAATATTTAATGGAAAAGGTGAATACTGTAAGTAAATAATTATAAACTTGAATTAATATTGAAGCCATTTATAATTAAAATGAGTACTATATAAATTGAATGATTATAACTTCAGAGAACATTGGGAATGATTTAGAAATGGAGTTGATATTCAATAATACTTTATATGGAAGGATGAATGTGAAAAAGAAATAATCTATAAATGGTAAATTGAATTGTAAAGAAACTTACCTAATAATGTATAATCCAATAATTGAAATAAAAATAATTTATTTTAGCAATGAATGTAAAGCAATAAAATGAAAGAAAATGGCATTGTATGAATAAAGGAGAAATGAACTTTTGTAAGTAATAACGAATGTAAATTAATAAAAATAAACATTACATGAATGAGAAAAGAAAAGTAAATGATGAAAGAAAAAAAAGAAAAGCAAACTAAATTGTAAATGTGAAGTAAATTGAAAAAAAATGTATACAATACTTCAATAACGAATTCATTATGATCCAAATAATTGAAATGGATATAACTTATGTAAGTAAAGAATGTAAATCAATGAAGTAAGCCTTACATGAATGAATGAAAATTAATTTTTCGTAAGTAATGAACGTGAATTAAACAAAATCGTTGTATGAAAAAGAAAAAAAATGAATGAACAATAAATGATGTGAAAAGATAAATAGAGTAAACTTAAAAATGTGTTGAATTCTTTGTTTGTTGGGCTTATGGATTGGTTGGGAAAGGATACTTCTATTTTGTATAGAGATGTATAAATAATCTATAAAGTTATCTACGACTGTTGAGTGTATGGCATACTTGGTAGTTTATTTATCATTCTATAGGATTAAAAGTTTCTGAACCTGAACAAACCATTTGTTTTGGTTCAAATGGATGGATGATTGTTTTCTTTGTTGAAATGATGTTTGTACTGTTTGTTTGCAAGTGATTGTTGTTATGTTGTATTGATTTGTTTTGTAATTAATTGAAACAACTTAAAATATTTCTCTTTTACATAATTATTAACTCTTTGGATTATATAAGTGAAATACAGGTTATGGAAGCATTTACTACTGCTTTCGGTTTCATAAATAAGTATTGGTTGCCCGAAAAATAAGAACGTTCTCGAATTACGGTTTTCTAGCGATATTATATTGTTTTTCCGTGGCTTGGGATATATTATTTTGAAATATGATATATGTGTTTATTATTGATATTATTATTTCTCCTAGACCACTCCGTACAAAGGAGACTCTACTGAAATTTTCTGAGTTTTGGACTTAGAAAATTTTTATGAAATATTTTCCAAACTTTTGTTAACTTGAATATAAAGGATTTAATTGTTATAGATTGATATATTTTATTTAAATTATTTAATTATGTAAATTAATTGTTTATAAATTTAATATTTTGAATAAGATATATTGATTACTTAATTCCTTATTTTTCCCTTTCTTTTTCCTTTTCGAGGACGAAATGTTTTGAGTGGGGGAGAGTGTAACGACCCGTAATTTTTTCGATAATTAAAAACGGTTAGTTCAATTAGGTTTTTTTGATTTATTATTGGAAGAAATAAAATTTTGTGGTTAAATAATAAGAATATAATTGGATTAAAATGTAATAGTATTAATTTAAGGTAATTTATAATTGCTTTGAATATAATTCCAATTAATTGAAATGATTAAAAAGTTATAATTGGATATAGATTGTAAATAAATTATAATAAGGTGTGTATTAATTGATAATTGGATTTAAAAGAGTAATTGACAATTTAAATGTTGTATTAATTAAATAGTATGTAATAAATTGTAGTTGAATAAAATTAGTGTTGTGATAGTAATTATAACACTTGTAGTGAAAAATAAACTTATAGATGTGACTAAAAGTTAATGGTGACAATTATTATATGTTACCTATTTATTTAGTCTGTTAAATTAAATTTGAAATCAATTGCAATTAATTCACTAAATTAGTGCAGTTGGTGTAGATTAAATTGATAATTGTAGAATATTGATTCAATAAGATGTAACCCAATGTAAATCTTATTCATAATATGACAATTGATTGAATAAAAAGAATTGAAAGCAAGTTGATCAATTTATTGGAATTTAAGCTATAATAAACGGATTTATTGCAATTAAATGTAATTAATTACTATGTTAATGAAAACTAAGATGATAATGGTAGAATGTTAGTGTAACAAGATATAAACAGAGGTTAACTATGTCCGTGGAGTAATAATTGATTGAATAAAAGACTGAAATCAAATTTAAAACAATTTATTGGAAATTAATTTTAATTAATGGGATTTAATTACCGTTGAAATTGAACACTGTAATCAGTAAAATATTTAACACTGAATCTACATGTAAATTTGTTTTGAATTATTATAAATGTCCAAGTGATCAAAAGTGATGAAATTTGTTAATTACCAAATTTTAATGGAAAAAGTGATTTAATTAATTTAATATTAAAATTTGTGGAAATTAGCCACAAGGGCCTCTTTAGCAAGTGGAATTAGTTTCTAGGACACACAACTGAAATAATTACTTTCAAGGACAAAACGCAAAATAATTAGTTTCTAGGGCCTAAAAACATATGAAATTATGTCCTTGAAAGTAATTGGACTGGTGACTTTGTCCGTGAAAGTAATTATTCTGGTGACTTTGGCCTTGAAAGTAATTTCTTTAAATGTGTGTCCTAGAAACTAATTGGACTGCAAAGTTTGTCCTTCTGGTGAAATGCCCCTATTAATTTATTTAATTAATGTAAAAATAGCCATTTTGGCCACTGTCTCGTATTTCGACGAGACTAGTTTCATCGGATCCGTAACGGTGAATTATTGTAAGGTTTCAAGTTTGATCGCGATCGGACTTGTCGTTTGATCGTACGGACTCGAAACGCGTAGAAATGAATTTAATTAAATTCAATTGAAATCAATTTGAATTAAGCTGATTTTAAGCTAACTTCTTCATACGATTGAATTAGGACTTGAAACCTGTTCAATTGAGTTTAAAATTATCAAAAACATCTATTTTGATATATGGGATGACCCACTTTCGTTCCAAAGACAGAACGGGCTTTTGGGTCGTAGTTATCGTTCAATCCAATTCAATCTAGTCCATTCACTTCTATTTCTGATCTGCCTATATATAGGCTGTTATAAACCCTAGCTACTTCTTATTCCATTATCCAATACGTACAATTTATGTCTATCTCCTTCTTTTTAATGGCAGAACATATTCAAATTCCCAAACCCTAATTGCAAATCAAAATCAAATCGAAAAATCAAACTCCTCCATACCCTAACAAATTATATATCATTTCGAAGCTCTCGATTAGTGTAATCCACTACAATGATTCGTTTTTCAATTTCAATTAAAATTTGTCCATAAATCGAGGTTGAACCCCATTTGTTCATTTTAGGGTTTTGACAATCCAACGGTGGATCGTCGTCCGATCGATGATCGGGAGGCGGCGTTGGGAAGGGGATGTCGAGCAGGTTGAAGGAGTGGTCTTCGTTTGCCGTGATTTGGTCAGGATTCGATGTGGTTGGCCAGAGAAGCTTGGCAGCGGCGTAGGCCTATAGGCGACCTGAGTTCGCCGAAACTCTACCGTAGGGGCAACGGAGCACGAGCATGGCAGCGACGACCTCCGATTTGGTTTTAGGCGAACATGGCGGCAGCATAATTAGAGAGAACGGTGGCGGCCTTGGTCGAGATCGTACCTGTTTGCGTACGTGAACGTGTTGAAGTCGAGGTGACGTGTCTCTTCTTTTACTTAATTTAATTTTAATTTTCAATCGTTCTAATCATCATAACTTTTACATACGAGGTCCGATTCATGCGCCGTTTGTTTCGTTGGGATCGTATCGAAATTTCAGACAATTTGACGCTTGTTTGGACAAATTCTGAGACTGTTCAACTTTGGACCCTAATTTCGATTTGAAATCGATTTGAAATCGAAGGTCAGTGTTTTAACCCACTCACAACTTCTAAAATTTCTTTTGTTAGTTAAATTAAATTTATGATGTGATTAGAAATTAATTGATTGATGTTTGGTATGTTTAAATTGTCATTCTGGTTAAATTTGACTTTTATTGTATTTAATCATCGTTTAATTTAATATTGAATTTAATCGTCAATTTAGTATCTATTAATGATAATCAGTTATCTATTGATGTTTATTGGTTGATTTGGATGACGATTGTGATAGATGTTTGATGGTTGATGTTGTATGACTGGATGTTGTATTTTTATATTGTTATAACACTACAAGTTCCATATGGGTTGAAATGATACGTACCCAACGATCTATATATTAGGGAAAAATCGTTATGGGTGGAAATGATAGTCTCGTCTGATTTTATGGATGTTATTGAATTTGGGATTGCGGTTTGAAATGATATATAACCGTAAAATTTTAAATTGCGGATTGAAATGATAAATATCTGTATCGCTTGACCATAGGGTAGAAAATTATATACGGACACCAGATCGGTTAAATTAAATGATTTTTAATTCTTTAAATTTGGAATTTAGTTAACTAGCATTTTGAAATAAAAATTGATTTATATAAACCGAGTTATTTTCGATAATCCAAGCGTTAACACTGAAATTAGAATTAATTTAATGAACTGTTCAAAGGATTTAAATTGGAATTTCAAAGTTGAATTGTCAAAAAAAATGAATGAATTTTATCGAAATTGAGTTATTGAAATGCTTGGATATAACTTTAAAATCTATTTTAAACTAATTTAAACTATTTTAATTAAATTAACTATTTTAATCAATTTAAACTATTTTAATTTATATTAATCTATTATAACCTATTTAACCAATTTAAATCTATTTACCAATTTTAAACTAATTAAATTTATTTAAAATCTATTCAAAATAATTTAAATCTATTTAATCTATTTTAAATTTATTTAATCAATTTTAAAATCTATTTAAAATAATTTTTACCTATTAAATCTATTTTAAATTTATTTAATATATTTAAGATCTATTCAAAATAATTTAAATCTATTTAATCTATTTTAAATCTATATAAATCATTTTAAACCTAATTAAAGTAAATTTAAATCTATTTAAACTGTTTCACTATTTAAACTATTCAATCTATTTTAAACTATTTTTAAACTGTTAAAACTATTTATGACTACCTAAACTATTTTCTAAAGTTTCAAACTGTGTAAAGTTGAAGTATTTATATTTAAATCCTTGATGATGATACAATCTAAGTTGGAAAGTGAAATTGATACCTTTTTGTGAATTTACATATTTGAGTAAAGATGATGATTTTGGAACTAGGATTTAATTAACCTATCTTATCGATAAATTCAAAGGTGAATATGATATTGAAAGTGAATATAGTTTTGAAAGTGAATATGATCTCGAAAGAAATATGATTTGAAATTAAATATGATATTTGGATATCAATTGTGAAATTGACTGTTTGAAATGTAAAACAACCATCTGGTGTGTAATAAGCGTTTGGTTGTTAAAGGGACCGGGATCAGATATTGCCATTCTCTCTGCCAATACCAAAAACCACTTTAACAATTGTTTACGTAGTGGAGATTCCAGAAATAAAGTAGTATGGTTTGGCGAACAATTCTGTATGAGGTATTTACGTGGCCCCGACTCCCGTGAGTCAGCTTAGATATGACTAAAACATGAGCTATTCCGGGCCAAGTGAGGTCATTCCTTCGATCGGACACATTTCTTCGATACAATACTACTACCTTGTGATTGATTTGGTTACCACCCCTTGATTTTGATTTGGGAGTATGTTCCGAGGTGGGCAGTAGTAGTTGCTATGCGTTACCACCAGACCGGCTCTCCAAACGGTATATCTATCCTGGCATTGCCTCGAGTGTCATGTTCACATGCCCTAGAGCGCCTTCTACGAGTTTGTTTTGTACCGTACCTATGGGGCGTCCTCTGGGTAAACCACCGGTTTGGAGGAGCTTACGGCATTGTATGGACTACGGGAATATATAAAATATGTTAAGGAGAATATGAGTAACGCCTTAATGCTATTTTAATACTTTACTTTATTGTAGACACTATTGTAATAGCGTATTGTACTACATAGTAGATAGTTTAACGGATCCTTAAGAGATGGAAATCCCGAACATCTCTAAAGTTATTGCACCCACGTTAAACACTGGATAGGAGATGTCAAACCCCGTAAACATCTCTCACGTCGTTACACTCGCATTTATTTACTGTAGATTTAACTTACATAAGATCTTTTAGTTCTGACTCGAGTGTTTTGTCTTTTCAATTCGCTCGGGTCAGTCTGAGCTTTTCAGTTTATCGAAGACTGTTTTCTGGAGGATGAAGACGAAGATTTGTACTATTATTATGTAATATATCTATTCCATTGCACCATGTTGTTCCGCTGCATTTATTTATTATTTATTCTTGTTGAATGTAACTATGATCTGTATTATAAAAGTTTAATCTATGTTATTTGTAAATAGCTTCATGAACTGTTTATTTGAATATTATATTTTATCATTCCGCTACCAGATTCTGTATTTGTTTCTTCCTTTCCCTATTTTTTCTTATTTACCCCATAACAATCTGCCATTTTGAATGGTTTGAGTTTGAGCGTGTGTCTTCTTAAAACGTCCAAAAAGACAGGTCGTTACAGTTGGGATCAGAGTTTTGATTTAGCGATAACCTTAGCTTTGTGGGGTCTGACTCATATTAAATAGGGTAGTAATACCCTAGAATGTGTTGCTGAGTGTATATGTATGAGAGAGCGTATTTGTTAGTGTTATAAACGGTTTTTGTATTGTGTTAATTTGTTCTGTTTTATATTTATAAATTCTGGTATGTACATAGGACGCTATGACATCGATAGGGATGTCTAAACACTTAATAGGACAGACCGACACAATATTGTTTTGAAATATAGGTGAATGAAATAATTTTGCCTATTATATATATTTTGTATATAAAACAATAAATTTTATAAATGATATAGTTGGATGTAATATGTTGTTTATTAGGTAGAAATATTTTATAAATATTGTGGAAAAAAGTAGATTTACGAATAAAATGAATATAAATTCAAATTTGAAAACTGAAGTTCCGGGATTTTGAAGATTTCTTTCAAAACGGCTTGGAATATAATACTAGTAGTATTTAGAAGTATTTTCTAATATAAATATTTCAAGATGATTTGGAAGAAATGTTTTAAAAGAATTTTGGAAGGAAATAAGTTCTGTACTCCTCTCTCTATCGTTGGAAAATGATATCGGTGATGAGTGCACGCATCATCGACGTTCATTTTCGAGTTTCAAAGTGGGAAGACCGTGGTAGTAATTTTACTGCACAATTGTTTTGATAAATTAATCTTGATTTTAAATTCCAAATATAATTTGATTTATATAAAAGATATGATTATATATATATATATATATATATATATTATTTTGAAATAATTGAAATGGAACCCGGTTGTTTAGCTCTTAAGATTTTGTAAATTAGAAATTGAAACTATTATAATGAATCGAATCTTGACTATATTAATAATTGGAAACTTCTAAAATGAAAATAAGAAGTTTGATATTAAAATGATTAATGGAATAGATAAGAAACTAAAATTTTGAAAACTGTAAATAAAAAGGAAATGAAAATAAGAAATAGTAACTATTGAACAATTTGTTAACTAAATAAATAAGAGAAACTTGGGTAATATTCAATTGCATTCTAAAAGACATTTATATATATAACTTACCAAAATATCATAAGTTGAAATGTTAAATAGAAATCGGTGATAGAATATTATACAAGTAAAACTTGGAAAAATGAAAGTGTTCAATTGAATTACATCTATAAATAAGAATTCTAATGTTATAAATTGTTATAAACCAAAGTTAATAGTTTGAAATGCTACTAATTAAATTTAATAAAGATGAATAATGTAAGAAAAATGATTATAAACTTAGGTTAACATTTTAGCTATTTATAATTAGATTTAATGGAAAAGGTGAATACTGTAAGTAAAAAATTATAAACTTGAATTAATATTGAAGCCATTTATAATTAAAATGAGTACTATATAAATTGAATGATTATAACTTTAGAGAACATTGGAAATGATATAGAAATGGAGTTGATATTCAATAATACTTTATATGGAAGGATGAATGTGAAAAAGAAATAATCTATAAATGATAAATTGAATTGTAAAGAAACTTACCTAATAATTTATAATCCAATAATTGAAATAAAAATAACTTATTTTAGTAATGAATGTAAGGCAATAAAATGAAGAAAATGGCATTGTATGAATAAAGGAGAAATGAACTTTTGTAAGTAATAACGAATGTAAATTAATAAAAATAAACATTATATGAATGAGAAAAGAAAAGTAAATGATGAAAGAAAAAAAATAGCAAACTAAATTGTAAATGTGAAGTAAATTGAAAAAAATGTATACAATACTTCAATAATGAATTCATTATGATCCAAATAATTGAAATGGATATAACTTATGTAAGTAAAGAATGTAAATTAATGATGTAAGCCTTACATGAATGAATGAAAATTAAATTTTTGTAAGTAATGAACGTGAATTAAAGAAAATCGTTGTATGAAAAAGAAAAAAAATGATTGAACAATAAATGATGTGAAAAGATTAGTAGAGTAAACTTAAAAATGTGCTGAATTCTTTGTTTGCTGGGCTTATGGATTAGTTGGGAAAGGATACTTCTATTTTGTATAGAGATGTATAAATAATCGATAAAGTTATCTATGACTGTTGAGTGTATGGTATACTTGGTAGTTTATTTATCATTCTATACGATTAAAAGTTTCTGAACTCGAACAAACCATTTGTTTTGGTTCAAATGGATGGATGATTGTTTTCTTTGTTGAAATGATGTTTGCAAGTGATTGTTGTTATGTTGTATTGATTTGTTTTGTTATTAGTTGAAAAAACTTAAAATATTTCTCTTTTACATAATTATTAACACTTTGGATTATATAATTGAAATACAGGTTATGGAAGCAATTGCTACTGCTTTTGTTTTCATAAATAAGTGTTGGTTGCCCGACAAATAAGTACGTTCTCGAATTACAGTTTTCTAGCAATATTATATTGTTTATCAATGGCTTGAGATATATTATTTTGAAATATGATATATGTGTTTATTATTATTTCTCCAAGACCTCTCCGTACAAAGGAGGCTCTGCCGAAATTTTCTATGAGTTTTGGACTTAGAAAAATTTTGTGAAATATTTTCCAAACTTTTGTTAACTTGAATATAAAGGATTTAATTGTTATAGATTGATATATTTTATTTAAATTATTTAATTATGTAAATTAATTGTTTATAAATTTAATATTTTGAATTAGATATATTGATTACTTAATTCCTTATTTTTCTCTTTCTTTTTCCTTTTCGAGGACGAAAAGTTTTGAGTGGGGGAGAGTGTAACGACCCATAATTTTTTCGATAATTAAAAACGGTTAGTTTAATAAGCTTTTGTGATTTATTGTTGGAAGAAATAAAATTTTGTGGTTAAATAATAAGAATGTAATTGGATTAAAATGTAGTATTAATTTAAGGTAATTTATAATTGCTTTGAATATAATTCCAATTAATTGAAATGATTAAAAAGTTATAATTGGATATAAATTGTAAATAAATTATAATAAGGTGTGTATTAATTGATAATTGGATTTAAAAGAGTAATTGACAATATAAATGTTGTATTAATTAAATAGTATGTAATAAATTGTAGTTGAATAAAATTAGTGTTGTGATAGTAATTATAACACTAGTAGTGAACAATAAACTTATAGATGTGACTAAAAGTTAATGGTGACAATTATTATATGTTACCTATTTATTTAGTCTGTTAAACTAAATTTGAAATCAATTGCAATTAATTCACTAAATTAGCACAGTTAGTGTAGATTAAATTGATAATTGTAGAATGTTGATTCAATAAGATGTAATCAAATGTAAATCTTATTCATAATATGACAATTGATTGAATAAAAAGATTTGAAAGCAAGTTGATCAATTTATTGGAACTTAAGCTATAATAAATGGATTTATTGCAATTAACTCTAATTAATTACTATGTTAATGAAAACTAAGATGATAATGGTAGAATGTTAGTGTAACAAGATATAAACAAAGGTTAACTATGTCCGTGGAGTAATAATTGATTGAATAAAAGGCAGAAATCAAATTTAAAACAATTTATTGGAATTTAATTTTAATTAATGGGATTTAATTAAAGTTGAAATTGAACACTATAATCAGTAAAATATTTAACACTGAATCGACATGCAAATTTGTTTTGAATTAATATAAATGTCCAAGTGATCAAAAATGATGAAATTTGTTAATTACCAAATTTTAATGGAAAAAGTGATTTAATTAATTTAATATTAATTTAATTAATTAATGTAAATATAGCCATTTTGGCCACTGTCTCGGATTTCGATGAAACCAATTTAATCGTATCCGTAACGGTGAATTATTGTAAGGTTTCATGTTTCGTCACGATCGGACTTGTCGTTTGATTGTACGGACTCGAAACGCGTAGAAATCAATTTAATTAAATTCAATTGAAATCAATTTGAATTAAGCTGATTTTAAACTAACTTCTTCATACGATGGAATTGGGACTTGAAACCTGTTCCACTGAGTTTAAAATTATCAAAAACATCTATTTTAATATATGGGACGACCCACTTTCTTTCCGGAGACAGAACGGGCTTTTGGGTCGTAGTTATCGTTCAATACAATTCAATCTAGTCCATTAACTTCTATTTCTGATCTGCCTATATATAGCCTATTATAAACCCTAGCTACTTCTTATTCCATTATCTAGTGCATACAATTTCTGTCTATCTCCTTCTTTTCAATGGCAGAACATAATCAAATTCCCAAACCCTAATTACAAATCAAAATCATATCGAAAAATCAAACTCCTCCAAACTCTAACAAATTATATATCATTTCGAAGCTCTCGACGAGCGTAATCCACTGCAATAATTCGTTTTTCAATTCGAATTACAGTTTGTCCAGAAATCGAGGTTGAACCTTAGTCGTTCATTTTAGGGTTTTGACGATCTAACGGTGGATCGTCGTCCGATCGATGATCGGGAGGCGGCGTCAGGAAGGGGGTGTCTAGCAGGTTGAAGGGGTGGTCTTCGTTTGTCATGATTTGGTCAGGTTTCGATGTGGTTGGCCAGAGAAGCTCGGTGGCGGCGTACAACCTATAGACGACCGGAGTTTGCCGAAACTATGGCGTAGGGACGGCGGAGCACGAGCATGGCAGCGGCGACCTCCGATTTGGTCTCAGGCGGATATTACGGTGGCATAATCAGAGAGAACGGTGGCGGCCTTGGTCGAGATCATACCTGTTCGCATGCGTGAACGTGTTGAAGTCGAGGTGACGTGTCTCTTCTTTAATTTAATTTAATTTAATTTAATTTTAATTTTCAATCGTTCTAATCGTCATAACTTTTACGCACGAGGTCCGATTCACGCGCCATTTATTTCGTTAGGATCATACCGAAATTTCGAACATTTTGACCCAAGTTTGGAAGAATTCTGAGACTGTTCAAATTTGGGCCCTAATTTGGATTTCAAATCGATTTGAAATCGAAGGTGTGTGTTTTAACCCACTCACAACTTCTAAAATTTCATATGTTAGTAAAATTAAATTTATGATGTGATTAGAAATTAATTGATTGATGTTTGGTATGTTTAAATTGTCATTCTGGTTAAATCTGACGTTTATTGCATTTAATCATCGTTTAATTTAATATTGAATTTAATTCGTCAATTTAATACCTGTTAATGATAATCAGTTATCTATTGATATTTATTGGTTGATTTGGATGAAGATTGTGATGGATGTTTGATGGTTGATGTTGGATGACTGGATGTTGTATTTTTATATTGTTATAACACTGCAAGTTCCCTATGGGTTGAAATGATACATACCCGAACGATCTGTAGATTAGGGAAAAATCATTATGGGTTGAAATGATAGACTCATGCGATTTTATGGATGTTATTGAATTTGGGATTACGGCTTGAAATGATATATAACCGTAAAATTTTAAATTGCGGATTGAAATGATAAATATCCGTATCACTTGACCATAGGGTAGAAAATTATATACGGACACCGGATCGGTTAAATTAAATGATTTTTAATTCTTTAAATTTGGAATTCAGTCAACTGGCATTTTGAAATAAAAATTGATTTATAGAAACTGAGTTATTTTCGATAATCCAAGCGTTAACGCTGAAATTGGAATTAATTTAATGAATTGTTCAAAGGATTTAAATTGGAAGTTCAAAGTTGAATTGTTAAAAAAAATGAATTTTATCGAAATTGAGTTATTGAAATGTTTGGATACAACTTTAAAATCTATTTTAAACTAATAAACTATTTTAAATAAATTAACTATTTTAATCAATTTAAACTATTTTAATTTATATTAATCAATTATAACCTATTTAATCCAATTTAAATCTATTTATCAATTTTAAACTAATTAAATCTATTTTAAATCTATTTAATGTAATTTAAATCTATTAAATCTATTTTAAATTTATTTAATATATTTAAAATCTATTCCAAATAATTTAAATCTATTTAATCTATTTTAAAATCTATTTAAAATAATTTAAATCTATTTAATCTATTTTAAATTTATTTAATCTATTTAAAATCTATTCAAAATAATTTAAATCTATTTAATCTATTTTAAATCTATGTAAATCATTTTAAACCAAATTAAATCAAATTTAAATCTATTTAAACTATTTCACTATTTAAACTATTCAATCTATTTTAAACTATTTTTAAACTATTAAACTATTTATGACCACCTAAACTATTTTCTAAAGTTTCAGACTGTGTAATGTTGAAGTATTTTTATTTAAATCCTTGATGATGATACAATCTAAGTTGGAAAGTGAAATTGATATCTTTTTGTGAATTTACATATTTGAGCAAATATGATGATTTTGGAACTAGGATTTAATTAACCTATCTTATCGATAAATTCAAAGGCGAATATGATATTGAAAGTGAATATAGTTTTGTAAGTGAATACGATTTCGAAAGAAATATGACTTGAAATCGAATATGATATTTTGATATCAATTGTGAAATTGACCGTTTGAAATGTAAAAGAACCATCTGTTATGTAATAAGCGTTTGGTTGTTAAAGAGACCGGGACCAGATATTGTTATTCTCTCTGCCAATACCGAAAACTATTTTAACAACTGTATACGTGGTGCAGATTCCATAAATGAAGTAGGATGGTTTGGCGAACGATTCTGTATGAAGTATTTACGTGGCCCTGACTCTAGTGAGTCAGCTTAGATGTGACTAAACAGGAGCTATGCCGGGCCAAGTGAGGTCATTTTTTCGATCGGACACATTTAATTGATACCATACTATTACCTTGTGATTGATTTGGTGGCCACCCCTTGATTTTGATTTGGGAGTGTGTTACGAGGTGGGCGGTAGTAGTTGCTATGCGTTACCACCAGTCCAGCTCTGCAAATGGTATATCTACCCTGGCATTGCCTCGAGTGCCGTGTTCACGTGCCCTAGAGCGCCTTCTACGAGTTTGTTTTGTACTGTACCTATAGGGTGTCCTCTGGGTAAACCACCGGTTTGGAGGAACTTACGGCATTGTATAGACTATGGGAATATATAAAATGTGTTAAGGGGGATATGGGTAACGCCTTAACGCTATTTTAATACTTTACTTTATTGTAGACACTAGAATAATAGTGTATTGTACTACAAAGTAGATAGTCTAAGGGATCCTTAGGAGATGGAAATCCCGAACATCGCTTAAGTTATTGCACCCATGTTAGACACTAGATAAGAGATATCAAACCCCATAAACATCTCTGACGCCATTACACTCGTATTTATTTACTGTTGATTTAACTTACATAAGATCTTTTAGTTCTGACTCGAGTGTTTTGTCTTTTCAATTCGCTCGGGTCAGTCTGAGCTTTTCAGTTTATCGAAGACTGCTTTCTGGAGGATGAAGACGAAGATTTGTACTATTATTATGTAATATATTTATTCCACTGCACCATGTTGTTCCGCTGCATTTATTTATTCTTGTTGAATGTAACTGTGATCTGTATTGTAAAAGCTTAATCAATGTTATTTGTAAATAGCTTCATGAACTGTTTATTTGATTATTATATTTTACCATTCCACTGCGAGATTCTGTATTTGTTTCTTCCTTTCTTTGTTTTTTCTTATTTACCCCATAACAATCTTCCCATTTGAATGGTTTGAGTTTGACGTGTGTGTCTGCTTAAAACATCCAAAAAGACAGGTCGTTACATTTACCATCATTAATTATGATTTAAAAGGGGGTTAAAATGCTTATTAAATCAATTTAATAACATTAAATCTAAGGTTCAAATCATATATTTAAATACGATGTGTTCGACATTCTAGGTCTTTACAACATAACTCGTCATCGGTGGATCGGTTGCTCTCGGGCGGTGCATCGTTAGACCTGTTGTTTCCAGATTTGAAAATAATGTATATTATAATATATTTATATTTTTAAATAGTTTAAAACTTTTTACAGAGTTAAACAATTAATTTTTATTATATTACATTAGTAATAAACTTTTAAATACTTTTATGTTTTAAAGTTGATTTATAGTTCTAATATTAAGTTTAAAGTTTAGTTTGCATTAGAATATTTGGCAAATTTATTAAGTAATTAAATATTGGATAATTTTAGTATTTTAAAATTAGATCGTTTATTGAACATATTTCTAATTCTTGATGTATACATATATTCATTTAATGGTTTTGTAAATATATCTGCAATTTGATTTTTGGTGTTTACAAATTCTAGAATAATTTCGTTTTCAAAATGATTTCTTAAAAAATGGTGTTTTATATCAATGTGGTTAGTTCTATAGTGATTTACAAGATTATTTTTCCAAATTAATTGCACGTATGTTGTCATAGTAAATAAGTGATTTAATTAAATTTACACCAAAATCTTTTAGTGTTTGTTGCATATAAATTATCTAAGCACAAGCTAAAGGAGCTAATATATTTTTGCTTCACACATAGATAAAGATATGTGGTTTTGTTTCTTATTGAACCATGAAACTAAAGGTTGACCGATAAAGTGGCAAGTACCACTTGTACTTTTTCTATCGGTGCAACATCCACTAAAATCATCATCGCTGTATGATATCAATTTGAGTGGACATCCTTTTGGATGGAAAAGACCAAAATCTTTAGTTTCAATTAGACATCGTAAAATTCGTTTAACAGCTCATTGGTGTGACTCTTTCGGATTAGCTTCAAAATGAGTGCAAAGACTCACACTCATCATTATATCAGGGCAACTTGTTGTTAAGTAATGATCCAATCGTACTCCTATAAAGTTTTTGATCGACATTCTTACCAATTTCATATTTATCTAGGTGAACAGTTGTACTTATTGGTGTTGGCTTACTGCTCATATTATCGACACCAAATCTTTTAGTTAGACCTTTACAATATTTTTCTTGTGAAATAAAAATTCAATTTTCTAGTTATTTAATTTGTAATCTAAGAAAATAATTTAATTCTCCCATATGGAACATTTCAAATCCCTTTCTTATTATTTCAAAAAATATGTACAAAGTTTTTCATTAGTAGAACCAAAGATAATATCATCATAATATATTTGAACAAATAAAAAAACATTAATTTTACGTTTAATAAAAAGTGTTGAATCAACTATTCCAATTTCAAAACCAAAATTTATTAAATAACTTTTTAGTTAGTCATACCAAGCACGTAGTGCTTGTTTAAGACCATATAAAGCCTTTTTAAGTTTATAAAGATGATCTGAATATTTTTCATATTTAAATAAGGTTGGTTGTTCAACATAAAAATTTTCTTTTATAAAACTATTTAAGAAAGCACTTTTAACATTCATTTAATATAATTTAAAATTGTGGTGGTGAGCAAAATCTAGGGGTATTCTAATTTCTTCAAGTCGTGCAACAGAAGCAAAGGTCTTGTCATAGTCAATTCCTTCCTCTTGAGTATGTCCTTGAGTGACCAGTCTAGCTTTATTACTAACTATATCACCATTTTCACCACTTCTATATTTATACACCTACTAAATTCCTATTACAACTTGATCATTAGGTCTTGGACTAATTCTCATACATTATTATGTTTAAATTGATTTAGTTCTTCTTACATAGCTATAATCCAGTATTCATCTTTTCCTACGTCTTTATATTTTTTAGGTTCAATTGTAGATATAAATGCTAAATGACTCATTTCATTTAGTTGTCTTCGAGTCAATACTTTAGTTCTAACATCACCTAGTATATTTTCAATAGGATGATGTTTTAAAATTTTTGGGGTTTCTTTATTTTTATTTTGTTTTGATGAGTTAACTATTTCTTGAGTAGCTACATTAGATTTATCTTATTGTGTATTTTGAATAGTAATTGATGATTCAAAACATGGTTATTTCAATGTTATCATTTATTTTGTTAAAATTTTATTCAAAAGAGACATGCAAAGTTTCTTCAGTTGAGTTTGTTCTTTTATTGAATATTCGGTAAGCTTTACTTCTTTCAGATTAACTGATGAGAATTCCTTCGTCGGCTTTAGAGTCAAACTTACCAAGATTATCTTTAGTGTTTAAAATAAAAAAATTTGATCCAAATACTTTAAAGTATGATTTCTAGGTTTTTGTTGATAAAACAATTCATAACGAGTACCTTTAGTTTTAGGACGAATTGAAATGCAATTTAGAACATAGCAAGAAGTAGTAACCACATTAGCCTTAGATATTCTGAGGTAGAGTGGTGCTATTTAGTAATGTTCTTGTGCTATCTTGTAAGGTTCTATTTTTTCTTTCCACATTGCCATTTTATTGTGGTGTTTTGGAGAAAAAAGTTATAGTTAATTCCCTTTGTATTACAAAAGTTAGTAAATTCATCATTATCAAATTATTCTCCGTGATCACTTCGAATATTTTTAACTTTTAAGTCTTTTTAATTTTGAATTCTTTTTATGAAATTCCTAAACATTTAGAAAGTATCACTTTTATGTTTTAGAAATAAGGCCGAAGTATATCTTGAAAAATCATCAAAAATTAAAAAAAAAACATATTTATTGTGATTTATTGATCTGACTTGAGTTAGACCAAATAAATCTAGGTAAAGTAAGTCTGAAGGTCTATCAATAGAAATTTCCTTGATAGATTTAAAAGAAATTTTTCTTAGTTTTCCTTTTTGATAACCGTCACATAAAATATTTAATTTGAAATTCATTTAGATAAACCTCTTACAATTTCATGTGTTGCCAATTTATTTAGTAATTTAAAGTTAATATGGCAGAACCGTTTATGCTATAGCCATAGACCATTAGAATTTGCTATAAGACATAAGTTACTATCATTACTAACTTTCATATTCAAAATATAAATATTTTGTTTTCTTATACCTTCAAAAATTAATCTTTCATCTTGATCAAAAATATTACAACTATCCTTTTCAAATTAAATTTTAAATCCTTTATCGCATTGTTGATTAATACTTAATAGATTATGCTTTAAATTCTTAACAAGATAAACATTTGTAATTAAGGGTGAATTTGGATTACCATCGTTGCTAACGTCCCATATTCCGATGATGTATCCTTTTGAATTCTCATCAAAAGATACAATACCTCTATCCATCAGTCTGATATTTGTAAGAATAATGGAGTTTCCTATCATGTGATTGGAACATCTGCTCTCTAGATTCCATCTTCTCTTTTTACTAATTTGAGTGGATACCAGCAAAAATAAATAAATTTATTGGTACGCACTTCCTACGTTAGGGTCCTGAGGGTAATTTTTTGGTAACCATACCCAGAAGAGTTTGGTAGAACCTTTAAAAGAATAATTAATATTAATGAACCTAAAATATAAATTTATTTATATATTTCTTCATAATAAGATTATTATTAGTTTTAGTAACCTATATTTTTATTTATGGATTTATTTTCAGCATTTTCCTTTCTATTTTTATAGTTACTAGATTTTCTAAATTTTGTATACAAAAAATTATCTATGGATTTTTCTTATTCTTATCCTTTGTAAAACCTAAACCATTTTTGTTATGTGCTGGTCTAGAATTCCTTTATCAAATTTATTAAATTTTCTTGACCTTTATTAAAATTTGAAACATTTACAGAAATCTTTTCTAATTTTTCTTTAAACTTTAAATTTTTAGATTCAAGAAATTTTATTTTTGAAATTAATACACAATTTTCTTTTAACAATTTTACATTTTTATTTATGTATGAATCAACTTCATTTTCTAGCACATAAATTTTATTTTTCAAATAAGTTTTATGAATTCTGTAATTCTTTAATTGTTTTACATAAACTAGCATTTTTATTTTCCAAGGAATTAATTTCATTTTCTAAATAATCTATCATAGAATTTAAATTGTTATTTTAAAGTTTTAAAATTATTATTTGAATCCTTTGAAAATTTAATTTCCTTAGATAATTCCATTTTCTCTTGAAATAAGATTTTTGTTCCATTTTAAGAAAAAGATTTTTCGGAAGATTATTTGAGTTGTAGTTACTTCTTTCAAAATAGTTTTCTTGTCTTTTAACATAATTATTTCTAATTCTCCTTATTTAAGTTAACTATGGTTTCTTTGTGCGTTTTTCTTAAATTTCTAAATTTTTCATCTAATTTTATACAAAATTCAAATAATTCATTATAAGTTAAATCAAATTGTATCTCATCCTTTGTGGCCATGAAGAAGACGTTGGCTTGTTCAGTATCTCTATCGCTATCTAATGATGATAAGGTGTCAAAATCATCACAAGTGGCCTAATATGTAGATTTTTTCTTCCTATATTTTTTTTTAGATCTATCCTTACTCTTAATCTCCTTCTTTCCATTATTTTATAACTGATATTCTTTTATAGTATGTCCAAATTTATTGTAGCCAAAACATATTTGTCCTGGGCTATTGTTGTTATTGCTATTTCCTCTCTTTACTTGCCTTTTGAATTTTCCATAGTTTTTAGCTATGAAGGCCATCTCATCTTCATTTAGTTCAAAATCTTGCTCTACCTGGAGTGTTGTGGTCTTTTGCTTCTAACTTTGAATTTTTTTGCCCTCAAATTCACTTCATAGGTCATTAGATTACCAAATAACTCCTCAACCATAAGTTAAGAGAGATCGTTTATTTCTTCAATTGCTAGTACTTTCCTCTCCTAGTCATTAGTTAAAGAGTTTAATATTTTTGTAACAATATCAAATTCAGGTAAAGTTTCAACCAGTACTACTAGTGCATGTGTAATGTCTTGTAAGTGGGAGTAAATATCAGAAATATTTTAATCATCCATCATCCTAAAATTTTGAAATTGGCTTTTTAACATAGCTATTAGAGATTGTTTAACTTTATTTATACCTTGATGAGTGACTTATAGAGTGTGTCATATATCATATGCAGTTTTGCATATCATAACTCTAGTAAATTAATTTTTACCTAATGCACAAAGAGAATGTTCATATCTTTTGAATTATTAGTTGTAATGGCCTTTTGTTCGGGAGTCAATGCATTTAATTGCGTAGTTCGATTTTCGCATTTAGTTTGTGTGGCATCCCAAATTTCAAGACCATTTACTTCCATATAAATTCTCATTCTAGCTGATCAAAAATTATAGTCACTATAAATAAATAATAAGGTCGTGCAATACATTGTCCTTCTACGAAAGTGCTTATGGGTTCCACATTAATATATTTAATGAACCATGTTACAATTTATGAAAATATCCCGTTCTGATACCAAATGAAAGCGTGGTTAAATTATATAAAAGTATAAACATTATTATAAGCTAAATGTAAATAAATAAAGTAAAAAATTTGCACACCAAACTTTTTATATTGGTTTAGACCATCATCCTACATCTAGTCTCAAAATCTTTTATTTTGGCTTTAACTCACTAACACCCACGCTTTGTTCGAAGGAATAGGCCTATACACTTACCTGAGCCACTGAATAGGTCTTTCACACTAACTTGATAAAATACAATCTTTGGCAAAAGTCATGTCTTCAATACACAGATTTACCCAATATATTACAATCTCCTATAATTCACAAGTAGTGACTTGTAGATGAATGTGCAAGAGTTTAGGAGGTAATAATAATAAGAAAATTTAATTTTATGAATGAATGATCGTTGATTTGAGAATATAGAATAGAATAGAGTTTTAGAAATTAGATCAAAAAATCAGAAAATTGTTAGGTGATAAAATTCGTTGAAATCAAAGTTAATTATAGAATTAAACGGGTTTGGTCAATGGATATGATTACGCTCCATTATAGAAGGCCGCGTCTGAAGAAGAAGGAAGAATCACGACTATTCAGATGAAAATATATAAAAAGTTCATCCCATAATTTTGAATTTAATTTGTGCTCCAATGCACCGGTGAGCTTCCACCGATGCATCGATGGACACTTTAAATCCAAAATTCAAATAAAAGGCTTTTAAATATATATATAAAATAATTGTAAAAATCACTTTTACGTTCTTTGAGAATATTAAATAGTGATGTGAGGTTCTTATGAGTATTAACAACTTATATCTAAGATAGAACGACTCACAAGTACACAATTTTCAAGTGCTCTTCTGATAGATGATTTTCCAAAGCTTTAGCACAATTCCTTCTCTTTCTTTTGGATTTATAGCAATATTCCTTTAACTAGTGTAATTTAAATTCTAATGTAGAGTCATCGTTATCAAAACTGAGAATTCAAGTTCTAACAGGATGGGCAGCATCATGAGCGAACGACTCGAGACCAAAGCTTGGGTGATCGCGCCATCGGTCCGTCAATGCATTTAGCATGGAAGGGAGAATTTATTGGCTCATGCATCATCTCGGAGCAGCACTACATATGCCAGAGTAGGATTATTTCATGGGTAATTACACCCATCTTAGCATAAGTGCCCTACACTGTTGGAGGGATAGGTAGCATCATGGGCGAATGAATTAAGATTATGACGTGGGTGGTAGCGCCATCAATTTGTCGATGCCTCCGGCATGGAAGCGAGCATTGGTTGGCTTATACATCCTCTCAGAGTAGTACACCACATGCGTAAGAATTGCAATGTAGCATAGACCATTATGTCATCTCTGCAATGAGGTATACAACGTGGAAGGGAATATTGACTGGCTCGTGTATCCATATTGGGATGTTATGGCAATCCTATAGACTAAGAGAATCTTTAGTGGCTCGTCTTAGTCGGATAGCCTTTGTGTCGACGTCCTTGGCCAGGAGGAGAGCGTTTTTTGGCTCATCCTTATCTGATAGCCTTTGATTATGTCATTTTCAACCAAGATGAGAGCGTTGTTTGGCTTGTCCTGGTCGGATAGTCTTCTTGGTGATGCTTGAGTGATGAATAGCCAAGAATGCTCTACTTTTGTTTCATACTTGGATGGATCATAACAAAATGTTTTTTGCCCTACAATTGTGGCTTATAAAACTTTATATGGTATGTGCTTGTTGATGTTTCGGATTCCAAGTTTGGGCATGAGGATACCATTCGGGTGCAAAAGGCATAAGTGTCATTGGCAAGTGTGGCACTTATCACATACTAGCCTTTCCAGTTTTGACCCAGTACCCCTTTGGTTGGGTTTTTTGTATTCACGAAGACCCAGTGTAGAACTAAGTCATTGACAATAAACGAGTGGAGATTTACCCTGGCATCGTAGTGCTAGGTTATGTTTCTCTTGCATGCTTCGATGCAAAGTTCTGTCTCCTTTCTTCTAAGGCAATGAGCCTAAGCCTTAGTGGTTCTTCATTTTGCTCAGGGTCACGAGGAGGATGATCCGTTGACTTCGATGGGCAGCATAGCTTCATACCTATAGGATAAGGAAAATAGGAAGTGCCATATTAAGGCGTGACTCGAGGTTCGTTAGGACTAAAGCACAAGCGGAATGCCTTCGACACCTTTTTCCTTGGTGAGGCATTTCATTACTGTTGACTTGGTGGTTTTTTTATAGACTCAACCTGCATGTTTTTTGTAGGTGGACGATTGAGGAGAAACACTTCCCGATACCAAAATCTTTCACAAAAACTTTGAAATAGCACGCTTGTAATTGTGTGTCATTGTCCATGATTATTTTCTTTGGAAGTCCAAAACAACAGATAATGTTCCTAATTATGAAGTTAAGAATTTTGAGCATGGTGACCCCGGTGAGGGGCTCCACCTCAACCAACATTGTATAGTAATAAACAATTACAATGGCATGATTATATCCCCTTTTAACATTACTTAGCTTCCCTATCAGGTCAATCCCCCAGCTTTCGAATGGCCAAGGGGATGTCATAGTGGTTTGAATATTCGGAGAAGCTCTAGGGATTTTGGTGAACCGCTAAAATTGGTTGCACTTCTTGACATAGTCCATTCCATCTTTGATCATAGTGAGCCATTATAACCTTAGTGGGCAGCTTTCAACTGGCTATGCGCCCTCTAGCATGATCTTGGCAGAAGCCTTCATGCAATTATTCTAATATATGATTTGCTTCTTCATTTGTAGCACATCGATTAAGAGGAGTAGAGTATTATCACCGATATAACTTTCCATCCATGATTGTGTAGTGTGGAAAACGGTAAAGGATTGTCTAGGCCTTGTTCCTATCTATTGGAAATTCATTGCCTACCAGATACTTCAGCAGTATTGTCATCCATGTGTTGACTTAGGCCTCATCAATCTTCGTCGCAGTTGCCCCTTATTCAATAAAAGAGCCAACCCAGACTTACAAAGGGACCCATGGGATGATCTCTTTAGGTTCAGTTGCTGCTTTGGCTAATAGGTCGGCCTTGGTGTTGTTCTCATATGGAACCTATTACAGCTTGAAGTTGGAGAAAGTGCCGATGAGTCTTTTGGCTTCCGCAACATATTGGGTCGGTGTCTTACCCTTCACCAAGAACCTCTCACCAATCTGGTTGACGACCAATGAGGAATCGTTGAACATGTGTAGAGAGTCAACTCATAACTCTTTGGCTATCCTAAGACTAGATAGGATGGCCTTATACATTGCTTTATTATTGATGGCCTTGAAGCTAAGGGGTATGGTGAAGAAAGGTTTCATTCCTTCTAGGGTGACTAAAACCATGCCAGCCCCAACTACTTTTTTATTCGATGTGCCATCTACATATAGTTGCCATGCTTGTTGGTTGGTGATCATTTCCACTTCGCCATTATCTAGGCTTAAGCACTCTACAGTGAAGTCGGTCACAACTTTGCCTTTAACGGAGGTATGTGGGTAGAAGGTGATGAGATGTTGCACAAGCTTCATGGACCACTTCAAGAGTTGACCTACGGTATCGGGCTACCTCAATACTTGCTTTTATGGCTAATTTGTGAGGACTTTGATTGGGAGAACTTGAAAATACGACCAAAGCAGCCATGCCGCCATTAGGAGACAGAAAGCTAGCTTCTCCAACTTGATGTATCTTATTTGTGGGCTTGAAAACCCCTTGCTTACATAATATATTGGCTGCTAGATTTTCACTTCATCCCAAACTACGGCACTGATCATGCGGTTGGTAATTGTAAGGTATAGGGCTTCCCCGTCTATGGGCTTGTAAAGTATGCAAGGAGAGGAAAGATGATGTTTCAGGTCTTCAAAGTCCTTGATGCACTTGTCATTCCAAACAAATGATTTCCCCTTCTTAATAAGGTCAAAGAAGGGTATGCACAAATCTGTTACCTTTGATAAAAATGGCTCGGTGTTACGATCAATCCATTCAGGCTTTGTAGTTGTTTTTTGTGTAGGGTATTTGTACATTTTCACTGCTTGAATCATATCTCGGTTGGCCTTTATCCGTTTAGCACTCAATGCGAATCCTAGGAACTTTTCGGATCAGATAACGAAGGAGAATTTCTTAGGATTCAGTTTCATGTTGTATTGGAGGAGGATGTTAAAGGTCTCGGCTAGGGTCTTTATATGCTCGTCGGCCTTCTTGAACTTCACAAGCATGTCATCTATGTAAGCCTCCATGGGCCAACCGATTTGTTAGGCAATTAACGAGCTGCGGTAATTCTTGTCTGCTTTGCGAAGCCCAAACAGCATGGCTCTGTAGTAGTAGAGCCTTGCATTTGTCGTGAAGGAGGTGCACTCTATGTTTAGCCCATGCATTATGATCTAGTTGTACTCGAAGTAGGAGTTTATAAATGTGAATAGCTCGTGTATACTAATCACGTCCACAAGCTGATCGACAAGGGGTAGTGGGAAACTATCCATTGGCAGGCCTCATTGGGATCTGAGAAATCAATACAAGTCCTCTAGGCCTCATTTGGCTTGCGGAAAAATATCAGATTGACTACCCAAATTGTGTATTTTTCTTCATAAGTAGACCCATTTCCAAGGAGATTCTATACCACTTCGATACTATATATCTTTTCGAATTAAGCAGCCTTCTCTTTTGATAGAGGGGATGAGCTTTTGGATCGATGTTGAGGGTGCAGTAGATTATTAAAAGTGTCAATGTCGATCATGTTGTCGTGCCGATAGGAAAACACATCTTTCCTTTTCTTCATAAAACATATTAACTCATCCCTTATCTCTAGGCTTAGTTTTATGACTATCTGGACTACTTTGCAGGGATCGTCATTTTCAACTGATATTGTTTCAAGCAGAGTTGTTGGCCTACCACTGTGGTTTGAATCTTTCATACATAGGTCAAGTAGATCGTTATCACTTTCCTCAATACTTTCTTCTAGTTTGCACTGGTCCAATACATGAAGCATGTAATCTACGATTTCCACAGCCGGCATTGACATCCATGCTCGAACCTGGAAGCTATGGTTGCCTCGGTTCTCCTAAATGAGTCCGCTGACATTGAAAGGGTGGAAGTTGTCATGTATGCTATTCCTGCCAGTAGGGTGGAACCTGCTTGTTCTAAGTTCTTATAAGATCCTCTGTTCTATCCGAGCTAGCCAGGGAAAGATGATCCACATCGGTCATGCTATCTTAGCCTCTAGGTCGAATGAGAGTGCTGAGTAGCTCGCATGCTCTCTTAGGTGTGATGGTCGTTGTGGATGCTTCGACTCTAATGCTTTAGAAAGTCCCGGCATGAACATGAGCATTGACTGGCTCTTACGTTCTCTTAAGCGTACCACATTTGAGTATTGCTAACTCCTGTAGTAACATAAGGACTCCATTCTTGCTTCCTGAAGTGATATGTTATAGCAGTGTCTAGCGGCATGTTGGTTGCTTTGGATTCTTACTATCCTTCATTTGATTGGGTACTTCATTGTATGGCACAAATAGGCCATGAATTCTTCTAAATCCATCAGTGTTGGCATACCTATCAAGATATTATAAGAGAATGGGTAGTCCACTACAAAAAGAAATTACATATGTCTTAGCTAGCCATAAGGGGTTCTTGGTTGAAAATGACTATGTGTGATATTGTCCCTGAGGGTACTAAGCCAATACCCCCGAACCTGCAGATGGGCAGTGCATAGGGAGTAAGGCATGATTTAGGAAACTTTATTTTTTCAAAACTTCTTTAAGAATTATGTTGAAGAGCTACCTCGATCAACGAAGATTCGATGCACCTCTGTACTAGTAATATTGACTTATATGACCATGGGGTTATGATTGGGGAGTCCAACTCCCCTTTTGTCTTCCATGGTCAAAGCGATATATTTTATCTCTTCTTCAACCCTAGAGGCCTTTGGGTCTCGGAGGTTGATTTAATATATTTTGCTAGTGGAGGCAATATCTCCCTATATTTGGCCTAAGCCCCTTGAATGCTCCTAGCTATGTAAGGGCCTGCCACAAATTACTAGTATCTCTATATTTATTGCAATCACGTTGTTGTCATCTACCATAAAGTTGGATAGGTGGATTTTCTCTGGTATTGCGCTATTCTACCTGTTGTCGGACGTATAACACCAATATGCCTTCTTGGATTAGCCGCTCCATTTCATTCTTAAGGTGCCAACACTCATTGGTGGAGTGTCCATTGAACCGATGGAACTAACAGTACTTTCCATTACCCTTGGGCTGCTCCCTCCTACCAGTCTGGGAGGGAGATAGCCACTAAAACGACATGTAGTCTCGTGTGGCAAGATAAATTATTTCTGTGTCATGATTTAGAGTTTCATACTTTGTGTACCTAGGCTTGAAACACGAACAATCTTCTAAAAGCTTCTTACTATTTTCCTACAAACCATCCCTTCAGTGGTTGTTGTCTTCCCTTAGGCTAGCTTTATTGTTTTGCCTACCCTCCTCATCACTATTGGAGTGGTCATCTTCCTCCACTCTCATTATGTCGTTCACTCATTGGAGGAAATCCGTCGAGGATGAAGCCGGTTTCTTTTTTAGCTCCTTTCACATCCTAGATCAGTACCTTACTCTTGAGCATAGTGTGATTACCAAGCTATTCTTGTATGCTCCCTTAATTATGTAGACTCTTTATTGAAGTAATTTACATATAAGCGTAGGGACTCATTTGGGCTATGTTAGGTGTTTCCTAGCTCTCTTACTATCATGTTCATTGATGTAAAGAAGCAATTCTGGAAGTCTATGCACAACTAGGTATATGAGTGGAGGGTACTGGCCTGGAATGAAGGAACCAACATAAAACCGGTCCAGTCGAGGTGAACAAAAACAAAAGGAACTTGACATGGTCGTAGAGCTAGCTGATGCAGGTTAACGATTTGAAGGTGGTTATGTGATCGAATGGGTCCATGCTCCCATCATACTTCTCAATGGGAGGCAAGGCATACCTCTGGTGGATATCCATAGTTCAATATTTCCTTGGTCAAGGGTTATCCATTTTCATCATCCAACATTCCCTTACCTTCATAGTTTCTAGCTTGAATCTGGTGCATTTGTCGACGCAAGGCTTCCATTTCTTCTTTGAGGCCAACCTTCGCGTGTAACGATTCAGAATTTCGAACATTTTGTATTTAAATATTTGAAGCTTGGATTAAATGTTATTAAAGTGATCTAATAACCTTGTTAACCTCCTTTTAAATCATAACTAACGATGGTAAACTTGTTTTGGAAAAATGTTAAAAAATAGTTACTTTGATGAAATATCAGTACCCTGATCGAAAATCATTTTATCGATAAACAGCTTTTTACTGGTCATAAGTTGTTCAAATTTATTTTTCACATACGCTTATTGGCTTAAAAGAACAACTAATATGAAGTAAAAATATTTTGCACTAAACTCTTAAGGAGCTTCTTAAAGTTAACTAGTTAGGTGTGAAAGGAAAGATAAGATATTTTGAAAATGAGCTTTAAGGAAAGTATTAGGTACTAACTAAAGAAAATGAAGTGGTAAAGGTAGCATGTGAGAGAAGGCTCCTTTGTGATATTTCATGGAAGGTAGAAGGTGGTTGTGACCTCTTGAAATAGTCTACAACTACACACTTAAGGGTTTTAGTAACCACATTTTAAAAATTAAGAAAACAGTGGAAGTGGATTAGCACTAATCCACTTTATTCTTCACTAACTTTCTTTAATTAACTCAAATCTTTTCCAAACTCCACCAAAATTTCAACAACACCTTAAAACACCTTAGGAAGCAAGGATCTAAAGTCAAAAGTGGAAAAAGATGGATGGAATGAGGGGAGCATGCTGAGGCTGTCAGCAATGGGAAAGAGGGTGGAGTGTTGCCTTGATTTGTAAATGTTGAAGCTTGGATCTTTGGAAGTTTGGAAATGGTAGGAAGTGTTCTTGACTTTGTAAGTGTTTAATTATATGTTTTTCTTGGATCTAAGTGAGTTATCTCACTATCCTGTATGTATATATTGTGTATATATGTTATGTGCTTGAAATATAAAGTTAAAGTGAGATTAACTAATTAAAGTTATAAACTTTGGACCCCTCTTACTTTTGAAAGAAAATGACAACTTTATATTGTATAACATTGCCTCTATTACCCTCTTAAACATGTAGTGTGGCCTTGACTTGATGTTTAAATGGTTGGTTGAATTGTGTGTTAAATTGAAGTATGTTTGAAAGTGTTTGAAGCGAGAATATTTGCTATAAGTGCACTTCGATATCCTTTAACTTTAACTTGTGTAAATGGAAGATTTGTGATCTTAACTTAGGATAATTTGATTGGTTATTCTCTACGCATATTTTGATATATGGAACAGTAAAGAAATGGTTTGGAAAAATGTAGAGATTGTGAACCAAAGTTGTGAAAGTTAAAAATGAAAAGGTCGCTATGATGCACTTTGAAAATGCCATGTATTCGACGATTTTCAAAGTTAAATTTGAGAGACATCTTAGGGGCTTCTTTGCATTTCTAATAAGTACTATAAGTTTAAATTTTACTAGAAAAATACGGGAGTTTAGATCATTAAATGAATCATGAACCAAAGTTAGTGAGAAGAAGGTCGCTACATGAGCACCTTGAAATATCCTTGTTTTCGGAAATTTTTATAAATAAATTGAAAGACATCAGGTTTCCTTTCTTTGGTTTTTAAGTTTTCTAAGCGTAGTAGTTACTATAAAAATATCAAGTCTTAAATCATTCGTTTAAATGGTTAAAATTGGTCTCAAAGATCGTGTTATTCTATATTGTTCTCCAATAAGAACTTTTAATAGCATTTATAAATGTGGTATTAAATTGCTAGTGTTTTAAGTGTATAAAAATGATATTTAAATTTGTTATTTTCCCTAATCTTTTTAGGGATGTTTTCTAACATATTTTTCAGTATTATAAAGTTGGTTTGAAGTTTAAATATATTTTTAATATTTATTTATGTATTTTAGAAGTAAAAGGTTATATAATATAAAACAGTTTTTATTTATTTTCTTCAAATTATAAATTATTTATTTTCAAGTCATATTTTACATAGATATTTAAAGCCTATTTATAAGTATTTTGAATGTATTTTTTATATATATGTAAGTTTTGAAAAGGAAATTAACTATGCTTAATACCAAAAGTCGACGAAGTTGGCTTATCTATTTGTCAATGTTAAGATTGATGTTCGAGTAGGGTAGAAGTAATAGTGCTCTAACCTACCAGCTTCTCTCTTAACTGAGAAATAGTTAAGTTGGGAATGTCGAAAAATGTTAATCGTGTTACTTTCTTACTCGCTTATGAAAGCCATTAATACTATACTTAACACTAAAAGCCGACGAGATAGGCTTACCTATCACATATGAGACTTGGTTTTCATATGTGATTGTCTATTTTGAACTTGATAGTCGGTTATTCGACTATCGAACTTGACCAAAAATTCATCGAATTTTTTTGAAGAGGCCAGGATCTATAAGCGTTTTACTTATCTAATACCACTTCAAAACTGATATACGGGTTCTATGTTTTGAAAGCAGTTGTGAGGTGGAATGTTATGGAGTTGAATTGTCTATCCTAAGTGTTAACTCCTCTTTTGAAGCGACCTAACAACCTAAAACCTCAAGCGACCTAACGACCTAAAACCCAAAGCGATTTAACGACCTAACATCACAAAGCAACCTAACGACCTACAAGAGTTAACGAGCAAGCGACCTAAAGGAGGGAACGACCTAGCGGTCTAATGGACTCAATGACCTATCACTACTCAATGACTCATGACCTAACTCCAGAAAAAGGATGGAGCGACTTAGCGACCTAAAGCTTCAGTGACCTAGCGACCTAAGGATAGAATGGTCCAATGACCTAGAGGCCCAATGACTTAACAACCAAGCGACCTAGCATAGGTCGAACCAACTTAGGTCGCTCCACCAGATGTCTCAACACAGTTAGATCGCCGACTACTCTGTAGGTCATTCACGACCTACAACTTATTACCACGTTCAGACAGATCAAGTGCTCCCCTGTTAAGCCACAAACCATGCCCACTAGGTCGCCCACGACCTACGACCTACCTTAGGTCATTCACGACCTATGACTTCTCAATATGTTCAGATGATCAAGTGCAAAACTATGAAGTCATAGCCCGTGCTCTTTAGGTCGCTTACGACCTACGACCTATCCAAGGTCGCTCACGACCTACGACCTAACTCCGTATTCTCCCTATAAATACCCCACCTACTCCAACTTCAAGGGGGACTTTTGGCTCATTCTTGGAACGCCGATACTTTGCTGTTTTCTCAACTCAACCAACACTTCAAGCACTCCAAACACTGAAGACGCTTCAACGAACTTCAAGAGGAGATCGAACACATTCAACATGAATTCGAAAGAGTCTTCTACATCGAAGTTCTAGCTACTCGTCTAAAGTGTGTTGTAATCAAAGTGTATTGTAAAGTGTTGTAACCGAATCATCAATAAAGAAGATAAAGTGGACGTAGGCTTAATTTTGAGCCGAACCACTATAAAACTGTTGTCTCTTTACTTTTCTGCAATTTTCTACTTATCTCTAGTTCCCGTACCAACGGGTGGTGCTTTCACATTACTAATACTCACACCGGGGTGTTAGCGTCGATTTTTACGTTAACATTTTTGGTGCTTTCATTGAGAACCCAACTCAGGGATATTTTCACAATTGCTCTGCAAAAGTTTGCTGAAAGAATCTCTCTAAAGACCAGAAGTCTATCTAAAATCATGGCTACTGGAAGAAAGAGTAGATATACCAGATCCGGAAATGCTTATGAGGGAACCTCCGCTTCCACAACAGCAAACCAGGAAACTCCTACCGTTGGAGTCCCAAGGGCTGAATTAGACGATGTAGTGTCTGGATTATACCAACAAATTGAAACTCAAAATGCTTTGATGATGGACAGATTAAACGCTCTGCTTGGGGCAAATCGACAACCAGAAAACAATGGAACAACTTTTGTCGAAGATGCCCATAATCCCCAAGAGAGAGGTATTCCTCAAAGAGCAACTGGCACCGCCGAAGCGCCACCTTTCCAAGCTGAAGGTTCAAGGCCAACTTTTCGTGAACATTTGCCCAGGCAAACTTCCGAAAGAATAGCTGACGTCTGCCCGGCGATGTCTCTGAACAATGAGGAGTATCTGTCAGGGATGGTTCGCCAAATCATGAAAGAGAGCATGCAGAGGGAAGAAAATGAAAGCGACTGGGGATTTGCTCCAAGCAAAACTCCGTTTACTGAAAGGATCCTGAAAGCAGAATTTCCAAGGAAATTTGTACCTCCTACTATCCCGGCCTATAATGGGACTAGTGACCCTAATCATTTCCTATATAAGTATGACTCGCATATGACCGGTGCAAGGGCATCAGGTGAGATTAAATGCCGATACTTTCTAGTATACTTGGAAGGAGTGGCTCTACTTTGGTTCACAAAGCTACCGGTTCGGTCCGTAGATCAATTCTCCGACTTAACTCGAAAATTCAAAGATCAATTCAGGTTGTATGCTTCAAAGGCTAAGGATATGATGTCACCGTCCAGCTTTGAACAAGCTCCCGGAGAATCTATCAAATCTTTCTTGAACCGTTTTAATATAGCCTTGACTGAAGTGGATAATGCAGAACCCCATATGATCAAGACTTACTTGATGAGAGCCATCGACAAATCAAGTGAATTCGGAAGATGGTTAAAAATGAAGGAACCAAATTCACTTGAGAAGTTTTATAAAAAGGCCGACGAATTTATGCGCCTAGAAAGCCTTTCTGCACTAGCGAAAGTAGTTGTTGCCGAAGTCAAAAATAATGATGTTGCTTCTAACAAAAGAGAATCTGGAAATAAAAAAATGGAAAATGACGGAGGAAAGAAGCAGAGAAATGATAAGAAACCTCGCCACTTTAATCCTTCAGATTTTACTCCCTTGACTGATACACCAGAAAATATCTTCTTCGCAACAAAGGATGTTGTCAAGTATCCCAAACCAACTGAGATGGGGAGAGGTGCAGTGCATAATGGGAAATTCTGTCGATTTCACAATCAACCTGGCCATGAAACTAACCAATGTCGCCAGTTAAAGAATGTGATTGAAGAGTTGCTGAAACAGAATAAACTGCAACAATATGTGAAGAAAAACAGATTCGACCCAACCTCATCCACTCAGGGGCAACAACTTCCTGCCCATCAATCTGGCTCATCCGACAAAACTGCAGTGTAGGAATCCGAGAGACTTGTCATTAATGTTGTCACAGGGGGTCCTCACCCAGCAGGCAGAAGTTGGGACGAGTTGGAGAAATATGCTGACGCTTTGAGATGAAGTTAGTCAAAGTGCTGCTAACTACCCATAAAACTACAACTGGGCACCTTTCATTCTGTCTGGCATATGGATCCAAAACTATGAATCCAGTGGAAATGGAAATTCAATCCCGAGATTCTAGAATAGCAATCGCATGTGTCCATATTTTACTTAAAAAGCACTGCTTAAATTTGTAAAATGATGATGGATGTATAACTCTTGTATTGTAAACCACTGAGAAATCAGTGCGAATCGATAATAAAGAATTATAAGTCTTGTGTTTTTTAATACTATAAGATGTCTATCTCATTTCGATATGCAAATATATTAAAAATATTGCTAAAATGTCGATTACATATTGCAGGCTATCAAAACAAAGCTTACTTATTCAACACATCACGAAGCCAAGCGATTCCTACAAATCACTCAACGAAAAAGTACACTTCTCTGGAAAAAAGCAAACCACTTCGCTAAGAAGCGGATGTACTTGAAGTGATAAAGAGGAATCGCTAAGAAGTAGATGGTGGAAGGACACAAGCAACAATGCTACTCCTCGGAGGCCAAATGCTCCTCTTCGGAGGCCAAAACGCAAGCCCTCTTCGGAGATACACAAACAATGACCTCTTCGTAGTCAAGAAACTGCTTCGGAGGCACAAGCCCTCTTCAGAGGCACACAGACAATGACCTCTTTGTAGGCAAGAAACTGCTTCAGAGACGCAAGCCCTCTTCGGAGGCATACAAACAATGACCTCTTCGTAGGCAAGAAACTGCTTCGGAGGCACAAGCCCTCTTCGTAAGCATACAAACAATGACCTCTTCGTAGGCAAGAAACTGCTTTGGAGACGCAAGCCCTCTTCGGAGGCACACAAACAATGACATCTTCGTAGGCAAGAAACTGCTTCGGAGGCACAAGCCCTCTTCGGAGGCACACAAACAATGACCTCTTCGTAGGCAAGAAACTGCTTGGGAGGCACAAGCCCTCTTCAGAGGCACTCAAACAATGACCTCTTCGTAAGCAAGAAACTGCTTCGGAGGCACAAGCCCTCTTCGGAGGCACGCAGTCCAAAACGACCTCTTCGTAAGCAAAAAATTGCTTCGGAGGAAAAAAGACCTCTTCGGAGGCACATTTCACCGGAGTTGAAGTGCAAAAATATCTCTTCAATGGCCCACTTCACTAGAGCTGAAATGCCAAAAAGACCTCTTCGGAAGCACATTTCACCGGAGTTGAAGTGCAAAAATCTCTCTTCGGAGGCCCACTTCACCAGAGTTGAAATGTCAAAGCCCTCTTCTGAGGCACAAGCCCTCTTCGGAGGCATAACTCTTCGGAGGAGCCCTCTCCCGAGGCACAACAAAAAAGTCCTCTCCCGAGGCACAGCAAAAAAATAAAAACCCTCTTCGGAGGCACAAGCCCTCTTCAGTGGCACATTCCTACCCACAGCGGTAAAATGCTAAACAAAGCCCTCTAAAGAGGCATGTCCAAAAAACAAAAAGTTCTCTTCAGAAGCCAGCTTCACTACGAAGAGCAATCCACTTCTCAGATAATATAAGTGGCCATCTCTAAAAGTTGAAGTGTGTTAACTCTTTCTAAAAAGAAAAGAAAAGGTAGAAAACTTATCTGATACAAAGCGTACTCTATTAAAGCAGAATAATATTTCCTCAAAACGAAAGAATTATTCTCTAAAATAAGAGTACAAGTCTTTCCAGAATATTGCAATGAGCCATGGTATGAGGGCATAATATAGCTATATTAATAAAAACAACATACCACTAGCTCACTGCAATATCACACAAAGTAAACAAAGAGACCTGTGCAGAAATAAGGAATAAATGCATTCTCAAATACAGACAGAAGTTTGTACAAACAAAAAGAATCATTTCATTCCATACTATAAAAAAGTTTTATACATATGCAGGATTCGAAAGGCGAGGGCCGGTACCCGCACAATCTCCGGTCAATACAAGTCTGAGAATACAAACAAAAAGCAAAACAAGAAGCGTAAATTCAAGCTCATTACTCCTTCTTCCCGCCACCTTTAGAGCTCTTTCTCGGCTTGATGACTAATTTCTGAATCTGGCGTGGACGGGTCGGGGAAGAAGGAGAAGGAGGTGTAGCTGGATCTGCTTCCACTTTTTCTTCACCAGTAGAAGCACTTTTCTTCTTCTTCTTTGAAATTGCACGTTTCCCTCTCTTCTTTGAAGAAGACTCACTTCCCGGAGTAATCAATGCAGAAAGCTTTGTCTCATCATCATAAGGTTGCTCCGGGGTCTTCTCGCCCTCCTCAAGTTCTTCCACCTTCTGTTCTTGCGAAGCAGCCGGATCGTCCAGGCCTTGAAGAGCTTCTATTTTTTCTGCCTGCGACCCCGGTTGAGAAGCAGAAAGAGGAGTAACTTGAGAAGATGGAGGAACAGCAGCTGGAGGAGTGGAAGTTTGTGCAGCACTTGGTGTTTCCGCTACAGAAGAAGAAAAGTCAAAATCAGTATTCCTCGTAAAAAGAGGAGATGGTGGCTCATCGAGACTTAAGTAATAAGCGAGAAATTCATCAAGCTCAGGTGAAGCAAACAAGTAATCCGCTTGACCTGGTGCAACTTCGAAGTTACCTGGAGAAGTGGGCTTTGTAATATCATTCTCATAAGCTTGTGCTTCGACGCTTTCTTCGCCTTCATCTCCGCCCTGTGCAGTTGTAATCTCAGTTATGACTTTAGCAGGAGGCGAAGAATGGGAACTGGAGCCTATGATATCAACGTCGGCCGTAATCGAAGTATGGACAGGGGCAGTTAAAGGCGCTTCCTTCCCTGGATGCTCCTCTTCCGTCGATCCGGCTCGCACTTTAGCGAGTTGCTCCTTTCCTCTGGCCAGAGCAGCACGAGTTTCATCATCAAAATAATACGCCTCAAGGTCTGCTTCAGCATAGCCAGCACCTCCGAGCATATCAATGGCGGCCTCCCACACTTCAGCCAAAGTAATCTCATACTTAGGGCCCAAAAATGAGAGACTACCACGACCCAGAACGCTGTGCAAATAAAAATCGAATAAAGTAGAGCTGATATTGGCTTTAGTAGCTTCATGAGATTCTTCGGCTGCAACTTTGCCGGAAACTGCCTCATCATGCTCTTTTTCAACTTTAAGAAGTCGAGCTTTTAACATTTCAATTTCCATGTCCTGGGAGCGGGTTTTTTCTCGCAACCGAGCAACATCAGTGCGGTAACTCTCGACAATTTTCTCTTGTGCCTCATATCTGGCCTCAGCGTCTCGTTGACTGGCATGAGCATCCCGTACTAGCTTTTGAAGTACCTCTTCCTTTTGAGTAAAAGAGGTGGAAGAGATGGCAAGATCTTCCTTGAGTTTCTTAACTTCAGACTCAAGTCTCGCGTTATCATCAGCGATGCTCGTCATTTCTGCATCATGTTGCTTAAGAACTTTCTTCCATTCAGAATGATCATTTTCCATAGTTAACATGGCTTCAAGATTCATATGATTAACCCTTTGAAGCTCGTCAACCAGCTTTTGCCATCCAGACATTCTCTCGATGTCAAGCTTAACAGCATCAAGATTCCTTAGCATAGCTTGCTTATCAATAGGAACCAAATCCAAGTCAAAGCGCACTCCTCTTAAGCACCAATTTGGGAATCGGATTTGGAGTGTAGGTGGAGCATCCCTGACTTGATACCAAGGCCTGTTAATAATTGTCTGAATATCGGTCTTCGCGAGAGCAGGAGAACCGGAGGGGATGTCTATAGAAATAGAGGCAGCAGGCTTTTCAGAAATTGCAGACGTGTCACTAAGCTTGGCACGCTTACTTGGATCTCCAACGATGTGACTCTTCCCTTTATCATCATGGGATTTCTTTTTATGGGAATCATCACCTCTGTGAGAAGAGTCGTATCGTCCATCCCTTCTCTCGTATCGCTCCTCATGGGCTCTTCTCTCTTGAGCCTTCCTATCAGCTCTTTCTTCGTCAGTTTCCCTGCGGGCAGGGAGATAGCGCCTGTGATCATAAGTGTCACGCCCTCCATAGCGCCGGAAGTCATCATAGTACGAATCGCTTCATCCCATCGGAGAATCTGAAAATAAAAAAGATACGAAACTTCAAAATCTTCGAAGTAAAGAAGCTAAGTGCGTATAAGTGCCAAAAAATTCTAAGTGTGTGTGGCGTGTAAACTATGCGCGTCAAGCTACAAACCACCCTTCGGCTTGGGGATAATGTCAACTTTTGCAGCTGGTGTTAACTCTTGGGTTGATGGAGTTTGCTGCAAGGCGGATGTCACCTCAATTGCTGAAGAAATAACTTTAGCAGTAACAGGGTCATCCTTAAAAAGCTCTTGTGAAGTTATCATTAAGTCGCTTAGCTCATCAAAAGTATCTCCACCGTCATGCTCAGCGGAGCTTTCTTTTTCAACTTCTTCTTCGATTACTAGGGAAAGTGTAAGCTTGCCAGATGACCCCGCGACATCGGCATGAGTAGAACACTTCACCAATGCAGCTTCTACAGTAGGTTCTTTCAATACAATTTCTTCTGCAGAAACCGGGGCAACTAATGTTTCAGTCTCGGAACTAGAAACCTCGTGAATCTGAGTAGATCGAGAGGGGTGTAAAAGTCCGAACTGGTGCAAAAACTCGTCCTTCAGCAAAAATTTAATGCTTCTCTCTTCAGCAGCCACATCACTTAATGTTTCGAAAGTTGGCTTGTGGCTGGGATCTCTAAGCGGAGGAGGAAGTGCTACAAAAAGTAAAGATTGAAGTTAAGTACTTGGCAATTCGAGTTTCAAGAAATTCGGAAAAAATAAAGTGAGCAGAGATAAGCAATCTTACTTCCAATTCTCCAGATAGCATAGAACCCCGGGGGGCAGCGAACGAAGAAAAATTGGCCTAAAAACCCGTGTGCACTCTCGGGCAAGTCTAGAATCAATTTACGGTTTCTTGCGCCTCTCACAAGTATAATTGAAGGGTGATCTTTTTTTTTCGCAAAAGTGCACAAATAGCAAATCTCTTCAAAACTTGGAAGACGGTCGAGCGTCCTCCAGAACAGCACACACAACCCCATCAAGATGGCATAACCATTGGGGTGTAGCTAGAAGGGAGAGATAGTTAAACGAAGAAGAAGCTGTCGAAGAAAATCATTAAAGGAAGGAATAGCTCCACTTAAGAACATCTGACGATTAACTGCGACAAAAACAAGAGGTGGCCTGTCAGCAGCATCGTTTACTCCAGGAAGCAAAGCGTCCGTTTCGGCAATACCAAACTGAATACATAATTGACTGAATGCCCGTTGATTCAGAGTGGTTGAAGTTCTTTTTGGAGGATTATCCAAGAGACTAGCTATTGGAAAGACTTCTTCAGCTTGTCCAACTGTCTCTTCTTGTTGGGAAGTCATTCTACACAAGGAACTGGACATTCAAATATAAAGGTGCACGTTTCCTAAAAGTGTGTGAAGTGTTGTGCAAAACAACTAAAATGACAAGTAAATAAAATTAAACTTGAAATAGTACTGATTGATGCACGTCAATTCAGAAAGTTTCGAGGCTTGTTATTAAATCAAAGTTAAGTGTAGTATCAATGCAGATGATATTTAGCAATATGTAAGTTGTAACTGTATGGATTTTGCATTGACACTTCATTTAATCAGTTGAATCGCAATACTTCATATTTAACCAAATTCATGTTGTTTTGCTTAAGTAAAATATCAGTTCTTTAATCTAATCCATCACTTGATGTGGGCGGTCGATGATGAGTATATTCGTCCCATCTTTCTGCAAATGTTATGTTTAACAGGTTGTTAGATTAAAAGTTAATGTCATCTGTAAGGAAGTACAATAAAGTTCAAGCAGTTCAATCAAGTCCTTTCAGAATTTTACAAGTCTTAGGTCGTCCAGACTGTTTTCAAGCGACCTAGCATAGGTCGGATTCTTTAGGTCGTCCAACGACCTAGCATAGGTCAGAGCTTCCTTAGGTCGCACTGTGCAAGTCAGAGGGTTCAAGGCACGAAACTTCAGGTCAAGGCAATGCAAATTCGTCCAAGTCCTAGCTCGGCCGCGACCTAAAACCTATGCCGCAAAAAGTTAGGTCGTTAATTTGTTAAGTCGTTCTGCTTGAAATTCACGTGCAAATTTAACAAATTCCTAGGTCGTTTGAATCCCAGCGCGACCTAAAAGTTAAGTCACAGATTCGAAGGATCCTTGGGTCGCGAGAACTCTTAGGTCGGTTGGTCCATTAGGTTGGCCAGTTTCCTAAGTCGCTCAGATCTGCTAAATCGCTAACTTCTCCAATCAACAGCTCGCTATCTCGTTAACTGTTAACCCGATAACCCGTTATCACTTACACAATGAAATTTGTCATCCTCTTTGTGAAATTCATTATCTCTTCATACCACTAAATCACCCGAAAGCCGATTCAAAACATCTCCGATCTATCATAGATCCAACTCGTTGCTGTTCTTTCGTGAATCACAACAACAACAGTGACCAATAACGATCAAAAGTTGATCGCAACATGACTCGAAATGAAGCGTGATACACGAAATTGGATTAGGGATAGAATGGGAATTCGCAATTTGGCGGTGATCGTGGTTGAATAGAGATCGAATTCACTTACGCGATATGATGGTAAAGATGAATCGACGACTGATTAGCTTGGATTCGCCCTCGAAAGCTCGAAAGTTCATTAATGGCAGAGAAGGTCGTCAAAGCAGTTAAGTAAAGAGGAAGAAACGACCTAGCAGTTTATATGGGGTAAAGAGAAGAAGGCGAAGGGGCACGCGAGTTAGCACATGGTTTAGGTCGCTCACGACCTAGCAGAGTTAGATCGAAGCACACGACCTATGACATAAGCCTGTACTTCGAGGGGCAAGTGTTAACTCCTATTTTGAAGCGACCTAACGACCTAAAACCTCAAGCGACCTAACGACCTAAAACCCCAAGCGATTTAACGACCTAACATCACAAAGCAACCTAACGACCTACAAGAGTTAACGAGGAAGCGACCTAAAGGAGGGAACGACCTAGCGGTCTAATGGACTCAACGACCTATCACTACTCAACGACTCACGACCTAACTCCAGAAAAAGGATGGAGAGACTTAGCGACCTAAAGCTTCAGTGACCTAGCGACCTAAGGATAGAACGGTTCAACGACCTAGAGGCCCAGCGACTTAACAACCAAGCGACCTAGCATAGGTCGAACCAACTTAGGTCGCTCCACCAGATGTCTCAACACAGTTAGATCGCCGACTACTCTGTAGGTCATTCACGACCTACAACTTATTACCTCGTTTAGACAGATCAAGTGCTCCCCTGTTAAGCCACAAACCATGCCCACTAGGTCGCCCATGACCTACGACCTACCTTAGGTCATTCACGACCTATGACTTGTCAATTTGTTCACATGATCAAGTGCAAAACTATGAAGTCGCAGCCCGTGCTCTTTAGGTCGCTTACGACCTATGACCTATCCAAGGTCGCTCACAACCTACGACCTAACTCTGAATTCTCCCTATAAATACCCCACGTACTCCAACTTCAAGGGGGACTTTTGGCTCATTCTTGGAACGCCGATACTCTGCTGTTTTCTCAACTCAACCAACACTTCAAGCACTCCAAACACCGAAGACGCTTCAACGAACTTCAAGAGGAGATCGAACACATTCAACATGAATTCGAAAGAGTCTTCTACATCGAAGTTCTAGCTACTCGTCTAAAGTGTGTTGTAATCAAAGTGTATTGTAAAGTGTTGTAACCGAATCATCAATAAAGAAGATAAAGTGGACGTAGGCTTAATTTTGAGCCGAACCACAATAAAACTGTTGTCTCTTTACTTTTCTGCAATTTTCTGCTTATCTCTAGTTCCCGTACCAACGGGTGGTGCTTTCACATTACTAATACTCACACCGGGGTGTTAGCGTTGATTTTTACGTTAACACTAAGGTTAGGTCCAAGGGAGTGGTCAGTGTTAGCATTCATCGAACAATTTATGCTGGGATCCTTATGGAGATCCGTCAACTATTCGAGATGTAGGATCCTTGTGGGATTCATGTTCTGTTCAAGTGATGATGACTCATGTGAGAGACATCAAGCATAGCCTCCACATCGGAAATGACAGAAAATATAGTAGGAGCATAACCAATGGGGTTTAGCTAACCCATAAGATATATCAATTCTATATCTAGAGTATGCTTATCGATATGTTGCATGCAGGAGTTGATGTATTCGGGATCACGAGTGTTTGTCCATGGAATAGTTATGTTTACCGTATTGGTATATTTTATCTAGAGATATACCATGCTCGAAGGTAGTTTCTGACCCTTGTCATGAGGCTAGTCCCAGTTTTTCTGGGAATGTCTTCAACAGAAAATCCATTATGCAAACGTACCTTATCGATTTTGATGATACCCTCTAATATGTTACTAAATGTAATTAATATTACCATTCCATCTAGGTTATATATTCATATTCTTCACCCTAGACATTATCTAATATATCACCTTACATACTTATTAGATGAGTGGTTCTTTTAAGGGGATAACCATTACGGCATTCCGTGTGGTCTCAAAAGTACTGTTACATGATGTACACATATTTCTTGAGTTTCATACCAGACTTATGCCTAACACATGGTTTTTGTCTTCCCTAAATTCCTCATGTGCTCTTTTGAGTAGTCTGAGAAAGATAGGTTTTCGTTGATGTTCATTGGAGCTCGAGGAGATGAGCTGGATGTTTAATCTACCATAATATTCTTATTTCCGCTACATTACTATATTGTACGTATCAGTATTTATGAGGATAGGCTATTGTAACTGTACAGGCTGAAGATAGTATTTAGAATTGTAACTCTGAAATGTTATGTATCTTAAAATGACATTTTTTTATTGTCTTTTGATATTACAGGTTATCGTTCCTGCCCACTGTGAGATTATAATATTATGTTCAGTCTATTCTGGACTTGGTTGCATAGCACGTGAATAGCGTAGATGTCTTAGCATCAACATTTGGCAGTAAAAAGGCGGGGCATTGTATCACATGCCGTGGGTGATGCTAGCCTGTAGATGGTGATGGAACCAAGCATTTGACTAGTAAGGGGTATCTACAGCGATGGTATGATAATGGAGAATGATAAGTGTATGCTAGGGTAGGAGGTCTCCTTATATTGACTGACAGTGATCTAGTTTGGTGGGCCCACTTCTCTCAAGACCCAGCTGAGGTTTCTCCATCTAGAACAGGGAGTGGACCGATGGTTCCCTAGCTTTAGGATTCCAACCTCACCCGTCACTATTGAGACAGTCAAATCGTAGATCGCGTGCCATATTTGTTGTTTGAAGGCGATGAAACACATACGATCTTTCTACTGAGAGGGATGATGATATGCTTGGACTTGTTGGTACACTATTGTGTAGGTTCTAAGACATCGTAGACATAGCTTTGCTCGTGGGTAACATGCACGTCTTTGAGATAGGTAGGAGCTTCTCCAATATGATAGAGTTAGAGGTATAGCATATCTACAATTCTGTAATTTGTTACATATATCTAACTCAATAACAAAGGTGTGATTTCTATAACATACTTTGTTATGGTGTGATATAATTAATAAAGTAATTAATTTATAGTATACACTTAGAAACTCTTAAATAACATGTTATGTGATAATTATTACAAAGAGTTGCAACTATGAGGAAACTATTGCTATAAAATAATATATTATTTTAAATATTCCTAGTCAAGATGTTTTGAGACAAGATATTAATATATCCATTGAGATTAGAGTATGCAACGCTCTCCAAATGACGGGAAGTGAATACTTATGGCTATTAGGGGAATCATGGGATTACATACTCATAGTTATTAGGTAACTAACTCACTTGAGAGTTTCCTATTGGTTAATTATAACTAAGGTCAAACATGAGATCTCGAAGTGATGATGTTACACAGTTTACATAACTTGAGAATACTGTGGAGCTTCATTGTTGATATTTCACTTTGATTATAGTTAAATCATGGCATGGAGATCTATCATGCGACTGTCGTTGGTTCTGAGTTTAGATATTGAAAACGAAACACTATTCAATAGAGAATTCACCTTCTAAGTTATAAGAGGTTGGAATCATGGCAATGATTTTGTGTTTGGACTAACCAAGTTGAATGTGGATGATATTGGTATTTTGGCCAAAACCAAATGCCATAAGTCCTAAAGTAACATAGTTTTGATGAAGAGAATTGGTGTAAATAATTGTCACTACTTGGTAAAGCTTAAAATAGTAAATTAGAATTTACTGAAAGTTGCGTAAGGGATAAATTCGACCAAACCATTACACCATAGCTAAGGTGACGAGTGAATGTTAATATTCGAATTGTTCGGTATTAATTGCTGAGTGAATATTCAAATTGTTTGATATTACACCTTTGAGTCGCACAACCGCAATGATGAATTCTTCCAAAAAACATGATTTAATTAATTTATAAAACGTTGCAAATTAGTTAACATTTGAGAAATATTAATTTATTTGATGTTTGGGAGTTGTTTGTATTTATTTGAATGAATATATAAAAATTATATTTGGACGCATCGATATAGGATATTAGTGTATTTTAAATAGCTTTAAATAAAACATAATTGCATGAAGTGATTTATTGAAATTTTATGTTATTTAATGGCAAGTATTTTCTGTCAAACCATGAGAAGAGAGAAGGGGGGAGAGAGAGGAAACTAAGGGAATTGATTAGCGAAGTTTTAATTAAAAGAATGAGAAAGGTTTCATTCTTTCAATAAAAACAAATACACTAATTCATTTCCCGCAGACATTGATTTTCTGTTCACTTTTTCTCTTCTCTCCTCCTAACCTTCCATAGCTAAAAATCAAATGAACATCTCCAAAATTTATCAACTCTAAATCTAATGCAAACATCAAACAAAACAAAACATAAGTGGTACATCTATCTTTTGCAACGATTAGACATGGATCTTAGAGATCTGAGAATTTATTGTTTATTAAAAGTGCAAATTTTAGGCTATATTATAAGGTAATTACCCAATCTCATTTTGATTATATGTTACATCATAATTAATATAGCATGGATACCGTACATTTCATTTGATTATATGTTATATAGTATATATATAGTTTAAGTTCCATATTATGACGACCCGCAAATCCATACCCTCTGAACCGACAACAAACCACACATGTCGACCCAAAGAAAACAGAATTGCAGATGATCATGAGAAAGAAAAGAGAGGGTGAGAAGAAAGAGAGAAAAAAGAAGAAGAGAAGAGAATAAGAAGAGAGAGAAGCCGAACCAAAACAATACAAAATCTCACATAGCAGCGAAATAACATATAATATAGATCAATAATCTTTACAAAGAGAAACTATAATATACATAAACCAATATCAGAGTACACAATAAGTTATCATCGGCTTGGACAGTTATAATAACCTGTCCTCACAAATGCTGATAATTTACAACAATAACAATGCAAAGCAGCGGAAAAATAAACAGATATGTGTATACGACATGAAGACCTCCAGTTCGCCTGCTGAAGCTCCAAAAGCACCAAATCTAAACCTGTAAATATACCCGCTCTAACCCGAGCAATGAAAGGGAAGAACGTACGGATCAGTCTGGTAAACTTGCGTGAGAAAAACACACCTCAACTGAATTTATAAAGTTATCAAAACTTTTCCTCATCAAAACAAAAGGTATCTTGTAAGACCACGTCCACACATAAACACAGACGGGTTTTTACCTTACGGTAACTAAAACCTTTTCATATCAAATCATGTTATATTATAATAGTGTCTATTATACAAATAATAATCAACATAGCTGAAATTGTTACCATTATTAAATTCCAACAATACTAAGCTCTACAAAACAAAATGGCAGGCACGTAGCGGAATTTGGATTCCATACAAATGACTAGGTGAAGGGACTACCTTTCAAAGCCAAATCTCGGTACACCTCTAGAGGGATGTACCTAGGGTCCAGATACTAGGCGCCTAAACCAACATAAGACCGGCCCACCCCTCGTTGGATAGTTACGAATATGTCATCACTCTGATCGTTACCGACCTAAATCCATGGCCAGAAGAATACATCAACAATAATTAGGTACACACGTCATAGCGTGTAAAGATATATCTAGAAGAGTAATGGCATCTCCGAATTGGAGCGACCCACTTAGCCTTGCTGTTTCTATCCATGTTTCAGTCATTTTTTGGGGAGTGAGGCCAAAAGAGGTATCGATTACCTTTCACATATCACATCATCATCATCTTTAAATGCCATATTACCATTCCCATTGAATACTAATTGCCTTCCATAAAAATACAACCCTTGAGCTCGTATGTCTCAAGGAGGGTGTTAAGCTAAGAGAAGTTGCATTCTCCGCCACCATAGATGTATGTTTGTAAAAACCAAAGTACGTAATCTTAGAAATTCAATGTCAGACACTCGTCCATACAAATTGTCCAGGAACAGGACAAACCGAAAGTACTCTCCTACCAAATCCTATAGGAATAGTAGCGACAGCCCTTGCAATGGATATTTCATAACAAAGAGACTACTGCTACTATATGTATATTGGATTTTAACCCCAAATGATCAACAAGCAGTCCTTCACTATGAAAATCCTAAATATCGATGCCATCAATAACCTGCACAATCGTCACATATACGTTGGTCCGAAGTGGTTTTCAGATAAATCTGATCCCGGTCTCTTCGCACCAACAATGCAAAAGAGTTTCTCAACTTCAAACAGAAACCAAGTCTCATAGACTTATCACGTATCCAACTCTCAACTTGCTATCCTTCGGCCAAGAAGGAAGCTCGATAGATTGGAGTAATCACTCTGCACTACACGAATCAACATTCTCAACACAAATGATAATCAAGCCTACACACTCAGTTATGTAAAAAGTGTACGACTAATTAGTTTCTACATCAAGTTGAGAAACTAAAAGAGACAAATTTGATAGTCAGTTATTTAACTATCAAAGCAACAAACAAAATCTAGCACATAAGTAGTCACTGGGCCTGATTTTATTAATTGTTTATAAATCAAATCAATTTCCAATTATTCACTTCAAAATATCTTAAAAAAAGATAGTATTCAAAACCATTTCACTTATTCGATATTCGAAAAACATTTTCATATACTTATTTTAATAATAAGTAAATTTACAAATCATTTTATTTTCAAACCATTTAAACTCCATTTTATAATATCACTTTCCAAAACATCCACTTAAAGAAATATTATCTTTAAAAAGGTGAATATATTTCCTTTTATAAAAATCTGTATCTAGCTTATCAAATTAAATTGATTACACATTTATAAAACAATGTCTATGAATTCCATTTATATTTTATCAACACTTCTATATATAAAATTCCTTTTTACCAAGTTTCCATTTCTATCTCATTTATATGTCAAAATCCAATTATAAGTTAATTTAATTATAATCTCTTTATTTGCAAATTCATTCTTTTGTATCTCATTATTTATAAAGTCCATTATAAATTCATTTCTAAATTTTAATTACAAATCCATATACAAATTTGATTTCAATTCCATTTCTAATATTAATAAAAAAACCGTTTATAAATTTATCTCATTAGATCTTAATCAATGATTTATTTCTTAACCTCAAATCATATTCTTTATGTAAATCACAAGGTAAAAACTCGTCTGTGTTTATGTGTGGACGTGGTCTTATGAGATACCTTTTGTTTTGATAAGGAAAAGTTTTGATAACTTTATAAATTCAGTTGAGGCGTGTTTTTCTCACACTGGTTTACCAGACTGATCCAGGCATTCTTCCCTTTCAATGCTCGGATCAGACCGAGTATATTTACAGATTCAAATTTGGTGCTTTTGGCGCTTCAACAGGCGAGCTGGAGATCTTCATGTCGTATACACGTATCTATTTATTTTTCCGCTGCTTTGCATTGTTGTTGTAAATTATCAACATTTGTGAGGACAGGTTATTATAACTGTCCAAGCTGATAATTACTTATTGTGTACTCTAATATTGATTTATGTATATTACAGTTTCTCTTTGTAAAGATTATTGATCTATATTATATGTTATTCTGCTACGATGTGAGATTCTGTATTGTTTGGGTTCTGCTTCTCTCTCTTCTTCTTCTCTTCTCTTCTTCTTTCTTTCTTCTCACCCTCCCTTTTCTTTCTCATGATCATCTGCAATTCTGTTCGCTTTGGGTCGACATGTGTGGTTTTTTTGTTAGTTCAGAGGGTATGGATTTGCGGGTCGTCACACATATCTTGTACAACGAATTTATATATGCGTATTTTGTCCAATCTATATTTTATTATTGTTTTAGATAAATGTGCAATAATAATAATTAAAAAATCTTAGACTCAAAACTAACTTTAATTAGTTGAAATAATTTTGTAACATATTACATATACATAAGTGAACTACATTCATTAGTTACTTGAAATCATTTTATGAAAGTGAATATATGTTATTTTCAAAATATAAAGTACATTTGGTTATTACATACATACAGACATACATACATACATACATATATATATATTATTTCAACTCAAAATTTATAATAGGACTTTTGTAAAAAATTATAAATCAAAATTTGGCTCCTTCCTGAATCAAAACTTGTTTCCATATTATTATATTAAATTTCAAAACATATAGTTATAAGTTTATGTGTATGTTTTTATAAATTTAAATTTTAGTTTACCATTATATATATGTATATATCTATGTGTGTATACATACTATTTTAATTAAAATAGTTCAAAGGACTTTTTTTTAAAATGATAAATCTAATGTTGAATCCTTCCTAACTAAAGAGTAGATTTTAAATGTTTATTTTGAATCTCAAAACATATAAAACCTATCATAATTAATTTTAATATGTATAACGGTTTAAGATTTCAAATATTGATTTGAAATTGCATTTAATGAGCGAGTAAAGGAAAATGAAAAGTCCACCATATTTTCCACTTCTTAAATTCCTACTTAAATTCATTAACTTCATACTACATATATTAGCAAACTTTTTTCAAATAGTTAAAATTATTTTAAAACATATTATGTATAAGTATAAGTAAATTATATTATATGCATATCATCATCATTACTTTTATTTTATATATATTTTCATAATAAAATTATGGACAATAATGACATATATAAAGGGAAAATTATCCGTTGTGGTGTAAATCTCAGCACATATAAATGTACACATTAACCATATATGCTATTTATATGTTGCACGTGCACTATACACATATGAATGTATTCGATACACTTATTATATTTATTTAATTGAAATTAAATTAAAACTCTCTTCTAAACAAATTAAATAAAATAATATTTTATTTAAATTTTTTTTTGATTTGATCTAAAATCAGTTAAACTTCATAGACCAACAAAGATCCAAAATGATTTCTTTTTGAAATTTACCCATTTAACCTGCTTCCGACTTGTGTTGTTCCTTCAATGGTATTAGAGCCCTAATGGTCTAACGGTCTTAATTTTTGGCTAATTTATTAAAGCCTACCCATTTAGTAGCACGTCTAAAAAAATAGTGTTTAATGTTGGTTATGGTAATCAAGTACTCTGCCCAATCTAGCTACTGGCCTGGCTTAGAGGATGATGTACGCCAAAAGATTATCCTTAATATAAAGGCTTAAATTTTTTGGGTCTTGGGCTAATATTCTAATTTAGTTTGAAAATTAAACATGTATTTTAAATTTAAAAGTTATGTTTAAAATATAAAAACAAATTTTATAATGACAATAAAATTAAAAAAAATTTACAAAATTGTTTTACATATTTAATTTTGAATTTTAATATACAATTTAATTAATTAAATATTTGTAAATTTATTAAACATATATATGGCATATATATAACTATAATTGTCATAGTCAAGAATTATCTTAAAATTGTTTAAGGTATAAATTAATAAATTTTTAGAATTAATTAAAATTATTTAACTAAGTAAGGAAATGCTGTTAAATAAATTAATTAAAGGTTAATTAATAAGTTATATACATAAACCGATGTGTATATGATTAATTGTAAATGTTATAGTTGATAATTTTATATTAAATTATTTAAGGTATATAAAATAAAATGTTTGAAATTTTAAATAAAATAAAATGTAATTAACTAGTTAATTAAATAAATTAAATAATATTAATTATTAAGTACATTTATGCTTATATAAGTTAATTAATTTTAGTTGTTATAATCAAAATTAAAGCTTATATAACTATACTTCTATAACATAAGAAATTCAGAACTGAAATAAACTCAATTCAAATTTAAGGATTAATTTGTACATACATCGCGATTTTAGATATGTCTTATACCTGAATCACGAGGGTATTTCATAAGAGATGCATTGTTTTCAAAATTGATATCACTTAATCCAAACACACACATACACACATATATGTTAAAGATTATAAATGTTTAATATAAGTTAACATATACCACTTATCTAGATTACTTGCATACTCTTTAGTTGTTAAGCTTTCCTCAAGCTAGGGAAGTTATGTAGTACTATTAATATATTGACTTGACGAGGTATGATACATGCATGTATTTATTAAGCTTTCCTCAAGGTACATGAGTTACACTTAGGTCATCGTGAAATGGTAGGTACGAGTGAATAATCTCTCTTGATTTTTTGAGCTTTCCTCCAGGTTAAGATCAGACTAGGACAAAGACCATAAGTTATAAGTTGTATATGGTACAATCGATAAGGTGTTATCCATCACATGCAAGCCTACGATTTGTTGATCTTCTCTCAAGGTTAGAATCTCAAGGCAAGCAAGTATTAACACCCACTAGAGAAATCAAAATATTCCTATGTTTTCTCTTAGGGGTTTGAGTAACATAAAAGTCTAGTGGGAACCTTATTAGAAATATGAAATGATAACATTTAATCTTTCTAATATTGTTAGAATATATGCTATAAAAGTTGAAATAGTCTACTTCGATAAATCTGTGCAATTAATATAATTGTTAAAATGTTTATTAGTTAAACTATACAATTGAAATGAATTAAGATTAACATAGAAATATAAAATATACTTTCTAATAAATCTTTTGACATGTGGTCACTTCAAGACCCATGCAAGAGCCAATTTATAAAACTACTCAAACATTTGTGCCTCCATCGTTTAATTGTTTATTTGTAAGAGACTATTGTCTTCTATGTTTTGAATTCTTAAGCAAAACAATAATATAGATATTTCACCCATATTCGATTACATATAAATGTTATATGGTGAATAATCATTATTCGTAATGGATGAAACTTTTTTGAAATTAGTTTATTCAACATAAGCAAATAGACCATAGTGCAAGATCGTATATTCGATATAATTAATTATAGTAAGGATCTTGTTATGTTAGATATAATGGTAAACTAAGAGTAATAAGATCTATCCAAGAAATAGATAACATAAATGTCAGTTGTTTAACCAAAATTAGCACAAACAGTCAAGAGACTGTGTAGAGAATAAAAAGTGAAGAATGGTAAATTAAAATGAGCAAAGAAAGAACACACAACATTTATAGTGGTTTGGCTAGTCTTGGCTTAGTCTGTTTGGTGATTTTATTGCTTATATCACTGGTTTACAAGCACTAGTTCTTACGGATAGATATAAATCTGTGGGTGATTACAAGAAATTAGAGTAAGGTAGAGCTAGAGCCAAAACATCCTTAAAAGCAAGCCCTTCCCAACTATTTATAGATTTAGGAAGCCTAAAATCTCGCCCCCACGGTCTCCACCTCATTTTCCATGCCACAAACCACTTCTCCAAGAAAATAGGTGGACACATCATCAATAATCATGGATCGGTACCAATCCACGGACTTGTATCGATACCGATCCATCTGTTCTTCATCTGGATGATTTTGAACTTCTTGTCCTGGCTCGATTCATAAGTTAGCTTCATGATTCCAAACATGTTTGCATCATTATTAGCTTGTTTCTGAGTCCAAAAGGTAGAATGGTAGAAGAATGGAGTTGCTGACTTTGAGTGCTCGTAGAGATTGATAAATAAATGCATGGAGCCAAATAAATAGCACTTGAAATAGGCTCATGACATCAAGAAGAGAGGATAGAAGGAGTGGGGGAAAGAATGTAACAAAGTTAAGAGATCGATATCAATCCATAGGTTGGATCAGTACCGATCCAACTCCTTGTTGGATTTTTGTCCTTTGCTTCTTTGATTCGTTTTGTCGTCACCCTTTGGCTATGTTTGTACCTGGTTTGTGGACTCCTTGGCTATTTCTCTAGGCTTCTTGCCTTGACGGTTTCCAAGTTAGATCCGTCCAGTCTATCCGAATATTGTCTGGCCAAAAGGCAGGATAACACTGGCCCCCTAAAGTACATCCTGATTCAAACAAGATGTACTTTGAATCGAGACAAGTTGGGATTGCTGTAAAAGACTCCACTCTATGCTTTGAATGGTCATTTTCCTTTATGTGGATCATTTCTATGAAGAGTTATGTCTATAGCTATTTGTCTTGACGCTATACCAGCATCTAGCATTATATAGAGGGAGTATGCTTTCATGATATATCATTCCAAGCTTAATAATTTTGATTTGGTTCCTCTCATGGATTTTTTAGGTTTGAATCTGATTTCCTTGGACTCTAGCCATTCGGGGTTGGATATGTGCATGCATATGTATTCACGTGCACATTCTTGGATAATCTTTGACATGCACATGCTTGGACCATCATCATCATTCCATTTTTTTATATAAAAAAATAAGACTCGGTGCCAATCCAAGGACTTGGATTACCGATCCAAGACTTTAAAAGCACTATTTGTTTGCTTGGAGAACCGGGATTGCTTGGTTATATAACCCGACTGTTTTCTCTTCCTCCTCACTTTATTTCTACTACTGAACCTAGCTTTGAGCTCAGGCATTGATCCCAATCGGCACTCCTCTTTTATTCGACCCTAGGACTGCCGCCACCTACTCTTATCTAAGCCTGAGGCTAACCATCTTCCTTGAACACCTGAACCCATCATCGCTAGTGCCTCCACCCGATCTCGCCCCTCTTTTGACCTCACTGATCCTGTCGCTTAGCTCAAACTAGAACCAAATTAGCTACACCATGAACTTAGGTAGGTGTTGATGGGGGACCAGAGATCGACGTGAGTGAAGCTCACATTAGCACCATGCTTGAAGTTGAAGCCAAGAAGTGGCGATTGGGAATTGTACAAAAATCCATCAAGGGCTTGGATCGGTGTTGATCCGACACTTTGTGAAATTTATGTTTTCAAAACTTACTTGAGTTTGAGTCCATCCATGTTTGCCAATCGTTATCTCTTGAGTTCTGATGCATATCGAATGCATAATGATCCAAAGTTCGTTGAGATGGTCCGCAATGACGATCCACGATGACGGTCACTCCGGACGATATCCAGCTTTTAAAATGAACTGTTACACGATATTGGAAATATGCACTGCACGACACCGCACTAAGCTTCACTTTAGCATAAAGGTCTGTAGCTTATAACTAATTTGATGTTGATTATATATTGAATTTGTATATACATGGACTATAGACGTTCTAAGCGTCTTGCCACTTTAGCATCAGGTCCGTCGACTTTTAGACACGCTGAATCTGATGCAGAGTCTAATTTGGCTGCGACTCCTTCTGCAAAAAAGACTCTGGAGCAGTTCATACCTCCAATTGAAAATCCATAAGTAGATCAACCTCATTTAGAGGTTCCTCAAATGCCTATAGAAGGCCTTGAAGTAGAAGCCGCTTCTGACACCCTTGAGGATACTATTGTTTTAGATGATCCCGTCGATTCCATTGCTTCTAAGATTGAAGAAGGTGTTAGTCCATGAGTTGATGGTTTTGATGAAAACAACCTTAGAATAAGATTATAAAATATAAATACTAACATTATAGTTTAGATATATATGTATATGCAGGATTTAACCATGCAGGTACCAAAAATGAAGACTGTACAGTATAGAGATTCAAGATATCAAGATTGAAGACTCATGAGTATCAAGAATATCAAGATTATCAAGAGTTCAAGATTTCAGGATAAGTATTGAGTCTAGAATTATGTTAAAACTTCACAATAGCACTGAAATATTCACTCCATTTTTCTTTTGGGATGGAACCCATTTCTACCTTTTTAGTGTCTTACAAACCCACGACAAGTAGCTTACAAAACTACGACAAGTGTCTTACAAACCCACGAACATCCTGGTTTTGTACAAGTTCTCGAGTCCTGACATGCCCTAGTACCCCATGTCGACATAGTGTCAGTTAGGACCAAAAATTTGAATTTCAAAAGAAGTGTCTATTCGCCATAACCTTTCACGAATGGACATGACTGTTGTTCTTCTATAAATAGGGGTTAGTTTCAACGAATTTTATATCAGATTTTCTGGTTTTCACTTCTCTTCTTCTTCCACATTTTCTTATTCAACATCCTATCATCACTCTGCCGAAATCAACATTGAATCTAACTAGATTATCTCTGGTTTGATTCTCTATCACTATCTCAACAAGATCCAAGTGCTATTCAGAGTTATAGGCTTCTTTGTAATCAATCTAGCGAGAAAAGGTGTGATTGTAGCCTTGGAAATCAATCAAGCGAGAAAAGATGTGATTGTAGCCTTGGAAATCAATCAAGCGAGAAAAGGTGTGATTGTAGCCTTGGAAATCAATTGGGTGAACTTGTTGCCCCGGAAATCAAGTATCTCTACCCAGAGGATTGTGATTCTGGAGGGTGTACCTCGTAGCCTTGAAACTGAGGGTTGTAATTGTTGAATTGCTTTTGAAAGGAAATCCATACTTAGTTGTGCGGGACTGGATGTAGGGTAACCCCGAACCAGTATAAAATCCGGTGTGTTCTTTCCTTTACTACATTTACTTTATTTCTGCATCTGTGTTCGTTTCTGTGATTATATTTGTGTCTGAACATTGCATACATTTGTGTTCAAATTAACATAAACTCAAAAAGATTTAGTAATTTCTTATAAACACTATTCACCCCCCTCTAGTGTTATTCCTAGCCTTAAGATCCATATTCCGCATTCCTCACAGACGGATCACTCCAAAGAATTTGCAATAAACATGGAATTCCATTTGAGGACATACTAGTCCCTTCTCATCACCAGAGAGCTCACAATTCACCAAAGGACTATACTGCTTGTAATAGATACATGTGCTTGGCGGAATGTGTGCCACCATTCAATCAATTCATTCGTTGAATTATAAGCTTTATGAGTTTAGATCCAGTACAACTACATCTAAATAGCTACATCTTCCTTCATGGTACATGTATTGTTTTCGCTCAACATTTGCACCGAGTACCCAGTGATGAGGAAATTTGGTACATGTACAGTTTTAAGAGCTAGAAAGGAAGCCCTTTTTTGGCTTACTTTAAACCGGCTAAGAATTGTCGAGTCGTTACTAGTACATGGAATAAGTAGAGCTATTTCAAGAGTGAATGGTTATATGTCCACTGTCCACCTAGATTTTCGCGGAGATTACTATTTGGACATAAATTGTACTTCATTTGTTTGCTGTGAACTTGCCTTATGACTTTGCGAGCTTAACTCATAATCGTTTTGTCATCCAAATGTTCCGATAAGACCCATTCGTGCGGAACTTGCAGATGCCGTCAGATTTCTTATTGCTCTTTTAGAAGAGGATAGGGATATTGAAGTTCTTCTTTTCGATGATAATCTCATAGCTCATAATTTGCTAGAAGCAGCTCATAGGACTGGTCAAGTCCAAGCGGCTTCTAATGAGGATGACGACGACAATGATGATAACTATTTGGAAGGAGAAATGATCAAAACTATTTGGAAGGAGAAATGATCTACATCCAACCTACGCACTTATTTAATTGATTCCCCTTAATACCAATTCTATTTTCATTAAATTATTGATGAAAACATTTTATATAACTAAACTTAGGTTCAAGTTGGATACTACTCCACTACATCGTAAGAATATTTACCCCTATTTGATTCAACTATTCCATTTTGCATCTACTTCCCTCAGAAAACTCAAGATCCAAAACCCGGTCATATTTCAAAGACTTTTTGAAATTGAACTCTATATTTTAATCATAGAAAATATATACATATAGCCCGATAACTCCAAAATGATACTAAAGAACTGGGTACCACCAAACAGTATTATACACTCCCTTAATGAGAAGGGTAATACTCAAGAGGACTGTTTACCATACGAACACATCTCTTCCCCAATTTTAAGTTAATTTCGAGCCACTCGAACTAGTTAACTTAAGAATATCACTTTTATTTCAAAATCCCATTTTTGAAACAATTTTCTCATATTTCCAACAAAACATTCATCACCAACTTGTTTTGGGTTCATTCGGGTTGAACTTGTTTTGATTGTACAGTGGTAAAGAGAATAATTTACTAAGTGCACTAAAATGTTCGCGTAGACAAACATATGATCGTCACTTAGAAGATTATTCCGATCATGACAAAGAAATCAAGACGTCATTCCCCTAACAATCCAAAGAAAATACTTCTTACTTAAAATTTTCATTCCCAAAATTTTCTTAACCCAATTTTTTTTTCAAATAATACTATTATTATCTTTCAAAACATTAAAAATCATTTTTCAAAATCACCGAGATTTTAATCCTTAAGTTTTAACTTAAATTCTTTTTTATTAAAAGACACATTCCTATAAATCCATTTTATAAATCAACCTTCATAAAGCATTTTCCAAATATTTATTTCAAATATTCTAGCTTTTAATAAACATCTTTTATAAAATCAATTTGACCCTACATTATCAATCGAGTGCCTTATAGTCAAATTGTGAAACTTAATTCACAAGGTGTTCGCTTCAATGTTTTCCCATTTGTTGTTTACCCAATCCAGATCTTAATAAGGGAAGCTACCTATACATACCAACAATAGTCAATGCTCAAACCGGACGAGCATGACTAAACAAACCCTAAATGATAATAATAATAGAATATTGTTATCTCCTAACAACAATACCTCCAAATACTATACTATTTTTGAAATCATTCTTTATATCCAAAATATATTATTAGGTAAAATTATTTCATTTACCCAATTTAAAAACAATACCGTGTCAGTTTGCCTTGTTCAAATGTTTAGGAACCCATATCGACATCGTGGCATCTCACGTCTCGACCAGAGTTCTCAAGCCACTCAACAGATAAATCAACACAATATAAAAAAATTTGTACCCACTAACAAATCACTCTTATATATAATACACTCATAATCATTCTAGGGTTTCACTTACCTGATCTCAAATGAGTTTACCCTACCAGGGCCAAGGTTCTCGCTTAACCTTGCGCTCCGATACCAAATGTAATGAACAAGCCTTTTCGACCCTCGAAAGTCGACACTAATATATCCACTGTATTGCATGCTTAGCATTCAAGTGTTGGAAAAACTGATCGTTATGGGAAAGAAGAAGATAAAAGAAACAAAAACAATCACATAATCACTCAACGAAATGGAATAACATATATTAATCAACATGATACTTTAAAAAGTCATTTCAAAAATGATACATCAGAGTCATACTAATACAATTCTACCCTTCGATAGTTATGACAAGCTGTCCCTACCTAACCGATATAAGATAAATATAATACAATGGAAATAAAGTAATAACTAGCTATCGATGAAGTCTCCTGCTCAAAGCTCATTCAAAATGCATCCGTAGGAAAACCTGAACTACTTGTCAGCCCATAAAAATTTGAGCACCCAAGAGTTTTAGGGAATGAAAATAAAACTCCGAATCAGACATGGGTCTGGTGTGAGTAAACACAAACAACTGAATTATTTGTAATAACCCGGATTTTTGACACCTGTTATTAGGATAATTAATTGATTTTAAATATTGAAATATTATATCTATCAGTCAAATAATGAATTCTGATTTATGGAAATACCTATATATATATATTCTGGAGGCTATGATTTAAAAGTTTAAATTTTAATTTCTTAAAAGTGTTTAAATAAAAATCCCACTTTTTTATTATAGGATAAAATATATATGTTTGTATATGCGAAACTTATGCTATAAATTTAAATATATCTTATATATAATGCGAATACTTGAGGGAGGTGAAGCCTTTTTTGAATGGTCAAAAATCTCCTTTATCAAATTATTTCATTACCTACGAAGTAAGGGCATAATAGTCTTTCGATCTCCACCAGACTCCTAAATCAAGTTCGCAGGCCCACATTCCTATCACGTTCCCCTTCATCGTCATGAACCTTAGAAGAAGAAAAGAAAATTTGGTCAAAAAATGAAAAATTGAAGCACCCGATAATTTTAGTTAACGATAATTAGATGAATTTCTGGATTGACATGACAATCGGAGTAATTCAAAATCGATGGCTCAACCTAACTAAGTTGGACTATGGTAGCAGATGGCTTTCTTAAGGTTTTACTCAGCTCTTATACTAGGTACAATCTAAAACCTTATTTTACTTTTCATATGGTACTCGATTAGACAAAGTTCTTATGCAGCGGTTTGGGTTGAAGAAAGGGGACGACCAAGTTAGACAAAGCTTCCTCTCTCACTTTTCATATGGTACTAGATTATATTATAAAATTATTGTTGATTTGAGTTCGAGATTTTATTTTGTATAACATCTTATGCCTATATGGGATATTGATGGAGAAAGTGTAGCCCTATGTTTTTTAGTGGCAGTTTGGTTGAAGTTTGGTGATGGAGTACTTGGGTAAATTTTCCCCTTTTGATTGAATTAATTTTATTCGAATTATTACTGTGTCATATTGGTTTGGGACCATCAATTATAAAGTTGCTACTTTTATGGTTACAGTAAGTTTTTCGAAGCAATCGGGAGATTTGTACTGATAAGCGAGTTCCCATCTATAATGTCGAACCTTTGCATCAAATATGGAGGCTATTGATATGACTATGAAGAAGAGAAGAACTAAGGATTGAAGATTTTTTCTAATGGAAGACATTGTTTCTTACGTTGAAATTTAATGCTTTATGAGTACACAGAGGTCATGCTGGCTTTGTGTAGATTTATAGTGAGGTGGGCGGCACGTTTATTGTCTTTTTAACTCAATAATGTGAGATGGTGAAGTATTATATATTCAAATGAGGATATGGTCTTGAAATCTTATTAAAAAAATAAAAAGAAGAGGTGGAAGGAAGGAAGGAAAGAAAGATGTAACTTTTTAGCTGAATCAATATACTATGGGTTGACCAGATTGGATTGCCAACTTTTGCTTTTGCTTTTGGAACCATAGGATATTTGCAAAGGCATTCACATGAGCTATAGTAAGAAAACATCAGTCAATAAATTCATTTACATACTGTATACAATGTGCATGTTATATAATCTTTATATTGTTAGTATTATATTTGTTAACAAAGTTGTGATTACAACACTATAATCTATATGTTTCATTAAATGTGACTATGAAGACTTTTTTAAGCAGTGAAAGTGGACCCAACTTATTAATTTAAAATGTTTTGTCCCAAATTTTTATAATTGCATTTTTTGAACAGAAGGATGAAACGCTATGAAGATCAAACCAACTCACAGTGCATACAAGTTAGTTGTTCGTCTAGAATTGTAGTTTAATGTTTATTGCTGCTTGATTATTTTAAGAACTAATTGCGTTTAATTGTTGTTTTGGCTTGCTGGAATCATTTTACTTGGCATTTGCATTGGCGGAAGCTATCACAATGGAATATGGACTATAGAAGTAACAACTCCAAACCAAGGTCAGTTGTAACAACCCGCATATTTATCGATTTTATATTTAAATATTTTATTTAAATATTTTATCGTTAATCGGTTTTTGGTCCGAAAAGCTACTTTTTGCATACGGTCAAATTAGGACTCGAGACCACTCCCGTTGAGTTCAAAATGACGTTTGCGATCTTTTTGAGTGTAAACTTCGATATGTTTGGAGATAGTGAAATTTTCGACACTTTTCCCGCCTTTGACTTTGGTTTGGACTGCACCTTCTTTAGTTTAGCCCAACCCTCTTCCTCACTTTATCAAAACACTTCAAGCTTTGTCAAAAATGGTGGTGGGAAAGGGAAATTAAAACTCCAAGCTCAAATTCAATTTCAAACCCGACATTCAACTCCAAATTCAAGAAGAAGATAGTGGATTCAAGCTTTGGATTGCTTCTACTTGCTTTCAATCTCCATCTTCATTCATTTTAGTGAAGAGGTGAGATTTTTGATCTCACATCTTGCCTATAACTGTCATTGGACTGTTGGGAATGATTCTCTATCACTTGTGCATGTGCATTTGCATTTGGTTTGGATTGAATTAGTGAAAAACCCAATTTTTAGCGTTTTGGCAAAATTCTAGGCTTAGGTCGTTCGGGTTTTGAGAAGACAGGCCTGCAAATTGTCGTTCTGGGCTTAGGTCGTTCGCCTCGAGTTAGGTCGTATGTCGCTTGGCACTTAGGTCGTAGGTCATTCTGCACTAGGTCGTTGGCCCTAGGTCGCTCGATCTTACCTACCCATTAGGTCGCACCTCTTTAGGTCGCGCCTTACCTTAACTCGACCGTGTTAGGTCGCTTACCCCCACTAGGTAGCACCACTGATAGGTCGCGTGCTTGGTAGGTCGTTCCATTTTTAGGTCGTTCGGCCTTAAGTCGTTTGCAGTTAGGTCGTTCGACCTTATATGCTCACATTAGCTTGTTCGGAGATAGGTCGCATGTCTTTAGGTCGCGAGCTTTAGGTCGCGTGTCTTTAGGTCGCGAGTTTTTGGTCGTGTGTCGTTAGGTCGCGAGCTTTAGATCGCGAGTTTTAGGTCGCGTGTCCTTAGGTCGCGAGTTTTAGGTCGCGAGTCCTTAGGTCGCGAGTTTTAGGTCGCGAGTCCTTAGGTCGCGAGTCACTTTTCCTTAGGTCGCTAGGCCTTGCTTCACTTAGGTCGTTGGACCTCATATCCCTTAGGTCGATCGACCTGTCTTCCACTTAGGTCGTAGGTCGCTTGTCTTCACTAGGTCGTACCATTTTGGTCGGGGCGCCTACGACCTGACCGGGCAGGTCGAACATCGTAGCAGAGGCGTTGCCCCCGCACCCCCACCTAGGGGGTTGCCACCCCTTGGACCCCCCTCCGTAGGGGATCTTATCTGAAAAACATTCAACATGATTTCTACTATGATGGTTTTGGGATTGATTTCTTTGGACTTTACTCACGTCTTCGAACGTGAATTTATGTGATTCGATTTGTTTCAACAATCCTTTTTTTGACTTGTCACTTTAAAAATATGAAGGTTTCAATACTAGTAGTAAATATCAAAACTCTTTCATCAAAGCGATTTCAACTCTATTTTATTACAAAGCTCTTTTTCCTAAACCGTTTTCCAACCTATTAGTATATACAAGCCTTTACTTCACTCGGATGAGAAATCTAATTAAACGACTTAGTAAAACGAGTGGTATGAAACACTTGCTTTCACTTCGTCGGTTAGCTCTTGAACTTGTTCGATTGAACCCTTTTGTGAAAATTTTCTAGTGAAGATCTATAGCTTGTTCGTAAATATTTAAGTTAAGCAAGTGGTTATGGGACATGAAGCTAAACTCATATATTTACTAGCTTGGTGTGATTGACACTTCTTGATGATCCTGATGATCATTTTTGTGATTTAGACTAGCAATTGTGCGATGTCTCTTTGTCTACGAGGGAGACTAAACCCCGTTTGTGTGATGTTTCACCATCACATATGTGGGGTAGCGCCCCATGGTCTTCGGGCCGTTCGTGTGTCAAAATTTAATGGATAGCTTCCATGAGATAGCTTCTCGTTCTTGTGTTACACGTGTTGGTGAGTTTTCATGCTCCCGTTCTTGTGATAGGCCTCACCCCTTATTGTGATTTCTGGATTTCTTGTGATGATTTCTGGAATTTTGTGCTTCACCAATTTTCGTGATTTCCATTGATATGTTTATCAATTTTTGTGCATTGGTGAATTTGTGTGTCATTGACTTGTTATGAATACAAGTTTAGGGTATGATACCCTATTTTATCTTTGAGAAGATTCTTGTGATATTGATTAATCTCTTGTTGATTATCATTTACATACTTATAGTAGTATGCCATTATAGTTATTACATGTTCATGCCATGTCTATTATTCTACACCATGTTACCTGATAATTATAGCTAGACTGATCCGTTTATTATTTTCTTATAAATAATACTCGGGTCAGACCGAGATTTTACAGGTGCTCCTGCTTGACTTCCCTTCTGGATTATTCTGACTTTTGGCTAACTACTTAGATTAGTAGTTTTTGGTTGTACACATTTGAGATATAGACTCTATGTAGTGTACTTATTCTTTTATTTAGCACGTGTTGCTATTCTTTTGTATTATCGTGGATCTTTCTGACCACTACTCTGATGTACACTTTCAGGTGTTATATATATATATATATATATATTCATATCTTCTTCCGCCTTTGTGATATGGATGTCAGTGACTGATTTATGTTATGTTTATTTCTATGTTTGTTTCCGAAGATTTTATATAGCCACTGTGTGATAGCTTTGGGTTTGTATCGGTGTGTCGGATTTCCTCCTTAAATGAAGTTCATGCTATACTATATGACATATCGGTGCTCGCTCAAAGAAGTTACATGGATGGTCGCTCCTCAACAGCCTTATTCTCCGTGCTAGTTGACAGCATTACACCGTAGTGTTCTTGGCTAGCGTGGGTATAGAGGTGGGGCGTCACAGCTTGGTATCAGAGCCAAACTTCGGAACAATGTAGAATAAGTTAACAAGGATCATCGTCCTAAGTCCATCTTAGGAGTTGTGTTTCAGGATTTGGTTCGAGTCTTCGAACCGATTGATCCTGTTTTCTTTATGATTCCTTGTTTCATCTATCAAGATTGCTTGATATTCAATTGGTGAATAACCTTTTTCTTCTTCTCTCTTTCTTAAAGAAGAGAATGTCTGGACCAGGCCATCCCAGTGCTGGACCATCTACTGTTACTCCCCAGGATGGAGTTTTCATGACTGCTCAACAGCTTCTTGATTTAGTAAAGAATGCTCAAGCAGCTGGTCCTAATCAGGAACCTACTCATCCTAAGTCTGGATGTGCACGTCTGTGCAACGATTATACCAACTTGGGTGGGAAACCATTCAAAGTTCCGAAACTATTATTGAAGTCCAGGCTTGGTTAAGAACATGCGATAGAATCTTTTTCTCGCATGAATCTTGTCGATCTTCACCGTGTTCAGGTGGCTTCCAGTATGCTCCAAGAGAGAGCATTGGATTGGTACGAACTTCTTATTTCTGAAATTAATGAAGCAGATCTCACCTGGGAGCAATTCCGGGAACGCTTCAAATTAAAATTCGTACCAGAAGCAGAGAAAGTGACATTGGCTCGTCGTTTCATAGACCTTGTTCAAGGTGAATCCTCTGTGACAGATTATGTCGCATCCTTCGAGTCACTGTCTAAATATGGTGTTGAATACATCAACACCCCATTGAAGAAGAACCAAAGATTCGTATATGGCTTAAACAAGAATCTTAAGAAGCCATTACTTCTAAAATTAGAAGTTTCTTTCGATCAACTCATTAATATCGCTCTTCGTCTTGAAGAGGCTGATAAGGACAGTGATGTTGAAGTGGTGGCTGCCAAACCAAACTTCAACAACCAGAAAAGGCCTAACAAGTTCAAAGGTCCTTATCCCAACAAAAAGGGTAAACAAGCAACTCCTGCCGCAAAGACACTTTCCCCCAGTGATGGGAAATGCTTCAACTGTAGTGCTAAGGGCCATTTTTCGAACAAGTGCTCAAAGCCCCGCTCTTGTAGCTATTGTAAAAGTCCAGATCATTTTATGCACCAATGCCCTAAGCTTCAAAGTAAGGAGGGAAAGTTAAACGTTGCTCAAGCCCCTGGCAACACATCTCGCGGTCAAGGTATGTCTCACTCTGTCCTTGATGGCATTATTATATTTCATGATTAACCTATTAGAGTTCTCTTTCATACGGGTGCATCCCACTCTTTTATATCAAAGGAACTTGTCGATACTTTTTCTTTAAGTGTTGTTGCTTTAATGACTTCTTTGAGAATTGCGAATCTGGTTGGTGGATCCGCAACTCTTAGTTTACTTTGTAAAGACGTGGAGATTATTTTGTGTGATTTTTCTTTCCTAGCCGATTTGCATGTCATGTGTTACTTAGGCTTTGGAATGATTTTGGGTATGGATTGGCTTACTCGTTATGAAGCTCATATCCTATGTCCTGAGCGGACTATTTATCTCCGTCATCCGCAATTTGTTAATCAGATTTCTATTATTCTTAAAGATTCGGATTCCGCTTTGGTTGCGTAGTTATATTCTTTAAATCCTCGTGATAATGATAATGATGATGAGGAAGATGTCATTTCTCTTATTCGCGTCGTTCGTGAATTTCCCGACATCTTTGAGCCCGTTTTAGGATTACCACCTAAGCGAGCAATTAAGTTCAAAATTAATCTTATACCTGGAGCTCAACCTATTACCCATCCTCCTTATCACATGTCCAATAAGGAGAATGAAGAGATGCGCAACCAATTATCCGAGTTAGAGACGAAGCAACTTATTCGCTCTAGTTCCCCGCCTTGGGGAGCTTCGGCTATTTTCGTAAATAAGTCCGATGGTACACTTAGGCTCTGCATCGACTACCGCAAGCTTAATGATCTTACTATTAAGAATAAGTATCCTTTGCCTCGGATTGATGATTTGTTTGATCAACTTAGCGGTGCTAGAGTATTTTCACAATTGGACTTGGCTACCGGTTTCCATCAGCTTCGTATTGCAGAGGATAGTATTCCTTTGACTTCGTTCCATACACGTTATGGATCTTATGAATGGCTTGTTATGCCATTTGGTTTAACGAATGCTCCGGCTTACTTCGTTGACCTCATGAATCGAGTCTTCAAAGATTTCCTCGATCGGTTTGTTCTCATCTTTATTGATGATATTCTTGTGTATTCTAAAACCGAAGAGGAACATGAAAAGCATCTTCGAATTGTATTGGAAACTCTTAGGAGCAATCAATTAAAGGCAAAATTCTCTAAATGCCACTTTTGGCAATCTAGTGTGAAGTTTCTCGGTCATATTATTTCCGAATCCGAAATATCTGTGGATCCTTCAAAGATTGAAGCAATTCAAAATTGGAAGAGACCAGAGAGTTTGACTGAAATCCGTAGCTTTCTCGGATTGGCTGGTTATTACCGCCATTTCATAAAAGACTTTTCGAAGATTGTCGTGCCTCTTACTGGCTTAACAAAGAAAGGTGTTAAATACATTTGGTCGGACAAATGTGAAACTTCTTTTCAGAAATTAAAAGAACTCCTTTCTAATGCTCCTATTCTTATTATTCCCGAAGGGAATCAAGACTTTGTCGTTTATACCGATGCCAGTCGCGTTGGTTTGGGTGCCGTTCTTATGCAAAAAGAACGTGTTATTGCTTATTCTTCTAGGCAATTGAAGTCGGTTGAGACTAGATATGCCACACATGATTTAGAACTCGCGGCTATCGCTTTCGCCCTTTGAATTTGGCGACATTATCTTTTGGAGAAAAATTTGTACTTTATACCGATCATAAGTCTTTGAAATATTTATTCTCTCAGAAGAAACTTAATTTGCGTCAACAGCGTTGGCTTGAGTTCCTTGCCTCTTATGACCTTGATATCCTTTATACTCCCGGAAAGGGAAATCGAGTTGCCGATGCACTTAGTCGCAAGCAACAAGCGGTTGTTTCAATGATGATATCCGAATGGAGGGATCTCGAGGTTTTGTCCACTTGTGAAATTCGAGATCGTGTCTTCGATTTATGTTCATCCCTTATTTTATGTAGCCTTGAGGCTCATCCTTCTCTATTAGACTGCATTCTTGAAGCTCAACAGCTAGATCCTAAATTGGCTTTGCTTGGCCAAAATCTTAGGGATAAAACCGATATTGAAGGTTTGAAAGACTTTGGTATCGATTTTCGTGGCGGCATTCGAAAATTTGGTAGACTTATCGTACCAAATATTAGTGATCTTCGTAAAGATATTTTAGAAGATTCTCATCGTTCCAAATTTTCCATTCATCCCGGTAGCAGTAAAATGTACGTAGATATGAAGCGACTTTATTACTGGGAGGGAATGAAATCTGATATCGCTAACTTTGTTAAGTGTTGCATGACTTGCCAACTTGTCAAGGCCGAACATCAAAGGCCCGGTGGGTTATTGCAACCATTGGAAATTCCAGTTTGGAAGTGGGATCAAATTTCCATGGATTTTATTGATGGCCTTCCCCGTTCTCGTTCGGGTCATAATAGTTTATGGGTGATCGTTGATAGACTTACTAAATCTGCCCATTTTATTCCCGTTCGGTCAAACCGAACCATTCCTCTTCTGGCCAAACTCTTTGTCAAAGAAATTGTTAAACTGCATGGAGTTCCTTCTTCCATTGTTAGTGATCGAGATCCATTGTTTACTAGTGGATTCTGGAAGAGTCTTCAAAAAGCTTTGGGAACGAAGCTTAATTTTAGCACCACTTATCACCCCCAGTCTGATGGACAAACTGAGCGTGTGAATCAAACACTTGAAGATCTTCTTCGTGCTTGTGTGCTTGATTTCGGTGGAAGTTGGGAAGATCATATTTCACTTGTTGAATTTTCCTATAATAACAGCTTCCAATCTAGTATTGGTATGGCTCCTTTCGAGGCACTCTATGGAAGGCCATGCCGATCTCCTTCTTGTTGGCTTGAGGCCGGTGAGAAGCTGGTTTTAGGACCAGATTTTATTCGTGATTCCACAGAAAAGATTGAACTTATTCGACATAGGATAAAAGAAGCCAGAGTAGACAAAAATCCTATGCCGATAACCGAAGAAGAAAATTAGAATTTTCTGTGGGAGATCTCGTATTTATTCGTGTTTCACCTATGAAGTGTGTTGTACGTTTCAGTCGATCGGGAAAGTTAGCGCCTCGATACATTGGGCCATTTCCTATCACTGAACGTATTGGTTCCATGGCTTATCGCCTTTCATTACCGGCTCAGTTTTCTGACATGCATGACGTGTTTAACGTTTCTCAATTACGGAAGTGCCTTCGGGATTCCGATTCGATGCTTGAGTCCGGTGTTGTGGAAGAGATTGAAGTTTCACCTAATTTAACTTATGAGCAGCATCCTGTTCGAATTACTGCTCCGGAGATCCAACGTCTTTGAAATAAAGATGTTCCGCTTGTTAAAGTTCAATGGTCCTCAAATCCTAAGGATTGCTCTTGGGAGACTAGAGAATTCATCGAGCGTACACATCCAGAATTACTTTCTCATGCTCTTTGAGGTAAACTTCTAGAATTTCTTATGTGTTAATATGCTTTTTATGGTTGTTACTTTTTATTTCCATCTTACATATTGCGAGGACGCAATTTCTTTAAGGAGGGGAGTCTGTAACAACCCGCATATTTATCGATTTTATATTTAAATATTTTATTTAAATATTTTATCGTTAATCGGATTTTGGTCCGAAAAGCTACTTTTTGCATACGGTCAAATTAGGACTCGAGACCACTCCCATTGAGTTCAAAATGACGTTTGCGATCTTTTTGAGTGTAAACTTCGATATGTTTGGAGATAGTGAAATTTTCAACACTTTTCCCGCCTTTGACTTTGGTTTGGACTGCACCTTCTTTAGTTCAGCCCAACCCTCTTCCTCACTTTATCAAAACACTTCAAGCTTTGTCAAAAATGGTGGTGGGAAAGGGGAATTAAAACTCCAAGCTCAAATTCAATTTCAAACCCGACATTCAACTCCAAATTCAAGAAGAAGATAGTGGATTCAAGCTTTGGATTGCTTCTACTTGCTTTCAATCTCCATCTTCGTTCATTTTAGTGAAAAGGTGAGATTTTTGATCTCACATCTTACCTATAACTGTCATTGGACTGTTGGGAATGATTCCCTATCACTTGTGCATGTGCATTTGCATTTTGTTTGGATTGAATTGGTGAAAAACCCAATTTTTAGCGTTTTGGGAAAATTCTGGGCTTAGGTCGTTCGAGTTTTGAGAAGACAGGCCTACAAATTGCCGTTCTGGGCTAGGTCATTCGCCTCGAGTTAGGTCGTAGGTCGCTTGGCACTTAGGTCGTAGGTCGTTCTGCACTAGGTCGTTGGCCCTAGGTCGCTCGATATTACCTACCCATTAGGTCGCAACTCTTTTGGTCGCGCCTTACCTTAACTCGACCGTGTTAGGTCGCTTACCCCCACTAGGTTGCACCACTGATAGGTCGCGTGCTTGGTAGGTCGTTCCATTTTTAGGTCGTTCGGCCTTAAGTCGTTTGCAGTTAGGTCGTTCGACCTTATATGCTCACATTAGCTCGTTCGGAGATAGGTCGCGTGTCTTTAGGTCGCGAGCTTTAGGTCGTGTGTCTTTAGGTCGCGAGCTTTAGGTCGCGTGTCTTTAGGTCGCGAGTTTTAGGTCGCGTGTCCTTAGGTCGCGAGTTTTAGGTCGCAAGTCCTTAGGTCGCGAGTCCTTAGGTCGCGAGTCTCTTTTCCTTAGGTCGTTAGACCTTATTTTCCTTAGGTCGCTAGGCCTTGCTTCACTTAGGTCGTTGGACCTCATATCCCTTAGGTCGCTCCACCTGTCTTCCACTTAGGTCGTAGGTCGCTTGTCTTCACTAGGTCGTACCGTTTTGGTCGGGGCGCCTGCGACCTGACCGGGCAGGTCGAACACCGTAGCAGGGGCGTTGCCCCCGCACCCCCACCTAGGGGGTTGCCACCCCCTGGACCCCCCTCCGTAGGGGATCTTATCTGAAAAACATTCAACAGGATTTCTACTATGATCGTTTTGGGATTGATTTCTTTGGACTTTACTCACGTCTTCGAACGTGAATTTATGTGATTCGATTTGTTTCAACAATCGTTTTGTGACTTGTCACTTTAAAAATATGAAGGTTTCAATACTAGTAGTAAATATCAAAACTCTTTCATCAAAGCGATTTCAACTCTATTTTATTACAAAGCTCTTTTTCCTAAACCATTTTCCAACCTATTAGTATATACAAGCCTTTACTTCACTCGGATGAGAAATTGAATTAAACGACTTAGTAAAACGAGTGGTATGAAACGCTTGCATTCACTTCGTCGGTTAGCTCTTGGACTTGTTCGATTGAACCCTTTTGTGACAATTTTCTAGTGAAGATCTACAGCTTGTTCGTAAATATTTAAGTTAAGCAAGTGGTTATGGGACATGAAGCTAAACTCATATATTTACTAGCTTGGTGTGATTGACACTTCTTGATGATCATGATGATCATTTTTGTGATTTGGACTAGCAATTGTGTGATGTCTCTTTGTCTACGAGGGAGACTAAACCCCGTTTGTTTGATGTTTCACCATCACATATGTGGGGTAGCACCCCATGGTCTTCAGGCCGTTCGTGTGTCAAAATTTAATGGATAGCTTCCATGAGATAGCTTCTCGTTCTTGTGTTACATGTGTTGGTGAGTTTTCATGCTCTCGTTCTTGTGATAGGCCTCCCCCCTTATTGTGATTTCTGGATTTCTTGTGATGATTTCTGGAATTTTGTGCTTCACCAATTTTCGTGATTTCCATTGATATGTTTATCAATTTTTGTGCATTGGTGAATTTGTGTGTCATTGACTTGTTATGAATACAAGTTTAGGGTATGATACCCTATTTTATCTTTGAGAAGATTCTTGTGATATTGATTAATCTCTTGTTGATTATCATTTACATACTTATAGTAGTATGCCATTATAGTTATTACATGTTCATGCCATGTCTATTATTCTACACCATGTTACCTGATAATTATAGCTAGACTGATCCGTTTATTATTTTCTTATAAATAATACTCGGGTCAGACCGAGATGTTACAGGTGCTCCTGCTTTACTTCCCTTCTGGATTATTCTGACTTTTGGCTAACTACTTAGATTAGTAGTTTTTGGTTGTACACATTTGAGATATAGACTCTATGTAGTGTACTTATTCTTTTGTTTGGCACGTGTTGCTATTCTTTTGTATTATCGTGGATCTTTCTGACCACTACTCTGATGTACACTTTTAGGTGTTATATATATATTCATATCTTCTTCCGCCTTTGTGATATGGATGTCAGTGACTGATTTATGTTATGTTTATTTCTATGTTTGTTTCCGAAGATTTTATATAGCCACCGTGTGATAGCTTTGGGTTTGTATCGGTGTGTCGGATTTCCTCCTTAAATGAAGTTCATGCTATACTATCTGACATATCGGTGCTCTCTCAAAGAAGTTACATGGATGGTCGCTCCTCAACAGCCTTATTCTCCGTGCTAGTTGACAGCATTACACCGTAGTGTTCTTGGCTAGCATGGGTATAGAGGTGGGGCATCACATCAGTACTTATATTCACTTTTTCGCATCATGCTTACGATACATGTAGATAATAAAATATTGGAAAGATAAACAATGATAAATAAATTTTGATGTATTGTTTGCCTAAAGCAGGAAATATTTAGAGACTATTGGTTACATTGTAGTTATCTTTATTACAAAGTGGATTAGATTTGCTAATATATATCCAAACCATGAATGCTCCTAGATGAACTGCATATACTAGAACTTATAATCCCATTAGAAGTGGATAATTCAAGGCACTTGCAATATAGTTGAGATGTATATACGCAGTGATGGTTTTAATGTTTTTTTCTCTTTATACTTTTGAATTCATCTTGATCATTTGATGTGATTTATAATTTTAATAGGTTTGATCCAAAAAATGATTAAATAATATTTGAATGGTTAACGTGTGGGTTATATTTACTTCACTGTTTACACTTTATAAGTACATGAATTTCAAAATTTCTATTTTAATTTAGTTCCATGCAAGAGTACACAATTGTTGCTCTTTCTTCAAAGAACTATCAATGGATGGGCTTCAAATTTGAGTATTGATGAATTCCATCTAATAAAATGGAGGGGCATCTGACGCTGCAAAGAACAATGTACGCACACAGCGGAGTTGAGGCAAAACATTTGTAATCTTCGGTTTGTTGTTCAAGTAGGAGGGGCGGAAGACCATCATGAGGCACATTGTTGTTGCACGTGATCCGGTCAAGGTGAGCGTTCCGGTTAGCCTTTATTCTACTGGCTTATGTTTACATCTGTACTTTAATGTTTATTGACACTTGCTTACAGATCTAATTACATTTAACTGTTGGTTTTGACTGTGTTAGTTTTATGTTTGATTTCACTGATTACTGATGATTGATTGCATTCCACTTAAAGAAGTGCATTTTAATCTTTCTATTTCAAAATATTATTTATTACCAAGGATATTTGAAAGTTATAATGTTTTGAATTTCAATTTTGTTTTCATATTATGTCTACGTTCATAAGTACTTCAATGAAGCAAAGCAATTATCATCCACTGTACACTAGCCTTCTAATATGTCACCATCAACTATTTTTTGTCCCATATATTTTAACTCATTTTGATACATCGTATGTCTAACTTGAATGTTTCAGGTTCCAATTTTTTGGTGCATTTTCTCATGGTTTCAGGTATGATCTCTAGGTTTTGGATTTGATGCTGCAAAAAGGGATAAACGTTCCATGCTACCACTAGCTTTCCAAGACAAAAGGCAGAAGAAAAGGATTCATAAAAGCTTACATAAAACATAAAGTACAATTGAGTTTGTTTGACAATGCATAATATGAATGCTTGTTGTAAATCCTTTTTCGTCTTATTTTTTCATAACCTGTAACTAACATTACCTTTTATGATATGCTTTTGATCCGTTTATGGTATGATACCTGTCCATTTTGACCTGTAGGTCAGCATAATGTATTTGAAACCACATATTCAAAATTAGTACATATCTAAGGATAACTTCAAAGTGGAGTATTTATAAGATATATACTTTTAAAACACATGTATTAGAATTTTGATACGTTATCCATTGGTGTGTAAAGCCTATCATGGGGCATGTGATGTCGTACTATATTTCATAGCCCATGTGCTTAGGAAGCATGTGTAGGTGTCTTTTCATAATGTTCAAATTCTTCACAAAAGCATGTGTACAAAGCTTTGTATATTTGAAATTTTATACGTCCAAGGTTTATGCATTTTCCAAGAAGTGTGGTATACTCGAAACCATTTACATTCACTAAGAAACAACCATTTACATACACTAATAAACATACATTCTGAATCATATATACCTTTATATATTTGAGAATTTATACATATAAAACTTATGTATGTATTCGGAATTGAATATATGATATTAAAATTTTCTTATGCCTGAAATTTAACGCTTATCCAAAACCTGCCTAATATTTAAAAGTTATATCTGTTAAATATCAAATGTATTGTGAAGCCACACAACTTGCATTTGAGATTATATAGCTACGAATATTTTTGAACTCAACTATGGGTTTGGAAATTGTAGGCATTGAAAACTTATTTGCATTTTATACTATCCAAAATCATTGAAGCTTATTCTTTTCCAAATGCCTTAAACTGTGAGGATTTTGAATCATGCTTACAAAACCCATGCGTGTGTGTATTTGTGTGTGCGTGCGCGCGCTTATGTTTACAGCCGTACATTGATGTTTATTGACGCTTGCTTACAAATCTAATTGTGTTTAACTATTGGTTTTAACTATGTTAGTTTTATGTTTGATTTCATTGATTATTGGTGATTGATTGGACTTCCACTTAAAGAAAAAAAGTTTGTAAAGTGGAAGAACTGTATTACTCTTTCTATTTCAAAATAATATTATATCCGAGGATATTTGAAAGTTACAATGTTTTGAATCAATTTAATTTTCATTTTATGTCTAGGTTCATAAGTACTTTACAATGAAGCAAAGCAATTATACACGTCCATCGAACGTGGATACTTTTTAAAAGCCCGTATCCAAAAAGTGCATTATTATAAGAACACGTCAAAGTCATTTTATAAAATTCAAAAAACCTCACAAACATCATTTCTTAATAGCAGTTCCTCCTACGCACGTCCATCGCACGTGCCAAAGTACTCTTATATATATATATATATAAGAATAAATACATGTAAGTGGCTAATTATGTTTGTATGTAATATAGTGTTTATGTTCAAACCTTAGCATGTTAATATATGTTAGTATATAGTCAAAAGCATTTACATATGGTCGAAGCAAATCCATATATGTATATATTTATATGAAATATGTATATGCATAAGGAGACATCATAATGAAACAAATCTAGTCAAGCATATAATAAATCACATCTTTCACTCAAAAGTTTTTAAGTCATCTTTTTATTAAATCAAGTCATATAAAATCAAATCTCATAATAAATCAAATCAATTCATAATAAATCAAATCAAGATAAAAAGAAAGAAAATGTAAAAGCCTGTGTATGAGAAAATAACCACCCATCCTTTTACTATATACCATTCACACATATATATATATACACATAGCCAAGCTCGTTCCCTTGTTTTACATTTTAAAAAAAAAAGAAAAAAAAGAAGAAGAACAATTGCCATTAAAAAAAACCTGTAGAAGACTACTGCTCAAGCTGCAGCAAAACAAACAAAAGGAAGCAAAGCAATATGCATTCATTTCCTTAAACGATGAGTAAAACTTCAAAATTTTGCTTACTGTAAATCATTGTGTGCATCCATATGTTTGTAGATTTGAATGAATTCCTTATTTTTTTAAGTATTCATGTGCTCATAGTATATACTAATTATATACGTGTGTGTAGTTATGTTACATAGCCTGTAAAACTCACAGAACATGATTATCACCTCTGTTTTTTTTTGAAAAAACAAATCTAGAACCTTTAAAAGATCATTATCTCTCTATCCAGCTAGTTTTAGGCTATGATTTCAAAAGTGAAGTTGGTTGTCTTTAAGTATAGATCATTCTAAAATTCATTTCATTTGATATCATGGAGTATAGAAGAAGAAAGGTTCGTTTTATAGTAAGCTAATAAGAATGACAAAAATTCAAACTTCATAATTTAACCTCTGGGTTATACGAATGTGTTTGTTACTGGAAATGATGATTTTTGGGAGTAGTTCGATGGTTTTTAGTGGAGTGTGGGAAGGGAATTTTGGAGTTGATCGACAAACACTTAAAAATCATTTTCCACCGAACCGGTGGTTGAGGGGTCAGTCGAAGAAGTCTGGAAGGAGCGTGATGTCGGTACGGAGGTCGTGACCGTGGCGGATTTTGTTCTAGTGGTCTGAGTTGGGGAAAATCGCTCGAATTAGGGTCTTAGGGATTTTTTTTATGATAGCAAACTTTTGCGAACGATGGCGAGGAGGAGCGATCGGACATAGTCGCGATGGGCCAAGGGGGTAACGTAGGGGCTGGCGGTTCCGATGGTGTAAAGGCACGCAAATCCGTACCACTTTGAGCTGGCAAAATTCCACAACAATTCAGCTCAAAGTGGAACAAAAGTACGAGTCTTTGGGTTAAAGAAGAAAGAGGTAGGAGTAGAAGAATAAAAACAACATCAGAGTCTCACAATCGCAGCGGAACAAAATACATTATATAATACAGCTTTAAATACAAAGACTCTATACCGTCATATATACATACCATTATCAGAGTACATCAATCAATCATTACTGGAACAACTTAATACTTGTCCATACACAACGGAAATAATAGTCAAATACGGAAGTACGCTCTGTCATCCAGCTCGTCTCCTGAGCTCCTTAACTTTATAACCTGAATCTGTACAACTTTGTCTGACCCGAGCATCATAATAAAACAACACACGAGTCAGTCTGGAAAACCAGCGTGAGAAAACCACACTCAAATGGATTAATATATTTTCTTTGAAAATCCTTTGGAACAAAGGTATCTCGTAAGACCACGCCACGAATAAATATGCCGGGTTTTTACCTTACGATAACCAAAACATTTTTATCAAATTCGTTTGATATTATAATAGTGTCTATAGAAAGTAAAATAGAATCTAGCTGAAATGCTTGCATCTCGCGTTTCAGCAATAGTTGGGCACAATCAAAACCGTACAGGCGCTTATTGGAGATTGGATTCCATACAATGGCAGGGCTACTGGGGTACCGCCCGTCACAGTACCTGGCCTAGATCAGAGTACCGAGGATTACGCCTGACCCCCTGCAACACAAGACCGGAGCTACCCCGTATTGGATAGTCCGAATAAGATCACCCCACGGTTGGCGCGACCAACCGCCACACAGCCGAAATAAAAAGGGTCATCTAGACAGGGATGACCTCACCCTAATGGGTGCTACCCACATAGCCTTGCTGCACCTCCCTTGTTTTAGCCATTCCCGGTTGATGAGGCTTGAGGCTATGCGTTACCTTTTTGGAACACATTCACTTAGAATGCTCATCGTCCTTCTGACGATGTTCTGAAAGCATTCGTCCATACAAGTTGCCCTGGGTCTGGACAAACCGAATCACCGTCTTCATCATCTTGACGGTCTTCATTCGTTATCGTTCAAACCAGATCGAAGTGGTTTTCGGGTACGCAAACCCGATCCCGGTCTCTTCGAAACGATCAGCGTATTGGCCAATATTGATAGTCGGTTATTTAACTATCAAATAATCATCCACAAGCAACCATTAAGTCTTAAAAAATTTCCTTAAATTAATTATCTCAAAATATCTACACAGATATTATTTCCATTTTCAACCCTTTTGAAAATAGTTTTCAAACTCCTTTTATTTTCATGGAACAATTTAAGTCTTTTTTTCCCATACTTGGGATATTTCTTCACTTCAATTTTATTTCAACTCTTGAAAAACATCTATTTATTTTCTTATTTCTTTTCCAAAATCAATTTACACTTTTACTTGTAAATTTTCAAACCCGTTTGCTCCACTTCTATAATTCCTAGAGTTCCTTAATTAATTTCTTTTAATGTTTCCAAAGCCCTCTTGCTTATTAAAAATTCCAGATTTCTACTTCCACTTGCTCTGTGAATTTTATTTCGCCTTCAGGAAACTCCTATCTTATACTTGGCAATTTACTTAAGTTTCCATAACCCCAGTTATAAGATTTTTCTCCTAAATCTTATCTCATTTAAAAAAAACTCGCTTATCGTCTCAAGAGGATTATAATTGGATTTTTAAAAACATTTTTTAAACCATCTAGACTTATAAAATAAGAAAAATGGTTTTATTTTCAAATTATGGTTTAAGGTAAAACTAAATATAAATATTAAAATCATATCCAGTTATTAATAAATTTTCAAAGCTGGTTTAGAAAACTAGAGTTTATTATAATAAATTCCTAAGCCTTCAAAATAACCAATTCAAAATATTCTAAATCTAGATAATAGTTTATAAAAATTATATAGTATAGTAATTTAAAAATATTCCCTTTAAAATAAATTTATATTTTTGGAAAACCCATAAATTCCTCTTGATTCCTATCTCAACGACCATATTCTTATTTCTCACTTTCGAAAATATTCTACTATTTCCTTTCAAAACAAATTTTCATACCTCAATATAAGTCCTCACCATGACTTATCTCTTCACATATCCACTGATATTTTCCTATCTCATTTATAAATCTTGTTTATAAATTTATAAACTCCCTTGAATCTTACATTTATTTATAAAATCAATTTTATTCAAAAATTCCATCTTTATGATTTTATTTCTTAAATAAGTTCCATATTGTTCCTTAGTAAAGTCCCATTTCATTCCTTAATAAAGTTCCTTTTCATTCCTTACTAAGATTCCTTTTTATTTCTTAATAAAATTCCTTTTTATTTCTTAATAAAATTTCTTTTTATTCCGAATCCATTTATCTATTCCAAATATTTCTTCAAGCTCTTTATTATATAAATTTAATTTTCAAACCTCTACTTAAACCAATTAAGTATAACTCACATTTATTGATATGCTCCCATTTCCCATATTTTTTTAGAGATAAATACAATTTCGATATAAATATTTTCTATTCAAGTTCCATTTTAACTTCCTTTGATTAAATTATTTATGGTATTTAAAAATACCAGATTCCAACTTCCATGTTATTTAACACTTAATAATTCAATTCGCAAAAAAATCCATATCAATTCATCCATCCTGTCATATAACAACAACATATATATGATCAATAAATATTTTGAGGAATCCTGTTGGATCCCTCCAACCTGTATCCCGGCATCCATAGATGTTAGAACAATACCAATTCTACTTCGAGGTGGAATATCGCGGTATATGGGATTTATATAATATCATCCGGTATTATGCGGCGCATAGGGTCTCATCCGCTATATAATGCGGGAATATCAATCACTCCAATATATATATATACTACTATATATATAATATCATCCAATAGATACAATATAAATCATCAATCAAGTCAGGCAACCAATGATTTAAATTTAATATTTATATTCTAATAAGGTAATCCGAGTGAGTGAGAGAATCTCACCTTTGCTTTTATTTTGCAGTCCATTACCGTCTCGACTTGTTTCCCTGACTTTTGACCTTGTATAAACAATTATATGATTTTATTAATATCCGAACAAATCGAACAATCTATTACCGTTTTAAGTTAATTACCCATGATTTAATTTGAACAAATAATTTTCCTTTTACCTAAAAAATCTTTTAGCAACTAAAATATTAAATAGGTAAATTACCATAGTACTTTATCATAAAATAAACTAGTAGGTTTAAAACTGTGTGTATATATATTTATTTTGTTTTATGAACACACCTATGCTTACAAAATGATCTATATTTACATCTAAAGTTTCTACCTTTCCTAAATTTTATCTACATATATATATTCTGATTTATTGTGAATACACATATATATTTTATATAAAGATAGTAGTTCGAGAATAAAAAATAAAATAAAAAAGAAAAGAAGCTATACCCAACCCTACATCATCCTCGACCTTGAATTGAAATCGCAGAACCCACTTCGCCACCTAAACCCTCGCGACTTCGAACACCCCTTCTCAACGCGCGCGCCGCCCATTCCAAGACCATCTCAATCGAGCTCGAAACCCCCAACCTGACTGCCGTCGTTTGTCCATTCCCGATCGATTTCGATCACGCCAGCCACTTCGAACGCGAGTCTCCTTTTCCCTTGAATCGAACTGGCGAAGTCGATTCAATCGTGCACGAATCCCTTATTTATATATATTTTTTTAAAAGTCGAACGAGGTTAATCTCGTTCCCCCCTCCTTTAGCTCTTTTTTTTATTTTTTTTTGTCGAACACGAATTTGATTGCTGAGATTTGAGGAGGATTTTAGGGGTAAGCGGTAGATTAAATTTTGGCCGCCATTTTTCTTCTTCCATCGGTATTTATTTCGTTCCTTACATATTTGAATTCGAGCCTGGGAAACGAGGACGTTCGTGATTTTAAAAGTAATAAAACAGCATGATTGAGAAGGAGGGGAGTTGCGTGTAAGATAAGAGCTACAGTAGATAGATGGAGAAAGGAAAAAGTTCTGGTGGGAAAGAATTTCAGCTGAAGGAATTTGACAGGTCAAATAATATACACATTATATTCAAATTTTAATTTAAATTGTCTTGAATTTGCTAATCAAAATTTTGACCTCCTATCGAGGCATGCCGCTAGGCGTTTATAATGTTATACCCCTATTTCGAACGAAATGGAAAAGGTTTCAAGTCCTAACTCGATCGTATGAAGAAGATAGCTTTCTGACCCAGTTATTATATTGAATTTCGATATAAATTTTAGCGCGTTTATATATCGTATGGCTAAACGATAACTCTGAAAGCTACGAAATTTGAAATCCGATAAAAATACAATATTACGGAACCTGGAACTGGTTTCGTCGAATTCCAAGACTGTGCCTCAGAAGGCTAATTTTAAATGTCAGTTTAAATGATATATTTTCAAAACTGAACAAATCACTTTTAAAAGTTGCATTGTCTTCGGCATTATTAATATAAATTTTACAAGCCTTCAAATTATTCTTAACAGGCTTAAAACCCAAGTTTAAATATTTTACCCAATTTTCACTTATTTAAACTCAAAAGTTGAATTATCCAATAAACTGTTATATACAAAATTCAAGATCCATTTTATCAAATAAACCCAAATTTTCCATATTCAAAACCAGTTTATAATTCAATTTCAATATTTAAAACAATTTAAATATTCCAAATTTAATGTTGAAAAATTCGGGTCGTTACATTCCTCCCCCCTTAAAAGAATTTCGTCCCCGAAATTACTAAGGCAAAAGAATGCCCAAACCCATTAACTTAATCAAACCCACTTAGTGAAAATATCATATTCACTTTTCTAAACTTTAGTTCCAACTAAAAAATTTATTTCGACCAAAACAATTTGTCTTCAATTCCATTTCCAAAATCCTTTTATTTCAACTCCAATTTGAAATCGTTTTGTCGTTAGCAAAAATATTTTCCAAAAATTTTCTAAATCCCAAAATTTTCAAAAATTTTTGGCAGAGTCTCCTTTGTACGGAGGAGCTTTTGCAATTTGACAAGAGATATAAATATATATACATCGACCCACACAGTCGGAAAAACAAAAAAACAAGCAACCTTTCATATTTCCTAACTTTTATTACGTAGGCGTACCTTTATTTAGCATTTTAAGCAAGCGGCTTATTTATTTAGCAATTTGCGCAACCACAATCCCGCTAAACGGCCTCTCGGTACCTGTACTTACTCAATTTAAACATGTAAGTGCCAAATATATGCAATTTGTTAACATTTCACTAACTTTCAATAGCTAAACACATGCATTTCACTTATATTTACATAGCTAAAACATGGATTCTATAAACACTGCATGTTATATACTTCCATAAGCACATATGTAATGTTTCGACACTTATTTCAATTGCTTTCAATCAATTCTCAAACAATTCTATTCAATTTAAGTGATTTGCAACTCACTTGCTTGTATACAACTCATTTTCAAACGAAACGAACTCATGTTCATTTCAATTGATTCAAAAATCAATTTTATTTACTCCTATCAATTCATAGAATTTTACTGAATCTCGTTTACGACAACCGAAAATCAATTTCTATGCAATTTCGTCGATATTCATTCAAACAAACTGTAACACCCCACTCCGAGACCCACTGTAACAAAGAGTATTACGGGAGTAATACTGTCTGTTAAAGCGAAGAATAGAGTATAGTGGAAGCGACCATCTATAATCAAGCTATAACTATCTACCGAATACGTCGAAAGGTGGAATCTATTTAAATTTTTCTCAATCAAGTGGTTCGACATATTCGGTAAATACTTATAACGAAATTACAAATGGCTAAAGATCTATCAGGACAAAGCATAATAATAAATGATAAAAACATCACAGAACAGAATCACATAACAGATATAAAATCCCAGAACAATACATCATCAATACAGATCCAAATATCATAAGTGGGTACAAAGCCACTGCTCACACATGTGAGTCAAAAATATGTACATATCAGAGTCTGAATAATATCATAAGCGGACACTAAGATAAGCTATCTCAAAAGCATAGCAGATAAGTCCAAAGCGGAAGCATAGAGCAGCTAAGTCCAGAGACCTAACCTGAAACAACTCGGTCTGACCCGAGCGAAAACACTCGGGTCAGGCTAGCTAAACAATCAGTAATAACTGAGATATATAATAATGCGGTACATAAATAAAACAATACTTATCCATAGAGAAGTATATTATGAACCACATGAATATAATGACGATCCCTAATCATAAATAAACAATGAAAATCTCCAAAGATAAATCAACACCAAAGTGTAGAATAAATAAAATCGCCTCATATCATCGGCGTAGCCAAAGCTATAAAAAGATGCCCATAGGCAATAACCCCAAGAGTGACCAGAGTCTGTAATCAATGCCCAAGCAAAGATCGATGCTCCAAAGAGCAATGGGGATATACTGAAAAGTCAATGAAATCAAACACTGAAAAGCAGTGCCCAGAGACACTGTGAATCCACAAGGTAATCGCACTTACATCGTATGGTTCCATAGAACCAACACCGAATGGCGGTACTCGAATGGATATAAAAATCATCAGATAATACAAGTTTTGCACGTGCACCGACCAGAGTCGTTGTTGCCAAGTACTGTAAAGTTGTGATCGATCACTCGCACAGATGCGGAACGCGCGAAACGGCGAAATCCTTCCCAGAAGGATAAAGGCCCAGAGGCACACGCCGAAAAGTAAACTGCTCCATAGAGCAGGTGTCCAGAGATGGTTGCCCAGAGGCATGGTGACCCAGAGGTCCAGTACTGGCCGCCCAGAGGCAAATGTGTCACTAACTTCTTGGAGAGGAACCCGTAAAGTGTTAACAATGAGTCCCATACCCCACGTTCGCACTAAACGGTTTCCTAACCAATAGCAAGCTCACACTCCAAACAATAAAAAGTCCACCTCGTATCATCGGTAAACTAGACCCAAAGGTCAAAACGATCAATCGAATAGGTCGGCGATTAACCGGAAAGAAAATACACACGGTTCCATAAGCCGGAGATTTCCTAACCGTTTAAGCACCTTTCCACTTCGCTCGACGTGCTAAAAAGTGAGTGTGAGATTTTTTTTTGTTATAGAAAATAATGGTGCGAAACGGATTTATAATTGATTTTGATGCTGTTTGATTTGTTGAAGTTTTGCATTTGAGTTGAGTCATGACAACCATGGCTTGACCTTTGCATTTTGTTTGTTCTTGGGTGCCTTCTTGAATTTTTGCAGTTTCACTACTGCCACAGTAACTTGAACAGGTTCTGTTATTTTAAGTCACTACTTATGTATATATACATATGCATGCATCAAGGCAGTCGCATGTGTTTACAGTTTTCCCCTATATTTGGATTTGTTCTCGAATTCACTTGAGTTGAATCCGGCATTTTGGGTTTGACCGTGTGATCGTTTGTGAATTTTCAATGTGTACATATGTGCACATTGTCCATATCTGTATGCTTTGACCATTGAGTCCGTGGTATTGAGTTTTGAATCTTCATTTGATTTTGGTTTATTGACCTTTTGTGTATTTCAGGTGGTAGTGGCGAGGCAGTATATGCGTGCGTATACTGCAGCCCTACCAGAGTTGATGTTTTAACTTGATTATTTTGTTGTTAATTGCCGTTTAAGCAATTCTGATGTTTTTAAGATTATCTTCATTGATATTCTTTTCACTTATCTTTGCTGATGATTTAAATATGCTGATTGGTTGTTTAACACTGCTTAGTGTTATATCTGCCATTATCCAACTCTCTTATCGAGAAGTTGGATATACGAGATTTCCATTGCTATCGTCTATTTGATATTTGAGTATTATTGCTGTTGTGCATTAATAACTGAGTTTGAATTAGACTGACCCGTGTATTATTTTCTTTTGAATTTTATACTCGGGTCAGACCCGAGTTATTTCAGGTTGTAGATTTCCTGCTTTGAGTTGCTGTTTGAGCTATGAAGACTTTTCACATCTTTTGGAGTAGTCGTGTCATAGTATAAGTTGATATGTATTCATGTATATTAGTTGATAATGTACGTGTATGTATAACTTCCAGAGTCGACAGTTGTAGTTGTATCATATGTATTGTGTCAAATGTATTGTAACTGACATCAGTTATTATATATATGAGACTTTCTGTTTTATCTGTGTTCCGCATTTATATTATCTGTGTTATTATTATATATATTGTCCTAAACTATTATGAACCATCGTAGTTCGTTTTATACTGGTAATTGGGTATGTCGATGGGAGTAAATAAAGAAACGATGAAAAATGAAAAATATATACCACTCCTATCGAGGTAACCAATACTAGTGTAAGGCCAACTACGGATGGCCGCTCCTATCCAGCCGTATTCTTCGTGATAACACACAGTATTTTCCTTTAATACTCTTTGTTATTGTGAGCATAAAGGTGGGGCGTCACAGGAATGGAGACATTCAAATCAAGATTCAAATTCACAAGTATGAACATATGGGAAAGATAGAGATTAAGGGAATAAGAATAAATTATAAGATATTTAAATATAGAATTATACACACATATAATTACCTTAGGATGAAGCATATAGAAACACCTTGAATGATAGACCTTGCACTTCATCACACCTTGATTTTGGGATTCTCCTCAGATTTCAAACAAACCACCATCCCTCTTTGCAAGAGAAGAATGAACCACCTTTTTAATTTAGTTTGATATCGATTTGAATTTATTTTGATGTTTATTTTGGATGAAGTTTCAGCCATGAATGAATGATAGAGAAGAGGAAGAAAAGAGAACAAAAATGAAAAAATCACGTTATGTTTTGTGTACTTTGAAAAATGAGGAGGTTTTGTTTTTAATAGTATTAAAGGAACCGTTTCCTATTCTCCTATTAAAACTTCCTCCTTTTTCCTCTTTTTATATTTCAATTAATCTCATTACTTGATTTCCTCATCTTACCATTATAATGATGATCCAAGCACATTCCAAATATGCAACTTTTCCAAATAAAAGAAAATAACTTTTATGTAATTATTTTATTATTTAAAACATGTTTAAAATTATACTTATATCGCATATCGGTATAATGTAACGACCCGTATTTTTAACACTTTAAAAATACGAATTAAAATGAAAATTTTGGAAAAAAATCCCGAAGGATATAAAATTTTGTGTTGTTAAATGTGAATTACAAGTAAAATACAAAACTGAATTCTGAAATAACTTATTTGTAAATTTAATATGGATGTTAACTTGTAGTGAATGTAAATAATGAATTGAATTTGATTGTAAACCAACGAAATAAATAAAATGTTACATTTAATATGGAAGTTTTTGTAACGACCCAGATCTTAATTTAATTTAAATTAATAATTTATTGAATTTCTGAATTAAAATAGTAAAATAAATCGATAGAATGGAGCGAGTTTCCCCGAATCCAATTATATTCTGTATAAATCATTTAAATTGTAAATATTGTATATATGTGTGAATATATATATACGATATAAAAGTGATAAAATAAACGAATGAAAAATAAATGAAAATAAAATAATAAAAACAAATGCAAAATACTTAAGCTAATAATATAAGACAATAAATATGAAGTAAAATAATTATAGAATCTTATTTAAAATAATAGAACAAAAGCATAGAAATAAAACTACTTTATATCTATATCTATATTCATGGAAGTATTTTAAAAAACAAGAACAAAGTAATACTTTCGAGTGCATGCAAGTTGAAAATCTGGGAAACAAATCACAAAACCAGGCAAGCAAAGGAAATCAAATTAAATATCTATATAAGTACACAAAAGAAATGATGCATGTAAACAAAGAAGTAAACATATGTACCAACTAGCATCTTCTCAGCCGAAACAATATCACCCGCACAATATTAAGTAAAGGAATATATATAGATGGAGACTTGCAAAAGAAGAAATAAAATAAGGTGATGTTGTACAAGGCAATAAATAACAACATCACTTCAACCACTACAACAAATCTGCATAGCCCCCAAACGAAAATATCACTGCTAAAAACTTATACAACAAACATTATAACACCCTGTACAAAATGAATACCCAGTGAACTCATTTTCTTTATCAAGCCTTCCTCATATCAATTCGTTCATCTTCAAAGTTAAGAAAATCTGAAGTGATCTCATCGTCTAAAATTTAAACAAAACTCAAACAACTTCAACTCTGAAATTCCTGAAGCATTCCCAAGGCAAGGTTTTCAATGACCAAATTCAGCTTCAAATTTGCAAATCATCAGACTTCAAGTAATTCAAAGTTTAAGAGTAAAGTCTACAGCCTGGAAAGAATTTAAAATTTAAAAGCTCTCAACCTAAATCAAGCATGCAAATTCAAACTGTTTTCAACATCAAAGTGCTATGTTCTTATTCCTGGAAAAACAACGGTGAGCAACTTTAATCTTTAAAAACCATCTGTTTGTCTTGATTCTTGGAGTTGATTTTAAAAGTATGAGATGACAATGCTTTGTTTATATGCCTGCATGTATATATCTACATGTAAATGATGTGTGTACACATCTGATTTGAACTATGTTTGTTGATATACCTCTGTTCCAGGTTTCAGTGTTCACTGTCAATCAAAGAAAAAAATTCATATCTTTTTATTGAATCAATGTTAGCACTTGAAATCAAAACAAAACTTATTTGTTTTAGTATAATCTAGGCATTAAAAATACAATCTTATATGAAAGTGATAAATTATGCTTGCGGTTTGAAAATGACAGTAGCAACCCTCTCTAACGTGTAAAATCAAATATGCTAGATTTCTGATTCAACTATATAACTCGAATCTATACACAAAGGTAGGATTTTTAACATAAGAATGATGATTTTTAGCTAGGTATACAAGGTGCGGTTTATAAAGGAGCCACAAATGCTTTTTTATGAATTTCTGTTGATTTAACAAATTATAGATGTTGAAATTTGAGGTGAAGTAAGCTTGTTGATTTACTAACACAGGAAAAATGCCTAATAAAAATTCGAATGCATAGATTTTGCGGTGGAGGTAAAAGTAGGGTTTAGTTCATACGTTTTTGGGATGCTCTGTGAATTTTGGTTTTCCCCACCATGGTTGGACCGAGTGGCTCGCGATTCTGGAAGATGGCTGTGGGGGATATGGTTGAGGTATGGGCGAAGTGGAGGCGCCGCTAGTGGTCGGCGTTGGAAGGTGGAGGCGATTTGCTATCGAGAGTTCAAATTTTAGTTCGAGTGTCAGGCTCATTTTCGTATTCGAACTTTTTAGGTTGATTTGGGTTTCAATATTGAACGAGAAGGTGATTTAGGACTTGCTGGAACGAGTGGCGATGGCCGGAGAGTCTCCGACCAAGTGTGCATGTGCACGCGAGACGATACGTATCTGCTGCGTTCGAATTTGGGGAAGACGAAGTTAACTGGGGGAGAAACTCGAAGGAAATTGCGAAATACTCGGGGAATTCATGTTTTTGTTCGAAGCAAAATAAGCTCGCGTATGACTCGAAGCAGCTAAGGCTTTGTCTCGAAGTAAAATTCGAGTTGCTTGAGTATTGATGTTATTTCAGGTTTTAAATAAAAACAGAAACCTGTTCTGTTGTTTTTTAAATTCAAAGTAAAGTTCAAATGCAAACTGGAAATTTAAACTAAGTTTAAAATCTGAAACTGAATATGAATTCAAAGTAGTTGAATCTAAGGTTTGAGATAATTTAAATTTTGAAATCTAAATTGGGCTTAAAACTTTTAAGTATAAAAGTATTTGAGTTTGAATTTAAACTGAAAGTTATAAATTTAAAAGTTGTAATTAAGTTTGAAAGATAAAGTATTTTTTTAGTGGGTTTAAATAGTAATTAATTTTGGTAAAATGATTAATTTAAGTTAATTAATTGATTAGTTTAATTAATCAATGATTAAGGATAGATAAATAAATAGTTAAGATTTTAAAATTTATTAATTAAAGGTTAATTACTTAATATAAGCAATTAAGGGAAAATCAATTAATGAAAGTAGTTAATGGATAATTACTCAATGAAATTAATTAAAGGATAATTAATTAAGGGATAATTAATTAATATAAGTAATTAAAGGTAATCAATTACTTGAAGATAACTACTTAATTAAAGGTAATTTAATGATTAAAATTGATCAATGAAATGATTAAAGGACAATTAATCAAATGATTTGAAATTAATTAATTTTAGTTAACCCGGATTAGTAATTTATAAGTAATTAATCTGATCTGAATAAATCAGATAATTAATTGATCTTACTTAGGAATGGTTGAATTCTATTGAATGTGAATTGTTTGATATCCCTGATTGTGATGCTGTGTGATACATCTTGATTTATGTCGTGATCTGTGATTTCTGTTTCTGTGATATATTATTATGTGAATATGAAACCCTTTTGGCCCGTAAAACGGCACTTAAATTTCGATGCGACAGGGAGTCGGATTCCAGTTGGTAATCCGAAACCCACATCGAATTGAAATAGTATATCTTTGTGATCGATAAATTTATTTTATCTATGAATTTGTGAATGAAGATAAGCGTTATCGATTATACCGCTTATCGATATATCTGTGATGATTGATGTTGCACTATTGTGTTAAACCCCTCGACCACACCATACACACACAAATATGGATTTCACGTGGAAATCGGTTAAGTCACAGATAATTTAAATTTGATGTTTTTGAAATGGAAATTTTAATTTCAATTGATTTTGAAATTAGAAATTCCGGTTTAAAGTGAAAAGCTTTTGAAATGAGTTTTCAAGGATAAAAGTTATTTTGAATAACTTTATCGAGTTTTGAAAATTTAAATAATTGGATTTAAATTTGAATTCATGTTTGAAATTGAATCTTAAGATTTGAAACTAGAAATTAAAGATGTTATACCAGTTATATATGGGTTAAACTATTTTAAAAGTATTGATTTGGAAATTTGAATTTAAATTAAAAAGTTTTTAACTCGTGTAAATATAATTGGATTTTTCTGAAAATAAAAACTGTTTGTTTCAAATAATTAAAGCTGTCACGTAAGCAATGAACTTCCAATTTGTGTTGAGAAGTTTCAAGTTTGAAATTGAAATGAAATTGATTTTGAAAGCTATGAATTTAATCTGTTTATTTTTAACAGATTTAAAATGATGATTTGTTTAAACCATTCGAAATGAAATTGTGTTGAAAGCTATAAGTTGAATCTTTGTTTTAAAGATTTAACGAGTTAACGAGTTAATCCAATTGGAATTGAAATGTTTTGAAACCTATGAATAGATCTTTATAAAACAAGGTGAACGGTGTGAAATAAATCTTTTTATTTAAAGATTTGAAATGATGATTGGTTTAAACTATTTTGGAAGAAAGGTTTGAATTATTAAGTTGTGACTTAATTGAAATCCCATATCCATATGTTTTAAATATTTCGCTCACTATTCGGGTTAGTCGGGAAAAGACAATTGTGTCATATAACCCATTCCGAATAGTGATACGTCGTATATGGATAGCATTTGAAGACCGGTGTTGAAGACCGGATATTTACGAAAACGAAAGGACAACTCATCGAATGTCTCTGCACCGACTGGTCCCCGGTATAGAGATTTTATCACCCTTTGTGATGAGAAGTCCGGACGGGATTGAGAATACCCGGAATTGCAAGGGCTTCGTAAGAAGTGCCTTCGGTTCTGTTCGAACCCGGAACAGACTTGTATGGTTACATGTCTGACTTTTACACTTTGAGATATAAAGCCGATTTCTTTCAAATACATTTCTGTTGGTGGCGGAGAATTCATTCTCTTAGCTTAACACCCTTCTCTGAGACGTACGAGCTCAGAGGTTATGTAGTTGAAGGTTATCAGCGATATATTCCCAATTTGGTAATGTGGCATGCTGAGTGTTGCTGTGTGATGATCAGTGTTTGATCATTTGTGATATGATCATTTGTTTGATCTTATATCTTTGTGATCATAGGTTGATCATTTGTTTGACCCGAAGCATGGCTTTGTGTACAAAGCGTAGCTTTGTGGACGAGTCTTCGTCGAGCCTCATACCCCGGAAATGGTCAAAACAGGAAGGATGCAGCAAGGTTCTAGGGAGTAGCGCCCCTTAGTGTATGTCATTCCTTCTGGATAGAGGTGGTATCATGGTATGGAGCCCAGATACTTAACCTATGTGGTTACTGCATTATTATTCTGATGTGGTTGTTGGAAATCGAGGATCCTCGGGAAGATCGGTTACGATCGGGGGATGGCATACGCGTGTCAGTAGTTACCTATTTTTGCAGAGGTAACCCGGCCTTGTGTTGGCAGAGATCTAACCGTAATGTTAGGTTATTTCTCGGGACGTCATTCCAGAGGCGTTTCCATGTGGCAATGGGAAGTTCCTTGGCCTGACCATTTGTTGGAAATCCAAACTCCAATACGAACTTGTACGGTATTAGTTGTAGAACCTGCCATTTACTTATGGTGGTCACCACTGTTTAGATGGTAGCTATAGTAGGCATAGTTCGGAATGTCTATGCTGGCTAAGATTTATATTCTACTTTCGAAATGTTTTCTACACTATGCACTAATAATAATATCCAAAGTGATTTGATTTTTGCGTAGTAAGCATCTTTGACTATCATAAGAAGAAATCTCCTCCAATTCTGCGTTTGCATTGTGTGTGTGGTGGGAGGTCTTATGGTAGTTTCATTTTCAAAAAGCATTGCGAATTGACTTTAAAATTCTCTGCTATTTGTTTTAAAGATAAACTGTTTTTGTTGCTCACACCAGTCCCATGACTGATCCGGAGTTTATTGTTTCTTTCCTAAACTCTGGATGCTCAAAATTTTTCTACACGAGCAGTCTAGAGTTTGGTTTTTCAGATAGTCAGATTAGTAGATTTTTCTGGAGCTAGTTCAGTCTTTGGATATGGACTGCACTTGCTCATCTTTGTGCATTGTTATTGGGAGTTCGAGCTATTTTTGGATTGATGCTTTGGAGATGGAGATTATCCGCTGCTGGTGTTATCGTTTTCTTTTCCGCTGCTATTTTTTGTATCATATCTCTGATGTATATTGATATTCATTGTATCATCATTGTATCAGATATTGTATATCAATGTATTATTCTTTTTCTTCCGCTGTGTTATTTACTTAATGTTGTTATAAGCTCCGGCGACTCGGATTTGAACGGTCGAATCTACGGCATTCGAGTACGATGTAAAGTATGGATGTCGATTTTCGAGCGGGCAAAATTCGCAGCCGTTACAGTTATAATATGGAAATCAACGTAAATGAATGTAATTTAATATTACTGTGAATTTAAATAAGATGATAGCTGAAGAAAATGAAAGTAAATGAATTATAAACTATTGATAATAATGTATAAGTAAATGGTTGATTCAATAATGAAAGTGTAAATCGAAATAAAAGAATTCATTTGGAATTAAGTAACTTGAATTTGAATTACAATATAATTGAACGCTGAATCTAATATAATCTTTTATATTGGATTTATAATGGAAAACTGCATTGTAGAAGATTGTTAATTACTGTGAAATTAAAAATGGGATTTGTGAATAATTGAAATTTGATTTAAAAGTTAATAATTTAAATTGGGAATTTTATATTGAAATTAAACAGTCGAATAATTTATTTTTCGAATATTGGATTTAATTAGACAATTAAATCGATAATTTAATAAGTTAAATTTCAGAAATAATTGAAAATCGAGTTGAATATGATTGAAAATGATTTGTAAAATTTTTCTTATCATATTGGAGTTATAGTAATGTTATAGAACTTTTAAAATTGAATTTAAAGTTAATTTGTGAAAATTGAATATTTTAATATTTAATTATCGACTGGAAAATAGCCACTTTTCGAACAGTCTCAGAATGGAACGAAACTAGTTCCATTGGATCCGTAATAGTTTGTTATTGTCGGATTTCAAATTTTGTAGCAATTGGAGTTATCGTTTGACCGTGGCAGCTCGAAACGCATCGAATTGTTTTTAATATTAATTCGGCGAGAGAAAATAGTCATTTTTCAAAAAGTCTCGGATTTCAACGAAACCAGTTTCATCGGACCCGTAATGTCATATTATTGTAGGGTTTCAAATTTCGTGTCAATCGGATTTACCGTTTGTCCGGGGCGAGCCCAAACGCACAGAAATTTGATTAACCGATTTAATTTTAAATCGATCGTTTATTGCCGTAACTCGCACAGATGATCGAATTAGCTTCCGAAACACGTTCCATTGTGTTCGGAATGCAGGTAAAACATTACGAACGCCAGGCGGCACGTCTCGTTTGGAGTTTGTTTGAAAAAGCTTGAATTTTGGAAAATAATATTTTAATAATATTCTATACGTATATTCACGTTCACACCAGAAAACCCTAGCTATTTGCTCCAACCGCCGTTCTATTGATTAATGGCCGAGACTCTTCCATCTTTCTCCTCCAATTGTCTTCAAATCCGTAAACAATTAGCACAAATCTTCAACTGCAAAGTTCTAGAGCTCGAAGCGATCTACAGATCCAACGGTGGAATTGCGTTCGTTCGTCGTGTGGAGGTCAGGGGGTCGCTGCGTTCTCCGGCTATTCGTGCACGTGGATCGAGAAGCAGGGGCAACCGAGTTTGGTGAGACTCTGGTCGAAGGTGGAGGGGGGTCGTAGCTTTGGAATAGAGGTCTCTGATCGTGTTCTGGAGCGTCGTGGTGGTCGCGACCATCGTGGGTTGAACGGCAGCGTTGGGTTCATTCGTTCGGCAGGGAACGAGAGGGAGGGAGGAAGCATCTCGCGGCCTAGATTTGAGAATTTGAAATGGACGGCCACGATTCGTTGGTAAAGAAAAGATGTAAATTTAATTATATAAATTGTATGCAAACTTTAAAATTGTATAACTCCTTCATTCGTTATCAGAATCGGACGAAACTGGCGATGTTGGAATCGCAGCGACGAGAGCTACGCTGCAGTGCAGATCCGGAACTATTTCGAGCTCGTTAAATTTTTGGTTAAATCGAACGTGCTCGATTTAATTTAAAATTTAAACGATTGGCAACGAAAACTCAAGGTGAGTGTTTTACGCTCACAATGTACTGAATATCTTATTTGACATTATGAAGTGATATGAATTTATTTGTCGTTGTTTGATAAAAATTTAATTGTCATATAGATTGTCGTGTGAATTCACCGTTGAAAATTTAAATTGACAGTAAATTGAAATTAGGATTTAATTGAAATCAAATTTCCCGATATTGATAACTATGAAATTGCCGTGAATTGTATTGACTATTGGATGATTTATTTCGATGGATGCTATTGGTTGATATTTAAATGTTTGGATGTTTATTTGCTTATATATATCCTGTTATACATGCACATGACACTGTGATTGGTTTAAGTAATATATATTCATCCCTGACATTTAATTGAAATAACTAACCACTTGGCCATAGGTTAGAGAATTATATACGGACACCGGGTTGGTTAAATTAAATGATTTTAAAGTTGTTTTGAAATTATTTAAATGAATTGATTTTAAGAATAAAATCCAATTTATGGAAATTGAATTATTTTGAATTGAAGCTCGAGATGTTGGAATTTAAACTTGGTAAATGAAATTGCTTAATTATTCGAAGTTTAGATTTTTAAGAAAAAAAAATCGAAATACGGCATAAATTTTCGAAAGTTGATTGGTTTTAAAAGATTGGACTTTTAATCGAATTCTGAATATTTTTAAGAAATTTATATGAAATGATATTTTAAGTTGAGTCTGGAATTGAAAATTGATTTGAAATTGAGATTTAATTAATTTGGAATTTAATTGAAATTCAAAGAAATTTGTGAATTGGACTAAATTGAAACTATTGAATTAAATTTGAAGATAAAATTGATTTGAATAGGATTTGAACTGAAATTGATTTGGAATGTAATACTTAAATGAATTCTTGAAATCCGAATATTAATCTAAGTTTATTAAATGGGAATTGTTCCAGAAATTAAGTAAACTACTTAATACAGATGTTTAATTTGAAGTATATTCTAATTTGAATACGAAATGGTTTTAAAGCGAATCTTATATTTTTATATAAATATATGAGCTGTTTTGAAATGTGAAATATTTAAAGTTTCGAAATATATTGGATGTAACGACCCCGGATTTTATATATATTTAAATTTATAATTAATTAATTTTTGAATTAAAATTTGTTAAATTAAATGATGAAGAGATGCGAGTTTCCCCGGATTCTAATATATTCTATATAAATCATTTATAATTAAAATATTATGTATATGTATATATATGTATTTGGGCATATACGAGTGAATTTGAAAATAATAAATATATAGATATATATTTTACTTGAATTTAAATTGTAGATAAATGGTTTTAAAAACAAATAAACAAACAATATAAAGTAAACAAATTTGTAAATTTATAACAAACAAAATATAAATAGAACTTTATTTGGTTTCAAAGTATATGACCAAACAAAATATATCAACATATATATACTTGCAAAACAAGAAATATACATGTACAGCCGAAGTCAGGAAGGAAATGTAAAGCAAAATAATAAGCGAAATATCTATGACACATGAAACATACAATAATCTAAATTGGAGACAAAAGTACTCAAAGCATTTAATGCTTCCATCTCTTAGCAGCAAATAGGTCATTCGAAATGTTTGAAGTATCATTTCAGCCTCCATTCGAAAATTCTCTGATCAATAAGTAAAAAAAGAAATATACCCTTGTACCTGTATTTACTTAAACCAGACATCACCCCTCTGTACAAACTCTTCTATATCTACCTTCTTATTTTCTTTTATTCAAAACTTAGCAAACCAGAGATAATAACAATACTTCTATTTATACAAACTGAAGCATTTTAACAACAAAGCAAGGAGATTCTAAGGAAAATCAAAGAAAACCAATTCTCAGTCTTTTAAAAAGTTCAAAGCTGTTGTTTTTCCAAACCTGGTTGCTTTGTCCATCTCCTCTAAAACGGTGAGTAACATCACACTTTTGAAAACTTCAATTTGATTTTGGTTGCATGTCAAGTTTTGGAATGTTGTTTTCTTTGTGAATATATTTATGTGGTGATCTCTGCATATATATGGATGTATTGATATGTGAATATGCTTATTACCCTGTATCACCTCTGTCACTAGTTTGTTTCAAGCTAAAGACTTATTCAAAAACTAGTATCTCTTGATCCACCCTATATTTGGATTTAAGTATTAAACAAAATTTGTTTGTTTGGTCCTAGAGTAGGTTTAAAATTTTTAATAAAGTTATATAAAATTGAAAAGGGTCTGGAAATCCAAGAAGACAGTCATACTTCAGTTTTGTCAAATTTTCAAACATGTTAATTTAACAACTCAGTAATATAAACTGAATCTTTAGGCCAAACACTGATTTTTAAAACAAAAATCACATTTTTTAGTAAGGGTTTGCAAGAGCATTTCTGGGTTGACCAGAATTGGAGTTTTTGGGAATCACTGGTGATTCCAGTAATTGGAGAGATCGAGTTCCTCTCTGATGATAGTGGGATGTATGGAGAGTTGGGGAAAAATAGCTGGAAGGTGGTCAGGCCTCGGTAGTGGCAGCGGCGAGCAAAGTATGTTTTTAAACCTAGTTTGGGGTGGTCGGGAAATTAGTCTCGTTCGTCGTCGTCAGGCGATCGAGTGCAATGAGGTTTCGTGAGGAGGAAGCTCGATCGTAGTTGAGTTCATGGTCGGAGCAGTTGACCATCAGGTGTCGGGGTTGCGTGAATGCGATGATATCAGGGTTCGACTTTGTTCCAGTTTTTGGGTTGAAGCTTGATTCTTGGTTTTTGAGATTTGGTCGAAGTTGGATGAACGGAAATGGATGTGGGTAGGAACGTCGACTTGTTCGACGACGTGGGGTAGGCTGGAGATGAACGTCGGCGAAGTACACGTGCATGTGCACGTTTGAGATCTGGAGAACCGGGTTTGACAGGAGAATGCTCTCGGGGTTGATTCGAGTAATTCGAGTATTTTACTCGAAGGGATTCAGGATTGACTCGAAGTAAATAAAGTTTGGCTCGAGGGCAAAGTGTTAATGTCTTGGTCATTTATTTTGGTGACAGGTTTACCTCCTTGTCAGTTTAAATTTTTTTACAGTAATTTTAAATTATTAAGCAAGGATTTAAAATATGTTTAAATCAAAATCTGAATATAGATTACAGTTAAATATAAATCTTAGCTGGAATGAATAAAGTTTTTCCCTTAGTCAAATTGTTTTAATAATTTAAAAGTATTTAAGAAGTAAAGTATATTCATAAGAATCTGAATTTAAAATGGAATTTAAAAATATAAGGAAGAATTTAAAAATCCAGTTTAATCAAAAATTTAAATCTGAATTCAAATTGAATTTGAATCTTAGGTTTTGAAAATAAATAAAGTATATAACTTTAAATAATGTAAATAAGTTTAAAAGTAAAGTATACTTTAATGATTTGAAAATTTAAAAGGAATTTAGTTTAAAATCTGTAAATTGGAATTTAGTGATTGGATTCATTAAATTAATAAGTTAATTAAAATGGATTGATAAATTTAATTGATAACTGGATTTATTAAGTAATTATGAGTTTTAAACTCATGAATTAAGTTTTAAGTAAATTAATTAGGAATAATTAATTTGGAGTTAAAGATCATTAATTTGATAAGGTTAGACTTTAAATTAGTGATTAAATGTTAATTAATAAGGTAATTAAAGGTTAATTAAGTTACGGTTAAAAACTTAAATTAATTAATATGTGGTTAAGGATAAATTAAATTGTAATTAATATTGATTAATTAAGGTTAATTTCTTAAGAAAGGAAATTAAGAATTGTAAATAGTTAATTAATGTCCTTAACTTAAGACTATTAAATAATTGATATATTAATGTGATTTATTTTAGTAATTAATTAGATAAATTAATTAAAGATAAACATTTATGAAAATGTTTAAGTGTAATTACTAAATGAAAGTAATTAAGAAATTAATTACTTAATATGATTAATTGAGTTAAATATGATTTGTTTAAGTTGATTAATTTAGTTTAATTGATTTAAATTAATCATAGGATGATTTGATAAGTATAATTACTTAAATGTAATTAATGAAGTATAATTACTTAATGAAGTAATTAATGATAATTACTGTATGTATTTTTTTTTGAAAGGCAAGCAGGGTTGAATGGACCCTTACCATATTTATTAAAACAGGAAACAAAAACAAGAAAAACAAGTGAGCACTAACAAACTAGTACATACAGGGTTGAATTACTGTATGTAATTGGTTGGAGATGATTTGAGTATGATAGTGATTTGGATTAAATTGCTTTGTGAAATTAATTAACCAAGATTTATAGTTTATTCATAAGTAATTAACCTGGTATAACTTAATTATAATCAGATATAAATTGACCTTACTTATGAATGTTTGAATGGTATTGAATGTTGAATTGTTTGATATCCCTGATATATGATGCTTTGTGATACACCCTGATTTATGTTGTGATAAGTTATCTGTGATGTAATTTATTATCTGTGATATTTATATATCTGTGATCTGTGCATGAACGATAAGCGTTATGGTTATATCGCTTATCAACTATATTCTATATTTTGATATGTGATGATTCATTGTGTTGCACTATTGTGTGAAACCCCTGGACTACACCTTTACACACACAAATATGGATTTTACGTGGAAATCGGTTAAGTCACAGATGATTTAAATTTAATATTTTTGAAATTGAAATTTTAATTTCAATTGATTTTGAAAATGGATTTGGGTTAATTGTTAAAGCTTTTGAAATGGAATTTCAAAGATTAAAGTTATTTTGAATAACTTAATCGAGTTTAGATAATGTAAATAATTTGATTTAAATTTGAATTCAAGTTTGAAATTGATTCCTATGATTTGAATAACTTGGTAAAATTTTGATTAAAGATGATATAAATGTGTTTATATGAACTTAAACCATTTTAAAAGTATAATTTTGAGAATTCGGATTTAACCCAAAGACTTTAACTCGTATGAATGAATCAGATTTTTTGAAATGAAACTGTTTGTTTTAAAAAGAATAAAAGCTTTCATATAGATAAGAAATGAAATTCCAATTTAATTAAAGGAAATTCAAGTTTGAATTGAAAAATGGTTTTTCAAGTTATGAATGAATTCTTTTTGAAAGCTATGAATTAAATCTGTTTATTTTTAACAGATTTAAAATGATGATTTATTTAAGCCATTTGAAATGAAATTGTTTTGAAAGCTATAAGTTAAATCTTTGTTTTAAAGATTTAACGAGTTAATCCAATTGAAGTGGAAATTAATTTGGAAAATCTATGAATAAATCTTTTGTTTAAAGATTAAAGTGGAAACTGTTTAAACCGTTGAAGGTTGTTAAAATAAATCTTTTTGTTTAAAGATTTCAAAATGGTAATTTGTTAAACCATTTGGAAGAAAAGTTTTGGGAAGTAAATTGTGACTTAATTGAAATCCCATTATCCATTTGTTTTTGAATATTACACTCACTATTCGGTTCAGCCAGGAGAGGACCTTTGTGTCATATAACCCATTCTGAATAGTGACACGTCGTATATGGATGGCATTTGAAGACCGGTGGTGAAGACCGGATATTTTCGAAAATGAAAGGACAACCTATCGAATGTCTCTGCACCGAGTTGCTCCGGTATAGAGATTTATATCACTCTTTTTGTGATGGGAAGTCCGGACGTGATTGGAAATTATCCGGATTTGCAAGGGCTTCGTAAGAAGTGCCTTCGGTTCTGTTCGATCCCGGAACAGACTTGTATGGTTACGTGTCTGACATTACACTTTGAGATATAAAGCAGATTTCTTTCAAATACATTTCTGTTGGTGGCGGAGAATTTATTCTCTTAGCTTAACACCCTTCTCTGAGACGTACGAGCTTAGAGGTTATGTAGTTGAAGTTATCAGCGATATATCCCAATTTGGTAATGTGACATGCTGAGTGTTGCTGTGTGCTGATCAGTGTTTGATCATTTGTGATATGATCATTTGTTTGATCTTATATCTTTGTGATCATTTCTTTGATCATCTGTTGACCCAAAGCGTGGCTTTTTGAAAAAGCGTAGCTTTGTGGACGAGACTTCGTCAGGGCCTCACAACCCGGAAATGGTCGAAACAGGAATGTTGCGGCAAGGTTATGAGGGTCGCGCCCTTTAGGGTATGTCATTTCCTTCTGGAAAGGGGTGGTGTCATGGTATGGAGCCCAGATACTTACTCATGTGGATACACTTATTTATTATGTGTGATGTTGGATACTGAGCGCTCGGATAAAGGTCCCAAAGGACCGGGGATGGCATATTCGTGAGTTACCTGTTACAGGGGTAACCCGGCCTTGTTTGGCAGAGAGCAGTTTGTCTCTCGAAGCGTCCCACCAGAGGCATTTCCTTTGTGGCATAGGAAGTTCCTTAGCCTGACCATTTGTTGGAAATCCATCTTCCAAATACGAACTTTGTACGGTTTTAGTTGTAGAACCTGCCATCTAATATGGTAGCTATAGTAGGCATAATATAATGGTACCTATGCTGGCTAAGATTTATATTCTACTTTTCGAAATGATTTCTGCACTAGTAATAATATCAAAATGATTTGATTTTGCGTAGTAAGCATCTTTGACTATCATAAGGAGAAATCTCCTCCAATTCTGCGGTTGCATTGTGTGTGTGGCGGGAGGTCTTATGGTAGTTTCATTTTCCAAAAGCATTAACCGATTTAATTTTAAATCGATCGTTTATTGCCGTAACTCGCACAGATGATCGAATTAGCTTCCGAAACACGTTCCATTGTGTTCGGAATGCGGGTAAAACATTACGAACGCCAGGCGGCACGTCTCGTTTGGAGTTTGTTTGAAAAAGCTTGAATTTTGGAAAATATTATTTTAATAATATTCTATACGTATATTCACGTTCACACCAGAAAACCCTAGCTATTTGCTCCAGCCGCCGTTCTATTGATTAATGGCCGAGGCTCTTCCATCTTTCTCCTCCAATTCTCTTCAAATCCGTAAACAATTAGCACAAATCTTCAACTGCAAAGTTCTAGAGCTCGAAGCGATCTACAGATCCAACAATGGAATTGCGTTCGTTCGTCGTGTGGAGGTCAGGGGGTCGCCGCGTTCTCCGGCTGTTCGTGCACGTGGATCGAGAAGCAGGGGCAACCGAGTTTGGTGAGACTCTGGTCGAAGGTGGAGGGGGGTCGTAGCTTTGGAATAGAGGTCTCTGATCGTGTTCTGGAGCGTCGTGGTGGTCGCGACCATCGTGGGTTGAACGGCAGCGTTGGGTTCATTCGATCGGCAGGGAACGAGAGGGAGGGAGGAAGCATCTCGCGGCCTAGATTTGAGAATTTGAAATGGACGGCCACGATTCGTTGGTAAAGAAAAGATGTAAATTTAATTATATAAATTGTATGCAAACTTTAAAATTGTATAACTCCTTCATTCGTTATCAGAATCGGACGAAACTGGCGATGTTGGAATCGCAGCGACGAGAGCTACGCTGCAGTGCAGATCCGGAACTATTTCGAGCTCGTTAAATTTTTGGTTAAATCGAACGTGCTCGATTTAATTTAAAATTTAAACGATTGGCAACGAAAACTCAAGGTGAGTGTTTTACGCTCACAATGTACTGAATATCTTTTGGTTGTTAAATTTGACATTATGAAGTGATATGAATTTATTTGTCGTTGTTTGATAAAAATTTAATTGTCATATAGATTGTCGTGTGAATTCACCATTGAAAATTTAAATTGACAGTAAATTGAATTAGGATTTAATTGAAATCAAATTTCCCGATATTGATAACTATGAAATTGCCGTGAATTGTATTGACTATTGGATGATTTATTTCGATGGATGCTATTGGTTGATATTTAAATGTTTGGATGTTTATTTGCTTATATATATCCTGTTATACATGCACATGACACTGTGATTGGTTTAAGTAATATATATTCATCCCTGACATTTAATTGAAATAACTAACCACTTGGCCATAGGTTAGAGAATTATATACGGACACCGGGTTGGTTAAATTAAATGATTTTAAAGTTGTTTTGAAATTATTTAAATGAATTGATTTTAAGAATAAAATCCAATTTATGGAAATTGAATTATTTTGAATTGAAGCTCGAGATGTTGGAATTTAAACTTGGTAAATGAAATTGCTTAATTATTCGAAGTTTAGATTTTTAAGAAAAAAAAATCGAAATACGGCGTAAATTTTCGAAAGTTGATTGGTTTTAAAAGATTGGACTTTTAATCGAATTCTGAATATTTCTAAGAAATTTATATGAAATGATATTTTAAGTTGAGTTTGGAATTGAAAATTGATTTGAAATTGAGATTTAATTAATTTGGAATTTAATTGAAATTCAAAGAAATTTGTGAATTGGACTAAATTGAAACTATTGAATTAAATTTGAAGATAAAATTGATTTGAATAGGATTTGAACTAAAATTGATTTGGAATGTAATACTTAAATGAATTCTTGAAATCCGAATATTAATCTAAGTTTATTAAATGGGAATTGTTCTAGAAATTAAGTAAACTACTTAATACGGATGTTTAATTTGAAGTATATTCTAATTTGAATACGAAATGGTTTTAAAGCGAATCTTATATTTTTATATAAATATATGAGCTATTTTGAAATGTGAAATATTTAAAGTTTCGAAATATATTGGAAGTGAAATTGTTTATTTTGTGGTTCAAATATGTATTTGAAATTGATAATTTGAAATGGTTTATTGAGAAGCTGAATCGAGTTGAAATTGATGATTTGAAATTGGATTAAATTTTAAATTTTGGAATTCGAGTTTATGTGAATCGTTTTGTGAAAAGTAAGGCGAAAATGATTTTTGAAATGAAATCGTATATTTTGAGTAGATATAATGATTTTGAAATCGAAATGAGATATTGAGGCGAAAATGATTTTTGAAATGAAATTGTATACTTTGAGTAGATATGATGATTTTGAAATGGATTTGATTTTGAAGCGAATATGATATTTTGATATCAATTATGAATCGATTTGAAATGTAAAAGAGCCATCGGTGTAATAATACGTAGTTATTAAAGAGACCGGGATCGGATATGGACATACTCTCTGTCGATACCGAAAACCACTTTAATAACTAGTATACGCGGAGTGTTGATCCAGAACGAAGTGGATGGTTTTGGTGAACGCGTTGATTTGAAGAAAGAGAACGATTTTGGATGACCCCTGACATGACTAAAACAGGAGCCGCGTCGGGCCATTGAGGATCGCCATCTCTAGCGGACACACTCCTTCGTTACCATGTCTATTACTTTTGTGATTCGATTTGGGTGCACCCCTCGATTTTGGGAGTGTTGTTTCGCGGTGTTGGGGTAGTAGCTGCTATGCCCAACATCAGTCCGGATCACGCAACTACTAGTATCCTAGTTGGTATTGCCTCATGTACCTTGTCATACTGATTATCCTATTCGCGACCACTACGATTTTGATTTGTACCTTTAGTTTGTGGATTGCCCTCTGGTGACTTCCGGTTTTGGGGAAACTACGGTCTTGTATATGCTCTTGGGAATATAAACTATGTTAAAGGTGGAATGGGCCATGGCTTAACGCTATTTTAATACTTTTACTTTAATGTAGACATATTATAATAGCGTATTGTACTACATAGTAGATAGTTTAACGGATCCTTGAGAGATGGAAAAATCCCGTAACATCTCTTAAGTTATTGCACTCACGTTGACACTGGATAGAAGATGTCAAACCCCGTAAACATCTCTGATGCCGTCACACTCATATTTTCTTATTCGATTTGACTTACATGAGATATTTTAGTCCTGACTCGAGTGTTTTGTCTTTTCATTACGCTCGGGCCAGCCTGAGCATTTCAGATAAGGTTGAAGATCTATTCTGGAGGACGAAGACAGAGTTTGGTATTACATCATTTGTATTCTACTACCATATTATTTTTCCGCTGCATTATTGTATTATCTCTGATATGTATGTAACTCTGATTTATGATGTATAATAATAATCAAATTTATTTATTTAACAGCTTCATGAACTGTTATTTTATTATTATATCTTGTTCCTTCCGCTGCGAGATTCTGAGTTTGTTTCTGTTCTTTCTTTTCTTTTCTTATTTAACCCCAATAACCATCTGCCATTTTGGATTGTTTGAGTTGGACATGTGTGTATGTTTTGTCGACTTGAACGGTCAAAAATGGCGGGTCGTTACATATATGCAAATATAACTTTTATATATGCATTAAAATAATTACCAACAAAATTCAAAACTTCAAATAAATTAACAATAATTAATATTCTATAAATATTAATTAATTTAATTAGTTTGCAACATTTTACAAACTAATTAAATTGTGTGGTTTTCGGAGAAATCACAAATGCGGTTGCGCGACTCAGAGATGTGAATTCAATCAGCGATTACAATTCAAATATTAATGTTCACACGTCACTTATCAGGTGGTATGGCAGTATGGCTGAATTCATCCCTTACAGGTCTTTACGGTAAAATCAAATTTCACAAACACTTAAGCGGCACCTTTTAGTGACAATTATTTATACCAATTCTCTTCTTCAAAATTATATCACTTTGGATTTATGGAATTTGGTGATGGTCAAAATTCCAATATCATCCACATTCAACTTTATAGTCCAAAAACAAAGTCCTTGGTTCAATAATAACAATTACTATTAATCAAAATGCTCCAGCCAGAGACTTTGACTTTGAATTGACCATGATACTAACCCCATATAACTGAGGATACGAATCCTCTCTTTGATAGTGCATCACTTCCAATATTTCCACTCAACCCAATTATATTCACTCGATGGAACTCCATGCCATGATTTGACTATAATCAAAGTGGAGCTTTCATATTGAAGATACATAGTATTCTCAAGTTGAGAGAACTGTGTAAATCAGTTACATCGATATTTTCTGTTTGACTTTAGTTATATTAACCAATAGAAAACTATCGAGTGGTTCGTTCCATGGTTATCCAATAACTATCAATACGTAACCCCTATATGCCCCCAGTAGTCATGAGTAATACACTTCCCAACATTTATAGAGTGTTACATACTCTAGTCTTAATGGATACATCGATATCCAGTCTCGATGCATCTTGACTAGGAACATTTAAAATGACATGTTTATTTTATTGTGATAAATTACTCACGATTACAACACTTTGTAACTACTATCAAAAAAGTATATTTATGGATTTTCTATTAAATATACTTTTAATCAAATTAGTTAATTAATATAACCACATTATATCAAGTAAATAATAGAAAGAAACACCTTTATTATGAACAAGATTGTTCAACGAGTTAGATATATGTAACAAATTACATAATTTCCCTTAGAGGATACCCCTAACTCTATCAACAAGTCCATAAGTCCACAATAAGATTTTTATTTTATTTTATTTGTTATTTAACTTTAATAATGACAAAATGTCAATAATTGAACAAGTTGATTTTAATCAAAACCCGAAAGGTATGCACACATTAAATTGTAAATTGGGAGGACTTTATCAATGAAGTATTCTCTATATCTTTTTTCATAACAAGGGATGGACTATAGTTTTTTGAATAATGTTTAGTGTTAGTGTTCCAATTAAAATATCACTACAATTATACTCACATTAGTAGTACCAAAACAAGGCAGTGCAAGATAACTATTTAATTGGAAATACAAAGATACTTAATAGGTTGGATGCAACTTTGGTCCATGATATTTAACATCATACACACTCACTCACACACACACACACAAATATGGATGAGGTATTAATATCATTATAAGGAATTTATGACTTATGTTCCAAATTAGAAGCCTTGCTTGGCAATTTGGATAAATTTCTTTAGAGTAACAATTACAAAAGGAGGAGATGATCATGGGCTTCACAAATTAATTTATCTATACATGTTCATGTGCTTGGAATTCAAAACGAAATATACTTATTGCCTAACACATATTTTATGAATTAATCATATTTACCATACATTTTGAGTAAGCTAATTAAAGCTAAATGTCACTAAACCGATCTCTCTTGTTTTTTGACTGTTCATGAGGATGTTAAGTTTGATATTTGTGTGCATACGTTTTCATGCGTATGTTAGTCATTCAAAGAAAGGTTAATACTTGATTGAATTACTTACACATATGTTGTGGTAAATATGTGACGATTGTAAGTTTTTTTTACAAGTGAATAGTCAATCATTCCAAAGGAACATTGTTATTCAATTTGAAGTTATTTTCACCATTTAATTAGTACAACATGGATACCATTTGTGATTAACATTAGTGTTCAAAGAGTTAATAGTTTTGCTAGGTATCTTAAGAGGAGACTTGCTAGTAATTAAATTTACTACGGTTGGCTTTTATTGTGAGCATACTCGGTTAATTCTTTTTTTATTTTCGACTAATTTTACTATGATATCAACTAATTTTAACTACATTCTCATTACTATAAGGATTAGTAAAAGAATATGTTGTTTCTTCCTGACTGTGCGGATCTTGCATTTAGGAGGATCACCCCATCCCTATCATAGTTTAATGTTCTTATAATGTTATGAAGAATGTTGAGAGATAGAATAGTCTAAACTACAAGAGTCAAAGGATCATAAATTACAATATTTCAGAGGGTTTCAAAGGTTTGGCATCCATAAGGATAACCAATTTTAAAGAGTTCTTTATTGAGATTGGAAAGTGTTTTGCTAAAATCGACAAGTGGAAACAAGCACTCTTTGTAGTGCTTGATTCTATAAAGCATCGAAGTAAAGCAAACACAATTTACTATAATGAAATTTCTAATATCGCTTCAAAATCAAGTGCTTAAGTTTGATTTTTCTATATTCTCGTTGTTCTCAGTATAAATAGTCTAAGCTAATTATTATTTTTTAAGGAAAAAAAATAAGATCTTAATGAGCTTACTTTGTACTACATCTGAGAAGAAGAGAGACTAAAGCATGATAAGACAGAAAGTTACCATTTAACACACATTGTAAATAAAAAAGGATAAATAAGTTGTTAAGGGTCAAGCATAAAAAACAACGTAAGATGTTGATAGTAGTTTCTTTTACGATATACAAGAATATAAAAAAGTGTTATTTGAACCACCAAAATTGAACGATGCTTAATGATGCATCTATATGAATAATGAAAAGTAGTGAAAGTGAAGTTTATTAGGCATCTTAAATTGTTATCGACAACATAAGTATTTTTGTTGGTTTTATTTGTATTATGTATAAGACTAAATTTTGTTTTATTTATAAATTAAAAAAATGGTGATTATTGTTTATTTTGAAATAAAAAGTTAATTCACCAGTAGATTCAAACATAGTTGGGGTTAAATCCATTAATGTCTATAATAACTTAGGGTGCTCTCATAGGGTGTTATTTGCCTCGTTACAAGGTTAGATGCTTAAATTGCACCAGACACGTTTGATGCAGTAATGAGGCAACTATTGAGCAATTCCGGTTAAGTTGGCATGGAGAAATTACTCCGTTAGTGTCGGATGCATCTGATGTAGGTGAAATATTTCTATCGACCACATTTCTACCATTGGCATCGAAATCAACATTTGATGACCATGGTGAGGCAAGTAGAAAATTGTGTGCCCTAGCTCCAATGATGAATTATCAGAGGGAGTCTACCATCTAATAGCTCGAATCAATAGGCACGGAAGGAGAAATCTCTTGTTTACACCACTTTAGGTCAATATAGACATGTTTCAATACCTGAATACATCTGAAATGATACGTATTTCATCTTGCCACAAATCAATATATACGAGTTCTAGAATTGAATAACTCAAATATCAGGAACACGTATAAGTAAATGAAGACTTATGTATCGATATCACATCGGAAATGGTAATATATGTGTGGTGTGTCTATATATATAGGTCTAATGCATGGACTACTCAAAAAAAACCATATATAACTTGGTAGACTATGTATACAATCCAAAAAATGCCAACTTCAAATGCCTATGTAATGACTCTTCCTGAAACCCATGTTCAACCATGTCCACGACTACTTGAATAGTCCCATCTCCATCATACCTCTAAATATACTAAATAGGGCTACATATCTTGGCTTCCAATTAATAGTTGTCAAACTCAGACTTAGTAATATTCCATTTTCCTATGGACTGCTCAGTAACAAAACATACTAATGTCCCATCGGTAGATATTCTTAAAACACAACACCTCAGTCCGACCTAAGGCGTTGTCATATACTTAACAAATCTCCAATCAGGCTAGAAATCTAGCTGTTAGTATAATAGTACAGCAATAATTCCATACAAGTGTGGTGTAGGGTATAAACACGTAACTTATTAATCTAACACATTGATGTCACTCACACACTACAAATTCCCACTCATAATGTATCAAAATTATTTTAACACATGTGCCACGGCTCTATTCATCATAACTCATAGCTGCAACTATAGTCAACAAGGATGTCACAATTTCTCCATATTTTATGGGTTTATTTTGTTGGATACATTCAAATTATCATTACAAAAGAATCATTTTACGAAGTCGGCATTTCTAGTTATACTTAAGAGAAAGCTAAATCATCTTCTCGTACCTACGTAAAGGCTAAATTATCACCTCGTCAGTGAGTCGCAATAGGACATCACGTTGATAAATTCCTCAATGGATTTATCCTCTACATAGACTATCTTCCCTCACAAGTCATCATGGTCTTTTGCACCCATCTAGTCAGTTATGGTTAGCCCCTACATGATCCCTTATTTGTCATATCCTTTAGATATTTGGAGATGTGATAAATCTTCCTTCTATTGTTGTCCACTTCATTATATCTCCATATGGTGGCACCACTTCTCCTCGTTTGCATTTTACCTCCAACAATATTCAATATCATCAATAACTTCATATGTCCTAGAAAAAAAATCGTTTGGACATTATGACGATGGATAAGATCGTTAAGATTCAGGTTACAATCCTCAAACCAGTCCGTTAGGATGAAAACTAGAAGTCTAGTAGTCAATACCTCATACTGTTCTTGTCAAATATTAAGTTTAAACTTTTAGAAACATCTGGCTTCTAAAAACATCATTATTCCCAATGATGATGTTATATCCAAAATAAATGTCATGTATATTCAATTTAATTATCAAGAAATAGTGCATTAGTACGTTTAATTTGAAACACGACAATTCAACTATACATACCAATATTACTGGGATAAAATAAAATTGCATTAATGTATATATCATGGATGAATTACATGATATAATCATATACTTGCATTTTTAGAATCAAATAAGTATTTAGAACCATCCAAATTTATCAAACATCCAATTTATCCATTTAAACTTGCATTTTATTTATATCTAGCAATGCATTGTATACTTAACTATATTTCACATATTATTTCAAGCCTAGTATTATTTAACTGAGCAAGCTTCAACTACCGTAACATGAGTATAATAGTAAAGTGTGGGTAAACCAAACAATCAATAACCGGAATCAAACTCAAGCAAATGTGTTATTTACCCTATTGAAATTTATTTATTTATACAAAGCATACTCATGATTTCCAAAATGTATAATTGTATACTTATTTATTCTTCTTTAAAATCATGTTATAAATCTTTTTAAAGTTAACCAAGTATTATACAATATCATTTAGTAATCAAATCAAAGTCATGTACTTGTATATTAAATGAATTCCAAATTTGTTCATAAAAGTACTTTCAATAGTATATCAAACCATTCTCCAAAATTCTTGTTTATAGAAAAGCTTGTGTTAGTGAAAAATTTCATCTCACAACACCAAATTGTCTATGGAATAATTGTGGAGCTAATCATTTCCATAATTAAGATTCAATAAATTTAAGTGATAATAAATTTGCCTTAAGTCAGTAATTGCGTTGCTGTTTTCTTACACAGTTATAAAGTTGCATTTTAACTGCATGTTAAAATGTCATTTCCAACTTTTAATCCACGCAAATAGCATCTACTTGAAACAGAAAGTAAGTAAGTATATATAATAAAAGTAAAGGACACAGGAATTTATGTGGTATGGATTTCACAAAATCCTACATCAACAGATCAAATCTTTGTTTATTTCTTCTTCTCGTACAAAGGTTTTGATGGTAGGAAAAGCGTACAAGAATATTTTGCCTATTTTTCAAAGAATTAATCAAAAGGTCCCTTTCTCAGCTATAGTACTCTGCTAAAGTACTAATTTAAAGTCAGGTGGATTGTTAATTTCTTCTTTCAGCTATTTCTTCACTACCATCTAATTTTCTCACATTTCATTCACCCCCCTAATTGGTTTATGCTTTGAATGTTGGTTAGGTTGAAGGGATTCAGCGATTTCAATTAAGTGGGAATATTTTCAATGGAGACAAAAGTTTTCGAACTTGAATTCTTAGGCGGGAGATTTGAACATAGGAAGTGTTGAAGGTTGGCTATAGTGTTGGTCTAAGAGATGTCCCTTTCTTGCCATGCACTCCTTAATTAGCATTACTCGAGGTGTTTCGATCTAGGGTTAAGCTGACGTGTTAGGTAGGAAAGGTAGTTCTCTTTGTATTAGATTGAGCTTTTTATGTAGGATTTAGGTGTGTTCTTATGAAGTTTCGACACTCATTAAATTAGTGGAGATGACCTTCTAGGATTGCTGCGCCACCATTGGATAGAGCTTTCGAGGTTGCCTTTTTGAAATTGGGATGATGTCTTTATGAAACATATGATTTGTACTCTTAGATTGCAATGTAGTATTTAGAGAACATATTAGCTTTACCTTTCCGAATTATTTTTCTTTCCGGTTTTGACTCCTTGGTTGTACCTTTTATTATTACTATCTTTTCCAAATTGCACGACTTCCTTATTTGCCTAAAGTACTTAGACTTATGTTGCATATATTATAAGGGAAAATGGGTGTAACATTTGGCCCCCAAGTCTGCACTAATGCACGTTAGTGTGGACTTCCAATGCTCCTGTGCTTGTACCTATTTTTCTCATTGTCTAATCATGCATTTCACAATTAATGCTACGTTTACATGCACCTCCTAATAATTGGCAGTTTTTCTACATGTTATACGTACGAATCATTTCTTCTGGAAATCTTTCTTGTTTCTTTTGCGTATTTCAACTTGTCATTATTTAAAATCAAACGACTATCGATTTTTGTGTTGTTTAAGTTCTAAAGCTAGGATCTCTTGTCCCAAGGGTTATATGAAGCTCTTTCGCTTTCTTCCTTTTCTTTTTTACTTGCTTGAAAATTTTGACCTTCTCCCTTTCAGCGATTTTCTTCACCTCTGTGATGCTTTATTAGTGCCTAGCTTGTGACTTATCAAGACTTGTAAATTAAAAAAAAATATTTAGGTTTTATTCTCACATCTTATCTATCCTTTTATTCATCTTAGTTAAATAATCAAACGCATCAACATCCTAATGGTTTTTGGGGAAATACTTTTGCGTATCATCCCTTGAACCGAGATTCACGTGATTTTGCCCTCTCTTCTTTTTTGAATTGATTAATTGGTAATGATGGAGATTGATTTATTCATTGTTATTATTATTTCTCTAATATTACATGATTACACTCTCAACTTGGATCAACCTTTTTACAACATCTTCCCATCATTTTTCATCTTCTTCCCTTTTCACTTATTAGTTATTCATGGCTACTAATGGCCTTTCATCTGCTTTGGGCCAACATGCGGCTTCTTTTCTTGAATTAACATTGGGGATTTGTGAGGAAGGCCAAGCACAAGAGATCCTTGATCATTTTGGGTTACGTGGTTACACAATTAGGATTCCCACCTTGTTTAATTGCATTCACATGCCTTAGATGGTTTATTTCATTAACTGCAGAGCAAATCCATGATGGTCTCATGCCGTCCTAAAGGTATGGCTAACAATTTCTAACTTATCGTCAATTCAATTATCCCATGTTTCCTATTACCTTCTCACAGCCGTTGTCATTTTGTATGTTATGCATCTAACTACTCCCACCTGCCAGGAGTTGTTATTTTTGTATTCAATTCATTAGAACACTGTGTCAAGATGTAAATTATTTTATTACGTTCAGGCCTTGAAATCCATTTTCTCGCTCTCTCATCCTAGAACTCTATGATGGGTAGACCAGTTCTATTATATCTCTAATCGTGACAACGTTATTCCCTTCTTTAGATTTCCTAGCACCGATCTTAGTTCTAATATTAAATTTCTAACTTATATATATATATATATATATATATATATGGAGCAGAATTTCTACTATCTTCCTCCTTTCTTTATTTTTCTTTTTATCTAAACATCCCAGCGACTTCACAATGGTGGAACGAGACTCGTTCCAAGTGTATAGAACTATGATTTTTAACCTTGACAAGGAAATCCATAAATGCTTTATTATCTTTACGGAGGCCTTACTATGTAGACATGGTTTTTTGAACTCGAACATCACTTCTCTCCCTCAACATTCATTTATGGCCATGTTGTTTCTGCTTCTGTTAGTATGTTTTAATGATTTTATGGTTGCACAATTACATTCACATTGTAGCATATTAGCATTTTTATATTTACTTGCTCAACATTTCCTTCCTTCTTAACAGTGTCTTGTTTATTCAGTGAGGGACCCTCTTAGTGTATTATTGATTGAATTTTCTTGGTACAATGTCCTACTTTATAAATGCTTTCAAACAATAGTTCATGGCAAATAAGAAAAGAAAACACATCCCTTTCGATAGCAGTAAGAAAGGCGAGCTACCTTGGGATGGCTCCAAACTCCCGCCCCTTTCTCCTTCCCAAGCCACCCCTGCCTTGACTGTATGTCCCCTTAATTGGTTTCAACTTCCCATTGTGTTTTTCATCTTCCGAAGGGAGTGCCATTCTTGACTTAGCCGAACGAATAGGGCGGCTGATGGTTGACCATGTCTCCACCTTCAATTTTGCTTCATTCTCTACATTGACCCTACCTACCCCAGATGTTCCTTCTAATAACATCTTCCAAAGCCTTCATGAAAGCATGTTCCACGTGAAGATCAAAACTCCCCTTTCTATTTTATTATTACATATTTATTTATGGTTTGTTATGATCGTTCATTTGCTTATGCTGGGTATGGTATGGCTATGCAGCTACAACAACGGGTCAAGATCGCAGGCCAGCTTTAGTGAGTTCTCTGGATAAGGCTGAAAATTATGAAATAAAGCTTGAGGAGCTCAAAAGGTAATACACCAAGCTAAAATCTCGTGTGTCGAGCTGAAGATGCTTTGAAAAAAATTTAAGGAGGCCCTCGCTAACACTAAGAAGATATCGACCAAAGTAGAGGAGAGGGAGAAACAATTAAAAGAGAAACTAGCCAGTCCATATAGATGTTATAAATATTTAACACCTGATTAGAGAATTCGTTAAGAAGAAAGAAGTCGTGATTCAAAGGATAGATACCCAGGACAACATAGCAGATCCATTCACCAAAGGCTTAGGTCGATCAGCTCTTGAGAAGCTAATTAAGGGGATGGGATTGAGATTCCATAATTGGCCCCAAGTTCAAGTGAGAGATTGATAAAGTTAGGTGTATGCCCTAGGGGCAATTCTGTAGTTTATTGTAAAATTTTACTCTGTAATCAATTCTCGTTCATAATAAAGATGTTTCTTCTTTTGGTTATATATTTGTATAATGTGTTATAAATGGTTAAATATTTAACTAAAATATATTTAAAAAATTCTATAAATGGTGTGTTTGTGATAGTAGTTATAAAGATTTGCAATCATGAGTATTATATCACAATGTTATGAAACACATCATTTTAAATGTTCCTAATCGAGATGCATCAAGATTGGATGTCTGTTTATCCGTTGAGAATAAAGAGTGTAACGCTATCCAAATGTTGGGCAGTGAATTACTCTACTAATAGTTATTGGATAACTATGGAACGACTCATTCGATAGTTTTCTGTTGGTTAATATAACTAAGGTTAGACATAAAATATCGACGTGACCGATTTGCACGGTTCACTCGACTTGAGAATACTGTGAATCTTTAATATGAAAGCTCCACTTTAATTATAGTCAAATCATGGCACAACATCCATGAAGTGACTATAGTTGGGTCGAGTGGAAGTATTGGAAGTGAAGCACTATTCAAGAGAGGATCCATCTCCTCGGTTATATGGGATTAGTATCACAGTTAACTCAAGTCAACCCAAGGTTAAAATCTCTGGCTAGAGTAGTTTGATTAATATTAATTGTTATTATTGAACCAAGGATTTTGTTTTTGGACAATAGGGTTGAATATGGACGATGTTGGAATTTTGATCATTACCAAATTCAATAAGTCCAAAGCGATATAGTTTTGACGAAGAGAATTGGTGTAAATAAATGTCACAACCGGGTAATGCTTAATAAAGTGAAATTGGATTTTTCCGAAGCTAACTAAGCAATAAATTTGGCCATAATGTCACATCGCCTGATAAGTGATGTGTGAACGTTAACATTTGAAAGTTCGATGTTAATCATTGACCGAATTAACACCCAAGAGTCACACAATGGAAATGATGAATTCTCTTTAAACCAAACGATTTAATTAGTTGGTGGTCGTTATAAATTAATTAAATTAATTAATATTTATGAAATATTAATTATAAAATTTGAATATGATTTAAGAAATATACATCATTATATATAATAGTTATAAAATACCGATCGATATTAGATGTCGATAATATATTAAATATAATTGTTTGTTTTTAATCTGGATTAAATGGACAAATCGCCTATGATGATTTGAGAGAGGAGTCGGTGGCTATGACATTGTTGGGGGCGGCTAAAATAAAGGATATTTGTTTGGGGATGTGCAGTTGAGATTAAGTGGGAATGATTATTAGATATTTTCCTTTATTCTCTCTTATTCAACTATTTTAAATAATGATCTCAAAACCTAATCACTTTAGTCTTTTGGTTGCCTATACCTTCTTCTTCTTGGCCAAAATCAACATCTCAAACAATCCAAAAAATCTCAAATCAAATTCAAGTTAAAACCCAGGCTATTTGATAGCAAAATGTCACTGATTCTAGACTAGCAATCTGACGAATCAAGGAACATCCAAAGGAAGAGAATTCACTATTTCAACGTGGACTTGAGGGAATTTGTAGCAAGTAATCTTTATGTATATGATAAATATATAATCATGCTATTATAATTTATTTATTACACATGTATATATATTTATATACATATCATTGTTGCTTAATTAGTTAGGTGAGATTTCTATCGGTAATGGTGTTGTCACAATAGAGATTGGTTATATGTAGAAAATTTAATGTTCATACTCATAATTTATCTATAATACGATATTTTATGTTAAAAAATAATTTAGTTTAATATTTTATTAATTAATATATATACATATTAATTTGTGAATTAATTCATATAAACAATTTGTTTTAAAGCATACATGTTTATACATACTATATAATATTAATCTAATATTTGTCGAATGCATGTTTATGTTTATTATGACTTATAAGAGCCGAAAATAACATTTATATTATTATTAGATATTAATTATCATTATTTAATCACTATAAGATTTAATAAATTTATATAAAATAAATAATGTTTTGAAATTCAATTTCATAATTTTAAAAATTAGTTCATCATATCAAAAGCTTTCATAAAAATTTAAAATTCTTTTAATTTATATTTATATTTTTAATTTTTATAATTATATTTTTAAAAATTAATTTTATTTAAAATTCGTCAAAGAAAGGCCTACGTCCACTTTGTAGTTTTATTGTTTATTTCTGATTTGGAGGCAGATGTTCTTTATTTTGTTAAAAGAATATAAGAAAAAATGGAACTACAGCCCAAGAAATCCCCAAAAATGAGCCCTACAACCTATTTATAGAGGTAGGGGGCCTAAAATATCTCTAGACCGTTGTGCATGAATTTGACCAATTCTCCAAAAATATTGGATGCCACCTCAACAGAAGCTGGAAGTTGGTACCAACCCCTAAGTGGGAGTCGGTGCCGATCCCCAAGATGTCCATATTTGGAGTCTTCAATCTCTTACTCTAAATCATCTTGTAGTCAACTTCTTGATAGTCGTTTGTACTTGTTTTAGCTTATTTCTGAGCTCGAATGATGGAGTTGAAGGAGAACAAAGTTGGAGTTTCAAGTGTCCATGGGGTTCGATGGAGAGATGCATCGAATCAACAAACCAATTTTGGAAATAGGCTTTTGGCACCGAGATAAGCATATAGGAAAAAGATGGGGTCCACCCAAGTTGTATCTGGGAGTCAGTACCATTCCCCAACGAGAGTTGGTATCGATCCCCAACATAGAGGATCCCGTTACCTTGTTGTCTTTGATGGCTTTGGCTTTGACTTCGTGGCTTTGTCCGTGCTTGGCTTCTGGACTCTTAGGCTATCTTTTCGGACTTTCCGCCTTGATAACTCCAAGTTCTATCTGTCGAGTTTGTCTGGATTCAACCCGGTTAAAAGGCAGGATAACACTTGCCCCTCCCCCAATTTACATCTCATTTCCAACGTATTGTGCATTGAATCGAGACAAGTTCAGGTTTCTGTGAAGGATTCCACTCTGTGCTTTGAATGGTCACTACCCTTTCGCGAATCGATTCCGTGAATTTTCATATCCATAATGATCCATTGCGTCATTCTACCAACATTCGGGACTATAAATCTGGAGTGTGATCCTATAATCTTCTATTCCAAGTCCAATGGTTTTAGGCTGATTCCGTTCATGGGTTGCCCAGATACAAGTCTAACTTCCCTTCAACTTTAGTTATCAAGTATTAGGTATATACACATGGCTCATCACACACGAATAGGCATTCACACATATACGCATATACCATACGTATGCTTATACATATTTTTCTAATTCACTGTTGTATAGATGTTCCAGCGATACCTAATGGAGGATCACTTTCGGATACCATTAATACTCTTATGGCAGTCCCAGCCGAGGATAGGTACATAGGGGGGATGGGGTATCTCGACATGCCCTAGTTAATTTTGAAAACTGATTTTTGTTTTCAAAAGAGATTTTCTTTCTAAAACTTGTCAAAAAAATTTCTGAAGTTTATAAACCATTTTGAATATAGTTTAAATTTACAAAAGAGATTAAAAAGCAATCTAAAAATATATAATCTATAATATAAAAGTAATATTAAAAACTAAGTGTAGAATATATTTTTGAGATTTAAAGCTTATAATATTAAAACCAGGAGATAGTTTAAAAACAAGAGATGATTTTGAAATCAAAATATAAAAGATAATAAAAATAGTTTAAGGCTAAAATATTTAAACTGAGAGAGATGACTTTAAAAAAATTAGGAAAAATATTTAAAATAAATCATTTTGAAAATTTCGTGGATTCCATTCTACTAGAGAAGGTCGTGGGTTCCATCCCACTATTAAAGTGAGAAGGTGGATTCCATTCCACAATTAAAATCTGAATAAAGATTTTAGTGCTATTATGAAGTTTTAACATAAATCTAGACACTATTACTTATCTTGATATCTTGAACTCTTGAACTCTTGTGTAACGACCCACCTTTTTGGATGGTTCAAATCGACAATAAACCACACATGTCAGGCTCAAACCATTCAACACGGAGGATTGTTAATGGGGTAAATAAGAAAAAAAGGACAACAAAACACAGAATCTCGCAGCGGAATGACAAAATATAATAATCAAACAAACAGTTCATGAAGCTGTTTTACAAATAACATTTAGTTACACTTTTACAATTCAAATCAGAGTTATACATACATCAGAAATAAAAAAATATGCAGCAGAACACAGAATGAAGTGGAATAATAAATAGCAATAATATACTAAATACTTGTCTTCGTCCTACAGAAAATAGTCTTCAATACACTGAAAAAGCTCAGACTGACCCGAGCGTAATGAAAAGACAAAACACTCGAGTCAGAACTAAAAGATCTTATGTAAGTCAGTCAAAATAAGTAAAATAGAAATATTAGTGCAATGGTTTCATAGATGTTACGGGATTTTCATCTCTTATCAAGTGTACAACGTGAATATAATTATTTAAAGGGTTTCAAATAATTCGAAATATCAATCTTAATCATCTAATTAAAACAAATCTGAAGTTTGAATTAACTTAAACCCTTCAAATAATTCAATTCCAAATAAAATCCAAATTCAAGAAATTATATGGGTATATGTCATTTCAACCTGTATCAAAAATCAACATTTCCAAATCAATGAAAACCACTCGGGTTTATCATTTCAACCCATAACGATTTCCCCTAATCTATAAGATCGTTCGGGTATTTTATCATTTCAACCCATAGGGATAACAGAGATATAGACATAAATAACATCCAATCATCCAAAATGTCAACCAATAACATCCATCCAATCACCCAAATATCAACAATTGAACATACAACACAATCATCATTGAAATCAACCAATAACTACCAACAATGTACTTGTTATCATTGATAGGTATTTAATTGGCAATTTAAATTTCAATATTAAATTAATTGGCAATTAAATTCAATAAAAGTCAGATTTAACTGGAATGACAATTTAAAATATACTAAACAACAACCAATCAATTTCTAATTACATCATAAATTCAATTTAACTAACATAAGAAAATCTAGGAGTTGTGAGTGTTCTCTCACCTTTCGTGGCTACGAAGGTGATGATAAAAATGGAGCAATATGGAGATTCCTAGGGAAGATCCAAATGCAAAGAAATCCAACAAAGCTTAGACACAAACACGAATCAATAAACAAGTTTCAACTACTTCCAACTTCCAAACAACCCAAGATCCAAACTACGGATAAACCTGAAACTAGGTCATCTTTAAGAAAATATTCGGACCAGAATATTACTGAATCTATAAAAGTGACTAACTAGAAAGTTGTTAAAAATTCTTTTCTCTCCACTTTCTTAATAAGAATCACTCATAAAGCTTCTGCCTTGAGGTAGTTATGGTCAAAACAAACAGAGGTGTTTTCTGAGTTGAAAATTTGAGCTCAAAAATACATTGAAAAGATTTGAGTTTTAGGCATAGAAAATTAATGAATTTGAAGAACTGATCTAAAAGTAAGTTGAGGCCACTGGAAAAATAAATGGTTTGAAAAACACAATCACATAATTTGGTTCATTCCTTAAGGAAATATAATTGATTCAATATGGGGTATTTTCGGCCAAAACTGGACCTGAGAAAGGACTTGAAAAATGAAGTTTTTGATATAGAAATATTCGAAATGGGAAGAAGGGTTCAACAAAAAAGTTGTTGCCATTGAATTTTTACACGGTTTCAAAAAAATATTTATTTGATTTAGTGTATTTTAATGGAATATAGAAGCCATGGAAACAAGAAGAAGAAAGAGAGAAAATAGGGAAGGGGAAAAGAAGGGAAAAATGAGATAGAAGAGGAGAGGGAAGGTGGAAGGAGATGGCCTTGGAGATGGTGAAGAGGGCGGCGACTATAGGAGAGGAGAAAGGCTTGAAGGAGAGGAGGGAAGGTGTTTTTATTTGTGAGGTTTTTGGAGTTTTAGATCTAGAGTTCTCTATAGATTTTGAGGAGAAAGAAGAAGTGTGCAGAGAAAGTTTCTCAAGAGAAAAATTATGTACGTAAATGTTATCAGATAAGAAACATAAGGTCGTAGGCAAAGGAATGGTCACATGACTGACTAGAGTCTCTTGGTTAAGGAAGGCCTATTAGACCAAACAAACCCAATATGCCTTAGCCAAATAAAACACAACTAAACACTATGAATTCATGTTAATTTTTCACAGTAATTCAAATTTTTAGAGCAATAGGAATTTGATTTTGACCAAACAAAAAGTGGAGGGAAGATTAGAATTCAGTCTAGTATCATATAAAAAGAATAAAATTTTAAAATTTAAATTTAAAATTTTCAACCAAAAGTCAATCTTTGACCAAGTTTGACCAAAATTTGAAATTTCACAAAAATTTTATCTATTAAATTTGGTCAAATAAACACTCAATATCACAAATTCAATTTTTTAATTTAATTTTTATTTAAATTCAAAATACTGCCATTTTAAAGTTGTTAAAAGTTACGGATCGTTACACTTTATCTTAATTAAAAGATGTAATATCAATTAATGCAATATTAATTTGTTTCCCCTTATCATATTTAAAAGGTTAAATGCCATTAACTACGCATCCAATTCTCATCCAATTACATTCAAACCTATGTTATTATCCTTATTATTCAATCAACAATACCATATGAATTATATTAACATAAGTTTACATTTTATTACATTCATTATTTTACCGTTAACATCTTTTACCATATTAACTGCAATAATTAATTACATAAATTTTCAATGATTTCCAAATTAACTCCAAACATATTAAATAACGAGATGATAAATTAACAATTGTTACCTTTAAGTAATTTAATCATATTTATAAGTTTATTATCTACAACAAATGTTATGACTACTTACACATCACTGATTATATTCAATTTCAATTAACAACATATAATTCCAACATTCAATTGCCTTAATTCCATTAATTACCCATTTAATATTCAAATGGACAAATTAATGAGAAGATAATTACGACCATCATTTATAATAATAGTTCATATCCATTATCTTATCATTTACAACCAAGGGTTAGAAAGAAATGATTTTATATTCTATATTAACCTATTCCAATCAATTACATATAATCTCATCATTAAATGCATCATTTAATTTATTTCATTATTTACAATTATAACCAAATAACCTTACAATTATATCCATTGATTGAAATTGGATTAAAATGGTTATCAATTACATTAAATCAACATCACTATATTACATTCTAATTGTTTTATCATTACAAATCATAAATTTTAATTTCTTACAATATTAATATTTCAAAATCTTATTAAATTTAATATTTTATTTACCGAGAAATACGGTTCATTACTATATATAAACAATTAACATAACTAACTAAATATTTTAATAAAATATACTAATTAATATAACTAAGGGATTAATATATTTTATTCAAAGTATTCAATTTATAAACAATTAACATAACTAAGTATTTTAAATAAAATATACTAATTAATAAACAATCAAACCTTCATATTCAAGTTTACTAAAGTCTGAAAAAATATTTTCACTTCCACAAAAATTTTCTAAGTCTAAAATTTACGGAAAATTTCGGCAGAGTCTCCTTTGTACGGAGAGGTCCGAAAAATAATAATAATATCAATAATAACCATATATATATATATCATATTTTAAAATAAAATATCTCAATCACGGGAAAATAATATAATATCACTAGAAAACCGTAATCCGAAAACGTACCTATTTGTCCGACAAACAACGCTTATTTATGAAACCAAAAGCAGTAGCTATTGCTTCCATAAACCTGTATTTCACTTCTATAATCCAAAATATGTTAATAATTATGCCAAAAGAGAAATATTTAAGTTGTTCAATTTGCAACAAAAGCAAATCACTATAAAACATATACAAACCAACAATACAACCATTATATGCAACCACATAATCCATCATACATTCATAGCAACCAAAATCAATGGTTTGTTTAGTTCAGAAACTTTTAATCGTACAAGGGTGACGAATAAACTATCAAGTGTATCCTACGCTCAAAAGCCTTCGGTAATTACTCAATAGACTATCCATACAACCTTAAACAATTAGAATTATCCTTTCCAAACATCTCATAAGCCAAAACAGCGAAGAATTTCCACACATTATTTAAGTTTATTTAATTGGTTTTTTTTCACATCATTATTTACCTTTTTTTTTCTTTTTTTTCATTCATGCAATGTCTTTTTCTTTTTGTCATGTACTTACATAAATTATTTCAAAATATTAACTTACATTCATAACATTTCTTGTACATCAAAATTCTTATTTAGAAATAATTTCATTGAACACTTCTATTACTTAAGTTTTACTTATATAATATTCCATTACATATTCTATTAACATTTCAACTTATTAAACATTTCTGGTAAATTATATATATTAGGAATGTAATTGAATGTTACATAAGTTTTTGGTATTTTCCCTTGAAGAGAAAAGAAATATTTCAATATATTAAAAATTCAATTAAAACATTTAACCTAATTCACTTAGTAAGAATATAAGATATATTTAAAACATCTTCATAGCATTATGCAAGAATTTTCTAGAAAGTTTAAACAATGTTAGAAGTTTATATCAAAACATTAGGATAAGCCCCCTTTTTTATAATAAAGTTCCTTAAATCCGAAAATTTATTAGACTCATTATTTTAAAATAAGTAAAACCCTAGATTATTAAACTGAAACTAATAGTATGCTCAAATCTTACATTAAATATCCAAATCAAAGTATAAATTTCATATCTTCATAATAAATTTTACACACTTGTTTAAAATGAATATTCAAATCATGGAAAAACATTTATTATGGTTTAATACAAAAATTCAAATAGTGAATAAACCTATAATTTACTGTTAGTGCTTCGAAATCAAGTAAATATTTCAAACCATAGTTCCAAAATAGAGATTCAAATTTATTGGTTAAGTATATTACTATAAATAAAACTTCGCAAATCATTTTTTTTCATTTATATAATATCTTTAAATTATACATTCAAAGAAACTTATATAAATTTTACTTGAAATATTCATTTGAAAACTTCATTTGCAAATCAATCATCTTTAATGCTTAAATACTTTACGGAAAAATTTCATCTGTAAAATTTCTTGCTTCATTTATAAATAACACATAAATTTTTTTTAAATAACATCTTTATAAATATATGTAAACTATTTGAAAAAAATTATTCACATCATTACTTATATTTAAAAAGAAGTTATTGAAAACCTTAAATCCATTATTTATGAATTTTATTAGTTCTAAATCTCAAAATACTTTTAAACATCATTAATAAATCAATAATCATTAACTTTAAATATGTTTTATTTAATTAATAACTTCTCATAATATTTACAACACTAATAATTTACTACTAAACAATGTTGTACACAAATAAACAATATTTTAAACATTTTAAAGTATTTAGAAATGGAAAAAATGACCAAAATATCTTTTATATAATACTTTATCAAAATACTTTTATAACTCGATGTTTTGATAGGTTTATCCTCGTTCTTGCAGACTTTGGTCGTACGTTGATCAGGCGTAAGACTAGAAATCTCCAAGTACTTAGTAGACCTGTTTCAACACCTAGTTAAAATACTTAAAAACAGGTATGAGAAGTACCACTCAAAATCTGATGTCAAATGATGATGTTACGATAACAGTGGCCCGCTGCTGATCCAGTGTTTACGCAATGGACACAACTTTCCAGAATATCCTTCCACCTTCCGAATTCTAGAAAAATATTGTAGCCATTTCGTAAACAAGGGACCATCGACCGCTGCTGCAATGGTAATTGTTGATTCAATGATTTACACAATGGATGTACTTCCTTCTCAAAAGATCCATAAACAACAAATCTCAGGATCGAAAGTGCCTCTATTGGGTAAACTAAAGAACCATATAACCTAGAAAAAAAATCGAGCAACTCATGAGTTTAAGTCCATACAACCATATCGGTTCGAATCCATTTCTAAATTCACCCAAGTATATTAGGGTTTATCGGTTGAATCCATTCCTGGATTCCCCAAGTCCATCTGGGTCGAAGCATATCATACTATACTTCTTCGCGGAGGGTACTTATCCATTTCTTTTACTTCAAAATAATAACATACCATATATAGTACTCTTTCAAAATCATAACTTCAACTATCACGCTTATATAAATTCCATTATATATAAGATTTCATTTTTAGATAGAGTACTTTCCAAAGTCAACAGTCTCGAATATATCAAATCATTCTTATATAAATTTTGTTGTATATAAGATTTATCTCTTCAGATCGAATACCCTCCAAAATTAATAGTGTTCCAAATCACCATATACTTATATAAAATCCATCTTATATAAGAATCAAATTTTCCCAAAATCAATTTCGCTGTATGAAGAGCCATATGGGATTGAACATCTTTGCTTTATAAAAGGTTTTGAATTTAGAATACTTTCGTATATATAGAAGAATTTGTAAAATAGTTTGTATATAAAATAGTTTGTAAATAAAATAGTTTGTAAAATAGTTTGTAAAATACTTTGTAAATAAAATAGTTTGTAAATAAAAATTTTGTAAAATAGTTTTGTATATAAAATAGAATAAACTAGTTTGTATAAGAAAAATAAAAGAAAATAGTTTTGTAAAATGGTTTTAAATTAATAGTAGTTTTGGATAAAAGAAAATTTCCAATTTAAATTACAAAGAATATCCAACCCAACAACTTTCAATTTCAACATCAAAGCATATCAATAATATTAGAACATAAAATGCTCATATGTCATCATTTCGCAAAATCACATTCGATCGCTCGCTCGATCACACAAGCACGCTTTCGAACTAGTATTGTTCATTCGACTTCCCTAATGCGGACTTCGATAAGATTTCTTGACTAGAAACCATCATTCTCCTTGCATAGCCATACACTATGATAGAGAATTTTAGAATCAAATCAAAAATCCATATCAAATATTCACCATCAAGAATCGAATGAAAAATCCTGATACAAAATGGTGAAATTCACTCGAACTTGTATACTTAAATCCGGATCAAATTAATTATGCGAATAAAACAATATACGTACAACTTACGTACTTATTCCAATTTGTTTCATCACCATTACATTTTGATTTAGTAAAATATTATAGTGGTATTTCTTTCTTTTTAGTAAAATTTGATTTAGTTATTCCAATTTTGTTTCATCACCATTACATCACCATCAAAATAAAACAATATACATCATATGGGTGAACTTACTTTCTTTTTAGGATTGCAAATAAAATAATTAGATAGTGGTATTTTCATTAGTCAAGAAAAGTATGCTAGGGATCTAGTTAGTAAGTTTGGTATGACCACTACGAGTGGATAACCCACTTCTATGGCAACCAATGAAGCCTTGAATAAAGAAGACATGTCAAAAGATGTTGATCAAAAACTATACAGGGGAATGATTGGATCGCTACTCTATATAATTATGAGTACGCCTGATATCATGCATAGTGTCTGTCTTTGTGCAAGATACCAATCTCAACCGAAAGAAACCCAATTAAAAGCTGTTAAACGTATCCTAAGATATGTTAAACACACTTTAGACTATGGCCTATTTTACCCTAAAAATGATTCATTTGATTTAATCTCATATTTTGATGATGACTATGCTGGTTGTAAATCAGATCGAAAAAGTACAAGTGGAACTTGTCCCTTTTTAGGACATTCTCTAGTTTCCTGGTTTAGTAAAAAGAAAAATACTGCCTCACTATCAACTACTAAAATAGAATATATCTCTGCTGCTTTGACTTGTTCTCAAGTTATCTATATACAACAGACCCTAAAGGATTTTGGACTAAATATTTCAAAATCACCAATTTATTGTGACAATACAAGTGCAATAAATTTATCCAAAAATCCTACTCATCATGCCAGAACCAAACATATTGATATCAGACATCATTTTCTCAAAGATAATATAAGTAAAGAGATTATTTCTCTTGAATTTATCAACACTGAGAATCAAATAGCTGATATTCTGACCAAACCCTTGAATCAATCAACCTTTACTAAATTAAGAAGAGAACTAAGTATTTGTTCTATAACCGATATATATAATATAGATATAGTAACATATATATTTAAATAAATAGAGAAAAAAAATTATCAAAATTTTCAAAGGGATGTCGACATGCCCCTACCCCATATGTCGACATACAATGGTCAAATTTGAAATTTTAATTTTCCCTCTAAAATCAGTTTGGTGGTTGTATAACCATAATATTTTGAATTCATCTGGCTTCTCACTTCATTTTCTCTGTAATAAACTTCTAAAAATACAAAGTAATGGCCTCCTCTTGTAAATCAAACCAAAATGCAACAATTTTCTTCCCTTCTCCTAATTCTGGTCCATTCTAACGTACTACATTAGCTCAAGTAATGAAGATCAAGGAAATTATGAAGGATTCTCTACAAATGCTGACTGGATTACAAGTCATGCAAATAAGGATGGCAAAGGAACAAGAGAAACAAGGCAAGATTCTTAGAAAATTGCAAAAATTTCTAATGGATAATCATGCAGACCCTATTGTGATTGAAGATGAATCCTCTAACATACGTATTCATAATCCATTAGAGGACGACGAAGTAGAAGAAGAAGAGGAAAAAGCGCAAATGGACGAGGACGATAATGTTGTTTGCGTTGGAGAAGTCTGTTTTGACAAAAATGGTAATTTGGTCGAACAACATGGAAACTTTTGTCTCCATTACCCTAATTTTTCGATTCACAAGTCACCAATTGTCAAGGACTCTCGTTAGATTGTTATTATATTAATGTTTTTATATTTTGTGTACTGGTATATATTTGTGTCTATGTTTCGTATATATGTGTAATGTAACATCTTATATAATAAAATTAGATTTATGCTTCGCTTATTATACTTCATTATTAGCATTTAGTTCTATAGTATTAGTTTAAGGGGGAGTTATGTAGTATAGGCTTAGTTTTTGTTGATGACAAAGGGGGATAGTTATAAAATAGGATAGTTAGGCTTAGATTAAGGGGGAGTTGTTGAAATAAGGGGGAGTCAGAGTAGAATCAGAGTTTGGTGGAGTATATTTTATAAACATAGGTTGTCATCATAAAAAAAGGGAAGATTGTTAGTTCCTGAGATGTTGGTTTTGATGACAACAACCTTAGGACTTGTTATAAAATATAAATACTAATAACTTAGTCTAGATATATATATGTATATGCAAGAAATATATATGCAAGTACTGAGAATGAAGACTGCACAGTATAGAGATTCAAGACTGACGAATTCAAGATTGTAGAAATCAAGACTCAAGACTCATGAGTATCAAGATTATCAAGAGTTCAAGATATCAAGATAAGTAATAGAGTCTAGATTTATGTTAAAACTTCATAATAGCACTAAAATCTTTATTCGGATTTTAATTGTGGAATGGAATCCACCTTCTTGCATTAATAGGGGAATGGCACCCACGACCTCTTTAGTGGGATGGAACCCATGACCTTCTCTAGTGGAATGGAATTCACGAAATTTTCAAAATGACTTATTTTTAGATTTTTTTTCAAAACTATCTTTTTAAAACAACATCTCTCTCAGTTTAAATATTTTAGCCTTAATTCAAAAACTATTTCTAATCATATTAATTTCAAAATCATTTCTTGTTTTAATTTTTAGCTTTAATCTCAAAATATTTATATATTTAGTTTTTATTACTTTTATATTTCGTAAGATCGCTTTCCAAAGGTTTTTATAATCATAGTATATTCAAAATTGTTTACAAATTTCTAAGATTGTTTCGACAAACTTTAGAAAGAAAATCTCTTTTTAAAAAAATCAATTTTCAAAAAATACTAGGGGATGTCGACATCTCGATACCCCCCATGTCGACATGGTAGCCGTAGATTTTAAAATTCAAATTTTCAAAAGAAGTGTCTATTCATCATAACCTTTCACGAATGGACTTGACCATTATTCTCCTATATATACCAGTAGTTTTCAACGAATTTTCACTTAAGATTTCTTTGTTTTCTCTCCTCTTTCACTTCCATTCTTATTTTCAAACATTCTTAACAAAACTCTGCCGAAATCCTAAGTGAATCAAACTCGATCGTCTCTAGTTTGATTCTCTGCCACTCTCTCTCAAAGATCTCGGTGCTATTCAGAGTTATAGGACCATTTGTAATTAAAGATCGAAAGATCGAAGTGTATCGAGTCTCTCTCTATCAAAGTGTGATTGGAAATGGTGTGATTGTGGCCCGTAAATCAACTAGGTGTGATTGTAGCTCGTAAATCAATTAGGTGATCTTGTAGCCTAGTTAAATCAAGAGAGTTTGCCTTGGACTCGAAGATAGGAGGGTGTATCTCATGGCCTTGAAATTGAGGTTGTAATATCGACATTATATTTGAAAAGAAATCTACACAAGAAATTGTGTGGGACTGGATGTATGGTAACTCCGAACCAGCATAAAATTCCGGTGTGTTCTTTCCTTTACTGCTTTTATTTACTATTTGCATCTGTGTCTGGTTCTATGATTGTCTCTGTGTTTGTGAATTGCATATGTTTGGGTTTAATTTCAAAAGATTTCAAAAAGATTCATAAAATCAATTAAACACTATTCACCCCGCTTCTAGTGTTAATTCTGCCTTAAGATCCGTAATCCACATTTCCTACATATGCATACATGCAAATGTATATGTGCTAACACATTGGAATTAAAGAAATTCAAGGCCCATAAATGAATTGAAACGTGACAGAGCATTAATACAAGAAGGGCTAAAAATAAACTACTTTTGTCATTTGTAATGCCTAAAAATTGTAAATTGTGAACCAAGAATATTTCTCTTTAGCCCATACAAAAATAGGATGAGAAAAATGTTTCAATGGAGAGTAAAATACAGAAAAAATGAAGCTTCTTTTGATACGAGTAAAATTTATCAAAGAGGGGATTGTTGCATGACAGTAGGACCTATAAAAAACGAAATTTGACTGCATATGTGTTGAAAATGCTCAAATGACATACAGGTCGTATACAATTTCAAAGTGATAATGAACAGAAATTGTTCATATGCACATTTTAATATGATTATGTCAATCTTAATGCATAATAATTAGGTGTTTTTTGTATAAAGGACAAAGATTTGTATTTTTTTAGCCTCAAGGACACAATCTCAATATTTTAGCCATAAGGACAAACATTTTTCAAAAATTAGTGATAAGAACAAACATTCTTTCAGAATTAGTCATAAGGAAAAACCATTAAAATTATCAAGCACCACTCTCGCACCACCATCCACTACCCTTGTCTGCACCACCAGCCTCGCCGCCGCTCCCTACCCCACTCGCTGCCATCGCATGCTACCGATAACCCTTAACTTAAAAACTGATATCTAAAAACTGCTACTGATAACTAAAACCGATACATAACAGCTGATACTTAAATAAGCCACCCATAATTCCTAGGTTCTCGAATTTATTCGATCACCATTAACTGAGTTTATAGTTCATTCTAGAACAAGCATTTCAATCATAACAATTATCCTTGTAGAAAATTAGTTCATCATCATATTTAAAGCACAAATATACCACCCAAAATAAAATCTATCAAGCTCATGAAATTGCGTCGTTATCTCATATAACGATGCTTTGATTTAAGCATCTCCATTTTCTGATGCAAGCCAGATCGAGTGGCTCCACTCTAACATAAGAATGGATTCTATTCAACTAAGGTAGTGTGCACAATGGCGAGCACGACAGCGGTTCATCTCTAGGTAAAAAAAATAAAACGATTTCTACAAAAATGATACCTACTGTCACTAAAACCGATACCTTAAAACCGATCCTCAAATTACTAGTAAAACTGATACTCAAACAAAATTCATTAAATATTTGATGCTAAAAAACACTAATTCAACTCAATGATCATCATATTTACTATGTAATAACATCATTTTTATGTAATCAAACAAACAAAACAGTAAAAAAAACTTCCACACTGCATTATTTTAAAAATGATACTAAAAAAACAAAAATGATGCCTTAAAACCGATCCTCACCAAACTCAACACAGCAATACATTATCAATCAAACCAATATGAATGCAAGAAAAAACAAAATAACAATAAAAAAATGTTCGCTTCAAAATGTGAATTTGTTACAATATAATAATTTTGTTATACAACAAAAATCACAAACTTAAAAATAACAAATATTTTTGAAAATGATACCTACAAACTAGAAAATTGATACCTAATAACTGATACCACTTCTTCTCCCCTAATTCCTCCATGGCTTGCTCTTCTTCTTCCTCGACTTACTCTTCTTCTTCCTCGAATTATTGTTTCTTCTAAAACACCACTTCACCATGGAATCCCTGCCACTAGAGCTATCAATTTTCCATCATCAGATGACTTCAAATCGAGCTACATCAAAATCCTAGCTGTTGCCATCTATAGTCGAACCAACCACCCTCGCAGCCAACGCCATCGCAACAAATGCCCTCGCCAACTCCAGACTTATTTGCGTGTTTGTCCCGGTCGCTAATTTATTGTCTTGCATCCAAATTAAAATTCAGAAGTTGTCCTTCATGCTAAAATACTAAATGCCGGTCCTTGAGGGTAAAATACTGAGAAATTTTGTTCTTCACACTATTTTTCTATAATAATTATAGCTGCGGTAGAAACTATGAACATACATCATTCAAGGCATTGATGTAGATTTAAAACAACTTACTCAGTGAGAAAGCTAATGCTTTCAGCCAGTGGAGTGAGAGTTATCAAGCTTAAAGAAAATACCCATGCCTGTATTAAGAACAAGAAACAAAATGATTCGGATGCCTAAATAATAATCTTATTTATGATCAAGGCCAGCCCTAAGTGTTTAAGCTCCACATGAAGAAAATAAGAAAGAAAAAACAACTCATGATTTGTGCTAATTATGATGATTAAAAAGCAATTTCTTAAATCTTAATAATATTTCTATATATATATATATATATATTTGATATTAGACTAATTAGCAGTTGAGCTTTGTGGGTTTTAAATATATTGGTGACACTGTAGCAATGTAGCGACATCAACAATATAAAGCCCATATTAATGGATATAATGCTAAAGACCTTATCTTGACTTGACCCATTGGCATTGTTTTGTAGTACAAATCATTACAAATAGTACTAGAAATAGTCCCACAGATGAATATACTCCAGAAATTTGGTACAGAAATCTTCCAGAAACAAACAATCACAACATTAGTCCATTAACTGACCATGTGGCATTAATAGTTAAGTCACATATATAATATATGTATGTTATTTCTAAAGTAGGTATCATTACAATGGTATTGAAACAGGTTTCAAATCGAAATTGTGAACCATAACAGCATGTGTATGGATTCATATGGAATTATAAATACACATACAGTGTCTGCATAAACTGTAAGGATGATAGTTGTATAAAGCAAATACTTCACTTTGGTGAAGGTTTTTAGTAATACCCAAATCATCCCTATTATAAATTATGTACAATAACAAAATTCCTAATTATTAAAAAAAATCTATATCCTAATTTAACTCAAGTGTATTTCCATCTTCATTCCAAACTTCGTTCATTCTCATTTCCAGAAAATTATAAATCATGTCCAATCTACTCAAAACTGGTTTTATAAAAAATAAAAACTTAATTGCTATGTGATAATTGACAGAGATACATGTATATTAATGGAAAATTACCTCCTCTTTGGCAGTGAGACCAACATAAGATAGAGATACATGTATATTAAAAACTTAATTCTTTGAGCCGATCTTTCAATTTCGGTGGTATTACAATATATATAGCAATACGTGAAAGTGCATTATCTATCTAGAATTCCATATCCAATTCATGAATGTTAACCCAAATACATATCATATCTTATTCTGCTATTTATGAGTATATCCAGTGTACCATTCATCAACTAGCAGTAGTTTACTAAAATATGAATATATTTTTCTATTCACGATTCTATCGAAATCAAATTGGCTTTCAAATTTTACTTCATAATGTATTTTTAATTTGTAGGATTTTTCCATAATTTTTAATTTGGAGAATAATTAAATCTTCGTTTGACGCATTTTGCGGCAAATGTCATTATTTTTGAAAATTTATAAAATAAATTACCCTATGTATTTTATTCTTGTCTTATGATCGTGTCAATTTGTTGTATGCGATCGTATTTTTATTTCTATCGTTAATGGCTCATACGCGAACGTGATATTGTGTAGTGTCGTATTCCAAAACTTTTTAACATCCGAAATTTAAACACAATCTTTTTGCACCAAATCTTTACACATATCCTTTTCTTATCTTTACTGTCCTTGCACTTGCTTGATGGGTTGGTTTTCATTTAATGAATGGTCCTTGCCTTTACTTAGCCTAGAAGTAATATTGAAGCACACATCACAATGGAAAAGGGGCATTCACATTTTTCTTTCTTTGGAAATATAGAGCTCGGCACTTCTTCTTTTTTGAAACTGGTAAAAAGAAGGCCCAAGGCCCAAAAGATACAGAGTAGGATCGAATACAAATATCACAAAAGCAACGGCCAACCCTAGCTGCAACATAATGCTTCCAGTAAAAGCAAAAAAGAAAAAACCCTAAGTCAAAAGGGGAGCGAGGCGATTCATGGCGATTTCAAGCTACAGCCTGAGAATTCAAGAAGGCTTCCAAGCAAAAACATCCTCCTTGCTATATCCAACCATGTTGACTAGAGATTCTCCAACAGGATCATGTTGATTATGCTAAGAGATGACTTCGTTCCAAGTAAGCTCCTTTAGCTTTCTGGACTTGATGCAATGCTCTGAGGAGTGAAGATCCATGTTATTTGAGGCATTACAATCAATTGCGAGCTTTCCATTTTCATGAAGCTTGCTGCTTTCTCCTCTGTCCCAAACAGATAAGTGATAAACATGATTGTTGATGTTACTTCTCTAAAGATCATCAAAAATTCTCTGATTATTCATATCCAGTTGCGAAATCTTTTCCTTATGCATGAGATTAGCCATGAACTCATGCTCCCTGTATGTGTGGTAGCCTTCGCCCCTATCAGGTAGATTGAGAAACAGATCAGTATTTAAGTTTGTATTATTATTAAAAACATTTTTATAATAATTATTATGTAAGCTTCCCTTTCTATGACAGGAAATTCTTCTGATTTGATGGTAGAGGTGGCCGCCACCAGCAGATGCATTCTCGTAGTTGGAACTCCTAAAGCCATAAGACTCCTTCATCCAATGATTGATTCTATGGTGAAGGGGTCTACCTCCAGGGAAATCAGAATTGTTTTTCCCATTTTGCATAGTTATTTGACCATCAGATATCTTGATTGGAATTGTCGGAGTATTTGTATTGGTTTTCAAATTTGTTGAGGAGGATCCGACTCTCCATTTCAATTGTCTTCCAAAGTTGAATACTTCATGTTTCCTTTTGAGTATGAAGTCTTTGATTTCTCTCTCTCCAGATGTGAAAAATAGTTGCTGTTAGAATTTTGCTTGCTTTTATGAATTCTTTTGATTTTGCCTTGTAGTTTTCTTGAATGAATTTGATGCTTTTTCTAATGTTTTGCACAACTTGATGCTGATTTATCTTGATCTTTGATTTGGCAATAAACCAAATATGTTTTGAGAAAACACAGTCAAAAAATAGAGGATTAATACTTTCTGCTTCTTGTTTGCAAAGTAGACAAACTGTTTCCCCTTTTTTTGTTCCATTTTAAGCACCTGTCCCTTATTGGCAACCTGTTAATAACTGCAAAGAAAGCACAGTGGGACATTTTTGGGCAATTCGATTTATTCCAAATTACATTGTAGCAATCAACTTCAGCTTCATAACCTCTAATAAATTTCCAAGTTTTTTTTGAAAGGGAAAACACCTTTTTTGAAAGTTTCCAATCCCATATGTCTTTTTAAAGATTTGGATCAATATTAATCTTTTTAATAGCAGTATTAAAAATTGATATAGCAGGATGGCCAAATGTATTCCAAGTATTATTTTGAATAATGATGTTTACATTTTCATTAGTCCCACAAAACCAATATAAGCTGTTCCAACCCAAAAGACTGACCAAAGTTTTACCATGAATCCATGGATCAAACCATAAGCTAGTCTGATTACCATCCTTGAATTTTCTTTCTAGAAGTTTGAGACCAAATTCCCCGCAATTTAAAATATTTTTCCAAGTGAAATAATGATGATTTTCAACATTCGCAGTCCAAATTTTTTTGTTTTTAAGATATTTTTCTTTCATCCATCTTTTCCATAATGAATTTCCATTCACAAATTTCCAAAAAAGTTTGAGTTTACAAACTTTTCTCAAATCATTGATATTTCTAAGGCCAAGGCCACCTGATTTTTTTAGATTACAAACCTTTTCCCCAGCCATTTTATGATGCTTTCCTTTCCAAATGAAGTTGGCACATGATTTTTCTAATTTGTGAATTGCTTTAACTAGAATATTGTGGGCTTGAATCCAATACATAATGATTGCAATGATGACAATGTGAGTTAGCTCTAACCTACCAGCTAAAGACAGAAGTTTACAAGCCCAACCTACAAATCTATTTTGAATTATGTCTAATAGTCTAGTGCAGTCTCTGTCATTAATTTGGTTAACACTAAGAGGCAGACCCAATTATTTAACTGGTAGACTACCTTCTTTAAATTTTAAAATGTTAAGTATCTCTAATTTCTTATTACATCCTTTACTGAAATAAATTTTACTTTTAAAATCATTAACTTTCAGCCCAACATGTTCCTCTAATTCCATAAAATTATTAGCAATGGTCTTGGCACTTTGAGAGTCTACATGCAAAAATAAAAGTAGATCATCAGCATACAACAAGTGTGTAATATATGGTTTGGTTCTATTAATGGGTTTAATATTTCCTTTAATTAGTTCAATTTCCATAAGAATTGAGAAATATTCCATAGCAATAGTAAACAAGTAAGTAGAAAGTGGGTCTCCTTGCCTAATGCCTCTATTGCTATGTATAAACCCCTTAGTAGAGCCATTGACTAATATTGAGTAGGAGACATTGTTGATGCATTCATGAATAAGAGATTTTTTTTATCAAAACCCATTTGATTCATCATAAAAATAATAAAGTGCCTATTAATCTCATCAAAGGCTTTATGTAAATCTATTTTGACACACATGAGATTTCTATTTTTATTGTTAAAGTTTCTTATCAATTCATGGGCAAGAAGTGTGTTCTCAACTATAAGTCTGCCAGGAATGAAAGCACTTTGGTTTTCAGAAATTAGATACTTTAAAAATATTTTAATTCTATTGCACAAAACATTAGAAATAATTTCATAGATGAAATTACAACAAGCAATAGGCCTAAAATCTTCTAGGCTATAAGGGATTTGAATTTTTGGAACCAAAGTAATAAAAGTATGATTAAGATTTTTTAATAATTTCCCAATTCAAAAAACTCAGAAATAGTGTCAAATAAAAAACACTTAATTTCATCCCAATGTGTTTTATAGAATTTTTCACTAATGCCATCAGGGCCTGGACTTTTATCATTTTTAAAATGAAAAATGATATTTTTAATTTCCTCAGGACAGATGGGAGCAAGAAGAATATCTAGGCTGCTAACATTCAGTTTAAATTTAGATTTAATATTAGGAAAAATATTAGAATAAAGATTAGTATTGTAAAGATTAGTAAAATATTTTATAGCTTCTTTTTCAATACTAGACTCTTCATTAATGACATTATCCTTTACATCAATAATTTTCCCAATATCTTTCTTATATTTTCTACTAGACATCTGTTTGCACAAAAAATGGACAAACACCTCAAAGTTGTATGATTTAGTAGATCTTATGTTGTTCTTAGTGATTTGGGTGATTTATGCAAATATATGAAAAGCAGGGGCTAAACTGTAAAAAGACACGCAGATTTATAGTGGTTCAGCCAGAATGTGCCTACGTCCACTTTATATGTTATTTCTCTTCTCTTGTTTTGATTACAAGTACAAAGCTTTGATACAAGTAAAAGAAAGTTGTTTGAAAGTTCTCTCCGTGCTTGAGCTCTCAAACTTGTCCCCCATTGTCGTACCCCTGCCCCTCTATTTATAGAGTCAGGCTAGGGGTAGGAGTCTTGGAGGTATATACCAGCTGGTCGGCTTGGGCTGACGCAATCTGGCCTGGTGGAGTTGGTCCGGTGGCACTTGGTTCGGTGGAAGGCAAGTGGTCCGGTAGGAGCTAAGAGAGGTTGGTCCGGTAGGAGCTAGGAAAGGTTGGTCCGATAGGAGCTAGGAAAGGTTGGTCCGGTAGGAGCAAGGAGAGGGTGGTCCGGTAGGAGCAAGGAGAGGTTGGTCCGGTAGGAGCTAGGAAAGGTTGGTCCGGTAGGAGCAAGGAGAGGGTGGTCCGGTAGGAGCTAGGAGAGGTGGTCCGGTAGTGGCTTCTTGAGACTGCCGAACGGGTGTCTATTAGGCATGGATACCGAATGAATTCCTGCCGAATGGGCCCTGGAGAACGTCAATGCCGAATGATTTTAGGTAAGCCTGGGTGGATGCATCTGGCTTCTTGGCCTCGAGGTCTTCTGGGTGAGAACACGCCCAACATTTGCCCCCCAAAGCAGGGCATATTCTCGAATATGGCGTGCTTTGTTTGATACTTTCATTTGGCCCTTGGATACCGAACCAGATGGTCCGGTCGTGTCCTTTTGTCTATAAGTAGGGACCGTATGCCTTGGCTATTTCTTACCTGCCGTACTAAACACTTGTCTTTGCCGGATCAGACTCTTACTCTCGCCGAATCAAAACGTGGTAGCCGAATCAAATCTGGTAGCCGAATCAAATCTGGTAGCCGAATCAAATCTGGTAGCCGAATCAAATCTGGTAGCCGAATCAAATCTGGTAGCCGAATCAAAGTTGGTAGCCGAATCAAATCTCCTACTTTCATTGAATCAGGTGAGTTCCTTTCTATGTTTGGACGAATGGTTTACCGAAGGGAGTTGTATATCTGTATAAACGGATGGAGTTGGGAATACCGAATGGGTTATAGCATGGAGATGCCGGATGGGGTCATATCCGGATGACGTTGGAAATGCCGAATGAATATGAGAACTGCCGAACGGCCTTGAGAATTTGGCATTTACTTTACCAAATGACAACGGGAGTTTGAACATTCTGATTTTACGAGTGAAATTCCATATTATATACTTACTTGTTTACATCCTTTGTTCTAACACTATGCTTTTCCGGTGTTGTAGATAATGTCCCGTAAAGCGGAAACTCGATCAGACAAAAGGAAATCCGGGGGTGAAGGAGGTTCCTCTGTCGTGCCCCCAGCTCAGCCGAATCCAGAACGCCACGGACCAACCCCGAGATCGTTAGTGGACGGGTACGGTCCGCAGGAGCTTCTGAATTCTCCCCCGGACTGCTATCCCAGCTCCCTTAAGGAAGAGCAGCTTGATGCCATCTCCCGCTCTTTCGGAATTGACAGGGCGCGAATGCTGTTGCCAGGGAAAGATGTTATGCCATACGACCCTCCTGAAGGGTTCTTTGCTTACAGCAGATACCACTGCATGTGTGGTGCCATTCCGCCTCTTAATGCTTGGGTAACCAGCTTCCTCACATATCTCAAGGTGGCCCCATTCCAGCTTCAACCCAACTCCTATGCTATACTAGTGAGCCTCTTCGTTATTTTCCAGAGGAAGTATGGTCGTGCTCCTTCCAACCGGGAGATCCGGTACTTGTATAATTTGAGGGGCTATAAGAAGGGGTCCCCATACATTAGCTTGGAGTCAGCTGTGACCTTCAAGCCGGTCTTGGACCTGTACTCTAAATTCAGCATGTTCAAGAAAGAGTGGTTCTTTGTTAGGGACGACTCCGTTTCAATTCGGCGCTTTACCTCTGGATGTAAGTTGATGCTTTTACTTATAGTTTCTATTCCGATTGCGATGCTTCTTCTCATACTCTCTCATTTTTGCTAGCGACAGGTGGCTTTCCGGTTGTGGAGACTGACCGCCTGGTTCAGACGGCGGCTGAGATAAAAGCCATTCTTGGGAAATATAGATCATCTGCCTTCTTGATCAGAAATGCGATTCTTCTGGAATATAACTTAATCCTTCCGCAGCAGTCTGTAGTTAAGCTGAGGGAAACGGCGGAGGAGAGGGCGGCTGCTCAGACCAAGGAAGGTGTTACGGCAAAGAGTAGCAAGAGGAAACCTTTCACAAAACCTCCAGCTGTCGGAGGTAAGAAACTCAAGAAGTCGGACGGTCCCTCCCCCAGCAATTGTCCACTTACCCGGGAGGAGGAAGACATAGAGGAGGAAAGAGGCGAGGGTGGAGATGGTCGGGATGGTGACAAAGGTGGCGATGGCATCGGGGCCTTGCTTCCTGGGCAAGCGGGCGAGATTCAGGAGTGGACGGATGATGCGTTCCACCGGGCTTTCGAGGGGTTGGATGAGGATCCGGCTTTGGTAGAGAAGACCGGGAAGGCGGACAAAGCCGGGACTGGTGCAAGTGAGTCTTCTCCGACCATTCCAGCCAAGGTGGCTCCGACGACTCAAGGTGAACTCTTGACTCCTGCATGCTTCATTAATGATAGAGACTTAGGAATATTTTATGACCCGCTCCCGTCCTGGAATGAAATCCAGGACTTATTGCAGTATCCCACTCCTCCCCAGGGTTTGTACAACCACAGCTGTGTTTCTTTTCCTTTTTTAACTTGTAATTTACCGCGTTTCTCGAATCATATAGTGATGTAAGTTTGTGACACTTGTTCTTTATATCAGGAGCAGGCATGACGTCCAAAGCCTCAGACCTTCGACACAGGCTCGAGCAATATAAGCTTTCCAAAACTTCTGCTAAGCCAATGCCCTCGACCCAACGCTCCGGGGATGTAGTCGGCTACCGTCCTCTTCTTGGGGTCATCGAAGAGGGTATTCAGCAGAGGAAGAGGAGTCATCCTTTATCCGAAACTTCGCCCGGTCCTCAGCCTCCGGCTCAGCCTCTTCATGATATCACTGAGGAGGGTAGCGAGTTTGCACCTTCTCCGCACCCATCCGGAAACCCTTCTGTTATTCATATCGACCGTCCTGACTTAGCTCGTAATCCATTTGCGGGTCATCCTGATCTGGATCCAAGCTCTCATGATATTACTTTTGACGAAGTCACTGGTGAACACCTTCTCCCCCGTAACCCCATGGTACGAGTACTTGATGAAGCCAAGTCCTTAGATCTCGATTTACTCACTACTCGTATAGTCACTATGGGAGACGAGGCCAAGGCTAATATTGATCGGGTGGCGGAGGAGACCAAGAAGCTGATGGGGCATCATACTCGGCTGGTTAAGGCCGGAGAGGAGATTGGGAGCGCCAATATCCGACTTCAATTGGTGGTTTCGGACCAGGCCAAACAGCTTGCGGATCAGGCTATTCAGATTTCTCAGCATGAGGCTGCTACTGGGCGACTAAGGAAAACCATGGAAGAGGCCGGTCGGGCCGAATTGCGGAAAATGGAAGCTACTTGCAAAGAACGGATTGACATGGCTATTGCCACGGTGGACGAGGTTCGAAAAGCGGATCTCGAGCAGGTGGAGGAATTGTCCGAGAAACTTGAGGCTGCAGAGCTTGCTCAAGCCAAGTTGAGGGAGGAGATGGAGGCAATGCGGGGATCCCTTCTGGTTGACTGCTCGAGATACCGATCGGAGAGAGATGCCGCCGTTGGGAGGTTGTCGGCTTCCGAGGCCCGGATGAGGGAGTTTGAGGAGAATGAGGGGATGATGGACGAAATGCTCCAGGATATGTATTTCCGTACCTGGAAGCAGGGCAACCTGTCCTGGATGGACGATTATCCCAGGGTCATGGCTAAGATTTATCTCCGGGCTCTGGAGGAGGCTAAGGCTGATGCAGATAAAGAGGGGGAGCGGTCTTCAGTATGGATGTGGTCACTGCCCAGTTTACCAAGGAGGAGAAAGTGGCGGTAAAGGAGGGTATGCGGCTGCTTGCTGCTGAGGAGGCAGGTGTGCAGGTAGAGGATGACGACCAGGATGGTCAGGAAGCAGGTGCTGGTAAGTCTTCCTTTCTAGTCTTTCCGTTAACTTGGTTACTTATCGCTAATGAATTCTTTTTATGACCGGACAGATGGGCAACAGAGCAAGGACAAGACTCCAACGCAACCGGCTCCCTGATTAGACCTGGAAAATTCTTTTTGTAGACTTGACATGGTTGTATATGTTAGTCTTAAGACAGTAGAGTAACTTCTAAGTCATAATTCTTGCTACTTGTAATAATCAACATTATTCTTGACGTGCAATCTTTTAACTTAAGCTGATTTTGTCGTTTCTTGAATATTTGTTGCTATTTCGACATGTCGTATGAGAAATGTAGCTATGTATATTCTTGTAATTAAATTGTGTTTGATGTTAGACTCTGGTTCTAAACCATAATTTCATGACTTGCAATATTAGCGTGTGGTGTGAACAAATTATAGTCATGTATTTGTACACAAAAGAAGAAAATACCGCCTTTCATGTTTTAATCGTAGATGGCAGTCTTGAATATCTTGTAGGACCGAGCATGGAATGTAGTCGAATGTCCTGCCACTGTGAGTCCCTACACCCATTGGCGAGTATCTCCTACTCTGTATCATGTACTTTAGGGATTGTTATAGGGGATAGGAAAAAAGCTTTTTAAGTAAAATTGAAATACGTAAAAAGGTAAAACTTCCAATCACGAAAGGCCTTCGATGTGCTTAAGTTCGTGGCAAACGGGTTTTGTAGTCACTTTCCCTAGCTGTGGGTCTTGGAGACATTCGTCACCCATCTTACGCCTCCGCGGGGAGTTAATTCTTTTTTACCACAGCCGCACTTAAGACACATCGGAGCCGAGATCGCGCACAGTAACTACCCGGGCCATTATGGCCCGTAATCGTGGGTATTATTCGATTTACTGTGGCCGGCTAGCGTGGGTGCCGATCGTCAACTGTGAACTGCCCCTGGCTGGCCACACCTTATGTTGGGGCTTATAGTCGGTTCACAGTTGCCGGCGAGCCTAACGCCGTAATGAGCTGCCTCGGCTATAGTCGGCCTTCTCGGTGGCTTATAATCGGCTCATTACAGTTGGCTTTAAGGGCCGTCGCGAGCAATGAGTTAACCCGCAGCAGAGGGATGCTGGAGCAAAAGTGTCTCATTGGCGAGGGCATAGATTCGCATAGTACCTGTTGGGTCTTGTCCACGTGAAGTTGCATTGTGGAGTGCTTTGAATAGAAATGCTATATGCTCAGGATTTTGTTCAATAGAAAAGGATAAAGTTAACAAGCAGCCAAGATACAAAGGAACAAGTTAAAAAAGAGACAAGGTTTTTTAAAGTGGTTCGGCACGAAGAATGCCTACGTCCACTGATTCTCTTTGTTAATTCACTTCATATGGGCAGTACAAGTTAAGAAAAGTATCGACGGAGGTGTTGGATGTTCCATGCCCTCTGGAACACCTCTCCGTCCACTGTTGACAAAATATAGGCTCCGTTGTGGAGATCTTTATGAATTGCATATGGTCCATCCCAGATTGGGTCTAGTGCTCCGGGGCGAGGGAAGATTCGCTTGAGGACAAGATCCCCTTCTCGTAAGGTACGATGCTTGACTTTGGAGTTGTATTGTGCTGCCACCTTTTGTTTGTGGGCTGCTGCTTTAAGGGCTGCATCATTCCTTCTCTCCTCGACTAGGTCCAAAGACATGTTGAGGAGCTCTTCATTCTCTTCTGGGTTATAGTGGATCCTACGGTGGGAAGGCACAATGGTTTCAACTGGGAGCATGGCCTCCGATCCGTATGTCAAAGAGAAAGGAGTGTGCCCTGTTGATGTTCTGAAAGATGTGCGGTAGGCCCATAGTGCCGTAGGGAGTTCATCCACCCAAGCGCCCTTTGATTTTTCGAGCTTCTTTTTTATTAGAGTTTTCAGAATTTTGTTGACTGCTTCGACTTGTCCGTTTGCCTGGGGATATGCTACGGATGAGAAGCTCTTATGAATTCGGTGTTCTTGGCACCAGTTGGCGAATTCCTCGCTGTCAAATTGAAGTCCATTGTCTGATATGATTTTGAGTGGGACTCCATACCTGCACAGAACATTTTTGATCAAGAAGTTAATAACTTTTGCTGAAGATACTTTATTCAGAGGTTCTTCTTCCACCCATTTGGTGAAATAATCAACTGCCACTATAGCATATTTGGCCCCGCCTCGGCCCATCGGTAGTTCGTCGATTAAGTCAATTCCCCATATTGCGAAGGGCCAAGGGCTGGTCATTTGAGTAATCTCAGTTGTTGGTAGCCGTGGAATCTTAGCAAATTTTTGGCATCTGTCACATCTCTTGACGAAATCTGAGGCGTCCTTGCTTAGGGTGGGCCAAAAATATCCGTATCGGAGTATCTTTTTTGCTAATGTTTGCCCCCCGGTGTGATCTCCACAGCTCCCCTGATGGATGTTGGATAAGATTTCCTTGGCTTCCCTTCCGGCGACACACCTTAATAATGGGTTGGAGAAACCGCGCCGATAGAGAATGTCTTCTTGTATTGTATAGCGGGACGCTTTCCTCAAGATTTTCTTGACTTCATTACGCCCGTCGGGTAGTGTGCCACTTTGTAGGTAGTTTCGGATGGGAGTCATCCAAGTTGCTTCTTCGGCTGCGGCTATCAGATTCACTTGCTCAAAACTTGGGACCGTTTGCTTTGAGATGGTTACTGCCCCGAAGATGGCGATGTCTCTCATACTCGCTTGCTTTGCCAATTCGTCGGCCTCTTGGTTCTCTTCCCGAGGGATGTGTTTGACTAAGTACTGATCCAATCGGCTGAGAAGCAACTTGGTCTTCTTTAGATATGTTATGAGTCGTTCCTCTCGAGCTTGGAATTCTCCTAGTATTTGATTAACAATAAGCTGAGAATCGATGTGAAGACACAAAGAATTGGCTCCGATTTCTATGGCAATTTCTAGTCCAGCTATCACCGCTTCATATTCTGCATCGTTGTTGGTGGCAGCGAACTCCAACCTTATAGCATAGTGCAGTTTATTTCCCCTGGGAGTGATTATTACCACACCTGCCCCCGAGCCTTGTTCGTTAGATGCACCATCCACAAAGAGATTCCACTTGATATCTTCTGTTATTTCCAGTTGCTCCTTATCCTCGTTGGTAGTGAACTCTGCAATGAAATCGGCCATGGCTTGTCCCTTGATGGCGGTACGAGGGTGATAGGTGATATCATATTGACTCAGCTCAATACACCATTTAAGTAGTCGTCCGGAAGTGTCGGGACGATGGAGTACCTGCCTCAGTGGTTGATCGGTCAGAACTTTGATGGAATGGGATTGGAAGTAGTGACGCGGTTTCTGTGTTGTGATAAGTAAACAGTATGCTAGCTTCTCAAGTTTAGGATATCTGACTTCTGCCCCAGTAAACCTTTTGCTGACGAAGTAAACTGGTCGCTGCGTGCGGTTGTCTTCCCTTACCAAGGCAGCGCTTAAAGCGTGAGATGACACAGCAAGGTATAGGTATAATTCTTCGCCTTCGCTTGGGGTCGAGAGTACCGGTGGTTTCTGGAGGTGTTCGATTAGGTTAAGGAAAGCGGTTAAGCATTCGTCCGTCCATTCGAACTTTCCTTTATCTTTCTTTAGAGCTTCGAAAAAGGGGACGCACTTGTCCGTTGCTTTGGAGATGAATCGGCTTAGGGCGGCCACTTTTCCATTTAGGCTTTGCATTTCCTTTCGGGTGGAAGGTATCTTGATGTCCCTTAATGCTCGGACTTGTTCAGGGTTTGCTTCAATCCCTCGAGCATGGACGATGAACCCTAAGAATTTTCCCGATGACACTCCGAAGGAGCACTTTAGTGGATTCAACTTCATTCCATACTGTCGAAGTATCTGGAACATTTCGCCTAGGTGGCTTACGTGATCTTTAGCTTTCCGTGATTTCACCAGCATGTCGTCTACATATACTTCCATAGTTTGTCCTATTAGCCCTGCAAACATCTTGTTGACGAGGCGCTGGTAGGTGGCTCCTGCAATTTTAAGTCCGAAGGGCATCACTTTGTGGCAGTATAAACCCCGGTCGGTGATGAAACTAGTGTGGTCTTGGTCGGGAGCATGCATAGGAATTTGGTTATATCCTGAGTATGCATCCATAAAAGATAGGAGTTCGTGCCCGGCTGTGCTGTCTACAAGTTGGTCGATTCTGGGAAGCGGGAAGCAATCCTTTGGGCAGGAGTCGTTTAGGTTGGAGAAGTCAATGCAGGTCCGCCACTTCCCATTAGCCTTCTTTACTAGTACCGGGTTGGCGATCCATTCTGGGTAAACAGCTTCTCGTATGAAGTCATTGGCGAGTAGATTCTTTACTTCTTCATCGAGGGCTGCTGATCGCTCTGCCCCCATACTTCTCTTTTTTTGTTTTACAGGCGCCTTGGTAGGATCAATGTTTAATACGTGGCATGCTATGTCGGGGGAGATTCCGGTCATGTCAGCGTGTGACCAAGCGAATACATCCAAGTTGTGGCGGAGAAAATCAATGAGTTGTTCCTTCAATTCAGCTTTCAGCTGGGACCCAATTTTCAGTAGCCTACTTGAGTCATGCTTGTCTACAGATATAAACTCCATAGCCTCTGCAGGCTCGGCGGTGGCCTCCTCCTCTTTGTCCCTAGGGTCTAATTCATTGAAAGGGTCGCTGGTGTATCAAAGAGGAGGGGCTTTCTTTAGTTGCTATGCTTCAAGGCTTTTTGTGCAGAGGGCAATCTCTACACCTTTCCCTTTATCTTTCCTGTGGTTGTTGCGAAGTTCGGTTACATAGCAGTCTCGTGCAATATCCTGGTCTCCTTCCACTTCCCCTACCCCATTGTCAGTTGGAAATTTCATTTTCAGGCACCATGGGGCTAGGACAATCTGGAAGTCAGACAAGGCTGGTCTTCCTAAGAAGGCGTTGTAGGCCGAATGGTTTTCTATCAGCACAAACGTCTGTTTCCTTACAACGGAGCAGGGATGGCTTCCAATCTCAACAAAGAGGTCCAGCTGCCCGAGGGGCATCTTCGCATCTCCAGTGAAACCGTGTAGTGGTTTATCGCAGGGAGATACATCCTTCATTGATAGCTTCATCTTGTCGAATGCGTGTTTGAATAAGATATTTACAGAGCTTCCAGTGTCTACCAGGATTCGGTAAACTTCGGCGGGACTGAGTCGGGCAGAGATAACCATGGGATCCATGTGAGGGTACTGTCTTCCTTCTAGGTCACGCTTACTGAATGTGATGTCATCACTTTCTTTCCGCTTTGGGTGGCGCTCTTCTATAACCGTATTGACACAGTCTTTATTGTCTCTAAGCGACTTCCCATATCTTTCCATCTCTCTCCAACTTCTGTCTGCGATGTGCGGACCTCCTGAGATGGTATGGACCACTATCTTCTCTTGACTAGGGCTGCTAGCGTTGCGGTTTCCTCTGTCGGTCCCTGGTGAGGGTAGCCTTGGGTTTTCATTGGCAGGAGCTGGAGTCCTGTCTTGACTTTTTACATAACGTTCCAGTTTCTTCCTTCTGATGTGTTCCTCAATCAGATCTCGGAGATGATGGCATTCGTTGGTATCATGTCCGTGAGATTCGTGGAAGCGGCAGAATTTTCCAGACTTCTGTGCGTTATCTGATTCCTTCTTGTATGGTGGGCGTTTGTATCTAACTTCGCCTTGGGTGGCAAGGAAGATATTTTCGACGGTCTCGTTCAAAGGGGTGTAAGTGTCGAATCTTGGTCCTGGCCGATATAGGCGCTTTTCTACCTTCTTGCCCCCAGCATTGTCTCTGGAATCATTTCTTCGGACGTCCCTCGCCACAGCAGGGGCGTTGCCATAGGTCGTCTTACTTTGCTGTCCTGACTGCCCCTCAATGGCAGCATCCTCAAGCCTCATGTATTTCCCGGCTTCATGGAAGAAATCGGGTAAAGTAGCTGGTTTTTCTTTTGTCAATCTTCTAGCAAATTTAGTGTCCGGATGCACCCCACTGCAGAGGGCCATTAGGATAAGCTTCTCATCGGCATCTTGAACTGCGGCTGCGGCGGCGTTGAATCTGGTTAGGTATTGCTGCAGCTTTTCTCCAGGTTTCTGTTTGACGCTGGATAAGGAATAAGCGTCCTTAGGTTTCTCCACATGAATGCGGAACTGACTGATAAATTTTTCTTTCAACATTTCCCATGAGCTGATGGATCCTTGGGGTAGATGACAGAACCAGGAGGTAGCAAGATCTGCTAAGAAGAGCGGAAATCATTTGCACAATACTCCCTCTGTTGCTCCACTCATGAGCATATGCTGCGTGTACCTCTGTAAGTGTACAACGGGATCGGAGGTTCCTTTGTAGGGTTCCATTGTTGGCATCTTCCATTCTCGGGGGGTGATAGCAATTTCGTTATTGCGGGCGAAAGGGCTGGTTACCCTAGCGCCTATCCCTCGATCTCTTTGCTCCCGTTGGACACATTCTCTGAATAAGCGTGCCATCCTCTCATCAGCATTTGGAGCAGATAGAAATGAGTTTGGTTCTGTTCTGTGGGATTGATTCCGTCCAGACGACCTGTAGGGATGGTATCGTCTATCATTCCTCATATTTTCCAGTGGCTGCCTTTGATCTTCTGGGAGCACGCTTGGGTCAGCTACAGTTGGCCCTTGCCTTGATCTTCCCCTGTTGGGTTCTGATCTAAGCACTTCCTCGGGTCCAACTTCGGGCTGAACTCTAGCTCGGCCCCGTTCGTTGGCGTTTCTGTGGTTAGGCAGCATGACAGGCTCAGCTACAGTTGACCTTCGCCCGGTACCTTCCCCGTTGGGTTCGGTATCAAACGTTTCCTCAGGCCTAACTTCGGGCTGTGCTCGGTCTCGGCTCCTACCATGGCTACTTCTACCGTTAGCTCCTTCGAAGAAGGAAGATCTTTGCTGTCTCTGAGATCCTCCAGACTGGGACTCGCCCCATGATTCAGTGTTGCGGTTGGATTCTTCTGCGTCCCTTAAGCGTGACATGAGATGGTCCACCAAGGCTTCCTGCTGGGACGTGAAGCGGTTAGTTACTTCAACAACAACTCTGTCCAAATCGGCCCTAGTAATTGCTGCAGGCTGTTCTGTGGCAGGAATGGTTGGGTTAACCTGTCCTTCATTTGTTACCGTTGCTGGAGGAGGACGATTTACTTGATTCGTGACAGCTGGATCTGGAAGACTGCTGGATGCGATGTTTTTTCCTTTGTTAACATCTTTTCTCTGTTTGGGAGGCATGCTTTCCAAGTGGCGGACGATGCTGTTAGGAAAACATGTTAAGTAGATGAAGCTGAAGCTTCGAGCTTCTAGTTCTCGGTGAAAGCACCAAAAATGTTTGCACAAAAAATGGACAAACACCTCAAAGTTGTATGATTTAGTAGATCTTATGTTGTTCTTAGTGATTTGGGTGATTTATGCAAATATATGAAAAGCAGGGGCTAAACTGTAAAAAGACACGCAGATTTATAGTGGTTCAGCCAGAATGTGCCTACGTCCACTTTATATGTTATTTCTCTTCTCTTGTTTTGATTACAAGTACAAAGCTTTGATACAAGTAAAAGAAAGTTGTTTGAAAGTTCTCTCCGTGCTTGAGCTCTCAAACTTGTCCCCCATTGTCGTACCCCTGCCCCTCTATTTATAGAGTCAGGCTAGGGGTAGGAGTCTTGGAGGTATATACCAGCTGATGGGCTTGGGCTGACGCAATCTGGCCTGGTGGAGTTGGTCCGGTGGCACTTGGTTCGGTGGAAGGCAAGTGGTCCGGTAGGAGCTAAGAGAGGTTGGTCCGGTAGGAGCTAGGAAAGGTTGGTCCGGTAGGAGCTAGGAAAGGTTGGTCCGGTAGGAGCAAGGAGAGGGTGGTCCGGTAGGAGCAAGGAGAGGTTGGTCCGGTAGGAGCTAGGAAAGGTTGGTCCGATAGGAGCAAGGAGAGGGTGGTCCGGTAGGAGCTAGGAGAGGTGGTCCGGTAGTGGCTTCTTGAGACTGCCGAACGGGTGTCTATTAGGCATGGATACCGAATGAATTCCTGCCGAATGGGCCCTGGAGAACGTCAATGCCGAATGATTTTAGGTAAGCCTGGGTGGATGCATCTGGCTTCTTGGTCTCGAGGTCTTCTGGGTGAGAACACGCCCAACAACATCCTAGCATAAAAAAATTTACTTGCTTTATCCCCATGGTTTAGCAAATCTACTTTAGCATTTTGCCTCAAATTAATAGACTGCACTTGATAGGACTTGATTAGATTATTTTGGGCTTCAAAAAATTTGTTGAACGTATCAATGCCTGAGCAATCATTATCTAATTCATTCTGCCTTAACTCACATTCCTCTATGAAGTGTGTTATTTCATTTTTAGTTTTGATTTTATTCCAGTTTTTTGGATTTTCTTTTGTGAATTGAAGGAATTTGCTAAATTTGTACTGGGCGGTGCCCTATACCTTTGTAGGCATACTGTTTTTGATGATTTCTCTGTAATTATCCTCATACGCCCACCCATTAACAAATCTAAAAGCGGTATTTTTCTTAGAAAAAATATTTTGAGTGAGATAAATTTGAATTGGAGTGTGATCAGTAGTAGCCTGAGGTAAAGTGTAACATTTGAAATCCTTAAAAAAAATTGTAAAACTTTGATTTAGTAAAATTCTATCTAGCTTACAATGAATGTTTCTGAATTTTCCTGATTTCCAAGTAAATTTGTTACCAAAAATAGTTGGTTCATATAAACAAATTTTGAGCATAAACTTGTTTAACATTTCTAATTCTTTAGAAGGAATTGAAATCCCACCCCTTTTCTCATGAGCATGCATGACTGTATTAAAATCACCAATTATAATCCAAGGAGAATTCATATTTGAGTTAATTTGTTCAAGATTATCCTAAAGAGATTGTCTTTCATTTTCACTGTTTGATGCATAAACAAAGATAATTTCAAGGTGAAACCTACCTTTATTTACACATTTACAATGAATAAATTGAAAATTAACACAGTGTTGAAATATATCCCAAATATTAGGATCCCAAATAACCATAATTCCACCATTCCCCCCATTTGATTATTATTTAAGATATTCTAGTTATTTAAACTTTTTATTCGGTAATCCATAATTTTAGAATTGTCTAATTTATGCTCAAGAAAACCAACAATACTGGGATTTTCATATTTAAGAAGATTTGATAAATCTAATCTTCTTTTAAGTGAATTGAGACCTTTGACATTCCAAGTAATAATTGACACAATGAATTAAAAAATTTATTTATGAAGGATGCACTAAAGGATACTTAAGGCACTGACAGTTTATGCACTATGGCTGCTCTCTTCTTCCAATGTCGCCAGCTTCTTTCCTTTTTTCTTATTAGAAGTTTTGCTTAAAGCTTTTAACTGTTCTTCCCATTTGGAGTTTTAAATGATATATTTTCTTTTGAATTCACTTTCTTCTGCATCTTTAGTGCTTTCATTAGCAAAGATATCTTTTATGCTTTTCATTCTGCTTGTTTCTTTTTTTTCCTTTTTGTCTTTTTTGTTTTTGCTTGAGATTGAAGTAGAATTTGAAATAAAGCTGACTGCCGTTTTAATATTGAATTTTGAAGTTGAATTTTTTGTATGTGGAGAGAGATGAGTTGCAAGATCACTGATATTGGGGTTTTCTGTGACGCCCCACCTCTATACTCACGCTAGCCAATGACACTACGGGGTAATGCCGTCGACTAGCACGAAGAATAAGGCTGTTGAGGAGCGACCATCTGTGTAATTGCTTTGTGCGAGTACCGATATGTCAGATAATATAATTTACATTTCATTTCAAGAGGAAATCCGACATATCAAATACAAACTCAAAGCTACCACACAGTGGCTATGAGGCCTTCAGAAAAAAATATAGAAATAAGCATAACACAAATCAGTCACAGATATTCATATCACAAAGGAGGAAACATAAATGAATATATCACATGGAAGTGTACATCAAAGTAGTGGTCAAACTAGATCCACTACATCACAAAAGAATAGATACAAGTGCTAAACAAAAGAATAAATATACAACAAGGAGTCTCTATCACAAATGTATACTAACAAAAACTACTATGCTAAAGTAGTTAGCCAAAAGTCAGGCGACGAACCCTGATAAGAAGTCAAGCAGGAGCACCTGAAATACCCCAGTCTGACCCGAGTATTATTTAAGAAGAGAATAATAAACGGATCAGTCTAGCTATAAATATCATATAAAGTGTGATAGGATAAGAGATATGACAAAAACGTATGATAACAATAATGTTATACTGTGACAAGTATACATCAGATAACAACAATAATCATACAATATCTCAAATATTCTTAAACAACAAAAGAATGTCATATTCTTTAAATTATTCAACAAACATAAATATCGATAAAGCTTATCAATGCAATCAATGAAAATTGGTGAAACACAAATTCTAGAAATCATCAATTAGAAATCCAGAAATCACAAAGGAGGGGAATGCCTATCACAAACGGGAGCATGAAAACTCACCAACACGTGCATCACAAACGGAACGCTATTCCATGGTCGCTAACCATCAGTTTTGAGCCGAAGCTCCACAAACGGCCCGAAGACCATGGGTCGCTACCCCACCAAATTGAACCGAAGTTCCACAAACGGGGTTTTCAGTCCCCACACAAACAAAGAGACATCGCACATCGCTAGTCTAAATCACAAAATGATCACCATTGATCAATAAGAAGTGTGAATCACACTAAGCAAGCAAATATAAGAGTTTAGCTTTATGTCCCATAACCACTAGCTTAACTTAAATATTTACGAACAAATTGTAGATTTCCACACGAAAATTGTCACAAGATTTCAATCGAACAAGTCTAAGAATTAACCGATAAAGTAAATGCAAGCGTTTCATACCACTTGTTTTGCTAAGTCGTTTAACTGGATTTCTCGCAAGAATGAGGTAAAGGTTTGTATATACTAACAGATTGGAAAACGGTTTTATAAACGAGATTTGTATTTAAAATAGAGTTGGAATCATCTTTGTGAACGAGTTTGATTATTTATTACTAGTATAGAAAACCTTTATATTTTAAAATGATAAATCACAAAAATGATTGTAGAAACAATCAATCACCAAAATCCACATTCGGCGACGTGAATTAAAACCATAAAAATCGATACCGAATCCATCAAAATGGATATACCTAAAAATCCCAAAAAAGAAGTCATCAAAGACGATAATTGATAACAACAATTCAGATCATCAAAAATCGATTAAAAATCAGAAACCCGCACGAAACTGCATAAAATAGGGAAAAAGCAAATTTCACAGTTTCAGTCGACTGAACCAGAAGGTCAGTCGACTAATACAAGGCCAGAAACTCTCGGGTTCCTAGTTCAGTCGACTGACCTTCTGGTTCAGTCGACTGATACAAGGCCAGGAACATTTGGTTCCCAGTTTCAGTCGACTGAACCAGAAGGTCAGTCGACTGATACAGTTCCAGAGATTTTCTGGTTCCAGATTCAGTCGACTGACCTTCTGGTTCAGTCGACTGAACTGTGGTTTCCAGTATTCTAAGCCTAGCCTCCAAAAGGGGCAAAACTCCAAACGGGAGTCATCGGATGAGCATCGGAGACTAGGGATTTATGCCAAGCGACAATCCAGCCTTATAGGCTCTTCGATACACCCCAACAACGTGTTCAAACATCAAAGATAGTATTTTTAAAGATTTGACTTCAAAACACCAAAAATTGGAATATTCATCAAACCAATTCAATTCAAACGCAAATGAACAAGGAATAGAGGTTAGGAATTACTACATAACAATTATCAAAGATATAGACATAGATGTGAGTTCAAAAACTCACCTTTTAACCCAAAAACAACAAACGAGAAGCTCTAAAGCAAAGAAAAGATCAACTACTCTTCAATTTCAACTCTAGAAGCTCCAATTTAAGATCATAAGCAATATTTCCTAAATTAGGTTATAGGAAATTTCTGAAATTGGAGAGAGATTGAGATGGAGAAGAAGAAGAGGATGCTTACCTAAGCTTCTCTTTGATGTTGGATCCAGAATTTGTATTTCCTAATCAATCTTGGGCTTGGAATTCTAATTTTCTTTCTCTTCTCCCATTTTTGCTTTAGCTTGAGTGTTAGGAAATGTTATGAAGGAATAAAGAGGAGTGGAGTGGGAGTTAGGGTATTAGTTGGTTCGGTTGTTAGTTATTGGGCTGAAACCCAAACTCAAAGCCCTAAATGAAAATATCAAAATTTTACTCAACTCCAAACATATCGATGTTTATACTCAAAAAGGTCGCAAACGCCATTTTGGACTCAATGGTAGTGGTCTCGAGTTCTAATTCGACTGTTTGTAAAAAGTGACTTTTCGGACTTTAATCCGATTATCGATGTTATATTTAAATAAAACATTTAAATATACAATCGTAAAATATGCGGGTTGTTACAGACTCCCCTCCTTAAAGAAATTGCGTCCTCGCAATACTTAAGGAAAAGAAATAAAAAGTAACAACCATACAAAGGCATAACAACACAAAAGAAGAAATTTTGAAATGAGAAGTTCACCTTTAAAGAGCACGAGAGAGTAAGTCTGGATGTGTTCGCTCGATGAATTCTCTGGATTCCCAAGAGCAATCCTTAGGATTTGAGGACCATTGAACTTTCACAAGAGGAACATCTTTATTTTGAAGGCGTTTAACCTCTGAAGCAATGATACGAATAGGATGTTGCTCAAAAGTAAAATTAGGCGAAACTTCAATTTCTTCAATCACACCGGGCTCAAGAATAGAATCGAAATCTCGAAGGCATTTCCGTAATTGAGAGACATGGAATACGTCATGAATAGCAGAAAATTGAGCCGGTAATAAAAGGCGATAAGCCACGGAACCAATGCGTTCGGTGATGGGAAATGGACCAATATATCGAGGTGCTAATTTTCCCGATCGACTGAAACGCACAACATCCTTCATAGGTGAAACACGAATAAACACAAAATCTCCGACAGAAAATTCTAATTTCCTTCTTCGGTTATCGGCATAGGATTTTTGTCTACTTTGAGCTTCTTTCATCCTATGACGAATAAGATCAATCTTTTTTATGGTATCACGAATAAAATCTGGACCTAAAACCAGCTTCTCACCGGCTTCAAGCCAACACGAAGGAGATCGGCATGGCCTTCCGTATAGTGCCTCGAAAGGTGCCATAACAATACTAGATTGGAAGCTATTATTATAGGAAAACTCAATAAGAGAAATATGATCTTCCCAACTTTCACCAAAATCAAGAACACATGCACGAAGAAGATCTTCAAGAGTTTGATTCACACGCTCGGTTTGTCCATCGGACTGAGGATGATAAGCGATGCTAAAATTAAGCTTCGTTCCCAAAGATTTTTGAAGACCTTTCCAAAATCCACTAGTAAAAAGGATCACGATCGCTAACAATAGAAGTAGGAACTCCATGTAATTTAACAATTTCCTTGACATAGAGTTTAGCCAAAATAGGTACGGTCCGATTGGACCGAACGGGAAGAAAATGGGCGGATTTTGCAAGTCTATCTACTATCACCAATAAGCTATCATGACCCGAATGAGAACGGGGAAGATCGTCAATAAAGTCCATGGAAATTTGATCCCACTTCCATATTAGAATTTTCAAAGGTTGCAATAACCCACCAGGCCTTTGATGCTTGGCCTTTATGAGTTGGCAAGTCATGCAACGCTTAATAAAGTTAGCAATGTCAGATTTCATTCCATCCCAATAATAAAGTCGCTTCATGTTCACGTACATTTTACTACTACCGGGATGAATGGTAAATTTAGAATGATGAGAATCTTCTAAAATGTCTCTACGAAGATCAATAATATTTGGCACAATAAGTCTACCAAATTTTCGAATATCGCCACGAGCATCAATATCAAAGTCTTTCAAACCTTCAATATCAATTTTATCCCTACAACTTTGGCTAAGAAGAACCAATTCGGGATCATGCTTTTGAGCTTCAAGAATGCGGTCTAAAAGAGAAGGATGGGCCTCAAGGCTACACAAAACAAGAGATGAACATGAATTGGATTCACGATCTCGAATCACACAAGTGGATAAAGTCACGAGATCATTCCATTCAGATATCATCATGGAAACAACCGCTTATTGCTTACGACCGACTAAGGGCATCGGCAACTCGATTTCCCTTTCTGGGAGTATAAAGAATATCAGGATCATAAGATGGAAGTAACTCGAACCAACGTTGTTGACGCAAATTAAGTTCCTTTTTGAAAAATAAATACTTCAAAGATTTATGATCGGTGTAGAGAACAAATTTCTCTCCCAAAAGATAATGACGCCAAATTCTAAGAGCGAAAACAATAGCTGCGAGCTCTAAATCATGAGTGACATATCTAGTCTCGGCAGGCTTTAATTGCCTAGAAGCATAAGCGATACCACGTTCCCTTTGCATGAGAACGACACCCAAACCAACACGACTAGCATTGGTATAAACAATAAAATCTTGGTTTCCTTTAGGAATCACAAGAATAGGAGCATTGGAAAGGAGTTCTTTTAATTTATGAAATGAAGCTTCACATTTGTCTGACCAAATATATTTAACTCCCTTCTTTGTCAAATTAGTAAGAGGTACGGAAATTTTAGAAAAGTCTTTTATGAATCGACGATAATAGCCCGCCAATCCGAGAAAACTACGAATTTCCGTCACACTCTCCGGTCTCTTTCAATTTTGAATCGCCTCAATCTTTGAAGGATCCATAGAAATTCCGGATTCAGAAATAATATGCCCCAAAAATTTCACACGAGATTGCCAAAAGTGGCATTTAGAAAATTTTGCTTTCAATTGGTTGCTCCTAAGAGTTTCCAACACAATCCGAAGATGATTTTCATGCTCTTCCTCGGTTTTAAAATAAACTAGAATATCATCGGTAAAGATGAGAACAAATCGATCGAGGAAGTCTTTGAAAACTCGATTCATAAGGTCAACGAAATAAGCTGGAGCATTCGTCAAACCAAATGGCATAACAAGCCATTCATAAGATCCATAACGAGTACAGAATGATGTCAAAGGAATGTTATCCTCTGCAATACGGAGCTGATGAAAACCGGTTGCTAAGTCTAACTGTGAAAAGCCTCTAGCACCACTAAGTTGATCGAATAAATCATCAATCCGAGCCAAGGGATATTTATTCTTGATGGTGAGGTCATTAAGCTTGCGGTAGTCAACGCAAAGCCTAAGTGTACCATCAGATTTCTTCACAAAAATAGCCGAAGCTCCCCATGGAGAGGAACTAGAACGAACAAACTATTTTGCTTCCAATTCGGATAATTGTTTACGCATCTCCTCATTTTCCTTATTGGACATACGATAAGGAGGACGAGTAATAGGTAGAGCTCTAGGGATTAGATTAATTCTGAACTCAATTGCTCGCTTAGGTGGTGTTAACCCTCAATTTCCTACGGCTTAAGAACTGCACGACTCAAGAAAGGTATGCGACTCAAGAAGGATTATGCGACTTAAGGAAGTGGACGACCTACGACTTAAGGAAGCTACCAACTAACGACTTAAGGATGGTACGATCTAAAGGATGAAGCAACCTAAGAGTAATGGGCGACTTAACGACTTAAGGTCTGGACGACTTAAGGAAGTCTACGACTTAACGACTTAAGGTCTGGGCGACTTAAGGAAGTCTACGACTTAACGGTTTAAGGAGTTAACGGCTCAATGGCTTCGACGACTTAAAGATATTGGCTGACTCAACCAGTTGGCGACTTAACATGTGCAACGACTTAAGGAAGTGGATGGTCTACGACTTAAGGCTATCTACGACTTAAGGCTATCTACGACTTAAGGCTGTCTACGACTTAAGGTTATCTACGACTTAAGGCTACCTACGATCTAAAGCTACTCACGACTTACCTCCTAGCTCGTTTACCAGTTAAGCCGCGACTCACGACTTAGTTTAAGTCGTCCACGACCTAAAGCCACTGAGTTATAGTCCGCTGCCGCAAAACTTGTGCCGGAGGAAGTTGACTCGTAAACGACTTAGGACTTGTAACATGGATCCAAATGGGCAAGTAAACTTCTACCAAGTCACGAGCTGAACTCAATAGGTCGGCCACGACCTACCTTAAGTAGACCACGACTTACCTTAAGTCGACCACGACTTACGACCTAAGGGGTCAAATTCTCTATAAATACCAACCTACCCCGAACGTGTAAAGGACTTTTGGCCAATCATTTTCTGAAGCGTCATTACTCTGCCGAATCCTCAACTCATCCAACACTTGAAGAACTCCAAACATCGAAGATACTACAACAAGCTTTGAACAAGATTCTACACATCCGACATGGATTCAACAAATCTCATCATCAAAGTTTGAGTTACTAATTTGAAGTGTTTGTGTGATCGAAGTGAATTGTATTCGAAGTGCATTGTATCAAACTGTAACCAAATCAGCAATAAAAGACTATAAAGTGGACGTAGGCTCAATTATGGGCCGAACCACTATAAATCTGTTGTCCTTTTACCGTTTTCTGCTATTCTCAGCTTATATTCTATTCCCGTACCAACGGGTGGTGCTTTCACATTGTTATTACACACACCGGGTGTTAGCGTTCAATTTCAGCGTTAACATTTTGGTGCTTTCACTGAGAACCGAACTCAGGAAGATTGTCATCATTGCTTCACGAAAGTTTGTGGAAAGAGTTTCTTTCAAAACTAGAAGTTTGTTGGATATAATGGCTCCTGGAAGAAAATGCAAGTCTGTCAGATCTGAAGATGCTCACGATAATACTGCCACTTCTCCTTCTCCAAGTCAGGCAGCTCCAAGCGTTGGAGTTACGCGAGAAGAGTCAGATGCTGCTGTTTCTGGGCTATATCAGCAAATTGAGACTCATAATACTCTAATGATGGAGAAGTTAAATGCTTTGCTCGGGAATAGTCAAAGGCCAGTAAATAATGAAGAAAACATCGCTGATGCTCTTCACAACTCCGAAGGAAGAAATATTCCTCAAGGGGGATCAGGTGCTGCAGAAGGGGCACCTCTCCAAGCTGAAGGATCCAGGCCATCGCCAGTTTTCCGTGAACATCTGCCCGGACAAACTTCCGAGAAAATGGCCGAAGTCTACTCTACAAAGTCATTAAACAATGAGGAATATCTCTCCGGCATGATTCGGCAAATAATGAAGGAAAGCATGCAGAGAAGTGAAGATGAGAGCGAATGGGGATTTGCTCCGAGCAAAACTCCGTTTACTGAAAGGATTCTAAAAGCTGAGTTTCCCAGAAAATTTGTTCCCCCCACCATTCCTGCTTATCGGGGGATAAGTGACCCAAATCAATTCTTGTATAAATATGACTGGCACATGACCGGCGCAAGGGCAACTGATGAGATTAAGTGCCGGTATTTCCCGGTATACTTGGAAGGAGTGGCACTTCTTTGGTTTACCAAGCTTCCTGTTCGATCTGTAGATCAGTTTTCCGATCTAACCCGAAAGTTTAAAGAGAAATTCAGGCTGTACACTTCAAAGGCTAAAGACATAATGTCATTGTCTAGTCTTGAGCAGAATCCGGGAGAGCCTATTAAGTCATTCCTGAATCGTTTCAATATAGCTCTGGCTGAAGTCGACAATGCGGAACCACGGATGGTTTTGACTTATCTAATGCAGGCTATCGATAAGTCGAGTGAATTTGGGAAATGGCTGAAAATGAAGGAACCAAACTCACTCGAGAAATTCTATAAGAAAGTTGATGAGTTCATATGCTTGGAAAATCTTCCGGCATCAATGAAAGTGGTGGCGACAAGAGGAGAAAATAACATTGTTGCTTCAGCTAAGAAAGATTCCGGAGGCCAGAAAAGGGAAAATAATGATGGGAAGAAACAAAAGGATATAAAGAGACCTCGCTTCTTTAAACCCTCAGATTTCACTCCTTTAACCGACACTCCGGAGAATATCTTCTTTGCCACCAAAGATGCTGTGGAGTATCCTAGACCAGCTGAGATAAAGCCTGGAAAGGGTGCTATGCGAAATGGAAAATTATGTCGGTTTCATAACCAACCCAGTCATGATACCAACGAATGTCGTCATTTGAAGAGCTTAATTGAAGAATTGTTGAGGGAAAACAAGCTACAACAGTATGTTAAGAAGAACAGGAATGACCCAACTTCGTCTACCCAAGGGCAGCAACTCCCTACTCATCCATCTGGCTTGGGTAAAGGCACTACCGCACATGAATCTGAAAGGCCTGTTATCAATGTGATTACAGGAGGCCCACACCCAGTGGGCAGAAGCTGGGGTGAAATGGAACGATATGCTCATGCTTTGAAATATACCCCAGCAGAAGAAGATGTTTTTGTTTTAGAAGACGCTGCACCCCTGAAACAGCAGAAAACTTCTAATAATGATATTGTGTTCAAAGCCAGGGACTCTATGGGTATTGAAGCTCCAACCATAGATCCCTTGGTTGTTTATGCAAGAATTGGGCCAGCTATTGTAAGACGAGTGCTTGTCGATTGCGGTGCTTCCTGCAATATACTCTTCAAGAAAACATTTGATCAAATGAAGATTCCAATGACTGATGTTCAGGCTTCATCACAAAAGATTGTTGGGTTCACTGGGGAACCGCAGCAACCAATTGGAACTGTCGACTTGTTTGTGGAACTTGGAGAGGGGCAGAAAAAAGTAGTTCGGAAACAGACTTTTGTAATTGTTGATGGATTTTCTGCCTACAATGCCTTCCTGGGCCGTCCAACTTTAGCTGCATTTAAAGCCATTCTCGCCCCGTGGTGCTTAACTATGAAGTTTCCCACAGATAATGGTGTTGGTGTCATCAAAGGGGATCAAAATGCTGGACGGGAATGTTATCTTATAGAGCTTCGAGAGGCCAGGAAGAGAGAGATGGGAAAAGATGCGGCAGCCCCCCTCCGCATCAAAAACCCAACCTTGTAGTAAATACAGGGTGGTCCCTGCACTGGCGAGCATAGTGGTGCAAGGAGAGAAATGGACCCCAGAAAAGCCAGTGCAGAGGAAAATAGAGTGGTGCCGATGGAGGTAACGGTACCAGTACCTGTTGATCTTAAAGACCCAAACAAAGTGCTAAATGTGGGTTCGCAACTCAGTATGGCAGTCCAAAATATGCTGATATCATTTTTGAAAGCAAATCTGGACGTATTCGCTTGGAGTCACGCCGATATGTGTGGAATATCTCCAGAGATTGTTGTACATACTCTGAACGTTGATCTGAAATTCACGCCTGTGAAACAGAAGAGAAGAACCCAAGGTCCAGAAAGGTCAACAGCGTTAAAGGAAGAAGTAGACCGACTCATGGAAAATCATTTCATCAGAGAGTCCATATATCCAAATTGGGTTTCAAATCTGGTGCTGGTTAAAAAAGAAAATGGAAAATGGAGAGTGTGCATTGATTTCTCAGATTTAAACAAAGCCTGTCCCAAAGACTGTTTCCCGTTACCAAGGATTGATCAGCTGGTAGATGGAATAGCCGGGCATGAATTGTTATCTTTTATGGATGCCTACTCCGGGTATAACCAGATTATGATGCATGAGTCGGACCAGGAGGATACGAGCTTCGTCACAGATGTTGGTCTTTATTGCTACAAAGTCATGCCCTTCGGATTGAAGAATGCAGGGGCAACATATCAAAGGCTTGTTAACGCAATGTTCAAATCATAGCTTGGGAAAAATATGGAAGTCTATGTCGATGATATGTTAGTGAAATCAAAGAAAGCAGTTGACCATATGGATCACTTAGCAAAAATGTTCGCAATCCTCCGAAAATATGGAATGAAGCTCAACCCTTTGAAATGTTCATTCGGAGTAGAGTCCGGGAAATTCTTGGGATTTATCGTAAGCGCTAGGGGCATTGAAGCTAATCCTGCTCAAATTACTGCTCTGAGAGAAGTCAAAGCCCCTAGGACAAAGAAGGAACTGCAGAGCCTTAATGGGAAAGTTGCTGCTTTAAGTCGATTCATTTCCAAAGCCATTGATAAATGCATCCCCTTCTTTGACGCTTTAAAGAAAGGAAAGAAAAACTTCGAATGGACACCTGAATGCCAGAAAGCTTTCGATGAATTAATCCGTCACATGGAAGTGCCTCCAATACTTTCCAAGCCCAACGATGGCGAAGACCTTTTCATATACTTGGCAGTTTCATCTCATGCCCTGAGTGCAGCACTGGTACGAGAGGATGCAAAAGTTCAACGTCCGGTCTACTATATCAGCAAAAGACTCACTGGGGCAGAAATGAATTATTCAAAGCTAGAAAAGCTCGCCTATTGTTTACTGATCGCTTCCAGAAAGTTGAGGCCGTATTTTCAAGCTCACCCTATCAAAGTTCTCACCGACCAGCCCCTAAAGCAAGTACTATTTCGCCCTGAAACTTCGGGCCGTCTTCTGAAGTGGAATATTGAGCTTAGCCAATATGATATCGCTTATCATCCCCGAAGAGCGATCAATGGACAAGCCTTAGCAGATTTCATCGCAGAGTATACAGATAAGGGTGATAAAGAGGAAGAGATTACAGTAGACATCCCGACCAAATGGAAGTTATATGTTGATGGCTCAAGAAATGATTACTGTTCCGTAGCTGGGGTTGTGCTTGAAATCCCCGAAGGGCGATCATTATGTTACGCATTAAGATTGGAGTTCCCTTCTACAAACAATGAAGCATAATATGAAGCTCTAATTGCTGGATTAAAGATTGCAAAGGAATTGAACATCAAAGCATTGCAAATCTTCAGTGATTCTCAGCTTATTGTGTGTCAGGTCAAGAAGGAATTTCAAGCTAAAGGAGGAAATCTACCCGCTTATTTGTCGAAGGCTTCTGAGCTTCTCGATGATTTCGATCATTTTTCGATAAGCCACATACCTCGAGAGGAAAATATGAAAGCGGATTCTCTAGCAAAGTATTCAAGCTCCAGAGAAGCTCAATTATTGGGATTGGTTCCTATGGAGGTTTTGTCAGTTCCAAGCACTGATGATATGGATATCGACTGGATCATGGCTGTATCTCAAGAACAAGAGTCATGGATGACCCCAATCAAAGAATATCTGCTCAACGGTTCCCTACCAGAAAATTCTAAAGAACGCCGAAAGCTGTTAAGAAAAGCATCAAGATACGTAATTCAAGACGGCCGGTTATACAGGCGGGGATTCTCAATGCAATTACTCCGATGTGTAACCAAGGAAGAAGCTAAGACAATCTTAGCAGAGGTACACGGAGGAGAATGTGGGAATCATTCAGGCGGCCAAACACTCGCCAAGAAAGTTCTTCAGTATGGGTATTTCTGGCCCGATATTAATTGAGATGCTGCTATCTACTCCAAAAAATGTGACAAATGCCAGAGATTTGCAAAAATCCCAAGAGCGCCTTCAACTGAACTAACACAGATGGTCAGCCCATGGCCGTTCGCCATTTGGGGGATAGATCTAATCGGACCTTTACCAATTGCCAAGTCAGGAATCAAATATGCTATTGTTGCTGTTGATTATTTCACTAAATGGGCTGAAGCTGAACCTTTGGCCACTATTACTTCTAAAAAGATGATAAATTTTGTAACGAAAAATATCATTTGCAGATATGGTGTGCCAAAGAAGATAATCACAGACAACGGTACTCATTTTGAGAGCGAAGAGTTCCAGGACTTCTGCAAGCAATTCAAAATCCGAAAAAGTTTCTCAGCAGTGGCTCATCCGCAGGCAAACGGGAAAGTGGAAGCAGTAAACAAAATTATCAAGTCAACCATCAAAAAGCAGCTTGAAAAAGCAAAAGGCGGATGAGTTGATAAGCTACCACTAGCACTATGGGCATACAGAACAACCCATAAAACTGCGACTGGGCACACTCCATTCTCATTGGCATACGGATCGGAAGCGATGATTCCAGTAGAGCTAGAAGTCCCTTCACACAGGAGAGTTCATTTCAACCAGGCCGAAAATGAAAAATTGCAACTCGAAGCACTTGACTTTCTTGATGAAAGAAGGGAAGAAGCTAGACTCAGAGTTGCGGCCCATCAGTAAAGAATTGCGAGGCACTTCAACTCTAAAGTCCGTCAACAAAGCTTTGAAGTCGGAGACTTAGTTTTGAAGAGGATCATGACAACAGTCGAAGTATTTGGACCAAATTGGGAAGGGCCATATGTCATAGGCAATAAACTTCTTGATGGCACATTCAAACTCACAACTGTCGAAGGAGATCCAATCCCAAGAGCCTGGAACAACAATCATTTGCGCCCATATTTTACTTAAAAAGCTTTGCTTGAAATTGTAAAATGATTATGGATGTATCGATTGTATTGTAAACCATTGTAAAATCAGTGATGATGAATAAAAGAGCTATAAAGTGGACGTAGGCCCAGTTCTTGGCCGAACCACTATAAATTTTGTGTTCTTTATTATTATAAAATGCCTGTTTTATTTCGATGTGTAAATACTCTAAATGTATTGCTAAAATATCGGTTTAATATTGCAGGTCATTAAAACAAAGCTTACCCATCGCAATGCCAAGTGAACCCCGTAAATCACTCAATAAACAAATTTCAAGCCACAGAAAGTTCCAAATTCAAATCCAACATAAGATGAACTTTACACCAAAAGTTGATGATTCCACCGAAGAGACACTTTTCCAAAGAAAAGGAACTAGACGCTTGTTAACTAATTACGATCGTTTGTATAAACAGACATCTGATTGAATAACTTCCGCCTGTCCCATGGAATCAATCAACAGTGAAGTACACTCCATTGGATAGAGCAAACTGCTTACAAAGGAAAGGAACATAGGCTCGGAGACAATAACAGGGGACCATTGATGAGCAAACAACAAAGAGACATGGGCGAGCTGATCAACAAAAGCCCTCTTCGGAGGCACAAGACCTCTTCGGAGGCGCAACTCTTCGGATGATAAAGACCTCTAGGGAGGCACAAGCCCTCTTCGGAGGCACGCCAATAAATGGAAACGCTCTTCTCAACAAAAAGGTTGGTGGAACCACTGAGGCAAGTCCTTTGTTTACTAATTGCGATCGTTTGTGCGAGCGAACATCCAATTAAATAACTTGCGTCCGCCCTGTGAATCCATTTAACTGTGAGAAAGTAACTTCCAGACAATCCAATAAAGACCTCCCGGAGGCACAAGACCTCTTCGGGGGCACAAGACCTCTTCGGGGGCACAAGACCTCTTCGGAGGCACAAGACCTCTTCGGAGGCACAAGACCTCTCCCGAGGCACCACAAGCCCTCTTACGAGGCACAAGCCTTCCCCAAAGGCACACATTACCCTCTTCGGAGGCAGAAGACCTTCCCCAAGGCACACAAGACCTCTCCGGAGGTACAAGACCTCTTCGGAGGCACAAGACTTCTCCGGAAGCACAAAAACAAGACTTCTTCGGAAGCACAAACAAAAGACTTCTCCGGAAGCACAAGACCTCTCCGGGGGCACAACGCTACTTCACAAAGCATAATGCTACTCTTCGGACTCCAAATGCTACTCCTCAGAAATACCAAAAAGCCCTCCTCAGAGGCACACTTCAACTCTCAAGGAAGATCTACTTGTTCATCTTGAAAAATTCTTCCCCAGAAATTGAAGTGCTAAGTAAAATCCTCTTTGAGGCCCGCTCTACCGCGTAGGAGAATTCACTTCTCAAAAATATGAAGTGACCATCTCCGAAGGTTGAAGCGTAAAAACTTCTCCAAAAATGACACACGCTCCATTTAAGTAGAATAATTGTTTCCTCAAAGACGGAATAATTATTCTCCAAAGATAAGAGTACAAGTCTCGCCAAAGCAAAAAGATATTGCAATGCACTTGTGGTATAGGGGCAATATCATACAATGCAACTACAACAATAAAAGTAGTATTCAAGCGACATACCACAAGCACATTACAATATCACGTGGAAAAGATGTGGAATAAATGCATTCTCAAACACAGACAAAAAGTTTGTACAAGTAAAAAGAATCGCTTATTGTACACTAAAATGAGAAATAGATGCATTCTTACATATACAAGAATTCGTACAAGTAAAAGAATTATTTTATTCAATACTATGAAAATTCTTTACATGTGCAGATCTCAAAAAAAGCAAGGACCGGTACCCGCACAATCTCCGGTCGATACAAGCAAAAAGCAAAATAAGAAAAGTAGAATCCAGATTATCACTCCTTCTTCCTGCCACCCTTAGTACCCTTGCCCGGTTTGATGACTAGTTTCGGAATCCGGCGGGGACGGGTCAGAGAAGAAGGAGAAGAGGGTGCAGTTGGATCTTCTTATGCTTCATCTTCTCCAACGGAAATGTTTTTCTTCATCTTCTTCATGACGCGCTTCCCTTTCCTCTTCGAGGAAGACTCACTTCCCGGAGTAGTAAGTAGCGCAGAAAGCTTAGTGTTATCATCAAGAGACTGCTCCGGAGTCTTCTCACTGTCCTCAAGATCTTCCGCCTTTTGTTCTTGAGAAGCGGGTGGATCCTCCAAGCCTCGAAGGGCTTCTATTTGCTCTTCCTGCGAACCCGGTTGAGAAGCAGGAGTAACTTGAAGGGTTGGAGGAGGAACAGCTGGAAGAGGAGAAGAGTGTATAGCGCTCGATGCCTCCGCTGCAGAAGTAAAGAAGTTAAAATCGGTATTCTCCGAGAAAAGAGAAGATATTGGTTCATCAAAGCTTAAGTAATAAGTAAGAAGCTCATCAAACTCGGTTAAATCGAATAAGTGATTCACTGGATCCGGGTCGACGTTAAAGTTACCTGGAGAGGTCGGCTTTGTAAGGTCAATCTCGAATTTCTCAGCCTCAATATCTTCCAGGGCCTCGTCTTCAGTAGGAGTGGTCACAATTTCTTTGTCAACTTTAGCAGGAGGCGAAGAGTGGGAACTGGAGTCTATAATGTTAACATCAGCCGAAATTGAAGTATGGACGGGGGCAGTTAAAGGAGCTTCCTCCTTTGGGTGTTCTTCTCCCGTCGATTCAGCTCGCGCTTTAGCAAGTTGCTCCTTTCCTCTAGCAAGAGCGGCACGAGTTTCATCGTCAAGATAACGAGCCTCAAGCTCTGCCTCATCATAGCCGGCACCGCCAAACATATCGATTATCGCCTCCCATACTTCAGCTAAAGTGACTTCATAGTCCGGCCCCAAAAACGAGAGACTTCCGCGCCCCAAAACGCTGTGGATATAAAAGTCAAACAAAGTGGAGCTGATATTGGCTTTAGTAGCCACATGAGATTCTTCGGCTGCAACTTTCCCAGCGACAGCTTCATCGCGCTCTCTTTCAGCCTTTAACAACTGAGACTGCAGCCTGGTGATTTCCAAGTCTTGGGAGCTAATTTTCTCCCGAAACTGAACGGCGTCATCACGATATTTCCCAGAAACTGCTCTGCTTCAAGTCTTGCTTTAGCATCTCGCTAAGCAGCATGGGCGTCCCGAACCTGCTTTTGGAGCATTTCTTCCTTTTGCGAGTAAGAAGTGGAAGAAGTGGCAAGCTCACTCTTTAGTCTTTCAACTTCAGCTTCAAGCCTCCCATAATCATCAGAAATGCTCTCCATTTCAGCGTGGTGCCGCTTGCAAATTTTATCCCACTCCGACTTATCGTTCTCCATGGTCAGCATGGCTTCGAGATTCGCACGATTGACCATTTGCAGCTCGTCAACAAGTTTTTGCCATTCAGACATCCTTTCGATATCAAGTTTGGCGGCATCAAGGTTACGCAGCATAGCCGGTTTATCAATCAGAACCAAGTCAAGGTCAAAGCGTACCCCCTTTAAGAACCATTGCGGGAACCGACTTTGAAGAGTTGGCGGACCCTGTCCAACTTGATATTGGGGTCTGTTGATGATTGTTTGGATATTAGATTTCTGAAGAGCAGGAGAATCAGAGGGGATATCAAGAGGAATTGAAGCAGGGGTCTTCTCAGAAATTGCAGACGCGTCACTGGGCTTGACCCGCTTACTCGAATCTTCAGTAATGTGACTCTTCCCTTTGTCATCATGGGATTTTCTTTTGTGAGAATCATCGCCTCTGTGAGAAGAGTCATATCGCTCATCCCTCCTCCCGTATTGATGCTCATAGTCCCGCCTCTCTTGAGCTTTCCTAATAGCTCTTTCTTCATCTGTTTCCCTCGGGGCATTGAGGTATCGCCTAAAATCATAAGTTCCGCGGCCTCCATGGCGCTGAAATTTGTCATAGTATGAGCCAGAACGCCCCATCGGAGAATCTGAAAATGGAAAAGAAATGAAGTTTAGAAATCTCCAGAAAAAGAGGATAAGTGCGTATAAGTGCCAAAAAATCCTAAGTGTGTGCGGCGTGCAAACTATGCACGTCAAACTACAAACCACGCTTTTATGTGGGAACAGCAACGACTGGTGTAGAAGGTGTCGGAACTTGTTGTAAGGAAGAAGTCGCCTCGACAGCAGGAGAAATAGCTTTTGAAGTGTCATTTTTGAATAACTCCTGTGAAGTCACCATTAAGTCACTAAGAACCCCAAAAATGTCTTCGCTGTCGTGCTGAGCGGAACTCTCTTTCTCAACCCCTTCATTGGATGCCTTCTCGGGGCATTGAAGAGGCTCCTCCTCTTCGATAACCAGAGAGAGCGTAGATTTGCCGGATGATCCCGCAACATCAATAGAGGCAGAACACTTCACCAGAGAAGCCTCAGTGGTGGGCTCTTGCGGTATAGGTTCTTTGACAGAAGCTGGGGCATCAGACGTCTTTTCTAAAGAATCAGGAACTTCGTGAGGCTGAGAAGAGCGAGAAGGGTGAAAAAGTCCAAACTGGTGAAGAAATTCGTCTTTCAACAAAAATTTCGCGTCCCGCTCTTCAGCTGGTACGGCCATGAGCCTCTCCAGAGTTGGCTTGTGGCTGGGATCCCTAGAAGGAGGGGGGAGCGCTGAAAGGAAAAAGCGAAATTAACATTTGGCAATTTGGACTTCACAAAACTCAGAGAATAGAAGAAGTAAAGATAGATAATCTTACTTCCTTCCCTCCACACAGCATAAAACCCCGGGGGACAGCGAACGTAAAAGTACTGAGTTAAGAACCCATGGGCACTGTCAGGGAGGCCAACAATCAATTTACGATTTCTGGCACTTCTCACAACGGTGATCGAAGGATGATCTTTAGTTCTGGTAAAAGAACATAAGTAGCAGATCTCGTCAAAACTAGGGAGACGGACAAGCATTCTACTAAATAATACACACAACCCCATTAGAATGGCATAGTTATTGGGATGTAGCTGAAATGGGGAAATGGCCAGTTGGCGAAGGAGATGCTGGAGAAAGTTGTTGAAAGGTGGAATGGCCCCGCTCAGGCACATTTTTCGATTAACTGCTACAAAGCCAGGAGGCGCTGCATCAGCGGTGTTACTTTTCTCAGGAAGAATGGCATCTGCTTCAGTAATGCCAAACTGGGTGCACAACTGACGGAAAACTTTGTACGATAAAGTGGTAGAGGCTCTTTCGGGAGGATTGACTAATGGAGCTGGAATAAGAGTGGCCTCTCCAGTCTGGACTGTTATATCTTCTTACTGAGAAGTCATTCTACACAAGTAACTGGATATTCAAATATGAAGGTGCATGTTTCCTAAAAGGTGTGAAGTATTGTGCAGAACTAATAAAGATAACAAGTAAATATAACTAGAATTAAGCTAGTCGACAATTGATCGATTACCAAATTTCAGGACTTGTTAATTTAAAGTTCAGGTACAGTATTAGTGCAAACCGGTCATTTTCAGTTGACTATTTCAATGTTGCTTTAATACTTTGCTTGAATTTGTTGAGTTAAAGCACTTCGTTCACACAATCTATTTAAGTTGATTATCCGTTATTAACTAATCTGTCATTTGATGTGGGCAGTCAGTGGCAGTATATTCGTCCCAATTTTCTGTAAATGTTGTATTAAACAGGTTGTTAGCTTGCGAGTCAAAGTGATCTGTAAAAAATGCAACAAAGTTTAACAAATTAAAGTCCGGACAATTCAGTATTCGGGCAGTTTGTTTCAGTAATTCAAGTTCAGCGCTTAAATCAAGATTATGCTTAGAAGTGTGAGTTCGAATTGAGCATACAAATACTGACTTGGCTGCAGCCAAAGTACTAGGTCGTCTGCGACTTAGTGAATGTACAGTGAGTCAAGTTAAGTCATCAACTTGTTAAGACGTTTGTCCTATGAGTCGTTAATCCTTAAGTCGCAAGGCATAGTAAGAAGGGAAAAGGCTTCAGTTCAAAGTGATGTAAATTTCCCAAGTTCTAACTCAGCCACGACTCAAGGCTTATAAAGTAAGTGGATAAGTCGGTAAAGACTTAAGTCGAGAGGGTTCATAGGTCGTACAAGATTGCTAAGTCGTGACCAAGCTAATATCTCACTCTGTGTGACCAACTGACTTTTCTCCTTAACTCCTAACCCTTTATCCTCCTAACCCGTTAACCCCTCCATTAACAAAAGCCTTCATTTTTTCACACTATTAAATCATCCAAAAAACCAATTTGAGATCACCGTAAATCCAAAGCCCTACCATTCTAATCGGTTAAGTCCAAAACACTGTAACCCATCGCCTTCATCGCCCCAATCGTTTGAAGCTAAATCGAACTAAATCGAGTTCGCAGACTATCGATATAGCGAGATTTGCAACGAAGCATTGCATAAGGAGATGGATTAAGGACGAGGAGCGGAATTCACGAATTAATGATGATCAAGGATCAAGAAGGAAGCAGGAGCACTTACGCAATGAAGGATCAAGGATCAGTGATTGGTTATTTTTTTTAGAATCGCCTTGAGGAAGCTCGGAGAAATGCTAATGGCAGATGCGACTTAGGAGATAGGTAATGAGAAGAAGGAAGTAGGAGGAACGACTCAAGCCTTTTATATCTCGGGGCAGTGGAACTCGAATCGGCACATGCGAGTTAAGATGAGTCGAAGCACACGACCTACGACTTAGGCGTGTACTTCGAGGGGCAAATGTTAACCCTCAATTTCCTATGGCTTAAGAACTGCACGACTCAAGAAAGGTATGCGACTCAAGAAGGATTATGCGACTTAAGGAAGTGGACGACCTACGACTTAAGGAAGCTACCAGCTAACGACTTAAGGATGGTATGATCTAAAGGATGAAGCAACCTAAGAGTAATGGGCGACTTAACGACTTAAGGTCTGGATGACTTAAGGAAGTCTACGACTTAACGACTTAAGGTCTAGGCGACTTAAGGAAGTCTACGACTTAACGGTTTAAGGAGTTAACGGCTCAATGGCTTCGACGACTTAAAGATATTGGCTGACTCAACCAGTTGGCGACTTAACATGTGCAACGACTTAAGGAAGTGGATGGTCTACGACTTAAGGCTATCTACGACTTAAGGCTATCTACGACTTAAGGCTGTCTACGGCTTAAGGCTATCTACGACTTAAGGCTACCTACGACCTAAAGCTACTTACGACTTACCTCCTAGCTCGTTTACCAGTTAAGCCGCGACTCACGACTTAGTTTAAGTCGTCCACGACCTAAAGCCACTGAGTTATAGTCCGCTGCCGCAAAACTTGTGCCGGAGGAAGTTGACTCGTAAACGACTTAGGACTTGTAACATGGATCCAAATGGGCAAGTAAACTTCTACCAAGTCACGAGCTGAACTCAATAGGTCGGCCACGACCTACCTTAAGTCGACCACGACTTACCTTAAGTCGACCACGACTTACGACCTAAGGGGTCAAATTCTCTATAAATACCAACCTACCCCGAATGTGAAAAGGACTTTTGGCCAATCATTTTCTGAAGCGTCATTACTCTGCCGAATCCTCAACTCATCCAACACTTGAAGAACTCCAAGCATCGAAGATACTACAACAAGCTTTGAACAAGATTCTACACATCCGACATGGATTCAACAAATCTCATCATCAAAGTTTGAGTTACTAATCTGAAGTGTTTGTGTGATCGAAGTGAATTGTATTCGAAGTGCATTGTATCAAACTGTTACCAAATCAGCAATAAAAGACTATAAAGTGGACGTAGGCTCAATTACGGGCCGAACCACTATAAATCTGTTGTCCTTTTACCGTTTTCTGCTATTTTCAGCTTATATTCTGTTCCCGTACCAACGGGTGGTGCTTTCACATTGTTATTACACACACCGGGTGTTAGCGTTCAATTTCAGCGTTAACAGGTGGTATCCTAAAACGGGCTCAAATATGTCGGGAAATTCACAAACAATGTGAATGAGGGAAATGACATCTTCCTCATCATCATTATCGTCATCATGAGGATTTAGAGAATACAAGGATGCTTCCGAATTGGAACCTGAATCTTTAAGAACAAGAGAAATCTGCTTAACAGATTGAGGATGTCGAAGATATATAGTCCGCTCAGGACATAGGATATGGGCTTCATAACGGTTAAGCCAATCCATTCCCAAAATCATTCTGAAACCAAGGTAACGCATAACATGCAAATCGGCACGGAAAGAGTAATCACATAAAATAATCTCGATATCTTTACAAAGTAAACTAAGTGTTGCGGATCCACCAACCGGATTCGCAATTCTCAATGAAGTCATCAAGCCAATAACATTCAAAGACAAAGCATTAACAAGTTCTTTTGATATTAAAGAGTGAGATGCACCCGTATCAAAAAGAACTCGAATAGGAAGATCACGAAATATAATAATGCCATCAAGGATAGAATGAGAAATACCTTGACCAAGAGAAGTGTTACTAGGGGCTTGCACCACATTTAGCTTTCTCTCTTTCTTGCTTTGAAGTTTGGGACACAAAGATATAGTATGACCCGAACTCTTGCAATAGCGGCAAGTAAGAGACTTCGGACACTTGTTCGCATAATGGTCCTTAGAACCACAATTGTAACATTTTCCACGACTAGAGGTAGGAGTTTTTGCTACCGAAGTTGCTTGCTTCCCTTTCTTGTTGGGATTAGGCTTGAATTTAAAAGGCCGATTTTTATTGATGTTTTGTTTGACTTCAACATCACTTTCTTTATCGGCCTCTTCGAGTCGAAGAGCGATATCAACAAGCTGATCGAAAGAAACTTCTAATTTCAGAAGTAATGGCTTCTTGAGGTTCTTATTCAACCCATAGACAAATCTCTGATTTTTCTTAAATGGGTTATTAATATACTTGACCCCATATTTAGATAGAGATTCAAAAGATGCAACGTAATCCGTCACAGAAGATTCACCTTGAACAAGGTCAATAAAGCGTCGAGCTAAAGATACTTTTTCAGCTTCCGGCACAAACTTCAATTCGAATCTTTCCCGGAACTGCTCCCAAGTAAGATCCGCTTCAATAATTTCAGAAATCAAAAGCTCATACCAATCTAATGCTCTCTCCTGGAGCATGCTAGAAGCCACTTGGACTCAATGTAGATCAATAAGATTCATGCGGGAAAAGATGCGATCGCATGTTCTAAGCCAAGCTTGGACTTCTATAACGCTCTCGGAACCCTTGAAAGGCTTTCCACCCAAGCTGGTGTAATCACTGCACAAGCGTGCAAACCCAGATTTAGGATGAGTAGGCTCTGGAATGGGTTCGATAGCTTGAGCATTTTTCACAAGATCTAGAATTTGTTGAGCAGACATGAATACTTCATCCTGAGGAGTAGCACTGGATTGACCAGCGCTAGGACGGCCTGGTATAACCATTTCTCTTCCTTAAGAAAGAAAGAAAAGAGGAAAAAGTTATTCACATAATGAATATCAAACAAACTTGATTGATAAAACAAGGCATCATAAAAAGAAATAGGATAGAACGGTACGGAAACTCGAATTAAATCCTATGGCACGATTCCTAAGAAAGACTTAGGACAATGATCCTTGCTAGATTATTCTACATTGTTCTGAAGTTTGGCTCTGATACCAAGCTATGACGCCCCACCTCTATACTCACGCTAGCCAAGGACACTACGAGGTAATGCCGTCGACTAGCACGAAGAATAAGGCTGTTGAGCAACGACCATCTGTGTAATTGCTTTGTGCGAGTACCGATATGTCAGATAATATAACTTACATTTCATTTCAAGAGGAAACCCGACATATCAAATACAAACTCAAAGCTACCACACAGTGGCTATGAGGCCTTCGGAAACAAATATAGAAATAAGCATAACACAAATCAGTCACAGATATTCATATCACAAAGGCGGAAACAGATATGAATATATCACATGGAAGTGTACATCAAAGTAGTGGTCAAACTAGATCCACTACATCACAAAAGAATAGATACAAGTTCTAGACAAAAGAATAAGTATACACCAAGGAGTCTCTATCACAAATGTATACCAACAAAAACTACTATGCTAAAGTCGTTAGCCAAAAGTCAGGTGACGGACCCTGATAAGAAGTCAAGCAGGAGCACCTGAAATACCTCGGTCTGACCCGAGTATTATTTAAGAAGAGAATAATAAACGGATCAGTCTAGCTATAAATATCATATAAAGTGAGATAGGATAAGAGATATGACAAAAACATATGATAACAATAATGTTATACTGTGACAAGTATACATCAGATAACAACAAAAATCATACAATATCTCAAATATTCTCAAACACTAAAAGAATGTCATATTCTTTAAATTATTCACCAAACACAAATATTGATAAAGCTTATCAATGCAATCCACGAAAATTGGTGAGACACAAATTCTAGAAATCATCAATTAGAAATCCCGAAATCACAAAGTGGGGAAGGCCTATCACAAACAGGAGCATGAAAACTCACCAACACGTGCATCACAAACGGAACGCTATTCCATGGTCGCTAACCATCAATTTTGAGCCGAAGCTCCACAAACGGCCCGAAGACCATGGGTCGCTACCCCACCAAATTGAACCGAAGATCCACAAACGGAGTTTTTAATCCCCACAAACAAAGAGACATCGCTAGTCTAAATCACAAAATGATCACCATTGATCAATAAGAAGTGTGAATCACACTAAGCAAGTAAATATAAGAGTTTAGCTTCATGTCCTATAACCACTAGCTTAACTTAAATATTTACAAACAAATTGTAGATTTCACTCGAAAATTGTCACAAGATTTCAATCAAACAAGTCTAAGAATTAACTGACAAAGTAAACGCAAGCGTTTCATACCACTTGTTTTGCTAAGTCGTTTAATTGAATTTCTCGTACGAATGAGGTAAAGGTTAGTATATACTAATAGATTGGAAAACGGTTTTATAAACGAGATTTGTATTAAAAATAGAGTTGGAATCATCTTTGTGAAAAAGTTTGATTATTTATTACTAGTATAGAAAACACTTATATTTTAAAGTGACAAATCACAGAAATGATTGTAGAAACAATCAATCACCAAAATTCACATTCGAAGACGTGAATTAAAACCATAAAAATAGATACCGAATCCATCAAAATGGATATTGCCAAAAATCCTGAAAAAGAAGTCATCAAAGATGATAAATGATAACAACAACTCGGATCATCAAAAATCGATTAAAAATCGGAAACCCGCACGAAACTTCCTAAAATAGGCAAAAAGCAAATTTTACAGATTAAGTCGACTGAACCAGAAGGTCAGTCGACTGATACAAGGCCAGAAACTCTCGGGTTCCTGGTTCAGTCGACTGACCTTCTGGTTCAGTCGACTGATATAAGGCCAGGAACATTTGGTTCCCAGTTTCAGTCGATTGAACCAGAAGGTCAGTCGACTGATACAGGGCCAGAGAATTTTCTGGTCCCAGATTCAGTCGACTGACCTTCTGGTTCAGTCGACTGAACTGTGGTTTTCAGTATTCTCAGCCTAGCCCCCAAAATGGGCAAAACTTCAAACGGGAGCGATCAGACGAGCATCGGAGACTAGGGATTTATGTCAAGCGACAACCCAGCCTTATAGGCTCTTTGATACACCCCAACAACGTGTTCAAACATCAAAGATAGGATTTTTAAAGATTTGACTTCAAAACACCAAAAATTGGAATATTCATCAAACCACTTCAATTCAAACGCAAATGAACAAGGAATAGATGTTAGGAATTACTACCTAACAATTATCAAAGATATAGACATAGATGTGAGTTCAAAAACTCACCTTTTAACCCAAAAACAACAAACGAGAAGCTCTAAAGCAACGAAAAGATCAACTACTCTTCAATTTCAACTCTAGAAGCTCCAATTTAAGATCATAAGCAATATTTCCTAAATTAGGTTATAGGAAATTTCTGAAATTGGAGAGAGATTGAGATGGAGAAGAAGAAGAGGATGCTTACCTAAGCTTCTCTTTGATGTTGGATCCAGAATTTGTATTTCCTAATCAATCTTGGGCTTGGAATTCTAATTTTCTTTCTCTTCTCCCATTTTTGCTTTAGCTTGAGTGTTAGGAAATGTTATGAAGGAATAAAGAGGAGTGGAGTGGGAGTTAGGGTATTAGTTGGTTCGGTTGTTAGTTTATTGGGCTGAAACCCAAACTCAAAGCCCTAAATGAAAATATCAAAATTTTACTCAACTCCAAACATATCGATGTTTATACTCAAAAAGGTCGCAAACGCCATATTGGACTCAATGGTAGTGGTCTCGAGTCCTAATTCGACTGTTTGTAAAAAGTGAATTTTCGGACTTTAATCCGATTATCGATGTTATATTTAAATAAAACATTTAAATATACAATCGTAAAATATGCGGGTTGTTACAGACTCTCCTCCTTAAAGAAATTGCGTCCTCGCAATACTTAAGGAAAATAAATAAAAAGTAACAACCATACAAAGGCATAACAACACAAAAGAAGAAATTTTGAAATGAGAAGTTCACCTTTAAAGAGCACGAGAGAGTAAGTCTGGATGTGTTCGCTCGATGAATTCTCTGGATTCCCAAGAGCAATCCTTAGGATTTGAGGACCATTGAACTTTCACAAGAGGAGCATCTTTATTTTGAAGGCGTTTAACCTCCGAAGCAATGATACGAATTGGATGTTGCTCAAAAGTAAAATTAGGCGAAACTTCAATTTCTTCAATCACACCGGGCTCAAGAATAGAATCGAAATCTCGAAGGCATTTCCGTAATTGAGAGACATGGAATACGTCATGAATAGCAGAAAATTGAGCCGGTAATAAAAGGCGATAAGCCACGGAACCAATGCGTTCGGTGATGGGAAATGGACCAATATATCGAGGTGCTAATTTTCCCGATCGACTGAAACGCACAACATCCTTCATAGGTGAAACACGAATAAACACAAAATCTCCGACAGAAAATTCTAATTATCTTCTTCGGTTATCGGCATAGGATTTTTGTCTACTTTGAGCTTCTTTCATCCTATGACGAATAAGATCAATCTTTTTTGTGGTATCACGAATAAAATCTGGACCTAAAACCAGCTTCTCACCGGCTTCAAGCCAACATGAAGGAGATCGGCATGGCCTTCCGTATAGTGCCTCGAAAGATGCCATACCAATACTAGATTGGAAGCTATTATTATAGGAAAACTCAATAAGAGAAATATGATCTTCCCAACTTTCACCAAAATCAAGAACACATGCACGAAGAAGATCTTCAAGAGTTTGATTCACACACTCGGTTTGTCCATCGGACTGAGGATGATAAGCGGTGCTAAAATTAAGCTTCGTTCCCAAAGATTTTTGAAGACCTTTCCAAAATACACTAGTAAAAAATGGATCACGATCGCTAACAATAGAAGTAGGAACTCCATGTAATTTAACAATTTCCTTGACATAGAGTTTAGCCAAAATAGGTACGGTCCGATTGGACCGAACGGGAAGAAAATGGGCGGATTTTGCAAGTCTATCTACTATCACCCATAAGCTATCATGACCCGAATGAGAACGGGGAAGATCGTCAATAAAGTCCATGGAAATTTGATCCCACTTCCATATTAGAATTTCCAAAGGTTGCAATAACCCACCAGGCCTTTAATGCTTGGCCTTTATGAGTTGGCAAGTCATGCAACGCTTAATAAAGTTAGCAATGTCAGATTTCATTCCATCCCAATAATAAAGTCGCTTCATGTTCGCGTACATTTTACTACTACCGGGATGAATGGTAAATTTAGAATGATGAGAATCTTCTAAAATGTCTCTACGAAGATCAATAATATTTGGCACAATAAGTCTACCAAATTTTCGAATACCGCCACGAGCATCAATATCAAAGTCTTTCAAACCTTCAATATCAATTTTATCCCTACAACTTTGGCTAAGAAGAACCAATTCGGGATCATGCTTTTGAGCTTCAAGAATGCGGTCTAAAAGAGAAGGATGGGCCTCAAGGCTACACAAAACAAGAGATGAACATGAATTGGATTCACGATCTCGAATCACACAAGTGGATAAAGTCACGAGATCATTCCATTCAGATATCATCATGGAAACAACCGCTTATTGCTTACGACCGACTAAGGGCATCAGCAACTTGATTTCCCTTTCTGGGAGTATAAAGAATATCAGGATCATAAGATGGAAGTAACTCGAACCAACGTTGTTGACGCAAATTAAGTTCCTTTTGGAAAAATAAATACTTCAAAGATTTATGATCGGTGTAGAGAACAAATTTCTCTCCCAAAAGATAATGACGCCAAATTCTAAGAGCGAAAACAATAGCTGCGAGCTCTAAATCATGAGTGACATATCTAGTCTCGGCAGGCTTTAATTGCCTAGAAGCATAAGCGATACCACGTTCCCTTTGCATGAGAACGACACCCAAACCAACACGACTAGCATTGGTATAAACAATAAAATCTTGGTTTCCTTTAGGAATCACAAGAATAGGAGCATTGGAAAGGAGTTCTTTTAATTTATGAAATGAAGCTTCACATTTGTCTGACCAAATATATTTAACTCCCTTCTTTGTCAAATTAGTAAGAGGTACGGAAATTTTAGAAAAGTCTTTTATGAATCGACGATAATAGCCCGCCAATCCGAGAAAACTACGAATTTCCGTCACACTCTCCGGTCTCTTTCAATTTTGAATCGCCTCAATCTTTGAAGGATCCATAGAAATTCCGGATTCAGAAATAATATGCCCCAAAAATTTCACACGAGATTGCCAAAAGTGGCATTTAGAAAATTTTGCTTTCAATTGGTTGCTCCTAAGAGTTTCCAACACAATCTGAAGATGATTTTCATGCTCTTCCTTGGTTTTAAAATAAACTAGAATATCATCGATAAAGATGAGAACAAATCGATCGAGGAAGTCTTTGAAAACTCGATTCATAAGGTCAACGAAATAAGCTGGAGCATTCGTCAAACCAAATGGAATAACAAGCCATTCATAAGATCCATAACGAGTACAGAATGATGTCAAAGGAATGTTATCCTCTGCAATATGGAGCTGATGAAAACCGGTTGCTAAGTCTAACTGTGAAAAGCCTCTAGCACCACTAAGTTGATCAAATAAATCATCAATCCGAGCCAAGGGTGTAACGACCCAGAATTTTTGATAATTAAAATTCGAATATTTAATTGATTTTAAATATTAATAAGTGGAATTAAGAAGTCGAATAATTTATTATTCGAATATTGGATTTAATTTGGTCAATTAAATCGATAATTTAATGATTGAAATTCCAGAAATAATTGAAGTATGGGTTTAATGTGCTGGGAATGATTTGTAAAATTATATTTAATCATACTGGAGTTATAGAGATGTTACAGGACTTTTAAAACCGAATTTAAAGTTAATCTGTGAAAATGGAATATTTTAATATTTAATTATCGACTGTAAAAATAGCCAATTTTCGAACAGTCTCAGAATTTAACGAGACCAGTTCCATTGGATCCGTAATAGTTAGTTATTATCGGATTTCAATTTTCGTATCCATCGGAGTTGTCGTTTGACCGTGGCAGCCCGAAAGGCATCGATATCGTTTTAATTTTAAATCGTCGAGTTAAAATAGTCATTTTTCAAAAAGTCTCGGATTTCGACGAAACCAGTTTCATCGGATCCGTAATGTGATATTATTGTAAGATTTCAAATTTCGTAATTTTTGGATTTACCGTTTGTCCGGGGCAAGCCAAAACGCCTCGAAATCGATTTAAATCGGTTTAATTTAATTTGATCGTTTATTGCCATATCTCACACATACGATCGAATTAGCTTCCGAAACCTGTTCCATTGCGTTCGGAACGCGGGGTAAACCTTAGGAATGTCAGCCGGCCCGTTCGATTTGGAGTTCGAAAAATTTGGAGTGAATAGTGTTTTTCGACAATTTTCTATATAAGGACCCTTATCTTCTATTTTGAAAACAAGATGAAAACCTAACCCTAATTCAAAGCCAGCCGCCATCACTATTATCAATGGCCGAAATCATCTCATTTTCTCCCTCAATTATCTACTAATCCATCAACAATTATAAGAAACCTCCAACTAGTAAATTGTAGAGCAAGTTGTGAACTTCAAATCCATACGGATACGATCGAGTTTGGAGCAGAAAATCGAGGGAAAATTGAGCTCGAATGGCTGATATTCGTTCGCGTTTTTCAACGTGATTGTGCGACCGAGTCGCACGTGGCTCTGGCCGTATGCGTGTTTCCCGTAGGCGCACGCAGGGGAGGAGGCCGATCAATTTCTCGGCGTCATTGGGGAGGTGCGGTTTGAAATTTTCGAATGTGACTTGGGTTCATTCTTCACGCGAACATCAACTGGAAGAGGAAGAAAGAAGGGGCGGCTGTGATTTCCCTTGGCAAAACGTACGGCCAGATGTAGATGTAGGTTTAAAATGTAAATTTAATTGTAAATTTATATAAGTTATATCGTGTAATCTTTAAAAATGCATATCTTTTTGCTGCGTGATCAGAATTTGACGAATTTGGTGGCGTTGGAATCGCAGCGACGAAATATACGCTGCAGCGCAGATTTGAGCGCGTTTGGAGCTAGCGAAAATTTCGGGTAAAATTAAACGTCCGTTTAATTTTATTCGAAATAGAACGCTGAAATTAAAATTGGAATAAAGGTGAGATCTTCTCACTCAAATGAAAGTGGATTTTTTATTTACAGTTATTGATTGATGATTGACTGTTTGGATGTGATATTAGATATAGTAGGATATATATCTATATATAGCAATATATACATATTGGCATATGTATATATTGGATTGATTGATTTCCCGCCTCGTATAGCGGATGAGACCCTATTGCGCCGTTAGTAAGCGGATTTTTATAAAACCTATATACCGCGATTATTCCGTACTGGAGCGGAATTGGTATTGTGCTAACATATTTGGATGCAGGGAAACAGGTTGGAGGGATCCAACTGGATTCCTCACCGTATTGATTATTTACAGATATATTGATATATATTCTGTTATCATATTGATATATGATATTGACTGTTGTGATGGACTGATTGGTGCTGTAGCATCATTGGATTCAAGTTTTAAAAATAACGACCTTTTATTTTAAAAGGATTTTTTTTAGTGATTTTTGAAAATATTATGGAATTTTTGAATCGATTTATAAACGTAAGATTTTAAAGTTATAAGAGTTATAATTTTTAGTGAAATTTAACCGAAGTGTGGTTTTTGAAATAAAAGTCGATTTATTTATAAAATGGTTTAAGTTGGGATTTTTGAATAACTATAAACGATTTGTATAGAAAGATTTATAAAAATTGATATTTTATAAATCAAAATATTGGACTTATAAAACGAATTTTATAAGTGTTAAAAATGAAATATTATGGAATCCGTAAGTGAATGAAATTTATAGATTTATAAATTGTGAAGTTATAAAATGGATGAAACTGCAGAATAAAAGATTTATAAGAGATTTACTTATAAATTGGATTTTTACCTTTAGGTGGAATATTTATCGAATTATTTATAAAGGGGATTTATTAAATTGAAGTCGTTAGAAAATAGTAATAGAATTTATAAACGTTGTTTTATAAATTCGAAATCGATAGAATTTGATAAATTAAATATAGAAGATTTTTAAAGAAGATATATTCGCGATTTTGGATAGCGAATTTTTATTGAAATAAAATGTGTAGAAAATAGTGAAATGTAATTAGTGAAGTATATTCACAATTTTGGACAGTGGATATATTGTCAAGTAAAATGGATAGTTTTGGAAAAGCGATATTTTAAAATGAAGTAATTGTTTTAAAAGATGGTTTAAAATGTATTAAATATCGAAATCATAGATTTCAACATTTATTGTTGAAATAGACGTTTTCGAGAAATAAGAAAATGGTGGACTATAACACTGTTGTTATAGTAAATGATTTCCGAAAGGAAATGTTTTTATCTAGTATTGGGATTTACATATCTATTTTAATTTCGAATCCCTATACTAGTGATTTTTGAGTCGTTGTAACGATGTTTTACGTAACATTCGTTTTTGACTCAAATTGATGTTGTTATAGAAAATAGATTTCCTTAAAGAATGAATGTATACTTAATTTGATTTAAGTATATCGAATATTTTCCAAGTGTTGAAAATAAATGATTTGTGAAATACTTATTATTAAATAAGTATGGAATGTTTTCCAATATGAAATGAACGTTTTTGAGATTTATCTTCTTAAAGATAAATCGAAATCGAATATTGAAAACGATTTGGAAATCGTATATCAGTAGATATTTTGAAATATAAATTCACTATGGAATTTATAAAGGAAAGGGGAACTGTTTAGAAAAATAAACGTTGATTTATTTTTAAAGTGTGGAAATTTTATATCTAGTAAAGATATTTTTGAAGATAAATAATTTGGGAAAATTATTTGGAATCTGATGATGTTGCGCATCTTTATTGATAGTTAAATAACCGACTATCAATAATTACCTTTAGATAGGTATTTGTTGTGATTGGATGAATTTGAATGCCACACTTATTTTTGAATAAACGCTCACTATTCGGGTTAGCCGGGAAAGGACCATGGGGTCGTATAACCCATTCCGAATATGTGATACGTCGTTATGAATTGCATTCGAAGACCGGTGTTGAAGACCGGATATTTTTGAAAACGGAAGGATTACCGTCAAGTTACTCTACATCGGCTGATCTCCGATTTAGAGGTTTTATCACCCTTAGTGACGGGAAGTCCTGACGTGATTGAAATTATTCGGATATGCAAGGGCTTCGTGAGAAGTGCCTTCGGTTCTGTTCGATCCCGGAACAGACTTGTATGGATGTGTGTCTGACGTTACAATTTGAGATATAAAGCTGATTTCTTTCAAATACATTTCTGTTGGTGGCGGAGAATTTATTCTCTTAGCTTAACACCCTTCTCTGAGACGTACGAGCTCAGAGGTTATGTAGTTGAAATTCATCAGCGATATATCCCAATTTGGTAACGTGGCATACTGAGTGTTGCTGTGAAATGATCGGTGTTTGATCATTTGTGATATGATCATTTGTTTGATCTTATATCTTTGTGATCATAGGTTGATCATTTTGTTTGACCCGAAGCAGGGCTTTTTGAGAAAGCGTAGCTTTGTGGACGAGACTTCATCGAGCCTCACACCCCGGAAATGGTCGAAACAGGAAGGATGCGGCAAGGTTCTAGGGAGTAGCGCCCCTTAGTGTATGTCATTCCTTCTGGATAGAGGTGGTATCATGGTATGGAGCCCAGATACTTAACCTATGTGGTTGCTGCATTATTATCTATGTGGTTTGTTGGAAATCGGGGATCCTCGGGAAGATCGGTTACGATCGGGGGATGGCATACGCGTGTCAGTAGTTACCTATTTTTGCAGAGGTAACCCGGCCTTGTGTTGGCAGAGATCTAACCGTAATGTTAGGTTATTTCTCGGGTCGTCTATTCCAGGGACGTACCCATCGTGGAAAAGGAAGTTCCTTAGCCTGACCATTTGTTGGAAATCCAAACTCCAATACGAACTTTGTACGGTATTAGTTGTAGAACCTGCCATTTACGTACGGTGGTCACCACTGTTTAGATGGTAGCTATAGTAGGCATACGATACTGGTCGTATGTTGGCTAAGATTAATATTATACTTTCGAAATGTTTTCTACACTATGCACTAATAATAATATCAAAAAGAATTTGATTTTGCGTAGTAAGCATCTTTGACTATCATAAGAAGAAATCTCCTCCAATTCTGCGTTTGCATTGTGTGTGTGGTGGGAGGTCTTATGGTAGTTTCATTTTCCAAAAGCATTTCGAATTGACTTTAAAAATTATTTTGTTGTTATAAATAAGATTAACTGTTTTACGATCTCACACCAGTCACCATGACTGACTCGGAGTTTATTGTTCCCTTCTAAACTCTGGGTGCCCACAAATTTTCCACACGGGCAGCCTAGAGTTATATTATCAGGATATTCTGGATATTCTGGAGCTTTGGAGATAAGCTGGATGGCGAGACGTAGTATTTGTATCTGATATTATTTATTCCGCTGTGTATTCTGTATGAGGACATGTTTATACAACTGTCCATTGTTGTTTATTGACTCTGATGATATGATGGGATGTAATGTAATAACAGATATAATTCTTTTGTTTTTAAATGATATTCATTTATCTATTATATATTGTTCCGCTGCGATATGTGAGATTCTGATATTGTTCTGTTTCTGTTGCTGTTCTCTTGTTCTGTTGTTGTTCTTCTTTCTTTTTCTTCTATCTTCTTCTTCTACCTTTTTCTTCTTTCTTAAAACCATAACTTTTCGGGTTTCCGGCATTCGATGGCTCAGCAGTCGATAACGTGAGTATCGATGTTGAATTTTCGAAAGTCGAAAATTTTCGGGATGTTACATTTGGTATCAGAGCATATGGTTAAGCGATAACCCTACTCTGTTGGGTGTTACTCATTAGAGATAGAGTCAGCAGTACTCTAGAATGAGTTGAGTGTAATAATAGATACGAGTGCGTATTTGTTAGTGAATATAAAATTGTTTTATATTGTGATGATTGGTTTGTTGGGTGGTATATGGATTCTGGTCGGTATTGTCCGTACCACTCTATCGATAGGGATCTCTAAACACTTATATAGAACAATTCGGCACAGTATTGTTTTAAATAGGGTAAATGAAATAATTTTACCCAAAACTATTTTTGTATAGAAAAGAAATGTTTTTCTATAAAGTACTATAGTATATGGTTGCATGGATGTTAGGAAGTAATAATAGTGAATTATTATCATTGAAATTGAATAAGAAATTGAAATCGTAACTCCAAAGTTAAGAAATAAATTCATATACAAATGAAATTTGAGAATGTAAATTATAAATGTGATTTGTAATTCGAAATGGAATTCCAGAGAAGTTTTTGGAAATGTTTGAAAAGAATTCGAAAATTTTGGAGATTTGTAAAGTTTAAATTCCTTTTTGATTTGAAAATGAATTTCAAAGGGTTTGAAAAGTATTTTGAAGAGATGAAAAGCTCTAAACTCTTTTCGGTCGCTGGAAAATAACTTCGATGATGATCGCGACATCACCGGTGTTTATTTTCGGGTTTCCAAAAGAGAAATTGCTGCCAAATTGTTTTAAATAGAAGTTGTTTGAAAAATTTGGGTTTTGTTTTGAAAATTCAAAGGATGATTTGAATTGTTTTCAGAATGGCTTTGAAAGGTTGAAAAGACTCTGGAATACTTTATAAGAATATTTATGGAATATTATTGAATTGATAACTTATACAAATAGAAATTGTTAATGTAAAATATGTAAATGTGATTGGAATTAAAGTTCATTAACAAATGAAATCTATAAAGGTGAATTGAAAGTATAAGGAAATAAATTCATATATGAATAAAAATTATGAATATGAATTGTAAATATGATTTACAAATGAAAATAGAATTCAAAAAGGATAATTGAAGATAAAATTCATAATGGAATTAGTAATATGAATGTATAGATGATTTTATAAATCAAGATGTAAATAAGTCGAAGACTTATAAAATGAGAAAATGAAAGTGAAATAAATGATGTTTAATGGGAATATAACTTAAGAAATGATGAAATGAATATGAACTTGAGTTATATAAGTGAAATTCAACTTGAAATGTTAAGTGAATTAGCAATTGAATAAATAAGTGTATTGGATGTTAATCAATCTAATGAAAGTAAATTGATATGGAAAAATGAATAAGGATTGAATCCGAATAAACTACTTTGATAATTAATTGATTCATGAAATGGAAGTTGAATTAGTTAAATTGAAACTTGAATTTTGAACTAAATAAAGAATGGTTCGAAATTACAAATAACTTCAAGTAAGTAGAAACAGATTTGAATAAGTGGATTAGAATTTGAAATGAATTAGTAATTAAAACTAATCCAAAATAAGCAGTTATAAATGAAAGTTAATCGATGAAAATTCAATATTCAGAAGTGAAATTGAATCCAAATTGAATTGAAATGGTAAAGTTAATTCAAATGAGAATGTGAAATGCAAGATTGAACGAAATTTGATATGTAACTTCAGTAGTGAAGTAAAAATGATACAAGTAGTTTATATTGAAAATTTTGTAATGGAGTTTGCAAAATGATTTGGATATGTAACTAGACATTATGGCTAGTAGGATATACAGGTGTTATTAAGGAATTAGATTTGATTTTCGAAGATAAATTTGAATTGCTCGAAAAAGGTATGTATTTAAATTTGAATATGAGATTTTGATGATTTCTTGTCTAGCCGCTTGGCTTTTTCTTTTTCTTTTTGAAATCTGAGAGTCCGTAGGGACATTTTGTAGTCGTACCGTATTAGCCGCGCAAAGGAGACGCTGGCGAAATTTTTCGAAAATTCGGGTGTTAGAAAATTTTGAGGAAATTTTGAAAGTTTAAAATTTGAATTTAAACTCGAATTTGAATTGAGAAGTTAAACAATGTTGTTTGAAACTTATAATTGAAGTTGGAAAGTTAGTAGAATTAATAACGAATCTTTAGTAGAAAGATTTTTTTTGATGAATTGAAAATTGATAAAACTATTGAATTGTGGAAAATAGTAGACGAGTTAAGGACTTTTTCTTCCTCACTTGTAATTTCGAGGACGAAATTCTTTTAAGGGGGGAAGTCTGTAACGACCCAGAATTTTTGATAATTAAAATTCGAATATTTAATTGATTTTAAATATTAATAAGTGGAATTAAGAAGTCGAATAATTTATTATTCGAATATTGGATTTAATTTGGTCAATTAAATCGATAATTTAATGATTGAAATTCCAGAAATAATTGAAGTATGGGTTTAATGTGCTGGGAATGATTTGTAAAATTATATTTGATCATACTGGAGTTATAGAGATGTTACAGGACTTTTAAAACCGAATTTAAAGTTAATCTGTGAAAATGGAATATTTTAATATTTAATTATCGACTGTAAAAATAGCCAATTTTCGAACAGTCTCAGAATTTAACGAGACCAGTTCCATTGGATCCGTAATAGTTAGTTATTATCGGATTTCAATTTTCGTATCCATCGGAGTTGTCGTTTGACCGTGGCAGCCCGAAAGGCATCGATATCGTTTTAATTTTAAATCGTCGAGTTAAAATAGTCATTTTTCAAAAAGTCTCGGATTTCGACAAAACCAGTTTCATCGGATCCGTAATGTGATATTATTGTAAGATTTCAAATTTCGTAATTTTTGGATTTACCGTTTGTCCGGGGCAAGCCAAAACGCCTCGAAATCGATTTAAATCGGTTTAATTTAATTTGATCGTTTATTGCCATATCTCACACATACGATCGAATTAGCTTCCGAAACCTGTTCCATTGCGTTCGGAACGTGGGGTAAACCTTAGGAATGTCAGCCGGCACGTTCGATTTGGAGTTCGAAAAATTTGGAGTGAATAGTGTTTTTCGACAATTTTCTATATAAGGACCCTTATCTTCTATTTTGCAAACAAGATGAAAACCTAACCCTAATTCAAAGCCAGCCGCCATCACTATTATCAATGGCCGAAATCATCTCATTTTCTCCCTCAATTATCTACTAATCCATCAACAATTATAAGAAACCTCCAACTAGTAAATTGTAGAGCAAGTTGTGAACTTCAAATCCATACGGATACGATCGAGTTTGGAGCAGAAAATCGAGGGAAAATTGAGCTCGAATGGCTGATATTCGTTCGCGTTTTTCAACATGATTGTGCGACCGAGTCGCACGTGGCTCTGGCCGTGGGCGTGTTTCCCGTAGGCGCACGCAGGGGAGGAGGCCGATCAATTTCTCGGCGTCATTGGGGAGGTGCGGTTTGAAATTTTCGAACGTGACTTGGGTTCATTCTTCACGCGAACATCAACTGGAAGAGGAAGAAAGAAGGGGCGACTGTGATTTCCCTTGGCAAAACGTACGGCCAGATGTAGATGTAGGTTTAAAATGTAAATTTAATTGTAAATTTATATAAGTTATATCGTGTAATCTTTAAAAATGCATATCTTTTTGCTGCGTGATCAGAATTTGACGAATTTGGTGGCGTTGGAATCGCAGCGACGAAATATACGCTGCAGCGCAGATTTGAGCGCGTTTGGAGCTAGCAAAAATTTCGGGTAAAATTAAACGTCCGTTTAATTTTATTCGAAATAGAACGCTGAAATTAAAATTGGAATAAAGGTGAGATCTTCTCACTCAAATGAAAGTGGATTTTTTATTTACAGTTATTGATTGATGATTGACTGTTTGGATGTGATATTAGATATAGTAGGATATATATCTATATATAGCAATATATACATATTGGCATATGTATATATTGGATTGATTGATTTCCCGCCTCGTATAGCGGATGAGACCCTATTGCGCCGTTAGTAAGCGGATTTTTATAAAACCTATATACCGCGATAATTCCGTACTGGAGCGGAATTGGTATTGTGCTAACATATTTGGATGCAGGGAAACAGGTTGGAGGGATCCAACTGGATTCCTCACCGTATTGATTATTTACAGATATATTGATATATATTCTGTTATCATATTGATATATGATATTGACTGTTGTGATGGACTGATTGGTGCTGTAGCATCATCGGATTCAAGTTTTAAAAATAACGACCTTTTATTTTAAAAGGGTTTTTTTTAGTGATTTTTGAAAATATACGTTTTATGGAATTTTTGAATCGATTTATAAACGTAAGATTTTAAAGTTATAAGAGTTATAATTTTTAGTGAAATTTAACCGAAGTGTGGTTTTTGAAATAAAAGTCGATTTATTTATAAAATGGTTTAAGTTGGGATTTTTGAATAACTATAAACGATTTGTATAGAAAGATTTATAAAAATTGATATTTTATAAATCAAAATATTGGACTTATAAAACGAATTTTATAAGTGTTAAAAATGAAATATTATGGAATCCGTAAGTGAATGAAATTTATAGATTTATAAATTGTGAAGTTATAAAATGGATGAAACTGCAGAATAAAAGATTTATAAGAGATTTACTTATAAATTGGATTTTTACCTTTAGGTGGAATATTTATCGAATTATTTATAAAGGGGATTTATTAAATTGAAGTCGTTAGAAAATAGTAATAGAATTTATAAACGTTGTTTTATAAATTCGAAATCGATAGAATTTGATAAATTAAATATAGAAGATTTTTAAAGAAGATATATTCGCGATTTTGGATAGCGAATTTTTATTGAAATAAAATGTGTAGAAAATAGTGAAATGTAATTAGTGAAGTATATTCACGATTTTGGACAGTGGATATATTGTCAAGTAAAATGGATAGTTTTGGAAAAGCGATATTTTAAAATGAAGTAATTGTTTTAAAAGATGGTTTTAAATGTATTAAATATCGAAATCATAGATTTCAACATTTATTGTTGAAATAGACGTTTTCGAGAAATAAGGAAATGGTGGACTATAACACTGTTGTTATAGTAAATGATTTCCGAAAGGAAATGTTTTTATCTAGTATTGGGATTTACATATCTATTTTAATTTCGAATCCCTATACTAGTGATTTTTGAGTCGTTGTAACGATGTTTTACGTAACATTCGTTTTTGACTCAAATTGATGTTGTTATAGAAAATAGATTTCCTTAAAGAATGAATGTATACTTAATTTGATTTAAGTATATCGAATATTTTCCAAGTGTTGAAAATAAATGATTTGTGAAATACTTATTATTAAATAAGTATGGAATGTTTTCCAATATGAAATGAACGTTTTTGAGATTTATCTTCTTAAAGATAAATCGAAATCGAATATTGAAAACGATTTGGAAATCGTATATCAGTAGATATTTTGAAATATAAATTCACTATGGAATTTATAAAGGAAAGGGGAACTGTTTAGAAAAATAAACGTTGATTTATTTTTAAAGTGTGGAAATTTTATATCTAGTAAAGATATTTTTGAAGATAAATAATTTGGGAAAATTATTTGGAATCTGATGATGTTGCGCATCTTTATTGATAGTTAAATAACCGACTATCAATAATTACCTTTAGATAGGTATTTGTTGTGATTGGATGAATTTGAATGCCACACTTATTTTTGAATAAACGCTCACTATTCGGGTTAGCCGGGAAAGGACCATGGGGTCGTATAACCCATTCCGAATATGTGATACGTCGTTATGAATTGCATTCGAAGACCGGTGTTGAAGACCGGATATTTTTGAAAACGGAAGGATTACCGTCGAGTTACTCTACATCGGCTGATCTCCGATTTAGAGGTTTTATCACCCTTAGTGACGGGAAGTCCTGACGTGATTGAAATTATCCGGATATGCAAGGGCTTCGTGAGAAGTGCCTTCGGTTCTGTTCGATCCCGGAACAGACTTGTATGGATGTGTGTCTGACGTTACAATTTGAGATATAAAGCTGATTTCTTTCAAATACATTTCTATTGGTGGCGGAGAATTTATTCTCTTAGCTTAACACCCTTCTCTGAGACGTACGAGCTCAGAGGTTATGTAGTTGAAATTCATCAGCGATATATCCCAATTTGGTAACGTGGCATACTGAGTGTTGCTGTGAAATGATCGGTGTTTGATCATTTGTGATATGATCATTTGTTTGATCTTATATCTTTGTGATCATAGGTTGATCATTTTGTTTGACCCGAAGCAGGGCTTTTTGAGAAAGCGTAGCTTTGTGGACGAGACTTCATCGAGCCTCACACCCCGGAAATGGTCGAAACAGGAAGGATGCGGCAAGGTTCTAGGGAGTAGCGCCCCTTAGTGTATGTCATTCCTTCTGGATAGAGGTGGTATCATGGTATGGAGCCCAGATACTTAACCTATGTGGTTGCTGCATTATTATCTATGTGGTTTGTTGGAAATCGAGGATCCTCGGGAAGATCGGTTACGATCGGGGGATGGCATACGCGTGTCAGTAGTTACCTATTTTTGCAGAGGTAACCCGGCCTTGTGTTGGCAGAGATCTAACCGTAATGTTAGGTTATTTCTCGGGTCGTCTATTCCAGGGACGTACCCATCGTGGAAAAGGAAGTTCCTTAGCCTGACTATTTGTTGGAAATCCAAACTCCAATACGAACTTTGTACGGTATTAGTTGTAGAACCTGCCATTTACGTACGGTGGTCACCACTGTTTAGATGGTAGCTATAGTAGGCATACGATACTGGTCGTATGTTGGCTAAGATTAATATTATACTTTCGAAATGTTTTCTACACTATGCACTAATAATAATATCAAAAAGAATTTGATTTTGCGTAGTAAGCATCTTTGACTATCATAAGAAGAAATCTCCTCCAATTCTGCGTTTGCATTGTGTGTGTGGTGGGAGGTCTTATGGTAGTTTCATTTTCCAAAAGCATTTCGAATTGACTTTAAAAATTATTTTGTTGTTATAAATAAGATTAACTGTTTTACGATCTCACACCAGTCACCATGACTGACTCGGAGTTTATTGTTCCCTTCTAAACTCTGGGTGCCCACAAATTTTCCACACGGGCAGCCTAGAGTTATATTATCAGGATATTCTGGATATTCTGGAGCTTTGGAGATAAGCTGGATGGCGAGACGTAGTATTTGTATCTGATATTATTTATTCCGCTGTGTATTCTGTATGAGGACAAGTTTATATAACTGTCCATTGTTGTTTATTGACTCTGATGATATGATGGGATGTAATGTAATAACAGATATAATTCTTTTGTTTTTAAATGATATTCATTTATCTATTATATATTGTTCCGCTGCGATATGTGAGATTCTGATATTGTTCTGTTTCTGTTGCTGTTCTCTTGATCTGTTGTTGTTCTTCTTTCTTTTTCTTCTATCTTCTTCTTCTACCTTTTTCTTCTTTCTTAAAACCATAACTTTTCGGGTTTCCGGCATTCGATGGCTCAGCAGTCGATAACGTGAGTATCGATGTTGAATTTTCGAAAGTCGAAAATTTTTGGGATGTTACAAAGGGATATTTATTCTTGATGGTGAGATCATTAAGCTTGCGGTAGTCAACGCAAAGCCTAAGTGTACCATCAGATTTCTTCACAAAAATAGCCGAAGCTCCCCATGGAGAGGAACTAGAACGAACAAACTATTTTGCTTCCAATTCGGATAATTGTTTACGCATCTCCTCATTTTCCTTATTGGACATACGATAAGGAGGACGAGTAATAGGTAGAGCTCCAGGGATTAGATTAATTCTGAACTCAATTGCTCGCTTAGGTGGTGTTAACCCTCAATTTCCTACGGCTTCAGAACTGCACGACTCAAGAAAGGTATGCGACTCAAGAAGGATTATGCGACTTAAGGAAGTGGACGACCTACGACTTAAGGAAGCTACCAGCTAACGACTTAAGGATGGTACGATCTAAAGGATGAAGCAACCTAAGAGTAATGGGCGACTTAACGACTTAAGGTCTGGACGACTTAAGGAAGTCTACGACTTAACGACTTAAGGTCTGGGCGACTTAAGGAAGTCTACGACTTAACGGTTTAAGGAGTTAACGGCTCAATGGCTTCGACGACTTAAAGATATTGGCTGACTCAACCAGTTGGCGACTTAACATGTGCAACGACTTAAGGAAGTGGATGGTCTACGACTTAAGGCTATCTACGACTTAAGGCTATCTACGACTTAAGGCTGTCTACGGCTTAAGGCTATCTACGACTTAAGGCTACCTACGATCTAAAGCTACTCACGACTTACCTCCTAGCTCGTTTACCAGTTAAGCCGCGACTCACGACTTAGTTTAAGTCGTCCACGACCTAAAGCCACTGAGTTATAGTCCACTGCCGCAAAACTTGTGCCGGAGGAAGTTGACTCGTAAACGACTTAGGACTTGTAACATGGATCCAAATGGGCAAGTAAACTTCTACCAAGTCACGAGCTGAACTCAATAGGTCGGCCACGACCTACCTTAAGTCGACCACGACTTACCTTAAGTCGACCACGACTTACGACCTAAGGGGTCAAATTCTCTATAAATACCAACCTACCCCGAACGTGAAAAGGACTTTTGGCCAATCATTTTCTGAAGCGTCATTACTCTTCCGAATCCTCAACTCATCCAACACTTGAAGAACTCCAAACATCGAAGATACTACAACAAGCTTTGAACAAGATTCTACACATCCGACATGGATTCAACAAATCTCATCATCAAAGTTTGAGTTACTAATCTGAAGTGTTTGTGTGATCGAAGTGAATTGTATTCGAAGTGCATTGTATCAAACTGTAACCAAATCAGCAATAAAAGACTATAAAGTGGACGTAGGCTCAATTACGGGCCGAACCACTATAAATCTGTTGTCCTTTTACCGTTTTCTGCTATTTTCAGCTTATATTATATTCCCGTACCAACGGGTGGTGCTTTCACATTGTTATTACACACACTGGGTGTTAGCGTTCAATTTCAGCGTTAACATTTTGGTGCTTTCACTGAGAACCGAACTCAGGAAGATTGTCATCATTGCTTCACGAAAGTTTGTGGAAAGAGTTTCTTTCAAAACTAGAAGTTTGTTGGATATAATGGCTCCTGGAAGAAAATGCAAGTCTGTCAGATCTGAAGATGCTCACGATAATACTGCCACTTCTCCTTCTCCAAGTCAGGCAGCTCCAAGCGTTGGAGTAACGCGAGAAGAGTCAGATGCTGCTGTTTCTGGGCTATATCAGCAAATTGAGACTCAGAGTACTCTAATGATGGAGAAGTTAAATGCTTTGCTCGGGAATAGTCAAAGGCCAGTAAATAATGAAGAAAACATCGCTGATGCTCTTCACAACTCCGAAGGAAGAAATATTCCTCAAGGGGGATCAGGTGCTGCCGAAGGGGCACCTCTCCAAGCTGAAGGATCCAGGCCATCGCCAGTTTTCCGTGAACATATGCCCGGACAAACTTCCGAGAAAATGGCCGAAGTCTACTCTGCAAAGTCATTAAACAATGAGGAATATCTCTCCGGCATGATTCGGCAAATAATGAAGGAAAGCATGCAGAGAAGTGAAGATGAGAGCGAATGGGGATTTGCTCCGAGCAAAACTCCGTTTACTGAAAGGATTCTAAAAGCTGAGTTTCCCAGAAAATTTGTTCCCCCCACCATTCCTGCTTATCGGGGGACAAGTGACCCAAATCAATTCTTGTATAAATATGACTGGCACATGACCGGTTATTGGGAATGAAGAGGAGTGGAGTGGGAGTTATGAAGGAATGAAGAGGAGTGGAGTGGGAGTTAGGGTATTAGATGGGTTGGTTGTTAGGTTATTGGGCTGAAACCCAAACCCAAAGCCCTAAATGAAAATATCAAAATTTTACTCAACTCCAAACATATCGATGTTTATACTAAAAAAGGTCGCAAATGTCATTTTGGACTCAATGGAAGTGGTATCGAGTCCTAATTCGACCGCTTGCAAAAAGTGACTTTTCGGACTTTAATCTGATTATCGATGTTATATTTAAATAAAAGTTTTAAATATACAATTGTAAAATATATATGCGGGTTGTTACATTTTCAGACGGCTCTTTACAAAGAATGTTATTAATGTAAGAGCCATCATCCAGATTCATGGCTTTTGAATAAGAGGGAGTCACTTTTCCTTGAGTTTCTGTTTGCAGAGATGATTTCTGTGTTTTTCTCTACTACTACATAAATTTTAGAAGAGTTTTCAACCACATTTTCAACTAAAATCTGATCAATATTACCTTTTTGGTTTTCTCTTTCTTGGTGGATTCTTAAACAGTAGATGGTTCTTCTATATTCATGTTCTTTTTAGAAATAACATTTAGAGATTGTGAAACAATCTTATTATTAAAATCTAGAAAGGCTTTTTCTGTGCTTGCAACCCCTTTCACTTGAAAATCACTGCTGTTGACAGCTTATTTTCCTTGCAAATTTTATTTTTCCTTCCAAACTAATTTAGAGTCACAAGTATCTATAGAATGACCAAAACAAGAACACGTTTTGCATCTAGGAGGAACCTATTCATATTCAATGTTTTGAACTAAATTTTCTCCATCATGCATAGAAATCATTACTTCATTTGGCAGATCTATATCTGCATTAATTTCTACGAGGATTCTTGCAAAAGAAAGCCTTGTTTACTTAGCAGTGTGCTCATCTAATTTAAGGGGTATGCCTACCACACTGACTATAACACTTAAGATTTCTTTATCCCACAATCTAAGATTTAATTCTGGTAATCTAATCCACATTGGCATAGTAGAGAGTAAATCCCTATCAAGATTAATATTACTGCTCCATTTTTTCATAATAATAAGCTTTCCATTAATAAAATATGGACCTCCATTAATGGCATTATCACAGTCAGAAGCATTAGAAAATCTGATTAAAAAGAAACCATTATTACGAGTGAAAATGTCAAAATTACCAGTGGGATTACATGATTTAGCAATAACCGCCTTGAAGTGATGATATGCGGGTCTATTGCCGAACACATGGGCAATAATTGAGAAGCTCCATTTTCTCTCTGCTCTTTTGCTAGCCTCTGCATTCACCACCACTATCTTTTTTTCATTAATGGAGAGAGGAGCAGCATATTTGGGATCAAATTCAGAGTATGATCATCCTTTCTTGATCATATCAACCCATGAATAGGCTTTGTTCAAGTTAGATTTGGTCTGTGAAATTGAGTTCCCATTATATTGATTGCTTCTTGAATTGAATCTTGTATTTCTGAATTGGTTTTCTGGATTCAAGACTGGGTTGTTGGTTCTTGCAACAATTTTTGCTGAGTTTCTAACATTCTCAGTGTTTCTTGAACCGAGAATCCCCATATTTGCATTTTTGAAATACTATTTTAATTGATTTGCATTTCCATGATTTAGGCTCATCTGGTTTGATCCAATACCAGTTCTCTGCTTTTGAACTGCAAAATCATTCTTCAACAGTTTTGATCTTCTGCTCTGAACAATTTGAAAGCCTTCTTCGTCCATTTTAGAAATTTTCTTTACCGAAAGTGATGGTGGAGGCAGCACTGGATTCAATGGAGGAGGAGAGCGGGATGAAGAGGAAAGAGAGAAGATAGAATTATCTTGCAAGTTTGTAAATGCAGCCATGGCTACAAAGAATTTTTTTTACTTCTTTTTCTTTTCTTGTGTCATGAAAATAAGAAAACGGAGAAACACAGTAGGAAAGAACATATATAAACGTTTTCTTTTCTTCACTACAAATGCAAACTTGAAAATGCATATTTGATTCTCTTCTCTGCAAATCAAGAACACAACATATGGACATTTTCGTTCTTGCTTATTTTTCTTCACTGCAAAAATGAAACATGTAGAGACACAATTTTCCACTTCTCTTCTATCTTTCTTCCTTCATTTTTCCTTTGTAAATGAGTGTTGTGTATGTGTGTATGCACGATTCATGCATGTGTGTGGCTGAGTTGTTGAAGAACTTGTGCATGGATGCAAACGAGTGTGTGTAAATGTGTAAGTGGGTGTGCGGTGCATCACTACAACAAAAGAGACATATAACAACAGTGGAACACAGTTATAAAAGATATATTACAACGGTGGAACCACAATCGTATTTTAAGAAGTTGTAAAAGACTATCAATTTTTACAACTGTGTTCTTTAGTTGCATATAACCGTTGTGATATTGTATATTACAACTGTTTCTTACCCTTGCAAATAACCATTTTACAACTGTTGGTAACTCTTGTAGATAGGTAACATTTCGTGCTGTAGCAGGTATGACAACTGTTGGATAATTGTTGTAGTTATCTACTACAACTGTTATTCACAGTTGCAATTAATCTTTTTACAACAGTTGATAGCAGTTATAGATTGTAACATTCGTCATATAGCAGGTATGACAACTACGTGGCCACTGTTGTAGTTATCCCTACTACAACTGTTATACGCAGTTGCAGTTTAGTATGTTCTGTGACCTCCTCCACAGTTGTAATATACTTTAATTACAACCACATCAATTGCAATTTAAACCCAAAAATATAATTGCATGCACCATTTAATAATTTACCAAAACTATAAATATACATAACTGAATCAAATTCATTCATAAATATTAATATTTATATAATTCTAACAAAACACAATACATACCAAATAAAACAATCTAAAGTATTCGTTCACATCACCAACTAAAAAAGTACCAAAACAACATTCTCACATAACCATTCCAAAATAGGATACAACACAAAATACATAAGAAAGATAAAGTTTTGTATCACAAAACACATACCCTAAGGAAATACACTTGTCGAAGACAATGAAGTCTTTATGCCAAGCCACGGTCGATCCAACTGCTTCTCCAATAGTACACATCTCGGAACTCGGCCTCCACAAGAAAGCTTCCGGATCCACCGCCACATTAACCCAAACTTTACAACCATCTGGTCCTAGTTTTTTAAAATGCACCAAACAATCAGGATCAGTGGATACTACCGTTCCTTCTGCAACAACTTGCTTATGCCAACTCAATATTTTACATTTTCCGACCTCAATTCCAGCATGCCTTGCATCCCGTTTAGGCCGTTCTTCAACAGTCAGAGTATTGCTCTCACGGTGTGACTGCACAAAAATAATTTACGAATACATTAGACTATTTATGGTATATGTATAACATCAACTAAAAATAATCTGTGTGTATGTTTGTTTTTATGTTAATTTGCATTTAAAAAACCAAAATATTTTATCGCATTGCTTAGCATTTTTCATTTACAATAATATTCAATAAACCAGTTGGTTTTATACCTATCCGATTTCCAAATAATAACAACTAATATAAAAGTAAAGTACCACTAAACAGCTTGAATAAAATATATGATACTTTGTATTCCTGAAAGAGTGTCAATGCCAATACAAAACTAACATTTAAAGGAACGATGGTTTTCATAACATATACACAAGGGTCCAAGCTCATCATAAAACAATACTGGAAGCACTCAGTTCACTAATGTATGAATTTTGCACGGTCACTAATGAGAAGATAAAGAAAAATGTAGCTTATGTAGAAGCATTTCAAACCAAAAATGTGATATTAACTATACAAAACTTTTAAAGACAAAAATATTGTTAACTTGTTTATTTTGTCATGGAATAATACAAGTTATCAAAAATCGAGCTAAGTAGAAATAACAAGGAAAATCCGATTAGAGTAGCCATTATCAGTATTAAACATACAATGCAATGTGGTTATATAAAAGGTTGCCTATTTTTGTTAACTGATTAAATTAAGTTAGTAAACAGACACAAGGCATTTGGAAGCCTAGTATCAAGAGATGTTATGCTTAGTAAATTAATAGAATACAAGTTATTAAATCATTAGAATATTGGCATTGGGCTTGCTTATTGTTTGCGATTTCCTCCTTAGTCCACTCTCTACCAAAAACCATAGCAAAAAACAAATGACAGCACAGGAAATTTAAGTTACACTCCTATATCATATTTTTACTTGATGATGTTTTTTATTGATCCAAAACTAGTTGACATTTACGATGGTTCCTTCAAAATTCACAAACAACTGCATTTCTACTTCCCCTCCCCTTCAACACAACCATCCAACTCGAAGCAGCAACATCATACATCTTTGTGCCAATCACTCATATACATCCACTGACGGTTCCTTCAAACCCCTACAGCATTGCCTATCTAACCAAAACTACCCACTGCTTCAACCTATTAACATTGCCTATCATACCACATACTTCATCCCTCTGTTAACATGACGAACTACTTCAAACAATCATACATCATCCCTCTGTTTACACCATACATCATTTCCACACTATCATCATAGAAACTGCCCAATAGCTACAACCATACGCAGTCGCACAATCCTCACATCACTCTCATAGTTGCTCTGTCCAACACATACATCACATGCATAGCTGCCTCAAACTCACACTGATTCCACTCACCTTGCATACAACTTTCAACTTAAATTACCACCTCCTCCATAATCATAACAATCAAACCCAACTGTCCACCTTCACATATCAATACAAACGCATCAGTTCACCACCCATATCAATGAACATATAACACAGTGCACAACTAACTACTCATACATCCTCAACTCCTACCCCCTCTGATCTTCCTCAAACCAATCACAACCCACTTGAATCACAATCCAACCATCCTCCTTCAACACAACAGTGCAAAACATCCACCAACTACACTATGATTCATCAACCATTTCTTCTTACTGTTACATTCATCATCATGCCATATCAAACATTTACTAACCACTACACTTTGTCTACATCTCTGCCACCATTGCTTGCAATCCCCCGAAACCTCACAAACACAACAAAACAACACACACCACCCAAACTTCAAACTTCAACATTCCCACTGTGACATATTCACGTATCTCCATTTGACCACTGTCACCACCCAGTGCTTCATTGTGCAGTGCACTATCCTTCTGTCCACTATATCTCAACCACTGTGCACTTTCTCATCAACCATTTAACCACCAAACATCCTCCCACATCCTACAACCCCTTGTTACCACCCCAAACCATCACTGCCACCTGCTTCGAACAACATACCATTCATACCCATATACCATCATAACAAACTCCCTCCTGCATTCATCACTGCTGCTACAGCCATATACAACAGTAATACTCAGTCATCCCCCTGCCATCAACCACTCTTTCAAACAAACCAATCCCTGCTGCCAATTACTTCCACTAACAAAACTGCCATTAACTCACTCCTCTCCACTGTCCTACCTGACTGCTCCTTTTGCCGCAATCCTTCTCTACCACACAAATACCTGACCAGACCACTGCAACAACACATATCACAGATTCCCTCCCAAAAACAATCAACTACTTTTTAAACAAGTTTTCAAAGTGCATCTACTTGCCTTACCATTGACCATCATCCATCATACTTTTTAAATGCAATTTTCTTAATTTGTAAATAAATATTTTGTAAAAATAATTTTCCCGCTTTTTAAATGCCAAAATACATCTGAAAAATAAATAAAAGAAAGTCCGCTGCCAAGTTCTATACTATAACTCAGCAACATATGGAAACATATGCGGATGTCCTAGTCAAGTTCCATACTATATCACTAGAAACATACATATGGAAACGGTACCTGAGGCGTATTAGCAGGAGGAGTCTCTGGATTTTCCTCATTGAGTCTTCGCTTTCCTTTCATATCCTGTGAAGATTGTATTATTACATATATAACTAGTAATTTGTAAGAACATGTCACATATTCATTAGCATAGCTAATTAACACTTACCAGTACAATCGCAGTAAGCTCTTGTAATTTCGCCTCCATGCCGCTAACTTGGTTTCGCAATGCATGTACTTCACCTAAATTAGCCCGATGAATACGCAGATGAGATGGTACAACCCCAAAGCCTAATCCTCTTACACATCCGCCATGTTCCTGACCAAAAAGCATTGACACTCCGTCTTGAGTAATTGATGTTGTTCCCTGAGAACTCTGACTCATGGCATTATGCTCTTTTATCTTAGACTACAAATTCAAAAAACACCAATATTAAGCAACTAAAAAAATACTACATTAATAATAACATAAAGCCGCGGTCACTTTTTTTTTGCTTATTTCGTATATTTGAAATTATCCTTACTATGCAGTCGGCAACAACTGAATTCGGGAGTTCTCCGTTTTTTCTGGTATGGGCTTTGGACCACAATTCGTCTCTACTGATATCAGACGTTGCACTTTCCTTTTTCTACAAAAATAGCATAAGAGCTTAAGAACATACAAGTAATAACAAATAAAAAATGCTTTAGCAATAATCAATATACATCAAATGGGATTGCAATGTTAAAATTTTGGAACTTGTACTGATTAAGTTTTTAATATATACTTACCATTTCTTCTTCCAATCTTGCATAACCCTTTCGGCTCATGGTATGTGGAAATTTATTCTTATCTCTCATAGCTTTGAAATTTTGGCTGGTTTCCTACATAAGATAAATTCAATAAATATGATATAAGAAAATGTAATAAATTTAATAGTTGTAATCAATAAAATAAAAATAACCACCTTAAGCTTTTCCGACAATTTTTCCTTTACAAAAGCATTCCACTCTTCAACGCTCTTTATATTATCTGGTTTTAAGGCTGCTACTCTATAAGTAGAGTCGGGACAAGTGGACGCTTTTTTGATAGCTGCAACTAATCTTGATTTCGACTCCTTCCATCATTGTCCCAGTATCATTAATAAGTAATCCTTGTACACTTTATCCACCTTGAATCTCGACTGCACAACAAGAATACATAGAATATTAAATAAATACTTCAATGTCATTGTTATTAAGCACACAAATCCTTAAATGTTGCAAATGTCCAAGTGATTGAAAATAATAATTCTGTTCATTGTTTAATGTTTAAAATAAACCAAGTGATCAGTTAAGTGATTAGTTGGGAATAACAGTATCTAAGCGATAAACAGTCAAAACAAAATAAAATGGCAGCACAATGTCTCTATTACAAACAGTTCACATGAGGAACCTAGACATACAACCATACAAAAATGAAACAGCCACCTCCACTTATGGCGACATTATTGCGAGATACAAATTTTGGATGACAGCCAATTACAGCTTATGGCACAAATTTTGGATGACAGCCAATTACCGACATTAAATACCAAGAAACAGTTCATGACAACAACTTGCATGAATTACCAAGAAACAGAACACCAATTACAATAAATACTAACGATGAAACCAATTACCTGAATACAAGTCCATAGATCATCCCTCAATTCATCGTCGACTTTCTTCCATTCGCTAATGGTCATTGGCACCATCTCCCTTGCTAGAACACCAATATATGATGACAAATGCTTGGAATTGGGACCTATGGCTTGTCCTCGTTCATTAAACTCTAATTCCGGCTTCTCACTCGGTAACATAGCAAATGATTTCAACATTGTCCTCCCTCTTTTTTTTCTAGGTTTCTTCAATGTATAACCTTCACCAGAATCCGATGGAAGCTGGCTTGGAGTGACATCTGAGGGGGTTGAAGTATGTATAGGGTTGCTTGCGGGTGGAGGAGGAGGCTGTATCGGGTTTGTAGTATGGCCAGGGCTGCTAGTGGGTGGAGGAGGGGACTGTATCGGATTTGTAGTATGGCCAGGGCTGCTAGTGGGTGGAGGAGGGGGTTGTATCGAGTTTGTAGTATGGACAGGGCTGCGAGTGGGTGGAGAAGGAGGCTGTATCGGGTTTGTAGTATGGACATGGCTGCTAGTGGGTGGAGGAGGGGACTGTATCGGATTTGTAGTATTGCCACGGTTGCTTCCAGGTGGACGAGGGGGCCATATTGGGTGTTCAGTATGCTTTCGAGGAGATCTTCTTACAGCACAATTTAAATCCCGAAGCGAATTAGCAACATCAAGATGGTCACCTTGGATTTCGTTGATTCTAACACCATCAGCCCTCTCATCAGCAGCACGAAAAGCTGCAAGTGCAGCAAAATTTTGCCTCTTTGCTCGTTTGATCGCTGTCTTTGAGCTCTGAAATATCAAAATTGAAGTCAGTGAAATACATGCTAACTTAAGCATCATATGATAGTACAGAAAGTGCAGTTAATAATCAATAAAAACTGCCAAAGTAGCACGAAATGTATCCTACTGTTGTTGCATTTAAATCTTACTGCTGTTGCATTTGTCACTTAAGCATACAGTTCTTAATTGATGTCAAGTTGATACCCATTTGGTAGCTTGTTCTATTGTCATTTTGGTTATGAATTGTTTGAAAATCACGCTGTAAACACAAACTCAAGTTATTCAATACTAGCAATAAATTAATATTAATACTATAAGATAAGGACCTCTTTTTTATTCCATTTGTCGGGGCTTTTCTACTGCAATGTGGTGCTCGTTGTGTTCTAGAACAACCTATAGGTCCTATAGCTCTTGGTTAGATCACATTACATGTATATATAGTGTATGATTGCAGCCGCCATAAAAATATAGACTGCAACCAGCTTGCCATTAAATGTCTGTACTCCTTTTAAGTATTATTACCCATTTAGTAGTAGCAGCAGCTTGTTTGTAGTCATTTTGATTATGAATTGTTTGATTTGTGTAAACACAAACTCAAGTTATTGAATACTTGCAATAAATTTAATATTAATACTGTGAGTTAATCAGACTATGGCCCATCTTTTTATTCCATTTACCTGGGCTTTTCTATTGCAACATGCAATGTGATGCTTTGTGTTCTTTAACAACCAATAAGGTCCGATGACTTTTGGTTAGGATCACATGTATCTATAGTATATGATTGCAGCCACCATGACTGTAACCAACTTGTTATTAAACATATGTTATAAGAAAGTACAGAAAGTGATTATATAGTTATGATATATAAATCTAAAAAGAAAGCATTTACTAACAATGTTAAATGGAAACTTTTAACAGATCAATTTTTCATACAAACATTGTGAAAGTAGCATGAAATGTATCCTACAATCATTACTTTGCACTATAAAATAAGATATTTTGAATACCTCTCCGTCATGTTGCTCCCTCTTCCCCATTGATACTACAAGTTCACTCTTCTTCTACTAAGTGATCTACCTATAAAAAAACATAATAATTTACAAAGAATTAGAACATTACACTAAATTAAGAGGGTGCTCTAAATTTGCAAGTTGAAAGTAACAAAGTAACAAAGTTCACTCTAAATTAGTTATCGATCGAGTTTTATGCTTAAACGACTATGCATAAATTAAGAAATCAATAAAGTATGCTTATATCATACCAAAATGCCGTCACAATCCTTCCTTATGTAACTTTCATCCCCAGTATCTACGTCTATATCATCAAGTAGTGACTCATCTAGTGGTTTACTAGTTGACTCTTCATCCTCATCATATTTTTCCAACTCATGAAACCCTCTAGAGGGTGCTCTCAACACAACATACCAATTTGAAGAACTACTTTCTCTAGAGCAGAAGACTTGTACGGCTTGTGTTGCTAAGATGAAAGGGTCGCTTGCAAATTGATTTTGGAACTGATGTAAATTGACTAATGTAAATCCATCTTCAACCTTAACTCCACGATAGATATTTGCCCAATCACACTTAAACAAGGCAACTTGAAATTGACGATAATCCAACAAGAAAATCTCACGCAAGACCCCATAGTATATTACCTTCTCAATGGACCCATTTACACAAACAGTACTTGACTCAATGGAAACACCACTATTTTGTGTACCCTTCTCGAAGTCTTTCGTACGAAAATGTCGACCATTAATAATATAGCCAGAATAAGAAATTATTTGCGAACGAGGTCCGTATGAAAGCCATTTTATTATGTTGCTAACATTGGGTACACGTCTATCATCTTTAACCTGGACAAGTATAATATATTAAATAAAGATTTATGATGATGTAATCCTTTCATCGTTAATAGTTTTTTTTAAATATAACTTTCAACCTTTTTTTCAAACCAATAACTAAAAGTCTCTGAATGCAACTTTGAAAGTTTCAAATCATCTCGTAAAAGATGAGGATGCAACCATCTTAGCTCCTCTTTGTGCATTCTGCATATATAAATGTAATTAAAGATCTAATTTATTTTATAGATCATAGTTGAGTTGAACTTATACGTACTCTATATACGGCTCTACTTCTTCCGTATTAAACAAGACATATCGATGAGCAACATTAATCACCTTCGCGTCGACTGTCATAGGTTTTCCTTTGGAAATAGGACGCCCCTCGAGTATAAAATCATTTTGTTCCACTTCATTTCGATTTTTCCTCTCTCCAATCTGTAATGCATCTTTAATATATCTAGAGCAGTATTTCATGCATTCTTCGGTAGAATAGCGCTCAGCAATGCACCCTTCAGGCCGTGCTTGATTTTTAACATACCCCTTTAATATTTTCATATACCTATAACCAAAACGCATAAACAAATTACTTTCATAACTGCATATACTATTAACCACTTTAAGTACTATTAATAAATTTTACCTCTCAAATGGATACATCCATCGATAATGGACCGGTCCACATATTCTTGCTTCCCTCCCTAAATGTATTGTCAAGTGAATCATGATATCAAAAAAGGAAGGGGGGAAGAACCTCTCTAGATCGCATAGTGTTAATGCAATTTGATACTCCAATAATTCTAATTTATCTCTATCAAGCACTCTTTGGCATATGTCATTATAAAATGAACATAGTCGTAGTAGTGCATTTCTTATCCCTATAGGTAGAAGTCCTCTTAATGCTATAGACAACAGTTGTTGCATCAAAACATGATAATCATGAGACTTAAGACTTGAGATCTTGTCTTGTTTTGCAAAACATTTTCCAATATTTGAGCTATATCCATCTGGCACTTTTAAATTCTTCATTCTATTGTAAAAGATCTCCTTTTCTTGATCTGTTAAGGTGCATGGCGCGGCTGGAAGCAATACTTTATTTCCAATGTCTATGGGGTGCAACTTTTTTCTAATGCCCATCGCTTCTAGATCTTGTCGTGATTTGAGGCCATCTTTCGATTTTCCTTTGATATCAAGCAATGTACCAAGAATACTTTCACCAATATTTTTTTCAACATGCATCACATCCAAATTATGCCGTAAAGGGAGTGCCTAAGAAATTGAAAACACACATATCATTAAGTAATAATAACGTACTACGTAGCAAACATAAATAGAAAATGAAAAACAACTTGTTTCTAGTTTAATTTTACCTTCCAATAAGGCAAATCAAAAAAATGGACCTCTTTTCCCACATCTTATATCTTTTTTTCATCTCACTCCTTTTCCTTTTCCTTTCACCTTTTTCTTCATCTTTTGATTTTTCCCCCAATCATTACTAATATCTTGAACATCGTCAAAGATTTGAACACTGAAATGACCCTCCTATTTCCACCCTAATTTCATAAGGATTTTTTTTTTTTGCTAAGAGATGATATATAGATATATCATTCATTGCAAATATCTTTTCCAAGGTCATTTTCTTTTTCCAATAAACAAAATATATCCAGGATCAAAATAACTTACCAATATAAATATATCAGTGCATATCTAATAACATACACATACATATGAAGATGTATGTGATCTTCTTATCTAAGTTCAGAGTGTATACTTCATTTTTTGTACAAGAACATTCTGTTTGATTTAGATTTTTAGCAATTCAGATAAATTATTGTATTCAGATTTTTGGCCATAATATCCACTAGAAACATGTACTTTAGTCTGTCATTAGGATTAAGAAATGATCAAGTAATAATCAGTGGTAAACAAGCTTTTAATATAGATGATTATGTTAAAGTCTGGATAATATCAAATTCAGTATAAAAGTAAGTGGATCCTAAGTGAACACAAGCAACATCTAGGCGTAATGGAAACGCGCCTAACTTATACATGAAAGGTCACGAGTTCGAGTGCTATGCTGGTCGGTTCAAACACAATTTTTGGTTTTTATTTTTATTTTTCTCCTGTATGGTTGAAATCTGATACCTACCTATAATTGTGCATATATATTTGATTTTTGCCTATAACCTAACATACAAAACAATTCTTTTTACATAACTATTTTTAAAACCCATTCCTACAACTGTTTTAAGAATTTAAATTTATATTTTTGCCCAATTTATCAACATGTACACAGGTATTTATGTACATGTCATTATCTTTGCCCAGTTTCCAGAAAACTGAGTGAAACAATTGCTAAATGTACTATGCTTTGAAATGCATCTATATTTTCAAGATACAGTCTATCATGATCAACCAATACTTCATTTAGTTGAGGCTGGTTAACTCATGAGTCTTGTATATGCTATACACTAGTTCAAAAACAAGGGAGATACCTTTCATTTCATTCTATCTGAAGCTTTTAGAAAAACATTTTACTTTTCCTAATTCAATTCAGAAATGAATTCAGATTTATTTACAAAGCATTTCAGTAAAAAGAAAATAAAATCCTTTAAGTTTACTTCTTGCTAAATCCAGATTTTTAGTTCTAAAACTCAGTGCTCTGTTATGTCTCAAGGTTAACTAATACATAATATAAATTATACAAAACAGTAGCTCAACTACATGTGCATATTTCTCTTCCAAACATTCATATCAATAATTAAAATCATTTCATTGTTTCCCAGTCAGATTTTTCCTTTGAGATTTTAAACCTTAGTGCATAACAATATATTTAACATGATACAACTAGTTCATCTAACCATAATAGAATTCATTACATGACTGGAAGTCTTAGAAACATAATATTTTTCCTGAATACATGCAGATATAATCAATTTAAACTCTTATTGAGACTAGCTAGCATGTTCATTCACTCCTCCATAAAAGCCATAACTTCATTTTTACTTAGTGCCTGGGTTACCTGAAAGAACATAAGTGGCTGCCTCATTTTAAAATGAGACACCCCAGATGCCATGAGCAAACAAGGGTCAGATCTATGATCTGGTATGAATAACATCAATTCATTCATGATATTAAGCAATAGAGAATATAAGGGTACTAACTTGTTATTTAAGCAAATTTCTGCAATCAAATATTTTAACATAGTATAATTAAGTTGATTCAGGTATGATATATTCACTTATCATTCCTTCACTTGCATACATAATCATGCAAACATGATTATCTATTGGCATCAATTTCATTTACTGGAATCATCTTGGTTCCATACCATTCAACCTAAGAAATATCCACATTCCTATTTCTTCATTTACAGGTTGTAATATTCAATTTAAATCCCTGCCTCATCTGCTATTAAGGAATCACTGGGACACATTGCAATGAACTAATTCACATCATTGCACAAAGATCTCAGGGCTTAAACAAACCATGTGCCAACTTGCATACTTCAAATATGACAAGCATTCCAGCAGTCATCTTGGCCTTCCCTTCCCTAGTTTATTTACTAGTGTATTGTCTTAAATCCTAACATCAAATATGCTAAGTGAACATGACACTGCAAACATGGAAACATCCATAATTTCTTCTAGCATAATTTCCCCTCAGAAATAATCAGACAGTCATTTCCTAAATGGGGTCAATATGTCTTGATCTTAGTAAATATAAGAACATTTTCAACTGTAAAAGAGGCATGGCATGTTATACTGATCTGCAAGCCTTTATGATTGATTCAGATTCAAGATCTGGTTCAATCATAATTTTAGCTTGTGGGTTTTTTTTTTTGATTAAGGGCTCAGCACTTAGAAAATTTCTATTGCACCCTTAACATTTTTCTTTTCAAGCCTCAGCACTTATACCAAGTATAATGCAGCTCCAATCATTTTTATAAGGTTTCCATGCCATAGATCTATAACAGTTGAGAGTATTCTCTATATAATTTTTAAGATCCTAAACTTTAACATTTATGAGTATAAATAAAACAGTATGATACTCATCCAAAGACAAATGTCTCAACCAATCAAAGATCATCAAAATCATCCATATTAAATCATATCAGATTTAAAATAAAACATTCAAAAAGCATTGATGAAATCATATACATCAAAACCAGAAATACATAAATGGCAATATAAAAAGTGGCTGCCTCAACTCAGGTCTTAATGCCATGAACTCAGTGAGATTACTCACCTAAATGTTTCTTCTTATTAATCCAGAAAATTCTTGTTTGAGTGTTTTCTCCTTCCTTTCAATATTTTCTTCTTCTTTTCTTATTTTTATGCAGCTCGGGGTAAAATAATTCTACTGGCTAAACTGCCTATTTATAAGCATTTTTCCTCTAGGGTTTTATTGAAACAGAATTCCATTTCTGTCCTGGCTTAGCATCATGCATTTTTCATTCATATTACCCCGGCCATATTAACCAATTTAAAGGCTGCATTTTCTTTCTTTTACTTTTTCAGAAAATGGCCACTCACTTAGTCATGTCAAAAGTGTGACTATTCTATTTATTTTAATTATTTCTGAAAATCCCCTTTGCTATTTTTGCCTACACAAGCATATTGACTTGTATCACATTTCATGTCATTTTAATGTTATGGTTTCACTTGCTAATATATATATGTACTTTTCAGTATTTAAAAATGTATATTTGTATACATATCTTATCTAGGCTTATTTTAATTCCTCTTTTAAATTCAGAAACATATGCACCTATATGTATACAAGTTTACAAATATATATATATATTTATTATTTTCTTTTCTGGGTTTTAGATAAATTTGTTTACTGATCTAAAGTAAAACATACTTTTCTTATTTTCTAAGATGACCCATAAAATCTCAGAAATCAAATAACCATGTTGCAAAATCATGTTTGTATTGCTCTTTAATTCTTGTTTTAAATCCAAGAAATCTGGAGTTCTTTCTTGTGCCATTTCAGTGTGCACGTGCACACATATACTTGCACACTATTTATTCCAGAAATTTCACCATATTTAAATCTAAATATTTCAAAATTAAATCATTTTACAAAAATGATTTTTCACAAAATTTTGGGGTATTACATTCACCCCTCCTTTTAGGAATTGTGTCCTCACAATTTTTCTAACATTTAGTAAGCATCATTTTTCTTTTCTGAAAACTTATCAAATATATGCATAAGCAAACAAATTCAACCATATCAACCATGCATAACAAATAATTTTTCCAGAAGAAAAAAAAAATTACCTTTTAATTTGCAAAAAGCTTAGGATAATCCATTCTAATCTTATCCTCTAACTCCCATGTGCAGTCATTAGGATCACTACTCCATTGGATCTTAACTAGTTTCAAGGTTTTGCTCCTTAATTTCTTTTCTTCCTTGGCTATAATCCCCACTGGTTCTTTTTCATAAACCAAGTCAGGATTTATTTGAATTTTGGTAGGCTTTTCCAAAATGTCTTCCTTATCATGTATCCATTTTCTAAGTTGGGACACATGAAAAACATTATGCATTGCTTTCATCTCCTTTGGTAGTTCTAATTTGTAAGCCAATGAACCAATTCTTTCCAGAATTTTATAGGGTCCAACATACCTTGGTGTAAGCTTACCTTGCTTGCCAAATCTCATGACTTTCTTCATAGGTGAAATCTTGATGAAAACAAAGTCTCCCACTTCATATTCCACTTGCTTTCTCTTCCTATCTGCAAATTTCTTTTGCCTATCTTGAGCTGCTGCTATTCTTTTTCTTATTAACCCAATTTTCTCTGTGGTTTCTTTAACATATTCAGGTCCAAGAATAGCCCTTTCTCCAGCCTCTACCCAGCATATAGGTGATAAACATGGCTTGCCATATAAGGCTTCAAATGGTGCCATCCCTATGGTGCTTTGGTAACTGTTATTGTAGGTGAATTCAGCTAGATGGAGGTGGTCTTCCCAGTTGCCTCCAAAGTCCAGTGTACATGCTCTCAACAAATCCTCTAAGACTTTGTTCACCACCTCAGTTTGACCATCTGATTGTGGATGGTAGGCAGTGCTTAAGCACAATTCACTCCCCATAGCCTCTTGAAAACTTTTCCAAAATCTTGAGGTGAAGATGGTATCCCTATCACTCACAATGGTTTTGGGTATGCCATGCAACCTTACTACCTCTTTCATGAATATTTGAGCCAATTTTGGAGCATTTCTTTCTGTTTTAACTGGGATAAAATGTGCTACCTTAGTTAGCCTATCCACTATTACCCATATACTTGTGTTTCCCTTCTTAGATCTAGGAAGACCATCTATGAAATCCATAGATATATCCTCCCACTTCCACTGTGGTATACTAAGGGGTTGCAATAGTCCTGATGGCCTTTATGTCTCTGCCTTGACTTGTTGGCAAGTCATGCACCTTGCAACATATCTGGCCACATCTGACTTCATCCCCTTCCACCAAAGATTTCTTTTCAAATTTTGATACATCTTGGTGCTACCTGGGTGTATGGAGTACTTACTCCTATGGTACTCATTTAATATTTCCTCTTTCAATTCTATATTTTCTGGAACACATATCCTATTTTTATTCCTTAAATAACCATTTTTATCAATTTGATAATTTATTACTTCCTCCCCTTTTGATATGAGCATTTTCTTTTCCATCATGTTTAAGTCTTGTTCCTGCATTTGTCCAATCTTAAGAAGTAAATCTGATTGCAGAGATATCATACTTAATTTTCCTTTACCTTTACCTTCTTCAATAGGCATCATTTGTTCCTCACTGTTTTCCTCAATTTCCAAATCAGTAAGTATAGACAAATCCCTAAACTCTTCCATCATCAACATGGCTACCTTGGCATGTTGTCTACTCAAGGCATCTGCAACTTTATTTGCCTTGCCTGGTGTGTACAGTATATCTAGGTCATAGGCAGCTAGGAACTCTACCCATCTATGTTGCCTCATGTTCAAATCTTTTTGTGAGAATAAATATTTCAGTGCCTTATGATCAGTGTACAAAATGAATTTGGCACCTAACAAATAATGTCTCCAAAGTTTCAAAGCATACACAACTGCTGCTAGTTCAAGATCATGGGTTGCATACCTGGTTTCATGTGGCTTTAATTGCCTAGATGCATAGGCTACCACCTGGTCTTGCTGCATCAACACAGCCCCTAACCCAGAGCCACTTGCATCAGTGTACACAACCAAATTTTCATTTCCTTCTGGCACTCTCAATACTGGTGCATCAATCAGGGCTTCTTTTATTTTGATAAAAGCTTGCTCACATTTTTCTGTCCATACAAAGGCTTGGTTCTTTCTAGTTAAATTGGTAAGTGGTGATGATATTTTTGAGAAATCTTTTATGAATCTCCTATAATATCCTGCCATCCCCATAAATGATCTAATCTCACTGATGGTGCTAGGCCTTTTCCATGCTTGGATTGCCACTACTTTGTTAGGGTTTACTGATATTCCTTTGGCAGAGATGACATGCCCAAGGAAATGCACTTCTTCTTTCCAAAATGCACATTTTGAAAATTTTGCCTTTAAATCATTTTCCCTTAGTCTTGACAAAACTAAATGCAAATGATTTTTATGCTCTTCCACTGTCTTAGAATAAATCAAAATGTCATCAATAAAAATCAGTACAAACTTGTCTAGATAATCTCTAAATATTCTATTCATCAAATCAACAAAATATGAAGGAGCATTTGTCAAACCAAATGGCATGACCAAAAATTCATATAAGCCATATCTTGTGTTAAATGCAGTATACTTAACACTTGAGTCTTCAACCTTCATTTGATGGAATCCTGATGCTAAGTCTAGCCTAGAAAATATTTTAGCTTCACTGAGTTGGTCAAAGAGATCATCTATTCTAGGCAATGGGTATTTATTCTTGATGGTTACTTTATTTAGTTCTCTGTAATCTATGCACATTCTCAAGGTACCATCATGTTTTCTCACAAACACTACTGGAGAACCCCAGCAAGAATTGCTTGGCCTTATAAATCCCTTGCCTTCTAATTCTTCCAACTGATTTTTCAATTCTTTCAGTTCACTTGGCCCCATTCTATAAGGTTTCTTGATTATTGGACTTGCTCCTGGAATGAGATTAATTTGGAACTCAACTGGTCTGTGGTGTGGAACACCCTTAACTTCCCCAAACACATCCAAGTATTCATTAACTATGGGAATTTCTTCAATGGTTAGTTCACTCAGATCTTTTTCTAAGTCAACTAAATGATACAATTTCCCTTCCTTAGCTATTTCACATAGAACTGTGATTCTCTGGCCTCTAGAATCTTGCAATGATATGGTGGATGAGTCTAAATTAATTATGGCTTTAAATTGCCTTAACCAATCTACCCCCAATATAACTCCTATATTTGGGTAATTTAAAACATATAAATTGGAAATAAAAATATTTCCTCCTATGTTTAACTCCACATCCACACAATTCATGTTCAAAACACTAGAACTCCCTAGGGGACTTTGTACAAGCAATGGGGTTTCAACCAATTTGCAGTTTAATTTTAACACTTTAACTAATTCATAGGAAATCAAAGAGTGTGTTGCTCCAGTATCATATACTACTGGTATGGGTATGGCACAAATGAGTAATGTACCTTCCACTTGGCCATGATTTTCAGCATCAATTTTCACTGCAGATTTGCCTTTTCCTTCCAAAGTTGCCAATTTCCCTTGCTGTTTATTCTCAGGACAGTTCCTCTTCATATGCCCCTCTTTCCCACATAGGTAGCATTTGAAGGCTCCTCCTTTTAACTCTGGGCACCTTGGTTTGATGTGTCCTTCTTTTCCACAATGATGGCAAACCAATTTCTTCTTAGTATCATTGGCTTTAGTATCTTTACTCTTCCTGTTGTCTGCCTCCTCCTTCTTTTTATCATAAGGGTGATATCTTCCCTTATCCTTCTTGTTGTTGCTCTTAAAATTCCTATATTTCTCTCTTTCTTTGTCATGTTGTTCCAGTTTCAAAGCCAGATCAATTACTTGATCAAATGTTCTATCTGCATATGGTAGCATAGCTCTGCTAAGTCCTGGGTTCAGCCCTTTTATATACCTATCATTCTTGGATGCTTCATCTGCCACTAGCATTGCTCCATAATTAGATAGCCCCTCAAACTTTTGAGTGTATTCAGTGACATTCAAAGTTCCCTGCCTAAGTTTGATAAATTCTTCAAGCAAAATGGTCTTGGCTGATGCTGGTACAAATCTTGCCTCCAACATCTCCTTGAACTGATTCCAAGTGATTTCATTTTCATTTCTTCCAGCTATGATCACCTCCCACCAGCTTAAAGCTACCCCTTTCAGTTGTCTAGAAGCTACTTGCCTCTTTCTTTGGTCATCCAACTGCATGTCATTGAAAATCCTATCAAGTGTTCTCAACCATGCTTGAATTTCCATCACACTCTCTGTTCCTTCAAAACTCTTGCCTCCCAAATTGGAATAAGTCTTCAGTAGTTTTGAAAGCTCTTCATGTGGGTTCTCAGGCCTATGCCCAATTCCATCTCTTAAAACCCTCACAAATTCTTGCATATCAAGCATTTGAGGTGCACTGGTTCCTGCATTGTGATGAGATCCTCTTCCTACCATGTTCTGCTAACTAAATTCTGGGTAAATGGTATTAGTATATTATGAGTGCTTCTATAATTTCTAATTTCTTATCTAAATTATTTCATCCAAAACAAACAGACATTATACATTTCTATAATACTTAACAATCAATGCAACCAAGTGCTCTGATACCAACTGAAATGACCCTCCTATTTCCACCCTAATTTCATAAGGATTTTTTTTTTTTTGCTAAGAGATGATATATAGATATATCATTCATTGCAAATATCTTTTCCAAGGTCATTTTCTTTTTCCAATAAACAAAATATATCCAGGATCAAAATAACTTACCAATATAAATATATCAGTGCATATCTAATAACATACACATACATATGAAGATGTATGTGATCTTCTTATCTAAGTTCAGAGTGTATACTTCATTTTTTGTACAAGAACATTCTGTTTGATTTAGATTTTTAGCAATTCAGATAAATTATTGTATTCAGATTTTTGGCCATAATATCCACTAGAAACATGTACTTTAGTCTGTCATTAGGATTAAGAAATGATCAAGTAATAATCAGTGGTAAACAAGCTTTTAATATAGATGATTATGTTAAAGTCTGGATAATATCAAATTCAGTATAAAAGTAAGTGGATCCTAAGTGAACACAAGCAACATCTAGGCGTAATGGAAACGCGCCTAACTTATACATGAAAGGTCACGAGTTCGAGTGCTATGCTGGTCGGTTCAAACACAATTTTTGGTTTTTCTTTTTATTTTTCTCCTGTATGGTTGAAATCTGATACCTACCTATAATTGTGCATATATATTTGATTTTTGCCTATAACCTAACATACAAAACAATTCTTTTTACATAACTATTTTTAAAACCCATTCCTACAACTGTTTTAAGAATTTAAATTTATATTTTTGCCCAATTTATCAACATGTACACAGGTATTTATGTACATGTCATTATCTTTGCCCAGTTTCCAGAAAACTGAGTGAAACAATTGCTAAATGTACTATGCTTTGAAATGCATCTATATTTTCAAGATACAGTCTATCATGATCAACCAATACTTCATTTAGTTGAGGCTGGTTAACTCATGAGTCTTGTATATGCTATACACTAGTTCAAAAACAAGGGAGATACCTTTCATTTCATTCTATCTGAAGCTTTTAGAAAAACATTTTACTTTTCCTAATTCAATTCAGAAATGAATTCAGATTTATTTACAAAGCATTTCAGTAAAAAGAAAATAAAATCCTTTAAGTTTACTTCTTGCTAAATCCAGATTTTTAGTTCTAAAACTCAGTGCTCTGTTATGTCTCAAGGTTAACTAATACATAATATAAATTATACAAAACAGTAGCTCAACTACATGTGCATATTTCTCTTCCAAACATTCATATCAATAATTAAAATCATTTCATTGTTTCCCAGTCAGATTTTTCCTTTGAGATTTTAAACCTTAGTGCATAACAATATATTTAACATGATACAACTAGTTCATCTAACCATAATAGAATTCATTACATGACTGGAAGTCTTAGAAACATAATATTTTTCCTGAATACATGCAGATATAATCAATTTAAACTCTTATTGAGACTAGCTAGCATGTTCATTCACTCCTCCATAAAAGCCATAACTTCATTTTTACTTAGTGCCTGGGTTACCTGAAAGAACATAAGTGGCTGCCTCATTTTAAAATGAGACACCCCAGATGCCATGAGCAAACAAGGGTCAGATCTATGATCTGGTATGAATAACATCAATTCATTCATGATATTAAGCAATAGAGAATATAAGGGTACTAACTTGTTATTTAAGCAAATTTCTGCAATCAAATATTTTAACATAGTATAATTAAGTTGATTCAGGTATGATATATTCACTTATCATTCCTTCACTTGCATACATAATCATGCAAACATGATTATCTATTGGCATCAATTTCATTTACTGGAATCATCTTGGTTCCATACCATTCAACCTAAGAAATATCCACATTCCTATTTCTTCATTTACAGGTTGTAATATTCAATTTAAATCCCTGCCTCATCTGCTATTAAGGAATCACTGGGACACATTGCAATGAACTAATTCACATCATTGCACAAAGATCTCAGGGCTTAAATAAACCATGTGCCAACTTGCATACTTCAAATATGACAAGCATTCCAGCAGTCATCTTGGCCTTCCCTTCCCTAGTTTATTTACTAGTGTATTGTCTTAAATCCTAACATCAAATATGCTAAGTGAACATGACACTGCAAACATGGAAACATCCATAATTTCTTCTAGCATAATTTCCCCTCAGAAATAATCAGACAGTCATTTCCTAAATGGGGTCAATATGTCTTGATCTTAGTAAATATAAGAACATTTTCAACTGTAAAAGAGGCATGGCATGTTATACTGATCTGCAAGCCTTTATGATTGATTCAGATTCAAGATCTGGTTCAATCATAATTTTAGCTTGTGGGTTTTTTTTTTTGATTAAGGGCTCAGCACTTAGAAAATTTCTATTGCACCCTTAACATTTTTCTTTTCAAGCCTCAGCACTTATACCAAGTATAATGCAGCTCCAATCATTTTTATAAGGTTTCCATGCCATAGATCTATAACAGTTGAGAGTATTCTCTATATAATTTTTAAGATCCTAAACTTTAACATTTATGAGTATAAATAAAACAGTATGATACTCATCCAAAGACAAATGTCTCAACCAATCAAAGATCATCAAAATCATCCATATTAAATCATATCAGATTTAAAATAAAACATTCAAAAAGCATTGATGAAATCATATACATCAAAACCAGAAATACATAAATGGCAATATAAAAAGTGGCTGCCTCAACTCAGGTCTTAATGCCATGAACTCAGTGAGATTACTCACCTAAATGTTTCTTCTTATTAATCCAGAAAATTCTTGTTTGAGTGTTTTCTCCTTCCTTTCAATATTTTCTTCTTCTTTTCTTATTTTTATGCAGCTCGGGGTAAAATAATTCTACTGGCTAAACTGCCTATTTATAAGCATTTTTCCTCTAGGGTTTTATTGAAACAGAATTCCATTTCTGTCCTGGCTTAGCATCATGCATTTTTCATTCATATTACCCCGGCCATATTAACCAATTTAAAGGCTGCATTTTCTTTCTTTTACTTTTTCAGAAAATGGCCACTCACTTAGTCATGTCAAAAGTGTGACTATTCTATTTATTTTAATTATTTCTGAAAATCCCTTTTGCTATTTTTGCCTACACAAGCATATTGACTTGTATCACATTTCATGTCATTTTAATGTTATGGTTTCACTTGCTAATATATATATGTACTTTTCAGTATTTAAAAATGTATATTTGTATACATATCTTATCTAGGCTTATTTTAATTCCTCTTTTAAATTCAGAAACATATGCACCTATATGTATACAAGTTTACAAATATATATATATATATTTATTATTTTCTTTTCTGGGTTTTAGATAAATTTGTTTACTGATCTAAAGTAAAACTTACTTTTCTTATTTTCTAAGATGACCCATAAAATCTCAGAAATCAAATAACCATGTTGCAAAATCATGTTTGTATTGCTCTTTAATTCTTGTTTTAAATCCAAGAAATCTGGAGTTCTTTCTTGTGCCATTTCAGTGTGCACGTGCACACATATACTTGCACACTATTTATTCCAGAAATTTCACCATATTTAAATCTAAATATTTCAAAAATAAATCATTTTACAAAAATGATTTTTCACAAAATTTTGGGGTATTACAAACACCGGTTTGTATTTGAGGCTTTTGTCTATTTTCTACGGTTCCATTAAATAAGTTTTTCCGTTGACGATATTCGTGGTTAGGTTCAAGAAATCGTCTATGACCCATGTATGCACACTTCTTACTAAATGGTAGCCATACGGAACATGTATTAATGCCACAAACAGGACATGCTCTCTTACCCTTTACAGTGCAACTAGCTAAATTTCCATAAGCTGGAAAATCATTAATTGTCCACATCAGAATAACATTTAATCTAAATTCACTACGAGTATAAGCATCATACACCTTCACCCCTTTATCCCATAATTTTTTCAAATCTTCAATAAGTGGCTGTAGATATACATCAATATCATTCCCCGGCTGTCGTGGTCCAGGAATTAACAAAGATAGCATCATATTATCTTTGTGCATACAAAGCCATGGAGGAAAGTTGTAAGCAACAAGAAACACTGGCCAACAACTATATGCAGAATTCCAATTACCAAAAGGATTAAAGCCGTCATATGCAAGACCAAGCCTTAAATTTTGTGGATCGGAAGCAAAAGAAGGATACATTCTATCAATCATAGCCCATTGAGAAGAATCTACTGGGTGACGCAATTTACCATCTTCACTCTTATGGCTGCTATGCCATCTTAGTTGTTCTGATGTTTCTGGTGATGTAAACATCCTTTTCAATCTTGGTATCAATGGGAAGTATCTCAAAATCTTCATAGGTATTTTGGCTTGCTTCCCATCCTCACTAGTCTTGTTTTTTTTCCAACGAGACTTACCACATTTAGGACAAAAATCACTATGTGCAAGCTCTTTTCTAAATAAACAACAATCATTTACACATGCATGTATCTGCTTATAGCCTAAACCAAACGATTGAAGCAATTTCTTTGTTGCATATGTTGAATCAGGAAGCGTGTTTTCTTTAGGCAACATATCCTTGAGAAGTTTAAGGAGTTCTGTAAATGCTGTGTCAGATATACCATTTCGCGCTTTGTGCTTGTAAAGGAGTATTGTAGCAGATAACTTTGTGTGGGTTGCACAACTATGGTACAAAGGAATTTCGGCATTCTCCATCATTTCCTTAATACCTTCCCCATGTCTTTCATTAGCATTAGCTTCTACCTCCTCATCACAGATTTGTGCATCCAAATACATTCTGTATGTATCTATCGGTTCATCGCTTTTATTTTGCGAAGGGCGTTTTTCTCCATGAAAAATCCATACATCATAAGTTTGGTCAATTCCAAAACAAATCAAGTGTGACACAACATTCCTTGATGTTTGCCATATTAGATTCCTACATTTACAGCAGGGGCATATAATTTTTTCTGGATTTCCTTTGCTTTCAGCATGCCTATATACAAAATTTCAAACCGCTTGCTTATATTCTTCTATCATTCTACGAAACAATTATATGATTTAATACTCATTCTAAAATGCTCATAACTATGAAAGTAATAATCAAAATAATGAAACCTTGGCAGGTTGACCCATGTTTTGTCCATTTTGATAAAATGCCTCTAATGCGTGAACCTAATGGAAAGACACAAACAAACACCACACTATTACCATAAAAGATTACAGTAATTACAATGTTATTGTTTACTAAATACATAATCTGACATGAAGTAAACGTTAAAACACCAACCACAAAATGTTATTATTGTACTTTATTTCTAACTCTGAAGTTTATATAGTAAATGCCATTATTATTTCTAACTATGACGTTATTATTGTAAAAGTAAATGCTATGACTGTTAAAATTATAATTCATGCAGCTGTAAGTGGAGCGGTAAATAAAGAAACCAAACATATGTAATTTTGATAATACTAGCAAAAACAAAGCATTTGTAGGTTGAAACTCACATACACGCAGTGAAGAAAATGCTATTGTTATATGTGGACAGTTATCTTCTGGAATAATATGAAAATAACAGGAGAAACCTCCAAAATTCAAGAAGATGTAATACAACACCTGATAAGCTTTGTTTTGAAAATTCTAAATTTTCAATTACTCTTTTGCAAGTAGGTCTTGGTAACATTTATTCATGTCTCAAAAAGAAAAGTGTTTTTTTTACTGTCACACTCAGTTTTGGTGATCCAGTACTGAGCATTTTGATTTACAATCTGAATGACCTTTGGCTTAATTGCAGTATTTTAAGTTTGTTGCTCGGTTGAATTGAGCGTGGACTTATAATTACACAATGCAAATATAAGATTGATAATTCTGGAAGCGATGGGCATTGATAATTCAAATAAGATTGATAATTACACATTGATAATTCTGGAACTTAAACTTTTGTAAATATGTACTGGATAGTGAAATCTTTTGGATGGCTGCATTACAATTCACATCCACTAAACCAGATTTATCACTTTGTCATGTCTAGTTAAAAGTTGAGAAGAAATACACATCTACTTAGCCAGCAATAAAATAATTGACATAAACACTTTATACACCAGTAACCTACAATATATCTTTAATCCAGTTCATTTCTTTGGTATATATATATAAAGTATATTTGGTTAATTTTCCACGTTGTTAACAATCAATTCGATGGACATGGCATGTTTCTTTCATGGATGTTAAGCTGAGTAATCTCATTTTAATAATTATACCACTAATGGTTAAAAAAGAAAGTATCAGTGTGTCAAATATGATACAAGACCTAACTACTTATTAAATTTATTAAAATTTAAATAGAAATTGATACAAGGACTCATTGAAGAAGCAATGATGCCTTGTTAAGGATGTAAAAGTTTATAATACAATGTATTCATTTATCCTTTAGAAAAGTAGATAGTAAATCTGTAAAAACAATACCTTGTTCAGTTTTACATATGCTTATTGCTAATCAAATGTCATAAAAAGGAGGGTTAATATTGATAGGTAAATAAAACTAACAAACATGTGAAGCTTGAGCAAGTGAAATATTTTGTTTAATATAGAACATGAGCTAGCACATTTTAAATGGAATTTGGATGATGTTTACTAATAAATGTATACATGTCATAGTCATATGCATGAAAATGTACGAAAATTTATGAAAAGAAATGAAACACACGCTGATGTAGGATTAAAAATGATGCCAACCTTTTTAAAAATTTCCATGTAATGGTGCATCTACCATTTTCTGTATAGGACTTCTTGAATTGAGTAAATTACTTAGGAAGTATAAGTTAACTAGTAGAATACGATATATCATGATAATTTTAGTGGTATCTAAATGGTACACGTATAAAAGATTGTCAAATTTAGCTCGTCCAACTTGAGGAGATAATATAAAGTGTTCCAAAGAAAAATTTTGTTTTTATTTTATTTATAAAACCAAGAGAACTAAGCTATGCTTGTCATCTCTAAAAAAGTATGCACAATATCCCATCAAAAGCTTTAGGTTAATTAGATAAATAATGTAGTCAGTGTGGTTCAGAATAATATTTGGGCATATGATATTTATTTTTGATGACCTCATTCCCTTATAGATGAACAAAAGAGTTTATAATTAAAGTTGAAAGATTACCTATCCCTTTTTTCAAATAATAATTACAATAAAAGTGGTGTCATGTGAGGCATACTAAACATGTTGAAAATAAAAGTGGATGATGATAAACTGTAAATGATTTCTACAAGATTTCATATTGACGGAGAGCTATAATTTCAAACACATTTATACAGTGTTACTATCATAACTGAACAATAAAAAAAATATGTTGAGATGTAATCTTTTGGAAAAACAAAATATCAAATGTGGTAAAAATCGGAATTCTGAAGGTTTAATAGATAAACATAGAAGGCTTTATCTAAAATACAAATCCTAGATTTGAATCAATATAGAAAATTCAACATGTTAATATATTCAAAAATATACTTAGGATCCCTTAGGCATGGTTGACTAAGTGATGGTGTTACTAATCATTGACTCTGGTTTAGTGTCTGTCCAGAACAAATATATAAACCTACATAAGGCATTGTGTAGCAACATAATCAATTATAGAGAATGATTTGTAAAGTGCAAAGCAGACATTAATTGTGTATATTAATTTGAACAGTTTCATGTAAGAGTTTGCTTTTAAAGTCTGAATATGATCTTTAAGAACTATCCATTCTAAACAAGAAAGCACTGACAATTTAAATGAAACCACTTTTGAATCCTCTCAACCTTTCAATTCATGATCTTGATAATAATCAGGTGCTAATTGGACACATATATATCCTGAAAATATACTGCTTTGCATTTCATATATGCGAAAATATATACTAAGTCCTAATCTGCATAAAATATTGTATATATTACTGCCCATCATACCCTAAAAGAAGAGAATTTATAGGGTACATATGTATATACCTTCAAAGAAGCACCTCCAACCAAAAACCCTTTAGTATCTCCTTGCTTACAAAGTTCAGAACAGCTTCAACGATTCACTGAGCCTGTGATAGAGAAACAAAAACAAAAATGATATTAAACCTGGGGCTGTTAAATCAAGTTAGGAAACTAAATCCATTAATTTTGATTCATATATGGGATGACTAAAGCACTGTCTTAAGTTTACCATGACACAATTGTGTATGCACTCAATAGTTTACATATTGGTAGGTTTATATTAAAACTGCTACTTATTCTACCATTCTCTGTCTTAAGCCATTCACCACCTTAAGCCAAATTATAATAGAAAAGGAATAGAAAATATATTTAAGCCAAAAAGGTAGTTTTTTGTGTGCTTGATTTTCTCTAAAAACCATGTGACTATACAAAGATAAAAATATTTGAATATGGAATCCTTTCTTAAATTGTTATACATATTTGTGCCTTCCCCTATTTGATTATATCATTAAGCTTCCCTTTTGTATGAGAGCATTTTAAATGGTGCGTATGCCATTAAGGATTTGATTACCTGAGCATATTATGGTATCATTAGGTTGATTTTGTTACCATAGCATGTCCATCTCGCTACATTATTTTAAATATAATATATAATTTTGCAACTTAAGTAATGCTTGTATGCATTTTTCTTTTCATAGCATGCAATTTTCAGGTCAGAATGGTCGCAATTGAAGCTCATGAACAACAAAGTACAATTTTCATAAATGGATATGATACTTTTTCTACTGTCAATAGAGAAGCCTTACTGCATGCTAAATACTTACTGCATGCTAAACACTTTTTCTACTTAGTATTTTTCTACTGTCAATAGAGAAGCCTTACTGCATGCTAAAAACTAAAAAAAGATCAATTTATAGTTAGTATTTTCTATGTTAATTTGCACAGATATTTCATAAACGTGAAGCTAAATACTTAGATTTTTGTATCAGTAGAAAACACATCTTCCTAACATAAAACAAGCATCTATATCTATATGATATAGAAAGGAGAGAAACACAACACATCTTCCTAACGTAAACCTTAGATGCTTGTCTCCTTGTGTAAAAAAAAAGAAAAAGAAAAGAAAGACAATAACCGAATCAAATTTATAGCCTTACAAGTTGCTTATAAAAGTTTATTTCAAAACTTTTGATACTTAATTTTACAGAAACCACATGTAAAACATTCAATAGTTATAGACCAACGAATTCTCCAAACAAATCGATTGATTCTCCTACTAATACAACTGCAAAGAGAAATAAAAATACTAACAAAGTCTCCAGCAACCAAATGCAATCAATAGAAATAATCCAAAAAAATGAAATTAAATCAACAGATTAAAAAAGAATGAAAAATATCAAACCTTTTGAGTGGTAGCACGAGCGAGTACAAGCGGCGAGCGCGAGCGATATAGATAGGAACGATAGTTGAGGCCTGCAATCAGCGACGACGATGATTTAGGGTTTTTTGATCTGTGACTAAATTATTACAAGGAGGGAAATCGAATTTTTTTGCTGGTTTAGGTTAATTTCTTGGCGTTTAGGTTTTGAGAAAAAGGGAAGGAGCGATTTAGGTTTTTATTTGCATGTTTAGGCGGCCGAAGAAATGAAAGGAGGGAGGGAGATTGAATGTTTAGGCGGCCGAAGAAATGAAAGGAGGGAGGGAGATTGAATGTTTAGGCGGCCGAAGAAATGAAAGGAGGGAGATTGAAAGTCCCGTATGTAATGAAATATAATATTTGTTACAACCGTTGACAACAATTGTTATAAATAAATATTACAACTGCTATAAAAATCTAGTTGTTAAAAGTGTCTTTATTACAACTGCTGAAATAGAACAGTTGTTAAAAAATAGCTATTACAACTGCTGAAATAAAATAGTTGTTAAAAACTACCTATTACAACTGTCAAATTTTGCTGGTTGTAAATGAAAGGTTGTAATATGGTTGTTTTGTTGTAGTGCATGCACGAGAAAATGGGGGTGGTGATGTAGCTCACGGGTTGGGTTGTTGCCGTTTGGTGAGCATGGAGGGAAGAATGTGGCAGGCGCATGAAGGAAGAAGTGGTGTTTGGGCTTTACTTGGATGGAGGTGCTGGCTGGTGGTAAGGTGCGCAAGTGAGGGTTTCGGGGTTCATCGAGTTGGACGTGAAGGTGATGGAGAGGCGTGAGTTTTAGCATCGGAGGCTGTGAAAGTAATGGCGAGGCCTGGCATGGCTAGAAGCGAGTCGGATGGTAGGGTTTCTAGTGGCTGGTTGTGGTCGAGGCAGATAAAAGGAGATGATGCGGAGGGTTTGGTTCATTCTTTTGGGTTCCTGCACACGTTTTTGAAATATGGAAAAGATGAGGTCTACAGGTTTAAGGAAGTGGAATGTATTTTGTTGAAATTTGTTCGTTTTGGGGCTTGGTTAATGAAGTGGGGTGAGTAAAATTATTTAATTATTTGTTTAAAACTAGGGAGAACTCGTGCTTCGCACACGGATTACCCAAATTTATTTAGTAACATGGTTGAATAATGATGTGTTTGCAAAGCATGATGCCTAATTTAGTATGTAAATGCTAACAATGTAATACCTTATGAACATCGAAAGTATTTTACAATCTCAAAACTTATGCTGGAGTTGATGTAGAGTCCATATTTCAATGATTGATATGTTAAAAATACTATATTGTAACGAAGCAAATTTTGCCCGCTCGAAAGTCGACATCCGTACTTTACATCGTACTCGAATGTCATATATTCGACCGTTCAAATCCGATTCGCTGGAGCTTATAACAACATTAAGTATAACAACACAGCGGAAAAGAAAGAATATATCAATATATATAACATTGATACAATGACATATACAAAATCTGATACAATATGATACAACAGAATGATACAACAGATATCAATATACATCAGAGATATGATACAAGAAATAGCAGCGGAAAGAAAATAGATAACACCAGCAGTGGATAGAATATCTCCAATAGAATGCTCCAATCCATAGCTAGCGGAAAGCAAGGTCAGTCGTCCAAGGACTGACTAGCTCCAGATAATCTACTCAACCTGAATATCTGAAAAACCCAACTCTAGACTGCCCGTGTGGAAAATAGTGGGCACCCAGAGTTTAGGAAGGGAACAATAAACTCTGGATCAGTCATGGGACTGGTGTGAGCAACAAAAACAGTTTATCTTTAAACAAACACAAAAGGCTTTTAAACATTGAAATCCGCAATGCTTTTGGAAAATGAAACTACCATAAGACCTCCCGCCACACACACAATGCAATCGCAGAATTGGAGGAGATTTCTTCTTATGATAGTCAAAAATGCTTACTACGCAAAATCATTCGATATTATTATCATTAGTGCATAGTGTCGAAAATCCTTTCGAAAATATAATATAAATCTTAGCCAGCATACAACCATTATTGTATGCCTACTATAGCTACCATGTTCAATAACAGGTTACCGCCACATTCCATGGCAGGTTATACAACTAAAAACCGTACAGGGTTCGTATTCTTTCTTTGGATTTCCAACAAATGGTCAGGCAAAGGAACTTCCTTACACCGAAATAGAACGCCTCTGGAAAGACGCCCCGGATCCTAACCGGATCTCTGCAAACAAAAGGCTGACGCTACCTCACGCTATACAGCTGTAACTAGGTAACTAACACACTAACGCTACCTCACGCTGTACAGCTGTAACTAGGTAACTAACACACGAGCTATGTCATCCCCCGGTCGTTACCGACCTTTATCCGAGGATCCTCAATCATAAAGCAACAGCCACAAAGTATAATCAACATAGGTAAGATATCTGGGCTCCATACCATGATATCACCTTTTATCCAGAAGGAAATGACATACCCTAGGGGCGCTACCCCTACAAACCTTTGCCGCAACATTCCTGTTTCGACCATTACCGGGTTGTGAGTGTGACGACCCGACTTTCCACTCCCGGAAAATCGCATCGACAGTAAGAAAGAAAGGGGTGAGAAATAGAAAAGAGAAGAAGAGAAAAGAAAACAACAATAGATACTCACAGCGGAAACGAAACGAAATATAATATATCACATAAATATTACATAGTATCATATACATCATCTATCAGAGTTACACAGATTACACATCACATACTAGACAGTTATAAACATCTGTCTAGTTATTACATTTCAACACAATACAGATCAATACAAAGATCAACACAGCGGAAAACTACTATCTATATCTACAACGCCGAAGCCTCCTGCTCCATTGCTCCTCCAGATTACTCGTCAAAGCTAAACCTGAATCCCTTGGCTACTCGTAAAAATTTGAGTACCCAAGAGTTTATAAAACAGAAATAAACAACTTGGGTCAGACATGGGTCTGGTGTGAGTAACAGGTTAAACTTGTTTAACTTCAAAACCTTTTGAAAGAAAAGGTATCACGTAAGACTCCCCACCAATAAATATGGGTAAGTTTTTACCTTACGCTAACCAAAACATTTGATAGGAAATTCGATTGTATTATAATAGGTCTAGGGTTTTCAAATAAATATGAAATAGCTGGAATGCTTACATCTCACGTTCCAACATAGTTGGGCACAACTAATACGTACGGCACTTATTGGAGTTTGGATTCCATCAATGGCAGGGCTACTGGGGTACCGCCCGTCACAGTACGTGGCCTAGATCACCGTACCGAGGATCACTCCCAATCCCCTGCAACACAAGGTCGGAACATCCCTTACTGGATAATTCCCGCACAAGATACCCCACGGTTGTCATGATTCAACCGCACACACTAAGTCGAAAATAGAAAGGGACATCTAGACAGAGGTAATCTTGTCCTACTTGGGTGCTACCCACTAACCTTGCTGCACCTCCCCTGTTTTAGCCATTCCCGGTTTGTGAGGCTTGAGGTCATGATTACCTTAGAAAAGAACACATCACTTAGAATGCTCATCGTCCACCTGACGATGTTCTGAAAGCATTCAGTCCATACAAGTTCGTTCCGGGTTCGAACGAAACCGAAGGCATTATCTCGTTACACTCGTTTTGGAATCACCCTCAGAGTTAACGACAATAACCCTTGCACTCTGAATCTTCATCTTCACTTGATTCACGACCTATCGTTAATTTGAATCGATGTGGTATTCGGGTCTCCAGACCTGGAAATCCGGTATACGGAAACCCGATCCCGGTCTCATCGAAATCCAAAACGTATCTTTTAAGGCCAAGTTGTTTTAAAGGTTAAAACAATTTAATTCAATTATCTTTATACACTTAGAAAGATAATTCACAATAGATAATCAACATTATCAATATCATCAGATAATCCATTATCACAATTCAACTAAACATCCATATCACATAGCATATATCTCATCAGAGATATCAATCAAATGCAAAGCATTCAGTATTATCATCCATCCATAAGTAATGATCTATATCATCTCTAATTAATTTAAAGTTAATTAAATTAATTACTTTTATTTTATAAATCCTTCTTACTTAAACATTAATTAATTATAAATTAATTAATTATCCTCTAATTACCTTTTTCAATTAATCATCTTTGATTAATTATCTTTTAATTACCTTCAAGTAATTTATCCTTAATTAATTACTTAAATTAATTATTCTTAACCACTTATAGTAATTAACCTTTAATTACTTCATTAATTAATTAACTAAAATTAATTAAATTAATCAACTATAATTAATTATATTAAACCTTAATTAATTACATTAATTAATCACTTCATTTATTAATTATACTTAATTAATCAATCTTAATTACATCATTAATTATATTAATTAATGATCCTTAATTACAACTTAATTATCAATTACTTTAATTAAATTAATTACATTAAGTAATTAACTTTAAATTAAACAACATTTATTAATCACCTTGATTAATCTTCAATCAGTAATTAACTACCCTTAATTACTTTCATTTACTAAATTAATTCTCCTTAATTAATTTCTTAATTAATCCCTTGATTAATTATTCAAAGTAATTAAACTTAAATTACTTTCCTTAATACATAACCATCAATTAATTACTTCAAGTAATTATCTTATTATTTACTTCCTAAATAATCATACCTTAATAATTACATTAAGTAATTATTTATCAAATCATCTATTGATTATTCTAAATTAATTAAACTTAATTAATTAACTTAAACTAAATCAAATTAACTTCAATTAATTACAATAAGTAATTAATTTCTTAATTACTTCCATTAAGTAATTTATTTAAATCAAATTCTATAATTTATTATCTTAAATTAATTAACTAATTAATTATCAAAATTAATCCTATTAATTAATTATTAAATAATCCATAGTTAATGACTTCATTAACTATTATTTAATTACTTTCCTTAAGTAATTAACTTATATTAATTATTATTAATTCTAAATTAATAAATCTTAATAACCAATTAATCAATCTCTAATTATTTAATTAATTAAGTGTTAACCATAACTTAATTAATATTTAATTACTTATTAATTAATTCCTAACCATTAATTAATACTCTAATTTATAATCCTTAATTACAAATTAATCATCCCTAATTAATAAATCTTAATCATAAATAAATTAGTTTAAACCTTTAATTATTTATTTAATTAATCCAAATGATTAATTAATCAAACAATTTAATTATCCATTAATTTCCTTATAAATTTAATGAATACAAATCTTTAATTACTTTAGGATAAAACTTATTCCTATTAAAAATCAAGTTATTATTTACAAAGTATTTTTAAAATAATTTACTTTAATTCTACATTCAAAATTTCATTTTAAATTTAAAGATTTAAAATGAAACAAATTATCTTTAACTATGTTTAAACAACATTTCTAAACTCTTTTATTTTACAAGTTAAAGGAATTTCTCATCTTATAAATAACTAAAGAATTTGAATCAAATTTACCTTTAAATTCTACCATTTAATATACATTTTAAACAATAAAGTTATTTAAACAATTTAATTTAAAAACTGCTTTTATTTTAAATCTGAGATTCAGATTTAAACTAGATTTCAGATTTAAACTTTAGATTTAAACTTTCTGTTTAAAAAATTTCTTTACAAATTTAAATCCAGTTTAAATTTTATAAACAGACAGTTTTAAAACCTGTCAACAACAAAAGTACTCGAGCCCACTTAAGTTACTTCGAGTCGTAGCTCTGAAAACTTCGAGTCTCTCCCGTAAGATAACTCGAACAAAACGCGAGAACTACCTCTGTTAAAACCCAGACTTCACCAATGTACAAAGAAATACATGTGCACGTGCACCATCGATCGTCAGAGCTCCGGCTTCCATTTCCATCGTCGACAAGTCCTCTTCGACCACCTCCACCCATCTGGCCACCCAGAAACATCAATTCAACTCGAGGACGAAATCGAGCTTGCTATCCCAACCTGGAACAAGAACCATCGAAATGACCAAAACCTGTCAACACTCTCGCGCTTGCTCCTCTGACCACCGGAATGTCTGAACTACCGGCCACGCCTTCGCCCATGCCCCTGCTACCAATTCTCAGAGTATGGTGGAACTCGATCCATCAGAGGGGTCGTGATGGCAACATTTCCGATCAAACCTAAAAACTAGGGCTACAGACTTCTCTGATCATCCATCGCCTCCATAAAGCTTTGATCATCTCCCTGGCAATTTTCCTAAAGTCTCCGATCCTCCCTCTACCTCTGGTGATGGCCACGACTTCCCAGATCACTGAGATCATCAGATACAACCCAAAATCTAATTTCTGATCAAACTCACATTACCCATTCAAACTCAATCTAAAAATTATGGTTCCACTTTTAAAAATCATGTCTTTAATTAAGGATTCAGTTTATAATCCTGGATTTTATGAATTACCTAGTTTGAATTTTCACCTTTATATAACATACACTGTTATTTTGGTTACAGAGACAATCTGCTTGAAGTTTGACATAATTAAAATTTTTAGGCATTAGTATATGATAAATCAAACACATTTTGTTTAAATATTAAATCCAAATCACTCTAGATCATGGGATAATGATTTTATATCAAAAACAAGAGTCTGGAATTACAAGAAAACAGAGACACACTGATTCAAAACAACATGCACACCTATATACATTCATGTATATGCAGAATCATCTATAAATATTCACATCCACAACATAATTATCACAGAACTAAGCATGCAAACATAATTATACTTAAGTTATTTTAAGTAAGAATGTTACTCACCTTTAAAAAGATGAACAGAGCCTATCTTTGAAACTGAGAAACTGTTTTGAACTTTAACTTGAATGCCTCTTTTAATTTTTAACTTGAGTTGCTTTTAGAAACTGAGTTGCTATGATTTTGCTGTTGATTTAATCTACAGGTTTGCTTGATTGATAAACTCAGGTTGAATGAGATGCTGTAGGCTTTGATTTTCAGATATGAGGATGATGTTTGCAGGCTGATCTTTGAGTTGTTTCCAGATTTTGAATAGAATTACAGACTGGTTTCTTTGATTTGGTTTGAAGCATTTGATTTAGAAGATGAATGATAGGTTGTTGAATCTGGTTTTTTTTTGTTGAGGAGTTTAGATTTTTGATTTTAGATTAGAGGAAGAGTTTGAGAAGAGGTTACTGATTTATTTCAGATTTAGATTAGAGAAAGAGATTTGAGTTTATCTTGTTTTTGAGAAGGAAATAGAAAGGATGAAGTAAAGAAATGCATAGGTGTATATAAGTGAATTTATGATAAATAAAAATAAAAGAAAATAAAAATAAATGAAGACACTTGTCATAAACATTAGCTAATTAAATTACACATGTTAAAATGAGTCATTAGATAAAGACACATGTCTTTTAAGTAATTATCTTATTTCTATTTATTTTTAAAGTAATTAAAAAGCCTTTTTGTTAACTCTTATTTATTTTTAAGCTTAAGTAAAAATATATCTTAACCAATTTAAACATTTACCCAAAGTATATTTAAAACTATAAATTTATTTATTTAAATAACTTTGAAAAGTCCATATTAAATTAAATATAAATTTCCAATTTGCCCAAAGCTTTCTATTTACAATATATACAAATAAATGTATATATTCAAATAGAAAATATCTTATTAACTTTTTAAAAGATAAAATCACCAATTAATACTAATTTAATCAGATTATTAAATTAAATTCAAATCTTATTATCAAAGATCATCAATACCAATTTAATTATTTAACAGATTATTAAATTGATATTGTTAAAATTTCCGGGATATTACATTCCTTCCCCCTTAAAATAATTTCGTCCCCGAAATTTAAACAAAGGTAATTTAATAATCTTATTAAAGATTTTAAATTTTAAAACACAAGCATATACTATCATCCATATGCTAACTACCATAGCAACCAATTCATCCAATCAATCAAATCTAATTATCCAGACAAAATTCTAGATAGAATTCCTCGAGTTTCCCCAAGTATATATATATACCGGGATACTCGCTCTACAACAATCTAAACTACTAAGCTATAGATCTCCTACTCATCTAGATCTACAGAACTAAACAGAATATCAGACTACAGACGAGTCTGACTCAACAACTAAACCATCCAGAATTGCTGATTCTAAAACCAGAGATAGATCTTACACGTACCTCTCAGAGATACATAAAACTCAATGAATTCCAATTTTCCAAACTGACAATTCAATCCTGAAAACCCAATACTTATCCAAATCAGAACACAGAAGAGATCCAAACATAACTTTACTTCACAACATCAGTAGATTCCAAACTTACTTCTTCTATCCAGATATATACTCCAAACTGCTTTCGCTGCTCAATTCTGATCTGAGGTAGAAAGAAAATGCTGATGAAGAACACAAGCATAAACTGAACAACACATCCAAGAATATGGTTCAACGGATCCATAAAGAAAACTCGGATACTTTATCAAAACTTGAGCTGTTTCACCAACTCCATCTCTAGGAAACATCCTTCAACTAGACTGAACTACCGGTACTACTCCTGGAATCCTAGTCGATAAGAAAACTCAACCTTCAGATGCGGACAACTCCTGACTTCTCTGAAGACACTCAGAAAAACTCTGATAACCCAAGAGAACCCTCAAACTATCGCAAGTCACTTTTGCGATCAACCCAGCCTATTTCCAAAGAAAACTGTTCCTCTTAACAAATCAGAACAGCCCATACTTAACTATCCAATCCATCGAAGAAATGGATGCACCCTGCTGCTTCTGAACTTCACCTCCAGAAAAACTACTCAGCCTGACAACTTCCTGCCATCACAGAATACTCCGAGCTGCACTGCTGATACTGATGCCAAGGACTTTCTAACCAAAACTCTTCGAGAACTCGAACCTCAAAACAAACAGAAACACCATGTTGAACTCAGCCATAACACTGAAACAGACACACTTCCTTAAACTCGTTCCAAAGAAAACATCTTCGGGAACATCCATCGTCACTGCATCTCATCACACAGCTACTATTACCTGAGGTATCAAGATACCATCACTTGCTTTTGTTCAACCGATAGATCCAAACTCTACTCATACAACTTCAGAGATAGACTCCGAACCATAACAGTCTTCCTTCAGAGATTCGATGAAATCCTTCATCACAGCAAAACTTACTCGAGACAGTATTGGGTCTACAGTCTCGATAAATATACTTCCAACCTCAACATTCAAATTCCAACCATTGGTAGTCGTGTTTTACACACCACCACCCTATCTACCTTTATAACTTATATTGGAGAACCTGAACAGGTAACCCAACAATAGGTAGAATATATATATAGTTATATAAAAATTACAAATACGATCTCTCAAGATAGACAGCACTCCAGAGCTAGGTATTCACTCAACCAATAGCTCTGATATTCACTTAACCAAAAGCTTAGGCATTCGCTCAACCTAAGCTCTGATACCACGTGTGACGACCCGACTTTCCACTCCCGGAAAATCGCATCGACAGTAAGAAAGAAAGGGGTGAGAAATAGAAAAGAGAAGAAGAGAAAAGAAAACAACAATAGATACTCACAGCGGAAACGAAACGAAATATAATATATCACATAAATATTACATAGTATCATATACATCATCTATCAGAGTTACACAGATTACACATCACATACTAGACAGTTATAAACATCTGTCTAGTTATTACATTTCAACACAATACAGATCAATACAAAGATCAACACAGCGGAAAACTACTATCTATATCTACAACGCCGAAGCCTCCTGCTCCATTGCTCCTCCAGATTACTCGTCAAAGCTAAACCTGAATCCCTTGGCTACTCGTAAAAATTTGAGTACCCAAGAGTTTATAAAACAGAAATAAACAACTTGGGTCAGACATGGGTCTGGTGTGAGTAACAGGTTAAACTTGTTTAACTTCAAAACCTTTTGAAAGAAAAGGTATCACGTAAGACTCCCCACCAATAAATATGGGTAAGTTTTTACCTTACGCTAACCAAAACATTTGATAGGAAATTCGATTGTATTATAATAGGTCTAGGGTTTTCAAATAAATATGAAATAGCTGGAATGCTTACATCTCACGTTCCAACATAGTTGGGCACAACTAATACGTACGGCACTTATTGGAGTTTGGATTCCATCAATGGCAGGGCTACTGGGGTACCGCCCGTCACAGTACGTGGCCTAGATCACCGTACCGAGGATCACTCCCAATCCCCTGCAACACAAGGTCGGAACATCCCTTACTGGATAATTCCCGCACAAGATACCCCACGGTTGTCATGATTCAACCGCACACACTAAGTCGAAAATAGAAAGGGACATCTAGACAGAGGTAATCTTGTCCTACTTGGGTGCTACCCACTAACCTTGCTGCACCTCCCCTGTTTTAGCCATTCCCGGTTTGTGAGGCTTGAGGTCATGATTACCTTAGAAAAGAACACATCACTTAGAATGCTCATCGTCCACCTGACGATGTTCTGAAAGCATTCAGTCCATACAAGTTCGTTCCGGGTTCGAACGAAACCGAAGGCATTATCTCGTTACACTCGTTTTGGAATCACCCTCAGAGTTAACGACAATAACCCTTGCACTCTGAATCTTCATCTTCACTTGATTCACGACCTATCGTTAATTTGAATCGATGTGGTATTCGGGTCTCCAGACCTGGAAATCCGGTATACGGAAACCCGATCCCGGTCTCATCGAAATCCAAAACGTATCTTTTAAGGCCAAGTTGTTTTAAAGGTTAAAACAATTTAATTCAATTATCTTTATACACTTAGAAAGATAATTCACAATAGATAATCAACATTATCAATATCATCAGATAATCCATTATCACAATTCAACTAAACATCCATATCACATAGCATATATCTCATCAGAGATATCAATCAAATGCAAAGCATTCAGTATTATCATCCATCCATAAGTAATGATCTATATCATCTCTAATTAATTTAAAGTTAATTAAATTAATTACTTTTATTTTATAAATCCTTCTTACTTAAACATTAATTAATTATAAATTAATTAATTATCCTCTAATTACCTTTTTCAATTAATCATCTTTGATTAATTATCTTTTAATTACCTTCAAGTAATTTATCCTTAATTAATTACTTAAATTAATTATTCTTAACCACTTATAGTAATTAACCTTTAATTACTTCATTAATTAATTAACTAAAATTAATTAAATTAATCAACTATAATTAATTATATTAAACCTTAATTAATTACATTAATTAATCACTTCATTTATTAATTATACTTAATTAATCAATCTTAATTACATCATTAATTATATTAATTAATGATCCTTAATTACAACTTAATTATCAATTACTTTAATTAAATTAATTACATTAAGTAATTAACTTTAAATTAAACAACATTTATTAATCACCTTGATTAATCTTCAATCAGTAATTAACTACCCTTAATTACTTTCATTTACTAAATTAATTCTCCTTAATTAATTTCTTAATTAATCCCTTGATTAATTATTCAAAGTAATTAAACTTAAATTACTTTCCTTAATACATAACCATCAATTAATTACTTCAAGTAATTATCTTATTATTTACTTCCTAAATAATCATACCTTAATAATTACATTAAGTAATTATTTATCAAATCATCTATTGATTATTCTAAATTAATTAAACTTAATTAATTAACTTAAACTAAATCAAATTAACTTCAATTAATTACAATAAGTAATTAATTTCTTAATTACTTCCATTAAGTAATTTATTTAAATCAAATTCTATAATTTATTATCTTAAATTAATTAACTAATTAATTATCAAAATTAATCCTATTAATTAATTATTAAATAATCCATAGTTAATGACTTCATTAACTATTATTTAATTACTTTCCTTAAGTAATTAACTTATATTAATTATTATTAATTCTAAATTAATAAATCTTAATAACCAATTAATCAATCTCTAATTATTTAATTAATTAAGTGTTAACCATAACTTAATTAATATTTAATTACTTATTAATTAATTCCTAACCATTAATTAATACTCTAATTTATAATCCTTAATTACAAATTAATCATCCCTAATTAATAAATCTTAATCATAAATAAATTAGTTTAAACCTTTAATTATTTATTTAATTAATCCAAATGATTAATTAATCAAACAATTTAATTATCCATTAATTTCCTTATAAATTTAATGAATACAAATCTTTAATTACTTTAGGATAAAACTTATTCCTATTAAAAATCAAGTTATTATTTACAAAGTATTTTTAAAATAATTTACTTTAATTCTACATTCAAAATTTCATTTTAAATTTAAAGATTTAAAATGAAACAAATTATCTTTAACTATGTTTAAACAACATTTCTAAACTCTTTTATTTTACAAGTTAAAGGAATTTCTCATCTTATAAATAACTAAAGAATTTGAATCAAATTTACCTTTAAATTCTACCATTTAATATACATTTTAAACAATAAAGTTATTTAAACAATTTAATTTAAAAACTGCTTTTATTTTAAATCTGAGATTCAGATTTAAACTAGATTTCAGATTTAAACTTTAGATTTAAACTTTCTGTTTAAAAAATTTCTTTACAAATTTAAATCCAGTTTAAATTTTATAAACAGACAGTTTTAAAACCTGTCAACAACAAAAGTACTCGAGCCCACTTAAGTTACTTCGAGTCGTAGCTCTGAAAACTTCGAGTCTCTCCCGTAAGATAACTCGAACAAAACGCGAGAACTACCTCTGTTAAAACCCAGACTTCACCAATGTACAAAGAAATACATGTGCACGTGCACCATCGATCGTCAGAGCTCCGGCTTCCATTTCCATCGTCGACAAGTCCTCTTCGACCACCTCCACCCATCTGGCCACCCAGAAACATCAATTCAACTCGAGGACGAAATCGAGCTTGCTATCCCAACCTGGAACAAGAACCATCGAAATGACCAAAACCTGTCAACACTCTCGCGCTTGCTCCTCTGACCACCGGAATGTCTGAACTACCGGCCACGCCTTCGCCCATGCCCCTGCTACCAATTCTCAGAGTATGGTGGAACTCGATCCATCAGAGGGGTCGTGATGGCAACATTTCCGATCAAACCTAAAAACTAGGGCTACAGACTTCTCTGATCATCCATCGCCTCCATAAAGCTTTGATCATCTCCCTGGCAATTTTCCTAAAGTCTCCGATCCTCCCTCTACCTCTGGTGATGGCCACGACTTCCCAGATCACTGAGATCATTAGATACAACCCAAAATCTAATTTCTGATCAAACTCACATTACCCATTCAAACTCAATCTAAAAATTATGGTTCCACTTTTAAAAATCATGTCTTTAATTAAGGATTCAGTTTATAATCCTGGATTTTATGAATTACCTAGTTTGAATTTTCACCTTTATATAACATACACTGTTATTTTGGTTACAGAGACAATCTGCTTGAAGTTTGACATAATTAAAATTTTTAGGCATTAGTATATGATAAATCAAACACATTTTGTTTAAATATTAAATCCAAATCACTCTAGATCATGGGATAATGATTTTATATCAAAAACAAGAGTCTGGAATTACAAGAAAACAGAGACACACTGATTCAAAACAACATGCACACCTATATACATTCATGTATATGCAGAATCATCTATAAATATTCACATCCACAACATAATTATCACAGAACTAAGCATGCAAACATAATTATACTTAAGTTATTTTAAGTAAGAATGTTACTCACCTTTAAAAAGATGAACAGAGCCTATCTTTGAAACTGAGAAACTGTTTTGAACTTTAACTTGAATGCCTCTTTTAATTTTTAACTTGAGTTGCTTTTAGAAACTGAGTTGCTATGATTTTGCTGTTGATTTAATCTACAGGTTTGCTTGATTGATAAACTCAGGTTGAATGAGATGCTGTAGGCTTTGATTTTCAGATATGAGGATGATGTTTGCAGGCTGATCTTTGAGTTGTTTCCAGATTTTGAATAGAATTACAGACTGGTTTCTTTGATTTGGTTTGAAGCATTTGATTTAGAAGATGAATGATAGGTTGTTGAATCTGGTTTTTTTTTGTTGAGGAGTTTAGATTTTTGATTTTAGATTAGAGGAAGAGTTTGAGAAGAGGTTACTGATTTATTTCAGATTTAGATTAGAGAAAGAGATTTGAGTTTATCTTGTTTTTGAGAAGGAAATAGAAAGGATGAAGTAAAGAAATGCATAGGTGTATATAAGTGAATTTATGATAAATAAAAATAAAAGAAAATAAAAATAAATGAAGACACTTGTCATAAACATTAGCTAATTAAATTACACATGTTAAAATGAGTCATTAGATAAAGACACATGTCTTTTAAGTAATTATCTTATTTCTATTTATTTTTAAAGTAATTAAAAAGCCTTTTTGTTAACTCTTATTTATTTTTAAGCTTAAGTAAAAATATATCTTAACCAATTTAAACATTTACCCAAAGTATATTTAAAACTATAAATTTATTTATTTAAATAACTTTGAAAAGTCCATATTAAATTAAATATAAATTTCCAATTTGCCCAAAGCTTTCTATTTACAATATATACAAATAAATGTATATATTCAAATAGAAAATATCTTATTAACTTTTTAAAAGATAAAATCACCAATTAATACTAATTTAATCAGATTATTAAATTAAATTCAAATCTTATTATCAAAGATCATCAATACCAATTTAATTATTTAACAGATTATTAAATTGATATTGTTAAAATTTCCGGGATATTACAGTGAGGCTCGACGAAGTCTCGTCCACATATGCTATGCTTTTTCACAAAGCAATGCTTTTTCACAAAGCCACGCTTTTTCACAAAGCCACGCTTTGATCAACAATTGATCAACAGCACTTCGTATGCCACATTACCAAATTGGGGATGTATCACTATTAACCATCAACTACATAACCTCTGAGCTCGTACGTCTCAGAGAAGGGTGTTAAGCTAAGAGAATAAATTCTCCGCCACCAACATAAATGTATTTGATAGAAACCAGCTTTACATCTCAAAGTGTAATGTCAGACACACATCCATACAAGTCTGTTCCGGGTTCGAACAGAACCGAAGGCACTTCCAAAGAAGCCCTTGCAATCCAGGTATTCACAATCCTGATCGGACTTCCCATCACTTAAGGAATCTCTATACCGTAGCTACTCAGTGCAGAGACAATCGATAGGTCATCCTATCGCTCTCGCAAATACCCGGTCTTCAACACCTGTCTTCAATGCTATCCATTTACGTCGTATCACTATTCGGAATGGGTTATATGACACAAAGGTCCTCTCCCGGCTAAACCGAATAACGAGCGCAATTAAAAATCATATGGATACTGGGGTCTTAGTTAAATCACAGCTTAAAGTCAAAAACTTTTCATTTGAATGGTAAAACAAATTACCATTTCCAATCTTTTAAACAAAAAGATTCATTTCAAAAACCTTTAATGGTTTAAACAATTTCCACACTTTTAATCTTTTAAACAAAAAGATTCAACTCGCAAAGTTTACCCCGTTCACAAAGATTCATTCATAGATTTTCAAATCAATTTCCATTTCAATTTGATTAACTCGTTAAATCTTTAAATCAAGATTTAACTTATAGCTTTCAAAACTCGTTTCCAAAGATTCATTCATAGCCTTTCAAAACAATTCCATTTCAAGTTAGATTAACTCGTTCGGTCTTTTAATTAAAGACTCATTTCATAGCTTTCAAAACATTTCAATTTTATTTCAAACTTGAAACCGTTCAACATAATTTGGAAGTTCATTACTTATGTGAAAGCTTTTACAATTTGAAAACAAATAGTTTGGTTTCATAAAAATCCAGTTATATTTACACGAGTTAAAACCCTTGAATTAAATTCAAATTCCCAAATCAATACCTTTAAAATGGTTTAACCCATATATAACTTGTACAACATTTTTAATCCCTAGTTTCAAATCATAGAATTCAATTTCAACTTGAATTCAAATTTAAATCAAATTATTTAAATTTTCAAAACTCGATTAAGTTATTCAAAATAACTTTTATCTTTGAAATTCCATTTCAAAAGCTTTTCACTTTAAACCCAAATTTCAATTTCAAAATCAATTGAAATTAAAGTTTCAATTTCAAAAACATCAAATTTAAATCATCTGTGACTTAACCGATTTCCACGTGAAATCCATATTTGTGTGTGTAAAGGTGTAGTCCAGGGGTTTTACACACAATAGTGCACAACATCAATCATCACAGATATATCGATAAGCGGTATAATCGATAACGCTTATCTTCATTCACAGATTCATAGATAAAATAAATTTATCGGTCACAAAGATTCACTATTACAATTCGATGTGGGTTTCGGATAACCAACTGGAATCCGACTCCCTGTCGCATCGAAATTCAAGTGCCGTTTTACGGGCCAAGGGTTTTCACAGATATACAGAAACAAACCACAAATCACAGTTCAGCATAAAGTAATTCATATCACAAAGCATCACAATTCAGAGATGTCAAACAATTCAATTATTCAGTCAAGTCCAAACATTCACAAGTAGGATTAATTAATATCTGATCATAATTAATTTATACCGGATTAATTACTTATGAATAACTTACTAATCCTGGTTAATTAATCATTAAATAATTACAAACCATTTTTAATTAATTATCAATTAATCATTTATTAATTATCCTTTAATAATAAATTTATTAACCTTTAATTATTAATTAATCAACCTTTAATCATTAAATAATTAACCTTAAATTATTTAATTATCTTTTAATTAATTTTCCCTAATTAATTACATTAATTAATTAATTCTCAATTAATTATTATTCCTTGACTACCTTCATTAATTAACCCTCAATTTATTTTCTAAGTAATTAATCCTTATTACTTTCCTTAATTCCTTCCATAAAATAATCATCCTCTTTAAATTAATTACATTTAGTAATTATCAATTTGATTTCTTACACTAAGTAATTACTTAATCAAATTCAAGGTTTTATCCTTAATTACAAATTAATGATCTCATCATTAACTGCCCATTAATTACTTTGTTTTGGAACTTTAAACAAAAATTAACTTGAAAAATTTGTTTTCGATTTACCTTTAAACTTTTATTCCATTCCAAATTAGAATTCAAAATATAAATTTGAATTCATACTTCAAACTGGATTTAAACTTTGTTTAAATCTTGTATACAAATTTAAATTGCATTTAAATTTGTTTAAAAATCAAACACTGCTAGGTTTTTACAAAAACCCTGAAACAAGCAATTGACTCAAGTCGAACCAAAATTTCTTCGAGTCATTTCTCTTCTGCTTCGAGTCCTCCCCCTCAAAATCTCGAGTAAAGCTTCCGGCCTCACCAAAACTTCAGTTGCTTCGAGCCAAATATGGTTTTTCACGTGTTCGAACTCGAGCTCCCTCTTCCTTCCCCAAACTCCACATACCCAGATATTCACGCGAGTGCACGTATACGTGCACAGCCACATCGATCATCGCTGATCGACGTCGAGATCCCCAGAGCACCATTATTGATCACTGGAACCCATTCAAATAATCAAAAACCCAAAATTCCCACTAAATCGAAATCGAGCCATATTTTCAATTTCCTGGTATTGAACCCGATCGTTGTAACCATCTCGCATACCTTCCTCCGACCACCGTAGCACCAGCATCACCGGCCACCACTTCGCCTACCATCCCTCTAGCCACCTCCAAAACCCCTTGGCACTCAATGCTCCGTGGCGTTCGAACTGCCCCAAAAACTCCACCCAGACCAAACTAGGTTTACCCACTTCAACCGAAAGCCACCATCGCCACAGTGATCGAGAGTGCCTCCGACCATTTTTACTGGCCTCTCTGATCAACCATCTACCTCCCGAACGAACTTCAACCACTCCGATCAAGGGTATTGCCCGAGGCAACCCAAAATCCCTGAATCGATCAAACCCGAAATGCAAACTCAACCCATTTCTAAAAAATGTGATTTAAGTTTTAAAAATCAGTATTTTACTTAGGGATTCAGTTTATAAACTTGAATTGATAATTCAAGATATTCGAAAATGTCACTTATATTAAACTTTAACTGTTCTTAAGTTTTTTTCAGAGCAGATCAACTTTGTTTAACTTGAATTCAAATTTTAAAATTCACTTTATGATCGAACAAACATATTTTGTTTAGATAACAGAATCTAAAATTTCTTAAATGGAAGGATTCGAAACCTTTATGAGTGTAAACCTGTAAATGTTTAAACAACATGCTATATGTCTGGAACCAATAATGCACACATCAATCATTTCATATACCCAGGCATGCAATCACATTTCACAGTCATACAAACCATAGCTAAGTTATCATCATCATCACAGACTTAAGATAATGAGGAAGATCATGTTTAAAAGGAGGAGTTTTCTCACCTGGTAAAAGTTTGGAACAGAGAAGCTTGAAAATTTGCAAGTTGAAAGCTAAAAGTTGTAAACTGGCAAGCTAATCCTTTTTCCATCCTCTGATTTGTCTTGATGTTTTAAATTGAAGTTTATTTAAGTTGTAGATGATATTACTCCAGTGTTTTACATAGCTTGGAAGGAACGAAATGAAATAAAAAGTTGATATGTAAGATGAAGCTTACAGGTGATATAATGTATTGTTTAACTGAGATGAGATTGTGATGATTCTTGTTTGTACAACAGTGTGCATTTTGTACAAAAATTGAACAGAGATTTTTTCTTTGCTTTGGGGCTGATATACATGGCATTTAATGCTAAGTACTTTATATCCTTTATATGTCTACTTGTTTTGTATATTTTTAGTCTGCTATTCGATTTGCTTTTCTGTAAGTATTGATTCTTCTTTGTGCTAGAGGTGATGGCATTTAATGCCTTTGCTTCCTTTGTATGTTACAGCAGTCTTATTTTATGGTTGTGCAAGTACTATTTCATTTGTTTTGTAGATTTTTATCTTGTTTACTGGTTTTTGAATTCCACTTGCAACTTGTTTAGTTACTTTGCTAATTATAAGAAAATTGTTTTAGTTATTAACATTTTATAGCTATGTGATTCTATTACAAAATTTGTTTTAGTTCTATTTAAAAGTTTTAGCTAAAAAGAAAACATTATATTTGTTCATATTCTATTTTATATAACTAAAATTTGTTTCAAATATTTGTTCGAAACAAACACTTACTCGTTTCGGGGAAACTCGTATCGCTAAAATCAATTGATTTTACAGATTTTATTCAAAGACTAAATAAATTATCAATTTAAATATATATATAAAATCCGGGGTCGTTACAATATACTACTTTCTGAATGTTAAAATTTTTACTGACATGGTATAAATTTTGATTAATATCTATTTAAAAACAATAATAATAACAAACAACTTCAAAACCATGACCACTGAGCACTTGAAAATCGAAAGTTATAATGGTGCAAATGTCCAACCATTCAAAATGGTAACTTCTACTCATGTGGATACTGTTCAATGTTTAAATAAAGCTATTTGGTTAGTTGGTAACAACTTATAAAACAACAAATACTGAAGTTGGAACAAAAATAAAACAATTTGTACCATTTACTACCCATGACATTATGTTATTAAAATAATCTAGATATTTTAAAATCTTAAAATATTAGAGTCCGTTTTGTTTGCTGTTTTTAGTTTTGTGTTTTCGTCTAAACAAAAATGCGCATTTCTTATGCATTGTTGGAAAACACACAATTTTGAAAAATGAAATTAACATAGAAAATAGAAAACAAGTTTATTTGATTTTGTGTGTTTTGAGACATAACAAAAGGACGAAAAACAATTCCTCCTCTCCATTTCCGGTCCACCTTTGTAATGGCTAAGAATTATAAAAAAAATTCTCATATTTTCTTGTATTTTGTAGTGTATGTTGAAAACACAAAACACAAAACTCAAAACGAAACCAAATGGGCCCTTATATTTGTAACATTCCATTATCATGCATGCATATTTATATGTCAACATTCTATGAAATCTGAACAATGCGACTGCTATAAATCACAGAACTTTACAAAAGATTCAATAATATCTCAACAATATCCTATGGAAACAGAATAAAGTTACCACATAATATCTACAGTACTAAAAATTCACATGTAAGACAAAGAAATACAACCATGCAAAAGATTGAAAACATTAAACCATGAAGAAACAAAACTAAAATAAAGAGAGATGAATTTCAAGCACGAAAACCTGAGTTGGATATTACCATGACAAATGAATATAAAACTTGGTTACATAGTAAGCAGCTATTTGGAATTTCTTCATGTCACAAAGCAAGTCATTAAAAGGAAAAAAATAGATGAATAACAAAAGCTAAAAGTCTGAGTTGAATTTTAATATTCTTTAAGTCTGCATGTAATTTATCAGTGACGTCAGATAGCTAGAATTGTTCTTCATATTTTTAGGCTACAAATCAAAACTCTTCACTCAGCTCCTTGCCTTTCTCGTATTCCTGTAGGGGATAATTGTCAAATTTGTTAACAGTGCTAGTATGCTGTAGACTAATAAATGAAACAACACTTTTTTGGAACATTTAAAGAGACGTGGTCGCATTAGAATAGATACTTTGTTATCTTCATATGTAATCCTTCTGGTATAGCATTGGGGAGAGTAAAACTGGAACAGTTGTGCAACAGGATTTGGAAGCAAGAGTAAATTTTCCCATAGAAGGAGCTCAACCAGTTAGCATCCGTAATGATTTAACAGTAAACAAAGCCTAGCCTTGAAAGTGGACACAAATTTTCAAAGAGGGAAGAAAATAAAAAGTATAAGTTGAGTTACCTGCAACATCATCATCCGATTACATGATTAATTTGACTGTAAGGAAAGTTGTTTATTTTAAGTTAACTGAATTAAAGGATGATGTTATTTCATCCTAAGTAATTATATAACATTAAGTACTATGGCCTATGTATACAACATAAGGTATATAATACAACGTTGATTTCTAATACGCATATTTGTCAAAAGTTTGAATTGCATAATTATATGTTTAAAAACCTAAATTATAATGTCGAACTCACAGCGTACAATATACGAAATGGTGCGCACAACCATGGGTTAAATCCACATAAGGACCTCTATCATAGATGCACCCTACTAAAAAAATTTATGCTTCTCTTTCCTTCAGTAACCAAACAAAATAATGATGTTATTGAGCCACAGTGAACTTGTGCACACTTTTGGAATGAATTCTCAAAAGCCATGCATGCTCATATAGTTCAGCATCATAGCAGCTAATATTGAAGTTTAGTTTCAAATGTATTTAAGCCTGTCTTCTAGTATAGAATTACGCTTAGATAAGTCGAAAGTGATGGGTTGAATACAGTTAAGGGACAAACGACAGGATTCCACATTTAATATTGAATACCAAGTACAGGGAAAATACATTTGAATATTCCAATTATATTGCAAAGTTGGCAATGAAGTTTGGTCGGACTCATGTAAGTTCTTACACAGTAAAGTGTTATCTCGTGCATGTATAGCCCAAACTAAAAGTTATAGATGTAAAAAAAAGAAACATTCTTAGCTTCATGTACCTAACCCAAATGTGTATGCAAGTCTCTAATGTCTAGTGCCTCTAATTTGTCTACCTTTTTACTAAATTTTCTTTATTAGTCTTTACATGATCTTTTTTATCATACACAGTCATATTTATGTGTTGTTATACCCTCATTGGCAATGTCAACTACCCGATCAACTTTTTTGCAACTTTGAATATGACCACATAAAAATATAAATACATAAAGAAAAATCTTCTAATAAAAGTAATCGTAGTTTCAGCAACTAAATGAGAAATACAAAATATTAAAAAACTTATGTTGGTTAAGTATAGGCCACAAAAGTATTCTAATCAAGCACGCATGACTTAATCTTGTTTTTAACATGGTCCATCTCCAGAAGCTACTACTCATGTCAATCTAAGCCTCAATGTTGTACCTCTAATTTTCTAGTGGTTTGAAGCAGATTTGAGCTATTATCCAAATGTCCATGAAACTCAATACTCAAAACATGGTTATGTTCTGGAATTTTATATATAAACATTAAACGACTATAGGTGCTCTAATAAGCAATATGTGACTTATTTTAGGCAAATTGGTCATGATCTCACTTGGTTAAGAAACTCTCTGAAATTGTTTTTTTTAAGAAAATATTTTTTTTTTCTTAACGAAGGTAAAAATTATTGAAATTCTAATTTTAGTTAACACCCAAACCAAACTTGTAGTAGTTATTTATTAGTAAACATCATTCATATGTACATAAAATGACATAAAGAAAGCTAGCCTGCTCATGAATCATAAGACCATGCAACAAAGTTTAGCAATTGGGTAGTGAAAACCCAATATCCCATTATCATTTTAATTCAAGCTACAATTAGCACATTGATTATAAAATATAGTATAAACATTTTTCACTATAAGGATGAAAGAATAAGTAGCGTCATATGAATGGAGCTTGGTTTTTGGTTGTACTTACTTGTAAATATAGTTAAACCTAGTGAGTATAGTGTAAAATAACAAATGAAAATATCTAACACATTGTGTACACTTACCTTGATCGTTACTTAAACCATTGTCACATGAATGTTTTAAAAGTTAGTGTTAAATATTTAAGAGTGCTTGATCATATTTCCTGATCAGGATCTTGACGCAGCGGATTAAACAAAAACAATGTAGATCGATGAAAGTAGCAATCGATGGATTGATGAATACTGAAATACCCAAATTCGTTGATCCGAAGATACCGAATTCTAGCTATCTCTGACGCGTTGATCGCGTACGATACCGTGAAAAGAGATCTTCAATTCTTCGAGCGTTGATCAAGCGCACTTGATTCCGCGAATCGGCTTCAATAATCGAAGATTCGAGCGCACTCGAATGTCGAAGGTGGAGATAGGAGATTACACTCAACTATCAATTTAATGAAAACACAAAGCTAACAAAACAAGAGTTTTATTTCAAATCAACCAAACTATTACAAATGGCACCACCGGCCTATTTATAGAAGTTACAAATCACAACACAAATCTGTACAACTCTTAAGTCGGAACCGACTTATCACGAATGACTCAACAGCGCGACCTACGACTTAAGTAAGGTCGTTAGCGACTTAACATTCCAATATATCACGACATACCAACATAGCGACTCAACTTAGGTCGGCAACGACCTAGTTACAACATACAACGACTTACAAACATGGCCGACCTAACCTGGTACGACCTAAAAACATACAATACACATTAGAAGTATACGACTTAGTACATGGCGACTCAACACTACGCGAGTTATGACTTAAACAACAACCGACTTATCCCTTCAGCGACTTAAGAAATAACCAGCTTCACGCGACTTACGACTTAAGGGCTTCACGAGTTAAGAATCTTCAGCGACCTATGGTAGGTCGTGGCTTCGTTAGGTCGTAACTCGTCACCGACCTATGGCATATCCCAGACGCTACCTCCTGTTTTACTGCATCACCAGTAGGTTGTACCTTGTCCATACGATCTAACTGCTCGTTAACTCGCCTATTTTCACTAAGTCGTTCCAACGACTTAAAAAACCTTGTTAGGTCGGAGCCTTTTTCCCCGAGCTTTGTTAAGTCGTAACCCCCTGGAATTAAGTCGCAGCTCCTCCTCACGTGACTCTATAGGTCGTGGACGACCTATAGCTTCTCCCTTAAGTCGTGTGCGACTTAGACCCTTAAGTCGTGTGCGACTTAGACCTTCTCCTCTGGCCTGAGCTACATCATCCTCCCCAGGTTAAGAAAAATTCGTCCTCGAATTTGTAAATTCTTCCACATCAGATTGCTCATTCCCATAATATGGCACGAGATGCTTAACATTGAACACGTCAGAAGTGTACACATCCTCCGGTAGCTTCAATTTATAAGCATTTTTATTAATCCGTTTCACAACTTCCACAGGACCAATTTTTCTGGCTTTCAACTTGTTATAAGCACCTACAGGAAAACGATCCTTTGTTAATACAACATATACCAAATCCCCTTCATTAAACTCAACACTTCTTCGCTTCAGATCTGCAGAGCGTTTATACTTCTCATTCGCCTTCTCCAATCGTTCCTGAACGATTTTATGACATTCAGTCAACCCATCAACAAAATCAACAGCTCGTTTAACCGTCCCCTTTGGTTGAGGTATTACCGTTAAGTCCAACGGTCCTTTTGGCATACTAGAATATATAATCTGAAATGGACTGAATCCCGTACTACGATTCACTGCATGATTATGAGCAAACTCTGCCTGACATAACTTCATGTCCCAACTCTTCAGATTATCTTTCACCAAACATCGCAATAAATTCCCCAGCGATCTGTTAACCACCTCTGTTTGCCCATAAGTTTGCGGATGGTAAGCGTTACTAAAATTCAGCTTCGTTCCGACCATCTTCCACAAACTTAGCCAAAAATGACTCAGAAAACGAGTATCCCTATCCGACACAATAGATTCTGGCAATCCATGAAGTCGATAGATTTCTTTGAAAAATAACCGAGCAACATGTACAGCATCCGCCGTCTTCTTACAAGCAATAAAATGTGCCATCTTCGAAAATCGGTCAACCACCACATAAATGGAATCGTTACCACGCTGTGTTCTTGGCAACCCCAACACAAAGTCCATACTCACATCAACCCAAGGCTTAGTTGGTACCGGTAACGGCATATATAATCCAGCATTGGTTGCAGTTCCTTTCGAAACCTGACAGATATGACATCGTTCCACAAACCTTTCCACTTCTTTCCTCATTGACGGCCAAAAATAAGATTGAGAAATCAAATACAATGTACGATCACGGCCCACATGACCTTCCTCGTGTAACTCCTTGATAATCTTCATTCTCAAACTGCTCTCTGGAATACATAGTCGACTTCCCTTAAACAGAAAACCATCTACCATCATAAATTCATCAGCATTCCCTTCCTTAACCTTTTCAACAAATTTCATAAAATAAGGATCTTCTTCAATCAGTTCTGGCAATAATTCAAAACCTGTCACCTCAACTCTCATTGTTGTCAATAAATGACTCCTCCTACTCAAAGCATCAGCCACACGATTCGTCACTCCTGACTTGTGTTTGACAACAAAAGTAAACTGTTGCAGATATGCAATCCATGATGCATGTCTCGCTGAAATCTTGTCTTGCCCTTGTAAATGCTTTAACGCCTCATGATCAGTGTAAAGAACAAACTCTTTCTGAAATAGATAATGTCTCTAGTGTTTAATAGATTGTACAACAGCATAAAATTCCATATCATACGTACTATATCTCATCTTCGCTCCTGATAACTTCTCACTGAAATATGCAATTGGACGTCCCCTCTGACTCAACACTCCTCCAATCCCAACCTTGGATGCATCAGTATGTAGTTCAAACACTAACTGAAAATCTGGTAGCACTAGAATTGGTGCTGACGTTAAGAGTTCTTTGATTCGCTCAAAAGCAACCCCTGCTTCCTCCGTCCATGCAAACTGTTTACCCTTCATACAATCAGTCACAGGTGCCATCACACTACTAAAGTGTGGAATAAACCTTCGATAAAATGAAGCCAACCCGTGAAAACTACGAACTTCCGTTATCGTCTTGGGTTGCGGCCAATCTCTGATAGCTTCAACTTTACTTTGGTCCACCTGTATTCCTTCTTTCGATACAACATATCCCAGAAATAAAACACTCCTCGCCATAAAAACACACTTCTTCGTAGCAGCGTAGAATTGTTCTTCACGAAGGATAATTAACACTTTCTTCAAATGCTGAACATGCTCTTCTGTACTAGCACTGTAGATCAGAATATCATCAAAGTAAACCACCACAAATTTCCCAATGTACGGCCTGAAAATTTGATTCATCACCCTCATGAATGTACTCGGTGCATTCGATAGACCAAACGGCATTACCAGCCATTCATACAATCCTTCCCTCGTCTTGAATGCTGTCTTCCATTCGTCCCCTGGTCTAATGCGAATCTGATGATAACCGCTCTTCAAGTCAATCTTAGAAAAGATCACAGACCCACTAATTTGATCTAACAGATCATCAAGCCTCGGCATTAGAAATCTGTATCTAACCGTTATCTTATTCAGTGCCCTGCTATCCGTACACATTCTCCATGAGCCATCCTTCTTCGGTACGAGTAATGCTGGTACAGCACACGGACTCAAACTCTCCTGTATTCGTCCCTGTTCAAGCAATTCCTCTACCTGCCTACGCAACTCTTCATGTTCTTTCGGACTCATTCTATAGTGTGGTTTATGTGGCAACACCGCACCTGGAACAAGATCTATCTGGTGTTGTATATCCCTCAACGGTGGCAATTCCGTTGGCAGCTCTCCAGGAAATACATCATTGAATTCTTCAAGTACTGGTTTAACTTCTTCAGGTATCTCGACCTCTTCATTGCTCTCTCGCCCAATCAACAAAAACACCTCTGGCTCCTCTTCAACTTCTTTAACAAACTCCTTCAAGGATAATAAAGTTTTCAGCTCTTCAATCTCCTCCAGTTTGTTTTCTTCCTGTTGTCGCTTCTTCGGAACTAGAGTAATCTTTGTGCCTTCAAACATAAAGCTATAACTGTTGGTACGTCCGTCATGTGGCACCGCCCTATCATACTGCCATGGTCTCCCCAGCAACAAATGACAGACATCCATATCTACCACATCGCACCAGATTTCATCCTTGTATTTCTTTCCAATTGAAAAATTCACACAAGCCCTTCGTCCAACCTTCACTTCCCCGCCTTTCCTCAACCAAGCCAACTTGTATGGTTTCGGATGTTTCTCAGTCTTCAATGCCAATTTCCTCACAGCCTCTGAAGAAATTATATTATCACAGCTTCCAGCGTCAATAACAAATTTACAAAGTTTCCCCAGAATAGTACATGTCGACTGAAAAATATTGCTCCTCAACCAACTACAATCCTCCTCTTGCTTTGGTGTCAAACAAGACCTCCTCATCATCAGATTACAACCTTCGTCCCCTAACACTTCTTCTTCCCCCTCATCAGGTGGTGAATTGGAACATTCGGCTTCTTCATCCTCATCCTCAACCTCCGCTATCATAGCTCGTTTCTTCGGCTTTGGACATTCATTACTTTTGTGGCCTATTTCTTGACAATTATAACACTTGAAACCATTATTGACTTTCATCTTCCCAACCTCATTCACAACTAGTTTTGCAACAGCTTTTGAAACATTAGAACTTCCACTAACACCCTTCATTGGATTGTTGGAATTTGTAAACACACCACCTCCTCGTCTTCCCTGTTTCTCCCAAGCCAACGCTTTCTGGTGTGCTTCCTCTACAGATCTGGGATCAAACATATTTACCATGTCTTGAATCTGCATACGCAATCCTCCAACAAATCTAGCTGTTAATTGTTCCTCTGTCTCCATGATATCGTTCCTTGCAATCAGTTGATAGAATTCATCAGCATAGTCATTAACAGACTTCGTTCCTTGCCTCAAGTTTTGCAGCCTCTAATACATAAGCGATTGATAATTATAAGGTAAGAATGTGGCTTTCATCATTTTCCTCATCTTTTCCCATGATTCAACCTTTGACTTCCCCATCCGTTCACGTGTAAGTTTGGTTTGCTGCCACCATGCCAAAGCTCTACCCCTCAGCCTTATAGCAACCAACTTCACTCTACGATGTTCTGGAACTTCTTTGAAGTCAAAAATCTCCTCCACATTAGACAACCAATCCAAAAACTCTTTAGCTTGCATACCACCTTTGAATTCCAGTATTTCAGTCTTCATCCCAGACTCCCACTTATGATCATACTCCGATTGATTTCTGCCTTGGCCTCGTCCATGAACACTACCACCTTCAAACTCCTCTTCAAAATCAGATGTATATCGATGTCGATCCTGACCACCAACATCTCTACTACCATCATGTCTACCACCAACATCCCTTCTATCTACATTCCTCCGTTCTCGATCATTCACATTCCTACCACGCCTTTGATCATCATCATTCCTATAACACTCTCGACTCGCACTTCTATGATCATTATCAACACTTCTCTCCCGATTGGAATGTGGTGAGACTCTACTTCCCCTATGGTTAGATTCAGGTGAAACCCTTCTCCGGTTTTGATTCATCTCTAACATCATCTTCTCTAATCGTCCAATCCCTTCATTAAGTTTCTCACTAAAGTTTTCATTAATTCTTTGCTCCATCTCATCAGCTTCTTCTCTTCTATATAAAGCTTCTACGTTTTGGTGACGATTATCTCTTCTCGGCGGCATGGTTGATTCTTCAAAACATTGATTTTCGGCTCCACTCCAAATTTCAAACACCTTTCGAATTTAGATAGAAAATGAAACGGATCGAAAACTCCAACCTCGTTGCAATTTTGCGATGAACACTATGAACAACAAGCTTCTCCAAATGATACAAATTCGCTCTCCAACACTTCAAACAATGATGACCCTTTCAACTTGATCACGGTCTAACTCAAGATCGTACAAAACAACACTTCAAACTTCAAATTCTTGGCTCCAAGACTCGATTTAGCTATGATTGGCTAAAACAAGCTCTGATACCAAAACTGACGCAGCGGATTAAACAAAAACAATGTAGATCGATGAAAGTAGAAATCGATGGATTGATGAATACTGAAATGCCCAAATTCGTTGATCCGAAGATACCAAATTCTAGCTATCTCTGACACGTTGATCGCGCACGATACCGTGAAAAGAGATCTTCAATTCTTCGAGCATTGATCAAGTGCACTTGATTCCGCGAATCGGCTTCAACAATCGAAGATTCGAGCGCACTCGAATGTCGAAGGTGGAGATAGGAGATTACACTCAACTACCAATTTAGTGAAAGCACAAAGCTAACAAAACAAGAGTTTTATTTCAAATCAACCAAACTATTACAAATGGCACCACCAGCCTATTTATAGAAGTTACAAATCACAACACAAATCTGTACAACTCTTAAGTCAGAACCGACTTATCACGAATGACTCAACAGCGCGACCTACGACTTAAGTAAGGTCGTTAGCGACTTAACATTCCAACATATCACGACATACCAACATAGCGACTCAACTTAGGTCGGCAACGACCTAGTTACAACATACAACGACTTACAAACATGGCCGACCTAACCTGGTACGACCTAAAAACATACAATACACATTAGAAGTATACGACTTAGTACATGGCGACTCAACACTATGCGAGTTATGACTTAAACAACAACCGACTTATCCCTTCAGCGACTTAAGAAATAACCAGCTTCACGCGACTTACGACTTAAGGGCTTCACGAGTTAAGAATCTTCAGCGACCTATGGTAGGTCGTGGCTTCGTTAGGTCGTAACTCGTCACCGACCTATGGCATATCCCAGACGCTACCTCCTGTTTTACTGCATCACCAGTAGGTCGTACCTTGTCCATATGATCTAACTGCTCGTTAACTCGCCTATCTTCACTAAGTCGTTCCAACGACTTAAAAACCTTGTTAGGTCGGAGACTTTTTCCCCGAGCTTGGTTAAGTCGTAACCCCCTGGAATTAAGTCGCAGCTCCTCCTCACGTGACTCTATAGGTCGTGGACGACCTATAGCTTCTCCCTTAAGTCGTGTGCGACTTAGACCCTTAAGTCGTGTGCGACTTAGACCTTCTCCTCTGGCCTGAGCTGCATCAGATCTGCATGAAAATTATCTTTAATAGTTGGCATCTTGTAATCCATTAAAGTGTTATAATCACTTATAGATCAATAATACAATCATCAAACCTCGAGCTTCTTCCTGTGCTATCTAACTGGATTTTGGTCACTCGAACCGTTAGAATTAGATGGAAGATAAGAAATTTATTGGTTCCAATCCATATGGTAATTATTTAATTAATAATTATAAATTGCACATAATAATAATTATAGCGAAAGTACATTAATTTATTGAATTATAACCGAAAAACACTTGGATAAAAGTCTGATGCAGCGCAAGATAAGATAATCAATTTACCTTAAGTCGCGACCCTTAATTCACGCATCCCCAGGTCGCGAGGCGAAGAAACCCAAATCGCGAAGCCCTAGATTGCTCCAATAGCCTATGTCACGATTCCTTTAGGTTGCTCCTCCAGTAAGTATGAAGCTACAATAGGTCGCAAGATCCTTAATGTCGCGAACGACATATTTTCTCCTCCTTAAATCACGAACGACCTAAAATCGCGAAGCTCCATTTTTTTCTCCGACCTGTCGTAAGTCGCGAACTCCTGCCTATGTTGCGGATTGCTTAAGTCGAACGAAGTCGTAAGTTACTCCAGCAGCCTTATGTCGCGATCGAACATCTTCCTTAGTTCGCGAATTTCTCTTAGGTCGCTGCCCTATTTCCAGTTGAGTCGCGAGAAGATAAGTCGCGAACGACCTACTTTAAGTCGAAGATTCCTTAGGTCGCTGGAAGCTTAAGTCACTGAAGTTGCTTATATCGCTGCCGAAGTTGCCTAGGTCGCTGACAGCCTTGTTTAGGTCATTACTTGTTTAGGTCGAACTATTGTTAAGTCGCTTTGTTTTGTAAGTCATTTGTTTGTATTTTTTTTGTTAAGTCGTGTACTGTTGTAACTTTCTTATGTCGTATATATTTGTTTTGTAAGTCATTTGTGTTGTGTTGTAAACCCTATAAATAGGGATGTGATGTCATTGTAAAAGGTTGTTGAATTTGAATAAAATTTCTTTTGTGTGCTTTTTTGCCACCATTAAAATTGGTAGTTGAGTGTTATCTCCTATCTCCACCTTCGGCATTCGAGTGCGCTCGAATCAACGATTGTTGAAGCCAATTCACGGAATCAAGTGCGCTTGATCAACGTCGAAGAATTGTAGATCTTCTCTCACGGCATCGTGCGCGATCAACGTGTCGAAGATAGCTAAAGTCCAGTATCTTTGTGATCAACGGATTTGGGCGTTTGGTATCATTAATTCATCAATTCATATTGCTTCATCTAATCGTTTCATCGATTAGTTTGACATGAATTCTTCAATTCGTCGTCAAGTGTTATTACCGCTGTGTCATTTGGTATCAAAGCTAGACTTAGCCAATCATAGCTAAGCCGAGTCTTGGAGCCAATTCTCATTGAGGAGTTAAAGCCGAGGGCTGGAAGTTGAAGTTGTGCATCACATTGTGTTGAAGAGTCAAGGCCGTGCATTGTTTGTTCATTTGTTGTTCAAGGCCGAGAGTTAGAGCCGAGCCAAGTTTAAGTGTTGGAGCTAGAAGCGAGCTTGTTCAAGTTGTGCGAGATTCGTTCAAGTCGTGAGCTAGGAGACGAACTTATCCAAGTTCGTTGGGCGTCAATTTTGAGATTTGAAGTTTTGGAGTTTGAATTAAGTTGTTTGTTTATTTGGGGTGTTCGTGAGATTTCAAATAAGTGGGAAGTTTGATTCGAGAATTTTGGGTCAAAGTGAAGTTTGTGTTTGGATCTATTGAAGATTTGATCATGCCTCCGAGAACTGTTAACCATTATCATAATGTTGCAAATTTGTATGGGAGAGAAGATGCTGAACATATGGAACAACGCATCGATGAAAGGTTCAGTAAGGGTTTCGAGAGAGTGGAGAGAATGAAGTCTGACATGAATCGAAATCAAAGGAGAGTGTCGCCATGTTATGATAGAGAAAGAAGAGAATTATCTTTGTCGATAAATCAAGATCGTGGAGTTTGAGACAATCGTGATTATTGGAATGAAGAAAGAAGAGCTTATCGTGATTACGAGTATGAGCCATATTGTGATTATGAAAGATGTCGAGTAGAGGAAAGAAGAAGTAGAGAGGACGTGCATGGTCATAGAAGAGTCAATGTTCAGAATCGACATCGAAGCTCATCTAAGTTTGAAGAATTTTTGTATGGTGATAGTGTTCACTTTCGATATCCAGGTCAAGGGCAAAATCGATATAGGAATGTTGAAGATCATACACGAGAATCAAGGAAGGATATGGAGATTCCAGAATTCCGAGGTGGACTACAAGCAGAGGAATTCTTGGATTGGTTATCAAAGGTTGAAAAGATTTTTAAACTCAACAACGTGTCTGAGGATCGTCAAGTTAAGTTAGTTGCTACAAGATTGAAAGGACGAGTTATGGATTGGTGGCAACAAACTAAATCAACCAGAGAGAGAATGAGGAAATCCAAAGTTGTCATGTGGGATAAGATGAAAAGGATGATGAAGGCAAATTTCTTGCCCCACAATTATCAAGCTCGTGTGAACCAACAGTTGCAGAAGTTGAGTCAAGGGAGTCGAGGAAAGGGTGTGGTTACAAACCCCAGCAATCAGAATAAAGGCATTAATTGCAGTATAAACGTTTCTAAGAGAGTCAACGAATCAGTTATCTATGAAATCACTAAGACAAATGTTGATGACCAAATTAAGCGCTATCATTATCAGGAGTCTGGCCAAAGAAATATTGAATATATGGAGCCCATGATGAAAGCCTTAGTTGTAGAAGAATGTGAAAACGAGGATGTGGATGATTCTACTGAAAGCGAGCCGGAAAAGGAAGAGGAACCGACTAGTCCATTATCTTTCAGCATGAGTGTTGAAGAAGTGGAAGGTAGTGCTGAATCATTGGTTAGGTATGAGGAAGTAACGAGCCTAAAACTCCTAAGGAGGTCAAACCAATGTTAGAAGAGTTTGAAGAGGTCGGTCCTACAAAATCGTTCGAAGAATTACCACCGAAATTTGACAACGATGAAGTAGTGTTGTCAGGAGATGAAGGATGTAACTTGTTGAGGAGGACTGCTGAATTTGACTTTTATCAACCGTCGAAATTTGATGATGATGAAGAAATTGAGTCAAAGTATGGGGATGTAGAAGTTGATTATTCTTCACCGTCGAATATTGATGTCGATAGTATGGAAGAAGAAAGTGTGTTCAGAGTTGAGGAAAATAACTTGACGAAAGAGGATTCTTGCTTAACACCTGAGCTTATGGATGAGAGCTAGCTAAGAGTAAATTCCTTAGTTTTCGAGAAGTCCGAACAAAGTGAAAGTGAAACAGAAGAGAAGGCAGAATCAGTTAATTTATTATCGTTGGAAGAGTTCGTCAATAAAATAAAAGATAATGATGAGTTATCAATGTTGATTGAATCTGGAGAAAGTTCTAATTTTGAGAATCCCGAAGAGATTGAAGTATTTGAAGAGTGTGAAGATGAGATTTCTGAGGAATTGCTTGAAGGAACTAATCTTGTATTTTTGGAAGAGTCTTTGAAAATTAGAAATGAATTGCTTGTGTTGACCGAGCAAGGAACGAGTAAAGATCTTGAGGTTTTCGAGGAAGTTGGGTCAGAATTCAATGAGTCTGAAGTCGAATATCCTGAGGAACTACCCAACGAGTTACCACCACTACAGGACATTCAACCTCACACCGAACTAGTACCAGATGCTATTCTACTACAGGGATCGTATGATCTTCAGAATCTGAAAGAACAGGAAGAGTTGAAAAGACAGGAGGAAGGGAATGATTGTCAGTTGGAGTTGCCTGATCATGTTCGTACTACTGACATTGTCAAAGTCAATTGTTTGGAACCGTTTCATGAAAATAAACATGTCAAAGAAGAAGCGAGTGGGAATTCATTTCAATCAGGGTAAATTGATGCAACCCATCAAGGGAAGATTCTAAATGATGATACACCTGAACGAGATAAGGAAAGACAAGAATCTGGACATGAGTCATCACACTTCTTCAGTCGTGACTTCCTAAGTCACTCCGCCATTTTAAATTTCCTTATATCGTCTCGCATTTTCGTCACGATTTGGTTTTATATCACACCTTTCTTTTGGCACAAGCATCATGATTTCATCTCCCTCAGATCACTTCCTTATGCCGCCTGCCTAATGCAACGTCTGCTTTATGCCATGCGTTCCTCATGTCGAGTCGCATCATCAAAGGGACAAGACAAGATCAATCTCAAGAGTGGTTATCACCTGAGACGCATCAGACCAGATAATGAATGGAAGACAGCGTCTCGAAGAAGAAAAAAGTGTGAATTCGGGACGAATTCTTTTCAACCAGGGAAGGATGATGCAGCGCAAGATAAGATAATCGATTTACCTTAAGTCGCGACCCTTAATTCGCGCGTCCCCAGGTCGCGAGGCGAAGAAACCCAAATCGCGAAGCCGTAGATTGCTCCAACAGCCTATGTCGCGATTCCTTTAGGTCGCTCCGCCAGTAAGTAGTGAAGCTACAGTAGGTCGCAAGATCCTTAATGTCGCGAACGACATATTTGCTCCTCCTTAAATCACGAACGAACTAAAATCGCAAAGCTCCATTTTTTTCTCCGACCTGTCGTAAGTCGCGAACTCCTGCCTATGTCACGGATTCCTTAAGTCGAACGAAGTCGTAAGTTACTCCAGCAGCCTTATGTCGCGATCGAACATCTTCCTTAGGTCGCGAATTTCTCTTAGGTCGCTGCCCTATTTCCAGTTGAGTCGCGAGAAGATAAGTTGTGAACGACCTACTTTAAGTTGAAGATTCCTTAGGTCGCTGGAAGCTTAAGTCGCTGAAGTTGCTTATATCGCTGCCGAAGTTGCCTAGGTCGTTGACAGCCTTGTTTAGGTCATTACTTGTTTAGGTCGAACTGTTGTTAAGTCGCTTTGTTTTGTAAGTCATTTGTTTGTATTTTTTTGTTAAGTCGTGTACTGTTGTAACTTTCTTATGTCGTATATATCTGTTTTGTAAGTCATTTGTGTTGTGTTGTAAACCCTATAAATAGGGATGTGATGTCATTGTAAAAGGTTGTTGAATTTGAATAAAATTTCTTTTGTGTGCTTTTGTGCCACCATTAAAATTGGTAGTTGAGTGTTATCTCCTATCTCCACCTTCGGCATTCGAGTGCGCTCGAATCAACGATTGTTGAAGCCAATTCACGGAATCAAGTGCGCTTGATCAACGTCGAAGAATTGTAGATCTTCTCTCACGGCATCGTGCGCGATCAACTTATCGAAGATAGCTAAAGTCCAGTATCTTCGTGATCAACGGATTTGGGCGTTTGGTATCATTAATTCATCAATTCATATTGCTTCATCTAATCGTTTCATCGATTAGTTTGACACGAATTCTTCAATTCGTCGTCAAGTGTTATTACCGCTGCGTCAAAGTCTGAACTATAGATGAATTAGAACGACCTTCCAACTATAGTTAAAGTATATAAATAATTAAAAGAAAAACGATATAAAAATGAGATGTGGTTAATGAATTCACCGATCAGCGTGCTCAAAATAATTCAATAGAATCATGATTGTAGTTTTGATTAGAAATTACAAACCTGCAAATTTGTAAAACAAATCAATAAAAAAAATTGAAAACTGACCAAAGCATGAGAATAATAATACAGGTTTGTGCTTCTGAAATCATGGTAAGCAACAACAGGGAATTGTTTGGCACTGGCGAATATGGATAAAAAACTGATGTGAATTCAGCATCGAAGAAGGTATAATGGAAAAAAATGATAGAGTTGGGGCACAAGTAAATATTGATCACTAGAGGAAGCAGTTGATGCTTAGTGGCTTCTATGATTTCCTAGTTTGTGATGGAAACAATCTCAAACTCGATTCAAGCATATTATTTAGAAATTTCTAATGAATTATGATTGGAAACCGCAAAAGAAAAGCAAGAGATAATATAGGTAGAATACGAAACAATGTCGATAGGATAGTGATAACAGAGTACATGAAACACCAGAAATAGAAATGAAAGGAGAAAAAACCGATCAAATAACAGATAACATCATGAATATATGATTAACTGTAACAAACTATCAAGAAATCCTGATTGTGGCCTGATGCAGGCCAAGTACTAGGTCGTGACCGACCTAACAAACTCGTAAGTCGTTCGGAAATGATAGGTCGTATACGACCTATGAACTTTGAAGCTAACCAGAGAGGGATACAAAATGTGGTCCTAGGTCGTGACCGATCTAACGAAGTCCTAGGTCATGACCGATCTAATGATTCCCTTAAGTCGCTCCAGCGACTTAGTGAAGCGCGCCAACGACCCAGCAGGAATTCGCGCGCTAAAGAGATAAGCCGCTGCACCGAGTTACGACTTAAGTTAGGTCGCGTGAAGAAGTCCTGAAGCCCTGATCCTTAGGTCGCTGAAGCCTAAGTCGGAGGTCGTTTCTTTTATGTCGCTGATGTAATGTTGTGTTGTATATACTTAGGTCGTTGGAATTTTGTGTTGTTAAGTCGTTTATCTTTAGGTCGCTGCCGACCTACGTGTGTGTTGCGTCGTTTCTGTTAAGTCGTTTATGTGTTGTACTGTTTGTTGTTTTAGGTCATCTGTTTTTAGGTCGGCTATGCTAAGTCGTAAGTCGTCTGTTTTTAGGTCGGCTATGCTAAGTCGTAAGTCATCTGTTTTAAAGTCATCTACTTTTAAGTCGTGATGTTTTAGGTCGTGGACGACCTATGAGTTGTACAGTTTTCTGTGGCGTGTGTTGTAAAGCTATAAATAGGCCAGTGGTGCCACTTGTAATAGTTTAGTTGATTGGAATAAAAACTTTTGTTTTGTTAGCTTTGTGCTTTCACCAAATTGGTAGTTGAGTGTAATCTACTATCTCCTCTTTCGGCATTCGAGTGCGCTCGGATCAACGATCGTAGAAGCCAATTCACGGTATCAAGTGCGCTTGATCAACGTCTGAAGAATTGCAGATCTTCTTTCACGGTATCGTGCGCGATCAACGTGACGAAGATAGCTAGAATTCGGTATCTTCGGATCAACGAATTTGGGCCATTCAGTATTCTTCATTCCATCGATTGCTACTTTCACCGAATCATCATTTTGTTATTTCCGCTGCTGCATCATTTGGTATCAAAGCTTGTTTTAGCCAATCATAGCTAAATCGAGTCTTGTAGCCAATTCTTTTGAAAAGTTTGAGTAGTTGAAGTGTTAGCCAAGCTTGAAGTGTTGAGCTGAGCTAAGTAGAAGTGTTGGAGATTGAAAGTTGCATTATTCGGAGAAGTTGGTGTTCATTGTGTTCATCGCGAAGTTGCAACAAGGTTGGAGTTTTCGATCCATATCCTTTGGATCAAAGGTTGAGAAGTGTTTGAATTTGCGTGGAAGTTTGCGCGCCAAAGTTTGAAGTAGAGCTGAGAGTTTAAAATTGAAGATAGTACATCATTTGGTATCTTTTGATTTGTCCAAGCCGAGAATTGAAGTGTTTGTAACTTTTCAAATCATGCCGCCGAGGAGAGTTAATTGACATCAAAACGTTGAAGCTTTGTATAGAAGAGAAGAAGCCGATGAGATGGAGCAAAGAATAAACGAAAACTTTAGTGAGAAGCTTAACGAAGGAATTGGTTGATTAGAGAAGATGATGTTAGAAATGAATCAAAATCAGAGAAGGGTTTCACCTGAATCTAATCATGGGAGAAGTAGAGTTTCACCACATTCAAATCGAGAAAGAAGCATTGATAATGATCATAGAAGTGTAAGTCGAGACAGCTATAGAAATGTTGGTGATCGAGATCGTGATAGGAATATGAATGATCGTGATCGGAAGAATGCTGGTAGACGAGATGATGGTGGAAGGAGTGATGGTAGTAGAGATGTTGGTGGTCAGAATCGACATCGATATACATCTGATTTTGAAGAGGAGTTTGATGGAGGTAGTGTTCATGGACGAGGCCAAGGAAGAAATCAATCGGAGTATGATCACAAGTGGGAATCTGGGATGAAAACCGAAATTCCTGAATTCAAGGGTGGTATGCAAGCTGAGGAGTTTTTAGATTGGTTGTCTAATGTGGAAGAGATTTTTGACTTCAAGGAGGTTCCAGAACATCGTAGAGTGAAGTTAGTTGCTACAAGGTTGAGGGGTAGAGCTTTGGCATGGTGGCAGCAAACCAAACTTACACGTGAACGGATGGGGAAGTCAAAGATTGAATCTTGGCAAAAGATGAGGAAATTGTTGAGAGCTACTTTCTTTCCTTATAATTATCAATCACTTATGTATCAGAGGTTGCAGAACTTGAGGCAAGGAACGAAGACTGTTAATGACTATGCTGATGAATTTTATCAACTGATTGCAAGGAATAATATCATGGAAACGGAGGAACAATTGACAGCTAGATTTGTTGGAGGGTTGCGTATGCAGATTCAAGATATGGTGGAAATGTTTGATCCCAGATCTGTGGCAGAAGCACACCAGAAAGCGTTGGCTTGGGAGAAGCAGGGAAGACGGGGAGGTGGTGTGTTTACAAATTCCAACAATCAAGTGAAGGGTGTTAGTGGAAGTTCCAATGTTTCAAAAGCTGTTACAAAACCAGTTGTGAATGAGGCTGTGAAGGCAAAAGGTTAATAATGATTTTAAGTGTTATAATTGCCAAGAAGTGGGCCACAAAAGTAATGAATCTCCAAAGCCGAAGAAGAGAGCTATGATAGCGGAGGTTGAGGATGAGGATGAAGAAGCTGAATGTTCCAATTCACCACCTGATGAGGAGGAAGAAGAAGTGTCGGGAGACGAAGGTTGTAATCTAATGATGAGGAGGTCATGTTTGACACCAAAGCAAGAGGAGGATTGTAGTTGGTTGAGGAGCAATATTTTTTAGTCGACATGTACTATTCTGGGGAAAGTTTGCAAATTTGTTATTGATGCTGGAAGTTGTGATAATATAATTTCTTCAAAAGCTGTAAGAAAGTTGGCATTGAAGACTAAGAAACATCCGAAACCGTACAAGTTGGCTTGGTTGAGGAAAGGAGGAGAGGTGAAAGTTGGACGTCGAGCTTGTGTTAATTTTTCAATTGGAAAGAAATACAAAGATGAAATTTGGTGTGATGTGGTAGATATGAATATCTGTCATTTGTTGCTGGGAAGACCGTGGCAGTATGATAGGGCGGTGCAACATGATGGGCGTACCAACAGTTACAGTTTCATGTTTGAAGGCATGAAGATTACTCTAGTTCCAAAGAAGCGACAACAAGAAGAAAACAAACTGGAGGAGATTGAAGAGTTGAAAACTTTATTAACCTTGAAGGAGTTTGTTAAGGAAGTTGAAGAGGAGCCTGAAGTGTTTTTATTAATTGGGCGTGAGAGCAGTGAAGTGGTTGAGATACCTGAAGAAGTAAAACCAGTACTGGAAGAATTTGACGATGTATTTCCTGAAGAGCTACCAGCGGAGTTACCACCATTGAGGGATATACAACACCAGATAGATCTTGTTCCAGGTGCTGTGTTGCCACATAAACCACACTATAGAATGAGTGCGAAAGAACATGAAGAGTTGCGTAGGCAGGTAGAGGAATTGCTTGAACAGGGGCGTATACAGGAGAGCTTGAGTCCATGTGCTGTACCAGCATTACTCGTACTGAAGAAGGATGGTTCATGGAGAATGTGTACGGATAGCAGGACACTGAATAAGATAACTGTCAGATACAGATTTCCGATGCCGAGGCTTGATGATCTGTTAGATCAAATCAGTGGGTCTGTGATCTTTTCGAAGATTGATCTTAAAAGTGGTTATCATCAAATTCGAATTAGACCAGGAGACGAGTGGAAGACAGCATTCAAGACGAGGGAAGGATTGTATGAATGGATGGTCATGCCGTTTGGTCTATCAAATGCGCCAAGCACATTTATGAGAGTGATGAACCAAATTTTCAGGCCGTACATTGGGAAGTTCGTGGTGGTTTACTTTGATGACATCTTGATTTACAGTGCTAGTACAGAGGAGCATGTTCAGCATTTGAGAAAAGTGTTAATTATTCTTCGTGAAGAGCAATTCTATGCAGCTACAAAGAAGTGTGTTTTTATGACGAGGAGTGTTTTATTTCTGGGGTATGTTGTTTCAAAAGCAGGAATACAGGTAGACCAAAGTAAAATTGAAGCAATCAGTGATTGGCCACAGCCGAAGACGATAACGGAAGTTTGAAGTTTTCATGGGTTGGCTTCATTTTATCGAAGGTTTATTCCACACTTTAGTAGTGTGATGGCACCTGTTACGGATTGTATGAAGGGTAAACAGTTTGCATGGACGGAGGAAGTAGGGGTTGCTTTTGAGCGAATTAATGAACTCTGGACGTCAGCACAAATTCTAGTATTACCAGATTTTCAGATAGTATTTGAACTACATACTGATGCATCCAAGGTTGGGATTGGAGGAGTGTTGAGTCAGAGGGGCGTCCGATTGCATATTTCAGTGAGAAGTTGTTAGGAGCGAAGATGAGATATAGTACGTATGATGTGGAATTTTATGCTGTTGTACAAGCCATTAAACATTGGAGACATTACTTTTTCACAAGGAGTTTGTGCTATACACTGATCATGAGGCTTTGAAACATCTACAAGGGCAAGAGAAGATTTCAGCAAGGCATGCATCGTGGATTGCGTACCTGCAACAGTTTACGTTTGTTGTGAAACATAAATCTGGAGTTACAAACCGTGTAGCGGATGCGTTGAGCAGAAGAAACCATTTGTTAACTACAATGAAGGTGGAAGTAACGGGGTTTGATGTGTTGCCAGAGATGTTTGTTGATGATCCTTACTTTGCGAAGTGTGTAGATAAAGTCAAGGAGGGAAAGACGGATGAGTTTGTTTTGGTGGATGGTTTTCTTTTTAAGGGAAATCGATTGTGCATACCACAGTACAGCTTACGTATGAAGATTGTAAAGGAGTTGCATGAGGAAGGTCATGTGGGCCGAGATCGTACTTTGCAATTGATTTCTCAATCCTATTATTGGCCTTCGTTGAAACGGGAAGTTGGGAGATTTGTGGAGAGATGTCATATTTGCCAAGTTTCCAAAGGAACAGCGACAAATGCGGGATGTATATGCCATTGCCCGTGCCGATTAAGCCATGGGTTGATATCAGTATGGATTTTGTTTTGGGTTTACCGAGAACGCAGAGGGGGAATGATTCGATATATGTTGTAGAGGACAGGTTTTCGAAGACGGCACATTTCATCGCTTGTAAGAAGACAGCTGATGCCGTCCGTGTTGCCGAGTTATTCTTTAAAGAAGTGTATCGCTTACATGGTTTACCAGAATCCATTGTTTCTAATCGGGATACTAGATTTCTAAGTCATTTTTGGCTAAGTTTGTGGAAGATGGTGGGAACAAAGCTGAATTTCAGTAGTGCTTACCATCCGCAGTCCGATGGTCAGACTGAAATTGTAAACAGATCTTTGGGAAATTTGTTGCGGTGCCTGGTGAAGGACAATCTAAAGAGTTGGGATATGAAATTATGTCAAGCAGAGTTTGCTCACAATCATGCTATGAACCGTAGTACGGGTTTCAGTCCATTTCAGATTGTATATTCAAGCTTACCAAAGGGGCCGTTGGATTTAACAGTAGTACCACAACCAAAGGGGAAAGTTAAACGGGCTGTTGATTTTGTTGACGGATTGGCAGAATGTCATAAAATCGTTCAGGAACGATTGGAAAAAGCGAATGAAAAGTACAAGCGATCTACTGATTTGAAAAGAAGAAGCGTTGAATTTAATGAAGGGGATTTGGTTTATGCAGTGTTAACAAAGGATCGTTTTCCGGTGGGAACGTACAATAAATTGAAAGCGCGAAAGATTGGTCCAGTAAAAATTTTGAAGAAAATCAATGAGAACGTGTATCAATTGGAATTGCCGGATAATGTTCATACTTCTGATGTGTTTAACGTCAAATACTTAGTTCCGTATCATGGGGATGAGAGTGTTGTGGAGGAAGAGGGTGCAAATTCGAGGACGAATTTCTCTCAACCAGGGGAGGATGATGCAGGCCAAGTACTAGGTCGTGACCGACCTAACAAACTCGTAAGTCATTCGGAAATGATAGGTCGTATACGACCTATGAACTTTGAAGCTAACGAGAGAGGGATACAAAATGAGGTCCTAGGTCGTGACCGATCTAACGAAGTCCTAGGTCGTGACCGACCTAATGATTCCCTTAAGTCGCTCCAGCAACTTAGTGAAGCTCGCCAACGATCCAGCAGGAATGCGCACGCTAAAGAGATAAGCCACTGCACCGAGTTACGACTTAAGTTAGGTCGCGTGAAGAAGTCCTGAAGCCCTGATCCTTAGGTCGCTGAAGCCTAAGTCGGAGGTCGTTTCTTTTATGTCGCTGATGTAATGTTGTGTTGTATATACTTAGGTCGTTGGAATTTTGTGTTGTTAAGTCGTTTATCTTTTAGGTCGCTGCCGACCTACGTGTTTGTTGCGTCGTTTCTGTTAAGTCGTTTATGTGTTATACTGTTTGTTGTTTTAGGTCGTCTATTTTTAGGTCGGCTATGCTAAGTCGTAAGTCGTCTGTTTTAAAGTCGTCTACTTTTAAGTCGTGATGTTTTAGGTCGTGGACGACCTATGAGTTGTACAGTTTTCTATGGCTTGTGTTATAAAGCTATAAATAGGCCGGTGGTGCCACTTGTAAAGTTTAGTTGATTGGAATAAAAACTGTTGTTTTGTTAGCTTTGTGCTTTCACCAAATTGGTAGTTGAGTGTAATCTCCTATCTCCTCTTTCGGCATTCGAGTGCGCTCGGATCAACGATCGTAGAAGCCAATTCACGGTATCAAGTGCGCTTGATCAACGTCTGAAGAATTGCAGATCTTCTTTCACGGTATCGTGCGCGATCAACGTGACGAAGATAGCTAGAATTCGGTATCTTCGGATCAACGAATTTGGGCCATTCAGTATTCTTCATTCCATCGATTGCTACTTTCACCGAATCATCATTTTGTTATTTCCGCTGCTGCATCATGGCCACATAAGCTGTGGTAAGTTTGAGCTTAGTATGGATGCTGATTTGGAAATTCCGCTAATAATTAAAAAAAGATGAGAATGGAGTTGGATATTACATGCGTAAGGATTAAAAAAATGCGAAGAGTTAAAATACAGAACATGCCACCATCAATCATCAACTTGTATAAGAAACAACATATTCTCCATATAAGAAAACTGATTGTGGAAGCAAAAGAATAATTTCTTTATTACTTGTTTCAATACAATCCAGAAATGTAGACTATGGTTCTGCTTTTATATAGTTTACAATGCACTGATATTGGGCTTTCTATTTTGGCCCCAGCCCTACAAACTGGATATAGATATACTATGGCTGCTGAGATATTCGTTACTTCATAATTCGCCCCTTCAATTAGATCTAGGGTTTCCTTCTTCATCTTCCTCTGCGCCGCCACTTCTAACTCTAAGCTCCTCCTTTAGTCTAATGAAATTTGTCGTAGATAATGGCTTCGTGAGAATGTCCGCTCTTTGATGGAAGGCTGGGATGTGATGAACTTCCAGTCTCTTGCTTATACCTTTCTCACAAACGAAGTAAATGTCAATTTCGATGTGCTTCGTTCGTGAATGTAAAATATGGTTCGCAGTGAGGGAAACCGAGCTGAGGTTGTCGCAGCAGATAATCGGTCTGCTTTTGAGATCAATTTTGATTTCTTGCAGTAATGACACTATCAATGTGATCTCTGCTGTTGTGCTGGCTATGGATCAGTACTCAGACTCTGTGCTAGAGCGAGATACAGTGGCTTGTTTCTTTGAACTCCAAGAAATTGGGTTGTCGCCCAGGTAAATGCAATACCCTAATGTCGATCTTCGATCATTGGGGTCGGAGGCCCAGTTTGCATCTGAGTAAGCCTGTATTCTTAGTTGTTTTGTGCTGTTGAATGTTAAACCATGATTCAGAGTTCCTTTCAGGTATCTCAAAATACGTTTAACTACTTTCCAGTGTTCATTGAGAGGTTTGTGCATATATTGACATACTTTATTTACACTGTAGCTTATATCTGGTCTGGTTATGGTAATATATTGAAATGCTCCCACAACGCTTCTATATTGTTTTACATTTTCAATAGCTTCTGTAACGACCCTTAATTTTTGATATTTGAAATGTGAATATTTAATTGAGTTTAAATATTCGAATGATAATTTAATTTGAAATTCAAATATCAGAATGGAATTTGGAAATTAAATTTCTAAATTTAATTATGGCAATTGGGTAAAAATGTTGAATCTCGATTTTTAAGCTGATTAAAAATATTTTCAAGGCTTAGAAAATTTATATTAATAATACTGGAGATAATAAAACTTTCAGAATTGAATTTGAAACTGTTTTGTCCAGTTTTAAAATTTAATCTGTTTAAATTGAATTTAAAAATAGCGGTCCGGAGCACAGTCTCGAAATTTGACGATACCAGTTCCATTGGATCCATAATATTGTATTATTATCAGATTTAAATTTTCGTAGTATTTGGAGTTGTTGTGTGAGTGTACGATATACAAACACGCTGAAATTTATATCGAAAACAATACTTATACTGACTGTCAAATAAACTTAACATCAAAACTTTTATAAAATTTCTGTAGCCTTCTTCTACACGCCATCTTCTATTTCAACACGTGTAACGTTTTAAACACGCCAACGTTTTTTTCATGTCTCCTGCCCTCTCCAAATCGCGTACAGATGTCCTTCGTTTGTTAAAAAATAAAATAAAATATAAATCAACTCGCTGAGAAAATAAAAGCATAACAAATCCACTCCTTCTTTCAAATATCAAGATGAAATCTTTAATCCCCGATCCCCCCAGCTTTAAATCAACCGAAACCCCTCTTCCTTCTTCCAGTTCGAAACCGCAACTGTCTCTCCTCATTTTTGAATTGAATCGATCTCGAATTGATCTCGTGCTCGAGCACGTCGTGAGGCGCGACAAACTTCGAACTCGCGAAGTTAAATGGGTCGAGGCCGAGATAGGGGTTCGTTCGCGAGGCATTCTCGAGCGTGCGCGATTGAAGGCGCTGTGATAAACTTCAGCGATGACGATGAGGCGTGTGAATGGGTTTGGCTTTGCATGCGATTCTGGGAAGACTGGCAATCGAACTCGTATGGAGGCGGAACCTCGGGGGTGAGTGCGTACGAAGCTAGCGACCTAGGGCAGAGCAGTAGTATTGAAGCTGGAAGGCGCGTTCGTGTGATGCTGGGGCATGTCGTGGAGTTTGTCAAGGCAGTGAGACGAGCAGTTGCGTTCGTTTGGGCATTTGCGTGAGGTATCGTCTTCTGTTTGTCATAAATTTTATGCGCAGTAATCATATTTTTATCAAAGTAAAATAATATATGTTGGTTAGTTAATTATAATAGATATAGAAATTTTGAAATGATTCAAATTTTATATAAATTAGATTTTCAATTCCGTATAAATGAATTTATAAAGAAATGGGTTTGACAATTAAGCTGTTATAATTACCTTGTTTATTTTTGGTTTGCTGAAAATATTTTTTTTTTCAGAAAAGGAAAACTATTAGTTTGAATTAAATTTTCAATTCAAATAAAATCACGGTTTAATAAAATTTTATTAAATGGAAATGAATTATTCGATCGTATCGAATTTTAATAGATTGTATAAATTGTTTATACAAGGTTAAAAAATGGAGAAACAAGCTGAAATGAAAATGGACTGCAAAATAAAATGCAAAGGTGAGATTTTCTTACTCGAAGGAAAATTTGATTTTACAGTTATTGATTGATTGATTGACTGTTTGGATGTGATATTAGATATAGTAGGATATATCTATATATATAGCAATATATACATATTGGCATATGTAAATATTGGATTGATTGATTTCCCGCACTGTATAGCGGATGAGACCCTATTGCGCCGTTAGTAAGCGGATGATATTTTATAAAATCCTATATACCGCGATATTCCACCTCGAAGTGGAATTGGTATTGTGCTAACATCTGTGGATGCAGGGAAATAGGTTGGAGGGATCCAACTGGATTCCTCAAATTGTTTGAATATTATTTCATATGTGAATGATGTGATTTATTGATAATCTGTGGATGATTTATTGATAATTGAAATTGTGAAGGCTAAAATTTAGCCGAATGTATTTTTGATATCGTTGGATACCAGAAATGAATATAAATTAAATTTTGAAATTAAAGTGGAAACTTTAAATGAATTTATTGTTAAGGATTGAATTTATTGAAAGAAGGAATTTTAAAGTATTAAAATTGATTTTTCGAAATCTTACCGAATAAATTCCAAAATATGGGAAAGATATTAATGAATGAATTTTGAATAATATTGTTAAAAAGTTTAAGAATTCATAAAAAAGGGAATTTTTTAATAATTGGAAGGAATAAAGGTATTTATTTAAAAGTGATAAACTTTTAGAAAATCAATTTGAAATTGATTTGGTATTGGAAAATGAACCTTTGAGAAATCGATTTGGAAATTTATTTGGTGTTGAAAATAAATTTAGAAATCAAATTTGTAATTAATTTGGTAATGAAAAATAAATCATTGGAAAATTTATTTGAAATTGATTTAGTGTTTGAAAAATAAATCTGGAAATCGATTTACAAATGATTTGTTATTTGGAGATAAATTCAGAAATAAATTGCAATGTTTTGTTCTATTGAAATAAAACTTAGAAATAAATTTGGAATTTGATTTTGGGGTTAAAATTGAATATTTGGAAATCAAAATTCAAAATGGAAATTATGAAAGGAAAGGGAAACTTGTTTTAAAAATAAACGCTGATTTATTTTTAAGTGTGAAAGTAAATTTACGAATTTTGAACGTAAATTTGAAATAAATCGATAAGGATTTATTTAATTGGTTTAAATGGACCGTTTTGAAGTGAAAGTATATTTTCACTATAAAGCCGAGTATATTTTCCAAAGTGGCTTTTAAAATATAAATTAAAAGTTCTAAGTGGGTTTTTAAAAGATATATTTGAAAATATATTCCACATAAGGAAATTGATTTGAAATTGATTTTCAAAAGTTGAAAGGTGAAATTATGATTTGAAATTGGTTTTCAAATGTGAAGTGTGGAAAATATATATCTTGTAAAGATATTTTGAAATTAAATAATTTGGGAAAATTATTTGAATCTGATGATGGTTGTGAATATTGTTGATAGTTAAATCACCGACTATCAATATTGCCTTTGAAACGGCATTTGAATTTGTTTTTCAAACAAAAACTTATTATTCGGTTTAGCTGGGAAAGGACCTTTGTGTCAGATAACCCATTCCGAATAATAATACGACGATATGGATCATATTGAAGACCGATGGAGAAGACCGGGTATTTGTGAAAACGATAGGATGACCTATCGATTGTCTCTGCACCGTTAGCTACAGTATTGAGATTTCCTTTGTGATGGGAAGTTTTATCGGGATTGTGAATATCCGGATTGCAAGGGCTTCTTTGGAAGTGCCTTCGGTTCTGTTCGAACCCGGAACAGACTTGTATGGTTACGTGTCTGACATTACATTTTGAGATATAAAGCTGATTTCTTTCAAATACATTTCTATTGGTGGCGGAGAATTTATTCTCTTAGCTTAACACCCTTCTCTGAGACGTACGAGCTCAGAGGTTATGTAGTTGAAATTTATCAGCGATATATTCCCAATATGGTAATGTGGCATGTTGCTGTAACGATGATCATTTATTGATCATTTGTGATCAAAGCGTGGCTTTGTGAAAAAGCGTAGCTTTGTGGACGAGACTTCGTCAGGGCCTCAACAACCCGGAAATGGCCGAAATAGGAATGTTGCGGCAAGGTTATGAGGATCGCGCCCTTTAGGGTATGTCATTTCCTTCTGGAAAGGGGTGGTATCATGGTATGGAGCCCAGATACTTACTCATGTGGACACACCTTATTTATTATGTGTGATGTTGGTTACCAAGCGCTCGGATAAAGGTCCCAAAGGACCGGGGGATGACATATTCCTGAGTTACCTAGTTACAAGGGTAACCCGGCCTTGTTTGGCAGAGAGCAGTTTGTCTCTCGGGACGTCCAGCCAGAGGCGATCCCATTCGGCAGTAGGAAAGGAAGTTCCTTAGCCTGACCATTTGTTGGAAAATCCAAAGAAACAATATGAACCTTTACGATTGCAATTGTATTACCTGCTATGGAATGTGGCGTTAACCTGCTATTGAACATAGTAGCTATAGTAGGCATAAGTGCGGAATGCCTATGCTGGCTAAGATTAATATTATACTTTCGAAAATGTTTTCTACACTAGACATTAATAATAATAATCCAATGATTGGCGTAGTAAGCATCTTTGACTATCATAAGAAGAAATCTCCTCCAATTCTGCGTTTGCATTGTGTGTGTGTGGCGAGAGGTCTTATGGTAGTTTCATTTTCCAAAAGCATTGCGAATTAATTTTATTTTCTTTGTGAAAATAACTGTTTTACGATCTCACACCAGTCACCATGACTGACTCGGAGTTTATTGTTCCCTTCTAAACTCTGGGTGCCCATAATTTTCCACACGGGCAGCCTAGAGTTATTTTTATCAGGATATTCTGGAGCTTTGGGGATAAGCTGGATGGCGATGCGTACTACCGTACTTGTTTATTTATTCCGCTGTGTATTCTGTATGAGGACAAGTTTATATAACTGTCCATTGTTGTATTGAGTTGTATATTGACTCTGATGATGTATGTATAAACTGATATAGTTCTTTGTTTTAAAAAGACTAGTGATTATCTATTATATATTGTTCCACTGCGAAATGTGAGATTCTGATGTTGTTTCTGTTCTGTGTTTTTCTGTTCTCTTTTTCTTCTATCTTTTTCTACCTCTTCTTTTAACCCTAATGGTTCGGTTTTCCGGCATTCGATTGTGCGGCATTTGATATAGTGGACGTATTAATGTCGACTTTCGAGCGTCGAAAAAATCATATCGTTACATGTGGTATCAGAGCATCCGGTTAAGCGATAACCTGCTCTGTTGGGTGTTACTCATTACAGATAGAGTCAGTAGTACTCTAGAATGAGTTGAGTGTAATAATAGATACGAGTGCGTATTTGTTAGTGAATATGAAATTGTTTTATATTGTGTTGACTTATCGGTTGATTGTTTATAGATTCTGGTCGGTGCAGTCTAGCTAACTGTAATCGATAGGGGTTTCTAAACTCTTAAACAAGGTAAACTGACACAGTATTGTTTTAAAAATGGAGTAAATGAAATAATTTTGCCCAAAACTATTTTTGTATAGAAAAGAAATCATTTTCTATGAATTATTAGAATATATGGATGCTTGTTTGTTAGGAAAGTGATAATATTGAAATGTTATCATTATTATATGAAATTGAGTATGAAATTGAAATTGTAACTCCAAAGTTAAGAAATAAATCCATATACAAATGAAATTTGAGAATATGAAAATTATAAATGTGACTTATAATTGGAAATAAAATTCCAGAGAAGTTTTTGGAAATGTAATTAAAAGAATTTGAAAATTTTGGAGATTTGGAAAGTTTAAAATCCTTTTTGGAGTTGAAAATGAATTTCAAAGGTTTTGAAAAGTATTTTGGAGAGATGAAAGCTCTAAACTCCTTTCGGTCGCTGGAAAATAACTTCGGTAATGACTGCAGCATCATCGATGTTCATTTTCGGGTTTCCAAAAGAGGAATTGCTGCCAAATTATTTAAAATGGAAGTTGTTTGGAAAATTTGGGTTTTGTTTTGGAAATTCAAAGGATAATTTGAATTGATTTTCAAAAATTGAAAGATGAGGAAATGAATTCATATACGAATGAATTTGTAAATGTAATTGTAAATGAGACTTATAATTGAAATAGAATTCCAAGAAAATATTGAAAATAAAATTCACAAATGAAATGTAAAATAAGTTGATAACTTATAAAATATTTAAAGTTTGATTGTAATGAAATTTAAATTGAAAAGAAATGAATTTGTGAGTGAACCAATGAAGCTACATTTGTAAATGAATGAATCGAAAGTGAATAATGAAATGAATTGAATTCAAGTAAATTAACTTGATAAATTTATTAATTCATGAAATAATGAATTGGAAGTTTGAATGAGTTGAATTAAAATTCAAGTAAGTAGGAATAAATTTCCAAATGAATGAATGGAAATTACAATTGCAAGTATATGAAAATTTATCAAGTGGTTATAAACCAAAGTGATAAAGTGAAATAAAATGAAATGTAAGTTAAATTGAAATGGAATCAATTGCAAACGAAGTGGAATTAAAATAAATTGAATTGGTATCAATTTGAATTAGTTATAAACTAGAATGGATATTCAATTAAGTGAATATCGTTGAATTAAATAGAAATGATTGTCGTTTGACGCAAACGAGATTATTTAAATTCTATGAGTTAATAAAAGCAAATAGAAATTGATTTTTGTATCAATTGAAACAGATATGAGTTAGATTCATTAAAAAATGAATAGAATGGAAGAAAATGAATTGTAAACCATTGAATTGAATAAAAAAAATGGTATGTGAATTGGTCGTAAGCAACTAAAGATTGTATTGAAATTTTATAAGTTGCTAATGAAATTTTTTTTGGATGTATGGCTAATGAAATATATATATTTGTTATTAAAATAAGTGAATTGTTAAATAGATTTCTTATATTTGTCAATTACCTGTTTAAATTGAGTAAGTGCAGGTTTTTGAAGCCGGTTGGCTGCATTTTGGGTTGCGTTAATAAGCTAATAATAACTGCTTTGCTTAAAATGCTAATAAGGTACGCCTACGCAATAAAAATAGGAAATATGAACTGTTTTCTGCTTTTTCGACCGAGTGGGTCGATGTATATATATTTATATCTTTTGTCAAATTGCAAAAGCTCTTTCGTACAAAGGAGACTCTGCCAAAATTTTCTGAAAATTTTGGGAGTTAGAAAATTTTTGAAATTTTTGGAAATTTTTCACTAGTGACAAAAGATTTAAAATTGGAATTAGAGATGAAGATGAATAAAACTCAATATTCGAAATTAGAAGATGAATCGAATTCAAGTAAAATTCGAAATGGAAATCGGAATGGAATTTTTGGAAATAAGAGTATTGGGATTTGAAATGAATTCAAATGGAGTTGAAATTGTAAATTGAATTTAAATGGGATTGAAAATGCAAAGTTGAAAAAAAAATGAATATATGACTTTGTTTGAAGTGAAAATGAATATAAGAAATAATTGTATTGAACTTAAGAAATGAAAGGTGAAATTCTTAAGTAAAATGGGTATTGGGAATCCAATAAGTGAATTTTAACATTATTGTTCAGTAAAATATACAGGGATTGTAAAGGCTAAGGAAAATGGAATTAGATTTTGATTTCGGAGATAAATTTGAATTTGCTCGACAAAAAGGTATGTATTTAAATTCCAGTATGAAATTTGATGAGTTTCTGATTTTGCCACTTGGCATTTTTTTTCTTTTGGGATCTGAGAGTCCGTAGGGACGTTTTGTAGTCGTACCGTATTAGCCACGCAAAGGAGACGCTGGTGAAATTTTTCGAAAATTTAGAGTGTTAGGAATTTTTTGAGAAATTTTGGACAATTTAAAATTTTGAATTCAAATTTAAATTTGAATTGTGAAGTAAATTAAGTTGTTTGAAAACTATGAAAGTGTTTGGAAAGTTAATTCAAATGATAATCTTTAATAAAAAGATTTGTTTTGAAAATTTGAGAAAACTGTTTGGTTTGGTAAAAATGATAAACGGGTATTGGATTATTCTTCTTTACTTGTAATTTCGGGACGAAATTCTTTTAAGGAGGGAAGATTGTAATGACCCTGAATTTTTGATATTTGAAATGTGAATATTTAATTGAGTTTAAATATTTGAATGATAATTTAATTTGAAATTCAATTATTAGAATGGAATTTGGCAATTAAATTTCTGAATTTAATTATGGCAATTGGGTAAAAATGTTGAATCTCGATTTTTAAGCTGATTAAAAATATTTTCAAGGCTTAGAAAATTTATATTAATAATACTGGAGATAATAAAACTTTCAGAATTGGATTTGAAACTGTTTTGTCCAGTTTTAAAATTTTATCTGTTTAAATTGAATTTAAAAATAGCGGTCCGGAGCACAGTCTCGGAATTTGACGAAACCAGTTCCATTGGATCCGTAATATTGTATTATTATTGGATTTCAATTTTCGTAGTATTCGGAGTTGTTGTGTGAGTGTACGATATACAAACACGCTGAAATTTATATCGAAAACAATACTTATACTGACTGTCAAATAAACTTTACATCAAAACTTTTATAAAATTTCTGTAGCCTTCTACAACACGCCATCTTCTATTTCAACACGTGTAACGTTTTAAATACGCCAACGTTTTTTCATGTCTCCTGTCCTCTTCAAATCGCGTACAGATGTCCTTCGTTTGTTAAAAAATAAAATAAAATATAAATCAACTCGCTGAGAAAATAAAAGCATAACAAATCCACTCCTTCTTTCAAAAATCAAGATGAAATCTTTAATCCCCGATCCCCTCAGCTTTAAATCAACCGAAACCCCTCTTCCTTCTTCCAGTTTGAAACCGCAACTGTCTCTCCTCATTTTCGAATTGAATCGATCTCGAATTGATCTCGTGCTTGAGCACGTCGTGAGGCGCGACAAACTTCGAATTCGCGAAGTTAAATGGGTCGAGGCCGAGATAGGGGTTCGTTCGCGAGGCGTTCTCGAGTGTGCACGTTTGAAGGCGCTGTGATAAACATCAGCGATGACGACGAGGCATGTGAATGGGTTTGGCTTCGCATGCGATTCTGGGAAGACTGGCAATCGAACTCGTATGGAGGCGGAACCTCGGGGGTGAGTGCGTACGAAGCTAGCGACCTAGGGCAGAGCAGTAGTCTTGAAGCTGGAAGGCGCGTTCGCGTGATGTTGGGGCATGTCGTGGAGTTTGTCGGGGCAGTGAGATGAGCAGTTGCGTTCGTCTGGGCATTTGCGTGAGGTATCGTCTTCTGTTTGTCATAAATTTATGCGCAGTAATCATATTTTTATCAAAGTAAAATATTATATGTTGGTTAGTTAATTATAATAGATATAGAAATTTTGAAATGATTAAAAGTTTATATAAATTAGATTTTCAATTCCGTATAAATGAATTTATAAAGAAATGGGTTTGACAATTAAGCTGTTATAATTACCTTGTTTATTTTTGGTTTGCTGAAAATAATTTTTTCTTCAGAAAAGGAAAACTATTAGTTTGAATTAAATTTTCAATTCAAATAAAATCACGGTTTAATAAAATTTTATTAAATGGAAATGAATTATTCGATCGTATCGAATTTTAATAGATTGTATAAATTGTTTATACAAGGTTAAAAAATGGAGAAACAAGCTGAAATGAAAATGGACTGCAAAATAAAAGGCAAAGGTGAGATTTTCTCACTCGAAGGAAAATTTGATTTTACAGTTATTGATTGATTGATTGACTGTTTGGATGTGATATTAGATATAGTAGGATATATCTATATATATATAGCAATATATACATATTCGCATATGTATATATTGGATTGATTGATTTCCCGCACTGTATAGCGGATGAGACCCTATTGTGCCGTTAGTAAGCGGATGATATTTTATAAAATCCTATATACCGCGATATTCCACCTCGAAGTGGAATTGATATTGTGCTAACATCTGTGGATGCAGGGAAATAAGTTGGAGGGATCCAACTGGATTCCTCAAATTTTTTGAATATTATTTCATATGTGAATGATGTGATTTATTGATAATCTGTGGATGGTTTATTGATAATTGAAATTGTGAAGGCTAAAATTTAGCCGAATGTATTTTTGATATCGTTGGATACCAGAAATGAATATAAATTAAATTTTGAAATTAAAGTGGAAACTTTAAGTGAATTTATTGTTAAGGATTGAATTTATTGAAAGAAGGAATTTTAAAGTATTAAAATTGATTTTTCGAAATCTTACCGAATAAATTCCAAAATATGGGAAAGATATTAATGAATGAATTTTGAATAATATTGTTAAAAAGTTGAAGAATTCATAAAAAAGGGAATTTTTTAATAATTGGAAGGAATAAAGGAATTTATTTAAAAGTGATAAACTTTTAGGAAATCAATTTGAAATTGATTTGGTATTGGAAAATGAACCTTTGAGAAATCGATTTGGAAATTTATTTGGAGTTGAAAATAAATTTAGAAATCAAATTTATAATTAATTTTGTAATGAAAAATAAATCATTGGAAAATTTATTTGAAATTGATTTAGTGTTTGAAAAATAAATCTGGAAATCGATTTACAAATGATTTGTTATTTGGAGATAAATTCAGAAATAAATTGCAATGTTTTGTTCTATTGAAATAAAACCTAGAAATAAATTTGGAATTTGATTTTGGGGTTAAAAGTGAATATTTGGAAATCAAAATTCAAAATGGAAATTATGAAAGGAAAGGGAAACTTGTTTTAAAAATAAACGCTGATTTATTTTTTAGTGTGAAAGTAAATTTATGAATTTTGAACGTAAATTTGAAATAAATCGATAAGGATTTATTTAATTGGTTTAAATGGACCGTTTTGAAGTGAAAGTATATTTTCACTATAAAGCCGAGTATATTTTCCAAAGTGGCTTTTAAAATATAAATTAAATGTTCTAAGTGGGTTTTTAAAAGATATATTTGAAAATATATTCCGCGTAAGGAAATTGATTTGAAATTGATTTTCAAAAGTTGAAAGGTGAAATTATGATTTGAAATTGGTTTTCAAATGTGAAGTGTGGAAAATATATATCTTGTAAAGATATTTTGAAGTTAAATAATTTGGGAAAATTATTTGAATCTGATGATGGTTGTGAATATTGTTGATAGTTAAATCACCGACTATCAATATTGCCTTTGAAACGGCATTTGAATTTTTTTTTCAAACAAAAACTTATTATTCGATTTAGCCGGGAAAGGACCTTTGTGTCAGATAACCTATTCCGAATAATAATACGACGATATGGATCATATTGAAGACCGGTGGAGAAGACCGAGTATTTGTGAAAACAATAGGATGACCTATCGATTGTCTCTGCACCGTTAGCTACGGTATTGAGATTTCCTTTGTGATGGGAAGTTTTATCGGGATTGTGAATATCCGGATTGCAAGGGCTTCTTTGGAAGTGCCTTCGGTTCTGTTCGAACCCGGAACAGACTTGTATGGTTACGTGTCTGACATTACATTTTGAGATATAAAGCTGATTTCTTTCAAATACATTTCTGTTGGTGGTGGAGAATTTATTCTCTTAGCTTAACACCCTTCTCTGAGACGTACGAGCTCAGAGGTTATGTAGTTGAAATTTATCAGCGATATATTCCCAATATGGTAATGTGGCATGTTGAGTGTTGCTGTAACGATGATCATTTATTGATCATTTGTGATCAAAGCGTGGCTTTGTGAAAAAGCGTAGCTTTGTGGACGAGACTTCGTCAGGGCCTCAACAACCCAGAAATGGTCGAAACAGGAATGTTGCGGCAAGGTTATGAGGATCGCGCCCTTTAGGGTATGTCATTTCCTTCTGGAAAGGGGTGGTATCATGGTATGGAGCCCATATACTTACTCATGTGGACACACCTTATTTATTATGTGTGATGTTGGTTACCGAGCGCTCGGATAAAGGTCCCAAAGGACCGGGGGATGACATATTCGTGAGTTACCTAGATACAGGGGTAACCCGGCCTTGTTTGGCAGAGAGCAGTTTGTCTCTCGAGACGTCCAGCCAGAGGCGATCCCATTCGGCAGTAGGAAAGGAAGTTCCTTAGCCTGACCATTTGTTGGAAAATCCAAAGAAACAATATGAACCTTTACGATTGCAATTGTATTACCTGCTATGGAATGTGGCGATAACCTGCTATTGAACATAGTAGCTATAGTAGGCATAAGGGCGGAATGCCTATGCTGGCTAAGATTAATATTATACTTTCGAAAATGTTTTCTACACTAGACATTAATAATAATAATCCAATGATTGGCGTAGTAAGCATCTTTGACTATCATAAGAAGAAATCTCCTCCAATTCTGCGTTTGCATTGTGTGTGTGGCGGGAGGTCTTATGGTAGTTTCATTTTCCAAAAGCATTGTGAATTAATTTTATTTTCTTTGTGAAAATAACTGTTTTACGATCTCACACCAGTCACCATGACTGACTCGGAGTTTATTGTTCCCTTCTAAACTCTGGGTGCCCATAATTTTCCACACGGGCAGCCTAGAGTTATATTTATCAGGATATTCTGGAGCTTTGGGGATAAGCTGGATGGCGAAGCGTACTACCGTACTTGTTTATTTATTCCGCTGTGTATTATGTATGAGGACAAGTTTATATAACTGTCCATTGTTGTATTGAGTTGTATATTGACTCTGATGATGTATGTATAAACTGATATAGTTCTTTGTTTTAAAAAGACTAGTGATTATCTATTATATATTGTTCCGCTGCGAAATGTGAGATTCTGATGTTGTTTATGTTCTGTGTTTTTCTGTTCTCTTTTTCTTCTGTCTTTTTCTACCTCTTCTTTTAACCCTAATGGTTTGGTTTTTCGGCATTCGATTGCGCGGCATTTGATACAGTGGACGTATTAATGTCGACTTTCGAGCGTCGAAAAAATTGTATCGTTACAGCTTCGCCTCTGTCTTTTGAGAGTCGAAGATTGCTGGTCATAAGGGTAGGTAGTGACTTAGCATTATCCATATTTGCTCTTTTCAGAATGTCTAGGATGTATTTTTTCTGGCATAGAAACAGTTCTGTACTTGATTTCTGTATGACTTCTATACCTAGAAAATATCTTAAATCACCCAGATCCTTAATGGAGAATACTTGATCTAAATGCTTTATTGTCTGGTCTATGATTTTGCTATTTCTTCCTGTAATGATAATATCGTCAACATATATCAGTATATATGTAATACTATCATTCTTGCATTGTACATAAAGAGAATTGTCTGACTTTGTTGGTGTGAAATCTTGCTCCATTAGTGTTTGCTTTGATTTTTTCATTCCATACACGTGGAGTTTGTTTTAGGCCATAGATAGCTTTATGTAGTTTGCATATGAGTCTGTTGTTGTCCCTTTTTCATACCCTTCTGGTTGTTCCATAAATACAACCTCTTTTAGATCTCCATTGAGAAATGCATTATTTACATCCAGTTGTCTGATCTTCCATTTCTGGTATAGTGCAATTGTCAGTATGATTCTTATTGTTGTTGGTTTAACTACAGGAGAAAATGTCTCATAAAAGTCAAATCCATATTTTTGGTTATAACCCTTAGCTACAAGCCTCGCCTTGTATTTGCTTATGCTTCCATCGGGATTTCTTTTAATCTTATATGTCCATTTGCAGCCAACTACATTACTGTCCTTATTTCTGGTTTTGAGACTCCAAGTTTTGTTTTTGATGAGTGCTTTATATTCCTTGTCCATTGCTTGTTTCCAGTTGATGTTTGTAACAACATCCTTGTAGTTTCTTGGCTCTGTCTGATTTAATTGTGCATTGTACACTTTTGGCCTATATATGCCACTCTTGGACCTTGTTGTCATATGATGTCCTGTTCTTGCAGGTTGAGGCTCATGTGCGCTGATGTTATCATCTGTGTGTTGAGACTTGGATGGAGACTGTTCTTTCTCTGAGTCTGTACCATTGTTCTGTCTGTGTTACTAGGAGGAGGACTTGAGATCTTTTCAGAATCATGACCTGATCCAGTATCTTCTCTAGATACAGTGAGTTGTGATTTATTGTTTCTCTGCTTGTCTCCTTCAGTTGCACTGATGCTCCAGTCTGACACAATAGGTATTGATGGTAATGATGTACTGCAATTGTCTCTTGTAGTACATGATTCTATAGGATCTAGATTAACCCTAGAGGGGGGGTGAATAGGGTTATAGCAAATTTTCTCGAATTTATAACTATAAAACGCAATAACAAACTTCAGAGATGTAAATATGCTGAAAAGTAAATCACACACGAAATTTACCCAGCTTCGGCAACCCCTGCCTACTGCTGCATTCCCAGATTTCTATTAGAATTAAACAGTCTCCCGCTTATAAACACTCTAACAGACTCGCACACCCTGCTACCGCCTATAGAGTTTTGCAAACTCGCACACCCTGCTCACTGAACTAATCCTAACTAGATAATCTGACACTACCTAAATTTTAGGTAGTGATTTACCAAGAGATGATTCGAAAAGTAAACTAAAAATAAAAACAAGAATAACTTGAATTAAATCTCAAGACCCTAATTTATAATAGCTAAAACTCAAATAAAATAGGCCGGCCCAATTAAGAAATAAAGAGAGTTCCACTTTTCTTTTTTATTATATCGGCCGACTTCTTTTGTCACTGATAATTGCTCATCTTCATTCCTCTTCAATAAATTAGGGCTTTGATAAATTCTTTGAAGCTGCGACTTTCACTTGTGGATTGAATGTAGCTTTGTTTGCTTTCTTCGATTGATTTGTCGGCCCGCTTCAAATTTTCGAGTGCCTTCAATTTGTTAAAAGATTGGTAAGTGAAATTCCTTTTTTGATTTTTACTTTACTCGACTTTGATTCGAGTTGAATGTTTAGGCTTTGTTGCTTAGCTCGAACTATTCTCTGTTGTACTCAAACTCGAATGAATAATTTGCCGATGATGTTCATTCTTTTATAGGGTTCGAACCCCTGTATTTTCGTTCGTATATTATACGTTTGAATTCGTCACTTTATTTTCCTTGGCTGATCGATGATGCTTGGATGCTTGAGATGTTTTCTGACCTTTTCTTATGCGTATATTTTGCTTTTCTATTACGTGATAATCATGTCTTAGGTTTTGAAGCGTTCGATCTTTCCTTGATCGATACGGCAGAAACTTTCCTCTTTTATTTTTGACTTTTTCAAATTGTTAACTTGATTTCGAGAATATTTTCTTATTGACTTCGATTTTCTGGCTCCTGTGAGCTTCGTCTCTGGCCATCTTCTCTATTGACTTCGACATTACTGAATTTGTGATTTCCTGTTGCTCATGGCTTCGACTTGATACTTCTAATTTGTTACCTTATTTTTGTGACTGCTGTACATATGCATTTCTTGATTCTGGTTTGTTGGTTTAATGGTGCACTTGATTGTGATGTTGTGCATGTGCTGGTGCCATAGTCATTGTTGCAGTGTTGCTATATCTTTGTTGGAACTGGACTTGATCTTCTGTACTCTTCATTTTGTACTTGAGTCTGCATTTGCATTTGGTACATCTCGCAGTTTCAATCACTTGAGTACGTTGTAGTCTTCATTGCATTTGTTATCTTCATTATGACTTGTTTCACTGTTATGTTTACATTTGAGCTCTTTGAGTTGCAGTGCTTCATCACTTGAACTACTCGCTGACTTTTGTCTGGGTTCACTACTGACCTGTGCATATTTGTATGTTTGTTCATCTGAGTCATCTGAAGTTGTAGCCTAGGTCATTTGTTCCTGTAATATGTCACTGCGATGCTTATGTCTTTGAATTCATTGGTGAGTCTGTGATTATGTGCTGATGTTGGTTCTGGTTTTGATCTTGATGGTTGTTGTGCATTGTCGCTTCGAGCATGTTGTATTTGCCATTTACTTGAATCAGTGTTCCATGTAAACTTGATGTTGTCTGCTTTGAGTATGTTGTTTATTGGTCTTTGAGGCATGTTGCACTGTGAAGCATTCGAGTCTGTGCATGTATGTGGCTTGATTTTGTAGTTGTGCATGTTGTTTCAGTCTGGATTTGATTTCTTGAGTTTTGACAATTTGCACCCGTGTTGAATCCAGTTTCACAACTCGGATTTGACCTTGTGCTGAAAATTGTGACATTGTTTTATTGCACTTGAGTTAAACCCGACTTTTGCTTTGGGTTTGACCTGTGCTCACCTGTCCCTGTTACTATATCAAGTGTATATACATATATTAGTGTGCACGGCCTTGTGGCATGTACAGTGATACACTATGCATGTCACATTGTTCGTGTGTGATGAATTCAAATGATGACGAACAACCCAAATAATTGAGGCAAATATTATTTTCAAAATTCATATTTTGTTTTATACTGCAAAAATATTTTATCTTCAATTTTACTGCGTCAACGTATATTTCTACAGATTGCTCAGATGCTGGATTCACATTGGAATGAAGTTGAAGATAAATACGAGTGTGAGTGATATGTAGTGAGGAACTGATGTAACTATGAAATTGTGATGTAATTGTATTGTGACTGAAATTGTATTGTTATAGTGAGAGCTTGAAATTGTACTATCAAAATTGTAATAAATATTTGTTTGAATAAAATATTCGTTTGAATTCCAATTCTGTGTTATTTATTTTATTCAGCAAATATTTATTTTATCTGTGAAAAATAAAATAGTACAATATCAAATACATTTAAATGAATGTATATATGTTTATTATCATCAAACAAAAATCATATACATGCATATTCCACAATCTCCCCCTTTTGATGATAACAAACATATATTTAAGATTTTGACTATTTTAAATGTATATGATTATTCAATTTGCTCCCCCTATTTAAATGCTCTCTTTCTACACAATACTCCCCCTACATATATGCATGAGATTAAAAATTCAAATGAGCCTTGATATAATTAGTACAATTAGAAAATCTTTGACCTTTATTTTCAAAATCTTAACTTTTCTCTCCCCCTTTTGTTATCAGCAAAAGAATAATAGTTATAGAAAAATAAAGATATAGTGATAGACATTAATACAATATTAAAGCTCAATCGAGTGTAAATATGAATTTCAATAAGAATATCAAACAAAAATCATAAATACTTTAATTGACGCATATTCCACTTTAGAATGATAGGATGATATCATCAAATAAAACCATATAATTATGTCTATTTGTGGTATATTTATTTCAGGAAATTTGAATATCTACTAACCATGCATAAACGTTATGACTTTTAAATGAGATTAGTAGTATTCTAAATTTTTATTTTTATTTTAAAAATGAATTCAAGTATCTTCTAACCACGCATAACCGTGAGGACTTTTAAATGGGATTAGAATCAACTTGTCTATTTAATCAATTAAATTTGATATGCGTTCCATACATGCATAACCGTGAGGACTTTTAAATGAGCATGCAAACACATAATCAAAAATCCAAGTAATTCACCCATGCATAACCGTGAGGACTTTTAAATGAGAGTGAATATTTTGGATATTATTATTTATTGTTAGAAATATAATAAAATTGAAGCACAAATGATTTCCTGTTTAAACTACCACATATTGACATACTATATTGGCTTTTGATGAGTGATGGTCGATAGAAAAATGATAGAAATAGAAATGATCATGGAATATTTATCAACAAAAAGTTTTTATAACTCTTGTTTAAATTTCTAAAGAAATTTTCTAATTACACTTTCTCAAGTCATAATATATGATTAATATCAACACTCATCTTATTTTCAATCACTATCTATCTTTTTAGATAATTATTAGGGGGTCAGATCAGTTAACATAGTTATTTAAAATCAATTTCAAAAATAGTTATAAAATCAAATTTTCTTAACTATTCTGATACAAGGTCAAACAGAAATTATTTTCTAGAAAGGTTTTTTAAGAAAAATTTCTGCTAAAATAGAAATTATTTCAAGTGAAAAATATGCAGATATTTTCTTTGAAAAATGATGCAGGAAATGAATGTCTCGAAATATAATCACGTTCCACTAGTAATTTTTCTATCAACTATATTACCAGTGTGATCTGCATCTGACTTTAAATTTCACTCAATATTCACTCGTTGGATGTCATAGACCAGATTGTGAAATTTCAACAAACTATCTCAGAATTATTTTCAACAATTTTTAAACGAAATTTTCTTTACTTTGAATTGAAGTTGTGTTAACCATCAAACAAATATCATAGTGTCAGATTTAGAAACCGTAGGATCAACCATCATTAAACCATCATCATTATTTCAAAACAATTTCTTGAAGTTTCACCAATTTCATAAAGTTTCAACAATTTCAACAATTTCTTAAAAACCTTTTTATAGCATGAGTAATCAGTAATCAATCAACATCATAATTAGACCAAACAGATTAAACTCAATGATGAAAAAAAAATTTGGTCAACTTTTAAGCACAAATCAAAGTCATAGATAAGAACAAGTCATGTAAGATCATATCAAGTCAACTAGAATCTGTCAACCATCATAATTACTTCAAGTAATTCTATTTAAAGATGATTGGTTAATAAAAAAATCAGAATTAACATCATCAATCATTTCACATAACTGGCAAATTTAGATTATGGTGCAGATTTTCACATTTTATCTATCGTTTGAAAATAAATACAATTACCTGTTTTACCTGTACGATAATCTTTCGTTATTTGCCCATTGTGAATCTGTCACCTTTATACTAGGCTAAGGAATGTTGATTTGTCACCCGTTGTGTGTCTGGAACAGCCAGAATCCAGATAACACTAATGTTGTTCCTTAGCCTGCCACCACACCTACACAGTAAAAGATTTTTGTGACCTATTTGTTTTTATAGGTCCATGGTTGTTAGTGGCAGAATAATTTGATGAATATGTTTGAATAGACCCAAAACTATTAATATATGTTCCTTTTGGCACCCAAACATGTTTTGTCCTTTTATTCTTGTTCCAATAGACATGAAATTTCTTTGTAGAATTCTTAGGAGCCCAAACTTGTATAAATTTTGTGTTCTTGTTCCTATGACTACAATTTTCAACACGATGACCAATTATTTCACATCTAGCAAAGACACTCTTATTATCATCAACTTATGTTTTCCCAAAGCCTAGTTCTTTTCTGTTGTTAGCAAAAAGTTGGTTTCCCAATAACATGTTGAATGATTTTTCTCCTCTTGAAAAGTTATTCAGAGATTTCTCAAGATTTTGGACTTTGGTTTTTAGTGTTGTGTTTTCAGTCACAAGTGAGGTGCATCTATTTATAAAATCATTTTTCGTAGTGTCAATGGTTTCCTTAAGACTCAAGTTTTCTTTTTCAAGATTCTCAAAGCTATTCTTAAGTTTTGATAATTCTGAATCTAAAATTTTGCATTTTTTTACAGTCTAGGTTTTGAATATTTTCAAGTTCAGTTTCTAACCTAAAATTTTCATGGAAAAGTTCTCTCCTATCAGATTTCAGTTTTTCAATTTTAGATTCAAGAGTACCAATTGTTTTAGTAAAATCACAACACATCAAAACAAGTTCTTTATAAGAATAGTCACTTACCTCACTAGATTCCTCCGAGCTTGCTTCTGAATCTGATTTTGTCATAAGACACAAATTAGCCTCCTCTGAGCTATTATTCGAAACTTCCTCTACTTCTTCATCATCCTAAGTCGCTGCAAAGACCTTCTTCTTCTTTTTCTTTCCTTTGTTGTTTTTGAGAAGTGGGCAGTTTTGTTTGAAGTGGCCAGGCTTATTGCAGTTATAGCAAGTCAATTCATTATCGGAATTGTCAGAATCTTTTAACCTATTACCATTTGTTTTCTTCTTGCGTGGCCCAAATCTTGACCATTTTCTAATATTATTGACAGCCATTGCAAGCTCTTCAATTGGATTTTCTTCTTCTTCATCGCTCTCTTCTTTGCTCTTTAAGGCAATCGTCTTCTTCTTTGATTCGGAGTTATTGCGTTCCTCCTTTGTTTTTAGCTCAAGCTCATATGTCATCAAGTTGCCAATCAACTCCTCCATGCTTAGTTTACTCAGATCTTTCAATTCTTGTATTGCCGTGACTTTTGCCTCAAAGTTCATCGGTAAGGTTCGTAGCACCTTCCTCACAAGCTCTACCTCAGTGAATACCTTCCCAAGCGCTCTAGCATTGTACACCAAAGTTGAAAAGCGTCCAAACATGTCCTTTATGCTCTCGCCTTTGTCCATCACAAAATTCTCGTATTCATTGCTGAATAGGGCTAGACGAGACTCCTTGACTTGAGAAGTTCCTTCATGTGTCACCTCTAAGGTATGCCAAATTTCCTGCGCAGTTGTACAATGACAAATTCTATTAAATTCATTCTTATCAAGAGCACAGATCAAAGCATTCATGGCTTTAGCATTTATAGTTTTTAATTTCTTATCGTTAGCGTCCCACCTATCCTTAGGTTTAGGAATCTCAGTATCACCAACAGTTATAGTAGGAGATTTGTAGCTAGTTTCAATAATGTCCCAAACAGCATAATCAACAGAACTAAGATAAATACCCATCCTAACTTTCCAGTAAGCATAATCATTCCCATTAAACATGGGTGGCCTAACAATAGATTGCCCCTCAGAAAAAGCATTATTTAGTGGATTCATGACTCTAGAGTAAAAGAAAAATACCGGGCTCTGATACCACTTGTAGGATCTAGATTAACCCTAGAGGGGGCGGGTGAATAGAGTTATAGCAAATTTCTCGAATTTATAACTATTAAACGCAATAACAAACTGCAGAGATGTAAATATGCTGAAAAGTAAATCACACACGAAATTTACCCAGCTTCGGCAACCCCTGCCTACTGTTGCATTCCCAGATTTATATTAGAATTAAACAGTCTCCCACTTACAAACACTCTAACAGACTCGCACACCCTACTACCGCCTATAGAGTTTTGCAAACTCGCACACCCTGCTCACTGAACTAATCCTAACTAGATAATCTGATACTAACTAAATTCTAGGTGGTGATTTACCAAGAGTTGATTCGAAAAGTAAACTAAAAATAAAAACAAGAACAACATGAATTAAATCTAAAGACCCTAATTTATAATAGCTAAAACTCAAATAAAAGAGGCCGGCCCAATTAAGAAATAAAGAGAGTTCCCCTTTTCTTTTTTATTATATCGGCCGACTTCTTTTGTCACTGATAATTGCTCGTCTTCGTTCCTCTTCAATAAATTAGGGCTTTGATAAATTCTTTAAAGCTGCGACTTTCACTTGTGGATTGAATGTAGCTTTGTTTGCTTTCTTCGATTGATTTGTTGGCTCGCTTCAAATTTTCGAGTGCCTTCAATTTGTTGAATGATTGGTAAGTGAAATTCCTTTTTCGATATTTACTTTACTCGACTTTGATTTGAGTTGAATGTTTATGCTTTGTTGCTTAGCTCGAACTATTCTCTGTTGTACTCAAACTCGAATGAATAATTTGCCGATGATGTTCATTCTTTTATAGGGTTCGAACCCCTGTATTTTCGTTCGTATATTATACGTTTGAATTCGTCACTTTATTTTCCTTGGCTGATCGATGATGCTTGGATGCTTGAGATGTTTTCTGACCTTTTCTTATGCGTATATTTTGCTTTTCTATTACGTGATAATCACGGCTTGGGTTTTGAAGCGTTCGATCTTTCCTTGATCGATACGGCAGAAACTTTCCTCTTTTATTTTTGACTTTTTCAAATTGTTAACTTGATTTCGAGAATATTTTCTGGTTGACTTCGATTTTCTGGCTCCTATGAGCTTCGTCTCTGGTCATCTTCTCTGTTGACTTCGACATTACTGAATTTGTGATTTCCTGTTGCTCACGGCTTCGACTTGATACTTCTAATTTGTTACCTTATTTTTGTGACTGCTGTACATATGCATTTCTTGATTCTAGTTTGTTGTTTTAATGGTGCACTTGATTGTGATGTTGTGCATGTGCCGGTGCCATAGTCTTTGTTGCAGTGTTGCTATATCTTTATTGGAACTGGACTTGAGCTTCTGTACTCTTCATTTTGTACTTGAGTCTGCATTTGCATTTGGTACATCTCACAGTTTCAATCACTTGAGTACGTTGTAGTCTTCATTGCATTTGTTATCTTCATTATGACTTGTTTCACTGTTATGTTTACATTTGAGCTCTTTGAGTTGCAGTGCTTCATCACTTGAACTACTCTCAGACTTTTGTCTGGGTTCACTACTGACCTGTGCATATTTGTATGTTTGTTCATCTGAGTCATCTGAAGTTGTAGCCTAGGTCATTTGTTCCTGTAATATGTCACTGCGATGCTTATGTCTTTGAATTCATTGGTGAGTCTGTGATTATGTGCTGATGTTGGTTCTGGTTTTGATCTTGATGGTTGCTGTGCATTGTCGCTTCGAGCATGTTGTATTTGCCATTTACTTGAATCAGTGTTCCATGTAAACTTGATGTTGTCTGCTTTGAGTATGTTGTTTATTGGTCTTTGAGGCATGTTGCACTGTGAAGCATTCAAGTCTGTGCATGTCTGTGGCTTGATTTTGTAGTTGTGCATGCTGTTTCAGTCTGGATTTGATTTCTTGAGTTTTGGCAATTTGCACCTGTGTTGAATCCAGTTTCACAACTCGGATTTGACTTTGTGCTGAAAATTGTGACATTGTTTTATTGCACTTGAGTTGAACCCGACTTTTGGTTTGGGTTTGACCTGTGCTCACCTGTCCCTGTTACTATATCAAGTGTATATACATATATCAGTGTGCACGTCCTTGTGGCATGTACAGTGATACACTGTGCATGTCACATTGTTCGTGTGTGATGAATTCAAATGATGACGAACAACCCAAATAATTGAGGCAAATATTATTTTCAAAATTCATATTTTGTTTTATACTGCAAAAATATTTTATCTTCAATTTTACTGCATCAACGTATATTTCTGCAGATTGCTCAGATGCTGGATTCACATTGGAATGAAGTTGAAGATAAATACGAGTGTGAGTGATATGTAGTGAGGAACTGATGTAACTATGAAATTGTGATGTAATTGTATTGTGACTGAAATTGTATTGTTATAGTGAGAGCTTGAAATTGTACTATCAAAATTGTAATAAATATTTGTTTGAATAAAATATTCGTTTGAATTCCAATTCTGTGTTATTTATTTTATTCAGCAAATATTTATTTTATTTGTGAAAAATAAAATAGTACAATATCAAATACATTTAAATGAATGTATATATGTTTATTATCATCAAACAAAAATCATATACATGCATATTCCACAGATTCTTGCAGCTGATTGTGTACTGAATATTTGTTGTATTGTAGTCCATATCTCATATGATGTTTTGCATCCAACAAGTTGTGTGAGTAGAGGTGGACTGACTGATGATATTAGCCATGCTGCTAGCATACTATCTTGTCTCTGGTAACTGATGAATTCTTTGTCAATGATTCTTTCTCCTTTGTTGTTGGTAACCATTCTTGCTGGAATTTCTGCAGTTCCATATAGGTAATCTTCTAAACCATAGCCTCTTATGCTGGTTTCAACTTGATATTTCCACAATATGAAATTGTTTTCATCGAGTGCAGTAGTCACTAAGTTGTTCTTTTGTTTGATGATATTGCAGGGATTTATTTCGATGGTTGGGGTTTCTTGATTATCTGGTCTTGACCCTTCCTGATTCTTGATTCCGCTTGAGGCAGTTGATGAAACATCATCATTTCCTGCCATGGTGGAGTCTTTGGAAGTGATGTTGAGATTCTTGATGTCAGATCTATTGCGGTGCAGCCAAACTTGTAAATCTTGAAGCAAGATTCTTGGCGTGGCACTGCTTTTGGGAGTTCTTGATTAAAGAACACGATAAGGGGATGATACTACACTCTCAAGTGATGAGAATGCCTATGACTGAGAGCAACATAGTTGTAACGACCCTGAATTTTTGACATTTGAAATGTGAATATTTAATTGAGTTTAATTATTCGAATGATTGTTTAATTTGAAATTCAAATATCAGAATGAATTTGGCAATTTAATTATTGAATTTAATTATTTAATCTGGGTAAAATTTTGAATCTTCAGTTTTAAGCTGATTAAAAATATTTTCAAGGCTTAGAAAATTTATATTAATAATTCTGAAGATATCGGAAGCTTCAGAATTGAATTTGGAACTGTTTTGTTCAGTTTTGAATTTATATCGTTTAAATTGAATTTGAAAATAGCGTTCCGGAGCATAGTTTCAGAATTCGACAAAACCAGTTCCGTTGCATTCATAATATTGTATTATTATCGAATTTCAATTTTTGTGGTGATTGGAGCTGTCGTGTGATCGTACAATAAGCAAACGCTCTGATATAATATAACGAGATATTTTTGAATATAAAAATATAAATTTTTAATCAACTTTTCAATACCGACTTACTTTCTGCAAAATCACGTACTCTTGTCCCCTTCGTTTTCTTTTATCACGCAACTTTCCCCTTTCTTCAGTAAAACTTCACGAGAAAGATAAAAATAAAAATAAAAACGAAGTCTTCGTTCAAAACAATTTAATGGCGGAACCTCTCTCATTCATTTTCAAATCGAGAATCGAAATTCAAATCGAATAAAAAAATTAAGGGCCGCCTGTCTTCTTATTTAAATCAAACCGAAGTCCACTTGATTTCGAGAGGGAATCCATCGCGACTCTTTAGCGAGCTCGAGCACGATGTTTTCAAGGGAACTCGAGTTCGACGAAGCAGTTCTATCGAGCGGCAATGACAGCTAGGGTTTGGCTCATGTGGATTTCGATCGCGAATGGGATTCGTCGGCAGTAACGTGCGCTCGCGCACGCGAGGAGGAGGCGTGGGTCGAACGGCGCTCGCAAGTGAGAACATGGGGTCGCGAGGAGCTCGAGCATCGCTGCGAGCAAATGGCTTCGATCGAAGCTGTCGATTTGGGGGAAGTCTTGGAGGCGCAAGCACGGAAGGTCAGTAGACGTTAAAAGGGAATGTGGCATCGGCAAAGCTAGGGTTCGCGATGAGGGTTTTGGATTGCTGTTCGACTTCGAAGTGGAATTATGTGGAACGACGACGAGGGCAGTGACGATGGGTTCGTGGTTTCGCGTTTTCGAATTCAAGGGTAGTGGAAGCTCGAGTTCTGGAAGCTGTGAGGTGACTGTTTTCTTTTAATTAATTTAAATCGATTATCTGTAAATGTTTATATATTTGAAAAGGAAAATAAAAATAAAAATATATAATGTAGTTTTCAGTTTTTATATGTATGTAGAAAATGTATTTTTACAGTAAAACAGAAGTAATATATATACCTGTTTTTAATTTAATGAAATATCTACATTCACATACATATTTAAAACAGCATAGGTATGTATAAAGATAAGATTTAGAAATAGATTCATTTTATTTTACAAATATATGTATACATGCAGAAAGTAAATTTTTATAGTAAAAGAAAATATAAGAAATTATATGTGCATATTATTTTTTAAGTAAAGATGATTTACTGTCTAGTTCAAATTATAGAATTTTAAAATAAAAATTGGTTACTCGATTTAATTCGAATATTAATAAATTGTATAAATTGTTTTATACAAGGTCTAACATCGTGAGGAAATAAGCCGGTTTGAAATGGGATTGCAAAGTAAAAGCAAAGGTGAGATCTTCTCACTCAGATTTAAAATTGAATTGCAGTTATTGATTGTGTTGATTGCTGTTTGGATGTGATATTAGATATAGTAGGATATATCTATATATATAGCAATATATAAATATATATTGGCATATGTATATATTGCATTTGTTGATTTCCCGCATTGTATATCGGATGAGACCCTATTGCGCCGTTAGTAAGCGGATGATATTTTATAAAATCCCATATACCGCGATATTCCACCTCGAAGTGGAATTGGTATTGTGCTAACATATATGGATGCAGGGAAACAGTTTGGAGGGATCCAACTGGATTCCTCAAATTGTTTGAATATTATTTCATATGTGAATGATGTGATTATTGATAATCTGTGGATGATTTATTGATAATTGTAATTGTTGAAGGCTAAAATTTAGCCGAATGTATTTTTGGTATCGTTGGATACCAGAAAGAAATGAAATTGGATTTTTGAAATTAAATTTGGAAATTTTAAGTAAATTCCTTTTGAAAGAATTGAATAAATTTAAAAGAAATAATTTTTTAAAAGCGTAAAGTTGATTTTTTTGAAATGTTATCAAATTATTTCAAAAATATGGGAAAGATTGTATAAATGGATTTTGAATAGTATTTTTCGAAAGTTGGAAAATTTATTGAAAATGGAAATTTAAAGGGTTTGGAAAAGATTAAGGAATCTATTTTTAAAAGTGATAAATTTCTAGAAATCCAATTGATAATTGATTTGGTATTGGAAAATAAATTTTTGGGAAATCAATATAAAAATTTATTTGATGTTGAATGAAAATTGATTTCTGTTGAAATAAAGTATTGAAATAAATTTTAAATTGATTTGTAAAATGATTTAGCATTTGGAAATAAATTTAGAAATAAATTTGTAATTGATTTGTGTTGAAATGAATTTTAAAATCATTTTGTAATTGATTCGATATTGAGATAAAATTATAAATCAATCTGAAATTTGATTTTGGGATTAAAAATGAATATTTGGAAATGTAAATTCAAAATGGAATTTATGAAATGGAAGTGAAATTTGTTTAAAATTAAACGCTGATTTATTTTAAAGTGAAAGTAAATTTACGGATTTGGAACGTAAATTTAAAATAAATCGATAAGGATTTGTTTAAATTGGTTTAAATGGACCATTTTGAAGTGAAATTGTATTTTCACTATAAAGCTGAGTATATTTTCCAAAGTAGCTTTTTAAAATAAAAGTTAAAGGTTCTAAAGCTGGTTTTTGAAAAGATATATTTGGAAATGTATTCCGCGTAATGTGACGACCGCCCATGACCCCTGCACCGAATCTAGAGATAGTGCGCTGTAAAGTGTGCCAGACGACCATGGACGATTGTCAGGGTAAAATAAAACAACAGAATCTATCGTATTACTCACAGCGCATGGACAAAATACAATAGAACATATGTATAGTGAAGCTTTACAGAAAAAAAAATGACATCATATAAAACTCCATAATAGTTGAATACAAGCATCCAAATAGTCAATACATCAAGCCTCACTACATATCTCTCAGAGAATACAAACAGCGGAATATCCAGTACATATAATAAGGAGATAATATGCAACCCTCCATCTCGTCTTCGATATCAGCATCGTGAGAAGAGAACAGCACCTGTCACCTGCTACCTAGTCAGCCCGTCCCAAAATGGACGAACAGCCCAAGGCAATAAGAATTAAAAACATAAAGCCTTGAGTCAGACAACAGTCTTAGTGAGCAGTAAATTAACTAACAACATACCAAAAGAGCATAAAGGAAAAGGAATAGGAATACAACCCTCCCACTCCAACCTCATTCTACAGTGATAGCCCCCAGACACACACTAAGCAGAAGCAAACATAGCAGAGCATACAATTTAAAGTAAAGCTACTATCACTCGAGTCAAGGGCGATGTTTTCCAAGTACCAAGGCCTAAATCAGATAAGCACCCAGAAAATACCGCTCTTGAGTCCGAATGATGATACAACCAAACATCCATGACTCTGGCTATCACTGTTATCATTGCTTCGATATCACCGTTAATTGAATGACCGGCACATTCTTTCAACCGTCCGTCAAGGGCTAATGGAAACCCCGGTTCTAGACATAACTCCCGCACGTCGTCGCAACCCGTGCCTAGGACTATCGAATCTGCCCAGAGTACTCGACCATCAACAGTTAGTCGTTGGGACTATCGAATCTGCCCAAACGTACTCTTGCTTAGAGCATGCTAGAACCTTCAACAACGATGCTATCCAAACCTCCTAGTCATCCTCCTCGACGACTATTCTCATATCCATTCATTATCCTCAACTCGAATCATATCACCGAGTTATCAACATGCTTGGAATGATCCCGTCTGGATTAGACCAAGTCTTCATCACATGATTGCCTCGCTTCATCACATCCTCGCGAAGCCTAATCTCAACATCACATCATCAAATCTATGCATAAGAGCTTCATCATCCCGCTACATATGCCACGAGCAGCTTTCCCAATTCAAGAGCCTTTCCCTTAGCTTTTGAATCATCTTCGGTCTAAATCAAACCATCAATCATCTAATTCATAACAATCAATCAAATCAAACATTAATCGAAACAATCAAGCATTCAAATAAGATCTAAGTAGACAATTATAACAATAATGGCATTTTCATAATTAAAGAGTTGAAAGTCCAATAAGCATGAAAACATGAACAATATCTCTACAAACTTGATGAATGAACTTGCATAGGTTAACATGTGATAAAATGGATGTAACATCATCATGAACAATGGATCTACATGGATCTACACTTAGGATGAAGAAAATGCATGGAGATCACTATTTTAACACCAAAACGAGCCAACAATCCGATATACTCCTTTGGATCCGTGTGAGAGATAATCACCACTCACCAAATCACCAAAACAAACCCAAATCAACACGCTTCAGATCTGGACAGTGAAGGATCAAGCTTGATCTATCACGAATCCGCTTCGAACGATGAAATCTCACTTCAAGAGATGAAGATTTTCAATTTAAGCTCTTGAATCTTCAATTTGATCTTCAACTTGGATGGATTGAAGCACTAGATTAGAGTGGATAAAAGAAGTGAGGAAGTGTAGAAGTCGAGCTCTCAAAATGGCAGCACTTCGTCGCTTCGAAATCCGGATCCCAAAAAGTGAGAACAACCCCTCCTATTTATAGCTGAAAATCTCTTAAGTCGTAACTCGGTATTAGGTCGCCTCCGACCTACGACCTAAGATCTTGCCGACCTAAAACCCATACGACCTAACATCTCTTCGACCTAATAGATATGCATGTGTGCCCCAACTCCTAGGTCGCTCACGACCTAACGGCTTAGCAGTCCTACGACTTACGACTCAACTGGGTCTCCGACTTAACATAGCGCGCGACATAACAGAGCTCTCCATCCTACGACCTAACGAGGTTACGACCTAACACTTAACAAAACCTTGCGACCTAACAACTTAGCCAACACACGTGACCAACAGATGCTACGACTTAACTCCTCAGCGACCTAACACTTAACAAAACCTTGCGACCTAACAACTTAGCCAACACACGACCTAACTAAAACAGAACTCACGACCTAACTTAGGTCGCGTACGACCTAACTACTAACCAGCCATCCCCTACTCTGCCTAACTCTTAGGTCGCTAACAATTAGATCGCTAACTCTTATAGGTCGCGAACTATTATAGGTCGCATCTCACTAGTTTCCTTAGGTCGCTGCCGACCTAAATATACTAGGTCGCTAACTCGCTAACCACTAGGTCGTAAGTTCCTTAGCTCGCGCTCGAAACCCTTAAGTCTTCTCTCTTAGGTCGTCTACGACCTAAACCACCCTGCGACTTATCACCTGAACGACTTAACACTTAGGTGCAACTCAAGACAGTGCGACCTACCACTTAATCTGGCTACGACCTAACCCTTAACTCGTCTATCCCCTTAGGTCGCAGACCTTCTCTAAGTCGCTCACGACTTATCTTCTAAGTCGCCAATCAACATTTAACTAACCTCTAGGTCGCGTACGACCTAGGACTTAGGCAAATTCCAACCAAAATCTGAAACAACTAGAAAATGCTGAAAATCCCAGATTTTGACAAACTTTTCGATCCGTAAAAATACGGGTCGTTACATTCTCTCCCCCTTAGGAATTTCACCCCCGAAATTCCAAACAACCAAAGCAATCAAAGACTATTCTATACGCCTACCATCCATAACAATCAACAAACCATGCATCCAATTCTAGCTTAGCGTACAGAATTCTAACACTAGAACAAGTCACAATATCGTGAGATGACACGACACCTTAAGGCCATACCTTGAAGAGTTCAGGATGAGCTGCTTTCATCCTCTCTTCCACCTCCCACGTACAGTCGTTATCATCATCACTCCATTGTATCTTGAGCAACTTAACTACCTTCCTCCTAAGCTGTTTCGTGTCAGTTTCAACAACACGGAGCGGCTTACGAGGTCTTCTATCGACTGGATCAACTTCGAAATCTTCACAGCTGTCAGCAGAAACCACTGTATTCGAGTCGTGCACATACTTCCGTAGATACGATACATGAAAAACATTGTGCACACCCGACATCTTCTCAGGTAACTCCAATCTATAGGCGAGCTTTCCAATCCGCTCGATGATCGGGAATGGTCCAACAAATCTCGGAGTCAATTTCCCTTTCTTCCCGAACCTAATAACATTCTTCAATGGAGAAATCTTCACAAAAACCATATCTCCTACGTCAAATTCTAAATCCTTTCGACGCTTATCAGCATAACTCTTCTGACGGTCTTGGGCTGCCTTCATTCGTTGCCGAATGACCTCTATACAATCTGAAGTCTGTTGAATCATCTCTGGCCCAAGTATCAGCTTTTCTCCAGTTTCCAACCAACATGTCGGAGAGTTACACGGTCTTCCATACAATGCCTCATACGGTGCCATACCAATGCTTGACTGGTAACTGTTGTTGTACGCAAACTCCACCAAATGAAGGTGATCTTCCCATGATCCTCCGAAGTCCAAAACACATGCTCTAAGAAGATCTTCCAAAACTCGGTTGACTCTCTCGGTCTGACCATCCGTTTGAGGGTGATAAGCTGTACTCAAACACAACTCGGTTCCCAAAACTTCCTGGAAGCTCTCCCAAAATCCACTAGTGAACAATGGGTCTCGATCGCTCACTATACTCTTCGGAATACCATGGAATCGAACTATCCACTTAACATACAACTCAGCCAACTTTGATGCAGTCCTAGTCGATCGAACAGGAATGAATCTCGCACTCTTAGTCAGACGATCCACAATGACCCAAATCCCTTCATTTCCCGTTCTGGTTCTAGGCAATCCATCGATAAAATCCATCGACACTTGTTCCCACTTCCATGTAGGAACTTCTAATGGCTGAAGCAATCCACTTGGCTTCTTCTATTCGGCTTTTACCAACTGGCAGTTCATACATTTGGAAATAAAATTTCCAACATCCTTCTTCATACCTTCCCAGTAGTAGGTTCTCTTCATATCCCGATACATCTTATTTCCACCTGGATGAATTGTCAACTTCGAGTGATGACTTTCCTTCAGAACTTCACTCCTCAATTCATCTATATCGGGAACAACTAGTCGTCCTTGCTTTCGAAGCCAACCTTCTCTATCGACCTCGAATCCTTTATCCCTTTCTGGTTCCAATCCAGATTCCAAATCACGGATAATCTTGACAAGCTTATCATCTCGCTTTTGACTCTCGCCAATCCTTTCCACAAGAGAAGGTCTTATCGATAAGTTTGCCAACATCTCAGGTTCCAATTCACATCTAGGCCTGAAGTCAAATCCAGCTAAATACTCGAGACTCTTCCACTCTGAAAACATGGCTCCCAATCCTGCATGTCTTTGACTTAATGCATCTGCCACCGCGTTACCTTTTCCCGGAGTATAAGCTATACCAAAATCATACGATGCCAAAAACTCTAGCCACCGTTGCTGCCGAAGATTCAAATCCTTTTGGGAGAAAAGATACTTCAATGACTTGTGATCCGTAAACAACTCGAATCGAACTCCCAATAGATAATGTCTCCACATCTTCAGAGCAAATACAATCGCCGCTAATTCCAAATCATGAGTTGGGTAATTCCTTTCATGCGGCTTCAGTTGTCGACTTGCATACGCAACAACTTTATCCCTCTGCATCAGCACTGCTCCCAGTCCAGTACCACATGCGTCGGTGTAAACCACCATCTCATCATTCCCACTTGGAATAGTCAAAACAGGAGCACTCGTCAATCTCTCTTTCAGGATCCTGAAAGCTTGCTCACACTTAGCATCCCAACTGAACACTAGGTTCTTTTTCGTCAATCCTGTTAACGGTGCAGCTATCTTGGAGAAGTCTCTGATAAACCGTCGATAATATCCTGCTAATCCAAGAAAACTTCTCACATCAGATGCATTCTTAGGTCTAACCCAATCCTGGATTGCTGCCACCTTAGCGGGATCAACCGCTATTCCACTTCCAGAAATCACATGGCCTAAGAACCTCACTTCACTCTTCCAAAAGTGACACTTCGAAAACTTAGCCTTCAGCTGATGTTTCCGCAAGATTTCCAAAACAATACGCAAGTGCGTCTTGTGCTCTTCTTCCGTTCTAGAATAAATCAGAATATCATCCACGAACACAAGTACGAACTTGTTCAACTGATCTCTGAACACTCTATTCATAAGATCCACAAAATATGCTGGCGCGTTAGTCAATCCAAACGGCATTACCAGCCACTCAAAGAAACCAGATGGTGTCCGAAAAGCAGTCTTCAGCACACTATCCTTAGCCACTCTCAACTGGTGAAATCCCGTTGCCAAATCCATCTGAGAAAACACCTTGGCTTCGTGAAGCTGATCAAACAAGTCATCTATTCTCGACAATGGATACTTGTTCTTCTTAGTCACCTTATTCAGCTCACGATAATCAACACACAATCTCAACGACCCATCTGCCTTGGTTGCAAACACAACTGGTGCACCCCACTTGGACACACTACGCCGAATGAATCTTTCTGTAAAAGGTCATCAACTTGCACCCTCAACTCTTGCTGTTCCCTAGGCGCCATCCGCCTAAGAGGCATCACAACAGGTCTGGCTCCTTCAACTAGATCTATACGAAACTCGATCTCTCTATGCGGCGGCAACCCTTTGACTTCATCAAAGACATCCTCGAATCCATTTGCGATTGGCACTAAAGACAGTCCATACCGTGGAACAACTAGCGAATACATGAAGCTCATGAAGACGCCTTCCTCATGCTTACATCGTATCACAATCTTTCGCCCCTCCACATTCTCGACTGTCACCTCCAGCCTCTCACAATCAACCTTAGCCGCATACTTCCTAAGCCAGTCCATACCCAAAATAATTCCGAACCCCACAAAGTTCAGAACAAAGCAATCACAAACAAAAGAGCAACCATGACTCGATACAACTAGACCACGGCATAACATACACAAACAAGACGAACCCCCAACTGGATTAGTCACAACCAATGGCCTGTCAACAATATCTGGTTCCAAACCTAACTGGCCTACGAGATCATTACAAACAAACGAATGTGACGCTCCAGTATCGAACAGAACTCTAACCGGAACACCACATAGGAAAAGAGTACCTTGAACAACCACACTCTTTCCCTTCTCTTCAGCAGTAGGAGCTTTTGAAGACGACGGAACAGCTCCCAAAGCATAAGCTTTCACAATCTGCTTGTCCTTCCTCGGTTCTGGACAATTCTTCCTGATGTGCCCTGGTTTGTCACAGTTGTGACACTTCATCGGTGCCTTCGGATTCTTACAATCCTTCGAGAAATGGCCCTTCTGCTGACAATTGTAGCAAGTCACCTCGCCTTTCGGCTTCTTCTGGCCATCCTTACCCTTCTGCTGCTGCTGCTGCTTCCTCTTCTTGTTTCCACCCTGCTGGGGTTTAGACTCTTCCCTGGTCACAGCAACAACAGATCCTTCCTTAGGAAACAGACTCTCATGCCTAAGAGCTTTCTCCACAAGCTTCTCAAATGAATCGTCCAAATGATCCACCAACTGTCTCCCAAGATAACTGTCCAAGCCTGTCACAAACTTCTCATTCTTCTGATAAGCAGACTCAATGTACGACTGGGCATACTTGGACAAAGCTTCGAACTCAGAAACGTACTCAAGAACTGATCTTCCACCTTGCTTGAGCTCCACAAACCTCTTGAACACAACAGACTTCTGAGCTGTAGAAATGAACTTAGCTTCAAATCTAGCTTGGAATTGCTCCCAAGTAATCTCTTCCTCCGCAGTATTGATGGTAATAGAGTTCCACCAATCAGAGGCTCTCCCTTGAAGCTGCCTTGATGCCAACTTCCTCTTAGTTGCATCATCAATTCCCAAATCACCAAAGATCCTTCTACAAGCATCTATCCATCTCTGGACTTCGATAGTTGATTCTGTTCCCAAGAAAGCCTTTCCTCCAAGAGCAGTATAGTCCTTGCACAGCTTAGCAAAATCCACTGGTTTCGAAGTCTGAACCTGAACTCCAACATCAACTGCTGCCCCCGGAACTGGTATCCTTCTCATGATCGAAGTCATCATAGCTTCGAACATGGCTGCATAATCAGCAGTCTCTTCAGTAGCACGGCCTTCCCTAGCAGCTGGTCTCCCTCTTCGACTCATTCTCAATATCTATAAAAAGGAATGATTAGAACATCTAGAGAAACAACTTCATAAAGGACTAACTTACTGCTAAACTACTATATTATATATAGTAATTCATCCATCAAAATACAATTACGTCTCTCATACGTAGTTACGTCAGCGAGCGTTGGGTAAAATCGATTAACCAAAGCTCTGATACCAAATGTGACGACCGCCCATGACCCCTGCACCGAATCTAGAGATAGTGCGCTGTAAAGTGTGCCAGGCAACCATGGACGATTGTCAGGGTAAAATAAAACAACAGAATCTATCGTATTACTCACAACGCATGGACAAAATACAATAGAACATATGTATAGTGAAGCTTTACAGAAAAAAAAATGACATCATATAAAATTCCATAATAGTTGAATACAAGCATCCAAATAGTCAATACATCAAGCCTCACTACATATCTCTCAGAGAATACAAATAGCGGAATATCCAGTACATATAATAAGGAGATAATATGCAACCCTCCATCTCGTCTTCGATATCAGCATCGTGAGAAGAGAACAGCACCTGTCACCTGCTACCTAGTCTGCCCGTCCCAAAATGGACGAACAGCCCAAGGCAATAAGAATTAAAAACATAAAGCCTTGAGTCAGACAACAGTCTTAGTGAGCAGTAAATTAACTAACAACATACCAAAAGAGCATAAAGGAAAAGGAATAGGAATACAACCCTCCCACTCCAACCTCATTCTACAGTGATAGCCCCCAGACACACACTAAGCAGAAGCAAACATAGCAGAGCATACAATTTAAAGTAAAGCTACTATCACTCGAGTCAAGGGCGATGTTTTCCAAGTACCAAGGCCTAAATCAGATAAGCACCCAGAAAATACCGCTCTTGAGTCCGAATGACGATACAACCAAACATCCATGACTCTGGCTATCACTGTTATCATTGCTTCGATATCACCGTTAATTGAATGACCGGCACATTCTTTCAGCCGTCCGTCAAGGGCTAATGGAAACCCCGGTTCTAGACATAACTCCCGCACGTCGTCGCAACCCGTGCCTAGGACTATCGAATCTGCCCAGAGTACTCGACCATCAACAGTTAGTCGTTGGGACTATCGAATCTGCCCAAACGTACTCTTGCTTAGAGCATGCTAGAACCTTCAACAACGATGCTATCCAAACCTCCTAGTCATCCTCCTCGACGACTATTCTCATATCCATTCATTATCCTCAACTCGAATCATATCACCGAGTTATCAACATGCTTGGAATGATCCCGTCGGGATTAGACCAAGTCTTCATCACATGATTGCCTTGCTTCATCACATCCTCACGAAGCCTCATCTCAACATCACATCATCAAATCTATGCATAAGAGCTTCATCATCCCACTACATATGCCACGAGCAGCTTTCCCAATTCAAGAGCCTTTCCCTTAGCTTTTGAATCATCTTCGGTCTAAATCAAACCATCAATCATCTAATTCATAACAATCAATCAAATCAAACATTAATCGAAACAATCAAGCATTCAAATAAGATCTAAGTAGACAATTATAACAATAATGGCATTTTCGTAATTAAAGAGTTGAAAGTCCAATAAGCATGAAAACATGAACAATATCTCTACAAACTTGATGAATGAACTTGCATAGGTTAACATGTGATAAAATGGATGTAACATCATCATGAACAATGGATCTACATGGATCTACACTTAGGATGAAGAAAATGCATGGAGATCACTATTTTAACACCAAAAAGAGCCAACAATCCGATATACTCCTTTGGATCCGTGTGAGAGATAATCACCACTCACCAAATCACCAAAACAAACCCAAATCAACACGCTTCAGATCTGGACAGCGAAGGATCAAGCTTGATCTATCACGAATCCGCTTCGAACGATGAAATCTCACTTCAAGAGATGAAGATCTTCAATCTAAGCTCTTGAATCTTCAATTTGATCTTCAACTTGGATGGATTGAAGCACTAGATTAGAGTGGAGAAAAGAAGTGAGGAAGTGTAGAAGTCGAGCTCTCAAAATGGCAGCACTTCGTCGCTTCGAAATCCGGATCCCAAAAAGTGAGAACAACCCCTCCTATTTATAGCTGAAAATCTCTTAAGTCGTAACTCGGTATTAGGTCGCCTCCGACCTACGACCTAAGATCTTGCCAACCTAAAACCCATACGACCTAACAGCTCTTCGACCTAATAGATATGCACGCGCGCCCCAACTCCTAGGTCGCTCACGACCTAACGGCTTAGCAGTCCTACGACTTACGACTCAACTGGGTCTCCGACTTAACATAGCGCGCGACATAACAGAGCTCTCCATCCTACGACCTAACGAGGTTACGACCTAACACTTAACAAAACCTTGCGACCTAACAACTTAGCCAACACACGTGACCAACAGATGCCACGACTTGACTCCTCAGCGACCTAACACTTAACAAAACCTTGCGACCTAACAACTTAGCCAACACACGACCTAACTAAAACAGAACTCACGACCTAACTTAGGTCGCGTACGACCTAACTACTAACCAGCCATCCCCTACTCTGCCTAACTCTTAGGTCGCTAACAATTAGATCGCTAACTCTTATAGGTCGCGAACTATTATAGGTCGCATCTCACTAGTTTCCTTAGGTCGCTGCCGACCTAAATATACTAGGTCGCTAACTCGCTAACCACTAGGTCGTAAGTTCCTTAGCTCGCGCCCGAAACCCTTAAGTCTTCTCTCTTAGGTCGTCTACGACCTAAACCACCCCACGACTTATCACCTGAACGACTTAACACTTAGGTGCAACTCAAGACAGTGCGACCTACCACTTAATCTGGCTACGACCTAACCCTTAACTCGCCTATCCCCTTAGGTCGCAGACCTTCTCTAAGTCGCTCACGACTTATCTTCTAAGTCGCCAATCAACATTTAACTAACCTCTAGGTCGCGTACGACCTAGGACTTAGGCAAATTCCAACCAAAATCTGAAACAACTAGAAAATGCTGAAAATCCCAGATTTTGACAAACTTTTCGATCCGTAAAAATACGGGTCGTTACATGTAAGGAAATTGATTTGAAATTGATTTTCAAAAGTTGAAAGGTGAAATGTGATTTGAAATTGGTTTTCAAATGTTAAGTGTGGGGAAATATATATCTCGTGAAGATATTTTGAAATTAAATAATTTGGGGAAATTATTTGAATCTGATGATTGTTGTGAATATTATTGATAGTTAAATCACCGACTATCAATATTGCCTTTGAAATGGCATTTGAATTTGTTTTTAAAACAAACGCTTATTATTTAGTTTAGCCGGGAAAGGACCTTTGTGTTAGATAACCCATTCTGAATAATAATACGACGATATGGATCGTATTGAAGACCGGTGGTGAAGATCGGGTATTTGTGAAAACGATAGGATGACCTATCGATTGTCTCTGCACCGTTAGCTACGGTATTGAGATTTCCTTTGTGATGGGAAGTTTTATCGGGATTGTAAATATCCGGATTTGCAAGGGCTTCTTTGGAAGTGCCTTCGGTTCTGTTCGAACCCGGAACAGACTTGTATGGTTACGTGTCTGACATTACGTTTTGAGATATAAAGCTGATTTCTTTCAAATACATTTCTGTTGGTGGCGGAGAATTTATTCTCTTAGCTTAACAACCTTCTCTGAGACGTACGAGCTCAGAGGTTATGTAATTGAAATTTATCAACGATATATTCCCAATTTGGTAATGTGGAATGCTGAGTGTTGCTGTGATGATGATCATTTATTTGATCATTTGTGATCAAAGCGTGGCTTTGTGAAAAAGCGTAGTTTTGTGGACGAGACTTCGTCAGGGCCTCAACAACCCGGAAATGGTCGAAACAGGAATGTTGCGGCAAGGTTATGAGGGTCGCGCCCTTTATGGTATGTCATTTCCTTCTGGAAAGGGGTGGTATCATGGTATGGAGCCCAGATACTTACTCATGTGGACACACTTTATTTCTTATGTGTGATGTTGGTTACCGAGCGCTCGGATAAAGGTCCCAAAGGACCGGGGGATGACATATTCGTGAGTTACCTAGTTACAGGGGTAACCCGGCCTTGTTTGGCAGAGAGCAGTTTGTCTCTCGGGACGTCCAGCCAGAAGCGATCCCATTCGGTAGTAGGAAAGGAAGTTCCTTAGCCTGACCATTTGTTGGAAATCCAAAGAAACAATACGAACCTTTACGATTGCAATTGTATTACCTGCTATGGAATGTGGCGGTAACCTACTATTGAACATAGTAGCTATAGTAGGCATAACGTGAAATGCCTATGCTAGCTAAGATTAATATTATACTTTCAAAATGTTTTCAACACTAGACATTAATAATAATAATCCAATGATTGGCGTAGTAAGCATCTTTGACTATCATAAGAAGAAATCTCCTCCAATTCTGCGTTTGCATTGTGTGTGTGGCGGGAGGTCTTATGGTAGTTTCATTTTCCAAAAGCATTGCGAATCTGTTTTATTCTCTTTGTGAAAATAACTGTTTTACGATCTCATACCAGTCACCATGACTGACTCGGAGTTTATTGTTCCCTTCTAAACTCTGGGTGCCCATAATTTTCCACACAGGCAGCCTAGAGTTATTTTTTTCAGGATATTCTGGATATTCTGGAGCTTTGGGGATAAGCTGGATGGCGAAGCGTACTACCGCACTTATTTATTTATTCCACTGTGTATTCTGTATGTGGACAGGTTTCTATAACTATCCATTGTTTTGTATTGAGTTGTACATTGACTCTGATCCATGTATGTATAAACTGATATAGTCTTTGTTGTAAAGATTATTGATTTATCTATTATATATTGTTCCGCTGCGAAATATGAGATTCTGATGTTGTTTCTGCTTCTGTGTTTCTGTTCTTTCTTTTCTTCTGTCTTCTTCTACCCCTTCTTTTAACCCTAATGGTTCGGTTTTCCGGCATTCGATTGCGCGGCATCTTATACAGTGGACATATTAATGTCGACTTTCGAGCGTCGAAAAATCGCATCGTTAGAATAGTGGTGGATGATGAGGTAGCTCTGACACCACCTCTGGATGGTTCAATGATGAGGCTAACAGAAATTCTCTGATGAGATTCTATGGGTAATCAGCAACTGCTTCTTGTCATTTGATGGTTCAGGCTCTGATACCATATAAGAAAACAGATTGTGGAAGCAAAAGAATAATTTCTTTATTACTTGTTTCAATACAATCCAGAAATGTAGACTATGGTTCTTCTTTTATATAGTTTACAATGCTCTGATATTGGGCTTTCTATTTTGGCCCAAGCCCTACAAACTTGATACAGATATACAATGCCTGCTGAGATATTCATTACTTCATAATTCTCCAAGTTAACAAAACATTTCAAAAGCATCGAAAGCTAAATCAACAGTTAAAAATTATCCAAAGTAACACTCCAAAATTAATAGAAGTTTGGTTACCTCCAAGTAAACCCCCTAAAGTAATATGCTAGAAAGGCAACTCTCCATACGAAGAATATTGATTATGACACTTTATCAAGTTTCTAATGCAAAAAAACCCACTATTGTAAATGCAGTTTATACCAACTCGCTTACCATCTTTAACCTGGATAAAACAAAAGGCTAGGCAGTATGAAAACAAAACTAAAAGCTAAAATCTTGCTCAAATCTCTACACACACGATTGGTATATAGAATTTATAAATAAGTAATTCAACCTCGCCTACACTTTGTTAATCGAAAGTGGCGGGACTTTATAAAAATTACACTTTGTTAATCAAATCACTCACACGCACACTTGATGTCTTAATTCTTTCGGTAAACCGTGCAATATATACATATATTTAAAAATCGCTTAACACTTTGTTATAAATGGTTGAATAGCCACTAATTAGCTTAGTAAATTAACATATGTGCATGTCAAAACATAAGAGTATAAAATTAATTTTTATCAACCAAAGCTTTAATTCAAGATTTTTTACATTATCCTATCAATATCGAACTGACATGTAAGATTTCAAACAACTATTAAATATTTGGCTTTTGAACCTCGTTATATACAACGTTAAATTCAGGCTGAAAATTTAAGGTTTAGGAAGGTTATGCTTATTGCCATGGATAGCTTATATGACGCTATCAACTCATCCAATGAACAGTGGATCTCGGTTCATCAGTAACCTGATCTACAATAAGAAAATAAAATAATCCAATATTCTATAACCATTTATAATATCAACATAGGTGGTGAGAATTAAAACTTAAAGTGACATAGAGATAAAGAGAGAAAATATTTTGTCACCTTGCAACTATAATTTTTAAAACAAACATATAGAAGAGCACAAGAAGTAGTCAACCTTTTTTAATAAAAAGAAATAAATTTTAATTATAGAGGGATAAAATAAGCAGCATAATTGCAAACTATAAAACCGAGCCATGTTTACATATAATTTTGCAAACCAGAAGAGAAAATTTTGTTTGGATACATTTTATGATTTTAAAATTAGAGCAAAATTATATTACTATAAAGTGAAAGTAAATGTATATGGCAATAAATGGGGAGGCCATATAAAGGTCTTGTATATTTTTAGCAAAGATAAACTGAAAATTAATGTTGCCATTAAAAAAACATAATAAGTATATGATTGTATATTGTTAGTTTTAACATGAAAAAAATTGTAGAACCAAGTATTTTGTTACTGATTTGGTAAATTTATAGCAAGTCCCTCTTTATGTTAATATGTAATCAATTCAGCTAGAATACGGTACAACTTCAGTATCAGCTAAACTATATTGAATTTTTTATCAAATAAAAAGAACCGAGATTAATAAACTTTAGCTGATGGCTAAAAGTTATCTTAAACAAAAGCTTTGACTACATTCTATAACAAGATTTTTATAGTAAAAACTATCATAGTGGTTAATTGTCAGTAAAAAGATAAAAAGGATAGCAACTAATTGATTTGTGTATGTGTATTTGAATTGAAAGATTCATTTCATTCCAAAATGTAAGAGAAAAATATAAAATTAGTAAAATATTGGATCAGGTAACATATATAAGAAAGCGAACTCATTTATAAAAGTCTATATACCTAGTGTAAAAATGCTATACTTGCAAAAAATAAAATTGTTGGATAACAGATCCTATATTAAGTATTACAACTTTTAAAGTTAAATTTCACCTTGTTGTTCAACAATAGGATGAATGTTCGCATTTTCCCACAAAATCCTAGTGAATGAAATGTAAAATTTCAAATTCCTTGAAGGCATCAAATATAGGTATTTCAATTTAGTGAAGTGATAATCATAGAGAATCTGAAAACATGTAGCAATTAAAGTCCTAAATTAAGTAAAAATAATCAGTATTAGTAAATTATCAAGCATGCATAAATAAGGAATGACAGAATATGAATAACAGTATCCGGAATTTTTATAACTGCTAGAAGAATCACAAACCAAATTAGAAAATTGTCAATTAAACAAATGATTATTACGTCGATTTTAACAGCAAGACACAGAACGTTCAATTAGAATACAATCAATCAATCAGATATAGCCAAAACTCCAACATCAGTAACAATATTCGAAGGGAAAATTAATTATTAAAACCCGTTCACAAAGAATTATATTCGTTTGAAAATTTTATTAATCAACCAAGCGCAAACAATTACCTTAAAAAATTTAAACTTCAAGAATAGATGGTTTTCGCACCGTACAACAAATCCTAAGCGACTTACGTATAAATGGACTGCTATTATAAAAAAACCAAGAAAGAGGTGGCAACATTGAAATAAAAACAAAGCGAGTACTTTGAGCTATTTTCTAACTTCTGGCAATGAATCGGACTATACTTGGACGGAGATAATGATAGAAGGGTTGGACGATGGTGGAAGCGTGGAAAACGCTCAAATCAAATGGGGAAGCAATTAGGTAGGTTGGACCAAAATGGAGAAAGAAGAGAGGAGTGAGAGCAGAAGAAGGAAGGTAAAATCGCGACTGTTCAGTTTAAAATTTACAAATACCTAAGAGGCTTCTACGCTCTTGTAATGTTACTCAATAATAATAGTACAGTATATATTTTCCTAAATATCATAAAAATCATGGTTTGTTCTACGACCAAAAAGTTTAAGCAAAATACAAGTGACAAATAATCTTAGATAAACAAAAACAATTTTAAAATTAAAATACTAAAAATAGGTAGGAATATACTATACACTTAAAATTTGAAATGTAGATAATTTTAGACTCCACAAAATAACTATAAGTATATTATAATCTATAAGTCAAACGTACCAAAAATACATTTATCATGAATAAGTAAATTGTAAAAATATTCTAAAAATAATTCTAGTGATGACATTAGAGCATTCCAAAGAGGAATGCCAAGAAATATATTTGTTACTTTTTCATTTCAAATGGTCTATACAAACACTTACTTATTTTCACAATGTGTAAACCTCTTTTCTTTGGTACTGTAAAATAAATTAAATTACATGAAGTGCATTTTCTAAAGGAAACTAAACTATCACCTAAGAAATCAAACTTAGGTATAAGCCTGTTGAAATTTTTGGCACCTCCTTGCATCTTCCATTATGCGCACGCTTCATTTAGTGTAGAAGAGACAAGACCACTGAACGAATCTCTTTTAGTGCCAGCTTCATGATTGAATATCCCTAAATCCTCCTATAGCACATATATTTTCATGGCAACATTTAATTATAACAAAAGGAATCCCTTGTTGTTACATGCTACCAATCTCGTATATATGCTGATCTCTTTTAGAATATCTTGCGATGTCGGACTAATCATAATCCAATCTATGCACCCACTCTAATATAATGCGAGCCACATCTAACAGAACTTCACATTGGTGAGCATTTTCTCAATTCAACTTGAATTTATACAGAGTCCTCAAACACTTAGATAAGGTCGCTAACACCTCCAATAGTTTAGATTAGGTCGCCACCACCTCCAGTAGTTGGGCCAAGCTGTTTCACAAAGAATTCTCTTTTCCACGGCTGAAGAAGACGCATTCTAACTTATAACTCCACCTTAATGAGAATCCCAAGCTCAAACCACATATTGGAGCATAATTAGGTCAACGCTGCATCATATTGGTCCATTGAACCATCAGCTCTGATACCATGTTGGAATTTTCGGCACCCCCTCGCATCTTCCGCTATGCGCGCACTTCATTTAGTGTAGAAGAGACAAGACCACTGAACGAAGCTCTTTTGGTGCCAGTGTCATGATTGAATATCCCTACATCCCCCTATAGCACATATATTCATGGCAACATTTATTTGTAACAAAAGGAATCCCTTGCTGTTACATGCTACCAATCCCATATATATGCTAATCTCTTTTAGAATATCTTGCGATGTGAGACTAATCATAATCCAATCTACGCACCCACTCTAACACAATACGAGCCACACCTAACAAAGCCAACATGTAAAATGAAACTAGATATACAACTACTTAGCGAATTTATCGCATTGGATAACTGAAATCAATATGTATGAGAAGAAATAATTTTAAACTTTAGTTAAATCCAGAACACGTAAATGATGTAGATTTCAAACAATCAATATAGGAAAAAAGAACAACCATAAAATAAAAATAGCGGTTTGGAAAATAGTTTTAAAACAATAAAAAACAACGAAATGAGAAATAATAATAGTTTGAAATGAAGTTAAAAGATATTTTATATAACTTTGTGAGAAGGAAACTAATTTCTACTACTGAGACTCACAACAACAAACTTCCTGTTGACATTGATTATGTTGAATTTATGTGATTCAAATATTTTCCAAAGAAGACAAGAAAATAATTAATTGATTCATTCAATCAATTAATTAGTCTATATATGGAAAGTTAAAGAGGAAGGATATGTGTGATATCTTTTAGAGAAAGGAAACTAATTAATTGCTAATCAATTAATTAGTCGGATCTGTTATATGAAGATAGACAAGTTTATACATGGAGATTGATTTAAGCAATGAAAATTTATGGAAACATAGATTTTCTATCATTTATGTGCATTGGAATCAAATCAAGTAACTTGGAAAGGTTATCACATAATCTGGAAATTAATTTTCTTCATCTCCAAGCATCCTTCATTTTCATGCCTATTTAAAATGAAGGAAGTTTATCTTCATATGAGTGTGTGACAGAACATCCACCATTATCCTCTACTTCAGTAAACCCTAATTTATGTAGTCAAATCCAATTAGGGGTTTTGAGTGCAAACAAGTCATTGGAAACATTGATTATTCAATTTGTAATTATAAGTTAGTCTTTCCACTTTACTACATATAATTTTGTAATCTCTCTCTTTTGTACTCTCTTTCTTCTATAGAATAAAAGAAGTTGTTGGGTCTCCATGGACGTAGAATATTCATATCCGAACCACGTTAAATCTTCTGTGTCTCTTATTTATGCTATTGTGTCTGTGAGATTGCATAATTGATTTTTTAAGTTCCATTGATATCTAAATAGACAATACTAGATCCTGATCGACTAATCCGCTTCCGCTCAAATTAAAATAAATTTCACTATAGCTTAGTATTAGAGCTAGTGTTATTGTTCCTGTTTGGATATTAATGGCTACTTCTAGTAAATCTATTGATAGATCTGGTGTCAATTATGAAGTAACACGTTTTGACGGAAAGGGAGATTTTGGTACTTGGAAGATGAAGATGGAGGCTGTATTAAAGAAGGAGAAGACTTATAAGGTTGTTTATGCGCCTGAGAAATTGAAAGATATTGATGCAGCTGATTTGAAAGAGATGGAAGATGAAGCTTTCACAACAATTTAGTTAAGTCTTTCAGATGAAGTTCTTAGAGAATTCTTTCAGAAGAAGACGGCGAAGGGACTATGGGATGCATTATCGGATGCATATCAAGTCAAGTCTCTCACTAATCGGATTATTTTTCAGCAACAACTCTACTCGTTCAAGATGAAGCCTGGAGCCGATCTCATGGAGCATGTAGATGCTTTGACCACTTTGATTATGAACCTGAAGGCAGCAGAAGTTGATATTACTGATGAGGCTCAAGCTGTAATCCTCTTATGTTCCTTGCCTAAGGAGTATACTGCTTTTGTTAATTCTATGATTTATGGCCGCAGTAAAATTAGCTTGTCTGATGTAAAGGCTGGTCTTCATAATGAATAAGAGGTAGATTGGCGAGCACTAGCTTAGATAGTGATACCGAAGACTTATCTGTTCAGAGAGGTAGTGGCTAAAGCAGGTCGAAGAAAGGTGGAGGACGGAATTCTTTGCGGTCTCAGTCTAGGGGGCCTAAGAAGTCGACTTGTCATTATTGTAAGAAACCAGGGCACTTCATAGCACAATGTCCCAAGCTTGAAGGTAGAAGAAAAGATCCAAAGCAAGCCTCAGCTTCTACAGCAGAGAAATCTGATACAGAGAGTGACACCGATGTATTTACAGCTTCTGGATCTTTTGGGAAGAGCAACTTATGGCTGATTGATTTTGGCACATCTTATCATATGATACCTGATAGGAACTGCTTTTCCACTTACCATGAAATTGATGGAGGAGAAGTTCTGATGTGTAACGATGCTTCTTACTGTATGGTTAGTGTTGGTAGCGTGATGATTAGGATGTTTGACGGTGTTATTTGTACAATCACTGATGTTAGACATGTACCTGATTTGAGGAGAAGCTTGATTTCTGTTAGGGCATTGAGTAGACTTGACTTGAAGATTGTAGCAGAAGGAGAGAAAATGAAGATATCAAAGGGTTCCATGATTGTTATGAGAGGTGTGAGGGCAGGAAATCTTTATCTATTAAAGGGCACTACTGCAGTTGGTGAATCAACTTCTGTTACATCTGTTGATTCGGATTCTTCCAGATTATGGCATTACGGATGGGTCACATCGGTGAGCGTAACATGGATGGGTTGAGAAAACGAGGATTGATTGATGGAGTTCATCATTCAAACTTGGTTTTTGTGAAGAGTGTTCTTGGAAAGCTGACGAAGATTTCTTTTGGTATAGGAGAGCATAAAGCAAAAGTTGTCATGGAATATGTTCATACAGATGTCTGAGGTCCCTCCCCATGTCAGTCTTTAGGTGGAGCCAGGTATTTCATTTCATTTATAGATGATTTCTCTCGTAAAGTATGGGTATATTTCTTCAGTCAAAGAGTGAAACCTTTGCCAGGTATTGAAACTGGAAATATATGGTTGAGAAGTAGTCAGGAAAGAAATTGAAAGTTCTCCGTTCAGATAATGGTGGTGAATTTGTATCACAGGAATTCATCGATTATTGTGAGTCTGAAGGCATCAAGAGGCATTACACCACACTTGGCGACCCCCAGTTTAATGGAGTTGCAGAAAGGATGAATCAGACATTATTGGAGAGAACAAGATGCCTCAGACTGACTGCTAAATTGAAGAAGCGATTTTGGGCTGAAGTTTATCTATGGCAGCTTTCCTCATCAACCACACACCTTCTACTGCCATAGATATAAAGATCCCTAATGAATTATGGAAAGGAGAGCCTGTTAGCTATTCCTTTCTCAAAGTGTTTGGTTTCTCAACTTATGTGCATGAGAGTAAAGGAAAGTTGGAATCTAAAGCGCGCAAGTGTATCTTTCTAGGTTAAAGGAGAGGAGTGAAGGGATATAGACTGTGGTGTCCTATTAGCAAAAAAATCGTTATGAGTAGGCATGTGACTTTTGATGAGAAGGCTATGTTGAAGGTGGAGCCTTCCTCATTGGATAACAATGAGAGGACATGTAAAGAATACCGGACACAAAGCAAGTCATTTGATGATTCTTTCCATAGACGTTCAAATGGTGTTTCCGATGACACCGTGATTGATGAGGATAATATTGATGTTGGTCCAGAGGATCAGACTCAAGGTGGAGCTCATTCTGAACCTAGGGATGTCAGACAAAGAAGAAAGCCTAAGTGGATTGATGAGTTTGTTGGATTGAGCATCGAAGACATTAACTTCGATGATATGGAAAAGTATGCTTTGAATATTGTCCATGATGAGCCCTGTGAATTTAAAGAAGCTATCGCATCAGTTAACAGTTCCAGCAGGTTAGTTGCTATGTAGGAGGAGATTGAATCATTGCAGAGAAATCATACTTGGGACTTGGTGCCTCTTCCCACCGATAAGAGAGCTATTGGATGCAAGTGGATCTATAGAGTGAAAGATGGTGAAAATGGTGATCTCAGATACAAGGCAAGATTAGTCGCAAAGGGGTATGTTTAGAAGAAGAGGATAGAGTATCATGATATCTTTGCTCCAGTGGTTAGGCATACTTCTATTCGTATTCTCTTGACATTCGTTACTCATTATGATATGGAATTAGAGCAACTAGAGGTCAAAACTGCATTCTTGCATGGTGATCTGGATGAGGAGATTTATTTAAAGCAGCCGGAAGGGTTCATTGATAGTAGCAGACCAGATCATGTTTGCAAACTCAACAAATCTCTATATAGACTGAAGCAGTCTCCTAGACTATGGTATAAGAGGTTTGATAAGTATGCTTTCACAAGGATACTCCAGAAGTTTCAAAGACCAGTATGTTTATTTTAGGAGATGTGATGGTGATATGATTTATTTGTTGTTATATGTTGATGATATGATGATTGCATCTCGGAGTATGACCAGAATTAAGGATTTGAAAGAGGAGCTCGGTAGAGAGTTTGACAGGAAGGATTTGGGAAAGGCATAAAGAATATTGGGTATGGAGATAAGCAGGGATATGAAGTGGAGAGAGTTAAGGCTCACTCAAGCGCAGTACGTCGAGAAGGTCCTCACTCTATTTGGAATGGAGAAAGCCAAACCGGTTAGCACTCCATTAGGCTCTCATTTTATGTTGTCAAAAGATTTATCTCCCTCAACAGAAGAAGACAAAAGGTATATGGCTGATATACCTTATTCTAGTGCTATTGGTAGTCTTATGTATGTGATGGTGTGCACAAGACCAGATTTGGCTCATGTAGTGAGTGTTGTGAGTCGATATATGTCTAACCCAGGCAAAGAGCATTGGCAAGCAGTGAAGTGGATTCTTAGATATCTTCGAGGCACTTCTTCGATGGGCTTATTATATGGTGGAGTGGACGGTGACATCTCTCTTAGAGGATATTGTGATTCTGATTATGTTGGAGATAGAGATGCTAGGAAGTTAGTGTCGAACCATGTTTTTACACTTGGCATAGGCTCGATTTCATGGAGATCAAAGTTGCAATCTATTGTAGCTTTGTTGACTACCGAAGCAGAGTTGATATCGATTGTGGAAGCAACAAAGGAAGGATTATACTTACTTCGGTTATTGGATGATCTTTTAATGGTGCAACGGATAGTAGAGCTATTTTCAGACAGTCAGAGTGCGATTCATCTTGTAAAGAATTAAACTTATAGTTCACGGACGAAGCACATTGATGTTAGAGGTTTCTTTCTTATGCTTGAGGAAAAACGAAGCAAGATCAAATTGTTGAAGGTGAGTACTTTGGATAATCCTTCAGATATGACGACAAAGTCACTTCCGAAGAACAAGTTTGAGCATTGCTCAAACTTGATCAGTTTGATTCCTGTTACTTGAGCGCCATGGTGCGCTAGACCCAACAACTTCTATGTTGATTGTTTGATGATAAGACATCTATATTTGAATCAAGGTGGAGTGTTGAATTTATGTGATTCAAATATTTTCCAAAGAATACAAGAAAATAATTAATTGATTCATTCAATCAATTGATTAGGCTATATATGGAAAGATAAAGAGGAAGGATATGTGTGATATCTTTTAGAGAAAGGAAACTAATTAATTGCTAATCAATTAATTAGTCAGATCTGTTATATGAAGATAGACAAGTTTATACATGGAGATTGATTTAAGCAATGGAAATTTTTGGAAACATAGATTTTCTGTCATTTTTGTGCATTGGAATCAAATCAAGTGACTTGAAAAGGTTGTCACATAATCTGGAAATTAATTTTCTTCATCTCCAAGCATCGTTCATTTTCATGCCTATTTAAATGAAGGAAGTTCATCTTCATATGAGAGTGTGAGAGAACATCCACCATTATCCTCTTTTTCGATAAACCCTAATTTTTGTAGTCAAATCTAATTAGGGGTTTTGAGCACAAACAAGTCTTTAGAAACATTGATTATTCAATTTGTAATTATAGTTTAGTCTCATCACTTTACTACCTATAATTTTGTAATCTCTCTCTTTTGTACTCTTCTTCTTCAGTAGAATAAAAGAAGTTGCTAGGTCTCCATGGACGTAGGATATTCATATCCGAACCACGTTAAATCTTTTGTGTCTCTTATTTCTACTATTGTGTCTGTGAGATTGCATAATTGATTTTTTAAGTTCCATTGATATCTAAATAGACAATACTAGATCCTGGTCAAATAATCCACTTCCACTCAAATTAAAATAAATTTCACACAGATTAAACATTTGAATTAGTGAAGGAAAAACTGACATTAACATGTAACATAACCTAGTTTGAGAAATCATATCAATACACTTTTACAGAGAAATGCGAAGGAAAAATAAATTCGTTTAGTTATAGTAATACGACACCCACTTTAGGAGGGAACATCTACTTCATAGATAAAACTCATAATATTCTAATGTTAATAATTAAACGGTTAACATCGGTACAAAGAGTGAGTCATAGAACAATGAATAACTAAAAGCAAGCGCAAAGCCAGGTTGCACCATAGCAATGTGAATAATCATTTCATATTGACACATCTTTTCAGTATTTTTACTACTATTACTATGAAGATAGTGATATTAATTTCCACTACTTAGTTTTAAGTCAGTAAAATTTTATTTTCCTGCCGTTTGAAAGCTGTAAAATAGAATTTTTTTAAACAAAAGCACATTCCAACTTAATATTGCAATCTCTGGAATTGTACCATTTTCAAAACAGCATTTGGTCCGCTACTCTTGTACATATGAAAACAACATAAAAAATGCAGAAAGAATCAAGCTTAGTAATGCATAAAAAATCGATTGATATAAACCAATATAAGTTAGGATTTTTACCTCAAATATGATATATGACTGGGTTGCTAAAGGTAGACTTTTGTCGAATCGAATCAGCGACGATAAACGAAGACTGCTTCACAAAATCAATAGGATGAAAGGAGGGATAATTGACCAACCAAAGGATGGCCTCGGAATATACGATTCCACGGTGGGGAAGGAGTGGCAATAGTTACCGTTGGCATGAGTAGAACCTGGTGAGAAGACCAAATCGCGATGCTCAAATCGTGCACAATGTGGACCGCCTCTTGGACAGTACCCCCAATTAAATTTAGGGTTAGGTACGAAACTAAATTTGACAGCAAGGGAAAAAAGAAAAAAGGGCATCATGACTTTTGAGCTTAACATTCGCAGAAAAATGTTAGATGGCATGTGCATCCTTGAAATGGCACTCGGTAATAATAATATAATAGTATAGATTTGTTTGTTAAATTTAAAAAGTGAGATCTTGCTCATTTTGTATCCGTTTAACCTGGGATTTTTGCATTTAACTCACATTGATGAGTACAACACTATAGTATGAATAGTTGATAGTTTTAATGAAGTACAAATTTATGATTACGCTGTTTTAAAATAATGATCTAGTTAAATTACTTCATTGGTGTAATCTATTTGGTCAAATAAAAGTCTGTTTTGCTATTACAAATGGAAAGATTATTTTGGACATCTGTTTAGCAGAGTAAATCATCATTTTGCTACAATTGAACTAAATAGATCATCGATGACATTTGATTAGCAGAATAAATCCTCGTTTTGCTATTATATAAATTGAGACATTTATTTGTACACCAGTTAACTAAAATTGAAAATGTTATATGTTAGCTATTGATAGCTAATTATGGATTATATATATATATATATATGTTGGTTTATATAAATACCAGTGATATGACTTAGAAAGTTAAATGGAATTAAATGGTAGCTTATTTAAGTACCATTGTGGTCACTAAGCCTCTTTCCGAATTTGTGAAGTATGGAATTAAATTAACTTCAATTTTATAATAATTTGAGGTTAAGTGTATATAGTAATGTTCGAAAGTTAGTTAATTGATTATATACTAACATTTTAAAGTAAGTTATTTAATTATATTATTAAAGATGTTCAAAGTTATTTAGTTATATTATTAATATTGTTTAAACTATTTATTTATATCATTAATGTTGTTGGAAAAGATTTAGTTATATTATTTATGTTGTTTTAAGTTTGTTAATTGATTTAATTATGGGATAAATGAATTAGTTTATTTTATTAAACTATGTAAGTTAATTAATTAGTTTATATAATTAATGAATTAGTTATTTAATTAGTTGTCACAATCAAAACACCAAAATTCAAGGTTCTAACATTCTCACCCTTTTTGATGATGGCAACTATGTAAGTTTGTAAATATATAAAAGCATATTTACTCCCCCTGAATGAATACTCCTCGTATCAATCATATTCTCCCCATTTGTCATCGACAAAAAGGAATAAATAATTGATATGAGAATAGACATATAAGCACATAAATATCATAGACATCATATACATCAAGCACATATGAGTATATAGATATGATAAATAAATGGTCATCTTACTAGGAAGTCCAAACTACAACCAACACATAACATGTTTAAGAAATAATAGTAGTACAAGTTTTTGATGAAGTAAATAGCAATGAAAAGAAATGCGTATAGAAATCCTCACTATCTTATGCTTCTTCTTCTTCTTCTGAAGTTGTCCAGGAGAAAAGGGCTAGATTTTTAGGAACACCAGTCGATGTGGAGCCCGAACAGGAGACCTTTTCTAAAGATTTATTTAAAAAGCCTTTAATATAGTTTAGCTTTTTGTTCATTTTAGACACGTTCTTTTCAACATTTGCTAAACGTTGACCAGGTTTTCTTTTATTCTGCGATAATGTCACAAGAGCTTGCTTTAGAGGAACGCCAACATGAAGTTCTTGAATTTCGTTGTCGTCTTCTTCTTCTCATGGTGGGGAACTTTAGAGGAGGAAGAAGCGATATTCGTGTCACTCAGTTGAGGGATTCCTTGGTTTCGATTAGCGGTTGATTGTTGAAAGCTAATGATTTTTTGATGTTCGGGGAATTTAAGAAGACCCATTAGGCTTAGAGTCTTCGAGTTAAGCTCTCCGATGGTCATGAAATCTGAATTAGGCAATGGAACTCCAAAACTTTGTAGGAGCCGCATAATATAAGCTCCATAGGAATCCTCTTATAGCTTGTCTTGTGATTGACGGTGAGAAATTCATCTAATATAATCTTTCCCCAATTTACTCATTAAGATGAGTAAATAGCATATAGGTCTTGCAAATACCATTTGTAGACCTTTTCGTAGCTTCTGGTCCGGGGTTGTAACGATCGAATGAGCGCACGGTGGATGATTCGTGCCTTCGGATTTAAGGCATTAGATTTAAAAATGGTTAAATCGTCCGATAAAAAGAGATGTGATTCTTCATCACAATTATACATATCCACCTCAACATCATCAATATCCAACCCTTCGGATGGACATCTTAGTATATGGCCTAATCTTTGAAGAGGTAAATAAATCTTTACTCCACACACCAAGGTCCATATGCAATCATCTTTGTTTTGGGGATCTTGGTGGTCGAGATTCATATTTGCAAAGAAAAGCTTAATTAAAAGATGGTAGATTTTGGTTGGAATCATACCCAATGACCGAATCGAAGCCGTGAGCTTCGAATATTTCTCTAATTGCGTAGCCATTGAAGTTGGGGACCTTCATGAAAGCTCCTTCAAATAACTTTTAATTTCTCATGGTGTTAAATTTATTGACCGCCGTTTCATTATGTAACCAAGTGCGAATTTGGCTCTTGGATGGTCTAGCTATTGACTCACGAGCCCTTTTTGATCTTGGTTCCATTTGGTTGATGAATTTTGGGAAAAAATTGAAGATTTTGAGGAGGCTAGGGTTTTGTATTTGAGTTTATATAAAAATAGAGATTTTTTTGGTAAGGTAAGAATGAAGGTGTAGATAGGAGTTATGTAGAGTCTGAGTGAATAAGTGTGTTGGAGAATGTGCAGATCTGTCTTTAAAAATAGAAAACTGATGGGACAGTCGGCTGAAAGGATGATAACTGTCAGGTGGTATGCAGAGAATTTGAACCCGCAAGTTTATAATGAAAACTGCTCTAATTCATTCGGTTGGAGGGGAGTGGTCCATCGGCTGAATGCTGAGTTGTATTTTGAAGTTTTGAATATTCAATCGGCTATATTGAGAATCGGCCGGATGATGTGTAGAAAAGTTCAACTCGCAAAAATATTGTTCAATTTCGATACAATTCAGTCAGTTGTTTTGAGTTAGTCAGTCGGCTGAATTTTGAAAGAAATTTAAATATCAATGAACGTTCAGTCGGTTGAGTACCTATGGGCAGCCGGCTGAAACTTTTGTTTTGCCGAGGTCAGGCTTCATTTTAGTTTATTCTTAAATTAGTTATTTTACAAACTATATATATATATTTGAGCCTTATTCTCATGTTAAATATAGTTATAATTTTTATATCAATAAACATGTTACATATACATATTACAATATTGATGTTATAAATATAATAAAAAAATACATATATTAATTTCTCAAAGTCTTAGATTCATCCGAGCTTGGTTGAACTTTGGTGATGTCACGTAATGTATGTATAGGAGACCAAATATTACATCGAGCACCTTGTTCCTAAGAATTCGGAGGCACGTGAGGTCATTAAGGAGATGGATTGTGCACATTTTGGTTTGAAGACATTCCACAGAATTTAAGAGCTAATTATTCAAGGAAATTTAATCGTCTTCCATGGTGTTTTTTTCATAATACATTTCACGTTGTAATGCTAAAGTCTCACGTTGACAATGATGGATTTCGTCAATTTTTTCTTTGGTAGATGGTGAGCCGAAGTCTAAGTGTTTCTTAGCTCGCTTCCCATATGGTGTATATCCAGTATGATGATTCGAAGATGGAGTAATCTTCACTTGAATATGTACCGGAGTAGATTTGTTTGAAGAATCCATAGAAGGGGTGTTGAGGATGATCGATGAGAGATTGGAGCTTTCTTGAGACGACATTGTAAAGAAAAGTATATTCATTCTTAAAGTTTGTATATGAATTTAAGAAAATTCTGATCACGTATATATACTGAGTTGATCATCTATTCAAAGTTATTATTTTATGGTTAACATTCTTTAGAAAATTTTAGCCAAGAGGAAAATGTAAGGTTAAGAAATATAAAAGAATGTTAGCTGTATATAAAATAAAAGAAATGTATAGTCTTAAATCAAGTAACACAATAGAACATTAGAGAGACATGTAACTCCCTCCCATAAATGCGGAGTTCGAGTGCCATCATCTCCAACTTTTGTTCTATTAAAATTTTTTATGTATGTTTTATACTTTAATATCGAATTATAAATTATGTAACGACATAATTCTTAGTTCACGTCTTACTTTAAGAAAAATACTTTCATTTAAAGGTTTAGTAAATATATCTGCAACTTGATTTTCTGATGGTACAATATCCAGTGAAATATTACCTTTTTCTATATTGTCATGAAGAAAATGATGTCGAATATCAATATGTTTAGTTCTGTAGTGATTTATAGGATTTTTCGATAAATTTATAGCACTTGTATTATCACAATAAATTGTTGATTTAGATAGACTGATACCAAAATCTTGTAGTGTTTACTGCATGTATATTACTTGAGCACATGTCAAAGCAGCAGAAATATATTCTACTTCACAGTCGAAAGTGAAACATAATTTTATTTCTTACTAAACCAAAATATTAAAGATTTCCCAATGAAATGACAAGTACCACTTGTACTCTTTCGATCCTTTCGACATCCTCCAAAATTAGCATCACTATATTAACTAACTCAAAAGGACATTCTTTCGGGTAAAAAGGACCGTAGTCTTTAGTATTTCTTAAGTGGCACAAAATTCGATTCACTACCCGCAAAATGTGATTCTTTGGGATTTGCTTGAATTCATGCACGCAAGCATACACTAATTATTATATCTGGATGACTAGCTGTTAAATAAAGTAAGGATCCGATCATATTTCAACATAGTTTTTGGTCAACACTTTTGCCATTCTCATCTCGATCAAGATGTACCGTAGTGCTCGTAGGAGTTAGTTTAGTAGAAATATTTTCCATACCAAAACATTTTATAAGATTATTACAATATTTTTCTTGATTAACAAAAATTCCATTATTTAATTGTTTAATTTGTAATCCAAGAAAATATGAAAGTCTCCCATATGAGACATTTCAAATTCTCTTGTCAAAATATTTGAAAACTCTTGACACAATTTTTTGTTCTTAGAACCAAAAATGATGTCATCTACATAAATTTGTACTATTAAAATATCATTTTTATCTTGTTTTATAAACAAAGTTTGATCCACTTTACCAATTTTAAAACCAGAATTTATAAATAACTTTTAAGACGATCATATCAAGCACAAAGTGCTTATTTTAAACTGTTTAAAGCTTTCTTTAGTTTATAAACATAGTATTTCATGTGCAAATAAAGGTGGTTGTTCTACATATACATTTTCTTTGATTAAACCGTTTAGAAAAGCACTTTTACGTCCATTTGATATAGTTTAAAGTTATGAAAACAAGCAAAAGCTAATAAAATACCTATTGTTTCTAGTCGAGTTGTAGGAGCAAATGATTCCTCATAGTCTATTCCTTTTTCTTGATTGTAACCATGGACAACTAATCTAGCTTTGTTTCGAATAATATTTCCTTGCTCATCGGCTTTATTTTTGAAAACCCACTGTTAACCAGCCTTTTAGTAAGACCGACATAGGCGGATTTAACCCAACAGACTTCACAATTATTGCGGTGCAGAGTGATGATTGTGGGGTCCTGAATCAACTACAGATAATAACATGAAGCCAGGATTAAACATAGTTGGTAGAAAAATGATGCAGGGTGCTTGAAATATGAATATTGGCTTGGAGAAGGAAGGATCGACATAGGTTGGATCGGCATAACTTGAATCAGCAAAGTTTGGATCGGCATAACTTGGATCGGCATTGTTCATGGTGGATGGATCGGCCCTGATAGTAATCTAAAGGGTCGACATAGTAGAGTTTCATGATATGGATCGGTATGGCACACAATGGAAGGAATTGGATCGACACAATATCCTAGAGCATTAGGGATCGGTATAATGTCCTAAGTGCAATGGATCAGCATGCCCTAGAGAGGTCGGTATACTTTCGAGGCTACATCTAGAAGGATCGGCATATCTTCATAGAGAAGGAAGGATCGACATATCTTCATGGGGAAGGAAGGATCGACATATCTTCATGGGGAAGGAAGGATCGACATATCTTTATGGAAAAGGAAGGATCAACATGCTTCATTGAGGATGGACCAGCATAGTATATTGGAAGAAGATGGATCGGCCTAGCATCATGGAAAAGGAGGGATCAACATGAAGGACCCTCCAGAAATGACCGGCCTTGGATTGCATGATGGAAAAACGATCGGAGGAAAGTTGGCCGATCATTTTTAATTGACGAATTACATATGCCGATCATTATAGTGGGCCGAGAAGGCTTTGTAGCCGAAGTTTCATCTATAAATACAGCAGGCATCTCTTCAGATGGGGGATCTTCTTTATGCTTCTCTTCATCTTCTACTTAGGCTACACTCTACCATTGTTATTCTTGGATTTTGGATTATAACTTTAATCGAACTTTAGTATATAAAGAGGGTAATTCTGGACTAGACTTAGGCTGAAGTTAGCCGAACCACTATAAATCTTGTCACTTCTAATTGCTTTCATTTTTTTAATCTGATTATTCTTCATATTATATTCTCCACATTAGATACTACCTGTGATCTGTGATTGGATATTGGTGCTTTCGTACAACTAGGTGTTTGTGACCAATTCTGGCGTGAACGTTTTTGTACTTTCACTGAAAGGATTTGCACCCGCGGATTTGGAAGCTAGGATTTCAGATTTAGAAGCTTAGATCTTGGATCTAGAAAGCAATGGCTAGGCAATCAACAAGGAGATAGAGAACAGATAGGAGCCATAATGAAGGGAGTCAAGAGGCTTCCTCAGGAGCTAATCAAACCTCAATCTTCATTACCAGAGACAAGATGGAAACAATGGTAGATGTTGTACATGAAAGGATGCTGAAGAGACAGGAGGAAATGATGTAGAACCTACTCTGATAGATTGGACAAGCTAAAGCACAAAAGCAGGGAATACTAGATATATAAATCACGAAGTTGGAGTAGCAGGAGCTAAGGAAGTCCATAATTAGAACCAAGGAAACGAAGCAAACAGGATGAGGATGGAGTGGAACCGCCGGGAGCAGCCCCCGACCAACCAGGAACGATCGACGAAACTTTAGCCGAACGTTATGGAACGATCGGTGACGACTGTTTCACACTCGGGTGCATGCCCCCGGGTCACGTTAGCTCAATTCAAGGTAGGATACCAAATGATGCTGTGCAGTTTGGCGTTGACCAAAATATGGATGCTCATCCAGAAGAGCAGATTTCAGGATTCCCTTGTGGACTAGGGGTATAGGTTGGAGACAATGGACGAAGACTACCACTTGATGACAACAACAGGTTAGCGAAAATGAACAGATGGGCCATGAGAGGAGGATTGGGAAATAGAGATTTGGAAGATGTGAATAGGAGCCCTTGTGCTCCTAGGATTAGGCAAGTTAGGAATCGATCGAAATTCAAACTACCAATGCTTGAGACATATGATGGAAAAACAGATCCCGCTATTCATCTAACGAGATACATGAGGCACATGGAAGTACTTGGGGGCATTAGAGGAGGTCATGGCATGGTGTTTCCCTTTATATCTGATGGATATAACTGCGCTATGGTTCAGACAGTTGGAAAGTGGCTCTATTGGCACATGGACATAATTGATCGAAGGGTTTATAAGGCAATTTAGGGTTCACATCTCGAGACGCAAAAATATGATGAGTTTGGCAACACTGAAACAAAGGACCGAAGAGTCCTTGAGAAATTTCCTAACACGGTTTAATGCTACGGCAGTATCGGTAGATCATCCAGATCCATCCACAGTTTTAATGGCAGTTGTATCCGGAATTGCTAATGGCACGGAGTTTAAGGATTCACTAGCACGGGATCCACCTATGGATCTAGGGGAATTTTACCATGAAGCAGAAAGGTTCATGCGATAGGAAGACATAGGAGCAAACAAATCAGAGGTGAATGCTATGCAAAGTGGAGGATCATCGGAAGATGTAAACAAGAATGATAAAGGCAAACGGAATATGAATGACGGCAGTAATATGTCAAAAAGGCAATGGAGAGAACCGAAATTCTCTTCTTATAAGGATTTGACTGAACCTTTGGAAAGGATTTATTTGGATACTCGAGAATGCCTTCAGTATCGAAGGCCGGCGAAAAGGGAATCCTCCGAATACGAGCGAGCATCAGGAAAGAATTGCCTATACCATGAACTAGATGGGCAGAATACAAATGATTGCAGACGTTTGAAGGATATCATTGAGGAACACGTGAGGAATGGTCAGTTATAACAATATATAAGGAATCGAGCTGTGGCGGTGGAACATGAGCAGCCACTGCCCACCTCGAATGAAGATGGCACTGGATCAAAGCGTCATTGTCAACTTATCATTAATTGATTGGATATATGGCATGGAATAAGTAATAAACCCCATAGAAATACGGCTAAGTGACTTACACATTTATGGGATCGAGGACTGTCCCTAGGCATGCGCTGAGATGACATTGAACCGTAGTGCTCGAGTTTGTGAAATTTTATTTTTTCAGTTTACTACCAACTATGGTTTTTCTGATACTATGGCTATTTAGTTTTTTGGTTGTACGGACTTTTATTTTATATTTTACCGAGTGGACTTTGGAATGATTAAATCTTGATTAATGAAATAAATAACACAGGTCACGGTTATGGCCTCGACTAGAAAGACGGGGCAATAACCGCAAGTTAAGAGACCCTTCACTAGAGAGCGACAGGATGGACTCGTACATGGATAACTCCTCGATCGGAGAGTCGAGAACATAGTATGATACCTACGGATTAAGTCCTCGACTAGGACCGAGGCCGGAGTAGGATACTCTATGGATTAAGCCCTCGACCGGAGAGTCGAGGTCAGAGAACAGATAACAATAGATCGTCGACTATGGACTATGCCTGGCAAAGGGTAGGCCGCTTAGCCGGAGAGCGACAGGATCGACCTACTCAGGTTGTCGAGTGAGGATTATGCTCGGTAAGGACCCGGGGTGGTCCCGGATTTGGATAAAATGACTTGGAGAGGTCTACGGATTTGGATAAGGACCCGAAGCGGCCCAAATTTGGATAAAATGACCCGAAGGGGTCTACGGATTTGGATAAGGACCCAGAGCGGCCCAAATTTGGATAAAACGACTCGAAGAGGTCTAAGAATTTGGATCCCGGAGTGGTCCCGGATTTGGATAAAACGACCTGGAGAGGTCTACGGATTTGGGTTTGGACCCGAAGTAGTCCCAAATTTGGATAAAACGACCCGGAGAGGTCTATAGATTTGGATAAGGACCCAAAGAGGTCCCGGATTTGGATAAAATGACCCGAAGAGGTCAATGGATTTAGATTTGGACCCGGAGCGGTCCCGGATTTGGATAAAACGATCCGGAGAGATCGTTGATTTGGTTAATCGATTTGGGATGGATTTGGAATTGGATATCGACTCAGAACAGTCATGGATTTCTCTTTGAAGAGATCAAGGAACTAGATTGGCAGCGGATTGGATTTGGATTAGAAAATATGGCAATCAATTGATTTCGGACTTTGGATTTTTGATGTATGTTAATTCAAAACACGCCTTTCTATTGCAAGGAATGTTTCGGGGGGCAAAGTGTTAACCCGCCTTTTGGCAAGGCCGTACACAGGCGGATTTAACCAAATAGACTTCATAATTATCGAGGTGCAGAGTGATGATTGTGGGGTCCGGAAGTCAACTATGTATAATAACGTGATACTAGGATTAAGCATATTTGGTAGATAAACGCAGGGTGCTTGAAATATGAATATTGGTTTGGAGAAGGAAGGATCAGCATAGCTTGGTTCGGTAGAGCTTAGATCGACATAGCTCGGATCCGCAAATCTTGGATCGGCAAAGCTTGGATCGGCATAGCTTAGATCGACAGTGTTCACGGTGGATGGATCAGCCCTGATAGTAATCTAAGGGGCCGACATAGTAGAGTTTCATGATATAGATCAATATGGCACACACTGAAAGGAATTGGATTGGCACAATATTCTAGAGCATTAGGGATCAGCATAACGTCTGAAGTTCTATGGATGGGCATGCCCTAGAGGGGTTGGTATACTTTCCAGGCTATATCAGGAAGGATCGACATATCTTCATGGAGAAGGAAGGATCGACATATCTTCATAGGGAAGGAAGGATTGGCATATCTTCATCGGAAAGGAAGGATAGGCATGCTTCATTGATGATGGATCGGCATTGTATATTCTAAGAAGATGGATCGGCGTAGCATCGTGGAATAGGAGAGATCGGCATGAAGGACCCTCCAAAAACGATCGGCCTTGGATTGGATGAATGAAAAACGATCAGAGGAAAGTTGGTCGATCATTTTTATAGTTATCCGAACCACTATAAATCTTGTCTCTTTTACTTTCTTTTATTTTTAAATTTGTTTATTCTTTATATTATATTCTCCACATTCGATACTACCTGTGATCTGTGATTGAATATTGGTGCTTTCATACAACTGGGTGTTTGTGACCAATTTTGGTGTGAACACCCACTTTGTAACGATGACAGTTTGATCACTAGATCTAGGAACTTCATTTCATTCAAATTGATATAAATCTTCTCGCATAGCTATAATCCAGTAATCATTAGTTGAGGCTTCTTTAGCATTCTTGGGTTCAATGTTCGATAGGAAAGCTACATGACCCATTTGATTTAACTGATTTTGAGTTCTTACGTTACTATTTACTTCTACAATGACAATTTCAATTGGGTGATTTCTTAGAAGTCTTGGTTGAGTTCGAATGTAACGACCCACTATTTTGGACCATTCAAATCGACAATAATCCACACATGTCAGACTTGAATAATACAAAATAACAGATTGTAATAAAATTTGGAGCAAATAAAATCATTCACAGAATCACAGACACAGAAATATCAGAATAACTCGCAGCGGAATTTAAAAATACCATAGTGGTTCATGAAGCCACTAAATACATAGTCTAAAATCAAATACAAAATACATAGTCTGAAACCCAATATAGTTCTGAAACAAGTACAGTAGAAATCCCAAATACACAAGTCTCTAAAACAAAAGCTGAAATAAGACAACAGAAACTGAAATAGGAAGATAACTAGATAAGCAGAATCTCCAGTGATTCCGAGCTCCAGAAAGGTGAATCCAAAGCTGTGAATACTCAGGCTGACCCGAGCGTAAAATAAAACATAACACTCGAGTCAGGATATACATACTTATACAATGTAAACCAACTCAAATGAACTATAGTAAAGGTACAAGTAACTTAGAAGATGCTTGGGACCGCCCATCCTCTAAGGATCCGTTAAACTATCTACTATGTAGTAATATTCGCTATTATAATAATGTCTACATAAGTAAAGTATAATCATATCGGAAAATAGCGTTAAGGGGATGGAGAACCTTAACGCGGTCGGATCTTAAAATCATAATCGTACTAAAGCTCGATATGGTAGGTGACACGGCACAACTAGGCAATGCCAGGGTAGATATACCAATTACGCACACGGACTGATGGATACGCATAGCAGCCACTACCGTTCCACCTCGAACAACATTCCCAAATCGGAGGATGGCCATCTAGTCAAATCACAAGTAAGAGTATAATATCGAAGAAATGTGTCCGAGAAGAGGTGCTACCTCACTGGTCCGAGATCGCTCCTGTTTTAGCCACCTTATGCCAACTCACGGGAGTTGGGTCCACGTAACATACCTTAAGAACGTCGCCACCATCCTACTTCATTCTGGAATCTCCACCGCGTACACGGTTGTCAAAGTGGTTTTCGGTATCGACAGAGAGTATGTCCATATCCGATCCCGGTCTCTTTGCCAACCAATCGTTATTATAACCCGTGGTTATAGTTTTAAACAATTTATCAAAATAAACTTCGAATTAAACCATTTAAACACAAAGTCATTATTCCTTTAAATCAATATTATATTTTCAAAAATCTAACCCTTCGGAGTTCGCTTATTCACTTAAACAAAACATTAAAATTTTCAGCTTCCACGGCATTTAAAAGTGTGGCGGTAAGTTATATTCGAAAACCATTTTATTTCAACAAAACAACATTTAAAATTGTTATATCGGTTCAGTTTTAAACAAAATCATATTTCAGTCTACTGCAGTCCTTAACAAGTGCTACAGTAGCTTTTCATTAGTTCAAGTTCAATTTTAGTTTCTGCTACAACAGCACTTACCAAGTACTATCATAGCTTTTAGTTCATTTTAGTCTTTTGGTTCATTTGTAAAAACCACAACACTTAACAAGTGCTACAGATTCTACCTAGTTAAAACTTATAAAATCATACATTAAAAATGTTCATTTCAATCCTTTAACAAATTTTATTTCAAAGAAATTTTACAAGTTAAAACCAAACTTACCAATTTGCTTATTACATTCATTTCAACACTTAAACTTAAACTTCATTTTTCCACAAATTTAAAACTAAATTTCAATTTCAATTAAATTAACTTAAGTTTCCATCTTTCTTTTTTTTTTCTTTTCCAAAATTTAAAATTTTAAGTTTCGTTTTAAAATCAATATTCCTCCAATTATTTATATTCATCACATAGAAAAATCATTTCTATTTTAAATAAATCATTTAAAAATTCGGTTTAAATCAAATTAAATATTATTACAATTTTTAAATTATCTAAAAATATTCAGAAAATACAAAAAAAAATTAACCACGGGTCTATATAATATTTTCTAGCCTAATTCAAGTGATACGGATACTATATCATTTCAATCCGTAATTTACAAAGAAAAAATCCGGGTTTTATCATTTCAAACCCGCAATCCCAAGTAAATACAATTTGATTGAAAATCGCTCAGGCCTATCATTTCAGCCCATAACGACCTTCCCTTATTCTAAAGTCCGTTCGGGTATGTATCATTTCAACCCATAGTGATTCTATTCTACAGGGAACTTGCAGTGTGATTTAACAGAATAGAATAACAGTAAAATAAGAACAGATATAACAGATGATACGATATGCAGTTTTAACAATTAACATCAACTATAAATAAATCACAGGTAATTATAACATCATTTATTTATTTATTTATTTCTACACATTCAGTTGCGGTCGTTTCACAATTATATAAGTATGGATATTCGTGTGAGATTTACTCACCTCTACGGAGCTGGAGATTCGGAAAGAAAGAAGTACGATGTCAATCGAAAGCACGCGGATAGCACGATCAGTCGTTAGCGGATGCGCCAACTAGATTCAAACCAAAACACAGTAAATAATCAAATCTAAGATTGCACGAATAACGAATTTTAAATGAAACAACAACGAACGAGTAACAGGTTAGAATCGAAAGCAATAGCACTTACCACTTTGAAATACCGATTATAACTTTTAAATTCGCAAAGTGACAAAACAAGTTTTTTTTTTTTTTAAACAACCCAAAGTCAAAATATAATCTAAAATTCAAAACAACAAAAGAACAGAGGTGACACCTAACTTTCGTTCATTTTCAATTGGTAGGCTAACAGCTTCAACAACACTTGCTTTACTCCCTAGTTCAAAACAACTCAGTGGAATATATCCACATACCAAATACAAGGCACGATGATTAACAAGACTTCACAACTACAGGCTCGCTACAATCTCGGCAAGGGCTGGTGGAGGAGCTGGAGCCGTGGTCTCGGCTAGAGCATGTCAGTGACGTGGCGGCATAGGGTAGGAGTGTGGCTGCTGTTGGGTTGGTTCGCATGGCGGGCATGGGATGGTTTGGAGACGTGGGGATCTCGGCCTGGCGTGGGTGTCTAGGCGTGATGGATGGTCTGGGGTGGCGTTGGGCTGGGGTCGTGGTCGGTGACTGGTCGAGTATGACTGGTGGCGAATGGGTAGGCGTGGCCAGGCTTGGTCTGGTGGTGGTGGCAGTAGGGTCGGTCTGGGGTTTCGGTGAAGGAGTTGACGTTAGTTTTGGCAGCGGGTTGTGGTGGTTTCGGTCTGGATCAGTAGGAGGCGGTGGCAAGGTAGGCTGACGTGAGGTGTGGCATGGGGTCGTAGGGGATTGGCATGATGGTGGACTGAATGGTATGGGTTGGTCTCGTATGGGTAGGAGGCGGTGATAGCATGGAGTAGGCAATTTATAAAGTAAACAAAAACAGGGAACAGGCAAACATTGAAATACAAAATAAAAGAAAGGGAAGAGGATGCTGTCTTACCTTCCAGGGATGCTCACGAGAATTATGATGGAGGCGAAAGTGAATTTGCAGTATGGAAATATTTTTGAACGTGGAAAGATAGACAGCCTTTTACTTGATTTAAGGAGAGAAGGCAGTGAATAAAAGTTTGAAACGGCAGAGGAAATTAAATGCAATCAAAGTGGAACGAAAAATATGGAAGGCAAAGGAAGAAGTAATCTTCACGTGCACGGTTTTAGGCTAGATTTGAGCAAGATTTTTGAACGGCAAAACTTGCAATGTTAGCCCAAAGTAACATATAATTTAATTTATTTCTCCTTTTGAATAAATTTAAGAATGCTAACGGTTTCTTTTAAATAAATAGCGTATCATTTTTAAACCAAAATTTAAATTAGCTACTATCATCGTTAATAAAATTTGATTCTAATGTAAAGTTAAGAACGGACAAAACGTGACAAAATGTAACGTTTTAAAATTTTCTACAATTTATATTTAAATTAATATTTCAAAATGTTTTGTTTTTAATTAAAAATTTCGTTTAAAATTTATCGGGCTGTTACACTCTCCCCCACTCAAAGCTTTTTGTCCTCGAAAAGGAACGAAGAAGGAAAACAAAGAAAGATAAGATAGAATAGCAAAAGTACTTGAAATAAAAAATTCCGGATTCGAAGCACGAATGCTCTCCTCCGTCTCCCAGGTGCAATCCCGTTCATCAGTGCTCCACTGCACTTTGACCAGATTGACAGATTTTCTTCTTAGCTGCTTCGTACCTCGATCGACGATACGAAGTGGCTTCCTCTCAACAGTCAGATTTGGCTCAATATCCAAACTATCAAGGGCAGAAGGCTGAATAATAAGAGATGGATCATGCAGATAGCGATGAAGATGAGATACATCAAAGACGTTGTGTATTCCAGAAAATTTCTCGGGTAAATCCAGACGATAAGCAAGAGAACCAATTCTTTCCAAAATGCGGAAAGGACCAACGAATCTAGGAGATAGCTTTCCTCTACGACCAAAACGAATAACATTCCTTAAGGGAGAGACCTTAAGGAAAACCAAATCACCAACAACAAACTCTAAACTCCGTCTTTGACGATCGGCGTACTTCTTCTGTCTATCTTGAGCAATCCTCATCTTCCTCTTAATCTCTTCGACTCTCTCTGAAGCTTCCAAAACCATCTCAGGACCAAGAACCAACCGATTACCGGATTCAATCCAACAAGAAGGAGATCTACAAGGTCGTCCGTAAAGAGCAGAAAATGGAGAAGTCTCAATACTGGCCTGATAACTATTGTTATAATTGAATTCGACGAGATGGAGATGATCTTCCCAAGATCCTCCATAATCAAGCACACAAGCACGAAGAAGATCTTCTAAAATCTGATTCACCCTTTCCGTTTGACCGTCGGTCTGTGGATGGTAAGCAGTGCTCAGATTTAGATGAGTACCCAAAGAATCCTGAAAGGCTTTCCAAAACCTACTAGTAAAGATAGGATCATGATCGCAAACGATACTGAGAGGAACACCATGGAGACGAACAATCTCCCTCATGTAAATCTCAGATAAACTAGAAGCTGAACGGGTAGACTTGACCGGAATGAAATGAGCTGATTTGGTCAATCTATCCACAATAACCCAGATACTCTCGTTACCCTTCCTACTCCTCGGTAAACCATCAATGAAATCCATAGAAACTTGTTCCCACTTCCAATTGGGAATCTCAAGAGGCTGCAATAAACCAGGGGTCTTCTGATGATCTGCCTTGACTTGCTGACAAGTCGCACACCTATTGATGAAAATGGAAATATCTCGCTTCATACCTTTCCACCAATATAACTTCTTCATATCCTGATACATCTTGGTCACGCCTGGATGAATAGAAAGTCTGGACTGATGATTCTCCCGAAGTAACTCCTGTCTCAATCCATCAACATTCGGGACACAAATCCTATTATTAATCCTCAATACACCCTTATCGTCAATCTGAGCTCCATTACCATCAAGACTACTACCTCCCACTCTACTTCAAAAATTCTCCTTAATCAATCTAAGCATCTGATCCTCATCCTGTCTAGCCATAATACGATCCACAAGAGGCGAAGAAACAACAATCTGACACAACAAAGCTTTCTTCCTACTCAAAGCATCTGCCACTACATTTGCTTTTCCCGGTGTATAGTTGATGTCGAGGTCATAAGAAGCAAGGAACTCCAACCACCTAACTTGTCTCTGATTTAAATCTTTCTGAGAGAAAATATACCTCAAAGACTGATGATCAGTGAAAAGCTCGAACTTGGTACCCAACAGATGATGTCTCCAAAGCTTCAAAGCGAAAACAACTGCAAGCAACTCTAGATCATGGGCAGCATAATTTACTTCATGAGTCTTCAACTGTCTACTAGCATAAGCAATCACTCTACCATCCTGCATCAGAACAGCTCCCAAACCTTCTCGACAAGCATCAGTGTATACCGTTAATCCCTCATCTCCATTTGGAACGGTAAGAACAGGTGCGGAAGTAAGCTTGTCTTTTAACTCATTGAATGCGGCTTCACACTTACTACTCCAAATAAACTTAGCATTCTTCTGAGTTAAAGCAGTGAGAGGTGCAGCAATCCGAGCGAAATTCTCAATGAATCTCCGGTAATAACCGGCGAGGCCCAGAAAACTACGGATATCAGTAGGAGTCTTAGGAGTTTCCCAATCCTGTACAGAATAGGGAAAAAGAAGGATATAGGAAAGATAGAGTAAATTGAAATGAAGCAAATGAAGAGAAAGAAAGAAAAACTTACATTGATCGCACCGATCTTGACTGGATCAACTGAAACTCCATTACTAGAAACAATATGCCCAAGAAATCGGACTTCATCCTTCCAGAAATGGCATATGGAAAATTTAGCTTTTAACTGATGCTTTCGAAGAGTCTCAAGAACAGATTTCAAATGTGACTCATGTTCTTCTTCAGACTTAGAGAAAATGAGGATATCATCCACAAAGACTAGAACAAATTTATTAAGCACATCACGGAATACACGATTCATCAAGTCAACAAAGAAAGCGGGAGCATTAGTCAAACCAAAAGGCATGACTAACCATTCGAAGAATCCATTTTCAGTACGGAAAGCAGTCTTAGGAATACTTTCCTCAGCAACTCTGAGTTGGTGAAAACCTGTGGCCAGATCAAGCTGAGAGAAAACAGTAGCACCATAAAGCTGATCGAACATGTCATTGATGCGAGGCATTGGATATCTATTTTTCATAGTGAGTTTGTTCAACTCCCTATAATCAACACACATCCGAAGAGAACCATCGGACTTGGTGACGAAAACCACCGCGGCTCCCCATTCAGAAAAACTAGGTCTGATCAGACCCTTGGAAGATAGGTCTTCAATTTGTTTCCTTAACTCAACCTTCTCGCGGGGTGCCATTCTTCTAGGAGGAAGGACTATAGGTCGAGCTCCAGGAATGAGGTCGATGCGGAAATCAATTTCCCGCTTGGGAGGTAAAGCAGTAACTTCACCAAATACATCCGGGTAGTGATTAACTACACGGGTCGACTGAAGATCATCAATAGAAGCATCTAAAGAAAAGATAAAGCTACCAGCATAATCATGAGGCATACGACCCTGAATAAGTAAAGAATTTCCTCGATCATCCTTAAGAGAAACAATTCGGGATTTACACGAGATACGGGCATCGTGTCTATCAAGCCAATCACTTCCAAGCAGCAAATCAAAAGCATCGAAACCAAGGATATAGAAATCGCCACTAAAACTATGATCGGAATGGAGGAGTTTCACATGTTTACAAATCTTATTAAGATTTGCAGGACCACCAATAGGATTAGAAACACATAGAGGAACAGAAGCATACTCAGGGGAAAGGAGATGTTCAAACTTATTACACAGGTCATCAGAAATAAAACTATGTGAAGCACCAGTATCAAATAAAACACGAACTGGATGATGAAATAAAGTAAAGGTGCCTTGAAGAGTACCTTGACTATCGCTAGGAGCAGGAGTAGGTGCGGGAGCAGGTGATGAAGCAGATGTGACAGCAAATACGCCAGATGGCTTTCCCTTCTGATATAAAGGACAGTCCTTCCTAAAATGACCCGGCTGAAGACAGACATGACAAAGATCGTTCCTGGTAACCTGGGGTGGAGGAACAGCAGCACTGGACGGATTAGGGCAACTATTGGCATAGTGTCCCTTTTGGTCACATTTGAAGCAAGTAATGGAGGAAAGATCAATAGGGTGTCTCTGAGAAGGAGTAGATGCTGAAGATCCCAAGCCCGCATGTTTGATCCAATTCTTCTTCTGCTGGTGGAAGTTGGGCTTTCTCTTCTTGGAATTTGCAGAGGAAGATTGTGCGACATGAGTACCAGAAGTAGCAGGACCCTTGGAAGTAGGGTTCTCATAGCGGATAGCCATATCCATGAGCTCAGTAAATGTGCCATGAACATGTGAAATAAGACGATCGTAGAACTCTGGGCGAGCTCCAGAAATGAACTTCTCGTTCTTCTTTAGCTGAGTGTCGATAAGACCAGGACCGAATTTTGAAAGTTCATTGAACTTCCGTTCATACTCTGAGAAGGACATGGTACCCTGCTTGAGGTCCATGAATTCACGGTAAAGCTGAGATTTTCCTGCTTCGGGCATCCATTTTGCCACAAAAGCCTCCCTGAAAGAAGATACAAATCGAACTTAAGATAGATTCGAAAAGAAAGGAAATGGGGAAAAATTCAAGTTAACTCAAAGGATACCTGAACTGCTCCCACGAAAGATCACCTTCGTTAGTGTGAGTCGTAACAGACTCCCACCAATCTAGGGCTGACTCTTGCAGCTGCCATGCTGCTAACTGACGCTTCTGGGCATCAGTGATCTCTAAACCAGTAAAGATTCTTTCCAAACTTCTTAGCCATTGTTGGGCTTCGATGATACTTTCTGAACCGGTGAACTTAGTGCCACCGAGCTGAGAGAATTCTTTGCAGAGAACTGTAAACTTAACGGGTGCAACAGGTGGAGGAACTGGGGCAATACCACGACCCCTACCTCTAGCATTTCCACGATTCATCCTGGAAATATCAAGAATTAATTTAGGACAAGGTACAAAGAAGACCAAGATAAGTTAAGATAAAACACGATAAGGTCACTTGGGTGAATATCCTAATAACAAAATTCCTAACAAGGTAGATACGGAAAGAAGGAAGTTTAGAAAATTTCTTCTTAAAACAAGAAAACTTTATATCAAAATAATCTTTGAAAAATCATTTAAAATCATTTTATACTTTGAAAATACGTTCACTCACAAGGAAATGATTCTAAGTTTGATTTCACTCATTCTAGGGTATTTCTACCCTATCTCTAATGAGTTTTGCTCCATAGGCTAAGGTTTGCCTAAACCAAAGCTCCGATACCAAATGTAACGACCCACTATTTTGGACCATTCAAATCGACAATAATCCACACATGTCAGACTTGAATAATACAAAATAACAGATTGTAATAAAATTTGGAGCAAATAAAATCATTCACAGAATCACAGACACAGAAATATCAGAATAACTCGCAGCGGAATTTAAAAATACCATAGTGGTTCATGAAGCCACTAAATACATAGTCTAAAATCAAATACAAAATACATAGTCTGAAACCCAATATAGTTCTGAAACAAGTACAGTAGAAATCCCAAATACACAAGTCTCTAAAACAAAAGCTGAAATAAGACAACAGAAACTGAAATAGGAAGATAACTAGATAAGCAGAATCTCCAGTGATTCCGAGCTCCAGAAAGGTGAATCCAAAGCTGTGAATACTCAGGCTGACCCGAGCGTAAAATAAAACATAACACTCGAGTCAGGATATACATACTTATACAATGTAAACATACTCAAATGAACTATAGTAAAGGTACAAGTAACTTAGAAGATGCTTGGGACCGCCCATCCTCTAAGGATCCGTTAAACTATCTACTATGTAGTAATATTCGCTATTATAATAATGTCTACATAAGTAAAGTATAATCATATCGGAAAATAGCGTTAAGGGGATGGAGAACCTTAACGCGGTCGGATCTTAAAATCATAATCGTACTAAAGCTCGATATGGTAGGTGACACGGCACAACTAGGCAATGCCAGGGTAGATATACCAATTACGCACACGGACTGATGGATACGCATAGCAGCCACTACCGTTCCACCTCGAACAACATTCCCAAATCGGAGGATGGCCATCTAGTCAAATCACAAGTAAGAGTATAATATCGAAGAAATGTGTCCGAGAAGAGGTGCTACCTCACTGGTCCGAGATCGCTCCTGTTTTAGCCACCTTATGCCAACTCACGGGAGTTGGGTCCACGTAACATACCTTAAGAACGTCGCCACCATCCTACTTCATTCTGGAATCTCCACCGCGTACACGGTTGTCAAAGTGGTTTTCGGTATCGACAAAGAGTATGTCCATATCCGATCCCGGTCTCTTTGCCAACCAATCGTTATTATAACCCGTGGTTATAGTTTTAAACAATTTATCAAAATAAACTTCGAATTAAACCATTTAAACACAAAGTCATTATTCCTTAATCAATATTATATTTTCAAAAATCTAACCCTTCGGAGTTCGCTTATTCACTTAAACAAAACATTAAAATTTTCAGCTTCCACGGCATTTAAAAGTGTGGCGGTAAGTTATATTCGAAAACCATTTTATTTCAACAAAACAACATTTAAAATTGTTATATCGGTTCAGTTTTAAACAAAATCATATTTCAGTCTACTGCAGTCCTTAACAAGTGCTACAGTAGCTTTTCATTAGTTCAAGTTCAATTTTAGTTTCTGCTACAACAGCACTTACCAAGTACTATCATAGCTTTTAGTTCATTTTAGTCTTTTGGTTCATTTGTAAAAACCACAACACTTAACAAGTGCTACAGATTCTACCTAGTTAAAACTTATAAAATCATACATTAAAAATGTTCATTTCAATCCTTTAACAAATTTTATTTCAAAGAAATTTTACAAGTTAAAACCAAACTTACCAATTTGCTTATTACATTCATTTCAACACTTAAACTTAAACTTCATTTTTCCACAAATTTAAAACTAAATTTCAATTTCAATTAAATTAACTTAAGTTTCCATCTTTCTTTTTTTTTTCTTTTCCAAAATTTAAAATTTTAAGTTTCGTTTTAAAATCAATATTCCTCCATTTATTTATATTCATCACATAGAAAAATCATTTCTATTTTAAATAAATCATTTAAAAATTCGGTTTAAATCAAATTAAATATTATTACAATTTTTAAATTATCTAAAAATATTCAGAAAATACAAAAAAAATTTAACCACGGGTCTGTATAATATTTTCTAGCCTAATTCAAGTGATACGGATACTATATCATTTCAATCCGTAATTTACAAAGAAAAAATCCGGGTTTTATCATTTCAAACCCGCAATCCCAAGTAAATACAATTTGATTGAAAATCGCTCAGGCCTATCATTTCAGCCCATAACGACCTTCCCTTATTCTAAAGTCCGTTCGGGTATGTATCATTTCAACCCATAGTGATTCTATTCTACAGGGAACTTGCAGTGTGATTTAACAGAATAGAATAACAGTAAAATAAGAACAGATATAACAGATGATACGATATGCAGTTTTAACAATTAACATCAACTATAAATAAATCACAGGTAATTATAACATCATTTATTTATTTATTTATTTCTACACATTCAGTTGCGGTCGTTTCACAATTATATAAGTATGGATATTCGTGTGAGATTTACTCACCTCTACGGAGCTGGAGATTCGGAAAGAAAGAAGTACGATGTCAATCGAAAGCACGCGGATAGCACGATCAGTCGTTAGCGGATGCGCCAACTAGATTCAAACCAAAACACAGTAAATAATCAAATCTAAGATTGCACGAATAACGAATTTTAAATGAAACAACAACGAACGAGTAACAGGTTAGAATCGAAAGCAATAGCACTTACCACTTTGAAATACCGATTATAACTTTTAAATTCGCAAAGTGACAAAACAAGTTTTTTTTTTTTAAACAACCCAAAGTCAAAATAAAATCTAAAATTCAAAACAACAAAAGAACAGAGGTGACACCTAACTTTCGTTCATTTTCAATTGGTAGGCTAACAGCTTCAACAACACTTGCTTTACTCCCTAGTTCAAAACAACTCAGTGGAATATATCCACATACCAAATACAAGGCACGATGATTAACAAGACTTCACAACTACAGGCTCGCTACAATCTCGGCAAGGGCTGGTGGAGGAGCTGGAGCCGTGGTCTCGGCTAGAGCATGTCAGTGACGTGGCGGCATAGGGTAGGAGTGTGGCTGGTGTTGGGTTGGTTCGCATGGCGGGCACGGGATGGTTTGGAGACGTGGGGATCTCGGCCTGGCGTGGGTGTCTAGGCGTGATGGATGGTCTGGGGTGGCGTTGGGCTGGGGTCGTGGTCGGTGACTGGTCGAGTATGACTGGTGGCGAATGGGTAGGCGTGGCCAGGCTTGGTCTGGTGGTGGTGGCAGTAGGGTCGGTCTGGGGTTTCGGTGAAGGAGTTGACGTTAGTTTTGGCAGCGGGTTGTGGTGGTTTCGGTCTGGATCAGTAGGAGGCGGTGGCAAGGTAAGCTGACGTGAGGTGTGGCATGGGGTCGTAGGGGATTGGCGTGATGGTGGACTGAATGGTATGGGTTGGTCTCGTATGGGTAGGAGGCGGTGATAGCATGGAGTAGGCAATTTATAAAGTAAACAAAAACAGGGAACAGGCAAACATTGAAATACAAAATAAAAGAAAGGGAAGAGGATGCTGTCTTACCTTCCAGGGATGCTCACGAGAATTATGATGGAGGCGAAAGTGAATTTGCAGTATGGAAATATTTTTGAACGTGGAAAGATAGACAGCCTTTTACTTGATTTAAGGAGAGAAGGCAGTGAATAAAAGTTTGAAACGGCAGAGGAAATTAAATGCAATCAAAGTGGAACGAAAAATATGGAAGGCAAAGGAAGAAGTAATCTTCACGTGCACGGTTTTAGGCTAGATTTGAGCAAGATTTTTGAACGGCAAAACTTGCAATGTTAGCCCAAAGTAACATATAATTTAATTTATTTCTCCTTTTGAATAAATTTAAGAATGCTAACGGTTTCTTTTAAATAAATAGCGTATCATTTTTAAACCAAAATTTAAATTAGCTACTATCATCGTTAATAAAATTTGATTCTAATGTAAAGTTAAGAACGGACAAAACGTGACGAAATGTAACGTTTTAAATTTTCGTTTTATACGAATTTCTACAATTTATATTTAAATTAATATTTCAAAATGTTTTGTTTTTAATTAAAAATTTCGTTTAAAATTTATCGGGCTGTTACATCGAATTTCATTTTCATTTGGTAAATTGTTGTTTTCAATTTCAACATTATTTTCAGTATTCTCAATATCATCTTCTGTGATATTTGATTTAGGGATTATTTCTTCATCTTCATTTTTATGATTAAATTTGAAATTTTCATCGAATGACGCCGAATGACACATGAAGTGTTTCTTCGATTATTTTAGTTCTTTTATTATAAATTATATATGCTTTGCTTTGTTCTGATATCCATTGAATATTCTTTCATCGGATTTTGGATCAAATTTACCAAGTTTGTCTTTTGTATTTAATAGAAAACATTTTGAACCAAAAACTTTAAAATATGATATATTAGGTTTTCTTCCATTAAAAGGTTCATATGGGGTATGTTTTGTTAATGGTCTAATGGAGACTCGATTTAAAACATAACAAGCAATTGCTACAGCTTTGGCTCAAAAATGTTTGGGTAAAGTGTTTCCATTTAATAAAGTTCTAACGCGTTCTTGAAGTATTCTTATTTTCCTTTCTACAACTCCTTTTTGTTGTGGAGTTCTAGGAAATGAAAAATTGTGAATAATTCCTTTCTTTTTACAATATTTTTCAAAAATATCATTACCGAATTCGCCACCGTGATCGCTTCGAATGTTTTAATTTTTATATTCTTAATATTTTGAATTCTCTTAGCGAAGATTTTAAAATTTTCAAAAGTATCACTTCTGTTTTTCAATATTGTCCAGATGTATCTTGAAAAATCATCCACAATTACAGAAACATTTCTATTATGATTTATAGATTGTACTTGAGTTGGTCCAGAAAGATCTAAATGTAACAACTCAAGTGGTTGTAATGTAGAAATTATTTTCTTTGATTTAAAAGAAGATTTGGTTAATTTTCCTAAATGACAAGAAACACAAATACTATTTACTTTAAAATTCATTTTGGGTAAAACTTTTATTAAATTAGTTTTAGATAATTTGCTTATTGATTTGAAGTTTATATGACAAAATCTTTTGTGCCATAACCAAGGATCATTTTCTTTGGCTACTAGTCACATATTTGTGTTATGATTAACTTTCATATTTAATATGTATATATTTTGTTCTCTAGTTCCTTCAAAGATTAGATTCTTCTTTTGATCAAATATATTACATTTATTTTCAGAAAAAGATATATTAAAACCTTTATTGCATAGTTGACTTGTACTAAGCAAATTATGTTTTAAATTTTTAACTAGTAAAACATTTGTAATTAGAGGTAAGTTAGATTTACCGTCATTGCTCACATCTCCTTTGCCGATGATACAACCTTTGGAATTGTCTCCAAATGTGATGGACCCTCCATCTGAATAGATAATGTTAGTCAGCATATTTTTGTTTCATGTCATATGTTTTGAGCAACCACTATCAAGTATCCACTTTCCTCTTTGCTTATTTGGTACTTGCAAAAAATATAGTGATGGCATTGGTACCCACCTTTTATTAGGGTCCTAAGAGATAGATCTTAGGAAACCAAACCCAAGAGGGTTTAGAATTCCCTTTATAAGTAAAATTTTCATTTTTATGAACAGAATCTATAAAAGACTTAATATAATTATTTCTGATCGAATTATGATTAATTTTTGGTACCCAAATCTTTATAGTATTTGTGTTGCAAATATCCTTCTTCTGAGTGAGAACCATCGGTTTTGCTTTTACGAAATTCTTATGTATATTGAAATTTTTATATGGTGAATTATTTCTCTTTGAACTAGATTTTGAGGAGTTTGTATGTCCTAACCTTTTCTTGTTAAAAGTATTTTGAGAATTATTAATAATCTTAGAAAGATTTTCTCTACCTTTATTAAAATTAGATACATTTTTAGTAATATTTTCTAACTTGGTTTTAAGACTAGTATTGTTTGAAAGTGCAAATAAGGATCGTAATATAAAAAATTTAACTACGTTATCTATAAGTGCAGAATATAAATATAAAATAAATAGTAAAGTAAATGACACCAGGGATTTTTATACTAGTTCAAACTTCCTGTTCTACATCCAGTCCAAAACTCCTTCTGGAATTTAACTATCAACCCTTTCTTAACTCGGAGGAGTAGGTATTACACCGTCCAAGCAACCGAACAGGATTTCTACCGCCTAGACAACTGAATAGGACTTTTACCGCTTGAGCAACCGAACAGGACTTCAACAATACAGAGAATTTTCCTGACTTATTATGTTCTCTTTTAATAGCACATATAATTCTTCAGAGTACACCATTATTATAATCTTCTCCTTTGTGGTATTCGGTGTAGTCCATGAAGATTGAAGTTAATTTAATCAAAAATGAGTTTGTTCTTGAATGTGCAATTGATTAGAACGAGTTTTGAAAGCAAATGGCAAAATATTTCAGACAATAAGTATGCGAATAGAATCAGAAATTAGGTAATTAAAAAAAACCTGAGATGAAGGCTATATATAGAGTTTAAGTAGTGCAATTCTTCATAAAGAGTTACAGTCAAAAGATACGGAAACAACTCTTGAATCAAGGGTTGTTTCTATTCGTTGAATGGAAGTGACCATTCAGAAAATAGTCGTTATGCATTTTCAGTCGTCCGGGGAAACGATTTCAGTCTACTAAATATTTAAAAAAAATTCAATTAAAAGTTCCATGACCCATAATTTGGTCGGCTGGATAAGGTGGTTCAGTCGATTTAACCTTCAAGTGCACTGTGCACGTTCACGAGTATTCAGTCGACTGAACCTCCCTGTTCAGTGTGCTGAATTTTATATTTCTGCCATAAAGGTTCTTATGAAAATTATTTTGTACGTGGAACTTGAAGTAAATGAAGTACTTTGAGTGTATATGATTTGAAAATAATTTAAAATTCTTATGTGTGTGCATATGCCATCTAGGAGAGATTTTAACAATAATCAACTACTAGACTAGACTATAGACAAACAATTAATAATTTTGAAACTTCTCTCTGAATTCTTGGTCTGCACTCTATTGTTGAGTAGAATTGCATCCTCTCCTACAAATATGGTTAGTTCACATACTATTTACTTATAAATTTTCATGATCAAAACATCAAAATACAAGGTTCTAACATTCTCCCCCATTTGATGATGGCAACTATGTAAGTCTAATTTTTTTATAAAAATGATTGTCACTCCCTCTGAATAAATATTCTATCTAATTACCAGATGAACAATTATATTTCTCCCCCTTTGTCATCGACAAAAGGAATATGTAGATAGCATGATAAGTGTGTGTGTGTGTGTATGAGCACAGATATACATGCATAAATAAACAACAATAACAACATTATAGATAAACATGTTTCAAAAATAACAACATCATAGGGAAAATAATCAAAGTCACAGAGAACATCTTACAATATGCAACATTGTCATTAAAAGAAATAAAAATAAGCATAAGTTAAAAAATCTAAACCTCCTCACTCTTAGATTCTTCCCCTTCTTCTTCTGCTTCGGACGTAGACTATGTGAAGGGAGCGGGATTCTCGATAATACTTGTAGAAATATAGCCGGTACATGAAATCTTCTCCCGTATCTTGTTCAAGAAGCCTTTGATGGAATCAAGCTACTTATTGGTCCTGATGACATTCTTTCGGCGGTGACCAATCGTCATCCGAGCTTGCTTGGGTTTCGGGAGAGAGTAACAAGAGCTTGCTTAAGATTGAATTCGCCATGAAGCTCTTGTATTTTATCGTCGTCTTCTTCTTCGTACATTTGACGGGAAGGTTGTGTGAAGGAAGAGGCAATGTGCATATCTCGGGGTTGTGGAATCCCTTGGTCTCGATTGGTCGCCCATTGTTGGAAACTTATGGTTTCTTGAGCTTGGGGGAGTTCGAAAAAATTCATAAGACTTAAAGTTTTAGAATTTAGTCCGCCAACAGTAATGAAGTCGGCATCGGTAAGGTGACTCCAAAATTCATAAGAATGCGCATTATATAAGCTCCGTAAAAATGGTCATATAACTCCGCTTATTATTGACGGTGAGGAATTTGTCAAATATAACTCTAGCCCAATTTACTTTTTGGGAAGAGTAAATGGCATAAAGAGCTTGAAAATCTCTCTTATAAACCTTCTCGTAACTCCCGATACGAGGTTGAAGAGATAGGATAAGAGCACGATGTAAAATATGCGCCTTTGGTCGCAAGGCAACGGATTTTGTAACAACCCAGATTTCCCGTCATTTGATTTTGAATATTTAAATGATTTTAAATATTGGATTTAGGATATAATTTTTTTTGTATATGAAGATTTTTTGTTGGAATTATAAATTGGATTTAAATTTCAAATATAACGATATATCGTAATACGAAAATGGTGAATAACTAAAATTGAGTTGAATATGAATCGAAACAATTTCTAATGTTGATATAAATTCTTTTTGAATAAGAATTGAGTTATTAAGTTTTTAAAACTGGAATTTCAAGTGTTTTCGCAAAATTTTGAAATCGTCGATTTAATCGAAGCATTAAAATAGCAATCTGGGGCACAGTCTCGGAATTCGACGAAATCCGTTCCGTTGGATCCATAACAGTGTACTATTATTGGGTTTCAAATTTCGTAGCGTTTGGAGTTGCCGTTTGATCGTACAGGATAGAAACGCGTTGAAATTAATATTGGAAATTTAATATTTTAAATTGGGTTCAAAAAGCTGTCTTCAACACACGCTCTGTAACAACCCGCATATCTATCGATTTTATATTTAAATATTTTATTTAAATATTTTATCGTTAGTCGGATGTTAGTCCGAAAAGCTATTTTTTGCATACGGTCAAATTAGGACTCGAGACCACTTCCATTGAGTTCAAAATGACGTTTGCGATCTTTTTGAGTGTAAACTTCGATATGTTTGGAGATAGTGAAATTTTCGACACTTTTTCCCGCCTTTGACTTTCGTTTGGACTGCACCCCTTTAGTTCAGCCCAACCATCTTCCTCACTCTATCAAAACACTTCAAGCTTTGTCAAAAATGGTGGTGGGAAGTGGAAATTAAAACTCCAAACACAAATTCTATTGCAAATCCGAGATTCAACATCAAATTCACGTGAAGACCATTGATTCAAGCTTGTTGGTGTTCTTGCTTTGCTCTCTAATCTCCATCTTCATCAAATTCCATGAAAAGGTGAGATTTTTGATCTCACATCTTGCCTATATCTATCTTGGACTGTTGAGAATGATCCTCTATTGCATTTGTATGAATATCTGCATTTGGTTTGCATTGGATTGGCGAAAAACTATAAATTTTGGCGTTTTGGTGAGCTTCTGGCCTTAAGTCGTTTCTGGCCATTGCTAAGTCGTCCACGAGTTAAGCCTAAGTCGTATGTCGTTCGCGTTGAAAAGTCACACGGAGCATATGTCGTTCCAGGCCTTAAGTCGTTCACGAGTTAAAGTGCTAAGTCGTTCACGAGTTAAAGGCTTGAGTCGTTCACGAGTTACTGGCTTGAGTCGTTCGCGAGTTAAAGTGTTGAGTCGTTCACGAGTTACTGGCTTGAGTCGTTCGCGAGTTAAAGTGTTGAGTCGTTCACGAGTTACTGGCTTGAGTCGTTCGCGAGTTAAAGTGTTGAGTCGTTCACGAGTTACTGGCTTGAGTCCTTCGCGAGTTAAAGTGCTAAGTCGTTCACGAGTTGTGCTAAGTCGTCCACGAGTTAAGACTTAGGTCGTAAGACTTTTCTGTTTCTTAGGTCGTAAGACCGTAGGTCGTGCACTTTTAGGTCGCGACCAACCTTATGTCGCGAACCTCTTTAGGTCGTATGACCCTAATTTTTCTTAGGTCGTTGGACTTTTTTTTAACCCGTTAGGTCGTAGACCCTTAAACTGTTAAGTCCCTCGTCACCTTAGGTCGTAGCTCGTAAGTCGCTCGACCCTGCTAAGCCTTTAGGTCGCGTATCCTTAGGTCGCCAGTTTTAGGTCGCTGGTTCGTATGGCTCTTAAGTCGTAAGTCGTTCGCGAGTTAGTACTTGGTCGTTTGACCTATTTTCCCCTAGGTCGTTCGACCTGTTCTTCTGCTAGGTCGCGTGGCATTCTTCCCTTAGGTCGTTTGGCTTCTCGAGACCGCTTGCCTTCACTAGGTCGAACCCCGTATTACTCTGCGTAGGCAATCTCTTCTGAAAAACATTTATCAGAATTTCTACTTTGATGGTTTTGGGATTGACTTCTTTGGACTTTACTCACGTCTTCGAACGTGAATTGATTTGTTTCTACAATCGTTTTATGACTTGTCACTTTAAAGATATATGAAGGTTTCAATACTAATAGTAAATATCAAAACTCTTTCATCAAAGCGATTTCAACACTATTTTAAATATCACAAGTTCGTTTTCTCAAACCGATTTTCAATCTACTAGTATATACAAGCCTTTACTTCACTCGAATGAGAAATCGACTTAAACGACTTAGTAAAACGGGTGGTATGAAATGCTTGCATTCACTTCGTCGGTTAGCTCTTGGACTTGTTCGATTGAACCCTTTTTGTGACAATTTCCTAGTGAAGATTTACAGCTTGTTCGTAAATATTTAAGTTAAGCAAGTGGTTATGGGACATGAAGCTAAACTCATATATTTACTAGCTTGGTGTGATTGACACTTCCTTATGATCATGACGATCATTTTTGTGATTTAGACTAGCGATTGAGCGATGTCTCTTTGTCTACGTGGGAGACTATACCCCGATTATGTGATGTTTCGCCATCACATATCTAGGGTAGCACCCTACGGTCTTCGGGCCATTCCTGTGTGAAAATTTAATGGATAGCTTCCATGAGATAGCTTCTCGTCATGTGTTTACGCGTAGGTGAGTTTTCATGCTCCCATTCATGTGTTAGGCCTCCCCCCTTTTTATGTGTTTTCTGGATTTCTGATGATGATTTCTGGAATTTTGTGCTTCACCAATTTTCATGATTTTCATTGATATGATATCAGTTTTTGTGCATTGGTGAATTCATGTGTTATTGACTTGTTATGAATACAAGTTTAGGGTATGATACCCTACCTTATCTTTGTGAAGATTCTTGTGATATTGATTAATCTTTTGTTGATTATCATTTACATACTTATAGTAGTATGTCGTTATGGTTATTTCATGTTCATGTCATGCCTTTTTCTTTATACCATATCATCTGATATTTATAGCTAGACTGATCCGTTTATTATTTTCTTATAAATAATACTCGGGTCAGACCGAGATGTTACAGGTGCTTCTGCTTGACTTCTCTTCAGGATATTTCTAACTTTTGGCTAACTACATAGATTAGTAGTTTTTGGATGTACACCTTTGAGATATAGACTCTATGTTGTGTACTTATTCTTTTGTATAGCACGTGATGCTATTCTTTTGTATTATCGTGGATCTTTCTGACCACTACTCTGATGTACACTTTCATGTGTTATATATTTATTCATATCTTCTTCCGCCTTTGTGATATGGATGTCTGTGACTGATTTATGTTATGATTATTTCTATGTTTGTTTCCGAAGATTATATATAGCCACCGTGTGATAGCTTTGTGTTTGTATCGGTATGTCGGATTTCCTCCTTAAAAGATATGCATTCTATTCTATCTGACGTATCGCTGCTCGCACAAAGAAGTTACATGGATGGTCGCTCCTCCACAGCCTTATCCTCCGTGCTAATTGACAGCACTACATCGTAGTGTTCTTGGTTAGCGTGGGTATAGAGGTGGGGCGTCACACGCTCGAATTAGGTCTTGAAACTTGTTCCATTGTGTTCGAAATAGGGTTATAACATTAGGAACGCCAAGCGACACGCCTCGATAGGGAATTTAGAATTTTAGTTACCGAAAACGAGATATTTTAAATAAAATATATATAGGGTCAAGTCATGAGTCACCCTAGCCTAAACCACCACCCTACTTAGCCTAACCTATCATGTACCAAAGCTGCCATCTCCATTCGTTTAAATCACGTCTCCTCCTTTTAATATCAGGAACGAAAGAAGAAGAAAAAATAAAGAAATCAAAATTGAAAAAAATAAAAATCGAATGAAATGAACGCTAATCGGCGAGCTATGGCAATGGGTGATGCTCGTGTATGTTTTATTGGGTGCGATCGATCTTTAAGGGGGTGGGTTCGATAGTTTTATATGGAACGAGGGCTGGGTTAAGCGGCCAATTTAGGTGGAGATAGGTGACTTAGAGATGGGATTCGGGTTTGTGAGGAGGGGCACCACCTTGGTGCGATTTCTGGTGGAGTGCGGCTCGCCGTTGGGGGGGTGACTATTGGTACGGATAAGATGGAGTGGTGACGTCACATTTGGTTTCGGGGGTCGAGCGGTTAGGCGAACGGTGCTAGGAGAGGGAGAGGAGGAGGTCGATCTATCGACAATACTCGGTGAGTCTCTGGTGGGTGATGGAGGGTGCTCAGGTGCACGTGTGCACCTGTGTGTGATGGTAGGGGACGTATTTGGGAAGAAGGAGAAGAGAGATTAAAATGTGACTGAGATTAGGTATATTACTAATGATGTAATTAGAAATAAATTATTATTTAAAAACCAAATTCTCATAATTGAAATAACTCGCTCATTCTAGGTCGGATTCGAATGCAACTTTTTGTGTTGCGTTCGTAATAACGTTGGCTATGCATAGGAATTGGTTTGGAGAATTTTGGAGTTAGCTAGGATTTTAGATTAAATTGAACGTCAGTTCAATTTAATTTAAAATTAGAACGGATCGAAAATAAAGATCAAGGTGAGTAAATATCACTCATTTTGGATTACTGGGTTTAATTTATAATGTAAAAAATATATTTATTGGCTGTTTGGATGAATTTATAAATTATTATCGGTTGGATTTTATATTCTATATAGTAGTATATATATTAGTAGTTGGTTATATTTCCCGCCAATTGGAGCGGATGAGACACTATGCGCCCCGCATAATATTGGATGACCCTATATTACCGTGATATTCCGCCTCAAAGCGGAATTGGTATTTTATGTTATATAACATCTATGGTTGTAGGGAAACAGGTTGGAGGGATACAACTGGATTTCTCAAATATATTGATTGTTTTTCATAATATTGATGTGTTTGAATAATCTGTTATGGATTATTGTGTGATTTGATTTATTGGATGTTATAGTAGTACTGGCCCTATTTTGGTATTTTAAACACCATAAAGAATATTTTTGAATTTTAAAAAGAAATTCAAAAGGGAATTTGTGAAAATATATATTTATATTGATTTGGAATATTAATAAGAAATGAATGTGGATTAAATAAAATAAAAAGATTTGATTTGGAATTCAATTAACTATTTTGCAAAGTTTTTTCAAATAAACATTTTTGAAATTAATTTATACGAGGAATTTGGAACAATATATTTTAATGATATTTCAAAAAATTTAAATGGAAGTAGAAATCAAGTTTTTGAATGGATTTGAAATAAAAATTGGTTTTATTAGAAATAAATTTCTAAATGGAATTTTAAATAGAAATCGATTTGAAAATGAGATTTGTTTAATATGAATCTATTATTAACAAAGAAAAAATCGAAAATGAGTTTTTAAATTTATAAATGACGTTTATAAATAAGGGAAAATGATATCAGTTGATAAATTGGGAATATAAATTCACAGTGTGAATTTATATCGAGATATGGAAATGAGATTTGGGAAAAATAGTGGATTCTATTTTTGAAATGTGAGGATGGTTGGGGAATCAGAATGAAATTGATGTGTTATGAATCGAGAGGGATTTACAAATTGAAATTGGTTATTGGAATTTTAAAAATATATTTTTATCAAGAAGTTAAGTTTATTTTAAAAGGATAATTTTATTTATTCAAACTATGTAATTTAAAGCTGATTTGGAATAAAATACTTCGGAAAGTGGATTTTTCAAATATTTAATATTAATTGAAATAAATTATAATTTTTATAATAAGCTTTGTGATGCGATTAGTTTTATTTTAAAATAAATGAATTGGAAATGAGTTGTCGATGTTTATTTAAAATGTTTTAATATTTAAAATAATTACTTAACATGTTTTAAAAATAAATTATTATTCTTTAAAATACTTATCATACATATAAAGTTTTGAAATGATTGTAATTTATTTATAAATCCTCTCGAAATTTGTAAACGGGGTTTATTTAACGGATATGAATGTTTATAAGAGAAATCTTGTAATGGAATTCTGGGAACTTAAGGAAATTCCCAAAGTGTAAATATAGAAACTTTGAAAATGAATTAGAATTCATAAAAGAAGTTAGAAATAGGTAGCTGGAATTATAGACAAGTATAATCAATTTTGGAAATTTTAAAGAAAATTAATTTATGAATTCCAGAAACTTATAGAATCCGTTATAAATAAGTTAAGGAATTTACGAATTAATGGTAAAGGATTTTGGAGAAGTATGAAATAAATGGAATATTTCCTTAGTATTGGAAATAAAATGATTTCGGGAAAATATAGTTATTAATATTTCCTAAGTATTGAACTGGAAGAATTTGAAATGTTTTAACTATGAGATTATTATTATAGAAATATTTTTCAAAGTGTTGAATTATAAATGGGATTGAAAAAAAAATATTTCTAAGTGCTGATATGGACTGAAATATCCTGTTATGGATTTAAGTATATGAAATCGTTTTCAATTATTGAAAAATTGAAAGAGATTTGAATATATACCCTGTAATAATATTTTGAAATAAATGTTTGAAGGTATATAATATGGGCCTAGTGACTGTTTAGGTGTGTAATTTGATAGTTAAATAACCGACTATCAAATCTGGCCAAATTCGTTAATCGTTTCGAAGAGACCAGAACTGGGATTAATTATCCGAAAACCACTTCGAACCGGTTTGTGCTCTATGAATTGTGATATCTCAAAGATAATGGAGATAGTGATCTTAAAGGAGATTCGGTTTGTTCTGACCTAGAACAACTTGTATGGATGAATGTTATCATTGCATCGTTGCTTGGAAGACAGTGTTAGCATTCCAAGTGTGAATGCTATTCTAAAGGTAAAACGTATCCTCAAGCCTCATCAACCGGGAATGACTAAAACATGGGAGATGCAGCAAGGCTAAGTGGGTCGCACCCAAGTAGGGTATGTTATCACTTTCCTAGATACCCTCGGATATATTATAATTATGGATATTGTTATGCATAAAAAAGGGCGCTCGATTAGAGTGGGAACACCCGAGGTGATAACATATTCGGTACTATCCAGTAAGGGGTAGGCCGGTCTTGTGTTGGCAGGGATCGTTAGGTACGATCTCGGAACATTTTCAAGTGATGTACTGTGGCGGGCGGTATCCTTGTCATTGTATGGAATCCAATATCCACTACGAACCTGTACAGTTTTGATTGTATCCAACTATGTTGAATTGTGAGATGCAAGCATTTCATCTATTTTATAGTTTATTTTCTATAGACACTATTATAATATAAGATGATTTTGATATAAAATGTTTTGGTTATCGTAAGGTAAAAACCCGCCGTGTTTATATGTGACGTGGTCTTACGAGATACATTTGTTTTCAAAGGGTTTTGATAATAGTAATAATTCAAATTGAGTGTGTTTTCTCACGTTGGTTTTCCAGACTGACTCGGGTGTTATTTTATTATAATGCTCGGGTCAGACCGAGTATTACAGATACATGTTAGGATGTTATGGAGCTCAAGAGGCGAGCTGGAGGATTCTCAGGCATATTATATGTACTTGGTTATTTCCGCTGTGTGAGCCATGCTGTGTATTTAGTACTTGTGAGGACAAGTTATTATAACTATCCATATTGATTATTGATTGTTGTACTTTGATGGTTGTATGTACATTAACAATTACAGTTTTCTTTTATATAAAGACCTGTATTTATATATTATATTTTGTTCCATTGCAATTGTGAGATTCTGTATTTTGTTTCTGTTCATCTTCTATCCTCTTCTTTCTCTTAGTTATTCGCCCTTTCGTACAATTTGAGTTGGATAAGTGTGGTTTATTGTCAACTCAAAGGGTATGGAATGGCGGGTCGCTACATGTGGTATCAAAGCGCAAGGTTAAGCGAGAACCTTGGCTTTGGTGGGGATTACTCATTAGAGATAGGGTCAGTAGTACCCTAGAATGAGTCAGAGTGTATTACAGATATGAGCGTGTATTGTTAGTGAATATAAATTGTTTTATATTGTGTTGACTTATCGGTTGAGTATTTATGAATTCTAGTCGGTACGGTCTGGACAACTATATCGATAGGGGTTTCTGAACTTGGAACAATTTAAATCTACATAGTATTGTTTTAAAGTGGGTAAATGAAATAATTTTACCCAAATTATATTTTGGCATAAAAGAAATAATTTTCTAAAATTATTATAGTATATTGATGTGCTTGGTTGTTATTATTATAATCAAAACAAGATTATAAATTGGAATGGTCATATATAACCAAATTGAAATTGTATAAGAATGAATTATACACATGAGTTAGAATAAAAATGGATTCAAACCAGAGTTCGGAGATTTAAAATCCCGGAAAGTTCGAAAAATATTTTTCTGTAGTGTTGTGAAAATTAGAATAGTATTATTTTTGAAAATATTATTGAAATAAGAATGGTTTAAATGGATTTTGGAAGTGATAAAGCACTGAACTCACTTCGGTCGCTGGAAAATAATCCTGGTGATGACTATAGCATCATCAATATTCATTTTTGAGTTTCTAAGTGACGGGTTGCTACCATTATTATTTGTTTTGGACTTGTTTGGTAAACAAGTTTTGTTTTAAATATTCTAAAAGGAATTGATATGGATAAAAACTAGGTTTGGTTTTGAAAATAAAAAAAAGAGTGTGATTTGGTATATAAAGGGATATATATATATATATACACATATATGATTTCAAAGTGATTTGCAATAAATACCGAGTGTTTGAATTCTAGAATTAAAATTTAACTTGAGTAAGTTTTGGGTTGAATGAATTGAGATTTAACTTAAGCTAAGTTAAATAAAATTGAATTAGAATTGAAATAATATCGAATTGAATTAAATATGAAATTTGAGTTGATATAATATCAATATTTAAGGTGAGTTATAAATGATTGTGTAACTATGAGTTATAAATTTTGAATGGAATCAACCCAAGAATAGAATTTATGAAAATGTGAAAAATAAGTTGTGTAACTTATAAATTGGAAAAAAATTGGAGCTTATGTTCTAAATGGAGCTCAACTTATATATATTTCGAAATCTTGTCGAATAAAATAGAAATGGAAAAGAAAACCAGGTTGAATGGTTAATTGGTTGTTTAAAAGAAATGAAAATCCTAATTTGGATTTAACTGGAAATGGACTTAAGTTTGAAGTAAAATGATATGAATGTTGAATAAAAGGTTATAATTAACCTTAGTGTTAATTTTATGAAACGATTTATTAATAAATTTACATGAAATGAACTAATAAATTAAATTTGTGAATGGAATTGGATTTGCTTGGAAATGAATTAAAGATGTGGATATGAACTCGAATATAAAAAGGAAATTCGACTTAAGCGTAAAATGAGTGAAAATGTGTTTGAAATATTGATTGATAAGAATTGAAATATGGACTTAAGTCGTAAGTGATAATAATAAGAAGGGGTGGTATAATTTTTTTTTACTAAAACTCAAGTAAAATTTTAAAGCAAACTTAAGCTTGTAAAGGAAATAAACATAAGTTGTTGTATAAAATGTTCATAAACTTAAGCAATATTTTATGAAACAATTAATTCATAAATTAACATGGCATGGAATTGTCGTTTGTTAGAAAGTAAAGTGAACAAAACTTAGTGAATCAAATGAAAAGCGAATGAAAGAATAAGATATAAATTGGATATGGATTTAAAATGGATTGAAGGTGTTTGGAATGTTGTTGAGTGAAATGGAATCAATTTTAATTTGAATATGAATCAAATTTAAAAATGAATATAGGTTGGTAATTTTGATTTGATAATAATGGAATATTGTTGAACATAAAATGAAATGAATGGATATAAATCAAGTTAATAAATTGAATGTGAATATGAAATAGAATGCAAATAAAATTAGTTGTGAATCATTCAAGTGAAATAAATGGAAGAAAATAAATTGACGCGCATCAATTTAAATGAATAAATGGAAGCTTAAAGAAATGGGAATGTATGTAATGGGTGTAAATATAAATTGGATGCAATTGTATTGTTGTGAATAAATTTAAAATCAAATAAATGGTATGCAAATCAATTTGGAAGTGAATGATTAAATGTTGGAACCTAATATTTGCATGTACATGTTAAATATACATATTATAGCATGTTTTGTTTATAAAATTGGTTATACATCCATTATATTACCGGTTGGTTATGGAAATAATGTCTTTAACTAGTTAAATGCATGAAATGCTATTAAACTTCATATTTTTGGTACTTATGGGGTTTACTTAAGTAAGTATAGGTACTAGAAGACTATTGGGCTAGATTTGGATTGCACAATTGCATATAAATTAAGCAAACTCGCTTAATAATGCTAAATTAAGGTACGCTTACAAAATTAGCGCGTGAAAAAATAAAAATACTATTGTATATTGCGTTTTCTGGCCATGAGAGCCATGTACATCTTTTATCATATTTGTCATATTGCAAAAGGCTCTCCTTACAAGGGAGACTCTACCAAAAGATTTCGAAAATTTAGGGTGTTAGAAAAATTTTGAAAATTTTTGGAAAATTTATGTTAACCAAAATTTGATTTCGAATTGTAACTTAAATAAGGGGTTTTGAATTAGAAATGGAAACTAATGGTTTTGGTAAAAACTCAAAGATTTAGAAAAGTGAAATATCGAGTTTCAAATAAGTGGGTTTTAACAAGTTAATGGATTTGTCGCATTTTTCCTACCTTAGCAATTTCGAGGACGAAATTCTTTTAAGGGGGGAGGAGTGTAACGACCCAGATTTCCCGTCATTTGATTTTGAATATTTAGATGATTTTAAATATTGGATTTAGAATATAAATTGTTTTTTGTATATGAAGATTTTTGGTTGGAATTATAAATTGAATTTAAATTTCAAATATAACGATTTATCGTAATATGGAAATGGTAAATAATTGAAATTGAGTTGAATATTAATCGAAACGATTTCTAATGTTGACATAAATTCCTTTAGAAATAGAATTGAGTTATTAAGTTTTTAAAACTGGAATTTCAAGCGTTTTCGCAAATTTTTGAAATCGTCGATTTATCGACGTGTTAAAATAGCAATCCTGGGCATAGTCTCAGAATTCAACGAAATAAGTTCCAACGAATCCATAATAGTGTACTGTTATCGGATTTCAAATTGTGTAGCCTTTGGGGTAACCGTTTGATCGTACGGGATAGAAACGCATTGAAATTAATATTGGAAATTTAATATTTTAAATTGGGTTCAAAAAACTATCTTCCACATACAATCGAATTAGGTTTCAAAACTTGTTCCATTACGTTTGGAATAGGGGTATAACATTAGGAACGCAAGGCGGCACGCCTAGATAGGGAATTTAGAGTTTTAGTTACCCAAAAAGAGATATTTTTAAATAAAATATATATAGGGTCAAGTCATGAGTCACCCTAGCCTGAATCGCCACCCTACTTAGCCCAGCCTATCGTGTACCAAAGCCGCCTTCTCCCTTCATTTAAATCGCGTCTCCTCCTTTTAATTTCAGGAACGAAAGAAGAAGAAAAATAAAGTACATCGAAATCGAAAAAAAATAAAAATCGAATGAAATGAACACTAATCGGCGAGCTGTGGCAATGGGTAATGCTCGAGCATGTTTTATTGGGTGCGATCGATCTTTGGGGGGAGGGTTCGACAGTTTTATATGGAGTGAGGGATGAGGTTAGCAGCCGATTTAGGTGGAGATAGTAACTCGGAGATGGGATTCGGCTTTGTGAGGAAGGGTAGCACATTGGTGCGATTTTTGGTGGAGTGCCGGCTCGCCGTTGGGGGGCGTGACTATTAGTATGGACGAGATGGACTGGTGACGTAGCGTTTGGTTTCGGGGGTCGAGAGGTCAGGCGAACGGTGTTAGGAGAGAGAGGAGGAGGGGGATCTATCAGCAATACTCGGTGAGTATCTGGTGGGTGATGGAGGGTTGTCTGGCATGCACCTATGTGTGATGGTAGGGGACGTATTTGGAAAGAAGAAAAGAGAGATTAAAATGTGACCGAGGTTAGGTATATTACTAATGATGTAATTAGAAATAAATTATATTATTTAAAAACCAAATTCTTATAATTGCAATAACTCGCTCATTCTAGGTCGGATTCATACGCAACTTTTTACGTTGCGTTAGTAATAACATTGGCTACGCATAGGAATTGGTTTGGAGATTTTTGGAGTCAATTAGGGTTTTATATTAAATTGAATGTCAGTTCAATTTAATTTAAAATTGGAATGGATCGCAAATAAAGATCAAGGTGAGTAAATCTCACTCATTTTGGTTTACCGGGTTTAATTTATAATGTAAAAAAATTATGTATTGGCTGTTTGGATGAATTTATAAATTATTATCAGTTGGATGTTATATTATATATAGCAGTACATATATATATATATATATTAGTAGTTGGTTATATTTCCCGCCGATTGGAGTGGATGAGACACTACGCGCCCCGCATAATAGCGGGTGACCCTATATTACCGCGATATTCTGCCTCGAAGCGGTTGGTATTTTATGTTTTATAACATCTATGGTTGCAGGGAAACAGGTTGGATGGATACAACTGGATTCCTCAAATATATTGATTGTCATATATAGTGATATATGATGTGATTGAATAATCTGTTATGGATTGTTGTGTGAATTGATTTATTGGATGCTATAGTAGTACTGGCCCTATTTTGGTGTTTTAAACACCATAAAGATTATTTTTGAATTTTAAAAAGAAACTCAAAAGGGAATTTGTGGAAATAAAATATTTGTAACGATTTGGAATATTGATAAGAAATGAACGTGGATTAAATAAAATAAAACGATTTGATTTAGAATTCAATTATCTATTCTGCAAAGCTTTTTCAAATAAACATTTATGAAGTTAATTTATACGACGAATTTGGAACAATAGATTTTAATGATATTTCAAATTTTTTCACTAGAAGTTGAAATCGAGTTTTTGAATGGATTTGAAATAAAAATTGGCTTTATTAGAAATAAATTTCTAAATGGAATTTTAAATAGAAATCGATTTAAAAATGAGATTTGTTTAATATGAATCTATTATTAACAGTGAACAAATCGGAAATAAGTTAATAAATTTATAAACGACGTTTATAAATAAGGGAAAATGATATAAGTTGATAAATTGGGAATATAAATTCACGGTGTGAATTTATATCTCGATATGGAAATCGGTTCTGGGAAAAATTGTGGATTCTATTTTTGAAATGTGAGAATGGTTAGGGAATCAGAATGAAATCGATGTGTTATGAATCGAGTGGGATTTACAAATTTAAATTGGTTGTTGGAATTTTAAAAAATATATATTTTTATCGAGAAATTAATTTTATTTTAAAAGGAAAATTTTATTTATTCAAACTATGTTATTTAAAGCTGTTTAGTATTAAAATACTTCGAAAAGTGGATTTTTCAAATATTTAATATTAATTGAAATAAATTCTAATTTTTATAATAAGCTTTTTAAATCGATTAGTTTTATTTAAAAAATGAATTAGAAATGAGTTATCGATGTTTATTTAAAATGTTTTGATATTTTAAATAATTACTTAACATGTTTTAAAAATAAATTATTATTATTCTTTTAAATACTTATCATACATATAAAGTTTTGAAATAATTATAATTTATTCATAAATCCTCTTGAGATTTTTAAACGGGGTTTATTTAACGGATATGAATGTATATAAGAGAAATCTTGTAATGGAATTCTAGGAACTTAAGGAAATTCCCAAAGTGTAAATATAGAAACTTCGAAAATGAATTAGAATTCATAAAAGAAGTTAGAAATGGGTAGCTGGAATTATAGACAAGTATAATCAATTTTGGAAATTTTAAAGAAAATTAATTTATGAATTCCAGAAACTTATAGAATCCGTTATAAATAAGTTAAGGAATTTACGAATAAATGGTAAAGGATTTTGGAGAAGTATGAAATAAATGGAATATTTCCTTAGTATTGGAAATATAATGATTTCGGGAAAATATAGTTATTAATATTTCCTAAGTATTGAACTGGAAGGATTTGAAATATTTTAACTACGAGATTATTATTATAGAAATATTTTTCAAAGTGTTGAATTATAAATGGGATTGAAAAAAATTTCTAAGTGCTGATATGGATTGAAATATCCTATTATGAATTTAAGTATTTGAAATCGTTTTCAAATATTGAAATATTGAAAGAGATTTGAATATATACCCTTGTAACAATATTTTGAAATAAATGTTTGAAGGTTTATAATATGGGCCTAGTGACTGTTTAGGTGTGTAATTTGATAGGTAAATAATCGGCTATCAAATCTGGCTAAATTCTTTAATCGTTTCGAAGAGACCGAGACTAGATTTAATTATCTGAAAACCACTTTGATCCGGTTTGTGCGTTACAAATTGTGATATCTCAGAGATAATGGAGATGGTGATCTTGAAGGAGATTCGGTTTGTTCAGACCCAGAACAACTTGTATGGATGAATGCTACCATTGCATCGTTGCTTGGAAGGCAGTGTTTGCATTACAAGTATGAATGCCCTTCTAAAGGTAAAACGTGGCCTCAAGCCTCATCAACCGGGAATGACTAAAACAGGGGAGATGCTAGGGCTAAGTGGGTCACACCTAAATAGGGTATGTTATCACTTTTCTAGATACCCTTGGATATATTATAATTATGGATATGGTTGTGCATGAAAAATTGAGCGCTCGATTAGGGTGGGAATGCCCGGGGTGATAACATATTCGATACTGTCCAATGAGGGGTGGGCTAGTCCTGTGTTGGCAGGGATTGTTAGGTACGATCTCAGTACATTTTTCTAGAGATGTACTATGGCGGGCGGTACCACAATAGCCCTGTCATTATATGAAATCCAATATCCACTTTGAGCGTATATGGTTTTGATTGTGCCCAACTATGTTGAAATGTGAGATTCAAGCATTTTAGCTATTTTATAGTTTATTTTCTATAGACACTATTATAATATCTGATGATTTTGATGTAAAATGTTTTGATTATAGTAAGGTAAAAACCCGTCGTGTTTATGTGTGACATTGTCTTACGAGATTCCTATGTTTTCAAAGGATTTTGATAAATAGTAATAATTCAAATTGAGCGTGTTTTCTCACGCTGATTTTCCAGACTGACTCGGGTATTATTTTATTATAATGCTCGGGTCAGACCGAGTATTACAGATTTAGGTTAGGATGCCATGGAGCTCAGGAGGCGAGATGGAGGATTCTCAAGCATATTATACGTACTTGGTTATTTCCGCTGTGTGAGTCCTGTTGTGTATTCAGTACTTATGAGGACAAGTTATTATAACTGTCCATATTGATTGTTGATTGTTGTATTCTGATGGTTGTATGTATATTATTAGTTGTAGTTTTCTTTTGTATAAAGATATGTATTTATGTATTATATTTTGTTCCGCTGCGATTGTGAGATTCTCTATTTTGTTTCTGTTCTTCTTCTATCCTCTTCTTTCTCTTAGTTATTCGCCCTTTCGTACAATTTGGGTTGGACAAATGTGGTTTATTGTCAACTCAAAGGGTACGGAATGGCGGGTCGCTACAAATTTTAGCACAGTCAAGTCGTCGGACAGAACTCTATGGGAGACTTCATCTCTATTATCCATGTCAACATCAATGCCGTTGATATCAGCTCCATCGGATGGACAATGAAGTATATGTCCGACTCGTTGAAGTGGGAGATAGATCCAGACACCACAAACTAACGTCCATATGAAATCATCTTTATTCCTTGGATCTTGGTGATCCAAGTTCATATTTGCAAAGAATAATTTGATGAGAAGGAGATAAATCTTAACATTGTTGGCATCAAACCCAATCAGGGTATCAATCCTACTAGCTTTAGCAATCTCACGAATGGCATAACCGTTGAAATCAGGAAACTTCACATAGGTGCCATCAAAAATTCTTGAGCTTTTCATACCATTAAATAATGTAACTACAGTTTCGTTATGAAGCCATGATCTGATTTGACTTTCTGAAGGTCCAGGAGAGGATTCTCATGCTCTTGTAGTTCTTGGCGCCATTGAATTAATTAGATCGGAGGTTAAAAAGATTGATTTGAGAAAAAAATGGAGGCTAGGATTTTGTTTGTTGAAAGAAGTAAGTGTTTAATGAAAAGTAGAGATGGTTATATAGGGTTGGTGAAAAGGTGTTTAGGAAATTGTGTAGGTAGATTTTTAAAAACCAAATTTGCATGAATCAGTCGATTGAAATAAAGCAATCAGTTAATTGATATGTAGGAAAATCTAACCCGCATGTTTTCAGTGTAAAAAAAGCAAATTCAGTCAATTGTTTATATATGGTCAGTCGGTAGGTTTCAGAAAGAAATTGAACTACATATGAAGATTCAGTCAACTGAATTCATAGTTCAGTCGACTGATATGCAGGAAAATTGTGGCCCCGACTTTATAGTTGAAATCAAGGCATTTCAATTGACTATTTTGATGAGCTTAGTCAACTGAACCTGGAATGAAAATTATTTTTCTTTGAATGTTCAGTCAACTATTTTGCTCCAAACAGGACTGAAACTGTTGTATTTTCTGAATAATGCTTTACTTAAATAACATAATAATTTATATATATATATATATACTTATTAGTTTTCAAATTATAATCTATTGGAAAAAAAATATCCTTATTTAATAGAAAAACATACAACACATACAAAATTTAATATAAAACAATATATAAGAAGTCTTAGTTTTCAGAAGATTTTGAATCATCCGAATGCGGTTCAACCTTCGTAATTTCTTCTAATAGATGGATAGGTGACCATACATTACTACGTTTCCAGGAGTTTGGCGACACTAAGGATGTTGAGGGCTTCGCTCCTAAGAGTTTGGTGGCACATGAGGATGTTAAGTTGATGGTTGATGCACGCATTGCTTTGATGATGACTTGCAAAACTTCAAAGCGAATTGTTCTAGAAAGCTCAAGCGTTTAGCATTCACTTTTTGCTCATAGTACATCTCGCTTTGAAGTTATAGAGTCTCTCTTTGATAATGGTGAATATCGTCAATTTTATCTTTAGTGGAAAAAGAGCCAAAACCTAAGTTACGTTTAGCTCTTTTCCCTTGTGGCGTATACTCAACGTGATGTTTTGGTGATGGTGTAATCTTGATTGGGATGTACATAGGAGTTGATTTGTTGGAGTTTTTGATGATTTAGAAGTGGGAATGCTGAAAACTATAGAAGATTGATTTGATCTTTCTTGAGAAGACATTATGGAGATTGTGCAAAAGTTAGAAAAAGATTGAGCTAAAAAAGTTTGAATGAAATAGGTTATTGAAAAAGGTGAGTTGAGCAATTTAGGATTGAAGCCTTTATATATTGATAATAAAGACTATTATCAGGTTAAAGCTAGGTGAGGAGCATAATGTTTGAATGTTTTTAACCAAGGAAAAATGAGAGGTAGGTAATCATAAGGAATAATGACTAGACTGGTAATTAGAGGTGGGTAAATGTTGTTAAACCAAGAAACATTATAGCATAATGGAATAGCATACAACTTCCTTACTAGTGACTTGAGATCGAGTGCCAGTAGCTCCATTCTAAAAAAAAAATTCAAAATTTTATAAAATAAATGTTAATTATAAATCATGCAAAGATATAATACCTAATTCTCGGCGTAATTTAATAAAAATATTTTCATATAATGGTTTAGTAAAAATATCAGCTATTTTATTTTCTGAAGATACAAAGTCTAATGAAATATTGCCTTTTTCTATATTATCCCAGAGAAAATGATGTTTGATATCTATGTGTTTAGTTCTAGAATGATTTACTGGATTTTTCGCTAAATTTATCGCACTTGTATTATCATAGTAAATTGTTGATTTAGAAATGTTTATTCCAAATTCTTGTAGTGTTTGTTGCATGTAGATTACTTGAGCACATGCCAAAGCAACAGAGATATATTATGCTTCACACGTCGAAAGTGAAATGCAATTTTGTTTCTTACTAAACCAAGATACTAAAGATCGTTCGATAAAGTGAAACTAGTACTCTTTCGATCTGTTCGACATCCTCCGAAATCAGTATCACTATATGATACTAATTCAAAAGGACATTCTTTTGGATGAAAGAGACCGTGATCTTTACTCTTGCTTAAGTATCTCAAAATTCGCTTCACTGCCAGCAAATGTGATTCTTTGGGATTTGCTTGAAATTGTGCACACAAGCATACACGCATCATTATGTCTGGTCGACTAGCAGTTAAATATAGTAATGAACCAATCATACCATGATATAGTTTTTGGTCAACACTTTTGCCATTTTCATCTCTATCGAGATGTACTATAGTGCTCTTAGGAGTTGGTTTAGCAGAGTGTTTTCCATACCAAATCATTTTATGAGATTATTACAATATTTTTCTTGATTAATAAAAATTCCATTACTTATTATTTAATTTGTAAACCAAGAAAATATGAAAGTTCTTCCATGTGAGACATTTCAAACTCTCGCCATAATTTCAGAAAATTATTGACATAATTTTTCGTTTGTAGAACCAAAAATAATGTCATCTACATAGATTTGAAATATTAAAATATCATTATTTTCTTGTTTTATAAATAAAGTTTGATCTACATTTCCAATTTAAAAACCAGAATTAATTAAATAAGTTTTAAGATGGTCATACTAAGCACGAGGTGCCTGTTTAAAACTGTATAAAGACTTTTTTAATTTATAAACATGATCTAGATATTTTTCATGTGCAAATAAAGGAGGTTATTGTTTGCGCCAAATTTGGTCACAAACACCCAATCGCAGATGAAAGCACCAATTCACAGTCACAGATCAGAGATAGGATATATGAAGAAGATATATATATGAAGAACAACAAAAATTAAAAAGAAAGCAGTAAAAAGACAAGATTTATAGTGGTTCGGTTGACTCTAGCCTACGTTCACTCTAGAAATTTCCTTTTTTATTATCCGAGAATTGATTACAGTTACAATCCAGAGTTTTTTGAAACAAAATGGCAGGGTCACTTTTGTAGCTTTTCTAGAAGAAGTTAAAGAAGAACCAAATGAGCCTCTCTTTTCTTAAGCCCTCATGCTGTATTTATAGGCAAAACCCCGATTACTGGGCTTCCTAACTCACATGGGCCCACTAAGACCATAGTCGAGCCCATATCACTCACCCCTGCCGACCTCGAGTAGTATATATGCCGACCTGAAATTGCCTCGAGGATGACCCGAAGCAAACACGTTGGTGACCCGAAGATGATTCCACCCTGACCTGAAGTAAGATTCCTAGTGCAGATCCCATGTTGGTTTTGCCGATCCGAAGAGTTCCCGGTACCAACCCGAAGCAACTGTCATGTTGACTCGAAGCAGAGTTCTCAACGACTCGAAGTAGCTCCAACATGTCGATCCCATGCTTCTTTCCTTGTGCCGATCCCATTCCAAAGCCATGCCGACCCCTAAATCCTTATGTCGACCCAAGCCCTTGCCTATGCCGACCCGGAGTCACCTCTTCATGCCGATCCCTCCAAATGACTTCCACCATATGCCGACCCCAAGATTCATATGCCGACCCAAAGCATCCTTGTTGCCGACCCGAAGAAAGACTGCTGCCGACCCGAAGTGGCTATAACATACCGACCCCTAGAAACAATGTGATATGCCGATCCCAAGTCCTTTTGCCGACCCGAAGTCAAGCAAGCACTGACCCCAAGCACTTGTAACATGCCAATCCAAATATGATGCCGACCCCAGAGTTCAATGCCGACCCGAAGCATGTTTCATGCCGACCCGAAGCATGATGGTTGCCGACCCGAAGTCAACACGGACCCCATGAAAACATGTCGATCCCGCAATGACTCGAAGTACGCCTTGACCTAACTCTAACCAACCCTCTCAAAAACCTGAAGCAAATCCAAATGTGACTCGAAGCAAACTACAAGCAACTCAAATCAACTCGACTTTTGTCGAAACCCATATTTCAAGTATCCTGCGCGTTTTGTCCATCGACTATGCCGAATCTCGGCCTCATAATCATGTTTATCATCTGTGATTGATCATCTATTCATTCATTCAAATTAGAACCCAGTCCATGACAATTCAGCTTCGATAACAGTACAGTCGATTGGGTTAAATCCGCCTGTATGTTGCCTTGCCAAAAGGCGGGTTAACACTTTGCCACCCAAAACATGCCTTATGATAGGAAGGTGTGTTTTGTAGTGCCATAAGCCTGATGTTCAAAATCTATTGATGACCTGTGTAGAGATTGATGATCTTACTTGATCGTGAATATCGATCGTTCGAGGCGATTTGTAACCGAACGTGGTCGGGTGCTGTTTGAGGCGAATTGTGACCATTCGAGGTCGAGTGCCGTTCGAGGCAAATTCTGACCGTTCGAGGCAAATCTTGACCATTCGAGGTCGGGTGCCGTTCAAGGCAAATTGTGAATGTTCGAGGTCGGGTGCCGTTCAAGGCGAATTGTGACCGTTCGAGGTCGGGTGCCGTTCGAGGCGAATTTTGACCGTTCGAGGTCGGGTGCTGTTCGAGGCGAATTGTGACCGTTCGAGGTCGGGTACCATTCGAGGGGAATTTTGACCGTTCGAGGTTGGATTTTGAAATTATAAATATCAGATATTACATTCAATTGAGTCTTATAATTGAAATGTCCAACTAAGAAAATTAAGTCCAGATACAAAGAAGAGAAAACAAAAGCAAAACTAAAACATCATAGTGCAAGCATCTCCACTGTGGCGGTTTATAGTCATCTCAGAGCATGCCCGAGGATCGTTCGTGATCCTGTACATGTGTAAGTGACTTAACCATCTTATTGTGGAGTTTTTACTTATTCTTCATCATTCTGATCAGTTGATGATAAGCTGACGCCTTGATCCGGGGCCATCTTCATTTGATGCAAATGGCGGTCGCTCCTGTTCCACCGTCGATGCTCGCCTTTTCACGTACTGTAACAGCATGTAGTTCCGGATATGTCCTTCGATCTCATCCCTCAAGTTCCTGCAATCGTTTGTACTATGGCCACATAGCTCGTGGAATAGGCGGTACTTGTCCGATTTCCTTTCATTATTGGTTGGCACCCTCCTGATTGGCCTTCGGTAGGGAACCCGCTCCCTAGTATCTTGGTATATTCATTCTAAAGTCTCAGTCAACTCCATATAAGAGGTGAATCTTGGTTCCTCTCGTGGCCGCCTCGGCTCATCAAAGCCATTCTCTGATTTTCGCTTCCCTTTATCCTTACTTGAATCTTTCCCCGGCGGATCTCCGCCTTTGACTGCATAAACTTCAACTTCCTCTCCTTCCTTTCTTTCAGCCTTTGCGTCTTCCTATCATAGAAACCTTTGTACCTCATGGTATAAATCTCCTAGATCCATAGGGGGTCCCTTGTCAATGAATTCTTGAATTCCATGCCATCAGCTATGCCAGATACAGCTGCCATTAGAACCATGGACAGATCTGGGCGATCCACCGATGATGCCGCTACATTAAATCGCATTAAAAAATCCCTCAAAGACTCTTCGGTCCTCTATTTCAGTGTTGTCAAACTAATTACATTCTTAGGTCTTGAGATATGAACTTTAAACCACTACAAGAAAATCTAGTTTCAGTAGCACCTATTGGCAGCGTTTACTTCACAAGTGCAACCAATATAGCCGATTTCATTAAATTTCTTTTGCTTACCGCCATAGCCGCCCAACCCGCCAATAATTTCAAAAGAAAAAACGCATGTCACACAAACGTCTTCTCTTCTTTTCCTCTCATCGTGCCATCTCTTTACTTAAAAAGAAAACCTAGGGTTAATCATATCCCTCTCCACCACTCAGGAATTCATAATCTCGTCGTTGCTCTCACTACAATGGCGAATACATTCACGACCAACTCTCGTCGATCCGCCCCACGTGATAGCAGTTGGATTTGGAGATAGCAGTTTCCAAATTCGACGATCGCTTCAAAATTGGGTGCAGCAGTTGGTCACAGGTTGCAAGTTGGATGTGAATCGGATCCGGGTGGTTGCGGGTTTCGAGGTCTGGAGATAGCATTTAAGGGATTGTGAAGGTGGGATTATTCCACACCAACCACTTTGAGGTTTTATAGTCCAGGGATTGTGACGGTGATTCGATCTGATTGGAGTATTATTTTGGAGTTTTTACAACTATCATTTGGTCAGTTATCTGTTAATGGGGTTTTGATGAGGAACCAATCATTTATTGCGTCGTCAAAAATTTTCCGCTGTTAGATGGGTTGGTGGCGTTGAATTGGAGTTGGTTTCCATTGCTACAGGTTTGTCTTGCCTATGGGATTGTCTTAATATTGTCCATATCGTCATGTCACTACGTATATTTTTTTTATCTTTGTATAATTGGACGAATTATTCCCATATTTCAGGAATAAACACCTGTGAAACTTGGGAAGTATGATTTACATTGTATATTAGATAATTTGGCAATTCGTTTTTGGTTATAAGTTATTAATACATCTAGTAACCTAGCTCTATTGTTACCTACTGCTGTTTATTTTGAGAGGATCACCTAGTCACACATTTCCCAATAATGGGTTCATGTAAGGAAATAAAGCATCGGTATTTAGCAATCTATTCTTAACTTAATGTACTAGTATTGAACTTTTAACATTCTAGTCAGGTGAGGTCTAGTTGTCCAATTGTTCAAGTACTAAAAATTATTATGTCATTTCATCAAAGGAATGGCTGCATGCATTTTATCATTAATGTCGTCAATGTATCTACCACATGTACCCTTTGTTTTGAAGACATATATAAAAGTTTGTTTTCATCCAGTTGGTACGCATGCATTGTAGCGGAGTTTCTGTTCCTCGAGTTCCCATTACTTCCACTGGTAATTTTTATTTACTTTTTGTTATCTTGTTAGGTATCGCCTAACAACTAGTGGATATATTTTATTTTTTAATTCTAGAGGTGATTTGAGTGTTTTGTTGGATTATTAATCTAGGCAATAACTCAATAGCCGAAGTAATAGTTTGAGATGAATTAGGGGATCAATTGCTATTTCTTGGTATTTAAGTTGTAGAAACTTAATGGGGGTTTTAGATTTTGAATGGAAATAAAAGTTAGGACACTAGAAAAACAATAATTTGATCATGAATTTTTTTTTAAGTTTTTTTCCTTCAGTGAAGGCATGACTACTGAATAATGAAATATAGTACAATAAGCATCCAATTGTAGTTAAATGAGTTCTTAATCAGAAATTTAAACTACTACAAAGTGAACACAACAACAATATCATGCCCAAGTTTTGCCTTTGGTGTATTTCTCCATATAAAGTCATGACATATCAGTTGTCAATGGTGTTTTTGTACACTGTTTTATGTCAAATTATAATTCACGATTTTAAAAGGCCAATGCTATTAAAAGAAACAAACAAGTCATTAAAAATATTTCTCAGTTTGTATATTTATTTATCGCAATGTATTAATAGCTGCTCCACAAAATAAATAAATTAAAAAAAGGAGAAAAAGGCATGTAATATGTTGTGATGGTTGAATAGATTTAATATGATAGTTTCAGTTCATAAGCATGTTATAGACATGTAATTAAATCGAGGCAGCCCTAATAGGCAATAGTTGTGACGTAAATCCTTGAGTTTGCAAATATTTAAGTTACAAATTGTTAGTACAACTATAAACATAGCCTACTTTGTCCAAACACTGTGTTCTGAGATGGGCCTGTTAATGTATGTGAGCAGAGATAGATAGTGCAAGCCTGTATTCAAATGCAAAAGTTAAAATCTGTATCCATACTCATATCAATTTCTGATATTTTTGTATTTTCAAATATATTTGTATCTGAAGACTGGAGCTTATGGTAATTCATAGAAACGTCTCATATTGTTAGATGGACAAGTTACAAATGTCTGCATGCTTATAATGTTATTTTATTTCAACATATGCAGAAAATGGTGAAGTCACTTGCACAACTAGAAAAACTGCACCAAACTAGAGGCGCTGAACATTTATTTTTTCCAGCAACGCCCAAACAAAGGAAAACAAACAAGGTCAGGCTTAAATTTCAAAAGTTTCATGACAACTCAAAGCTTATCGACTTACAATTGCAGAAGTTATCAAACTTAATATGGTCTACAGTCACTATTCTTTTGAGCTAGTTGTTTCAAAAACTGAATTTGATGCCTGACAATTATAATTATTTATTTATCCACACTATCTCCATTTTAATGAATGATATTTTCTGTTATGGATTGTTTTACTAGCTAAATTGCTTCGTGTTAATCATCGTCTCCTTCTTTTGCAGCACTTTGAATGGGTAACTCGTGATGTATTTACCTTCAGCCGTGAGTTTTTTGACTTGTTGTTATAGTGAAATTGTCGCTGTTGCTTCAAGCGATGGTGGTGGTTTTGGAGCATGCTTTGCAAGAATACTTCTACATACAATCATGCCATTAAAGCCAAGTGAAAGAGCAGTGCCTATGTTTATATATTTATAAATTTACAAATGAAAACAGAGAAACACAAAAGTCAGTTCAACAAGAAAAATTAGTTTAGTTGTGCCACTGTCTAGCATTTACAATAGCTAGTGATGCGAGGTTGATCAGGGTGGAGTGAGCGACAGTACCAAGCAGCAAATAGGTGAGTTTAACGTCACAAATCTTTTTTTAATACTTGAAACTGCGTATATAAATTCATGAACAAGTTGTTTTACTGATATGTATGTGTAGTTGTATGCAAGGCTTCATGTGTTACTGAAACCTGTATTGTTTTTTCATAACAAATTTCAGTATACCCGAACCTCTGGAATTTTTTTTACTCTGCATATAGAGGCCAGTTTCTTCCCATCATGGACTTCTTCATTTTTTTTAGAGAACTATTCTCAACATCGAGGTGCAATGCAATATAACTTTTTTATCGGTTTGATTTTTGAAATGGTAATTCAATAAAATCGTGAAAAGTTTGTACTTTGGATGATGATAAGTTTAGCATGGTCAGATAGTGTGTTCTATGAAGTGTTTAGCGTTATATTAGATATGGAAAATTACCAGTTTATGCAATTTAGGCTATTTAAATTTCTAATCACATGTGAGTTTGCTGCCAAAAGCATGCAAAATCCATAATGAATCTGGATTCTTGACGGGACATAGGTAGTAACGTTAAATTGGACATATTTTCTCCTTATTAATTAACAAAGAATTATATCATGCCAGTTTTTAGTTAGCTGCATAGCAAATTGAGGATAATGCTCAGTCCTCTTGAACAACTTTCATGTTTCAGATTACCCTGTACCCATCCCTAGCGTAAAGGCACCAGTGTTTTCATGCATAGGCATGTCACCTAAATTTGAAATTCTTTCCTGGTGAGCATTTAGGACCATAGTATCATTTATGTTAATTTTTATGAGTGATTTTGTTTTTATTCCCATGCTTACTTCCTATGACCGCTGTTCATGAACTCCCCTACATGTTTTAATAACATAAATAAAATTACTATCTTATTCTTGTGTTAAAACGAAGCTATTGTACATTGACAATAACCAATTAGCTTACATGTTGTTCAAACATAGAGTGTCAGCACATATCTTAAGAAAGTGATGTCTATTACTGCTATTCTACATGCCCAAGTAACAAAAAATTAAAAGTGACAAGTAATATTGTTTTGAATACAACATTTTTTAACATTAACAAATTATTTGAGTTTGTAGACTAGATTTTATGAGCTTACATGTTTATCTGGCATAGGAGAGAATGTAGACTGCATTGTTTTACTTAGCAGTGTTTGTTGCTATGTTACATATATATATATATATATATATATATATATATATTTGATTGTTAAACTCGTTTGCAGGTAATTAGCTATTTCGAAGCGAAGACTGTCGACAACAAAGAACTATTGGTAATCAAGCAACGAACATGAATTTAATTGTTATATATGTTGTCGTATTTTGTTAGTACCATTTGTGGAAACTTGTCTGTGAATGCTTGTAGTATGTGACTTATTTTGTTGAAAAACTACTATCGAAATGATTATGGATATTATATTTGATTGTGAGATTAGCATGTTTTTGCAATTATGTGAATATGATGATCATATGATTGATTGTTTGTATATGCTAATTATGTGATTTAATTGTTTGTTTGAATATATGAAAATTATGCGATTGATCGTTCGTTTTAATATGAATAGTATATAAGCGATTGTTGGAAATGGTATAAACCATCAACCGTAAATAGTAGCATTTAAAATATGCTACTGAAAATCAAAAAAAGCATATAAACAAAAAATGCAACCAAAAAATGAAGACTTATGGTAGCGTTTTTTTAACCCTATAGAAGAAACCAATAGCTGCATTTAAAAGTGACTTTTGGTAGCGTTTTTTAAATCCTACAGAAAATACCTATAGTTGCATTTAAAAGTGGCTTTTGGTAGCGTTTACTACAACGCAACAAGAAGTTTTAGACTTTTAGTTGCATGTCGTATAGCAGCGTTCTCTAAAACGCTACCATAAGTTATGGTAGCGTTTTTTCAACGCTACCAAAAGTCATTTATGGTGTAGTGAACTATCTCATAAACCTCTTGATCAACTCGGTCCATGTTCCAATGGGGCCGCTTTCCAATTGCCCGAACCATAGTGCTGCTATATCCGTCAAATACAAAGGGAAAAACCGGGCTATAACCTCCTTCGATGCCCCCAGTACTTCCGTGTCCCTCATATACCTTGTCAAATGACCAGCAGGATCCGTCCTTCCATCATATGTCTCCAGTGTTGGTAGCTTGAACTCAGGTGGATTCCTAGTCTGCCTAATTGTGGGAGCAAAGGGGCTCTTGTTCGCGTCCTCTAAATCTTTATTCACCAATCCTCCTCTCATGGTCCGTCTGACCATTTCTGCCAATCTGCAATTGTCACCAAGCGGTAGTCTCGATTCATTGCCTCCGACCTACCCTTCGAGTCCTCGAGGGAGTCCAGAAATCTGCTCTCCTGGATGAGCATTCATTCCTCAATTGACACCAAATTGCACAACACCGCTTGGTATCCTGCCTGGAATTGAGCCAACATGAACCGAGGGTGTGCCCCCTAGTGCAGGGGCTGTTCCAGATGACCCCACTCTATCCGTATCCTGGTTGCTCCGTTCCCCTGACCCTGGTTCTAGACTTCCTATGCTCCTACTGCTCCGGCTTCACGATCCACATTTCCAGCATTCCCTACAGCTCCGTTCTCTTGATTTTGCACTCCAGCTTGTCCAACCTGTCGAAGTAGGTTCTGCATCATTTCCTCTTGCCTTTTCAGCATCCCTTCCTACATAGCATCCATCATCATCTCTATCTCATCTCTGGTGATGAAAATTGAGGTCTGGTTAGCTCCTAAGGAAGCCTCCTGACTTCCTTCATGGTGGCCCCACTCCATTCTCTGTCTCCTTGTCGACTGCTTAGCCATTGCTTCCTAGGTCCAAGTTCCTAAGCCTTTAAATCCAAAATCCAAGCTTTAGAATCTCAAAGTGCAAGCTTTCTCAGTGGAAGTACCAAAATGTTTGCCCAAATTTGGTCACAAACACCCAATCGTAGATGAAAGCACTAATTCACAGTCACAAATCAAAGATAGGATATATGAAGAGGATATAAATATGAAAAATAACAAAAATTAAAAAGAAAGCTATAAAAAGTTGAGATTTATAGTGGTTCGGCTGACTCTGGCCCACGTTCACTCCAGAAATTTCCTTTTTTATTATCCGAGAATTGATTACAGTTACAATCCAGAGTTTTTTGAAACAAAAATGACAGGGTCACTTTTGCAGCTTTTCTAAAAGAAGTTAAAGAAGAACCGAATGAGCCTCTCTTTTCTTAAGCCCTCATGCTGTATTTATAGGCAAAACCCTAGTTACCGGGCTTCCTGACTCACATGGGCCCACTACGACCATAGTTGAGTCCATATCACTCACCCCTGCCGACCTCGAGTAGTATATATGCCGATCTGAAATTGCCTCGAGGATGACCTGTAGCAAACACGTTGGTGACCCGAAGATGATTCCACCCTGACTCGAAGTAAGATTCCTAGTGTCGATCCCATGTTGGTTTTGGCAACCCAAAGAGTTCCCAGTACCAACCCGTAGCAACTACCATGTTGACTTGAAGTAGAGTGCTCAACGACTCGAAGTAGCGCCAACATGTCAATCCCATGCTCCTTTCCTTGTGCCGATCCCATTCCAAAGCTATGCCGACCCCTAAATCCTTATGCTGACCCGAGCCCTTACCTATGTTGACCCGGAGTCAACTCTTCATGCTGATCCCTCCAAATGACTTCCACTATATGCCAACCCCAAGATTCATATGTCGACCCAAAACATCCTTGTTGCCGACCCGAAGAAAGACTGTTGCGATCCGAAGTGGCTATAACATGCCAATCCCAAGTCCTTTTGTAGATGCCAAGTCAAGCAAGCACCAACTCCAAGCACTTGTAACATGCCGATCCCAAGTCCTTTTGTAGATCCCAAGTCAAGCAAGCACCAACTCCAAGCACTTGTAACATGTCGATCCTAATATGTTACCGACCCCAGAGTTTTTTGCTGACCCGAAGCATGTTTCATGCCGACCCAAAGCATGATGGTTGCCAACCCAAAGTCAACACCGACCCCATGAAAACATGTCGATCCTTCAGTGACCCAAAGTACGCCTTGACCTGACTCGAAGCAACCCTCTCAAAAACCCAAAGCAAATCCAAATGTGACTCGAAGCAAACTCCAAGCAACCCGAATCAACTCGACTTTTGTCCAAGCCCATATTTCAAGTATCCTGCGATTTTTGTCCATCAACTATGCCGAATCTCGGCTTCATAATCATGTTTATCATCCGTGATTGATCATCCATTCATTCATTAAAATCAGAACCTAGTCCGTGACAATTCAGCTTCGATAACTGTAGAGTCGATTAGGTTAAATCCGCATGTATGTTGCCTTGCCAAAAGGCAGGTTAACAGTTATTACATATACATTTTCTTTTATAAAACCATTTAAAAAGCACTTTTTAAATCCATTTGATATAGTTTAAAATTATTAAAACACGCATTAGCTAATAAAATACATATAGCTTCTAGACGAGCTACAGGTGCAAATGTATCATTATAGTCTATTCCTTTTTCTTGATTATAACCTCAAGCAACTAGTCTAGCTTTATTTCTAATAATATTTCCTTGCTCATCAGCTTTATTTTTGTAAACCCATTTTGTATCAATAACCACTTGATTATTAGGTCTAGGAACTATTTCCCAAACGTAATTACGTTCAAATTGATTTAATTCTTCTTGCATAGCTATAATCCAGTAATCATCGGTTGAAGCTTCTTTAGCATTTTTGGGTTCAATATTTGAAAGATAAACTACACGACCCATTTGATTTAGTTGATTTCGTGTTCTTACGTTGGTATTTATTTCTCCAATGATATTTTCAGCAGGATGATTTCTTAGAAGTCTTAGTGGGATCTTATTTCATTATTATTTGGTAAATTATTGTTTTATTATTTTTAGTATTTTCAAAATCATCTTCTTTGTCATTTGATTTAGAAATAATTTCTTCATCTTCTATTTTATGGTTAACTTTGTAATTTTCATCGAATGACACATGAAGTGTTTATTCGATTATTTTAGTTCTTTTATTATAAATTCTGTAAGCTTTGATTCATTCCGAATATCCAACGAATATTCATTCATCAGATTTTGGATCGAATTTACTAAGCTTATCTTTTGTATTTAATAGAAAACATTTTGAACCAAAACTTTAGATTATGGTATGTTAGGTTTCCTTCCATTAAAAAGCTCATATGGGGGCATGTTTTGTTAATGGTCTAATGGAAACTCTATCTACAACATAACAAGCAGTTGCTACAGCTTCTGCCCAAAAACGTTTTGGTATAGTACTTCCATTTAATAAAGTTCTAGCACATTCTTGAAATGTTCTATTTTTCTTTTTAACAACTCCATTTTGTTGTGGGGAAATGAAAAATTACGAACAATTTCTGTAACGACCCGACTTTTTCTTCACAGAAAGTCGCATCGTTAATTAAGAAAGAAAGGGATAGAAGAAGAAAAGAAAAGAAGAAAGAACAACAACACATCAGAATCTCACAGCGGAACGAAACAAAATATAATATATCACATAACTATTACATAGTCTTTACATAATCAGAGTTACACAACTTATACAACGAAATAGACAGTTATAATTTCTGTCTATTATACAACTCAAGATATAATTCAAACAAAAGACTCAGATCAACCAACACAGCGGAATACTATCTATCTACGAATGCTGAAGCCTCCTGCTCCATATCTCCTCCATAGATTCGTCAAAGCTAACCTGAATCCCTTGGCTACTCGTAAAAATTGAGTACCCAAGAGTTTAAATAAACAGAAAATAAACACTTGGGTCAGACATGGGTCTGGTGTGAGTAAACGGGTTAAAATTGTTTAACTTCAAAACCTTTTGGAAACAAAGGTATCACGTAAGACTTCCCACACATAAACATGGAAAAGTTTTTACCTTACGCTAACCAAAACATTTGATAGGAAATCTGATTGTATTATAATAGGGTCTAGGGTTTTCAAGTAAAATACAGAAATAGCTGAAATGCTTACATCTCACATTCCAACATAGTTGGGCACAACTAATACGTACGGCACTTATTGGAGTTTGGATTCCATACAATGGCAGGGCTACTGGGGTATCGCCCGTCACAGTACGTGGCCTAGATCACCGTACCGAGGAGTACGCCCGCTCCCCTGCAACACAAAGCCGGAACCATCCCTTACTGGATAATCCCGAACAAGACAATCCCGTGGTTGGCGCGACCAACCACACACTAAGCCGAATAAAAGAAAAGGGACCTCTAGACAGGGATCTATCTTGCTCTCAGTGGGTGCTACCCACGAAGCCTTGCTGCAACTCCCCTGTTTTAGCCATTTCCGGGTTGATGAGGCTTGAGGTTACGATTACCTTTAATCAGAACATATCACTTAGAATGCTCATCGTCCGCCTGACGATGTGCTGAAAGCATTCAATCCATACAAGTTCGTTCCGGGTTCGAACGAAACCGAAGGCATTATCTCGTTACACTCGTTTTGGAATCACCCTCAGAGTTAACGACAATAACCCTTGCACTCTGAATCTTCATCTTCACTTAAGATTCACGACCTATCGTTAATTTGGATCGATGTGGTATTCGGGTCTCCAGACCTGGAAATCCGGTATACGGAAACCCGATCCCGGTCTCATCGAAATCCAAAACGTATCTTTTAAGGCCAAGTTGTTTAAAGGTTTAAACAATTTAACTTATCTATACAGATAGATAATTCACAAGTCACAATTGATAATCACATTATCATTTAAACAGATGATTCATAACCAAATAGGTAATCCATATCAACATCAAAATAGTTAATCTATATTACCATCATAATGCAACCAAGCATTCATACCACACAACATTACTTATCTCATTTCTGAGATTACATCCATTTAAGACAAATCAATGTCATCCATTCTTATAAGCAATGATTTACTTAATCACAACATAATTAATTTAAAATGAATTAAATTAACTATCTCTATCTTTAATTAATTTAAAGTGAATTAAATTAATTACTTCTTCTCTTAATTAATTTAAAATAAATTAAATTAATCACTTCATCATAAATCTTACTTATATAATCATTAATTAATTACAAATAAATTAATTAATCTTTCTCTAATTATCCATTTAATTAATCACCTTGATTAATTATACTTTAATTACATTTAAGTAATTATCCTTAATTAATTTCGCAAATTAATTATTCTTAACCAATACAGTAATTAACCTTTAATTACTTCATTAATTAATTAATTAAAATCAATTACTTTAATCCTTAATTAATTACAATTAATCACTTAAATTTGATTAATTAATCTTAATTAATCAACTCTTAATCATTAATTAATTATAACTAATGATCCCTAATTACATCTTTAATTATTTATTAGTTACATTAAGTAATTATTCTTAATTAATCCATAATTATTAATCACCTTTGATTAATAAAATCCAGTAATTAACTTCCCTTAATTAATTCCATTAATTAATTACTTTAATTAATTACTTTCACAAATAATTAATTACATTATTAATTATCCTTAATTAAACCACCATTATTAATCATCTTTGATTAATCTAATCCTTTAATTAATTTAATTTAATAAATTATTAAATTAATAACAAATGATTAACTCTTAATCATTTTCATTTAATAAAATAATTATCCTCTAATTATTTTATTAAATAATTTACCTTTTACTTAATTACATCAAATAATCATTTCTTAATTACTTCATCCAGTAATTATACTTAATTAATTATAAGTAATTATCTTTAATAATCACAAATTTATTACTTAGTTAATTATTTAACTAATTATTTAAATTTAATTAAATAATTTCTTAACTTTTTATACTTAAAGACTTTAATTAAGAAAATCATTATCTTAATTAAATAAATTAAATTGACCAACAATTTAATTATCTTCCCATATTAATTATCTTTAATAAATTAAATCTCTTAATTACTTAAGATAAATTCTTTATTATAATTGATTTACTAAAATCCTTATTATTTAAACTTTATTTAAAATAAAACATTTTTAGAAATCAATTATAATTAAAGCATTATAACTTTTACTCGACTTTCAAAATCTTTAAAACTTAGAAACATTACAAAACTCAAATTTCTTTTGATTTAAAAACATAAAACATTTGCTGTTAAATTTCTTTCGACCAACTCACCACTAACCCGCGTAAAACCATCAGGAACTCGAAGTAACTCTCGCGTCACTCACCATGCTTCCTGCTTCGAGTAAAACTCGAAAATTCCCAAATGAAAACTCGAGCAACCCCTTCTTCCCCAAATCCTAAACCCAGATGCACGATAACGTGCGTGTGCACGTGCACGCCATAATTGATCGACGGCGAACTCCGTTCAGTGCTCCGGCAACTCGACTTCGACCTTAGCATCACGATCGACCAACCCAACTTACACGATTCGAACGAAATCGAATTCGAGCTCTCAATCCCATCAGCTCTAAAATGCATATCACCAGAAAACGACCACTGCCGGTGATCCCTGCCTCGAGACTCCTCGTCACCTTCCCCCGTAGCTCCGCCACGTCTCCTCGCATCTCCAAATCAATACGCGATCGCCTCCGATCGTTTCATTTTGTCGCGAAATCCATTCGATCATCAACGTCAACCACAGGAAATAAAACCCTATCCTAACGATTTCCCACCATCACGATCAACAATAAATCACTCCACTATTTTTCCGATGATCTACAACCCTCAATCCTCCTCTGGCCACAAACCCGAGATCCCTGACCTACGCGATCACCAGAATTTACCCAAATTAACATTTCCGTTCATCCCACCATCCCCCACGAATTTCAACCTTAAAAATTTTGATTTTACTCTCTAAATTCATTAATTTCAAAGACCAATCTATATCTGTAATTCAATTCAGAAATTAAGAGGATGGATTTTTACGTTATATTTAGATCATCTCTGTATATTTATATTTCTGTAAAAATTTATAAATGTTAAATCTTTAAACTAGTTTTAAAATTTATATTACACTGTAACGATCATCTTTTGTTTACAAATCCTAAGCTAATTATAATTCAAAGATGAGATATTGGATTTTAAAAGAATTCCAAACTCTGACAAAATCAACAGAGACTATATCTATAACTATACAGGCATTCAAATATAACTATACAGGCATTCAAACACTCTTATACAAACATGCATACATTAAATTCTAAGCATTTCAGATAACAGAATAAATTTCATTCACATACCAAAGTGAAATCAAGATTTAACTGTTTTTAAAATCTAAGTTTACTCACTGTAATTTAAAACAGAAAACAGATTTTGTTTCCAGGCTTTCCAGTTTTGAACTCCTTTTGTTTTTGCTTGCTGAATGATAAACTTGCAATTTGATTTCCTTATTCTGGACTTCAATTTGTTTGAAGATTTTAAACTGATGTTGAGTTTTGATCTCCTGATTCTTTGATTTCCAGTTTGCATTTGAATTTCCAGTTTCCAGATTTACTTCTTCTTTTACTTTTAGATTTCCAGCTTATATTATTTTACTTTCTTTCATTGATTCGAATTGTTTTATTTGAAGAGTGAAGAAAAATTAGAGCTGAAGAAAGAAAATTGCAGATCTTTTTCTATATTTAAAATTTTAAAACTTTAATTACCAAAGAAAATAGCCATGTGTCTTCTTTAAGTGTTAATTTGCTTACACATAGGCTTATATCTTTACAAATGTCACTAAACCACTCTAAAATGCTAACAAGTGTAAATTCTTGTTTTAATTAATTTACTTAAGTCATATATGTGTATTTAAGAAATATTTATATGTATAAAATGATATATTTGTCTTTTTATAATTAAGCTTTTACATTCCTATAAAAATATACAAATGTGAAAACTATTATTTAAGTAACTTATACCTTAATCAAATATTTATAACATATTTATATATGCTTGAGAAACTTATTTTACTATATATATATTTTTTTTTAACTAAATTTGTCTTAGGTTTGTATTTTAAAAATGAAAGAATATTAAAACAATTGAACTTCTTAATTTAATCTTATTCAAAACTTAAGCTAAAATATATCTTTAATGAATAAGAAATTATTCTTGTTATTTAAATCTCAATTATCATTTCCAAAAGTATTGTCAAATTAAAAATTGTATAAATATTAAAGTTTGAAAACATCTTAATTAAATTCAAATCCAATACTCTTTCCATTCCAATATATACAAATATATATATTCTAAATGGAAAATACTTTTAACATTAGTTTTGATAATTATCATATTGAGATTTAATACATAACTTCAAATAACAATATATATATACATATATATTAAAATTTGAAAACATAGTTTTATTAAATTAAAAGATTCCCTATTCAATATATATATATACCAATATATATATACATTATAAATATAAACACTTATATTAGTTTTAGTAAGATAAATCTTCCTAATTAAAATTTTAGAATAGATATTCCCAAATTAAAATGTTATTAGTTTTCAAAAGAAATAAATTTGCCAATTTAAAATATTATTAACCTTTTAAAATGAATAAACTTGTCAATTTATAAAATAAATCAACAAATCAATTTAATTATTAATAAAGATTATTAAATTGATATTGCCAAATTTCCGGGATATCACATTCCTCCCCCCTTAAAATAATTTCGTCCCCGAAATTTAAAAGCAAAGATAATTTAATAACCCAGCAAAATTTTATTTTAAACAGCAACCATAGATATCAATCATATTCAAACAACCATAGCAAACAAATTAAATCAAACAAATTTAACTATCCAGTCAAAATCTGGATAGAATTTACTCGAGTTTCCTCAAGTATATATATATACCGGAAGACTCGTTCTACAGGATCTAAACTAACTATCTACAATAATCTAGAAGTCCTTCCTTTCTAGATTACAAATCTGAACAAGATATCAGACTAACTCAAAACCATCCCAAGTATCCTTCTGAACTGCTGATTCCATCACTCGATGAATCATACACATATTCCTCAGAGATATGTGAAATAAAATGAATTCCAGTTATCCGAACTAGCAACTCAATCCTGGAGATCAAAATCTAATCTCCAAAGAACACAGAAAAATCTCATAATACTTCCGGAGCTTACTCTCCAGTCTTACCAAATCTTATATCTCCTTTGATCAGAGAAAAACTTAAACAATATCCAATTTCAACATCAATTTCCAAATTCCATCAATTCTTAACTGCATAACTCCTTTGACGATCCTGAGTCACTTCATTCTTCCTGATCAGCTTAACCCTTGCTGATGCTTCTTGAAACAGATTAGACCAATATCAAACCAATTTCCGGATCCTACTCAACAAAATGGTTTCCCAAAAATCACCGAAATCCAGAACACAATTCTACTCCACAAACATTAGAGAACTATGAACTACTTCTCCTATCTGGAATAGCCAAAACAGTTGCACTTGACAACCTTATCTCCAAATCCTGAAAATTTCTTCACACTTAGAGATACACTTGAATTTCCTATAGAAATTCTCTATTCCAAGAAAATTACAACTCTCGGTTGATTCCATTCTAGAATAGCTGCTATCTTGCTTTCGCTGCACAATTCTGACCTTGAACAGATGAGAATGCCATCGGAGAAACTCGAGCACAAACTTGATCATCCATAGTTCACCATATCTATAAAATCTTAGTGAACCATTCTACTTGGTAAAAACACCTTAACAAAATCCTCACCAGAAAATTAGGTGTGGTCAATCCCTCTCCAAAGAATCCTGAGCTGCTTCACCAAATTCTTCTCTCGGAGACATCCTTCTATTAAGCTGGACCACCAGTAACTCCACGAATCAAGTCGATATGGAATCTCAATCTCCAATAATCCCAAGAGAATACTCAAATAATCGCAAGTCTCTTTTGCGATCAACCCAACCTAACTTCCACATATAACTGTTCTCTCTTCACTAATCAGAACAGCTTATATTTGACTAACCAATCCATCGAAGAAATGGATTCACTCTACTGCTTCTGGACTCCATCTCTAGAAAAACTGCTCAGACAGAAACTTCTTGCCAATTACAGAATACTCCGAGCTGCACTGCTTTCACAGATGCCAAAGACTTCTTATCCGAAACTACTCGAGGAACTCGGACTTCAAACAAACAAAAACACCATGCTGAACTCAGCCACAATCACCGAAGCAGACCTACTTCTTCAAACTTGCCCCAGAAGAAACATCTTTAGAAACGTCCATAGCCACCGTGTCTCACTACACAACTACTTCTTCTTGAAGTTACCAAGATACTATAACTCGCTTCAGCTCATCCAATAGATCTACTCTATTCATCCAACTTCAAAGATAAACTCCGAACCTTAACAGTTCCTTCGGAGATTGGTGAAATTTTTACACCACAACAAAGTTCACTCGAGACAGTATTAGGTCTACAGTCTAGTCAGATATACTTCCAACCTCAACACTCAAATTCTAACTATTGGTAGTCGTGTTACTCACACTACCACCTTATCTACCTTTATACTTATATTGGAAAACCCGAACGGGTAACCCAACAAATAGGTAGAAATATATATATATTTAAAATGATATTTTTTTTTTATAGAAATTATTTCTGGGTAAAATTATTTCATTTACCATTTTAAAACAATATTGTGTCCGTTGGCCTGGTTCAAGTGTTTAGAGATCCCTATCAATAACGTTAGCTACTCGTATTGACCAGAATCCATATACCACCCAACCGATCAATTAACACAATATAAAACATTTTATATAACTAACAAATACGCGCTCTCGTATATATATACTCAGACTCAACAGGTTGCTACAGATCCTATTTCTAATGAACAATCCTTCCGAACCTAGGTATTCACTCAACCTAGTGTTCTGATATTCACTTAACCAAAAGCTTAGGCATTCGCTCAACCTATGCTCCGATACCATATGTAACGACCCGACTTTTTCTTCACAGAAAGTCGCATCGTTAATTAAGAAAGAAAGGGATAGAAGAAGAAAAGAAAAGAAGAAAGAACAACAACACATCAGAATCTCACAGCGGAACGAAACAAAATATAATATATCACATAACTATTACATAGTCTTTACATAATCAGAGTTACACAACTTATACAACGAAATAGACAGTTATAATTTCTGTCTATTATACAACTCAAGATATAATTCAAACAAAAGACTCAGATCAACCAACACAGCGGAATACTATCTATCTACGAATGCTGAAGCCTCCTGCTCCATATCTCCTCCATAGATTCGTCAAAGCTAACCTGAATCCCTTGGCTACTCGTAAAAATTGAGTACCCAAGAGTTTAAATAAACAGAAAATAAACACTTGGGTCAGACATGGGTCTGGTGTGAGTAAACGGGTTAAAATTGTTTAACTTCAAAACCTTTTGGAAACAAAGGTATCACGTAAGACTTCCCACACATAAACATGGAAAAGTTTTTACCTTACGCTAACCAAAACATTTGATAGGAAATCTGATTGTATTATAATAGGGTCTAGGGTTTTCAAGTAAAATACAGAAATAGCTGAAATGCTTACATCTCACATTCCAACATAGTTGGGCACAACTAATACGTACGGCACTTATTGGAGTTTGGATTCCATACAATGGCAGGGCTACTGGGGTATCGCCCGTCACAGTACGTGGCCTAGATCACCGTACCGAGGAGTACGCCCGCTCCCCTGCAACACAAAGCCGGAACCATCCCTTACTGGATAATCCCGAACAAGACAATCCCGTGGTTGGCGCGACCAACCACACACTAAGCCGAATAAAAGAAAAGGGACCTCTAGACAGGGATCTATCTTGCTCTCAGTGGGTGCTACCCACGAAGCCTTGCTGCACCTCCCCTGTTTTAGCCATTTCCGGGTTGATGAGGCTTGAGGTTACGATTACCTTTAATCAGAACATATCACTTAGAATGCTCATCGTCCGCCTGACGATGTGCTGAAAGCATTCAATCCATACAAGTTCGTTCCGGGTTCGAACGAAACCGAAGGCATTATCTCGTTACACTCGTTTTGGAATCACCCTCAGAGTTAACGACAATAACCCTTGCACTCTGAATCTTCATCTTCACTTAAGATTCACGACCTATCGTTAATTTGGATCGATGTGGTATTCGGGTCTCCAGACCTGGAAATCCGGTATACGGAAACCCGATCCCGGTCTCATCGAAATCCAAAACGTATCTTTTAAGGCCAAGTTGTTTAAAGGTTTAAACAATTTAACTTATCTATACAGATAGATAATTCACAAGTCACAATTGATAATCACATTATCATTTAAACAGATGATTCATAACCAAATAGGTAATCCATATCAACATCAAAATAGTTAATCTATATTACCATCATAATGCAACCAAGCATTCATACCACACAACATTACTTATCTCATTTCTGAGATTACATCCATTTAAGACAAATCAATGTCATCCATTCTTATAAGCAATGATTTACTTAATCACAACATAATTAATTTAAAATGAATTAAATTAACTATCTCTATCTTTAATTAATTTAAAGTGAATTAAATTAATTACTTCTTCTCTTAATTAATTTAAAATAAATTAAATTAATCACTTCATCATAAATCTTACTTATATAATCATTAATTAATTACAAATAAATTAATTAATCTTTCTCTAATTATCCATTTAATTAATCACCTTGATTAATTATACTTTAATTACATTTAAGTAATTATCCTTAATTAATTTCGCAAATTAATTATTCTTAACCAATACAGTAATTAACCTTTAATTACTTCATTAATTAATTAATTAAAATCAATTACTTTAATCCTTAATTAATTACAATTAATCACTTAAATTTGATTAATTAATCTTAATTAATCAACTCTTAATCATTAATTAATTATAACTAATGATCCCTAATTACATCTTTAATTATTTATTAGTTACATTAAGTAATTATTCTTAATTAATCCATAATTATTAATCACCTTTGATTAATAAAATCCAGTAATTAACTTCCCTTAATTAATTCCATTAATTAATTACTTTAATTAATTACTTTCACAAATAATTAATTACATTATTAATTATCCTTAATTAAACCACCATTATTAATCATCTTTGATTAATCTAATCCTTTAATTAATTTAATTTAATAAATTATTAAATTAATAACAAATGATTAACTCTTAATCATTTTCATTTAATAAAATAATTATCCTCTAATTATTTTATTAAATAATTTACCTTTTACTTAATTACATCAAATAATCATTTCTTAATTACTTCATCCAGTAATTATACTTAATTAATTATAAGTAATTATCTTTAATAATCACAAATTTATTACTTAGTTAATTATTTAACTAATTATTTAAATTTAATTAAATAATTTCTTAACTTTTTATACTTAAAGACTTTAATTAAGAAAATCATTATCTTAATTAAATAAATTAAATTGACCAACAATTTAATTATCTTCCCATATTAATTATCTTTAATAAATTAAATCTCTTAATTACTTAAGATAAATTCTTTATTATAATTGATTTACTAAAATCCTTATTATTTAAACTTTATTTAAAATAAAACATTTTTAGAAATCAATTATAATTAAAGCATTATAACTTTTACTCGACTTTCAAAATCTTTAAAACTTAGAAACATTACAAAACTCAAATTTCTTTTGATTTAAAAACATAAAACATTTGCTGTTAAATTTCTTTCGACCAACTCACCACTAACCCGCGTAAAACCATCAGGAACTCGAAGTAACTCTCGCGTCACTCACCATGCTTCCTGCTTCGAGTAAAACTCGAAAATTCCCAAATGAAAACTCGAGCAACCCCTTCTTCCCCAAATCCTAAACCCAGATGCACGATAACGTGCGTGTGCACGTGCACGCCATAATTGATCGACGGCGAACTCCGTTCAGTGCTCCGGCAACTCGACTTCGACCTTAGCATCACGATCGACCAACCCAACTTACACGATTCGAACGAAATCGAATTCGAGCTCTCAATCCCATCAGCTCTAAAATGCATATCACCAGAAAACGACCACTGCCGGTGATCCCTGCCTCGAGACTCCTCGTCACCTTCCCCCGTAGCTCCGCCACGTCTCCTCGCATCTCCAAATCAATACGCGATCGCCTCCGATCGTTTCATTTTGTCGCGAAATCCATTCGATCATCAACGTCAACCACAGGAAATAAAACCCTATCCTAACGATTTCCCACCATCACGATCAACAATAAATCACTCCACTATTTTTCCGATGATCTACAACCCTCAATCCTCCTCTGGCCACAAACCCGAGATCCCTGACCTACGCGATCACCAGAATTTACCCAAATTAACATTTCCGTTCATCCCACCATCCCCCACGAATTTCAACCTTAAAAATTTTGATTTTACTCTCTAAATTCATTAATTTCAAAGACCAATCTATATCTGTAATTCAATTCAGAAATTAAGAGGATGGATTTTTACGTTATATTTAGATCATCTCTGTATATTTATATTTCTGTAAAAATTTATAAATGTTAAATCTTTAAACTAGTTTTAAAATTTATATTACACTGTAACGATCATCTTTTGTTTACAAATCCTAAGCTAATTATAATTCAAAGATGAGATATTGGATTTTAAAAGAATTCCAAACTCTGACAAAATCAACAGAGACTATATCTATAACTATACAGGCATTCAAATATAACTATACAGGCATTCAAACACTCTTATACAAACATGCATACATTAAATTCTAAGCATTTCAGATAACAGAATAAATTTCATTCACATACCAAAGTGAAATCAAGATTTAACTGTTTTTAAAATCTAAGTTTACTCACTGTAATTTAAAACAGAAAACAGATTTTGTTTCCAGGCTTTCCAGTTTTGAACTCCTTTTGTTTTTGCTTGCTGAATGATAAACTTGCAATTTGATTTCCTTATTCTGGACTTCAATTTGTTTGAAGATTTTAAACTGATGTTGAGTTTTGATCTCCTGATTCTTTGATTTCCAGTTTGCATTTGAATTTCCAGTTTCCAGATTTACTTCTTCTTTTACTTTTAGATTTCCAGCTTATATTATTTTACTTTCTTTCATTGATTCGAATTGTTTTATTTGAAGAGTGAAGAAAAATTAGAGCTGAAGAAAGAAAATTGCAGATCTTTTTCTATATTTAAAATTTTAAAACTTTAATTACCAAAGAAAATAGCCATGTGTCTTCTTTAAGTGTTAATTTGCTTACACATAGGCTTATATCTTTACAAATGTCACTAAACCACTCTAAAATGCTAACAAGTGTAAATTCTTGTTTTAATTAATTTACTTAAGTCATATATGTGTATTTAAGAAATATTTATATGTATAAAATGATATATTTGTCTTTTTATAATTAAGCTTTTACATTCCTATAAAAATATACAAATGTGAAAACTATTATTTAAGTAACTTATACCTTAATCAAATATTTATAACATATTTATATATGCTTGAGAAACTTATTTTACTATATATATATTTTTTTTTAACTAAATTTGTCTTAGGTTTGTATTTTAAAAATGAAAGAATATTAAAACAATTGAACTTCTTAATTTAATCTTATTCAAAACTTAAGCTAAAATATATCTTTAATGAATAAGAAATTATTCTTGTTATTTAAATCTCAATTATCATTTCCAAAAGTATTGTCAAATTAAAAATTGTATAAATATTAAAGTTTGAAAACATCTTAATTAAATTCAAATCCAATACTCTTTCCATTCCAATATATACAAATATATATATTCTAAATGGAAAATACTTTTAACATTAGTTTTGATAATTATCATATTGAGATTTAATACATAACTTCAAATAACAATATATATATACATATATATTAAAATTTGAAAACATAGTTTTATTAAATTAAAAGATTCCCTATTCAATATATATATATACCAATATATATATACATTATAAATATAAACACTTATATTAGTTTTAGTAAGATAAATCTTCCTAATTAAAATTTTAGAATAGATATTCCCAAATTAAAATGTTATTAGTTTTCAAAAGAAATAAATTTGCCAATTTAAAATATTATTAACCTTTTAAAATGAATAAACTTGTCAATTTATAAAATAAATCAACAAATCAATTTAATTATTAATAAAGATTATTAAATTGATATTGCCAAATTTCCGGGATATCACAATTTCTTTCTTATTATAGTAATTTTCAAAAGATTCAATTTCTAATTCACCACCATGATTGCTCCGAATGTTTTTAATTCTTAAGTTTTTAATATTTTGAATTCTTTTAGCAAATATTTTAAAATTTTCAAAAGTATTGCTTTTATTTTTCAAAAATATTATCCAGGTAAATATTGAAAAATCATCTACTATTACAAAAACATATCTATTACGATTTATAGACTGAACTTGAGTTGGTCCGAAGAGATCCAAATATAATAACTCAAGTGGTTGTACTGTAGAACTCGTTTTCTTTGATTTAAAAGAAGATTTTGTTAATTTTCCTAATTGACAAGCATCACAAATATTTTTACTTTAAAATTCATTTTTGGTAATCCTTTAACTAAATTATTCTTAGATAATTTGTTTATAGCTTTAAAATTTATATGAAAAAATATTTTGTGCCATAACCAAGGATCATTTTCTTTGGCTATTAGACTCATATTTGTGTTATGATTGACTTTCATATTTAATATATAAATATTTCTTTCTCTGGTTCCTTCAAATATAAGATTATTATTTTGGTCAAATATGTTGCATTTATTTTCTGAAAATTTTATATTAAAACCGTTATCACATATTTGACTTATACTTAGCAAATTACGTTTTAAATTCTTAACTAGCAAAACATTTGCAATAAGAGGTAAGTTAGATGTAACGTCATTGCTAACATCGCCTTTGCCGATGATATATCCTTTAGAATTATCTCTAAAAGTGACAGATCCTCCATCTGAGTAGATAATGTTAGTCAGCATATCTTTGTTTCATTTGTTTTGAGCAATCACTATCAAGTATGTTGAATATGCGACTATATGATTTTTGTTTGATGATAATAAACACATATATATATATTCATTTAAATGTATTTGTTAATGTACTATTTTATTTTCATAGATTAAATAAATATTTGCTGAATAAAATAAATAACACAGAATTTAAATTGAAACAGATATTTTATTCAAACAAATATTTATTACAATTTTGAATAGTACAAATTCAAGCTCTCACTATATATATATATATATATATATATACAATTTGCAATTACAATACATTTCAATTTACTTAACTGTCCTCACTACATATCGCTCATTCACTTGTATTTTATCTTCAACTCAATTCCAGATTGAATCCAGCATCTGAGCTATCTGCAAAAATATACACTGATGCAGTAAAATTGTAAATGAAATATTTTTGCAGTGTAAAATGAAATATATATTGAAAATAATATTTGCCTTAGTTATTTGGGTTGTTCATCATCATTTAAATTTGAATTCATTATACACGAACAGCTTGTGACATGCACAATGTATCACTGTACATGCCACAAGGCCGTGCATACCGATATACACTTGATAAATCTACATGGACAGGTGAGCACAAGGTCAAACCCAAATTAAAAGCCGGGTTCAACTCAAGTGAAATACAAATAAAATCACGACACGAGCACAAGGTCAAACCCAAGCTTTAAAGCTGGATTCAACACAGGTGCAGTCCGCAAATACAAGCACAATATGTACAAAGTCAATGCAACAGTGGTGAACCAAGTAAATGAACAAGGCAACATTATACATGTACTCGAGGCAACATGCACGAGTGAAGCCACAAATGAAACATGACTTGAAGTACAATAAACAGAAGTCAATGCAAACATACATCGGTACATATAAGGACCAACTAAGTGCACATGTTCAATCAAGTGAATATGTCAACATACATAGTGCAAAAAATGAATGCACGCACAGTGCAGAATCAAATCAAAAACAGTCGAAGGAACAAGCCCATGGTACAAGTGCAACCTCAACCGTGTCGACCAGTTCAATATAACCACGGCCAAAGGTGATATCATATACAAAAGTGAAGAATGAATGCAACAAAACAACTCAATCAACTGGTGCAACTTGAACGAACAGTGACAAGAAGCATCAACCAACATTTTAGGAATGAAACAGCATGCACATAAACAAGAGTGGCAACAACAACCATGAAATACAAGTGCACTAACAACTCGAAGACTGCAAATACCAACCTGAACTTACACACACACACACACACATGTGTTGTGAAGGCCAGTGATCAAGCATCAGAACAACCCAGACTCTGAACTACGACATATAACATAAATATGTACATGAATATGTCCAGTGAAAACACAACAGTATGGAAGTCATGATATACAAGTGAGACCAAATCGTAAACAACAAACAAGGTAGCCGTAGGTCAAAAGTTCAAGTAGTAGTTTATCATAAACAAGATCAAGTGACCGAAGTTTATTTATAGTATCATGTCGAAGTCGAAGTCGAAGCCAGATAATATCATCGCACAAACAAAGTTGTGGCCAAGTCAAAGGCAAAGAAAAAACAATGTCAAGTTCAAATGCAGAAACCCAAAGCCGTGATATTCAGAAAATAAAAGAATACGAAGTCAACTAAAAATCAAGCCATGGTGGCCACGAAAAAGCCGTGAGAAGCAAGAAATCAAAATATATACGAATTGAACAAGTCAGTAATAATCTCAAGCATCCAATCGAAGATCAATGGACAACACAAAATTATTGACGAATTCAAACAAATGCATACGAATGAAGAAATAGGAATTCGAATCCTATATAAACGATCAACATCATCGGCTAAAAAATCATCGAGTTCAAGCAAGCGAAACAGTAAAGCGAAAGTAACAAATTACATACCAATTCACAGTCGAACTCGATCAAATTGAAGGAGCCGTGTTCGAATCGAAGAAACGGTTGATTGCCGAAGAAAATCAGAGGAATAGCAATTGTAATCAACAAACAATCAGTCGGCGACTTCAATTTTCCAAAGCCCTAATTTCAGAGCAAAGAGGAACAAACGAGCATCACAAAGAAGAAAGATACCAGGCCGATATAATAAAAAGGAGAAGAGGGACGTATTTTGTTATGAACTATTTTTAGGCCGGCCATCATATATTGTTTTGGGCTTTTATTTTTAAAATTAGGGTTTTGATTTTAATTTTCTTTTAGTTTCTTTTTTAAACAGTTGTAATTTCTAGTCGTGTGACTAGGGGACAAACTACGTGGCATAGTTTGAGAATTCGCAACTCAGTGGCTGAGTTGTGGTAGGGTTTTGAGTGTACAGTTAGGTTAGTCGATAGCGGGTGTCGCGAGTTTACGTGTGTAAGCGTCTGACTACTTAATTTGTAGTAGAAACCTTGGGGGCGGCACATTGGCAGGGTTTTGCCGAAGCTGGGTAAATCGATGTGTTCTATTTCTGCATTTTTTATTCTGCTATTATTTGTGCTACTGTTACACGACTATTATCCGTGCTAAAATTATTTTATACTTCCGCAATAAATTTTTATAATTGATAGTATCACCTTATTCACCCCTCCTCTAGGGTGAAATCGATCCTACAAAGTATCCACTTTCCTCTTTTATTAGCTGGTATATGCAAAAAAATATAGGAATGACGTTGGTACCCACTTTTTATTAGGGTCCTAGGAGTTAGATCTTAGGAAGCCAAACCCAAGAGGGTTTAGAATTCCCTTTATAAGTAAAATCTTTATTTCTATGAATTGTATTTATAAAAGATTTAATATACTTATTTCTGATTAAATTATTATTAGTTTTTGGTACCAAAATTTTTATAATATTTGTGTTGCAAATATCTTTGTTTTGAGTAAAAACCTTTGGTTTTGATTTTGCTTTTACAAAATTCTTATGTAGATTGAAATTTTAATAAGATATGGTATTCTTCTTTGAACTAGTCTTCAAAGAATTTTTATATCCTAACACATTCTTATTATAAGAAGATTGAGGATTACTGATAATTTTATAAAGATTTTCTCTTCCTTTATTAAAATTAGTTACATTTTTAGCGATATTCTCTAACTCAGTTTTGAGACTGGTATTTTTCAATTCAAGAAATTTGACATTTAATTTTAAATCTTGATTTTTTGAAGCTAATGTCATATTCTTTTCTTTTTAAACTTCTACTTCATTTCATAGCATAGTAAGTTGAGAGGAATGTTAGAGAAAGATTCTTGTGTATTAACAAGTTCTTCTTCTAGAATTTTATTTTCATCTCTTAACATATCAACTTCTATTTCATTTTTGTTTAATTTTTCTAGTGCATCTTTATATTTCCTTTTAACCTCTTTGAGTTTATCTAATAGCTCTGAATTTATATCAATTACATCGCCAAAAGTTAAATCACTTACATCTTTAGTCGAAGCTATTAAGTAGACGTTGGCTTGTTCAGAATCACTGTTAGTGTCACTATCTGATGACGACGATGATTTTGAATCATCCCATGTAACAGAGAATGCTTGCTTCTTTTTGAACTCCTCCTTCTTATTCTTGAATCTGTTTTTCTTTCTATCAGGATAGTCTTTCTTCATGTGACCCTTCTTATGACATTCATAACATTCGAGATTCGAAACAGGCAATTTACTGGAATTGTCTCTCCTATTGTTTCCAAACTTCTTATTCTTTCTGAATTTTAATAACTTCTTTAAATTCTTTGCGATCAATTCCATGTCATCTTCATCGGAATCTGAATCCTTTTGTTCAATTTGAAGGCGATATTATTTTTATCTTGTGCTTGATCTTGCTTTTCCTACAAATTCACTTCATATAACATGAGATTTCCTATTAACTCTTCAGGTTTGATGGTAGAAATGTCATTAGCTTCTTCGATTGCTAAAACTTTTCGTTCTCATTCATCCGTTAAAGAGTTTAGGATTTTTGATACAACATCAAAATCTGTATATTTTTCTCCTAATGCCAATAATGAATGATATATGCCTTGAAATCTAGAATACATTTCATTTATAGTTTCATCTGATTTCATTCTAAATTTTGGAACTGATTTTTTAGCATAGAAATCTTGTTTTGCTTAACTTTGTTAGTTCCTTCATGTGTGACTTTAAGTGTTCTCCAAATTTCATAAGCAGATTTACACATTCTAACTCTATTAAATTCATTCTTATCTAAGGCACAAAATAACATATTCATAGCTTTTGCATTTGATGTAGCATCTAGCTTTTGTGTATTTGAACCTTCTGCCAATGGTGTAGTAGGTATAGTGTATTCACCTTGAGTGATATTCCAAGTATCATATCCATTTGCTTGCATAAAAATTATCATTCGAGTTGCCCAATAATTGTAATTCAAATCATTAAATAGTGATGGTCATGTAGTGGATTGACCTTCAACAAAACTTATGTTAGTGTTAGTTTCCATATTAACTGTGTATCAAATAATTGTGTTAGTGGACTTGCTCGATACAAAGTGAAGGTGCTACTAAGGACCGTAATATGGAAATTTAACTAAGTTATCTACTAGTGCGGAATAGATATATAAAGTAAATAGTAAAGTAAATGACACCAGGCATTTTTATACTAGTTTGAACTTCTCGTTCTACGTCCAATTCCAGACTCCTTTTGGAATTTAACTATCAACCCTCTCTTAACCCAGACAAATATGTATTACACTACCTGAGCAACCGAACATGACTTCTACCGCTTGAAAACCTGAATATGACTTCAACAATACAGAGAATTTTCTTGACTTAATATGCTCTTTTAATATAATGGACAAGTCTTTAGAGTGCACCCTTCCTATAATCTTCTCCTTTGTAGTAAATAATGTAGTTTGTGAAGATTGGAAGTTAATTTAATCACAAATGAGTTTGTGCTTGAATATGCAAGTGATCAGAATGAGATTTGAAAGCAAATGGTTGAATATTTTAGACAATAAGTATATGAGAATAGAATCAGAAATTAGGTAATTAAAACAACCGAAATGAAGGTTATATATAGAGTTTAAGTGGTGCAATTATTTGTGAAGAGCTATGGTCAAAAGGTACGAAAAAAACTCTTGAATCAAGGGTTGTTTCTGTTCGTTGAATGGAAGTGACCATTTAGAAAATAGCCGTTATGCATTTTCAGTCGACTGAGCAAACGATTTCAGTCTACTGAATATTTAAAAATTTTGAATTAAAAGTTTCATATAAAAATGACCCCTAATTAAGTCGACTGAATAGGATGGTTTAGTCGATCGAACCTTCAAGTGCACTGTGCACGTGCACGAGTATTCAGTTTACTGAAACTCCTGATTCAGTCGGCTAAATTTTATATTTCTGCCATATTAAAGATTCTTGTGAAAAATTTTGTACGCAGAACATGAAATAAATGAAGTACTTTGTGTGTATATGATTTGAAAATAATTTTAAATACTTGTGTGTGTGCATATACCACCTAGGAGAGATTTTAACAATAATCAACTACTAGACTAGACTATAGAAAAACCATTAATAATTTTGAAACTTCTCTCTGAATTCTTGGTCTGTAGTCTATTGTCGAGTAGAATAACATCTTCCCCTGCTAATATGGTTAGTTCACATATTATTTACTTATATAGTTATCATGATCAAAACATAAAAGTACAAGGTTCTAACATTGTTTAATTCAAGAATTTTGACATTCGATTTTAAATCATGATTTTCTAAAGCTAATGTCATATCCTTTGCTTTTTAAACTTTAATTTCATTTGATAGCAAGTGAGTTGAGAAAATACTTTAGACGAACGTTCTTGTGTTTCAACAACTTCTTCTTCTAGGATTTTCTTTTCATCTCTAAGCATATCAACTTCAATTTCACTTCTGTTTAGTTTTTCTAAAGCATCTTTATGCTTTCTTTTAACTTATTTAGTTTTTCCAATAGCTCTGAGTTTATATTTTTTAAATCGTTGAAAGTTAGATCACTTACATCGTTAGTCGAAGACATAAAGCAGACATTGGCTTGTTCAGAATCACTATTATTGTCACTATCTGATGATGAAGACGATTCTGAATCATCCCATGTGACAAAGAATGCTTGCTTCTTGTACTTGTCCTTTTTATTCTTGTATCTATCTTTCTTTCGATCAGGATAGTCCTTCTTTATGTGACACTTCTTATGACATTCATAACACTTGAGATTTAAAGTTTATGGTTTATTGGTATTGTCTCTCCTGTTGTTTCCGAATTTCTTGTTCTTTCTAAATTTCAAAAACCTTTTGAAATTCTTTGTTATAAATGCCATGTCATCTTCATTTGAATCTGAATCTTCTTGTTTAGCTTGGAAAGCTATATTCTTTCTATCTTGGGCTTGATCTCATTTTGCCTGCAAATTTACTACATAAGACATGAGATTTCCTATTAACTCTTCAGGTTTGATGGTAGAAATATTGTTAGCTTCTTCGATAGCTAATACTTTTTGGTTCCCATTCATCCATTAAAGAGTTTAGGATTTTCGAAACAGTATCAAAATCAGTAAATTTTTCTCCTAGTGCTAATAGTGAATGATATATTTCTTGGAATCTAGAATACATTTCATTTATAGTCTTATTTGGTTTCATTCTGAAATTTTGGAACTAATTTTTAAGCATAAATTTTTTTTTGTTTAACTTTATTTGTTCCTTCATGTGTAACTTTAAAAGTTCGCCAAATTTCATAAGCAGTTGTACACATGCTAACTCTATTAAATTCATTCTTATCTAAAGCACAAAATAACATATTCATGGCTTTTGAATTTAAGGTAGCATATACTTTTTGTGTGTTTGACCAATGTGCATATGGTGTAGTGGGTATAGTGTATTCATTCTAAGTGATATTCCAAATATCATATCCATTTGCTTGCATATAAATTCTCATGCGAGTTGACCAATAATTGTAATTCAAACCGTTAAATAGTGGTGGTCGTGCAGTGGATTGACCGTCAATGAAACTTGTACTAGTGTTATTTTCCATATTAACTGAATATCAAATAACTGTGTTATGTTTATATGATGACCTTGCTCTAATGTTAAGTGAAAGTGACCAAGGATCGTATAATATGAATAATTAACTAAGTTATCTACAAGTGCGGAATATAAATATAAAGGTAAATAATAAAGTAAATGATACTAGAGATTTTTATACTAGTTCGAACTTTCCATTCTACGTCCAGTCCCAGACTCCTTCTGGAATTCAACTATAAACCCTCATTTGATCCGGAAGAACAGGTATTACATCTCCTGAACAACCGAACATGACTTCAACCGCCTAAGCAAAAGAATAAGACTTCAACTGCCTTAGCAACCGAACAGGACTTCTAATACATGTAGTAAAATTGCTTCTGACTGAGTATGCTATTGAGTAGCACTGATAAGTTAATAACGTACACCCTTCCTATAATCTTCTCCTTTGTGTTATATCATGTAATTCACGAAGATAGGAAGTTCATTTAATCACTAATGTAGTTTAATTGAATGCGCAAGTGATTAGAACGAAAACATTGAATGCAAAAGGCAAGATTGTTTAGACAATAAGAATGAGAATTAAAATCAAAATTCAGTATTAAAATAATTGATTTCATGGCTATATATAGTGATTAAGGTAGCAATCATTCGTGAAAAGTAGCCATGAAAGAATATGGAAGCAACTCTTAAATGAGTTGTTTCGCTAAAATGAAGTGTCTTTTCAGAATATAGCCGTTATGAAGATTTAGCCGTCTTAGTGGAATAATTCAGCCAGATGAATCGATTAAAAATCGAATCAGAAAGAAAATAGTGCAAAAGGCATGCAGTTCAGTCGGCTGAATCATCCACTTTAGCCATCTGAATATTCAAGTTTATTGTGCACGTGCACAAGCATTTAGCCGATTGAACTATATGATTCAACCGGCTGAATTGCCTGGTTTTTGCCATGTCAAAGATTTTTCAAAATAGTTTTTGTATATGAACTAGGTTACTAAAAAACTTAGCATATGAACTATGATTTGAAAGATTTTAAATTGCATATGCATGCATATACCACATCGAAGATATTTTAACATGTTCACTACTAGACTTAAACCATAGACAAAATATATTACTGAAGATTCTATCTGGAATCTGATCTGTAATCCATTAGATTATCTGTCGAGTAAAACAGTATCTTCTCATGTAGATATATTTATTTCATATAATATTTACTTATATAATTGTCACAATCGAAACACCAAAATTCAAGGTCCTAAAAGAGAATACAGATGTTTAATGTAATATTGACTGAATCAAGATTGAGATTGTTGATAATCTTTCTAAGATATATCAGTTGGGTTTGATTTTTTTTAGGACTACGAGTTTGAGTCTTCACATGATTTTAAAGAATGGTGATGAATTAAACTTCTCTTACCATTTGGCATTTAGTGTAAAATAAAGGTAAACAAGTTAATCTTAACATTTAGCCTACAACTTCTCTATATGTTTCTAGTGTCAACCATTCAACTAGCTTGTTTATTATCAAACTGACCTTTAAGAAGATTTTTCTATTGTAGACTTACAAAATCAAATTGTGTGAAGCTAAAAAAATAGAGAACATGTGCCATTAAATCTCTCCAATGCTATTTATTTTGTTCTTTCCATGGATCTCTCGTTAAATCTAACCATTTTTAGTTTTTTTCCAACATATTATCATTTGATGTTTTACTCAAATTAATGAAAAACTATGCTAAATATTTTTTTGTTTTGAAATTATGTAATCAAACGGTCGATTCCCACCATTATGCGGTTGTACTTGTTAGCAGAGGTGCAGCTAAACATATAAAATTACCAAGTCAACTATAATTAATATGAAAAACTCAACCTTTGAATAATGGTCTTTTCCATGATGTATGCATTAGCGAATTAGTTGCACCATTGTATCTTCCAGCACACACGTTTGAGATTGAATGTAAGGGAGCTTATCTCAGCTTGAATCTTGTTGATGGAGGTGTTACATCAAATAATCTAGTAAGTCCTAGTTTATTTGGTATTTATATTTACCTAACCATAGAAAACTATAACATGAATCTTATCTCAGCTACATATGCTTCTTATTTGTGCTTGCAAGACTAGTCCAATGAATCCAACTCATATCATTTGTAACCAATTTTGTCTACACCCTAAAACCTATATGATAAACTTGTTAAAGATTAAAATAAATCCATGATTATTTGATATTTTCTTTATTATTCATATAGATAGAGTCATCGTAGTAGATTGTTGAGTATTATTTAATTGATTACCAATGCCAATAGCCTTAACATGGTTTTTCTGAATTTTCTTGTTTAGTTAAATCAGACATACGACATGTTTAGTTGTTTCACATATATTGCAAAGTGTCATATCTTTGTTAGTCTTATAGATATATGGTAGTTCGTAGAACACCAACTTATTGTTCAGTTTCATATCTTTTCGTGATAATTTAGTTTCATATATTTTGTTGTTGCTCGTATTATTTCACATGATTCTCACACTTTTTTATGCAATGGGAAGACTTACATCCTAAAGCATCTGTAAAGAAGTCATTCCAAAAAGGAAAAAAATTAATAGAAACAATTTATGATGAACAAGACATTACAATCAATGAAGATGATCACATTCAAGTTATTTGTAAGCTTCAAGACATGTTCCAAAATTATGATATTTTTAGTTATTTAATATATTGATGTTTGTTATGTAGTACACTATAATTTCCACAAAATACAACACACGAATATTAGGGAAGAAAGTTCTAAGGCCTGTAATTCTGAGACCTATTATTTAGTTTTCAACGAGAGCTTAAGCTTCAGATTCAGTAACCGAGAACATGTAATCTGAAAGCATGAGTTAAAATTTCAACCAAGATCAAGACCATTGTCTAACTAAGGCAAAAGGTTAGTTGAGGGCAAAGCTGCCAAAGCCAAAATCCTTTCAACAAGTATCAACAATCAATGGCTCAAATAGCCCTAGATCGAGATCAGCGACTAAGATAGATGAAAGAAATTAAAGAAGCTACATATAAAAGCATCATGTCAGCAATCCACGTCAAAGCACTTTCAACCAGATGATTACAAGTGTTTGAATCAAAGCAGCTTATAACAAGCCATGTCTACAATCCAAGGAGAAGGCTCCCCTCCTCCAATGGTGCCATGACATATTGGCGGCAATCCCAAGGAACAAGAGGTATTCTGGTAAGAAAAACAACTAATATAAAATCATATAGTACTTTCACATATTAGAGCTTTATTCAAAAACTAATTAATGGTAAAAACATCTAGATTTAATGCAATAAGCCTCTTGGCTATATAATGGTGACTTAATAAGGAAAGGATAGTGGACGTAGGGACTTTCTGCCTGAACCACTATAAAAGTCTCAATATTATTTACTTTCTGTATTTTACCTTTTCTGCATGTGCTATTACTATTATACGGTTCAACATATCGTACTCAAAGCTTGATTACATCACGTCTCAGGAACCTCTTTGCCGGGTCCAATATTCCATTTAGCTTCCAAAGACATACCTTTGGATCTTAGAGTGCTGGTGTAGAGTAAAATTTGCACTAACATTTTTGGCGCTAGAAGAAGGGCTCGAACCTTCATCATCTGTTCCTTTTTGGAAAATCCATTGACATCATCCCTCCAACCATAACTAACTTTGAGAATGAGAAGATAACTTCGAAGTTGCCCCTTAACCTTCGCATTTAGTTCATTGAAGAAGATAACTACGAGAAATTGGTTACCCTCAGAATGGTAAAGAATATGATCCTGTTTATGAACTTCAAGCTTCTCTGATCAAACAGCTTTCAAAATATCTCTAAGAATCACTCCATGAATTAGCCTAACTCTAAAAGATTGTTAAGGCCCTAAATAGTGAAGTTAGGAACCTTTCCACTAAATTGCTGAAATACGAAGATTTGGTTCCTTTTGGTAAGAGAGCCTTCCTAGATACTCAAGAAGGTGGGTCTCGAAAGAAGTTGAAGCACGATCAGGTCTTTAACCACTCAACCACAGCTTGTCTCAGATATTCTTGGACACTCGCGAGGACTTCTCCTATCCGAATTACTCCCATCAAAGAAATAAAACCCGAAGATTGGGAAGTATTATGTCTATCATTTGATAAATGGGCATTAGATGGACAAATGCTGAAAGATTTCTTAAGAAATCAAGAAGTTTATACAAAAAGGGAAGTTAACAAAATTTATTAAACATTATTTTGGATATTTAGTTTCAAAATTATTTACCTTGTTCCGTTTTTATGACCCTAGGAAAATTTCATGTAACTCATGTCAAATGAATGCATATGCCGCTTTTCTACAAAGTTGAAGTTGCAAGTGGAATCTTTTTTATCAAACTCCCACGATCAGTTGGAAAATGCCAATTTTATTAACATGGTCCACTCGATTACCTCTTTCACTAAAGTTTCAACTCTAAGGGGCACCTTTTGGTTTTGGGTTTCTTGAAGCTTAATCAACAAGTCTCATTTTTCTTTTTCGGTGCATTCTTCTTCGGCATAACCCTAATTACCGAGTCTTTACTCTGAAGGTGCATTCAAGTCTTGGTATTTACAGTATCTCTATTGATATGTCCTCTCCCCTTAAGAACTCTTGCATATCATACTTGCATTTAGGATTTAAGAACTGAAACCCTTTATTGATCTGATGAGATAAATGAATAGTTTCATTTTTCCTAAAAAATATATATATAATTAAAAATAATAATACTGATTCCATCAATAATCTCCTTTTCTCAAACTTTGATCAAAATTTCTATTAAACAACGTGATTTAAAAATTGTGTGATTTCGAAAATCTATTAAAAAATGGTTTGGAAGCACTCTTTTAAACGAACTCATATTTCCCTTTTTCTAAGTTACAACTAGCTTTCCATATGGCCATTAACTTAAAATAGATTTTGATAACTGACACCCACCAAAAGAGGTTGTAGATGGCTGATGCCCACCAAAAGTGGTTATAGATGGCAGATGCCGGCCAAAAGCAACCATAGATTTGGACTCAACGATAAGTTGGTAGACCTTGCTATACCAGCACCACCAAATGATATGCTACAAAGTGTAAGGCCATATCCCTTGGATTTAAAAAGATATTGAGAACTAGAATACATGCTAATAGTGAGTCATGGTCAAATGGAATCATGCATTGGGTGGATCCCCGGTTAGATTAGAGTATTGGGTAGATTCCAAATAATAATGAGCCATGGTCAAGTAGTACCATGCACTAGGTAGATTACTAGTTAAATCAGGATATTGGGTAGATTCCCAATAATAGTGAGCAGTGGTCAAGTAGTACTATGTGCTGGGTAGATTCCCAGTTAGATTGGAGTATTGGATAGACTCCCAATAATAGTGAGCCATGGTCAAGTAGTATCATGCGTTGGGTAGATTCCCAATTAGATTAGAACATTGGGTAGATTCCCAATAATAGTGATCCATGGTCAAGTAGTACATTGCACTGGGTAGATTTCTGATTAGATTAGAATGTTAGGTAGATTCCCAATGATATTGAGCCATGGATTAGAAGTAGCATGCGTTGGGTAGATTCCAAGTTAGAATATAATGTTGGGTAGATTCACAATGATAGTGAACCATGAACGAGAAGTGCCATGCGTTGGTTAGATTCCTAGTTAGATTAGAATGTTAGATAGATTCCTAATAATAGCGAGCCACGATTTAGAAGTATCATGCATACGTTCAGGATTGGAAGGATTCCTAATAAGATTAGAATCCAAGGAAAAAGTTTCAAAGTTAAGAAATCTAGTAGATTCACGATAAACAAGAAAGAAATTTCTAATTGTGCTACTAGGCTGGCCCCGGACAAGAATCCAACAACAGATCTCGGTGGGTTCGAAATGTGGTTTTGATAAAAGTATACCAGAGGCAAAAGATACCATACAAAGAGAAATTTTTAACGCACACCCAAACAAAGTGACAATATAAGAAATAAAATCAAATGGAATAAAGTTCTTTTACATACAGTCTGTCTAAGGAAATGTTACAATGGATAGACCGAGAAGGACACCTAATTTAGTAAAGAAATGATATTACCAAGACTGGATTACAAAATTGAGGGCATCAAAGGATAAAAGTATGAAAATAAAAGGAAAAGATCCATCCCAAATAAGCAAGCCAATTTGGTAAGTCAAGGATCTCTGAAACAATCTTAGTATTCGTGATCTCGGAAGGAATTTATTAATAATGTCATCCCTAGCCTCCTTCCTCCCCTTCATCAAAAAAGGATTGCGACGTCACTTCCCGAGGTCAGATATTGATTTAGGGATCACTCATCTTTGAAAGAGAAGCATCTATTAATTTTTAGCCCTAACTTTGAATCAAGGAAATCACTCTTAATCTCAAAGGTGTTAAGGATTACCTTTAGCTTTTGAAGTTCAGCTGCCTTGTCCTCATATGATTGATAAAGAGAAGCATAGTCTCACTAAGTTTTTGAGCATCTTAGGCAAGGTACTCTCTAAGGAACATCGACTTAAGATTAGTAAAAGGAAAGACGGGAAATAAAGAAGAACTACACATTGGGTACTCTAGTTTGGGATATCATATGAAAGTCGCATAGTATAAGGTTGGATAGAAATTTAAGTGTTAAAAAGTCATCAAGAAAGTTTCGGCCAAAAAAATTATACAAGCCAAAAGTTCTACTATTACAAGGACAAGCTATGGAATGTTTTCTTCATTAGACGTATCATCATAATGATCCTCTCATACCTCCTTGTCAGAAGAAGTTGCTTCCTCCTCCTCCTCTACCAGGGTCTTGGTTTTATCCAACATCATGGCCTCGATTTCTTTTTCCTTCTAATGTTCCTTATAACTCCTAGCAAAGTTAGCCTCTATTGTGGCAGCGTTATTACCAAGATAGGCTAATAAAAAGTCATGGTTTGATCTCAATGGTGATCATAAGCATCAAATAAAACTTCGAAAACACATCTACTAGCCTCCTTCTCATGCTTGTCTTTAGTAATATAATGTTCTTTATCAACCACCCTAGCCTTAGCTTTCTCCACCCTCTCATCCCTTTCCTTTAAGGCATTCTCAAGGATATCGATCTTACGATCCTTCTCTCCTATAGTTCTACCTTCCTCTAATTAAGGATTCACTTCTTTAACTTTAGCTCTGAATTATGCAAACTCCCTTTTCGTTGTTCGGCAGTAGCCACCGTCTCCTCCATTTTCAACCATCTATATGGAAGGGCAGAGATTTTCGCCACAGTCTAGAAAGAAGTAAACAAAGTAAAGACACGTATTGAAATCCTAAACTTACACAAGAATTTTTACCACGATGCTTTCTAGGAGACTATAGTCGATTGTTTTTTTGGATTCCCGGGTAGAGGTTGGAAGTCTAACATGTGCTTTGGTAATGTCATTAAAGAGGCTGTCTTCAAAAGTAGCTCTTGTAATCTCAATCGCTTGCTTGTTTTTCTCGGCAAGTGGATCAGAGCCCTTCCCCTTAGAGCTTTCAATCTTAGAAGACTAGGAAATCTTTTGCTTCTTCGAGCCGAGAGTACCTTTGTCAGAGGACAATAAGGCGGACCTCTTCTTTTTCTTATCTAGGGAGCCGACCTTCTTAGAAGAGAAAGTCAATACAATGAGAAAAGGGATAAGGCTGAAATTAGAATCAAAACTCAGTAATACTGAGAGCACGGAATAAATTAGCTTAATGGTTAAAGTGTGGAAACCTCAGTCTCGCTTTCCCTAGGACTAGACTCAGCTTCTTCTGCACTATCAATGACTATGGTAGAAGCTTTCTCAAATTTCCTAGAGGGTTTAAGTTTTGCAAATGTAGCGGGAGGAGGTATTAGGCCTTGAGCTTTTAGTTTGGTTTCGGTAATAACTAAGTGCTAGTATCGCTATAGAGATGGGATCTTTGTGGTCTCCTTATACCTTTTCTTAAATTGAGTGGTCATAGCCATGTCGTCACTCTTCTCAGGTTTCACCATTTGAAGTATAGCAAAATGAGGAAACATGACCTAGATTATTATTTAAAGAAAGAAGGACATCCAGGGACATACCAACATTATTGAAGAAGTAATTACTCGATCGAAAGAGGCCTTAACAAAGAACCATTGTCATGGCATTATTTAAGTAAATGGATCCTTTAAGGGAGAAGGCCTTAAGAATTTGAGAAAGTACATGGGAAATTCTATAATAGACTAAGACTCAAGAAAATCGAACATAGAGTTGATCTCGATCGTAGATATATATCGGTAGCCTTTTTCAGAGCATAATATCTTTATAACCAATAAGGTTGAATAAGAAGTACCCAAAAGTTGAAAGGGATTAATGCAGTAGAACCCAAGGACCTCAACAAATAGAGGGGCTAAAGGCAAGAGAATCCCATGTTCTAGATGTTCTATGGACCACACAAAATACCTTGCTGGTGGGTTACTAAAGTGCATCCCAGAGCTGGGCGCGATCATCCCAACTCCTGTGATCCCATAAAAGCCAAAACCTCATCAAGGTCTTGCTCAGTTCTAACTGGGGCATCCATTTCCAACCTAAGAGAAGGGGGCGAGATATCTAATTATGAAAAGAAAAATCAGTATTTTCCCAAGAACAAGAATTAAGCAGGTTAAAGCTAGAAAAAATCTAAATTTAATCTTTAGAGAAGTAGTAAAAAAAGAAGGTTACTGATGATTGCATTAACAATATTAGTAAGAATAATAAAAAATGAAACGTATCGGCTTAAGAATGGATATTGAAAGAGGAATCAAAGGAAGCTTGGAAATACCAATGGCGGTTTCACAATTTGAACAAATAAAAAAAGAGGGAAAGAAGAAAGATTTTTTATATTAAAAAGAAAGGCGCAGATTAAAGAGAGAGAAGTCTTTCTCACCGTAGATCTTATTTAGCAACTACTCATAAATGGAACATCAAAAAATTTCCTTAGATGCCATGTCATCCTTGCACGAGAAAAGAGAGGCGCTTTTTGAAGATAACCAATCATACTAAAACCTAGACTCACATTTAATGCAAGACCAGAACCCGTCTCTTCAAAGTCCAATCCTGAATTCTAACGACCCCGAATTTTAATTAAATTTAAATTGATAATTTATTGAATTTTTGAATTAAATTTGTGAAATTAATCAATAAAGTGATGAGAGTTTCCCCGAACTCAAATAAATTTTGTATAAATCATTTAAATTTAAAATATTGTATATGTATGTATATATATGAATATATTTGTATTTGGGCATATATGAGTGAATTTGAAATTATATATATATAGATATATATTTGATTTGAGTTTAAATCTAAAATAAATGGTTTAATAATAATAATTTTATTTTATAAAAATATATTTATAGAATTCAAATAAGTGTTGATGTTAAACAAATATTTCAAATAAATTTATAGTTATATAAAATGTGAAATGAACATATTAAATAATTCTAGAATTATATAAACTATAAAAATAAATATTAAAGTAAATACATTGGATAAAACCTAATAACAAATTAAAATCTAGAAATTCACTTATATTACCAAATGAATATAAGAATAATTAGTATTAAATTTAGAAATAAATAATTGTGATGGAAATAAATATAAAAATACATTTAAATATGAATAAATGTAGACAAATATGAAACAAATAATACAAATATATATGATAAAAATATATACATGAATCAGCTTATAAAATAAAATAATATATAGAATGTCATTTATATTACAAGGCAAAAGAAAAGAAGACAATGCAATATATTCAAGTGTGAACAATAAAGAGGTAAATACAATTGCTAAAATTTTAACAATAAGTTAAAATAGAAATTTTCATATTACAAAGTATAAGGCTGAGAAAAGAAACAAACATATACATATGAATAAAGCTTGCAAAGGAAGGAACAAATAAAAATATACATTTGTACATGATAATCATCTCTAGTACACAAGAGATATGTACAAGCCACCAAACATCTCCATATACTTTTGTACATCCGAAAGAAAATAATAAGATAAGTGTATTGTACAATGCCAATTAATGCAAGCACACTAAAAATTCACATCAGCAACCTAAAGAAGAAAAATCACTGACCATTTGTACAAAATTGTATCAACTTGTACAAACAATATCATCACCCAGTAAAACTCATTTTTATATATCCATCCTCGTCACAGTTTCGGCCATTTAAAACTGAAAGAAAAAAAATGAATGAAGTAAAAACCATTTCAAACTTAAACAATACTTCAATCTAAAACAAATGCAAATCAGAGATCAAAGAAAAGAAAAGTTTCCAGCTTGCAAATTTTCAAGCCTATCTCTCTCTATTTCTTCTTAGACTAGGTGAGTAAACTTTTGATTTAAAAAGCTTAAATCGGTTCTAATCTTTGATGCATGTGATAAATCTGTTGTAAATGTGGGTTGCATGAATGAATGGATGAGAATGTATGTATATAGATAGGATACGTCTGTGCATATGAATGCATATATATATATTCTGTTCCCCTGTTGAATGACAGTTACCAATCCATTTAAATAAATTCCATTCTCCTCATATAACCAATGTTAGGCATTGATCATTAAAGTAAACTTGATTGTAAGAATGTAAACTTATTTTTAAAGATGATTTTAAGAATTTATATTAGGTGATTATTTCAAAAGATATAAATCACAGAGAAAAACAAATACAAGTCAAAATTTGAAAATTTGGAAATCAAGTTTTGATTGTACTATCAGATTCATACTGCAAATTTATGTTTTTAGATAATCATTTCAATATTTTTAAGTTGTTATATGTTGGGATATTGTGAGTTGACCAGAACTTGGATTTTCGTTGAATTCCGGCGATTAGCGTCGAAATGGACGACATGATCAATGGTGAAGGAAGCTAATGCATCAGAGGTTATAGGAAAAATATTCGTTAATTTTTTTAGTGATCGAAGAAGTCAATCGAATTGGTTTTAGGGTTTTATAACCAAATTTGGTTCACGAGTTTTCTGGGGAAATTGCGGCATCGCGGGTTGATCGGACGAGGCCGGACCTAGGGGGATCAAGCCTGGAGGTTGAGGTGTGTCTGTGGGATGGTCGGCGTGGTCGATAATGGCTGGGATTGTCGGCGATGGGGTGGTTTTGCCGACTGAGTTGGTTCCAGGATGAACCGATTTGTTCGATTTTGAATTCGTGAAGAAATCGTTGAACTAGGTAGTGGGGTTCGTCGACGAGGTCAAAGGTGACTTGCGAGTGATCTCGGCGTTGATCGGAGATGGTGCTGGCGATCGTGCACGTGCACGTGCATGATGTTATGCTGGGTTCGTTCGTTCGAGTTGGGGAAGAAGGGTTGGCCCGGAGTCGTTCTCGAGTTTTTGCGTGTGTGGACTCGAAGACTAGTGAGGCGGGGAAAAACTCGAAGTAAAGCTCGTGTCTTTTGCAGTTTGTCTCGGGTCTGAGATTTTATATAAAAACAGTTGCAAACTTTAAAATAAAAAATCAATTTATTGAAAATAAATTTTGTTAACCAAATTTTCTTTCAATGTTAGATGTTGTCTAAAGTTTTAAAATTAGTTAAGAAGGTTTTTAAATAAATTGTTATAATTAACCAAGTTTTAAATTGGTTTAAAATAAATATAACTTTTATTTTGAAAAGTTTATTTTAAAATAAACTTAATAATATTAAAGGTTAGTTAATTAATATAAAGAATGTTTTGATTGTTAATTAACTTTTAAAAATCTAAGTTAAATTTATTTGTTAAAGGGAATTAATTACTTGAAAGTTAATTGCTTAATAAAAGTTATTAAGGTAAATTAACTAATAATTTAAGTTTGATAAATCAAGTAATTAAAGAATAATTAATTAAAGGATGATTAATTACTTAAAAATAATTACTTAATGAAAGTAATTAAGGATGGATAATTAATGATTTAAAGATTGATTAATCAAGTGTTTAAAGGTTAATTAATTTAAAGAATAATTAATTAATGTGATTAATTAATTAAGGTAATTAATTTGAGGATAAATAATTAAAGGTTAATTAATTAATGAAATCGATTAGGGATGATCACTTATTATAATTAATTAAAGATAATTAATTAAAGGATAATTTAATAATTAAAGGTTAATTATTTAATGATTAAAGGTTAATTAATTAATTAAAGGATAATTAATTAAGATGGTTTGTAATTAATGATTAATTAACCAGGACTAGTAATTTATTCATAGAAATTAAATCTGATTTAGATCAATCAGATAATTAAACTGATCCTACCTACGGATGTTTGGATTCTATTGAATGATTGAATTGTTGATATTCCCTGATCTGTGATGTTTTGTGATGTATTCTGATTTGTGTGTGTGACTTGCACTGTAGTTATTTATCTAGGATGAATGTAAATTATTATCTGTAATATTTATATATCTGTGATCTGTGAATGAAAAGATAAGCGTTATAGTTTATACCGCTTATCAAATATATTGCTATATTTTAATCTGTGATGATTGATTGATGTTGCACTACTGTTTGAAACCCCTGGACTACACTATACACACACAAATATGGATTTCACGTGGAAATCGGTTAAGTCACAGATGATTTAAATCTGATGTTTTTGAAATTGAAATTTTAATTTTAATTGATTTTAGAAATGAATTTGGATTAAATGTTAAAGCTTTTAAAAATGAGTTTTTAAGAGAAAAGTTATTTTTAATAACTTGGTAAAGCTTTCGAATTTTAAATAATTTAATTTGAATTTGAATTCAGAATTTGGAATTGAATTCTATGATTGGAAATTATAGTTAAAGAAGTTATAAATGTGTTTATATGAATTTAAACCATTTTAAAAGTATGATTTTGAGAATTTGAATTTAACCCAAAGACTTTAACTCGTATAAATGAAACAGATTTTCCGAAAAGAAAACTGTTTATTTTCAAATGGTAAAGCTTTCATATAAGAAATGAAATTCCAATTTAAGTAAAGGAATTTCAAGTTTGAATTGAAAAAAATGGTTTTCCAAGTTATGAGTGAATTCTTTTTGAAAGCTATGAATTGAATCTGTTTATTTTTAACAGATTTAAAAATTGTGATTCGTTTAAACCATTCGAAGTGGAATTGTTTTGAAAGCTATCAGTTAAATCTTTGTTTTAAAGATTTAACGAGTTAATCAAATTAAAATGGAAATTGATTTGGAAAATTTGTGAATGAATCTTTGTGAAACTGGGTGAATTTTATGAATTGAATCTTTTTGTTTAAAAAGATTAAAATGGTAATTTGTTTAAACCATTTGAAAGAGAAAGTTTGGGTAATAAGTTGTGACTTAATTGAATCCATTATCCATATGTTTTAAAATATTGCGCTCATTATTCGGTTTAGCCGGAAGAGGACCTTTGTGTCACATAACCCATTCCGAATAGTGATACGTCGTATTTGGATTGCATTTGAAGACCGGTGTTGAAGACCAGGTATTTGCGAGAACGATAGGATAACCTATCGATTGTCTCTGCACTAAGTTGCTCCGGTATAGAGATTTCCTAAGTGATGGGAAGTCCGATCGGGATTGTGAATACCTGGATTGCAAGGGCTTCTTCGGAAGTGCCTTCGGTTCTGTTCGGACCCGGAACAGTCTTGTATGGTTACATGTCTGACATTACATTTTGAGATATAAAGCAGATTTCTTTCAAATACATTTCTGTTGGTGGCGGAGAATTTATTCTCTTAGCTTAACACCCTTCTCTGAGATGTACGAGCTCAGAGGTTATGTAGTTGAAGGTTATCAGCGATATACTCCCAATTTGGTAATGTAGCATGCTAAGTGTTGCTGTGTGTTGATCATTTATTGATCATTTGTGATCAAAGCGTGGCTTTGTGAAAAAGCGTAGCTTTTTGGACAAGACGTCACAGACCGGAAATGGTCGAAACAGGAATGATGCGGCAAGGTTATGAGGGTCGCGCCCTTTAGGGTATGTCATTTCCTTCTGGAAAAGGGTGGTATCATGGTATGGAGCCCAGATACTTACTCATATGGACACACTTTATTTATTATGTGTGATGTTAGTGTAGAGAGCTCTCGGATAAAGGTCCCAAAGGACCGGAAAATGGCATATTCGTGAGTTACCTAGTGACAGAGGTAACCTGGCCTTGTGTTGGCAAAGAGCTAGTTAGTTTTCGGGACGTCCAGCCAGAGGCATACCCATGTGGCAGTAGGAAGTTCCTTAGCCTGACCATTTGTTAGAAAATCCAAAGAAATAATACGAGCCCTTTACGATTGCAATTTGTATAACCTGTCTCCTCAGGCGGCAGCTATAGAAGCATAATATAATGGTACCTATGCTGGCTAAGATTAATATTGTATTTTCGAAATGATTTTGTACACTATGCACTAGTAATAATATCAAAAGAGTTTTCTTTTGCGTAGTAAGCATATTTGACTATCATAAGAAGCAATCTCCTCCAAGTCTGCGACTGCATTGTGTGTGTGGTGGGAGGTCTTATGGTAGTTTCATTTTCTAAAAGCATTGTGGATTTCAATGTCTAAAATTCTTTTGTTGTTGTTTTAAAGATAAACTGTTTTTGTTGCTCACATCAGTCCCACGACTGACTCGGAGTTTATTGTTCCCTTCCTAAACTCTGGGTGCCCACCATTTTCCATACGGGCAGTCTAGAGTTGGGTTTCTTTTCCGATAGTCAGGTTCAATAGATTATCTGGAGCTAGTTCACTGACGACTGGCGTTGCTTATATTTGTGCATCGTGATGATGGTTCGAGCTGATCTCGGAGTTATTGGTCTCATTCTCTTTTGAGGATCATTTGGAGTTATCACTTATATTTTCGCTGTATCATTATTTATCTCTGATATTGTTGTATCATATTGATATCATTGTTGTATATCATTCTGGATATTGTATTCATTGGAGTTGTATATGATATCATTTATTTCTTTCTTCCGCTGTGTTGTTATACTTAATGTTGTTATAAGCTCCAGGGAGCCAGATTCAGCGTTTGGATCTATGGCACTTGAGTACAAGAGAAGTACGGGTGCCGATTTTCGAAGGCCGAGTTTTTGGATCTTTACATGAATGATCATTTACAAATTCCTTACTACAAGTACAGTTTTGACCTCATGGTCTGAAGTTAGATTTACCTCTCGGCACTGAAATAGTTTCACTTACCACCTAATCTAGATGACATCAAGTGGCAAGCATAGCTTTCAAAAATTTTGACCTCACGGTCTCAAGTTAGATTTTTCCTTTCGGCACCAAACAGTTTCGTTTACCACTTAATCTTTATGGTTTCAAGTGGCCGATGCGGTTTTCAAAAATTTACCACTTGATCAAAGCAACCAACTAAGCCTTCGGTCTAGGGCACTGATTTCAAATTATTTTAAAACCCTCTAGAAGAGGTTAGATCTTTACGAGTTGCATAGGTGAAGCAATGCTCTCGAAAGTTCATAGAATACTATTTCACCCGAATGCTCAGAATCAACTTCATAAAGGGGATGGAACAAACAGGCCAAGTATTAAGCATGACATGACACCATTCTTTTCAAATTCCACCTCATACAAACAATATGAGATGAACTTTGGGGTGGGCATGTGTTACACTATGATTTCTACAAAGTACAGCTCATAAATATTTGGGAAGAAAGTTATACGGCTTGTAATTCCAAGACCTAATGTTTAGTTTTCAATGAGAGCTTAAGCTCTGGACTCAGTAGCCGAGAGCATGCAATCCAAAAGCATGAGTTAATATGTCAGTGAAGATCAAGACCATTGTCCAGCTAAGATAAAAGGTTAGTCGATAGCAACAGTTGCGGAAGCCAAAAGCCTTTTAACAAGTATCAACAATCAATGGCTAAAATATCCCCAAACCGAGATCAACGATCAAGATAGACGAAAGGAATCAAAGAAGCTATATATAAAGTGTCATGTCAGCAATCCATGTCAAACCACTTTCAACCAAATGATGACAAGTGTTTGAATCAAAGCTGCTTATAACAAGCCATGTCTACAATCCAAGAAGAAGGCTCCTCGCCAATGGTGCCACAACATATTGGCTATAAATAGGCGGCAATCCCAAGACATAAGGGATCTTCTAGCGTGAAAAAGAACTAACATAAAATCATATAGTATTTTCCTATATTAGGCTCTATTAAAAATCTCATTAATAGCGGAAACGCCTAGATTCAATTTAATAAGCCTCTCGACTATATAAGGGTGACTAAATAAGGAAAGGACAGTAAATTCAGGGACTTTCGATCTGAACCACTATAAAAGTCTCGGTGTTATTTAATTTCTACATTTTATATTTTCTGCATGTGCTATTGCTATTTTACGGTTCAAAATCTCGTACTCAAAGCTTGATTACATCACATCTCAACAACCTCTATGCTAGGTCTAATATTACATTCAGCTTACGAAGACAAACCTTCAGATCTCGGAATGTTGGTGTAAACCAAAATTTGCACTAACATTATGTATGTTGAAATTTTGATATTTTAAAATTTTTTATGTATGGTGAAACAATTATGTGAGTTAAATTTATGATACCTTGAAGTTTGTGGGGTTTGATATGTAATATTTGTTTGATATTGTTTATCTAGAAAATATTTTAGTGCATATTTTGCAACATTATAAAGTTATAGAACATAATTAGCCATGTTTAAAAAATGTTGTAAATCATATTCTCCAAAAAAAAATTAATAAACTTTATTACAACATTTATTTATAAAAGTTATGAAAGATTTTGAAAGATGTCAATTTTATTACAACTTTGTCCAAAACGAAGTAGGAAAAAGCATCGCAAAGCACTCATTATAACATTTTTTATATGTTGTAAAAGATGTTTTTAGTTGTAGTGAACTGAACTATAATTACTACCAATGGAAATATCTATGACAATTTCAAAACTGCTAACATAAATGTTCATGATAATTTCAAATTTCCCTACAGAAATATCCATGAAAAACTTTATATTGCTAACTGTTATATCCTATGAGCAAAATTTAACCATGCATCAAGTCTTTATAATTATATTTGTTGCAAAATTCATTTGCAACGGTTAAAACCGTTACAAATGTAGTCCATTAATAATATTTATTTTTTCAAGCAATTTAATAATATTTATATCGATTTCTCCATTTAACATATATTATTCTTAAATTAGTCACTTTTAGAATTCACTCAATCAACTTTTGTTGTGTGACTTACTGATGAGAACTCGGTCTGCAGTTGATATCAACAATTTGATGTCAGTCTAAACTAGTTTTGGGTTTATTAGAGTGAATTATGGCACAATTCTGTTGCTTGTAGATATTCTAGGAAATGCAAATTTAAATCTAATTAAGCATACATCTTTAAGCGACCATGTCTGTGCACATTTTCTTCTGGTCGTCGCTATATCATTTAGATATATAGATTTTGGTTGACAGTCGAACACTAATAATATCTACATCTAAATGCGAAGACCAACTTCAATGTCCTTGGTTGATACAATAACAATTATCATATAACCGAAAGTACCGAGGCCATACATATTTGACTTTGAATTGACTTCCAATTATGGTCATACTAACCTCCTATATTAGAGCAAACAAATCCTTTATTGAATAGTATTTCGCTCTAATAAAATTGGCGTAAACCAAAAGGAGCTGTAACATGACCGCGATGCCATGAGTTGACATTAAAGCATAGCCTCTTTATTTAAACTAAACAATATTTTCAAGTTTGTAGACTGTTACACATCATCACACAAAGATCCTATGTTTTGACTTACATATATTTAACTTATATGGGACTCTCAATTGAGTCGTTCTGCAATCATCCACTGATCACAAGTACGTAACCTCATGATACCCTGACGGTCATGAGTAATTCACCATCCAACATTTAAAGAGTGAAACATACAGTTGTCTCAATGGATGCATTATCTTCATTAATTAATCTTGATCGGGAGCCTTTAAAGTTGTTTTATCACTAGATCGATTCAATACTTATAGTTACAACCGATTCATGGTTGCAATCAATATAATACTCTACTTTAGGTACTAATAAATGTCTAATGCTCGTAACTATTATTTATACAATATATAATAAATGCACATAATAGAAAAAAATCAAAACATATACCTTTATTTTGAACATAATTCGTTATAGAGTTAAGAATATATAACAAGTTACATAATTATCCCTAAGGAATACCCTTAACTCTCTCAATCTCCCACTTGTATTTGGTGCCTATTATTGTACTTTATTCCCATTCGTTTGATAAGCCATCTTCTTAACATACCAAGAAAGGGCCTTTGTCAGTGGATCTATTATGTTTTCCTTCATATCTACTCACTTGAGCATTATCTTCCCATCACCGACAAACTATCATATCATGAGGTACTTCCAGAGGACATGTTTTGATCTCTAAGTTCTTGGTTACTTGATACTCAATATTTTTGAATTGTCTTCACAATACATGAGAATCAGACGTGCATGCTTCGAACAACTCCTACCACTTTGATAAATTTGCACATCCATACCGTGTCTTTAGTTGTTGCATATAAGGCAATAAACTCTGCCTCTATCATGAATCCTTTATAAGTTCTTCCTTGAAACTTTTCCACCTTGCGAACCCACCACTTAAAGTGAACATAAAACCAAAAATTCACTTGCTATTGTCGAAAATAGTTTTAAAGCTTAAGTTCATATACCAAGTCATAAGGTGTTCGTTATTTCATAACATTAGAAATAAAGCCTTAGAATTTCGTAAGTACTTAAGGACGCACCTTTATTGTAACCAATGGTTTCATTCGGGATTTGACTAACATCGGCTAGCTGCAACAAAAGAAAAAGCAATATTCGACCTTATACATGTCATAGCGTAATCATAGACACTGTGGCCGTAATGCCCCTAATTTTTGTTAACATTATTCAGGATATTTAATTAGATAAATTAAATAGAATAATATGATGATTAGAGTGATAAGGGAACTGAGATTTGAAAATTAGTAAGGTCGTGCCTTAACCAAATAAATTTATAAGATTGCTTTATAAATTAAGCATATAGTTGAATAGGGAAAGGGTAAAATAGGAATAAATAAGACTTCATAACCCATAAAACCTTATTCCTTCTCATTTGTGTTTTCAAAAATCAAAATAATCAAAGGACTCAAGCAAGGCTGACTATTAATCACAACCTAAGTCACGAATTCAAGTTGGGTTTCAAGAGTTTAGCTAAGAAGATTTAAAAGCAAGATTCAAATCTCAATCCATTATCAAACCAAGGTGAATAATAATCTAAATCCATCTCATTTTCATGGCTTTATGATTGATTTGATTCGGTTTAGATTTAAAACCGAATGTACAGAGGACTTGATAATATGCCATGATGAGTTTGCCATGTTTTGAACAAGTGATAATTTATAAGGATTTTATGAAGTTAAATAATTCGGTTTTAAGGCTAAAACCATAGTTTTCAGTCTCCAAATGCTATGAATCTATGATATGATGTGTAAAAGATTAATTTGGAAATGTCCTTTTAATTTCTTAATTTTTTGAGTTAAGATTAATACTTTATGAATTTCCTAAGGGGGGAAAAGGGTTTTATTCATGTTTTTTTTAATACGGGTTCAAACTTTCTATTGACAAAACTATAAGCAAAGTATTTACAAGTGCCAAAAGGCAAGTCCAAAGCAAGGCTAAACCAACTACAAAACAAACAAAACAGACCAAGGCAAGACCCAAACTTCTCGATCATTACTTTAGGCCCGAAGCCCTCCAAGCAAACAAAGAAAAAAAGGAGCCTAATTACCAGAATCTTCGAGAAAATACTCAAGGCAAATAAGGAAATACCACACTTACATCCACTTCATTAACTCTCCTCGGAAGAAAAAATGAAAAAGAAACGATAATGGCGGCGAGAAAGGAAGAACGAAAATCTCAACATAAATCACTTCGAGGTCGGAGCAGCTATCGAAGGTCGTCAGTTACTCGTAACCTCATCTTCTGCTTCCAGATCTGAGCAACTATCAAACCAATTGAAGCAAATCCAGAAACCAATGCTTCCTCATGAAGAACAGTGAAGATCTTAGCAAGATAAGTCTCTAATACCCAAAAATGAAACTTTTTTAAACTTTATATGAAATAATTTCCTTTGAATCTGCTTCCAGATCTACAATGAAAGCAAATCTAGAGATATCGAGACTACAACCATGAATCGGAGGGCGACAGCAAACCAAAGATCTAAGATCCCTCCAGAACTGGCAAGATAGGTATAAGATCTGTAAAACCTTGAAAATGAAGCTCATAACTCAAGCTAAAAATTCTTTTGTGACCAGGACGTGATTACAAGCACTCGGAGCAACCTGCAAACTGCAACCTTATAAACTAATACAATAATTATTGTTAATTGTAAATTATTATGTAAATTAAATGAGAGGAGGTGAGGACAATGTAAATAATACAGGTTCGCGGGAACCTGAGCCAAGAAACATAGAAACTAGAAGATGTCAGGAGAACGAAACTTATGATAAAGCAGATGATGCCCCAATTCAGCGTTGGGAGGTATATCCCCATTTCAATGCTATTGCTTCATTCATGCCAGTAATGTTCTTAAAATGTTTTGATTTTGCCATTCTGATATTCGTTGTCTGGAAGATTTTGGTACAAATCTGCGACCTTTCAGTAAAATGATTCTGAAAAATCCTATCGTTCCTTTCTTTCCAAATACGCCAAACACAAATAGAAAGAGATAGTTGGAACAAGTCTGAATTGAGACTTTTTAAGCTAGAGATAGAAACAATTTTCTGTAAATCATCTTTCAAAGAGAAAGAGAATAAACTTTTCGGCGAATGAAAAAAAAATTATAGCACCAAAGCCAAACATTTTCTGTAAAATTACATTGAAAAAATAGATGATCTATAGTTTCAATGTGGTTATTACAAAAGACGCAGTTATGGTCCACGACTATCTGCTTCTGAAGTAATCTTTCTTTTGTCAATAGATAGTCATTTATGGCTTTAAACAGGCACACCGCCATTTGAAGATTAATGTTGTGCTGCAATATAAATAACATATTTGAAAAAATGGCTTCCAGATCTAGATCTGGAGATTAGGGTTTCTCCCTTTTCTCCTATTTTCTTTCGATTTCTCCAAGTAATCTTGCTTTTCTCTACTTATTTCTATTTTCTATCTTCACTTCTATCTCCTCAAACCTGGACGTCATAGCTAAATCATGGGATCTTTGCGGGATGATGAAGGCTGGGAGGAGGTGAGAAGGAAAAGGGGCAAGGCTCCAGCGTCTTTGGGACCTGAACAAAGGCTCAACCTGGGAGGGCAAAGACCAAACAGATCTGTGGCTATTCCAGATCGGAACACGGGGAGGAGGGTGCAGGCGGATCAAGCTGGTCGGACATCAACAAAATTTTCGAAAACAACAAAGCAGAAAGTCTTGCAGCCAGGAAGCAACCCAAAAATCAAATTCACTGTCTCAAAGAATGCTAAAAAAATTTCATACAGTGAGGCAGTGAAATCAGGAGCGGTAGGAGATTTAGGAAACCTAGATCTTGAATTTATTGAGCCTAAAGAAGCGGATGGTAAAAGGATTGGTACCCTTTCTTCTGAAGCTATCAAAGAAGCAGAGGGAGGCTGGGATTTATGTATATTATTTTATGTGGTTGGTTAGAAACCATGGCTTAGAACTTTTGAGGGATATGCCAACAGGGTTTGGGCTACTAAGAAGCCGCTTTTAGTTCACTCAAGGAATAATGGATTCATTGTAGTGAGATTTGGCTCTGAGGAGGACTGCAACAAGATTTTGAAATCAAGTCCTTGGTTCAAGGACCGGAACCTGATCATCATGAAGCGACTATCCCCAGACATGAGAACAGATAGAGATCTACTTACATCCTTGCCTATGTGGGTCAGACTTCCTGGTTTAAGTTTTAAGTTATGGGGCAATAAGGCAATTAGTGCACTAACAAGTACCATTGGAGTTCCTATAAAGATGGACGAGGCCACGAAAAATAAATCTAGATTAGCCTACGACAGAGTTTTGGTTGAGGTTAATGCTACTTATGGTATGCCTAACACCATTGAAGGTATGGACGACAATGGGAGGAGTTTCATTCAGGAAGTGGAATATGAGAACCCTCCTCCCATATGTGGCAAGTGCGTGTGTTTCGGACACGTAACTGATGAATTCCCAATGACCAAGTCTTGGGTTCCTAACTGACCCAAGTTGTCAACTCTGATAAGGAAAGCCCTATGGATCCAAGTCTTGTTGGTCATTCGGAAATAATAAGGTTGGAAGGCGGAAATGAGATTTCTAATGATCTGGAAAAGCAATTGAATGATGGCTGTCCCACTGATTCCCTTAATTCTGAATTATTGCACGATGGTCATTTGTCTAATGGAGAAATCAGGAGTTTTGTGGCGGAGGTCTCATGTGGTGATGGTATGACCGAAACTTTACAACCAGAAGTGCATCAAGAAAATCAAAACCTAATTGTTGACTGCCCACCTATTGGGTCTCGGGATAGTTACCAGGTAGCTTCTAATGGGCTGGAGACAAAAATTAGGGGAAAGTTCATTTCAGAACAAAAGCAAACAGAAGTTTTACCCTCGGATCAGATTTTAGAAAAAGCTGCATCCTCAGAAGAGCGCGGTGAGAGGGCAATCTCAGAAGCACTAGAGTCAGAACCTGTTACTCTTACCGATGTAGGAGTCAGTGAAGATTGCTTCACTATTCCTTTGGCTAGGTCGGAAGTTCCTCCTGATCAAGGAACCAGTGAGCCATTCATTCCTGTGTCTTCAACTACCCCAGGAGCCAGAGATCCGAGAACATCACCTCCGAAGTTACCTTCGACCCACATAACTATTCTCAAACACCCTTCGTCATCATCGGATTCTCCTTCTTTTCCAAACTCTTTATTTTCTAATGATATATTTATTGATGATTGTATAATTAATAATGTAAATTTTGGAGAGGCACTGAACCTTGTATTGACTTACAGGTGCAAGGTAATCTGGATCAGGATACAGGAACGACAGAAGTGGTAGAGGAACAGAATACTTATGATAATGCAGACCCAGTTCAGGAGGTATTTGTGGAGCAACCTCTTCCTAAGCCTCAAGATATAGAGTTTGAGAATATTCGGAAGGAAAAGCTTGTTCGTAAGAATCCCAAGTGGGTTCAGATGCTAGGCATTCCTACGAAAGACAAAGGGGAGTCCTCCAGCAGTAGGTCGTTGAGGACCCGCAATAACAAGGTTTTATAATGTCAGTAGCTTGCTGGAATGTTAGAGGGTTTCATAACCCCAACAGAATGGGAGAAGTGAGAAAACTCATTGATAAGTATAAAATAAGTTGTTTCGGTGTTTTGGAAAATAAGCTGTTGTTTTCGGATATACTGAAGCTGGAAAGAGTGTTGGATGACAGATGGAAAATAATAATTAACGTCTCTTGTTATTTTAAGTGTAGGATTTTTGTCCTCATTGACGGAGATTCTTGGGATTTCAACTATATTAGTATGAGTGATCAACACATTACCATTGAATTGATCAACACCTCGAAATTCAAATGCAATATAACCTTTGTCTACGATCATAATTTTGTTGAAATCAGGAAAAGATTATGGAAGAATTTACAGGAGGATGCTATCAATATTTATAGACCATGGCTGGTTCTTGGGGACTTTAATTGCATTCGTAGTCCCTTAGAAAGAAAGGGAGGTAACCCTGTGACATTTGGTAACTTGTTTGAACTAGATGATATGTCTAACTATACTGGTCTTAATGAGATCAATATTAAAGGTTATGAATTTTCTTGGTGGTCTGGTCCGACTCGAAACATATTTTCTAAAATTGACAGGGTTTTTTCAAACCTAGATTGGATCAACTTATTTACAAACTTATCGGCTGAATATTTGCCTCCTTCTGTGAGTGATCATAATGTCGTCCTCGTCTCTCTTTTCACTAAGTCTAGGGACAAGAACAGACCTTCAGATATATGAACCATTGGTCTTTATTTGATCAATACTTTCCTCTGATCGAGAAACACTGGGTTTCTAATCATACAAACAGACCGTTGTATCAAATCATTAATATTCTCAAGAATATCAAGAGAGAGCTTAAGAGTTGGAGTGCTAAATCACGTAATACCAAACAAGAGGTTAATGTTCAGAGACAGAATTGCTCAAGACTTCAGAAACTTCTGGAAAAAACACATGATCACAATTTAGCTATGGAATTTCAAAATGCCAAGATTAATCTGGATTTAGCACTCAAAAAAGAATTTCTGGATACCAAACAAAAGGCTAAATGTGAATGGTTGATGATGGGTGACGAGGGTTCTTCCTTTTTCTATGCTAAAATGTCTAGTAAAAGAAGTAGAGCGTTTGACCAACATTGTTGTCGATGGAAAGGAGGTTTCGGAAGATAAGTTTGTTGAATCGGCTACTGATTTCTACAAACGAATCTTTAACCTTCCCTTATGTGAACATTTTCCTGAATTTATTTGTAAATCGATAATTACTGATTACGGTGCTAATTTTTTGAACGATGGTATATCTTTGGAAGAAATTAAATTTGCACTGTGGGATATTAAAGATACTATCTCTCCAGGTCTGGACGGTTTTAACTCGTTGTTTTTTAAAACTCATTGGAATCTTTCGAAAGACTTAATTTTCAAAGCTCTGAACGATATTTTTCAAAAGGGTCTTATAATCAACGAGTGGAACAATATGTTCATACACTTGATTCCAAAAAAAGTCCATTCCACTTGTATTCAAGATTTTAGACCCATTGCCTGTTGTAATACTTTATATAAGGTTTTCACCAAAATCCTGTGTAACAGACTGGGTCCTCTTTTGGATAAGTTGGTGTCCCCGAATCAAACGGCATTTATCAAAGGTAGATCAATAGGGGATGGAATTTTGTTTGCTCATGAAATTATCAGGGGTCTCGGAAGAAAGGATAATAAATATATGTGTATCAAAGTTGATTTAAAGAAAGCATATGATTCGATTAATCGATCTTTTGTTATACATATGTTAATAAGCTTGGGTTTCCCAGACAAATGGGTGAAAATTATTGAAAAAATTATTAAGACTCCTGTGTTTTCTATCATTGCAAACGGAGAAGCGCACGGTTATTTCAAGAGTTCTAATGGTCTTAGACAAGGCGACCCGCTTTCCCCTATACTTTTCACCTTGGTCATGGAATATTTTACGTTATTGATGGATGAAAAAGTCAGGGTTGGTCTTATTTCCCCAATTATAGACTTTGATAATAAGTTGACTCACCTTATTTACGCTGACGACATTATTGTTTTTACTAAAGCCAATGCCCAAACTGCAATTGCTATTGGTGATGTTTTTAAGACCATGAAGAGGGTTACTGGCTTGGAGTTAAGTTTTGAGAAATCTAACGTTTTCTTTGGGAAAGGGGTGGATTGTTGCACTGATATTAGTATGATCCTCAATATTCAGCAATCGGATCTCCCAATAAGGTATTTGGGTATTCCTTTATCTAGTGCTAATTTGAGGGATAAGGATTATTCTCCTTTGATAGAGAAGATTAAGTTAAGGATTGGAAGATGGGAAACAAGAATGCTTAGCTTAGCTGGGAGACTTGAACTTATTAAATCTACCATTTATCCCATAATACAATTCTGGATGTAATGCTTTTGCCTCCCAGCCTCTACTGTTCAAAAAATTAAACATTTGATTCTGAACTTTCTTTGGAAAAGTCATAGCAGTAAGATTCCTTAGGAGGTTTTGTGCAGGCAGAAAGAAGAAGGAGGAATGGGATTGAGAAATTTAGAAGAGATGAACCGAGCGTTATTTACCAAATTGATATGGAAAGTAATTAATTCAAAAGGAATTTGGGCGGAACTCATGCATTGTAAATATATTGGTCATAAAAGTTTTTGGGAAATTAACCAACGATCGAACGACTCGGGAGTGTGGAAATTCATTCTGAAGAATAGACATGAAGCTTTGAAATGCCTTTCTCTCAACATTGCAGACGGTAAAACAATTTCTCTATTGTACGATCCATGGCTAAATGGAAGTACTATTATGGAACGTATTGGTAGAGACATAGCATTCAGAACTGGTACGGAAAATTTGTCTCTTAGCAGGATTTTAAGAAATGGTGAGTGGAAGTGGGATTCGTATAGTTTTTTTATTTCAAATTCATACAGAAATTGAAGGTGTCAAGATTCACAAGGATAGGGAGAGGGATTTCTGGTCTTGGAAGTGCTCAAAGGATGGTTTGTATCAGTTCAAAAAAGTTTGGAACACGGTTAGATCCAGTTTTGAAATTGAGTACTAGGCGTCTTTGGTCTGGAATAAAATACACGTTCCATTCATGTTTAATTTAATTAAGTAATTATATGATGATTTCGACTCGAAATTTTTATATGGTGGAGAAATTAGAATTTGCGAATTTTAGAGAATCTTTAGGTATTTTCTCTTGTGATTTCAGATTATTATGAGTTAATTATGTAGGAAAAGCATATGAATGGATAATTAATTAAGAAAATTAATTAGTTGATTTAACTCATGTTTTGGACTTGAGAAATTTAGTACAGCAGTAAAATCTAAAAAGAAATTATAAAGCTTTGTTGAAACCAATCATATTTTGACAAATAAAGGAGGTTTGGTAAAAAGTATACTTTATTAAGAAAATATATAGTTATTGGGTTAATAATGGTAATGCCACAGTACCCATTTTGTTGTCACACCTATTCCTTAGCCTATTCTCCCCATGATGATCAACATCGACGAGATAGAAAGCATCGGGCACTACTTTTATAAAGTAGAGTGGTTTTAGGCCCATCGTGGTCAAGAAAAGGAGGCAGCATGCATATACCATACCGCAAGTTTTCAAACATAGGGGAGAGGAGTCATCGAGCATTGGATAGTGTCAACATGCTTCATGATGCCGCATTATCATCACGGTACATTATCAAGTTTCCGCATTATCATGTCATCGAAGTCGATGATGTCGATACATGCAAGAAAGTTGGTGCATAGCTTATGTTCTTGAAGCTCGACGTCGTCATCATCGACGAGGCGTATAATGCCACATGTTTTTGTTTTAAACTAGTTTCCAATAAAGGCAGCGAGTCTAAAGCTTCTTGGTCGACACCATAGTGCCGTCGACAATGATCTAAATTTATCTTTTAAAGTAGCGACCTTATATCATTTTCAAACATATACATGGAAATACAAAAGTGGTTTATAAAATGGCACGAGATTTTGATTATATAAAGATATGTATTTGCTTGTATAATATATCGATTAAGGGTATTAATCATATATTATTATGAAAATGGTTTCAAGGATTTTGATCATGGAAATGACCATGTTTTAGGTTAAATATTTCCAAAGAGAAGATTACTTGAGATTAAGTAATTTTGAACATATTAAATGACAAATGTATGTTCTTATATTTGTTGATCAGTTATTATGCATATTTAGCATTAGCATACTCATATCATATATGACCTATAACTGCATTTTGGGGAATTAAGGGGTAGAATAACCAGCTAGCTTGACCCAGTAGTGAGTATAAACAGAATTAACTCATGTGTGAGTATAATTGCACCTAAAAGGTAAGGTAGACCATAATATAGGATACCCAAAACTGATTAAAAGATTATTCAGTTAGACAGGTTCTTAGTTAGCCCATGAAAACTATGCTATGAGAAATGTTATTGGCATAGGCCAATAGGTTCCTACTGATCCCATGAAAACAATGCCTGGAATGTGTTATTGACAGAGATCAATATGTTCATAGTTAGCCGATAAAAATTATGATTTAAGAGCTATTATTGTAGAATCCAACAGGTTCGTAGTTGTCCCATGAAAACTATGATGTGAGAATTTGTAGAATTCAATAGGTTCAAAGTTGTCCATGAAAACTATGATTTGAGAAAGGTTATTGGTAGCATCCAATAGTTTCATAGTGTCCCATGAAAACTATGATTGGACAAATTTATTGGTAAAAACTAATAAGTCCTTAGTGATCCCATGGAAACAATGAAATCAAACAAAAAGTCCATAAGATTGGAATGGGTTATTAGTCAGCCCATAAAACTAATAGGTTAATAGTAACCCTAGAAACTATAAACAGAGATAGATAGTCAGATAAATTGGGATAGGAAATCTAGGGCATAATGCAGTTTTCAATATCATCATATTATGTTATGTTTTAACCATTGTGCTTGTAGGTGCATAATATATGGTTATTATATTATGGTTAAGATACTAGTGAGTGGAAAACCCGTTCTACTCAACGGCATGGTCTCATTAGATATCTATTTGGTTCGAGATGGTAGGTTATTATTCACACCAGACTTTTTGTTTGGCCCGAAAATTTTGTCTTCCCCCTTAATCTCTCGGGTACTCATTTAGGTAGGTCGAGAGTAAGGGCTTTTCATGTTCTCCTTAGACAAATAAGCTTCCGGAGATATGTAAGAGGCAACCTAGTTAGTAGGAGCTATATATTTATTTTCCACCGTGTTTTGGTTCTTCTTTTGTGTTGTAATGGCAAGTTGTATTAAATGCCAGGTATTTGACTCTGATCATCCAATGGGCATCTTCATATGTCGCTCTTGGAATATATTGTAATAATTATATTTTCTTTGAACGTGGTTTACGTATGGGGTTATGTAATGAATATGAAATGCTATTTGAAATAAAATGAGAAATTTTTTTTGAATTAAGTTTAAAAAATTTCATATTCATGTGCTTTTAGTATGATCAATGTATCTAACATTACCGTATTCGGTCACCGAGAATTAATAATTATGGATTACTGCAACATTCGTAGTGGCTAGTATTAGCCCTTCAAATGGGAGATGTTTCAAGTTGGTTTTAGAGCATAGGTATATGTAAATTTAAAGGAAGAAATCTAAACCTAAAATATTTTGAAAACATAATCCAACGAACCAGAGAATAACGTTGGGGTTTTGGATAATGCAATAATAACGTACTTGTATGTTGCTATACATAGGTATTTATTTCTCTCTTTCTTAGGTTGTTCTCCTCTATCTTACGAAGGCTCATGTGTAGATTTACGAGAAAGAAAAGTATGGAAGCAAGAAATGAAAGAGTGAATCTAGGTAGAGAAAGCACCAAAACCAACAGAAATGCTTGACCCAATACCAGGAGAAACCAGGGTTAATGGGAAAACGCTAATCAAAACGCAAATTCCAACATAGGTGCTAGAATCCCCCCAGTAGATATGGGGATGATGTATCAGTTCTTCTTTAACTTGATGCAAACTGGAGCGGTTGTATGCGTAGCTAGAGGGGATGTGAATGCAGGTGGAGCAAATCCTGTGGCGCCGGTTGGTAATAACTATGCCAAGCCGAGTAGCGATTGTACCAATTTGGGTGGGAAACCTTTTCTTGAAACAGAGGATGTTGTAGAAGTGAAGAATTTGCTTTTGCATTGCCAGAGAATCTTTGCTGATCTTGGGTTGGATGATGAGCAGAAGAGAAGGTTGGCTTCGAGACAATTGCAACGTGTAGCAGTGTTCTGGTGGAATGGAGTTACCGTAGGTATGCCAGAGGAAGAATTAACTTGGGCTGATTTCCGAAGGAGATTCAAGGAGATATTTTTGTCTGAGGTAGTTAAGTCTACGCTGCTAAGAAAATTTATGAATTTGGAGTAAGGAGCAATGTCGGCGATTGATTATGCCACTAAGTTTGATGAGCTATCCAGATATGGATAAGCTATCATTGACACCATCATTAAGAGGAATGAAAAGTTTATTTGAGATTTAAAGACAGAGATTGCTAGGGTGACCATACCACATCTTCGAGACTTGAGTAATGTTGCAGTGGAGATGGAAATCCAAAATGAAGAGTTGCTTTCTACATTTGGAAAAGAGAAGTAGGGTGATACTCAGGATTCTCAGGGTAAGAAGAAAATGTTCTTTAAGAAGAAAATAGCTTAGAAAGGAGAAGCTGCCAAGAAAGGGAAGGCTCGTTTGCTACAGGTGTGATAAGAAGGGACATTTAGCTCATGAATGCCTATCTGGAAAAGGGAAGAAAGTTGATGATAAGAAAGAAGTGAAATGCTTCAAATGTGACTAGATGGGGCACTACAAGAATCAGCGTCCAGAACCAATAAGAGCGGACAAGGAAATTTTTTTCGCTTTGGAACCATCATCCTCTAAACCAACAGTAGCTGAGAAGGGAAAATCTATGATAGAAGGTATGATTTTGATTCATAGTATACTAATTAGGATACTATTTGATACCGGCGCATCACATTCATTTATATCTCAGTGTTCGGTAGATAGATTATGCTTAGAACCATCATACCTTGTTACTTCCTTAATGGTTGCGAATCCGATAGGAGGCTATGCAACTCTGGGGATGAGATGTGACCAATTAGAACTTGATTTGTTAGGTCATAAGTTTGCATGCAGTTTGTATGTCTTTGATTTTGTAGGCTTGGATGTCATATTGGGTATGGATTGGTTAGATATAATGCTAGGATATTTTTCCAGGATAAGGAAATATCATCGAGACATCCTAGTATTAGTGACCGAATAGTATACTCCGTTGAGAATTCAGGTCCAGTAATTTGTGCTTTGTTGAATACTATAGAAGTAGAAGAAGAGTTAAATTAGGTTTTAGTAGAAAGAGAATTTGCAGATGTTTTTGAACTAGTTACAGGACAACTGCCGAAGCGAGCCACTAGGTTTTGGAAAGATCTTGTGCCTAGGGCAGAACCCGTAAGTATACCCCCTAGTAGGATGACACCTACCGAGATAAAGGAGTTTAAGGTGCAGCTAATGGAAATAGAAATATAAAAATTTGTCAGACTAAGAAATTCACCTTAGGGAGCTACCATGGTGTTCCTGAAGAAACCAGATAGGTCGTTAAGGTTATGCATCGACTACCGTAAGTTGAATGAGAAGAGGATCGAGAATATTTATCATTTGCTGAGAATCAACGATTTATTCGATCAGTTGAGTGGAGCCGAATTGTTTTCCCATTTGGATTTGGCTATAGGGTTCCATTAGCTAACAGTGGCGAAGGACAGTAATCCGTTGATGGTGTTTCGAACGAGATATCGTTCGTACGAGTAATTGGTAATGCCATTTGGACTAATTAATATAGGCCTGTCAATGGATATTTTCAGATGCAGATAGTGTCATGTCTGTATCTGCATTCGAAATCATTTTCAGATATTGGATATCCTCTTCCGTGGATATTGTTATCCCGCCATTTGGCAAGGCCGAGATATCAAGGAACTTACTAGAGAATGCGGGTCATACATCCTCGGTATCAAGTAGCCACTGGATATTCACAGACATCGATGAATTCTACCCGAATCTGGATCGAGCTGCAGTTGATAAGACACATCAAGCAAGGTCAGGAAAAGCAACGTTCCAAATATCAAGTCAATCCGAGGTCGTATGCTCAAGATATCATCGACGCAAGTGGAGGACATAGCCTCGGGTTCGCATCCATATGGGTCAAATCCACTAAGATCGAATCCATCAGGTTCGACTCCATCAGGATCGGTTCCATCAGGTTCGACTCCATCAACTTCGTATCCATCTGGCCTCGGAGCTTCGTAACCATCAGTGAGCACTCTGTTCGAATCCATCTGTTCGACTCCACATGGTTCGCATCCACCAGACAAACATTCACTCGAATCGATCCAGATGAATTACTTCGAATCCATAAAGCTACAGACCGGTGTCCTTCGACTCCATCGAAATGAATTCCTTCGAATCCATCAAGGCGAATCACCTCGTATCCATTCAGTGCCAATGCTTCGAACCCACTCCTTCGAATCCACTACGTCAAAGCTGCTAGAACCATGGATTCGACACAATCAACTCGGCATGGAAGTCGGATCGATATGAAGGAGGCGCACCACGTCATCACGAAGACACGTTGAACCATCGAGTCGACCCTATCGATTCGAATGAATCGAGTCGAAGGCATCGATTCGAAGAAACCGGTTCGAGGAGGATCGATTCGAAGATGATTCACAACGAGAACATGATCTTGAATCGATCATATCTCAAGATCTACAAGTCCAAATGCTATGAAATTTTCACAGTAGCTTACTGACAACCTAAGGAATGTTCATGCCAAATTTCATCTCAATTGGAGCAAATCTTGATCGATTCGAAGTTGAGTTCGAATCGATCCCGAAGTGGGCCCGGATTTCCTAAAAGCGGGCATGTGGGCCCCCTCACGTACCAGAACTGGTCTCCCCCAATTTTAGGCTAAATATCAGCCTCCTACACCTATAAATAGAACCCCTGGTCATTCAGAAAAGGGGTCGGATAATTCTAAGAGCTAAAGAGCGCCCAGACTCTGCCAGATTTACTCTAAATCACCACCGCTGCCTTAGATTCAGACTATAATCATAAAATCAGTTGTATTACATTATAAGAAATTGTAATCTTCAAGCATCGAGCAATAAAATCATCAAACTTCATAGTGGACGTAGGCGAAACGTCGAACCACTCTAAATCGCTGTCTTCTGTGCAATTTACTTTCTGTTATTTGGAGTTTTTGTTAGATAATCCTCAGTTTTAATTTTCTTTCTTCACTTTTATCTCTTCAAAAACTTCTGAAGAGTGTTGTGCCCATTTTTGGTACAAACACTTTGGTGCTTTCACTGAGAACTGCTGTAACAACCCGGGATTTGAATTACCAATTAATAAATAAAAGTTAGGATTTTTATTTATTTTAATGAAGCATAAAAGGATTTGGAATAACAAAAATTTATTTGAAAAAGGCTATTTTAATTAAATGGGAAATATGGGATTTAAAATGAGGATAAAATGTTATTTTTGGAAAGTTAAATATTTTAGGAGAGATTTTAAAACAGGTTTGGATAAGAAAAATGAGTTTTATAAACATATATGAACACTTAGACTAATTGTTGGAAACATGTAAATAACTCTCTTCTTATTGGGTTACTAAACCTAGCCCAATAACCCACCCTAAACCTCCTCTATAAATTATCTCAAACTCTCCTAACCTCATTCATTCATCTCTAATCAAAACTCTAATCATTTCCTAAAGCTTTCATAACAAAAATGGCCTCTATCTTCATCTTCTTCTAGTTTTAGCTTATGCAAGTCATTCTATGAAAAGGTAATGCAAATACCCACCTCAAATCCATTTTTATATCTTTCTTATTTCTGAAATTGATTTGGTAACACATATTTTATGTGTTTTTTTGATCTTATAGCCTCCTAATCATCTTTTGCTAACTTGGGTTGATGCTATAGTAGTCTTTGTTGCTTTCTAGAGAGGTATATTGCTAAAAACCTCTTCTAATATGTGTTTAATCATCTTTTGATTTTGGTAATCAGTTAGTAACACATGTTTTATTATGTAACATGTGAATCATATCTCTTTGATCATCTTTGCTTTCATTTTGGGGTGTGCACATAAGGTACTTGTAATATATGCTAGCTGAAATTATAATTAGTTTATTGCTGTTAGTAAATTAGGCATATCTTATTCATCTTAAATCGGAATTAAGATTTTCTTGAAGTTCTGGAAAGCTTATTCTGTACCCTATAACTTTTATGTTTTGTGATTTACCTAATTTTGAGGTTTGAATGGTCGTAATCATGCTTGTTTGTTGCTGACCTGACAACAAACTACAGGGTTGATAAAATAAAAACCTGAAATTGATTTGGTCATAAGTTACTCGTTTCTTATCCAAATATAATAATATTTGATGTTCTGGAAAGCTTAGATTTAGAGCTAAAACTTTCATGTTTTGAGTTTTATGAAATTTCGAAGTTAATTTGGTCAAAATTGTACATTCTTACCACTGTCCCGAGAGCACAACAACAGTGATATAAAATTTAGATCTGAAAATTGTTTTAGTCATAGAATTTTCATCTCTAGTCGGAATTTGACGATCTTGGTCATTCCGGAAAGCTTAGAAACTAAGATACAACTTTCATTTTATTCATTTTGCCAGAACTTGAAGTTTACTATGCCAAAATTGTGTTTTTTCATCTCTGGCCAGTTAGTGCATAGCTATAGGCCTTGGTCTCTTTTCTCCCGTTGTTTTCAGCGTAGAACCCCGACTTTGCGACGCCATCCCGGGCTCGTCCTTTGTTGGATTTCATCGTTTTTGGTCTCGTTCAAAAGATGAGATCGAGATCTTTAACCATGCAAAGTTTGGTTTAGATCTGGGTGCATTAGGTACTTCGTTTCTATTGCCGAAGTAGCACCCAGAAACTGTTTTACAATAGTGATCATTTTCAGTTATCGTCGGACCAACTTCGAAACATTGTCGTTTCTTCGTTTCAAGTCGAAACCGAACGATTCTTGTTGCATATCAAAGTAGGAGTACTTTATTACGCACTTGCAAATTTTCATCAAGATCTGAGTTCATGTGACCCTTCGACCATGTCGTCGAAGTGGGACCTTTACACTGTTTTGACACAGTAAAGTTTTATGATTTTTGTCCGACTTTGAGACGACGCCGTTTCTTCGTTTCAAGTCGGAATTTCCCGATTCTTTTTGCAGTTTGGAGCAGGGATGTTGGACTATATGTCTACCAGTTTTCATGCCATTCGGATTCAGTTTGCTGGTCCGAATAATTTTCCGAACTTGGGTTCGCGTCATTTTTGGACTATTTTCCAACACTTAAGAATATTTTCAGTGATTTTCTGGTTTTATTGATTTCTTTGAGATTTGTCTCTAGATTTCGTACACGGGTTTTATGAATTATTTTCAAAGGATTTTTCACTCCTAAATGGCTTTCGAAATTATTATATAATATTATTTTTAATTATTAAATTAATTACTCCATAATAGGAGAGTTTTCAAAAGCCGTTTTAAAGTGATTTCAAAATCAATTATAAATCTGTTTTGCACCATTATTTTCTAGAATAAAAATCTCACACTCACTTTTAGCACGTCGAGCGAAGTGGAAAGGTGCTTAAACAGTTAGGAAATCTCCGGCCTATGGAACCGTGTGTATTTTCTTTCCGGTTAATCCCCGACCTATTCGATTGATCGTTTTGACCTTTGGGTCTAGTTTACCGATGATACGAGGTGGACTTTTCATTGTTCGGAGTGTGAGCTTGCTATTGGTTAGGAAACCGTTTAGTGCGAACGTGGGGTATGGGACTCATTGTTAACACTTTACGGGTTCCTCTCCAAGAAGTTGGTGACACATTAGCCTTTGGGCGGCCAGTACTAGACCTCTGGGTCACCATGCCTCTGGGCAACCGTCTCTGGACACCTGCTCTATGGAGCAGTTTATTTTTTCGGCATGCTCCTCTGGGCCTTTATCCTTCTGCGAAGGATCTTGCCATCTCGCTCGTTCCGAACCTATGCGAGTGATCGATCACAACTCTACAGTACTTGGCAACAACGACTCTGGTCGGTGCACGTGCAATATTGGTATTATTTGATGATTTTTATATGCATTCGAGTACCGCCATTCGGTGTTGGTTCTATGGAACCATACGATATAAGTGCGATTGCCTTGTGGATTCACAGTGTCTCTGGACACTGCTTTTCAGTGTTAGATTTCATTGACTTTTCAGTATATCACCATTGCTCTTTGGAGCATCGATCTTTGCTTGGGCATTGATTACAGACTCTGGTCACTCTTGGGATTATTGCCTATGGGCATCTTTTTATAGCTTTGGCTACGCCGATGATATGAGGCGATTTTATTTATTCTACACTTTGGTGTTGATTTCTCATTAGAGATTTTTATTGTTTATTGATGATTAGGGATCGTCATTATGTTCATGTGGTTCATAATATACTTCTCTTTGGATAAGTACTGTTTTATTTATGTACCACATTATTATATATCTCAGTTATTACTGATTGTTTAGCTAGCCCGACCCGAGTGTTTTCGCTCGGGTCAGACCGAGTTGTTTCAGGTTAGGTCTCTGGACTTAGCTTCTGTGCCACCGCTTGGACATTATCTGCTATGCTGATAGATAGCGCTTTTATTTGTCCACTATTCCGCTACTCTGTTATTATTTAGACTTTGATATGTACTTATTTTTGACTCACATGTGTGAGCAGTGGCTTTGTACCCACTTATAGTATTTGGATCTGTATTGACGATGTATTGTTCTGGGATTTTATATCTGTTATGTGATTCTGTTCTGTGATGTTTTATCATTTATTATTATGCTTTGTCCTGATAGATCTTTAGCCATTTGTAATTTCGTTATAAGTATTTACCGAATATGTCGAACCACTTGAAAAAAATATATAGATACCATCCTTTCGACGTATTCAGTAGATAGTTATAGCTAAATTACAAATGGTCGCTTCCACAATACTCTATTCTCCGCTTTAACAGAAGTATTACTCACGTAATACTCTTTGTTACAGTGGGTCTCAGAGTGGGGCGTTACAGTTTGGTATCAGAGCCTAGTTTCAGGAATAAGCATAATAAACACAGAACAGATACACTTAGTACAATACATTTTAAATTAGATCCGAATTAAATCAAATCCCTTCCTTATGTTTATTGATATATAAGTTAGGAATATGTATAGGAATCCGTTATATTCCGTCGTATTCCTTAATTAATTATCTATCATTGAATCATGTCTAACTCTAATTCCCGTTACGACATGTTTGACCAATTGAGCGGTGCGAAGGTCTTCTCTCAGCTCGACCTCGCCACCGGATTCCATCAGCTACGAGTCGCAGAAGACAGCATTCCTCTTACAACATTTCGCACTCGTTATGGTTCTTTTGAGTGGTTGGTCATGCCGTTCGGCTTGACGAACGCTCCGGCTTTCTTCGTCGATCTCATGAATCGAGTATTCCAAAAATACATTGATAGATTCGTTCTGGTTTTCATCGATGATATTCTTGTTTATTCTAGATCCGAGGTAGAGTATGCTCGTCATCTGCGGATCGTCTTGGATACTCTTCGTCAGCATCAGCTTATGGCCAAGCTCTCCAAGTGCCATTTTTGGGAGAGCAAGGTCAAGTTCTTGGGCCATATTGTATCATCCGAGGGTATTTCTGTCGATCCTGCCAAGATCGAAGCTATTCAGAATTGGAAGCAGCCCGAGAACGTTCATGATATTCGCAGCTTCCTTGGACTGGCGGGTTATTACCGTCGGTTTATCAAGGATTTCTCTCGAGTTGCACTTTCCCTTACGACGCTGACTCGTAAGGGTGTTCGCTTTATTTGGTCTGATAAGTGTGAAGCTTCCTTTCAGCGACTAAAGGAACTTCTCACTCATGCTCGTATTCTAGTGGTTCCTGAGAGTAACCATGATCTTGTTGTTTACACCGACGCTTGTGGTAGCGGCCTCGGTGCTGTGCTTATGTAGAAGGATTAGGTAGTTGCTTACGCTTCTAGGCAGCTACGTCCGAATGAGGTTCGCTATCCTACTCATGATCTTGAGTTAGCAGCTATCGTCTTTGCCTTGAAGACGTGGCGTCATTATCTATTGAGCGAACGTTTCATTCTCTACACCGATCACAAGTCGCTGAAGTATTTATTCAGTCAGAAGGATCTCAATATGAGGCAGCAGCGATAGCTCGAGTTTCTCGCCTCATATGACTTAGGCATTCAGTATACCCCTGGCAAGGGTAATCGTGTGGCTGATGCACTCAGTCGCAAACACTCGGCAGTAGTTTCTATGATGATAGCCGAGTGGGATATTCTTGAGACTCTTTTATGTGTGATATTCGAGATCGAGCTCCGTCTTCTGATCCTCAGATCTTGTTATTCAGCTTGGAAGCTCGACCTATTCTATTAGATCGCATTGCCCATGCTCAGCGGCAGGTTCCAAACTTGTTGCGATATATTCATCTCCTTGAGTCGGGATCCAGTGATGAGACATTGTTGGATTATTCTATTGATTCTCATCGGTGTCTTCGCAGGAAGAACCATATTTTGGTACCATCTGATTTATCACTTAGGCATGACATTCTGGACGAATGTCATCGCACTAAGTACACCATCCATCCCGGTTCGAGCAAGATGTATGCCGATATGTGTCGGGTATATTATTGGGAAGGCATGAAGAGTGATGTTGCAAGTTATGTAAACCGTTGCATGACTTGTCAACAGATCAAAGCTGAGCACCAGCATCCATCTGGTCTTCTTCAGCCGCTAGAGATTCCATTGTGGAAATGGGATCAGATATCCATGGATTTTATTGACGGTCTGCCTCGACCGAGGTCAGGCCATACTTCTATTTGGGTCATCGTCGATCGCTTGACCAAATCAGCTCATTTCATTCCTATTAGGTCCACTCGGACTGCTCCTCAGCTTACCAAGCTATATGTGAAGGAAGTCGTTCGACTTTATGGCATTCCTAGCTCTATCGTCTGTGATCGAGACACTATCTTTACTAGTCACTTCTGGAAGTGCCTATAGTCAGCTTTGGGCTCAAAGCTGAATCTCTCGACTGCTTATCATCCTCAGACCGACGGTCAGACGGAGAGGGTGAATCGTGTTTTAGAGGATCTTTTGCGCTGTTGTATTCTGGATTTCGGAGGTAGTTGGGAGGATCACTTACCGCTTGTAGAGTTCTCCTACAACAACAGCTTTCAGTCTAGTATCGGCATGGCACCTTTCGAGGCTCTTTACGGAAGGCCATGTCGCTCTCCTGCTTGTTGGTTAGAATCTGGTGAGAAGCACCTTCTTGTTCCAGATTCAGTTCGGGAATCTTCTGAGAAGATTATTCTTATCCGTCAGAGAATGAAAGAGGCACAGGACCGCCAGAAATCCTACGCGGACAACCGTAGGAAGCCTCTTGAGTTCTCCATTGGTGATCATGTCTTTATTCGGATATCTCCCATGAATGGGGTTGTGCGTTTCAGCTCTACAGGGAAGTTGACTCCTCGCTATGTCGGACCATTTCCTATTACGGAACGCATCGGCCCCGTTGCTTATCGTGTGGCTCTACCTGCTCATTTCTCTGGAATACATGATGTGTTCCATGTTTCTCAGCTTCGCAAGTGTGTGCGCGACCCTGATTCTATTATCGAGCCTCATATCGTGCCCGATTTGGAGATCTCACCCGATCTATCTATAGAGCAGCAACCTCTTCGTGTGCTTGATTCGGAGATCAGACGTCTTCGAAACAAAGAGGTTCCGCTTGTGAAGATTCAATGGTCGTCTAATCCTAAGGACTGCACTTGGGAGACCAGAGAATCTATCGAACGCTTTTATCCTGGCTTTCTCCCATCTTCTTCTGCGGGTGAGAATTCTCTATTTTATCTCTATCACTTCTTTTGGGGATGTGACATTATAAACGACATCTATCTTAAGGAATTGCGGGGACTCAATTTTCTTAAGGGGGGGAGTCTGTAACAACCCGGGATTTGCATTACCAATTAATAAATAAAAGTTAGGATTTTTATTTATTTTAATGAAGCATAAAAGGATTTGGAATAACAAAAATTTATTTGAAAAAGGCTATTTTAATTAAATGGGAAATATGGGATTTAAAATGAGGATAAAATGTTATTTTTGGAAAGTTAAATATTTTAGGAGAGATTTTAAAACAGGTTTGGATAAGAAAAATGAGTTTTATAAACATATATGAACACTTAGACTAATTGTTGGAAACATGTAAATAACTCTCTTCTTATTGGGTTACTAAACCTAGCCCAATAACCCACCCTAAACCTCCTCTATAAATTATCTCAAACTCTCCTAACCTCATTCATTCATCTCTAATCAAAACCCTAATCATTTCCTAAAGCTTTCATAACAAAAATGGCCTCTATCTTCATCTTCTTCTAGTTTTAGCTTATGCAAGTCATTCTATGAAAAGGTAATGCAAATACCCACCTCAAATCCATTTTTATATCTTTCTTATTTCTGAAATTGATTTGGTAACACATGTTTTATGTGTTTTTTTGATCTTATAGCCTCCTAATCATCTTTTGCTAACTTGGGTTGATGCTATAGTAGTCTTTGTTGCTTTCTAGAGAGGTATATTGCTAAAAACCTCTTCTAATATGTGTTTAATCATCTTTTGATTTCGGTAATCAGTTAGTAACACATGTTTTATTGTGTAACATGTGAATCATATATCTTTGATCATCTTTGCTTTCATTTTGGGGTGTGCACATAAGGTACTTGTAATATATGCTAGCTGAAATTATAATTAGTTTATTGCTGTTAGTAAATTAGGCATATCTTATTCATCTTAAATCGGAATTAAGATTTCTTGAAGTTCTGGAAAGCTTATTCTGTACCCTATAACTTTTATGTTTTGTGCTTTGCCTAATTTTGAGGTTTGAATGGTCGAAATCATGCTTGTTTGTTGCTGACCTGACAACAAACTACAGGGTTGATAAAATAAAAACCTGAAATTGATTTGGCCATAAGTTACTCGTTTCTTATCCAAATCTAATAATTTTGGATGTTCTGGAAAGCTTAGATTTAGAGATAAAACTTTTATGTTTTGAGTTTCATGAAATTTCGAAGTCAATTTGGTCAAAATTGTACATTCTTACCACTGTTCCGAGAGAACAACGACAGTGATATAAAATTTAGATCTGAGAATTGTTTTAGTCATAGAATTTTCATCTCTAGTCGGAATTTGACGATCTTGGTCATTCCGGAAAGCTTAGAAACTAAGCTACAACTTTAATTTTATTCATTTTGCCAGAATTTGAAGTTTACTATGCCAAAATTGTGGTTTTTCATCTCTGGCCAGTTAGTGCACAGCTATAGGCCTTGGTCTCTTTTCTCCCGTTGTTTTCAGCGTAGAACCCCGACTTTGCGACGCCATCCCGGGCTCGTCCTTTGTCAGATTTCATCGTTTTTGGTCTCGTTAAAAAGATGAGATCGAGATCTTTAACCATGCAAAGTTTGGTTTAGATCTGGGTGCATTAGGTACTTCGTTTCTATTGCCGAAGTAGCACCCAGAAACTGTTTTACAATAGTGATCATTTTCAGTTATCGTCAGACCAACTTCGAAACATTGTCGTTTCTTCGCTTCAAGTCGAAACCGAACGATTCTTGTTGCATATCAAAGTAGGAGTACTTTACTACGCTCTTGCAAATTTTCATCAAGATCTGAGTTCATGTGACCCTTCGACCATGTCGTCGAAGTGGGACCTTTACACTGTTTTGACACAGTAAAGTTTTATGATTTTTGTCCGACTTTGAGACGACGTCGTTTCTTCGTTTCAAGTCGGAATTTCCCGATTCTTTTTGCAGTTTGGAGCAGGGATGTTGGACTATATGCCTATCAATTTTCATGCCATTCGGATTCAGTTTACTGGTCCGAATAATTTTCCGAACTTGGGTTCGCGTCATTTTTGGACTATTTTCCAACACTTAAGAATATTTTCAGTGATTTTCTGGTTTTATTGATTTCTTTGAGATTTGTCTCTAGATTTCGTACACGGGTTTTATGAATTATTTTCAAAGGATTTTTCACTCATAAATGGCTTTCGAAATTATTATATAAAATTATTTTTAATTATTAAATTAATTACTGCATAATAGGAGAGTTTTCAAAAGCCGTTTTAAAGTGATTTCAAAATCAATTATAAATCTGTTTCGCACCATTATTTTCTATAATAAAAATCTCACACTCACTTTTAGCACGTCGAGCGAAGTGGAAAGGTGCTTAAACGGTTAGGAAATCTCCGGCCTATAGAACCGTGTGTATTTTCTTTCCGGTTAATCCCCGACCTATTCGATTGATCGTTTTGACCTTTGGGTCTAGTTTACCGATGATACGAGGTGGACTTTTCATTGTTTGGAGTGTGAGCTTGCTATTGGTTAGGAAACCGTTTAGTGCGAACGTGGGGTATGGGACTCATTGTTAACACTTTACGGGTTCCTCTCCAAGAAGTTGGTGACACATTAGCCTTTGGGCGGCCAGTACTGGACCTCTGGGTCACCACACCTCTGGGCAACCGTCTCTGGACACCTGCTCTATGGAGCAGTTTATTTTTTCGGCATGCGCCTCTGGGCCTTTATCCTTCTGGGAAGGATCTTGCCGTCTCGCGCGTTCCGCATCTGTGCGAGTGATCGATCACAACTCTACAGTACTTGGCAACAACGACTCTGGTCGGTGCACGTGCAATATTGGTATTATTTGATGATTTTTATATCCATTCGAGTACCGCCATTCGGTGTTGGTTCTATGGAACCATACGATGTAAGTGCGATTGCCTTGTGGATTCACAATGTCTTTGGACACTGCTTTTCAGTGTTTGATTTCATTGACTTTTCAGTATATCCCCATTGCTCTTTGGAGCATCGATCTTTGCTTGGGCATTGATTACAGACTCTGGTCACTCTTGGGATTATTGCCTATGGGCATCTTTTTATAGCTTTGGCTACGCCGATGATATGAGGCAATTTTATTTATTCTACACTTTGGTGTTGATTTCTCTTTGGAGATTTTTATTGTTTATTGATGATTAGGGATCGTCATTATATTCATGTGGTTCATAATATACTTCTCTTTGGATAAGTACTATTTTATTTATGTACCACATTATTATATATCTCAGTTATTACTGATTGTTTAGCTAGCCCGACCCGAGTGTTTTCGCTCGGGTCAGACCGAGTTGTTTCAGGTTAGGTCTCTGGACTTAGCTTCTGTGCTTCCGCTTGGACATTATCTGCTATGCTGATAGATAGCGCTTTTATTTGTCCACTATTCCGCTACTCTGTTATTATTCAGACTTTGATATGTACTTATTTTTGACTCACATGTGTGAGCAGTGGCTTTGTACCCACTTATAGTATTTGGATCTGTATTGACGATGTATTGTTCTGGGATTTTATATCTGTTATGTGATTCTGTTCTGTGATGTTTTATCATTTATTATTATGCTTTGTCCTGATAGATCTTTAGCCATTTGTAATTTCGTTATAAGTATTTACCGAATATGTCGAACCACTTGAAAAAAAAATATAGATACCATCCTTTCGACGTATTCAGTAGATAGTTATAGCTTGATTACAAACGGCCGCTTCCACTATACTCTATTCTCCGCTTTAACAGACAGTATTACTCCCGTAATACTCTTTGTTACAGTGGGTCTCAGAGTGGGGCGTTACAATTTGGTATCAGAGCCTGGTTTCAGGAATAAGCATAATTAACACAGAACAGATACACTTAGTACAATACATTTTAAATTAGATCCGAATTAAATCAAATCCCTTCCTTATGTTTATTGATAGATAAGTTAGGAATATGTATAGGAATCCGTTATATTCCGTATTGTTCCTTAATTAATTATCTATCATTGAATCATGTCTAACTCTAATTCCCGTTACGACATGTTTGACCAATTGAGCGGTGCGAAGGTCTTCTCTCAGCTCGACCTCGCCACCGGATTCCATCAGCTACGAGTCGCAGAAGACAGCATTCCTCTTACAACATTTCGCACTCGTTATGGTTCTTTTGAGTGGTTGGTCATGCCGTTCGGCTTGACGAACGCTCCGGCTTTCTTCGTCGATCTCATGAATCGAGTATTCCAAAAATACATTGATAGATTCGTTCTGGTTTTCATCGATGATATTCTTGTTTATTCTAGATCCGAGGTAGAGCATGCTCGTCATCTGCGGATCGTCTTGGATACTCTTCGTCAGCATCAGCTTATGGCCAAGCTCTCCAAGTGCCATTTTTGGGAGAGCAAGGTCAAGTTCTTGGGCCATATTGTATCATCTGAGGGTATTTCTGTCGATCCTGCCAAGATCGAAGCTATTCAGAATTGGAAGCAGCCCGAGAACGTTCATGATATTCGCAGCTTCCTTGGACTGGCGGGTTATTACCGTCGGTTTATCAAGGATTTCTCTCGAGTTGCACTTTCCCTTACGACGCTGACTCGTAAGGGTGTTCGCTTTATTTGGTCTGATAAGTGTGAAGCTTCCTTTCAGCGACTAAAGGAACTTCTCACTCATGCTCGTATTCTAGTGGTTCCTGAGAGTAACCATGATCTTGTTGTTTACACCGACGCTTGTGGTAGCAGCCTCGGTGCTGTGCTTATGTAGAAGGATTAGGTAGTTGCTTACGCTTCTAGGCAGCTACGTCCGAATGAGGTTCGCTATCCTACTCATGATCTTGAGTTAGCAGCTATCGTCTTTGCCTTGAAGACGTGGCGTCATTATCTATTGAGCGAACGTTTCATTCTCTACATCGATCACAAGTCGCTGAAGTATTTATTCAGTCAGAAGGATCTCAATATGAGGCAGCAGCGATAGCTCGAGTTTCTCGCCTCATATGACTTAGGCATTCAGTATACCCCTAGCTAGGGTAATCGTGTGGCTGATGCACTCAGTCGCAAACACTCGGCAGTAGTTTCTATGATGATAGCCGAGTGGGATATTCTTGAGACTCTTTTATGTGTGATATTCGAGATCGAGCTCCGTCTTCTGATCCTCAGATCTTGTTATTCAGCTTGGAAGCTCGACCTATTCTATTGGATCGCATTGCCCATGCTCAGCGGCAGGTTCCAGACTTGTTGCGATATATTCATCTCCTTGAGTCGGGATCCAGTGATGAGACATTGTTGGATTATTCTATTGATTCTCATCGGTGTCTTCGCAGGAAGAACCGTATTTTGGTACCATCTGATTTATCACTTAGGCATGACATTCTGGACGAATGTCATCGCACTAAGTACACCATCCATCCCGGTTCGAGCAAGATGTATGCCGATATGTGTCGGGTATATTATTGGGAAGGCATGAAGAGTGATGTTGCAAGTTATGTAAGCCGTTGCATGACTTGTCAACAGATCAAAGCTGAGCACCAGCATCCATCTGGTCTTCTTCAGCCGCTAGAGATTCCATTGTGGAAATGGGATCAGATATCCATGGATTTTATTGACGGTCTGCCTCGACCGAGGTCAGGCCATACTTCTATTTGGGTCATCGTCGATCGCTTGACCAAATCAGCTTATTTCATTCCTATTAGGTCCACTCGGACTGCTCCTCAGCTTACCAAGCTATATGTGAAGGAAGTCGTTCGACTTCATGGCATTCCTAGCTCTATCGTCTGTGATCGAGACACTATCTTTACTAGTCACTTCTGGAAGTGCCTATAGTCAGCTTTGGGCTCAAAGCTGAATCTCTCGACTGCTTATCATCCTCAGACCGACGGTCAGACGGAGAGGGTGAATCGTGTTTTAGAGGATCTTTTGCGCTATTGTATTCTGTTGGGAGGATCACTTACCGCTTGTAGAGTTCCCCTACAACAACAGCTTTTAGTCTAGTATCGGCATGGCACCTTTCGAGGCTCTTTACGGAAGGCCATGTCGCTCTCCTGCTTGTTGGTTAGAATCTGGTGAGAAGCACCTTCTTGTTCCAGATTCAGTTCGGGAATCTTCTAAGAAGATTATTCTTATCCGTCAAAGAATGAAAGAGGCACAGGACTGCCAGAAATCCTACGCGGACAACCGTAGGAAGCCTCTTGAGTTCTCCATTGGTGATCATGTCTTTATTCGGATATCTCCCATGAAGGGGGTTGTGCGTTTCAGCTCTACAGGGAAGTTGACTCCTCGCTATGTCGGACCATTTCCTATTACGGAACGCATCGGCCCCGTTGCTTATTGTGTGGCTCTACCTGCTCATTTCTCTGGAATACATGATGTGTTCCATGTTTCTCAGCTTCGCAAGTGTGTGCGCGACCCTGATTCTATTATCGAGCCTCATATCGTGCCCGATTTGGAGATCTCACCCGATCTATCTATAGAGCAGCAACCTCTTCGTGTGCTTGATTCGGAGATCAGACGTCTTCGAAACAAAGAGATTCCGCTTATGAAGATTCAATGGTCGTCTAATCCTAAGGACTGCACTTGGGAGACCAGAGAATCTATCGAACGCTCTTATCCTGGCTTTCTTCCATCTTCTTCTGCGGGTGAGAATTCTCTATTTTATCTCTATCACTTCTTTTGGGGATGTGACGTTATAAACGACATCTATCTTAAGGAATTGCGGGGACGCAATTTTCTTAAGGGGAGGAGTCTGTAACAACCCGGGATTTGCATTACCAATTAATAAATAAAAGTTAGGATTTTTATTTATTTTAATGAAGCATAAAAGGATTTGGAATAACAAAATTTTATTTAAAAAAGGCTATTTTAATTAAATGCGAAATATGGGATTTAAATGAGAATAAAATGTTATTTTTGGAAAGTTAAATATTTTAGGAGAGATTTTAAAACAGGTTTGGATAAGAAAAATGAGTTTTATAAACATATATGAACACTTAGACTAATTGTTGGAAACATGTAAATAACTCTCTTCTTATTGGGTTACTAAACCTAGCCCAATAACCCACCCTAAACCTCCTCTATAAATTATCTCAAACTCTCCTAACCTCATTTATTCATCTCTAATCAAAACCCTAATCATTTCCTAAAGCTTTCATAACAAAAATGGCCTCTATCTTCATCTCCTTCTAGTTTTAGCTTATGCAAGTCATTCTATGAAAAGGTAATGCAAATACCCACCTCAAATCCATTTTTATATCTTTCTTATTTCTGAAATTGATTTGGTAACACATGTTTTATGTGTTTTTTTGATCTTATAGCCTCCTAATCATTTTTTGCTAACTTGGGTTGATGCTATAGTAGTCTTTGTTGCTTTCTAGAGAGGTATATTGCTAACAACCTCTTCTAATATGTGTTTAATCATCTTTTGATTTTGGTAATCAGTTAGTAACACATGTTTTATTGTGTAACATGTGAATCATATCTCTTTGATCATCTTTGCTTTCATTTTGGGTGTGCACATAAGGTACTTGTAATATATGCTAGCTGAAATTATAATTAGTTTATTGCTGTTAGTAAATTAGGCATATCTTATTCATCTTAAATCGGAATTAAGATTTTCTTGAAGTTCTGGAAAGCTTATTCTGTACCCTATAACTTTTATGTTTTGTGCTTTGCCTAATTTTGAGGTTTGAATGGTCGAAATCATGCTTGTTTGTTGCTGACCTGACAACAAACTACAGGGTTGATAAAATAAAAACTTGAAATTGATTTGGCCATAAGTTACTCGTTTCTTATCCAAATCTAATAATTTTGGATGTTCTGGAAAGCTTAGATTTAGTGCTAAAACTTTTATGTTTTGAGTTTCATGAAATTTCGAAGTCAATTTGGTCAAAATTGTACATTCTTACCACTGTTCCGAGAGCACAACGACAGTGATATAAAATTTAGATCTAAGAATTGTTTTAGTCATAGAATTTTCATCTCTAGTCGGAATTTAACGATCTTGGTCATTCCGGAAAGCTTAGAAACTAAGCTACAACTTTCATTTTATTCATTTTGCCAGAATTTGAAGTTTACTATGCCAAAATTGTGGTTTTTCATCTCTGGCCAGTTAGTGCATAGCTATAGGCCTTAGTCTCTTTTCTCCCGTTGTTTTCAGCGTAGAACCCCGACTTTGCGACGCTATCCCGGGCTCGTCCTTTGTCGGATTTTATCGTTTTTGGTCTCGTTAAAAAGATGAGATCGAGATCTTTAACCATGCAAAGTTTGGTTTAGATCTGGGTGCATTAGGTACTTCGTTTCTATTGCTGAAGTAGCACCCAGAAACTGTTTTACAATAGTGATCATTTTCAGTTATCGTCGGACCAACTTCGAAACATTGTCGTTTCTTCGTTTCAAGTTTAAACCGAACGATTCTTGTTGCATATCAAAGTAGGAGTACTTTACTACGCTCTTGCAAATTTTCATCAAGATCTGAGTTCATGTGATCCTTCGACCATGTCGTCGAAGTGGGACCTTTACACTGTTTTGACACAGTAAAGTTTTATGATTTTTGTCCGACTTTGAGACGACGCCGTTTCTTCGTTTCAAGTTGGAATTTCCAGATTCTTTTTGCAGTTTGGATCAGGGATGTTGGACTATATGCCTACCAATTTTCATGCCATTAGGATTCAGTTTGCTGGTCCGAATAATTTTCCGAACTTGGGTTCGCGTCATTTTTGGAGTATTTTCCAACACTTAGAATATTTTCAGTGATTTTCTGGTTTTATTGATTTCTTTGAGATTTATCTCTAGATTTCGTACACGGGTTTTATGAATTATTTTCAAAGGATTTTTCACTCCTAAATGGCTTTCGAAATTATTATATAATATTATTTTTAATTATTAAATTAATTACTTCATAATAGGAGAGTTTTCAAAAGCCGTTTTAAAGTGATTTCAAAATCAATTATAAATATTTTTCGCACCAATAAAAATCTCACACTCACTTTTAGCACGTCGAGCGAAGTGGAAAGGTGCTTAAACGGTTAGGAAATCTCCGAGCTATGGAACCATGTGTATTTTCTTTCCAGTTAATCCCCGACCTATTCGATTGATCGTTTTGACCTTTGGGTCTAGTTTATCGATGATACGAGGTGGACTTTTCATTGTTTGGAGTGTGAGCTTGCTATTGGTTAGGAAACCGTTTAGTGCGAACGTGGGGTATGGGAATCATTGTTAACACTTTACGGGTTCCTCTCCAAGAAGTTGGTGACACATTAGCCTTTGGGCGGCCATTACTGGACCTCTGGGTCACCACGCCTCTAGGCAACCGTCTCTGGACACCTGCTCTATGGAGCAGTTTATTTTTTCGGCATGCGCCTCTGGGCCTTTGTCCTTCTGGGAAGGATCTTGCCGTCTCGCGCGTTCCGCATCTATGCGAGTGATCGATCACAACTCTACAGTACTTGGCAACAACGACTCTGGTCGGTGCACGTGCAATATTGGTATTATTTGATGATTTTTATATCCATTCGAGTACCGCCATTCGGTGTTGGTTCTATGGAACCATACGATGTAAGTGCAATTGCCTTGTGGATTCACAGTGTCTCTGGACACTGCTTTTCAGTGTTTGATTTCATTGACTTTTCAGTATATCCCCATTGCTCTTTGGAGCATCGATCTTTGCTTGGGCATTGATTACAGACTCTGGTCACTCTTAGGATTATTGCCTATGGGCATCTTTTTATAGCTTTGGCTACGCCGATGATATGAGGCGGTTTTATTTATTCTACACTTTGGTGTTGATTTCTCTTTGGAGATTTTTATTGTTTATTGATGATTAGGGATCGTCATTATATTCATGTGGTTCATAATATACTTCTCTTTGGATAAGTACTCTTTTATTTATGTACCACATTATTATATATCTCAGTTATTACTGATTGTTTAGCTAGCCTGACCCGAGTGTTTTCGCTCGGGTCAGACCGAGTTGTTTTAGGTTAGGTCTCTGGACTTAGCTTCTGTGCTTCCGCTTGGACATTATCTGCTATGCTGATAGATAGCGCTTTTATTTGTCCACTATTCTGCTACTCTGCTATTATTCAGACTTTGATATGTACTTATTTTTGACTCACATGTGTGAGCAGTGGCTTTGTACCCACTTATAGTATTTGGATCTGTATTGACGATGTATTGTTCTGGGATTTTATATCTGTTATGTGATTCTGTTCTGTGATGTTTTATCATTTATTATTATGCTTTGTCCTGATAGATCTTTAGCCATTTGTAATTTCGTTATAAGTATTTACCGAATATGTCGAACCACTTGAAAAAAATATATAGATACCATCCTTTCGACGTATTCAGTAGATAGTTATAGCTTGATTACAAATGGTCGCTTCCACTATACTCTATTCTCCGCTTTAACAGACAGTATTACTCCCGTAATACTCTTTGTTACAGTGGGTCTCAGAGTGGGGTGTTACAACTGCCAGCTTTTTCTCCTGCTCCTTGGATCTACCATCGATACCGGATTGCATAAATTCAAGAGGAAGATCCAAATCCCAAATCCAGAATCCTTCCATTCTATTCAGATTTGCATAAAGTTTAGGAAAGGAATCCACCATTCAAAATGGTTAGCACAAGAACTGCCTCTACAGCTGCTGGTCAAGAAGGTAGGGATGGACAGAATCCTACACAACAACAGCCATCCAATCAAGACAACACTGCTCACTCCGATCCGTCTGGGCCAGTCACCAGACAAGAGTTCCATGTGTTGCTCCAAGAATTGACTCAAAGTCGGCAACAGTTGGCCGAATAGTTGCGTGCTAATATTGAATTGACCAACCAATTGAACCACCGAAGGCGCAGGAGGACCAGGAGGGATGATGCTTCCCACTCGTCCACTGAAAGTTCTGCTTCATCTGACTATCATGGCAGATCTACACGTCCCCGATTGGACGCAAGTCATACACAAGCTACCGGATATCAACCTGCCTTGACTGTAGGACAATTGAGGGTCGGTCCGTCAACTAGCTTCCAGGCCGGGCCCTCGTCACGAGGAGGTGTTGTTCCCAGCATACCACAGACAATCGCGCTGCAACCACCGCGGTAGAAACAAGGGTTGATACCCGAAATCTATCAGATCCGAATAATCAACAACGTGGGCGTACTCCTGAACCATACGTCCCAGAAGATGTGGAGCCAAGGAGGCGAGACATGGGCCATCGATAGCATCCAGTCCAAACTCGCACTGTGGAACCTGACCACACCTTAGCTCAGCATGCACAGAATGTGGCTATGCCCGATATTTCAACCATGATCCGTCAGATGATTCGTGAAAGCCAAGGGCTTACTAATGACGACTGGGGAATCTCCCATAGTCATACTCCTTTCACAGATGAGATATTATACGCTGAACCTCCTCGGCGATTCAGAATGCTAACTCTCCCTATGTACGAAGGAAATTCCAATCCCAATCAACACATTTTGAAATATGAATGGTCAATGAGCGCCGCAAGGGCTGATGATGCAGTAAAGTGTCGAAGTTTTCCCATCTCTCTGGGAGGAATCGCAACAATGTGGTTTACGCGATTACCACCTAGATCTATCTCTTCATTTGATCAACTGGCTAAGAAATTTGTCGAACAGTTCCGTATGCATGTCGCCAGACCTAAAGACGTTAACACCCTATCTAGCGTCACCCAAGCTAAGGGAGAAACACTCAGACGTTATTTAGAAAGATTCCACGTGGCATGTGTAGAGATTAGTAATCCTAACGATAACTCAATCTTGATGGCGTTAACCAAAGGAATCGATCCCAATTCTGAGTTTGGAAATTGGCTAGCTGGGAAACCACCCGCATCGTTGGACCGTTTCTACTCCAAAGCCGCTCAATTCTTACGCCAAGAGGACGCAAAACAGTCTAGGAAGTAGGACGATGTGATGCCCAGAACTGAAGGAATACAAAGTAATATGGCAGTTAAACAGTCCGGTGAGAGTTTCGGAAAAGTTCAGTTGAATATATAGAACAAACAGACTCAGTCGCGAGGCAGCAATGGTCAGGATAAGAAAAGAGATCCAAACCGAGGCCCACGACGCAGGGCTCCAATGTTCGATAATTACACACCATTGAATACATCGTTGGAAAATGTATACCTACAAACTTGCAACACTGTGCAATAAAAGAAGCCCGCTCCGAAGCAGTCGTCGGAGAGGCAGATTCAGACAGGGAAGTTTTGTAGATTTCACGAAAGTTACGGCCACAATACTAACGAGTGTCGACATTTGCAGGACCTCATAGATATCAAGGAGAGAAAGTTAGATCAGTTTGTGCGAGCGCCGCAGCCTAGTGGTGCGGGCCCGTCAAATCAAAATCGTACACAAAATCAAGAAAGACAAGAGGAACCTGCTCGTACGGGTGGAAGGCTAGTTAAAAATACAATAAGTGGTGGTCCCCATCCAACAGACATAAGCTGGAGGGAAATGGAGTCGTATGCTAGCTCTATCAGGCATGCGGACTTCAAATGTTGCAGTAATTGCGAAGATGGAACTCCGGCTAAGCAACAAAAGACAATGTCTGAAGATATCATATTTAGAAGTAGAGATGCTGATAAAATCGAAGCCCTAACAATCGACCCATTGGTCATATCTGCCCAGGTTGCTCCTGCTTGGATGAAGAGGATCCTGGTTGACAATGGGAGCTCTGTAAACATTTTACTCAAACGGGCTTATGATTTAATGAAAATGGAAGCAAAGGACTTGAAACCTTGCCAATCTCGAGTTCACAGCTTCAATGGAAGTGCTACAATACCCACTGGAATAGTGGAACTGCCAGTGGAATTGGGAGTCGGAGAACGTCGGAGAGTCCGGCTGTTGCAGTTTGTTGTTTTAGACATCGATTCACCTTATAACGCATTCTTGGGCCGATCGGCCCTTGCTGAATTCAGGGCAGCCATTGCCCCATGGTGTTTGACTTTGAAGTTCCCCACTGATCATGGGATTGGAGTCATTCAAAGAGATCAGGCAGCAGGAAGAGCCTGTTATGTTGCTGAACTGCGTGAGGCGTAGAAAAAGGAGAAAGGAAAGGGCGTAGAGGAATCTCTCTGCGTCCGTTTTACTGATGATTGACAACTAGCGCCTGGGCCCCGGCCCGGGCACCACTACCAATTCCTTAAAGATCTTGACCCTAGAGACAACGAAGATAAAGACGAATCTAAAGAAAATCAAGCTTCCCCAGCCGAACTGACTGTGGACATCCCGGTCAGTGAGGATGACGATTCAAAAGTACTAAAAGTTGGATCTCAACTGGGAAAACAGATACAACAAGAATTGGTTGAATTTCTCCAAGCGAATCTCGATGTTTTCGCCTGGACACACTCTGATATGTGCGGAATCTCACCAAACATCGCAAGTCACTCCCTGAATATTGATCCGCGACATGTTCCGGTCAAGCAAAAAAGGCGTGGTATGGATCCAGAGAGATCTGCCGCCCTTAAAGAGGAGATTGACAAGTTACAATCAAATGGGTTCATTCGAGATGCTTTATACCCAAAATGGGTATCAAATCCAGTGTTGGTTCGAAAACCGAATGGGAAATGGAGAACTTGCGTCGACTATTCTGACTTAAACAAGGCTTGTCCAAAGGATAGTTTTCCACTTCCCTGAATTGACCAGCTCGTAGACTCCACGGCTGGACACGAATTATTATCTTTCATGGATGCTTATTCTGGCTACAATCAAATACCTATGCATTTGCCTGATCAAGAACATACTAGTTTCGTGACCGATCTGGGACTCTACTGCTACAGAGTCATGCCTTTCGGTCTAAAAAATGCCGGAGCAACATATCAACGCTTGGTCAATCGGATGTTCGCCGACCAGATCGGAAAGACCATGGAGGTTTACGTGGACGACATGCTAGTAAAGTCTCGATTCTCCACAGACCATGTCAGAGATTTAAATTCGATGTTCTGCATTCTTCGAGAATATGGAATGAAGCTCAATCCATTAAAGTGTCACTTTGGCGTCGCCTCTGGGAAGTTCCTCGGATTTATCGTTAATGCTCGAGGGATAGAAGCAAATCCCGAAAAGATCTGGGCGATAAGGAACTTGCAAACTCCAAGAACCATAAAGCAAGTCCAGAGTCTCAACGGGAAGGTAGCAGCATTAAGCAGGTTCATTTTAAAATCAACCGATAAATGCATTACTTTCTTCGATCTAATCCGGAAGGGAAAGCGAATCTTTGAATGGACCATGGAGTGCGAAGGTGCATTCCGATCGCTGGTTCAACATCTCTCCACACCTCCAATCCTGTCAAAGCCGATAGACCACAAACAATTATACCTTTATCTGGCAGTATCGGAGCATGCAATCAGCGCTGCTTTGGTTCGAGAAGAAGACCGATTGCAGAAACCGGTCTACTATGTTAGTAAACGGTTAACGGGAGCTGAAAAAAATTACCCAAGATTGGAGAAATTGGCTTATTTTCTGGTCATTGCCTCAAGAAAGCTTCGCCCTTATTTCTAAGCTCATCCTCTTACTGTGTATACCGATCAGCCGTTACGACAGGTCCTCACGCGGCCTAAGACGTCTAGTAGGTTACTCAAGTGAAACATTGAACTAAGTCAATTTGATATCACTTATGCTCCGCGGAGAGCCATTCAAGGACAAGTCCTAGCTGATTTCATAGCCGAATTTACTATTCCAGAGGACTTGCCCGAAACCAGTGAATCCCCCGAATACATCTGGAAGTTGTATACTGATGGTGCATCAAACGATCGGTGTGCGGGCGCTGGAGTTGTACTCGAAACTCCCGAAGGCCGATCTATATGTTATGCTTTGAGGTTTGATTTTCATGCAACCAATAATGAAGCTGAGTATGAAGCCCTCTTAACCGGACTAAAATTTGCCAGAGATTTGAGAATTATAGCTGTGGAAATTTATTGTGATTCACAGTTAGTTGTATGTCAAGTACGGGGAGAGTATCAAGCGAGAGACCGAAGGCTGGCTGCTTACTTAGCTCGAGTTCAGGAAGTACTGAATCAGTTTGATTATTATGCCATTTATTATATACCACGAGATCGCAATCAAAGAGCTGATTCATTGGCAAAGTTAGCCAGCACAGGTGAAGCACAGCAAATGGGGCTTGTCCCCGTCGAAACTTTATCCTCCCCAAGCATCGATCATATTAAGACAGATTTTGTGTTTGAAACCGCTCACAGTAGAGAGTCGTGGATGACTCCATATCGAAACTACATTGAGAATGGGACATTGCCTGAGCATAGAAATGAGAAAAGGCAAATTCTGCGAAAAGCTTCACGATTCGTCATTCAGGATGGAGTCATGTATAGAAGAGGTTATTCTGTTCCTCTCCTCCAGTGTATCGTGCACGATGAAATCAAGCGAGTGTTACATGACGTACACGAAGGAGAATGTGGCGATCACACTGGTGGACAAGCTCTTGCTAAGAAAATACTCCGATACAGATACTACTGGCCGACAGTGAACCAAGATGCAGCAAACTATGCCAGAAAGTGCGATAAGTGCCAGAAACACGCCCGAATTCCAAGAGCTCCACCACCGAGATAACTCAAATGGTCAGTCCCTGGCCATTCGCTTTGCGGGGTATCGATATCATCGGTGCTCTACCTCCGGCAAAAGGTGGTGTGAAGTACGCCATCGTCGTCGTTGACTACTTTACAAAGTGGGCTGAAGCCGAAGCTCTCGCAACAATTACGACGAAGAAAGTAATAAATTTCGTAATTCGCAACATCATTTGTCGATTTGGACTCCCGCATACCATCATCACCGATAATGGGACCCAATTTGACAGTGCAGAATTCAAGAATTTCTGTCAACGGTTTCATATCCATAAAAAAAATTCAGTAGTTGCACATCCACAGGCAAACGGTCAGGTCGAAGCTGTCAATACAGTTATAAAATCCATCCTAAAGAAACGACTGGAAAAAGCTGGGGGCAAATTGGTCGATGAACTTCCTATGGCATTATGGGCTTATCGAACAACTCACAAGACCGCAACCGGACACACCTCATTTTCCTTATCTTATGGCTCCGAAGCCGTTATTCCAGTCGAGACGGAAGTGTTTTCACATCGTGCGACTTATTATGATCCGAAAACAAATGCTATATTGCTTGCTGAATCTTTGGATCTACTGGATGAGAAGCGTGAAGAGGCAGACTTGAGGGCTGCTGCATATCGGAGTCGGGTCGCCCGATTATACAATGCCAAAGTTCAACCTCGAACTTTTGAACTCGGCGATCTCGTTCTCAAGAGAATCTATCCGGTTCCTTCACACATGAAACCAAATTGGGAAGGACCATATGTAATTACACAAAGACTCGGAGATGGCACATTCAAACTATCGACCGTTGACGGTCTTGATTTGCCAAGGGCTTAGAACAGCGAGAGTCTCCGTCGCTACTATATATGACAGGCTTTATTTACTTCATTGCATTTTTTCCATTTTTGCAATTTACTTTTGCATTTCGAAATTAGAATTTGTAATAAGGCAACTGACTTTGCCATATTTTCTTATTTCAGCAAAAAAAATGCCATCTCTTCGAGCCAGAGCTGTGATTCATTAAATACAATGTACGACATCACGATGCACGGAGAGCTAAATTCCATCACACAGTGGAATTTATTTCAAGTAGGGAGAGGCCATGATACGATCAGCCACTCGCTAAATGAAACCCAATCTCGGGGGCAAGCCATCACGTCAGGCTAAAAATGGGTTGATACACGACAATCCTTCACTTAAACTCCATACTCCCAGAGTGCGAGACGGAGTATAAACATTTACTTAACTCCGTACTCCCAGATTGCGAGGCGGAGTATAAACACTTAACTCCGTACTCCCAGAGTGCGAGACGGAGTATAAACACTTAACTCCGTACTCCCAGAGTGCGAGATGGAGTATAAACATTTACTTAACTCCGTACTCCCAGAGTGCGAGACGGAATATAAACACTTAACTCCGTACTCCTAGAGTGCGAGACGGAGTATAAACAATTACTTAACTCCGTACTCCTAGAGTGCGAGACGAAGTATAAACATTTACTTAACTCCGTACTCCCAGAGTGTGAGACGGAGTATAAACACTTACTTAACTCCGTACTCCCAGAGTGAGAGACGGAGTATAAACATTTATTCAACTCCGTACTCCCGGAGTGCGAGACAGAGTATAAACGTTTACTTAACTCCGTACTCCCAGAGTGCGAGACGGAGTATAAACATTTATTCAACTCCGTACTCCCGGAGTGCGAGACGGAGTATAAACATTTACTTAACTCCGTACTCCTAAAGTGCGAGACGGAGTATAAACACTTATTCAACTCCGTACTCCCGGAGTGCGAGACGGAGTATAAACATACATCGACTCTATACTTATCCCCAAGACTGGGGGCATAACCAAGGCAAATATTGAATTGAAGACAAAAGAGAACATGTTTTCATTACCAACAAAAAGAATCTGATTACAAGCTGGTTCAAAAAATCCCTACTAGTGGAGGCCGAATCCACATCTATACACGGCTATAGAAAGGTCCACAAAACAAAACACTACCCCTGGACACGACAACAAACCAAAGAAAGAGTTCAATCTTTCTTCTTCCTCGGTTTCTTCTTTGGGGTAGTCCCACTGGATCCGCTGCCCGACTTCCTCCTCACTCTCTTACTCTTCTCCGGTTTATCCTCCGACGACGACATAATGTCAACATCTTCCTCGGAGCTTGACGCAACGGAGATTCTCTTGGAGGGTTGAACTGGGGGCATAGGGGCTGTAACTGGAAGTGGGACCGGAGCACTCGCAATGACCACAGTACCACCCGACGATATCATCATTAACGGGGCAGGGCCAGAAGGATTCATGCTGGCAGTCACTGCTGCCATCTCAGCATCAATCTCAGCCAAAATCTCATCTTCACGAGATACTTGGGCCGTGCTGGATGTGCCAGTAGCAGGCATAGAAGAACTAACAGCTGGAGCGACCCCACTCATGGCATAAGAAGGATCGGTGAAGGGATCGTTGGGTTGACTGAGAAGTTCCTCAATCATCTGAACATCGAAAGACAACATGCTCATTTCTCCTTCTTCACCGACCACGGCAGATGTCATAATGGCTTCGGTGACAATGGCCCCCTGTGCTTGATATAAAGCTTGAGATGCAGGAGGTGCAGAGATAACGACTTCGGGCAATGAAATGTGAAAAGACGACGATTGTTAGCTAAGTGTATTACTTCATGATCATCACACTAAAAAACGGGAAGCGTTCGAGTACCTTCCTTAGCCTGACCAGGAGCATGGACAGGAGCAGAGGCAGGAGCATCGGCAGAAGACAATTGCGGCTGGTCTGGATTATAAGCAGGAACGGGCTGGAGATCGACCGCTCCAACGGCTTCGGACAATGTCGGAATCACGGCTCCAACACTTGCTTCGTGATGCTCGATCCCCGAACCCTCACCTGTCTCTATGTGTTGAACACCAAGCCTCTCTCTCGCCACAGAAATCACCGCCTCGTGAAGAACTTTCCTCTCATCCTCAGTAAGCAAGCGCATCTCTAGCTCAAAATCATCAAGTGTTTCATCTGGATGCGCCGCTCTCTTATCCTCCACCAGCCTAGTCCAGGCATTGTACAGAATCATAGAATCATCTCCCAGCCACGATAAATTTCTGTGCTCCAGCACATGAGCGTTATATGTGACCAGGAGATCATCAAAATCGGCTTCCATCCTAGATCGCTCCACCATAATTTTTTCCTGGATTTCTGCCTCCGCAGACTTAGACTTGACCGCCGCCGCAGCAAGTTCGGCTCTAAGGGATACAGCTTGGTCGCATGCATCCTGAGCGGTGGTGTTTGCATCGTCTCTCTCTTCCACCACTTCAGCAAATTTGGCATTGAGCTCATTCAGCTCCTTAACGGCTGCGTCTCGCTCAGCTACGACGTTGGTGTAACGGTGGCCCATCTCTTCTACCATGGCACAGTGTGCCTGCTGCATCCTCGCCATTTTGGCCACAGCATCATCGTGCTTTTTAAGCGCTTGGAGTTCAGAGTTTTGAGACGATTCCAACTCAGATTGAAGAACCTGGATGATGCGATCTTTTTTGACAATATCAGCATCACGCTCCTGAATAACCTTTGCCTGGTCAAAAGCTACCTTTGAAGCTTTCACGGCTGCTTTGTACCACTCCTTGTATTGGGCATAGAAGTCGCGAATATAGCTGTGCGCAGTATTTTCGACATCCTGAGGAATCCTCTTGAGATGAGGAGGAAAGACATATGCATCCATACAGATTTCTGGGAAATCCCTTTTCATTTGAGCAAGCTGGATGGCTCAATCGCTTGTCAACTCAGCCGGAGCCTGCTCAACGATGGCAGCTGTCGGTGGTTCAACTCTAGGCCGCTAAGTCTCGGGCCTTGAGGATTGGGAAGGCTGTTGCTGCTGTGAAGGCCCAGGGAGATCTACGAGAGCCCTAGGAGGCGGAGGAGAATGAGATCGCGGTCGATACTGATAGCTCCTATCTCTGTCAGTACGATCTTGACTAGAATGGCTACGCCAATGCTCTCGATATCTATCATAGCGATCTTGATTGATATAGCCTCGCCTGTGATCCCTATCCGATTCTCTCCTACGGGAATCAAAATATGGGGAAGATTGACGCATATTACGGAGCCTATCCAAAGTGGATCCGCAACCTGACATCTCACCTGCGATAAGAAGGAGCTACAGATTAGAATCCTACAAAACAATGATTAATATGCGAAAGTCATGTAGTGGTTGGAAGTGTATGTAAATGTGTAAACCCCCAGACCAACCGGAAGTGTTGACCGCACTCAAAGGAAAGGGCTCGCTCATATTTAAAACATCTTGAAATTCCTCCAACCCAGGATTACATGGAATCAATCTAAAATCCGGGATGGGGATATCGTCAAGCCCTTTAAAAGTATCTCTCGAATGAGAAGGGGCGGCCTCAGAAATCATGGCTCCGGAAGTGGGGGGAGGCACATCTACAGATTTCCACCCCTTAGACTTGAATTTTTTGGAAACGACGGCCTTGCTTTTCCGTCTTTCTCCCAACTCTTCGAAGTTGCCCGAAAGATCAGCCATCGGCTCCACGTCTGTATGGGTCCTTTCTTCATCGCTCACTTCGGTTATTGTGATTCCGAGCGTTTTCTTCGCCATTTTCTTCTTCTTCTTCTTGTTTTTCTTCTTTGAGGCAGGCTTTGACATCCCTTCGATGACTATACTCTGATTTATTTCAATCAAGCTGAGAGCTCTTAAGTTATTGTCATTCAACACCGAGTCGATGTGTCTCAGCTTGCTCGGAACTTCTTGGAGACTTTGGACTATGCCCTTGTAATACCCGCCATCGGGTCTGGAGATGATGACTGTAAGAGAGACAAGATGTCAATACCAATGCCAAAAAACTATTGATCAAGGAAAATCATCAACAGGATAGGACACTTACGTCGAGACAACCATCGCCTAGCAAAGCCAGGAGGACATCGGACATAAAACCATTCATTCTTGAAGTAGCTAAGTCTGGTCCAGGTTCCAATAATAACTTGGCAATTTCTGACTGCCTCCAATAAAACCATTCATTCTTGAAGTAGCAAAGCCAGATACTCTTGAAATTAAATATGTATCTAATCTCGGTTGGCCTTGGCGGGCGAAAGAGACAGTCCATAAATATGACGAAGGCACTCTTCAGCAACGCATGTCCGTTGTGATGAAGTTGCGAAGGAGCAATTCCTAAGTACGACAACATTTCCCTGATGTATTGATTAAAAGGAGGAAGAGTTCCAGCCGCGCAAGCATGGCGGTAGAAGGCAGTATATCCTTCGGGCGGATTATGCGGTCTGTCATCAGCACCGGGTAATAATACATCGTTCAGAGATATGTTATGTTTCAAGCATATCCGGCCCAATAAGGATTCAGAGATATTAGACTGGACAGAATCAACGGGATCCTCGATAAATATAGCCTCCGGCAATTCGTCTGGAGCTGGGTCGATTACGTCAGCGGGAATATTGGGAATCTCAAGCACCGGAGGAGGCAAGCTCTGTACCTCTTTTTGTTGAGAACTCGAAGACTCCATAACTGACTAACTTATCAGAAAGCAACGTTAAGTTCATAGAAAACCCATGCATTCCCCAGTGAAGTGTGTATGAATGTGTCGTGCAGTGCGAGTGTTGTGCCTTACTTAAGCAGATTTTGCGGAATGAAACAAAATGTGCTAACGACAGAACTCTGAAAATCATACTGGAATTGACCGTCATCGCTGACCGTCACAACCATGCCAACCAGATGATACCGGTCGGTTCAAGTATAAATCCGTTATATTTTAATTAAGTTACAGTTCCATCGACGAGCTTCAAAGGGCAGTCAAATAAGCACAACAAAAATTTAGTCCAAATATGCAAAGTTGAAGCTCGTCGGAGTCATGCCAATAATTATGTGAAATTTTCGTATCCATGGAAGCTCGTTCGTATCGATCAAGGTTCGAATCCATGAAGCTTCGAATCGATCTGAGAGGTGTGCCTTTGAATCAATACTGTTCGAATCAATACAGTTCGAGCTGAAATGGTAGGAGGATTTTCTCTTCGAATCCATTACAAGTTTATCCTTCGGATCGATCTCTGGAAAAACGATGTGTCGAATAAACGTAGCCTCGTATCGATCGTAGAAGTGTAATCTTCGAATCGATCGTAGGTGAATATACCACAACTCCTCGTATCGATCATGTCGAATCGATACGATCGATTCACCACCAATGATCGATTCAATCGACATACCTCCACAGATCGATGCGAACGCCACGGTAAATCTGGTCACCTGAGATCAATTCGAAAACCATCATTCGAGATCGATGCAAAGAAGTTGTTTCTCTTTTCATCCCTGGGTTCGATTCCATCCAAATCGATACGAACGTGAGCAAAGGAAAATTCATCGAAGCCCGAAGCTTAAAGTACTTTGTCGAATCACCTACCTAAATATGAGATGAAACTAGAAAGGGTCGGTTCGATTCGAAGGAGGGCAGATTGCTTCGTTCTCGAAGTCAAGGTATCGATTCGAAGACGTAAGAATTCGGAGCGAAAATAAAAAGTGAAAAAGTGAATAGGACCCCGGTATATATAGGGGATCATGCGACGATTCGCATCCCGGTCAAGAGCAATCGTCCATCATGGGTCCACCACATCGATTCGAACAATGCATTCGAATCGATCGCTGAAGGTTCCCATCGATTCGGAGACAACAGTTCGAAACCATCGATTCGAAGCAGCAAGGTGAATCCATTCCTTCAAGTCCATCGCATCGAATCGAAGCATGGTGTTAGGAAGATTAGGAGAGCATTCGATTTCATCGATTCGAGAAGTTTATCGACCCACATTGATACGGAGCCTATCGATGCGAATGGTAACTTCGTATCCATCGATTGTCTTCGATTCGAGTCAGGATCCACCGTCATATCAAGTCGAACAAAGCCCTTCAAATCCATTACCAGAGAGTTCTATCGATTCGAAGGTCACGTTCGACTCCATCCACTACATATCAATATGAACGAGTATTTCGTATCCACTGAATTCTAAATTCGCCAATACAATGTCAGTCCTTCGACCTTCTATATTGATTCAGGAGAGGATCAATACGAAGAAGCTCCCTAAAGAACAACTGATGGACATCGGTACAACTCAAATTTTTCATCGGTTCATGAGAGGATCGATACAAAATGCAGTACAAGAAGACAAACAGTTAATCACTACTGAACGACAGTCAGCTACAGCAATACAGAATACCGCTTTCAACAGAACATGTGATAATTGGTCGACGTGAAACTGCGGCTTTACAAAGCACGTCATGTGTACACAAGACGTACTTTGGGAGGCAAATGTTATCCCGCCTTTTGGCAAGGCCGAGATATCAAGGAACTGACTAGAGAATGCGGGTCATACATCCTCGGTATCAAGTAGCCACTGGATATCCACAGACATTGATGAATTCTACCCGAATCCGGATCGGGCTGCAGTTGATAAGACACGTCAAGCAAGGTCAGGAAAAGCAACGTTCTAAATATCAAGTCAATCCTAGGTCGTACGCTCAAGATATCATCGACGCAAGTGGAGGACATAGCCACGGGTTCGCATCCATATGGGTCGAATCCACTAAGATCGAATCCATATGGTTCGAATCCATCAGGTTCAACTCCATCAGGATCGGTTTCATCAGGTTCGACTCCATCTACTTCGTATCCTTCTGGCCTTGGAGCTTCGTAACCATCAGTGAGCACTCTGTTCGAATCCATCTGTTCGACTCCACATGGTTCGCATCCACCAGACAAACATTCACTCGAATCGATCCGGATGAATTACTTCGAATCCATAAAGCTACAGACCGGTGTCCTTCGACTCCATCGAAATGAATTCCTTCGAATCCATCAAGGCGAATCACCTCGTATCCATTCAGTGCCAATGCTTCGAACCTACTCCTTCGAATCCACTACGTCAAACCTACTAGAACCATGGATTCGACCCAATCAATTCGGCATGGAAGTCGGATCGATACGAAGGAGGCGCACCACGTCATCACGAAGACACGTTGAACCATCGAGTCGACCCTATTGATTCGAATGAATCGAGTCGAAGGCATCGATTCGAAGAAACCGGTTCGAGGAGGATCGATTCGAAGAGGATTCACAACCGAGAACATGATCTTGAATCGATCATATCTCAAGATCTACAAGTCCAAATGCTATGAAATTTTCACAGTAGCTTACTGACAACCTAAGGAATGTTCATGCCAAATTTCATCTCAATTGGAGCAAATCTTGATCGATTCGAAGTTGAGTTCGAATCGATCCCGAAGTGGGCCCAGATTTCCTGAAAGCGGGCATGTGGGCCCCCTCACATACCAGAACTGGTCTCCCCGAATTTTAGGCGAAATATCAGCCTCCTACACCTATAAATAGAGCCCCTGGTCATTCAGAAAAGGGGTCGGATAATTCTAAGAGCTAAAGAGCGCCCAGACTCTGCCAGATTTACTCTAAATAACCACCACTGCCTTAGATTCAGACTATAATCATAAAATCAGTTGTATTACATTATAAGAAATTGTAATCTTCAAGCATCGAGCAATAAAATCATCAAACTTCATAGTGGACGTAGGCAAAACGCCGAACCACTCTAAATCGCTGTCTTCTGTGCAATTTACTTTCTATTATTTGGAGTTTTTGTTAGATAATCCTCAGTTTTAATTTTCTTTCTTCACTTTTATCTCTTCAAAAACTTCCGAAGAGTGTTGTGCCCATTTTTGGTACAAACAGATATGGACGGATATCAGATAATTATCCTATCCGCTAACGACCGATAAATCAAGAAATATAAATAAAAAAAATTGTTTAACATAAACTTTTTTCAATACCACTGATTATTAAAATATTAAAAATAAACAAATATAATGATAATAAATAGTTTTAAGCAGTTAATATGCATTTAGTGCATATAATATAAATTTCTAACTTAATAAAACCATAAATAAATATATTTCACTATACATAATTTAAACTACAATATTGAAAAATACCAGAATTTTCGGACGGGGATGTCTACATATCCGCATCCACATCCATTTTGCAGATATTGGATATTTATCCGCTTTTCAGATGTAGATGCGGACGAATTTCAGATTTTTCGGATATCCATTGGTAGTCCTGAACTAATGCGCCCGCTTTCTTCGTAGACTTGATGAATCAAATTTTTGCAGAGCACATGGATAGCTTCATATTGGTATTCATTGATGATATTTTGATATATTCTAAGGATGAAAGAGATCATGAGGTTCATCTTAGAATAATGTTAGAGACACTGAGACAACATCAACTTAAAGCGATGTTTTTGAAGTGTCATTTCTGGAAGAAAGAAGTAAAGTTTCTTGACCATGTAGTCTCAGGAGAAGGGTTATCAGTTGATCCAGCTAAGATTGAAGCGGTTAAAAGTGTGAAGAGACCCGAGATAGTGGCCGAGATTAGAAGTTTTCTTGGATTGGCTGGATATTACCAAAGACTTATCAAGGATTTTTCATGGCGAGTAGCACCTCTGACTAAGCTAACCAGAAAGGACGTTAAGTTTGTTTGGTCCAATAGATGTGAGGAAGCATTCCTTAAGTTAAACCATTTATTGACCAATGTGCCCGAGTTAGTTGTTCAAAATGTAATTTGAGATCTGGTGGTGTATACATATGCATATAGGACTGGTTTAGGAGATGTGGTACTATAGAAGGGTAAGGTAATTGCCTACGCTTCTCGACAGCTTAGGCCCATGAAGTAAAATATCGGATCCATGATTTAGAGTTGGCAGTAGTGATCTTCGCATTGAAGGTGTGGAGACATTATCTTTTGGGAGAAGATTTGAGTTATATACGGATCATAAGTCTTTAAGGTATTTATTCTCTCAAAAAGAGCTAAATATGAGACAGCAAAGGTGGCTGGAGTTTTTGACTGATTATGATTTCGGTATAGAGTATACAACGGGAAAAGGAAATAGGGTAGCAGATGCTCTTAGCAGAAAACATCAGAATGTGGTGTTAGCTATGTTGGCGGAATGGAAGGATATTGAGGCATTAATTATGTGTAGTGTGCAGTTGAGATCGACTGCTAGTTCTAGTCAGAGTACTGCCATGTTAACCTTTTTGGAAGATCGACCAGTTTTGATCGAAAGGATTACTTCTAAACATAGAGATGATCCATTATTGGCCGAGAAGATTAGAAGGTTTAAGGTGGAACTGAGATTGATGATCTGAAAGATTTTATTCTTGACAAGAAGGGATGGTTATGTGTTTCGAATATTGGAGACCAAAGGAAAAAAGTTTTTAGGGAATGTCATAGATCGAAGTTTACAATTCATTCTGGCTGACTAAGATGTATTAGGATATAAAAAGAAGTTTCTTCTAGGAAGGTATGGAAAGGAATGCTGGCTTATGGGTAAAGCAATGTTTGAATTTCCAGTAAGTAAAAGTCGAACATTAGAAGCCAGTAGGTTGCTTCAGCCTTTGGATATACCAGTTTGGAAATGAGGTTCGATATTAATAGACTTTATTGATGGGTTTCCAAGGTCGAATCGAGGAAACGAGAGTATATGGGTCATAGTGGATAGATTGACCAAAAGCTCCATTTCATTCCCGTTAAGTCAACCAGGACGACACCTATTTTGGCTAAGTTATTTATGAACATTGTTAGGAAACAAAGGATTTCTAGTAGTATAGTCAATGACAGAGATACATTGTTACTAGTGAGTTCTGAAAGAGTATACATGAAGTGTTAGCTACCAAGATTAAGATGAGTATCGTGTATCACCCTCAGACAGATGGACAGATAGAGAGTGCCAATAAGGTACCCGAGGATTTGTTGAGAGCTTGCTTACTAGATTTTGGTGGATCATGGGAAGACCACCTGCATTTGGTTGAGTTTTCCTATAATAATATTTATCAGACTAGTATAGGAATGACACCTTTCGAAGCTTTGTATGGATGGCCATGCAAGTCACCAGCTTGTTGGTTGGAAACCAGAGACATGTTAGTCTTAGGTCAAGATCCGGTGAGAGTAGAAAAAGAGAAAATTTAGTTAATCTGAGGTAGGATGAGAGAAGCTTAGTCTAGACAGAAAAGTTATGCGGACAGAAGGCGTAAAGATCTTGAGTTCTCAGTTAGAGACAGAGTCTTCATTAAGGTATCACCGATGAAAGGTGTAGTGAGATTCGGTAAGACAACAAAGTTAGCACCGAGATATATTGGACCATTCCCAGTTATGGAGTGGATCGAAAAGCTCGCATATCGAATAGAGTTACCGAGAAGTTTGGCAGGTGTCCATAAAATTTTTGATATCTCTCATCTTTGGAAGTATATGCATGATTTACAGACTACTATCACTCAGACTACACTGGAAGATTTTGTAGTAGAATCTGATCTGACTTTTGTTAGGCAACCAGTTCGAGTTGTGGTAAGGGATGAGAAGAGATTAAGAAACAAGACAGTCAAGTTAGTGAAAGTTCAGTGGAGCGACAATGAGAAAGACTATAATAGGGAGATAGAGGACATGATTAGAGATACTTATCCAAATCTGTTATGAAATATGTTCTATATTTGATATATATAAATTTTTTACTAGTTAGATGGGCTAGTATTGTTATTTGGTAATGTTAACGATGTTTGCATGGTTGATATGCTTAGTATTTAGTCCTTACTGAATATCAAGGATGAAATTCTTTAAGGAGGGAGAGCCTGTAACACCCCTAATTTTGGTTAACATTATTTAGGAGATTTAATTGGATAAATTAAATAGAATAATGTGATGATTAGAGTGATAATGAAATTGAGATTCAAAAATAATAAAGGTCGTGCCTTAAACAAATAAATCTATAAGATTATTTTGTAACTGAAGCATAGAGTTGAATAGGGAAAGGGTAAAATAGGAATAAACAAGAATTCATAACCCCTAAATCCTTACTCCTTCTCATTCATGTTTTCATAAATCAAAACAAGCAAAAAACATAAGCAAAGTCTTCCATTAATCACAACCTAAGTCACAAATTCAAGTACGGTTTCAAGAGTTAGCTAATAAGATTTAAAAGCAAGATTCAAATCTCAATCCATTATCAAACCAACATGAATAATAATATAAATCCATCTCATTTTCATTGTTTTATGATTGATTTGATTCAGTTTAGATTTAAAACCGAATGTATAGAGAACTTGAAGATATGCCAAAATGAGTTTGCCATGTTTTGAATAAGCGATAATTTATAAGGATTTTATGAAGTTAAATAATTCGGTTTTATGGCTAAACCATAGTATTTGATCTTCAAATGCTATGAATTTTTGATATGATGTGTAAAAGATTAATTTAAGGGAAAATGTTGTAGGAAAAGCATTTGGAAATGGGTTTTTAATTTCACAATTTTCTGGAATAAGATTAATCCATCTCATTTTCTAAGAATTTTTGGGAATTTTCCTTTGTAATTTCATATTATTATGAATTAGTTATGTCACAAAAGCACGTAAGTGGATAATTAATTGATTAAATTAATCAGTTGGTTCAACACATATTTTGGGCTTGAGAAATTTGGTGCGGCAGCAAAATCTAAAAAGAAATTGTAAAACTTTGTTGAAACCAATTATATTTTGATAATAAAGGAGGTTTGACTAAAAAAGTGTATACTTTATTAGTAAATATATAGTTTTTGGGTTAATAACTATAATGCCACATTACCCATATTGTCGTCGCACCTATTCCTTAACCTATTCTCCCCATAATGATCAACGTCGATGAGGCGGAAAGCACAGGACACTATTTCGATGGTATGGAGTAGTCTTAAGCTCGTTGAGGTCAAGAAAAGGTGGCAGCATTTATATACCATGCCGCAAGTTTTGAAACATAGGAGAGAGGAGTCATCGAGCATCGGTTAGCGTCGACATGCTTCATGATGTTGCATTATTGAGTAGCTGCATTATCATGTCGTCGAAGTCGATGATGTAAATGCAAGCAAGAAAGTATGTGCACAGCTTATGTTCTTGGAGCTCGACGTCGTCATCGTCGACGAGGTGCATAATGCCGCATGTTTTTGTTTTATATGAATTTTCAAAAAAGGCAGCGAGCCTAAAGCTTCTTAGTTGGCACTATAGTGTCGTCGACAATGATCTAAATCTATCTGTTAAAGTAGCAACCTTATATAATTTTCAAACATATACATGGCAGTACAAAAGTGGTTTATAAAATGGCATGAGGTTTTGATTATATAAAGAGATGTATTTCCTTGTATAAAATAAGGATTAAGGGTATTAATCATATATTATCGTGAAAATGGTTCTAAGGATTTTAATCATGGAAATGACCAAGTTTTGAGTTACTGATTTCAAAGGAGAAGAGTGCTTGAGATTAAATAATTTTGAACATATTAAATGATGGATGTTGTATGTTCTTATGTTTGTTGATCAATTATCAAGCATATTTAACATTATCATACTCATGTTATCTATGACCCATAACTGTATTTTGGGGTGTTATGGGCCAAAATAATAGCTAGGTTGACCCAATAGTGAGTATAAACAGAATTAACTACTGTGTGAGAAGAATTGCATTCAGGAGGTCAAACAGACACGAATATAGGATGCCCAGAATTGATCAAAATATTATTGAGTTAGACAGGTTCTTAGTTTGTTCGTGAAAACTATGTTATGAGAAATGTTATTGGCAGGGGCCAATAAGTTTTTAGTGATCCCATGAAAACTATGTTTGAAATGCATTATTGTCATAGATTCATAGGTTCATAGTTAGCCCATGAAAACTATGACTTAAGGGTTGTTATTGGAGAATCCAATAGGTTTGTAGAAGTCCAATGAAATCTATGATTTGGGAAACATTATTGGTAGAATCCAATAGGATCATAGTTTTCCCATGAAAGCTATGATTTGAGAAAGATTATTTGTGACGCCCCACCTCTATGCTCACAATAACAAAGAGTATTAAAAGAAATACTGTCTGTTATTACGAGGAATAAGGCTGGATAGGAGCGGCCATCTGTAGTTGGGCCTTACACTAGTATTGGTTACCTCGATAGGAGTGGCATATATTTTTATTTTTCATCTCTTATTTATTTACTCCCATCGACATACCCAATTCCAGTATAAAACGAACTACGATGGTTCATAATAGTTTAGGACAATATATATAATAATAACACAGATAAGCTGAATGCGGAACACAGATAATAAAAGTCTCATATATATATATATATATAACTGATGTCAGTTACAATACATGTGGTACAATACATATGATACAACTACAACTGTCGACTCTGGAATTTATATATACAAGTACATTATCGAATAATATACATGAATACATATCAACCTAGATCAAATACACTGACTACTACAAAATGACGAAGACTACTCGAAAAGATATGAAGAGACTTCATAGCTCAAGCAGCAACCCAAAGCAAGATATCTACAACCTGTAATAACTCGGTCTGACCCGAGTATTAATTCAAAAGAAAATAATACACGGGTCAGTCTAATTCAAACTCGGTTATTAATGCACAGAAGCAATAATAATTAAATAACCAAATAGACGACAGTCACAGAAATCTCGTCTATCCAATCCTTTAACAAGGAAATTGGATAACGGTAGATATAACACTAAACAGTGTTAAACAACAAATCAGCAAATTCAAATCATCAACAAGGATAAGTAAAAAGATTATCAATGAAGATAATTTGGAAACAACAGAATTGCTTAAACAGCAATTAACAACAAGTGGTCAAAGTGAAACCCAAGCCAATAAAACAGCGTAAACAACAAAAATCTAATTATCGATATGATAATTAGAAAGCACATAATCTAACTATCTGAAAGATAATTAGATATCAACAAAATCATTAGATTAAACCAAATCAAAATACACTTCAAAATATATTAAATTTGGCAACACAAAACAATTCCGACAATTGAAATCATCAATTTAAAACATCCATTCTGAATTTGGCTGCAGTACACGCTCACGTGCACTGCCTCGCCAAAATTCAGGGGTACATATGAATGTCATGACCAAAAACACAAAGGCAACAGATACATGGTACAAGTGCAGCCTCAAACCAAACAAGAGCAAAACTGTGATTGCACTTGCAACTAAAACTGTCTCGAAGTAAATGAAAACAAATGCAAGGACCATGCACCAAACATCAAGTGGTAGTTTTGATCAGAGGACAGCATAATATGAACAAGGTACATGAAACAGTGAGACAGTGGCTCAATATCAATATACAAGTAGTCCAGGCAATATGTATACAACTGTGAAACTGGAAATTGCAAAAATCAGACACGAGCACAAAGGCTACAAATTCAAGTAAAACTTCCAGATCAGAGATGCAGACCAAATAGCCAACATGATCAATGAAGGCAAGATGAGCTACATGAACACTAGTGGTACAAAATGCAAACTCAACAGTGAAACGACAATGGTGCAACACAGTGAAAAGCTACCTAGATTCAAGGTACAATCATGTACAACAAGACTGCAAAAATTCAATTCGAAACCAGACACAGTTCAACACTGCTACACAAACTAGACCAATGGCCAGATGCATACTCAAAGTGGACAGTGATGAACCCAAGACCAGTAAATTCCACTAAAACTCAAGTCTGGTAACAACAACTACACTAAAGTTCAAGTGAAATCAAGACAAGCCAGTGCAAGCAATCAAGTACAGCAAGCACTTCACAAACTCAGAGGCCAGAAGGATCGAAGATGACAACAATGGTACAACAAAACTAAATACATTGAACTACTGTGAACCAGACCAAAATTATGAATACAGAGGCAAAATTAATAACCAAGGCAAACTCGAATAAATTTCAATCAAGTAGCAGTTTTGATCAAAGAACAGAGAATACAAAATCAATGATATATTATCACAAAACTCAAGCAGACCCAGTTCAAAGTCACAAGGGATATCAATTCAAAGTCAGGCCGGAATCTCCAGTAATTCACGGAATCGAAATCAACAACGTCAAAGAAAATCAACGCCGTGATGACCAAGTTTCGAAACCGTGTCAACCAATAACAAATTATATGATTTGATAAAGTCAGAGATCAATCTCAACATCCAACGAATATCAACGGCCAGAGAAAAATCAACAGACGAATTCAACAAAATATATACGATGAAAATAAAGGGATTCAAACCCTATATAAGTAAATCATCATCGGCTAAAACAATTCAAAATTAAAGTCACGAAATAAAGAAATTGAATTAGATGTGAGTGAAAAGAATCACTCACCTATCTCGACGCGATTAGATGCAGCCGTGTGGAACCCGAACGAGAACAAATTATCACGCACAATCCCCATCGCTCAATCAACAAAGGCGCGGCTTCGATTGTAATTCGAAAGCCCTAAATTTGCAAAGAGGAACGAACGAACGAAAACGAGAGCCGCCATTTTTTTATTTCATATGTTTAGTGTAGGGTTTCGAACGAATGAAAGGGAGAAGCGGGTAGTGAATATTATCACGGCATCAACAAAATATGGGCCAAGATAATTTTAAAGATAATTTTAAAGCCCACAACCCTTAACTAATTTATAAAAGAATTTAAACCGGATTCAAAATAGCAATTTGCCAATAGAATTAATCGCCAAATGACGATAATTAATTTTTACAAAACCCGGGTTATTACATTATTGGTAGAATCCAGTAGGTTCATAATGATCCTATGGAAATTATGATTGGATTAAGTTATTGGTAGAAACCAATAGGTCCTTAGTGGTCCCATGAAAACCATGAAATTAGATAGATAGTCTGTAAGATCACAACAGATTATTAGTCTGCCCATAAAAAATAATAGGTTAATAGTAACCCTAGAAACTATAAACTGAGACAGATAGTCGGATAAATTAGGATGGGAATTCCAGGACATATTGCGGTTTGAATATTATCATATTATGTTATGTATGAACCATTGTGGATATAGGTGCATAGTATATGGTTATTGCATTTTGGTTAAGGTACTAGTAAAGATAAAACCCGTTTCGCTTAGCGGGTGGTTTCACTGGATATCTATTTGGTTTGGGATTGTAGGTTATTATTCACATCGGACTTTTTGTCTGATCTGAAGTATTTGTCTTTACCCTTAAACTCTTGGGTACTCATTTGAGTAGGTCAAGAGTAAGGGCTTTTAAGGATCTCTTAGACGAATAAGCTTCTGAAAACATACAAGAGGCAACCTAGCTAGTAGGAGCTATATATATATTCCATTGTGTTTTGATTCTGCTTTTGTGTTGGAATAATAAGTTGTATAAAATGCCAGATATTTGACTGATCATCCAGGGGGAAACTTCATATGTCGCTCTTGGAATATATTGTAATAATTTTATTTTCTTTGTACATGGTTTACATGTGGGGTTATGTAATGAATCTGAAATGATATTTGGAATGAAATGAGAAATTTGTTTTTGAATTAATTTTAAAAAAATTTCACATTCATGTGCTTCTAGTACTATTAATGTATCTAACATTACTGCATTCAGTCATCGAGAATTAATAACTATAGATGAATGCAGCATCCGTAGCGTTTAGTTTTGGCCCTCCAAATGAGGGATGTTACGTTGGCATAATGTAATACCCCACATATTTAATGATAAGATATTTAAATTATTGATTTAAACATTGAATCGTTATTGAATTAAAGGTCTAAGATATGACTTTTCGCATACGGTCGAATTAGGACTCGAGACCATCTATGTTGAGTCCAGATCGACGTTGCGAATTAAAATGTGTATGATGTCGCTATATTCGGAATCGGGCGATCTGATGGCCAAAATGACATCAAGATGCATGAAATTATCATCCTAGAGCGCTATCTCGGATAGTGATGAAATTTATACCGTTAGGTGCGGAAAGATTAGGTGACTTATATTTACGCATGCCCAAAATCCATAATTCATTTCCTTACTTTTTCTTCGTTTTCCCATTCAATCTCCTCTTACAATAACTCATGAAACCAAGATTCCTCCTTAAAAAAATAAAATCAAGAGCCTTGTTCCACAAAAATCTACATCATTGAATATGTTGAACTCGTATGGGTAAGGGCTTCAAATCTATATAAAGTTTGTCGCGTGTGGTGGTGATTGGTGATGATCGATGTTAGTAGGCTGTGGCTAGGGTTAAGGTTTGGCGGAGCTAGGGAAGGTGTGGCAAAAAACGAAGATTGTCGTCGCGATGCCTATGTCTAGGAGCATCTTTTCCAAAAGTTTAGTGAACTTTGATGGTTTGTGGTGGACTGTGACATCTGCATGGTTGAGAGGGGCTTCACTGTTGCGATATTCCAAGGGCCATCGAGCTTGCAAAGTGATGTCTGTAGCGGAGAGAATGCGAAGGACAATGATGGTGAAGACAGTTCATCATTTCATCTAGTAGAAAAGGAGAAATTGGTAGGGGAAGGTTCATGGTTTTGGGTTTCTTGTGCATTTATGCATGGTGTGTACAAGGGAGCGATTTGGGGAAGGTGAATAGGTGGGGGATTATGAGAGGTAATTAGTATTGATTATTTATTAATTAATAAATTGATTATTTCATTCCGTATTTAATTTGTATCTCTTGCATATGAGGTCCAATTGAAACGCGATCTTCGCTATTGCACTCATAATGAGATTATCTACAACATGGTAATGGCTAGGACTGGATTCAGTCACTTGAAAATTTATGGATTAGGTGAGCAGAATTATAACTCTGAATGTCTATTTCAATTTAAATCCCCGTAATTTTATACATAGAAAAATATTACCCGGTAGAGGTATAAAATAAATATTTATGAAATTGTTTCCTCATTTACTTTGATTTATTTGAGTAGATATTTGGGATTATTGGTTAAAATCCCGTACATTTATATTATATTCTATTAGTATTGAATAGAGCTAAATAGCGATGGTATTGATTTATACCTAATTAATTAGACTCTTAATTATCGTTATATTGATGATAGAAATATTATTATATATTTTATTACTAATCAAAAATAGGAATATGACTTTAAAAAATAAGCTAGAAGGCTTAAAAATGATTATAAGCTAATTTATGATTTTATAAAATAATGAAATGATTTTATAATATAGTAGAAAAGGGATTTGACTTTTACTGAAATGGTATAGTGAATAAAAGTGAGGTTTGATTATTAAACAACCGAATTTCCTATTTTAATGTATGTATAAATATTGAGATATCCATATGTGTATGTAATCCAGTTATGAGCAGTCTTATGTAGTCATAGAGACCATTGGTTGCGCTAAGTGGTGAGAGAGAATACCTGATCGAGTGATTGCTCCACTAAAGCTCGAAACGTGATTTGGAAAGTTTTACGTGTTTGAGTATATGTATGTACACATACATGCATGAGCGAATGTATAGACGCACGTGTGAGAGGCGACAAGGTCAATTGAGTTCATTTTGGCATGCTAGAGAAGATCGGGTCGTTATATTCGCCTGTAGGACACTACATGTGAAAAGAATGAATTTTGATATCAAAATCGGTTTTTAAATACTTATGGAGTTCCATTCCAAAACATTAAAAAATGAACCTCGGTAGATGTCCGATGGCATAGACGTAGGCTCCGAAACCAAGACAACACGGACGAAGTGTAGGAAGAAACAACATGCAAATCAGTGGCCGGAGAGGAGCTTTCTCCCTGCCCCCAAGTTCACTGTTTGGGAAATGCAGGTTTCAGTCAACTAAATGAAAGGTTCAGTTAACTAAACGTGAGTAAAATCAGCCCATGGGGAAACCCCAAAAATAAAAGCCTAGGCAAGAAAACTCGGTCGACTGAATAAATACCCAATCGACTAAATACTGTGGCGGCGCACAACTTCAGGGAGTTTCTTCCTCATTCGAGTGCGGTCCTTCATGGTGTCCTAGTACAACAAGAGAGGATTCGGGCTACTAGGGAAAGTGGGACATAAGGCAAAGCATAAGATCCAGATGTAGGTGCATGAGGACGAAGAGATATGGGTCTTCGTTGATGATAGACGTATTTGAGTACCGATGCTATAATCGACGTGCACGTGTATATACGACATTAGTCTTCCATGGTGGTCCGGATAGTGAATTATAAGATGGATGCTTGGGTACGTTAGTGTGCTGACTCTATTTATTATACGATCCTGGTAGATGTCTGGGTACATTAGTGTGCTGACTCTATAATACGTTAGTGTACCGACTCTATTTATTATAGTATCATGACACAAGGTCTAACTGTGTTAGTGAACTGGCCCTATTTATCTTGAATCGTTAGAACCGATAGGTGTCCTTGTTGACTCCACCCATCAGTAATAATAGGCAGTGATTTGAATTCCTTAGCTATCTTCCATTATTATATAGTGCTTGTGTTATATTAGCTAATTGATACTATCATCATTAATTGGGTGGAATAACTCTCCTCCTATTATCTCTCGTTGAATCCAAATAAGGATATTCCCATTAGAATCAGTAGAGGCACCAGTGTATTAATGTGGGAGGAAGTAATTGTATGTAGCATAGTGTAGACTTATATTATCACACTTTTATCACTTCTATATTTGTATACCGCGATCCCCTTTATCACAATATATTGTTACGTGTCAATCACATTATATTAATTGTGTTGCCTCGTTGATTGCACGAGAACAGAAGATTACGGTATGATCCCCTATATTTTGTATGGATTTACTATACTTGTTTATGAGTAGTCCAGATTACCTCCGAGCCATAATAGTGGAGAGGACCGGTTGTGCCTTAGCAGCCCCTGTTTATTTCTATATAGTTTTAATATACAATATTTTAAGATATTTCCTCTCACACTAGGCTTTATATCTGATCTGCGTTTTGTCTTTTTCTGTTTATGTCATGACAACTATCTGGTACTCGATTGAGTAGTTTTGGGTATGGTTTGCGGAATTATGGATCTTAAGGATAATTAAACACTAAAGTGAGGGGGTGAATAGTGTTTTCTAACTTATGTAAATATTTTAATTTTTTTTTAAGATTAATGTTGAATCATAGGTTATCAACATAGAATATACCAACGATCAATCATATATGTAATCAATGATAAAAATAAAAATAATAAAGTAAAATAGACAGTTAGAGAGATGGCACCATGGATTTTATACAAGTTTTGATTTATGTTACATCAAGTCCGTACAACTGCTTGTAAGATTTCTTTTCAAATGTCAATCTTTAACGGGGTAGAAGGCAAACCCAAATATAATCTCAATTTTTAGGCTACGAGACACGCCCCCCTGAGTTCCCGAGCTTAGGGTAGACTAACTTGATTTGATCGGGCTACTACGCACACCTACTAGATTTCCAGACTATATGCACGACCACTTGATTTGAATGGGATACAAGAAAACCCAAAGAAAATATAAATAGAGTTGATAGTTTTTTCAAAGACAATTTCTTAAACTTTGGATACAATGGATCATATAGCCTCTTGGACAACACTTCGATCTTTGATTTGAGAGAGGGATGTTTGCAAAACATATGATAATAGTATTGAATCAATACAATGAAGTATGAATTGACTCTATGTGATTTTGAAGAGAATAGAGTACATTTTGCAATGGAATTTTCAAGAGAGTAAGAGGAGGGAAGAAAGTAAGTAATTTAGTTGTCAAAAAATTTGTTTGCACTCCCCTTTATATAACTAGTGAACATATGTGTTCATTCATTAAGAGTTGTGGAAAATAAACTTTTCCTTTCAAAATTTGAGAAACCAATTGACAACATGTATGTCGACATATCCAAGGCATGTATGTCGGCATATGCTTGTGTATTTTGAAAACTTATTTCTTTTAAAAAATCCTATACTTTGTAAAATAATTTAATAATTTGTAAAATAGTTTGAACATAGTTTATAAACATTTTAAACCTTGAAAAACTTTTATAAAATATTTTTGAAATTTATTTTGAAATTTGTTTTGATTTATAGAAATAAAAGATTAGAAAATTGGAGATAAAGATCAAAGATTGCTATCAAGGACTTTAACAATTATATGCTATGACTCTATACACTAAATTATAATCTTGATACCTTCATATCTTGGTCTTTGAACTCATGAGTCTTCATGTCTATCTCTTGAGTCTTTATCTACGTAGTCTTCAATTCAATACCTATGTAATATTCTGCATTATATACTATACAATTTGGCAAAACACTGTTATCTATATTTTATATGTTTGTATATGGTTGTTGTCATCAAAATCAATAGTTGAGGTTTTAACAATCTCCCCTTTTTTGATGATGACAACCATTATTTATTCCTGTATATAGAATATGATATAACTTCCTTTGAATATATGCATGTGTATGTTTTATAATTTTGTCCCTCTTTGTCATCAACAAAAATGGATGAAAGATAAAACTCCCCTTAAATTGAATACTTAAAACCTGTAGAGTCAAAATCAATAATTTTGGACTAAATTATGATAATATGCAATATGATATGATGATTTATGCATTGAGACTTTAAATAAATAATATTTATTCAAAAAAACTATACAATCCAAACACACATAAACAAACCAAAACAATTAACAACTAATAATACTATCAATCCAAATCAAATCATAACCTAACAACCTAAACCTAGACAAGGCAAAATTAAACAAGTAATTTAATGCTTTTTTATTATGGGAGACTTATGAATGGGACAAAGGGATAATGGAGACAGAATTTTCCTTTTTGTTCCACAAGATTTCCATCACGATCGAAGCAAACTTCTCCTGCACATTTGACTTCGTCGTCATCTTCAGCGACATCTTCCTCCTTCTCCTCTTCTTCCTCTTCGTCATTCATGGGGTTGTAAATGACATGATTAGGAGAGTCTTCTTCGATTATTATTGGATTGGCTGCATTATCCAATGGATGCTTCTGGAGATTCCAAGGGACATGCTCTTGCTTTTTTGGTTCCTTTAACAGGCATAATAGGATGACATCTATTTCTGAAAGCATGTTGAGGACATGGTTCAGATCATCTTCTACAATTGATGACTTTGGTCATAGTGGTGATTTGGAAGGGGCCTAGAGTGGAGGTTTCGTGTTTAAAAGGGCGGTCTCTTCTCTTGATCGCTTGGAACTTGAGAAATCCATTAATTCTATTTTATTTGGAATTTACAAAAAGAGGAAGACAAGGAAAAGAGAAATAATTTGAAATTTGATGGTAATATAGATATATTTCGAATTATGAATTTAAAGGGAAAGTAGTTTCCAAAATTCTGCAGTATATGTCGACATATAGGCAGATTGTATGTCGACATATGTGGATTAATTTTGGCATTTTATTTTTATTTTTAAATTTATATGTTGTTATATTTATATTTCAGAGAAAGAACATATTACTATCTCTCTTCTAACTTTAATAAAAGATGATTGAGTTAACGGTTTTGTTAATATATTGGTTATTTGATTTTTCAGTATTTATAAATTCAAGTGAAATTATTTATGTCATCTCTTAGAAAATGATGTCTTATGTCTATATGGTTGGTCCTAGTATGATGTATTGGGTTTTTAGATAAATTTATCGCACTAGTTTTGTCACAGTATATTGGTGATTTAGAGAAATATAAACCAAAATATTTTAAAGTTTGTTGCATATAAATAACATATGAACATGCTAATGCACAGAGATATATTTTGCTTCTATTATAGATTTTTGCTAAAACTGAAAATAAGAGAGTGTTCTGAAAAGTGACAAATTCCACTTGTATTTTTCGATCTGATTTGCATCTAGCAATTTCAGTATCACTATAAGAAATTAAATTAAATGAATATTTTTTCGGATAAAAGAGTCCATAATCAAGTGTATTGTTTGAATATCCTAGTATTCTTTTAATGGATTTTAGTTTAATTTTCTTAGGTTGAGATTGATCTCTTGCATAGAGACAAACACTATGCATTATATTAGGTTTACTAGCAGTTATATAGAGTAAGAAACCTATCATACCTTTATATAGTTTTTGATCTACATCTTTTGAGTTTTCTTCCTTATTTATTTTTTTCATTAGTTGCCATGGGAGTTGGCTTGCCACTAGTTCTTGACATAACAAATTTCTTAACTGGATCATTAGCATATTTTTCTTGGCGTATAAAAATACCATTACCTAATTGTCTTATTTGTAATCCCAAAAATAAAGTTAGTTCTCCCATGTGACTCATTTCAATTAGTAATTATATCAGAAAATTCTTTATCTAATTGTTCATTTGTTGACCCAAAAATAAAACCATCTACATATATCTGTATAAATTGAATATCATTACTATTTCTTTTAATAAATAGAGTACCATCTACTTTTCCTATTTCAAAGTTGGATTGTAATAAATAGAATTTAAGTCTATCATACCATGCTCTAGAAGCTTGTTTCAAACCATATAAAGCATTCTTTAATTTATATACATGATTTGAAAGTTTTTCATCTTCAAAAACCGGGGGTTGTTCTACATAAACATCTTTTTTTTTAAAAACCATTTAAAAATTCACCTTTATTATTCATTTGAAATAATTTAAAATTATTATGATTTGCAAAAGCGAGTAGAATTCAAAGCCTCTGATCTGTCTACAGGAGCAAAGGTTTGATCAAATTTATATCTTTTTCCATACCATAACCTTGAGCAGGTAAATGATCTTTATTTATAATGACTTCTCCTTATTCATTCATTTTATTTTTATACTACTTAGTTCCTATTCCGAAACATCATTTCTGGTAAACTGGTTCGGTTCCACTTGCATAGCAAGTATCCATGAATCATCCAATGATGCTTCCTTTGGATTTTTAGGTTAATTGGTTGAGATAAAAGCTACATTACTCATTATATTTAATTGAGTTTTTGTTTTTACAACAAACTATGTTTCCTAGAATATTTTCTATAAGATGACCATTTAAAAATTTAGTTCTTTTATTTGGATATGAATTTTTTAAATTACAATTATTTTCATCGCTAGAGATTTCATTATTTGTAATCTCATTATTATTATTTTTTTCTTCATCAAAATTGGTATTATTGATTTTAAAGTTTTCATAAAATGAAACATGTAATGTCTCTTCAATGGTGTTAGTTCAGTTATTAAAAACTCCATAAGCTTTACTTCTATTTGAATGCCCAACAAAAAATCCTTTATCTGATTTAGTATTAAATTTATCTAAATTTTCTTTTGTATATAATATAAAACGTTTACTGCCAAAAACTCTAAATAAAGATACTTTAGGCTTTTTATTATAAAATAATTCAAAAGGAGTTTTCTTATTCAAAGGTCTTACTAAAATTCTATTTAAAATATAACATGCTGTAGCAACTACTTCAGCCTAAAAAAGATCACTATCATTTAACATTGTCATGGTACATTCTTGTGTAGTTCTATTTTTACGTTCTACCACCCCATTTTGTTCAGGTACTCTTGGAAATGAAAAATTACACGTAATTCTTTTCTTATCACAAAAGTTTTTAAAATTTTCATTGTCAAACTCTCCACCACGATCGTTCCTAATCGTTTTAATTTTAGTAGAAATTTGATTCCAAATTCTTTTAGTAAAATTTTTAAACATTTCAAAGGCATCGCTTTTAAGTTTTAAGAAAATTGTCTATGTAAATCTTGAAAAATCATTTACAATTACGGAAACATATCTATTATGATTCATTAATTGTATTTGTGAAGGTCCAAATTGATCTGGTGAAGTCGTTCAAGAGGATGACAAGTAGGAATCATTTCTTTTGATCTAAAAGAACTTTTACGAACTATTCCTAATTGACAGATATCACATGAGTTGTTGACATTGAAACTCATTTTAGGGAGACCCCTAAAAAGTTCATATGTAGCAACTTTAGATAGGTTTTCAAAATTCAAATGACTAGATCTTTTGTGCCAAATCCAAAGGTCACTAGATTCAGCCAAAAAACACATATTGTCATTATACATTTTCATACTTAAAATATAAATGTTACATTTCCTATTACCTTAAAAGGTAATGTTTGACTCATTATCTTCAATGTGGCAATTATCGTTTTCAAACTTAATTTTAAACCCTTCTGACATAATTGATCGATACTAAGCAGATTATGTTTCAGATTCCTAACAAGCAGAACATTAGAAATAGTAGGAGTTTTACAGTTACCGACATTGCCAATGCCAATCACATTTCCTTTTCTTTATAGTTAACCAATCCACCATCTTTGTTAACAATATCTTTCAAGAGTTCTGTATTTCCAGTCATGTGTCTTGAGCCTTCATTGTCCATTTTCCATCTGTCCTTCATGATTCATGATGAATGAATATCAAGTGTCTATTCACCATTAGCCATATGTTAACCGGTCTTTTGTCAAGGCAGTACACATGCAGATTTTACCCAACAGACTTCTTGATCATTAAAGCAGAAAGCCTGGAGAAATGGTTAGCGGGATTGGAGATCGATTATATTTGAAACTATGGACTATAGTTGAATGGATTCAGATGGATAGCGCTTAAAAAATGGCTAAGTATGGAACTAATACTTCCCCTAAAGAGGGATCAGAATAGAGGGATCGGAATAAACAGAATGCACACAACACAACTCAACGTTAATCGCCCCATAACTCAACAACCATAAGGCGGATTGAAATAAAACTTTGGGAACTAGAAGAAGGGACCTTAAGGATTCTACCCTAGGGATCACATATCAAATAGAGCAAGTTGGAGGGATTGGTTCCTATCCTTCCATAGGGATCGGCCAGCCTTCACAACATATTGCAACATAGATCGATCACAAACTCGAGTTCTACTAATCCAATTGGCATGAAACTTGAGGTAAACATAATAAAACATGGAGAAGCTCCCCAAGGGATTGCACATCATTTAGAGGATTTTGGAGGGATCGGCCTCTATCCCTATATAGGGATCGGTAAAGTTGGATTTGCAGCAATGATCGGTCGATATCTCAAGATCCATAAGTGTGATCGACATGAAATTTGGAGAGAAAGAAGATAATATCATGGGAGACCCACCACAGGGATCACACCCTATGATTCCATCAAAATAGAGATCGGCATCGATCCCAATTATGGCTCCGATGGGCTCCAAACATTCTGGGAAGGCTTGTCTTGACTTTAGGGTTCTGGATTCGGGTTTTGAGCATGATATCTTCATGTCTTCTCCTATAAATACAGTAGGCATGGCATCAAAAAAGGGATCTGGATATTCTTTCTGCTTCACTTAATCTTCTACCTAGGCTATACTCTGCCAATTTTATTCTTGAATTTCATGGATTTGTAACTATAATCAGCAGTATAAACGAATAAAAGGAAATTCCTTAGAGTGGATGTAGGCCGGAGTTAGGCGAACCACTATAAATCTGTCTTTCTTCACATGCTTTATTATTATTTTAATTCTATTCTTCATTTATTTCTCTTTATATTTCTGTGATTGGATTAGATATTGGTGCTTTCACAAAATTGGGTGTTGGTGCCCATTTTTGACGCCAACACCATATAACATTCTTGTTCCCGCAATATATCATAACACCTTTCCAAAAAATCAAGTGACTTTTCAAAATCGTTAGTTTCTAATATCATATTAGTCTTATAAAATTGTTTTTCTATAAAAGTGTTAAAAGTGTACTAATGATGTCTTAACCATTAAACTTTTCAAAAATCAAATTACAATTTATTTGCAACCTAGTTCTATGATATCAAATCTGGGTTGTGGAATTATGGATCTGAAGGCTAATTAAATACTAGAGGGGGAGGGGAATAATGTTTTCTAACTTACGAAAATATTTTTAAATTTCTTTCAAGATTAATATTAAATCACAGATTATCAACACAGAAATATACCGATAATCAATCACGGATGCAATCACATACAAAAATAATAAAATAAAGTAGAGATTTAGAGAAATGACACCAGGTATTTTATACTGGTTTGGATTTCTCCTACATCTAGTCCCGTATAATTGCTTGTACAGCTTTCTTTTCAAATGCGAATCTTTAACTAGGCAGAAAGCAAACCCAAATACAATCACAATTTCGAGGCTATAAGACACACCTTCCTGAATTTCTGAGCTCAAGGTAGACACACTTGATTTAACCAGGCTACAAGCATACCCTCTATATTTCCGAGTACTAATCATACCCACTTGATTTGAACGGACTACAAGCACACCCAAAGAAAATAGAAATGGATTTGATAGATTTCCAAAGAAAATTTCTTGAACATTGGATACAATGGATCCTATAGCCTTTTGGACAACACTTTGATCTTTGATTTGAGAGAGAGATTTTTGCAAAATAGTAAGAAAGTATTATTGAATTAATACAATGAAGTATGAATTCATTCTATGTGATTTGGAAGACATTGTATATTTTCCAATGGAATTTTCAAGAGAGTAAGAGGAGGGAAGAAAGTAAGTAACTAGTTGTCAAAAAGTTAATTTGCACTCCCTTTTATATAGAAAATGAAGATGTGTCCGTTCATGAAGAATTGCGATGAATATGCACTTCCTTTCAAAATTTGAAAAATCAATTGGCGGCATGTATGTCGACATATGCTTGTGTATTTTGAAAATTAATTTTATTCAAAAAATCCTATATTTTGTAAAATAGTTTGAGCATAGTTTGTAAACATTTTAAACTTTGAAAAATTTCTATAAAATATATTTTGAAATTTGTTTTGGTTTAAAAATATAAAAGATTAGAAAATTGAAGATAGAGATCAAAGACTGCTAATAAGGACTTTAACAATTATATGTTATCATGCTATACACCAAATTATAATCTTGAGATCTTCATATCCTGGTCTTTAAACTCATGAGTCATCATGTTTATCTCTTGAGTCTTTATGCTTACAGTCTTCGATTCAACACCTCTGTAATATTCTACACTATATAGTATATAGCTTGGAAAAACATTAATATCTACATTGTATATGTTTGTGTATGGTTGTATATGATTGTTATCATCAAAATCAATACCTGAGTTATTAACATTGGGAGTTAGTGCTTTGGGAATACACTAGCAGGATGCGCAACTGGAGCATTTTGGGAGCATGACATCGATATTTTGAGATATAGATACTTGATATTTTAGTAGTACATGACAAAACTGTTATTTACATATGAGACTGTTGTATCATATATTTATTCAGAACTCGGTGCTTTTGAAGTGATGTATTTTGACTTTTGTACTGATATTTATTTATCTATTGCTTTCGCTGGTGTGGTTTGTTATATATTGTCATTCTATTCTGTTCATGTATATTCAGTACATTATATGTTTTCATTCCTTTGTGAGATCTCATCGATGTCTTGGTTTAGTGTTTTTTTTCTAAATTTTACCTTGATGTTCCATCTTTTGTGAGCTTCAGGAGTCTATTGTTGTTTTGAGACGATGACTTTTGGGTTTTATGAAGGGCAGTTATTATAGTTTGTATCTTGGTATCAGAGCTTAGGCTCAACACTCAAACCAAGTAAACCAGTTTGAGTTAATCAATCGGTTAAGGGAGATACTTAGAGAGAGCGTATTTGTATTTTTCTACTATATTATACTGTGTGCATTGCTTGTCTTCTAGACTTGATTTGTTTCTATCGCTAGTTGTTAAGGTATCTTCGTTAGGCTATTAGTATGAGCATATGGAGTGCATACGTGACTGCGGATAGGTATTTTAGATGCCTGATTAGTTCAAAGACTATTTAGCTACTGCAAAAGATGTTCCGTTGCTTGTAAACATTTCTAGCAGATGCAATTGGATCAGAAGTTGTGTAGCCCATGGGACATCAGTATTTCTAGCTCCACTAGCTTTAGACTCTTCGAAGCAGTGCTAGAATTTTCTTAGCCTTCAAAGGGAGCCATATATGAGTCATGAGACTGTTATTGAGGCATGATCTTGGACACATCCATGAGAAGGTCTCCATCTATATAAGTCCAAGGAATGTTCTCATAAGGAAGGTTTTTTCTCTGCATTTTGAAATGGGAAACTTTGGCTAGGTAGGATGCAGTGTTCGTGTAGCCGATAGCTAGGCCCGAGTTTGGAATTTATTCAGGTGTCGCTTTGGTTCCCAGTTCATTTCTGAGATCGGGAAGGGCATGTAGCTTGAGTATTCCATCCATCTTGAGTAAGGCAGCTTGACAGTGAAGGAGTGTTGACCAATTCAATCTATTTTATTTTGGGGTTTGAATTGGTTGGTACTCCATTGTTGTGGCTAAAGGGTTTTTCCTTTGGTCTTAAGCATTAATTGAGAATTTATTGCTTAGCCTTATCCCTATTAGGATCCACTTTTGAATATCTCGCTGGGATGGTCTCCTCCATGAGAACGCCCATGAGATACCATAGGGGTAATGAAGGTGAAAAGCAAACAAAACTCCAACCAAGGTGAAACGACCAAGATACAAAGGAGATTGAGCTTATATAAAGCGGAAGCTGGCCTAGTATGTCACTCTCGTGGCATATGGGGACATTTCGCTATGAAATATCATCTAGCTAAAGCGAATCGTAAATGCTTCAATTATGATTGGCTATATCTCATGAAGAAGTACTGTCCTACATTTTTGAAGGTTGTATAAGTGATGAAGAATTGTGCCTTTCAGGCATTACCAGGTCTTAGCAAGCTTACGGGTCAGGAGAATCTGAAGGAATTTATGTAGTAAGGTATGCTCTATTTTTGAGAACTTGCTTTCGTTCCTTCTAACACCTAAGTGGTATATTTTGTCTATTACAAGTTACTCGGTGGATTGGCTAAGCTTGACATTTTTCATAGTAGGTAAATTCTTTAGTAGAGATAAACCTTGTATGGGCAACCTTAGTTGCAAAACTGAGGTAAAGCGACTGAAAGTATTACCATTCGAACTTGATACACTAGCTTTCAAGTTAAATGGGTTGGTCAATGAAGAGTGACTTGGATTTTTATCCAGGTAGGGTTCGGTGGCTGCCCAGTAATGAGCAGAAAACAAGAGGATGACTAATAGGTGTTCTCTTAGAGTTGTTTATGTTACAATTGGTTTTATTTGTGTTAGTAAACCGTAGGTGATGGGAGTAATCCCATAGGCCGAAAGGGACATTTTCTAAAGATTTGTCCATTCACATGATAGTTCTTAACCTGTAGTTCAAACGCAAATTTTCTAAGTGATTTGCAGTAGTTAGGAAAGGTTTTTTCATTTGACTCTGATAGATAAGCACTTGAATTGGATTCTTAGGATGACCGAGAGATTTCTAAAGCACAACCATAATCGTGCAAAGAGATTTCAGTAGTCGGATCAAAGAAGTGGATCGAAGTTCGCATAGATGCAGTCAGGTGGGCGACCCTAATTTAACCAAGAAATCTTATGAGAAAGCGAAGGGTTGGAACGAGCGTCGTGTCATTTGGGATGATCTTTAGTTATTGTAAAATTTTAGTGTAATATAATTATTATTGCATGGGATAGTTCGAAAAAAGATTTCTCGACTTATTTTATGGCGATTCAGATAATTTTCTAAGTGACGAGACGATGCTTGCCTAGGCGAGCATCATAGTGCACTTAGCGTATTATCCTTATTAACATTGTGCAATCGATGTGAGTTGAACCCAAGCAAACCCAGGAATTATAGATCTTCATTTAATGATGATTAAATTAGTAGAATTTTTCCTTTTGGGAATGAGTTCTGTTCGGAAGAAGAAGGGGAATTAAAACTTTGGCTGTTGGGTTTATTTGAGAGTTTTGGTGCTCGATAATCTAGCATATCATAAAAGTTTTCCTTCGCATAGTAGAAGGTGTAGTGGTCTTTCGTGTATTGTATTCATGGAATGAGTTACACCACTTAAGCATTTTGTCCATCTTGGATGATGAGCAGACTCGTTGGGTTTATAATTTGCCAGGTGTTTCGACTATTGTTCATCACCGTGCACTCAACAGTTTATTTCATTACTTTGCATGCTTGTTATTTTTCACTATTGCATGTCGTTGTTTGATTGTTGTTTGCCATTTCTTGTTGTAATTTGATTGTTGTTTGTTATTATGTGTTATTGTTTGTTGTGATTTATTCAGATTTTTGTTGATTTATTGTTATTGTTTGTCTTGTTGATTGTTTATCGTTGCTTATTATTGCTTGCTATTGTTTGATTATTGTTTGTTATTAATTTATATTGCTAGTTGTGGCATGCTTTATATGTATGATAGTGTGTTTGTAAATTATTTTTGTCCGTTGCTACTCATTTGTGTTTGGTTACTTGTAACTTAATTTAAATTTCCTATTGAAGTATTTCAAAGAGAGAGATAATGATAGCTATCTAAAATAGATCATGACATCCATAGCCATTGTAGGGGACGAGATAAGATGTATGTGAGTCTATTGCCTTTTGATGTGACTTGGAGTTAATGGTATATTTGGATTTCGACTTATTTGAGCTTACTCTCCAATTGATAGTCATGTATGGTTGTGATATTATCAATTACTACACTAAAACTATAAATGTTTAAATTTTAAGCTTCTCACACTAGAAATGCAAGTTAGAGCATTTTTTGGGTTGCATGTTTAGTTGCTATTCATGGTTATGTTGCCACGTTGATATATATGCATTTATTATTTTAGTATGCATGTTGCTATGTTTTACTTCTCGTGCTTATGAATGTTGCATATATGGTACATGGAAGCAAAAGATTGCCATGTCTGCATGATCATCTAAATGGTAAGCGTCTTACTAAAAGCATGTCGCATTTCGTCCATATCGTATATCACTAGTGAATAATGTCGTAGAAAACTAACACTACACATCAACAAGACAAGGAATGATATCGAATTATAGGTGATGCTGCCTTACTTTGATATCGCAAGTTATCAGCCTTTAAAGAATGTCGCAAGGCGACCTTGATGTTGGAGGCCATCAATATTTACAAGAGTTGTCGTGTATTATCAATGTCGCATTTTATCAACAAAATAGGCAGATGTCGTAAATTGTCAACGAACAAAAAGAATAGCATGTTATCGATATTGAAAAGTAGCAATGTTATAAAAGGATGGCCACATACTTACAAGACTGAAGGATATTGAATTTCTGCCTTTAGTTAATGTCGTTGTTCATCGAACTATCGTGAGTCGTCAGTCTTTCGAATGTCGAAGGCCTTTATTTTTTAAGGCAGTAGCCAAAGCTATCAAGGTGGGTGTGAATGCTAAGTGTTAAAACTTGATGTCGTAACTCATCAACAACCAAAAGGATGTCAGAAATCATCAAAATAGAGCATGAGGCCGAATGCCGTCGAGATGGCTGATGATGCCGAAAACCAAGCATGCCGAAGGTGACACATGGTAGCTATGTCGTATGTATCTACCCCTATAAATACGGATCTAAGGGCATTGTGGAAGGGTCGATTCATTCTTTTCTCTCTCTTACATTTTTAAAGATTGTAACCCTAAATCAATTTGGGGATTTTTAGTGTCAATTGTAATTTTACGACCTTTTTGCAAATAAAGGATTATACAATTGCAATAGCATAACTTATTCAATAAAGAGACCTGATTTGTGATTTATATCAGACTTGACATACATTTGGCATGATTTATTATTCATGATTCTAAGATTCTCACGATCTCGACATAAATCTTGATTTTCGACATGCCTTTGAGTTTACCATTGAACATGTTGACATGGACTTCCTTAATCAATCTCTAACCAAGTTCTGCCTACTCTTCGCATTTCGAGGTTAACAAAAAAATTTGTTAACATTTTGGCGCTAGAATGAGGGTCCGAACCTCCATCTTCACTTATCCTATAAGTGGAACTACCCTTGACTTACACATATAGGGCTCAAAGGATTTATCCCTACTAAGCATATCCTATTAAAAAAAATTCCAATCTCCATCTAACCTCACCTGGATAATGGCTATCTCCGAACAAGGGTCCTCTGAGCCTCTAATGGCTAGACCATTCTACCAAACCACAAGTGACCCTCGACTTCATAAGAAGCAAGTATTGAGATTCATAGCACTACAATTAATGGAATGTAAGAAAAGGCAAGTGACCCTCTATAATCCGGATAAATAGAGCCTAAACTCATTCCATATAGGACTCATGCCAATCTTCGCCTTAAGAAACAAAGATAAAAAGGATAACATCTTCAAGAAAATAAGAAAGAGAATCCAACTTCAAGCAAAGGAACCATCTTTAAAAAAGAAATAACAAAGGACTTTGACCGGCTCACTCAAAAGTGGAAGATGTGCTTAATTGTTCCAATAGATTGAACGAGACTCAAAGCTCTTTAAATAGAAAATTTGCTACGGAGGCCAAAGAGCCTGTTACACACACTAAAAGAGCTAAGTGGAAATCAAAGGAATTATCCTATATAAGTTCACTACTTTATAAGAATTGTTTTCTTACTGCTTTTCATGAGGATATTTACCTCCTAATTAAAGAAAAGTTCAACTATTGGCCTTCTCAGAAGAAACAACCAAAGAATGAGAAAATTCTTGGAGGACTATATTGTCGATATCACCACTCAAATGTCCATGGCACTAATTAATGTCGAAACTTGGAAGGGATGATCAACTATTTCCTAGGACAAGGAAATCTTAAGGAATTTGTAAAGAGATATTAAAAAAACGAATAATAAAGGAAGATTCTCAGAATAAAACAAGAATATCTACAGGATCAATAATGAAAAGGAGTAAGAATCTCTTAAAATAAAGGAAAAAGTATTTGATCCTACCAAGATGGCCTGGACAAAGCACCTCCTAAAGGGAGGTCATAGTAAGCCTCTGGTCTAACCTATAAGGCCTAGCCAGAGTACTGCAAGCCTTCGATCATGCTTATGTGGACTGGTTGGAGCGCCTTCTAGGGGGAGGACAGAGTAAGCCTTTGGTTTCGCCTATGATAGCTTAGCTAGAGCACCGATCAGCATTTAGTACCACCTATAAGGCCTGTCTGGAGCGCCTTCTAGAGGGAGGATGGAGTAAGCTTTTGGTACCGCCTAAGATGGCCTGGCTAGAGCATCGAACAATCCTACAGCCCCATCTATAAGGCTTGGTTGAAGCGCCTCCTAGAGGGAGGTCAGGCGAGACTTTGATTCTACTTAAGGTAGCTAACAAAACGCACCAAACAAAAGATCTAAATCATCACCTAAGAGAGTGATATGGGGTTCGATCCAAGTTAAGATCATTACATAAAGATGGTAAAAAAAGAAATCAATCAAAGCCTAAATCACTACCTGAAGAGTAGTAAGGAACAATCTTCTAGAGGAAGATCAAATTCAAAAGCAAATCAAACTTGATCCAAAAGAGAGATCGAGGTAGTCTTCTAGAGAAAGATCAATCAAATGCAGAATCAAATCTAGCTTCATCCTAAAGAATGGATCAAAAGCAATCTTCTAGAGAAAGAATAATAAAACACATTCAGTTATGCATGAAATTAAAAGAAACCCTCACAGGAAGGGTAAAGAGTTATCTATTTCCCAAAGTTGAAAATTTTAATACCAAATAAGAATGTCAGAAAAATTCTGGTTTACCATTTTGACCGAGAAGCTCCGTTCTTCTAAATATTGAGTTACTTATCAATCCTTTATTCCTAGATTAGACTTCGAATGATCAAATAACAAGAATCTCCGTTAAAAGCAGATGGATTTGGGACTTCTTATACTTGGGTTTATTATTACCCTAATGATTTTCTAGTCTTCTATTCAGATTATTATTATTGCCAAAATTGTTTTCTAGTCTTCTATTCGGATTATTATTGTTGTTAGAATGGTTTTTTGGTCTTCTATCCATATTATTATTGCGATAATCATTTTCTAGTCTTCTATTCAAGATATATTTCTTATTACTAGAAGATTTTCTGGTACACTATTCATGTTTTTTCCAGATTATTTTCTGGTCTTCTCCTATTCAAGGGATTATTGTAATGACATAACTTCCTGGCCTATTCTAATTCAAGGTAATTTTCTGGTTTTCTATTCAAGGTATTACTCTTGTTACCGTATGGTTTTCTGGTCTTCTAATCAAGAATTTCTGTTAGATGGTTCTCTGGTCTTTCATTCATGATTTCTGGTATTCTGTAGCGGACCATTTCAAAGTTAAAGGGCATTTGCCTTAAAGCGGAATCGCAGTTGTCAAGTAATTTCAAAGATAAAAAAATGTTCAATTGAAGCTTGTGTATCATATTAAAGTGTTGGAAAGCAAGCTATACATCTCAAAAAATTCAGCAAAAAAAGAGTACATATGGTACATTCAAGGTAACATTCATTCAAGTACAAATTCATTTATTATCCCATATCTTATATACAAGAATTACAGGAAAAAAAGGCGTTGAATTAAAAGATAGTCTACTTAAAATGGTTACAAGCTAAGGGTTAAGGCTCTGAGTTATCTTTCTCAAATCTTCGGCAACCGGAGAAGAATCGACAATGTGACGAATTGCCACATCTAAAAGTTGCTTGAGCTTCTTACTTTCTTTCAAATAGCATCTACATCGTTAATCGAATCGATTTGGATTGTCAATGCATGATTGAGAGCCTTGTTGGATCCTTTGAGAAGCATAACTTCACTCTTTAATTTTGCAATCTTCTCTCAAAAATATGTTTTTCACGCTCAAGTCCCTCAACCTTACCTTCATAAGTATTAAGATGTGTAGAAGCTTTATTGCACCATTGCTGGTTAAAATATTGAATGCATTCAAATCTAACTCTTTGGCTCCATCTACCGATCTCGCCATCATCCAAACCCAAAGGAGGGTTTAACAAGGCAGAAAACTTTTTCTGACCGATTAAAAGGGTAGGAGTAGGAAGGATGGATTCACCTGCACTCGCAATGAGTTCTAAACATTGACGGTTAACTTAACTTTTTAGTAATTGCACTTCAAGATCTATCACTTTTTAATGTAAATCGAGCAATCTCATCATCAGCCTCAATGTTTTGAGAAGAAATCCTAGATTGGACAATAGCATCTATTTTTCTTTTTAACTCTTGAATTCCCCTGTCCTTCTCTTTAACTTGAATCTCTAGCTCGGAGGTCATCCTCTTTGAGCTACTAAGTATAGAACTGTATTTGTAATACTGATCATGCCATTTTTCTGCATCTATATTGTTAGGGAATTATAAAGTTGAAGTGCAGCAAGAAGATAGTTTTCCTCAAATATCGCTTTGAATTTGGCTCTAATAGAATCATATTAAGCAAAGTTGTCCGGAAAATTGGATTCAAATGTTAATCGGCTTTCCTAATAAAGAAGTAAGAGGAGAAATCAATTCATAGGAAATATCTTCTTTATTCACAATGATGGTTTACAAGCATAAGCAAATTCAAACTATAACACAACAAGAATTGTAACCCTTAAAGCTTAAAAATTGCAAAGGGAATTGATAATAGTCTTATCCGCCAATCGAAGGGTTGATTTTTTCATATAACAATCCAGGGTGATTGGTTTAAATCTCACAAAGTAGTTTATCTTTCTCATCACCCAGGACACCAAAAACGGAAGTGTGAGAATCATGTATAATCTCCCATTGATCTTTAAGAAAACAATGCTTTACTAACTGAGATTTTTTGAGAATTAATTCCTTTTTTATTTTATAATTTTACTCAAGAGTTCCATGGAAATAGGATTACTTGATGGTCCACTAATCTGTGTAATATACAAGAAATAAGCTAAGCCACAAAGAAATGAAAATACTTAAATTCATAACACTGTCTAAGTGATACACTACATTCATACAATCATTTGGGTTCGTATAATATCGATTCCTTATAAAATTAAAACATAAATATCTCTCTGCTTTTCTTAATGTTCTCGGGAGGAAGAGTATTAGGAGAGAGGGGAACGCTGGGAAGGTTCCAACAAGCCCCTACTTTTTTATGAAGATGCCTAATCAAGCCCCTACTTTTATCCCTTAAGAAAGAAAAGTCTGTAAGGATATTCCTACAATAAATTTTACAGACAAACTCTACTAATGCCTCCTTATCTTCTATGAGCAACCAGAAGAGAGTCATTAGTTCTACATTCTCTCTCTTTATTCTATTCCGGTGAAGGCAGTCAGCTTTTCCTTAAAAAACCTTATCCGTGTGGCATTGCTAGAGAGGTGCTTATATTTGTTAGATAAGTCATTATACTCTTTAGCTAGTCTTTCGATTTCCATATTTAGTCAGTGCTCCTTCCTCACACTCGTTTTATATAGTCTCATAATAGTACTTGGCCTTTTTCCTTAACTAAAATAGTAAGCTTATTAATTGAAGGCAAGTAGGTAGTCTTAACCACTAAAATAACGAACTCCATACCTGAGAGACTGGAACTTGGAAGGCTGGAGCTTAAGTTTTCTCTTTTGACTGATGTTTGGGGGGAGCATTATCCTTTGGAAAAGAATCCTTACTTGTAACACTTGGAGGTTCAGGAAGTTCACTAAAGTTCACATCATAAGCAGATGAGTCGAAACCTAGCCCGTCTCCTCCCTCTTTTAGTCATTCAGGACCCTCTCCATCGTCCTCACCTCCATCGTTATTGTCATCGTCATCATGCCCATCATTGTCGTTATGGTCATCACCATTATATCCCCCTTCATCAGAGTCTGTGTCTCTTCAAGTGGGGGATCATCAACTGATAATAATTTTTCTAGGTCAACAACTTCTTCAGGGAATTCATCCTGAAGTGACCCCTCAGCTCTCTTCAATAGAAGATCGAACTTTTTCTTAAATCTATTTTTTAGTTTTGGGAGGGAAGGAAAATCAAAGTCCTTGCGTTTATCAATGTTGTCACCATTTTCTACGAGAAGAGCATCTTTATAACATTTTCTATAAGAGTAACGAGAGCTTCGTCGAGGAAGAAGGCGATTTTTACCTTAGCTTCTTTTCTTTATTGGCTTGTTGAAGTTCTGTTTTCATCTTCTCTTCAAGCAACAACTTAGCTTCCTTCCCCTCATCAAGGGAGGAGGCGAGTCTCCCCTTCTCAAGGATAGCATTGTCCTTCCCGACTATAATATTAGTCTTTTGAGTTGTGAGTGAAGAAATCTGCTCCTTGATTTCAGCAACTTGATTAGAAGGCTCTTAAGAAGCCTATTGAAGGAGAAACATCTTCTTGACCACCTAAAGCGCACGATAAACATAAGCTAAAATATATAAACTTAAAATTTACATTATCCAAGCAATAAAGAAATCGTACCGGTAAGAGCTACTGAAGGATGATGTAAATGTGATCTTTTGAGAAGGTTGAAGGCTATGGCAGCATTAGGGAAACCAAGGTTGGAGATCGGGTAACCAAACAAAGGAGATCTTCAAAGCTACTTGTGGGAGTCTTAAAAAGAGTCTTCAAAGGGAGGGATTCATTAGGGTAGGGAGTCAAACCAAGCTCCTTAAACAAACAATGAAAACTTGATAGAGAAGTAGGAAGTGTAATGTTGAGGAAGGAATCAAGAGTATGAAACCCTTAGTTTGCTTTTGAGTTGTTCGTCCTAGAGAATCCAAGATTATTGCATCCGGGTTTTGAACTACTAAATCAACATCCCCGTTTAACTCCTCAACAATAACAATAGAAGTCTGATCTTCCCCGAGCTTAGGCCTTTTCCTTGGAGGAAGAGTCGAAATATCGGGTTGAGCATCGGTACTCGCGTTTCTTTTAAATTTGTCAATGAATGCAGCAATAGATTCCTTGACAGGAGCAGACTTAGTAGGCTTAGTTAAATCAGGAATATAATCTTTGACCTCCTTCTCGTTGGAAACAATAACAAATGCAGATAAGCCTAAATATAAAGGAGGAGTTCTATGAGATAACACTATAATAAATTCCACTTAAGTCATAATAAAATTTACCAAAAGATCCAAGCTGAATGGGAGAATTAATTGAGAAACCCATCTGATTACCAATGATTAGTGATCGTTTTCTCTGAGTGTTCCTCTTTACCATCGGGGGTTATCCTAATATCTAATGGTGGTCCAGGATCAAAGAATAGTTAAGGAGATTGTCTCCGTCAAAAGTGTAAGTCTATCACCCATACTATTGGATGCCTAAGTCGGACTTAATAGTGTCATCAACAGAAGGGCTTGGATTTTTAGAAGCATGACATAAAAAAATATTCATCATAAGAGGATGACAGATGTAACATAAATAATAGAAAACGGAAACTTACTGAAAATAGACAAGGTTCCTCTAAACTTAGAGGAATAGTATCTAATGTAGAAGAATTGGTTCTCCCACTCCTTCATCTTGTTAATTGGATGAGTAATTAAGCTTTTTGGGAATGGACGAAAGTGATATAATGGACTGTCTAGTTGTTGAGATATCTTCACAGGGTTGGCCAAGATATATGGAGTCCCATCACTCAAAGAAGGGAGTTTAGCTTCTCTGGCGAGGACTTCTAAGCAGCTTAGATATGTGTATGAATTGGAGGTTAGCTGAATCAGAGTGGCATTCAAATGCTCTAGGAATCATAAAATAAAATATGGAAAAGGCAGATACCCCGAGTGCCAAATATGGATGGCAGTGAAAGAAAAGAACCCTTCTCGGGGGTTGTCTATCGTGCCAAAAGAACTGGCAGGCATCGCTTCTATGTTCACAATCCCAAATTATTAGAGAATGATGTCCACTTCTTCCTATGTGGTAATGAGTGACTGGTTGAGATGGAAATCTCCTTTCTTGGCGGAAGGAGATGGCTTGGAGCTCTTGCTTTGGTGCCTTTCATTTGCCTTCCAAGTGATATTATATCAAGTCAGGGAAGTACTAAATATTTTATGAAACTTGGAATGCTTACAAACAAAAAATGGACTATCATATGCTAAAGCAAAATATAGTAAGCTAATTAAGAATCACCCAAGCATTAATAATAAAGTGTTAAAGTCCAAATTGAATATTATACTGATAATAGGACTTCAACTATTAAATAATCTATGTCGAGGTTGTAAAACACTTAGGAATTTATGAAAAACGGCTATTAAACCCATGGAGGGAAATCTAATTGGAAAATCATCCTAAATACATCTTAGATAGCATGTTGAATTAATAAAATAATGTAGAATTTATAGAATGTTGTATTAGTGACCATCATCAGAAACTATAATGTGATGTCGTAACAATGACCCAATGTCGAAATAATAAATAATCGAAATCAACGAATGATGTCGAAATGGTCTAAAATTTAATTTTATGAAAACATTGGGTGTATATGTAGTTCATGAATTTGCTACGATAACTACAACACAAGTTAGTGATCATGCATAAAATTTAAACTATAACATTGAAAATAATTTTTGAAAAAAATAATAACGCACAGTAAGGAAATCGAATTCATATGACAACCATTTTAAATTGATGTCGAACACATGAATGGTTGTCACACCTCTGGTTGTTTTGCTGATATGGTAGGAATTTTGCATTATAATAACTTCTAGACTTTGTACAGGTTATCGAAACAATAATGAAATGGTAAAATTATTTGAAGTCAAACATCAGACTAATTTCTTAGGGCGTTATCTTCAAAATCAAGCAAGTTAAAAACGGGTTTCGGATTCAACATAGACTATTTATTTCGTAAACAAACTAGATGCCCCCAGGCTTCTAAGTCAATATCGCCCAACTTCAATTAACTGATTAAGTCCCCCAACAACATGATAATTTGAAGTTAAAACTGTTCATAAGCATAATAAGTTTATGATTAAATTTATAGTTCGAAGATTAACAATAAAATTTAATTGATAAACCCTAAGCGTCAATTCAAAATCAAAAACCCTCCAATAAACCTTAACCATAATTCGAATAAAAAACGTCCTAATTTAATTTATCAACTTAATCAATTAAAATAAAGATCATACCTTGATTATTCTTTAGTGCTAAATGATTGAGGGTTTTTGACTAACATTTAGGATTTTAAATTTTTTTCTTAAGCTTTGAGTTGCACGTAAAAGAAGAAACGATGAACTCGAATGTTTATAGGGAAGAAAAAGAAGTACAATCACCATTGGATCAGATTTAAATGAACGACTAGATCTGTAAAAGAATACCAATAGGTAGCAAGCCCTAATATCGAGGAAATGACTTGAGAAGTCATTGTTTCCTTCGTATTAGGGGTAAATGTTACTATCATTCATGATTCTGAAGGCATGAGGGCAAGTCGACATCAAGAATGTCGAAATCATAGGATATCGTAACCAAAGACAAAAGGGATGTCAAATTATTGAAAGGAAGAATGTCTCACTTCATCGCTATGAAAGCTGATGTCGAACATTAGTAAGTGAGAGGATTTCACATACCAACAGCGCACAAAAGCATGTTGTAAGTCACCAGTTTGTCTGAATATGTTGTATATCATCGATATCGCATCTCGTTCATATCGCATATCGCATATAAATGATGTCGTGGGAAGCCGATACTACACTTTATCAAGACAAGGATTAATGTCGAATAATAGGTGATGCCGCCTTACTTTGATATCGCAAGTTACCAGCCTTCAAAGAATGTCACAAGCCGTCATTGATGTTGAAGGCCATCAATATTTACAAGAGTTGTCGTCTATTATCAATGTCGCACTTTATCAACAAAGAAGGCGGATGTCGTAAATTGTCAACAAACAGCAAGAATAATATGGTATTGATATCAAAAAGCAGTAATGTTATAAAAGGATGGCTATAAACATACAAGACTAAAGGATATTGAATTCCTACCTTCAGTTAGTGTCGATACTCATCGGACTATCGTAAGTCATTAGTTTTGGAATGTCAAAGGCCTTTATTTTTTGCGACAGTAACCAAAGCTATCAAGGCGGGTGTGAAAGTTAAGTGTTAAAACTTGATGTCGTAACTCATCAACAGCCAAAAGGAAGTCGGAAATCATCAAAACGGGGCGTGACACCGAATTCTACCGAGCCGGCTGATGATGTTGAAAACCAAACATGCCGAAGGTGACATGTGGCAGCCATGTCGCACGTCTCTAACTCTATAAATATGAATCTAGGAGCATAGTGGAATGGGCGATTCATTCTTTTCTCTCTAACATTTTTAAAGTTTGTAATCTTAAATCAATTTGGGGATTTTTAGTGTCAATTGTAATTTTACAATCTTTTTGCAAATAACGGCTTGTACAATTGCAATTGTATAACTTATTCAATAAAGAGACTTGATTCGTGATTTATATCAGACTCGCATACATATGGCATGATTTTTGATTCATGATTTCGATTCTCACAATCACGACATGACTTTGATTTTCGACATGGCTTTGAGTTCACCATTGAACATGTTGACATGGACTTCCTTAATCAATCTCTAACCAAGTTTTGATGCTCTTCACATTTTTTTGTTAACAAAGAAATTTTTATTAGAAATCTTATTCAACATACTCACCTCCTAGATCAAACCAAAGTACTTTAATTCTCTTGCATATTTGATTTTCAACTTCACTTTTATATTCTCTTAATTTCTCAATGACCAGTAATTTGTGTAACATGATATACACATATCTATACCATGATAAATCATTAGTGAATAAAACAAGGTTTGAGGTTTCAATAGCTATAGGTGTCACATCCTAAAATTTTCGACTTTCGAAAATTCGACATCGATACTCACTTTATCGACTGCCGAGCAATCGAGTGCCGGAAACTCCAATAGTGAGGGTTTTTAAGAAAAAGAAAAAGTAGAAGAAGAAGAAGATAGAAGGAAAGAAGAGAAAAAGAAAAGAAGAACAACACATCAGAACAGCAACAGAAAACAATTTCAGAATCTTACACATCGCAGCGGAACAATATATAATAAATAATCACTAGTCTTTTTAAAACAAAGAACTATATCAGTTTATACATACATCAATCATCAGAGTCAATATACAACAATGGACAGTTATATAACCTGTCCTCATACAGAATACACAGCGGAATAAATAATATCAGATACAAATACTATGTCTCGTCATCCAGCTTATCTCCAAAGCTCCAGAATATCCAGATAACCTAATAATCTAACTCTAGACTGCCCGTGTGGAAATTGGTGGGCACCCAGAGTTTAGAAGGGAAACAATAAACTCCGAGTCAGTCATGGTGACTGGTGTGAGATCGTAAAACAGTTATTTTATCTTTAAAATAAACAACAGGATAACTTTAAAGTCAATTCGAAATGCTTTTGGAAAATGAAACTACCATAAGACCTCCCGCCACACACACAATGCAAACGCAGACTTGGAGGAGATTTCTTCTTATGATAGTCAAAGATGCTTACTACGCGAAAATCAAATTCTTTTTGATATTATTTTTAGTGCATAGTGTAGAAAACATTTCGAAAGTAGAATATCAATCTTAGCCAGCATAGGTACCATTATAGTATGCTTGCTATAGCTGCCATATTAGATGGCAGGTTCTACAACTAAAACCGTACAAGTCTCGTATTGTTTCTTTGGATTTCCAACAAATGGTCAGGCTAAGGAACTTCCTATCCACGATGGGTACGTCCCTGGAATAGACGACCCGAGAACCTAACCGGATCTCTGCCAACACAAGGCCGGGTTACCTCTGCAAAAATAGGTAACTACTGACACGCGTATGTCATCCCCCGATCGTCACCGATCTTCCCGAGGATCCCCGATTCGCAACAAACCACATAGAAAAAATAATGCAGTAACCACAGAGGTTAAGTATCTGGGCTCCATACCATGATACCACCTTTATCCAGAAGGAATGACATACACTAAGGGGCGCTACTCCCTAGAACCTTGCTGCATTCGTCCTGTTTCGACCATTTCCGGGGTGTGAGGCTCGACGAAGTCTCGTCCACAAAGCTACGCTTTCTCAAAAAAAGCCCTGCTTCGGGTCAAACAAAATGATCAACCTATGATCACAAAGATATAAGATCAAACAAATGATCATATCACAAATGATCAAACACTGATCATTTCACAGCAACACTCAGTATGCCACGTTACCAAATTGGGATATATCGCTGATAAATTTCAACTACATAACCTCTGAGCTCGTACGTCTCAGAGAAGGGTGTTAAGCTAAGAGAATAAATTCTCCGCCACCAACAGAAATGTATTTGAAAGAAATCAGCTTTATATCTCAATTTGTAACGTCAGACACACAATCCATACAAGTCTGTTCCGGGATCGAACAGAACCGAAGGCACTTCTCACGAAGCCCTTGCATTTCCGGATAATTTTCTAATCACGTCCGGACTTCCCGTCACTAAGGGTGATAAAACCTCTAAACCGGAGATCAGCCGATGTAGAGTAACTCGACGGTAATCCTTCCGTTTTCAAAAATATCCGGTCTTCAACACCGGTCTTCGAATGCAATTCATACGACGTATCACATATTCGGAATGGGTTATACGACCCCATGGTCCTTTCCCGGCTAACCCGAATAGTGAGCGATTATTCAAAAATAAGTGTGGCATTCAAATTCATCCAATTCACAACAAATACCTATCTAAAGGTAATTATTGATAGTCGGTTATTTAACTATCAATAAAGATGCGCAACATCATCAGATTCCAAATAATTTTCCAAATTATTTTATCTTCCAAAATATCTTTTACTAGATATAAAATTTCCACACTTTAAAAATAAATCAACGTTTATTTTTTTTTTTTATAAACGAATTTCCATTTCTTTTATAAATTCCATAGTGAATTTATATTTCAAAAATATCTACTGATATACGATTTTCAAATCGATTTCAATATTCAACTTCAATTTATCTTTTCAAAGATAATTTCTCAAAACAGTTCATTTCATGTTGGAAAAGTATTTCCATACTTATTTAAAATAAGTGTTTCACAAATCTATTCATCTTCAACTTTTGAAAATATTCAATATACTTAATTCAAATTAAGTAGATATTCATCCTTTAAGGAAAATATTCTTTTAACACATTTATTTGAGTCAAAATGAATGTTGCGTAAAACATCGTTACGACGACTCGAAATCACTAGTATAGGGATTCGGAATTTAGGTAGATATATATATCCCAATACTATATAAAACATTTCCTTTCGGAAATCATTTACTATAACAACAGTGTTATAGTCCATCATCTCCTTATTTTCTCGAAAACGTCTATTTCAACAAGAAATGTTGAAATCTATGATTTCGATATTTAACACGTTTTAAAACATCTTTTAAAACAATTACTTCATTTTATAATATCGTTTCTCCAGAACATATCCATTTTCCTTAAGAATATATTCACTGTCCAAAATCGTGAATATAATTCACTTAACTAAATTTCAGCCATCTCTACACGTTTTATTTCAATAAAGATTCGCTATTCAAAATCGCGAATATATCTTCTTTAAAAATCTTCTATATTTAATTTATCAAACTCCATCGATTTTGGATTTATAAAACAACGTTTATAAATCCTATTTCTATATTTTTTTAACAACTTTGATTCATAAATCTTCTTTATTAACGATCCGATCAATATTCCATTTAAAAGCAGAAATCCAATTTATAAGTAAATTTTCTTATAATCATTCATTCTACAACTTCATTCTTTATAAATCTATAAATTTCATATCTTTACAATTTATAATTCTATACATTTCATATCTTCACATTTTATAATTATAAATTTCATATCTTCACATTTTATAATTATAAATTTCATATCTTCACATTTTATAATTATAAATTTCATATCTTCACATTTTATAATTATAAATTTCATATCTCTTATAAACTTATTTTAAAATTCCAATAACTTTAATTGATAAATATAAATTTGATACATCTTTTTATATACATTGGTTTAAGAATTCAAAAATCTCAACTTCAACCATTTCATAAATTTCTTAACTCTTTATTTCAAAAGAAATTACTTCTTTGTTAAAATTCACAAAATCTCAACTTTTATAACTTAAAAGTTTTAACGTTTATCTTTTTAAAGTAAATCAATTCAACAATTTAAATAAACGTATATTTTCAAAGATCACTTTTAGAATTTCACTTTTAAAATCAACATCGTTATTTTTAAATTTCAAAATTTGAATCCGATGATGCAACGCATCAATTAGTCAATCACAACAGTCAATATCATATCTCAACATATGACAACAGAATATATATCAACATCTGTAAATAAATAAATACAGTTGAGGAATCCAGTTGGATCCCTCCAACCTGTTTCCCTGCATCCAAAGATGTTAGCACAATACCAATTCCGCTCCAGTACGGAATTATCGCGGTATATAGGTTTTTATAAATCCGCTTACTAACGGCGCAATAGGGTCTCATCCGCTATACGAGGCGGGAATCAATCAATCCAATATATACATATGCCAATATGTATATACTGCTATATATATATATAGATATATCCTATCATATCTAATAGCACATTCAAACAGTCAATCATCAATCAATAACTGTAAATAATTCCACATTCAATTGAGTGAGAAGATCTCACCTCGATTTTAATTCTGTTCCAGCGTTTTATTTCGAATAAAATTAAACGCGCGTTTAATTTTACCCGAAATTTTCATTGACTCCAAACGACTCCAAACCAATTGCATCGCGTAGTATTCGCAAATACGATTCCAACGCACTTCGTTTCATCGAAATCTGATAACGTATGAAGAAGTTATCGCATTACAAAGATTATACGATTTAAATTAAAATTAATTTACAAAATTTCTTTTTATTTTAACCTAGATCAATCAGGACCGTGAGATTTTCAAATTCCAACATCAGGCCGTTGAAGCCTTCTTCCCTCCCACTCACTCTCGTTCGCCCAGATAAACGCACGCACTCGAGACCCATCACTGCCGTGCTATCCAAGAACGCGCTCCCCTCCCCGGTCGATTCCAAGTTGATCGAAGACCACCATTCCACTCCCCTACGCAAGCTCCACCCACGACCAAAATGTGGTCAAACCCGGTGCCCCCCAGCGCGCGCAAAACGAGGATGAACGGCGCGCGTTCCCGCCTCGATTTCTCCCCCTACGCTGCGCCATAGACGATCATACCCGTTGAGAACATAGAGCTCGTGATGCTCTACATCTTTCATGTATAAAGTTTTCAAAATCGAAGCTTGGATCGAAAGATTTCAAGGGGAAAACGAAATAGCTTTTCGGCCATTGATAACAGCAGGTGGCGGCTGAGAAAAATTTAGGGTTAGGGTTTTCTTTGTTTTGCAAATGAGGGAATAGAGGTGCTTATATAGAAAATGGCCAAATTTACTATTCATCAAAATTTTCCGAACTCCGAATCGAACGTGCCGGCTGACGTTTCTAGGGTTTACCCCGCGTTCCGAACGCAATGGAACAGGTTTCGGAAGCTAATTCGATCGTATGTGTGAGATATGACAATAAACGATCAATTTAAATTAAACCGATTTAAATCGATTTCGAGGCGTTTTAATTTGTACCGGACAAATGGTAAATCCAAAAATTACGAAATTTGAAATCTTACAATAATATCGCATTACGGATCCGATGAAACTGGTTTCGTCGAAATCCGACACTGTTTGAAAAATGACTATTTTAACTCGACGATTTAAAATTAAAATGATATCGATGCGTTTCGAGTTGCCACGGTCAAACGACAACTCCGATGGATACGAAAATTGAAATCCGATAATAACTAACTATTACGGATCCAATGGAACTGGTTTCGTTCCATTCTGAGACTGTTCGAAAATTGGCTATTTTTACAGTCGATAATTAAATATTAAAATATTCGATTTTCACAAATTAACTTTAAATTCAGTTTTAAAAGTCCTGTAACATCTCTATAACTCCAGTATGATTAAATAAGATTTTACAAATCATTTTCAATCACTTTCAATCCAGATTTCAATAAATTCTGGAATTTCACTATTAAATTATTGATTTAATTATCCAATTAAACTCAATATGCGAATTTTAAATTATCCGACTTATTAATTCTACTTATTAATATTTGAAATCAATTAAATACTCGAATTTTAATTATCAAAAATTCTGGGTCGTTACAAACTTCCCCCCTTAAAAGAATTTCGTCCTCGAAATTACAAGTTAGGAAGAAAGGTCCTTAACTCGTCTACTATTTTCTCAAATTCAAATAGTTTTATCACTTTATCAAAACAAATCTTTCTATTAAAGATTCGTTATCATTCAACTCATTTTCCAACTTCAATTATAAGTTTCTACCGCATTGTTTACTTCAAAATTCAAATTCGAGTTTTAAATTCAAATTTTAAACTTTCAAAATCTCTCAAAAAATTTCTAACACTCGAAATTTTCGAAAAATTTTGCCAGCGTCTCCTTTGCGCGGCTGATACGGTACGACTACAAAACGTCCCTACGGACTCTCAGATTTCAAAAAGAAAAAGAAAAAGCCAAGCGGCTAGACCAGAAATCATCAAAAACTCATATTATAATTTAAATACATACCTTTTTCGAGCAATTCAAATTATCTTTGAAATCAAATTCCAATTCCTTTATACCTGTATATCCTACTAGCCATTATATCTAGTTACATATATTCAAACCATTTCGTACATTCAACTACAAAATTTTCAATATAACTGCTTATATCATCTATAATTCACTATTGAAGTTATATATTCAATTTTGTTCAATCTTTACATTTCAATTTCATTTGAATTTAATTCACAATTCCAATTCTATTTGAGTTCAATTTATCTTCAATTTTGAATTTCATTCCAATCAGGTTTCAAATATTCTATAAGTTATCAACTTATCTACATCTTGATTTATACAATCATTTTTACATTCACATTCACAATTCCATTTCATTTAGGAATTTTATTTTCAATTACCTTCTTGGAATTCTATTTTCATTTATGAATCATATTTACAATTCATATTCATAATCTTTGTTCATATATGAATTTATTTCCTTATACTTTCAATTCACATTTATAGATTTCATTTGTTAATGAACTTTTAATTCCAATCACAATTACATAATTTACATTAACAATTTCTATTTGTATAAGTTATCAATTCAATCATATTCCATAAATATTCTTATAAAGTATTCCAGAGTCCTTTCAACCTTTCAAAACCATTCTGAAAACAATTCAAATTTATCTTTTGAATTTTCAAAACAAATTCCAATTTTTTTTCAAACAACTTCCGTTTTAAAACAATTTGGCGGCAATTCCTCTTCTGGAAACCCGAAAATGAACACCAATGATGCCGCGGTCATCATCGAAGTTATTTTCCAGCGACCGAAAAGAGTTTAGAGCTTTCATCTCTCTAAAATACTTTTCAAACCTTTGAAATTCATTTTCAAATAAAAAAATGATTTAAACTTCCAAATTTCCAAAAATTTCTCTGGAATTCCGTTTCAAATTACAAATCACATTTATAATTTATATTCTCAAATTTCATTTGTATATGGATTTATTTCTTAACTTGGTTATTATTTCGATTTCTTATTCAGTTTCAATAATAATGATAACATTTCAATGTTATTATTTCCTAACAACCAAACATCCATATACTATAATACTTCATAGAAAACCATTTCTTTTCTATACAAAAATAGTTTTGGGCAAAATTATTTCATTTACCATATTTAAAACAATATTGTGCCGAGTTGTTCTATTCAAGTGTTTAGAAACCCCTTCGATCCAGTTGCGCAGACTGTGTCGACGAAGGTTCATATACCACTCAATAAACCAATCATCACAATATAAAACAATTTTATATTAACTAACAAATACGCGCTCATATCTATTATTACACTCAAACTCATTCTAGAGTACTGCTGACTCTATCTCTAATGAGTAACACCCAAAAGAGCAGGGTTGTCGCTTAACCATATGCTCTGATACCACTTTGTCACATCCTAAAATTTTCGACTTTCGAAAATTCGACATCGATACTCACTTTATCGACTGCCGAGCAATCGAGTGCCGGAAACTCCAATAGTGAGGGTTTTTAAGAAAAAGAAAAAGTAGAAGAAGAAGAAGATAGAAGGAAAGAAGAGAAAAAGAAAAGAAGAACAACACATCAGAACAGCAACAGAAAACAATTTCAGAATCTTACACATCGCAGCGGAACAATATATAATAAATAATCACTAGTCTTTTTAAAACAAAGAACTATATCAGTTTATACATACATCAATCATCAGAGTCAATATACAACAATGGACAGTTATATAACCTGTCCTCATACAGAATACACAGCGGAATAAATAATATCAGATACAAATACTACGTCTCGTCATCCAGCTTATCTCCAAAGCTCCAGAATATCCAGATAACCTAATAATCTAACTCTAGACTGCCCGTGTGGAAATTGGTGGGCACCCAGAGTTTAGAAGGGAAACAATAAACTTCGAGTCAGTCATGGTGACTGGTGTGAGATCGTAAAACAGTTATTTTATCTTTAAAATAAACAACAGGATAACTTTAAAGTCAATTCGAAATGCTTTTGGAAAATGAAACTACCATAAGACCTCCCGCCACACACACAATGCAAACGCAGACTTGGAGGAGGTTTCTTCTTATGATAGTCAAAGATGCTTACTACGCGAAAATCAAATTCTTTTTGATATTATTTTTAGTGCATAGTGTAGAAAACATTTCGAAAGTAGAATATCAATCTTAGCCAGCATAGGTACCATTATAGTATGCTTGCTATAGCTGCCATATTAGATGGCAGGTTCTACAACTAAAACCGTACAAGTCTCGTATTGTTTCTTTGGATTTCCAACAAATGGTCAGGCTAAGGAACTTCCTATCCACGATGGGTACGTCCCTGGAATAGACGACCCGAGAACCTAACCGGATCTCTGCCAACACAAGGCCGGGTTACCTCTGCAAAAATAGGTAACTACTGACACGCGTATGTCATCCCCCGATCGTCACCGATCTTCCCGAGGATCCCCGATTCGCAAAAAACCACATAGAAAAAATAATGCAGTAACCATAGAGGTTAAGTATCTGGGCTCCATACCATGATACCACCTTTATCCAGAAGGAATGACATACACTAAGGGGCGCTACTCCCTAGAACCTTGCTGCATTCGTCCTGTTTCGACCATTTCCGGGGTGTGAGGCTCGACGAAGTCTCGTCCACAAAGCTACGCTTTCTCAAAAAAAGCCCTGCTTCGGGTCAAACAAAATGATCAACCTATGATCACAAAGATATAAGATCAAACAAATGATCATATCACAAATGATCAAACACTGATCATTTCACAGCAACACTCAGTATGCCACGTTACCAAATTGGGATATATCGCTGATAAATTTCAACTACATAACCTCTGAGCTCGTACGTCTCAGAGAAGGGTGTTAAGCTAAGAGAATAAATTCTCCGCCACCAACAGAAATGTATTTGAAAGAAATCAGCTTTATATCTCAATTTGTAACGTCAGACACACAATCCATACAAGTCTGTTCCGGGATCGAACAGAACCGAAGGCACTTCTCACGAAGCCCTTGCATTTCCGGATAATTTTCTAATCACGTCCGGACTTCCCGTCACTAAGGGTGATAAAACCTCTAAACCGGAGATCAGCCGATGTAGAGTAACTCGACGGTAATCCTTCCGTTTTCAAAAATATCCGGTCTTCAACACCGGTCTTCGAATGCAATTCATACGACGTATCACATATTCGGAATGGGTTATACGACCCCATGGTCCTTTCCCGGCTAACCCGAATAGTGAGCGATTATTCAAAAATAAGTGTGGCATTCAAATTCATCCAATTCACAACAAATACCTATCTAAAGGTAATTATTGATAGTCGGTTATTTAACTATCAATAAAGATGCGCAACATCATCAGATTCCAAATAATTTTCCAAATTATTTTATCTTCCAAAATATCTTTTACTAGATATAAAATTTCCACACTTTAAAAATAAATCAACGTTTATTTTTTTTTTTTATAAACGAATTTCCATTTCTTTTATAAATTCCATAGTGAATTTATATTTCAAAAATATCTACTGATATACGATTTTCAAATCGATTTCAATATTCAACTTCAATTTATCTTTTCAAAGATAATTTCTCAAAACAGTTCATTTCATGTTGGAAAAGTATTTCCATACTTATTTAAAATAAGTGTTTCACAAATCTATTCATCTTCAACTTTTGAAAATATTCAATATACTTAATTCAAATTAAGTAGATATTCATCCTTTAAGGAAAATATTCTTTTAACACATTTATTTGAGTCAAAACGAATGTTGCGTAAAACATCGTTACGACGACTCGAAATCACTAGTATAGGGATTCGGAATTTAGGTAGATATATATATCCCAATACTATATAAAACATTTCCTTTCGGAAATCATTTACTATAACAACAGTGTTATAGTCCATCATCTCCTTATTTTCTCGAAAACGTCTATTTCAACAAGAAATGTTGAAATCTATGATTTCGATATTTAACACGTTTTAAAACATCTTTTAAAACAATTACTTCATTTTATAATATCGTTTCTCCAGAACATATCCATTTTCCTTAAGAATATATTCACTGTCCAAAATCGTGAATATAATTCACTTAACTAAATTTCAGCCATCTCTACACGTTTTATTTCAATAAAGATTCGCTATTCAAAATCGCGAATATATCTTCTTTAAAAATCTTCTATATTTAATTTATCAAACTCCATCGATTTTGGATTTATAAAACAACGTTTATAAATCCTATTTCTATATTTTTTTAACAACTTTGATTCATAAATCTTCTTTATTAACGATCCGATCAATATTCCATTTAAAAGCAGAAATCCAATTTATAAGTAAATTTTCTTATAATCATTCATTCTACAACTTCATTCTTTATAAATCTATAAATTTCATATCTTTACAATTTATAATTCTATACATTTCATATCTTCACATTTTATAATTATAAATTTCATATCTTCACATTTTATAATTATAAATTTCATATCTTCACATTTTATAATTATAAATTTCATATCTTCACATTTTATAATTATAAATTTCATATCTCTTATAAACTTATTTTAAAATTCCAATAACTTTAATTGATAAATATAAATTTGATACATCTTTTTATATACATTGGTTTAAGAATTCAAAAATCTCAACTTCAACCATTTCATAAATTTCTTAACTCTTTATTTCAAAAGAAATTACTTCTTTGTTAAAATTCACAAAATCTCAACTTTTATAACTTAAAAGTTTTAACGTTTATCTTTTTAAAGTAAATCAATTCAACAATTTAAATAAACGTATATTTTCAAAGATCACTTTTAGAATTTCACTTTTAAAATCAACATCGTTATTTTTAAATTTCAAAATTTGAATCCGATGATGCAACGCATCAATTAGTCAATCACAACAGTCAATATCATATCTCAACATATGACAACAGAATATATATCAACATCTGTAAATAAATAAATACAGTTGAGGAATCCAGTTGGATCCCTCCAACCTGTTTCCCTGCATCCAAAGATGTTAGCACAATACCAATTCCGCTCCAGTACGGAATTATCGCGGTATATAGGTTTTTATAAATCCGCTTACTAACGGCGCAATAGGGTCTCATCCGCTATACGAGGCGGGAATCAATCAATCCAATATATACATATGCCAATATGTATATACTGCTATATATATATATAGATATATCCTATCATATCTAATAGCACATTCAAACAGTCAATCATCAATCAATAACTGTAAATAATTCCACATTCAATTGAGTGAGAAGATCTCACCTCGATTTTAATTCTGTTCCAGCGTTTTATTTCGAATAAAATTAAACGCGCGTTTAATTTTACCCGAAATTTTCATTGACTCCAAACGACTCCAAACCAATTGCATCGCGTAGTATTCGCAAATACGATTCCAATGCACTTTGTTTCATCGAAATCTGATAACGTATGAAGAAGTTATCGCATTACAAAGATTATACGATTTAAATTAAAATTAATTTACAAAATTTCTTTTTATTTTAACCTAGATCAATCAGGACCGTGAGATTTTCAAATTCCAACATCAGGCCGTTGAAGCCTTCTTCCCTCCCACTCACTCTCGTTCGCCCAGATAAACGCACGCACTCGAGACCCATCACTGTCGTGCTATCCAAGAACGCGCTCCCCTCCCCGGTCGATTCCAAGTTGATCGAAGACCACCATTCCACTCCCCTACGCAAGCTCCACCCACGACCAAAATGTGGTCAAACCCGGTGCCCCCCAGCGCGCGCAAAACGAGGATGAACGGCGCGCGTTCCTGCCTCGATTTCTCCCCCTACGCTGCGCCATAGACGATCATACCCGTTGAGAACATAGAGCTCGTGATGCTCTACATCTTTCATGTATAAAATTTTCAAAATCGAAGCTTGGATCGAAAGATTTCAAGGGGAAAACGAAATAGCTTTTCGGCCATTGATAACAGCAGGTGGCGGCTGAGAAAAATTTAGGGTTAGGGTTTTCTTTGTTTTGCAAATGAGGGAATAGAGGTGCTTATATAGAAAATGGCCAAATTTACTATTCATCAAAATTTTCCGAACTCCGAATCGAACGTGCCGGCTGACGTTTCTAGGGTTTACCCCGCGTTCCGAACGCAATGGAACAGGTTTCGGAAGCTAATTCGATCGTATGTGTGAGATATGACAATAAACGATCAATTTAAATTAAACCGATTTAAATCGATTTCGAGGCGTTTTAATTTGTACCGGACAAATGGTAAATCCAAAAATTACGAAATTTGAAATCTTACAATAATATCGCATTACGGATCCGATGAAACTGGTTTCGTCGAAATCCGACACTGTTTGAAAAATGACTATTTTAACTCGACGATTTAAAATTAAAATGATATCGATGCGTTTCGAGTTGCCACGGTCAAACGACAACTCCGATGGATACGAAAATTGAAATCCGATAATAACTAACTATTACGGATCCAATGGAACTGGTTTCGTTCCATTCTGAGACTGTTCGAAAATTGGCTATTTTTATAGTCGATAATTAAATATTAAAATATTCGATTTTCACAGATTAACTTTAAATTCAGTTTTAAAAGTCCTGTAACATCTCTATAACTCCAGTATGATTAAATAAGATTTTACAAATCATTTTCAATCACTTTCAATCCAGATTTCAATAAATTCTGGAATTTCACTATTAAATTATTGATTTAATTATCCAATTAAACTCAATATGCGAATTTTAAATTATCCGACTTATTAATTCTACTTATTAATATTTGAAATCAATTAAATACTCGAATTTTAATTATCAAAAATTCTGGGTCGTTACAATAGGCATTGGACCACATACACCATAATGTGAGTCCTAAGAGTCCTTTAACTCTTTCATTGTTCCCATTAAATGCATGCTTTTCCATTTTACCTTTGAGAATTGACTCATAAGTATCAAATGGTTCTAAATCAAACAATGGGTGAGAACCCTTGTTTCTCAGCTGTTAAGTAGCTTCTAGTTGATATGGCCTAACCTACAATGACAATGATAGCTATCATTTATTATAGACGTAGAATTTTCAACAATAAATACATAATTGTAATCTAAAACATAAAAGCTATTTCCTAAGTACCATTACACACACAACCCTATTGGTTCAAATAATACTCATAATATTATTATTGCAAATAAGACTATTTTCTTCTTCCTCTAATTGGGAGATGGAAACTATTCCACAAATGAAATTAAGTAAAAAATAACAATTAGTTACGGCAAATTATGTGCATAAGCAAAGTGCATATGATACTCTCTCACTGCTATAGCAGCTACTATAGCTTTGTTAGCAACTTGGAGTTCCACTATACCCTTTATGATAGGCCTTCAGCTCCTAAATTCCTATAATGAATTACATATGTGAGTCCCATATTCAACATCTAAAACCAAGAAGCAGCATTAACAGAAAAAATATCCATATACCTTTATGAGTAGATCATATCCCTTCCACTACTAAAAAATGTGTAAATTTCCTACATTGTATCATCGACGTCGCACTAGAGCTAAATAAATAGCATTTCCATGGCATTGGTAGGTCGTAGGTAAATAATTACCAACAACACTTTACCAACACTACGTTGATGCCTATGTCTCGATGTAACGATCCCGAATTTTAATTTAGTTTAAATTGATAATTAATTTAATTTTTGAATAAAAATTTCAATATTTATCGGTTAATAGATCTGAGTTTCCCCGAAACGAATAAGTATTTGTTTCGAACAGATATTTTTAACAAATTTATAGTTATATAAAATAGAAAGTAATACATTAAAAATAAACTATAACAACATAATAAAATTATGTAGAATATAAAGTAAATATCCTTGGGCTTGCAAAATGATGAAACCAAACAACATAATAAAATGGAACTTCATTTCTATTTAAAGGAAACAAGGCAACAAGTATAAGTTGTAAACAAAATAAGAAACAAATGTACTTACCAGATTAAAATAAATATATTTGAAAACAAGATTTGAACCATGAATTTATGTACAAAGAGAAAAAAAATCAAATGAAATGGTTCATGTAAACTAAAGAAATAAAACTTGTACCAGTTGAGCCTACCTTTAACAAACAAAATGATCAAAGCATATTAAGTAAAACAAAATAAACAAAGCATCTATCAGCCGAGCTAAAAAGTAAAATCAAGTATAGGTATAAGCTGCAGTATTGTAAAAGAAGAAGAACAAAAGTAAAACAAGTACAAATTTAAGCATGGGATAAAACAAAGGATAAAATATATTCAAGTGTGAACAATAAAGAGGTAAGTATGTAAAAACAAATCAATTTGAATATAGCCTGTAGGATAAGTATGGAATAAGACATAGAGTATATTTGCACATATAATATCTCTAAAACAAAGTAAAGTATAAGACTAATGCAAAGCAAGGAAATGAAACACTTAGATAATTCTGGAAATCGAACATAGGTGGCAATACATTTAAATCTAAAGCAGGGACTGAAATAAAAATAAAAATAAAGGAATAAGTATGCAGGGAAATAAACAAGGGAAGAAAATATATCTTCATGATGCTTGTACAGGAAGTATTAAACAATTGTGTACACTTGAAAAAGAAGAAAACTATTATCTAAGTACATACGAAAGGTAGGGGATGAGTGTTTGTAGACATAAGGACATAAGCAATAAATGTTTGTATCTTTAGTACATTTTATATCTCATTTCAGCCTCCTCTATAGAAAAATATCTCTGACTTGATAATGTTTAAAACAAATAATATCACTGTAAGCTTCTTTTGTATATTTAACCTTCCTCATCTCAGTTTCGTTTATAAAAGAAAGAAAAAAAACTGAGAATCTAAAGTAAGTCCCATCTTCAATGTAAACAACACTTTAGTTCAACTCAAAGCCAACAGGAGAATCAAGCTAGCAACTTTCAAACAATTTTCCAGTTTTAAAAGCCTGTCTCAAAATGATGTTCTGTTCTTCTCTGCCATTTTCAATGTGAGTAACTCTTCTTTCTAAAATATTAAACATGATTCTGTTGCAAGTATTTTTGGTAAGTACATTTGTATACAAGTATGCTTCTCTGCGTATATATGGATGATGGATGAATTTATGTCCACGGTTATCTCTTGTATCATCTCTGTGCCAGTTTTCAAGCTCAAGTTTTAGTTTAAAAAAAATCAAATCCTCTTGGTCTATTGACTCTTTGTATTGGTGATCAAAACAAAAGTTGTTTGTTACCTAATATATTAAGGTTTAAAAACGTATACAGGTTAAAATAACTTTTCAAAGTTTCTGGAAGTTAGAAGAACAGAGCCAAGGTTCAAATAAGTTCAAAATTCAAACTTGTTAATTCACGAATTCAGGTATATAGATTGAATTCGTATACCAAAGCATGATTTTTAAAATAAAGATCATGATTTTTAAAGCAAAGGAAAAGGAGCAGTTTCGTGTTGATAAAAAATTGGGTTTCGACCTAGTTCAGGCGATCGGAGGAGTTTTGGGAGTCGTGGCTTCGCGTGGAGGTGTAGGGGCCTATGACGATGGCAGGAAAAATGACCAGAGGTGCCCACGATCGCCGTTGGGGCAGCGGCGGGCATTTCTCGTTCATAAACCTAGTTTTAACATGGTTCTGTATTTGGTCTCGTTTGTCGTCGAGAAGGGATCGAGTGCTTCGGGGTTTGGAGCGATGGGAGTTGGGGTGCAGACGAGGTGGCGGCCGGAGTTGCATGAACTCCGATGTTCGAGGCGTCGAGAACCAAGCGTTGACAGGTTCGAAGGGGTATTTGCGCATGCGTTTCCAGGTTTTGAGTTTTGCTCGTTTTCGAATTTGAGGCTGATAGTGATGGTTTGATGGTCGAAGCATGTTGCGGTGATGAAGGGTGAAATGTTGGAGGATGTGGCGAAGATCGAAGGTGGCTCCGGCAGACGTGCACGTGCACGAGTCTGAAGTCTAGCCTGGTGATGTCGTTTGGGTAGAAGCAGCGTTCCAGTGGGTTTTACCCGAAGTGGTACTCGAGTAAATCGAGTAAGTGACGCGAAGCAAATCGAGTCTGGGCTCGGGTCAAATTGTTCCAGACTTTCAAGTTGAACCTGTTTTCCAGAAAATTTTAAAACTAAATTTAAAAATTTAAAACCATGTTTCAGTTGAGTGGTAAATCAAGATTCAAACAAAATTCAAGATGAATTGGAGTTTGATTTGAAAATTAATAAACTTAAAAGTTTAAATTGTTTTGATAACTAAAAGTTAAGTAATTAAGTAAATTTTAAATGAAGGTTGAATTTGTAAAGTAAGAAATCAAACAGAACTTAAATTACATTGTAAACTTGAGTTTAAAATCTAACTTTGAATTCCAGATTTTAAGTTAGATAAAGTGGTTCGAATTCAAATATTTAAATAAGTTTAAATGTAAAGAATTCATTTGATATGTACTACAATAACAGTGATAGATTCAGGTGCAGATTTGAACTACATCAATGAAGAGTTAGTACATTTAAAATATTTTTCTAAAATTACAAAAATATTAAATGCAGCAGATGGAAGAAAGTTGTTTGTTAATTATAAGCTACAAAATGCAACTGTCTGCAATAAAGGAATTTGTTTAGAAATACCATTTATAATGGTTAAAAATTTATCTCATAATGTTATACTGGGAAATCCTATCTTACACTTATTATACCCAATAACAAATATATGGAAGGAATGAATTATTTGTGTAACGACCCACCTTTTTAAACAGTTCAAATCGATAATAAACCACACATGTCAGACTCAAACCATTCAAAAGGGAGGATTGTTATGGGGTGAATAAGAAAATAATAGAAAAAGAAGGAAAACAAAACATAGAATCTCGCAGTGAAATGACAATATATAATAATCAAATAGACAGTTCATGAAGCTGTTTTAAAAATAACATTTGATAACACTTTTACAATTCAAATCAAAGTTATACATACAGGAGGAATAAACAAATAATGCAACGGAACAACATGATGCAGTGGAATAAATATATAAATAAGTATAAATAGTATTAATATATTGAATCTTCGTCTTCGTCCTCCAGAAAATAATCTTTAATACACTGAAAAGCTCAGACTGACCTAAGCGTAATGAAAAACAAAACACTCCAGTCGGAACTAAAAAGTCTTATGTAAGTCAAATTAATCTAAAATAAAATATGAGTGCAATGGCTTTAAAGATGTTAAGGGATTTTCCATCTCCTATCAAGTGTACAACGTGAACATAATTATTTAACAGATTTTAATAATTCGAAATACTAATTTTAACCACTTTAATTAAAATAATTCGAAGTTTAACTTAAATCTTTCAAATAATTCAATTCCAATACATGATCCAAATTCAAGAAATTATATGGGTATATCATTTCAACCAGTATCCCAATCAAAATTTCTAAATCAATAAAAATCGCCCGGGTTTATCATTTCAACCCATAATGACTTTCCCTAATCTATAAGATCGTTCGGGTATGTATTATTTTAACCCATAGTGATAACAGAGATATAGACATAATTAAACATCCAATCATCCAAAATGTCAACCAATAACATCCATCACAATTCAACATCCAAATCAGCCAATAAATCACAACAATTAATTGGTTATCATTATCAGGTGTTTAAGTAGCAATTTATATTCAATATTAATTAAATGGCAATCCAATTCAATATAAATTCAAATTTAACTTAAATGACAATTTCAAATACCAAACAGCAATCAATAAATTTATAATCACATCATAAATTTAATTTAACTAACATAAGATAATTTTGTATTCATGAGTGGGTTAAAACACTCACCTTCGATTTTCAGTCGATTTAAAATCCAAACAAACCCTAAAATTTGAACAGTCTCAGAATTCATCCAAACTTATTCCATGTCGTACGAAATTTCGATACGATTGCAACGGAGAAAACCGCGCGTGAATCCAAGCTTGTATGTAAAGGTTATACACATTAGAACATTTAAATTTCAACATATTTCATATAATTAAATAAAATAAAAAGTAAACATACCACGTCAGCCCTAACCACGCACGTGAACGCTCATCATCCATCTTCATTCATGTGAACGAAGACCTAGCAGACAACACGCGAGACACTACACGGCCGCCGCCACCCGTGAACGCACGCTCTCCGACTAGACCCACGACCTCCACCTCAACGCGCGCCGCCCCATCCTGGGCCACCATAACCGCCGCCGCCTGAAAATGCCCAGCCGCCACCATGAATTCAAAACCCTAATCGAATTGTTCGAGCCAATCCAACCACCCATCTTCCAAGCGAACGGCACAGATGAACTCCCCTTGTCCATCTCCACGCAACCATACCCTCGAATAGACAATCCATCGCCGTTAATGAACCATCAAATGAACGACCGAGAATGCTTTAGACAATCCCGGAAAAACCAAAACTCGATTGCAAAAACGAACAGCAGATTTGGGTTGCGCTCGTCAAGAGTTTTCCAATGATATATAATTCGATATAGTTTTGAGGAGTTTGATTTTTCGATTTGAATTTGAAATTGAATTAGGTTTTGTAATTGGAATTTGGTTTCTTCCATTGGAAGAAGGGAATAGGCAGATAGAATTGTACGTACAGAATAACTGAATGGCTGCTAGGGTTTGAGAAACAAAAATTTATTTATATAGACAAGGCCCGATAAGAATGAATAACATATCGAATTGGTTCGGAACGACAATAACGACTCGAAAAGCCCGTTACGTTTTCGAAACGAAAATAGGTCATCCCATATATCAAAATAGATGTTTTCAATATTTTTAAATTCAATTGAACATGTTTTAAATCCAAATTCCATTGTATACAAAAGTTAGCTTCTAAAATCAGTTTATTTTAAATTGAATTCATTAAATTGATTTCTACGTGTTTCGAGCCCGTACGACCAAATAACAAGTCTGATCGCTACGAAACTTGAAATCCTACAATAATTCACTGTTACGGATCCATTGAAACTGGTTTCGTCAAAATCCAAGACAGTGGCCAAAATGGCTAATCTCATTCTAATTAAATAAATTATTATTAAATTGATTAAATCACTTTTCAAATTCAAATTTTATAACTAACCATTTTTATCATTTTTGGTTACTTAGTAATTTATAATCTTTTAAAAAATAATTTTCCATGTCAAATCCAATGTTAAATATTGCACTAATTACAGTGTTCTATTTCAATTTCAATAAATTCATTAATTATAATTTAAATTTCGATAAATCCATTTATTTTGATTTTCATCTTATTATTCAATCAACTATCATCTTATGGGTATAATTAACATTAGTTTAATATATATTACACCAATATTCTACAGTCATCATTTTAATTTATAATAACTGCAATATTCAAGTAGATTAATTGCAATTGGTTTCCAATTTATTTTCAAAAGATTAAATAAATAGGTGATAAATAACAATTTTTACCTTTTACTTAATTTAATCACATTTATAAGTTTATTATTCACAAACAAATGCTATAACTACTTACCCAACACTGATTATATTCAATTTCAATTAATTACATACTATCTCACCATTTAATATAACATTTAATTTATTTCCTTATTTACAATTTCTAACCAACTTAACTCTGCAATTATTTCAATTACTTGAGATTACATTCAAATTGGCATCGATTACATTAAATTAACATTATTAAATTTCATTCTTGTTAGTTTTTCTCATTAGTAAATCATAAATTTTATTTTCTTCCAATTATAAATTTCAAATCTTATTTAATTTAATATTTTAATTATCAAAAATTACGGGTCGTTACACTCTCCCCTACTCAAAACTTTTCGTTCTCGAAAAGGGAAAAAGAGGAATTAAGGAATTAATATATTTTATTCAAAGTATTAAATTTATAAACAATTAATTTACATAATTAAGTATTTTAAATAAACTATTTTTAAATTAATAAACTATTAAATCTTCATATTCAAGTTTACTAAAGTTTGAAAATATTTTCACTTCACAAAATTTTCTGTCTTAAATTCACGAAAAATTTCGCCAGAGTCTCGTTTGTACGGAGAGGTCCGGAAAAATAATAATATCAATAACTACAATATATATATATATATCATATTTCAAAAAAAACATCCCAAACCATGGGAGAAACAACAAAATATCGTTATAAAACCGAAATCCGAAAACGTACCTATTTGTCGGGCAAACAAAATTTATTTATAAAACGAAAAGCAGTTGTTATTGCTTCCATCGCCTATATTTCACTTATATAATCCAAAGAGTGATTAATTATGTAAAAAAGAAATATTTAGTGGTTTCAATTAGTAAAAAAAGCAAATTAACACAGAACATATGCAAACAAAATAGCACGACCATCATATGCAACTAAGAAATCAATCATACATCCATAGCAACCAAAACTAATGGTTTGTTCAGGTTCAGAAACTTTTCATCGTCCAAGGGTGATAATTAAACTATCAAGTGTACCCTACACTCAACAGCCTTAGATAATTACTTAATAGATTATTTATACAACCTCAAACAATTAGAAGTATCATTTCATAAACTTCCCATTAGCCAAAACAACCAAGAATTTCAAACATTATTTAAGTTTATTCGATTGGTTTTTTCTTCATCATTTACCTTCCATTCATTTATTTATATAAAGATCAAACAGTTACATAATTTGTTTTCCATTAAAGATTTAACTCATTAGTGAACCATTTCATAAAATATTACTTAAGCTTCTACTGCCCTGCTTAAGTTTATAACTTAATTCGGTTATAGAACAAAAATTTAAGTTTTTGGTATTCGCCCTCGAAGAGAAAAGAAATATTTCAATATATCTAACAATTCAATTAAACATTTAACTTCATTCACTTAGTAAAAATATAAGATATATTTAAACATCCTCATAACATTATGCAAATATTTTCCAAAAGTTCAAAACAATGTTAGAAATTTATATCAAAACATTATATTAAGCTTTAAAATAAAGTTCCTCAAATCTGATAATTTATTAGACTCATTATTTTAAAATAAGTATAAACTCAATATTATTAAACTGAAACTAATAGTATACTCAAATCTTACATTAAATTCCCAAATCAAAGTATAAAATTTCATATCTTCATAATTAATTTTTCACACTTGTTTTAAAATGAATATTTAAATCATTGAAAAACATTTATTCTGGTTTAATACAAGATTCAAATGGTAAATAAACCTTTAAATTTACTATTAGTACTCCAAAATCAAGTAAATATTTCAAACCATACTTTCAAAATAGTGTTTCCAATTTATTTTTCAAGCATATTACCATAAATAAATTTCCCAAATCATTTAATTTTTATAAAATTGTAAAACATTTTCTTTATATGGTCCATTTATATAATATCTTTAAATTATACATTCAAAGAAACTTATATAAATTTTACTTGAAATATTCATTTGAAAACTTCATTTACAAATCAATCATCTTTAACACTTTAATACTTTTCAAAAATTCATTTGTAAAAATTTTTGCTTCATTTATAAATACCATTTAAAAATCTTAAATAACATCTTTATAAATATATGTAAACTATTTGAAAATAATTATTTACATCATACTTATATTTAAAAGGAGTTATTGAAAACCTTAAATCCATTATTTATAAATTTTATTGGTTTTAAATCTAAAAATACTTTTCAAACATCATTAATAAATCAATAATCATTAACTTTCATATGTTTTATTTAATTAATAACTTCTCACAATATTTACAACACTAATAATTAACTATTAAACCATGTTGTACATAAATAAACAACATTTTAAAGTATTTAGAAAAAAATGGCCAAAATATCCTTCATATAGTAATTTATCAAAATACTTTTATAACTCGATGTTTTAACAAGTTTATCCACGTTCTTGCAGACTCCGGCCATGCGTTGATCAGGCGCAAGCCTAGAATTCTCCAAGTACTTAGTAGACCCGTTTCAACACCCAGTGAAAATACTTAAAAGCAGATATAAGAAGTACCCACTACACCAGAAAAGACTTTTGGTAGCATTGAAAAAACGCTACCATAACTTATGGTAGCGTTTTAGAGAACGCTGCTATACGACATGCAACTAAAAGTCTAAAACTTTTTGTTGCGTTGTAGTAAACGCTACCAAAAGTCACTTTTAAATGCAACTATAGGTATTTTCTGTAGGATTTAAAAAACGCTACCAAAAGTCACTTTTAAATGCAGCTATAGGTTTTTTCTGTAGGGTTAAAAAAACGCTACATGATTCTTCATTTTTTGGTTGCATTTTTTGTTTATATGCTTTTTTTTATTTTCAGTAGCGTTTTTAAAATGCAACTGTATAATTTTTATATTAGTTTACATTTGTTTCTGTGGCATTTCTGAAACGCTACTAAAAGTTATTGATTGTTTAGTAGCATATTTTAAATGCTACTATTTACGGTTGATGGTTTATACCATTTCCAGCAATCGCTTATATACTGTTTATATTAAAACGAACGATCAATCACATAATTTTCATATATTCAAACAAACAATTAAATCACATAATTAGCATATACAAACAATCAATCATATGATCATCATATTCAAATAATTGCAAAAACATGCTAATCTCACAATCAAATATAATATCCATAATCAATTCGATAGTAGTTTTTCAACAAAATAAGTCACATACTACAAGCATTCACAGACAAGTTTCCACAAATGGTACTAACAAAATACGACAACATATATAACAATTAAATTCATGTTTGTTGCTTGATTACCAATAGTTCTTTGTTGTCGACAGTCTTCGCTTCGAAATAGCTAATTACCTGCAAACGAGTTTAACAATCAACAATAAGAATTACAAACCAAAACTGAATGCTAAACTAGAACTTGATTGTTAATTCCATTACACTGTGTTTGCATTAAAATCTGTTTTTTTTTCCTTTCTGTGCATTTCTGCGTTACAATTTGCATTTCTGCATTTTACAACCTGCAGAAAGATAATCCATCCACACTCTGTGCACCATATTTACCAACCTGCTCCTTTTTTTACACTCTATGCACCATATTTACCAACCTGCTCCATTTTTGCGTGTTACAATTTGTGTCTTTCTGTCTATATTCACGTCTCTATGCACCATATTTACCAACCTGCTCCTTTTTTACAAACTTCACCTCCCTCAACCTACATCACCTTCCTAATTAAATGTGTATTCATAATTAAAAAATAATAATTTGAATATCTACTATAAAATCAACTATTTTAGTGAATAAGCTCTAGTTAAATTCATTTTAGTACTTGCAAATAATTTTTTTATATACTAGTAATCGACTGTTATCTCGAAATCTGTATTTCGTTTTCAGAACTTTATTTTATACATCAAGTAAGCAAACAACTAAAATTAAAGGTTCCTAATAATAAAATGTTCAAATTATAGATTTTGTCATAGATTTAACACAGCCATATCATTATGGAGCTGACTTGTCCCAGTGTGTCACTGTGTGCATTGATTCCTTATTATCTTTCCTATTTATTTTTCTAAATACTTTTATGCGTTATTAGATCTTTCATGAATGTTTAGATCTCGATATATAAATATCTGCACGTAGATTCATGTACGCGATTCATTTGGGGTCTTCATGATAACGATATGTTTGACATTTTAGCTGAATTAACAAATGTTAAATCAGTTCTTGTTACATATACTAATGTTTATTTTAAGCATACATGCCGATCAAAATGAGAAGAGTTAGTATCACAATCAAAATTTAAATCTGTAATAAATTATGGTTTTCAACTTAGGTGGTGGTCAACCAGTTAGTCATTTAACGAGTACAAATATCCAATCATACTTTACTAAACAGATGCAGATATGGTATAAAAATACAGTTGGGTTTTCATAAATTGTTTACACTCATTATTTGCTTAAAACTTAATCATGGTTATTCTTTTATATATGTTATTCTTATTAGATGTTTTATATTTTTATTACATACCAAATCTTATATCTTATGTATCATAATTAGCAAAAATAATTAAAAAATTAAAAAAAAATATTTAGTTAACCAACAATAAGATTTACAGTCTTCTATGTTAACCAACAATAAGATGTTTCTAAACACTCTTTCAACAGTCTTCTGTGTTAACCAACAATAAGATTTACAGATGAATTATAAGCAAACTCACCAAAATAAGTACCAAAAGGTAAAATATTTAGTGAAATACCTGAATACTAAGGGACAATAGCCTTTCCATCTAAATTCACATGATTGATGTGGAGGAGTATTTAGACCCTTCAGAAAGAAATCTTGTCCAAACTTTTCTTTAGGATCAAATGCAGATGATTTCAAATCAAGGGTTGTAGCTTGTGCAGCTCGTCTACCTACAGCATGACTGTCTATGTATGGTAAGAATAAGCAAGTGATATATTAAAAGAAGATATAGAAATTTACTGAATAGGCATGGTTTAGCTTATACGGTTCTTAGTCTAATTGCTAGACTAAAAAATATACATAAACAAAACTGAAAGATCGTAGACCCAAAGTACAAATTGATATTATAAGGGAAAAAATTAATGAAGTTCTAATCCTTTGGTAGATATGAACAAATAAGCAAATTTGATGAACAATATATGTTTCAAATTGCCATACATTATGCAATTTTCAGATATGGCCTAATGTGACCAATCTTGCTTATAGATATACAATCATTGTCCAACAAATGAAAATTTGAACGCGCTGCTGAAACAGATTATTCGCCATTTTTAATACTTATAGCAACAACAAAAGTGCATCAGAGTCATACCTAATCCGAAGTTGAAGATTGAGCATGAGTTCTTCACCTTGGTCTTGTCGTTCTTCACATACAGTTCTTCACCTTTTAAGTCATCAGGCTCCTTCTTTAGAGCTTTCAACAATTAAATTGACAAAAAGGATAAGGTTGACTAATCAAAGACTTTGGGAAGCTGGTTTTTGACCAGAAAGCAATAAAATTGGATAAAACTCAAAGATACTTTATAAAGAAATGTTTTGCATGAAAAAATAATAAAGTGATAATGATCAAGATTATGCATATATAAGCCCCACTCAAAACAAAAGCAAGTCCAATAGCCCACACTTACCCATACCAAGAAAGCTGCTATTCATTTAAATCATTCAAGATAATTAAACTAGCTAAACTAATTACTTAGCTAAACTTAATTTATTTAACTTAATTAAAATCTTCCCCCAACCATCAAGCCCCACGGCCCATAATTCATTTGAAAGTAGGAGCAGCTAATGCGCCTGTCATACATGGTTATTGAGTTGGATTGATAAATCAAATCATGTTATTGCATATGATGACGTTGATTCAAATATTATAAAGTTTATGTTGTAGTTGTTAGAGAATGACCCATTGTTATTTTCATATGGTAATACAAGGTGGCATCTTGATGCATTAAGATTTCATGTTAACAAATCGATAAGTTTGGAAAGTAAATGGCTAGAGACACAGCTTTTACCAGATTGTATAGATGCCACTACACAAAATCTTTAGAGCTCATCCCAATCAAATGAGTGGCTAAGTGAACATTTTGACATCATACTTCATTAATTCATTGGTCTAATATAACATAAAAAATAGTTTACTTGGTCAATTTAGCTGCTCCAAATATCCATCTGTACAATATTAACTTTAATACAATAAAACATAAAACTTATGAAAGCTATATGTTATATAAATACCACAGTGTCATATGAAAAACATTAGATACTCCAAATTCTAACTTATGACTTATGAAAAAAAAAATCATAACACATAATTCATGAAAAGGAGGCAAAAGTTTTGGCAACATAGTAAAGGAGGCAAAAGCATTAGCTGCTCCAAATTTCTGCACTACCCACGAAAACTTCGTGATATGACCACCTTAAAGCAATGAGCACATGTCATATATAGTCACTGAGTTGGACCAAACATTTTCCATGGGATAATACTGAAAGCACTGCTGGCAGAATATCAATCTGCATATTTTCAAATTGAGGATGAGCTGAAATTTGGTGCTTGACTACGATAAATGAAAGATAGCGAGAAATTGGCTTGTAGAATCACACTAATAACTTGATCGAACATAATTTGTAAAAAGATGCAAACAACTTTAACTAATAACATAATAGTTCTGTAATTCAAAATAATGAATATATATATTAAACTTATAGCTTTGCACTTCTAGTTATTATTTAGCATGAATTGCATATAGTATATTAATGTAAATCAATATTTCACAAGTAATATATCATCATGTTTTAGTAATATTTTTTGGTCCTGGTCATTGAGAGGAACTATATCCACAATCAAAAGACTATAAACCTGTAAAGTTGTAAAAATAAAATGATAATTTACAAAATACCAAATTATGTTAGACTCTTCATTTGATAAATTAAAGTTATAAATATTTTAGTGGTAGTAGATAACAGATCAAAAATCAAAAATTGCATTATCACTGGGTCACCTAGTGAATTAAAGAAGATTATTGGACATTGATTATGCATAAGGCACGACCAAAGATAGTGATGATTTGTGTTTTTAGGCATTTCAGTATTTGAGATCAATTGACACGGTAAAGGAGTGGATTGAAAATGATTATTAAGGAGAAGACAATGATTTATGGTTGGAGAGAAAGAAGGGAGGACATTAATGTAAAGTTATTTCAAAGAGGAATAAGTGAAGATAAATTTGTAAACTCAAGTGTCGATATCTGATACACAACTATTGGAATCATATTTGAATAATATTAATTAATTAACAAATTATCTACACACTTTAAATTATAAATGATACCACAAAGACATTGCTTTTTTAGTTTATATTGCTTTATTAGCTAAACAGTCAAGAATTTTCCTATGGATAAATAATGCATCTTTTGCAATTTAAACCTAGAAAATGTAACATACCATTATTATAAGTGTCTCTTAACTAATTTCATCCTTGTAAACATTCTTAATATCTTTGACTTTAACATGATCTTTGACTTTAAGATGATCAGCTCAAACTTACCTGTTATATTCACTATAATCTTACACTACTTAACTCATTAAGTGCATAGCAGAGGAAAAAAAGTATTTAAAATATGAAAATCAAAAATCAAAAATTCTCACCTCTAAATTGACTAACCAACTGTTTGCATCAGATCCAAAGCCACGATCTAGGTGGTAACCAGGTAGAGTTCCGTCTAAACAAACTGCCCAGGTCAAGAATCAGAATTAGCGATAATCCATGTATCAAGAAATCTTTGTTTAATAGGAGCAAAAGCTAGATGATATCAGAACATGTAAAACAAGTAATTGCTGTTTTGATTGGTTCCTGATATTTTAGAATATAAAAGCTATTTGAGATTTTGATTAGAATATGTAAATCATATGGAGATGACTTATTGTTATTACTTATTTCTGATAGAGATGGCACTTGATTATGCATTCAGCTTATTTTTTTCTCAATAAGAAGCAGCAATACAAATACAGATAAAACATAATTTCAAACACGAGTCTACACAACATAACAGGAATTAGGTAGATCTAAACTGATCATCAGTGATATATTTAACCATTTTTGAGAATATGTAAAGCAGATTACATAAAACATAATCATGTATGAGGATTATATACTGAAAATTACAAATAACAGCTTTTCATAAGACACAATCTTCAGATGCTAAGTTTTGGTTTAAAAGGGACTATTCAAGGGAGACAACAAAAAATTCGTTTCACTTTTATAAAAGAAATATCATTGCCTTCTTATCATTTTTTGGACAGGGTGGCAATGACATTTTAAAAATCACTGGGTTTATTAAATTCAATTTTAAATATCACCGGAGATATATTCAAACTATATGAATTTTTTTAAATTTGTTTATAAATTATGTGTTTTTTTTTCGTATACCCATATTCGCGAAACATTGACAAATAAATTTTGCCGATACTTTCACCCGCTATTGATATGAAATTATGGCGTGATCTTGATATATATTAAAGATAGTGTAACCCGTCCTCATTTCCTGTAATATGCGCCATGTATTACGCACTGAGCTGTGAATGGAGTGTATTTTTTTTCACTCGTTCGTGTTTGTTCAAAAGTTATGTAATTTCTATTGTGCGTGCGTTGTGTAATCAAGTGACATGCAGGTGTTGTGTAATTTCTTAACCTCCCAATCATTAGACACATAGTTCAAAAGGCTTATTGGTTTTCAAATTGCCTTCAACAGTGCCACTAAAATAAAAACGAGCTCCTATTATCTCAGGATACAACGTACCTCATTAAATTGTACTCCAACTTGATATTTCCCTTTTTCAATGCTTTCGTATTAGACCGCATCTTGCGTCATCAATTTCTTTTATTCTGACCATAATTGTAATTCTTAATATTGTGACTAGAATAGCTACTCCTATTTAGAGGCATGTGATATTTGTATGTGTGTACCTAAATCAATGACTCCTATCGTCTCAGTATTTGGACATAAGGCAGTTCTGAATTCTGCTTATTGAAAATTGATTCACAGAAGTTTAGTACAGTTTGCTTATGATTCTCCACTCTTTGTTGCAAAGCCTTAGAATCTATGTCTAAAGCTGTGGGTCATGAAATTAAGAGCATCTTCTTTGCTGAATACAATATTTTAATAAATGCTAAATTAAAATATGATGAACATAATTTTTAGTTGTTCATGTGCTTGTGTTGTAACCTAAAGATTTATTTATAAGGGTAAAAGTACATTACTAGCATTCAATGTTGTAAACCATTCCATACCTTTCATGTACGTTGATGAGAATTTCATGGTGCAATGCCTTGATAACATTTGAGTCCTCATGGTGTTTCTCTCCTAGTTAAACAATGTCTACCTGAAACTCAACATAATTATCTCAAATTCATGCATACAGACTATTTAAACAATATGTTGGCAAACTAAACTTTGAATTTAGCTAACAAAGGCATTGTTAAAGTACTGGACCTGGAACCAAGGTCGATGAATATGAGTCCAGGAGTGAATGTAAACTAGTCACAAAACGTTGGCAAACTAACAATCAATTATGTTCCAAGATTAGATGTGCATTGTCAACAAACTTTGCATATTAGAATTTATATTTTAGACACAATATTTTCTGCATCAGATATGTCTGACGATGAGGTTATATTGTAAAAATTATCTTTAAGTGAACAATGACATAAGACCAAATGCATGGTTGAGTAAATCACAAAGGATTAACTGGTAGACTGTCAAGTAAATAACTAATTTTTTTAAGGGAAAACATATACGTAATCTAGTACTTGCCATATGCCAACCTTTACTTTACGAATCTTTCATTTCTTCTCTAAATTAACATTTCAAAACTCAACCAAACCCAAAAACCTAATTTGCTCAGGAACCATTTAACCAATAATGTCACCTAGTCATTTTTAGATCTGGGATAGATTTAAATTCATCAACTCGAACTTAACCTATATAAACTCTTTGTCAAATTATCGAGGGGACATGGCATCCACTGGCCAATGGCCAGCAGTCAGCAACATGGCATTGTTTTCAAAAACTAACTACAATCATCTGTTTCTGCTTTAATGTAAGTGTTAGTTAACTAGAAATTTGTACATACAAACGTTCACTACAAACTATTATTGCTATTGGGATAGTCGGGATTTTCACTATCCTAAATACAAATGAAAATATATCTTGGTCAACTACTTTTGTTCAGATCAGCAATTTTGGACATTGACCCTAGCAATGGAATTAAAATTTCATGTTAGATCATTAATTATCAAATTCGAGTTTTGGGATCAGTGGCCTAGATATAATGTTTATATCGTTTGGTATCTCATATGAATTAAAATCTAACTTGAAAAATAGTATCTATTTTTTAATCATTCAATTTATGTTCTAACTACTAATGAGCAAATACCTCGAATGCTACAACTTTATGATAAAGGTGCATTGATCATTTCAAACGAATAATCAATATAAAAATAGTATTCAAATCTTTCTCGGTTGCCAAGAAATATCTAAGACAATACAACTTCTTCAGATAAAAAATATATATTTATCACCAAACTTTAAGAAAACAAGAGTAAAATACTAAAGTAAGATATTGTTACAAAACTTTATTTCCTACACACCCAAGCTCGATTAAAGAAAATATAATTAACTTATCTCCAAAACCTCATGGAAACAAGCAAAATATTACCATCATACTTTGATTTTCGATAATCTATTGGACAAAACAATTATATCTTCTTCTATCCAAAATAAGAAACCATACGCGAATTAAATAAACAATAATGACTCTTAACATCACAAGTCCAATTCTACATCTCTTTATCCAATTTTTGTATGTTGTGTATAATAATTTCATACTTATTTATTACAAGTAAATAGCATAAGGCACAAGATTACACATTTATTGTGCATGTTATAGTCCCTTTATTAATAAGCTCATCAATTTGTAGGCAATTGGTCAAACATGACATTGTGTACTAAATGAAAAAAATAAAATGAGATATTTCAGTTAAGTTTGAAATCTCGTGTTTTTACTTATCAAAGAAATATTTTTAGAATATTTACTAATATCCAAACACTATATGGTAATGCTTGTTTAGGCAAGGACACTTGAGCCGATAGATTTAATTAAAAAAAATATGGATATATAAAAAAAATACATACTTAAAACCATTTCTATCTACAGGTTCGACAGCCTTAGCTTCATGCCAAACATGCTCTTCTCTCTGGTTTCGACAATCTCAACTATAAATTCGACATGCTTAAAATTACAGGACCGACACAATTTAGCTACAGGCTCAATATGCCTAAACTACAGACCCAACATGCTCCATATCTACTAATTTGACATATCATAATTTACAGGCTCGGCATGCTTTATCTTATAGGCTAAGCGTGCTTTAATTTGCAGGTTTCATTAATTATATTCAACTATGAGTTAAACCGATAATGAGGAGCATGCGACTATGAACTATAAGTTAAAGTTGGCGTGTACTTAAAAGCAAGGAGCTTCTGTACGTGACTTATCAGCGTGCTAAAAAACCAATTGCTGTATCTGTGTTTATAACTATTTTTAGAAGCAACAATCGATATAAGAACAGGAAAAAAAGTTTATTAGTTAATCTACCAATGAATATACAGAACAAAAATCATTGCATAAACTCATTCAAATTATATTATGGATGATTCTAATAAGAATAAGCTATTTCTCTCAATCGATCTTTCCAGTATAGCTAAAATAAAATATGAATTATTATGGCAAACTCAAAAATAAAATCATCATCAACATAACAAATGCAAATTTTATTAATAGACAACAACTGATAATTAAGAAAAATGTTCAGCACTTGCATTCAAACCAAAATAACCAGTGCAAAACAATTGGAAGAACATCAAAATTCTTATAGATTGACGAGTAGATTGGGAAAAACTAACCTTTTTTTCTTCGAATAAATCTTCCTCTTGTATATCCCGGCGGCTTAAAATTTTGATTTTTTTTCACTTATTTCAGTTTGGCGACAAGAGGATCGGCTAGGGTTTCAATTGATTGTGGAGGAATACTGCATTGTGGAGGAATACAATGATTTGTAGATTCGTAGATTAGGGTACAGAAATTAAAATCCTTTAGCAAAATTAGGGTTTTGTATTACCTCGATTCGTAGATTCAAGCTCAAGGAAGCAAATGGCAAGAAATCGAAGGAATATTTGATCGACAAAGTGGAGGGGAGCAGATCTATAAAGTGGCACGATGGGAGTAGAAGCGAGATGATGGTAGAAATGTAACGGCGGAGGGAATTATGCTGAAATATAGAGAAACGTAATTATGGAGGGAAAGAGATGGAAAAAACGTGACGACCTTTTAGCAATGGGTAGGGAAAGCGGCAAAATTTGGCAGCCTTAACATAAAAAACAACTATAAACAAGGGTAAAAATAATATTGTTTGCATTTGCACTACAAACGCTACCAATAAGTGCAACTAAAGATGAGTTTTCTTGTAGTGACCGCTCAAAATCTGATGTCAAATGATTATGTTATGATAGCAGTGGCCCACTGCTGATCCAATGTTTACGCAATGAACACAAAACTTTCCAAAAGATCCTTCCACCTTTCGGATTCTAGAAAAATATCGTAGCCATTTTGTAAACAACGAACCATTGACCCCTAGTGAAGTGGTACGCTGTTGATTCAATGATTTACTCAATGGATGCACTTCCTTCTCGGAAGATCCATACACAATAGATCCCAAGATCGAAAGCGCCTCTATTGGGTAAACTAAAGAACCATCTACCCTAGAAAAAAATCGAGGAACTCTTGAGTTTAAGTCCGAACAACCATATCGGTTCGAATCCATTTCTGAATTCACCCAAGTATATTAGTGGTTTTCGGTCGAATCCATTTCTGGATTCCCCAAGTCCATCTGGGTCGAAGCATATCATACTATACTTCTTTGCGGAGGGTACTTCTCTATACCTTTTACTTTAAAATATATCATACCATATATAGCACCCTTTCAAAATCATAACTTCAAATATCATAATTATATAAATTCCATTATATATAAGATTTCATTTTCAGATCGAGTACTTTCCAAAATCAATAGTCTCGAATATATCAAATCATTTTTATATAAATTTTGTAGTATATAAGATTTATCTCTTCAGATCGAATACCTTCCAAAATCAATAATCTTCTAAATCACCATACACTTATATAAAGTCCATCTTATATAAGAATCAATTTTTTTTCCAAAATCAATTACGCTGCGTGAAATGCCATATGGGATTGAACATCTTTTCTTTATAAAAGGTTTGAATTTAGAATAGTTTTGTATATAAAATAGTTTTGTATATAAAGTAGTTTGTAATAGTTTTGTATATAAAATAGTTTGTAAGATAGTTTTGTATATAAAATAGTTTGTAATAGTTTTATATATATAATAGTTTGTAAAATAGTTTTGTATGTAAAATAGTTTGTAATAGTTTTGCATATAAAATAGTTTGTAAAATAGTTTTGTATATAAAATGGAATAAAATAGTTTTGAATAAGATAAAATAAAAGAAAATAGTTTTGTATAATGGTTTTAAATTAATAGTAGTTTTGCATAAAAATTCCAATTTAAATTACAAGGATATCCATCCCAACAACTTTCAATTTCAACGTCAAAGCATATCAATTATATTAGAACATAAAATGTATATATGTCATCACGCAAAATCACATTCGATCGCTCGCTCGATCACACAAGTTCGCTTTTGAACTAGTATTGTTCATTCGACTTCCCTAATGCGGACTTCGATAAGGTTTCTTGACTATAAACCATTATTCACCTTGCATAGCCATATACTATGATAGAGAATTTTAGAATCAAACCAAAAATCCATATCATATATTCGCCATCAAGAATCGAATAAAAAATCCTAACACGAAATGGTATAATTCACCTCGAACTTGTGTACTCAAATCCGGATCAACTTTATGCAAATAAAACAATATACGTACAACTTACGTATTTATTCTAATTTGTTTCATCACAATTACATTTTAATTTAAACTCATTATTAATCTCATTGATTAACACAAATATCACTTCATACTTTAATATTTGTTTCATTGAATTTCTCCATTTAGAATAAAACATTAATATATTCATTCTCATAACATTGCTTATATTACTCTTCATTTTAAATTACATTCATTTTCACATGTAATATTTCTCATTTAATACTACATTTATTTGTGAATCATTTCATAAAAAAATTCCTTAAGTTTATAACCAATTTATAAAAGCTTAACTTCTTTTATAAGACATTATTCGAGTTTAAAGTTATCACAATTTTAATTATAACCATTTCTTGCAACATCCATTTATTTCATAAACAATTTACAGGTCATGACCTTATTTATAATCATTGCATTTAAGTTCATATTTGTTTATCCAATTAGTTTTCACTTTTACTTTTCAAGTTATTTGTTAACTCATATTTTAGTGCCGACCTAAAACTCTACAACCTATAGCTTCACGACTTAACAGTTATTCGCGACCTAAGGAATATAACGACCTAAGGGACTTAACGACCTAAGGAACTCAACGACCTAAGAGAGTTAGCGACCTAGTGAGCTTCGCGACCTAATGGCTCTAGACTTCGCGACCTAATGGCTCCTAACTTCACGACCTAACCCCTGAAGCAGACTCTACGAGCTACCGACCTAAAGTTGTTTACGACCTAACCCCTGAAGCAGACTTAGCGACCTAAAAGCTAACGACCTAACTCCGCTGCCCAGTTTATACAAACTGACCTAATTCCCTATGCCGCTTTCCTATAAGTCGCTTGCGACCTACCAGCCCACTAGGTCGCCAACGACCTAGTACCCTCCTTAACCCGCTTACGACTTACCACTTCAGATGAATCCAAATGCAACTTCATCAGCCTGCTTCTTAAGTCGTTAATGGACTGCGACTTAGCTTAGGTCGCTCGCGACCTAAGACTTGGCAGAACTTCTGTCCAGAATTCATTTCCTATAAATACCTCCCAAACTCCAACAAGTGGAGGACTTTTGGCCGATCATTTCTTGAAGCGTCATTACTCTGCCGAATTCTCAACTCATCCAACATTTGAAGAATTCCAATCACTCAAGACATTACAACAAGCTTTGAGAGAAATCTACCGCATTCAACACGAATTCGAGGAGATCTTCGACATTGAAGCTTGAGCTAATAGTCGAAAGTGTTAAGGAATTGAAATATATCGTATTTCACAAGTGTATTGTATCATTTTGTAACCAGATTCAGTAATAAAGAGATTCAAAGTGGACGTAGGCTCGATCTCAAGCCGAACCACTATAAACTGCTGTCTTTAACTGCTTTTTCGCTATTTTACTGCTTAATTCCTGTTCCCGTCACACGGGTGGTGCTTTCACAACTCTATTACACACACCGGGTGTTAGCGTTCAATTTTTAGCGTTAACATTTTGGTGCTTTCACTGAGAATTGAACTCAGGACTGTATTCGCCATAGCTTCACGAAAGTTTGTTGAAAAAGTTTCCTTCAAGACCAGAAGTCTGTCAGACATAATGGCTCCTGGAAGAAAACGCAAGTCCATTAGATCTGAAGATGCTCGTGATAATACAGCCACTTCTCCCTCTCCAAGTCAAGCAGCTCCGAGTGTCGGAGTGACGCGAGAAGAATTAGATGTTGCTGTATCCGGGTTGTACCAGCAATTTAAGACTCAGAATACTCTAATGATGGAGAAATTGAATGCTCTGCTCGGGGCTAATCAAAGACCAGTAAACAATGAAGAAAACTATGCTGATGCTATTCATAACTCCGAAGGGAGAAATATTCCTCAAGGGGGATCAGGTGCTCCTGAGGGGGCACCCCTCCAAGCTGAAGGATCCAGGCCATCGCCAGTTTTCCGCGAACACTTGCCCGGACAAACTTCCGAGAAAATGGCCGAAATTTACTCCGCAAAGTCGTTAAACAATGAGGAATATATCTCTGGCATGATTCGGCAAATAATGAAAGAAAGCATGCAGAGAGATGAAGATGAGAGTGAATGGGGATTCGCACCGAGTAAAACTCCTTTTACTGAGAGGATTCTGAAAGCTGAGTTTCCCAGAAAATTTGTTCCCCCCACCATTCCTGCTTATAGGGGAAGAAGCGACCCAAATCAATTCTTGTATAAATATGACTGGCACATGACCGGCGCAAGGGCAACTGATGAGATTAAGTGTCGGTATTTCCCGGTATATTTGGAAGGAGTAGCACTTCTTTGGTTTACCAAGCTTCCTGTTCGATCTGTGGATCAGTTTTCCGATCTAACCCGAAAGTTCAAAGAGCAATTCAGGCTGTACGCCTCAAAGGCGAAGGACATTATGTCATTGTCTAGTATTGAGCAGAATCCTGAAGAGCCTATTAAGTCATTCCTGAATCGCTTTAATATAGCTCTTGCTGAAGTTGCTAATGCAGAACCACGAATGGTTTTGACTTATCTAATGCGAGCAATCGATAAGTCAAGCAAATTTGGGAAGTGGCTGAAAATGAAAGAACCGATTTCGCTCGAGAAATTCTATAAGAAAGCTGACGAGTTCATACGCTTGGAGAATCTTCCAGCACCAATGAAAGTGGTGGCGACAAGAGTAGAGAACAACATTGCCACTTCAGCTAAGAAAGATTCTGGAGGTCAGAAAAGGGAAAATAATGATGGGAAGAAACAAAAAGATCTAAAGAAACCTCGCTTCTTCAAGCCCTCAGATTTCACTCCATTAACTGACACTCCTGAAAACATCTTCTTTGCCACCAAGGATGCTGTGGATTATCCCAAACCTGCTGAGATAAAACCGAGAAAAGGTGCTATGCGAAATGGAAAATTCTGCCGCTTTCACAACCAACCCGGTCATGATACCAACGAATGCCGTCACTTGAAAAGCTTAATTGAAGAGTTATTAAGGGAAAACAAGCTGCAACAGTATGTAAAGAAGAGCATAAATGACCCAAACTCGTCCACTCAGGGGCAGCAGCTTCCCACTCATCCATCTAGCTCGGGTAAGGGCGCTCCCGCACATGAATCCGAAAGGCCAGTTATCAATGTGATTACAGGAGGCCCACACCCAACGGGTAGAAGCTGGGGTGAAATGGAACGATATGCCCGTGCTTTGAAATACACCCCGGCAGAAGAGGATGTCTTTGCTATAGAAGACGCTGCACCCCTAAAGCAGCAGAAAATTTCTAATGATGATATTATGTTCAAGGCTAGGGATTCTATGGGTATTGAAGCTCCAACCATAGATCCTCTGGTCATTTCTGCTGGGATTGGGCCAGCTATTGTTAGACGAGTGCTCATTGATTGCGGTGCTTCCTGCAACATACTCTTCAAGAAAACATTTGATCAAATGAAGATTCCGATGAATGATGTTCAGGCTTCATCACAAAAGATTGTTGGGTTCACTGGGGAACCGCAACAACCAATCGGAACCGTCGACTTGTTTGTTGAACTTGGAGAGGGGCAGAAAAGGGTAGTTCAGAAACAAACTTTTGTAATTGTGGATGGATTTTCTGCCTATAATGTCTTCCTAGGCCGTCCAACCTTGGCAGCATTCAGAGCCATTCTGGCCCCGTGGTGCTTGACTATGAAATTCCCTACAGATAATGGTGTTGGTGTCATTAAGGGAGATCAGAATGCTGGGCGGGAATGCTACCTGATAGAACTTCGAGAGGCCAGGAAGAGAGAAATGGGAAAAGATGCGGCAGCTCCCCTCCGCATCAAAAGCCCAACCTTGTAGCAAATACAGGGCGGTCCCTGCACTGGCGAGCATAGTGGTGTGAGGAGTGAAATGGACCCCAGAAAAGCCAGTGCAGAGGAAAATCGAGTGGTGCCGATGGAAGTAACGGTACCAATACCTATTGATCTTAAGGACCCGAACAAAGTGTTAAATGTGGGTTCGCAACTTAGTATGGCAGTCCAAAATATGCTAATATCATTTTTGAAAGCAAATCTGGACGTATTCGCTTGGAGTCACGCTGATATGTGTGGAATATCTCCAGAGATTGCTGTACATACTCTGAATATTGATCCAACGTACACACTTGTGAAACAGAAGAGAAGAACCCAAGGTCCAGAAAGGTCAGCAGCGCTAAAGGAAGAGGTAGACCGACTCATGGAAAATCATTTCATCAGGGAGTCCATATATCCAAACTGGGTTTCAAATCTTGTGTTGGTTAAAAAGGCAAATGGAAAATGGAGAGTGTGCATTGATTTCTCAGATTTAAACAAAGCATGTCCTAAAGACTGCTTCCCATTACCAAGGATTGATCAGCTGGTAGATGGAACAGCCGGGCACGAATTGTTATCTTTTATGGATGCCTACTCCGGGTATAACCAGATAATGATGCATGAGTCGGACCAGGAGGATACGAGCTTCGTCACAGATGTTGGTCTTTACTACTACAAAGTAATGCCCTTTGGATTGAAGAATGCAGGGGCAACATATCAAAGGCTTGTTAACGCAATGTTCAAATCGCAACTTGGGAAGACAATGGAGGTTTATGTCGATGATATGTTAGTAAAATCGAAGAAAGCAGTTGACCATATGGACCACTTAGCAGAGATGTTCGAAATCCTCCGAAAATACGGAATGAAGCTCAACCCTTTGAAATGTTCATTCGGAGTAGAGTCCGGGAAATTCTTGGGCTTTATTGTAAGCGCTAGGGGCATTGAAGCCAATCCTGCTCAAATTACTGCTCTACGAGAAGTCAAAGCCCCTAGAACAAAGAAGGAACTGCAGAGTCTAAATGGAAAAGTTGCTGCCTTAAGTCGATTCATTTCCAAAGCTACTGATAAATGCATCCCCTTCTTTGACGCTTTAAAAAAAGGAAAGAAAAACTTCGAATGGACACCCGAATGCCAGAAAGCTTTCGATGAGTTAATCCATCATATGGAAGAGCCTCCAATACTTTCCAAGCCCAGCAATGGCGAAGACCTTTTCATATACTTGGCAGTTTCATCACATGCCCTCAGTGCAGCACTGGTACGAGAGGATGCAAAAGTTCAACGTCCAGTCTACTATATCAGCAAAAGACTCACTGGGGCAGAAATGAATAATTCAAAGTTAGAAAAGCTCACCTATTGTTTACTGATTGCTTCCAGAAAGCTGAGACCGTATTTTCAAGCTCACCCTATCAAAGTTCTCACCGACCAGCCCCTAAAGCAAGTCCTATTTCGCCCTGAAACTTCGGGCCGTCTTTTAAAGTGGAATATTGAACTCAGCCAGTATGATATCACTTATCATCCCCGAAGAGCGATCAATGGGCAAGCCTTAGCGGATTTCATCGCAGAGTATACAGATAAGGGTGACAAAGAGGAAGATATTACAATTGACATCCCAACCAAATGGAAGTTATATGTTGATGGCTCAAGAAATGATTACTGCTCCGGGGCTGGGGTTGTGCTTGAAACCCCCGAAGGACGATCATTGTGTTACGCATTAAGACTGGAATTCCCTTCTACAAACAATGAAGCAGAATATGAAGCTCTAATTGCTGGATTAAAGATTGCAAAGGATCAATTGAACATCAAAGCATTGCAAATCTTCAGTGATTCTCAGCTTATTGTGTGTCAAGTCAAGAAGGAATTTCAAGCTAAAGGAGGAAATCTGCCCGCTTATTTGATAAAGGCTTCTGAACTTCTCAATGATTTCGATCATTATTCGATAAGCCACATACCTCGAGAGGAAAATATGAAGGCAGATTCTCTAGTAAGTATTCAAGCTCCGGAGAAGCTCAGTTGTTGGGATTAGTTCCTGTGGAGGTTTTGTCAGCTCCAAGCACAGATGAAATGGATATCGACTGGATCATGGCTGTATCTCAAGAACAAGAGTCATGGATGACCCCAATCAAAGAATATCTGCTCAACGGCTCCCTGCCAGAAAATTCTAAAGAACGCCAAAAGCTGTTAAGAAAAGCATCAAGATATGTAATTCAAGACGGCCAGTTATATAGGCGGGGATTCTCAATGCCATTACTCCGATGTGTAACCAAGGAAGAAGCTAGGACAATCTTAGCAGAGGTACACGGAGGAGAATGTAGGGATCATTCAGGCGGTCAAACACTTGCCAAGAAAGTTCTTCGGTATGGGTATTTCTGGCCTGATATTAATCAAGATGCTGCTATCTACTCCAGAAAATGTGACAAATGCCAGAGATATGCAAAAATCCCAAGAGCACCTTCAACTGAACTAACACAGATGGTCAGTCCATGGCCGTTCGCTATTTGGGGGATAGATTTAATCGGACCTTTACCAATAGCCAAGTCGGGAATCAAATATGCTATTGTTGCTGTTGATTATTTCACCAAATGGGCTGAAGCTGAACCTTTGGCCACTATTACTTCTAAAAAGATGATAAATTTTGTAACGAAAAATATCATTTGCAGATATGGTGTGCCACAGAAGATAATCACAGACAACGGTACTCAATTTGAAAGCGAAGAGTTCCAGGACTTCTGCAAGCAATTCAAAATCCGAAAAAGTTTCTCAGGAGTGGCTCATCCGCAGGCAAACAGGCAAGTGGAAGCAGTGAACAAAATTATCAAGTCAACCATCAAAAAGCAGCTTGAAAAAGAAAAAGGTGGATGGGTTGATAAGCTACCACTAGCACTATGGGCATACAGAACAACTCATAAAACTGCAACTGGGCACACTCCATTCTCATTGGCATACGGATCAGAAGCAATGATTCTGGTAGAACTAGAAGTCCCCTCTCACAGGAGAGTTCATTTCAACCAAGCCGAAAATGAAAAATTGCAACTCGAAGCACTCGACTTTCTTGATGAAAGAATGGAAGAAGCTAGACTCAGAGTTGCGGCTCATCAGCAAAGAATTGCAGGGCACTTCAACTCTAAAGTTCGTCAACGAAGTTTTGAAGTCGGGGACTTAGTCTTGAAAAGGATCATGACAGCGGTCGGAGTATTTGGACCAAATTGGGAAGGGCCATATGTCATAGGCAATAAACTTCTTGATGGCACATTCAAACTCACGACTGTCGAAGGAGATCCAATTCCAAGAGCATGGAACATCAATCATTTGCGCCCATACTTTACTTAAAAAGCTTTGCTTGAAATTGTAAAATGATTATGGATGTATCTTGTATTGTAAACCATTGTAAAATCAGTAATGATGAATGAAAGAGCTATAAAGTGGACGTAGGCCCAGTTCTTGGCCGAACCACTATAAATCTTGTGTTCTTTAATATTTTAAATTGCCTGTTTTATTTCGATGTAAAAATACTCTAAACGTATTGCTAAAATATCGATTTACTATTGCAGGTCATTAAAACAAAGCTTACCCATCACAATGCCAAGTGAACCCCGTAAATCACTCAATAAACAAATTTCCAGCCATATAAAATTCCGAATTCAAATCCAACATAAGATGAACTTTACATCAAAAGTTGATGATTTCACCAAGGGGACACTTTTCCAAGGAAAAAGAACTAGACGCTTGTTAACTAATTACGATCGTTTGTATAAACAGACATCCAATTGAATAACTTGCGCCTGTCCTATGAAATCAATCAACAGTAAAGTACACTTCATTGGATAAAGCAAACTGCTTGCAAAGGAAAGGAACGTAGGCTCGGAAACAATAACAGGGGATCATCAATGAGCAAACAACAAAGACACATGGGCTAGCTGATCAATAAAAGACATCCACGGAGGCACAAGCTCTCTTCGGAGGCACGCCAATAAATGGAAATGCTCTTCTCAACAAAAAGGTTGATGGAACCACTGAGGCAAGGCCTTTGTTAACTAATTGCGATCGTTTGTGCGAATGAACATCCAATTAAATAACTTGCGTCTGCCCTGTGAATCCATTTAACTATGAGAAAGTAACTTCCAGGCAATCAAATAAAGACCTCTTCGGAGGCACAAGACCTCTTCGGAGGCACAAGACCTCTTCGGAGGCATAAGATCTCTCCCGAGGCACCGCAAGCCCTCTCACGAGGCACAAGCCTTCCCCAAAGGCACATACTGCCCTCTTCGGAGGCAGAAGACCTTCCCCAAGGCACACAAGACCTCTCCGGAGGCACAAGACCTCTTTGGAGGCAGAAGACCTCTTCGGAGGCGCAAGACTTCTCCGGAAGCACAAACAAAAGACTTCTCCGGAAGCACAAGACCTCTACGGGGGCACAACACTACTTCACAAAGCATAATGCTACTTTTCGGAGTCCAAATGCTACTCCTCAGAAATAACGAAAAGCCCTCCTCAGAGGCACACTTCAATTCTCAAGGAAGATTTACTTGTTCATCTTGAGAAATTCTTCCCCAGAAATTGAAGTGCTAAGTAAAATCCTCTTTAGAGGCCCGCTCTACTGCGTAGGAGATTTCACTTCTCAAAAATATGAAGTGATCATCTCCGAAGGTTGAAGCACAAAAACCTCTCCAAAAATGAGACACGCTCTATTTAAGTAGAATAATTGTTTCCTCAAAGACGGAATAATTATTCTCTAAAAATAAGAGTACAAGTCTCGCCAAAGAAGAAAGATATTGCAATGCACTTGTGGTATAGGGGCAATATAATACAATAAAACTACAACAATGAAAGTAGTATCCAAGCAACATACCGCAAGCACATCACAATATCACGTGGAAAAGATGTGGAATAAATGCATTCTCAAACACAGACAAAAAGTCTGTACAAATAGAAAGAATCGCTTATTCTACACTAAAATGAGAAATAAATGCATTCTTACATATACAAGAATTCGTACAAGTAAAAGAATTATTTTATTCAATATTGTGAAAATTCTTTACATGTGCAGATCTCAAAAAAGCAGGGACCGGTACCCGCACAATCTCCGGTCGATACAAGCAAAAAGCAAAATAAGAAAAGAAGAGCCCAACTTATCACTCTTTCTTCTTGCCGCCCTTAGTACCATAGCCCGGTTTAATGATTAATTTCGGAACCCGGCGTGGACGGGTCGAAGAAGGAGGAGGAGAAGGTGTAACCGGATCTTCCTCTGCTTTATCTTCTCCAGCGGAAATACTTTTCTTCTTCTTCTTCATGATGCGCTTCCCCTTCCTCTTTGAAGAAGATTCGCTTCCCAGAGTAGCGAGCAGTGTAGAAAGCTTTGTGTCATCATCAAGAGACTGCTCCGGGGTGTTCTCGGTATCATCAAGTTCCTCCGCCTTCTGCTCTTGCGAAGCAGACGGATCATCCAGGCCTTGAAGAGCTTCAATTTTTTCTGCCTGTGATCCCGGTTGAGAAGCAGAAGGAGGAGTAACTTGAGTAGAGGGAGGAATGGCAACTTAAGGAGTAAAAGTTTGTGCAGTATTCGATGCTTCCGCTATAGAGGAAAGAAGTTAAAGTCAGTATTCTTCGGAAAAAGTAAAGATGTTGGTTCAGTGACACTTAAGTAACAATTGAGAAATTCGTCAAACTCGGTTGAAGCAAATAAATAGTCTGCTAGACTTGGATCAACATCGAAGTTACCTGGAGAAGTTGGTTTGATCACATTGATTTCAAATTGATCGGCTTCAATGTCGTCTTGAGTCTTCTCCTCGTCCTGAGCAGTGGAAGGCTCAGTAGCTGTGGTTTTAAGTTCGGCATTTGCAGGAGGTGGAGAATGGGAACTAGAGCCAATGTTTTCGGGATCGACCGAAGCCGGAGGATGAGCAAAGTCAGTCACAGTCACTTTTTCTAAACATTCTCCTCCCGTTGCTTCGGCTCGCTCCCTAGCAAGCTGCTCTTTTCCCCTGGCAAGGGCGGCGCGCGCCTCATCATCCAGATAAGTCGCTTCAAGATCCGCCTCAGAATATCCAGCACCTCCAAACATGTCCATTATTGCTTCCCACACTTCGGCTAAAGTAGTCTCATATGTTGGTCCCAAAAAGGAGAGACTACCACGCCCCAGGACGCTGTGCAGATAAAAATCAAACAAAGTGGAACTAATTTTGGCCTTCGTTGCCTCATCTGACAGCTCAGCTGCCTCTTTTCCGGCAATGGGCTCATCGCGCTCTTTTTCAGTTTTTGACAGCTGAGTTCGTAACCGCATAATTTCCAAATCCTGGGAACTCGCCTTCTCTCGTAGCTGGGTGATGTCGGCGCGATAGATTTCTGTCATCTTCTTTTCGGCTTCAAGTTGGGCCTCAGCATTTCGTTGTGCAGCATGAGCATCGCGAACTTGCTTTTGAAGTAATTCTTCCTTTTGAGTAAAGGAAGTAGAAGAAGTAGCAATCTCGTCTTTGAGTTTTCTAACTTCAGTCTCAAGCCTCTCGTTGTCTTCAGCAATACTCGACATTTCCGCGTCATGCTGCTTGCAAATTTTGTCTCATTCCGTCTTGTCATTTTCCATGGTCAGCATGGCTTCAAGATTTGCACGATTGACTCTTTGCAGCTCATCGACAAGCTTTTGCCATCCGGACACCCTTTCAATATTAAGTTTGATGGCATCAAGGCTACGCAGCATATCCGATTTATCGATCGGAACCAAATCAAGGTCAAAACGCACCCCTTTTAAGCACCAATTCGGAAATCGGCTTTGAAGAATAGGAGGGGCATCTTTGACCTGATACTGAGGTCTGCTGATGATCGCCTGGATGTCAGATTTCTTTAAAGCAGGAGAGCCGGATGGAATATTAGGAGAGATGAGAGCATCGGTCTTTTCTGAAATTGCAGATGTGTCCTTTTCGCTAAGTCTGGTCTGCTTGCTAGAATCATCAGCAATGTGACTCTTCCCCTTGTCATCGTAAGATTTCCTTTTATGAGAATCGTCACTTCTGCGGGAAGAGTCGTATCGCTCATCCCTACTCCCATAGTGCTATTCATCTTCTCTTTTGCGGCGCTCTTCATAATCCCGTCTCTCACGAGCTTTTCTAGAGGCCCTTTCTTCATCGGTCTCCTGACGGGAAGGAAGATAGCGCCTAAAGTCATAAGAATCGCGGCCTCCGTGACACTAGAATTTGTCGTAATACGATCCGCTCCGCCCCATCGAAGAATCTGAAAAAGAAAAAAGAGACAAGTCTTAATATCTTCGAAGAAAAGGAATTTAGGTGCATATAAGTGCCGAAAAATCCTAAGTGTATGTGATGTGCAAACTACGCGCGTCAGACTACAAACCACTCTGTGGTGTAGGAATGGCAATGGCTTGTGTTGAAGGTGTTGTAATTTGTTTCAAAGAAGAAGTCGCTTCAACAATGGGAGAGATCGCTTTTGACATATCATCTTTAAAAAGTTCCTGAGAAGTTATCATTATATCGCTCAAATCATCAAAAGTATCATCGCCGTGATGCCCAACAGAACTCTCCTTTTCGACTTCCACATCAGCCGTCTTTTCAGAAATGTGAGGATTTTCCTCCTCTTCAATAACTGGAGAAAGTGTTGACTTGCTGGACGACCCCGCAACATTAATGGAAGCGGAACACTTCACCAATGAAGTCTCACTGGTGGGTTCTTTCAGTAAAGGTTCGTCGGCAAGGGCTGGGGCATCTGACGTTTTTGCCGGAGAATCAGGAACTACTTGAGGCTGGATGGAACGGGAAGAATGTAGAAGTTCAAACTGGTGCAAAAGTTCATCTTTTAACAAGAATTTAGCGCTCCTCTCTTCCGTAGCCACATCATTTAAAGTTTCAAAAATCGACTTGAGGCTGGGATTCCTAAGCGGGGGAGGAAGTGCTGAAAAAAGAAAAGGATGAGGATAAGCATTTGATAAATTCGGGTTCCGACAAGCTCATGAGATGAATAGAAAAAGGTAATCTTACTCCCGACTCTCCAGACAGAGTAGAATCCCGGAGGACATCGAACAAAGAAGAATTGGCTTAGGAACCCGTGAGCACTCTCGGGTAAATCCAAAATCAGCTTCCGGTTTCTGGCGCCTCTTACAAGCACGATTGAAGGATGATCTTTGATCTTGGCAAAGGTGCATAAATAGCAAATTTCATCGAAGCTCGGGAGATGGTCGAGCGTCCTCCTAAACAGAACACACAACCCCATCAGAACGGCATAACCGTTGGGGTGTAGCTGGAAAGGCGAGATGGATAATCGAAGAAAGAGTTCCCGGAGAAATTCGTTGAAAGGTGGAATGGCTCCCCTTAAGCACATCTGACGATTCACCGCGACAAAACCAAGAGGTGGCCTGTCAGCGGTGTCGTTTGCTCCAGGAAATATAGCATCTGATTCGGCAATACCGAACTGAATACACAGTTGTCTGAAAACTTTGTGGCTTAGTGTAGTCAGAGTTCTTTCCGGAGGATCGATCAGTGGATTAGCAATCGGTAAAGCTTCCCCGGCTGGTCCTGAATCTTCTTGTTGAGATGTCATTCTACACAATCAACTGGATATTCAAATTTGAAGGTGCACGTTTCCTAAAAAAGTGTGGAGTGTTGTGCAAAACTAAAACGATAACAAGCAAGTATAACAGAAATTGAAATGGTTGACATTTGTCGACTATAAAGTTTCGAGACTTGTCATTTTAAGTTCAAATACAATGTTGTGTTAATGCAAACAAATCAGCGTAGGCTGATTATTTCATCTTTGCTTTAATACTTCTTTTGAATTTATCGTTTCACAACATTTCATTCACAAAATTCATGTAAGTTAATTGTTCTTTGTCAACTAATCTGTCATGCGATGTGGGCAGTCAATGGCAGTATATTTGTCCCGTTTTCTCTGCAAATGTTGTATTTAAACAGGTTATTAGCATTAAAGTCAAGACAATCTGAAAAGAAATACAACACAGTTCAAATTTGAAAGTTCAGTCAACTTCTGGTCAAATTTCTCCAAGTCCTAAGTCGTTCAGCGACCTATCATAGGTCGAGGCTTTTTTAGGTCGTACTGTGCGAATCAAGACGTTCAAGGCAGTGCAGGTTTGGTTCAAGTCCTAGGTCGTTCAGCGACCTATCATAGGTCGAAACATCTTTAAGGCAGTACAGGTGTGGTTCAAGTCCTAGGTCGCACACGACTCATCATAGGTCGGAAGCTCTTTAGGTCGCAAAAAAGGGTTGTTCGGTTTCGTTTAAGTCGCAGATGTTCTTAGATCGCAAGGCTTAGGTCGCCAAGAATCCCAGAACGACTTAGCTTTTAGGTCGTCCAAATCAGTAGGTCGCTGACTTCCTCTCCACGCAACACCTTACTGAATCCGATAACCCAATACCGCCATTACAAAAGAATTCGTCATCCTCTTCGTTCCATCTCCACATGCCACCAAATCGACCAACAAATCGATTGCGAATCCCACCGATCCATTGTGAAAATTTCCATGCGATCATGAATCACCACAACATATCAAACAACAATCAAAAATCGATCGAAACCACCATTCAAAAAATGAAGCATGGCGCGTGAAATTAAACTTAGGTCGGAAAACGTGGATTCACGATCGAACGGCGATTATGGAGGAGTAAAGATTGATCCACTTACGTAATATGTTGATAGGAATGAATCGATGTTTGGCTGGGTTGAATTCGCCTTCGAAAAATTGAAAAAATTCGTCAAGGGCAATGGAATTTCAGAGCAGTAAGATGGGGAGGAAGGAGCGACCTAACTTATTTATATGGGACTAAGGGAGGAAGGCGAGTAGGCGTACGATTTATCACGAGTTTTAGGTCGTTCACGACCTAAGAAGGTTAAGTCGAAGCACACGACCTATGGCATAGGCCTGCACTTCGAGGGGCAAATGTTAACTCATATTTTAGTGCCGACCTAAAACTCTGCAACCTATAGCTTCACGACTTAACAGCTATTCGCGACCTAAGGAATATAACGACCTAAGGGACTTAACGACCTAAGGAACTCAACGACCTAAGAGAGTTAGCGACCTAGTGAGCTTCGCGACCTAATGGCTCTAGACTTCGCGACCTAATGGCTCCAGACTTCACGACCTAACCCCTGAAGCAGACTCTACGAGCTACCGACCTAAAGTTGTTTACGACCTAACCCCTGAAGCAGACTTAGCGACCTAAAAGCTAACGACCTAACTCCGCTGCCCAGTTTATACAAACTGACCTAATTCCCTATGCCGCTTTCCTATAAGTCGCTTGCGACCTACCAGCCCACTAGGTCGCCAACGACCTAGTACCCTCCTTAACCCGCTTACGACTTACCACTTCAGATGAATCCAAATGCAACTTCATCAGCCTGCTTCTTAAGTCGTTAATGGACTGCGACTTAGCTTAGGTCGCTCGCGACCTATGACCTAACTTAGGTCGTACGCGACCTAAGACTTGGCAGAACTTCTGTCCAGAATTCAATTCCTATAAATACCTCCCAAACTCCAACAAGTGGAGGACTTTTGGCCGATCATTTCTTGAAGCGTCATTACTTTGCCGAATTCTCAACTCATCCAACATTTGAAGAATTCCAATCACTCAAGACATTACAACAAGCTTTGAGAGAAATCTACCGCATTCAACACGAATTCGAAGAGATCTTCGACATTGAAGCTTGAGCTAATAGTCGAAAGTGTTAAGGAATTGAAATATATCGTATTTCACAAGTGTATTGTATCATTTTGTAACCAGATTCAGTAATAAAGAGATTCAAAGTGGACGTAGACTCGATCTCAAGCCGAACCACTATAAACTGCTGTCTTTTACTGCTTTTTCGCTATTTTACTGCTTAATTCCTGTTCCCGTCACACGGGTGGTGCTTTCACAACTCTATTACACACACCGGGTGTTAGCGTTCAATTTTTAGCGTTAACATTATTTATGACACATTTTTAGAAATTGTTAACTAAGTTCATAACCATTTTTGTAACAATTTAATCTCATTTGCAGCATTTCTTTAATCACAATTTCAATTTAAACATTCCAAGGCTTAAAGTTCACACTTGTATATTATTACATTACATGCCAAGAATGTATACAACAATTCTATTCATTTACTAAATATAGATATAACAAATTAAAACTTGTTTCACCTCCTTTCCAATTAAGGTTATCAAATTCAACTGCATAATTCAACACAATTACTAAGTTTCAACTCATATATTAATTCAGAAGTTTTCGACTATCCAAAATATCCAGATATTCTTTTTATTTCAATAGTTGAAACTACCAATCAACAAAACAACAAGATTCACAACAAAACATTTCAATTTCATTAACAAATATCCTAATTATTCGCTTTTGAATAATACTACTATTATTTAAGAAATATTAGGAAACCAATTTCTAAGACATCGGAGTTTAGTTCTAAATTTTCAGTTTAAATTCTCTTTACTAAGACTAAACTTAAAAATCATGTTCATACAATCATTCACTTTATTCTCTTTAATACACTGTTATTAAACTAGTGTTAAGTTCATAAATTCAAATCAATAATAATAGCAAATGCTTATAAACTGACTAAATACAACTAATCGACAATAAATGATAATAATTAAATATTATCATTTCCTAAAACAAACACATTACAAATAACTATATTAATTATAAGAAAATTATTCCTTTATATATTACATATAATATTAGGAAAAATTATTTCATTTCAAAATTATATAAAACATTTTATAACACTAACAAATACACTCTCTCATATACACTCAAACAACTCATTCTAGGGTATTACTACCCTATCTCTAATGAGTCAAACCCCACAAAACTAAGGTTATCCCTAAACCTCGCTCTGATACCAATGTAACGACCCACCTTTTTGAACGGTTCAAATTGACAATAAACCACATATGTCAGACTCAGACCATTTAAAGGGAGGATTGTTATGGGGTGAATAAGAAAATAATAAAAAGAAGAAGGAAAACAAAACATAGAATCTCACAGCGGAATGACAATATATAATAATCAAATAAATAGTTCATGAAGCAGTTTTACAAATAACATTTGATTACAATTTTACAATTCAAATCAGAGTTATACATACGGTAGGAATAAACAAATAATGCAGTAGAACAACATGATGCAGTGGAATAAATATATAAAATAAGTATAAATAGTAATAATATACTGAATCTTCACCTTCGTCCTCCAGAAAATAATCTTCAATACACTGAAAAGCTCAGACTGACCCAAGCGTAACGAAAAACAAAACACTCGAGTCGGAACTAAAAAGTCTTATGTAAGTCAAATTAATCTAAAATAAAATATGAGTGCAATGGCTTCAGAGATGTTATGGGATTTTCCATCTCCTATCAAGTGTACAACGTGAACATAATTATTTAACAGATTTTAATAATTCGAAATACTAATTTTAACCACTTTAATTAAAATAATTCGAAGTTTAACTTAAATCTTTCAAATAATTCAATTCCAATACATGATCCAAATTCAAGAAATTATATGGGTATATCATTTCAACCAGTATCCCAATCAAATTTTCCAAATCAATAAAAATCGCTCGGGTTTATCATTTCAACCCATAACGACTTTCCCTAATCTATAAGATCGTTCGGGTATGTATCATTTCTACCCATTGCGATAACAGAGATATAGACATAAATAAACATCCAATCATCCAAAATGTCAACTAATAACATCCATCACAATTCAACATCCAAATCAGCCAATAAATCACAACAATTAATTGGTTCATTATCAGATGTTTAACTAACAATTTATATTCAATATTAATTAAATGGAAATTCAATTTAATATAAACTCAAATTTAACTTAAATGATGTTAACTCCTCTTTTTGGGAGCGACCTAAAACTTTGCGACCTAACACTCAACGACCTAGCGACCTAACTTCTCCAACGACCTAGCGACTGAAATCCTCAAGCGACCTAGTGATCCAAAGGTACCAGCGACCTAGCGACCTATAGCTCTAGCGACCTAACATCACAGAGAATCTTAGCGACCGAACTCCTGAAAGAGGCTAACGACCTAAAGGCTAAAGCGACCTAACATTACAAAGCAGCCCAGCGACCTAAAGATGGAACAGTTCAATGACCTAAAAGGCTTCAGCAACTACTCCTTAGGTCGCTCACGACCTACAACATACCACTTCATTCAAGCAGATCAAGTGCACCCTGTTAAGCCGCAAACCTTGCCCCTTAGGTAGCTCGCGACCTACGACCTATTTTAAACCGTTCGCGACCTATGACTTGTCAACTTCCATCAAATGATTCAGTGTAAACCACTAAGTCGTAGCCCGTGCTCCTTAGGTCGCTGGTGACCTACGACCTATCTTAGGTCGTCCACGACCTAACACCTGTCCAGAAATCTCCCTATAAATACTACACCTACTCCAACTTGAAGGGGACTTTTGGCTCATTTCTGAAAGACTGATACTCTGCTGTTTTCTCAACTCAACCAACACTTCAAGCACTCCAAACACCGAAGACGCTTCAACTAACTTCAAGAGGAGATCGAATACATTCAACATGAATTCAAGAGAGTCTTCTACATCGAAGTTCTAGTTACTCGTCTAAAGTGTTGTAATCAAAGTGTATTGTAAAGAGTTGTAACCGAATCATCAATAAAGAAGATAAAGTGGACGTAGGCTTAATTTTGAGCCGAACCACTATAAAATTGTTGTCTCTTTACTTTTCTGCTATTTTCTGCTTATATTTTGTTCCCGTACCAACGGGTGGTGCTTTCACTTTTTCTTTACACACACCAGGGTGTTAGCGTTCAATTTTCAGCGTTAACATTTTGGTGCTTTCACTGAGAATTGAACTCAGGAATATTGTCACCATTGCTTCGCAAAAGATTGTTGAAAGAATCTCTCTAAAAACCAAAAGTTTATCTGAAATCATGGCTCCCGGAAGAAAGAGTAGATCTACCAGATCCGGAAATGCTCATGAGGGGACCTTCGCTTCCCCAACAGCAAACTAGGCAACTCCCACCGTTGGAGTTACAAGGGCTGAATTAGACGATGTAGTATCTGGATTATACCAACAAATTGAAGCTCAAAACGCTTTGATGATGGACAGATTAAACACTCTACTTGGGGCAAATCGACAACCAGAAAACAATGAAACAGCCTTCGCTGAAGATGCTCATAATTCCCAAGAGAAAGATATTCCTCAAAGAGCAGCTGGCACCGCCGAAGCGCCACCTTTCCAAGCTGAAGGTTCAAGGCCGCAGCCAACTTCCGGAGGAATCGCTGACGTCTGCCCGGCGATGCCTCTGAACAATGAGGAGTACCTATCAGAGATGGTTTGTCGAATCATGAAAGAGAGCATGCAGAGGGAAGAAAATGATAACCACTGGGGATTTGCTCCAAGCAAGACTCCGTTTACTGAAAGGATCCTGAAAGCAGAATTTCCAAGAAAATTTGTACCTCCTACTATCCCGGCCTATAGGGGGACGAGTGACCCTAATCATTTCCTATACAAGTATGACTGGCATATGATTGGTGCAAGAGCATCAGATGAGATTAAATGCCGATACTTTCTAGTGTACTTGGAAGGAGTGGCTCTACTTTGGTTCACAAAGCTACCAGTTCGGTCCGTAGATCAATTCTCCGACTTAACTCGAAAGTTTAAGGATCAGTTCAGGTTGTATGCTTCAAAAGCTAAGGATATAATGTCACTGTCCAGTCTTAAACAAGCTCTCGGAGAACCTATCAGATCTTTCTTGAACCGTTTCAATATAGCCCTGGCCGAAGTGGATAATGCAGAACCCCGGATGATCCTGACTTACCTGATGTGAGCCATCAACAAATCAAGTGAATTCGGAAGATGGTTAAAAATGAAGGAACCAAATTCACTTGAGAAGTTTTATAAAAAGGCCGACGAATTCATGCGCTTAGAAAGCCTTTCTACGCCAGCGAAAGCAGTTGTTGCCGAAGTCAAGAATAACGATGTTGCTTCTAACAAAAGAGAATTTGGAAACCACAAAAGGGAAAACGACGGAGAAAAGAAGCAGGGGAATGAGAAGAAACCTCGCCGCTTTAATCCTTCAGATTTTACTCCCTTAACTGATACACCGAAAAATATCTTCTTCGCAATGAAAGATGTTGTCGAGTATCCCAAACCACATGAGATGGGGAGAGGTGCAATGCATAATGGGAGATTCTGTCGATTTCACAATCAACCTGGCCATGACACTAACCAATGTCGCCAATTAAAGAATGTGATTGAAGAGTTGCTGAAACAGAATAAACTCCAACAATATGTGAAGAAAAACAGAGTCGACCCAACCTCATCCACTAAGGAGCAACAACTTCCTACTCATCAATCCGGCTCAGATAACAAGGCTGCAGCGCAGGAATCTGAGAGGCTGGTCATTAATGTTGTCACAGGGGGTCCTCACAGGCATACAAAACTGCGTCTGACCACACTCCATCCTGTCTGGCATATGGATCCAAAGCTATGAATCCAGTGGAAATGGAAATTCAATCCCGAGATTCTGGAATAGCAATGACTGCATCCATATTTTACTTAAAAAGCATTGCTTAAATTTGTAAAATGATGTTGGATGTATAACTCTTGTATTGTAAACCACTGAGAAATCAGTGCGAATCAATAATAAAGAACTATAAGTCTTGTGCCTTCTAATACTATAAGATGCCTGTCTCATTTCGATATGCAAATATATTAAAAATATTGCTAAAATGTCGATTTAATATTGCAGGCTATCAAAGCAAATCTTACCTATTCAACACATCACGAAGCCAAGTGATTCCTACAAATCACTCAACAAACAAATGCCAAGCTAAAATTCAACTCCTACAAAAGAATTTCTATTCACAAACAGTTAGGAGTCCACCAAAGTGGGCACCTTCTTGACAAGAAAGTTCCAGACCCTTGCTAACCAATCGCGATCGTTTGTGCAAACGAACATCCGGTAAAGTAGCTTGTGTCTGCCCCGTGGATTCACTCAACGATAAAAGTACAATTCTCTGGCAAAGAGCAAACAACTTGCAAAAGAATGGCACATGTATTTGAAGCGATAACGAGGAATCACTAAGCAGCAGATGGTGGAAGGACACAAGCAACAACGCTACTCTTCGGAGTCCAAATGCTACTCCTCAGAGTCCTCTTGCTACTCGTCGGAGCCCAAATTCTACTCTTCAGAGTCTACGTGCTACTCTTCAGAGTCCATGCTACTCCTCAGAGTCCCCGTGCTACTCTTCGGAGTCCATGCTACTCCTCAGAGTCCTCGTGCTACTCTTCGGAGTCCAAATTCTACTCTTCAGAGTCCACGTGCTAATCTTCGGAGTCCATGCTACTCCTTAGAGTCCTCGTGCTACTCTTCGGAGTCCAAATTCTACTCTTCAGAGTCCACGTGCTACTCTTCGGAGTCCATGCTACTCCTCAGAGTCCTCGTGCTACTCTTCGGAGTCCAAATTCTACTCTTCAGAGTCCATGTGCTACTCTTCGGAGTCCATGCTACTCCTCAGAGTCCTCGTGCTACTCTTCGGAGTCCAAATTCTACTCTTCAGAGTCCACGTGCTACTCTTCGGAGTCCATGCTACTCCTCAGAGTCCTCGTGCTACTCTTCGGAGTCCAAATTCTACTCTTCAGAGTCCACGTGCTACTCTTCGGAGTCCATGCTACTCCTTAGAGTCCTCGTGCTACTCTTCGGAGTCCAAATTCTACTCTTCAGAGTCCACGTGCTACTCTTCGGAGTCCATGCTACTCCTCAGAGTCCTCGTGCTACTCTTCGGAGTCCAAATTCTACTCTTCAGAGTCCACGTGCTACTCTTCGGAGTCCATGCTACTCCTCAAAGTCCTCGTGCTACTCTTCGGAGTCCAAATTCTACTCTTCAGAGTCCACGTGCTACTCTTCGGAGTCCATGCTACTCCTCAGAGTCCTCGTGCTACTCTTCGGAGTCCAAATTCTACTCTTCAGAGTCCACGTGCTACTCTTCGGAGTCCATGCTACTCCTTAGAGTCCTCGTGCTACTCTTCGGAGTCCAAATTCCACTCTTCAGAGTCCACGTGCTACTCTTTGGAGTCATAATGCTGCTCCTCAGAGTCCTCGTGCTACTCTTCGGAGTCCAAATTCTACTCTTCGGAGTCCAAAAGACCTCTCCGGAGGCACACAGACAAAGACCTCTTTGGAGGCAAAAGCCCTCTTCGGAGGCAGAACTCTTCGGAGGCAAAAGCCCTTTCCAAAGGCATATCAAACAAGCCTTGTCCCGAGGCACAAATTAAGAAGTCCTCTCTGCAGGCACAAAGCCTTCTTCGGAAGCACTAAACAATTACAGCCTTTTAATAAGGCACATCCAAAAACTTCGTCGATGTAACCACTAAAGAGACGCCTTCTCAAAAAGAAGGTCCCAGGCTGCAGCTGAATACTTATGATCATTTGTACAAACAAATATCCGATAAAACAGCTGACGTCTGTCCTGTGGGCCCATTCAATGATGAAATACAATTTTCTGGCAAATAGATCGAAGTTTTCTTCGGAAGCTAACTTCACTACGAAGAGAGGTCCACTTTAAAAAAAAGAAAAAAAAAGTGACCATCTCTGAAAGTTGAAGTATATATAAAAAGGGAAAGAAAACTTCTCCGATACAAGGCATACTCAGTGTTTCCACTACAGAAGAAAAGAAGTTAAAATCAGTATTCTCCGAAAAAAGAGAAGATATTGGATCATCATGGCTTAAGTAATAAGCGAGAAATTCATCGAGCTCAGTTGAATCGAACGAGTAGTCTACTTGAGCTAGATCAGACTTGGAGTTACCTGGAGAAGTCGGCTTAATCACTTCGATTTCATAATTTTCAGCTTCAGTGTCATCCTGGGTCTTTTCTTCAACTTGAACAGTGGGAGGCTCGGTAGTTGCGATCTTAACTTCAGCTTTTGCAGGAGGTGGGGAATAAGAACTAGAGCTAATGGTATCAGGGTCGACCGAAGCTAGAAGATGAGCGGGGTCGGTTAAAGGCGCTTTCTCCAAACGCTCCTCTCCTGCCACTTCGGCTCGCTCCCTGGCAAGCTGTTCTTTTCCCCTGGCAAGCGCAGTACGTGCTTCATCATCTAGATAAAGCGCCTCAAGATCTGCCTCTGTATAGCCAGCACTTCCAAACATATCAAGTATGGCTTCCCACACTTCTACCAAAGTATCTCGTACTTAGGTCTCAAAAATGAGAGACTACCGCGACCCAGGACGCTGTGCAAGTAAAAATCGAATAAAGTAGAGCTGATATTGGCTTTAGTTGCTTCATGAGAGTCTTCGGCTACGACTTGGCCGGCAACTGCCTCATCACGCTCTTTTTCAACTTTAAGAAGTCGAGCTTTTAACATTTCAATTTCCAAATCTTGAGAGCTGACTCTTTCCCGCAGTTGAATGGTATCCTTGCGATATTTTTCAATTACATGCTGCTCTGCCTCAAGTTTCATCTCAGCATCTCTTTGAGCAGCATGTGCATCTCGCACTTGTTTTTGAAAGACTTCTTCTTTTTGGGAATGCGAAGCAGAAGAAGTGGCAAGATCCTCCTTGAGTTTCTTAACTTCAGACTCAAGTCTCGCATTGTCATCAGCAATGCTCGTCATTTCTGCATCATGTTGCTTACAAATTTTATCCCACTCCGACTTGTCATTCTCCATAGTTAACATGGCTTCGAGATTCATATGATTAACTCTTTGAAGCTCGTCAACAAGTTTTTGCCAGCCAGACATCCTCTCGATATCGAGTTTGACAACACCAAGGTTTCTTAACATAGCTTGCTTATCAATTGGCACCAAGTCTAAGTCGAAACACACTCCCTTTAAACACCAATTTGGGAATCGGCTTTGAAGTGTGGGTGGAGCATGCTTGACTTGATACTGAGGCCTGTTGATAATTGTTTGAATGTCAGATTTCTTAAGAGCAGGAGAACCGGAGGGGATGTTAAGAGGGTTAGGAGCAGCGGTCTTTTCAGAAATTGCAGACGCTGATTGATCACTAAGTTTGACTCGTTTGCTTGGATCATCAGCAACGTGACTTTTCCCTTTAACATCATAAGATTTCCTCTTGTGGGAGTCGTCATCCCTTCTTCTTTGCTGCTCCTCATAAGTTTGTCTTTCATGAACCTTTCTAGCGGCTCTTTCTTCATCGGTTTCTCTACGGACAGGGAGATAGCGTCTGTGGTCATAAGTGTCACGCCCTCCGTAGCGCCGGAAGTCATCATAGTATGAACCGCTTCGCCCCATTGGAGAACCTGAGAATGAAAAAGAGACAAGTCTTAAAAATCTTCGAAGTAAAGAAGCCAAGTGCATATAATCGCAAAAAATTCTAAGTGTGTGTGGCGTGTAGACTATGCGCGACGAACTACAAACGACTCTTCGGCTTGGGAGTAATGTCGGTTTTTGCAGCCAGCATTAACTCTTGGGTTGACGGAGTTTGTTGCAAGGCGGATGTCGCCCCAGTTGCTGGAGAAATGACTTTAGCAGTGGTAATGTCATCTTTAAAGAGCTCCTGTGAAGTCACCACAAGATCGCTCAGTCCAGCGAAAATGTCATCTTTTTCAACTCCTTCATCGTCGGTCTTCCCAGTGTATTGAGGAAGCTCCTCCTCTTCGATAACCGGGAAAAGTGTAAGTTGACCAGATGATCCCGCAACGTCAACAGGAGTAGAACATTTCACTAATGCAGCCTCTACAGTAGGTTCTTCCGATGCAATTTCTTCTGCAGAAACTGGGGCATTTGATGTCTCCGCTTGAGAACCTGGGGCAGCTAATGATTCAGTCTCGGAACTCGAAACTTCGTGAATCTGAGTGGATCGAGAGGAGTGTAAAAGTCCGAACTGGTGCAAAAATTCATCTTTCAGCAAAAATTTAGTGCTTCTCTCTTCAGCAGCCACAACTTAAAGTTTCGAAGGTTGGCTTGTGACCGAAATCTCTAGAGGGAGGAGGAAGTGCTACAAAAGTAAATAATGAAGTTAAGTATTTGACAACTTGAACTTCGAAAAGCTGCGAAATGAAAAGAATGAAGATAAGAATTCTTACTTCCTACTCTCCAAATGGCGTAGAACCCCGGAGGACAGCGAACGAAGAAGAATTGGTTCAAGAATCCGTGGGCACTTACGGGAAGATCAATGATCAATCTACGGTTCCGAGCACTCCTCACAAGTGTAATAGAGGGATGATCTTTGTTTTTCGCAAAAGTTCACAAGTAACAATTCTCTTCGAAGCTCGGAAGACGGTCGAGTGTCCTCCTGAACAGTACACACAATCCCATTAAGATGGCATAGCCATTAGGGTGCAGCTGAAAGGGAGAGATAGTTAGTCGAAGAAGAAGCTGTCGGAGAAAATCATTAAAAGGTGGAATAGCTCCGCTCAAACACATCTGACGATTAACTGCAACAAAACCAAGAGGTGGCCTGTCAGCAGTATCGTTTACTCCGGGAAGCAAAGCGTCTGTTTCAGCAATACCAAATTGAATACATAGTTGGCGGAACGCCCGCTGATTTAGAGTAGTTGGAGTTCTTTCTGGAGGACTGTCCAAGAAATTAGCTATGGGAAAGACTTCTTCAGCTTGTCTGATTGTCTCTTCTTGTCGAGAAGTCATTCTACACAAGGAACTGGATATTCAGATATGAAGGTGCACGTTTCCTAAAAGTGTGAAGTGTTATGCAAAACTAGTACAATAACAAGCAAATATAACTAAAATCAAGTTAATTGACATTTGTCGATTATAAAGTTTCAAGGCTTGTTATTTCAAGTCCAAGTATAGTGTTGACGCAAACAAATCGGTTTTAGTTGATTATTTTAACTTTGCTTTAATACTTCACTTGAACTTGTTAATTCACAGCATTTCATTCACATAGTTCATTTAAGTTGATTATTCTTTATCGACTAATCTGTCATTCGATGTGGGCAGTCAATGGTAGTATATTCGCCCTAGTTTTCTGCAAATGTTGTATTTAATAGGTTGTCAGCTTTAAAAGTTAGTATAATCTGTAAAGAAGTTCAACAAAGTCCAAGTTCAAATAGTTCAAGTGTTCAATCAAGTCCCTTCAGAATTCTGCAAATCTTAGGTCGTTCAGCGACCTAGCATAGGTCGGAGCTTCCTTAGGTCGCACTGTGCAAGTCAAAGGGATCAAGGCAATTCAAATTCGTCCAAGTGTTAGCTCGGCCGCGACCTAAAGCCTATGCCGCAAAAAATTAGGTCGTTAATTTGTTAAGTCGCTCAGTTGTCATTCGAGCAGGTTAGCTCGCAAGAAAGTTAGGTCGTGCAATTCACGTCCAAGCTACTAAGTCATAGGTCGTTCGAATCCCAGTGCGACCTAAAACTTAAGTCGCAGATTCGAAGGATACTTAGGTCGCGAGAGCTCTTAGGTCGGTTGGTTTGTTAGGTCGGCCATGTTTTTAAGTCGCTCAGATCTGTTAAATCGCTGACTTCGTCTCCACTCAACGGCTCACTATCTCGTGGACTGTTAACCCGATAACCCGTTATCGCCAATACAAAGAAATCCATCATCCTCTTCGTGAAATTCAACATATCTACATTCCACCAAATCACCCGAAAAGCGATTCCAAACACCTCCGATCCATCATATTCAACGCATTGCTGTGCTTTCATGAATCACAACAACAACATAGCAAACGGCGATCAACAGTCAATCGCAACATCACTCAAAATGTAGCACGACACATGGATTTGGACTTGGGTCGAAAAACATGGATTCACGATTTGGCGGCGATTATGGTTGGATAGAGATTGAATTCACTTACGTAATATGTTGGTAAAGATGAATCGACGACTAAATGGGTTGAATTTGCCCTTGGAAGCTCGAAGATTCGTCAATGGCAGAGCGGGAAATCGGAGCAGTTAGGTAAGGAGGAAGAAACGACCTAACAGTTTATATGGGGCAACGAGAAGAAGGCGAATAGGCACGCGAGTTAGCACAGGTTTTAGGTCGCTCACGACCTAGCAGAGTTAGATCGAAGCACACGACCTATGACATAGGCCTGTACTTCGAGGGGCAAGTGTTAACTCCTCTTTTTGGAAGCGACCTAAAACTTTGCGACCTAACACTCAGCGACCTAGCGACCTAACTTCTCCAACAACCTAGCGACTTAAATCCTCAAGCGACCTAGTGATCCAAAGGTACCTGTAATACCCCAAGATTTTGAGGAAAATTCTTTTAATAAATGATTAAAATTCTGGGGGAAAATCAGAATTATTATATAGGTGGGATTTTCAGTGGTGCAAGGTTGTGTGCATGTGTGCACGTGCACACTAGTTATGGCACTAAGAGAAAATCCAGAATTCCTGGATAATAAAACAAAGAAGGAAAACATTTAGATAAAATGTTTTAAATAAAGAAAATATAGACTTAGACATGAGTATTAAAAATTCCTGAGGATGTGTGTATATATATATATATCTATATATATATGCCTATGTATGACTTGTCTGAAAATTTAGACAGAAGAAAACATTGATATATAATGAATAAGTGAAATTTTAAATAGGTGTAGAAATGCACATGTTTTCTGCAAATAAATGGTTAAAATTAAATTAACACCCATGGTTGTATAAATGTATATATATATATATATCCAGATATTATGGAGCAGAAAATAAATAAAGGAAGCACTAAAACAGTAAGAACCAAAGTGCAAGAAAGCAAATGTACATAGGCAGAAAAATAGAAAGTCACACCATTATCATGTTTGAGGTAAATATAATAAAAATACTTAAAGTTATCACTTTCTGAAAAGAAAGGAAAATAGGCACAATTTAGTCTTGTTTTAAAATATTGGCCGGGACATTAAAGGTTAGGAGGGAAGGAATGTGCAATGCCAAATGCATGATTCTGGTCTGGGCTAAAATAGGGATTTTGCATCACCCAAAACCCTAGACAGAACCCTTATTTAAACCAAGAGCCCAATCAGAAAACTGCTCTCTCACTAATTAATTAACCTAAGGAAGAAGAGGAAGATAAGGCTAAAGATTTGAAGGGTTTTCTGGTTTGAGTTTGTGTAAGCATTTAGGTGAGTATCCTCACTCATATACATGGCATTAAGACCTGGGATTAGGCAGCCAAGTTTTTATATGTTATATTTTGCATGTTTTGATTTACAAACTATGTTGGCTGCTGATGGTTTCATGAATGTTTGATGAGATATGATCTGCTATGCTGGATGTTTAACTTTGTTGTTCTATTTTCATCTCTGTATATTATACCAAAACCTTAAGGAACATATATCAGAGTATTTGTAACTAGTTTGAATAATGGCTTAAGACAAAGAATGAAAAGATAAAGAAAACTATGAGCTGCATATACATTGGTATGGTGCTGAGGCTTGAAATAATTGGTTAAGGGTGCAATGGAGTTTTTCTCTATAGGTGCTGAGCCCTAAACTAAACAGAAACTTACAAGCCTAAAAACTATGTTTAAACAAGATTGAAAATCTGGCTAAATATAGTTGCTTGAAAAATCAAAATAAACTCAATAGAGCCATGTATTTATTCTCAGTTGCAAACATTCTGGTATATGCTTGAATAGGGTGTTTCTATGATAAATAATGTGAGATGGAATGACTGGGGTGTTATATCTCTAGAAAGTAACCTTTAACTTGCTTGCAATATCATGGCTGCAAGGTAACTAGTATGTTTCATGAGTACAGGTGGTATGTACACCTAGCTATCATTGATAGAATGAACATAAATACACTTAGTGATATAACTAAGGATTTTGTGCCAAGAAGGCTGCTGGAATGCTTGTCCTATTTGAAGTAGACAAGTTGGCACATGGCTTGTTTAAGTCCTGAGATCTTTGTGCCATAATGTTAATTAGTTCATGGCAATGTGTCCCTTTGATTCCTTATAGCAGATGAGGCCAGGAATTTATAAGAAAAAGAAAAGGCAACCTAGTAGTTCCAGATAAAAGTTGTTTTGTTGCATATGTTTGCTCTTATGTATTGTACATGATAATACCTGTCAAGTATGCAAAGTATATTTATGCTGTATCCTTAGCTTAATATCATGGATATGTTAGAAATGCTCACACCAGATCATAGATCTGACCCTTATTGCTCATGGCACATGGGGGTGTCTCATTTATAATGAGGCAGCCACTAATGCTTTTGCAGGTTATGATGGAGCTAAGTAAGCAAGATTAAAAAGATATGGAATAGAGGATGCTAAGATAATTAGAAATAAAAGCTAAAATGTGTTAATTCATGCATGTATTCCCTGATTGATATGGCTATCTAAATGTATTAAGTAGGAAGAACTTGTAAGAGACATGTGCTATGTTGTTTCTGGTTATTTCTGATTTGATATGAACTAAGAATATTGATGTTGAACTGATTTGAAAACCTATTTGCTAAAGTTGTTTTGATTTAGAGGAAAAACCTGGATTTTATAAGCATAATCATTTTATGTTGATTTCAATTAATCCTGAGTTCTTTTAAAAAGAATGTAGATATACAGAAAATTATATTGGGAATACCCAGAAAAGAATTAAACTGCTATAGCTTCAATTTATGATATTGACATAAGTCCAAATGCAAGAAAAAGTGTTTATACCCTGAAGATGTATTTTTAAAAGAGAAGTATGATTAGGAAGAATGATATATATCTGATCACAAAATGTCTGATTCATACAAATATATATACATGCTTTTGGAAAGAAAAGGTATCAATGTTTTTGTATAATCTGGGTTGTAATAATGCAAGCAAAAGAATGGCCAGAGTAACCACAGGGTTAGGCCATAGGCCAGGCCAAATGTTTCACTTCAGATCAATGAAGCAAGGGAACATTTGAGCTCAGTCTTCTGGAAAATGAACAAAGACCCTGACATGTACATGTATATCTGTGTACATGTAGATATTGGGCAAAAATATAGATGTAAATTCTTAAAACAGTTGTAAGAATGGGTTTAAAAATAGTTATGCAAGAAGAATTGTTTTGTATGTTAGGTTATAGGCAAAAATTAAATATATATACGTACAATTATAGGTAGGTATCAGATTTCAGCCATACAGGAAAAAAAAAAGAAAAACAAAAATTGTGTTTGAACCGACCAGCATAGTACTCGAACCAGTGACCTTGTATGAATAAGTTAGGCGCGTTTCCATTACGCCTAGATGTTGCTTGTGTTCACTTAGGATCCACTTTCTTTTAACCTGAGTTTGATAATATTCAGACTTTAAGATAATCATCCATATTATAAGCTTGCTTTCCACTGATCATTGCTTGGTTATTTCTTAATTATAATAACAGTCTAAGGTACATATTTCCAGGGGACACTATAGTCAAAAATCTGGATACAATAAGTTTTAATTTAAAAAGGGAATTTATCACATTTTTGCAAATTTAAAAAAGGATTTCTACTTATTATCATGCTCTGATTCAAGTAGAATATAACATAGATATCTTCATATATGTATGTTAAAAATGATTTAGAATTAAAACAATATTTCTATATTGTGAAAGATCCTGGATATGTTTTTGTTTATTAGAGAAAGAAAAATGACCCTGGGAAATATATTTGTAATAAATGATATATCTATATATCATCTCTATTGCAAAAAAAAAATCACCAATAAAATTAGTGAGTAAATAGGAGGGTCATTTCATTTGGTATCAGAGCTATGTTTTAATTAACATAGCAAAATGTTTGTATGCTTATGTTTATACTAGGATTGTTTGTATATTTGACTGTTTATAAGTATTCCCTGAATGTATGTATGTGTGTGCATGTGACATACACAATGATTAAATAGGAAAAGATACAATCAATGTAAAATAAAAGCTAGTGTTATAAACTAATAAGATGAAATACATATACTTTTAGAAATATGGTAGGAAGAGGGTCTCATCATCAAGGAGGATCTAGCACACCACAAATGCTTGACATGCAGGAATTTGTGAGAGTTTTGAGAGATGGAATTGGGCACAGACCTGAGAACCCACATGAGGAGCTCTCCAAGTTAGTGAAGACTTATACCAACTTGGGAGGTAAGAGCTTTGAAGGAACTGAAAGTGTAATGGAGATTCAAGCATGGCTGAGGACATTAGAGAGGATCTTCACTGATATGCAACTAGATGACCAAAGGAAGAGGCAAGTGGCCTCAAGGCAATTGAAAGGTGCGGCTTTGAGTTGGTGGGAGGTGATCATAGCTGGCAGGAATGAAAATGATATTAATTGGAATCAATTTAAGGAGATGATAGAGGCAAGGTTTGTTCCAGCCTCAGCAAAAACCACTTTACTTGAGGAGTTCATCAAACTTAGACAGGGGACTATGAATGTCACAGAATACACCCAGAAGTTTGAGGGATTGTCAACCTATGGGGCAATGTTAGTGGCTGATGAAGCATCCAAAAATGATAGATACATCAAGGGATTGAACCCAGGGCTTAGCAGGGCTATACTACCTTATGCTGACAGAACTTTTGATCAAGTGATAGATTTGGCTCTGAAGATTGAGCAGCATGACAAGGAAAGAGATAAGTTCAGGAACTTCAAAAACAATAGTAACAAGAAGAACAAAGGAAAGTACCACCCTTATGATAAGAAGAAAGGAGAGGCAGATGGTAAGAAGGCAGTGGATGCAAAGCCCAATGAAGCCAAAAGAAAAATAGTTTGCAACCATTGTGGGAAAGAAGGCCATATTAAGCCAAGATGCCCAGAGCTTAAAGGGGGAGCTTTCAAATGCTATCTATGTGGGAAGGAAGGGCATATGAAAAGAAATTGCCCAGAAAACAAGCAACAAGGGAAAGTGGCAAACCTGGAAGGTAGGGGCAAGGCCATAATTGAGGCTAATGCTGAAAACCATGGTCAAGTGGAAGGTACACTATTTATTTGTACCATACCTTTAGCTGTAATATATGATACCGGGGCAACCCACTCACTCATTTCCCATGAAATAGTTAAAAGGTTGAAAATGAACTGTAATTTGGCTGAAGTACCTCTGTTAATACAAAGCCCTTTAGGAAGTTCTAGTGTATTAGATATGATCTGTGTGGATGTGAATTTGAACATAGGAGGAAACACATTTGTTTCCAATTTATATGTTCTAAACTTCCCAAATATAGGAGTTATATTAGGGGCAGATTGGCTAAGACAATTCAAAGCCATAATTGACCTAGATGCATCCACCATTTCACTACAAAATTCTAAAGGCCAAAGGGTTACAATTCTATGTGAACCTATCAAAGAAAACAGTCTAAATCATTTAATTGAATTAGGAAATAATCCCAAGGAAATAGCTATTAATGAAATCCCCATAGTTAAAGAATACTTGGATGTATTTGGGGAAGTAAAAGGTGTCTCACACCATAGACCTGTTGAATTCCAGATTAACCTTATGCCTGGGGCTAGCCCAGTTATCAAAAAACCTACAAGGATGGGGCCAAGTGAATTAAAGGAGCTAAAGAACCAGCTGGAAGAATTAGAAGCCAAGGGGTTTATAAGGCCAAGTAATTCATGCTGGGGTGCTCCTGTAGTATTTGTTAAAAAGCATGATGGTACTTTAAGAATGTGTATAGATTACAGAGAATTAAACAAAGTAACCATCAAAAACAAATACCCATTACCCAGGATAGATGATCTCTTTGATCAGCTCAGTGGAGCTAAAGTGTTTTCTAGGCTAGACTTGGCATCTGGGTTTCATCAGATGAAAGTTGAGGAATCAAGTATTAAATATACAGCATTCAACACAAGATATGGTTTGTATGAGTTTCTGGTTATGCCATTTGGGCTAACAAATGCCCCTTCTTACTTTGTAGACCTAATGAATAGGATATTCAGAGATTACTTAGACAAGTTTGTTCTGATTTTTATAGATGATATTCTAATCTACTCTAGAACAATAGAGGAACATGAGAACCACTTACATTTGGTCTTATCTAGATTAAGAGAAAACGATTTGAAAGCAAAGTTCTCTAAGTGTGTGTTCTGGCAAGAGGAAGTACACTTTCTTGGACATGTTGTCTCTGCTAAAGGAATTTCAGTAAACCCCAATAAGATAGTAGCAATCCAAGCATGGAAGAAGCCTAACAATGTTAGTGAAGTTAGGTCATTCATGGGGATGGCAGGATACTATAGGAGGTTCATACAAGGATTTTCTAAAATAGCAATGCCACTCACTAACCTGACTAGGAAGAACCAAAAGTTTATATGGACTGATAAGTGTGAACAAGCTTTCACCCAGATCAAGGAGGCTTTGGTAAAATCACCAGTGTTGAGAGTACCAGAAGGCAATGAGGGATTGGTTGTATATACAGATGCATGTGGGTCAGGGCTAGGGGCTGTGTTGATGCAGCAAGATCAGGTCATAGCCTATGCATCTAGACAACTAAAACCCCATGAAACTAGATATGCAACTCATGATCTTGAGTTGGCAGCAGTAGATTATGCCTTGAAGCTTTGGAGGCATTACTTATTAGGTGCAAAGTTCATTTTATACACTGATCACAAGGCCTTAAAATATCTCTTTTCACAAAAAGATTTAAATATGAGACAACACAGATGGGTTGAATTTCTTGCTGCTTATGACTTAGATATACTTTATACACCAGGCAAGGCTAATAAAGTGGCAGATGCATTGAGTAGGCAGCATGCAAAAGTGGCCATGTTGATGATGGAGGAGTTTAGAGACTTGACCATGCTCACTGATTTGGAAATAGATGAGAGCAGTGGGATGAGTATGGAAATAATTGAGGAAGAAAGGAGTAAAGGAAGGTTAAGTTTAATTACTTTACAATCAAACTTGGCCTTGAAGGTGGCAAAAATGCAAGAAGAAGATCAAGACTTAGCAGAAAAGAGGTCTCTCCTATTAAAGAAGGAGGAAGTGAAGGATTATCACATGGATGTAAAAGGATACTTAAGGTACAAGGGAAGGATATGTGTCCCAAACATCATAGAATTGAAAGAAGAAATCCTTAATGAGTACCATAGAAGTAAATATTCCATACATCCAGGCAGCACCAAAATGTACCAAAACTTAAAAAGGGACTATTGGTGGAAGGGAATGAAATCTAATGTAGCTAGATATGTTGCTAAGTGTATGGTCTGTCAACAAATAAAAGCTGAGACCCAAAGACCTTCAGGGTTGTTGCAGCCACTTAGCATACCACAGTGGAAGTGGGAAGACATATCTATGGATTTCATAGATGGTCTTCCTAGATCCAAGAGGGGAAATACAGGTATTTGGGTGATTGTAGATAGGCTGACTAAAGTAGCCCACTTCATACCAGTGAAAGCAGACAGAAATGCACCTAGGTTAGCCCAAACTTTTATGAGAGAAGTAGTAAAACTGCATGGTGTTCCTAAAACTATAGTGAGTGATAGGGATACAATCTTCACTTCAAGGTTCTGGAGGAGCTTCCAAGAAGCTATGGGGAGTGAATTGTGCCTAAGCACTGCTTATCACCCCCAATCAGATGGGCAAACAGAAGTGGTAAACAAGATTCTAGAGGATTTGCTTAGAGCATGTGTGTTAGACTTTGGAGGAAATTGGGAGGACCACCTCCATTTGGCTGAGTTCACATACAATAATAGCCACCAAAGCACAATTGGAATGGCACCCTTTGAAGCCCTATATGGAAAGCCATGTCTATCACCTATGTGTTGGGCTGAGGCAGGAGAGAAAGCTATCCTAGGGCCAGAATATGTCAAGGACATCACAGAGAAAATAGGACTGGTGAGAAAGAGGATGGCAGTAGCTCAAGATAGGCAAAAGAAGTATGCTGATGCAAAGAGGAAGTCAGTGGAATTCAAAGTAGGTGATTATGTCTTCATTAAGGTTTCACCAATGAAGAAAGTCTTGAGATTTGGCAAGCAGGGGAAACTCAGACCCAGATATGTTGGACCATACAAGATTTTGGAGAGGATAGGCTCACTAGCCTACAAGCTGGAGCTTCCAGAGAAGATGAGTGTAATGCACAATGTGTTTCATGTGTCACAACTAAGGAGATGGGTACATGACAAGGAGGAAATCTTAGAAAAGCCTACTGAAGTTCAGATTAATCCAGATCTAATCTATGAGAAAGAGCCAGTGGGAATTGTGGCAAGGGAAGAAAAGAAATTAAGAAACAAGACATTGAAGCTTGTAAAGATTCAATGGAGTATAGATCCTAGTGATTGTACTTGGGAGCTAGAGGATAAAATCAGGATGGATTACCCTAGGCTCTTTGCAAATTTGAAAGGTAAATTCTTAGATTACTAAGAAAATTTGATATGTATGATAGACAGTGACTATTTAAATTGCTCATGCATATTTGAATAATTTTCCTAAGAAAGTAGGAGTACTCAAAGAATATGTTGTAAATTGTGAGGGCACAATTCCTAAAAGGAGGGGTGATTGTAATACCCCAAGATTTTGAGGAAAATTCTTTTAATAAATGATTAAAATTCTGGGGGAAAATCAGAATTATTATATAGGTGGGATTTTCAGTGGTGCAAGGTTGTGTGCATGTGTGCACGTGCACACTAGTTATGGCACTAAGAGAAAATCCAGAATTCCTGGATAATAAAACAAGGAAGGAAAACATTTAGATAAAATGTTTTAAATAAAGAAAATATAGACTTAGACATGAGTATTAAAAATTCCTGAGGATGTGTGTATATATATATATATCTATATATATATGCCTATGTATGACTTGTCTGAAAATTTAGACAGAAGAAAACATTGATATATAATGAATAAGTGAAATTTTAAATAGGTGTAGAAATGCACATGTTTTCTGCAAATAAATGGTTAAAATTAAATTAACACCCATGGTTGTATAAATGTATATATATATATATCCAGATATTATGGAGCAGAAAATAAATAAAGGAAGCACTAAAACAGTAAGAACCAAAGTGCAAGAAAGCAAATGTACATAGGCAGAAAAATAGAAAGTCACACCATTATCATGTTTGAGGTAAATATAATAAAAATACTTAAAGTTATCACTTTCTGAAAAGAAAGGAAAATAGGCACAATTTAGTCTTGTTTTAAAATATTGGCCGGGACATTAAAGGTTAGGAGGGAAGGAATGTGCAATGCCAAATGCATGATTCTGGTCTGGGCTAAAATAGGGATTTTGCATCACCCAAAACCCTAGACAGAACCCTTATTTAAACCAAGAGCCCAATCAGAAAACTGCTCTCTCACTAATTAATTAACCTAAGGAAGAAGAGGAAGATAAGGCTAAAGATTTGAAGGGTTTTCTGGTTTGAGTTTGTGTAAGCATTTAGGTGAGTATCCTCACTCATATACATGGCATTAAGACCTGGGATTAGGCAGCCAAGTTTTTATATGTTATATTTTGCATGTTTTGATTTACAAACTATGTTGGCTGCTGATGGTTTCATGAATGTTTGATGAGATATGATCTGCTATGCTGGATGTTTAACTTTGTTGTTCTATTTTCATCTCTGTATATTATACCAAAACCTTAAGGAACATATATCAGAGTATTTGTAACTAGTTTGAATAATGGCTTAAGACAAAGAATGAAAAGATAAAGAAAACTATGAGCTGCATATACATTGGTATGGTGCTGAGGCTTGAAATAATTGGTTAAGGGTGCAATGGAGTTTTTCTCTATAGGTGCTGAGCCCTAAACTAAACAGAAACTTACAAGCCTAAAAACTATGTTTAAACAAGATTGAAAATCTGGCTAAATATAGTTGCTTGAAAAATCAAAATAAACTCAATAGAGCCATGTATTTATTCTCAGTTGCAAACATTCTGGTATATGCTTGAATAGGGTGTTTCTATGATAAATAATGTGAGATGGAATGACTGGGGTGTTATATCTCTAGAAAGTAACCTTTAACTTGCTTGCAATATCATGGCTGCAAGGTAACTAGTATGTTTCATGAGTACAGGTGGTATGTACACCTAGCTATCATTGATAGAATGAACATAAATACACTTAGTGATATAACTAAGGATTTTGTGCCAAGAAGGCTGCTGGAATGCTTGTCCTATTTGAAGTAGACAAGTTGGCACATGGCTTGTTTAAGTCCTGAGATCTTTGTGCCATAATGTTAATTAGTTCATGGCAATGTGTCCCTTTGATTCCTTATAGCAGATGAGGCCAGGAATTTATAAGAAAAAGAAAAGGCAACCTAGTAGTTCCAGATAAAAGTTGTTTTGTTGCATATGTTTGCTCTTATGTATTGTACATGATAATACCTGTCAAGTATGCAAAGTATATTTATGCTGTATCCTTAGCTTAATATCATGGATATGTTAGAAATGCTCACACCAGATCATAGATCTGACCCTTATTGCTCATGGCACATGGGGGTGTCTCATTTATAATGAGGCAGCCACTAATGCTTTTGCAGGTTATGATGGAGCTAAGTAAGCAAGATTAAAAAGATATGGAATAGAGGATGCTAAGATAATTAGAAATAAAAGCTAAAATGTGTTAATTCATGCATGTATTCCCTGATTGATATGGCTATCTAAATGTATTAAGTAGGAAGAACTTGTAAGAGACATGTGCTATGTTGTTTCTGGTTATTTCTGATTTGATATGAACTAAGAATATTGATGTTGAACTGATTTGAAAACCTATTTGCTAAAGTTGTTTTGATTTAGAGGAAAAACCTGGATTTTATAAGCATAATCATTTTATGTTGATTTCAATTAATCATGAGTTCTTTTAAAAAGAATGTAGATATACAGAAAATTATATTGGGAATACCCAGAAAAGAATTAAACTGCTATAGCTTCAATTTATGATATTGACATAAGTCCAAATGCAAGAAAAAGTGTTTATACCCTGAAGATGTATTTTTAAAAGAGAAGTATGATTAGGAAGAATGATATATATCTGATCACAAAATGTCTGATTCATACAAATATATATACATGCTTTTGGAAAGAAAAGGTATCAATGTTTTTGTATAATCTGGGTTGTAATAATGCAAGCAAAAGAATGGCCAGAGTAACCACAGGGTTAGGCCATAGGCCAGGCCAAATGTTTCACTTCAGATCAATGAAGCAAGGGAACATTTGAGCTCAGTCTTCTGGAAAATGAACAAAGACCCTGACATGTACATGTATATCTGTGTACATGTAGATATTGGGCAAAAATATAGATGTAAATTCTTAAAACAGTTGTAAGAATGGGTTTAAAAATAGTTATGCAAGAAGAATTGTTTTGTATGTTAGGTTATAGGCAAAAATTAAATATATATACGTACAATTATAGGTAGGTATCAGATTTCAGCCATACAGGAAAAAAAAAAAAAAAAAAATTGTGTTTGAACCGACCAGCATAGTACTCGAACCAGTGACCTTGTATGAATAAGTTAGGCGCGTTTCCATTACGCCTAGATGTTGCTTGTGTTCACTTAGGATCCACTTTCTTTTAACCTGAGTTTGATAATATTCAGACTTTAAGATAATCATCCATATTATAAGCTTGCTTTCCACTGATCATTGCTTGGTTATTTCTTAATTATAATAACAGTCTAAGGTACATATTTCCAGGGGACACTATAGTCAAAAATCTGGATACAATAAGTTTTAATTTAAAAAGGGAATTTATCACATTTTTGCAAATTTAAAAAAGGATTTCTACTTATTATCATGCTCTGATTCAAGTAGAATATAACATAGATATCTTCATATATGTATGTTAAAAATGATTTAGAATTAAAACAATATTTCTATATTGTGAAAGATCCTGGATATGTTTTTGTTTATTAGAGAAAGAAAAATGACCCTGGGAAATATATTTGTAATAAATGATATATCTATATATCATCTCTATTGCAAAAAAAAAAAAAAATCACCAATAAAATTAGTGAGTAAATAGGAGGGTCATTTCAGTACCAGCGACCTAGCGACCTATAGCTCTAGCGACCTAACATCACAGAGAATCTTAGCGACCTAACTCCTGAAAGAGGCGAATGACCTAAAGGCTAAAGCGACCTAACATCACAAAGCAGCCCAGCGACCTAAAGATGTAACAGTTCAACGACCTAAAAGGCTTCAGCAACTACTCCTTAGGTCGCTCACGACCTACAACATACCACTTCATTCAGGCAGATCAAGTGCACCCTGTTAAGCCGCAAACCTTGCCCCTTAGGTCGCTCGCGACCTACGACCTATTTTAAACCGTTCGCGACCTATGACTTGTCAACTTCCATCAAATGATTCAGTGCAAAACCACTAAGTCGTAGCCCGTGCTCCTTAAGTCGCTGGCGACCTACGACCTATCTTAGGTCGTCCACGACCTAATACCTGTCCAGAAATCTCCCTATAAATACTACACCTACTCCAACTTGAAGGGGACTTTTGGCTCATTTCTGAAAGACCGATACTCTGCTGTTTTCTCAACTCAACCAACACTTCAAGCACTCCAAACACCGAAGACGCTTCAACTAACTTCAAGAGGAGATCGAATACATTCAACATGAATTCAAGAGAGTCTTCTACATCGAAGTTCTAGTTACTCATCTAAAGTGTTGTAATCAAAGTGTATTGTAAAGAGTTGTAACCGAACCATCAATAAAGAAGATAAAGTGGACGTAGGCTTAATTTTGAGCCGAACCACTATAAAATTGTTGTCTCTTTACTTTTCTGCTATTTTTTGCTTATATTCTGTTCCCGTACCAACGGGTGGTGCTTTCACTTTTTCTTTACACACACCAGGGTGTTAGCGTTCAATTTTCAGCGTTAACAAATGACAATTTGAAATACCAAACATAAGATAATTTTGTATTCGTGAGTGGGTTAAAACACTCACCTTCGATTTTCAGTCAACTTAAAATCCAAACAAAACCCAAAATTTGAACAGTCTCAGAATTCATTCAAACCAGTTCCATGTCGTCCGAAATTTCGATATAATCGCAATGGAGAAAACCGCGCATGAATCCGAGCTCGTATGTAAAAGTTGTACACATTAGAACATTTAAATTTCAACATATTTTATAATTAAATAAAATAAAATAAAAAGTAAACATACCACGTCAGCCCTAACCACGCACGTGAACGCTCGTCATCCATCTTCGTTCACGCGAATGAAGACCAAGCAGAAAACACGCGATACCAACTGTAACGACCAACCTTTTTGGACATTTTAAGCAAACACACGCGTCAGACTCAAACCATTCAAAAGGGCAGATTGTTATGGGGTAAATAAGAAAAAGCAGAGAAAGAAAGAAAAACAAATACAGAATCTTGCAGCAGAATGAAAAAATATAATAATCAAATAAACAGTTCATGAAGCTGTATACAAATAACATTGATTATACTTTTTATAATACAGATCAGAGTTACATACGACAAGAATAAATAATAAATAAATGCAGCGGAACAACATGATGCGATGGAATAAATATAATAAAAGATAATAGTACAAAATTTTTGTCTTCATCCTTAAGAAAGAAATCTTCGATAAACTGAAAAGCTCAGACTGACCCGAACGAATTGAAAAGACAAAACACTCGAGTCAGAACTAAAAGATCTTATGTAAGTTAAATCAACAGTAAATAAATATGAGTGTAACAGCGTTAGAGATGTTTATGGGGTTTGGCATCTCCTATCCTGTGTCTAACGTGAGTGTAGTAACTTAAGAGATGTTCGGGGTTCCCATCTTCTAAGGATCTGTTAAACTATCTACTATGTAGTACAATATGCTATCAACAGTAAAGTAAAGTATTAAAATAACGTTAAGGCGTTACCCATATCCCCCTTAACACATTTTATATAATGTCGTAGTCTATACAGATACTAAACTCCACCCGCAGGTGGGCTATCAGGGAGCACTCCATAGGTACGACACAAAACAAACTCGTAGAAGGCGCAATAAGGCATGTGAACACGGCACTCGAGGCAATGCCAGGGTAGATATACCAATTGCGGATCCAAACTGGTGGTAACGCATAGCAGCTACTACCGCCCACCTTGGAACACACTCCCAAATCAAAGTCGAGGGGTGGCCACCAAATCATCACAAAGTCATAATATGGTATCGAAAAAATGTGTCTGATCGGAGGTGTGACCTCACTTGGCCCAGTAGAGCTCCTGTTTTAGTCACATCAAGCTGACTCACGAGAGTCGGGACCACGTAAATACCTCATACAGAATCATTAACCAAACCATCCTACTTCATTTCTGGAATCTCCACCACGTACACAGTTGTTAAAGTGGTTTTCGGTATTGGCAGAGAGTGTGACAATATCTGATCCTGGTCTCTTTAACCACCAAACGCTTATTTCACACCGGATGGTTCTTTTACATTTCAAAAAGTCAATTGACAATTGATATCAAAATATCATATTCTCAAAACCATATCATTTTCAAATCATATTTACTTTCAAAATCGCATTCACTTCCAAAAACATATTCACCTTCAAAATCATATTTACTCAAATATGTCATTTCCCAAAAAGGTATCAATTCCAAATTCCAACCTAGGTTGTATCATCATCAAGGATTTAAATATAAATACTTCAACTTTACACGGTCTAAAATTTTAGAAAATAGTTTAGGTAGTCATAAATAGTTTTAATAGCTTGAAAAATAGTTTAAAATAGAATGAAATAGTTTAAATAGTAAAAATAGTTTAGATAGTCATAAATAGTTTTAATAGTTTTAAAAATAGTTTAAAATAGACTGAAATAGTTTAAATAGTAAAAATAGTTTAGATAGTCATAAATAGTTTTAATAGTTTTAAATATTTTTAAATAGATTGAAATAGTTTAAATAGTAAAAATAATTTAAATAGATTTAAATTTGATTTAATTAGATTTAAAATGATTTATATAGATTTAAATAGATTAAATAAATTTAAAGTAGATTTAATAGATTAAATAGATTTAAATTATATTAAGTAGATTTAAAATAGATTAAATAAATTTAAAATAGATTAAATAGATTTTTAAATAGATTAAACAAATTTAAAATAGATTAAATAGATTTAAATTATATTAAACTAGTATATAGCCCATGCCGATGGCACGGGATCAAACTTAATTTTGAATACAGGAGCATATCTATGTAGATTAGGTTAACTATACAGTTTGTAATATTGAGGGCTGAGATTTTATTGGTTATGTTGCTTAGTTTACTCTCTTTTTGAGTAATATGATTTGTTAAACAGTTGGTTTTATTTGTTGATCGTTCATCGGTTTTTTCATGAAATGATCGAACTATTTGACTGTGTGCAGGCTGGTACTTCTAGAGCATGTACTCCGCCATAAGGAATCTACTAGTGTGTGGCCCGTGCTACGCACACGAGCATTGTTGGTAATCAAATTGATATTAAAAGTTATTTTATAATATAATGTATTAACGTAAAGGGATTTTATATAGGAGAGGAATGTAGATTTCTAGTATATTTTGATGTATATATGTAAATGTAATATGCAGATATATATATATATGATGAAAAGTGCGCTTAAGCGCTGAAGGCTTTTACAAAGCTTAATTTTGTGAAAGAGCAGTAGAATGAAATGATGAGCGCTTAAGCGTGCTTAATTGGCGTTTATCCGTGCTTGGCTTAAATTAAGCAATGATTAAGTACTATTAGGCAAAAAGATATTATTTTAAAATAGAAAGAAATTGGTTTATAGCAATATAGCCATATTTCCTTACAAAATTTGCTCATTTTCTATCATATGGGTCGATGGATGGTGAGTGATTTTTGGTGTTAAGCTATGATTATATTATTTGCCAACTGTGAATGGTTTGTACTTAACTCGAGTATACGTACTATAACGAAAAATGAAAGTCAAATCTAGCTTTTGCAATCTATGAATTTGTAAGTTAAACTTTACTTTTTTGTGATCGATTTGTGAAGACACGGATGATGCACGTAATATAATCTCTTTGCATAAATTTATAGTGATACGAATAATTTATGCTAAGAAATTAAGCAGCGCTTAGGTGATGCGTAAGCGGTGCTTAAGCGACATTAAGAGAAGCAAGACTTCTATTGCCTCGCTTATCTCTTATATATGTATATATATATATGTATATATATATATATGTATATATATATATGTATGTATATATGTATGTGTATATATATATATGTATATATATATGTATGTATGTATGTATGTATGTATATCTATATGTGTGTGTCTATATGTATATATGTATGTACGTATGTATATATGTATGTACGTGTGTGTATGTATGTACGTGTGTATATACATATATGTACGTATGTATATGTATGTATATATGTATGTATGTATGTATGTATGTATCTGTATATATATATATATGTATGTGTGTGTGTCTATGTGTGTATGAGCGCTCCATGACACCCCTATCTGGGAGCATCCAAATTGCACCTCGATTTCAACCATAAGTTTTTGTTTAAATAAATGAAAGAGTGGAGAGAGAGTCATTGGGAAAAAAGAGAAATGGAGACATGGGGTGAGTATCTGAGAGCTTTAGAGATGATGCACTGTTTGGAGTGCAGTTGAACGTTTTTCATATATACATGTGTGTGTGTGCATAGGTTTGTTTTTTTAATATAGTGGATTTTTTATGTAAATTGGCATCTTCAATTTTTACTTCAAAACCACAGTTTAAAGTACTGTAATATGCATGTAGAATTGTATAGATTGAAAATACGGAAACCATAAATTTTGATCAATATTTATGATGTTCAAAAAATCAAATTTGATTGCCGTGTTGAAAAATATAATCAAATAATATCAAAGCAAGGGTACACCAAGTTCCAATATTAATCTTTTTATTTGCAGGCACTGCACTTGGAAATGGACTGAAGTACTTGAATCAGTTATATGCATATTTGTAGACCATCAATTACATACGACAAAAATGTAGATGTCTGAAATAATGAAGATGAAAAAGGTAGGCCCACACAAATTGCACCAAATAATAGAGGATGGTACTAGGAATGGCAATGGGGCGGGTTGGGGCGGGTTTTAGGTGCCCCGTACCCATCCCGGATTTTTTAGACCTCGCCCCAGACCCGCCCCGTAGACCCGATGCGGGTCTGGAATTTTGCCCCGTACCCGGGACCCGTACGAGTCAGGGTAGACCCGACCCGCCCCAAGACCCGATGAGTCTCTATATATTGATTCAAAATTGTGTACCAACGTACATATATTTATTTGTTTATACCCGTTATCACCAAATAATACATGAAATACAAAAAACAATGTGTCTAAGGGAAGTTAATAAAAATGATGTCTACAATAACAATTCAGAAAAATATATACATATGTTATTGTATAATTATCAATGACGGAACTTAATACTCTAATTTTTTCTATAGATTATTGATTGGAACATTTTAATATCCATGCTAGAATCACTTATATCTAAGAAGATTAATAAATCATTATAGTAATAAAGCAGTTTCATGAGATGTTAGTAGTGCGGGTCGGGTTGGGACGGGTCAGCCGAGCCCCGACCCGAGCCTAGACCCGGAGCACTTAAGAACGGGTCACGGGTCTACCCGCCCCAATGACCCAATGGGGCGGGTCTGGATGGGCCAAAACAGGGGCGGGTCGACCGGGTTTGGACCCTAGACCCGCCCCATTGCCATCCCTAGATGGTACTGTTCTCCTTTTATCATACATAGGTTGGTGAAAGAGAATGATGCAATCTGTCGAATGAGTTGCATCCACTGTTGACTACAATGGAAAGTACATGCATCAAACTTTGATAGCACACTGGTAAATTGTCCAATGTCAGAAACAAATCGAGCTTATCAAAAAAGAAATTACAAACGAAGAATATTAAGGCAAAATGCTATATATATGAAATGGCAATATCATTTCACAATAACAACCGAGTACATAAATTGAACGCACTAATCAATTAATTAACAGTTGTGAAGGTTTTCCTGATCTCTCCATCAATGGAAGTGAGTAGCTCAGTGTAACCCATTTTTACCACTGTCACAGAAAACAAACTGCTCCAAAGCAGTTGGATAAATGCATTATCTTTCACTTGTCACATTGTTGTTACAGTTGAACCAAGCACCAGATTTGACAGCAACAAAACCTGGATTAGTTGAATGTTCGTGTAGTAGATCCTATATAATTTAATTGGTCTATATAATTTAATTGGTGATCTTGCATCCACTACAATTAAATGATATTCGTTAAATGATATTCGTTAGTCCATTCATTTAAATTAATTATGTAATCCTAAATCAAAAATAACTAGAAAAATACAATTAAATGATATTCGTTAATTCAGTTACTGTATTATAGAAATATGAAATTTTAATATGTACACCATACTCATGTTAACAAAAATGGTAAAATTACTTTTTGTTTTCCATTAAAGTAAAATTAATAAATCATGTAACAGACATTATACATAAACAATATGGAACTATTGTAAAACACATCTTTTAAGTTTCAAAATACACTGGTATCCATTCTCAAAAACATGTTTTGAAAACACCGCTATTTTTTCTCATTCAAACTGCAAATATTTACAGTAAAGTCCATGATATAAGGTTTCGGCCGATACCCAAAAATTTCGAGGGTACTGTACCTGTTTCGACCATCACTGAGCCAAGATTAGAGCACAATATCAGTTTCGACTGTCAGGTTAAAAAAAATTCATAATAATCAAACGCGCCCTAAATTAAAGCAATCGACAGCAAAAATTAGCAGCATCTTGATTTTCTCGACAGCAGCGAAGGCGAAGTCGAAGGCGGCAATCAACGAAGGCGAAGTCGAAGGCGGCAATGAAGGCAAAGTCGAAGGCAGTAATCGGCAAGGGCGAAGGCAGCAATCACTGAAGGCGAAGTCAAATAGCAGTGAAGTTATTTATTTTTTATCAGCGTGTTTTTTTTTTGTTTCGACTCTTTGACTCAAAAGAAAGAATTTTAAAGTTTTACAAAATTCAGTCAAATAAGTCGGCTTCCATTACTGTACAATTTGACAGCGGTGAGATTGAAAATGTTTATGTAAAAGAAGTCGTTCAATGATCCTATCATTATCATTAAATGAATGGGGTGGGTTGAAATTTGAATCCAAAATCAAACTATTTTAATTTTGACCTATGTAAACAATATAACAACGATTTCTACGATCAAACTTCTAACAAAGCATTTTGTTACATGTATCCATAACACAAAGTAATGCAAGGGACCCATATATAACCGAACCAATATTGAGGGTTCGATAATAGAAGATAGAGATGTACAAGAAAGGATGTCTATAATGAAAGATGCGGTTTACTTGTAAGATATTGTTACCAACAACAACAATAAAAATAAAATCTATATATAACGAGAATAACTCCATTTGAAGCTTTTGAAATTACAAAAATATCATCTTAAATGGGTACTTTAGAGTGAGGTTTTAAAGATCTTGAGTTCGAACCTCGTATACACCAAAATTATGTTGCTAACGGTTTCACCATTTTTTTTTACAGAAAGGTTTTTTGAAAGAAAAAAGTGAGATGGTCGTATGCGTGCGTTGCATGTACATGAGTACTGGTAACTAATAGAAGCGCTGTCTGTGTCTGAAGGTTTCTTGATATTTTGACGTATTCACATCCAAAAAAAAAAGGTTGAGATTGCCTCATGGTCATAGGCAAGAACAAGGGGCAAAAAATAAATCTATGTTACATAGCTAATCATCAACATGAACAGCCAAAAAAACCATTCACAACCAATATCCAAAACATAGAAAATAAAAAATAAATGATGATTGTTAACTAATCTACATATCACATCAACCAGACACCTAGTATATTTTGAGTTGAGACTTATTCATCCTGTGTTACTAATGTATAATAAGCAACATAAACCACACACCTTCCTCTCACAAGTGAGCAATTTACAGTATATATAGCAAACGTAAAGAGGACTGAATCTAATGTTAGATCTTAAAGATTAAGATTTATTATTATTTCACAGCATACCTAACAATGCAGTATACTAGCTCTTTGCATAATTTGTACAAACCTAGCGACGAATCAAGGCTTCCGAAGTTTAACAAGGAAATCCAGTACTAATTTGAGATTGTATACAGTAGGAAAAAATAACAGTGGCAAATGAATATTGAATCTTCTTCACATAATCTGCAGCTGCTGTAACTGAAAGAGGGGAAAAGCACTACTTACAGCGAACAAAGTTGGAATAGCAAAGCCGCAAGAGGATTCCAAGTGAAAAAGGAATTTTTTTTTTCTGCCCATTATCTGGATTCTTGTTCAGGATTCCTCTGAAATTTGACATTTTGGAATTTTAAAAGTCGATATTGTAGATTGGGGGAATACAATTGTGGTGGGTAGAATTATTGGCATAAGTGGAGGAGGCAGAGAGCAGAAAAAGGGCGGTGCAAAGAGGGAAAAAAAATATGAACCTGACGTGAATCGAACACGCAACCTTCTGATCTGGAGTCAGACGCGCTACCATTGCGCCACAGATCCTGCTGCTTTACAGTTCGAATTGATGTTATTTGTAGAAATTGTAAAGAAAATGGAGATGGTAAAAATAGAAGATATCCACGATTTAATTTGTTTACAGAAAGTTAATTCCATGTTTGGGGAAGAAGGATTAAATGAACTGAGATTAACGTAATGAGATAAAACGATCTCGATTTTTGGATTATAATAAAGTAAATAATCAACTTCTTTGGTCAAAATCTTAGTTAAATCAAATCTAAATGTTAACCTTTAGAGCATCTCCAGAGGTACCCCTTAATATTAAAGGGGGGCGCTGATTTAATCAGCACTCAATGCCTGGACGCTGATTAAATCAGTACTCACTATTGGACGTTGATTAAATCATCGTCCAGCCATTGAGTGCTGATTAATCAACGTCCGGGGCTAGGCGTCTATAAGTGGGGCGTCCAGCCCATTTACCCTTACAATTCTCGTCTTTTTTCTGCCTTTTTAATTTAAAAAAACGTCAAAATGTCACCACGTGTAACCAAAATCGCAAGACGTGTCGTTCGACATCAGCTAGAGAAGCTTGTAGGCCCAGCACACATTGCTCCAGCACCAGATACAATGATTTTTTAGCTACGGATTCTGTACGAGCTGCTAGAGAAATACAGTCACCGTATCTTCACAACATTGGATGCGGTCGAGGTACAATTATAAATAATAAATAACTATCAATACATGACGGATACATTTGTCGTATATTAACCATGAAATAATGTTTATTAGATAGATATGTGATATTATAAAGTGTATTACTTATTTGTCTGAATTTAAATTGTACAATAATCCCTAACAACCCTTTAATTTATAGTCGCAATACGTCAACTATCGGGGTAGTTGGGCAACGTGTAAAGCACAGTAGTATGACACACTACATCAGGTTTTAGTAGATAGGCTGCAGACCAGTCCTTTTGCACATTTCTTACAGATTAGGCCACCATAGTCATTTGATCGTCTACTCATAGCAGCCCTAGTTGTGAGTTGGTGGCCTACGACACATACTTTTCATTTTCTAGATTTTGAGCTCGGCATTACCCCCCTCGATTTTTATATGTTGACTGAGATTGAGATCGGAGGCCCAGACAGGATACCATTTCCTTTTGATCATACGTTTGAGAGCCCCGAGGTCTTCAATATTTATCTACCCCAGTTTGAGGAGGGTCATGTTGCCTCCGGGGCAGTTCCCCTTACATATCTACAGGCGTACATTGCAGCTCATATGGGCACCGATACTATGAGTGACGTCGTGCTTAGATCAGCTGCATACTATAGACTAGGGTTCCGCTATACTCGGATATTTGTACACCACTCTTGATTCTTATGCCTTGGGGGAGGTTAGACAGATGTTTGGGTTTTGGTACATTCTGTCATGCTGGTACTATTAGTACACGGCGAACATGCATCCCCGTATTGTTGAGCTGTTAGTCATGCTCCAGAGACATATTTTCCGCGCATGAGACGATGAGAGCGTGTTCAGTTAGTTTCTCAGGCGCCTATGGGGGTTAGACATGACCTGATGGAGGCCCGTACGCAGATTGATATGAGGTGCAGGAACAATATTTTCTGTGCACCATGGGTTTATATTGGATTTCCATGATGAATGCGGGCCTGATGCTCATCCACTTTCTATTTCCTATCATTTGGGCTTGCAAAGGATGATCTTACTCCCACCGGCGTTTGTTCCTATTTGGTATTTATGGGAGAGATGCTTGTTTCAGGCTACTAGGGAGTTATGTATCCCTGGAGATCCATTATCTTGCGATGACATGTTCGTCAGACGTCGGATTGGATCACAGTATATACAGGGATTGAGACAGACTGGATGGGTTAATGCTTCTACATTTTTCTTAGCGAAGGGGGACTATGACAGCTACTGGATTAGAGTTGCGCCTCGACGATACATGTTACCTGACTACGCTCGAGGAGTGAACTCCGATCATATAGGCCCACACGTTGTCAGTCGTAGAGTTCAGGCACATCCATTTTCTTTTGATCCCACTCCATCCCAGTATTCTAAGCAGCCCATGGACTTTGGTATGTACTCCTCTTATAGAGCGTATGATCTTACCGGTACTCTTATCGAGCAGTTGATAGTTTATCCCCCGGATCATGATATTGCTGGTGTCCCCACTGTTGGACTATACCCGCCTTATGAGGTAATTCATTGTATTAATATTTAATTGTACAGTGTTAGTTAATCTAACGTATATTGATATATTATATGTAATTACAGTATGTAGGTAGGTTGGACGAGCATAGGCGATATATTGTCACCATTCAGCATATGACACTCGTTCATACTCAGGCGCTCAGTCTTCAGGCTCAGCAGACTTAGCGGGCGATGTAGGCATAGATGATGATTTGCAGGCTCAGCTGGCTGCATTTTAGTTTGATCATGGTGGTCCTGCTCATGTAGATGACGTTGCGGACGACGACGGCGACGACGACGACGACAATGATGATGCCGTTGACTTAGGATGATCATGCTCTGTACTGTTACATTTATTTTACCGTTGTTTGTTTATATTGATGTACTTCTGTATTGTATTGAGGACATATATTACTATTTATTTGTTATGTTATACAGCTTTTTTACATTGCAATTCTATATTAAAATTTTAGCACATTTTATGTCATATCAAGCACTGTTTGCATGTTGCACTACTTTTGATGTTTGCATAGCTTTATTTATAGCACATTTACATTGCATAGTTTTATTTACAACGTCACATCATATCAAGCACTGTTTGCATGTTGCACTACTTTTGATGTTTGCATATCTTTATTTACAGCACATTTACATTGCATAGCTTTATTTACAGCGTCACGTCATATCGAGCACTGTTTGCACGTTGCACTACTTTTGATGTATGCATAGCTTTATTTACATCACATTTACATTGCATAGCTTTATTGACAATGTCAGGTCATATCGAGCAATGTTTGCACGTTGCACTACTTTTGATGTTTGCTAGACTTAGCACTGTAGACACGCTGCAGTACTTTTGATGTCAATGCTATTGCAAAGTGGTATAGTATTCTGTATTATTCGAAAACTATAGCCACGTTGCATAGTTTTTGCCATATAACATCTTCTTACTGGTATATATTATTTACTTGGGAAATCATTCTGAATTCACCTTATAATTTAAGCAAAATATGGTGGATTACAGCCATATTTCCTTGCCAGAATCATACTCATACGAAGGTCCTTTAAGTCACGAGATCGCTCATAATCTGTCTTACCCCAAAGAACCAACCGGATGGTATGTTGAAATGGAAGAAAGACATTATGAAGATGTAAGAGAGCATGAGAGAACTTTGTAAGAGCAGAGGCTTTTGGAGGAGGTAAGAAGACAGAGGGAGGAGCGGAGGAGCAATAATGGGAGAAGGCAAAGAAGGCTTGAAATACGGGCTCAACTACCTCAACCAGAACAAGAGGTTGATTCTGGAGAAATATACTGCAATTGTGGAGTTAATGTTTTGTATTCCGTCATAAGAAACAGATTAGACATTGGTCGACGCCACTATAGATGCCGCAATTTTCAGGATGGATTTGAAATTTGGCAATGGTTGGACGATCCTTTACCTCATCGTGCAGTAGTGTATGCAACTGAACTTGAACAAGAAATTGAAACACTCAAGAAGACACTTGGTTCAGTTTAGTTATCAGGTGATCGAAGATAGATTTTAAATCATTCGGTTTGTATTTGTTTTAGATCTTGTTTGCATCGTTTCAATTATCAGTTTGGTTCCACTGTATCGATTTATGTCAATGTTGGTTGTCCTTACTGTATCGGTTTATTTCAATGTTGGTTGTCCTTTCTGTATCAGTCTTTTTCAATGTTGTTTGTTATATTACGTACTCAGTAGATAGTGAAAGCGTATACAACTTACTACAGAGCTAAAAGAAAATACCTAGAACTTAAAAAACACACATTGAACTAATAGAAAAAACATGGAACTGAATCCTAATTCATTCCGTTGAAAGGAAATACATAGAACTTAAACGGAAATAAATAAAACTTCATTCAAACTGTCTAATATAGCTAACCCATAGATCATATGCACCATGTCCAACAAAATTAGTACGATACTCCCAAAGATAGCGTGAATTATATGTAGCTCGTGTTAACTGAAATAGGTCTTCTTCCTTCACTATGTTTATAATGCTTCTGTATCATTGACAAGCTCTAGAAAACGTGACATAAGTACTGCGAGTATCCAGAATCTGTCGAATTAATCTACAATCAGGATGATTATTAAAGACTTCGTTTAGAGTAACCCATAAGTCTTGCTTAATCTCCTCTTCAATATGTCTTGTATCGGCTTCTATGTACGCTTTGGTTAGTACCAAATAATCCTGGGTAGTCCAACTTTCATTTTCCATGGAATTTTTTGTGCATTTCCACTATGGAATTTTCAGTTAAACAGGCAATTCACAATCATCGTTATACAAATCAATGATTGTTCCTTCACAATCAATAAGGTCTGTCACTTGCTAAATTCGAGGTGACCACACTATGTATCAATAATGTCCGCCACTTGCTAAAGTTGATTTGACTACACTCTGTATTTTTTGTTTGTCACTTCTAAATTGATTTGACTACACTCTGCATTTTTTGTCTACCACTTGCTAAAGCTGATTTGACTACACTCTGCATTTTTTGTCTGCCACTTGCTAAAGTCGAGCTGACCATACTAAGTATTAGTAATGTCTGCCACATGCTGAAGCTGATTTGACTACACTTCGTATTTTTTGTCTACCACTTGCTATTGTCTGCCACTAAATCTACATATCGTATCACTTCTTTATAAGGACTTCAACTTCCATTCCATGAATCACATTTAACATCTTCTTTCTTTCTCTCATAGCATTAAACTAAATATAACAATGAATACCTCATCATTCGTCAACTGTATTATGGCATTAGATAGTGATTCCGATGAAGAAGAGATTCTCCAAGAGGAAGCCGAAGAATTGCAAGAAATAGTTGACATATGCCAAGAAGGTTATGGCTCCACATCACGAAAACACGGCGGATCGGTCATGGGTCGGAAACATGTAAACCGTAATCAATTTGTCTTCCACAAAACTCTGATGCAAAACTACTTCAACCAAAATTTCGCTTATGGACCTGATATGTTCAAGAGAAGATACAAAATGAGAAGAGATCTATTTTTAAGAATTTTAACAGGTATTCAAAATAATGACAAATATTTTATTCGAAAACCAAATGCTTTAAAAACACAGGGGCTTAGCGGTGAATAAAAAATGACTGTTGCACTGAGGATGTTAGCTCATGGCACCCTCGCAGATGCATTGGATGATGCATATCGGGTTGTAGAGATGACCGCATTAGAAACTCTCGACAAATTCTGTCAATCTGTAGTGGACATTTTCGGCACTGAGTACCTTAGATCTCCAAATGAGGATGATGTGGTGCGGATTCAAGAAGTGCACGAGAGCAGAGGAAGGCCTGAAATGCTTGGAAGTCTCGATTGTATGCATTCAAAATGGAATAACTGCCCCAAAGCATACCGTGGAGCTTACAATGGTAAAGAAAGAAAACCAACTATTATTTTGGAAGTCGTTGCTTCATACGATTTATGGATATGGCATGCTTTCTTTGGAATGCCTGGATCTAGCAATGATTTAAATGTTATTGAGAGGTCACACTTATTTAATGATCTGGCACTTGGTCGAGTAACTCCAGTGTCGTTTACTCTTGGGCAAAATACTTAGCACGGATATTATCTTGGTGATGGTATTTATCCAAAATGGAGCACCATTGTGAAAACATGTCCAAACCCAATAACAGCAAAGCAAGCAAAGTTTGTTGCGATGCAAGAGAGACAAAGAAAAGATGTAGAAAGACCTTTTAGGTTCTACAATCCAAATTTGCAATGATTAGTAATCCATGTCGACTGTGGTCTTGGGAGGAATAAATATCCAGAATCATGTTTGCATGTATTATTATGCATAATATGATTATTGAAGACGAAAGAGATATGGACGAAGAACAATGTCATAGAAGAAGCATTCAACATTCACGTGGAACGTCAACTTCTGTACTGAGACGCACAACTTCACAACCGGCTACAAAAAGATCTTATGAATCATATTGGAATTACTTTGGTGATTGTTAGTTCAATTTTATATTTGGTTTGTCATATATGTACGCGTTTGCGTTGTAGTCGTATTATAGTTATCTTATTAATATGTATTGCATTTCCTTCGAAATGTCATTCTGTTTGGTTATCGACCTTTTCTAAATGGAAACAAGAATAGTACAACATTAATTTATAACAAAATACAACAGAATTAAATAAACGATACAGTACACCAAAAGTAGTACAAATTAAACACTTCTAAGATTGAAACAATTTACTTTGCGGAAACTTGGAAATAAGTATTTGTCTTTTGCGCTCCATCCAATACTACTTTTGCATGTCATCCATCCCCGTCAAATCTTTATCCATAATCATTTGTTCTTGATTTTCCCGTTCAATATCCAGCTTTTGTTGCTCAATTTCTGCAAACTTACGCATCACATCGATCTTCTCCTTCGCTAGCTTTCTTCTATCTTGATGCCTTCTTTCGTGAATTTCAAGAGCAGCAATCACTCTAGCATTCACCACGACATCAAACTTATTCTTTCTCTTTGCTGCTTTAACTCCCATTGGTCTATAACCTTCATTTGGTCTCTGGTTGAGCGCATCCGCCTCATTTTCTCCCTCGAATTGAGTTTTCCTACAATATGAATCTCCCTGGCTAGACGAATATGATGATTTCAATGCTTTGTTCTTTCTCTTCCCCTTTGTTTGAACGTCTCGAAGGCTCTTCGCATTATCGGAGTTCCACTTTGGTGTGCTTGTCAGCAACTCATAATAGTTCGAAAATTGGTAATAATGCGCTTTTTTAGCTCTGTTTTCCCTTGAAAAAAGCTTTATGAATTCCTCATTTGTCATTCTTTTCTGAAAACCAAAAAGGAATAAATTAATGATCATATTAAATACAAAAAACTAATAATAACAAGAAACATACCAAATGCTCTTCACCTCCCATTCCACTAGGGTTCGCTTTCTTTATTTTATAAATATGTGATTCATAAAACCAAGTTTGACGATTGATTTTCCCGAATCGGCCTTGAATCGCCGACAAAGATCGAGTATTTTCAAGATGCTTGAGGTTGAAGGTATTCATTATTTTCTTCCAAAACTTATCGTTGCTCTGATCATTGCCTCTAATTGAGTCGTTTGTATAATGACAGTTAATGTTGGATAAATCAAAGTCCTCGTCGCCTCTCCATGGGTTGGATGAATGTTGTGTCGGAGGAGTACTCGGTTGTTGCTGGCTGTCGTCGAAGAAATAGTTTTGAGACTGAGAAGGACGCTTAAAATCTCCAAAAGGTGAAGTCATTTTCAGATAATACAGCTTAGAGAAGAGAAGAATGAAGATGTTTGTGTAGATATGAAGAGTGAAGAGAGTGTATTTATAGAGAAAGCAGAAAGTAGCCATTGGAAGTAGCCATTGGGGGAGTAGAGCCGTTGGCGAAATAGTTGTTATGGCTTTGGGTGCTGATTAAATTAGCACCCTCTACTGGGCACTGATTTAATTAGCGCCCTATACTAGGTGTTGATTTAATCAACGCCCAGCGCTGGGCGCTGGTTAAATTAGCGCTCGGGGCTAATTTAGAGAACTGAATTGGCCCATGAATATTACCCTTAATATTAAGGGTAATATTCGCGGTTGGAGTTGGTTTTCAGATTCAAGGCTTAATATTAAACTGAATGGGTTTTTGTTGGAGATGCTCTTACATCTTGTCCTTCAAGCATCCCAGGAATTGACTTAAAATGCAGTGGTATTCTATGGTTTGGAATCCTAGATTTCATGACCGGCCTGTAAGTTATACCGTGATAACTTAAGATTTAAGATTTTGATAGTTCAACCGTTCAAACCATCGTCACCGTGGATTTTTGTTTTTTTAAATTTACATATTTAAATGCAAGCTATATGCAAAATATTAAAATAAAATATTAGGTGGGCGAATTATAGAGGGTCTTCAAGATCTACAGTCGAAGTTGTATACTACCGCAGTGTAAAATTGCATCAACACAAATGTCATTATGTATACATTGGTGCACAACAGAGGTTTAGTGACGACGAACGTGAAGAAGTTTGTAGTGGTCTTAAAGAGGCCTACAGCGGCGAAGAACGAAGTAGTGGGGCTTGTTGTTTAGATTTTTAGACTGATGATTTTGCAATATAGATTTATTTATTGTCTTCAAAACAATACAGAGAACGAGAATGAGAGGTATGACACAGTTAAAATGTATGTCGAAAATAAAAGACGTGGGGCTCAACCCGGTAAAATGGACGGTTGAACCGTGGGTTCGAAGGTCCGACCTGAATTTGGGACGATCGAGGTCTGGTTGAGTTCAGACCACAGTGGTCCATGGTTCAATGTTATTCGAGTTCGAACCGTGGTTGGGTTCGGTCATGAAAACATTATTTAGAACAGAGGAGGAAAATTGGAAATGCAGCACTTGAAGAGCAAATGGTGTGGTGATATTTTAAAATCAACCGTAAATGCGGTGGATTTTGAAGAACTTTACTAACGATTAAAGACAAGTTGCATGTACGCGACTGCACAAAACACTTGCTTTTTTATTGGATAATTAAACGGCGCTGAGACCCAATTTGCAATAAAAAATATCAAAAAAATAAAATATTGCTACTCAAGCCAACCCAGTATCGTAAGTATAAAGTCAATCGCTTTGCACGAATGATCATAGCAGAGACATTAAACTCTCATTCTCAAATCCCTAGCTTTTTTCAATTTTATACAAAAACAAACTATTTTCATTTTCAAGTTCGTCTTGATTGCATTGCAAATCATCCTCTTCGCTCTTTTATCTACTATATTTAATTTTAGCTTCACAGTTTAAACAGTTAGTGTTGAAATCCTTATGAGCTCAACTGATGAAAGATGGTCAACCACTACTAGGAAAGAGCTAAACAACATGCTTAATCTATTATGCCTATTCAAAAGTAAATTATGATGCTTTTCTTCATGAAATTTTTCTTAAGAAAATTAAAATGCAATTTTTTGAGTTTTTTTTAAAAGGAAAGAAAAATGCAAAAATCAAAGCATGTAAAATCAAAATCAAAATCAAAATAAGACTCCCCCCACGCTTGATTTTGACTGTGTCCCCACAGTCAGTGCATGATATAATGAGTGTAAAAGAGAAAAAAATATACATATTTACAAGAGAGGGTTAAAATTCCTTATTAGTCGTAGTGTGACTCATGAAGAATTATGAGCTCCATCTCTCGGTCACTTACAAATTTCAAATACGGCTTTAAACGATGACCATTGAATTTAAAAATCGATCCATCCTTAGGATTTTCTATTTCTATATAACCGTGTGGAAAAACAGTAAATACCACGTATAGTCTGGTCCATCTCGATTTTAATTTCCTAGGGAATAAATGAAGTCGAGAGTCATACAAATGAACCTTTTAATTTGGCGAAAATATTTTTCTTAGGCATGACTTGTCATGAAAAACTTTGGTTTTTTTCTTGTAAATTTTCAAGATTTCATACACGTTGTTCCTAATCTCTTCTAATTAATTGAGTTGCAATTTTCTATTTTGCCAACCTTTTCAAGACCAAAGTTTATGTTCTTTATTGCCCATAATGCCTTATGTTCAAGTTCGACTGCTAAGTGAGACTCTTTACCGTATACTAATTAGAAAGGGGACATTCTAAGATTAGTTTAAAAGCAGTTCTTTAAGCCAATATGCATCTGTCAATTTCTGAGACCAATCTTTTTGATTTTTATTAACAGTTTTCTCCAAAATTTGTTCGATTTATCAATTTGAAACTTCAAATTGACCACAAGTTTGAGATGATAAAACACTCGCTTTGTTATTGGATAATGACTGATATCGTCTCTTGCTGCTAGCCTAGTCGCAACTCTGGAGGATGCCATTCCACTATCAGGTATTGCCTCGATAAATCCTACATCGCCTAATTTGCATTTGGTAAAAGCAGGAGGTAATTGGGTTAGTGATGATTGCAATGTTAATTCCGGTGTCGATCATTCTGTTGTGTTGCATGGTGGGTTACAGTCTGTTTCGTTTGTCTCTGTCGCCATTAATGCCGAAGATTTGATTATTGTTGAGAATTGTAATCCGCCTGAAACGTTAGGTTGTGGTATTCCTCATAGGCTACATATTGGTACTGCTTTTAGGCTGTTACCCGAATCTTGTGATGAACCTGTTATCAATGAATTTTCAGCTTGGTTTTGTGATGATGTTGTTAATATTGTTGACAAGCCAGTTTGGTCTTCATTGTTCAAGGCATTGCCACGGAATGCCGGTGCATACTTCCCGCAAAAATTTAACACTCAAGTCATTGATGGTATTAACGTGATCCCTCCTGCTGTTCTTCGGGGGGCGGAGAGCCATTGGTCTGACCACTTAGTTGGAATTTTCCTAGATCCTACATCATCATACTCGGTTGTTCGTGAGCACTATAGGCAAGCATGGAAACTGACAGGTTTTCTTCATGTCCAATTCTTAAATTCCTTTTTCTTCTTTAAATTTGGTAATAAGGAAGATAGATTAATAATCCTTGATACTAGCCCTCTTATTATCGAGGGGAAACCTTTCATTGTGACTCCTTGGGGCGTTGCTATAGACAGTGCTAGATAGCAGATTCTTTCTATTCCGGTTTGGGCCACTTTCTCCAATATACCGTCTGCCCTTCAACCTCTGATTGGTCTGAATTGGCTTGCGTGCCTAATTGAGGATTTCAAATGCTTTTATTCAAATACCATTGCACACAAGAACTTATTATATGCTAGGGCATTGATTGAAATTACCCTAGAGAATCCGTTACCGTCGATATTGAAAGTAAGAATTATGGAAGGTCACGAGGTGGAAATAAAAGTTAACTACAACTGGAAGCCTGACATTTGTACTAACTGCCGGTCATTTGGACATTCTATGGAGAAGTGTTCTAGGAATTCTCCTTTATCTCCAACCGGAAAAATACCCCTACCTCGGATGGATTTGAAATGGGTTCCTAAGGTTATAGCTCCCCCTCTCTCTGATCCTGATACTTCTACTTCTCCCGCCGTGGAGATAGAAATTAATTCACTAGCAGTTTGCATTTCCGATGATGAGGTTGTTGTTTTGAAACCTGGCGAGAGTTCTTGGATTCATGAGGAGACAGAAATGAGGTATAACCTGCAGATGCATAGTTATCACATGTTCTTAGGTGGTCCTGATGAGTCTAGGAGGTTAGCATATCATGTTGAGGGTGATGGACTTTCTCTGACGACCACTAGTATTGATGGTGCTAGGAATCGGTGGCAATTCTTAGATCCTACATGGGACCGGATTTATCTCTACTTACCTCTCTCGAGGTCTTTCAATCTGAATCTGGCTGTGTACTTTTCGGTTGTTCAGCATGTTTAAGTCCTGGTACTGATGTTGATATCAGTAATGACAGGCAGGGCTTGTGCCTTTCCGAGTAGTCTAGTCTATTTGTCTAGCTCCTGTGTTTCCTTTTTGTTCTTGTACTAAGTAGTCTAGCCACCATAAAACTAGATTATAACTGTTCTGTGCATGTACAGAACACTTGTTCTTTATTTATATTCATAGTGGCACGACCCACTTTAAAGCCGGTTGGTTTTGCCAAAATAAAACGGCGCCGAGATCCAATTTGCAATTAAAAAATATCAAAAAAATAAAATATTGCTACTCAAGCCAATCCAGTATCGTAAGTATAAAACTCTCATTATCATATCCTTAGCCTTTTTTCTTTCAATATTATACAGAAAAAACTATTTCCTTTTCAACTTCGTCCTGATTACATTGCAAATCATCCTCTTTCCTCTTTTATCTATTCTATTCAATTTTAGCTTCACAGTTTAAACAGTTAGCAGTAAGATCCTTGTGAGCTTAACTAATGATAGATAGTCAATGTAATTCTAGTGGACCATCAAGTTGGAGAAGCACCCGACGACTAGAGGAAGAAGTGATTTGAACAAAAAATGGTTGAAAATCCCCAATAGCTGTGGGTTTCACATTTCGTCTGATAACCGGGTTAAAGCCCGAACAAACACATATTTACAACATCGGAAAAGAATTAATGGTAATCTCTACGTTTTACCTTTTTACATTTTTATTGCTAAGACTTTTGTAATATATAATTAGTAATATTAGTATTCCATAATTTTGCATAATCCAGACAAATGTATTGTTATGGAACATTTTAGAAAAGATACTATTAAAAGGACACCATTTTTGGATGAGGGGTAGAGAAAGCTTATGAGGACTCTATCTAAAAAAACTGTTATGGAAACTCCATCCAAAAAAATGGTTTACAATTTTATCTCTAATTCAAATCAAAATTCATCAATAGCCAATCGAAAACTGAGAAAAGACGATGATGGTTCACCAAAATCCATTTTCGATTGAGTCTGGTTAAAAGGTGAAAAGGGATAAATACTAATTGGTCATCGAAAAACTGGAAGCAGCCATGGTTTTTTTTCTGTTAAGGGGACAAATCTTTTGGTATACCCCTAGCAATTTTTCAAAAAATTAAAAATAATCCCCCTTATCCAATTTTGTAGTCTCTTTAACAATGTTTTTTAGAAAATTATGAAAATTTTGAGATTATTATACACTATTCCATCTATTCAACAAAATTCTTTGGAATTTTTGGAAACTTCATTAATATTCAGTTAGGAAATTCTGATAATGAATGCATTCAAGATGTAGTTGAGCGATGGTGGCCAATAACACACTTTTTTATTTCATTATGTCAAATTAGATATAATCCCTTTGGATTTCACTGTTCTAACATCTATTTCTATTGGACTGTGTGTACCCATTCCTTTTAATAATCGATGGAGTCGTCCTGGTGACGCAAAGATATTTTTACCTTTTTTAACAAAAAAGGCTCTAAAGTTTAAGAAAGTCTATTTTAGCTAGGTATCTTACCGCCAAAATATATTAATGCACATCATGATCAATAAGACAACATTTATAGAACATTTATTTTACTATTGATGTGTGTTTTTTTTGCAACTGCAAATTTGGAAGCTTTAATTAACTTGTTTAGACTAGAAAATTTATTTGAGGGTCTTTTATTCTTGGTTATCTTTATCTAAGTCTAAAATGCTGTTTTAATTACAGGTGGACAAGTAACAGTGTTTAAAGATTTTCTGAAGCTAAAGAACATTTTCAATTAAAAAAATTGAGAAATTTTCACCAAAAGAACAGTTGAATAAAATTATTGTTACAAATATAAATATATTGTGAAAACCTCTATGTGTTGAAAAATCTTTTCAATAAAGAAACCTACTAAACAATCAAGATTTCTGAGACCAAAAGTTATCACAAGTCAAGGAGCACAAGCAATCAACAACATGAAGCACAACAACAAGGGATGGCAACTCTAGAAGAGAAAAAGCAAAATAACAAAAGAAGTTCTTTTAAGCTAAAGCATATGAAAACTTCTTATAGGGATGGGGGACAAGTGTTACACCAAGAATATCCAAAAAATGGACAAGATGTGAAAATATCGCACTTTGAAACTATCGCAAATTGAGAAATGAAGGTTATCGAACATTAAGATAAGCCATTACGTATTGAAGCAGAACTGTCGCAAATTGACTAGAAACAAATTGTAGTAAGCTAATAACAACGTGTCATTGCAAGTTGACACTATAGAACTATTGCAGAATGATATAAGTAGGGATATTGCAATTGATGAAAAAGGGCTATCGCAGGTTGATAATCAAAAGAGCCGTTGTAAGTTGAAGAATAACATAGTAATTGCGAGTTGAATATAAATAAGGCTATTGAAAGTTGAGTTGATTAAAGCTATCGTAAATTGACAAATGAAGCTATCAAAAGTTGATACGAATGAAGTCGATGCATGATAAAGTAAAAGGAGGAGCTATCGTGGGTTGGTGATTCAAAGTAATCGCGTGTTGACTTAGTTGAGCTATCGAAAATTGATATTTTAAGGTTGTCGCATGTTGATTGATTAAGCTATCGAAGTTTGATATTTTAGGGCTATCTCATATTGACTTAGTTGAGTTATGGAAGGTTGATATTTCAAAGCTATCACTAGTTGATTGATTAAGCTATCGAAGATTGATATTTCAAGGTTGTTGGATGTTAATTGATTAAGCTATCGAAGGTTGATATTTCAAGGCTATGGCATGTTTATTGATTAAGCAATCGAAGGTTGATATTTTAAGGCTATCGCATATTGGCTTAGTTGAGTTATCGAAGGTTGATATTTCAAGGCTATCGCAAGTTTATTGATTAAGATATCGAAGGTTAATATTTCAGGGTTTTCGCATGCTAACTTAATTGAGCTATCAAAGTTTGATATTGCAAGGCTATCATATGTTGATTGATTAAGCTACCGAAGGTTGATATTTCAAGGCTGTCACATGTTGATTGATTAAGCTATCGAAGGTTGATATTTCAGGCTGTCACATGTTGATTGGTTGAGCTATTAGAAGTTGATAATTAGGAGCTATCGCACTTTGAAAAATACACCCAAAATCAACGCCTTAACTGGCCACGTGGCATTCTCTTATTAGACTAACAGTTCCACGCCATCATGGGGAAGCTAGAGAAAGATTGCACTACATGTCATCCTAAACATGTGCCATATCAACAAATCATAACCACTTATTTTTCCCAAATAACACGTGTCATGAATCTAGGGGCTAATGTTCTCTATAAATAGACATATATCCTCGACAAGAAAGGGGAGAATTCTAAACTAATCTTCTTCACATTTTCATTTTATCTTTTGCATAATAAAAACTCAAATTTAGGACTTTAATGGCTGCTAGATCATGTTTGAACTTTTGAATTTTTAGCCAAGGAATCTAACAAATTACTATTTGCATAATGCCTTTATGTGGACTCAATAATAGCATACTTGAATAAGTGTTTAAGCCTTACTCAAGTGCCATTGACTCTTTATGACCAAAACATATTAGGTTGAATCATATTTTGGCCTAACACTAAGTGGTTCCTTCACTGATAGTTGAACTCAGGGAAGACAACTTATTGACCACCAAATTCTTGCGAAATTGGTAAATGGATCAAGAAGGTTAATGTTCAAGTGCAAGGAGAAACCGTGCATTGCACAAATCTCGACGAGAACATAACTTCTTAATTCAATATGGAAAATGTAGAGGTATGGCAAGCATCGATGCTAGTGGATACATCAAAAGAAGAGACCTTAAAACCACAAAGAGACAACTTCAAACCATGCAAGAACTAATTTGAAATGAATAGAATTTGTGAGTGGAAATAGTACCCAAAATTGAAACGAATAGAATTTGAAAATCACCACTTTATCATAATGTTAAATTGCATCGGAAGTTTTGAATTTAGTAACCAATAACAAAAACGTTTACTAAGGATGCTAGTCTAAAGTATCGATATAAGTAGTTGAAGTTTTGAGGTGGTTGCATAATATGTCATGTAGACTTCTATGGATTTGAAGCTGCCATTTAGCCTTTTTTTAAGTTGTTCAATAGTTTATATAGACTTTATATATTTGCATCTTTGTGTTGGTATCCTAAGACGACACTTTAAGAAATGTGGCAAGTCCCTTGACAACGTACCATTTTAACTTTTTGAAACTTTTAGAAATCAATTACATGGCAGCTACTAATCAGAATTTTTTCCCAAAATTAACTGTTGTTTAAAGACGATCGTGGTAGAAGCTATAAGTTTCTAACTAAGATAATATTCACATATGACTGAAAAATTTATCAGTGAAATATGGATTGACCATAACTTAATGGTTTGTGATAACTAATTAGTGTTCAAATGAATATGAGTTGAAGGTAAGTACATATATCTTACCAAACCGATAATTATTACATGCAGCACGTTTAAGGGTGAGAAATACTTGGTTAGAACCGAATTAACTAGCCGAATTGGTTCATTTTGGTTGGTTCGGTTAGATTAATTATAAAATAAAATCGGTTTAACTTTGTTTGTAAAATAATTTTATTCAGTTATTGTTTTAACCAAATTAGCCGAGATTCTATTATATTACAGGAATTTATGATATTACAGTACCTGTTGGAAAAATAGATAGGTAGGAACAATAAAGAGAAAGTGTTGGAAGTTGTGTCGTGGATGAGGTCACTGCCTTGAAAGTGAAATTCGGCACGACTATGATGCAATCAATAATTATAATCCCCTCCCCAAGGTTAGTACAATGATCCTTTAAACTAGTGCACTCCAGGTTGAAGGATTTGAAGATTTATAGAAATCACTGCCCATGGGTTTTAAGTATATTTGAAAGATAAATTTAATTTCAAAGTAAATTGTAGAGAGAGGCGATTAAGAAGATAAATTTTTTGTTTACTTTAAATTGTCGTATTCCATTTCACAAAGAAGAAGAAATGAGAGAGTATAATAATTAATGTAAAATTCCTTTGCCTCTTGAGCCTATTAATTCCAATAAAGAAGCATTCCATAAATAAAAAGTCATTAATATAGAATGTAAAAGGTTAAGCAATGAAAAGACTTTGGTTTTGTTGTAATTATCCAACAACCCTCCACTGCTTAAAACAAAATTCAAACAAGATATATGAAAATAACCTAGGCAAGAAGAAAGTTTCACACATAAGTACTAATGTTTTTCGATTGAATTGATACATAAAGAAGTGAGTTCAAAACTTAATCTAGGTAGTCAATTTCTTCTTGAACTACAAAGATTTAGGTTAGGATTTCACAGCACATACTACAGTTTCAATTTCTATAAATTCTACGATAATATGGGCTTTTAATTGCTATGCGCCTACCTTGGGAACTCAGAGTACTTTAGATAGCTCAAGTCTCTTATAGAAGGCGGTCCACATTCACACCTAAGTAGGTGAGTCCATCAAGTGCTCCACTCTAGCACCACCACTTATGTTTATGGACTCACTAAGAGCAACAGGCTCAACCTCACAAAATAAATAAACATAATTCATCAAGTGCATCTCAAAAGCACCACCAATACTTGCTTTGAATTATATATGAGTAATAAGGCATTACCTCAAATAAATCAATGAAATCCATCAAGTGCTTCTAAAAAGCACACCAATGCTTGTTAAGGATTAGAAAAGAGCAAGTAGGCTCAAACTAAGATAAATTAATATATTTATCAAATGCTTGTAATGACCCAGAAATTTCAATCGTCTAAAATTGAAATATTTTTGATTGATTCTAAATATTTAAAAGTTAATTTGAGAAGCTAAATAACTTGAATTTCAAATATAGCGATTTATTTGATAATTAAATTATTGAATTTAATAATTGAAATTGTTTAAATAATTTGATCTTGGGTTTTAATTTGGATAAAAATGATTTCGAGAGTTAATTTAAATTCCATTTAAATAAGAATAAAGATTGTTAGCTTTTAAGTTAGATTTAAAAGTGATTAATTTGGTTATATGATAATTCGTTTTAATTAACGGGTGAAAATAGCCTTTCGGGGCACTGTCTTGGATTCCGACGAAACCAGTTTCATTGGATCTGTAATAGTCAATTATAATATCTTAACGAATTTCATGGAAATTGGAAGTATCGTTTGGCCATGCGAGTTTGAAATGCGCAGAAATTAATTTCGAAAATTTAATATAATAATTGGGTTTAAAAAGCTATTTTCTGCATATGATCGAATTAGGGCTCGAAACTAGTTCTATTGAGTTCGGAATAAGGGGATAACATATAGAACGCAAGACGGTACGTCTCGTTTGGAGTTCGAGGTTTACGGACATTTAAGAGCTTGATATTTAAAATTTAAAATTATATATATATATATATCCATTGCCAATCAATTCAATCCCATACCCATGTTTTTGCCCATACTTGTTGCATGCTGCCCATGCCCTTCCCTCCTTTATATCATTGTTGCATGTAATCAAAAATAGAGCTTCCTCTTTGAAATCCAAAAACTTTAAAATAAAAAATCAAAAGCTATACACCTCTAAAAATCATGAAATTAAATTCGTTGGTTTTGTATTGCCTAGAGTTACAAATCCACATACCTTTTGTTAAGTCCGATCAATGTTTGGATGATCAACATGATATAGGTCGAACTAGGGCTTGGTTATTCACGAGATTTTCTCGGCGTGGTCGAAATAGAGCTTTGATTTGGATTCGGGGTGGCGAATTGCATCGGCGGTCAGAGTTTGAGGGGGTGTGGCTTGCATTTGGGAATCGCGATTTGGAGCAGTGCCGTGGTGGTTAGGCGCAGGTCACGATTTCGTGGTGAGGTCCGAGCATGGATTTTTGGGTACGGCCGAGTCGAGTTTTTCGAGGGGAGCTCGATGGCGAAGACGGATTCGAGTTTAATGGAGCATAGCTCCGTATCAACGCTTTGGCATGCATGGCAATGGCGTGCACAAGCTCGTGTATAGGGGACTTTGAGTGATTAGGAAGAAGGAGATATGGTGGGATTTTTTAATTAAAATGTAATTAGTTATTAATTTTTAAATTAAATATCAATAACTTAAAATTTTAATAACTCTCTCATACGAGGTCCAATCTAGGCATGGATTTTTGCATTGCACTCGTGACGACGAATGCTTCAAAATGCAACTAGTTTGGACGAATTTGGAGATAGTTAAAATTTGGGCTAAAATCGGACGTCGTTCGATTTTAGTTCCAAACCGGAACGCCTCGGCGTCAATAGAAATTTCAGTGAGTTAATCTCACCTTTTTGGTTAACCGGGATATTATATAGTTGATAAAAATTATTGATTGGATGTTTGGATGATTTACTGTTTTCATTAGTTGGTTTGGATATATTCCAGCCCCTAAAGCAGCTGAGACCTTATTACGTTCCCATATAGGAGCGGATGACCCATATTATATAATTATATATTGCTTGTGATGCAAGGTGACAGGTTGGAGGGATCCAACAGGATTCCTTGCCACTATTGATTTTATTTACACACACACACACACACACACAGATATATATATATATTTGTGTATGTGTGTGCACTGATATATGTGAACTATTGTAACGACTCGATTTTTCGTCGCTCGAAAATCGACATTAATACATTCACTGTATCAACTGCCGAGCAATCGAATGCCGGAAAACCGAATTGTTATGGAGAAAAAGAAGAGGTAGAAGAAGACAGAAGAAAAAGAAAGAAGAAACAACAGAAACAGAAACAATATCAGAATCTCACATTCGCAGCGGAACAACATATAATAGATAAATGAATAATCTTTAAAACAAAGAACTATATCATTTTATACATTACACCATCATTAGAGTTTACACAACAATATACAACACAATACTGGACAGTTATACAAACTTGTCCTCATACAGAATACACAGCGGAATAATACTATCATATACAAGTAATACGTCTCGCCATCCAGCTCGCCACTGAGCTCCACAGCATCGCCTGAATCCAGAATGACCTGATAACCTGACTCTAGGCTGCCCGTGTGGAAATTTGTGGGCACTCAGAGTTTAGGAGGGAAACAATAAACTCCAGGTCAGTCATGGTGACTGGTGTGAGAACTCAAAATAGTTTTATCTTTAAACAATCAACAGCAAAGAAAATAAAACAATTTCGCAATGCTTTTGGAAAATAAAACTACCATAAGACCTCCCACCACACACACAATGCAAACGCAGAATTGGAGGAGATTTCTTCTTATGATAGTCAAAGATGCTTACTATGCAAATCATTGGATTATTATTATTAGTGCATAGTGCAGAAAACATTTCGAAAGTATAATATTAATCTTAGCCAACATACAACCATTACTGTATGCCTACTATAGCTACTATGTTCAATAGCAGGTTACCGCCACATTCCATAGCAGGTAATACAACTAAAACCGTACAAGGTTCGTATTGTTTCTTCGGATTTTCCAACAAATGGTCAGGCTAAGGAACTTCCTATGCCACAAAAGAAAACGCCTCTGGCTGGACGCACCGAGAGACAAACTGCTCTCTGCCAACAAGGCCGGGTTACCCCTGTAACTAGGTAACTCACGAATATGCCATTCCCCGGTCCTTTGGGACCTTTATCCGAGTGCTCGGTAACAACATCACACATAATAAATAAAGTGTGTCCACATGAGTAAGTATCTGGGCTCCATACCATGATACCACCCCTTTCCAGAAGGAAATGACATACCCTAAAGGGCGCGACCCTCATAACCTTGCCGTAACATTCCTGTTTCGACCATTTTCGGGTTGTGAGGCCCTGACGAAGTCTCGCCCACAAAGCTACGCTTTTTCACAAAGCCACACTTTGATCACAAATGATCATCACACAGCAACACTCAGCATGCCACATTACCAAATTGGGAATATATCGCTGATAAATTTCAACTACATAACCTCTGAGCTCATACGTCTCAGAGAAGGGTGTTAAGCTAAGGGAATAAATTATCCGCCACCAACAGAAATGTATTTGAAAGAAATCAGCTTTACATCTCAAAATGTAATGTCAGACATGTAACCATACAAGACTGTTCCTGGTTCGAACAGAACCGAAGGCACTTCAAAAGAAGCCTTTGCAATCCGGGTATTCACAATCCCGATAAAACTTCCCATCACAAAGGAAATCTCTATACCGTAGCAAACGGTGCAGAGACAATCGATAGGTCATCCTATCGTTTTCACAAATACCTGGTCTTCACCACCGGTCTTCAATATGATCCATATCGTCGTATCACTAATTCGGAATGGGTTATATGACACAAAGGTCTTTTCCCGGCTAACCCGAATAGTGAGCACAAATATTCAAACCATATGAATTTTGGGATTTCAATTAAGTCACAACTTATTACCCAAATCCTTTCCTTTAAATGGTTTAACAAATTACCATTTTAAATTTTTAAACAAAAAGATTTACGTCACAAAGTTTACCCATTTTCACCAAGATTCATTCACAGATTTCCAAATCAATTTCCATTTTCATTGAATTAACCCATTAAATCTTAAAGTTAAGATTTAATTTATAGCTTTCAAAACTATTCACAATTCAAGTCTTTTATAATATAAAAGATACACCTTTTGAAATACTCCTTTATTTCAAAATAATGTTTAATTATCGTTACAAAGGTTAATTCATAGTTTTCCAAACTATTTACAATTTCATTTCAACTTGAGATGTTTTTGATACAAATTGGAATTTTTTTCACTTCATAAAAGCTATTATCATTTGGAAACAGATAGTATTCGTTTTGGGAAAAATGGTTACATTTATATAGGTTAAAGCCATTCAAGTATAAACTTGAATTTAAATTTAAATTTCCCCAAGACCGTATTTTAATTGGTTAAAAACCATAAAACACTTTTTATACTAAAAAAAATCTTTTAAACCAAAATTCTCAATTCATTGAATTCAATTTCAAAATGTTGAATTCAAACTTAAATCAAATGATTTAAATTCCAATTCTATTAAGTCATTTAAAATAACTTTTATTTCTGAAACTCATTTCAAAAACTTTAAATTCCAATTTCCAAAACCATTTTGGATTCAAAACTCAATTTTTCCAAAATTGATAAAAATCTGCGACTTAACCGATTTCCACGTGAAATCCACATTTGTGTGTGTATTGTGTAGTCCAAGGGTTTAACACAATAGTGCAACAACATTCAATCATCATCGATCAAATATAACAATATAATTGATAAGCGGTATAAACTATAACGCTTATCTTCATTCACAGATCACAGATATATATCACAGATAAATAGATCACAAATCACACACAAATAAGAATATATCACAAAGTATCATACATCAAAGATGTCAAACAATTTAACATCCAATATAATCCAAAGATCCATAGATAGGATAAATTAAATTAACTGATTAATTTAAATCAAATAAATTTCTAAACATTTCCAAAATTATTTTCTTTTAAAAATAAATTCCTTTAGCTCTTCAAATCTATTTAAAATCCAATTTCAAATAAATTCTTCAATTTACAGATATTTCCGAAATCCATTTATTTAGCCCTTTTTCCAAAATTTGAAATTAAATTCAATACGGTTCAAAAATAAGACTTTATCTTTTAAAACTCCTTTTAAATTAATCCAATTATCAAAAATAAAATTTTCGATCAATTTCAACTTATATTTTCAAAAATCCAATTTTACTTATTTCTGGTATCCATCGATAACAAAAATATCTTCGGCTAATTTATAGCCGTCTACAAATTCCATCACAATATAATCACACAATGATTATAAATAAATCAACACACAACACTGAAATAAATTCAAATGTTTGAGGAATCCAGTTGGATCCCTCCAACCTATTTCCCTACATCCACAGATGTTAGCACAATACAAATTTCACTTCAATGTGAAATTATCGCGGTATATGGGATTTATAAATATTATCCGCTATTATGCGGCGCAATAGGGTCTCATCCACTATACAATGCAGGAAATCAACAACTCCAATATATACATATTCCAATATATATATATATATATATTGCTATATACATATATAATACCAATTCCACTTCAATGTGAAATTATCGTGGTATATGTTTTAATAAATAACCTCCGCTTAATATACGGCGTATAATGTCTATTTCAACAATACAGATAACAATTTATCATCCAATCACACAATCAAGCAATTTTAAATCTAACTATTTAAAATTTAAATCGAAACAATTTCGATTGAGTGAGAAGTTCTCACCCCGAATTTCCGATAGCAATTTGTAGCGTTTTATTTCGAATAAAATTAAACGGACGTTTAATTTTACCCGAAATTTTTGCTAGCTCCAAATGACTCCCATCCAATTCCATAGCATAGTGCTCGACCATACGATTCCAACGCAACTGGTTTCGTGCGTTTTCGACCTCGTAGCAAAAAGTTATACATTTTTAAAGTTTGAACGAATTTAAATAAAATTAATTTACAATTTCTTTCTAAATTTTATACCCTAGCAGATCTAAGCCATTGATTTCCTAACCCTAAAATGCAGGCCGCCCATGCTATCTACTCCCCAGGCAAACGCATGCACGAGAAACCCATTTGCCGCCGTTTTGCCCTAGCTAGCCGCGACCACCCCGTTGACTTCAGAGACGATCGGCGAGTGCCATTCGAACGAGCTTCACGAGCTCCACCTTCGGCTCGAGTATCAAGGAGCTCGGCCTCCCAGTTGGCCTCGAAATTCGTGCCGATCGTATGAACTTTGCATTAAGATTCTGGCCGATTCACTTCAATGTTTCCAATCATGGCCGTTGGATAGGTAGTTCGCAATGTGCTCTACGTTTTGCTAGTTGGGAGTTTCTGCTAATTCTTCACGGATCAAGTGATTTTAAGGGAAGTAGAAGGGAAGTTTCTGGCCATTGCTTTCTAGAGTGGCGGCTGAACGTTCAAAACCCTAGCTTGGTTTTGTTTTGTGAAAAATAGCAAAATGTAGGTCCTTTTATAGAAAATTTCACAAAACACTATTCATCCGAAATTTTCCGAACTCCAAACGAAGCGTGCCGGCTGACGTCTCTAAGGTTTACCCTACGTTCCGAACGCAATGGAACGTGTTTCGGGAGCTAATTCGATCGTCTGTGCGAGCTACGGAATTAAACGATCAATTTTAAATTAAACCGATTAAAACCGATTTCGATGCGTTTTGGCTTGCCTCGGACAAACCGTACATCCGATTGACACGAAATTTGAAACCATACAATAATATCACATTACGGATCCGATGAAACTGGTTTCATCAAAATCCGAGACTTTTTGAAAAATGACTATTTTCAGTCGTCAATTAAATATTAAAATATTCAATTTTCACAAATTAACTTTTAATTCAATTTTAAAAGTTCACAAACATTGTTATAACTTCAATATGATTTGATATAACTTTGTAAATCATTTTTAGTCACATTTAATTCAGATTTCAATTATTTACCCAATTTCAAGTATTAAATTAATAATTAAATCGCCCAATTAAATCACTATATCGAAATTAAATTAATTCGACTTCCAAATCTTACTTATTAATATTTAAAATAAATTAAATATTCGAATTTCAAATGACGGAAATTCTGGGTCGTTACAACTGTGTTGTAGGGGGACAAGATGGAGGGATCCAAGGATCCCTCGTCCTTATTGAAATGTTTTCAATAATATTCTTGTTGTATGATTGTTATCTAATCTGTTTATTAAATCCATGGGTTATGACATTGTTATATGTTCAACTCAAACTAAGTAGTGATAGAAAATCAATATCGATATTGGTTAAGCGTTTGTTAGCTATTGGCCTCAAATTAGTATTCTAAAAATACTATAAATTTCCAATTGATTGGGAAATGGGTTTTGACACAGGAAATGATTTTAAATCCAAAATTGGATTTCTGAAATATTTTGTTTTAAAGGACTTAATTTCTATTTTTATCTCAAACAAATTTTCTATCCTTTTCCAAGTTATTTATTTATATTTAATATTGTTTTATAGTTATTTATTTTTATTTTAATATTGTTTTAAAGGTTATTTATTTTTATTTAATAACATTTTAAAAGTTATCAATTTATATTTTATATTACTTTAAGGTTATTTATCAATATTTCAAATATTTTGAAAAGTTAATTATTTAAAATTATTAATATGGTTTGAAATTAATAACAATGATTATTAATAATATTTTGGAAATTTATTATTATTTATAATAATGGTAAGATTAACGATTGTCTTATTTATAATGTTTTGAATTATTAATTATTATTTATAATGTTTATTATTAATAATTACTATTATATAATAATGTTTTTATGGTAAATGATTAAGATTTATTTATAATGTTTTTGAGATTCATAAATAGATTTTTATAAACGGACTTGGATTTTTAAGGGAAGTTTATAAAATGGTTTGAAGACTTAAGGGAGATTATTTACAAGGTGAAAGAGTTTTATAAATGGTTAAATATTTATAAACAAATTTTGGAAATGGGTTTTATAGATTTATAAGAAGAGTTTTATAAATAGTTGTATGGATTTATAAAGAGTTTATAAGTGTTTTGGAATTATAAAAGAGTTTATCATTGGAAATAGAGGTAGGTTTTACAATGTGTTTTCAATAAAGAGTTTATAAACGGTTTCAGAAATTTATAAAATAGTTTTATAAATGGTTTTTTAGATTTATAAGGAATTTATAAATGATTTTAGAATTGTATAAAAAGGAAATCTTTCTCTGTTTTTTGAATATACTTACACCGTGGAGATAAGTATATTGATATTTTCCAAGTATTGAAATATAAGGGTTTGTGAATGAACCTTTGTAAAAGTATTTTTATACAAGTAATTTACAAAGTGATTTTAATGAATGAAAGATTTATTAAAAGAGGCTAGTGGTTGCTTGTTTGCTTAACCAATGTTGGTTTTCCCCTATGGAATAAATCTTTGTTTGAATGCTTGTGATAGTTAAATAACCGACTATCAAATCTTGGCCTAAATATGTAATCCTTCTTAATTTTGGTGGTATGGAAATATTTAGTAGAAACACGGGAATTATATGGTACAGTTATTGTCGGTGGTGCTATACTGTACGTATAAACTCGTTTTGTTCTTCTAGGACAAATGATGAGGACATCCGTCCACTTAAATGGTTAGGAGGTGCTCCCCACTCTTATGTATTGTCTAATTATTTCCTAAAGAACTGGTATTAAGCATTTTGAAAAATCGACGATTGGCTTTTGGAGCACCAGGGAAGCAGAAGAGTGTACTCGTAAGAGATGACTTGAAAAACCGTAACCACTCCGAAACCATATACAATTCTATAAAGGAGTTTCGTGATATATTAAGATGCTGAAATGCATGTGTGGTTCCGAGACCCGTTGGGTATGGGAATCTATATATGATTCGAAGATCTATTTGAGATATGGGAATCCAGGTGTAATTCCAAGGCCCGTTAGGGTATTGGAATACATGTGGGGTTCCATGATCTATTTTGATGGCAGTGCGTGAGCTGGAACGCCGAACGTAGCCTCACCAACGATAATGATTATAACCAGAGATAGAAGGCATGGCCAGTAGGGTTGGCAAACCCATAGGGTGTAGTCGGCTCCAACTAGACATTACTTACAGTTGTTATGCATGTATGGGGCGATGCACTCTTAGCGAGACCAGTTATATTTTTCCTATGATACATCACTAGGGATGTATGCTGCTTTGGAAGGATATCTCTGATCCTTGTGTAGAAGGACCGTTCTCGAAGTACCGAGGGCACCTCCATGGAATCCTACACAATTAGCGAACGCGCCTTATCGGTTTTTTTATTATATACCTAGTATTGTTGCAATGTACACTCACAAGCATCACAGCTACTTGATTACTATTATTTTCACCCTTAAACATTATTATAATATCAATGGATTTTCTATAGAAAAGATTTTGGTTACCGTGACGTAAAAATCCGTCCGTGTTTATGTGCGGCGGGGTCTTACGAGATACTTTTGATTTCAAAGATTTCTATAACTTTAAAATCAAGTTGGGTGTGTTTCTCACGCTGGTTTTCCAGACTGATTCAGGTGTTATTTTATTATAATATTTGGGTGTTATTTTATTATAATACTCGGGGCAGACCGAGCATATTGCAGATTTGGATTGGATGCTTGGAGCTTTAGGAGACGAGTTGGAGGCATAGAGACGTATTCACGTACATGGTTATTTTTCCACTGCATTCATTGTTGTATTTATCAGCAATTGTATGGACAGGCTGTTATAATTGTACGGGCTAAAATAGGTTAGTATACTCTGATTGATGTCTGTATGTGTATATTTATATTACAGTTTTCTTTTATGTAAAGATTTATTGTATATTATAGATTATTCGTTCCGCTGTAAGATTCTGTATTGTTTAGTTTCCTTCTTATCTTCTTCCTTCTTTCTTTTTTCCTAACAATCGGGTTTTTCGACATTCAATTGCTCGGCACACAATACAACGGACATATTAGTGTCGATTTTCGAGGGTCGAAATTCCCGATCGTAACACTGCCTGTCAAAAGCACCACCAAAAACTGAGTATGTAATATATACAAAGCAAAAAAGCTCAAACTTATAACAAATAGCAGAATCCATTAAGTGCATCTCAAAAGAACCACAAAAAATGGTTATGGATTATATAAAAGCAAAGAAGTTCAAACACACATCAAATAGAAGAATCCATCAAGTGCGTCTCATAAGCACAAACAAAAACTGATTATACATTATAAAAGCAATGAAGCTCAAACTCATATAAAATAGTAGAATCCATCAAGTGCATCTCAAAAGCACAACCAAAAACTGGTTGTGAATTATACAAAGTAAAAAAGCTCAAACTCATATCAAATGGTAGGATCCATCAAGTGCATCTCAAAAGCACCACTAAAAATTGGTTGTGGATTATATAAATCAAAGAAGCTCAAACTCATATCAAATAGAAGAATTCATCAAGTGCATCTCAAAAGCACCATTAAAAATTGGTTATGGATTATATAAAAGCAAAGAAACATCAAATCATATCAAATAAAAAAATCCATTAAGTGTATCTCAAAAGCACTACAAAAATTGGTTATGGATTATATGAAAGCAATGAAGCTTAAAAATCATATCAAATAGCAAAATCCATTAAGTGCATTTTAAAAGCGCCACCAAAAAATGGTTACGGATTATATAAAAGCAATCAAACTCATAAATGCAAAGTTTAAAGGGAAGAGTAATCACGCTGCACTGTTAGACCATTAATGAGTATTCATCACAGTTTTCCCTATTCTAGGTTCAAGGCCTATTCTTCTTGAAGATTCAAAGACTAATTTCCTTTAAAATAATTTAGAAAGCGGATCCATGAAGTTCACTTTGACCTTATTCATTTTATGAGATCGCTTCTTTAACCAATTTCTCAATTCCTTTGGGTCCAAATAGATGGGTCTTCTCTTTTCGTTACACACTCTTATATAAATTCCAAATCTTCATCAATAGAGGTATATATGTATCTCCTCACATCAAAAGTAATAGTATATTTAATAATTCAATAGAAACATGATGCTTCCTCTAATTTTACCACATTTATTCTTTGGAAAATCATATTACTTATTCTTATATATGCAAGAACCATAGAGAAGTAACATAGGTGCCACATCAAAACAATCAAATATTTCCATTATTTCTCAATGTTGTGAGATCAACTTTTAAAAAAAATCAATTTTCCTTACATTAGTCTTTTATAAATCTGCTTTCCTGTAATAAAAGAACATTAAGGAACTCAAAATCAAATACATAATTTCCATTGTTGATTTTTCTAAACTATGGTAGACCCAATTTAGCTAGATACCCCCATATTTCAAAAATTCTAGTTTGGAACATATTTTCATAATCCAAGAATAGCTCTTTCTGGTTTCTTATGTGGAACCATGTTAGTATGAAATAATTTAACAAATTAGTTTCCTCCACATACAATCTAACTTTCAAAGATCAGTATATCCAATTTTATACCTTCAATTACATTCAATTTTGTTTAACATGTTTTGTATTTTCATACATGCAAACAAAAATCAACACAATACATGTAAAATAATGAATAAATAAAACCAATCATGAATTAACACAAGACTCGACGAAACTCACGCCATTTTTCTATCCTCATGCATAAACTCATAAAGTATGCACTTATTCAATGTGACATATCATACATTGAGTCTTGTAAGGACCCGATTCTTCGACTTCCGAATATCGACATCAATACGTCCACTGTATCGACTGCCGAGCCATCGAATGCCGGAAAACCGAATACTTAGGGTTTTAAGAAAGAAGAGGTAGAAGAAAAGATAGAAAAGGAAAGAAGAAACAACAGAAAACACAGAAACAGAAACAATATCAGAATCTCACATTCGCAGTGGAACAACATATAATAGATAAATGAATAATCTTTAAATCAAAGAACTATATCATTTTATACATTACATCATCATCAGAGTTTACACAACAATATACAACAATGGACAGTTATATCAACTTGTCCTCATACAGAATACACAGCGGAATAAATAATATCATATACAAGTGGTACGTCTCGCCATCCAGCTCGCCACTAAGTTCCACAGCATCCCGAATCCAGAATGACCTGATAACCTAACTCTAGACTGCCCGTGTGGAAATTGGTGGGCACCCAGAGTTTAGGAAGGAAACAATAAACTCCAGGTCAGTCATGGTGACTGGTGTGAGAACTTAAAACAGTTTATCTTTAAAACAAGAACAGGATAATTTTAAAGTCAATTCGCAATGCTTTTGGAAAATGATACTACCATAAGACCTCCCGCCACACACACAATGCAAATGCAGAATTGGAGGAGATTTCTTCTTATGATAGCCAAAGATGCTTACTATGAAAAATCAAATCCTTTTTGATATTATTATTAGTGCATAGTGTAGAAAACATTTCGAAAGTATAATATTAATCTTAGCCAGCATAGGCATTTCGCACTTATGCCTACTATAGCTACCATCCAAATAGTGGGGCGCCACCATAAGTGAATGATAGGTTCTACAACTAAAACCGTACAAGTCACGTATTGTTTCTTTGGATTTCCAACAAATGGTCAGGCCAAGGAACTTCCCATTGCCACATGGAAACGCCTTTGGAATGACGTCCCAAGAAATAACCTAACATTACGGTTATATCTCTGCCAACACAAGGCCGGGTTACCCCTAACTGGGTAACTACTGACACGAATATGTCATCCCCCGATCGTAACCGATCTATATCCGAGGATCCTCGATTTCCAACAACCACATAAGAATAATAATGCAGCAACCACATAGGTTAAGTATCTGGGCTCCATACCATGATACCACCTCTATCCAGAAGGAATGACATACACTAAAGGGGCGCTACCCCCTAATAACCTTGTTGCATCTTTCCTGTTTTGACCATTTCCGGGGTGTGAGGTCCGACGAAGTCTCGTCCACAAAGCTACACTTTGTCACAAAGTCATGCTTCGGGTCAAACAAATGATCAAAGAAATGATCACAAAGATAAATGATCAAACAAATGATACTATCAAAAATGATCAAACAATGATCATTTCACAGCAACACTCAGTATGCCACGTTACCAAATTGGGAGTATATTGCTGATAAATTTCAACTACATAACCTCTGAGCTCGTACATCTCAGAGAAGGATGTTAAGCTAAGAGAATAAATTCTCCGCCACCAACAGAAATGTATTTGAAAGAAATCAGCTTTATATCTCAATTTGTAACGTCAGACACACAACCATACAAGTCTGTTCCGGGATCGAATAGAACCGAAGGCACTTCTCACGAAGCCCTTGCAAATTCGGATAATTTTCTAATCACGTCCGGACTTCCCGTCATTAAGGGTGATAAAACCTCTAAATCGGGGATCAGTCGATGTAGAGTAACTCGACGGTAATCCTTCCGTTTTCAAAAATATCCGGTCTTCAACATCGATCATCAAATGCAATTCATAACGACGTATCACATATTCAGAATGGGTTATACGACCCCATGGTCCTTTCCCGGCTAACCCGAATAGTGAGCGTTAATTCAAAAATAAGTGTGGCATTCAAATTCATCCAATTCACATTAAACCCAATTTTCAAGTAAGTCTGGAATTTCACTATTAAATTTATCGATTTAATTTCTCAATTAAATCCAATTATTCGAATTTTAAATTACTCGACTTATTAATTTCACTTATTAATATTTAAAATCAATTAAATATTCAAGTTTTAATTAATATAATTTCTGGGTCGTTACAAGTCTCGTATCCGAGTTCATACAAAGTATTTACATGTATATTCAACAAAACTATTTCCAGCAATGATAATTAAAACTCCAGGACTCAAACATGTATTTAAATTAAAATTTTCTCATATTTATAATCCTTATATTGGTAATCCAAATACATATTTTCCCAACAAGAAATTTTCCTTAGCTTCTTATGTGGACTAAAATAACTATTTCCCATATATTCAGAAATCATATGAACATTACTGTTTATAAGTATTAATATCTCATTTTGAACTACTTTATGGTATATTTGAACAAAACTTAGTCCCTTTGATATATAAATATTCTTCATAAATATAGCTCACCTTATTTCCCATATTTATCATTTTATTTTATTCCAAAGACAAACTCACCTTATAATTTGCTACTATACAAGTTTTGAGTAAATTGTACCATCGCTATATTATAATACATAATCTTATTTTTTCAATTTCAAGAAATTCATTCATGCAACAAAGTGAATGTTTCAAATCCTTTTGGAATATATTTCATTTTAGAAGTACATATGCATAACAAACATAGATACGTTTAATATTAAACAGTAATCAGATGCTAGAATATACCAATGCCTTTGAGTTGATAACATTATATCCTTTTTGTATGAAAGTTTCAGTACCTAATATATGAATTAAATATTAATAATTTCTCCATTTTCATAATTGACGAAATATAAAATCTTGATTTGTGCCACATATCTTCTTTACTATATAAATTTATATTCAAATATCTTATTAACTTAACAATAAAATTAGCAATAACCATTTCCCAAAATAAACTTATGATAGATTCAATATTCTAAAAACAATATAATATTTACATTTAAAAGTCAATATATTTATGTCCTTTGCATAACATAAGAATAAATCTAATTCCATAAATTAATAACCATAGAGTCTCATTAGTTAGTTCTAAAAAATTTCATCACGGTTTGCTATTCAATTTCATTTTCCATTCAAATGTTAGATAAACCATTAAATACTCATAATCATTAAATACAATTAAAATTCAATATATTTATGTCCTTTTCATAACATAAGAATAAATCTAACGCCATAAATTAATAACCATGGAGTCTCATTAGTCAGTTCTAAAACATTTCATCAAAATTCTTAATGAAAACATTCAAAGCAAATCAGTAATTTTACCATATTTAAATTCAATGAAATCTCCATATGAAATTTAAATCTCATACACTTATGAGTTGTTTAGCCAGATTAATGTTTTCAGGTAATGCCCAACTTATGTGATAACTTCATTTAAAGAATAAATGGTTATTGTTTTATTTTCAACTTTTAAGCGTATTAAATACCTCATATGGATTACTCTGCAAATCTTTCATTTTGGAACTTAAATATTATTGCAAGAAAAGCAATAAATTTTCAAGCAAAAGGAATGTCAATTGTTAAATTGACAACGTTATGTTTACAAACATTTATGATCTATAAATGTTGTTTAAACTCCATCTAAAAATTGGAAGGACCAAATTTAAGTAGCCATATTATAACCATAAAACTACATAATATAGTGATTTGAGAATGAAATTTAAAAAGGAAAAAAAATGATTTTATATTTTTCTTTTCTTATATAGAGGCTTTGTACAGAAGGTCCTTATTTCTGATGTTGTTATAAGAAAAGCCCCTGGAGCAATAGGTATATTCATTACAAAAAAAATAAGAGCGTTATTCATTACAAAAGTTTTATTTTGTCAGTGTTGATTATATTACATAAACATAATAAATGAATAAATCATTTATTCATATTACTAAAAATTTTGGAAATAAATAATACACATCAGCCTAAACAGAAGTATTAATATGTATGACAGTAAATGCTAATTGTCATATTAATACAGTTATTAATACTTTGTAACTTATACACTTACTTTCGAAAGCATTTATTCATTTCGACAATTAAACAAATAAAAATCCGTACATATAATTCTATATCCATCTATATTTAAATTATATACTAAAAATATTTTTAATTACATAATATTGTCGAAACAAAATGAGATCATTACACAAAAGCAATTATATTCCAACAAAAGGAAATTGTCACCATAGCATATTCAAAATTTACTTTAGTATGACTAACATATATTACTAGCCAAAGTCAGTTTTTTAACCGCATTATATTCTCAAACTTTTCAGCAGTATGAGCTTAGTGTCAAACTCTAAAATGATTCAAGAAAAAGCAGAGAAATTTTGGAACTTACATTAGCGTTAATTCACTATATTTTTTACTTGTTAATGTTTTGAAACTCTCAGATTCAATTCAACCTTGCCTAATCCTTGCTTTTCTTCTCCAAATGTATTAGCCGTCACAGTAGTCCAATTTTCGCTCCAAAACCCAAATTGCTTAATCCCTGAAAGATGGATAGAATTTCACTTTCAAATTATTGGAAAAATTGATGGACAGGAACAATAAGAGAAAATGAAGGAATTTGTATGGTGAATGATGTCACTGCATTGAAAGCAAAATTCGACATGACTATGGTGCAATCGATAATTGACATTCGCTCTTCAAGGTTAACACATGACCATTTAAACTTGTGCTTTAAGGTTGAAGGATTTGAAGATATGCAGAAGTCACTGCTTTTATTTTGCTAGATATAAATAATATCAAAAAACATTAAATATGAAAAATAACCTGATCAGATATAGTTTAAAATTAATGAATCTACAAATATCGTATACGATTTCAAAATGAAACAATTAGGAAAAATATGAAAAATAAATTAACAAGAAAAAACTATAGGGTTATCACCTTTGAATTCGAGACTTTCTGGATTTACGAAAGCTAAGGCAGCGTTTGGTTTATTATTTTTAGTTTTGGGTTTCCGTCTATACAAAAATACACACGATGCATTTATATCGTCGAAAACGACCAATTTAGAAAACAAAGTTAACATACAAAATAGAAAACAATTTTTTTTGTTTATTTTCCATATTTTGAAAAATAACACAAGCACGTGAACAAATCCATTTTTTCGTTGTCCATCTATCCCCCTCGTCCTTCCATCCGTCTTTCTTTTATCCCTTTCATCGTCACTTCATTCTTCTCATATTTTAAATACATATTGAAAGCCGAAAACATAAAATTCGTTTTTAAACCAAACACTACCTAAGATTTAGGATTTACTGTGGTGGACAAGGAGAAATTTGGACTCGAAGATGGAGTACGTGACACTGGAAAGAGGTGAAGAGCAAATGATAATCAATTTGATTTGAAGAAGCGGGGGAATGAGGTATTAATCAAGTATGGGAATGTTGTATTTGTGACGTTTGAGTTGCTTGCGCATTGATACAGTTACCTAAAATCGCAGAGAATCCAGGATTGTTTTCTCTAAATTGTAAGATAAAAGAAAAAAAGTTGACCATGCTTCAGCTTTATTAAATACAAAATAGATTAAATGTAGAATAGATATAAGATGATTAAGCATACAAGGAATGACTTATTTCCCTTTCTAATGCTTATATTTCTGCTCATGTTTCATTAATATTAATGTTCTATTCTAATGTAATGGAAAAATATTATATATTCTTATTATGTTCTGCCATATTTTCAATTGCCGTAGCTTATATAGCGTACGATTATGAATTTGTGGGAGTAGAAAACAAAAATAAAACCTTCAAATGCTTTACCTACTTTCCCCACATGATGGTAGTTGAACTAAAATTATGTTTAATTTTACTTTACATTTATCAATACTAAAGGCTATATTTCAAGTTTTCAACATGCTTCAGTGTATACATGTCTATAATGGGTACCTATGACCAAATGAAAATTATCTAATATTATAGGATGAAATTAACATGTACACATTTTATGTTTGCTTGAAAGTCACCTTCTCTTTGATATTTGCATGAAACCTTTTGAACTATTAATAAAAAATGTCACGAAGTAAGTTTCAAGTTACCATTTGCCAAGTTCTATCTTAATTATTTATATTTTATATTGCTTTGAAATATCTTTTTTAAGATGACCACTTTTTATGAATTTCACTATTTTGTAGTTAATTTGTTATATACTGAGATAAAATGTCAACTAGCAACCTTATGTAGGATCAGTTGCTGGAATAATATATGCCTGAATTTACCCTCTAATTTTATATGCCAACGTTATTAGTTGAATTGGCTAAACCATATTGTATTATATACGTTGAACTATTCATTGTTATTATACTGAACCAACTATCACAATTATCATATAAAGATTAATGTACCACATAGAAAAATACTTCACTTAGAAAAAACTTCAGTCTTAGACATGCTTCTAGCTTCAATGGAACTATAGTTCCACTAATAACAAATAAAACTCGCTGTTGATATAACTACTTGATGATCATAATCTCGCTATTGATATAACTACTTGAAGGTAAGTTTTACTGGAAATTCAATAGCGGATGAGACACTAGTAGAGTTTCTTCTCCAGAAACGACAGGCTACTAATTAACTTCAATGGAATTGATATGCTAATGAAGGGTAAGTGAAACTAGACTTATCATGTTACCAATCAAAGGTCGGAAGCATGAGCTAACTTGTAGATTAATTATCAACCTTCATTCAATGAACGATAATCATCAAACAAAGAAAAATAGAAGAATAGAGAACATAAAGATTTAACGTAGTTCGGTCAAATCGCATACGTCTACAGACCCAACAGCTATTCTTTATTTTATTGAAGAAGAGAGTACAAGAGAGAGGGATTTCAAAATTATAGATAGAAAAGTGGAGAGACTAACCTATACTTACAAATTGAATAATCAATTTCTCCACTGACTTGTTTGCGCTTAATACCTGTAATTTGATTTGACTGCAGAAATTAGAGTTTACTGAAGAAGAGGATAATGGGGGATGCTCTGTCACACAATATAAAGATGAATGCCTTCATTAATATAGCCTTGAGAAGAAGGCATTACTTTGATACTATAGGATCGAATTAACTCTAAAGGGAGGTGAATAGGGTTTATAAAAAAATTCATAGAATAATAAAAATTGTGACACGGATAATAAAAGAGTAAATGCGGAAATAAAAGCGACGCACAATTTTACCTAACTTCGGCAAAACTTGCCTACTGTTGTCCCAAAAGTTTTTACTAAAATTAAACAATTGACTACTTACAGGCCCTGTAAACTCGTGACCATTGTTAATCTGATTGTTCCAACCTTATGCTCAAAACCCTGCCACAACTCAAATCCCAAGTTGTAGATTCCCGAACTACGCCCCGTAGCTCGAACCTAGTTAGAAACTATAGTTTTATAGATTTAAAAACAAAATACAATAAAATAAAATGAAAACCTAAATACACAAATAAACTTAGCCCAAAATAATTTATACAAAAGAAATACGGCCCAAAAAAATAGAATTGAATGATAATATTGAAGCCCATTTATGCTTTAGTTCCCATGCTGATGTTCTTTTGTCTTTGTCTTCGAATTAGGGTTTTGCTTTTTCGAAGCTGCCAACTACTATAGTCGATCAATCGAAGAAATAAGTTCACCTTGATTGCCTTATCGGCCGATTTCTTGCTTGATTGCTCTCGGTTGCTTCGTCCTCAAGTTGGTTGATACTGATTTGGTACGCGTATTAATTTTTGCCCCTTTCAGTTTTACTCGAACTCGACTGTTCTTGCCAGTGATGATTTGGGTGGTATTTGTAGGGATTAAACCCTATATTTCTATTTGAGTATTTTAGTTTGAATTTTTCAATTGCTTTCCTTGGCCGTTCGATTTTATGATTGACGATAGTCCGATTTCTGACTTGTTCAATTCTAATATATATTCCTGAATTCTCTGATTTAAATTCAAATATGTTTTGACTCTGGTTGGATATATGGATTTCGTTCTTGACTTTTGCTAGACTTGTTCCAATTCGATAATTCCAGTTGCGGTTGAAATTGTGTTACCCTTGGTCCATGCTCGAATGCTTTGTTTCCTTTATCCTATTGAGTGAGACTGTGAGTTCCATGCTCAGTAGGTTCTGTCTTGACTTTACTTTCTAGTGACGATGTTGATGAACTCTGTGTACACATACTGGGTGCATTTGTATATGTTTTCCCTTGAGTGCTCTGTATGCCTCTGTGTGTGTGTCCCTGGTTGTATTTATTTTTCTCGTACCTATCGCTGTGCCTGCTTTGCTGGTGCTTGGATTTGTGTGTGATTTGCGATGAATTTCTTGATGCTGTCTTGGCTTGAGCAGAGTACAAGTATGCTATCAGTTTCTTTGTGTGTGTGTTGTACCATTTACGTCCACTTGTGAATTCATTTCCATGAGCACTTTTATTTGGTGATGCATGTGTGCATTCACTTTGGTTTGTTGATTTAGTTGTACTTGTGCACTTGTATATGCTGACTTGAGAAAGGTTGTGCAGTTTGTTTTGAGATGAATGGATCGGTTTGTATTGCTGGTTGCACTTGTATATTTACAGTATTTGTTTATATGCACTTGTATATTTTTTGCTTTTGTTTTAGTGCACATGACTTTGATTTTCTGCTTCACTCATTGCCTTGGAGTTGAGCCAGAAATTCATTGGGTTTGACCTCGTGCTTTTGCATTTTGTCGAGATGTTTGGCTTGATCTCGCATTTGTCCTTGAAATTGAATTGATGCAATTGCATTTTGGATATGGGCTCATCCTTATGACATGTACAATGTGCATGTCATATGTTGCTCGTGCACATTTATTTTTGGTTCCTTTTTAAATTATAAAAAAAAACAACCCAATTAACTGAGACAACATCGTATTCAATTATATTTTTATTTTTCAGTTTTGGTTTGTTTCGTTTTTCTTTTTACTTCGTTATTGTTTGTCAGGGAAAGCAGAATGGTTGGAGAGAAGACAGTTGAAGCATGAAGATAGAAAATCGAATTCGGTGTGTGTGTGTGTGTGAGTTTTATATGAGAGTGTGTTGTATATGAGAGTGAGATTTATATGAGAGTGTGTTGTATATGAGAGTGAGATTTATATGAGAGTGAAAAACAGTGTTGTAAAATATAGTGGAAGCTATGTTATAAATGTGTACTATTTGAAATTGTAATGAAATAAATTATTTATTTAAATGAAATTTTGATTTGTTTGTTTCATTTTGTGATATTGTAATAGTACTATAACAAACACATTAAAATATATATGTTTATTATCATCAAACAAAAATTATACACTATTATATTCTATAATATCTCCTTTTCGATGATAACAAACATATATTATATATTAAGATTTTGTAACAAAAAAATGCATTTGATGTGATGTGATCAAGCTCCTATTTACATACTCCCTGAATAACTAGACCCCCTTACACAGATGCATGCAATTTAAGAATGAAAAATTGATTTGTCAAATAATTGCAAAAACAACTGTAAAAACAACTCTAGAACAATAAGAACACTCTCGAATATCAGTAAGATTATTACTCAACCACTAAAATCTTAACCTCTCCACCCTTTTTTTATCATTAAAAATAATAATAATAATAGAAATAGTGATGAATTTTGATTAAAATCATAAAGTCGTATCGAGAGAGAAATATATATTGCAAATTCCAGTTAATCAAAACAAAAATCATGATATTTATTTACTAGAGACAGATTCCAATTTAGAGGGATGATAGGATTATGTTTTAGGGGAAATTTATACAGTGAAAGTAGTGTGGTATTTTTAATAAAGGAAAAACTTTTGTAAATTACCGTTTTAAATATTATACAAAAAAATGCTAAGCACTTTCTAAACATACATAATCGTTATGACTTTTATACTAGGTTAGTAGTTACTTAAAAAAGAATGTCAAACATTTTCTAACCATGCATAACTGTGAGGATTTTTAAAGGAGGTTATAAACTACTTGAATATTTATCCCTTTCTTGTATACGAGTTCCATCCATGTATAACTGTGAGAACTTTTGAGTGAGAATGGAAGCACATATATAGAGATTAAAGTAATTCACCCATGCATAACCGCGAGGACTTTTAAATAAGAGTGAATACCTTGGAATAGAATCATATATTATAGAAAAAGAATATATTTCCTTGTTTTGAAATACCAACTTCTGCGCACTATATTAAATTTGGTGTATGGATTGGAAGAAGGATGATAGTGATAGAAATGATCATGTAATATGTACTAATTAAAAATATTATAAAATTTGTTTAATTTTTATGTAATTTGAACATATACTTCCTCTAACTATGAAGTATAATTTAATCATTACTCGTCACTTACTCAAACACTATTAATATTTTGATAAGTTTCAAAAGGTTCAAGCAGTCAACAACAAATTTTCTATAGTAAATCCTTTACCAAAGTAAACAAAAGTATTTTTATTAAAGAAAATCAGGGTAAAAATTTGAGTTATTTGTAAAAAAAAATTTCAAAATCCATAAATTATGAAAATATATTTTCTACAAGGGGTTTTGTAAAAACGATGTTTGCTAATTTTAAAATCAGTTGAAAATGCAAATATGATCTCAAAAGAAATGATGTCTAATACCACTTGTACTCTAGTTGCCCAAAATGATATATTATCAAACAAGTAGATCGTGTACTCCTTAATATCACTCGAATTGGTTCAAAAAATTTCAGCCTCTGATTTGTTAGTCATGAAAAAGGCAATGATAGTTAATAATTATACCAAAGCAATTGGCAATTCCTGTTTTGAAAATTCAGTGCATTTGAACCACTTTTGAAAGCTTTTAAGTCCGTAATTTAATTCATCACAAAAACATGAAAGTTTTAAATATTCAAAATTTCTACTCATCAAAATTGGTTTCAAGTCAAGTCGATCAATTACTCAAGAGTTATATATGAAATACTGCAACTTGTTTGCATAAATCGGAGGTACTTTTCAAGTGATGTATTGAAATGATTGCTGGTTTTCATGGTTTAAAAAAATGAATCAGCAAAAGCTCAAAACAGTAAAGTTGTAGTGTTATCAATTAGTTTTTCCATAATTTCAAGAATTTTAGAGTTTGGAGTAAAGATGTTTGAGTTGTAATCGAATTACTATAGCTGTGTTAAGAGGTTCTAAAACTGTTTTCAAACAATATTATGAATAATTTGCAGTTTTCCACCGGTTTAGGTTCAAATTATGGAAAAACACATAAAATAAAATTTATAGAATTTTCTATCTATTTTTCAAAACATCTTGAATTTTGAAAATCAGAGTTAAGGAGCTCAAGATATGGCAATTATATTACAACAGAGTCAACAAAAATAGAATTAACAAAAAGAAAATAGGATTTAGAGATCATACCTTTACTTACCTTCGATGTCGTGTTGTCCAAAATGTGTAGATCTCCACCTCATATTTCTAAGCTAAAGAATATTGGAATTGTTTCTCTTCAACCATATATGGAACAACTTGAAGTCACATCTATCGTTGTTGTTCCTTAGTCCGTTTCTGTACCTAAATGTCAAAGCGGTCGAGTGGTCTAACAAAGGATGTAGGACCACTCTTCTTTTCGTTTGTGGCCTTTAGTACCCAAATTCCTCTATATAACAAATACTTAGCATTTACAATTGTTCCCTTGGGAACCCAAACTTGTTTAATTTAAGAGAATTTACATTTGTAACTTTCGTAACCCACATTTGTTTAACAGTTTTTTTATTATACTCTCTTTTTCCACAAATTAAATGATGCAGCGCGTACCTTCTCTAGGTCGCGAGCCATGACCCAAACCCTTTCCCATCGCAGCCATCGCCACGATCTACGACCTAACCTCCATGACCTATCCCTAAGTCGCGAACAACCTCCACGACCTAACGCCAGCCTAATTCGTGAACGAGTATCCCGAAGCCGCGACCTAAAACCCCCCGATCTAACTTCAATCGTCCCCGACCTAAAACTTCCACGACCTAATCCACTTCCACGACCAATCCATCGCGACTTAACTTCATCCATCCCCGACCTAACACCTTCCTGACCTAGTTTCCTTTCCCTGACCTATTCCCGACCTAAGCCAAAGCCACGACATAAACTTTTCCCGACCTAACTTCTCTCCCCGATCTAACCCTAAGCCGCAACTTTTTAAGTCGCGTGCATTCCTGCTTAAGTCGGAGTTTGTTTACGTCGTTGATTGGAAGCCGAGATTCAATTTCTTATGAAGATGATTTTAAGTCGCGTGATGATGCTGAAACAGTGAGTTGAGTCGTTTGATAACTAGGTCGTAACTCGCGGATGTTATTAAGTCATCGTGTACTTAAGTCGTAGGTCGTAGTCTTCTGTGATGTATTATGTTGTGTTGTAATTAGGTCGCGTGACCTGTGTGTGTGTTGTACTGCTGAGTAGGTCGTTTGTTGTAATGTGTTTCTTATGCCGTGGGTTTTAAGTCATAGGTCGCGTGTATCTAATAAGTCGTAAGTCGTGCATATTGAGTCGTGTGAGTTGTAGCCTATAAATAGGCATGTGTTGGTCATTTGTATGTTGTTGAACTTTGAATAAAATTTTGGTTTGTGCTTTGTGCCTCCATTTTTAAATCGGTAGTTGAGTGTAATCTCCTATCTCCACCTTCGGTCAATCGAGTGCGCTCGATTCAACGATTGTGAAGCCAATTCGGGGTATCAAGTGCGCTTGATCAACGCTCGAAGAATTGAAGATCTACTTTCACGGTATCGTGATCGATCAACGTGACATAGATAGCTAAAATTCGGTATCTTCGGATCAATGAATTTGGGCATTTCAGTATTCATCAATCCACCGATTGCTACGTTCATCGATCTATCTTGTTTTTGTTTAATCCGCTGCGTCATTTGGTATCAGAGCTAGAACACAAGGAGTTTGCGTAGATTTTTGGAGTTGTGCGAGATTTACATCATTTGGAGAATTGGGTTCTCGAGATTTTGAAGAGATTTGTTCGTTTGATCGAAGTGAAGTTTTGTTGGAGTTTGTTGAAGAGTGATCATGCCGCCGAGACGAGCTCAACGTCATCGCAATATTAATGCTTTGTACGGAAGAGAAGAGGCTGATGAAATGGAGCAACGAATCAACGAGAATTTCAATGAGAAGTTGAATGAGGGGATTGGTCGATTAGAGAGAATGATGCTTGAAATGAGTCAAAGTAGAAGAAGAGTTTCACCTGAATCTAACCATGGGGGAAGTAGAGTTTCACCACATTCCAATCGAGAGCGAAGTGTTGATAGTGATCATCGAAGTGTGGGTCGAGATTGTTATAGAAATGTTGATGATCGAAGTCGAGATAGAAATGTGAATGATTGTGATCGGAGGAATGTAGATCGAAGGGATGTTGGTGGTAGAAATGGTGGTGGTAGAGATGTTGGTGGTCATGATCGACATCGATATGCTTCGGATTTTGATGAGGATTTTGATGTTGGTAGTGTTCATAGTCGAAATCGAAACCAAGTAAGATATCATTCAGAGTACGATCACAAATGGGAGTCGGGAATGAAAATTGAAATTCCAGAATTCAAAGGAGGTATGCAAGCTGAAGAGTTTTTGGACTGGTTGTCTAATGTGGAGGAGATTTTTGACTTCAAAGAGGTTCCCGAACATCGTAGAGTGAAGTTGGTTGCTACAAGGTTGAGGGGTAGAGCTTTGGCATGGTGGCAGCAAACCAAACTTACACGTGAACGGATGGGGAATTCAAAGGTTGAATCATGGGAAAAGATGAAGAAATTGATGAAAGCTACATTCTTACCTTATAATTATCAATCGCTTATGTATCAGAGGTTGCAAAACTTGAGGCAAGGAACAAAGACTGTGAATGACTATGCTGATGAATTCTATCAACTGATTGCAAGGAACGATATCATGGAGACGGAAGAACAGTTGACAGCCAGATTTGTTGGAGGGTTACGAATGCAGATTCAAGATATGATTAACATGTTTGATCCTAGATCTGTAGCGGAAGCACACCAGAAGGCGTTGGCTTGGGAGAAGCAGGGAAGACGAGGTGGTGGTGTGTTTACGAATTCCAACAATCAAGCAAAGGGTGTTAGTGGAAGTTCCAATGTTACAAAAGCTATAGCAAAACCAGTTGTGAATGAGAGTGCGAAGGCGAAAGTCAATAACTGTTTCAAGTGCTATAATTGCCAAGAAGTGGGCCACAAAAGTAATGAATGTCCAAAGCCGAAGAAGCGAGCTATGATAGCGGAGGTTGAGGATGAGGATGAAGAAGCTGAATGTTCCAATTCACCACCTGATGAGGAGGAAGAAGAAGTGTCGGGAGACGAAGGTTGTAATCTGATGATGAGGAGGTCTTGTTTGACACCCAAGCAAGAGGAGGACTGTAGTTGGTTGAGGAGCAATATTTTTCAGTCGACATGTACTATTCTAGGGAAAGTTTGCAAATTTGTTATCGATGTTGGAAGCTGTGATAATATAATTTCTTCAGAGGCTGTGAGGAAGCTGGCATTGAAGACAGAGAAACATCCGAAACCGTACAAGTTGGCTTGGTTGAGGAAAGGCGGGGAGGTGAAAGTTGGACGAAGAGCTCGAGTTAATTTTTCGATTGGGAAGAAATATAAAGATGAAATTTGGTGTGATGTGGTAGATATGGATGTCTGTCATTTGTTGCTGGGGAGACCGCGGCAGTATGATAGGGCTGTGCAACATGATGGGCGTATCAACAGTTACAGTTTCATGTTTGAAGGCACGAAGATTACTCTAGTTCCAAAGAAGCGTCAACAAGAGGAAAACAAACTGGAGGAGATTGAAGAGTTGAAAACTTTATTATCATTGAAGGAGTTTGTTAAGGAGGTTGAAGAGGAACCCGAAGTATTCTTGTTGATTGGACGAGAGAGTCATGAAGAGGTTGAGATTACAGAAGAAGTGAAACCAGTGTTGAAAGAGTTTGAAGATGTATTCCCAGATGAGTTACCAAAGGAGTTACCGCCACTAAGAGACATTCAACATCAAATTGATCTTGTTCCAGGAGCAATGTTGCCACACAGACCACATTATCGAATGAGTCCGAAGGAACATGAAGAATTAAGGAGGCAGGTGGAAGAATTGCTTGAACAGGGGCGTATACAGGAGAGTTTAAGCCCGTGTGCTGTACCAGCATTGTTAGTGACAAAGAAGGACGGAACGTGGAGAATGTGCACTGACAGTCGAGCATTGAATAAGATTACTGTGAAATATAGATTTCCAATGCCCAGATTGGATGATTTGTTAGATCAGCTGAGCGGAGCTACTATATTTTCGAAGATTGATTTGAAGAGCAGTTATCATCAAATTCGAATCAGACCAGGAGATGAATGGAAGACGGCATTCAAGACGAGGGAAGGATTGTATGAATGGCTGGTCATGCCGTTTGGTCTTTCGAATGCACCGAGTACATTTATGCAGGTGATGAATCAGATTTTTAGACCATTCATTGGGAAGTTTGTAGTGGTGTATTTTGATGATATTCTGATATACAGTGGAAGCGTAGAGGAACACTTACAACATCTGAGAGAAGTGTTGATGGTACTGCGACAGGAACAGTTTTATGCTGCAACGAAGAAATGCGTGTTCAAGACGCATAGTGTTTTATTTCTGGGGTATGTTGTATCGGAGGAAGGGATACAGGTGGACCGAAGTAAAATCGAAGCGATTAGAGATTGGCCACAGCCCAAGACGATAACGGAAGTTTGTAGTTTTCACGGGTTGGCTTCATTTTATAGAAGATTTATTCCACACTTTAGTAGTGTGATGGCACCTGTTACAGATTGTATGAAGGGTAAACAGTTTTCATGGTCAGAGGAAGCAGGGGATGCTTTTGGAAGATCAAGGAGTTGCTGACGTCTGCACCAATTCTAGTATTACCAGATTTTCAATTAGTATTTGAACTACATACTGATGTATCCAAGGTTGGGATTGGAGGAGTGTTAAGTCAGAGGGGACGTCCTATTGCATATTTTAGTGAAAAGCTATCGGGAGCGAAGATGAGATATAGTACATATGATGTGGAATTTTATGCTGTTGTGCAAGCCATTAAACATTGGAGACGCTATCTATTTCAGAAAGAGTTTGTTCTTTACACTGATCATGAGGCGTTGAAGCATTTACAAGGGCAAGACAAGATTTCAACGAGACATGCATCGTGGATTGCGTACCTACAACAGTTTACTTTTGTTGTTAAACACAAGTCAGGAGTGATGAATCGTGTGGCTGATGCTTTGAGTAGGAGAAACCATTTGTTGACTACAATGAAAGTTGAGGTGACAGGGTTTGATGTGTTGCCAGAATTATTTGTCGATGATCCTTACTTTGCGAAATTTGTTGATGAAGTCAAGGAGGGGAAGACGGATGAGTTTATGATGGTAGATGGTTTTCTGTTCAAAGGAAATCAATTGTGCATACCTGATTGTAGTTTGAGAATGAAGATTGTGAAGGAGCTACATGAAGAAGGCCACGTGGGTAGAGACCGTACACTATAGCTGATTTCTCAATCTTATTTTTGGCCTTCGATGAGAAAAGAAGTGGAGAGGTTTGTTGAAAGGTGTCATGTCTGTCAAGTTTCGAAAGGAACCGCTACAAATGTAGGATTATATATGTCGTTACCTGTACCTACTAAACCATGGGTTGATATCAGCATGGATTTTGTTCTGGGATTGCCTAGAACTCAACGGGGAAATGATTCAATATATGTTGTAGTGGATAGGTTTTCGAAAATGGCACATTTCATAGCTTGTAAAAAGACCGCGGATGCAGTTTTTGTTGCTCAGTTATTCTTTAAAGAAATATATCGTTTACATGGATAACCTGAATCTATTGTTTCCGACCGAGATACTCGATTTCTGAGTCACTTTTGGTTGAGTTTGTGGAAGATGGTGGGAACGAAGCTGAATTTTAGTAGTGCATATCATCCTCAAACAGATGGGCAAACGGAAGTGGTAAATAGATCATTGGGAAACTTGTTGCGATATCTTGTACAAGACAATTTGAAGAGTTGGGACTTAAAGTTGTGTCAGGCAGAGTTTGCTCATAATCATGCTGTTAACCGAAGCACTGGTTACAGTCCATTTCAAGTTGTATATTCAAGCTTGCCAAAGGGGCCGTTGGATTTAACAGTAGTACCACAACCGAAAGGAGTGATTAAACGGGTGTCAGATTTCGTTGATGAGTTGAAAGATTGTCATAGAATCGTTCAGGAACGTTTGGAGAAGATGAATGAGAAGTATAAACAAGCTGCAGATAAAAAGAGAAGAAGTGTGGAGTTCAACGAGGGTGATTGGGTGTATGCGGTGTTAACGAAGGATCGTTTTCCAGTGGGTGCTTATAATAAGTTGAAAGCCCGAAAGATTGGTCCAGTAGAAATTATAAAACGGATCAATGAAAATGCTTATAAGGTTAAGCTGCCAAAGGATGTTTACACTTCTGACGTGTTTAATGTTAAACATCTTATACCTTACTATGGAGATGAACAACCCAATGGGGAAGAACTTTTAAATTCGAGGACGAATTCTTCCCAACAAGGGGAGGATGATGCAGCGCGTACCTTCTCTAGGTCGCGAGCCACGACCCAAACCCTTTCCCATCGCAGCCATCGCCACGGCCTACGACCTAACCTCCACGACCTATCCCTAAGTCGCGAACAACCTCCACGACCTAACGCCAGCCTAATTCGCGAACGAGTATCCCGAAGCCGCGACCTAAAACCCCCCGATCTAACTTCAGTCGTCCCCGACCTAAAACTTCCACGACCTAATCCACTTCCACGACCAATCCATCGCGACTTAACTTCATCCATCCCCGACCTAACACCTTCCCAACCTAGTTTCCTTTCCCTGACCTATTCCCGACCTAAGCCAAAGCCACGACATAAACTTTTCCCGACCTAACTTCTCTCCCCGATCTAACCCTAAGCCGCAACTTTTTAAGTCGCGTGCATTCCTGCTTAAGTCGAAGTTTGTTTACGTTGTTGATTGGAAGCCGAGATTCAATTTCTTATGAAGATGATTTTAAGTCGCGTGATGATGCTGAAACAGTGAGTTGAGTCATTTGATAACTAGGTCGTAACTCGCGGATGTTATTAAGTCGTCGTGTACTTAAGTCGTAGGTCGTAGTCTTCTGTGATGTATTATGTTGTGTTGTAATTAGGTCGTGTGACCTGTGTGTGTGTTGTACTGTTGAGTAGGTCGTTTGTTGTAATGTGTTTCTTATGCCGTGGGTTTTAAGTCATAGGTCGCGTGTATCTAATAAGTCATAAGTCGTGCATATTGAGTCGTGTGAGTTGTAGCCTATAAATAGGCATGTGTTGGTCATTTTAATGTTGTTGAACTTTGAATAAAATTTTGGTTTGTGCTTTGTGCCGCCATTTTTAAATCGGTAGTTGAGTGTAATCTCCTATCTCCACCTTCGGTCAATCGAGTGCGCTTGATCAACGCTTGAAGAATTGAAGATCTACTTTCACGGTAACGTGATCGATCAACGTGACGTAGATAGCTAAAATTCGGTATCTTTGGATCAACGAATTTGGGCATTTCAGTATTCATCAATCCACCGATTGCTACGTTCATCGATCTATCTTGTTTTTGTTTAATCCGCTGCGTCATTAAACACTTTGAAAACTCTTCACGAAATTTGACATTATCACTATTTATTTTATTAATTGGTTCAACTTTATTATATCTAAGTCCTTTTCTATTTTCAACAATACTCTGACTTCCTAACAACATGTTTAACGATTTTCTCCAGTGGAAATTTTTCGAATAATCAACTCAAATTCATCAACTTTGGATTTCAAAAGATTATTCCCGTTTATTAGCTTAGAACAATGACTAATAGATTCTCATTTCTTTTTTCAATTGGTTTTACTTTTCAGACCATATTCTCATTTTCAAGCCTTTTTATTTTGGCCTCAATTTCAAGCATCTCAGCTTCAAAGATTTGGCGTTTTTCAAATTCAAGTTTTTCAAAATCCTTGATTTTTTCGATCTCTTTTTCTAATTCGTGATTTATTCAAATAATTTCGGTTTTGCTATTTTTCAAAATCATGTTTTCCCTTTTAAGGGTTTTGAAATTTTCTTTGAACTCGTTTATTCTGTTTCAAAATTTACACACTTGAAATTTTCAGACACCTTAAAACTTTCCAACTCCTTTTGTAAAATGTCGTTTTTGCAAATCAACTCAGTTTCGCTTTTTGCCAAAATCAAAATTTCCTTTTCTAGCATTTGAAAATTTTCATGAAAATGAGCAAACTCTTTTTCGTAATTCAAACAATTTTTGAAACAAGAATTTTTAATTTCCTTATTATTTTTAAGCTCAGTTTCCAAATCATCATTTTTCTGAACCAATTTAGATTTTCACTTTTCAACTTGTTATTTTTCATCTCAAGGTCATTAATATTTTTAGTTACTGACACAAGAGAACTATATCTTTAAATGAAAAATCACTTATCTCGTCAGTCGTTGCATCTTCGTCACTACCTTCTTCACTATCATTATCCAAACTATCTTTTGTAAATCCTGTCAAGCACAATTCTTTAACTAAGTCGATTTTGGAGAGCTTCTCACCATTGTTAACTTTTTTGCCATATATTGCATCGAGAGTATTCTTGATTTCCTGTGCAGTTGAATAATGAGGGATATGGTTAAATTCATCTCGATTAATTAGTAAATAGAGAATATGCATAACAAGAGAATTAATCGAAATATTTTTCTTATCTACCAAATCACACCCATTTTCAATAATATCTCAATATTTAAAATTAACAGATTTTAAATAAAATTTCATTTTTGATTTCCAGTTTAAAAAATCCATTCCATCAAAAATAGAGAGACTAACATTGAACCGACTCTCGCTAGATCTACAACTAGGGTTAGACATTTATGCTAGTAACCTCGCTCTGATGCCACTTGTAGGATCAAATTATCCCTAGAGACGGGTGAATATGGTTTATAAAAAAATTCATAGAATAATAAAAATTATAGCACAGATAATAACAGAATAAATGCAGAAATAAAAGCGACGTACATATTTATCCAACTTCAGTAAAACCTGTCTACTGTTGTCCCTAAGATTCTACTAGAATTAAACAATCGACCATTACAGACCTTATAAACTCGCGACCATCATTAACTTGATTTTTCTAACCCAATGCTCAAAACCCTGCCACAACCCAAATCCTAAGTCGCGAAGTCCCGAACAACGCCCGTAGTTCGAACCTAGTTAGAAACTAGAGTTTTATAGATTTAAAAACAAATAAAATAAAATAAAATGACACCCTAAATACACAAATAAATTAAGCCTAAACTAATTTATACAAAAGAAATACGACCCAAAAACAGAACTGAATGATAATGTTGAAGCCCGTTTATGCTTTAATTTCCATGCCGATGTTCTTTTGTCTTCATCTTCAAATTAAGGTTTCGCTTTTTCGGAGTTGCTGATTCCTATAGTCAATCGATCGAAGAAATAAGTTCACCTCAATTGCCTTGTCGATCGATTTCTTGCTCTGATTGCTCTTGGTTGCTTCATCTTCGAGTTAGTAGACACTAATTTGGTACACATATTAATTTTTGCCCCTCTTTAATTTTATTCGAACTCGACTGTTCTTGCCAGTGATGATTTGGGTGTTATTTACAGGGATTAAATCCCTATATTTCTATTTGAGTATTTCAGTTTGAAATTTTCAATTGCTTTCCTTGACCGTTCGATTTTCTAATTGATGATAGTCTAATTTCTGACTTGTTCAGTTCTGATATATATTCTTGAATTCTCAAATTTATATTCAAATATATTTTGACCCCGGTTGAATATATTGACTTTGGTCGTGACTTTTGCTAGACTTGTTCCAGTTCGATAATTCCAGTTGCAGTTGAAATTGTGTTACCCTTGGTCCATGCTCGAATGCTTTGTTTCCTTTGTCCTGTTGAGTGAGAGTGAGTTCCGTGCTGAGTAGGTTCTACCTTGACTTTACTTTCTGGTGACGATGTTTATATATTCTATGTACACTTACTTGCTGTGTACTGTGTGACTTGCATATGTTTTCCCCTGAGTGCTCTATTTGCCTATGTGTGTGTGTCCCAGGTTGTATTTCTTTTGCTTGTACCTGTCGTTGTGTCTGGTTTTCTCGTGCTCAGGTTTGTGTGTGATTTGCGATGAGTTTCTTGATGCTGTCTTGGCTTGAGCAGAGTACAAGTATGTTGTCATTTTCTTTGTGTGTGTTGCACCATTTACCTCCACTTGTGTGGATGTCTGAATTGCATATACCCATGTGTGTGCATGCTGACATTTTCTTGCCTTGCCTTGCCCTACCATGTGAACAGGCCTGTTGATCTACAATTGTACTTGCACTTGCATTTGCTATTTTTTTGAAATGGTATTTAGATACAACATGTCACTGGGATAACAAACCACAAATCATGTGTTAATAAATGTTCAAATCATGCTACGTAAGTTTCGAACTTGTGACCTCTCACACCAAAGTCGAATCACTTAACTAATGGGACAATGGTGCTTGTCCGTGTCTTTTGTTTTACTTGTGCATGTCTTTTGCTCTTCACTTGTACTTACTAGCTGTTTTCCCATTTCGTTATTGCACATATGTGTTCATTCCCTTGAGCACTTGTATCCGTTGTTGCATGTGTGCATTTACTTCAATTTGTTGATTTAGTTGTACTTGTGCACTTGTATATGCTGACTTGAGAAAGGTTGTGCATTTTGTTTTGAGATGACTGGATCAGTTTGTATTGTTATTTGCATTTGTATATTTACAGTACATGTTTATGTGCACTTGTATATTTTTTGCTTTTTTTTGGTGCACATGACTTTGGTCGGCTGCTTCACCCATCGCCTTGAGTTCATTCTAAAATTCATTAGCCTTGACCTAATGCTTTTGCGTCGTGTTGAGCTTTTGGCTTGACTTCGCATTTGTCCTTGAAATTGAATTGATGCAAGTGCGTTTTGTGTATGTGCTCATCCCTATGACATGTACATTTATTTTTGGTGCACATGTTTATGTTGCTCGTGCATGTCATATGTTGCTCGTGCACATTTAGTTTTGGTTCCTTTTTAAAATATGAAAACAAACAACCTAGTTAACTGAGGCAATATTGTATTTAATTATATTTTTAATTATCAGTTTCAATTTTTTTTGCTTTTTACTATGTTGTTGTCGGTAAGGCTAAGCATAATGATTGGAGAGAAGATAGTTGAAGTAAGAAGTTAACAAATTGAATTCGAGTGTGTGTAAGTGAGTGAGTTGTATATTAGAGTGTGTTGTATATAAGAGTGAGTTTTATATGAGAGTGAAAAATAGTATTGTAAAATAGTGTGGAAGCTATGTTGTAAATGTGTCCTATTTGAAATTGTAGTGAAATAAAATATTTTTTTAAATGAAAGTTTGATTTTTTTATTTCATTTTGTGATATTGCAATGGTACTATAATAAACACATTAATATATATATATATATATTTATTATCATCAAACAAAAATCATACACTATTGTATTCTACACATAATATGAAGATGAATGAAATTATTTATATAGTCCTGAGAAGAAGGCATTACATAGATACCAAGTAAATTAATTGCTCAATTATCATGAAATCTTTCCAAATTTCAATTATTTGATTTCCATACAAATAGATAACGCTTATCTTGGTATATATAATTTTCTTTGATTGATTGATTCTTCATGTCAAATCTTTTCTTTCCTTATATTGCAAAATCAATGAATTCATAAATAGACTTCTTTCCTCATTTATAAATTCATTCACTATTTAATTGATTTAGTAATCAATTTTTTTCCTTGTAATAAAATATCCTCTTATATCTTTTTATTTCCTTTCTTCTTTAACAAATATTTGAATCACACAAATTTAACACTTCACCTTGATTTAAATATAACGATCTCTCTTCATCACCACATCTTAACAAATCTCTACTTATATGCTTGGAACTACAATAGTTAGTGAATTTTTGTGACAAAATTCACTGCTATTTCCAACTTTGAGAACCTTCAAATGCTTCTTTGATTGTTTCTCTACCAAGGTCTTCAACTTACAAAATTAGGCAAATATTTTGTCTTTGGCCTTTAAGAAATAGACCTATACTTTATGCAAGAAACCATCCACAAATAAGATAAAATAACTAGCTCCACCTAAAGATGCAACTAGGGTAGGTCCCCATAATAAGAATGAACAAACTCTAGAAACTTTGCAGCTCTAGGTCTTCCTACCTCAAATGTGACATACTTCTTTCATAAAGAACAATCTCCAAAAGAGCTTGGCTTCAATTGAGAATCACCATCAATCAACCCCCGCTTCTTTAGTACTTCAAGACTCTCCCCATCGACATGACCAAAATTAAGATGCCATAACTGAGTAGAATCTGGAACATTAGAATCAGTAGAAACTACTGACTCTCCTAAGACTGTCTCTCTATGAGGCACATAAATATCATCAACTCGCACCCCCTTTATAACTACCAAGGAACCCTTCACCACTCCCATTTTCTCTCCATCTTCTATTATCCTCATACCAAGTCTACTCAAAACTCCAACTAACAAAAAATTCCTATGCAGCATCTGAACATGTCTAACATCCGTGATAATCCAAACAACACCATTAAACATTCTAAACCGCACACTTCCGACACCCACAATATGACAAGATGTGTTATTCCCCATATGAATTGCTTCACCATCAATCTTCCATTAACTAACAAAATAGCTCATATTTGGCATTATATGACAAATGGCTACAGAATCAATCACCCAATTTATACTTTGAAGGAAAAATATTGGCTAAAAATAATGATGTATCACTATTGCTATTATCTGCATTTGGTTTAACTGCTGCCGAGACTAAAGCTTTCTCCTTTTTCTCTCTTCTTTCTAAGAGCTATACAATCCCATATGAAATGCCCCTTCTTCTAACAGTAATAACAAACACCCCTTCTAAGGCCCATAAAGTGGGACCTATGCATATCTTTCCTACCTTCAAGGTGCTTCTTGCTCTTGTCACTTCTTCTAAATGAATCAAGTTGTTGTTGAAGAACACCATCATTAGTCTTCACCTTCTATGTCCCAGAAACTCCTTTTCTAGTAAATTTGGTAACGCCATAATTTTTCATACCAATATTAAAAGAATTTGCCATCGATAACTACTCTTAAACAAGATAGCTAGCTCTGATACAAATCCATTGTGCAAAATTTTAATTAATTTATGCTAATGCCAACTGTCGTGGAATAGTTAGGCTTATGCGCTGAAGCAACCAAAAGGATCTAGTTTGTCGATTAATTATCAACAACCAATTCAATGAACAATAATCACCAAACAAAGAAAAATTGAAGAGTTGAGAACATAAAAATTTAACGTGGTCGACCAAATAGTCTACGTCCACGGACCCAATGACTATTTGGTATAAGAGCGAGATTACAAAATTTAGGTAGCAAAGTGGAGAGACTAACCTATAATTACAAATTGAATATTCGATTTCTCCAATGACTTGTTTGCGCTCAAAACCCTAATTTAATGTGACTGCAAAAATTATGGCTTACTAGAGAAGAGGATAATGATGGATGCTCTCTCACACACAGTATGAAGATGAATGCCTTCGTTTATATAGCCTTGAGAAGAAGGCATTACTTAGATACCAAATAAATTAATTGCTCAATTATTATGGAATCTTTTCAGATTTCAATGATTTGATTTCCATACAAATAGATAACGCTTATCATGGTTTCCATGATTTTCTTTAATTCATTGATCCTTTATGTCAATTCTTTTTTTCCACATATTGCAAAATCAATGAATTCATAAATCGACTTCTTTCCTCATTTATAAATCCATTGACTAATTAATTGATTTAGTGATCAATTAGTTTTCTTCTGATAAAATATCCTCTTATATCTTTCTATTTTCTTTCTTCTTTGACAATATTTGAATCGCACAAATTTAACAAAAACTTAGTGATCGACTATCCAAAATAATCGATAGAACTAAGAGCTAAGTCGCCAACACCAAAATTGTGAAGATTAATCGTAGTCAATGAAGATTCTAAAGTAACAAATGTAGTGATTCCAGGGTCCCCAATGAGATCACATTCCTTAATAAATATAGAGTTGAGGTTAAGGCACAAATATTAGGATTTTAATATATTTAAACATCAATCAATTATGAAATCTTGGTTCCGAATATGAAAACCCATTTTGATTTCATCAAGAAAATGTATAAAAGTGATAAAATAAATGCAAAAGTCATACCTGAATCCCTTGATGATGAATAAAAGAGAAGATTTAATTTGGTTTTTAAAATTGACACAAACCCTAGATCTGATATTATCTCCATGGAAGAGTGTAAGAGAATAACTGAAGCTTTTGTAATTTGGAGAAATATCCCATTGTTTATAATATTGATAATTTATATTTTGGCCCTTCAACAATTTAGAATTTCATTTGGAATCGATGCGTTAATACCCTAACAATATGACCTTTGTGCCTTTTAACTAAAATTCTTAATTTGATGACTTCAATTAAACTTTACACCGAGATAGCATAACACATTTCGTTTTACATGCGTGGCCTACCTATTAAAATTTTCTAACTTATAGAAAATTATAGTCAAAAGTGGATCTTCTATTCTCTTAGCGTCCAACAAATTTGGACCTTAATGCCTTATGATCTCGTACTAATCCCATTTTTCTTATGTGGACATTACCTATTTGTTCCTTAAAGATATTTCATAACCATCTTGATTTTTAACTAATGATCTACTTCCAACGTCACCGATATATCGATCAAACACACTAGCAAGTACAAAAGTCACCATGTGCACACACATAAGCATGCATTAGACTTCCCACAACAAATGCGTAAGGAATTTTTTACATTTATTTAGCATAAGGAAGGCCTTATGAACTATTAGAGACAAAATTTGCCTCCTTTAGCAAAACGGGTGCCAGTTGATTTGCACTTTCTCATGCCAAAGCATTTTTAGAAGTTATCCTTATAGCTCTTTTGTTACAATGCAAATACCACCACATGAATAATAATGGTGTACTTGCATCCCTAATACAAAAGAAGTATCACTAAGATCTTTCATTTCAAAAAGAAATAGAAAGAAATATCTTATTTTCTTGCAAAATATCAAAACAAAAGCTAATAAGAAATATATCATCAATGGACAAAATCAAAAATAAAACTTCATTCTTAGTGAACTTTATATACACTCATACAAAACTTTCCATAATGTTTTTCCTCGATGCCAAATGAGGTGATTACATGATGAAATTTGTGGTACCATTAACAAGAAGCTTATTTTGAGCACACAAGTGGATTATTGAAATTGTTCCATTGTTATCACCATTAACAAACATGGCTTTAATATCTATTTAATGTTGCTCAAGATTAAAATATGCGACAAGCCACAAAATGATTCTAAAAGAGACTTCCAATGCGATTGCTAAGAAAGTCTTTATTTAACCTAGTGCTTTTCTTTTAAGCATTGCAATTGATATAAGACAAACCATATAATTTTGCACACTACCTAATGAATCCCTCTAGATTTTGAATAATCATTTATAACCAATGGGCTTCTTACCTTAACATATGGGGAAAGACCTTAAATATTTTTTGTCTATATAGAATTATACTATATATTTATATCTTAAATCCACCTTTAGAATTAATTTCTTGCATGGTTTGATGTAATTTGATTGAACCATTTTCCATAATCCATTACTTTTATTTATGGAGAAATACTAAGTAATAAACCAATATAGTTTTTCTTCCTCTCTAGTGGATCCCCATAGTAGCATTTCATCTTAGGTTGTTGAGTTTGTTTACTTGAAACATTAACCTCAAATTGAATAAAATTTTGTTTGACATTATCTGTTATGGTCCTTATTTACTTCTTGTTTGGTGAAACGGAAAAAACCAATATATTGTTTTAAGAAGTAACTGTATTTCAAATCAAAGGTAATGATTTCTATCTAAAGACAACGATCCTTATTTTATTTCTTCTCACAAACTCAACATCCTCAAAAGATTATTGTAATTTTCATCTTATAATTTTTTATTCTTAAATTTTTTTCTTGGTGTGGGTTCATAAAACTTATAGCCTTTGAATCGCTTAGAATATCAATAAAGTATTTACTGTCTTTAGTGTTTAATCCTAGAGTTATTTAGTAAGATGGTATAATTAATAAATTATATTCCTTCCTATATTTAAATCAGCGGCTTCCTTATAAGATGTATTAAAATCAAGCAAATGTAAGTTATTATAGACATTAATGGATTTGATCCTAAAAAGAGTTGAAAGTACCAATGAATTAATCTTATTATTTACAAATGAATAATAATGACCATTTTTAATTTAGAAACATAATTGAATTTTCTCTTAGTGATGGTATAATGAAAATACAAATAAATTCAACAAAAAATGCTTGAGTTGTCAATAATAACTTAAGATGCCCAAGAGACTTTACTTTTACTACTTTCCATTACCCATAAAGATGCATCACTAAGTATCAATTTAATTTTGGTAGTTCAAAAAACCCTCTTTTATGTATTCATGTATATCACAAAAGAAATAACTATCAGCAACTTATGTTGTTTCTTTTATGCTTGACCATTAGCAACTTATTTATCTTTTATTTATTTATAGTTCAAGAAAAGAGTCACATGTCTCTGTTTTTGATGTTGTTATACAAAATGTCCCTCCAGAAATGAATATTTAAATTTGGTCCCTATTTTTCAAAAATAAAAAAACGCAAAGTGTTTTGCACTTTTCTGATGAAAATGCAAGGTAACTTGCACTTTTGTAATTTTGAAATATTTTTCGAAATTTTCGAAAATTTTGAAAAGCGCAAGCTAGTTTGCGCTTTCTAATTTTGAAATTTTTTTGAAAATTTTAAAACTTTTAAATTTTTTGAAAAGCGCAAGGTAACTTGCGCTTTCTGTAAGAAAAGCGCAAGCTAGTTTGCGCTTTCTGATTTTGAAATTTTTGAAATTTTAAAAAGCGCAAGCTAACTTGCGTTTTCTTATTTAGAAAAAACAGGGACTTAATTTACATACTTATTTCTACAAGGACTTTTCTTGTAACACCATCAGAAATAGGGACCTTTCGTGCAAAGCCCCTTTATAGTTTATGTTAAATTAGTACTTTCTATCTTATCATGCTTCAATCTTTATTCTTCTTATATGCAGTACAAAATGAGCACATTAAGAGGTAGAGTTTCTTTATAAAATAACAAATAATCTTAAACTGGTTGTACTATGAATAAAGAGAGTTTCCAAAATTAAAAAAATCAAACTTGAGCTCCTTAATTTTTGAACCAATATTAGACGCTTCCACATGGTCTCATTTATGTTTCATGTGCTTTGCTACTTTATAGAATCAAGCACTGCAAAGTGTGTTTGTTTCCACTTATTAATTTTGGCAAAACACCATCCAATCACAATAAAACAACTCTTTAAATACCCCTATGAATACCATACGCCTTTGAAAACCTCTAAAATGTTGCAATGTATGATCCTTGGACTCTTGCAGTTAGGTTTGGTCAAGGAGTTCTACTACCTAAAGCCAGTTGTAACTTACGACCCTATTACAAGTAATTTATATACGATATAGATAACAAACAAAGTAATAAAAAGAAATAATTGTGTTGGTAATAATACATTAAGTAATACAACAGTTCAAAAAATTATTTTTTAGCAACTGTTGTGTTAAAAATGTTAATCATTAAATTTCAAAGCAAAGAAGCTTATTTACCCTGAATTTTAGCATTCAGATCATATTGATATTCTATACTAGAAATCATAACATAAGTTAATAAAATAAAGGCAAAAAAATTTACCCTCTTATGCAGAATTGTGATTTCTAAAATTGATATGATGCTATAATATTTCCTTCCAATTTCTTTCAATGAAGATAGATGTTGAAAATTGTGAATATATAGGGTCTCTTAAAGTTGCGAATTTTAAATTTAGGAATTATGAATAGAAGGAATAGAGATGAATTGATGTCGTCTTCTTTACTTCTACCGTCTACTTCTATTTCTGTATAATGGTTTTTGTTGGTGTCTAACATAATTTTTACGTCATGGTTTTATTTATTTTTATTTTGGTGCCCTATTGTGAAATAGGCCAAAAACGATGTGTTGGGGTTTTTCCTAGGATCCCTACACAGTTAGATTTAAGAAGAGATAAGAAGTGAACAAAAAACAAAAACACAAATTTCTCCAAACCAAAAAAACCTTTATTAATTCACCAAAAGATTACAAAAGAAAGACTAAAAATTGAGAAGATATCTCAATTTCCAAAACCTTAGAAAAATAAACTTTTTTACCATATACACCCAATGAACCCTATACATGTCTATTTATAATAGACTTGACAAAATATCTTCTTTAATAAGTTATTGAATACTTCCATAAATCTTTTTCCTGTAGATAATTTGTTGCTTTCTCGAATGCAATAAAAGAAGCAACTAATCACTCTACCAAATCCACAAAATCTCTAAAAAGTGAAATTAATCACTCTCCAAAATCTACCAAATATATAAAATAGGCAATCAATTTGAGTCAAGCAATTTGTATACATTATTGCTTCCTCTTTTTACACGCAGCACCTAATTATCACCCCTTCAAACCTTTGTAACTCCACCCCAAGTTGAAAAATTGTAGCCTTTTACCTCCAACTGTCCTATTGAAACAAGATTCTTTGTAATTTCTGGAATGTGCCTAACTCCTATAAGCTTCACCAATCTTTCATCATGCATCTTCAACCAAGCTAAACATGTCCCCTTAACATGCATGTCCCCACTATCAACAGATTCCACCATAGCATCTTGCTCTTTATAATCGATAAACGCCTCTTTTTGATTGCATATGTGGAAGCAAGCACCTGAATCAACTACCCACCCATCTCTTTTTCTTTCATCAACATAAAGAATGTCATTACTTGTAACATCCCGTATTTTTAAGCTATTGAATTTGAACATTTAATTCATTTTAAATGTTTAATGTGGACCCTTAATTGATTTTGTAGTGGATGGATGCGGGTTCAATCATTAAAATAAATTATAAATTCGAATATAATTTGGATAATAATAATTAATTATTCAAAATTTGGATAAAAGGTGAATTTGGGGTAAATGACTATAAAATGATATTTAAATGTATTTTTAGGTTCGATTGGTTATAAATAATATTGTTGGAATTTTAGATGAATTTTAAAGTGAATAAATTATTATTTGGGATTTTATATTAATTTAAAAATGAATTTAATATTATTAAAATGCTATTAAATCAAATTTTAGTCTGGAACGAGCCAGAATGATTTTTAATGTGTTTATAAATTTTATATGATTTATTGTTAAGTTATTAAGATTTTAAAAGTGAAAATTTTAAGCGTTTCTGATAATTTCAGAAAATCGCCTGATTTAATAGACGAGTAAAATAGCCTTCCGGGGCACAGTCTCAGAATTCGATGAAACCAGTTTCATTGGATCCATAATAGTTAGTTATTATCGGATTTCAATTTTCGTAGAGATCGGAGTTGTCGTGTGATCGTGGCAGTTCGAAACGCATCGAAATTGATTTAACCGATTTAATTTTAAATTGACCGTTTAATTCTGTATCTCGCGCATACGATCGAATTAGCTTACGAAACCTATTCCATTGTGATCGGAACGCGGAAAAACCCCAGGATAGCCTGTCGGAGCGTGAGAATGGGAGGTCGTTTGCCTTAACTGATTAAATCAAGAAATTTTATGGATTTAATAATATTAAATATATATATATTAACAATTATCGTTCAAAACCCTAGAAAAGAGCAGCCGCCGTTCTTAGCAATTTAATGGCCGGAAATTGGCGATTTTCTTCCTCCAAATCTGCTCAATCCAGGCCTCGATTCGCAAAGCTTTCAACTGGAGAAGTGAAGGGGGTGGCGAGTTCTTCATGTTGAACGGTGGTGATGGGATTCTGTGAAGCGGGGTGGGAGATATTTTGGACGAGGGGGTTTTCGTTCGTGGTCGTTTGCGTGGAGCTGGGGTTGACCGAGTGGGCCCACGTTCTGGGCGAAGGCGGCTAACGGCGAGGGCGTCGCGACGGTGGTTTCCGATCGAGGTGGAACGGGCTGTGGTGGTCGCGGTCTTCAGCCCTAGCGTGCGTGCGATGGGTTGTTCGAACCTGGGTAGTAGCGTTCGCGTGAGGGAAGAAGGGTTGGACGGTCACGATTTTGGTAAAGAAATTGTTTTGTAATTTTATTTCAAAACTTTGTAAAATCGTAACTTGTTCATACGTTCTCAGAATTTGACGATTCTCCAAGCGTTGGAATCGCAGAAACGAGTGCTACGTGATGGCGCAGATCCGAAGTCATTCCGGGCAAGTAGAAATTTGGGTTAAATCGGACGTCGTCCGGTTTAATTTAAAATTTCGAACGTTCGCCGAAACTCGAGGTGAGTTTTTCTCACTCACATCTGGATGCTAGGCATTTTAAATAATTAATATTTAAATATCTGTGTGGATGGCTGAATATAATTGTTATTATCAGTCTGGATTGATATTTATATTGTGATGTGCTAATATTTGTGGATGCAGGGAAAAACAGGTTGGAGGGATCCAACTGGATTCCTCACAATGTAGCAATTATTTTATAATTGATAGTGATACCTGTTTATATGTTGTGATTGATAAAATCTGGAATTTTAAATTGTTCTGTGAAATTGTTGTATAAATTATAATTCCAGAATTAAATTATAAATGAATAGATTGGGGATTTAAAAGAAATCAAAGAAATTAATAAATAAAGAATTTAAGGGATAATAAAATTGGAATCTGTTTTGGAATGAAAAATGTAAATTGGTAAATTGGGATTTTAAATATTGTGGAAAATTTATCAATCGTTGAATGTGAAATATAAATTTTCTGGAAATGAATTCTATGAAATTATAAATTGAGTAAAATAACAGTGGTTTATTTTAATGATGAATAGTGATATCCGGAAAAGTAAAATATGTTAAAATGAAGCTTTCGAATTTAAATGTACAATTTTAAGTGTTAATAGAATATTTTTAAAATACCATTTCCCTATTGGAATTTTATTTAAGTAAATTGGAAATCTGGCTTTCATTGAAGAATTCACCAAAATGTTTTATTAAAAATGTTTAAACTATATTTTTAAATGAATTTCCAGAATAGAAAATTGAGTTTGAACTTCGGGTGAAGTTATAGATAAGTAGGGAATTGGGAATTTATGTTGTAAACATGAATTGAATTTGAAATAAATCGTTTGGATTTATATGAAGGATACTTTGGAATGTTTGAACGGGATAGTGTTTCCCTGGGAAAACCAAGTTAAAGTTTTAAAGGTTTTTATTTAATTAAAAGTTAAAGTTTTAAATTGTTAAAGAGTATTTTAAGAAAAGTATTACTTTGGAAGAAGAAATTTCAAGTTGTTTTAAAGTTATATGATTAAGTTATTGGTAAAGGCTAGTATTATTCTTTTAAACTCCACTTTTAAATTTAGTAAACTAAACCTTTATTTAAATCGAATTTATATCTTATATTAAATAATAGTATTTAAAATAGTTTTGAAATTTATATTTTTGAGTAAATAGATAGAAGTAATTTACATATTTTAAAGTATATTTCTGTATAAAGTATTCCAACTGTTTTTAAATGCAAAATGTTTTATACTTGGTTCTTCCCGATGGGAATAAAGGGTAAAAGATTTACCTTGAAAAGGAAGAGTTTGGAAAATTGTTTTCAAACGAGTTTTGAAAATGGGAAAATATATCTTTGAAAGATATTAGAAACAAATAAAAAAATATGGAGATTATTTATTGTGTGATGGATGTGTATGGATGTTTGTGAACATTAATTGATAGTTAAATCACCGACTATCAATATTGGCCAAAGCGCTGATCGTTTCGAAGAGACCGGGATCGAGTTTCCGTATACCGGGATTCTAGGTCTGGAGACTCGAAAACCACTTCGATTCGGTTTGTACGTTTCGTGTAACGTGTTCGAAGTCGAAGATGGAGCAGTGAAGTGCAAGGGCTAGTCGCTACTAATCCTGAGGATATTTCCAAAATGGATGTAGTAGGAATAGTGCCTTCGGTTCCGTTCGGACCCGGGACGGACTTGTATGGACGAATGCTTGTGAAACATCGTCAGGTGGACGATGGGCATTCAAAGTGAAATGTGCTATAAAGGTATCGTTTAGCCTCAAGCCTCATCAACCGGGAATGACTGAAAATCAGGGGATATGCAGCAAGGCTTCGTGGGTAGCCCCCACTTGAGAGTAAGGTCATCCCTGTCTAGATGTCCCTTTTATTTCGGCTTAGTGGTGCGGTTGCTGATCACAACCGTGGGGTGATTTTACTTGGAATTTTCCAGTAAGGGATGATTCCGGCTTTGTGTTGCAGGGGAGCGGGCGTACTCCTCGGTACTGTGATCTAGGCCACGTACTGTGACAGGTGGTACCCCAGTGCCTAGTCATTCGTTGGAAATCCATTTTCCCTACGTGCCTTGTACGGTATTTGTTTGTATACCTAGTATGCTGGAATTTAATCATGTAACAATTTCAGCTATTTTAATAAGTATTTGTAAATAGACACTATTATAATATCAGAGGATTTTTATAAAAAGTGTTTAGCTATCGTAAGGTAAAAACCCGACATGTTTATTTGTGGCGTGGTCTTACGAGATGCTTTTGTTTCAAAGGATTTTTGAACTTTAATAATCAGTTTGGATGTATTTATGATGCGCTGGTATTCCAGACTGACTCGGGTGTTATTTTATTATAATGCTCGGGTCAGACCGAGTATATTTCAGGATAGGTTGCTATGGAGCTCAGGAGAGGAGCTGGAGTCCGAGACGTATTTCTCGTACTTGTAGTATTCCGCTGCTGTGATTATCTGAGATTGTTTGACTGGTTATTGTTGATTGTATTGGGATATACTCTGATGATGATGTATTGTATATAAACAGATATAGTTTTCATTTGTGTAAAGATCTGTTCTATATATTATATTTTATCCGCTGCGATTGTGAGGTTCTGATTTGTTTAGTTCTTTCTTCTTCTATCTACTTTCTTATTCTTCTACAATCTGTCTTTTTCGGCATTCGATCGTCGGCATATTATACTGTTGAGTATTTTGTGTCGATTTTCGAGGGTCGAGAAGAGCGGGTCGTCACAGTTGGTATCAGAGCCAGGTTGGCGATAACCTAGGCTTTGGTGGGAAAATTACTCATTTTTAAATAGAGTCGGAAGTACTCTATAATGAGTTGAGTGTAATAATAGCTATGAGAGCGTACTTGTTAGTGGATATAAAATTGTTTTTGTACTGTGTTGACTTATCGGTTGAGTGTTTATGAATTCTGGTCGGTGCGGGAAGTACAACCGTATCGATAGGGGTTTCTAAACTCTTAAACAAGGTAAACCGACATAGTATTGTTTTTAAAAGTGGGTAAATGAAATAATTTTACCCAAAATTATATTTTGATATAAAGAAATAATTTTCTAAATTATATATATTGGATGTTTGTTTGGTTGTTTCTTCTATAATCTAATAAGAAATTAAAATTTGATAAGAATTTGAAATAATTTCTAAGCAAATAAGAATTTAAAATATTAAAATGGTTTATAACCAAATGGAATTGACTGGATATGTTTTAAATAAGAAAAGTAAAAAAAAAAAAATTAAAATTTGATTTAAACTAGAATTTTGACCCCGGAAATTTTGAAAGGGATTTCAAATGGAATTAAACAAAGTTTTGGGAGTTTGACTTTGTGGAAATGTTAGAAATGTTTTCAAAAGCATTTGTAAGAATGGAGTATATTTTGGGAAAATATTTTTGAATAGAAATTGTTTTGAGGTGGATTTTGGAAGTGGAAAGCATTGAACTCACTTCAGTCGCTGGAAAATAATCCTGATGATGCTGGCCACATCATTAGAATTCATTTTCGAGTTTCTAAAGTGATGGATTGCTACCAAAATAGTTGGTTATGACATTGTTTGGACTTGTTTGGGAAAACAAGTGATTTTGGGAATTTTCAAAAAGGAAAATTGTTTGGCAAAAACAAATTGCTTTGGGATTTGGTATTTGATTTGAATATCAAAGAGAAATGTGTTGATTTTTATTTCAAATTGGTTTTGAAATAAATCCGGGTAAATTGAATTTTGGGAATTCTATTTTAAAATAAAAATGTGGAAGTTGAAATGATTCAACTATATAACTTATAAAGGAAAGTTGATTTAAAGAAGAATTGAGTATATATGGAATGTAAATTTACTTTGAATAAATGAAGGTGAATGGAATATATCTGGATTTAACTTATGATAAGTTAAATAAAATTAAGAATTTGAAATTGAATTAAATCTAAATGAATTGGAATTAAAAGGAAGTTGAGATAACGGTGAAATGTAAATGCTTATGATTGTGTAAGTGAATTCATATTCTTAAGCTATTAAGTGTTAAAATTTGACATTGTGATTATAAAAATGTGGATTGGTTTGAAATGAGCAATATAAACTTACAAGTAAATAAGTTAGAGAACTTGAGAATGAAGATTTGATTTTAACTCAAGTAAAATGGAATTATAATCACAAATGAAAATGGTTGAATGGTAAGGTGAATTTGAACTTAATTTTAAATGGAATGCAAAGTAAGGTGAAACAATTATAAAATATAAAAGAGGTAAGTGAACTGAAGTTAGTAAATAAGTTGAACTTGGATATGGAGAATTAAGATTAAATTGAATTTGGTTTAACTTCGACTAAGATGGGATTAAGCTGAATATTAAAATTTCTGTTGTGTTATGAATAAGAATGAATGTAATTAAATTCTTATTTAAAGTAGTAAAGGAAATGGTTTAAATTCAGGTGGGCTAAATAAAATTTAGATGAACTTGAATTAATTCTGGAAGGGAATTAAATTGAAAATGCATATATAATCTAGTTAACCTTGAATTAAATTTGGATAAGAATTTAATTAAATGGAAATTTAATTTAGTTGAAGTGATGTTGAATGAAGTAAATGCTTACTCAATTAAATCCAAAATGATTGTTTGGAAATAAATCTTGTGTAAGCTAAATTAAATGGAATTTGTATTGAAATAAATAGAATTTTGATAGTTTGGTCAAAATTTGAAAGGTAAATAAAACGCCTGATTTGGATTGGGGTTTAATTTTGATAATAAATGTTAAGAGTGTGAATGAATAATGGAATTAGCTTATAATAGTGATGGTTTGAATTGTAAAGGAAATTCAAATGAGTGAAATAATTTAAATGGTCTCTTTGTTAATAAAATAAATCTAACATGGATTGGATAAATTAACAAAGAGCATTAAAGTTGAAAATGAATTGAAATTTGATTTGAATGAGAATCAGATGGAAATAAAATTAAATAGATAATGGTAATATTGTGAAACTACTTAAGCAAATTGAAAGAAACAAATGATTGTGGATGAGCTTTATTAAGAAATTTGAATGGAATTTGTTGGATAATAAAATTGAATTGAAAGTGAAATGATATTCATTAATTATTGTGGTAAATTAAGAATGTATGAGTTGAAAATAACCCAGGATCGAATGATATTAATATAAACTTGAATTTGGTTAATGGAAATAAAGATGTAAGGAAAATGTAATTTAACAATTGCATTGGAAAGATAAAATACTTGGATTGTGAACAATGCAAATGGAATAAAATTTATATGAACCTAAGTTGGAATAAATTTTAAATGGTTATAAGCTTAAGTGGCAATTGTTTTGCTTGAATGACATGGAAATTTGCATGTATTTGCAATTGAGTGTTTAAAAGCAATTGGAATTGAATTGTGAATAAATTGATATGAATGGGAACCCAATTCAAAGAGTTTTGTAAATGAATGCAAGTGAATTGGTTTAAATGGCAAGTGGAATTGATTTCGAATCAATTAGAATTAATTGACCTTTTAATGAGTAATGTTTGCATATGAATGGAAATGGATCATAATTGAAATGCAAATATTTCAAGTTTAAAATGAAATTTGATTGTAAATCAAATTTGGAATGTAAGTAAAATTAAAAGGTAAGAAAGGCATATGTAATCATATTGAAGTGGAAATGAATTGGTTGGGATAAATATGAATTGTATAGGGTGAACTTGAATTTAAAGCATTCAAGTGGAATAAAATGAAGTCGAACTTGAATAAGAAATTAAAAGATGATTGAAATCTTTGAATTGTAAATAAAATATGGAAACATTGTTAAACTATGAAGTTTGAGTTTGTAAAGAGGATTTGAAATGTTGTCGAAATTTGTGAAATTGTTTATAAAGATGGTCAACATAGTTAAATTATGAACTATGCTTGGTTTGGTTATGAAATGGATATGTTTGGCTTGCATTTATATTGGAAAGGTTATGAAAATGCTCATATCTTTGAAAACTGATGAGTTTGTTGAGTAAGTACAGGTACGGGAGGCGTTCGAGAGAGTTGGAGCGCGTATATGCGTTATATTAGCCGCTTGCTTTTAAAAATTTGCTAAAGGTACGCCTACGCAAAAATAATTGGGAAAATGATATATATTGTGATATATTTTGGTTTCCGGCCGTGTGAGCCGATGTATATATATTTGTGTATCCTGCGATATCGCAGAAGCTCCTCCGTACAAAGGAGACTCCGCCAAAATTTTTCAGAAATTTTGGGAGTTAGAAAATTTTTGAGAGTTTTTGGGAAATTTATTAATAAGTAAAGTTATTTTGAAAACGAGTGTTAAGATAAAGGCTTTAGAGTAAATAAAGCAAATGGTTTTGGAATGGAGTTGAAACTTTTTGGGAAGTGGATATATGTTTTTAACTAAGCCAATTGGATAAGTAAATGGATTGGAGAGTATTTTCTACCCTAGCAAATTTCGGGGACGAAATTTTTATAAGGGGGGAGGAATGTAACATCCCGTATTTTTAAGCTATTGAATTTGAACATTTAATTCATTTTAAATGTTTAATGTGGACCCTTAATTGATTTTGTAGTGGATGGATGCGGGTTCAATCATTAAAATAAATTATAAATTCAAATATAATTTGGATAATAATAATTAATTATTCAAAATTTGGATAAAAGGTGAATTTGGGGTAAATGACTATAAAATGATATTTAAATGTATTTTTAGGTTCGATTGGTTATAAATAATATTGTTGGAATTTTAGATGAATTTTAAAGTGAATAAATTATTATTTGGGATTTTATATTAATTTAAAAATGAATTTAATATTATTAAAATGCTATTAAATCAAATTTTAGTCTGGAACGAGCCAGAATGATTTTTAATGTGTTTATAAATTTTATATGATTTATTGTTAAGTTATTAAGATTTTAAAAGTGAAAATTTTAAGCGTTTCTGATAATTTCAGAAAATCGCCTGATTTAATAGATGAGTAAAATAGCCTTCCGGGGCACAGTCTCAGAATTCGATGAAACCAGTTTCATTGGATCCATAATAGTTAGTTATTATCGGATTTCAATTTTCGTAGAGATCGGAGTTGTCGTGTGATCGTGGCAGTTCGAAACGCATCGAAATTGATTTAACCGATTTAATTTTAAATTGACCGTTTAATTCTGTATCTCGCGCATACGATCGAATTAGCTTACGAAACCTATTCCATTGTGATCGGAACGCGGAAAAACCCCAGGATAGCCTGTCGGAGCGTGAGAATGGGAGGTCGTTTGCCTTAACTGATTAAATCAAGAAATTTTATGGATTTAATAATATTAAATATATATATATTAACAATTATCGTTCAAAACCCTAGAAAAGAGCAGCCGCCGTTCTTAGCAATTTAATGGCCGGAAATTGGCGATTTTCTTCCTCCAAATCTGCTCAATCCAGGCCTCGATTCGCAAAGCTTTCAACTGGAGAAGTGAAGGGGGTGGCGAGTTCTTCATGTTGAACGGTGGTGATGGGATTCTGTGAAGCGGGGTGGGAGATATTTTGGACGAGGGGGTTTTCGTTCGTGGTCGTTTGCGTGGAGCTGGGGTTGACCGAGTGGGCCCACGTTCTGGGCGAAGGCGGCTAACGGCGAGGGCGTCGCGACGGTGGTTTCCGATCGAGGTGGAACGGGCTGTGGTGGTCGCGGTCTTCAGCCCTAGCGTGCGTGCGATGGGTTGTTCGAACCTGGGTAGTAGCGTTCGCGTGAGGGAAGAAGGGTTGGACGGTCACGATTTTGGTAAAGAAATTGTTTTGTAATTTTATTTCAAAACTTTGTAAAATCGTAACTTGTTCATACGTTCTCAGAATTTGACGATTCTCCAAGCGTTGGAATCGCAGAAACGAGTGCTACGTGATGGCGCAGATCCGAAGTCATTCCGGGAAAGTAGAAATTTGGGTTAAATCGGACGTCGTCCGGTTTAATTTAAAATTTCGAACGTTCGCCGAAACTCGAGGTGAGTTTTTCTCACTCACATCTGGATGCTAGGCATTTTAAATAATTAATATTTAAATATCTGTGTGGATGGCTGAATATAATTGTTATTATCAGTCTGGATTGATATTTATATTGTGATGTGCTAATATTTGTGGATGCAGGGAAAAACAGGTTGGAGGGATCCAACTGGATTCCTCACAATGTAGCAATTATTTTATAATTGATAGTGATACCTGTTTATATGTTGTGATTGATAAAATCTGGAATTTTAAATTGTTCTGTGAAATTGTTGTATAAATTATAATTCCAGAATTAAATTATAAATGAATAGATTGGGGATTTAAAAGAAATCAAAGAAATTAATAAATAAAGAATTTAAGGGATAATAAAATTGGAATCTGTTTTGGAATGAAAAATGTAAATTGGTAAATTGGGATTTTAAATATTGTGGAAAATTTATCAATCGTTGAATGTGAAATATAAATTTTCTGGAAATGAATTCTATGAAATTATAAATTGAGTAAAATAACAGTGGTTTATTTTAATGATGAATAGTGATATCCGGAAAAGTAAAATATGTTAAAATGAAGCTTTCGAATTTAAATGTACAATTTTAAGTGTTAATAGAATATTTTTAAAATACCATTTCCCTATTGGAATTTTATTTAAGTAAATTGGAAATCTGGCTTTCATTGAAGAATTCACCAAAATGTTTTATTAAAAATGTTTAAACTATATTTTTAAATGAATTTCCAGAATAGAAAATTGAGTTTGAACTTCGGGTGAAGTTATAGATAAGTAGGGAATTGGGAATTTATGTTGTAAACATGAATTGAATTTGAAATAAATCGTTTGGATTTATATGAAGGATACTTTGGAATGTTTGAACGGGATAGTGTTTCCCTGGGAAAACCAAGTTAAAGTTTTAAAGGTTTTTATTTAATTAAAAGTTAAAGTTTTAAATTGTTAAAGAGTATTTTAAGAAAAGTATTACTTTGGAAGAAGAAATTTCAAGTTGTTTTAAAGTTATATGATTAAGTTATTGGTAAAGGCTAGTATTATTCTTTTAAACTCCACTTTTAAATTTAGTAAACTAAACCTTTATTTAAATCGAATTTATATCTTATATTAAATAATAGTATTTAAAATAGTTTTGAAATTTATATTTTTGAGTAAATAGATAGAAGTAATTTACATATTTTAAAGTATATTTCTGTATAAAGTATTCCAACTGTTTTTAAATGCAAAATGTTTTATACTTGGTTCTTCCCGATGGGAATAAAGGGTAAAAGATTTACCTTGAAAAGGAAGAGTTTGGAAAATTGTTTTCAAACGAGTTTTGAAAATGGGAAAATATATCTTTGAAAGATATTAGAAACAAATAAAAAAATATGGAGATTATTTATTGTGTGATGGATGTGTATGGATGTTTGTGAACATTAATTGATAGTTAAATCACCGACTATCAATATTGGCCAAAGCGCTGATCGTTTCGAAGAGACCGGGATCGAGTTTCCGTATACCGGGATTCTAGGTCTGGAGACTCGAAAACCACTTCGATTCGGTTTGTACGTTTCGTGTAACGTGTTCGAAGTCGAAGATGGAGCAGTGAAGTGCAAGGGCTAGTCGCTACTAATCCTGAGGATATTTCCAAAATGGATGTAGTAGGAATAGTGCCTTCGGTTCCGTTCGGACCCGGGACGGACTTGTATGGACGAATGCTTGTGAAACATCGTCAGGTGGACGATGGGCATTCAAAGTGAAATGTGCTATAAAGGTATCGTTTAGCCTCAAGCCTCATCAACCGGGAATGACTGAAAATCAGGGGATATGCAGCAAGGCTTCGTGGGTAGCCCCCACTTGAGAGTAAGGTCATCCCTGTCTAGATGTCCCTTTTATTTCGGCTTAGTGGTGCGGTTGCTGATCACAACCGTGGGGTGATTTTACTTGGAATTTTCCAGTAAGGGATGATTCCGGCTTTGTGTTGCAGGGGAGCGGGCGTACTCCTCGGTACTGTGATCTAGGCCACGTACTGTGACAGGTGGTACCCCAGTGCCTAGTCATTCGTTGGAAATCCATTTTCCCTACGTGCCTTGTACGGTATTTGTTTGTATACCTAGTATGCTGGAATTTAATCATGTAACAATTTCAGCTATTTTAATAAGTATTTGTAAATAGACACTATTATAATATCAGAGGATTTTTATAAAAAGTGTTTAGCTATCGTAAGGTAAAAACCCGACATGTTTATTTGTGGCGTGGTCTTACGAGATGCTTTTGTTTCAAAGGATTTTTGAACTTTAATAATCAGTTTGGATGTATTTATGATGCGCTGGTATTCCAGACTGACTCGGGTGTTATTTTATTATAATGCTCGGGTCAGACCGAGTATATTTCAGGATAGGTTGCTATGGAGCTCAGGAGAGGAGCTGGAGTCCGAGACGTATTTCTCGTACTTGTAGTATTCCGCTGCTGTGATTATCTGAGATTGTTTGACTGGTTATTGTTGATTGTATTGGGATATACTCTGATGATGATGTATTGTATATAAACAGATATAGTTTTCATTTGTGTAAAGATCTGTTCTATATATTATATTTTATCCGCTGCGATTGTGAGGTTCTGATTTGTTTAGTTCTTTCTTCTTCTATCTACTTTCTTATTCTTCTACAATCTGTCTTTTCCGGCATTCGATCGTCGGCATATTATACTGTTGAGTATTTTGTGTCGATTTTCGAGGGTCGAGAAGAGCGGGTCGTCACATTACTAATAACAAAATTAACCTCATCATCATTGCCTTCATCAAGCTTGTCTTTGTCTTCCTCCAATGCTTGCATTCTTTCGTTGTCCTTTATAAGCTTGTTGTAAAATCTTAGTTGGTAATCAAGTTTTTCACAGTAATAGTAGATGAAATCCCTCTCCATGTTTGATCTATTTGGTCGTCTTTCCATGTTTGGTCGGTTACCTTTCCTTGCAAATCTACCTATTCAATTGGATTTCCAATTTCCTCTTTCTCCTTATCTTTTTCTTCCATTAGATCGATCCTCTACATCTCCTCATTGAGCAAGCTACTAACCACCGATCCCATGACCCACATTTCTTAAGCTTTAGATTGAATAATCTTCTCATTAGAAGCGCCTTATTTGCTGCGGAGTTCTTTTCATAAATTCCTTCCAATTTCTTTCAAATTCCAAAAGCAGATGTTTCATTGGTAACAATATGAAATATCATATTTTCCAAAGAAAAACACCGAATAGCCGATGTTTCCTTCCTATCTAAAGTCTCTCATTTTACTTTGGGTACATTGTTAGGTTTCTCCCCTTTGTTCTCCAATGGTTGGCTGTCATTAAGGTATAAAAAGTCCTCCATCTTCGCCTTCCAAACCCCTAATTTCTCCCAAGTTTTTCTACACTTATCTTCCCCATAATCAAAATCTATTCAAAAAATTTGGGCAGTAGGTTCTGATACCAACTGTTAAGGTTTTTTCTAGGATCCCTAGACAATTAGATTTTAGAAGAGACAAGAAGTGAAGAAAAACAAATACACAAATTCCTCCAAACAAAAAACCTTTATTAATTCACCAAAAGATTACAAAAGAAAGCTTAAAAATTGAGAAGGTATCTCAATTTCCAAAACCCTAGAAAAATAAACTTTTTTCTCACATATATCTGATGAACCCTATACATGACTATTTATAATAGCCTTAACAAAATATCTTCTTTAAGAAGTTATTGAATACTTCCATAAATTTTTCACATGTACATAATTTGTTGCCATCTCTAATGCAATAAAAGAGGCAACTAATCACTCTACCAAATCCATAAAATCTCTAAAAGGTGCAATCAATCACTCTTCAAAATCTACCAAATCCATAAAATAAGCAATGACTTTGAGCGATAATTCCACATAAACTCAAATGTCTCCAAGATCTACTTAAATATGGAATGTTGTATCACTAAAATCTAACACGGTGCCTTTAGTGACTTTACCTAAGGGCTACTCTTGCTTGCAGTTTGAGCTATCACACCTCTCCATGTTCTTCACAACATATATATATATATATATTATAAATCATAGTGCGCATGGATATGAACCTCCTAAATACAAGATCTAGATCGATACAGTCAAGAAAAAACATGTTATCTTACTAATCCTTAAGGTTGGTTCCAAAAATGAGAGTAATATTAAATTTAATGGATATCATAGTCAAATTAGCTGAAAATAGGACAAAAGAATTCATCAAATATGCTCAAATTAAAAGCCAACTGTATTAAATTCTAAGTCTCTTCTCAAGGTACCTAACACAAAAATTACTATCAAGTTTGAACATTATTATTAATTGTAAGTGGTACTTTGTTGTAATAATTAACACTGATAACAAATTCAGATTGAATAAAAATCTTCATTTGGATTGATTAATTATTAACCTGTGAAAAAAACCATATAATTAACACATATTTACATAACACATGTGTAAGTAATTCAGTCAAATATTAACCTTCTTTGGACCGGCTAACACACACATGAAAACATACATAAATATCAAACATTTTCATGAACAATCAAGACAATAGAGGCCACTTTAGTGACATGTTGTTTTAATTAGCTCACTCAAAATGTAAGATAACCATGATTATTCACAAAAGATTCCAAAATTTTATATTTTTTCTTAAGCAATATTGTTAGACCATGAGTATGCTTATTTTTGAATTTCGAACACATGAAAATATACAAATTATTTAATTTGTGATGCCTGTACTGATCATCCCCTCCTTTTGCTGTTATTATTATAAAGAAATTTATCTAAAGTGCCAAACAAGGCTTTTAATGTAGAATATACGTAATGAGGTCCATATGGTAATATTAATACTATGACCATTACCAGTAGTTAGAACCCTCAAATGGGTTGGGTTGGATCAACGGTTTTGACCCAACCCATTTATGACCCATTTAATACAGGTCTCAATCAGACCCAACCCATTTAATAAGCGAGTTACCCATTTAACCCATTTAAAAAATTAAATTTGATTTGACTATTGAAAAACAAATAGATAAAAATAATTCTAATTCTAAATTTTATGTTTAGAATGTTGATAACAATCAAAATTTCAAGATTTCAACTTTTAAATTTTAATTCTAATTTTTACATTTTGAATTTCGATAAAAATCAAAATTTCAAAATTTAAAATTTTAATTCTAATTTTCATCAAAATTCAAATATGAGGAAATAGTCTGCTATTTGCTAAGTGCAACCATTAGTCACCATGGAGAACTAAAGCATCGCTCATAAGATGAAGTATCTAAGTGTTCCATATTGTCTGTAATTTAGGTGGAAGTTTGTGACGCCCCACCTCTATACCCACGGTAACCAAGAATACTACGATGTAGTGCTGTCAATTAGCATGGAGAATAAGGCTGTGGAGGAGCGACCATCCATGTAACTTCTTTGTGCGAGCACCGATACGTCAGATAGTATAGAATGCATATCTTTTAAGGAGGAAATCCGACATACCGATACAAACACAAAGCTATCACACGGTGGCTATATATAATCTTCGGAAACAAACATAGAAATAATCATAACATAAATCAGTCACAGACATCCATATCACAAAGGCGGAAGAAGATATGAATAAATATATAACACATGAAAGTGTACATCAGAGTAGTGGTCTGAAAGATCCACGATAATACAAAAGAATAGCATCACGTGCTATACAAAAGAATAAGTACACAACATAGAGTCTATATCTCAAAGGTGTACATCCAAAAACTACTAATCTATGTAGTTAGCCAAAAGTCAGAAATATCCTGAAGAGACGTCAAGCAGAAGCACCTGTAACATCTCGGTCTGACCCGAGTATTATTTATAAGAAAATAATAAACGGATCAGTCTAGCTATAAATATCAGATGATATGGTACAAAGAAAAAGGCATGACATGAACATGAAATAACCATAACGACATACTACTATAAGTATGTAAATGATAATCAACAAAAGATTAACCAATATCACAAGAATCTTCTCAAAGATAAGGTAGGGTATCATACCCTAAACTTGTATTCATAACAAGTCAATAACAAATGAATTCACCAATGCACAAAAACTGATATCATATCAATGAAAATCATGAAAATTGGTGAAGCACAAAATTCCAGAAATCATCATCAGAAATCCAGAAAACACATAAAAAGGGGGGAGGCCTAACACATGAATGGGAGCATGAAAACTCACCTACGCGTAAACACATGACGAGAAGCTATCTCATGGAAGCTATCCATTAAATTTTCACACAAGAATGGCCCGAAGACCGTAGGGTGCTACTAGATATGTGATGGCGAAACATCACATAAACGGGGTATAGTCTCCCACGCAGACAAAGAGACATCGCTCAATCGCTAGTCTAAATCACAAAAATGATCGTCATGATCATAAGGAAGTGTCAATCACACCAAGCTAGTAAATATATGAGTTTAGCTTCATGTCCCATAACCACTTGCTTAACTTAAATATTTACGAACAAGCTGTAAATCTTCACTAGGAAATTGTCACAAAAAGGGTTCAATCGAACAAGTCCGAGAGCTAACCGACGAAGTGAACGCAAGCGTTTCATACCACTCGTTTTACTAAGTCGTTTAAGTCGATTTCTCATTCGAGTGAAGTAAAGGCTTGTATATACTAGTAGATTGAAAATCGGTTTGAGAAAACGAACTTTTGATATTTGAAATAGTGTTGAAATCGCTTTGATGAAAGAGTTTTGATATTTACTATTAGTATTGAAACCTTCATATATCTTTAAAGTGACAAGTCATAAAACGATTGTAGAAACAAATCAATTCACGTTCGAAGACGTGAGTAAAGTTCAAAGAAGTCAATCCCAAAACCATCAAAGTAGAAATTCTGATAAATGTTTTTCAGATGAGATTGCCTACGCAGAGTAATACGGGGGTCCAGGGGGCAGCGCCCCGTCACGGTACGACTTAGTGAAGGCAAGCTGGTCCAGCGACCTAAGGAAAAGTAGGTCATACGACCTAAGAGTTCACGCGACCTAACAAGACTAAGGATAAGGTCGGAGACGACCTACGACTTAACAAAGTCCTGCGTCCTAAGTGGGATGCGACTTAGTGGGGCATAGGTCGGAGACGACCTACGACTTAAGGTCAAGCGACCTAGTGAAATAGCAGGGGAAATATTAGGTCGGAGACGACCTACGACTTAAGGTTTAACTCGCAAACGACTTACGACTTAAGAGGGTTACGCGACTTAAGCTCAAATACGAGCTACGAGCTAAGGTCTATACGACCTAACGACTTATCTCGGTACGACCTAAGCCAGGACGAGATAGCAGAAGGCAACGACTTAACTCTTAACTCGGGGACGACCTAAGATGTTAACTCGTGGACGACTTAAGGGGTTAACTCGTGGACGACCTATGGCTTAACTCGTGAACGACTTAGCACAGGCGAACAGAAATACAAAGGCGGTGACTTTTCAACGCGCGCGACTTAAGCCCTTAACTCGCGAACGACTTAGCACACCCAGAACGACTTAAGGCCTGGAACGACTTATGCTCCGTGTGACTTTTCAACGCGAACGACTTACGACTTAGGCTTAACTCGTGGACGACTTAGCGATGGCCAGAAACGACTTAAGGCCAGAAACTCACCAAAACGCCAAAATTTGTAGTTTTTCGCCAATCCAATCCAAACCAAATGCAAACAAACATGCTAAAGTGATGAGGGATCATCCCCAATAGTCCAATGACAATTATAGGCAAGATGTGAGATCAAAAATCTCACCTTTTCACGGAATTTGATGAAGATGGAGATTTGAGAGCAAAGCAAGAACACAACCAAGCTTGAAGCAATGTTCTTCACGTGAATTTGATGTTGAATCTCGGATTTGCAATAGAATTTGTGTTTGGAGTTTTAATTTCCACTTCCCACCACCATTTTTGACAAAGCTTGAAGTGTTTTGATAGAGTGAGGAAGATGGTTGGGCTGAACTAAAGGGGTGCAGTCCAAACCAAAGTCAAAGGCGGGAAAAAGTGCCGAAAAGTTCACTATCTCCAAACATATCGAAGTTTACACTCAAAAAGATCGCAAACGTCATTTTGAACTCAATGGAAGTGGTCTCGAGTCCTAATTTGACCGTATGCAAAAAGTAGCTTTTCGGACTAACATCCGACTAACGATAAAATATTTAAATATAAAATCGATAGATATGCGGGTTGTTACAAAGTTCATTAGTCGAAGTCTCATCTGATTTCGAGTTAGTACGAAGAAGTTACTACAGTCCGAACAAAAAAAATAGCGGCTTCTGCCTAGGCAAAGTTCAAATATGGGGATGTAGCCTGTTATTTCTCAGTATAGCTATTTGTCACCATGTAGAACTACAGTGTGTGTCATAAGATGAAGTATCCGAGTGTTCCATATTAACCATAATTTAGATGGGAGTTCATCGGTCGAAGTCTGGCCTAATTTCGAGTAAGTATGAAGAAGTTACCACAATCTAAACAAAAAAAATAACGACTTCTGCCTAGGCAGAGTTCAAACGTAGGGATGTAGCCTGTTATTTTCTAAGTACAACCGTTAGTCACCATGGAGAACTACAGCGTTCGTTCATAAGATGAAATATCTGATTGTTCCATATTGTTCGTAATTTAGATGGGAGTATATTAGTCGAAGTCTCCCCTGATTCCAAGGTAGTATGAAGAAGTTATTGTAGTTTAAAATAATAGCGGATTCCGCCTAAAGGGAGTAAAATATAGGGATGTAGCCTATTATTGTGATGACCCAACTTTTTGAACCCTAGAAGTCGACACTAATACATCCACGGTATTCACGTGTCGAACAATTAAGTGCCAAAAAGACAGATTGTTAGGAGAAAGAAAGAAGATAGAGGATAAGGAGAAACTAAACAATCACAGAATCTCACAACGCAACGGAATAACATATATTAATCAACGTAATACTTCAGAAAGTCATTTCCAAATGATACACTAGAGTCATAATAATACAATTCTATCCTTGGACAATTGTAACAGCCTCTCCCTACCTAACTGATACAAGATACATATAATACAGCAAAAATAAGATAATAACTAGCTATTGACGTCTCCTGCTCCAAGATCCTCCAAAATGCATCTGTGGAAAAACCTGAACTACTTGGCTATCCATAAAAATTTGAGCACCCAAGAGTATTAGGGAAAGAAAATAAAACTCCGAGTCAGACATGGGTCTGGTGCGAGTGAACTCAAACAATTGAATTATTATGTTTAAAACCCTTTTAAAATCAACGGTATCTCGTATGACCACGCCGCACATAAACACGGACAAGTTTTTACCTTACGATAACCAAAACTTTTTTTAGAGAAAATCTTATTATAATATGTCTAACGGTTCAAGTAAAATATGAATATAGCTGAAATGCTTGCATCTCACATTTCAAAATAGTTGGGTTGGAAACATCTAAAATCGTAAAGGCACGTATTGGAGAATAGATTCCATACTATGACAAGATAAGGAACTACCTTCCGATGGTACATCTCTAGATAAAATGCACCGGGGTCTGACAAGAACATCTTGTACCCCTACCACACAGGACTGGCCTACCACTTGATTAGTAGTACCGAATATGATCACCCTACTTTGGTCCCCGAAGTATACATGAGTAGATAGTGACCCACTTGGCCCCCCTACAAGCCCGATTTTTGTCATTTCTCGGTTGATGAGGCTTGAGGCTACATTTTACCTTTATTTATCACTTTCCACTTGGTATGCTACACTACCCTCCAGGCATCAATTCAATGCTAGCATTCATCCATACAACTTTATTCTGAGTCTGAATGAAACTGAAGGCACTACCTCCACTACATCCATTTTGGAATCATCCTCAAGGTTAGTAGAAAATAGCCCATGCACTTCAAAACTCCATCTTTGATCCCATACTCTTCATGACATCTTTAGTTCGAAACGCATGAGTTGGATCTAAGTGGTTTTCAGATAACAATCTGATCTCGATCTCTTCAAAACAACTTTCGATAATTTCAGGTAAACTCAACCCCGGTTCTTTAAGAAATAAGCAGACAAAGATAAGAGCGGAGATCACCTCCTAACTGTTAGTGGTCGGATTTCCTTATCATTTGTCCTAGAAGAACGAAACGAATTTATACGTACAGTATAGAACCGTCGACGGTAACTGTACCATATAATTTCCGTGTTTCTCTTATATATTTCCAAAGTTACATCTTGGTCCAGATTTTGATAGTCGGTTATTTAACTATCAAATAAACAATCATTTAAACATTAATTTAATTACATATGGGATCCATTAAGCCTTATTTAATTAATCTTTAATTAATTAAAATCACTTTATAAACATTCGATCAAAAGATATTTACAAAACACTATTCCTAAATCCCTTACACTTTTATACTTGGGAAAAATATTTATATACTTATCTCAACGGTATAAGTATATTTACGAAACTTTACAAAAGTTTCCTTCCTTTCAAATTCCATATTAAATGGCCAAACAAACTCCATTTAAAAAACATTTCTTCCTATAAAAATCAATCTACTTATCCTTTATAAAAAATTCCTTTTTAAAAGTTCACTTCATATTTCTAATAACTTATAAATGATCCAAATAAATTTATAACTCACTTTTAAAATCCTCCAAGTTAAATTGTAAAACCTCTTTGAAAATCTCTAAAATCATTTCCCTATGTCAAAAATCCTTTTCATAAATCTTCTTAAAGAAAAATTCGTTACAAAATATCATTTACAAAACATCCTTTGAAAATTGCTTTAAATAAAACCTTTTATTTAGTAATACCTTTTTTATAAACAAATTATTATTTATAAATACCTTTATAAAATAATTATATAACTTGAAAATCATTTATAAACTTTAAACCCAAAAATTGATTAAAGAATTGAAGTAAATTCAAAATCATACTTTATAAATTCAAAAAGAGGCTTAGTAAACCCAATGGTATAAATTTAAGTTACCATTTAATTTCAATTCCACTTTCAAGTCATTTAACAATTTATTTACATAATTCAACATATATGTAAATACACTTCATATCCAAGTCAGGGAATAACATGTCAATACAACTCAACTAGCATATACATGTCCAAATAACATAATAGAAGGGTGGTGATTTATCATGCTAAATAGATGTCCAAAACAATTCAATCAATTTATAGTAGAATGAGGATTTATTCTGCTAAACGCATGTCCATACAAACAACAATTACATTATAGCAGAATGGTGATTTATTCTGCTAATAGATGTCTACACAAATCAAACAATCTATATTATACTCATTTACAGTTATATAATTCCTTAATGGTATCAAAACTTGAATCCCTTGTATTCAAAACCGTCTTCGAAAAAAAAGAAGTTCCTTTAAAACAATTTGATTCTTTGAAAACACAGAATTTAATACTTAAAACTCCTTTTAAAAAAATAATTATTTACAAGTTAAAACTTTATTTAAATCATAATCAATCTTAATTAATTCTTAACTTAATTTAATTATAAATCAAGAAATAACTAAACCTTTAATGAGTAATTAAACAATAATTAATAAGCAATTAAACCCCGATTAATCCTTTATTGATTATTAAGTAATCATTTAAACCTTCATTAATAATCGAATATTAATTAATCTCAATTAATAAAAAAAAATCTTTAATTAAAACTTAAATAGTAAACTAAACCGTTATTACAAATAATTAAATCATAATTAAATTTTAATTAAATCCTTAACTTAAATTTAACTTGATTAAAAACTAAATAATAATCAACCCTTTATTAAATTAATTAAAATAAATCATATACTTAACTCATAATTAATTAAAATTTATTTAAATTAATTAATAATTAATCTTAACTTTAAAAGAAAATAAATTAGTAACTAATCTTTTTTAATTAAACTTAATAATCCTTGTTTAATATTTAATTAATTATTAACTACTAAACTTAATTAATTTTAAATTAATTAATAATTAAAAACTTAATTAACTTTCTAAAACATTTTTTATAAAATTAAGTTTGTAAAACATTTACAAAAATTTTAAAGTAGAAAAACTAAACTTTTCAAAAGTCGAATTTTCATCGAAACTGCATCCACAACTATCACTATGGTTGCCATTTTCTTAGAATATTTCTCTTGCTTTCTTCTTTAAACCCATCCACTTGGAAAGTTGATAACCTTTTGAAAACCCAAGTAAGTATTTGAATACTAAAAACAAAGTTACTAACTTTTAAATTGATTTTGATCTCTAAACCATAGCTCGTATTTTCATATAAGAATTCTTCGTCGATAAACCAAACCTAAGTGCAATCTTACTAAGCAAACTTATACAAAACTATGTCTACAACATCCATAACCAAATCACAATCATAACTACAAGCAAGAATTAAACTTTACCATCATTCACAAAATTAGATTCCAAATCCAAGTCTAAATTAACTACATACAAGAATTCACATACATAAGCAACATCACAACATGATTTAAACCCAACATTCAACATCATTAGCAAGCACATGTAATACCACAAATTTATGCAATATACCAAAGTTTAAACTTTTATTTTTAAAAGAAAAATCTTACTAACCAAAATTTTGCAAAACTCTTTTGAAAACTTGAAATGCTTTAGAACTTGCAAATCTTGGAAAACCACAAAATCAACTCGAAAATGGGTCATCTTCTCCTCGATTTATGGCTATGTTACTCTTGGAATTTTAAAAGTGATCATAAAAAGTTTTTGAAAATTCTTTTCTCTATCATTTCAAAAAAACAATCACTCAATTTAGGTTTTTTTAGGGAGATATGGTCAAAAGAAGGAGTGCTATTTTCGGGCTTGAAAATATGGGTCCGAAAATAGGTCTGAATAAAATGCATTTTTGACATAACTAAGCTCAAAATTTGAAGAAATTTTTCAAATGAAAGTTATAGCCATTGAAATTTTACACGATTTGAAGAAAAGAATTTCTCCATTTGGATCGGAGAAGGGGAAGGTACGATAGGAGGAAGAGGAGGAAAAAATGAAGAAATGAAAGGCTATTTATAAACAAGAGAAAAATAGAATTACCTATCTACCCTTGTACTTCTACCATCCACATTGTTTTCCCACCTCAATACCCTCCACCACACATGCCGTTTCAGCCCACCATCTTGTCCCCCTTCATCATGTCAAAGAAAACATGTTTAAACATGTTTGCCTATGATGTGACACTTACTTTTACTAAATTTTTATATTATATTCTCTTAAGTATGCGTGTGTGTATCTATATATACATACACACATATACTTATCTAATGCATAAATATATGAATACATACCCTAACTTATTTTAAAACTTAATTTATATATTTATACTAAAGGGTTCACAACCTTTTCAGTAACTTTTAGCCAATGAAAAGTCAAAAATTCGTAAAACGAATTTTGGTAACATTTTTAATCTTTCTTCGAACTAATTATTTTTGTAAACAAAATTTGAAAATGATTCACCATCAATAGTGATTGTTTAAAAGAGTTTTATTTTCGTTATAAAACCCATTATTTGAATATTTAAAATAAATTAAATATCTGCAAATCAAAGTACAATTATTTTCTAAGTACAACTGTTAGTCATCATGGAGAACTACAACATATGTTCATAAGATGAAGTATCCGAGTGTTTCATACTATCCATAATTTAGATGGGGGTTCATCGATCAAAGTCTCGCCTGATTCCGAGTTAGTATGGAGAAGTTATTGTAGTTTGAACAAAAAAATATAGCTGTTTCCGTGTAACGACCCACTATTTTGGACCATTCAAATCGACAATAATCCTCACATGTCAGACTTGAATAATACAAAATAACAGATTGTAATAAAATTTGGAGCAAATAAAATCATTCACAGAATCACAGACACAGAAATATCAGAATAGCTCGCAGCGGAATTTAAAATAACCATAGTGGTTCATGAAGCCACTAAAATACATAGTCTAAAATCAAATACAAAATACATAGTCTGAAACCCAATACAGTGCTGAAACAAGTACAATAGAAATCCCAAATACACAAGTCTCTAAACAAAAACTGAAATAAGACAACTGAAACTGAAATAGGAAGATAACTAGATAGGCAGAATCTCCAGTGATTCCGAGCTCCAGAAAGGTGAATCCAAAGCTGTGAATACTCAGGCTGACCCGAGCGTAAAATAAAACATAACACTCGAGTCAGGATATACATACTTATTCAATGTAAACCAACTCAAATGAACTGTAGTAAAGGTACAAGTAACTTAGAAGATGCTTGGGACCGCCCATCCTCTAAGGATCCGTTAAACTATCTACTATGTAGTAATATTCGCTATTATAATAGTGTCTACATAAGTAAAGTATAATCATATCGGAAAATAGCGTTAAGGGGATGGAGAACCTTAACGCGGTTGGATCTTAAAATCATAATCGTACTAAAGCTCGATATGGTAGGTGACACGGCACAACTAGGCAATGCCAGGGTAGATATACCAATTACGCACACGGACTGATGGATACGCATAGCAGCCACTACCGTTCCACCTCGAACAACATTCCCAAATCGGAGGATGGCCATCTAGTCAAATCAGTAAGAGTAATATATCGAAGGAATGTGTCCGAGAAGAGGTGCTACCTCACTGGTCCGAGATCGCTCCTGTTTTAGCCACCTTATGCCAACTCACGGGAGTTGGGTCCACGTAATACCTTAAGGACGTCGCCACCATCCTACTTCATTCTGGGATCTCCACCGCGTACACGGTTGCCAAAGTGGTTTTCGGTAAGACAGAGAGTATGTCCATATCCGATCCCGGTCTCTTTGCCAACCAATCGTTATTATAACCCGTGGTTATAGATTTAAAACAATTTATCAAATATACTTTGAATTAAAATCATTTAAAAACAAAGACATTATTCTTTTAAAAAACCAAATATTAAATTTCTAAAATCTAACCTTTCGGAGTTCACTTATTCACTTAAAAACAATAACGTTAAAAATTTCAGCTTTCACGGCATTTAAGAAAATGCGACGGTAAGTTATATTCGAAAACCATTTTATTTCAACAAAACAATATTTAAAATTATATCAGTTCAGTTTTAAACAAAATCATATTTCAGTCTACTGCAGTCCTTAACAAGTGCTACAGTAGCTTTTTATTAGTTCAAGTTCAATTTTAGTTTCTGCTACGACAGCACTTACCAAGTACTATCATAGCTTTAGTTCATTTTTGTCTTTTGGTTCATTTATAAAAAACCACAACACTTAAAAAGTGCTACAGATTCTACTTAGTTAAAACTTATAAAATCATACATTAAAAATGTTCATTTCAATCCTTTAACAAATTTTATTCCAAAGAAATTTTACAAGTTAAAACCAAACTTACCAATTTGCTTATTACATTCATTTCGACACTTAAACTTAAACTTCATTTTTTTTTCACAAATTTAAAACTAAATTTCAATTTAAATCAAAATTAACTTAAGTTTCCATCTTTCTTTTTTTTTTCTTTTTCCAAAATTTAAAAATTTAAGTTTCGTTTTAAAAATCCATATTCCTCCATTTATTTATATTTATCACATAGAAAAATCATTTCTATTTTAAATAAATCATTTAAAAATTCGGTTTAAATCAAATTAAATATTATTACAATTTTTAAATTATCTAAAATATTCAGAAAATACATAAAAATAACCACGGGTCTGTATAATATTTTCTAGCCTAATACAAGTGATACGGATACTATATCATTTCAATCCGTAATTTACAAAGAAAAATCCGGGTTTTATCATTTCAAACCCGCAATCCCAAGTAAATAAAATTTAATTGAAAATCGCTCAGGCCTATCATTTCAGCCCATAACGACCTTCCCTTATTCTAAAGTCCGTTCGGGTATGTATCATTTCAACCCATAGTGATTCTATTCTACAGGGAACTTGCGGTGTGATTTAACAGAATAGAATAACAGTAAAATAAGAACAGATATAACAGATGATACGATATGCAGTTTTAACAATTAACATCAACTATAAATAAATCACAGGTAGCTATAACATCATTTATTTATTTATTTCTACACATTCAGTTGCGGTCGTTTCACAATCATATAAGTATAGATATTCGTGTGAGATTTACTCACCTCTACGGAGCTGGAGATTCGGAAAAGAAAGAAGTACGATGTCAATCGGAAGCATGCGGATAGCACGATCAGTCGTTAGCGGATGCGCCAACTAGATTCAAACCAAAAGCACAGTAAATAATCAAATCTAAGATTGCACGAATAATGAATTTCAATGAAGCGATCAACGAAAAGAAACAAGTTGAAAATTTTGAAAACACTAGTCCGACCACCTTTAAAACATAGATTAAAATTTTAAATTTGTAAAGTGACAAAATATATATATATATATTTTTTTTAAACAAAGCAGAGGCAATAAAACAAAACTAAAACAAAACTTGGTCTGCCAAATCCAACAATTGAAAAATGTAAAAGATGTCACAACAGCTTTGTTCATCATATTTTTTTCAAACAGAAGCTCGGAAATACAAATAGACAAAGTACAAAATGCCAAGATAACAAAATACTTCACTACTAAGTTCACAATACAAGCTCGGTCTGCCGGTTCGGGTGGCATGGGTTGGTCAGCCTGGTTATGGTCTGGCGAAGGGGTTGGAGGGGCCGTGGGTTCTCGGTCTGGCCTGGGGACGTGGGTGGTAGCTGGCACATTAGTCTCGGCCTGGAGTAGGGGGTGTGGCTGGTCTGATCTCGGCCTGGGGTTGCCTGGTCTCGACCTGGAGGCGAATGGGCAGGCTCGGTCTGGTGGGGTGCGTGGGGTTTCGTGGTGGTCTGGTGGCTTGGAGGCGACTGGCCATGGTGGATCTGGGTTGTGAATGGCATGGGGTAGGGCTGACTGGTCTCGTGGTATTGGAGGCATGGGTGTCTGGCCTGGGTTCGTGGTGGTTGTCTCGGCATAGGTTGTAGGAAACGTGGTCTAGCATAGGTTGGGTCGGAAATTTATGGGGTAGGAGCATGGAAAGAGACGTGGGGACTAGTATGGAGTAGGCAACAAATCTGGAGGAAGGGACATGGGATTATATGGTGAATGGGAGGAGCATGAGGTGGCGGGAAATATGAATAAGCAAGGCACGGCAATAGAGTAATCAGAACAAACAAAATGAAAAGAAGAAAAAAAAAGAAAAAAAAAACAGAGGCAAGCAGCCATTACCTGGAAGATGGACACGCAAAAGAGAAAATAGAGCTGAAAGAAAACTGCAGTTTGGAAATAAGTTTGAACGAGGAATAATAAACGTGACTCAGAAGGCAAGATATAAAAGGTTTGAACGGTAGAAAGATTTAGGCAATTAATTTTATTAAAGTGGAGGAAACGAACGGAAGGCCAAAGGGAAAGAAATAATCTTTCACGTGCACGATTTAATGCAATATTTTTGGGCAAGAGTTTGAATTTCTCAAAATAGAATATACGGCTGAAACTTGTAAAGCCACGCATATAAAAATCAAATGGACAAAGGAAAAAGGCAAAAGGAATTATAAATGAAATGCCCAAAGTAACGTACAACTTTATTTGCTTCTTTCATTAAATAAATTTAAAAAATGATAACGGTTTCTTTCAATAAAATAACGTATCATTTTAAACCAAAAATTAAATAGCTATTACCATACTTAATAAATTTGATTGTTTAATATAAGTTAAGAACGGACAAAACGTGACGAAATGTAACGTTTTAAATTTTCATTTTATACGAATTTCTACAATTTATATTTAAATTAATATTTCAAAATGTTTTGTTTTCAATTAGAATTTCGCTTAAAAAAAAATCGGGTTGTTACACTCTCCCCCACTCAAAGCTTTTCGTCCTCGAAAAGGAACGAAGAAGGAAAACAAAGAAAAATAAGACAGAATAGCAACAGTACCTGGAATAAATAATTCCGGATTCGAAACACGAATGCTCTCCTCCGTCTCCCAGGTGCAATCCCGTTCATCAGTGCTCCACTGCACTTTGACCAGATTGACAGATTTTCTTCTTAGCTGCTTCGTACCTCGATCGACGATACGAAGTGGCTTCCTCTCAACAGTCAGATTTGGCTCAATATCCAAACTATCAAGAGCAGAAGGCTGAATAATAAGAGATGGATCATGCAGATAGCGACGAAGATGAGATACATGAAAGACGTTGTGAATTCCAGAAAATTTCTCGGGTAAATCCAGACGATAAGCAAGAGAACCAATTCTTTCCAAAATGCGGAAAGGACCAACGAATCTAGGAGATAGCTTTCCTCTACGACCAAAACGAATAACATTCCTTAAGGGAGAGACCTTAAGGAAAACCAAATCACCAACTGCAAACTCTAAACTCCGTCTTCAACAATCGGCGTACTTCTTCTGTCTATCCTGAGCAATCCTCATCTTCCTCTTAATCTCTTCGACTCTCTCTGAAGCTTCCAAAACCATCTCAGGACCAAGAACCAAACGATTACCAGATTCAATCCAACAAGAAGGAGATCTACAAGGTCGTCCGTAAAGAGCAGAAAATGGAGATGTCTCAATACTGGCCTGATAACTATTGTTATAAGTGAATTCGACGAGATGGAGATGATCTTCCCAAGATCCTCCATAATCAAGCACACAAGCACGAAGAAGATCTTCTAAAATCTGATTCACCCTTTCCGTTTGACCGTCGGTCTGTGGATGGTAAGCAGTGCTCAGATTTAGATGAGTACCCAAAGAATCCTGAAAGGCTTTCCAAAATCTACTAGTAAAGATAGGATCACGATCACAAACGATACTGAGAGGAACACCATGGAGACGAACAATCTCCCTCATGTAAATCTCAGATAAACTAGAAGCTGAACGGGTAGACTTGACCGGAATGAAATGAGCTGATTTGGTCAATCTATCCACAATAACCCAGATACTCTCGTTACCCTTCCTACTCCTCGGTAAACCATCAATGAAATCCATAGAAACTTGTTCCCACTTCCAATTGGGAATCTCAAGAGGCTGCAATAAACCAGGGGTCTTCTGATGATCTGCCTTGACTTGCTGACAAGTCGTACATCTATTGACGAAAAGGGAAATATCTCGCTTCATACCTTTCCACCAATATAACTTCTTCATATCCTGATACATCTTGGTCACGCCTGGATGAATAGAAAGTCTGGACTGATGATTCTCCCGAAGTAACTCCTGTCTCAATCCATCAACATTCGGGACACAAATCCTATTATTAATCCTCAATACACCCTTATCGTCAATCTGAGCTCCATTACCCTCAAGACTACTACCTCCAACTCTACTTCGAACATTCTCCTTAATCAACTTAAGCATCTGATCCTCATCCTGTCTAGCCATAATACGATCCACAAGAGGCGAAGAAACAACAATCTGACACAACAAAGCTTTCTTCCTACTCAAAGCATCTGCCACTACATTTGCTTTTCCCGGTGTATAGTTGATGTCGAGGTCATAAGAAGCAAGGAACTCTAACCACCTAACTTGTCTCTGATTCAAATCCTTCTGAGAGAAAATAAACCTCAAAGACTGATGATCTGTGAAAAGCTCAAACTTGGTACCTAACAGATGATGTCTCCAAAGCTTCAAAGCGAAAACAACCGCAAGTAACTCTAGATCATGGGCAGCATAATTTACTTCATGAGTCTTCAACTGTCTACTAGCATAAGCAATCACTCTACCATCCTGCATCAGAACAGCCCCCAAACCTTCTCTACAAGCATCAGTGTATACCGTTAATCCCTCATCTCCATTTGGAACGGTAAGAACAGGTGCGGAAGTAAGCTTGTCTTTTAACTCATTGAATGCGGCTTCACACTTACTACTCCAAATAAACTTAGCATTCTTCCGAGTTAAAGCAGTGAGAGGTGCAGCAATCCGAGCGAAATTCTCAATGAATCTCCGGTAATAACCGGCGAGGCCCAGAAAGCTACGGATATCAGTAGGAGTCTTAGGAGTTTCCCAATCCTGCACATAATAGGGAAAAAAAGGATAATAGAAAGATAGAGTAAATTGAAATGAAAGAGAAGGAAAGAAAGAAAGGAGAACTTACATTGATCGCAGCGATCTTGACTGGATCAACTGAAACTCCATTACTAGAAACAATATGCCCAAGAAATCGGACTTCATCCTTCCAGAAATGGCATTTGGAGAATTTAGCTTTTAACTGATGCTTTCGAAGAGTCTCAAGAACAGACTTCAAATGTGACTCATGTTCTTCTTCAGACTTAGAGAATATGAGGATATCATCCACAAAGACTAGAACAAATTTATTTAGCACATCACGGAATACACGATTCATCAAGTCAACAAAGAAAGCGGGAGCATTAGTCAAACCAAAAGGCATGACTAACCATTCGAAGAATCCATTCTCAGTACGGAAAGCAGTCTTAGGAATACTTTCCTCAGCAACTCTGAGTTGGTGAAAACCTGTGGCAAGATCAAGCTGAGAGAAAACAGTAGCGCCATAAAGCTGATCAAACATGTCATTGATGCGAGGCATTGGATATCTATTTTTCATAGTGAGTTTGTTCAACTCCCTATAATCAACACACATCCGAAGAGAACCATCGGACTTGGTGACGAAAACCACCGCGGCTCCCCATTCAGAAAAACTAGGTCTGATCAGACCCTTGGAAGATAGGTCTTTAATTTGTTTCCTTAACTCAACCTTCTCGCGGGGTGCCATTCTTCTAGGAGGAAGAACTATAGGTCGAGCTCCAGGAATGAGGTCAATGCGGAAATCAATTTCCCGCTTGGGAGGTAAAGCAGTAACTTCACCGAATACATCCGGGTAGTGATTAACTACACGGGTCGACTGAAGATCATCAATAGAAGCATCTAGAGAAAAGATAAAGCTACCAGCATAATCATGAGGCATACGGCCCTGAATAAGCAAAGAATTTCCTCGATCATCCTTAAGAGAAACAATTCGGGATTTACACGAGATACGGGCATCGTGTCTATCAAGCCAATCACTTCCAAGCAGCAAATCAAAAGCATCGAAACCAAGGATATAGAAATCGCCACTAAAACTATGATCGGAATGGAGGAGTTTCACATGTTTACAAATCTTATTAAGATTTGCAGGACCACCAATAGGATTAGAAACACATAGGGGAACAGAAGCATACTCAGGTGAAAGGAGATGTTCAAACTTATTACACAGGTCATCAGAAATAAAACTATGCGAAGCACCAGTATCAAATAAAACACGAACTGGATGATGAAATAAAGTAAAGGTGCCTTGAAGAGTACCTTGACTATCGCTAGGAGCAGGAGTAGGTGCGGGAGCAGGTGATGAAGCAGATGTGACAGCAAATACGCCAGATGGCTTTCCCTTCTGATATAAAGGACAGTCCTTCCTAAAATGACCCGGCTGAAGAAAAACATGACAAAGATCGTTCCTGGTAACCTGGGGTGGAGGAACAGCAGCACTGGACGGATTAGGGCAACTATTGGCATAGTGTCCCTTTTGGTCACATTTGAAGCAAGTAATGGAGGAAAGATCAATAGGATGTCTCTGGGAAGGAGCAGATGCTGAAGATCCCAAGCCCGCATGTTTGATCCAATTCTTCTTCTGCTGGTGGAAGTTGGGCTTTCTCTTCTTGGAATTTGCAGAGGAAGATTGTGAGACATGAGTACCAGAAGTAGCAGGACCCTTGGAAGTAGGGTTCTCATAGCGGATAGCCATATCCATGAGCTCAGTAAATGTGCCATGAACATGTGAAATAAGGCGATCGTAGAACTCTGGGCGAGCTCCAGAAATGAACTTCTCGTTCTTCTTTAGCTGAGTGTCGATAAGACCAGGACCGAATTTTGAGAGTTCATTGAACTTCCGTTCATACTCTGAGAAGGACATGGTACCCTGCTTGAGGTCCATGAATTCACGGTAAAGCTGAGATTTTCCGGCTTCGGGCATCCATTTTGCCACAAAAGCCTCCCTGGAAAGAAGATACAGAAACTGAACTTAAGATGAATTCGAAAAGAAAGGAAATGAGGAAAAATTCAAGTTAACTCAAAGGATACCTGAACTGCTCCCATGAAAGATCACCTTCGTTAGTGTGAGTCGTAACAGACTCCCACCAATCTAGGGCTGACTCTTGCAGCTGCCATGCTGCTAACTGACGCTTCTGGGCATCAGTGATCTCTAAACCAGTAAAGATTCTTTCCAAACTTCTTAGCCATTGCTGGGCTTCAATGATACTTTCTGAACCGGTGAACTTAGTGCCACCGAGCTGAGAGAATTCCTTGCAAAGGACTGTAAACTTAACGGGTGCAACAGTTGGAGGAACTGGGGCAATACCACGACCCCTACCTCTAGCATTTCCACGATTCATCCTGGAAATATCAAGAATAAAATTTTAGGACAAGGTACAAAGAAGACTAAGATAAGTTAAGATAAAACACGATAAGATCACTAGGGTGAATATCCTAATAACAAAATTCCTAACAAGGTAGATACGGAAAGAAGGAAGTTTAGAAAATTTCTTCTTAAACAAGAAAACTTTATATCAAAATAATCTTTGAAAAAAATCATTTGAAAAATCATTTAAAATCATTTTATACTTTGAAAATACGTTCACTCACAAGGAAATGATTCTAAGTTTGATTTCACTCATTCTAGGGTATTTCTACCCTATCTCTAATGAGTTTTTGCTCCATAGGCTAAGGTTTGCCTAAAACCTGGCTCTGATACCAAATGTAACGACCCACTATTTTGGACCATTCAAATCGACAATAATCCTCACATGTCAGACTTGAATAATACAAAATAACAGATTGTAATAAAATTTGGAGCAAATAAAATCATTCACAGAATCACAGACACAGAAATATCAGAATAGCTCGCAGCGGAATTTAAAATAACCATAGTGGTTCATGAAGCCACTAAAATACATAGTCTAAAATCAAATACAAAATACATAGTCTGAAACCCAATACAGTGCTGAAACAAGTACAATAGAAATCCCAAATACACAAGTCTCTAAACAAAAACTGAAATAAGACAACTGAAACTGAAATAGGAAGATAACTAGATAGGCAGAATCTCCAGTGATTCCGAGCTCCAGAAAGGTGAATCCAAAGCTGTGAATACTCAGGCTGACCCGAGCGTAAAATAAAACATAACACTCGAGTCAGGATATACATACTTATACAATGTAAACCAACTCAAATGAACTGTAGTAAAGGTACAAGTAACTTAGAAGATGCTTGGGACCGCCCATCCTCTAAGGATCCGTTAAACTATCTACTATGTAGTAATATTCGCTATTATAATAGTGTCTACATAAGTAAAGTATAATCATATCGGAAAATAGCGTTAAGGGGATGGAGAACCTTAACGCGGTCGGATCTTAAAATCATAATCGTACTAAAGCTCGATATGGTAGGTGACACGGCACAACTAGGCAATGCCAGGGTAGATATACCAATTACGCACACGGACTGATGGATACGCATAGCAGCCACTACCGTTCCACCTCGAACAACATTCCCAAATCGGAGGATGGCCATCTAGTCAAATCAGTAAGAGTAATATATCGAAGGAATGTGTCCGAGAAGAGGTGCTACCTCACTGGTCCGAGATCGCTCCTGTTTTAGCCACCTTATGCCAACTCACGGGAGTTGGGTCCACGTAATACCTTAAGGACGTCGCCACCATCCTACTTCATTCTGGGATCTCCACCGCGTACACGGTTGCCAAAGTGGTTTTCGGTAAGACAGAGAGTATGTCCATATCCGATCCCGGTCTCTTTGCCAACCAATCGTTATTATAACCCGTGGTTATAGATTTAAAACAATTTATCAAATATACTTCAAATTAAAATCATTTAAAAACAAAGACATTATTCTTTTAAAAAACCAAATATTAAATTTCTAAAATCTAACCTTTCGGAGTTCACTTATTCACTTAAAAACAATAACGTTAAAAATTTCAGCTTTCACGGCATTTAAGAAAATGCGACGGTAAGTTATATTCGAAAACCATTTTATTTCAACAAAACAATATTTAAAATTATATCAGTTCAGTTTTAAACAAAATCATATTTCAGTCTACTGCAGTCCTTAACAAGTGCTACAGTAGCTTTTTATTAGTTCAAGTTCAATTTTAGTTTCTGCTACGACAGCACTTACCAAGTACTATCATAGCTTTAGTTCATTTTTGTCTTTTGGTTCATTTATAAAAAACCACAACACTTAAAAAGTGCTACAGATTCTACTTAGTTAAAACTTATAAAATCATACATTAAAAATGTTCATTTCAATCCTTTAACAAATTTTATTCCAAAGAAATTTTACAAGTTAAAACCAAACTTACCAATTTGCTTATTACATTCATTTCGACACTTAAACTTAAACTTCATTTTTTTTTTCACAAATTTAAAACTAAATTTCAATTTAAATCAAAATTAACTTAAGTTTCCATCTTTCTTTTTTTTTCTTTTTCCAAAATTTAAAAATTTAAGTTTCGTTTTAAAAATCCATATTCCTCCATTTATTTATATTTATCACATAGAAAAATCATTTCTATTTTAAATAAATCATTTAAAAATTCGGTTTAAATCAAATTAAATATTATTACAATTTTTAAATTATCTAAAATATTCAGAAAATACATAAAAATAACCACGGGTCTGTATAATATTTTCTAGCCTAATACAAGTGATACGGATACTATATCATTTCAATCCGTAATTTACAAAGAAAAATCCGGGTTTTATCATTTCAAACCCGCAATCCCAAGTAAATAAAATTTAATTGAAAATCGCTCAGGCCTATCATTTCAGCCCATAACGACCTTCCCTTATTCTAAAGTCCGTTCGGGTATGTATCATTTCAACCCATAGTGATTCTATTCTACAGGGAACTTGCAGTGTGATTTAACAGAATAGAATAACAGTAAAATAGGAACAGATATAACAGATGATACGATATGCAGTTTTAACAATTAACATCAACTATAAATAAATCACAGGTAGCTATAACATCATTTATTTATTTATTTATTTCTACACATTCAGTTGCGGTCGTTTCACAATCATATAAGTATAGATATTCGTGTGAGATTTACTCACCTCTACAGAGCTGGAGATTCGGAAAAGAAAGAAGTACGATGTCAATCGGAAGCACGCGGATAGCACGATCAGTCGTTAGCGGATGCGCCAACTAGATTCAAACCAAAAGCACAGTAAATAATCAAATCTAAGATTGCACGAATAATGAATTTCAATGAAGCGATCAACGAAAAGAAACAAGTTGAAAATTTTGAAAACACTAGTCCGACCACCTTTAAAACATAGATTAAAATTTTAAATTTGTAAAGTGACAAAATATATATATATATATATATATATATTTTTTTAAACAAAGCAGAGGCAATAAAACAAAACTAAAACAAAACTTGGTCTGCCAAATCCAACAATTGAAAAATGTAAAAGATGTCACAACAGCTTTGTTCATCATATTTTTTTCAAACAGAGGCTCGGAAATACAAATAGACAAAGTACAAAATGCCAAGATAACAAAATACTTCACTACTAAGTTCACAATACAAGCTCGGTCTGCCGGTTCGGGTGGCATGGGTTGGTCAGCCTGGTTATGGTCTGGCGAAGGGGTTGGAGGGGCTGTGGGTTCTCGGTCTGGCCTGGGGACGTGGGTGGTAGCTGGCACATTGGTCTCGGCCTGGAGTAGGGGGTGTGGCTGGTCTGATCTCGGCCTGGGGTTGCCTGGTCTCGACCTGGAGGCGAATGGGCAGGCTCGGTCTGGTGGGGTGCGTGGGGTTTCGTGGTGGTCTGGTGGCTTGGAGGCGACTGGCCATGGTGGATCTGGGCTGTGAATGGCATGGGGTAGGGCTGACTGGTCTCGTGGTATTGGAGGCATGGGTGTCTGGCCTGGGTTCGTGGTGGTTGTCTCGGCATAGGTTGTAGGCAACGTGGTCTAGCATAGGTTGGGTCGGAAATTTATGGGGTAGGAGCGTGGAAAGAGACGTGGGGACTAGTATGGAGTAGGCAACAAATCTGGAGGAAGGGACATGGGATTATATGGTGAATGGGAGGAGCATGAGGTGGCAGGAAATATGAATAAGCAAGGCACGGCAATAGAGTAATCAGAACAAACAAAATGAAAAGAAGAAAAAAAAGAAAAAAAAAACAGAGGCAAGCAGCCATTACCTGGAAGATGGACACGCAAAAGAGAAAATAGAGCTGAAAGAAAACTGCAGTTTGGAAATAAGTTTGAACGAGGAATAATAAACGTGACTCAGAAGGCAAGATGTAAAAGGTTTGAACGGTAGAAAGATTTAGGCAATTAATTTTATTAAAGTGGAGGAAACGAACGGAAGGCCAAAGGGAAAGAAATAATCTTTCACGTGCACGATTTAATGCAATATTTTTGGGCAAGAGTTTGAATTTCTCAAAATAGAATATACGGCTGAAACTTGTAAAGCCACGCATATAAAAATCAAATGGACAAAGGAAAAAAGGCAAGAGGAATTATAAATGAAATGCCCAAAGTAACGTACAACTTTATTTGCTTCTTTCATTAAATAAATTTAAAAAATGATAACGGTTTCTTTCAATAAAATAACGTATCATTTTAAACCAAAAATTAAATAGCTATTACCATACTTAATAAATTTGATTGTTTAATATAAGTTAAGAACGGACAAAACGTGACGAAATGTAACGTTTTAAATTTTCGTTTTATACGAATTTCTACAATTTATATTTAAATTAATATTTCAAAATGTTTTGTTTTCAATTAAAATTTCGCTTAAAAAAAAATTCGGGCTGTTACATTCCGCTTAGTCGAAGTTCAAATACGGGGATGTAGTCTGTTATTTATTAAGTACAACCGTTAATCACCATGGAGAACTACAGCGTGCATTTACAAGATGAGGTATCCGAGTAAAAAAATTCAAAAATTCAACATTCTTATTTTCAAAATGCATATTTTTGAATTTTAAGTTTTTAATAAATGGGTAAATAGGTTACCCATTTATAACCCTTTTTAAATGGGTCAATTCATTTATAACCCATTTAATAATGATCCAAAATGGGTTGACCCAACCCTTTAATTAGTAGGGTAAATGGGTTGGGTTAATAGTTGGGTCATATTTTGGTAGGTCTAGCAGTAGTTGCATCCCATTAAGTATCTTTATATTTCTACTTAGACTATAATCTTACACTGCCTTGTTTGTGTACTGCTAATGCTAATGAGAGTTTAATTGCAACAATATTATAATTGGAACACCAACACTAATCATGCATTTAACTAATTGTTGTTAAAGAAATAAAGAAATAGAGAATACTTCATTGATAAAGTACCCCGAATTTACAATTTGATGTTCGCATACCTTTTGGATTTTGATTAAACTCACCTTGTTCAATTATTGATATTTTATTTTTATTAAGATATATAGCAAATAAAATAAAATAAAATTCTTGTTGTGGACTGATGGACCTATGCATAATATGTTTTGTAGTGTGACGACGTAAAATTTATTCACTAAATCGTAGATAGTTTTCAATTGAGATGTACCATACTGACATATATGGCTAAATTGAGTATTACTAGCAATTTCAAAATCCAAATGAAAAAGAACTTAAAGGAACCATCTATCATTTGACCAAGCCTGAAGCTATTAAACTAATATGTGGAATACAAATTAGACTTGAATCATAATCTATTGATCGTTGATTAACAATAGTTAATATGGAGGTATTAAAATAAAAGGCAAAGCAAAGCACTTTGGCTGATTTAAAACAAAATTGTGTTTGGCATAGAATCTCACCTTATACATTCAAACAAACCTGATTCAATTAAATCACCATAAATGTGAATCTTAGAAGGAAAAGAAAAACTAAAAAAAATCATATTTCTAAATAAAATCAATTATGACCGACCCTAATACCACATTTTAGGATTTTAATATACTTAACATCAATTAATTATTATGAAATCTTGGATCCAAATATAAAAATACCATTTTGATTTTATAGAGAAAATCAATAAAGGTCGATAAACTAAATGCGGAAGTCAAATTTGAATCCTTTGATGATGAAAAAAAGACTTGTTTTGTTCTTCCAAATTGGCACAAATCCTAGGTCTAATATTATCTCCATAAAAAGGGTAAAAAATAACTAGAGCTTGTGTAATTTGGCGACCATAACCCTTATTTATAATATTGATAATTTCTAGTTTGCTCTGATAAAGTTAGGGGTATGCCCTAGGGCAATCATGTAATTGTTACATATGTCTAACTCGATAACCAATCTTGTTCGAAATAAAAGGTGTTTTCTTTCTATTATATACTTGACATAATGTGTTATATTAATTAGTTAAAAGTATATTTAATAGAAAATCCATAAATGGTATTTTTTTGTGGTAGTAGTCATAAAGTGTTGTAATCATGAGTAATATATCACAATGAAAATAAATACATCATTTTAAATATTCCTAGTCAAGATGTATCGAGACTAGATATCGATACATTTGTTGAGACTAAAGTACGTAATGCTCTCCAAATATTGGGTAGTATATTACTCATGGTTGTTGGAGACTGGTTACGTACTTATAGTTATTGTATAAACATGGAATAACTCACTCGATAGTTTTTCTTGGTTGATATAACTAAGGTTAAACATAAAACATCGATGTAACAAAATTACACAGTTCGCTTGATTTGACAGTACTATTGATTTTCAATATGGAAGCTTCGCTTTGATTATAGCTATTGTGGAACAACATCCAACGAACGACTATAGTTGGGTCGAGTGAAAGCATTAGAAGTGAACCACTATTCAAGAGAGGATTCATCTCCTCAATTATATGAGGTTTGTATCACGGTGACCTCAAAGTCAAAGTCTTTGACCGAAGCATTTTGGTTAATAATAATTGTTATTATTGAATCAAGAACTTTGTGTTTGACCATTACCAAATTCCATATGCCCAAAGTGATATAGTTTTGACAAAGAGAATTGATGTAAATAAAAGTTGCAACTAGGAAACGCTTAACAAAGTAAAATTTGGATTTTACCAAAACCAAGTAAGCGATAATTTTGGCCAAAATGTTACACCACCTGCTAAGTGATGTGTAAACGTTAATATTAGAATTGTTCGATATTAATCGCTGATCAAATTTGCACATGATAGGTCACACAACCGAAATGATGAATACTCCTTTTACCAAATGATTTAATTAATTAATATTGTGAAATATTAGATATAAATTTGATTTTTGTTTGAGAAACAAATATTATTAAATGTATTTATAATATCTACAAATATATTAATTGATATACGATATCGATAAATGTTTAAATTAGATTTAAATACAAGGGGTATTTCACTAGAAGGACAAACTTTGCAGTCCAATTAGTTTCTAGGACACACATCCATAGAAATTAATTTTAAGGCCAAAGTCAACAGAATAATTACTTTTAAGGACAAAGCCAGCAGTCCAATTACTTCCAAGGACATAATTTCATAGGTTTTTAGGCCTTAGAAACTAATTATTTTGCATTTTGTCCTTAAAAGTAATTATTTCAATTGTGTGTCCTAGAAACTAATTGCACTAGCTAAAGAGGCCCTTGTGGCTAATTTCCACTAAATACAAAGTGTTTTATTTTGGCTATGAATAGGTTTAAAACCCATGAAGGGGCTGGTATTTTTGGCTCCAATAAGGTGTAATAGGAGGCCAAATGATGGACAAGGGAGGCTTTGATTTGGATGACTAAGATGGAAGGAGTACGAGTAAAGATCAGATCCTAATTTTTCTCCTTTTCTTCCTCTATATAAATATCTCTACCCACATTTGTTCGGTGACTTTTGAATCCTCCATCTTTAGCTATTGCTAGCCGAACCCTACCTCTATTATCCTCTATCATATCGATTTTAAATTAAATCAAATAAAGTGTTATTCGATAGCTGGTGGTCAACGATTTAGGGACTAGCAATCTACTGGATTGGAAATCAGTTCAAGGAGCAAATTTCATCATTTCAAGGGGTACTTTCAGGCACTGGGAGTAAGGTACATTTCTAACTAATATATATAATAATGATAATTATTATTTTAAACACAACTTATCAAAGTTTCAAAGAGAAATCAACAAGTTGCCCCCAATTACCCATGACCCTTTTAAACCATCAGGCTCTGGGGATTTATTTATGACAACCTAAATAGCTGAGGTGATGGGATTCGAACCTAGTGTATCGCATCGAATGTCTTGTGTTGCAGATGCTGCCCTATAGGTATTGCCCCCAACCAACTATGCTACTAGGCTGGGTTAATATATAATAATTATTATTTTGATTTAGATATAATGTCGATATTATATATATAGGGGACAATTCTGATATACATATATATTGTCACAATTAGATTGGTTGTACGTTTATATATAACTGTATATTTAAAAATAAATTTTTTATTTTAAATAACTTGAATATATAATATTTAAATATGTATACATAGTGTATAAATTTAATACTACATCATACTTATATAAAATATAGTTATATAATTTTGTAATAAAGTTTTAAAGGTATATTATTTTTGAACGAAATAAAAAATAATTTCGTTTCAATTTTTTGATTGAATAATTTTTTGAGCGAATACTATATCATACTTAGGCCATCACGATATAGTAGGTACGAGTGAATAATTTTGTTTCAATTTTTTGAGCAAACTCAAGGTCGAAGTGAAATTAGGACAAAGTACCGATGGTTAGAGGTTGACTATGATACAACCGATAAGGAGTTATTCATTGTCCATGGAGCTATGACTTGTTCAGCAAACTCAAGGTTATAATTCCAATGGATGAGTACTAACATCCATTAGTGAAGTCGAAAGACTTCTATTTTTCAACCTAGGGTTTGGTGAAACATAAAAGAGTAGTGGGAGTCTTATTAGAAAAATGAAATGATAACATTTAGCCTTTCTAATATTGTAAGAATATATGCTATATAATGTTATAATAATCTACATCAATAAATTTGTGCATTTAATATGATTGACAAAATGTTTATAAATTAAGATATACAATTGAACTAAATTGAAGATTGACAAATAGAAATATAATATATACACATTAATAAATGCTTATTGCATGTTAACGTTTCAGCACCCATGTAAGCACATAAATTTACAACAACTTAATGCATTTGTGTTGGTCTCTTACGTGTTGTTTAATTGTGACCCTGTACCGCATTCTATGAGTTTCGAACTGAAAAGCAATACAAAACTATGGATATTTGATCCATATACAGTCACATATAAGTGTTATATGGTAAATGGTCATAGTTCGTAATGTACGATACTTCGATGAAATCAGTTTATTCGAAGCAAACAAATAAAATGTAATGTGAGATCGAGTATTCAATTTGAATGATTGCAATAAAGATCGTACCGTGTTAAATGAAACACTAGACCAAAACTACAAGATAGATCTAAGAATTCGGTTGCTAAAATGTCAGTTTGATTAGTTTATGCAAAGTGCAACATATTTGATATCCTTAAATGTTAAGGATAATTGAGTGAGATTTTGTAAAGAGTTCGCTATGATGTTGTAGTAAGGGTATTCTTTTGAATGGTTCAACCATTTAGAAAGAAAAACGAATGTACAAGAGCAGATGCGATTTAAGGTACAACTAGGATGAAAAGAGTGAATGGCCCCTTCCGCTTCACAAAGAAACATCGGAAGCGAGGATTGTAATAATAATGATTGATAGTTAACAGTGGAATAAAAGGCATTTTTTCTATCTGAAATGTATTTTCATATAGAAAATTGTTTTCTTTGAGATTTATTTCTTTGAGTTCAAGATATTTGATCAAATAACTCTCAGTTATAATCTAGTTGCAGTATACGAAATAAATAATTATATTAAGTGAATAACGGGCCTCCGAATTTGGTACGCTATTATAGTAATTGCAGAAATAGTGGGAGCATGCCATATAGTACTTATTGATTACATCAAATGACAAATTTGTTTCCATAAAATATACAAAACATTATTTGAAACAATGATTATTTTTCAGTGTCGATTGAAAAATAGACATAGTTATATTTCAATATTAATATTATGAATATTTGTTATCAAATAAAACTACAATATCGTATTTTTTTTCACAACAGAAGTGATACACTGGAAAATACCGAAGTATCTAAAATTGTTTATAATTATTTTTGAATTATATACTAAGCCATAGTTTTGAGAAATAATTTTCATTATATGATTATGAATCATATGATACTAGTTAATTATGTCTTAAATAAATAAGGGCAATGCATCCATTTAATGGAAGCACCGTAGGAGTTGATGAACTCTTTGGATTGATATATATAGATATATGTAATCGTAAGTCTATTAATACCAAAATGGTTCCATGTACTTCATCATATTCATCGATGAGACATCATAGACACGGACATATGTATTTGATATGCATGTATAAGTGTATGATAAGCTCATAAAATATAAAATGAAAGTAAATAATATAATATGTAATAGAAATGATTCGATTTGATCGAATGAGTGAGTATATTGGAAAGAGTCCATATGTACCTAGAATGAATAAAGATTCAGTCTCAAAGGTTACTCATTCCTATAATACGTGATGATGTAATGATAACGAGTAATCAAACTTTATTGGACAAAGCATAATTAATGATGAGTGAAGTTGAGTTAAAACTCTTTTTATAAGATGTGTACTTAGGATAGTACACAAGGTTAAATTAATATCATCCAAATAATGGTTTAGAGAATCATATGAGATATGGGTTTATAAGAAATCCTATCATGTACTAGGCTAAAGAGTTGGCGGGTTATGTAAGTTGAATGAGTACACGTAATAATTATATGTAAATGATCTCGTATGAATTACCCAAAAAAAATTTTAGTACGATAGTCATTGGATAACTAATTTATGTTGGGAACATAAATATATTGTCAACTAATGCAAACTCAATTTTATATAAGGCAATTCATAAAATGTGTATGAATGCCCATTCTATTGCACTGAAAAACAACCGTTGTTTCAAAAAATACCAACTTCATAGAGAAGGAATTTCTTTAAGATATTATTGGTATAAAATGAATTTAGATACAATCCAAGCGTAAAACTGATTATAAAGGATGAAATGAAATTGATGGAACCTAAATGAACACCATATGTTAGAACGTCTAATGAGTATTCTTGTACATTAAGGAGAAACTGTGAGTTTCTTGTTAATTTCAAGAATAAATAATCCTCGGTTGTTTAGTTAAACCATTAAGAATATTGACTCTATGATATGGTACGACGTAAAAATCCGAAATAGATTCTAAATACATTATCAAAATATTATTTTGAAAACTGTACACAAATGGATATGATCCATTGGCCCCAGTTATGTCTTTAAGAAAAAGAAAAACCCGGTTGGAATATAGTGAGCCACATTGATAAGAATAATACCGTGAATTTAAATTGTTGAAATTAACGTAATAAATTCACAATTCGATGTGTTTAAGTAAGTTCGGATTTTAGTCACAAAATTATCGCATGGAATGACTTTATGTTTTAGTACGTATGTTTTGAAATAGAAAATTATAAATAATGATTTAGAGTAAACTTTTTGCACATAATAACCAAAGTGTCTCGAAGTTAGTGGAAGGAATATTGAGTTTGTGAGTTTTTGGATATGTTCCATGAACAAATACGAAAGTTTCGTTCGAAAAGCATCAAAATTGAACAAATGTTTTGATAAGAATATCAAATAGTTTGATGTCAATCAAAATGTAGAGGAAACATGTGCTCATAAGAAAGAAATTAAAAAAGGTACATAGATATTTCTAAACCATAAATAAACAACACACTGATGATTGCTAATGATGTACTTGTGTTAGAATCAGATTTAGTTGTTTTAATACTCGACGTTGGATTTGTAAATGATGTATTTTATAGTAAGTATAAAAGATATTGGGAATGTCCTAAACGATATGCAACGACACCTTATTAAAATGTTTAATACAGAACATGTAAGATGGGTTCTTAGGAATTATCATACATGTTATGTTGTCTATGATGTCATGATTTGTTTATGTATTTGATACATGAAGCAAATAGTAAATTCAAATAGATATCACTAAATGGTTGTTTGAGGTGTTCTCATGTATTCATGAAATACTAGAGAATTGTTTACAAAAACAAAGAAATCTTTATGAAGGAGTGTTAAGACTCAAACTTCATAAGTGATATTTAGTATTATGTCAATAATAAATTCAAGTTAAGAATATTTAAGTTGGAAATGTTTCAAATGAAAGAATGTGGCTAATTCAATAAAAAAGGCTAAGTACATTGCCTTGAATAGCGCCCATAAAAGCAAAGTATATAAATGTAAATGCATAAGTTTATAACTGAGCCAAGGGTGACTCTAAATGTTGAGAATTCCATAACATTGTTATATGATCACTATGTCATGATATAGTTCATAAAAAGAACTTAGAGCTCAATGGATATCGATAGACATACTTCGAATTGTTCCACAAGATAAAGATAACTTATCAGCATCGGAGAGAGTTAATTGACAGAGTAGATAATTGATACAAATAGCATCCCCATTCACCAAGGGACTAATTAGTTTTAAGTAAATCGATTGGATAAGTTAGACTAAGAGTCCATAATTGACCCCAAGTGCAAGTAGGAGATTGATAGGGTTAGTGGTATACTCTAGGGGTAGTTATGGAATTGTTATATATATCTAACTCGAGAACCAATCTTTTTCTAAATAAAAGGTATTATCTTTCTATTTTATACTTGACATATTATGTTATATTAATTAATTAATTTACTTTAAAGTATATTTAATAGAAAAATCCATAAATGATATGTTTTGTGATAGTAGTTACAAAGTGTTGTAACCGTAAGTAATTTATCATAATGAAAATGAATATACAATTTAAATATTCATAGTCAAGATGTATCGAGAATGGATATCAATACATCCGTTAAGACAAAAGTACGTAACGCTCTTCAAATGTTGGGCAGTGTATTACTCAAGGTTGCTGGGGCACCAAGGGATTATATACTGATAGTTTTTGGATAACTATGGAATGACTCACTTAATAGTTTTTTGTTGGTTAATATAACTAAGGTCAAACAGAAAATATCAATGCGACAAAATTACATAGTTCTATTGACTTGAGAATACCGTTGATCTTCAATATGGAAGCTTCACTTTGATTATAGTTAAAATTCGGCACAGCTTCCATTGAACTAATATAATTAGGTCAAGTGGAAGCATTGAAAGTGAAACACTATTCAAGAGAGGATCCGTCTCCTTAGTTATATGAGGTTAGTATCATGGTCAACTGAAGTCAACTCAAAGTCAAAGTCTCTAGGAAGAGCATTTCGATTAATAATAATTGTTATTATTGAACCAAGAGTTTTTGGACTATAGAGTTAAATATGGACGATATCGGAATTTTGACCATTACCAAATTCCATAAGTCCAAAGTGATATAGTTTTGACAAAAGTAATTGGTGTAAATAAAAGTCACAACTAGGCAACGCTTAGCAAAGTAAAATTGGATTTTACCCGAACTATGTAAGCGATAAATTTAACCAAAATGCCACATCATCTGTTAAGTGATGTGTGGACATTAATATCGCATAGTTCGATATTAATCGCCATCCAAATTTACATCTAACGGGTCACACAATCGAAACGATGAATACTCCTTTGACCATACGATTTAATTGATTTATAATTGTTATAAATTAATTAAATTAATTAATATTTTGAAATATTAGTTATAAATTTGATTTTAATTTGATAAAGAAATATTATTAAATGTATTAATAACAGTTAATACGATAATGATAAGCGTTTAAATTAGATTTAAATGTAAAAAATTTGTTAAGGCTATAAATGGGTTTGAAGTCCATGAAGGAGGCTGGTAGGTTTGACTTCGATAAGGAGTAATAGGCGGTTAAATGATTGGCTAGAAAGGCTTTGGTTTGGATGACTAAGATGGAAGGAGAATGAGTAAAGATCAGATCCTAACTTTCACCCTTTCTTCCTCTATATAATGATTTCTACCCTCTTTTGTTTAGCGACCTCCATCTTTAGCTATTACTGGCCAAACCCCGGCTCTCTTATCCTCTATCATATCGAGTTCAAATTAAATCAAATTTAGTGATATTCAATAGTTGGTGGTCAAAGGTTCATGTACTAGCAATCTACTGGATTAGAAATCAGTTCAAGGAGCAAATTTCATCATTTCAAGTTGAACTTTCAGGCATTAGGAGTAAGGTACATTTCTAACTAATATATAATTATTATTGTTTAGATATAATGTCTATATTATATATATTGTTAGTTAGATGACGATTTCGATATACATATATATTGTCACAATTGGGTGGCTAAAAAAATTTATTTTATTTATTTATTTTAAATAACTTAAATATATAATATTTAAATATGTATACATAGTGTATAAATTTAATACAACATCATACTTATATAAAATATAGTTATATAATTTTATATATAAAGTTTTAAAGGTATATTATTTTCGGTAGAAATAAACAAAAATTTATACATGCACATTATTTTTAAATGTTATTTAAATTAATTACATATATATATATATCATAAAATTATTTTTTATATTTTATAAAATTAAATTATCACCTAAATTACTCCTAAAAAAATTAAAAATTATTTTTTATGATTTAAAATTATTTAAATATAAATCGAAATTAAAAGCTAGATTTAGAATCATTTCAAATTTTAAAATTAATATTTGAAATCACACAATATATTTAAGAACTTTAATATAAATTAAAAATAAGTTTTGAAAAAACAATTTTTTATTAATTTTTTTATAATAAATATCTGTATGGTTATTTATTTAAATATATTTTGAAATTAAAAAAGTCATCGTATGTATGACCTAGTATCTGTATATTTAAAATATATATTTTTATAAATTTATAATGTTAATATATATATATTATTTATTATAATATTATTTATGCATAAACACATAAGTAGTTAATATATATATATATATATAATTTACTTTATATACGTATATATACATTCATATATTATTTTCGACTTTAAAAAAAATATTTTATGTAATTTGTAATGATTTAAATTTCATACATATGTTTATAAATATACATACATGTATGTGTAGATATATATTTATATTAAATTGTTTAAACAAAATATGATTTATATACATACATACATATACATATCTATATTTGTAATATTTTGTGTATATATATATAAATTAAAAATATGTACAAACATAAATTTGGATAATATATTGGTATGTAAGATGAGCTAACTGTCCGTTGTGGTGTAAATCCCAAAATCTATACATACACATTGATATCCAAAATCATTTATAAACTTCTTTATGAATATCCAAGTTTATTTATAAAACTCCGTTACGAATGTCCAAAACCATTTATAAAACTTCTTTCCAAACATGAAGATCTATTTTTAATATATAAACCTCCAAATATGAAGATCTCTTTTTAATATATAAACAAATTTCATAAATTTCCTTAATTAAAACGAAACTCCTTTAATAAATCTTAATAGATAAAGTTCCTTTGATAAACAAAGCCATTATTTAAAACACCTTTTAATAAACAAGTTGTTGTTTAGAACATCATTAACTAAATTTATCTTTAAACTGCATTAACAAAATAATGACTTTAAACAATTATTTAAAAAGTATTAAATTACTTCAAAACACCTTTAATAAAGTAATTGCTTAATTATCCTTTAAATATCATATTTACAAAGGGTAATAAACATTGAACATTATGAGTAAGTAATAAATTTACTTAAAACCCTTTAAATAATATTATAATTAACATAAAAACCATAATCACAAGAAAAATATTTAATGTGACGACCCACGTCCTTGACCCTAAGAAATAGACATTAATACATCCTCGGTATTCACGTGCTGCAAATCCAACTGCCGGAGAGGCAGATTATCATATAGTAAAAAAAAATAAAGACAGAACATAATCTTACATGAATGGAATAACATATATTATTTCAATATATATGATCTTTACAGCAGAATTTTCAAATACATTTATCAGAGTCTATCTTATAAATTAGCCCAAACAGTTATAAATCTCTGTCCTTATAAATGCTGAATACAATCAGTAAACCAATGCAGCGGAAATGGAAATGGAGAACTATCTACAAGACATCTTCAGCTCCAGACTTCAAGCACCATCACAATGCTCCAAGTTAAACCTGACCACTTGGCTGCCTAGAAAAATAGAGCATCCAGAGTTTAAGGGAAAAGAAAATAAACCCCGGGTCAGTCAAGAGACTGGTGTGATAAACTCAAAATACAGTGATAAATTCAAAATACAGATATTTGAAAACAAAGGGTATCTCATAAGACCACACCACACATAAACATGGAATGAGTTTTTACCTTATGATAACCAAAACCTTTACTACGTAAAATCTAGTGATATTATTTTGATGGCATTCTTTTGAAAACATTTTTCAAGCAAACTTATATAATCTTAGCCAAAATTGTTACATTGATTAAATTTCAGCATAATAGGTTCTATAATCAAGTCCGAAGACACTTATTGGAGAATGGATTTCCATACAATTGCATGTAAGAAACTACCTTTTGTACAATACATCTCTAGAGGGATGTATTGAGGATCAACACCTTTGAAACCTCTGCACCTAGCAAGACTGGCCTACCCGTAGAACCGTCTGGTGGCAGATAGAACCGAATATGAAATCACCTTGGTCCTTCCCAAACTATCAAAGAGCTCTCATAGCATACACAACATACCCAATATATAGAGGGTAATCTAGAAAGGTGATGACCATACACTAATGGTTGTGAACCACATAGCCTTACGACATGCTCTGTTTAACCCATTTTCGGGTGATGAGGCCCAAGGTAACGATTACCTTTCACATAACACATTCAACTTTGAATGCCACATTGCCAATTCCATCTCACACTATTGATTTCCACAAATGTACAACCTCTGAGCTTATACGTCTTAGAGAAGGGTGTTAAGTATAGAAGAATTACATCCTACACCACCAAACAGATGTACGTTTTTAAAAATCAATGTACATGCATGTTAGAAATAAAGTGTCAGACATTCATCCATACAAGTTGTCTAGGAACAGGACAAACCGAAGGAACTCTCCTGCTACATCCCGTCAAGAATCATCCCTAGGATTAGTAGCGAGCAGCCCTTGAATCGGAGATCAAATGAAGATACTACTGCCACATATATATGATATGGGAAATTTCCCCTGGCGGTCAGTGACAAGCAGTCCTTCATTCCATTTATTATCATTTCATGTCTTCAACTTCGAAAGCGTAAATTGGTTCGAAGTATTTTTGGATATGAATCATCCAAATCTGATCCCGGTTCCTTTGAACCAATCATCGATAAAAAGATGTTAAGTAAATAGGTGCTTATCATTTGATTAATTACTTTATCTTTATCAAAAATATCTACTAGAGATATATATCTTTAAAACATTTATTTTCTATATATGCGGAATCATTAAACCTCTCCTTAACTTTGGATATACCAAATCATATTCATAAGTCATATTGAAAAAATTATTGAGTTAAAAAAGGTCGATAGAAATTATACCAATTCTACTCAACATCAATTTCCATATTCAACATTTACTATCCATCGAATAACGGTGAAATTGTAACGAACTGGAATTTTCGACCCTCGAAAATCGACATCAATATGTTCACTGTATAACATGCCCAATATTCAAGTGCTGGAAATACCGATTGCTAGGGGTAAAGAAGAAAGAGGTACAAGTAACAAACAGAATCAACAACACAGAATCTCACAATCGCAACGGAACAAAATATAATATATAATAACAGATTTTTATACAAAAGAATCTGTAGCGGTAAATATATATAAAATCATCAGAGTACAACAATCAATACATCAATATGGACAGTTATTATAACTTGTCCTCACAAGTGCTGACTATACAGTCTACACACACAGCGGAATATAATCAAGTACGGGTATACGTCTTTGTCCTTCAGCTCGTCTCCTGAGCTCCATAGTATTCTAACCTGAATTTGTAATACTCAGTCTGACCCGAGCATTATAATAAAATAACACTCGAGTCAGTCTGGAAAACCAATGTAAGAAAACACACTCAATTTGAATTATTAAAGTTATCAAATCCTTTGAAAAGCAAAGGTATCCCGTAAGACCGCGTCACACAGAAACATGACGGGTTTTCCCTTACGATAACCAAAAAGTTTTATAGAAAATCCAGTGATATTATAATAATGTCTAAGTACAAATACTTATTCAAATAGCCGAAATTGTTACATTAATTAAATTCCAGCATACGAGTCTGTACAATCAAAACCGTAAAGGCTCGTAGTGGAGAATGGATTCCATACAATGACTGGGCTATTGGGGTACCGCCCGTCATAGTACACCTTTACAAAAATGTACCGAGAACCTTATCGGGATCCCCTGCCAACACAAGACAACCTACCCCTAACCTGGATAGTACCGAATATGTTATCACCCCGGGTGTTCCCACCCTTAATCGAGCGCTCACTTTTCCATGCACAACCATATCCATAATTTATAATTTATTTTCGAGAGTATCTAGAAAGGTGGTAACATACCCTAACTGGGTGCGACCGACTTAGCCTTGCTGCATCTCCCCTGTTTTAGTCATTCCCGATTGATGAGGCTTAAGGCTACATTTACCTTTCAAGAACAATTCCACTTAGAATGCTCATCGTCCTCCAATGACGATGTTCTGATAGCATTCGTCCATACAAGTTGTCTTGGGTCTGGACAAACCGAGTCGTCGTCTTCACGATCTTCAAGATATCACCATTCGTAACGTTTAAACCGGATAAAAGTGGTTTTCGGATAATTAAACCTGATCCTGGTCTCCTCGAAACGATCAGCGGATTTTGCCAAATTCGATAGTCGGTTATTTGACTATAAAATAACATCCATAAGCAGTCATTAGGCCCTATATAAATTTTCCAAAACAATTATTTTAAAAATATCTTTATAAGATTTATATATTCGAATCTCTTCCAGTATTTCAATATTTGAAAACAAATTCAACACTTATTCATAACAGGATATTTCAGTCCGTATCTCACTTCTACACTTAGTGAAATATTTCCATCGTCAATTTATAATCCCTTACTTAGAAAAATATCTCGATATAAATCCTTCGTCGCTAATATTTCCAAAAACCTTTCATTTCCACACTTAGGAAAATATTTTAGTCTATTTTCTGAAATCATTTCTAATATCAATACTTAGGAGTTTTCTTATCTTATCTTCTACATTTTCCAAAATTTATGTTAATTCCTTTTACATTTTCCAAATCGATTATACTCACTTATAATCTCGTCTATTCATTTACAACTTCTAAAAATCATATCTGTTTCCACATGTTGAGAGAGTTTATAAATAATTTAAAACCATTTCCAAAACTCTATATATGTATAATGAGTATTTTTAAAGAATGATAATTTATTTTTAAAACACGTTTAAGTAATTATTTAAAATTTTAAAATACTTTAATAAACATTGATAATTTATTCCCTATTTCATTTTCAAATAACTAATTGATTTACGAAGCTTATTATAAATATGTGTATTCATTTCAATAAATAGTAAATAATTGAATAATCTGTAGGATCTAGATTAACCCTAGAGGGGGGGGGTGAATAGGGTTATAGCAAATTTTAACGAATTAAACACGTAATCAAAATGCAGATAAATATGCAGAAAAGTAAATCACACATAGAATTTACCCAGCTTCGGCAACCCCTACCTACTGCTGCATTCCCATATTTCTATTAGAATTAAACAGTATCCCGCTTATAAACACTCCTACAGACTCGCACACCCTGCTCCGCCTATAGAGCTTCGTAAACTCGCACACCCTGCTCACTGAACTAACCCTAACTAGACAATCTGACACTACCTAAACCCTAGGTGGTGATTTACCCTGTTTTAAGTTTCCAAAAATACAGAATTTAAAATTAAAAACAAAATTTAAAAACAAATTAAAAACCAATTAAAAATGCTAATTTTTAAACTTAGCTCAAGTGTTAAAAGGCCGGCCCAACATAAATTATAACAGTAAAAAGATTGCCGGCCCTTTTATTCTTTTTGTCCCCAATCCTTTGTCTTATTTCTCCAGCCCGTTTTTCTTTTGGCTTGTGAAAATGGTGGCTCGATTCTCCGTTCCAAAATTAGGGCTTTTTGAGGCTGCGCCTTTTTGTTGATCGATACAGTGGTTAATCGCGTGTGCTTCATTTTCGTTTGAGGACTTCGAGCCGCCGCTTATATGATGATCGAATGCAATTTGCTGTTGCTCTATTATGCTTCGACAATCGATCCTTTTCTCGGTTAGTTCTCGACTTGCACACGGCTGCTCCTCGATGATCGAATTCGACTTCCGACTTTGGTATGTATTTTGTTCCTTTTGCTTTCTCGATTGATTGCTTGAATTCAATCTCTGATTTGAGTTGAAAGATGATTTTGGAATTTTACCTTTTTCGGCTTACTGTTTTGCTTGTACTCGAATCATTGATTATAATTGCCGATGATGTTTAATCATTTATAGGGTTTGAATCCCTGTATATTCGTTCGTATAATATGATTTGAATTTGTCAAGTGAATTGCTTGAATTCATCTCGGCCACTTGATTATTCTTGGATGTTAGTGATTTCTCTGAATTGTTCAAAGTCGTATATATTATGATCTCTTGGTTGACACAGTTTGATTTCATGACATTGAATTTTTCCTTGCTCGATTTCTTGACCTCCACGTTTCTGACTTGTCTCTGACTTGTTCATTGTATTCTTTGATTACGACTTTGACTTTGATTTTGAACTCTGATATGTTTGCACTAGTACCATTCACCATTGATCTAAGTACTTCCGACTTGTTTCTTCTCTGACCTTCACTGATATAGTTGTTTTTGTGATTTATTCTGGCCTTGTCGACTTCACTGTGAATTCTGTGACTTCTCTGCAGTTTTCTCCTTGTTGATTTCACTGTGAATTATGGTTTTGGTTTTTTGTTGGCATTGATGTTATTTATTTGAGGGCAAAACTGATTTAAATTTGCAATTTAAATTTTTGCCCTGGTTTTAATCTATTTTTTGTTTTCAGTTTTTACTTTTTCAAGTCAAGTAAGGGTAAATCACCGCTTAGGGTTTAGGTAGTGTCAGATTGTCTAGTTAGGGTTAGTTCAGTGAGCAAGGTGTGCGAGTTTACAAAACTCTATAGGCGGAGTAGGGTGTGCGAGTCTGTAGGAGTGTTTGTAAGCGGGATACTGTTTAATTCTAATAGAAATCTGGGAATGCAGCAGTAGGCAGGGGTTGCCGAAGCTGGGTAAATTCTGTGTGTGATTTACTTTTCTGCATATTTATTTATCTGCATTTTGATTATGTGTTTAATTCGAGAAATTTGATATAACCCTATTCACTCCCCCTCTAGGGTTAATCTAGATCCTACAAGTGGTATCAGAGCCCGGTATTTTTTTCTTTAACTCTAGAGTCATGAATTCAAATAATGCTTTTTCTGAGGGACAATCTATTGTTAGGCCACCTATGTTTAATGGGAGTGATTATGCTTACTGGAAAGTTAGGATGGGTATTTATCTTAGTTCTGTAGATTATGATGTTTGGCATATTATTGAAACTGGCTATACACATCCCACTATAACTATTGGTGATACTGAGATTCCCAAAACCTAAAGAGAGGTGGGATGCTAACGATAAGAAATTAAAAACTACGAATGCTAAATCCATGAATGCTTTGATCTGTGCTCTTGATAAAACTGAATTTAATAGAATTTCTCATTGTAAAATAGCACAGGAAATTTGGCATACTTTGGAGGTGACACACGAAGGAATTTCTCAAGTCAAGGAGTCTCGTCTAGCCCTGTTCAGCAATGAATACGAGAACTTTGTGATGGACAAAGGCGAGAGCATAAAGGACATGTTTGGACGCTTCTCAACCTTGGTGTACAATGCTAGAGCGCTTGGAAAGGTATTCTCCGAGGTAGAGCTAGTGAGGAAGATACTACGAGTCTTACCGATGAACTTTGAGGCAAAAGTCACAGCAATACAAGAATCGAAAGATTTGAGTAAAATAAGCATGGAGGATTTGATCGGAAACTTGATGACGTATGAGCTTGAGCTAAAAGCAAAGGAGGAACGCAACAACCCCGAATCAAAAAAGAAGACGATTGCCTTAAAGAGCAAAGAAGAGAGCGATGATGAAGCAGAAGATGCAATTGAAGAACTTGCAATGGTTGTCAATAATCTTAGAAAATTGTCGAGATTCAGGCCACGCAAGAAGAAAACGAATGGTTATAGGTTAAAAGATTCTGACAGTTCAGAAAATGAATTAACCTGCTATAACTGCAACAAGCCTGGTCACTTCAAATAAAATTGCCCACTTCTCAAAAACACCAAAGGAAAGAAAATGAAGAAAAAGGCCTTCGCAGCGACTTGGGATGATGAGGAAGGAGAGGAAGTTTCAACTGATAGCTCAGAAGAGGCTAACTTGTGTCTTACGGCAAGATTAGATTCAGAAGCAAGCTCAGAGGAATCTAGTGAGGTAAAGAACTATTCTTATAAAGAACTTGTCTTTATGTGCCTTGATCTTACTAAAACAGTTGATACTCTAGATTCTAAAATTGAAAAACTGAAATCTAATAGGAGAGAATTTTCCCGTGAAAATTCTAGGTTGGAAACTGAACTTGTAAATATTCAAAACCTAGACTGTAAAAACTGTAAAACTTTAGATTCAGAATTATCAAAACTGAAGAATAGCTTTGAGAATCTTGAAAAAGAGAACTTGAATCTAAAGGAATCCATTGAAACTAGGAAAAATGATTTTATAAACAGATGCACCTCACTTGTGACTGAAAACACAACACTGAAAACCAAAGTCCAAGATCTTGAGAAATCACTGAGTAACTTTTCAAGTGGAGAAAAATCATTCAATATGTTATTAGGAAATCAATTGTTTGCTAACAATAGAAAAGGACTAGGTTTTGGAAAAACAAAAGTTGATAGTGCTAAAGGAAAGAGTGTCTTTACTGGATGTGAAATAAATGGACATCATAGTCATAGGAACAAGAACACAAAATTTATACAAGTTTGGGTTCCTAAAAATTCTACAAATAAATTTTATGTCTATTGGAACAAGAATGAAAGGACAAAACAAATTTGGGTTCCAAAGGGATTGTTTATTCACAATTATTCTGGCACTAACAACCATGGACCTATAAAAACAAATAGGTCACATAAATCTTTAACCGTGTAGGTGTGGTGGCAGGCTAAGGAACAACATTAGTGTTATCTGGATTCTGGCTGTTTCAAATACACAACGGGCGACAATCAATGTTCCTTAGCCTAGTATAAAGGTGACAAATTCACAATGGGCAAACAACGAAAGATTATCGTACATGTAAAACAGGTAATTGTATTTATTTTCAAACGATAGATAAAATGTGAAAATCTGCACCATAATCTGAATTAAATCAGCCAGTTATGAGAAATGATTGATGATGATTAATTTTGATTTCATCTTTAAATGGATTTACTCGAAGTAATTCTGATGGTTGATAGATTCTAATTTACTTGATATGATCTTACATGACTTTCTCTTATCTATGACTTTGATTTGTGCTTAAAAAGTTGACCAACCATTTTTTTCATTGAATTTAATCTGTTTGGTCAAATTATGATGTTGATTGATTTCTGATTACTCATGCTATAAAAAGGTTTTTGAGAAATTGCTGAAATTGTTGAAACTTTGTGAAATTGGTGAAGCTTCAAGAAATTGTTTTAAAATAATGATGATGGTTTAATGACTGTTGATCCTACGATTTCTAAATCTGACTCTATGATATTTGTTTGATTGTTTACACGGCTTCAATTCAATTTCAAGAGAATTTCATTTAAAAATTGTTGAACATTATTCTGAAAGAGTTTGTTGAAATTTCATAATCTGGTCTATGACTTCAAACGAGTGATTACTGAGTGAAAGTAAAAATCAGATGCAGATTTCACTGGCAATGTAGTTGTTAGAAAAATTACTAGTGAAATGCGATTATTTATTGACTTTCATTAGCTGCATCATTTTTCAAAGAAAATATCTGCACATTTTTCACTTGAAATAATTTTTCAATTTAACAGAAATTTTTCTTAAACCCCTTCTAGAAAATAATTTCTGTTGACCTTGTATCGGATTAGTTGTTTGATTTTATAACTATTTTTGAAATTGATTAACTGATCTGACCCCCTAATAATTATCTAAAAAGATAGATAGTGATTGAAAATAAGATGAGTGTTGATATTAATCATATATTATAACTTGAGAAAGTATAATTAGAAAATTTCTTTAGAAATTTAAACAAGAGTTATAAAAACTTTTTGTTGATAAATATTCCATGATCATTTCTATTTCTATCATTTTTTTCTATCGACCATCACTCATCAAAAATCAATATAGTATGTCAATATGTGGTAGTTTAAATGGGAAATCATTTGTGCTTCATTTTTTATATTTCTAACAATAAATAATAATATCGAAAATATTCACTCTCATTTAAAAGTCCTCACGGTTATGCATGGGTGAATTACTTGGATTTTTGATTATGTGCTTCCATGCTCATTTAAAAGTCCTCACGGTTATGCATGTATGGAACGCATATCAAAAATGATTGATTAAATAGGCAAGTTGATTCTAATCCCATTTAAAAGTCCTCACGGTTATGCGTGGTTAGAAGATACTTGAATTTATTTTTGAATTAAAATAAAATTTTAGAATACTACTAATCTCATTTAAAAGTCCTAACGGTTATGCATGGTTAGTAGATATTCAAATTTCCTGAAATAAATATACCACAAATAGACACAACTATATGGTTTTATTCGATGAAATCATTCCTATCATCCTAAAGTGGAATATGCGTCAATTAAAGTATTTATGATTTTTGTTTGATTTTCTTATTGAAATTAATAATTACACTTGATTGAGCTTTAATATTGTATTAATGTCTATCACTATATCTCTATTTTTCTATTACTATTATTCTTTTGCTGATAACAAAAGGGGGAGAGAAAGGTTAAGATTTTGGAAAATAAAATTCACATATTTTCTATTTGCATATAGATTCATATTGCATATTTTATTCTCATGCATATATGTAGGGGGAGTATTGTGTAGAAAGAGAGCATTTAAATAGGGGGAGCAAATTTGAATGATCAAATACATTTAATATATTCAAAATCTTAAATATATGTTTGTTATCATCAAAAGGGGGAGAATGTTAAATATGCGTGTATATGATTTTTGTTTGATGATAATAAACATATATACATTCATTTAAATGTATTTGATATTGTACTATTTTATTTTTCACAGATAAAATAAATATTTGCTGAATAAAATAAATAACACAGAATTGGAATTCAAACGAATATTTTATTCAAACAAATATTTATTACAATTTTGATAGTACAATTTCAAGCTCTCACTATAACTATACAATTTCAATCACAATACAGTTTCATCACAATTTCATAGTTACATCAGTTCCTCACTACATATCACTCACACTCGTATTTATCTTCAACTTTATTCCAATGTGAATCCAGCATATGAGCAATCTGCAGAAATATACATTGACGCAGTAAAATTGAAAATAAAATGTCTTTGCAGTATAAAACAAAATTTGGATTTTGAAAATAATATTTGCCTCAGTTATTTGGGTTGTTCGTCATCATTTATATTTGAATTCATCATTCACGAACAGCTTGTGACATGCACAGTGTATCACTGTACATGCCACAAGGCCGTGCACACCGAAATGTACACTTGATAATGTTACAGGGACAGGTGGGCACAGGTCAAACCCAGACTATCGGATTCAACTCAGGTGCAATAAAACAATGTCACAACAATCAGTAAAAGGTCAAACCCGAGTTTTAAAACTGAATTCAACTCAATGTACAAATCATATTACAACAATGTCTGTATCAAATGCCATCAAGTAATACAAAACTCAAATCTGGCCAAAAGCAAGACTAGGCAATAGTGAAGACAAAGTGCAGACAATCAATACACTTCAAGCTAGTGCAAAATAGAAGGGGCAGAAGTGCATAAACCATAAAAAGCAGCCAACAAAATGAACTCATATACAATGACCAGACTAACAACTTCAAGTCAGGCAATGGCAGAGGCAAAGCAATCAATACACAGTGTGGTACAAATGAATACATGAACTAGAATGGAACTGGACTCAAAGCTATCCAGACTAAATACAAACAGCATATCAAATGAAACAAAGACCATCAACCAGACTATATGCAAGCAAAATGATGATCAATGTGCAATACAGTGAAGAACACAAGACTAGCAACAAAATGCTTCAAGTCAGACTCAAGTACAAGAAGGAACAAGCACAAGATATGGCAACATAACAAACACATGGATGCAACTCGACAACAGTTCAACATGCAGCTACCAGACTGGAATGAATACAAGCAAGCTCCAGAAAGTAATCAAGTGAATACAACCAACACATGTAACAATGACAGTTCAAGTACAACAATATAGCAGCAGTTAAGATATAAGACCCAATGCCTCAAATGATCAAGTGACAAACATTTTCAAGTCAAATGCAACAGGTGAAACAGAGTGTCAATAACATCAATGCCAACAGAAAACCAAAACCATAATTCACAGTGAAGTCAACAAGGAGAAAACTGCAGAGAAGTCACAGAATTCACAGTGAAGTCGACAAGGCCAGAATAAATCACAAAAACAACTATATCAGTGAAGGTCAGAGAAGAAACAAGTCGGAAGTACTTAGATCAACGGTGAATGGTACTAGTGCAAACATATCACAGTAATGATCAAAGTCAGGGATAAAAACTGTAATAACCAAGTGATCGAAGTAGAAGTCATAAGTCAAACAAGTCGAGTATGCTACAGATCAGACAACTAAAAATGTCGAAGTCAACATTGAACAGGTCAAAGTTGAAGACGTGGTCAAGAAATCAAAGTCGTACATTTTTTTTCACATTAACAAACTGATCAAGTCAGACTTCAACAGCGTGATGACCAAGTAATCGAAACCAAAGCCGTGGCAATCACGTACAAAGACGAACAAGTCAGAAAAATCACGAGTTAAATTTCAATCACGTGGGAATCTAGCAACAAAAATATACGTGTTTTGAAGTAGTCAAAAAATCATCTCAACATCCAACAATAATCGAACGGCCGATCAAAGAAAATGACAAATTCAAACACGAATATACGAACGCAATTAAAGGAGATCCGACTCCTATATAATGGTTAACATCATCGGCAAATAAGTGATTCGAGAAAAAAAGCAAAACAGATAACAGAAATTATTCTGCTCGAATCATCGATCAAACTCAAGCAATCAAGTTCAAATCAGATAAACAGAACAGAGAAATACATACCAGAGCCAACAGACGATCGATTAGATCATTGCAATTCAGAAGCAACAGAGATTCGAAGAACCGAAGTTCTAGTCTCAAAATCGCAATAGGGCAGAGCCGCAATTCTAGAATCGCCAGCGACAGAGATTCGAGGAGCTGAAGCGCATAATCGCCAGAGAATCAAAATATCGCCGAAGCCCTAATTTTGTTCGCCATTTTTGTTTCTCAAAGGGGATCGGGCCGGAGATAAAATTGAATAGGGGATCGAAGAGATAAAAGAAACGGGCCGATGTTTTAGCAAATAAGAGGAAGCGGGTCTACAATTTTGATCGAGATAAAATAATAGTGGGCCGGGCTTGTTTTAGGCTTGAGTTATTTATTTGAGGGCAAAACTGATTTAAATTTGCAATTTAATTTTTTTCCCTGGTTTTAATCTGTTTTTTGTTTTCAGTTTTTACTTTTTCAAGTCAAGTAAGGGTAAATCACCACCTAGGGTTTAGGTAGTGTCAGATTGTCTTGTTAGGGTTAGTTCAGTGAGCAGGGTGTGCGAGTTTACAAAACTCTATAGGCGGAGCAGGGTGTGCGAGTCTGTAGGAGTGTTTGTAAGCGGGATACTGTTTAATTCTAATAGAAATCTGGTAATGCAGCAGTAGGTAGGGGTTGCCGAAGCTGGGTAAATTCTGTGTGTGATTTACTTTTCTGCATATTTATTTATCTGCATTTTGATTACGTGTTTAATTCGAGAAATTTGCTATAACCCTATTCACCCCCCCCCCTCTAGGGTTAATCTAGATCCTACATAATCTACTTCCCGAAATATTTCACTACTAACAGCTTAAATATTCATAATTGGAAAAATAAATTTTCCCTTTTAAAAAAAACTTAACTTCTTAAAATTAAAAATATATTTTTAAAATCTCATTAACCAATTAAATTTATAAATTCCTCTCGATTCCCAACACATCGCTTTCATTCTGATTTCCTTAACTATTTCCACTTTTCAAAAATAGTATCCACTATTTTTCCTCAACCCTAATTCCATATACTAATATAAATTCACCCTATGAATTTTATATTCCCAAATTATCATCTGATACAGATTTCCTTTATTTATATACATCGTTTATAAATTTGTAACTCCTTTGAGTTTTACTTGTTTATAAAAACTAATCTCTTTTATAAAATCTCATTTTATAAATCCATTCCTTAATAAATCCCATTGATTTTTCAAATCTATTTTTAATATCGATTTAAAACTACTTATCCATATTTTTAAATATATCCTTTTAAAATCCATAGTTAAAAATTCCTTATATAAATTATTTTAAAAGCTCTATTAAAAATATTTTCCGAATAGTTAAGTACAAACCTAAAAATCAAATTATTATTTTATCCAACTCAATTTCCTTTAAAATAACCCAAATTCCAATATAAATATTTTTATATCTAAAATCCTTTTAATTCCTTCAAATTCAAAAATAATATTTATGGTATTTAAAATACCAAAATTCAGACCAGTGCTACTATAGCATCCAATTTTTCAAATCACAACAATAATCTATAGCAGATTATTCTAACACATCATATATCATTATATATGAAATTAAAATAACCATTTTTGAGGAATCCAGTTGGATCCCTCCAACCTGTTTCCCTGCATCCACAAATGTTAATACAACATAAAAATAGCAATCCCACTTCGAGGGGGATATCATAGTATATAGGGTCATTTGCTATTATGCGGAGCGCAGAGGGTCTCATTCGCTCCAACGGCGGGAAATATATCAAACTACTAATATATATACTACTATATATATAATAAACATCCAACTGACAAAAATTTATAAATTTAACCAAACATCCAATAATTAATTCTAACATTTTAAAATTAATAGCAATAATCCCAATGAGTGAGATTTAACTCACCTTGATTTTTATTTGCAATCCATTCCAATTTTAAATTAAATTGAACTTACCCGACTTCAAAAATCTCCAAACCATTCCTATCGCGTAGATTTCACAGCTACGAACCTACTTGACTCAGTACATTCATTTTGAACCTCGTACAAAAACATTTATATGATATATATAAGACTCCGATTTCATTAAATATCACTACTTTTAAATCAAAAATTAATTTATGTTAGATTTGAAATTTGCAAAACCCAATTACCTTCCTCTTTCGATCAACTGCCCTCAATCGAACAAGCGCACAATGCCTCAGCCTTCACGACCTCGCCACCACTTCGAACCCAGTTCAAGATCCCCTGGCCGCCGCCTCACATTCGCCATTTCCAGACCTGAAATCCAATTCGCAGCCTACGTCGCACTCCTCCCCAAAAACAACGGTCGCCCATTCCTGGAACGTCACAACCACCATCGAATACATCCTCCATGAACTCGAGCTCGAAATCCTCGCCCTAGATGAATTCGCGACCTCATCCCCTATTCTCCAGACTTCGATCGCCCACCTCCACCACGCGCCTTCAACCAGAGATCAACCCCCAACCCAAAACATTACGTTATTGTGCCACCTTCCATTGCTCCAACCTGCGACTTCCAGAACCGCACGACCCAACCTAAACTGCTCGTCGCTCAACCCTTCATCTTCATCCCCCCCCACTCGCGAATGTACGACCTAGTGACTTCATTTTCCCTCCACTCGCGATTGATTTCGTGAATCCCCTTTTTCTTTTTTTTCTTCTTTTTTCAAGCCGAAGTGATTTGACGATTTTTTTTCTTTTTATTTCACGTGAATCGATTTCGTCTCCAGGAAGAGAAAAGGAAAGAACGCGATTTGAAAATAAAGGAAGGTGCCTCGTACGTGCTAGGTCAAAGGGGTTAGGTCTGCTATAGGTTGGCTGATTTGATGTTTTGCGGGCTGAGGTCAAATTTATATATATATATATATATATATATATTGTAACAACCAGGAGATTTTCGACCTCGAAAATCGACATCAATACGCCCATTGTATCGAATGCCGAATATCCAAGTGCCGGAAATACCAGGTCATTAGGGTTAAAGAAGAAGAGGTAGAAGAAGAAATAGAAAACAACATCAGAATCTCACAATTGCAGCGGAACAAATATAATATATAACAACAGAATTTTATACAAAGGAATCTGTAACTGTATAATACTTACAATCATCAGAGTACACAATCAACACATCAAATCTGGACAGTTTAATAAATTGTCCTTACACAGCGGAATATACAAAACTACGAAAATACGCCTCGTCATCCAGCTCGTCTCTTGTGCTCCACAGCATCCTATCCTGTATCTGTAATACTCGGTCTGACTCGAGCATTATAATAAAATAACACCCGAGTCAGTCTGGAAAACCAGCGTGAGAAAACACACTCAATTAGATTATTAAAGTTTTCCAAACTCTTTGAAATCAAAAGCATCTCGTAAGACCGCGCCACAAATAAACATGTCGGGTTTTTACCTTACGATAGCCAAAACACTTTTTATCAAATCCGCCTGATATTATAATAGTGTCTATTGAAAGTAAAATAGAATCTAGCTGAAATGCTTGCATCTCACGTTTCAGCAATAGTTGGGCACAATCAAAACCATACAGGCACATAGGGAGAATGGATTTCCAACTAATGACTAGGCACTGGGGTACCACCTATCACAGTACCTGGTCTAGATCAGCGTACCGAAGACCACGGCCGATCCCTTGCAACACAAGGCCGGAACTACCCCTTACTGGATAATCCCGAGTAAGATCACCCCACGGTTAGGATCAGCAACCGCACCACTAAGCCGAATAAAAAGGGACATCTAGACAGGGATGACCTCACCCTAATGGGTGCTACCCACATAGCCTTGCTGCATAACCCCTAATTTTCAGTCATTCCCGGTTGATGAGGCTCGAGGCTAAGCGTTACCTTTTTAGAACATTTCACTTAGAATGCCCACCGTCCACCTGACGATGTTCCGAAAGCATTCATCCATACAAGTCCGTTCCGGGTTCGAACGTAACCGAAGGCACTACTCCTACTACATCCATTTTGGAATCACCCTCAGGATTAGTAGCGACTAGCCCTTGCACTCCACTGCTCCATCTTCGATTCCAAACTTGTTTTCCCTATGAAAACGTACAAACCGGATCGAAGTGGTTTTCGAGAAATTAATCCCGATCCCGGTCTTTTCGAAACGATCAGCGCATTGGCCAATATTGATAGTCGGTTATTTAACTATCAATTAACATTCACAAACACCCATCAAACAATAAATAATTTCTCCCAAATTATTTATTAACCTCAAAATATCTTCGCAAGATATATTTCCATTTTCAACCCTTTTGAAAACAGTTTTCAAACCACACTCTTCTCATGGAATAAATTCCCAAATACTTATTTCCATTGAAAACACCAAGTAAAATTACTTTAGATTTTTAAAATAATTTAAAAACACTTTATTATAAAATACACTTTAAACATTTAAATTTAAAACTACTTTAATACTTTATTTAAAAATATATACTTTAAGAATATTTAAAATAAAGTACTTTATAAAATATAAAACTACATTTTTATCCTTTTAAAACACAATACCAAGTTACCTTTAAATAATTACAACTAAATTAAATTTGAGAAATACTTACTTTTAAACTTTAAACATTTAAAAATAATAAATTTTCTAAACCATATTTTAAAACAACTTTAAACCTTTAACTCATACTTAAAAGTTTGCTTTGGAAACGTACTTGGCTATCCAGGGAAATACACTTCTCTTTCACATCTTTAAAAATAAATCACTATTTATTTTTAAACAAATTTACCCATTTCTCTAATAAATCCCCACCGTGAATTTATGTTTCCAAATATCCACTGATATTTTACTTCACTTTATAACCCAGTTTATAAATTCCAAAATCTCACTTCTCTTTTAAATTCCAATTCCAAACACTTAAATCAATTTACAATTGATTTCCAATTACTTCACTTTGAAATAAATTTCCTTACTTACTCCATTTATTTCCAAATCCATTAACTTTCAGATTTTATTTCTTTATTATGATTTAAAATCTTTAAACTGGAAATTTCAATTTCAGGTTTTCCAAAATCCTTCTTTATTTCTTTAAATAAATTCAAACCTTGAATTTTAAAATAAATTCTTTTATTTCTTTAAATAATATCACTTTAAGTTTAAAATTCATTCTCTCTCTGTTTATTCAAAATCCCCTTTTCCAAACTCGGAATTCATTAAATAAGATTTAAAATCACCTTTATTCTTTTCCAATTCATTCTTAAATTTATTCAGATGCTCTATAATTAATTTACTTAAAAATCCACTTCTTTATTTTCTTTCAAAAATCCATTTTTTATATTTTTGGTAACTCAGTATATCCAAATAAATTCAATCAACCTGTAGCATCCAACATTTCCAATTATCAATATAATTCATCACAGGATATCAAATAATCATAGAGAGAATATTAAACAATATAAATAAATTTTGAGGAATCCAGTTGGATCCCTCCAACCTGTTTCCCTATACCCATAGATGTTAGCACAATATAAATACCAATTCCACTTCGAGGTGGAATATCGCGGTATATGGTTATATATAATATCATCCGCTATTATGCAACGCATAGGGTCTCATACGCTATATAATGCGGGAATATCAATCACTCCAATATATATATATATATATACACTATATATAATATACTACATCCAACCAATTCAATCGTTCAACCAAATATTTAAATTTAACCATTTAAATTTAAATTAAACCCAGATGAGTGAGATTAACTCACCTTTGATTTTAATTTGCAACCCACTCCAATCCGGCTATTTTCTTCACGATTTTGGACCTTGAATAACATTAGAGGATTTTATTAATATTCGAGCAAATCGAACAATCCATTACCGTTTAATAGTTTTAATTTTAACTAATGATTTAATTTAAAAAAAATTCTAAACTAGTTTTCCTTTAAAGATCTTTTAGTAACTGATAATAGTTTCATTAACTACCAGATTTACTTTACTGTAAAACTTCGGAATTCGAGCTCACTGTAATTCAAGAATTCTCTTAACATTGTAAAATTTAAATTCTATTTTTTTTCAAGCTCACTTACTTCAAATTTATAAATACAAATCAATTTTTATTTTAAGAGCAGAAAAAGAAACCATACCAAAGCTGACCAACCTGACCGCAACATGCATATACCCAATCGCCTTCGACGATTACACCACCACATCCCGCCCGAACTCCCATCAGGCAGCCCACATCCCACGTCGCCATCACTGGAACCGACCTCAACAAGTGTCGTGGCCCTTCCAGTTGCCTAAGCGCCTCCCAGCGCCCCTCCGCTCGCCTTCGATGACGTACCCTCATGCCTGACCACGCGCATCCCTAGTCGCCGCCCCATGCCGACGTGCCTTTCAAATGTGGCTCTGTTACGATTCGAAATGGAAAAGGACAAAGCGATTTGCCATTTGACTTTGAAGCTGAGAATGAGGGAAAGGAATACTGTTTAATTTGAAGAGAAGTTTTGTTCGGCCATTATTATTTATTCCTGGTTTCGATTCGATTTTCCTAGAGAATGAATTTGAACGAGAAGGAGACGTGATTTTGAAGGGAGGAAGGCGGCTTCGTTTTTAACTAGAGATTGAATTAATTTTCATACGAGATGGGATCCATTTTTTCAGAAGAAGAAGATGATCGCGATTTGTAAAAGAACAGATCAGTATAATGTCGCGATCGTTATTAATGAGGTAGGGGTATATCAGTGTGTTGTCCTTTCTGAGTTGATTTCATACTCATCCAAAAATATAATATAATAACCAAAATATCTCGTGGTCCATAATTCTAAACCCCGAACTCCGATTGATACTATATTTTAAATCTTACAATAACTAACTAATACGGATCCAACGGCACTAGTTTCATCGCAATCCGAGACTGTGCTCCGGAATGATATTTTATACGTCAAACGGTGCTATTTAAATCGCCGAATTAATCGATCTCCAAAAATAACGAACCATAAATTTATCCAATTTCAGTTTATTAAATCCAATAACTTAATTGCTAAATAAATAATAATATTTGAAATTCAAGTTAAACCACCTTACAAGTATTTAAAATCAATTAAATATCTCAATTTCAAATGCTCAAAAATTCCGGGTCGTCATATATATATATATATATATATATATATATATATATATATTAAAATTTCAAAATATCTAGCTGAAAATTATGGACTCCCATCGAGGCGTGCCGCCTGGCGTTTCTAATGTTATACCGCTATTTCGAACCCAAAGGAAAAGGTTTCGAGTCCTAATTTGATCGTATGTGGAAGATAACTTTTAAAATCGACTAGTTAAATTCAATCAAATTATCTCTAGGCGCTTTCAGATCGCACGACCAAACGCTAAAAAATTTGAAATCCGATAATAATACAATATTATGGATCCAATGAGATTGGTTTCGTCGAATTCCGAGACTGTGCCTCAGATCGCTATTTTAACGCGTCGATAAAATCGACGATTTCAAAAATTGTCGAAATCGCTTGAAATTTTAGTTTTTAAAAACTTATTAACTCAATTATAATTCCAATATAATTTATATCAATATTAGAAATCGTTTTCGATTTATATTTAACTCCAATTCAATTAGTTAATGATTTTCGATTATTAATTCAACAATTAAATTTATTCAATAAATCGATATACTTAAATTTTAAATTCATTCTATAATCCCAACAAAAAATCCTCATGTAACGACCCGTATTTCTACGGATCGAAACATCGTAAAACAGTTGACATTTGGTCGCATTGTTGATAAGTCGTCCAGAGTCTAAGTCTTAGGTCGTATGAGGGTTTGGAGCGACCTAAGGAAGTTGGCGAGTTAAGGGGTAGGCGACTTAGTGAAGTGGAGCGACCTAAGGATTAGAACGACCTAAGGAGTTAGGTCGTGTGATAGTTAGGTCGTTTAGAAGATAGGTCGTGTGGTGGCTTAGGTCGTGGGGTAGGTTAGGTCGGTTGGAGCGACCTATAGGATGTTAGCGACCTATAGGAGTTAGCGACCTAAGGGTTAGTAACCTACAGTGGTGAGCGACCTAGTGGTGAGCGAGTTAGCATGGTTAGGTCGTTAGACGACCTAAGGAGTTAGGTCGTATCCTGGCTAAGTGTTAGGTCGCGTGTGTGTGTTAAGTCGTAGGTTTGTTAGGTCGTTAGGTCATGGCATTGTTAGGTGGTAGAAGCGGTCTGTGTTAGGTCGCTAGGCTGCATCCTCGTTAGGTCGTAGGTCGCGGATGCGCGTAGGTCGTTGGATCTGTTAAGTCGCATGGATGCGCATTGTCTTAGGTCGTAAGCTGTTAGGTCGCGTGAAGACTTATCGTGTTGAGTCGTTAAGTCGTAGATTGGTGGATCTGTTAGGTCGAAGATTTTAGGTCATGGGGTTTTAGGTCGTAAGTCGTGGACGACCTAACTCCGAGCGAACGACCTAAGGTGGATTTCAGCCTATAAATAGGAGGGTTCTTCTTCATTTTTGGGATCCGGATTTTGAAGCGACGAAGTGCTGCCATTTTGAGAGCTCGACTTCTACACTTCTTCACTTCTTTTCTCCACTCTAATCTTGTGCTTCCTTCCATCCAAATCGAAGATCAAATCGAAGATCGAAGAGCTTAGATTGAAGGTCTACATTCTTCGAAGAGAGATTTCATCGTTTTAAGCGGATTTGTGATAGATCGAGTTAGATCCTTCGCTGTCCAGATCTGAAGTGTGTTGCTTTTGGGTTGTTTAGGTGATTTGGTGAGTGGTGATTATCTCTCACACGGATCCAAAGGAGTATATCGGATCGTTGGCTTGATTTTGTGCTAAAGTAGTGATTTCCATGCATTTTCCTAATCCTAAGTATAGATCCATACAGATCCATTGTTCATAATGATTTGGCATCCATTTTACTACATGTTAACCTATGCAAGTTCATTCATCAAGATTATAGAGATATTGCTCATGTTTTCATGCTTGTTAGACTTTTGACTCTTTTATTACGAAATTGCCATTATTGTTATAATTGTCTATTTAGATCATATTTGAATGCTTGTTTACTTGGATTAATGTTTGATTTGATTGATTGCTATGAATTAGATGATTGATGATTTGATTTAGACAAGATGGTCAAAGATGATTCAAAAGCTAAGGGAAAGGCTCTTGAATTGGAAAAGCTGCTCGTGGCATATGTAGCGGATGATGAAGCTCATATGGATAGATTTGATGATGATGTTGAGATGAAGCTTTGCTATGATGATGATGAGGCAAAGTATGATATGATATAGCCTTGGTCTAATCCAGACGGGATCATTCCAAGCAGATTGATAACTCGGTGAAATGGTTCGAGTTTGAGGATAATGGTTTGCTCGAGAGGCGCTTGAGCTAGTATGGAAATAGTCGTCGAGGAGGATGACTACAAGGCTGAGATCTCATCGTTGTTGAAGGTTCTAGCATGCTTAAAGCAAGAGTACGTTGGGCAGATTCGATAGTCCCTGAAGGCTACTGATTGGTAGTCAAGGACTCTGGGCAGATTCGATAGTCCTAGGCACGGGTCACGATGACGTGCAGAGTTAAGTCTAGAACCGGGGTTTCCATTAGCCCTTGACGGACGGATGAAATAATGAGCCGGTCATTCAATTAACGATGATATCGAAGCAATGATAACAGTGATAGCCAGAGTCATGGATGTTTGGTTGTATCATCATTCGGTCTCAAGAGCGGTATTTTCTGGGTGCTTATCTGATCTTGGTTTAGGCCTTGGGGGTTTGTACTTGGAAAACATCTCCCTTGACTCGAGTGATAATTGCTTTATTTTAAATTGTATGCTTTGCTATGTTTGCTTATGCTTGGTGTGAGTCTGGGGGCTATCACTATAGAAAGAGGTGGAGTGGGAGGCTTGGATTCCTATTCCTTTTTCCTTTATGCTCTTTTGGTATGTTGTTAGTTAATTTACCGCTCACTAAGACTGTTGTCTGACTCAAAGCTTTATGTTTTAACTCTTATTGCCTTGGGCTGTTCGTCCATTTTGGGACGGGCAGACTAGGTAGCAGGTGACAGGTGCTGTTCTTGCTTTCCACGATGCTGATATCGAAGACGAGCTGGAGGCTTGCATATTATCTTCTTACTGTATGTACTGGGTGTTCCGCTGTTTGTATATTTCTCTGAGTGTTATGTAGTGAGGCTTGATGTATTGACTGTTCAGATGTTTGTATTCAACTATTATGAAGTTTTATTGATGAGATTCTATTCTGTGAAGCTTCACTATATATATATTCTATTGTATTTTGTCCATGCGCTGTGAGTAATATGATAGATTCTGTTGTTTTAATTTACCTTGGCAATCGTCCATGGTTGCCTGTCACACTTTACAGCGCACTATATCTAGGTTCGGTGCAGGGGTCATGGGCGGTCGTCACATTTGGTATCAGAGCATTGGTTAATCGATTTTACCCAACGCTCGCTGACGTAACTACGTATGAGAGACGTAATTGTATTTTGATGGATGATTACTATATATAATATAGTAGCTTAGTAGAGTTTGAGTCCTTTATGCAGTTGTTTCTCTAGGTGTGCTAATCATTCCTTTTTATAGATATTAAGGATGAGTCGAAGAGGGAGACCAGCTGCTAGGGAAGGCCGTGCTACTGAGGGGGCTGCTGATTATCCAGCTATGTTCGAAGCTATGATGACTTCGATCATGATATGGATGCCAGCTCCGAGGCCATCGGTGGATGTTGGAGTTCAAGTTCAAACTCCAAAACCGGTGGATTTTTCTAAGTTGTGCAAGGATTATTCTGCTCTTGGAGGAAAGGTTTTCTTGGGAACAGAACCAACCATTGAAGTCCAGAGATGGATAGATGCTTGTAGAAGAATCTTTGGTGATTTGGGAATCGATGATGCAACTAAAAGGAAGCTTGCGTCAAGACAGCTTCAAGGAAGAGCTTCTGATTGGTGGAACTCTATCACCATTGATACTCCAGAGGAAGAAATTACTTGGGAGCAACTCCAAGCCAGATTTGAAGCTAAGTTCATTTGTACAGCTCAGAAGTCTGTTCTGTTCAAGAAGTTTGTGGAACTCAAGCAAGGTGGAAGGCCAGTTCTTGAGTATGTTTCTGAGTTTGAAGCTTTGTCCAAGTATGCCCGGTCGTATATTGAATCTTCATATCAGAAGAATGAGAAGTTTGTGACAGGCTTGGACAGTTATCTTGGGAGGCAGTTGGTGGATCATTTGGACGATTCATTTGAGAAGCTTGTGGAGAAGGCTCTCAGGCATGAGAATCTATTTCCTAAGGAAGGATCTGTTGTTGCTGTGACCAGGGAAGAGTCTAGACCACAGCAGGGTGGAAATAAGAAAAGGAAGCAGCAGCAACAAAAGGGTAAGGATGGCCAAAAGAAGCCGAAGGGCGAAGTGACTTGCTTCAATTGTCAGCAGATGGGCCATTTCTCCAGGGATTGCAAGAATCCTAAGGTGCCGATGAAATGCCACAACTGTGACAAGCCGGGGCATATCAAGAGGAATTGTCCAGAACCGCGGAAGGACAAGCATATTGTGCAAGCTTATGCTTTGGGAGCTGTTCCATCGTCTTCGAAAGCTCCTACTGCTGAAGAGAAGGGAAAGAGTGTGGTGGTTCAGGGTACTCTCTCCATTTGTGGTGTTCCAGTTAGAGTGTTATTTGATACTGGGGCGTCGCATTCGTTTGTTTGTAACGAACTTGTAGGCCGGTTGGGTTTAGAACCGGATATTGTTGATAGGCCATTGGTTGTGACTAATCCAGTTGGGGGTTCGTCTTGTTTGTGTATGCTATGCCGTGGTCTGATTGTATCGAGTCATGATTGCTCTTTTGTTTGTGATTGTTTTGTTCTGAACTTTGCGGGGTTCGGAATTATTTAGGGTATGGACTGGCTTAGGAGATATGCAGCAAAGGTTGATTGTGAGAGGTTGGAGGTGACAGTCGAGAATGTGGAGGGGCGAAAGATTGTGATACGATGTAAGCATGAAGAAGGCGTCTTCATGAGCTTCATGTATTCGCTGGTTATTCCACGGGATGGACTGTCATCGTTGCCAATCGCTAATGGATTTGAGGATGTCTTTGACGAGGTCAAAGGGTTACCGCCGCATAGAGAGATCGAGTTTCGTATAGATCTAGTTGACGGAGCCAGACCTGTTGTGATGCCTCTTAGGCGGATGGCTCCTAGGGAGCAGCAGGAGTTGAAGGTGCAGGTTGATGATCTTTTACAGAAAGGATTCATTCGGCGTAGTGTGTCCGAATGTGGTGCACCAGTTGTGTTTGTAACCAAAGCAGATGGATCGCTGAGGTTGTGTGTGGATTATTGTGAGCTGAATAAGGTGACTAAGAAGAACAAGTATCCATTGCCGAGAATAGATGACTTGTTTGATCAGCTTCACGAAGCTAAGGTGTTTTCTCAGATGGATTTGGCAACGGGATTTCACCAGTTAAGAGTGGCTAAGGATAGTGTGCCGAAGACTGCTTTCAGGACACCATCCGGTTTCTTTGAGTGGCTGGTAATGCCGTTTGGATTGACTAATGTGCCATCATATTTTGTGGATCTTATGAATAGTGTTCAGAGATCAGTTAAGTAAGTTCGTGCTAGTGTTCGTGGATGATATTTTGATTTATTCCAGAACTGAAGAAGAGCACAAGACGCACTTGCGTATTGTTTTGGAAATCTTACGGAAACATCAACTGAAGGCTAAGTTTTCGAAGTGTCACTTCTGGAAGAGTGAAGTGAGGTTCTTAGGCCATGTTATCTCTGGAAATGGAATAGCGGTTGATCCCGCTAAGGTGGCAGCAATCCAGGATTGGGGTAGACCTAAGAATGCATCTGATGTGAGAACTTTTCTTGGATTAGCAGGATATTATCGTCGGTTTATCAAAGACTTCTCCAAGGTAGATGCACCGTTAACAGGATTGACGAAAAAGAACCAAGTGTTCAGATGGGATGATAAGTGTGAGCAAGCTTTCGGAATCCTGAAAGAGCGACTAACAAGTGCTCCTGTTTTGACTATTCCAAGTGGGAATGATGAGATGGTGGTTTACACCGACGCATGTGGAACTGGACTTGGAACAATGCTGATGCAGAAGAGTAAAGTTGTTGCGTATGCAAGTCGACAACTGAAGTCGCATGAAAGGAATTATCCGACTCATGATTTGGAGTTAGCAGCGATTGTTTTTGCTCTGAAGATGTGGAGACATTATCTATTGGGAGTTCGATTCGAGTTGTTTACAGATCATAAGTCGTTGAAGTATCTTTTCTCCCAAAAGGATTTGAATCTTCGGCAGCAACGGTGGCTAGAGTTTTTAGCATCATATGATTTTGGTATAGCCTATACTCTGGGAAAGGGTAACGCAGTGGCAGATGCGTTAAGTCGAAGACATGCAGGATTAGGAGCCATGTTTTCAGAATGGAAGAATCTCGAGTATTTAGCTGGATTTGACTTCAGGCCCAAATGCGAATTGGAACCTGAGATGTTGGCAAACTTATCGATAAGACCGACTCTTGTGGAAAGGATTGGAGAGAGCCAAAAACGAGACGATAAGATTGTCAAGGTTATCCGTGATTTGGAATCTGGATTGGAACCAGAAAAGGATAAAGGATTCGAGGTCGATCGAGAGGGTTGGCTTCGGAAGCAAGGACGACTAGTTGTTCCCGATATAGATGAATTTGAGAAGTGAACTTCTGAAGGAAAGTCATCACTCGAAGTTGACAATTCATCCAGGTGGAAATAAGATGTATCGGGATATGAAGAGAACCTATTACTGGGAAGGTATGAAGAAGGATATTGGAAATTTTATTTCCAAATGCATGAACTGCCAGTTGGTAAAAGCCGAACAGAAGAAGCCAAGTGGATTGCTTCAGCCATTAGAAGTTCCTACATGGAAGTGGGAGCAGATATCGATGGATTTTATTGATGGTCTACCTAGAACAAGAACGGGAAATGAAGGGATTTGGGTCATTGTAGATCGTCTGACTAAGAGTGAAAGATTCATTCCTGTTCGATCGACTAGGACTGCATCAAAGTTGGTTGAGTTGTATGTTAAGTGGATAGTTCGATTCCATGGTATTCCGAAGAGTATAGTGAGCGATCGAGACCCATTGATCACTAGTGGATTTTGGAAGAGCTTTCAGGAAGTTTTGGGAACCGAGTTATGTTTGAGTACAGCTTATCACCCTCAAACAGATGGTCAGTCCGAGAGAGTCAACCGAGTTTTGGAAGACCTCCTCAAAGCTTGTGTTTTGGATTTCGGAGGATCATGGGAAGATCACCTTCATTTGGTGGAATTTTCGTATAATAACAGTTACCAGTCCAGCATTGGTATGGCACCGTATGAAGCATTGTATGGAAGACCGTGTAACTCTCCGACATGTTGGTTAGAGACCGGAGAAAAGTTGATACTTGGGCCAGAGATGATTCGACAGACTTCGGATTGCATAGAGATCATTCGGCAACGAATGAAGGCAGCCCAGGACCGTTAGAAAAGTTATGCCGATAAACGTCGTAAGGATTTGAATTCGACATAGGTGATATGTTTTTGTGAAGATTTCTCCACTGAAGAATGTTATTCGATTCGGGAAGAAAGGAAAATTGACTCCGAGATTTGTTGGACCATTCTCGACTGTCGAGCGCATTGGAAACCTCGCCTACAGATTGGAGTTACCAGAGAAGATGTCGGGTTTGCATAATGTTTTTCATGTATCGTATCTACGGAAGTATGTGCACGACTCGAATACAGTGGTTTCTGCTGATGGTTGTGAAGATTTCGAAGTTGATCCAGTCGATAGGAGACCTCGTAAGCCGCTTCGTGTTGTGGAAACCGACACGAAACAGCTTATGAGGAAGGTAGTTAAGTTGCTCAAGATACAATGGAGTGATGATGATAACGACTGTACATGGGAGGTGGAAGAGAGGATGAAAGCAGCTCATCCTGAACACTTCAAGGTATGGCCCTAAAGTGTCGTGTCATCTAACGACATTGTAACTTGTTCTAGTTTTAGAATTCTGCATGCTAAGCTAGAATTGGATGCATGGTTTGTTGATTGCTATGGATGGTAGGCATGCAGAATAGTCTTTGATTGCTCTGTTTGTTTGGAATTTCGGGGGCGAAATTCCTAAGGGGGAGAGAATGTAACGACCCGTATTTCTACGGATCGAAACATCATAAAACAGTTGACATTTGGTCGCATTGTTGATAAGTCATCCAGAGTCTAAGTCTTAGGTCGAATGAGAGTTTGGAGCGACCTAAGGAAGTTGGCGAGTTAAGGGGTAGGCGACTTAGTGAAGTGGAGCGACCTAAGGAGTTAGGTCGTGTGATAGTTAGGTCATTTAGAAGATAGGTCGTGTGGTGGCTTAGGTCGTGGGGTAGGTTAGGTCGGTTGGAGCGACCTATAGGATATTATCGACCTATAGGAGTTAGCAACCTAAGGGTTAGTAACCTACAGTGGTGAGCGACCTAGTGGTGAGCGAGTTAGCATGGTTAGGTCGTTAGACGACCTAAGGAGTTAGGTCGTATCCTGGCTAAGTGTTAGGTCGCGTGTGTGTGTTAAGCCGTAGGTTTGTTAGGTCGTTAGGTCGTGGCATTGTTAGGTCGTAGAAGCGGTCTGTGTTAGGTCGCTAGGCTGCATCCTCGTTAGGTCGTAGGTCGCGGATGCGCATAGGTCGTTGGATCTGTTAAGTCGCATGGATGCGCATTGTCTTAGGTCGTAAGCTGTTAGGTCGCGTGAAGACTTATCGTGTTGAGTCGTTAAGTCGTAGACTGGTGGATCTGTTAGGTCGAAGATTTTAGGTCGTGGGGTTTTAGGTCGTAAGTCGTGGACGACCTAACTCCGAGCGAACGACCTAAGGTGGATTTCAGCCTATAAATAGGAGGGTTCTTCTTCATTTTTGGGATCCGGATTTTGAAGCGACGAAGTGCTGCCATTTTGAGAGCTCGACTTCTACACTTCTTCACTTCTTTTCTCCACTCTAATCTTGTGCTTCCTTCCATCCAAATCGAAGATCAAATCGAAGATCGAAGAGCTTAGATTGAAGGTCTACATTTTTCGAAGAGAGATTTCATCGTTTGAAGCGGATTTGTGATAGATCGAGTTAGATCCTTCGCTGTCCAGATCTGAAGTGTGTTGCTTTTGGGTTGTTTAGGTGATTTGGTGAGTGGTGATTATCTCTCACACGGATCCAAAGGAGTATACCGGATCGTTGGCTTGATTTTGTGCTAAAGTAGTGATTTCCATGCATTTTCCTAATCCTAAGTATAGATCCATACAGATCCATTGTTCATAATGATTTGGCATCCATTTTACTACATGTTAACCTATGCAAGTTCATTCATCAAGATTATAGAGATATTGCTCATGTTTTCATGCTTGTTAGACTTTTGACTCTTTTATTACGAAATTTCTATTATTGTTATAATTGTCTATTTAGATCATATTTGAATGCTTGTTTACTTGGATTAATGTTTGATTTGATTGATTGCTATGAATTAGATGATTGATGATTTGATTTAGACAAGATGGTCAAAGATGATTCAAAAGCTAAGGGAAAGGCTCTTGAATTGGAAAAGCTGCTCGTGGCATATGTAGCGGATGATGAAGCTCATATGGATAGATTTGATGATGATGTTGAGATGAAGCTTTGCTATGATGATGATGATGATGAGGCGAAGTATGATATGAGATAGCCTTGGTCTAATCTAGACGAGATCATTCCAAGCAGATTGATAACTCGGTGAAATGGTTCGAGTTTGAGGATAATGGTTTGCTCGAGAGGCGCTTGAGCTAGTATGGAAATAGTCATCGAGGAGGATGACAAGAAGGCTGAGATCTCATCGTTGTTGAAGGTTTTAGCATGCTCAAAGCAAGAGTACGTTGGGCAGATTCGATAGTCCCTGAAGGCTACTGATTGGTAGTCAAGTACTCTGGGCAGATTCGATAGTCCTAGGCACGGGTCACGATGACGTGCAGAGTTATGTCTAGAACCGGGGTTTTCATTAGCCCTTGACGGACGGATGAAATAATGAGCCGGTCATTCAATTAACGATGAGATCGAAGCAATGATAACAGTGATAGCCAGAGTCATGGATGTTTGGTTGTATCATCATTCGGTCTCAAGAGCAGTATTTTCTGGGTACTTATCTGATCTTGGTTTAGGCCTTGGGGGTTTGTACTTGGAAAACATCGCCCTTGACTCGAGTGATAATTGCTTTATTTTAAATTGTATGCTTTGCTATGTTTTCTTATGCTTGGTGTGAGTCTGGGGGCTATCACTGTAGAAAGAGGTGGAGTGGGAGGGTTGGATTCCTATTCCTTTTTCCTTTATGCTCTTTTGGTATGTTGTTAGTTAATTTACCGCTCACTAAGACTGTTGTCTGACTCAAGGCTTTATGTTTTAACTCTTATTGCCTTGGGCTATTCGTCCATTTTGGGACGGGCAGACTAGGTAGCAGGTGACAGGTGTTGTTCTTGCTTTCCACGATGCTGATATCGAAGACGAGCTGGAGGCTTGCATATTATCTTCTTACTATATGTACTGGTTGTTCCGCTGTTTGTATATTTCTCCGAGTGTTATGTAGTGAGGCTTGATGTATTGACTGTTCAGATGTTTCTATTCAACTATTATGAAGTTTTATTGATGAGATTCTATTCTGTGAAGCTTCACTATATATATATTCTATTGTATTTTGTCCATGCGTTGTGAGTAATACGATAGATTCTGTTGTTTTAATTTACCTTGGCAATCGTCCGTGGCTGCCTGGCACACTTTACAGCGCACTATCTCTAGGTTCGGTGCAGGGGTCATGGGCGGTCGTCACACCTCATATCCAAAATCAATTTATATTCCAAACCAATATTTAAAACCATTTAAATATTCAAAATCAAACGTCGAAAAATCCGGGTCGTTACATTCCTCCACCCATAAAAGAATTTCATCCTCGAAATTGCTAAGGTAGGACGAATGATCTTAAACCCATTACTTTTTAGTTCTAACAAAACAATTAGTTTTCCCTTTTCTAATTCAAAACCCTTTATTTTCATTCAAAAATCAACTTTTTATTTAACAAAAAATTTCAAAATTTTTCTAACACCTTAAATTTTCAAATTTTTTGGCAGAGTCTCCTTTGTATGGAGAGCCTTTTGCAATATGACAAGAGTGATAAAAATATATGCATCGACCTACACAGTCGGAAAACAAAATATAAATCAATATTTATATTATCGATGTATTTAATTCGAAAACATACCTTATATTAGCGTTTTTAAGCGAGCGAGCTTATTCTATATGCAATTACGCAACCCAAATCTAGCCCAATAGCCTCCAGGTACCTATACTTACTTAATTTAAATACGTAAGTCCCAAAAACATGAAATTTAATAACTTTGCATTAATTTAGATGGTGCAAACACATAGATTTCGTAACCAAACATGGTATATCATGTATTTTATAAGGTACATGCAATTTCAAGGTTCCACATTTAGTTATTCACTTCAAATTCAATTTATACGCCATTTCGTTTAATCCCCAACGATTCACATACCATTTATTATCATTCAATTCTTATTTATACTAAATAAATCCATGTCCATCTCAAATTGATTCAAAATCAATTTATTCACTTGCCATTGATTCACCGAATTTTGTTTTCTTCCGTTTTCGTCAAACGACTATATTTCCATGCAATTTTGGTGATATTCATTTAAATAAATAGTCACTTACGCTTATAAACCATTTCAATTGATTTTATATCAATTTATCTATTTCCATTGATTCCCATTCAATTCATTCACAAATCTTATTCGCTCAATTTTTATAATTCAAGTTTGGATTTTATTTCCTTCACTAAAATATTAAACCTTTTTATTTTATGTTTTCTATTTCGCTTTTCAATTTTATAAGTAACACAACTTATTTTTCACCTTCCCATCAATTTTATACTCGAGTATATTCACATTTTATCTTTAACTCAAGATTATACATCACTTATAGCTTAAATATACATTTATTCCACTAATTCCAATTTTGTAGGCTATTCAGACCTATTTATTCACAATTTCCACTTAAATTTTATTCCATACAAAATATATAACTTATAATTATATTGCCATTTTACACTCAAATTTTATATTCAATTCCATTCGATATCATTTCTACCCAATCCAATTTTTATTTAACTTAGCTTGAGTTAAATTCCAATTCATAAATTTCTTTTAACTTACTTAAGTTAAAATTCAATTCCACATTCAATCTTCACACTTCGTTTCTTTATTAACATCACTCTCAATTTATAAGTTCAAAACTTATTTCCTGATATTTTCCTAAAACATTTAAATAAGGATTTCTAGAATCCAAACACCCGGTATTTATTTCAAATCATTTTGAAAAATAGATGTATAACCCTTTTGGTTTAACAAACCATTCCTCTTTGAAATTTTCAAAATCCTCTTGGTTCCATTCCAAACAATTTCCCCTCAGAATTTCCAAAACAACCTTGTTTCCAAATAAAAATATCCATATCAAATTATTCCGGTAGCAATCCGTCACTTAGAAACTCGAAAATGAATACTGATGATGCTGCACAGTCATCACGAGGATTATTTTCCAACGACTAAAGTGAGTTCGGTGCTTCCTTACTTTCAACATCCATTTAAAACATTTCCATTCAAAAATATTCCAAAAATAATAACACCATTACTCTTTTCAAACACTTTGGAAACATTAATCTTCGAAATTTAAAAATCCCCAAATACTCGGTTTAAATTCATTTAAAACATTTTTCAAAATTTACGGGACTTAAGTTTCTAAATTCTGGTTTGAATCCACTCTTTAGTTTTAACTCATTTAAATCATATATATACCATTTCTATTTGGTTATATAAACCATTTCAAATTTTATAATCTTGTTTCGATTATAATAATATCAACCAAACACACCAATATACTATAATAATTTCTAGAAAATTATTTCTTTTATATCAAAATATAATTAGGTAAAATTATTTCATTTACCCACCTTAAAAAAATATTGTGTCAGTTTACCATGTTCAAGTGTTTAGAAACTCCTATCGATGTCGTGGCGTCCCACTACTCGATCAGAATTTATATGCCACCCAACAAATAAATCAAAACAATATAAAACATTTTATATTCACTAACAAATACACGCTTATATCTATAAATACACTCAAACTCATTATAGGGTACTACTGACCCTATCTTTAATGAGTAATCCCCACCAAAGCCAAGGTTCTCGCTTAACCTTCAGCTCTGATACCAAGTGTAACGAAACATAATTTTCGACCCTCGAAAATCGACAATAATACGTTCAATGTATAACATGCCGACTATTCAATTGCCGAAAATACTGATTGCTAGGGGTAAAGAAGAAAGAGGTAGAAGAAACAAATAGAATCAACAACACAGAATCTCACAATCACAGCGGAACAAAATATAATATATAATAACATATTTTTATACAAAATAATCTGTAGGTGTAAATATATATACAATCATCAGAGTACAACAATCAATACATCAATATGGATAGTTATTATAACTTGTCCTCACCAGTGCTGACTATACAGTCTACACACACAGCGGAATATAATCAAGTACATGTATACATCTTTGTCATCCAGCTCGTCCCCTGAGCTCCATAGTAACCTAACCTGAATCTGTAATACTCGGTCTGACCCAAGCATTAAAATAAAATAACACCCGAGTCAGTCTGGAAAACCAGCGTGAGAAAACACACTCAATTTGAATTATTAAAGTTATCAAAATCCTTTGAAAAGCAAAGGTATCTTGTATGACCGTGTCACACATAAACATGACGGGTTTTTCCCCTACGATAACCAAAATGTTTTATAGAAAATCCAGTGATATTATAATAGTGTCCAAGTACAAATACTTATTCAAGTAGTCGAAATTGTTACATTAATTAAATTCCAGGATACTAGGCTCTACAATTAAAACCGTAAAGGCTTGTAGTGGAGAATGGATTCCATATAATGATTGGGCTACTTGGGTACCGCCCGTCACAGTACACCTCCAGAAAAATGTACCGAGAACCTCGCCGGGATCCCTTGCCAACACAAGACCGGCCTACCCCTAACCTGGATAGTACCGAATATGTTATCACCACGGGTGTTCCCACCCTTAATCGAGCGCTCACTTTTCCATGCACAACCGTATCCATAATTTATAATATATTTCTGAGGGTATCTAGAAAGGTGATAACATACCCTAATTAGGTGCGACCCACTTAGCCTTGCTGCATCTCCCATGTTTTAGTCATTCCCGGTTGATGAGGCTTAAGGCTACGTTTACCTTTCAAGAACAATTCCCTTTGAATGCTCATCGTCCTCCAATGACGATGTTCTGATAGCATTCGTCCATACAAGTTGTCTTGGGTTTGTACAAACCGAGTCGCCGTCTTCACCATCTTCACGATATCACCATTCGTAACGTTCAAACTGGATCAAAGTAGTTTTCAGATAATTAAACCCGATCTTGGTCTCTTCGAAATGATCAACGGATTTGGCCAAATTTGATAATCGGTTATTTAACTATCAAATAACATCCATAAGTAGTCACTAGGCCTTATATAAATTTTCCAAAATATTTATTTTCAGAATATCTTTATAAGATTTATATATTCAAATCTCTTCCAGTATTTTATATTTGAAAACAAATTCAACACTTACCCATAACAGGATATTTCAATCTGTATCTCACTTCTACACTTAGTGAAATGTTTCCAACGTCGATTTGTAATCCCTTACTTAGAAAAATATCTCGATATAAATCCTTCGTCGCTAATATTTCCAAAAACCTTTCATTTCCACACTTAGGAAAATATTTTATTCTATTTTCCGAAATCATTTCTAATATCAATACTTAGGAGTTTTCTTATCTTATCTCTTACATTATTTGGAATTTATATTAATTCCTTTTACATTTTCCAAATCGATTATACTCACTTATAATCTCGCCTATTCATTTTCAACTTCTAAAAATCATATTCGTTTCCACATCTCGAGGAAGTTAATAAATAATTTAAAATCATTTCTAAAACTTTATATATGTATAATAAGTATTTTTAAAGAATGATATTTTATTTTTAAAACACGTTTAAGTAATTACTTAAAATTTTAAAATACTTTAATAAACATTAATAATTTATTCCCTATTTCATTTTTAAATAACTAATTGATTTACGAAGCTTATTATAAATATGTGAATTCATTTCAATAAATAGTAAATATTTGAATAATCTACTGCCCGAAATATTTCACTACTAACAGCTTAAATATTCATAATTGGATAAATAAATTTTTCCATTTAAAAAAACAACTTAACTTCTTAAAATTAAAAATATTTTTTTAAAAATCTCAATAACCAATTAAATTTATAAATTCCTCTCGATTCCCAACACATCGCTTTTATTCCGATCTCCTTAACTATTTCCACTTTTCAAAAATAGTATCCACTATTTTTCCTCAACCCTATTTCCATATCCTAATATAAATTCACCCTATGAATTTTATATTCCCAAATTATCATATGATATCAATTTTCTTTATTTATAAACATCGTTTATAAATTTATAACTCCTTTGAGTTTAATTGTTTATAAAAACTAATCTCATTTATAAAATCTCATTTTATAAATCCATTCCTTAATAAATCCCATTGATTTTTCAAGTCTATTTTTAATATCGATTTAAAACTCCTTATCCACATTTTTAAATATATCCTTTTAAATTCCATAGTTAAAAATTCATTATATAAATTATTTTAAAAGCTCTATTAAAAATATTTTCCGAATAGTTAGGTACAAACCCAAAAATCAAATTATTATTTTATCCAACTCGATTTCCTTTAAAATAATCCAAATTCCAATATAAATATTTTGTATCTAAAATCCTTTTTAATTCCTTCAAATTCAAAAATAATATTTATGGTATTTAAAATACCAAAATTCAAGCCAGTGCTACTATAACATCCAATTATTCAAATCACAACAATAATCTATAACAGATTATTCTAACACATTATATATCATTATATATGAAATTAAAATCAACATTTTTTAGGAATCCAGTTGGATCCCTCCAACCTATTTCCCTGCATCCACAAATATTAATACAACATAAAAAATACAAATCCCACTTCGATGGGGATATCGCGGTATATAGGGTCATCTGCTATTATTCGGGACGCATAGAGTCTCATCCGCTCTAACGGCAGGAAATATATCTAACTACTAATATATGTACTACTATATATAGTAAACATCCAACTGATAAAAATTTATAAATTCAACCAAACATCTAATAATTAATTTTAACATTTTAAAATTAATAGCAGTAAACCAAATGAGTGACATTTAACTCACCTTGATTTTTATTTGCAATCCATTCCAATTTTAAATTAAATTGATTTCAAATTAATTTAAAAATCCTAGCTGACTTCAAAAATCTCCATACCATTCTGATCGCGTAGATTTCATAGCTACGAACCCACTCGACTCATTACATTCATTTTGAACCTCGTACGAAATTTTTTATATGATATATATACATAAGACTTCGATTTTATTAAATATCGCTACTTTTAAATCAAAAATTAATTTATGTTAAATTTCAAATTTGCACAACCTAATTACCTTCCTCTATCGATCAACTGCCCTCAATCGAACAAACGCACAATGCCTAAGCCTTCACGACCTTGCCATCACTTCAAACCTAGTTTGAGAGCCCCTGGTCGTCGCCTCACATTCGCCATCTCCAGACCCGAAACCCAATTCGCAGCCTACGTCGCAGTCCTCCCCAAAAACAAAGACCGCCCATTTCTGGAACGTCACCACCACCATCGAATACATCCTCCATGAACTCGAGCTCGAAATCCTCGCCCTAGATGAATTCGCGACCTCTTTCCTAATTCTCCAGACTTCGATCGCCTACCTCCACCACGCGCCTGCAACCCGAGATCGACCCCCCAACCCAGAACCTTACATTGTCGTGCCACCTTCCATTGCTCTAACCCGCGACTTCCAAAACCGCGTGACCCTACCTAAACTGCTCGTCGCTCAACCCTTCATCGCCACCCCCCCACTCACAAACGTATGACCTCGTGACTTCATTTGCCCTCCACTCGCGATTGATTTTGTGAATCCCCTTTTTCTTTCTTTTTTCATTTTTTCAAGCCGAAGTGATTTGATGATTTTTTTTCTTTTTATTTGATGTGAATCGATTTCATCTCCAGGAAGAGAAAAGGAAAGAACGCGATTTAAAAATAGGGGAAGGCGGCTTGTACGTGCTAGGTCAGAGGGGTTAGGTCTGCTATAGGTTGGTTGATTTAATGTTTTGTGAGCTAAGATCAAATTTACATAGAAATATATTAATTAAAATTTCAAAATATCTAGCTGAAAATTACGGACTCCCATCGAGGCATGCCGCCTGGCGTTTCTAATGTTATACCGCTATTCAGAACCCAAAGGAACAAGTTTTGAGTCCTAATTTGATCGTATATGGAAGATAGCTTTTAAAATGACTATTTAAATTAAATTCAATTAAATTATCTCTAGGCGTTTTCAGATCGCACGACCAAACGGTAACTCCAAACGCTAGAAAATTTGAAATCTGGTAATAATACAATATTACGGATCCAATGGGACTAGTTTCGTCAAATTCTGAGACTGTGCCACAGATCGCTATTTTAACGCGTCGATAAAATCGACGTTCTCAAAAATTGACGAAATCGCTTGAAATTTTAGTTTTTAAAAACTTATTAACTCAATTATAATTCCAATAGAATTTATATCAATATTAGAAATCGTTTTTGATTCATATTTAACTCCAATTCAATTAGTTAACGATTTTCAATTATTAATTCAATAATTAAATTTATTCAATAAATAGATATACTTAAATTTTAAATTCATTCTATAATCCCAACCAAAAATCTTCATATCCAAAATTGATTTATATTCTAAATTAATATTTAAAACAATTTAAATATTCCAAATCAAACGTCGAAAAATCCGGATCATTACAGAAATCACCTTTTAAATTCACACAGATAGTATTGGTTCCCTCCTCGAAATTTAATAATGAGTATAAGAAGATTATTTCGATACAATCCAAGTTGTATTAAATTAAATCTTTTATACTTGCCTCGTTTCCGACATATTGACCTTATTTATTCCTAGCCCAAGAAAGAGGTCAGGTGTGCCATGACACTATTTGCTCCTAAACATCTCCTTATTTTAAGCACCTCACAACCGGATCTCACAACTAGAAAAATCTAATCTACACATAGGCTTTTAGAGCTAAGATTAAATCACTTAATTATAACAGAAATAATTTATTTAAACATTTTAAAATAAATTATAAAACCTTCAAACCATCTTTAAAATACCTAATTATTTATTTAAAAACATTTATAAAAGATATGGGAAAGAATACTTAAGTTCAAAGCCATATTTCAAAAGTTATTAAAAGTGCTACAAAAAGTGCTGCAAATACTACTGCGAATAGTGCTTTTAAGACTTATTTGATCAAAAAAACTTTTCTATCATTTAGAAATCCATTTTTACTACTCAAATCTATTTCAAAACATTCTAATATATTTATAGAATTTATTCCATATGTTTGAAGAATTAAAAATATAAATTTTAAAGAATTTATCGCTTTGGTTTCCGAACTCCCGAACTGCCAAACTGCGATTATTTTAAAACTTGATTTGCTCATATTTCAAAATCTACTAAATGAAATCTCGATCGTTTTATTTTGTTTGAAAACTATGATATAAGAGTTCAGAAAATTCTTATTCCAAAGAATTCCGACCCCGCATCCATCGTATATATGGATTTAACTTTCTATGGCGCGAAATCGTGAACTGCCATTATGCGATGGGTCTATTTTTGACTCAACTTTCATAACTTGTCCAAACTTCACCAAATTGGGTTTTAGTGTTTATAAAACATTTACAAACCATTTTAAAGAGGTTTAAGAACCTCATATACACCGTTTCATTTATTAAAGGAAAGTGATTTCCTTTGTGATATTCGACGTGTATTAAACGTGAATTATTTACACATCCAAACAAACATATTATCATATCCAAACATGGTTCACAATCGTAACAACCAAGCATAGCTAAACATATATATCATCCAATATATCATAATATAAATAGAGTTTCTCACCTTTATTGGTTTCCAACTTTATGAAAATTCGCTAAGCTTCGCTACGATCGAATTAAAGCTTTTGGAATCGAGTCTGGGACCTTTGGATAGCCACAACCTAAGCTTTCAAGTAGAAGTGGGCTCGACCAATAGTGATGGAGGTGGTGGCCGTGAATTTTGAGTGGAGATGTGGAGTGATTTGCCTTAGTTTTGAGGTGGAATGACATGGTGTGTGTGTGTATACATATATGTGTACTTTATTTTATTTGGCCATAATTTTGCAAATATTTTTTCAAGGCATGGAAGACATTAAAGAAGAGCTCTTAGAGCTTTAAGAAGAAGGAGGAAGAAGAAGTGAATGGATGAATGAAATGAGAGAGCTAACGCCTTGTATTTATAGGCAAAAATTTATAAAAAAATATCTAAATGTACATTTCCTTTTCTATCCTCAACCCACACCCCTCCTTTTGCCATCATTCCACACGTTGATCCCCCTACTCATGTGCCTTCATCAGTTCACTTCTCTTTCATGCCATGTGCATTGATTTTAAATGCCTTAAGGGTAAAGATAAATGAAAATATTATGACATTTGTTTCATAATATCATAATATTTTTATCATATGCATACATGTATATATGTACTCGTATTTATATGTATATGTGTGCATGTGACATGTATGTGTATGTATATGTATGTGCACAAGAGAACAAACTATGTTGCAACGACTTTGATCAACTTCCGTTCGTTAAACCATTGAAAATTGGGAAGCCGATTCCCGATCACATTTTCACTTATAAATTAATTTACATATAAATGTAAACAAAATTTGAAAACTAATTTCCCACCATTATTAATTAATTAAAATGATCTCATTTGAATTATAAAACCATGTAAATTAATATTAACAAAAAGTGTACTATATCGATAAAGCAATATCAATTTTCCTTATAATTTCAACTCAAATATATCTTTATAAAACTATTATAAATGATTTATTATCACTTCATAACTAATTAAAATTAATTATTATCATTTAAAAACAATTATTTTAATTATTATAATAATTATCGTTAAATCTTAATTTAAATTCACAAATCAATTATTAAATATGATGTCATTATTGATGATGTCATAAATACATTTTATTTCCCAAAAATAAGATAATTTTTTTATTACATATTCATGTTTAAACGGATAAATAAGTTGTTAACCCTTAATTCTCCACGACTCAAGAAGTACGCGACTCAAGAGTTAACGAGTTAAGGGAGTGCAAGACTTAACGAGTTAAGAGTTAGATGACCTACGACTCAACAGGCTCCGACCTAAGGAATGGTCCGACTCAACGACCTACGAGTTAAAAGGATCTACGGCTTAACTATTCAGAGGATATACGATTTAGTGACTTAACAAGGTACGACTTACGACCTAAAGTCATGCCGATTTAGTGGTTGCCGATCTAACTACTCAACGAGTTAAAGGCTCTATGATTTGGGAAGGTTTCGACTTAGCATGCTACGACTCATAAAGTTAACTCTTCTACGACTCAACGAGACAAGCCTTCTACGACTCATCAGGATCAACGAGTCATGAAGTATACGACTCATGGTCTTACGACTCATCAGGTTCACGACTCAAGAGGACCTCACGACCTAGGACTCAATGACTTAACTTGCCCAGCGACCTAAGGCTACAGGAATGTCACGACCTAAGGGAAGTCGCGACCTAGGGAAGCTTGCGACCTAAAGATTCCGCGACCTAGTAGTGTTGCGACCTAAAGGTTACGACCTAAGGAAGATTCCGAGTTATGAAATGCTCCGACTTAAGAAGGTTCCGACCTAATGAGTTACGACTTAGTGGGTTTACGACTTAAAGGCTGCGAGTTAAGGCCTTATGAGTTAAGGTCTGATAAGTCGGCTACGACTTAATACTTGTCAAAGACAGCCACAGAATGGGCCCAGAACAACCATCCCTTAACTCGTCGCCGACCTAACCCTATCCCTTAACTCGTCACCGACCTACCCTAAGTCGGCTACGACTTAAAGACTTAGAGAAATTTCCTAAGTCCAAATCAGCTCCTATAAATACCCCATCACTTCCAACTTGGAGGGGACTTTTGGCCATTCATTTCTACAAACGCCGTTACGCTGTCGAAGTCTTCTCTCATTCAGCAATCAAAGATCTTCCAACTCTCAAGGCACTACAACAAGCTTCGTGAAGAACTCCACTCATCCGATACGGATTTAGCAAGATTCATCACCGAAGACTGAGCTAGTAGTCTAGATTGTTGTGTGATCAAGTTATATTGTATTTGACAAGTGATTTGTATTGAATTGTAACCGAATCAGCAATAAAAGACTATAAAGTGGACGTAGGCTCAATTACGGGCCGAACCACTATAAATCTGTTGTTCATTTACTGCTTTTCTGCTATTTTCAGCTCATATTCTGTTCCCGTACCAACGGGTGGTGCTTTCACGATTCTATTACACACACCGGGTGTTAGCGTTCACTTTTTATCGTTAACATTTTGGTGCTTTCACCGAGAACCCAACTCAGGCGATCATCCACCGTTGCTTCGCAAAGACTCATAAAAAGAACCTCTCTTAAAAACCAGATCCGAAATAATGGCTCCTGGAAGAAGAGGTAGACCTATCAGATCCGGAAACGCTCACGAAGGAACTTCCGCTTCCCCAATAACGGACCAAGCAACTCCAACCGTTGGGGTCACCAGGGCTGAATTGGATGACGCAGTTTCTGGATTATACCAACAAATTGAAACTCAAAACGCTTTGATGATGGATAGATTAACTGCTCTGCTCGGGGCAAATAGTCAACCAGAAAACCATCGAACTACTCTTCCTGAAATGCCACCTTTCCAAGCTAATGGTTCTATGCCGCAACCAACTTGTCATGAGCATATGCCCGGGCAAAATTCCGAGGAGAGAACTAATACTTGCCCGGAGGTGTCTTTGAACAATAAAGAGTACCTGTCTGAAATGGTTGGCCGCATCATGAAAGAGAGCATGCAAAGGGAAGAGGATGAGGCTGACTGGGGATTTGCGCCAAGCAGAACTCCGTTTACTGAAAGGATCCTAAGAGTGGAGTTTCCAAGGAAATTTGCACCTCCTACTATCCAAGCCTATAGGGGAACCAGTGACCCTAATCATTTCCTCTACAAATACGATTGGCATATGACCGGTGCAAGAGCATCGGACGAGATCAAGTGTCGATACTTTCCGGTATACCTAGAAGGTGTGGCTTTACTTTGGTTCACAAAGCTTCCAGTTCGGTCTGTAGATAAATTCTCCGATTTAACGCAAAAGTTTAAAGAACAGTTCAGATTGTATGCTTCAAAAGCTAAGGATATAATGTCACTGTCTAACCTTGAACAAGCGCCCGGAGAATCAATCAAATCTTTCTTGAGTCGTTTCAATATAGCTTTAGCCGAGGTAGAAAATGCGGAACCACGCATGATCCTGACTTATTTGATGAGAGCCATTGATAAATCGAGTGAATTTGGGATATGGTTAAAGATGAAAGAACCAAACTCACTTGATAAATTTTATAAAAAGGCCGATGAGTTCATTCGCCTTGAAAGCCTTTCTGCAACATCGAAAGTGGTTACTGCCCAGACTGATAATGACAATGTCCCACCTAAGAAAAGAGAATTTGAAAGTCAGAAAAGGGAGAATGAAGGAGGAAAAAGCCAGGGAAATGAAAAGAAACCTCGCCGCTTTAATCCTTCGGACTTTACTCCTTTAACTGATACACCAAGAAATATCTTTTTTGCAACAAAGGACGTTGTCAGGTATCCTAAGCCACCTGAGATGACGAGAGGGGCAAAGCGTAATGGAAAATTCTGCCAATTTCACAATCAACCTGGCCATGACACTGACCAATGTCGCGAATTAAAGAAGGTGATTGAAGAATTGCTAGAGCAGGGTAAACTCCAACAATACGTTAAAAGGAACGGAGTCGATCCAACCTCATCCACTCGGGATCAACAACACCCTACCCATCAATCCGATTCTCACAACAACACTGCAGTGCAAGATTCAGAAAAGCTTGTCATTAATGCTATCACAGGGGGACCATACCCAGCAAGCAGAAGTTGGGATGATTACTAATTACCCACAAGACTGTGACTGGGGCATCTCTCACTTTCTCTGGCATAAAAATCCAAAAGCTATGAATCAAGCACAAATGGAAATCCAGCTTGGAGATTCTGAAACAACAATAACTAGCATTCATTTTTACTTAACAGCATTGCTTGAATTTGTAAAGATAATGATGGATGTGTAACTTCTGCATTGTAAACCGCTGAGAAATCAGCGTGACTCAATAATGAAAAACTATGCATTGTGTTTTCTGTTATAAAATGCCTGTTATATTTCGATGTGTAAATACTCTAAATGTATTGCTAAAATATCGATCTAATACTGCAGGTCATTAAAGCAAAGCTCACTCATCGCAAAGCTAAGCGAGCCTTACAAATCATTTATTAAAGCAAATTTCAAGCAACAAAAATTTCAAACTCAAATCCCATACAAGAGGAACTTCACATAAAAAGTTGACGGCTCCACTATGTCAAGCCCTCGTTAACTGGTTGCGATCGTTAATGTTAAACGGCATCCAACCAAATAACTTGCGTTTACTCTGTGGAGTCATTCAACAGTGAAGTCTACTTCTTCGGATAAAGCAATCTACTTGCAAAAGAAAGGAACACGCGCTTGGAAACGATGATAAAGGATCGTAGATTGGCAGATGATGATACAACATGAGCAGGCAAACATGGAAGCAGCCAAAGGAAGGTATGCCTCTCAACAGGAAAGCAGGTAGATCCACTAAAGGGATACCTTCCCAAGCAGAAGGAATAAGACCCTCGTTGGCTGATTGTGATGCATCCGATCAGGCAGCTTGTGTCCATCCCATGGATCTACTTGCCCCTAAGACGCAACCTTCCTGGCACACCAACCAACTGATGCTCCTTCCCAAGGGTCAACAAATCCCTCTAACGAGGCACGCCAATAAATGGAGAGCTTTCCTCAATCAAAAAGATCGGTGGGACTACCAAAAAGGGGCACCTTGTTAATCGATTGCGATCGTTTGTACAAACAAACATCCAATCGAACGACTTACGCTTGTCCCGTGGACCCCTCCGACCATGAGAAAGTACCTTCCAGGCAATCACAAGCCCTCTTCGGAGGCACAAGCCCTCTTCGTAGGCACAAGCCCTCTTCGGAGGCACAAGCCCTCTTCGGAGGCACAAGCCATCTTCGGAGGCAAAAGCCCTTTTCGGAGGCACATTTCACCCGTGTAGAAGTGCAAAATGCTTCTCTTCGGAGACCCACTTCACCAGTGATGAAATGCTAAAAGCCCTTTTCGGAGGCACATTTCACCCGTGTAGAAGTGCAAAATGCTTCTCTTCGGAGACCCACTTCACCAGAGATGAAATGCCAAAACTGCTTCTCTTCGGAGACCAAAACTGCTTCTCTTCGGAGACCAAAACTGCTTCTCTTCGGAGACCAAAATCGCTTCTCTTCAGAGACCAAAAGACCTCTTCAGAGGCGTACTTCACCTTGCTTGAAGTACCAAAAATAAACCCTTAACTATGGCACAAAAATCAAAACCTTCTTCAGAAGCTCATTTCACTGTGCAGGAAAATTCACTTTCAAACAAATAAAAGTGATCATTCCCAGAAGTCAAAGTGTTCTTCAGGAAGAAAAAGAAAATAAAGATTTCTCCAAAGACAAGATATACTCTATTAAAAGCAGAATAATTCTTCCCTGAAAAAGTGGAAAGTTATTCTCTAAAATAAGAGTATCGGTCTTGTGAAAGCAAGAAATATTACAATATACTTGTGGTATGGGGGCAACATTATACAATTCAGTTACAATAATAAAAGTGATATACAAGCGACATACCACAAGTTCATTGCAATATCACGTAATAAAGATGTGGAGTAAATGCGTTCTTGAAACACAGACAAAAAGTTTGTACAAATAGAAAGAATCGTTTACTCCACACTTCAAATAAAAAACAGATGTATTCCTACATACACAAGGATTTGTACAAGAAAAATATCTATTTATTTCAACACTATGAGAAACTTTTTACATTGTACAGGTTACAAAAAGAAGCGGAGACCGGTATCCGCACAATACCCGGTCAATACAAAAAGCAGAAAATGCAAAATCAAACTCATTTCCCCTTCTTCCCACCCTTGGAGCTTTTACCCGGCCTGGTAATTAGCTTCGCAGGCCGTATCGGAGAAGAAGGAGAAAGAGACTCAGCCGGATCAATCTCCGCCTCATCCCCAGCGGCAGAAGAACTCCTTTTTCCTTTCTTTGAAACCACACGCTTCCCCTTCTTCTTGGAAGAAGACTCACTCCCCGGAGCAAGAAATGTAGAAAGCTTTGTGTCATAATCGAAAGACTGCTCCGGGGTCTTCTCGCTATCTTCCAGATCTTCTGCCTTGTGTTCTTCGGAAGCAGGTGGTTCATCTAAACCTTGAAGGGCCGCTATTGGTTCTTCCTGTGAACCAGGTTGAGAAGCTGGAAGAGGTATAACTTGAGGAGGAGGAGGAACGACAGCTGAAGAAGAAAGAAGTGGTGCAGTTTCCGGCACGACTGCTGCATAATAAAAGAAATCAAAATCAGTATTCTCCGAGAAAAAAGAAGACCGTGAATCGTCAAAGTTACCTGGAGAAGCCGGTTTAGCAAGATCAATCTCGAATTCCCGAGCTTGGAAGTCCTTCATTGCCTCTTCCTCTGTAGGGGTGGATACAGTTTCTTTGTCAACCTTAGCGGGAGGCGTGGAATGAGAACTAGAGCCAGTAATATCCACATGAGCTAAAGCCGAAGTATAAGCAGGAGCAATAGGAGGTATCTCTTTCTCAGGAAGCTTCTCTCCCGTCGCCTCGGCCCGCACTCGGATGAGCTGCTCTTTTCCTTTGGCAAGGGCATCGCGATCGCTCTCACTTAAGTAGGTAGCTTGAAGATCTGTTTCAGAATATCCGGCACCACCAAATAAGTCAATGATTGCCTCCCATACCTCCGCTAAGGTGACTTCATACTCTGGTCCCAAAAATGAAAGGCTCCCACGCCCCAAGACACAATGCATATAAAAGTCAAACAAAGTCGCGTCAACGGTGGCTATGGTCGCCTTATGGGATTCTTCGGCTGCAGCTTTACCAGAAAGAACTTCATCACGTTCTTTTTCAGCCTTCAGTAGCTGAGATTGCAGTCTTATAATTTCTAAATCTTGAGAGCTGACTTTCTCTCGAAGTTGAACGGCATCATCGCGGTATTTTCTTGTAACCTGCTGTTCTGCTTCAAGTTTCACCTCAATGTCTCTCTGAGCAGCATGGGCGTCTCGAACTTGTTTTTGAAGCATTTCCTCTTTCTGAGAATAAGAAGTGGAAGAAGTAGCAAGCTCTTTTTTAAGCCTTTCAACTTCGGCTTCGAGCTTCACATAACCATCGCTAATGCTTTTCATCTCCGAGTCATGCTGCTTACGCCATTTGTCCCACTCAGATTTATCATTTTCCATGGTCATCATCGCTTCAAGGTTCAGATGGTTGACCCTTTGAAGTTCGTCAACCAGCTTCTGCTACCCAGACATTCTTTCGATGTCAAGCTTTACAGCATCGACGTTTTTCAGCATCGCCTGCTTATCAATGGGGACCAAGTCCAAATCAAAACGCACTCCTTTCAGACACCAGTTCGGAAATCGGCTCTGGAGTGTGGGAGGACCATCTCCAGCTTGGTACTGTGGCCTATTAATGATGGTCTGGATGTCAGATTCCTTAAGGGCAGGAGAACCGGAGGATGTATTAGGAGGAACAGAAGCGGTTGTCTTTTTCGAGATGTTAGATGTGTCTTTCTCACCAAGTCTGGTACGTTTACTGGAATCATCAGAAGTGTGACTCTTCCCCTTATCGTCGTAAGATTTCCTTTTATAAGGATCGTTGCTTCTGCGGGAAGAGTCACGTCGCTCGTCCCTACTCCCATAGTATTCCTCATCTTCTCTCCGGTGACGCTCTTCATGAGCTCGCCTCTCATGAGCCTTTCTAGCAGCTCTCTCCTCATCAGTTTCTTTCACGGCACTGATATAACTCCTAAAGTCATAAGCCTCACGGCTCCCGTAATGCTGGAATTTGTTGTAGTAAGAGCCGCTTCGCCCCATCAGAGAACCTGAAATTGAAGAAAATGACCAGTTTTAGAAATCCTCAAGTTGAAGAAGCTAAGCGCATATAAGTGCCAAAATATTAAGTGTGTGTGATGTGCAAACTAAGCGCGTCAGACTACAAACCACTTTTGGGTGTAGAAATGGCAATAAGTTGTGTGGAAGGCGTTGTGGTTTGTTGCAAAGAAGAAGTTGCTTCGATAACAGGAGGAACCACTTTAGAAACATCATCTTTAAAGAGCTCCTGAGAGGTTATCATGATGTCGCTCAGACTGTCGAAAGTATCATCGCCATGGTGCATGGGAGAATCATCTTTTTCAACTTCCACCTCAGCCGTCTTTTCAAGAGTGTGAAGATTTTCCTCCTCTTCAATAACCGGGGCAAGTGCTAACTTACTGGACGACCCCGCAATGTCGGTAAGAGTAGAACACTTCACCAATGAAGTCTCAACGGTAAATTCTTTCGGTGAAGGTTCTTTAGCAGAAGCAGGGGAATCTGACCCCTCAGCCGAAGAATCAGGGACTTCAGGTGGCTGAGTGGAACGGGAAGGATGTAAGAGTCCAAATTCGTGGAGGAACTCATCTCTCAATAGAAATTGAACGCTCCTCTCCTCAACCGGCACGGCCATAAGCCTCTCAAAGGTAATTTTGTAACGAGGTTCCCTAGAGGGGGGAGGAAGCGCTGAAACAGTAGAAAAAGAAGTTAACACTTGACAATTTGAACTTCAAAGAATTTTAGAAAACACAGAGAAAAGATAGACAATCGTACTTCCCACTCTCCAAATGGCGTAAAATCCCGGGGGACAACGAACAAAGAAAAACTGGCTCAGAAACCCAGGAACGCTTTCGGGAAGACCAATAATCAGTTTGCGATTCCTGGCACTCCTTACAACTGTGATGGAGGGATGGTCCTTGGTCCTTGTGAATGAGCATAGAAAGCAAATTTCTCCAAAACTGGGGAAACGGTCCAGCATTCTCCTAAAAAGCACACACAATCCCAGCAGGATGGCGTAGCCATTAGGATGAAGTTGAAAAGGGGAGATAGATAATCGAAGGAGAAGTTCTCGGAGACAGTCATTAAACGGGGGAATCGCTCCACTCAAGCACATTTGGCGGTTCACTGCAATGAAGCCATGGGGCGGCCTGTCAGCAGTGTCATTTACTCCAGGAAGCAAAGCGTCAGATTCAGCAATGCCAAACTGGGAGCATAGTTGACGGAAGACTTTTTGACTCAGAGTGGTAGGAGTCTTTTCTGGGGGATCATTCAACGGAGTAGCAATTGGAAAAGCTTCTCCACTTGGTTCCAAATCTTCTTGATGGGATGCCATTCTACACAATCAGCCGAGTGTTCAAAAGTGAAGGTGCACGTTTCCTAAAAGTGTAAAGTGCTGTGCAAAACTAATGAAAATAAGAAAAAGCAAGTATAACTGGAATTAAACTAACTGACAATCAGTCGATTACGAGATTTCAAAACTTGTTAATGCTTAAGTGCAGTGTCAATGCAGACAAATCAGTTTTAGTTAACCATTACGATTCTGCTTTAATACTTCATTTGAGTTGGTTATTGTGTAGCATTTCACTCATACAGTTCATTTAATTTTAATCTTTATCAACTAATCTGTCATCCGATATGGGCAGTCGGTGGCAGTATATTCGTCCCAGTTTTTGTACATGTTATAACAGGCAGTTAGAGTTATTGACAATCTATAAAAGAGTGCAACAAAATTCAAGAGTCCAAAGTTCAAACAACTCAAGTCTTAGCATTCAAGGCAGTGGGAAATTTGCTCAAGTTCTAACTCGGTCACGACTTAACTTAGGGCAGATTTTCCTAAGTCCTAACTCGTTCACGGTCTAAAAGATATGCCACGAATCAAGTTGAGTCGTAACTTTCCAATCGTGCCACACAGTCAAGCAAAATCTGAACAAGTGCTAAGTCGCGAACGACTCAAATGGCTCCTGCGACCTAGGGTCAACTATTCTCTAAGTCGTAAGTCGTGAGGAATAAAAAGAGACTTCAAGTCGTAAGTCGTAACATCAAAACTGCTGGATCACGTGAAATTACCAATCCATCTAACTCCTGACTCGCTTAATCCTTAACTCGTTAACCATCTATCCATCCAATTCCTAACCCATTTACCTCCTAACTCTTGAGCTTTGTCACTCCTAACCCGTTAACTATTCAACCCGTTAATCCATTAACCAGTTAGCCTCTCCATCAACCCTATTTCTAAATCACCGTAAATCACAAATCGTTGCAAGTCATACCGAGCCACCTTAAGTTCATGGATATCCTATATAACAGTATTCGCAAGGCCCAAAGGGAAGAAATCATGGATGAAGGTCGACGGCAATGATCGGCGATTGGGAAAAGGGAAAAGATGCTTACGCGGTGTAATTGGGAATGGCTGGAAATAAATCAAGTCGAAATCGCCTTTGGAAGCTTGAAATTGCGTTAATGGCAGATACGGCTTAAAGAACGAGTAATAGGAAGACGGAGAAAAAAGGAACGACCTAAGCATTTTATACCCCAGGTCGAAGGAATTGGAATCGGCCCACACGAGTTAAAATGAGTCGAAACACACGACCTACGACTTAGGCGTGTATTTCGAGGGGCAAATGTTAACCCTTAATTCTCCACGACTCAAGAAGTACGCGACTCAAGAGTTAACGAGTTAAGGGAGTGCAAGACTTAACGAGTTAAGAGTTAGATGACCTACGACTCAACAGGCTCCGACCTAAGGAATGGTCCGACTCAACGACCTACGAGTTAAAAGGATCTACGGCTTAACTATTCAGAGGATTTACGATTTAGTGACTTAACAAGGTACGACTTACGACCTAAAGTCATGTCGATCTAGTGGTTGCCGATCTAACTACTCAACGAGTTAAAGGCTCTATGATTTGGGAAGGTTTCGACTTAGCATGCTACGACTCATAAAGTTAACTCTTCTACGACTCAACGAGACAAGCCTTCTACGACTCATCAGGATCAACGAGTCATGAAGTATACGACTCATGGTCTTACGACTCATCAGGTTCATGACTCAAGAGGACCTCACGACCTAGGACTCAATGACTTAACTTGCCCAGCGACCTAAGGCTACAGGAATGTCACGACCTAAGGGAAGTCGCGACCTAGGGAAGCTTGCGACCTAAAGATTCCGCGACCTAGTAGTGTTGCGACCTAAAGGTTACGACCTAAGGAAGATTCCGAGTTATGAAATGCTCCGACTTAAGAAGGTTCCGACCTAACGAGTTACGACTTAGTGGGTTTACGACTTAAAGGCTGCGAGTTAAGGCCTTACGAGTTAAGGTCTGATAAGTCGGCTACGACTTAATACTTGTCAAAGACAGCCACAGAATGGGCCCAGAACAACCATCCCTTAACTCGTCGCCGACCTAACCCTATCCCTTAACTCGTCACCGACCTACCCTAAGTCGGCTACGACTTAAAGACTTAGAGAAATTTCCTAAGTCCAAATCAGCTCCTATAAATACCCCATCACTTCCAACTTGGAGGGGACTTTTGGCCATTCATTTCTCCAAACGCCGTTACGCTGTCGAAGTCTTCTCTCATTCAGCAATCAAAGATCTTCCAACTCTCAAGGCACTACAACAAGCTTCGTGAAGAACTCCACTCATCCGATACGGATTTAGCAAGATTCATCACCGAAGACTGAGCTAGTAGTCTAGATTGTTGTGTGATCAAGTTATATTGTATTTGACAAGTGATTTGTATTGAATTGTAACCGAATCAGCAATAAAAGACTATAAAGTGGACGTAGGCTCAATTACGGGCCGAACCACTATAAATCTGTTGTTCATTTACTGCTTTTCTGCTATTTTCAGCTCATATTCTGTTCCCGTACCAACGGGTGGTGCTTTCACGATTCTATTACACACACCGGGTGTTAGCGTTCACTTTTTATCGTTAACATAAGTATATGTATCCAACTCTGTGCGCCACTTCTGATAATTATAGAGCTGTTTATTGATAAAACGGTTTTCGACCAATTTATCAATATTTTTCCAAAGTATATATTTTTGTAAATAATTATTCAAAAATAAGATTACCATCATTCTTGTTCAAAACATCATAATCTATGTTTTAAAAAGCTTATATTTGAATAATTTGAAAAATAAATATAATTTATCAAATTGATAAATTTGCGGCTCGTTTTCCCTCCTTAAAAGAATTTCTTCCTTGAAATTACAACGCAAAACTCAAAGGTGTTTGGCCAAAATATTTATTTTTAAACTTACACTTGTATGATGTATATAGATCATCCATATGCAATATCTGATTCGACCTACTATTCAAATATGTAACTTTACTTCCAAACTAATATTGATCCCCAATTCCTCTAGTGCGGACTTCGATTAGGCTTTCCGATTAGAATTTTAGTTTTCCTTGCATAGCTCTCAACTATGATAGAAAACTCAAGTATCAACCACAAACCCTCATCAATGTTCGCCATGAAGAATTGAGTGATAAATCCTTTTCCAGACCGGTGTACACACCTCAAAGTTCTGCACTTGAATATTATATTAGAATCGTGCGATGAAATAACCCATGTACCTCATACGTACTTATTAACCTTTCCAAAATATTTTTATAATAACATTTCATAAAATCTTAACTTTGATTCAACCCTTTTATAAAGACATTTCTTTTCTATAAACATTTCATAAATTTTTCTTAAAACCTACTTTCAAATAATTCATTAAATTGATAAATTATCTTCTTTTCAAAGAAATTATTTTAATTTAAATACTTAAAAAAATACCTCTATGTACTTAATTCGTAAAAATCTTTGAGGAAAGCTTCATATTTTTCAAAACACACTTTATTGGATCAAAACGAATGTTGCATAAAACATCGTTATGACAACCCAAAAACAGTAGTATAGGGATCTGATTAATTATACTTAAAATTAATTTTCGATGTCGAACTTAACTTATTTATTAGTTCACAATGAAATAGACCAAGTTGGGGTATCATTACCTCTTAGACCTTGAATGTACGACATCCTCAACTTAAAAATGGATATAAGTTACCCACCCCTAATCTTTACATCAAACATAGGACATTAATAAAACCCGTATATTATATAAAACATCTCCCTTTCGAAAATCACTTACTATAACAACAATGTTATAGTCTATGCCTTCTTTACTTTCTCGAAAACATTTATTACAACAATGAATGTTGAAATCTATGTTTTCATCACTTAGTATATTTTAAATCACTTTTTAAAGTCATTAATCTTTATTTGAAAAATACTACTTTCAAAACATTCCTTTAAAAGATTATTTTAACTTTTAAAATGTGAATGTATTTTCTCTATAAAATCCATACTTAAATCTCAACGCAAATAATTTCTATATTTATAAAACTATGTTTTAAAATTTCCTTTCTATTTTATGGAACTTCTTCTTATAACTCTCTTTTATTTATAAAATTCCATTTATAACTCTACTCTTTTATAAATCTCATTTATTTATAAAATCCCATTTATAAATCCATATACAAAATATTAATTACAAATCTATTTTTAATATTCGTAAAACACCGTTTATAAATCTATTACTTTATTTATAAAATATCACATTTATAAATTTTGCTCTTAATATATATATATATATATATCACTTTATATAAAACGTTTCTTTATATTAGATGGCTTTTCCCTAATTTCTTTAAACTTTTCCAAAAAATTTCAAAACACCAGGATTTAAATTCTCAAAATCCCTTTTATAAAACTTATCTTCCAAATTCATCTTTTACAAAATCATTTGATTTTCTTGTGAAACAATTTTTATACATCATGCTCATTTATTATCTTATAAATTCATTAAGCTTAACCCAATATTATTATTAAACACCTTATAATCAAATCATGAAACTTAATTCACAAGGTATTTGTATTTAAACTATTAAATCAAACAACTACTCACTATATAAATAACTAAATCATTTGAAAGATATTTCTTTATATTCAAAATATAATCCTAGGTAAAATTATTTCATTCACAAATTTTTCAAAACAAAAATCATTTATATATAGCATTAACAAATACATGCTCTTATATAATACTCTCAACTCATTTTAGGGTGTCCCTAAACCTATCTCGAATGAGTTACTCATCCTAGGGTATTGCTAACCCTATCTCTAATGAGTTACTTATTCTAGGGAATTACTAACCCTATCTTTGATGTGACTGTACCCGTACCAGGCTTAGGTGTTCGCTAAACCTAAGCTCTGATACCAAATGTGATGACCCACCTCCTGGACCCTCATAAATCAAGACTAATACATCCTCGGTATTCACGTGCCGCAAATCCAAGTACCGAAAAGGCATATTATCATGGAGGAAAAGAAAATAAAGACAGAACAGAATCTTACATGAATGTAATTACATATATTATTTCAATATAAATGATCTTTACAGTGGAAATTTTAAATACATTTATCAGAGTCTATCTTATAAATCAGCCTGGACAGTTATAAATATCTATCCTTATAAATGCTGAATACAATTGGTAAACTAATGCAACGAAAATGGAAATGGTGAACTACCTACAAGAATATCTTCAGCTCCAGACTTCAAGATCCATCATAATGCTCCAAGTTAAACCTGACTACTTGGCTGTCCGAAAAAATAGAGCACCCAGAGTTTAAGGGAAAAGAAAAGAAACTCTGGGTCAGTCATGGACTGGCGTGAGAAACTCAAAATACAGATTTTTGAAAACAAAGGGTATCTCATAAGACTATGCCGCATATAAACACAGAACGTGGTTTTACCTTATGATAACCAAAATATTTACTATGCAAAATCTGGTAATATTATTTTTAGTGAGATTCTTCTGAAAACACTTCTTAAGTAAACTTATCTTGCCGAAATTGTTACATTGATTAAATTCCAGCATAATAGGTTCTACAATCAAGTCCGAAGGCACTTATTGGAGAACGGATTTCCACACAATGGCAAGCAAGGAACTACCTTTTGTACAGTACATCCCTAAAGGGATGTACTAAGGATCAACACCTTTGAAACCTCTGCAGCTGGTAAGACCGGCCTTGTCACGTATAGAAATTTTCGACTTTCGAAAATTCGACATCGATACTCACTTTATCGACTGCCGGGCAATCGAGTGCCGAAAACTCCAATAGTGAGGGTTTTAAATAGAAGAAAAAGGTAGAAGAAGAAGAAAAGAGTAGAAGAAGAAGAGAAGAACAACAGAACAACAGAACAGCAACAGAAAACAGAACAATATCAGAATCTTACATATCGCAGCGGAATAATATATAATAGATGAATCAATATTCTTTAAATCAAAGAACTATATCATTTTATACATACATCAATCATCAGAGTCAATATACAACAATGGACAGTTATATAAACTTGTCCTCATACAGAATACACAGCGGAATAAATAATATCAGATACAAATACTACGTCTTGTCCTCCAGCTTATCTCCAAAGCTCCAGAATATCCAGAATATCCTGATAACATAACTCTAGGCTGCCCGTGTGGAAATTGGTGGGCACCCAGAGTTTAGAAGGGAAACAATAAACTCCGAGTCAGTCATGGTGACTGGTGTGAGATCGTAAAACAGTTATTCTTTCACAAAGAAAATAAAACAAATTCGCAATGCTTTTGGAAAATGAAACTACCATAAGACCTCCCGCCACACACACAATGCAAACGCAGACTTGGAGGAGATTTCTTCTTATGATAGTCAAAGATGCTTACTACGCAAAAATCAAATTCTTTTTGATATTATTATTAGTGCATAGTGTAGAAAACATTTCGAAAGTATAATATTAATCTTAGCCAACATACGACCAGTATCGTATGCCTACTATAGCTACCATCTAAACAGTGGTGACCACCGTACGTAAATGGCAGGTTCTACAACTAATACCGTACAAAGTGCGTATTGGGGTTTGGATTTCCAGCAAATGGTCAGGCTAAGGAACTTCCTTTTCCACGATGGGTACGTCCCTGGAATAGACGACCCGAGAAATAACCTAACATTACGGTTAGATCTCTGCCAACACAAGGCCGGGTTACCTCTGCAAAAATAGGTAACTACTGACACGCGTATGCCATCCCCCGATCGTAACCGATCTTCCCGAGGATCCCCGATTTTCCAACAAACCACATCAAAATAATAATGCAGCAACCACATAGGTTAAGTATCTGGGCTCCATACCATGATACCACCTCTATCCAGAAGGAATGACATACACTAAGGGGCGCTACTCCCTAGAACCTTGCTGCATCCTTCCTGTTTTGACCATTTCCGGGGTGTGAGGCTCGACGAAGTCTCGTCCACAAAGCTACGCTTTCTACAAAGCCATGCTTCGGGTCAAACAAAATGATCAACCTATGATCACAAAGATATAAGATCAAACAAATGATCATATCGCAAATGACCAAACACTGATCATTTCACAGCAACACTCAGTATGCCACGTTACCAAATTGGGATATATCGCTGATAAATTTCAACTACATAACCTCTGAGCTCGTACGTCTCAGAGAAGGGTGTTAAGCTAAGAGAATAAATTCTCCACCACCAACAGATATGTATTTGAAAGAAATCAGCTTTATATCTCAAATTGTAACGTCAGACACACAATCCATACAAGTCTGTTCCGGGATCGAACAGAACCGAAGGCACTTCTCACGAAGCCCTTGCATATCCGGATAAATTTCTAATCACGTCCGGACTTCCCGTCACTAAGGGTGATAAAACCTCTAAACCGGAGATCAGCCGATGTAGAGTAACTCGACGGTAATCCTTCCGTTTTCAAAAATATCTGGTCTTCAACACCGGTCTTCGAATGCAATTCATAACGACGTATCACATATTCGGAATGGGTTATACGACCCCATGGTCCTTTCCCGGCTAACCCGAATAGTGAGCGAAAAATTCAAAAATAAGTGTGGCATTCAAATTCATCCAATTCACAACAAATACCTATCTAAGGTAAATATTGATAGTCGGTTATTTAACTATCAATAAAGATGCGCAACATCATCAGATTCTAAATAATTTTCCAAAATTATTTTATCTTCAAAAAAAATATCTTTACAAGATATAGAATTTTCCACACTTCAAAAATAAATCAACGTTTTTATTTTTAAAATGAATTCCCATTTCCTTTATAAATTCCATAGTGAATTTATACTTTCAAATATTTACTGATATACGATTTTCAAATCGATTTCAAATATTCAATTTCAATTTATCTTTACAAAGATAAATCCTAAAACATTTCATTTCATTTTGGGAATGCATTTCCCTACTTATTAAATAATAAGTATTTCACAAATCATTTATTTTCAACACTTGGAAAATATTCGATATACTTAAATCAAAATTAAGTATATGTTTCATTCTTTAAGGGAATCATTCTCTTTCATAAATTTTATTTGAGTCAAAACGAATGTTACGTAAAACATCGTTACGACGACTCAAAATCACTAGTATAGGGATTCGAATTTTAAGATAGATATGTAAATCCCAATACTATATAAAAACATTTCCTTTTGGAAATCATTTACTATAACAACAGTGTTATAGTCCATCATTTCCTTCTTTTTCGAAACGTCTATTTCAACAATAAAATGTTGAAATCTATGGTTTCGATATTTCCCACATTTTAAAAACATCTTTAAAATGTTTAACTTCATTTTTAATATCACTTCTTCGAAAATAAATCCATTTTACTTAACAATATATTCACTGTCCAAAATCGTGAATATACTTCACTAACCAAATTTCAGTCTTTTCCACACATTTATTTTAAGGATAGTTCGCTATCCAGAATTGCGAATATATCTTCTTTAATAACCTTCTATATTTAATTTATCAAATTAAATTGGTTTCGAATTTATAAAACAACGTTTATAAATTCACCTTTCTATTTTCTAACAACTTCAATTTGCAAATCTCCTTTATTAACAAATTCGATCAATATTCCACTTAAAGGCAAAAATCCAATTTACAAGTAAATTTCTTATAAATCTTCTATTCTACAATTTCATTCATTTTATAACTTCATACTTTATAAATCTATAAACTTCAAATCTTCACAATTTATAATTCTATAAATTTCCTATCTTTACAACTTATAATTCTATAAATTTTTTATCTTCCCAGTTTATAATTCTATAAGTTTCATATCCTTACAATTTAACACTTATGAAAACTCGTTTTAAAATTTCAATAATTTCAATTGATAAATATAAATTTTGTACATCTTTTATAATACTTTAAAAATCTCAATTTAACCCATTCTACAATTAAATCGACTTTCATTTCAAAAATCACACTTTGGTTATATTTCACAAACATTAAAATTTCCATAACTTTAAATTTATAACATTTATTTATTTAAGATAAATAAATTCAAAAATTTAATAAATCGTATACTTTCCAAAAATCACTTCAAAATCCCTTTTAAAGTAAAGATCGTTTATTTTTAAACTTTTAAAATTGAACTCGATGATGCAACGCACCAATTAGTCCATCACAACATTCAATATCATATATCAATATGATAACAACATATACAACAAATATCTGCAAATAATAATATTGGTGAGGAATCCAGTTGGATCCCTCCAACCTGTTTCCCTACATCCACAGATGTTAGCACAATACCCATTCCACTTCGAGGTGGAATATCGCGGTATATGGGTTTTTATAAAAATAATCCGCTTACTAACGGCGCAATAGGGTCTCATCCGCTATACGAGGCGGGAAATCAATCAATCCAATATATACATATGCCAATATGTATATATTGCTATATATATATAGATATATCCTACTATATCTAATATCACATCCAAATAGCAATCAATAACTGCAATCCAAATTAATTTTGAGTGAGAAGATCTCACCTTAGCTTTTTTGAATGTTGCAATCCAGTCCAATCTCGACCCAATTATCTTGATTTATACCTTGTATAAATAATTATACAAATTTATTAATATTCGAACCAATTAAATAAATCGATTTCCGTTTTGATAGTTTTAATTAACCAATTTCCCCTTTAAAAATTTATTTAACAAAACATTAAATTTAAAAACTACATCTCCTTTAATAAATTTAATTTTCTAACCATTTGACAAATTAAATTTACTAACAATTTAAATTTAAACAAATGTTTTCTTTTCAAACTTAATTTTAAAAAAATAATTTTCCTACTCCCTATAAATATATATATATATATAGTTAAATTAGGATTAAACACATCTAAAATTTACTGTCTAAATTTATAATATGTTTTGTGGATGTATATATATATCCATTTAATTAAATTAAATCAATACTGCAAATTTCTTACCACAAAACAAACTCCATCCTGCCTGAATCGTTGCCGATGACTCTCCCAGATCGCAGAAGTCGATCTGCACTTAACCCACGACAACCATTACCTCAGTACGCGCGCATCCCTCTGACATTCACCATCGCGAACCTCCAACTGCCTTCGAGCCCCAAATCGTCATCGCCTGATGCCGCAACTACCCCTAACTCTCGACATTCCCCAGCACAACGCGCGTGCCTCTTGCCCTAGTCTCGACCGTTGCCTCGAGAAGACGAACCAAAGCTGCGCCTTCATTTCCATGCTCGCGAGCGTCCCCCTGACAATCGCAATCCCCAAATCATTGATCGCTGCCTCCCTGCTTTGTCGAACTGAAGACTAGCTATAATCGCTTATCTCTTATGAAACGAAGAGACCCTAACTTCACCGCGAACCAAAGTGAAGTCGATTTCAACTGAAGAGGAGTGCGACGAGCTCGCGATTTAATTTCGGTTATATTATTTTTTTTTTCTTTCGATGGGGTTTCGATTAGATAAAGCAGAAGAGAAAGGTCGGCAGTTATAATTTGAATGGGAACGAAGAGTTTTTCATTTGATTTGGAACTGAGGAATGAGGGAGAGGGGAAGAGGGAACAGATGTGATTTTAACAATTGAAGGAGTGTGATTTTAGGCTGAAACAAGGGACGGGTTTTAAGGAGAGGAACGTGCTGTCTTTGACAAAAAAATTAAATTTAAATTTAATTTGAATTTGATTAAATTCCAATGCGTTTAGGTATCGTGTGAACACAGAACAACTCCGAACGCTACGAAATTTGAAATCCGATAATAACTCGATATTACGGACCCAATGGAACTGGTTTCGTCGAATTCCGAGACCGTGCCTCGGACGGCTATTTTTAAATATCGATTCGAACGATAAAAATTCAAAACTGATCAAATCAATTCGAAATTAGATTCTGAAGCTTCAATTATTTTTAGTATTATCAATATGAATTTTAAAAGCTTTCGAAATATTTTTCTTCAACTTAAAATTGAAGATTTAAATTTTTATTCAGCATTCAATCGATTAAATTTTAAAGTCTAACCGCAAATTTCAAAGTTATATCGGGGATTCAAATTAAATCATCGTCCAAATATTTAAAATTAATTAAATATTCTCAATTTAATTTGTTCAGAATTCTGGGTCGTTACAGACTTCCCTCCTTAAAAGAATTTCGTCCCGAAATTACAAGTCAGGAAGAAAAAGGTCCTTAACTCGTCTACTATTTTTCTTAATCCAATAGTTTTATCAAATTTTCAAAACAAATCTTTCTACTAAAGATTCGTTATCATTCAACTAAATTTCTAAACCTTTCATAGTTTCCAAACAACATTGTTTACTTAACAATTCAAATTTAAATTTCAAATTCAAATTTTAACTTTCAAAATTTTCTCAAAAATTTTCTAACGCTCTAAATTTTCGAAAAATTTCGCCAGCATCTCCTTTGCGCGGCTAATACGGCACGACTACAAAACGTCCCTACGGACTCTCAGATTTCAAAAAGAAAAAGAAAAAGCCAAGCGGCTAGAGAAATAAGTCATCAAATCTCATATTCAAATTTAAATACATACCTTTTTCGGGCAATTCAAATTATCTTCGAAATCAAATCCAATTCCTTTATAACACCTGTATGTCCTACTAGCCATAATATCTAGTTACACATTCAAACCATTTTGCAAATTCCATTACAAAATTTTCAATATGGGCTATTTATACATCTTTAGCTTACTATTGCAGTTACATATTCAATTTCATTCAATTTTTACATTTCAAATCTATTTGAATTCAATTTTATCTTCTATTCCGAATATTGAATTTCATCAATTACCTTTCATTTACTAATTCATATCACTCTATATATTAGTTTCATTCACTAATTCATTTTAAATTTCAATATTCAGCTTGAATTACATTTACTAACAAATTCAAAACAAAGTTTCACATTCATCTTCAATTTCAGTTTTACTTACTTACAAATTCAAATTTATATATTCATTCTGAAACTCATTCACTAATTCTTTCATTTCCAATTCGAATCTGATTTCCAAATCAAATTTCAAATATTCTATAAATCTTCGACTTACTTACATTTCAATTTATAAGATCATTGATACATTCACCTTACTAATTTCATCCCATTAGAATTCTATTTTCAATTATAAATTCATATTCACAATTTCATTCCATTATTGAATTTTAAATTTTCAATTACCTTCTTGAATTCTAATCCAAGTTATAAATTCATTTACAATTTGAATTTCATTCCAATCAGATCTCAATATTTTATAAGTTATCAATTTCATAATATTTCATAAATATTTTTATATAGTATTCCAGAGTCTTTTCCACCTTTTCAAAACCATTTTTGAAAACAATTCAAATTATCCTTTGAATTTCAAAACAAAACCCAAAATTTTCAAACAATTTCCATTTAAAACAATTTAGCAGCAATTCCTCTTTTGGAAACCCGAAAATGAACACCAATGATGCCGCGGTCATCATCGAAGTTATTTTCCAGCGATCGAAAAGAGTTTAGAGCTTTTATCCCTCCAAAATACTTTTCAAAACCTTTGAAATTCATTTTCAAATCAAAAAGGAATTTAAACTTTCCAAATCTCCAAAATTTTCAATTTCTTTTCAAAACATTTTCCAAAAACTTCTCTGGAATTCCGTTTCAAATTACAAATCACATTTATAATTTATATTCTCAAATTTCATTTGTATATGAATTCATTTCCTTATGCTTCAATTCGCATTTATAAATTTCATTTGTTAATTGAATTTATCTTCAATCTTTGGTTATTATTTTAATTTCTCATTCCATTTCATATAACAATGATAATAATTCAATGTTATTATTTCTTAACAACCAAACATCCATATACTATGATAATTCATAGAAAATTATTTCTTTTCTATACAAAAATAGTTTTGGGCAAAATTATTTCATTTACCCTATTTAAAACAATACTGTGTCGGTTTACCTTGTTTAGAGTTTAGAAACTCCTATCGATTCCAGTTAGCTAGACTGCACCGACCAGAATCTATAAACAATCAACCGATAAGTCAACACAATACAAAACAATTTTTATATTCAATAACAAATACGCGCTCATATCTATTATTACACTCAACTCATTCTAGAGTACTACTGACTCTATCTCTAATGAGTAACACCCAACAGAGCAGGGTTGTCGCTTAACCATATGCTCTAATACCATGCTGTCACGTACAGAAATTTTCGACTTTCGAAAATTCGACATCGATACTCACTTTATCGACTGCCGGGCAATCGAGTGCCGAAAACTCCAATAGTGAGGGTTTTAAATAGAAGAAAAAGGTAGAAGAAGAAGAAAAGAGTAGAAGAAGAAGAGAAGAACAACAGAACAACAGAACAGCAACAGAAAACAGAACAATATCAGAATCTTACATATCGCAGCGGAATAATATATAATAGATGAATCAATATTCTTTAAATCAAAGAACTATATCATTTTATACATACATCAATCATCAGAGTCAATATACAACAATGGACAGTTATATAAACTTGTCCTCATACAGAATACACAGCGGAATAAATAATATCAGATACAAATACTACGTCTCGTCCTCCAGCTTATCTCCAAAGCTCCAGAATATCCAGAATATCCTGATAACATAACTCTAGGCTGCCCGTGTGGAAATTGGTGGGCACCCAGAGTTTAGAAGGGAAACAATAAACTCCGAGTCAGTCATGGTGACTGGTGTGAGATCGTAAAACAGTTATTCTTTCACAAAGAAAATAAAACAAATTCGCAATGCTTTTGGAAAATGAAACTACCATAAGACCTCCCGCCACACACACAATGCAAACGCAGACTTGGAGGAGATTTCTTCTTATGATAGTCAAAGATGCTTACTACGCAAAAATCAAATTCTTTTTGATATTATTATTAGTGCATAGTGTAGAAAACATTTCGAAAGTATAATATTAATCTTAGCCAACATACGACCAGTATCGTATGCCTACTATAGCTACCATCTAAACAGTGGTGACCACCGTACGTAAATGGCAGGTTCTACAACTAATACTGTACAAAGTGCGTATTGGGGTTTGGATTTCCAGCAAATGGTCAGGCTAAGGAACTTCCTTTTCCACGATGGGTACGTCCCTGGAATAGACGACCCGAGAAATAACCTAACATTACGGTTAGATCTCTGCCAACACAAGGCCGGGTTACCTCTGCAAAAATAGGTAACTACTGACACGCGTATGCCATCCCCCGATCGTAACCGATCTTCCCGAGGATCCCCGATTTTCCAACAAACCACATCAAAATAATAATGCAGCAACCACATAGGTTAAGTATCTGGGCTCCATACCATGATACCACCTCTATCCAGAAGGAATGACATACACTAAGGGGCGCTACTCCCTAGAACCTTGCTGCATCCTTCCTGTTTTGACCATTTCCGGGGTGTGAGGCTCGACGAAGTCTCGTCCACAAAGCTACGCTTTCTACAAAGCCATGCTTCGGGTCAAACAAAATGATCAACCTATGATCACAAAGATATAAGATCAAACAAATGATCATATCGCAAATGACCAAACACTGATCATTTCACAGCAACACTCAGTATGCCACGTTACCAAATTGGGATATATCGCTGATAAATTTCAACTACATAACCTCTGAGCTCGTACGTCTCAGAGAAGGGTGTTAAGCTAAGAGAATAAATTCTCCGCCACCAACAGATATGTATTTGAAAGAAATCAGCTTTATATCTCAAATTGTAACGTCAGACACACAATCCATACAAGTCTGTTCCGGGATCGAACAGAACCGAAGGCACTTCTCACGAAGCCCTTGCATATCCGGATAAATTTCTAATCACGTCCGGACTTCCCGTCACTAAGGGTGATAAAACCTCTAAACCGGAGATCAGCCGATGTAGAGTAACTCGACGGTAATCCTTCCGTTTTCAAAAATATCCGGTCTTCAACACCGGTCTTCGAATGCAATTCATAACGACGTATCACATATTCGGAATGGGTTATACGACCCTATGGTCCTTTCCCGGCTAACCCAAATAGTGAGCGAAAAATTCAAAAATAAGTGTGGCATTCAAATTCATCCAATTCACAACAAATACCTATCTAAGGTAAATATTGATAGTCGGTTATTTAACTATCAATAAAGATGCGCAACATCATCAGATTCTAAATAATTTTCCAAAATTATTTTATCTTCAAAAAAAATATCTTTACAAGATATAGAATTTTCCACACTTCAAAAATAAATCAACGTTTTTATTTTTAAAATGAATTCCCATTTCCTTTATAAATTCCATAGTGAATTTATACTTTCAAATATCTACTGATATACGATTTTTAAATCGATTTCAAATATTCAATTTCAATTTATCTTTACAAAGATAAATCCTAAAACGTTTCATTTCATTTTGGGAATGCATTTCCCTACTTATTTAATAATAAGTATTTCACAAATCATTTATTTTCAACACTTGGAAAATATTCGATATACTTAAATCAAAATTAAGTATATGTTTCATTCTTTAAGGGAATCATTCTCTTTCATAAATTTTATTTGAGTCAAAACGAATGTTACGTAAAACATCGTTACGACGACTCAAAATCACTAGTATAGGGATTCGAATTTTAAGATAGATATGTAAATCCCAATACTATATAAAAACATTTCCTTTCGGAAATCATTTACTATAACAACAGTGTTATAGTCCATCATTTCCTTCTTTTTCGAAAACGTCTATTTCAACAATAAAATATTGAAATCTATGGTTTCGATATTTCCCACATTTTAAAAACATCTTTAAAATGTTTAACTTCATTTTTAATATCACTTCTTCGAAAATAAATCCATTTTACTTAACAATATATTCACTGTCCAAAATCGTGAATATACTTCACTAACCAAATTTCAGTCTTTTCCACACATTTATTTTAAGGATAGTTCGCTATCCAGAATTGCAAATATATCTTCTTTAATAACCTTCTATATTTAATTTATCAAATTAAATTGGTTTCGAATTTATAAAACAACGTTTATAAATTTAACTTTCTATTTTCTAACAACTTCAATTTGTAAATCTCCTTTATTAACAAATTCGATCAATATTCCACTTAAAGGCAAAAATCCAATTTACAAGTAAATTTTTATAAATCTTCTATTCTACAATTTCATTCATTTTATAACTTCATACTTTATAAATCTATAAACTTCAAATCTTCACAATTTATAATTCTATAAATTTCCTATCTTTACAACTTATAATTCTATAAATTTTTTATCTTCCCAGTTTATAATTCTATAAGTTTCATATCCTTACAATTTAACACTTATGAAAACTCGTTTTAAAATTTCAATAATTTCAATTGATAAATATAAATTTTGTACATCTTTTATAATACTTTAAAAATCTCAATTTAACCCATTCTACAATTAAATCGACTTTCATTTCAAAAATCACACTTTGGTTATATTTCACAAACATTAAAATTTCCATAACTTTAAATTTATAACATTTATTTATTTAAGATAAATAAATTCAAAAATTTAATAAATCGTATACTTTCCAAAAATCACTTCAAAATCCCTTTTAAAGTAAAGATCGTTTATTTTTAAACTTTTAAAATTGAACCCGATGATGCAACGCACCAATTAGTCCATCACAACATTCAATATCATATATCAATATGATAACAACATATACAACAAATATTTGCAAATAATAATATTGGTGAGGAATCCAGTTGGATCCCTCCAACCTGTTTCCCTGCATTCACAGATGTTAGCACAATACCCATTCCACTTCGAGGTGGAATATCGCGGTATATGGGTTTTTATAAAAATAATCCGCTTACTAACGGCGCAATAGGGTCTCATCCGCTATACGAGGCGGGAAATCAATCAATCCAATATATACATATGCCAATATGTATATATTGCTATATATATATAGATATATCCTACTATATCTAATATCACATCCAAATAGCAATCAATAACTGCAATCCAAATTAATTTTGAGTGAGAAGATCTCACCTTAGCTTTTTTAAATGTTGCAATCCAGTCCAATCTCGACCCAATTATCTTGATTTATACCTTGTATAAATAATTATACAAATTTATTAATATTCGAACCAATTAAATAAATCGATTTCCGTTTTGATAGTTTTAATTAACCAATTTCCCCTTTAAAAATTTATTTAACAAAACATTAAATTTAAAAACTACATCTCCTTTAATAAATTTAATTTTCTAACCATTTGACAAATTAAATTTACTAACAATTTAAATTTAAACAAATGTTTTCTTTTCAAACTTAATTTTAAAAAAATAATTTTCCTACTCCCTATAAATATATATATATATAGTTAAATTAGGATTAAACACATCTAAAATTTACTGTCTAAATTTATAATATGTTTTGTGGATGTATATATATATCCATTTAATTAAATTAAATCAATACTGCAAATTTCTTACCACAAAACAAACTCCATCCTGCCTGAATCGTTGCCGATGACTCTCCCAGATCGCAGAAGTCGATCTGCACTTAACCCACGACAACCATTACCTCAGTACGTGCGCATCTCTCTAACATTCACCATCGCGAACCTCCAACTGCCTTCGAGCCCCAAATCGTCATCGCCTGATGCCGCAACTACCCCTAACTCTCGACATTCCCCAGCACAACGCGCGTGCCTCTTGCCCTAGTCTCGACCATGGCCTTGAGAAGACGAACCAAAGCAGCGCCTTCATTTCCATGCTCGCGAGTGTCCCCCTGACAATCGCAATCCCCAAATCATTGATCGCCGCCTCCCTGCTTTGTCGAACTGAAGACTAGCTATAATCGCTTATCTCTTATGAAACGAAGAGACCCTAACTTCACCGCGAACCAAAGTGAAGTCGATTTCAACTGAAGAGGAGTGCGACGAGCTCGCGATTTAATTTCTGTTATTTTTTTTTCTTTCGATGGGGTTTCGATTAGATAAAGCAGAAGAGAAAGGTCGGTAGTTATAATTTGAATGGGAACGAAGAGTTTTTCATTTGATTTGGAACTGAGGAATGAGGGAGAGGGGAAGAGGGAACAGATGTGATTTTAACAATTGAAGGAGTGTGATTTTAGGCTGAAACAAGGGACGGGTTTTAAGGAGAGGAACGTGCTGTCTTTGACAAAAAATTTAAATTTAAATTTAATTTGAATTTGATTAAATTCCAATGCGTTTAGGTATCGTGTGAACACAGAACAACTCCGAACGCTACGAAATTTGAAATCCGATAATAACTCGATATTATGGACCCAATGGAACTGGTTTCGTCGAATTCCGAGACCGTGCCTCGGACGGCTATTTTTAAATATCGATTCGAACGATAAAAATTCAAAACTGATCAAATCAATTCGAAATTAGATTCTGAAGCTTCAATTATTTTTAGTATTATCAATATGAATTTTAAAAGCTTTCGAAATATTTTTCTTCAACTTAAAATTGAAGATTTAAATTTTTATTCAGCATTCAATCGATTAAATTTTAAAGTCTAACCGCAAATTTCAAAGTTATATCGGGGATTCAAATTAAATCATCGTCCAAATATTTAAAATTAATTAAATATTCTCAATTTAATTTGTTCAAAATTCTGGGTCGTTACAGGCCTACCCACAGACCAATCTAGTGGTAGATAGAACCGAATATGGTATTACCCCAGTTGTTCCCGACCTATTTGAGAGCTCTCATAGCATACATAACATACCGATATATAGAGGGTAATCTAGAAAGGTGATGACCATACCCTAATGGTTGCAAACCACATAGCCTTACGGCATGCCCTGTTTAAGCCATTTTCGAGTGATGAGGCCCGAGGTAACAATTACCTTTCACATAGCACATTCCACTTTGATGCCACATTGCCAATCACACTATTGATTTCCACAAATGTACAACCTCTGAGCTTGTACGTCTTAGATAAGGATGTTAAACATAGGAGAGTTACCTCCTACACCACCAAATATATGTACATTTGTAAAACTCAATGTACGTGCATGTTAGAAATGCAATGATGGACATTCGTCCATACAAGTTGTCCAAGAACAGGACAAACCAAAGGAACTCACCTACTACATCATGTCGGGAATCATCCCTAGCATTAGTAGCAAGTTGTCCTTGCATCAAAGATCAAATGAAGATACAACTATCACATATATATGATATGGGAAATTTCCCCGGGGGTCAGTGACAAGCAGCCCATCATTCTATTTATTATCATTTCAAGTCTTCAACTTCGAACGTGTAAATTGGTTCGAAGTGGTTTTTAGATAGGGATCATCTAAATTCGATCCTAGTTCCTTTGAACCATCATTGATAAAAATATGTTAAGTAAATAGGTGCTTATCATTTGATTAATTACTTTCTCTTTATCAAAAAAATATTCTAGAGATATATATCTTTAAAACATTTCTTTCCGGTATGTACGAAATCATTAAACCTCTCCTTAACTTTGGAAATACCAAATCATTTTCATAAGTCATATTGAAAATATTATTGAGTTAAAAAAAAGGTCGATAGAAATTATACCAATTCTACTCAACATCAATTTGCGTATTCAACCTTTACTATCCGTCGAATAATGGTGAAATCACCTTTTAAATTCATACGGATAGTACGGGTTCTGTAATGACTCATAAGTTTAGCCATTTGAAATTGGAATATTTAATTTATTTTGAATATTGAAAAGTAAATTTTATAGATTGAATAACTTAAATTTCAAATATAGCGATTTATTTGATAATTTAATTGTTGAATTTAATAATTGAAATTGTGTAAATAATTGAATTTTAGGTTTTAAGTTGGATTAAAATGATTTAAAATCTTTTTTAAATTCTATTTAATAATAATGAAGATAATAAAAATTTTAGATTGGATTTAAAAGCGATTTAACTAATTTTGAAAGTAACTCGTTTTAATTAACGAGTGAAAATAGCCTTCTAGGGCACAGTCTCGGATTTTGACGAAACAAGTTTCATTGGATCCGTAATAATAAATTATAATACACCGTTAAATTTTATGGCGACTAGATGTACCATTTGGCCATGCGAGATCGAAACACGTTGAAATTAATATTGAAAATTTAATATAATAATTGGGTTCAAAAAGCTCTTCTGCATACGATCGAACTAGGTCTCGAAATTAGTTCCATTGCATTCGAAATAGGGGTATAACATATAAAACAGCAGGCGACATGTCTCAATTGGGGTCTGAAATTATATAGCTAGATATTTTGAATTTAAATAATATATATATATATATATTGATTTGACCATTCACAGCCCAAGCCCACCCCTCTGCCATGTTCCATCCCCATCAACCCAGGCCGCATACAAGCCCACACCCCCTCTACAACATTTCCCATCTTCCCTCCCTTATATAAACGCTGCTGCTAAACAGAGGAAAAAAAAAGTTTTTGAATTCAAAAATTTATATTTCAAAATTTACTCAATTAAAAAATCTGAAACAAGCTTTAAAAATCTATTTTTGGTGAGAGCTTCGACCTGATATGCTTATTGAGGGGTGCGACATTACTTCTTGAACTTAAAAGTAATGGGTATACGAACTAGGGTTGGGTTTCTTGCTATTTGTGTGCATCGATACAGTGATTGGAGCTTTGATTTGGGTTTGTAGCATCGTTTGGCATCTTGGGATGGATTTTGGTGACGTGCGGCTCGTCCTTGCTTCGCGTGAAATGTCTGGACCAGGGGAGGGAGGGTCGTGGCTATCTCCTTTTGCTTGAGATTGTTGAAGATCTCTTTGTAGTGTCGATTGCGTAAAGGAGAAGAAGGGGGAGTGTTTGGCAAAGTTCGATTGGAATTTTGACGAGTGGTGATCGATCTTGGGTGTGCGTGTACAGGGGAGATACAGCCTTGGCCATTTTCATGCACAGGGAGGGTTACTAGAATGATGGAGGAAGAAGATGAGGTAGAGGGTATAATTGTAATTATTTTAAAGTTATGTAATTATAAATTTAAATAAATCGATAACTTAAAATTTTCATAACTCTCTCATACGAGGTCCAATCGAGACGAAACTTTTTACGTTGTGCTCGTATCAATGAAAGATTCACATTGGGACAGGTTTGTAAGAAATTGGAGACTTTTGAATTTTGGGCTAAAATCGGACGTCGTTCGATATTAGTTCCGAACCGGGACGCCTCGGCGACGACATGAAATTTCATGAGTTAAACTCACCTTTTTGGTTGACTGGTATGATATACAGTTGATAAATTTTTTTGGATGATTGTTTGGATGAATTACTCTATTTATATTGGTTGGATTGAATATTCCCACCTATTAGAGCGAATTAGACCCTATTACGTTCCCGTGTAAGAGCGGATGACCCTTTGTATATGAATCCCGCTTTGAAACGGTTGATTTATATTTTATGATTATATAACATTTGTGATGAAAGGGGAAACATATTGGAGGGATCCAATGGGATACCTTGCTATTATTGAATTGTTTCAATAATATTTCTTTTATATAGATTAGTGAAAAATGAACATGATTGTGGGCACTGTGGTTATAACATTGCTTTATGTTTGAAAATAAAACCTAATAGTGATAGAGAAATCAATATCGATATTGCTTAAGTGTTGGGTGGCTATTAGCCTCAAATTAGTACTTTAAAAATACTATAAATTGTCGTTTAAGTTGGAATTGGTTTTTGAGACAAGAAACGATTTTTAAATCCGAAATAGGGTTTCGGAAATATTTTGTTTTAAAGATTATCTATCTAATTATATTAATATTATTTTAAAGTTATTTAATCATGTTAATATTATTTTAAGGTTATTTAATTATAGTAATATTATTTTTAGGTTATTTAATTATATTAATATTATTTTAAAGTTATTTAATCATGTTAATATTATTTTAAAGTTATTTAATTATAGTAATATTATTTTAAGGTTATTTAATTATATTAATATTATTTTAAGGTTATTTACTTATATTAATATTATTTTAAGGTTATTTAATTATAGGAATATTATTTTAAGGTTATTTAATTATATTAGATTTGTTTTAAATTTATTTGTTATGGTTAATATTGTTTTAAAGAATTTATCAAGTGTTAATAATTTGAAAGGTTAAATATTTCAATAATAATTATGGTTTGAAATTAATAGTAAGGGTTTATTAATAAGATTCTAAAAATAAATTATTATTATTATTTATAATAAGAATAAAGAATTATTATTATTACATTTGAAATGATTAATAATTATTTTAAGATATTTTAAGATAGATAATTATTATTTATTTATTTATAATATTATTTTAAATAATTATTTTATTTGAAAATTGTTTGGAAGTAAAGACTTTTAATTGTGTAAAAATGTTTTCCGAGACCCATGAATAGAGTTGAAGGACTTGGGTTTTGTAAAGGAGTTTATAAGATAGTTTGAAGACTTAAGGGAAAATTATTCACAAGGGGAAAGAGTTTTATAAATAATTAGATATTTATAAACGAGTTTTAAGAAATAGGTTTATAGATTTATAAAAGAAGTTTTATAAATGGCTTATAGATTTATAAAGGATTTATAAGTGAGTTTTAGACATGTACAAGAGAATTTCTAATTAATTGAAATGTATAAATTAAAGAAGTTTTATAAATGGTTCTACAAGTTTTATAAAATGGTGTATAATTAGTTTAGAGAAATATAAGGAGTTTAAGAATGATTTTTGAATCAAATAATAAGGGAATCTTTCTCAGTTTGTAAATATACTTATACCGTTGAGATAAGTATATGGATATTTTTTAAGTGTTGAAAATATAGGAATTGGTGGATATATCTTTGTAAAAGTATTCTTAAACAAGTAATTTACAAATGGTTTTATTTATGAAAGATTTATAAAATAAGGCTAGTGATTGCTTATATGTCGAACCAATGTTGATTTTTCCCTATGGAATAAGTCTGATTGAATATTTGTTATTCCATAGTTAAATAACCGACTATCGAAAATGGATCCAAACGTAACTTTGGAAATATCTAGGAGAAACATATGAGTTATATGGCACAGTCATCTCCGATGATGCTGTACTGTGTATATAAATCTCGATTCATTCTCCTAGGACAATAATGAGAAAATCTATCCACTAACGGTTAGGAGGTGATCTTCGATCTTATCTTTGACTGTTTGTTTTCTAAAGAACCGGGGTTGAGTTTACCGGGAATTATTGAATATTATTTCAAGGAGACCGGGATCGGGTATGTTATCTAAAAACCACATCGATCCAACAAATGCGTTTTCGAAATGTAGATAACTTGAAGATGATGGAATTTTGGAGATGGAACTCTCAAGCGTTTCGTTCAGTCCCAGAATGAACTCATATAGATGAATGTTGATATTGTATTGTTGCCTGGAGGGCAGCGTTAGCATTCCAAGTGAGAAGTGCTATTAAAAGGTAAAATGTAGCCTCAGACCTCATCAACCAGGAAATGACAAAAATCGGGCATGCAGCAGGGCCAAGTGGGTAGCTCCCAAGTAGGGTATTATCATTCCAAATCTAGATCAGTTACTATCTATTCTTGTATACTTCGGGGCCCAAGCGGGGTGATCATATTCGGTACTACTAGTCAAGTGGTAGGCCAGTCTTGTATGGTAGGGGTACAAGATGTTCTTGTCAGACCCTGGTGCATTTATCTAGAGATGTACCTTCGGAAGGTAGTTCCTTACCTTGTCATAGTATGGAATCCAATTTCCAATACGAGCCTTTACAATTTTAGTTGTATACCTATTATGCTAGAATTTAATTAGTGTAACAATTTCGGCTAAGATTAACAAGTATTTGTATCTAGACACTATTATAATATTAGAGGATTTCATATGAAATGTTTTGGTTATCGTAAGGTAAAAACCCGTCCGTGTTTATGTGCGGCGTGGTCTTACGAGATACTTTTGATTTCAAAGTTTTTTCTTATAACTTTAAATCCAATTGGGTGTGTTTTCTCACGCTGGTTTTCCAGACTAACTCGGGTGTTATTTTATTATAATGCTCAGGTTAGACCGAGCATATTACAGATTAGTTTGGATGCTTTGGAGCTTCAGGAGACGAGTTGGAGGCCCAGAGATGTATTCACGTAGATGGTTATTTTTCCACTGTATTCGTTTTTGTATTTATCAGTAATTGTAAGGATAGACTGTTATAACTGTCCAGGCTGAAATAGGTTAGTATACTCTGATTGATGTTTTGAATATACATACATACAGTTTGTTTTGCGTAAAGATTGATGTATATTATAGATCATTCGTTCCACTTTCAGATTCTTGTTGTTTAGTTTCTTCCTATCTTCTTCCTTCTTTCTTTGTCCCTAACAATAGGGTTTTCCAACATTTGATTTCTCGGCATGTAATACGGTGAGCGTATTAGTGTCGATTTTCGAGGATCGAAAATCATGTTAGTGACAGGTTCCCTCCTTAGAATTTAATACCAAGTACAAGAAGATTATGTTTATACAATCCAAGTTGCATTAAGTTAAATTTGAATCTTTTATACTTGCCTCGTTTTTGACATTTCGACCTTATCTGTTCCTCACCCAAGAAAGAGGCCAGGTGAGCCAGGGTACTGGTTGATACTGAACATCTCCTTAGTTTAAGCACCTCACATCTAAATCTTATGAATAGAAAAATCTAGTCTGCTCATCGGCTTTTAGAGCCAAGATTAAATCGCTTAACTATAATAGCTTTTCTTTAAATCATTTATTTAAAATTAAAGTGCTTAATTATTTATTTGAAAATATTTATTAAAGATTTGGGAAAGAATACTTAAGTTTAAGCCATATTTCAAAAGTTATTAAAAGTGCTGCAAAAAATGCTGCGAATAGTGCTTTTAAGGCTTATTTGATCAAAACAACTTTTCTATCATTTAGAAATCTATTTTTATAACTCAAATCTCTTTTATAACATTTTAATATACTTACAAAATTTATTCCATGTTTTTTAAAATTTAAAAATATCAATTTTAAAAAATTTGTCAGTTTGGTTTCCGAACTGTCAAACCGTGATTATTTTGAAAACTTGATTTGCTCATATTTCAAAATCTACTAAATAAAATCTCAATATTTTTCTTTTGTTTGAAAACTAAGATTATAAGAGTTCAGAAAATTCTTATTCCAAAGAATTCCGACTCCGAATCCATCGTAGAAATGGATTTAACTTTCTACGACGAGAAATTGCGAACTACCGTTACGCAACGCGCCTATCTTTGACTCAAATTTCATAACTTGTCAAAACTTCACCAAACTGGGTTCTAGTTTTTATAAAACATTTATAAACCATTTTAAAGAGGTTTAACAATCTCATATATACTATTTCATTTATTAAAAGAAAGTGATTTCCTTTGTGATATTCGACGTGTATTAAACGTGAATTGTTTACACCTCCAAACAAACATATATCATATCCAAACATGGTTTATAATCATCACAACCAAGCATAGCCAAACATATGTATCATCCAATATATCATAATATAAATAGAGTTTCTCACCTTCATTGATTTCAAACTTTACAAAAATTCGTTATAACTTCTCTACGATCGAATCAAAGCTTATGGAATCGAGCCCAGGACCTTTGGATAGCCACGGCCTAAGCTTGCAAGGGGATGTGGGCTTGGCCAATAGTTATGGAGGTGGTGGCCATGAGTTTTGAGTGGAGATGTGGAGTGATTTGCCTTAGTTTTGAGGTGGAATGACATGGTATGTATATGTGTATATATTTTACTTTATTTTGCTATAACTTTGCAAACATTTTTTCAAGGCATGGAAGCCATTAAATAAGAGCTCTTTGAGCTTTAATAAGAAGGAGAAGGAAGAAGAAGTGAATGGATGAATGAAATGAGAGAGCTAAGGCCTTGTATTTATAGGCAAATATTTGTGAAAAATATCTAAATGTGCATTTCCTTTTCTACCCTCCGTTATCCCTCCTTTTGGCAAGGCCGTGACACTAAGAACTTGACTAGAAACCAAGAACAGTCTGTCCCGAAAATCGATTACCTACAAGGTTCACCATGGGTACTAATAAATTTTTCCTGAGTCCGGGTCGAGCTACATTCGATATGGTACAACAAGAAAATCCATAAAAGCCCACATTCCAAATTGCAAGTCAATCGTAGTTCGTATGCTCAAGATATGGATCTATCAAGTTTCACTTAGAAAACATCTACAATTCGTGTCCAACACCGGTTCGTATTCATGGGAAGGAGCAGGTTCATTCGTGTCCATCCACCTCGTAGCGATGGCCAAGCAACGCTCTCATTCGTATCCATGGGAAGAGGAAAAACCCATTCATATCCAAGGCCAAGCAGCGCTCACATTCGTATCCATAAAAGAATTGCCTCGTTCGTATCCGCCTCACTCTTATACTTCGTATCCATCAGACGTCCCTCACTTTGTATCCATCGCGCCACCCATGTTTCGTATCCATACCTAAAAATATGTCGTATCACTCCCATCTATTGCCCAAGGCGTATCGACCATTTCTGGAACAATTCGTATCAATCAGTGAGGTATCGATACGAATCCACCCACTAACTGCATAAAGCAACGTTCAAGACATCGATACGAAGGTAGAGGTCTGGAACGATACGAATGGGATTGTATCGTATCGATACGAAAGATGTGGACGAGCATCGATGCGAAAAACACTCCCTCCATAATCGATAGGAAGTAGAACCCTACTGATGAATATGAACGAGCATGAACGTATCGATACGAATGGAGCCTACAAAGAATGAAGACTCGGTCACTTGGCATGAAAAGTGGATCGATCCTGGAAGATAGCGCCACATCATTGACCACTACGTGCCAAAGGGCGATACGAACTAGATCGACATGAATGGAAGCGATACGAATTGGACAATACATTGAAAATCCAAACTTGCATCGATCATAACTAAAAATCTACAAGTCCATATGCCACCAAATTTTCATAGGAGCTTGCCTACAACCTCAAGAATGTACCTGATCAATTTTAGTCCAAAAGGACCAATTACTGATCGATACGAACTCAATTCGTATCGCTCCAAGATCGAGTCGAAATCTCCTAAACTCAATCCCGTGGGCCGACCCACGTGAGAGAAGAAGTTCTCTGAGATCCGGGCGAGATATTTGCTGCCTATAAATAGTGACTTTGGACCTACAGAAAATGGGCTTTTGGCCTCCCTACGTCGACACTCTACCGAAATTGCTGCGGTACTTTGATTGTACTATTATAATCCACTTGTAACCAGCGAATTATAGTCAATAAACATCAATCATTTCATAGTGGACATAGGCCATACACCGAACCACTCTAAATTTGTGTGTTTTTGTACTTTTTCTTATCTGTTGATTGGTGTGTTTGTTAGATCTGCCTCATTTTACATTTACTTTCTTCATTTTATCTCTTCAAACACATCCGAAGAGTGTTGTGCCCAATTTTGCTACAAACACTATCAACCCACACCCCTCCTTTCCCATCATTCCATAGGTTGATCCCCCTCCCCATGTGCCTCCATCACTTCACTTCTCTGCCATGCCATGTGCACTGGCTTTAAATGCCTTAATGGTGAAGATAAATGAAAATATTATGATATTTGTTTCATAATATCGTAATATTTTTATCATATGTATACATGTATATATGTATGTGTATTTATATGTATATGTGAGCAAGTGACATGTATGTGCATGTATATGTATGTGCACAAGAGAACAAATAACGTTGCCACGACTTTGAACAACTTACATTTGTTAAACCTGTGAAAATCGAGAAGTCGATTCCTAGTCACATTTTCACTTATAAATTAGTTTACATATAAATGTAAACAAAATCTAAAAACTAATTTCCCACCATTATTAATTAATTATAATGATCTCATTATAATTATAAACCATATAAATTAATATTAAACAATTGTTTATAAAAAGTGCTACTATATCGATAAAACGATATCAATTTTACTAATAATTTCAAGTCAAATATATATCTTTATAAAACTATTATAAATGATTTACTATCACTTCATAAATAATTAAAATTAATTATTATAATTTAAAAACAATTATTTGAATTATTATAATAATTATTAAATCATTAAATCTTAATTTAAATTCATAAATAATTATTAAATATGATGCCATTATTGATGATGTTATAAATACATTTTATTTCCCAAAAATAAAATAAATTTTTTAATTACATATTCATGTTTAAATAGATAAATAAGTGTATGTATCCAGCTCCGTGCACGACTTCTGATAATTATAGAGCTGTTTATTGATAAAGCGGTTTTGACCATTTTATCAATATTTTTCCAAAGTATATATTTCTATAAATACTTATTCAAAAATAAGATTACTGTCATTCTTGTTCAAAACATCATAATCTATGTTTTAAAAAGCTTATATTTGAATAATTTTAAAAATAAATATAATTTATCAAATTGATAAATTTATGTGTCATTACATATAAAATGATTAATTCCTCAAAATCAGAAAGCGACTTAGAGACCATAATGGTTCTCATTTGATTAAGTTTAACTTTCCAAGATATAACATGGGTATTTACATAACAAGCAGATATGTAAAAGGAACCAACAAGTTACAATCAGCCATCATATAGGTAAATGTCCAAGTTACCAAAATAGCAAAACTAGAATTTTATTATGCTTAATAGATGTCAACATAATCTACTTGGTGAATTGTTGCAGAACCGTGATGTATTCTACCAAAAAGATGTCCAATATAACTTAATTAGTAGAACGGTGTTTTATTCTGCTAAACAGATGTCATTGGATTTCCTATTCAATTGGGGTTACTTAAGAATAGTTGACAAAGAAATCCTTTGGATTTGAAACATTCTTTTAATAGATAGTTTGCTTTGAAATAAAAATGACTTTTGGAAATGAGTGATTTAAAATCAAAAACCTTTATTCAGTAAGTGCATAGCAATTAATCACTTTATTTAATAATGATTGAACATTTAATTAATCATTAAACCATAATTAACTTTAAATAAATAATTATCCATTTAAATAAGTAACTAAATATTAATTGATCTCAATTAATAGTTAAATAATACTTAAACCTCAATTTATAATCACATTATACTTTAATCTTTAATTAATATTTAAATAATAAATTAAACCTTAATTTAGTAATAATTAAATCTTAATTAAATCTTAACTTTAATTAGTAATTAAATAAATATTTAAACCCTTTCTTAAATAATACAAAGGAGAGCTATATAAGCACATATATATACACATTCAATCAATTCTCATTTTCACCCAAACCACCAACACATTTGCAAACAAGTTAAGCTATAACTATCATCAATATTAAAGTTCAACACTTTAAGTAAAAAGGAGAGCTTTTATCACCTAAAAGCTATCCAAACTAACTAGATCACACTATGATTTGAATGTGCCCTAGATCCATGCTTTTAACTTGGCAAAATAGATTTTTGGAGGCTTAATGGGCCAAGGTAATTCGGCCTGGGTACTACATTGTTCGGCCATGCTTGAATGGAGGGGGCATGGCTATGTTTTTGGTAAGGAGGAGTGTAGAAATAAAATAAAAGGTTTTAAACAATGTTTTTAAGGATTGAAAGTGGAAATAAATATGATTTTTAACTTATGAAAATCAAATGGAAGCCATGGTGATGTGGAAACTAAGTTTTTGAAATGGAGAAATGAATGGGAAATGGAAAAGAGAAAATATGAAAAATGTTTTATATAAAATGTAATTAGTAATTTACCAAGATAACCTTTAGTACATGCCCTCCTCTCATTAGTTGCGACCTCACCATGGTTGTTCCCTTCTCTTCCTTAGTGCTCATGTGAGCATGCTTCCCCCTCTTCACTGCATTGACCCAATATGCATTTAATACACATTGCACTAATGTTTCCTAAGGCATCTTTTCATTTTAAAATCTTTTATTTTTTATTATATTTTCATATAAAGTCACATCAAACTTTGTATCAACTTAAGTGTGTGTGTGTGTGTGTGTATCAAATCATATCCTAACTATTTGCAAATGTAAGTATATAATTATACAATAGTGTATATAATGTTTTCGACAACTTTTAGTCGACGAAAATTCGAAAATTCGAAAAACCAATTCCGATAATATTTTCGATTTTTCTTTGAACTAAATATATTTGTAAACAAATTTGGAAAACTATTTCACCATCATTATTTACTATTTAAAAGATTTTTATTTTAATTATAAAATCCATTTTTTGAATATTTAAAATTAATTAAACATTCGCAAATCAAAGCGGTGAAATTCTGGGTCTTTACATCAGATATATATCCCTTTATAGTGATACCAACACAAATCTTAAAATCGACATCTTCGGCGTAGAGAAACCAATAACAAGCTCAAATAAGCCAACATTAGCAATTAATGGAACATTGCAAAAAATACCTTTAAGCAAATGATAGCATCTAGAATCAAAGTCGATCCAACATCAGCAAGTCCACGAGTATAATGACTTTGACAAATATTGAGATATTCAAAGCCACCACATGTAGAAGCACATACAACAATGGTAGTGACCCTAACACTTGTCATTTCATTTCTTCTTAAATTCTAGGTCACACAACTAACATACTACCATGGTTAAAATGCTTCCTCCTCCTCCTCATGATAATCTTCAACATTCTCGGCTTCAAGGTCAAATAACTGGTATTAGATATATTGTTTTCTTCTTTAAAAGGATATTAGAAGAGATAATGGTACTTAAAAGCTTGAGCCAATGCTTAAAGACACATGTAGAATTGCTTCTTTCTTAATATCAAGGATGGCATTTAAGAACTTCTTATTGACATTCACCGGAATAGAGTCCCAAGAGCATGGTTCATGAAGGAAAACGTTCTTTTCACCCCATGTAGTGTAAATCCAAAATTATCCTTAATTGAGTAGTGGAGTGGGTGCACATTGTAATCTTAAATGCGTTGAGTATTGTAAGAAAAAGGGAACTAATTTGGGGGAAAAAATAAGGAGGATTACTTTTACTTAAGCTAAGTGAGAAGGAAGATGAGAACGAATTCGAAGGGAATTTTTTAAATTTAATATAGAAAATGGTATGCTCTGGCTAGGTGAATTAATAAGGCGCACCTATTGAATAATAAAGAAAAATAACTGAAAATTTAAGATATGGATCCATCAAGTTTCACTTAGAAAACATCTACAATTCATGTCCAACACTGGTTCATATCCATGGGAAGGAGCAGGTTCATTCGTGTCCATCCACCTCATAGCCATGGCCAAGCAACGCTCTTATTCGTATCTATTGGAAGAGGCAAAACCCATTCGTATCCAGGGCCAAGCAGCGCTCACATTCGTATCCATAAAAGAATTACCTCGTTCGAATCTGCCTTACTCTTATACTTCGTATCCATCAGACGTCCCTCACTTCGTATCCATCGCGCCACTCATGTTTCGTATCCATACCTAAAAATATGTCGCATCGCTCCCACCTATTGCCCAAGGCGTATCGATCATTTCTGGAACAATTCGTATTGATTAGTGAGGTATCAATATGAATCCACCCACCAACTACATAAAGCAACGTTTAAGACATCGATACGAAGGCAGAGGTCTGGAACGATACGAATGGGATTGTATCGTATCGATACGAAAGATGTGGACGAGCATCGATCCGAAAAACACTCCCTCCATAATCGATACGAAAAAGAACCCTACAGATGAATACGAACGAGCATGAACGTATCGATACGAATGGAGCCTACAAAGAAGGAAGACTCGGTCACTCGGCATGAAAAGTATATCGATCCTGGAAGATAGCGCCACATCATTGACCACCACGTGCCAAAGAGCAATATGAACCAGATCGAGACGAATGGAAGCGATACGAATTGGACAATACATTGAAAATCCAAACTTGCATCGATCATAACTAAAAATCTACAAGTCCAAATGCCACCAAATTTTCACAAGAGCTTGCCTACAACCTCAAGAATGCACCTGATCAATTTCAGCCAAAAAGGACCAATTATTGATCGATACGAACTCAATTCGTATCGCTCCAAGATCGAGTCGAAATCACCTGAACTCGATCCCGCGGGCCCACCCACATGAGAGAAGAAGTTCTCCGAGATCTGGGCGAGATATTTGCTGCCTACGCCTATAAATAGTGACCTTGGACCTACAAAAAATGGACTTTTGGCCTCTCTATGTCGATACTCTACCGAAATTGCTACGGTACTTTGATTGTACTGTGGAATCCACTTGTAACCAACGAGTTATAATCAATAAACATCAATCATTTCATAGTGGACGTAGGCCATATGCCAAACCACTCTAAATTTGTGTGTTTTTGTACTTTTTCTTATCTATTGATTGGTGTGTTTGTTAGATCTACCTCATTTTACATTTACTTTCTTCATTTTATCTCTTCAAACACATCCGAAGATTGTTGTGCCCAATTTTGGTACAAACAGTTTGGTGCTTTCACTGAGAGAACCCGCTTTACTCCTGCTCGTTGGATCTACTTCCGATATCAGATTGCAAGAATCTAAGGAGAAGATCCAGATCTCAAGCCTAGAAGTTCTTCCATCCTATTCAGATTTGCACCAAGTCTAGGAGAGAACTTCACTATTCACCATGGTCACTACTAGGACTACCTCAACCGCTGCAGATCCAGAAGAACGGGATAGGCAGAACCTCGCACAACTTCCCTCTGCAGACCAGAACGCTGCTGGACCTTCGGATCCACAAGGCCTTGTCACTAGGGAGGAGTTCCAGCTACTGATGCAAGAGCTAACTCAAAGCCGCTAGTAGATTACCCAACAACTCTATGCCAACACGAATATAACTAATTGGCTGAACCGGGAAAGACGAAGGAGATCCAAAAGGGATCAAGCTTCCTACTCATCTACTGAAAGTTCAGCTTCCTATGACACAGATCCACGCGCCCACGGCTAGATGGAAGCTATACATAGGCTACCGGACATCAGCACACTATGAATCTTGGATAAGCGAGAGTTGGTCCGTCAACCAGCCATCAGACCGGACCCTCCTCCCGAGGAGGGATGGTTCCCTATCACACTACTGACAACTGCGCCGCTGCCGCTGCCATCGAGTTGGAAGCTGACACTCGAAACCGAATGGATCCGAACCATCGCCAACGTGATTATACTCCTGAGCCTTATGTTCCCGAAGGCCTAGAGTCAAGGAGGCAAGGTATGGACCGTCGACCGTGCCCGGTCCATCCTCGCATTGTAGAACCTGACCACACCTTGGCCCAACATGCCCAGAATATCCAAATGCCAGACATCTCGACAATGATCCGCCAGATGATCCGTGAGAACCAAGGCCTCACCAATGACGATTGGGGAATCTCCCGGAGTCATACCCCTTTCACCGATGACATCCTCTACACTGAACCACCCCGGCGATTCAGAATGACAACTCTACCTGTTTATAAAGGGAACTTTGACCCTAACCAGCACATTTTAATGTATGAATGGTTGATGAATGCCGCATGGGCTGATGATGCAGTCAAATACCGAAGTTTCCTAATCTCCCTAGGGGCCATCGCGACTATGTGGTTTACTCGCCTACCACCCCAATCTATTTCATGTTTCGACCAGTTGGCTACAAAGTTTGTCGAGCTGTTTCGCATGCATGTCACAAGGCCCAAAGATGTTAATACCTTGTCCAGTGTCACTCAAGCTCCTGGAGAGACACTCAGGCGTTACCTGGAGAGGTTCCACGCTGCATGCACTGAGATTAGTAACCCTAATGACAATTCCATTCAAATGGCACTGACTAAAGGAATCGATCCCGATTCTGAATTTGGCAACTGGTTGGCCGGAAAACCCCCTGCGTCATTGGATCGTTTCTGTTCCAAGGCAGCTCAGTTTTTAGGAAGAGAGGATGCAAAAAAGTCTAGGAAAAAGGATGACGCAGGACCCAGTATGGAAGGAATTCAAAGAAATGTCGCTGTGAAACAAACCGGGGAGAGTTTCGGAAAGGTGCAGTTAAATATACAGAATAAGCATAATCAGCAGAAAGGCGATGGAAATTAGGGTAAGAAGTGGGATCAGAATCGCGGACCGCGACGTAGAGCTCCCATGTTTGACACCTATACTCCTTTAAATACATCCTTGGAAAATGTGTACTTGCAAACTTGTAATACTATCCAATATAAGAAACCTGCTCCGAAGCAATCGTCGGAGAAACAGATTCAAACTGGGAAGTTTTGTAGATTTCACAATAGTTATGGCCATAACACGAACGAGTGTTGTCATCTATAGGATATTATCGAGAAGTTGATCCGAGAAAGAAAGTTGGAGTAGTTCATTCGGGCGCCGCAGGCTGGAGGTGCAGGTCCATCAAATCAAAATCAAATACCAAATCAGGTTAGACAGGAGGAACCCACACGTACTGGTGGGAGGTTAGTGATTAACACTGTTAGTGGTGGTCCTCATCCAGCGGATCAGAGCTGGAGGGAAATGGAGTTGTATGCCATCTCTATTTGGCATGCGAGCTTCGAATGTTGCAGTAACTTGGAAGACGAGGCTCCGGCTAAACAGCAGAAGACGATGACAGATGACATCGTTTTCCGAGACAGGGATGCCGACAGAGTCGAAGCCCCTACCATTGATCCACTCGTCATTTCAGCTCAGATAGGTCATACTTGGATAAAGAGGATCTTAGTGGACAGTGTAAGTTCAGTGAACATACTCTTTAAGTGAGCATATGATCAAATAAAGATGGAAGCGAAAGATTTGAAGCCTTGTCAGTCTCTTATTCATGGCTTCAATGGAAGTGCAACTATACCCACTGGGATGGTGGATCTACCAGTGGAGTTGGGAGTTAGGGAACGCTTGAGAGTCCAGATGTTGCAGTTTATTGTATTGGATATTGACTCACCGTACAGCGCTTTTTTGGGCCGACCGGCCCTAGCTGAGTTCAGGGCTGATATCGCCCCTTGGTGTCTAACTTTGAAATTCCCTACTGACAATGGAGTCGAAGTTGTTCAGGGAGACCAAGCTGCTGGACGGGCCTGTTATGTTGCTGAGCTGAGGGAGGTGTAGTGAAAAGAGAAGGGAAAGGGCGTAGAGGAATCTCTCTGCGTCCGCTTTGCAGATAATTAACAGTTAACGCCTGGGCCTAGGCCCGGGCACCACAACTAGTTCCCGAGGGATCTTGACCCAAGAGATAATGAAAGCGAGGAAAAAGTCAAAGACAGTCAGGCTTCTCCGGCAGAGCTGACGATCGATGTTCCGATTGATAATAATGACGATTCTAGAATGATAAAGATTAGATCTCAGCTAAGCCAACAGATGAAGGAGGAATTGGTTGAATTTCTCCTGGCAAACCTCGACGTGTTTTCCTAGATGCACTTTGACATGTGTGGGATCTCACCGAACATCGCGAGCCACACCTTGAATATTGACCCACGGCATGTCCCGGTCAAGCAAAAAAGGCGTGGTACGGATCCAGAGAGATCTGCCGCCCTAAAGGAAGAGGTAGATAAACTCAAGTCGAACGGGTTTATCCGAGATGTGCTATATCCAGAATGGGTGTCTAACCCTGTACTTGTCAGGAAACCTAACGGGAAATGGAGGACTTGCGTTGACTACTCAGACTTGAATAAAGCTTGCCCCAAAGGCAGTTTTCCACTTCCCCGGATTGATCAACTTGTAGACTCAACAGCCGGACACGAGCACTTATCCTTCATGGTTGCATATTCCGACTATAATCAGATTCCCATGCACCTGCCCGATCAGGAACACACCAGCTTCGTCACCAATCTGGGACTTTACTGCTACAAAATCATGCTGTTTGGACTCAAAAACGCTGGGGAAACTTACCAACGACTAGTTAATCGAATGTTTGCTAACCATATCGGAAAGACTAGGGAGGTATATGCGGGCGACATGCTTATAAAGTCACGATTCTCCACCAGTCATATCAAAGACCTGGAAACAATGTTCAACATCCTTCGAGAGTATAGAATGAAGCTCAACCCATTGAAATGTCACTTTGGGGTTGCGTCCTAAAAGTTCCTTGGATTCATCGCTAATGCTCGGGGAATCGAAGCCAATCCCGAGAAGATATGGGCAATTAGGAATCTTGAGACTTCAAGGACCATAAAGCAAGTTCAGAGCTTTAATGAGAAGGTAGCAACGCTGAGCAGGTTCATCTCAAAGTCCACCGACAAATGCAACCCCTTCTTCGACCTAATCAGGAAAGGGAAACAGAACTTTGAATGGACTACATAATGTGAAGGTACATTCCGAGCACTGGTTCAACACCTATCCACACCACCTATTCTGTCGAAGCCTATTGATCACAAGAGATTGTACATCTACTTGGCAGTGTCAAAAAACATGATCAGTCAGCTTTGGTTCGAGAGGAGGATCGGATACAACGGCCAGTCTATTACATTACCGGAGCAGAGAGAAATTATCAGAAGTTGGAGAAGTTAGCTTAATGTCTTGTCATTGCCTTGAGGAAGCTTCGTCCGTATTTCCAAGCTCATCCTATCACTATCTACACCGACCAGCCGTTACAACAGATCCTTGCGCGGCCTGAGACGTCTGGTAGGTTACTCAAGTGGAATATCGAGTTGAGTCAGTTCGACATCACTTACACACCGAGGCGAGCTATTCAAGGACAAGTCCTAGCGGACTTTATCGCCAAATTCACTAACCTAAAGGAATTGCCCAAAGCTAATGAATCTCCCAAATATGTCTGAATGCTGCATACTGATGGCGCATCAAATGACCGCTGCTCAGGCGCTGCAATTATGCTCGAAACTCCTGAAGGCCGATCTATATGCTATGCTTTGAAGTTTGATTTCCGTGTGACCAACAACGAGGCTGAATACGAAGCTTTACTTGCCGGACTCAGACTCGCCGGAGACTTGAAAATTATTGCTGTGGAGATTTACTGCGATTCACAATTGGTCGTGTGCCAAGTTCGGGGGAATACCAGGCCAAAGACCGGAGACTGGCTACATATCTTGCTCGGATCTAGGAAATACTGAATCAGTTCGATTATTATGCCATCTATTACATACCCTAAGAACACAATCAGAAGGCCGATTCCTTGGCAAAGTTAGCCAGCACTGGTGAGGCACAACAAATGGGACTCGTTCCCGTTGAGACACTATCTTCCTCGAGTATTGATCAAATGGAGACCGACTGGGTACATGAAGTCATACCTGACAAGGAATCATGGATGACTCCGTTCAGGAACTATTTCGAGCATGGGACCCTGCCAGAGCTTAGGAGTGAGAAAAGACAAGTTCTCCAGAAGGTTTCACGATTTACTATTCAGAGTGGAGTCATGTATAGAAGAGGATACCCTATTCCTTTACTCCGGTGTATCGCCTATGACAAAATCCAGTGAGTATTACATGATCTGCACGAAGAAGAATGTGGCGATCACAATGGGGGGCAAGCTTTTGCTAAGAAAGTGCTCTGATACGGTTATTATTGACCGACTGTAAATTGATTATGCCAGGAAATGTGAGAGATGTCAGAAGCATGCTCGGATTCTAAGAGCCCCGCCTACCAAAATAACTCAAATGGTTAGTCCATGGCTGTTCGCAATATGGGGCATCGATATTATCGGGTCTCTACCTCTGGCTAAAGGTGGCATGAAGTACGACATCGTTGTAGTTGATTACTTTACCAAATGGGCGGAAGTCGAGCCCATTGCTACTATCATGACGAAGAAAGTGATCAACTTTATGGTATGCAAAATTATCTGTCGATTTGGTCTCCCACATACCATCATCACTGACAACGGAGCCCAATTTGATAGTGTTGAGTTCAAGAATTTCTATCAGCGATTCCATATCCAAAAGAATTTCTCTGCAGTTGCACACCCTCAAGCAAATGGGCAAGTCGAAGCTGTTAACAAAGTTATAAAGTCCATTCTGAAGAAACGATTGGAAAAAGTCGGGGGCAAATGGGTCGATGAACTTCCTATGGCCCTATGGGCATATCGAACAACCCACAAGTCCGCGACCGGCCACACTCCATTTTCACTTTCCTACGACTCAGAAGCCGTTATTCCAGTCGAATTGGAAGTACCTTCTCCTCGTGTAACTTACTATGATCCGAAAACAAATGCTATATTGCTTGCCGAATCTCTGGACTTATTAGATGAGAAGCGTGAAGAGACTGATTTGAGGGCAGCCGTGCACCGAAGTCGAGTCTCCCGATTGTACAATGCTAAGGTCCGACCCCGATTGTACCGAAGCTTTGAACTTGGCGATCTCGTGCTCAAGAGGATTTACCCGGTCCCTTCGCATATGAAACCAACGTGGGAAGGACCATATGTTACTGAACGAAGACTCAGAGACGTCACATTTAAATTATCGACCGTTGATGGTCTCACTTTGCTGAGAGCCTGGAACAGCGAGAGTCTTCGTCGCTACTACACATAATAGGCTTTGTTTATTCATTCAGTCTGCTTTTCATGTGCAATTTGTTTATGCATTTTGAAATTTGAATTTGTAATAAGGAAACTGACTTTGCCATACTTTCTGATTTCAACAATAAAATGCAATCTCTTCGAGCTAGAGTAGTGATTCTTAAAATGCATCATACGACCATCACAATGCACGGAGAGCTAAGTTCCATCCTACCGTGGGACTTATTCAAATAGGGAGTGATATGATACGACCAGTCACTCGCTAAGTGAAACCCGAGCTCGGGGGCAAGCTATCACAGTGAAGCCAAAAAGGATTGATACACGACAATCCTCTAACTATCTCCGGCTCCCAGAGTGCGAGTTGGAGTATAAACTTGCAAATGTGGGCTCGAAGAGGGTGGATCCATCCACCTAACAACTTCGCCCGTGTTTAATCCAAGCCCGTGGATGGATCCGTCCGTCTAACGATCTCACTTGTTAACTCAGGGTGGATGTGACCCGACCGTTCACGATCATGATAAATCTATCGTTCCCAAAGTGCGAACAAAATCCTAAAACTCAAAACAGATGTGATCGCTCATTTGTTGACTAACTCTAAGTCCCCAGAGCACGGACTGGAGTATAAACTTCAACTGGGTGTGACTGACCACCCACAACTAACTCTAAGTCCCTAGAGCGCAAACTAAAATATAAACTTCAATTAGGTGTGACTAGCCGCCCACAAATCAGCCAAAGTCCCCAGAGCGTGGACACGGACCTGATCATTAAAATTGGTGTGACTGACCGCCCGAAAAACAACTGAAGTCCCCAAAGTGTGGACGTAACTTTAAACATTAAGCAAGCATGATCAACCGACCGCATGCGAGTTCAATCCCTAGAGTGTGGACGTGATTGTCAATAAGTGAGCAAGTGTAACCCAACCACTCGAATTCATCTCTCTACTACTCTGTTCCGACTGAGTGAAGCTAAAAATGTCGAAGGTGAAAAGCAACCACAGTCCGACCACTTCGACTCATCCCCAAGACTAGGGGCATGACTCCAGCACCAACTACTAATCGAGATAGTATGACGTTGAAGAGCGACTTGACGTTTGGTTACGACCCAAAGCCATGACTCCGGGACTTAACAACCGAACACAAGTCTGATCCAGAGGTTGATGCCTCGCAAATATGTCGAAAGAAAACTCGAGTGATGCAACACTTAAACAAATAAACTCGGAGTTGTGCAAATAACAAAAGGAAATTCTATTTCATTTATTCTTTAAAAGCAAAATAGATACAAGGAGTCTATGCCAAAAAAATCCTACTAGCATGGTCGAACCCGCATCTATACACGGCCTACAAGAACGAAAAGAAAGTTCCTAACTATCTACCAAAAAAGGGATGCCAAGATTCATTCCTACTCCTGGGGCTTCTTCTTCTTATGCTTCTTCTCCTTTGGAGTCGACCCACTGGAGCTGCCACTATGATGCCGCTTCGAGCTTTTGCCTTTACTAGGCTTGTCCCCGGCCAGGGGGAAGTATCATGGTCTCCTCCTCTGAAATCACCGGAATCAGGATACTTTCAAAGTGCGTGGTCGGAGGGACGGAGGCACTTTCCATGTAAGAAGATACGGGGGGAACCCCAGTAACGATAATCGTGTCACCCGGAGAGATCATGAGCAAAAGGGTCGGGCCAGGTCCTGCCATTGCACTCTTATGGTTCTACCCATTGTCGCACCCGCCATCTCAGTGCTAATTTCCGCCATTATTGCATCGTCATGAGCGACTTGAGTATCAGGCGGAACGCTGGCGATCGGGGCCGAAGAGCTGGCCGCGAACGTACTTCCGCTCATAACAAATGGCAAGTCAGAAAGTGGATCTATGTGGGTGCCTAGGAGCTCATCCATCATTTGCTCGTTAAAAGTGAAAGCGCTCGCATCAACTTCCCCGGCCGTAGCAGTAGTGGTGGTCGTCGTAACCTCCGTTATGATAGCCTCCTGCTCTTGATTTTGTTTCCGGGTTGCAGGGGGCATGGTCGGTGCTACTTCTATAACTGAATGGAGATAAGAGAAAATATTAGAAATTTCCTTTGATAGTACTCCAGACTTTGAATGAGTTCGAGAAGTGTTCGGAATACCTTCCTCAGGTTGGCTCGCGGCGGGGGCCGGGGTTCCTCCTGACACGTGCTCGCGGGCTAGAGATAGATGTGGCTGATCCGAATCATAGGCCGACATAGGTAAAGGATCAACTGTAGGAGTGGATTCAGGTTGGGTTGACACAGGGATCTCGGAGCTTGTATCATGATGCTCAACACCAGAGCCCTCTCCAACCTCCGAGTGCTGAGTAGCGAGCTTCTCTTTCTCAAATGCGACAGTTGCATCATGGAGAATTCTCCTCTCTTCCTCATTCAACACTTGTTTTTCCAAATCAAATTCATCGAGGGATTCAGTATGATGCTCTGCCTTCTCATCGGCCAAGAAACGGCGCCAGGCACTATGTAAGTGAGTTGGATAATCGCTGAGCCAGCTCAAGTCACGGTATCTCAAAACGTTGACATTGTAGGTAATTAAAAGATCTTCAATGTCACTCTCAAGTCTGGCCTCTACTGCCCTGGCCTCAACCCTAGCCTCGGCCTCTCGAGTTTTCAACTTTGCCACATCCTGCTCATTCTGAGACTCCACAGTTTGGTCGCAGGCCTCCTGAGCGATCTTGTTAGCTTCATCTTTTTCCTTAACGACTTCGTCGTATTTAGCTTTAAGCTCTGCCAGCTCTCAGAGTGCTTTATCTCTTTCGGCAGTGACTATGGCGTTCCTATGGCCCATATCATCTACTAACTTTAAATGCCCTTGCCTCATCCGCTCCAACTCCTTATTGGCCTCATCAACCTTTTTCAGGGCCTCCGTTTTGGAATTCCTTAGAGTATCGTTCTCTCTAGTGAGCATTGTGATGATCCGATCCTTCTGGGTGATGGTTTCTTAAAGCTCTTCAATTTTCTTCGCCCGCTCAAATGCCACAGCTGAAACTTTCTCGACGGTTTTCTTCCACTCTCGGTATTGGCCAAAAGCATGATAGACATGATCATGAACGTTTTTTATGCTCCATCTGGAAGAACCATCAAATTTGGAGGAAAATGGAAGCCGTCGAAGCATATGTTCAGAAACTTTCTTTTTAGTTGGGTTATCCGAGCGGCTCCTTCACCTGCAACTCTGTAACCGCCGAAGTAGCTGCAATAGAGGTGTCCGCCTCGGTCATACGGCGATGTTTGCCGGGTCTTGGGATTACCAGAGGCGCCAGTTGGCGCGAAGTCACAACAGTCTGTGTCCTCGAACTGGGAGGCGACAACGAAACCCTGGGTAGAGGAGAGCGTGATCGGGAGTGGTGTCTATCTCGCCTCTCCTTTTCTCTTTCTCATTCCCTCTCCCTTTCCCCGGCTCTCTCTCTATCGTAATAATCCCTTTCTTAACTAGAGTGGCGGCGTTCATAGTCAGAATCACGCCTACGAGATTCCCTGTAAGAACTGGAAGATTCACGTGTAGTGCGGAGACTACTGAGCATAGACGGTTTCTTCGACATCGGATCTGCAAAATTAAAAGAAAGGAAAAGTTAGTTATCTTCGGAGACTGGACAACTCGTGAATAATGAGTATGTGATGTCGTGAAGTGTATGCATGTATGTGTTAACCCCCCGACCAACTGGTTATATCAGTCGTACTCGAAGGAGTAGGCTCGCCTAAATCTAAAGCGGTTTGAAGCCCCTCTAATCCGGTATCTTGTTGAAGTGACACATAGTCCGGGATTGGAATATTTGAAAGTCCTTCAAAGGGGCTATCCATGTGTGAGGAAGGAGCGTCCGAAATTATAACACCGGCAGCTAATAGAGACACAACCACAGATTTCCATCTCGTAGATTTGCGGAGTTTACGAGCAACCGCCTTGCCTTTCCTTATCCTTTCTGAATGTCGAGGGCTATCTAAAGGCTCGGCTATGGGTTCGTCTTCGGTGGGCATATCCTCTTCTCCACCCTGCTCAGCGATTACAATTTCGACCGCTCTTCATCTAGCTTGTCTTGCTAGAGCTGCCCTGTGAGATCCTTCAAGCCCTATGCTCTGATCTCCATCAATCAGCCCAAGGGCCCTCAGATTTTCATCTGTAAGCACCACATTGATCTCTCTAAACTCGCCCGGCACCTCTTGAAGGATCCTGATGATTTCCCTAAATTGAGCACCTTCAGGTCGAGGAACAGAAGCTGTAAAGAGGAAATAACATTAAGCTCAGTATCAATGGGGATTAACCAATTAGTCGCCGGAGGAATTGAAACACTTACATCTATCCAGCCACCGTCTAGCAAATCCTAGTGGGCACCGAACGTAGAACCACTCGGTTTTGAAGTAGTTGAGTTTGGTCTAAATCCCAATCAAAATTTGACAGTTCCTAACTCCCTCTAAGAATGTGAAAGAGGGATTATCTCCCTGGATCTTTACATTGAAGAAGAATCTGACTTCCTCTGGAGTCGGGGGCCAGAAAAGGTGCTCCATAAAGATGATGAATAGGTTGTTCAGCAAAGCGTACCCGTTCGGATGCAATTGTGATGGGGCAATCCCTAAGTAAGATAACACTTCCGGATGTATTGATTGAATGGAGGAAGTGTCACAGTTGTGCATGAGAACCCGTTAAAAGCGGTGTACCCTTCTGGAGGAGTATGTGGCCTATCGTTTGGCCCAGGTAGAAGGACGTCATTCAACGATAGCCCGTGCCTTAAGTAAATCCTTCCTAAAATTTCTTCAGAAATATTAGATGGAACCGAGTCTTGAGGATTCCTATTGAAAACTGCTCCTGTCGAAGCAGGACTTATAACTTTGGCAGCAATAGCCGGCATCTCTATTATTGGAAGGAGTGGGCTTTGAGCCTCTTGTTGTTGCGAGCTTCCGAGCTTCATAGCTAATCAACATAGTAAAAACCATCATTAGGTGACAATAATCCCATGTTTTCCCCAGAGTGAAATGCATGAGTGTGTTTGCAATGCAATGCTGTATAATACTTAAGAAAATTTTACGGAGATTAGCAAAGTGTTTGAATAACGAGACTCCAGAATTCAACCGGAGTGACCATCATCACTGACCGTCACAACCGTGCCATCCAGACTTTGGAGATCGATTCAAATTGAGGTTTGTTAAGTGTTGTCATATTACAGTTCCATCGACGAGCTTCGAAGGGTGGTCAAATGTGCAGTACGTTTAAGTCAAATTATGCAGGGTAGAAGCTCGTCGAAGTCATATGTTCAAATGTACAAGGGGGCCTCGAGTTCGTCAAAATTCAACTTGGATCAATCACCAAAACTCCAATTCGTATCGGTCAAAAAAGGCAGTTCGTATCCATTAAATGTGCGAGCTCGTGTCGATCAAAAAAAGTGCATTCGTATCGATCCTCTAACAAGCAATTCGTATCGATCAGGTATGCTCAATTTCGTATCGATTATATGCACCACCTTCGTATCGATCAACAGGTCCGAGCCTTCGTGTCGATCATTTCAAATCGATATGAAACCTTACCATCGATCGACACGAAGATACTCCACCTGATCGATATGAAACCAAACATCCCAGATCGATTCAAACGCTCCTAATCTAGATCGATACGACTCATCCTCCCTCCTTCACTGATACGAAACGGAGGCCAGACAACCCTTCCACTAGCTCCTTCATGTCCCTCAATTCCTTTTCTTCTCCAACTCCATCCGAGCCTCGTCCCTTCCACCCTCGACCTCGCTTCGACCATCCACGGCCACCACACCACCAGAGTCGATCGTGGAATCGGTAGAAATGACTACGAGATTCTAAGTATCATTATTTTAACACAAGATTCATTATCTAATTACCTAATTTGAACAAATAATTCAAGGATTAACGGGTTGATTAGTTCAAGGACGAAGACAACCTGTTCTCTCTCAAACGGCTGAGCGATACGAAGGCAAGAATGAAGACAGAAAGCAATAAAGTGAAAATGTTGCTAAGTACCAAGCCTATATATAGTAAGAGAAACAACCATTCATCTCCTGATTACCCCTACCGGTTTTTAAAGAAAAAAATCATTAGGGGGATCGATACGAGTTGGTTACTTCATGTCCATGGCTCAACCGAGACAAATTTGACGCTGACAATATGAAGGCTCTCCGGTGTCCATCCTACACCGAGTCGAAGCAATCATTCGTAACCATCAAACGATCGAGACGAAGCAAATTCACATCGAACCTTTCGTATCCCTCGGTTCATCGATACGAAATGCTCTATTCGTGTTCATCTAACACCACAGTCGTTCGTATCCATCGATTCCCATTAATACGAACTACATTAAAACAACAACCAAATTCATGTCGATCGACATCGATACGAAAATAATTTTTCAAATTTTCATGTCGATCCAGGAGCGGGTCGATACGAAGGGAAACTCCAAAACAACCGTCAAGCATTGTTACAACTTGAATTTCACATTGATTCAGGAGAGGATTGATACAGAATTCGATACAAGAAAACTGAAAATGACTCGTGAACGTCTGAACGTTAACGGGAGTCAGGTTAACATGAATTTATGTATGTGATGAATTAACATTCAATTTTTAAAATTTACAGGAATTGAATGCTCACCTAGAGACAACCACAACGATGAATAACAGATCTCTGGCACTCAATACTATGTTACAACGGTGCGCAGTACAATTATTGGCAGTCATCAATTCAGTATTTATATTATCGAGAAACAATCAAAGGTTACATCTTTTGATGAAATGACAACAACTATTCCACAAATCTGATAGAACTTTTCAGATAGAAGGTTACAACTTTTCAAAGCACATCATGTTCACATAAGACGTACTTTGGGGGCCAAATGTTATCTTGCCTTTTGGCAAGGCCATGACACTAAGAACTTGACTAGAAACTAAGGACAGTCTATCCCGAAAATCAATTACCTGCAAGGTTCACCATAGGTACTGATAAATTTTGCCTGAGTCCAGGTCGAGCTACATTCGATATGGTACAACAACCAAAGCCATGAAAGCCCACATTCCAAATTGCAAGTCAATCGGAGTTCGTATGCTTAAGATATGGATCTATCAAGTTTCACTTAGAAAACATCTACAATTCGTGTCCAATACTGGTTCGTATCCATGGGAAGGAGCAGGTTCATTCGTGTCCATCCACCTCATAGCCATGGCCAAGCAACGCTCTCATTCGTATCCATGGAAAGAGGAAAAACCCATTCATATCCAAGGCTAAGCAGTGCTCACATTCGTATCCATAAAAGAATTGCCTCGTTCGTATCCGCCTCACTCTTATACTTCGTATCCATCAGACGTCCCTCACTTTGTATCCATCGCGCCACCCATGTTTCGTATCCATACCTAAAAATATGTCATATCACTCCCATCTATTGCCCAAGGCGTATCGATCATTTCTGGAACAATTCGTATCGATCAGTGAGGTATCAATACGAATCCACCCACTAACTGCATAAAGCAACATTCAAGACATTGATACGAAGGTAGAGGTCTGGAACGATACGAATGGGATTGTATCGTATCAATACGAAAGATGTGGACGAGCATCGATGCGAAAAACACTCCCTCCATAATCGATACAAAGTAGAACCCTACAGATGAATATGAACGAGCATGAACGTATCGATACGAATGGAGCCTACGAAAAGGAATACTCGATCACTCGGCATGAAAAGTGGATCAATCCTGGAAGATAGCACCACGTCATTGACCACTACGTGCCAAAGAGCGATACGAACCAGATCGACATGAATGGAAGCGATACGAATTGGACAATACATTGAAAATCCAAACTTGCATCGATCATAACTAAAAATCTACAAGTCCAAATGCCACCAAATTTTCATAGGAGCTTGCCTACAACCTCAAGAATGTACCTGATCAATTTTAGCCCAAAAGGACCAATTACTGATCGATACGAACTCAATTCATATCGCTCGAAGATCGAGTCGAAATCACCTGAACTCGATCCCGTAGGCCGACCCATGTGACAGAAGAAGTTCTCTGAGATCTGGGCGAGATATTTGCTGCCTATAAATAGTGACTTTGGACCTACAGAAAATGGGCTTTTGGCCTCCCTACGTCGATACTCTACCGAAATTGCTGCGGTACTTTGATTGTACAGTTATAATCCACTTGTAACCAGCGAGTTATAATCAATAAACATCAATCATTTCATAGTGGATATAGGCCATACACCGAACCACTCTAAATTTGTGTGTTTTTGTACATTTTCTTATCTGTTGATTGGTGTGCTTGTTAGATCTGCCTCATTTTACATTTATTTCTTAATTTTATCTCTTCAAACACATCCGAAGAGTGTTGTGCCCAATTTTGGTACAAACACCATCAACCCACACCCCTCCTTTCCCATCATTCCATAGGTTGATCGCCCTCCCCATGTGCCTCCATCACTTCACTTCTTTGTCATGCCATGTGCACTGGCTTTAAATGCCTTAATGGTGAAGATAAATGAAAATATTATGATATTTGTTTCATAATATCATGATATTTTTATCATATGTATACATGTATATATCTATGTGTATTTATATGTATACGTGATCAAGTGACATGTATGTGCATGTATATGTATGTGCATAAGAGAACAAATAACGTTGCAACGACTTTGAACAACTTCCATTTGTTAAACTTGTGAAAATCGAGAAGTCGATTCCTGGTCACATTTTCACTTATAAATTAGTTTACATATAAATGTAAACAAAATCTGAAAAATAATTTCCCACCATTATTAATTAATTATAATGATCTCATTTTAATTATAAACCATATAAATTAATATTAAACAATTGTTTATAAAAAGTGCTACTATATCGATAAAACGATATCAATTTTACTTATAATTTCAAGTCAAATATATATCTAATAAAACTATTATAAATGATTTACTATCACTTCATAAATAATTAAAATTAATTATTATAATTTAAAAACAATTATTTGAATTATTATAATAATTATTAAATCATTAAATCTCAATTTAAATTCATAAATAATTATTGAATATTATGCCATTATTGATGATGTTATAAATACATTTTATTTCCCAAAAATAAAATAAATTTTTTAATTACATATTCAAGTTTAAATAGATAAATAAGTGTACGTATCCAGCTCCATGCACGACATCTGATAATTATAGAGCTGTTTATTGATAAAGCGGTTTTGACCATTTTATCAATATTTTTCCAAAGTATACATTTTTATAAATACTTATTCAAAAATAAGATTACCGTCATTCTTGTTCAAAACATCATAATCTATGTTTTAAAAAGCTTATATTTGAATAATTTTAAAAATAAATATAATTTATCAAATTGATAAATTTATGGGTCATTACATATAAAATGATTAATTTCTCAAAATCAGAAAGAGACTTAGAGACCATAATGGTTCTCATTTGATTAAGTTTAACTTACCAAGATATAACATGGGTATTTACATAACAAGCAGATATGTAAAAGGAACCAACAAGTAACAATCAACCATCATATAGGTAAATGTCCAAGTTATCAAAATATCAAAACTAGAATTTTATTCTGCTTAATAGATGTCAACATAATCTACTTGGTGAATTGTTGCAGAACCGTGATTTATTCTACCAAAAAGATGTCCAATATAACTTAATTAGTAGAACGGTGTTTTATTCTGCTAAACAGATGTCATTGGATTTCCTATTCAATTGGGGTTACTTAAGAATAGTTGACAAAGAAATCCTATGGATTTGAAACATTCTTTTAAAAGATAGTTTGCTTTGAAACAAAAATGACTTTTGGAAATAAGTGATTTAAAATAAAAAAAGCTTTATTTAGTAAGTGCATAGCAATTAATCTCTTTATTTAATAATGATTGAACATTTAATTAATCATTAAACCATAATTAACTTTAAATAAATTAATAGTTAAATAAAACTTAAACCTCAATTTATAATCACATTATACTTTAATCTTTAATTAATATTTAAATAATAAATTAAACCTTAATTTAGTAATAATTAAATCTTAATTAAATCTTAACTTTAAATAGTAATTAAATAAATATTCAAACCCTTTCTTAAATAATAAAAAGGAGAGCTATATAAGCACATATATATACATTCAATCAATTCTCATTTTCACCCAAACCACCAACACATTTGCAAACAAGTTAAGCTATGATTATCATCAATATTAAAGTTCAACACTTTAAGTAAAAAAGGAGAGCTTTTCTCACCTAAAAGCTATCCAAACTAACTAGATCACACTATGGTTTGAATGTGCCCTAGATCCATGCTTTTAACTTGGAAAAATAGCTTTTTGGAGGCTTAATGGGCCAAGGTAATTCGGCCATGGGTACTACATTGTTCGGCCATGCTTGTATGGAGGGGGCATGGCTATGTTTTTGGTAAGGAGGAGTGTAGAAATAAAATAAAAGGTTTTAAACAATGTTTTTAAGGATTGAAAGTGGAAATAAATATGATTTTTAACTTATGAAAATCAAATGGAAGCCATGATGATGTGAAAACTAAGTTTTTGAAATGGAGAAATGAATGGGAAATGGAAAAGAGAAAATATGAAAAATGTTTTATATAAAATGTAATTAGTAATTTACCAAGATAACCTTTAGTACATGCCCTCCTCTCATTAGTTGCGACCTCACCATGGTTGTTCCCTTCTCTTCCTTAGTGCTCATGTGAGCATGCTTCCCCCTCTTCACTGCATTGACCCAATATGCATTTAATACACATTGCACTTATGTTTCCTAAGGCATCTTTTCATTTTAAAATCTTTTTTTTTTTATTATATTTTCATATAAAGTCGCATCAAACATTGTATCAACTTAAGTGTGTGTGTGTGTGTATCAAATCATATCCTAACTATTTGCAAATGTAAGTATATAATTATACAGTAGTGTATATAATGTTTTCGACGACTTTTAGTCGACGAAAATTCGAAAAATGAATTCCGGTAATATTTTCGATTTTTCTTCGAACTAAATATATTTGTAAACAAATTTGGAAACCTATTTCACCATCATTATTTACTATTTAAAAGAGTTTTATTTTAATTATAAAATCCATTATTTGAATATTTAAAATTAGTTAAACATTCGCAAATCAAAGCGGTGAAATTCTGGGTCTTTACATCAGATATATATCCCTTTATAGTGATACCAACACAAATCTTAAAATCCACATCTTCAGCGTAGAGAAACCAATAACAAGCTCAAATAAGCCAACATTAGCAATTAATGGAACATTGCAAAAAATACCTTTAAGCAAATGATAGCATCTGGAATCAAAGTCGATCCAACATCAGCAAGTCCACGAGTATAATGACTTTGACAAATATTGAGATATTCAAAGCCACCACATGTAGAAGCACATACAACAATGGTAGTGACCCTGACACTTGTCATTTCATTTCTTCTTAAATTCTAGGTCACACAACTAACATACTACCATTGTTAAAATGCTTCCTCCTCCTCCTCATGATAATCTTCAACATTCTCGGCTTCAAGGTCAAATATCTAGTATTAGATATATTGTTTTCTTCTTTAAAAGGAGATTGGAAGAGATAATGGTACTCAAAAGCTTGAGCCAATGTTTAAAGACACATGTAGAATTGCTTCTTTCTTAATATCAAGGATGGCATTTAAGAACTTCTTATTGACATTCACCGAAATAGTGTCCCAAGAGCATGGTTCATGAAGGAAAATGTTCTTTTCACCCCATGTGTAGTGTAAATCCAAAATTTTCCTTAATTGAGTAGTGGAGTGGGTGCACATTGTAATCTTAAATGCGTTGAGTATTGTAAGAAAAAGGGAACTAATTTGGGGAAAAAAATAAGGAGGATTACTTTTACTTAAGCTAAGTGAGAAGGAAGATGAGAACGAATTCGAAGGGAATTTTTTAAATTTAATATAGAAAATGGTATGCTCTGGCTAGGTGAATTAATAAGGCGCACCTGTTGAATAATAAAGAAAAATAACTGAAAATTGAAGATCGATATAACTGAAAATTGTCACATTCATTGTATTTGATGCTCTTTAGTTTATCTTTAACTTTCTTTATTTCATTTTATTAAATATTTATAAACTCAAAAATAAATGAAAATAATATTGGAAATTTACGAATTGTTGAAAACTTCTTTACTAACAAATCAATATATATGGGATATTAGTAAATAAATTTGCTATGAGGTTAGAGAATCTACTTAATTAATGTATTATGAGGTCAACGAACTGACATTTTTAGTGCATTTATTATTTATTTTTGTGTCCAATGCAAATAGTTCCATAATTTGGTAGTATTCATCTAAAATTGAGTAGATCAAAGAACATATTATTTTGATCGATTTGATTTAGCTATTAAGTTCATCGATATGTGAAATAGTATTATTTTATTTTTTGTAATTGACCTAAAGAACTCTTATCATATTAACAAATTAATAATTATGTTATAGATAACTGTTCGCTAACATTAAATATTTTAACATTTAACTTTGTGTTTTCTCTTAGAGTACTTGAGCAATGAATTAATACATTTTAATTCAGATAGATATAAATATCATATGTATTGACAAAAATTAATTCGATATATTTAGTTTGATTTTCAGTCATTTCAGTTTTTATTACATTTGACATTTTCACCTTAAAATAAATTGAAATGATACATCATTCACCCTTAGTTTAGATATTACTACATGCATAAAAAAAATTCTATTACTGCACGTTTTAGTAATATCCAAACCAGGAGTAAAAAAATTATGTTGGATGCACAAGTAAAAGAATAAGAAATGCACCAACCTTGTAAGTTAATTTATCTCATAATATATTAATCCAGTAGATTTATAACCTCGGAGTAAATTTATTTACTAATATTCGTTATAAATTGATTTGATAGTAAAGAGATTTCTAATGATTTGTTACCAACCAATGTTATTTTAAGTTATTTTTAGTCTAAAAAACTTTAATAAAATGTAGTATAAAAGTTAAAGGAAAATTAAAGAACATCAAATATAATTAATATGAGAATTTTTAGTTATTTTCAGTTCATAATTCAGTAGGTGCACTATATTAATTTACCTAATAAGAGCATTACAACTTTCTATCTTAAATTTAGAAAATTTTCACTTTATATTCATTCGGTTCCTTTTGGTTAATTTAAAGGGGCAGTGGATGTTTCGTTTTAAATTTAAAAAAGATTCTCAATTAGTTTCACATGCTAGAATATAGGGTAGGTTAATACTAATAAATTTGTGCATTAACTCTCATTTAATACATTAAAAGGTATTTGAAAGGTTATGTTAGGTGTGTTAATGTTACTAAATTTGTGCATTAAATGGAATTTAAAAGGTTAAAGTTAGTAGTATATTATTTTCATTTTTTTATAAATTCTTGAAACATATTTAAATCTATTTTCAATATTAATATATATAAATATATATATCTAATATCTATAACACATATACATAGACTTAAATCTAAGTGTGGATGTGTATGTATATACGTGAGCATATAATGTGTAGGTAAGTATACATGAATGTGTTTAATTACTTATGCAATAAGACATTATAAATATATGAACATAAAATATACATAACTATATATAAACATACTCATTGGAATTTATAACTATAATTTATGTTTATAATTTATATATAGCTAGGGCTAGCAATTAGAACGAGAACTGCAAAACCGACCCGACCCAACCCGAAACGATCCGAACCCGACAGGTCTCGGGTTGAGTCTTAGTGATGAAAAACATAATTAAGACCTAATCAAACCCGACCCATATGGACCCGACCCGAATGCATATCGACCAAAAAAGTTAAAGTACATGCATTTTTAATATCATTACCCAACTGGACACGAACCGACCTTACCCAACCTGAACCAAAACTTGGGTCGGGTTGGGTCTAGGTTTTGAAACGTATAGTTTAGACCTGACAAAACCGACCCATCTAGAACGGAGACCCTCCAGATCGGGTCCGAGTCAGGGTCTGTCGGGTCGGATCTAATTACCACCCCTATAAACAGCTAGAACTTGCAAGGTATGAAAAAAATACGTGTGGTTTTGCATATACATGTAAATTTACATATTAATTATAGGACAAATTTTCAAAAGAGGTTGGTTTTTCAAACTATTGGCATAAATAAGCTAGTTTACAAACTGTTGGAAGTTTAGGCTAGTTTTGGCCAGCTCAGCGATGAGCTGGCCAGTATTTGAAAAAAATATTACGGGGCGCATCTGTGAAATGCGCCCATAGAAAATTACATTGGTGCATCTGCCAAATGTGCCAGTGTAATTTTTTGTCCAAACCTGGACAGCAAGCAGTAATATCCTTCACCAATTCCTTCACCGTCAAACAATCCAATTTATACCATACAATATTCCAATCTTAAATAATAGCAAACATTTATCCACATAAAAGCCGATAAATAAAATTACCACTAATTAATTTCAACCATAACATAGTTAGAATTCGATTACATTCGCATTAAAGTAGAAGTTCTAGTTCGATTACAAAAGCAAACTAATATTAAACTAAAAATAGTAATATTCATAGTGGAGTTGGATCGTCTTATGTAGGTGGTGGTTGAGAAGATCCAGCGGCTTGCGATTAGTGTGTATCCTGCCTTCTTTTAGTTCTTCGCTCTCTAGTCTGCATAGCTTGTTTGGAAGGGCTTGGTCGTGCTAATCGATTTCTAAAAAGGAGTGTATCAATAAGTTTCTTGAAATCAAGACACTGTGGTTGGACTTCTCGTTCGGGTACTCTACCATATCTGATATCGTCCAACCCTCTTCCTACCGTCTTTAATACATCGACCTACAAATTGTAATTATTTATTCAAAATTATAGACATAATTCAATTGAACAAACAATTCAAGCCAACGAACTAAAAATATCATGATAATATGAAGATTTACCACATCTCGCTAAAGCGGTGCACGAGCGGTGTATGCCCGTTCATGAGAAGTCCGATCTACAACAATGAATCTTCGAGTAATCAACCAATACTAAGTCATGTATCTCAAAATAGGAATGGTAGGAAACTGTTGGTGTACGATACGGTTATGTCTATCATTCCACTGAATGATAACAAACTCCAAATTTGGCTTTGGTTCGCATTTCCATGTTTCGACAAAAAATTACACTAGCGCATTTGGCATATGCGCCGGTGTAATTTAGTATGGGTGCATTTCACAAATGCACCCCATAATATATTTTTTCAAATACTGGCTAGCTCATCGCTGAGCTGGCCAAAACTAGCCTAAACTTGCAAATAGTTTGTAAACTAGCCTATTTATGCCAATAGTTTGAAAAACCAGCCTCTTTTGAAAATTTGTCCTTAATTATATAATAACATATATATTTACACACACGCACACAAACACACACACATGTACATACATATATGTGTATGTGTCTATACACACACAAAAAAACACACACATACACACACATGTATGCATATATGTATATGTATATGTATATATAATGTATAATGTAATATATAGCTTAATACATTTTTGTGATTTTTAACCTTATGTATATGTTTATTAGTAGGGGTGTCTATATATGTGTGTGTTTATATACAAACATACATACATATATATATGTGTGTGTGTATTAATCTAAATCCACACTTAATATATTACACACAAACGTAAACTATAAATCATATTAAATGTTAGTATGTTACTATGTTTAAATTACAAATTTGATTTTATATCATAATAGTTTGACTAATTGAAAACTTATTACTTTTTAATACTATACACGCATATGTTAAATTTATAATTAGATCACAGATCCTATTTTAACTCCTATGATTTTGCAAACTAGTTTTTAAAAATTTTGCCTTAAAAATCAGTTTTGTCATATTGTATCATAAAACCAATAGAAAATGGTTTTATATTAAAGCCAGAATTAATGTGCACATACACAGATATATATATATATATATATATCAGCGTGTGTGTTGTAAGTGACTATGCTATAGGATCGTAATATGGAATAGTAACTAAGTTATCTACTAGTGCCGAATAAAATATAAAAGGTAAATAGTAAAGTAATAACACCAAGGATTTTTATGTTGGTTCGAACTCCCGTTCTATATCCAATCCCAGACTCCTTCTGGATTTAAACTAGCAACCCTTACTTAAACCCGGAGGAATAGGTTTACACCGCCTAAGCAACCGAATAGGACTTTAACCACCTGAGCAACCGAACGGGATTTTCCCGCCTGAGCAACCGAACAGGACTTTGATACAAATGAAATGTTTTCTTGACTTTGCGTGCTCTTGTTATAACACAGATTTATCAAATGAAGTACACCCTTCCTATAATCTTTTCCTCAAGTATGATTTTAATATTTATGTGTACGTGAAGATAAGGAAGATTAGATTGCTTTAGAATTAGAGAAATAAATACGCGATTGCTTAAATATTCAAGCAACAAAGCAAGAAACTCAGAATTGAAGAAAGTTTGAATATAGAATTAGAATTGTTTATTTAATCTTGAATTAAGTATGTATATATAGAGATTATAGAGTTGCAACTCCTGGTTAAAAGTTCTGTTGAAAAGAAGTCACTGCAACTCTTCCTGGAAGAGATTCCTCTTCGCTGAAGAGAGATGTCTCTTCAGGAAATTCAAAAAATTGACAGTTAGAACATATTCAGTCGACTGAATATTATTAGTTAGTCGACTAAAACGAAATAGAAACTTTTTGGTTCATAATAGGCATAATTCATTCGATTGAATATTCAGTTTAGTCGACTAAATTTGATGTTTAGTCGACTAATATTGAATATTTAGTCGACTGACCTATAGTTAAAATTATATGTGCATATGCATAGGTTCAGTCGACTGAGGGATGTGTTTCAGTCGACTGACCTGAGCATCTTCAGTTTCTATAGGCCATGGGTTAAAAAATGAGTGTCGTCGTTTTAATGTGTGTGTTTGTGAACTACTTAAGGATAGATTTTAACATAGCTAAAACTGGACTTTGACTCTAAACAACATATATATATATATATGAACCATACTTTGTATTGTTGCGTCTGATCTTCGTAGTTCTTTGTCGCAGATTCATGAATCTTCGTGTCGGTTGAATTTCTTGTCATTAATCAAAACATAAGATCCAACATTCTCCACCTTTTTGATGATGACAACTATATTTGTGATATGAATGAATCTCGACAATATTTCTCCGTAGTTCTTTATCTCCCCCTGAATATACGCTAGCCTTATCTTTCAGTTTCTCCCCCTGAATCTTTGCTTTTATTCCTGCTGCAAATAGTGTTAGAGCAATATCTTTCTCCCCCTTTGTCATCGACAAAAAGGAGAATTTATATGACAACATAATTCTATTAAATATATGGAACATCCTTTAAAGTTCCAAAATCTATCATTTTCCTTTTGTTTCTCCAAGTACCTGCAATAAATAATAACTTTTTTGGTACCCCTTACTATGTTAGGGTCCAAGGGTTAATCATAGGATGAAAACCTTACCAAAATAGGTGTGGTTGTATCCTCTAAAAGAAAAAAATAATGAAACAATTTTAAAAATAACTACTACTTATAAACTAAGGTATCAGAAGAAAAAAATTTAACATTTAAAGCATGCGATACCCTAGTTTCTTATAATTTCCTAGTTTTTAGGAAACCATACCCATTTGGATGTGGTTGAACCTTTATAGAGATAGTTTTCATTACAAATCACATTCTTATAATAGTTGCTAATATAAAGTTCTTTATCATGATCAATCATATTAGCTGGAATCCATATCTTAATACTATCGGTCATTAGCTTAGTATTTGAAAAATAATTTCTATCATTTCTAAACAAAGTACTGTTATGACTGTAACTGGTTTTAAAACTATCTTGGTTACTAGTACTAGCACTAAAATTAGTATACAAGAATGCATATCGAGTACTATTTTTACTTTTAGCTTGTTTATAGCCCAAACCGCTTTTATCATTGTGAGCTTTCGAATTTGTAACTAAGGAAGATAAGATATCTTTACCTTTGTTAATATTAATGATTTTTTTTATTCTTTCAAAATTTGCTTTAGAATTATAAACTTCTTTTTGCAAAATATTATTATTATCTTTTAAAATCTCGCATTCTTTAAATAATTCTGAATTCTTTTTAATTAAAGATTCATTCTCTTTTTCAAGAGACAAAATTAAAGAGCTAGAATTATTTAAAGAATTTTCCAAAAAGGTATTTTTATTTTGCAAAATATTGAATTCCTCTAAAAAATCATTATTTTAACCTTCTAACTGCTCATTTTCTTTTTGTAGGAAATCTTTTTGTAAAACAAGTTCTTCTACGGTAGTTTCAAAACATTTAGTTTGTTTTACCAAAAAAATATTTTCCTCTTTTAAATTGGAAATTTCTTGCTCACAATCTTTTAACTTAGCTAAAGCAATTCTATTAACTTTATTTAAAGTTTTACAATCTTTTAATAATTCATCATGTGCTAACAAAAGATCTTTATATAAAGAATCTAGGCATACCGATTGTGATCTGAGTTTAGCCAGAAGCATTTGTTTGTTTGCTCCTTTGATTCTTCTTTATTGCTCTTCCTCTTCCTATTGCCTTGACTAGATCTCTTTATGGCCATTTATTCTAGGATGTTGTTACGATCTCTAGAATCCCAGGCTCTGATACCAAATGAAAGTTACTACGCTATAGGATCGTAATATGGAATAGTAACTAAGTTATCTACTAGTGCGGAATAAAATATAAAAGGTAAATAGTAAAGTAAATAACACCAGGGACTTTTATACTGGTTCGAACTCTCATTCTACGTCCATTCACAGACTCCTTCTAGATTTAAACTAGCAACCCTCACTTAACCCGAAGGAATAGGTTTACACCGCCTGAGCAACCGAACCGGACTTTGACCAACTGAGCAACCAAATAGGATTTTCCCGCTTGAGCAACCGAACAAGACTTTGATACAAATGAAATGTTATCTTGACTTTGCGTGCTCTTGTTATAACATAGATTTGTCAAATGAAGTACACCCTTCCTATAATCTTTTTCTCAAGTATGATTTGAATATTTGTGTGTACGTGAAGATAAGGAAGATTAGATTGGTTTAGAATTAGAGAAATAAATACGTGATTTCTCAAATATTCAAGCAACAAAGCAAGAAACTCAGAATTGAAGAAAGTATGAAAATAGAATTAGAATTGTTAATTTAATCTTGAATTGAGTATGTATATATAGAGATTATAGAGTTGCAACTCCTAGTTAAAAGTTCTGTTGAAAAGAAATGTTGCATCTCTTCCTGGAAGAGATTCCTCTTCGCTGAAGAGAGATGTCTCTTTAGGAAATTCGAAAGATTGACAGTTAGAACATATTCACTCGACTGAATATTATTAGTTAGTCGACTGAAACGAAACAGAAACTTTTTGGTTCAAAATAGGCATAATTCAGTCGATTGGATATTCAGTTTAGTCAACTGAATTTGATGTTTGGTCGACTAATATTGAATATTTAGTCGACTGACCTATAGTTAAAATTATATGTGCATATGCACAAGTTCAATCGGCTGAGGGATGTGTTTCAATCGACTGACCTGAGCATCTTTAGTTTCTATAGGCCATTGGTTAAAAAATGAGTGTCGTCGTTTTAATGTGTGTGTTTGTGAACTACTTGAGGATAGATTTTAACATAGCTAAAACTGGACTTTGACTCTAAACAACATATATATGAACCATACTTTATATTGTTGAGTCCGGTCTTCATAGTTCTTTGTCGTAGATTCATGAATCTTCGAGTCCGTTGAATTTCTTGTCATTAATCAAAACATAAGATCCAACATGTGTGTGTTTACATAAGTTATAGATCTAAATTCATTGTTTTACAATCAAATTTACAAATAATGTAATATAAATTCATTGTTTAAAAGGAGTAATAATGCCAAAATCATAAAATAATATTAAAGAGAATATAATATTAGATTAAGGATGAATTACTTATCGTTTAACACCTCAAAATTGATTGTGTTTCCTCCTTGGGGGTCTTCACCTTCCTTGAAGTAAAGTTGCAAGCTTTTATTCTTGGCTAGAAAACCTAACGGAGATCTTAATTTAAAGAAAAGAGAAATGACTATGGAGGCTAGGGTTTCATAAAGACATTATATATATATATATATAGTGGAGATCCCATCTAAATGGGCTTGGATATAATCTATCTCTCCATAAATAAACCAAGCCTTAAATAAATAGAAGAATGCATCAATATGTATTTTATAAAATTGTGGATGACCTATAATAATAATAAAATAATTTTTAATGATGATTTAAAATCATATTTTAAAGATTCAAATAGCCATTCTATTTATTTAAATCTCATTCAACTATTTTGATTAATTAAAAAATATGTAAACATAATATATATATATATATATATATATTGTACTACACAGATTCAACCATTTTGCAACATATATTTTTTGTACTTCCTATTAGTTTTCTCGATTACATCTTACTAATGGTTTTTTCCATTGGTCTATGTTCATATCACCAATAGTCATGAGAAAATTTGGTAACCCGGTAAACAAAATAATGTAATTAGGACATATTTGAAATTACTACTCGGCTTAGTAAGCATCCATAACACCTATCCCGTACATGATTTGGGGTTTGTGTTCTACATTAACCAATTTGATGATCTCCGGTAAACATATCTTTTTAGTTCTAATTGTTTTGTGAGATTCAAATTCCAAAGGGTGTTTTACAGATAGATTAAGGTTATTAGGGTTTAAATAATTTATTTTTCTTGTTCCTTCTAATCGGGAAAAGTTTAAAGAATTATAGTTTTTGTAAGCTTTTTCCCAAAATCTTGAACTATCTAAGGTTGCTTTAACAATATATTTATAGATAATAAAATGTATTGATTTTAGTATTATTGTCTCAAGTTACCAAAGATGCTCTGGTCATATAGGATGATGAAACTAGAATGACAAAGTTCATGGTAACTTTTAGTAATAGATTGTTTTTTCTGTTTTGATATAAAAATATTACTTCTTTTAGTTATGATTTATATTATTATATCAAGTATTGCTTTGTTTGATGTAAAACTAACCGTGTTTCATTACCATGCTAAGCTCATTAAGTACGTTATGGAATGACCATAAGTATTCATAGTGAAATATCCAAATATTCAAAAATCATTATGGTAACATATGAATATCAAGTAAAATTACTACATTCAAAATGCTTATTCTGTGTTTTAGTTACTAAAGGTGAAAATTAATGTGCAATATTATTTTTATACATGGGATTTGATAAGGTAATTTCCATACGCAGGCTATGAATTGTTTTTACTTAAATGATATCCATACATATCAGTATTTCAACCTGTATTTTAGACAATGTAATGAAACTAGCTAACTTTTACATTCCGTAAGCATAAATTGATTTCATTTAAGATGCTGGGTTGAGGAACTATTGAAAATTATAATTAGAACCGTTTGTATGTTTTTCGATGAGGTCATCATATTTTGTAATAATAATACATGCTCCTTGTATTAACATTTTTAGATAATGAAAGGTATTAGTTTTATGTTATTGTCTCAGGTTACCAAGGGTATTTTATCTATTATTGAAGTTTGAAAGGAGATTTATTCAGTTTGACCTTCCAAATTGACATAAAGCTTTGATCTTTAGTTATATCTCTTTAGAAGAGTATTATAATATGCTAAAGCTTTTATGATTTATAACCCCATATGTATAGTAGTGTGACATTTTTAGTTTAGCTCTTTAACTAACTAAAAATGTCACTGTAGTATCTATACTTTACATATTTACATGACCAATGTACTTTTTAAGACTTAAGATATTTATTTCTATATCGACCAATTAATTTTAAGCTTACTCAAAAGATATCACATACATTCAAATATTAGACATCCCTCCTTGTGTTGAATTATGAAAGTAAGCTATGGATCGTGTAATATGGAAATACGATAGAGTATACTGATAATAGTTATATAGTAAATAATGCAAAATATAAATGCAGTAAAATAAAAGATAACACCAGAGATTTTCATACTAGTTCGGAGCACCGTCCTACATCCAGTCCCAGACTCATTCCGGAATTTCACTATTAACCCTCACTTAACCCGGAGGAACAGGTATATACAACTCCTGAGCAGCCAAACAGGGACCTGAGCAACGGAACAGGATTTCGCCTCAACAGCCGAAGAGGACTTCACACGCCTGAGCAGCAGAGCAGGACTTCAACAAATACAAAAGATTGTTTTGACTTTGTGTGTTCTAATAACACGGATTTGTCACTTGTAGTACACCCTTCCTATAATCTTCTCCTCGAGTATAAATATATATATTTGAAGTTTATGAAGAATAGAAAGGTATAATATTGCTTTATTGCAGAATAATTAAAAGAACTATAGCAAATAGATTCCAGAGAGATAGATTAGAAAGATAAGAAAATCCGGTTGTAATTCAGTAATTTGGAATCAAGTTGAAGTATGTATTTATAAAGGTTAGAAAGCAGCGACTGTTGATGAAGAGTTTCGATTGAAGTGTTGCATCCAAATCTTTTCGTAGAGGTTCGTAACTCTTCACAAATAGTCGTGTCTTTTCAAAAAACTAGTTGTTGTAGAAATTCAATCAACTGAGCTTCTGGGTCAGTCGACTGAATATTCAAACGGATTTTTAAATATATATTTGTATATTTGTATACCTGTGCATGTTGCACAGAGATTTCTGGGTCAGTCGACTGACCTGGTAAAATCTGTGCAATATGCACAGTTTACACATGTATAATAATATATATAACTTTTAAACACTTTTATAAATTTTATATGCTTATATATGTATAAAACATTTGGGAATGAGATGATTAAATATATAAGCTAATTATATATGTAAGCGAGGAGAGATTTTAACAAAGTTAACCTAAGACTCAAAATCAAACTAATAAAATTGATGCACCGATTTTGAAGTCTTGTCTCCTTATAGTATATATTCTCTTTTTGTTGTAGCAGTCGTCAAATCTGTATGTCATAGTGATAACTTTGTGTCATGAATCAAAACCAAGTCTCAACATTCTCTCCCTTTTTGATTGATGACAACCTGTAAATAGATATAGATTTCAACTGTAAATATATAATATAAATACTTACTCCCCCTGAATCTTTGATACTCTATATCCTGCATTCTTAATGTTAGTAATAATATTTCTCCCCCTTTGACATCGACAAAAAGGAATAAGAAAGTAAAGGTATGAAGCATTGATAGATATTATGAAAGAAACGATTATTCATACATTAAAATACCATTAACAAGAGTCTGGAAATAATATGAATAGAGTGGCTATTTAATAAATGCCATACGAAATAAAGACTAATGTTTTTATAAAATAAAATAACAACTTACTCTATCCTATGCTTACCCCTTAATCTGTGCTTGCATTGTTTATTCCTGCAAATAGTGTTAGAGCAATATCTTTCTCCCCCTTTGTCATCGACGAAAAAGAGATTTTATATGATAACAAATATTATATTCCATATAAGTGTTAACAATATAGAACAAAATAACTACTACTTATAATGTAAGGTATCAGAAAACAATGAACATTTAAAACATGCGATACCCAAGGTTATTATAATTTCCTAATTTTTAGGAAACCATACCCATTTGGGTATGGTTGAACCTTTATGAATATAATTTTCAATATTAACTACCATATCAAAATAATCATTAATGCATTTTTCTCTATTTTTCCAATTAACAGGAACCCAAATACTTAGATAATTTTTATTCATATTTCCCGTCAATGATTTTGTACTTCTAGAGAAATTATAAACATTATTGGTCATAACAGTGTTTGAATTTCTATGAAAATTTGATTTCGACTTTACTCGAAATTTAGTAGTAGCACTAACATTTTTATTATACATAAAAGCGTATCTAGTGCTATTTCTACGATTAGTTTATTATATCCTAAACCATTTTTATTGTTAACAGGTTGTGAATTCTCAATAAGTCTAGATAAATTTTCTCTTCCTTTATTAAAATTTGAAACGTTTTTAGTGATTCCTTCTAGTTTGGTCTTTAGAATTGAATTTTCTAGTTCAACCATTTTAATATTAGTTTTTAAAACATGATTTTCAGAAATAAGACCATCATTCTTTTCTTTTTGAGTTTCAATTTCTTGACCCAATAATATAAGTTGAGAATTAACATTTGAAAGTGATTCTTGACTTTTCTCAAGTTCTTCTTCCAATATTTTCTTCTCGTTTTTAAGCATATCTCTTTCGAACTCTGCCTTGTTCTGATTTTCTACAGCCTCTTTATATTTTCTTTTGAGACTTTTTAAAGTATCTAATAATTCAGAATTTATTTCTATCATATCATCGAAAGTTAAATCACTAACCTCATTATCTCTGGCCATAAAGCATACATTGGCTTGTTCATTATCGCTGTTACTCTCGCTTTCTGATGAGGAAGAGGAGTCTGAATCATCCTATGTAACTGAGAAAGCTTTCCTTCTGAACTTGTCCTTCCTTTTATTATGATATTCTTTCTTTTGATCAGGACAATCCTTCTGTATATGCCCCTTTTTGTGACATTTAAAGCACTCCAATACTGATGAAGATGGTGATTTATTGCTGTTTGAGCTTCTCATGCCATTATGTCTGTTTCCTTTTCTATATTTCAAGAATTTCTTGAAATTTTTGGCAATAAAGGCTAGGTCGTCTTTGTCTGAATCTGATTCTTCTTGTTCTGCATAGAATGCTATATTCTTTTTATCTTGAGCTTGAACTCGTTTAGCCTGCAAATTCACTTCATAAGACATTAGATTTCCTATTAACTCTTCCGGAGTTATTTTGGAAATATCATTTTCTTCTTCAATTGTGAGAACTTTTCTTTCCCATTCATCCGTTAAAGAGTTAAGAATTTTGGACACGATATCAAAATCTGAATATTTTTCTCGTAGTCCTACTAATGAATGATAGATATCCTGAAATCTTGAATACATATCGTTTATAGATTCATTGTCTTTCATTCTAAAGTTTTGAAATTGACTTTTAAGCATAGATAGCTTGCTTTGTTTGACCTTGTTAGTTCCTTCGTGTGTAATCTTGAGTGTACGCCATATTTCATATGCAGTGTTGCACATGCTAACATGGTTAAACTCTTTTTTTATCTAAGGCACAAAACAACATATTCATGGCTTTTGCGTTAGCTGTGGCATCTAGTTTATGTGTATTTGACCAAGTAGAATACTCTTCAGTAGGAATAATATATTCTGTCTAAGTTATATTCCATGAATCAAAACCATTTGCTTGCATATATATTCTCATTCGTGTGGCCCAATAGTTATAATTTATGCCATTAAATAGTGGTGGACGTGTAGTGGATTGCCCTTCTATGATGCTAGTATTAATGCTAGTGCTAGTGCTAGTGTTAGTTTCCATATTATTAGATTATCAAATAACTGTGTTACGGTTATGTGATGACCTTGCTCTGATACCAAATGAAAGTAAGCTATGGATCGGGTAATATGGAAATACGATAGAGTATACTGATAATAGTTATATAGTAAATAATGCGAAATATAAATGCAGTAAAATAAAAGAGAACACCAAAGATTTTTATAGTGGTTCGGAGCACCGTCCTACGTCCAGTCCCAGACTCCTTCTGGAATTTCACTATTAACCCTCACTTAACCCGGAGGAATAGGTATATACAACCTATGAGTAGCCGAACAGGGAGCTGAGCAGCGGAACAGGATTTCGCCTCAGCAGCCGAAGAGGACTTCACACGCCTGAGCAGTAGAACAGGACTTCAACAAATACAAAAGATTGTTTTGACTTTGTGTGTTCTAATAACACGGATTTGTCACTTGTAGTACACCCTTCCTATAATCTTCTCCTCGAGTATAAATATATACATTTGAAGTTTATGAAGAATAGAAAGGTATAATATTGCTTTATTGCAGAATAATTGAAAGTATTATAGCAAATAGATTCCAGAGAGATAGATTAGAAAGATAAGAAAATCCGGTTGCAATTCAATGATTTGGAATTAAGTTGAAGTATGTATTTATAAAGGTTAGAAAGCAGCGATTGTTGATGAAGAGTTTCGATTGAAGTGTTGCGTCCAAATCTTTCCGTAGAGGTTCGTAACTCTTCATAAATAGTCGTGTCTTTTCAAAAAGTAGCTGTTGTAGAAATTCAGTCAACTGAGCTTCTGGGTCAGTCGACTGAATATTCAAACGAATTTTTAAATATATATTTGTATATTTGTGCACCTGTGCATGTTGCACAGAGATTTCTGGGTTAGTCGACTGAACCTCTGGGTCATTCGATTGACCTGGTAAAATTTGTGCAATATGCACAGTTTACACGGGTATAATAATATATATAACTTTTAAACACTTTTATAAATTTTATATGCCTATATATGTATAAAACATTTGGAAATGAGATGATTAAATATATAAGCTAATTATATATGTAAGCGAGGAGAGATTTTAACAAAGTTAACCTAAGACTCAAAATCAAACTAATAAAATTGATGCACCGATTTTGAAGTCTTGTCTCCTTGTAGTATATATTCTCTTTTTGTCGTAGCAGTCCTTAAATCTATATGTCATAGTGATAGCTTTGTGTCATGAATCAAAACCAAGTCTCAACAAATTAGTCGTAACATCCCCCATTTTAAGACCTGAAAAAGAATGCCGACAAATTTCCAGTCATCGTCGAAATTATTTTCAAGCGACAAATTGGGATTAGTTTTCTTTTGATAAAAATTAAGCAAATGGATCTGCTAAATAATTTTCATTACATAAATTATCTTTAGATATTTTTCACATCCTAATATATGCCCAAACAGGGGTAAAATATAATAACAATGTAGATAATACCGTCGTACCCAACATATGAAGATGCCGACACAAACATTTAACTAGTTATACAAACTGGCTCTACATAGCAAAATCAAAACAAATTTTATTAACTAATAAGCCTTCTGCATCGTATTTGGAGCTTTTATTCGTCTTCTCAAAATGATACCTATCTAAACGATAAAATCAAACTATTCGAATGAGCACCCTTAAGTTTATGGAGAAAATAATTAAAAAACACAAGGTAGTCATAAAGCCCTGTATGAGTAACACCGTAACCTAACACAAAACATAGTGAGACCACGCTGCCCAATGGAACAGGTTTTCCCCTCATTAATTCAACATCATTAATTTCATCATATCAAATAGTGTGAACATCATAGCATGAATCATAATCATAAAACATTATCTCAACTATAAGTATGTCTTATAGTTATCATCACATCATGATTATTTGTAGTCATTTCTACTAGGTTGCCACTCAGACCTTAAATCATTGCTCCTAGCAATGTCGTATTTTGACATTTAGCCTACCACTCAGACCTTACACCATCATTCTCGTATTTTTTCATATTCAGGTAGTTGGTTGCCACTTCGCCCTTACACCATCATATTCTCATACTGTCATGTTTAAACATTTATTTGCCACTTAGGCCATACGCCGTCGTATTCACATAATGTCTGAAAGTGCAAAGTATCTCTAATATGGCTAACTAATATAAATGTGTATATAAGCAACCTAAATAAAGTAAAATAAAGTAAATTAAAATGATTGTACTAGACTTCTTATAATGGTTCAGACCTCCCATTCTACGTCCAGTCCCGAAGCCCCCTTCAGATTTCTACTAATCAAATACCTTCACTTAGCCTAGATGAAGAGGTGTTACAAGAGATTGTTGACTTGACAAAGTTGTGTCCTATCAACATGAATTTTGACTTCTGTTACAAAGCTTCCTATAATCTCCTTTGATGATTCAATGATGCATGCAATATGATTAAGGAAGTTCAAGGAATGATATTTGAGTGAATGATCAATATTTTTTTGAGAGCTAATAAATTCAAGAATGTGTAGAATTCAAGATAGCATGATAATAATAAACTTCTAGACTTAGGCTCTATTTATAGTAATCAATATTTGATTTAGAAAAGTTGTATTCCTTTAGAAAGTCATTTCTCTTCGAAGGATAAGCATTGAACAGTCATAAATTTTTGAAGTGTTGTTTCAAAAAATACAGTCGTTACTGTTCATTCAATCGACTGTGAATGGTCACAAGTCTATTAAATATGAGTATCAAGTATTTTAGAGAGGAAGAAAAAAATAGAAAACTGAAGTGTACATTTAGTTGACTGGCTTAAGTCGACTAAATGCAAATTCACTCGACTAACCTTAGTTGATTGAATTTGTATTTAGTCGACGAAACCTTTGAATTCTGGTTTTTTATAAAAACTTTTTAAATTTTATTTGTAATTGCTTTTGATCTTTGTATCTCGTGCACCAGTGATATGTGTATATGCATATGAATCATCTAGGAGATTTTACAAATATTTTCTAAGGACAAAAACATACTTTTTACTTGTAGACAACTGTTTCTTCTTCCTTTTACTTCTTGTCTCAACGAACCATTGCTGCTTTTAAAGTCTTGCATAAGAGATGCTAAAAGAGATATTTATATTGTTGTCATCCTTAAAATAGTCATACAAATAGAGTTCTAACATTCTCCCCTTTTTTAACGATAACAACCATATGTATTACATATCTATATGTAATCTCCCTCTTAATGAATACTTTCTTCCCCTTAGTCATCAACAAAAAGGACTAAAAGTACAATGAAAATAAAAGACAAGCCAAATTTGTTGCGGTTTCATTATCCATAAGTGCTCATTCTCTAGTGATATATACGGAACATTTACTATTTTGAAATACATTTCAACCGTTTGTCTTTCTTGGGTACCGAATTTGCTAAAGTCCTTATTTCATTGCAAGCACATAATTCCATCAAATGCATCGAACATCATTAAAATTCAAAATCTATCATTTTCCTTTTATTTCCCTAAGTACCTACAATAAATAATAATCGTTTTTGGTACCCACTTACTATATTAGGATCTAGAGGTTAATCATATGGTGAAAAACCTTACCAAATAGGTATGGTCGTACCCTCTAAATGAAATAAAAATAATGAAACAGTTTTATCAAATAGTAGTTACTTTACAGTTTTTTGGTAGCATTAAAATAGTAGTATTTTAGTCAAATCACTGTAAAGAAACCTACCTTTTATAGCGTTTCGCAGTAAAAAGTTATGTTTCTGCGCCATAAGTAGGACTGCCAATTATTAATAAATAACTACTACTTATAAACTAAGGTATCGGTACAAAAGAAATATTAGCATTTAAAGCATGTGATACCCAAGATTCTTATAGTTTCCTAAGTTTTAGGAAATCATACATATTTGGATGTGGTTGAACTTCTATAAATATAGTTTTCATTAAAAATCGTTTTTTGTAATAGTTGCTAATATAAAGTTGTTTATCATGATCAATCGTATTAGCAGGAATCCATATTTAATACTATTAGTCATTAGCTTAGTACTTGAAAAATATTTTCTATCATTTCTAAATAAAGTACAATTATGACTGTAAGTGGTTTTAGGACTATCTTGGTTACTAGTACCGGCACTAAAATTAGTATACACGAATGCATATCTAGTACTATTTTTACTTTTAGTTTGTTTATAGCTTAAACTGCTTTTATCATTGCGAGCTTTCGAATTTGTAACTAAGAAAGATAAGATATCTTTACCATTGTTAAAATTATGATTTTTTCATTTAATCTTTCAAAATTTGCTTTAGAATCACAAACATCTTTTTTTTTAAATATTACCATTATCTTTTAAAATCTCACATTCATTAGTTTATTCTAAAAATTTTTAATTAAAACTTCATTCTCTTTTTCTATAGAGCTAGAATTGTTTAAAGAATTTTCCAAAAATATATTTTTATATTGAAATACATCGATTTCTTTTAAGAGATCATTATTTTTTTAACTTCTAATTGCTCATTTTCTTTTTGTAGGAAATCTTTTTGTAAAATAAGTCCTTCTACCGTATTTTCAAGAAATTTATTTTTTTTTTACCAAAAATTTATTTTCCTCCTTTAAATTGGAAATTACTTGCTTACAATCTTTTAACTTACCTAATGCACTTCTATTAACATTATTCAAAATTTTACAATATTTTAATAATCCATCATGTGCAAACAAAAGAAATTTATATAAAGAATCTAAGCATATAGATTATGATTTGAGTTTAGCCATGAAGCATTTGCTAGTTTGCTCCTTTGATTTTTCTTTCCTGTTGTCGCTAATTTGCTTGCACTTTGTTTGTGACGACCCGCCTTTTTCGAACGACTTAAGCTGACAATAAACCATCCTTGTCCAACTTAAACCGTTCAAATTAGATAGATTATCAATTTGGGGTTTTAGAATAAAATCAAACACATAATAATATAGAATCTCGCAGCAGAAATAAATAATATACATAGTAGTTCATGAAGCTACTTAAACAAAATACATCAGAGTTTCAGACTTTAATTATACAATACTAGAGATACATAGGAGTTTACTGATACAAGCCAAAATGAAATAGATAACTAGTACTGAATAGAGTGTAGTCTTCGACCAAGTCTTTGGCTCCTAAAATAAGCACTGCTCACACAGTGCAATACTCATGCTGACCCAAGCATAAAGTAAAACAATATACTCGAGTCAGGACTAGAAGTTCTCATGTAAGTAGTCCTACTCAAGTGAAAATATACAAGTAACTCAAAAGATGTTACGGGATTTTCCATCTCTTAGGGATCCGTCAAACTATTTGTATATATAATAGAATACGCTATGTATGTAGTGTCTATTAGTAATATAAAATATCAAAATAGCGTTAAGGCTTTACATTGACCCCCCTTAACACGTTTTTAAGCATTGTTGTATAGTTTGCATATAAAACACCAGTAAACCGTTGGTGGATAGGGATGTGTCGTGATACGACAACACTAAACCAAAATCGTAGAGGTCTCCTATAGGGATAAAAGTATCAAGGCACGTGAGGCAATGCCCAAGGTAGGATACTACTAGTTTACCCTTCCCGGTTGGTGGTAACGCATTATAGCCATGACCGCCCACCGTGTCCAACACTCCCATAATCGAAGGTTGATCACCAACAACAACCGAAATAAGGATATTCATACGAAGAAGTGTGTCTGCTCGGGGTAGCTAGCCTGCTTGGCCGGTACGGCTCCTGTTTTAGTCATTTCAAATTGGCACAAGTGCCAGGCCAATCCATCATCGTTCTCTTTCTTCAAATCCAGCAAACGTACGCCAAATCCAACCACTTTGTTCTGATAATCACTCCACGTACACAGTTATTAAAGTGGTTCCGGTATCAACAGAGAGTATGCCCATATTCGGCCCCGATCTCTTTAATAACCAATGTCATTTTTCACCCCGATTGGATATTTTATTAAATAAAATACCTTTTATTTTCAAATAACATATCCTCATTTGACTTCAACAAATTTGGATTTAAAATCAAAAGATTCAATTTTTAAACAAATATTTCACTTTCACAAAATTGCCAAATTTCATTACTATTCTGATTTACAAAGTTAATTAAGTCTTTAAATACAAAAGTTTTATTATTAAATATTCAATTTAATTAAACTTCGGAATTAATTTACTTAATTACTTAATTTAACACTTTAATTAAACTTTATTTCAAAACAATTCAGTTCAATCTTTATATTTTAATTCAATAAAATCAATTAAAATTCTCTTTTTAATTAAATTAAATATTTAATTAAAATTTAATTACATATACAATATTAACAAATTCTATTAAATTTCAAATAATCAACTTAACGAGTTTAAATCTCATTAATATTTAGCATAACCATTTTAATTCAATTTCATAATTTAAAACAGTTCAATTGATATTTCATTTTAAAATCTAAATTTACTTAATAGATTTCAAAATTAAATATTAACTTCAACATAAAATTTAAATTATAAATTCACATTAAATTTCAAAATTATTTCTTAATTCCAAATTTAAATATTAAATATCCAAAATAAATTTCAATAGACCAATAGGTGTTTATTATTTAATTTCCTATCCTAGACCAAGTGATTTAATTTGGGTATTTATTATTTCGACCTATATCCCGATTCAAATTTCAGTGATCAATCAATGCATATAGCAACAATATAAAGGTGATAAAATATCAATAAATCAATCAACATCCAATATCTAAAATTTTCCATAGTTAACGGGTTTCACAAGCTATTTGGGACCCCAATAAATAATTTAAACTATTTCAGTAAAGTTCTATATCGCAGCGTCGACAATCCATGATTTTCAATCCCAATTTAATCATTTTTATCAACCAATTATTTATAAACTCGCAGGATACTTGCAATATGAAAATCTAATCATGAGCTTAAAATTGCTCACCCGCGGCTTTGAAAAATGAGAATGGCGATACGGATCTGGATATGTGTACACGTGCACACACACTAAAGCGTAAAGATGACGGCTGCTTTTGGTGGATGTTGTCACGTACGGAAACTTCGGCAAAGTAGACGACGTACAGAGCAAGGCTTCGGTGTACAGGTTCGGTCAGAATGCGGGTTAGGCAAGTTCAGTGAAGTGATATTCGATGGTGGACTTCGGGTAGGTGGCGACGAGTTGCGGGCTCATGGAGGGTGCAGGTCGTGGGCTGTGGCTTCGACAAGGGGAGGGCAGGGGTTCGGCAGCGGTCTCTGGTAGAGGCAGGCAGGTGGGGTGGAGGCCGGTGGTAAGCAAGGTGGCGGAGGATGGAGCAGGCTGGACTGGTGGAGGTTGTTTGGGTAAGGTAGGTTTGTGGACTGTGGGCTGAGGAGGGTGTAGGTCAGGTCGTGGTGGGGCTGGGGTTATGGAGGGTCGGACTGGGTGGTTCGGTGGTTGGGTCGTGGAATGTGGGTGGAGGAGGCAGCGGTGGAGGGGGAGTTCGGCTGGGCTCAGCAATCGATTGTGAGGCGGGACTGGTCGGTTGGTAGGTAGGGGCTGGTGGTTCGGGTTCGGCAGGACAGTAGGGGAGCGAGATTCGAGCTGGTGGGCTGAAGGAGGGGATGGGTGTACGGGCGAGGTAGGTGTGAGGTGCAAATTCTGTGCGCTGGGCTGTGCAGTTAAAGCGCTCGGCAGATTCAATGCGGCGATGATTTAAAAAGTCATAACGGGGATATAGTGAGGATATAGCGGGATATATCGGATGACTCCAAAATAACATATAAAACTCTTGCCTAATGTTTTTACAGATATATAAATGGTAATTAAATGAAAAATTAACATTCAATTGAATTATAATTAATACATAAATAATTTTAAATAAAAATATGTGCGAATATACTGTAAATAAACGTAAAACTGTTATATAACATAATTGAATTTAATAGAATATTGGAGTATTTTTTATTTTTGAAAATATATTAAAAAATTCAATCAAATAAATTAATTTCATAATTTTTATAATGTATAAATGTCATTTTTCAATTCATTTCTTTTAAAGAAGATATAGCAGAAGTAGCGGAATATAGTGGGAATAACGGGATATAGCAGAAATTGCGGGGCTTAAAGCGGAAAGGCTATATTTGAGGCTATATGGAAAAATCATAGCGGTAAAAATCTGCTATGAGATATAACAGGGTTATAGCGGGGCATTAACTGCACAGACGTTGGGTGAACTTGGGGTGCGGGTGCGGAGGTGGTAGGGGGTCCGAGCCGAGGGGACTGGATGGTGGTCGTGCGAAGGAAGTTGGGTGGCAACGCTTTTGAGGGGAGGGTAGGTGGGAGGTGGGGGAGGCATGGGCGGAGGAGTTGGAGTGGAGAAAATATAAGGAAGAGAGGGAAAGTTACGCGGCTAAATATATATATAATCTTGTATATGCTTAATTTTTTTCCAGCACTAAGTCTCAGACAGGAAGAAAAGGCACGCATATATATAGAAGGAAGATGCATGGCAGGAATTAAATGCAGCATTTAATATTTTTGGCTTTGCACACAAGTTTTATTGGCTGGAAAAGAAATGAAAAGAAGGAATGTTGCCTGTGAAAAGAATGGAAGGAATGAAAGTAATTATGATTCCAGGGCACGGTCACGGACCACTATTTCGACCATTTAGCGTTTTACCATGGAAGCCGAAATACGAAAACAAATATACCGTGGAGATCAGCGCGACAAGACGAATCCAACGATGTACTCAAATATGCATTATGACATTCGTAGCAAAATTTCATCTGCCGCTGTTTTTACTGGTTCGAAATTGGACGACAACGAAAATCTTTGATAAACGGAGCTACAAAGGTCGGAATTGGACAGAACGAACTTTGACGTTTTTAATCAGAAAATTTTCTAGATCAATTCTATGTAAAAATATTCATACTTTAAAATTTGATAATTCGCACTAAAAAAATGTGCTGATCGAGTTTCGAACAAATTTTGCCATAAAATAAATTTCGTTGGCCTCATTTCAATGGACGCATTTCAAATATCTAGTTTTCGTTGTCAAATTTTTATTTTTAAAAATAAATTTTATCTCAAAAGTTACGTTAAATTCTTATTTAAATTGTTGAAAAATCCAGGTCGTTACATTCTCCACCACTTAAAACTTTTCGTCCTTGAAAAAAATGGAATAAGAAAACATAAAGATATAATAGATTTGGGCATGGACTACATACCCGACATTAGCAATTCAGGATTTGAAGCATGGATACTCTCTTCTGTTTCCATGTACAATCTCCATCATCTTCGCTCCACTAAACCTTGACGAGATTTACAACCTTCCTTCTAAGCTGCTTCGTGCTTCTGCCTACTATACGAAGCGGTTTCCTCTCAACAATTAGATTGGGCTCAACATCCATTTCTTCGAACAAAGCAGGCTGAACAAGCACGGATGGATCGTGCACATATCTATGGAGGTGTGAGACATGAAACACATTATGCACCCCCGATAGCTTCTCTAGCAAGTCAACTCTATATGCCAAAGTACCAATTCTTTCTGAAATGTGGAAAGGACCAACAAATCTAGGAGCAAGTTGAAAGTGACTATCAATAGAATTCCAAGCTCTGATACCAAATGAAAGTGACTACTGTGTGGCTAGTTATCACTTAGGATCGTGTAATATGGAATATATTATAATCTAAATGCGGAAACAGATAATAATAATAAAGCAAATAAGAATAAGTACACCATGAGTTTTTATACTGGTTCGAACTCCCCGTTCTACGTCCAGTCCCAGACTTCCTTCTGGAATTTCAACTCAATAACCCCTCACTTAACGTGGAAGAATAGGTATACAACACCTGAGCAGCCGTACAGGATTTTTCGGCCTCTAACAGCCGAAAGAGGACTTTTACCGCCTGAACAATCGAACAGGACTTTTACTGGTATAAGAAAATAGTTGACAATTGTGTTCTAAATAACACTGATATGTCTTTAAATATACAACCTTCCTATAATCAAATCTTCAAGTATATATTGTGTGTGTGAAGATATGAAAGGAAGATATTGCTTAGAATCAAAGAATATATTGATTAGTTCATAGATTCAAACAATATAAAGTTTGTAATTGCTTTTAGAATGCAAGGATAAAAAGTAGAGAGTATGATCAGAAAGCAAAATGAAATTTGGTGATTTGGAAAATGATTTTGATGTGTTTATATAGTAGACAAACAGCTACAACTATTCATGAAGAGTTTTGATCAAAAGATGTAGCCATATCTCTTCAATTTGGATCGTAACTCTTCGCAAATGGAAGTGTCTCTTCAGAAAAAATAGCTGTTAGAATCGTTCAGTCGACTGAGCAAAATCGACCAGTCGACTGAGTATTCAAAGACTATGTAAAACAAAGTATATCTGTGCAATTGAACAGGTTCAGTCGATTGGTCGTTTTCGGTCAGTCGACTGAATTTGAAAATATAAACGTGTATAAATATGTGCACAAGTTCAATAGGCTGTTTATAGATATTCAGTCGACTGGTTGATTTTGTTCAGTCGACTGAATTCTGTTGATAATTAAAAATCACCATAGCTCATTTGGTTAGAGCACTTGCCTTCTAACCAAGTGACCCAGGTTCGAGCCCCGCTCCATGCATTTTTTGAAAACTTGATTTTGATTAAAATATGCATGCAAGTTTATTTGAATGTGAATGATGATTCTTGAGAAAAGATTTTAACAAAGCACTAAACTAGACTCTATATACATATTTGATGACTCTTGTTAAAATATATAACTATATGAACCATACTTTGAGTCGTTGAGTCTGGATGTTGTCGTAGTCATAGATTCGTGAATTGTTGTTTCATGTCAGCAATCAAAACCTATGATCCAACACGAGTTTCCCTTTCCTTCCAAATCGGATTACATTCTTCAAAGGCGAAATTTTGAGAAATACCTAATCTCCAACTGCGAATTCCAAGTCTCTTCTCATTCTGTCTGCATATTTCTTCTGTCAATTCTAGGCAATTCTCATTTTCCTTCTGATTTCTTCGACTTTCCCAGAAGCTTCCAAAATCATTTCGGGACCATGAACAAGTCAATTTCTCGATCAACAAGATGGAGATTTACATGGTCGTCCGTAAAGAGCTTCGAACGGTGCCATTTCAATATATACTCCCTTGATAGCTATTATTATAGGTGAATTCAATGAGACGGAGATGCTCTTGCCAAGATCTTCCAAAATCTGATTTACCCTTTCGGTCTGGCCATCTGTTTGAGGATGATAAGCTGTGCTCAGATTCAATTGAGTACCAAGAGTATCCTGAAAAGATTTCCAGAAATTGCTAGTGAAGATAAGGTCCCGATCACATACAATGCTAATCAGAACACCATGGAAGCGAACAATTTCTTTCATATAAAGCTCGGCTAAACTCGTGGTAGTTCGAGTAGTCTTCATAGGAATAAAGTGAGCAGACTTGGTCAATCTATCGACAATAATCCAGCTACTCTCATTACCTTTTCTGGTCCTCGGTAGTCCATCAATAAAATCCATAGAAATTTGATCTCATTTCCAATTTGGAATCTCAAGAGGCTGTAGTAATCCTGCTGTCTTTTGGTGATCGGCCTTAACTTGTTGGCAAGTGGCACACCTGCTAACGTGAATAGAAATATCTCGCTTCATTCCACTCCACCAATACAACTTTTTCATGTTATTATACACCTTTGTAACTCTGGGATGAATGGGAAGTCTGGATTGGTGACTTTCTCTAAGCACTTCTTGCCTCAAACCATCCATATTTGGAACACAAATTCTATTACTAATTCTTAGGATTCCATTCCTATCGGTTTGTGCGCCCCATTTGCCTTGAGTATTATCCTTCCTACCAAGAACATTTTCCTTTATTTGCCTAAGCATCGGGTCCTCATCCTGCTTAGCGGCTATGCGATCCATAAGAGCTGAAGAAGTAACAAGTTGATATAACATGGCGTTGCTCTCAGAGCGTCGGCCGCAACATTATCCTTTTCGGGAGTATAGTTGATGTCGAGGTCATATGATGTTAAGAATTCGAGCCATCTAACTTGTCTCTGGTTCAGATCCTTCTGGGTAAAGATATACTTCAGCGATTTGTGGTTTGTAAAGAGTTCAAATTTTGTTCCAAGAAGGTGATGCCTCCATAACTTCAAAGCAAAGACAACGGCGAGCAATTACAGATCATGATCTGCATAATTAACCTCATGAGTCTTCAACTGACGACCAACATAGGCAATAACTTTACCATGCTGCATCAAAACAAAACCTAATCCTTCATGACAAGCATCTGTATAAACAGTTAACCCTTCACTTTCACTCGGGACAGTGAGAATAGGGGCAGAGGTTAGCCTGCACTTTAGTTCTTTGAATGCTTCCTTACACTTCTTACTCTAGACAAACTTAACATTCTTTCTAGTCAAAGCAGTGAGTGGTGAAGAAATTCGAGCGAAGTTCTCAATAAATCTCCTATAATAACCAAATAAGCCTAGGAAGCTGCGAACATCTGTAGGAGTTTTAGGAGTTTACCCATCATTGATTACGGCGATCTTTGCTAGATCAATCAAAATTCCATTCTTCGAAACCACGTGCCCAAAAAATCTAACCTCTTCTCGCCAGAAGTGGCATTTAGAGAATTTAGCCTTCAATTGATGACTTCTCAGAGTTTCAAGGACAAATTTAAGGTATTCCTCATGCTCCTTCTCAGTCTTAGAAAAGACTAGAATATCATCAACGAAAACTAGAACGGATTTGTTTAGAACCTCCCAGAATCTCTATTCATGAGGTCAACAAAGTAAGTCGGTGCATTAGTTAAATCGAAAGACATAACTAACCATTTATAGAAACTGTCTTCGGTTCGGAAAGCAGTTTTGGGAATGCTATTCTCGGCAATCCATAGCTGATGGAAACCAAAAGCAAGATCTAGCTGAGAAATACTTTTGCTCCATGCAGCTGATCAAACATGTCGTTGATACGATGCATCGGATATCTGTTCTTGTGGGTAAACTTATTCAAGAATTTTCAGATTTAGTAGCAAATACCACTGCCACACCCCATTCCGAATGACTATGACGAATCAAACCTTTAGAGAATAAATCTTCGATTTTCACTTTTAATTCAATTTTCTCTTTAGGTGACATTCTTCTTGGAGCAAGTACGACTGGCCTAGCTCCATGAATAAGATCAATGCAAAATTCAATTTCGTGCTGAGATGGTAAAGAAGTTACTTCTTCGAAAACATAGGGGAAGTGTTGGACGATAGGAGTAGTGTTAAGATCACTACGATGGGAATCAAGAAAAAAGATGAAACTTTCGGCAAAATCTTAAGGCAATCGACATTGGATTACTAGGGGTTCATCCTTATCGCTCAACAAAGAAACTGTTCGAGCTCTGTAGGAAATAACTGCATCAAACTTTCTTAACCAATTTCCACCCAACAATATATCAAAAGCTTTGAAACCTAAGACATAAAAATCTCCGGTGAAATGGTGTCTGCCATTCTTAAGGAGTTTCACTCCTTTACAGATCATTCTAAGGTTTGCGGGTCCACCGATGGGATTTGATACACATAAGGATTCAGATGCACGTTCAGGTTTTAAAATATGCTCAAGTTTGTCGCATAAATCAACTGATATAAAGCTATAAGACGCACTAGTATCAAATAAAACACGAACAGGTAAATCATGCAATGAAAAAGTACCCTGAAGTGTAGCTTTGTCGTCTTCTACCTTAGGAGTAGAAGCAGTCACTGCGAAGACTCCAGATGGGGTTCCTTTCCTCTGGGTAGGACAATCCATCTTAAAGTGGCCAGGTTGCAAGAAAATGTGGCAAAGATCTTGCCTGGTCATCTGAATGCGGAAACTGGGCAACTGTTGACATAGTAACCTTTCTGATCGCACTTGAAGCAAGTGATAGAAAAGATATCAATGGGCTTCCTCTGAGAATGTCTAATCCCGCTCATGTTCTACCAATTCTTCTTCTTCTAGTGAAAGTCAGACTTTCTCTTCTTGGGATTGTTGGGAGCTGCTGAAGGAGTTGCGGAGTGAACAACTGATGCTCCCATCGAACTCGAATTTTCATATCTGAGGGCCATATCCATAAGACTAGTGAAAGTGCTATGAACATGGGCAGTCAAACGGTAATAATACTCTAGACGAGCGCCGGCTATGAACTTCTCATTCTACTAGAGTGGAGTATCAATCAGACCTAGTCCAAACTTGGAAAGCTCGTTAAATTTCCTTTCATACTCCGAAAATTACATGCTTCCCTGCTTAAGATCCATAAAGTTACAATATAACTGAGAATTTTCGGCTTCAGGCATCCACTGGGTCATGAATACTTCCTTGAACTGTGCCCAAGTGATGTTTGCTTCCTCAGTGCGGGTGGTAACAGATTCCCACCAATCTTGAGCAGCATCTCGCTACTACCAAGCGGCCAATTGACGCTTCTGGGCATCAGAAATCTCAAGTCCTGTAAAGATTCTTTCCAAGCTCTTAAGCCGGTACTGAGCTTCAATAATACCTTCGGACCCTGAGAATTTAGTACCACCAAGCTGTGCGTACACTTTGCAAAGTGTAGTGAACTTAGTTGGCGGAACTGGTGCAACAGCATCTGGTACGGGGCCATTCCCTCTTCCCCGACCTCGAGCATTTCTTCTGTTGCTCATCCTGAAAAGTCAAGGATGGGTTTAGACATGGAAAAGCACGAAACTTAAGGAAATCCTAATCAAAGCGAATTTTTAACAAGGAAGATGTATTCGAATTGATAGAAATTTGGAAAATAGATTGGATTTTAAAATATTTTATATTTTCAAAATACGCTCTCTCAAGAATGATTCCACTTATTATAGAGCATTACTACCCTATTCCTAATGAGTTTACCCCTCAGGCTAAGGTATTCACTAAACCAAAGTTGTAATACCAACTGTGACGACCCGCCTTTTTCGAACGACTTAAGCTGACAATAAACCATCCTTACCCAACTTAAACCGTTTAAATTAGAGAGATTATCAATTTGGGGTTTTAAAATAAAATCAAACACAGAATAATACAGAATCTCGCAGCGGAAATAAATAATATACATAGTAGTTCATGAAGCTACTTAAACAAAATACATCAGAGTTTCAAACTTTAATTATACAATACTAGAGATACATAGGAGTTTACTGATACAAGCCAAAATGAAATAGATAACTAATACTGAATAGAGTGGAGTCTTCGACCAAGTCTTCGGCTCCCAAAATAAGCACTGCTCACACAGTGTAATACTCATGCTGACCCAAGCATAAAGTAAAACAATATACTCGAGTCAGGACTAGAAGTTCTCATGTAAGTAGTCCTACTCAAGTGAAAATGTATAAGTAACTCAAGAGATGTTACGGGATTTTCCATCTCTTAAGGATCCGTCAAAGTATTTATATATACAATAGAATATGCTATATATGTAGTGTCTATCAGTAATATAAAATATGAAAATAGTGTTAAGGCTTTACATTGATCCCCCTTAACACGTTTTTAAGCATCGTCGTACAGTTTGCATATAAAACACCCGTAAACCGTCGGTGGATAGGGATGTGCCATGATACGACAACACTAAACCAAAATTGTAGAGGTCTCGTATGGGGATAAAAGTATGACAAGGCACGTGTGGCAATGCCCAAGGTAGGATACTACTAGTTTACCCTTCCCGGCTGGTGGTAACGCATCATAGCCATGACCGCCCACCACGTCCAACACTCCCATAATCGAAGGGTGATCACCAACAACAACCGAAATAACGATATTCATACGAAGAAGTGTGTTCGCTTGGGGTAGCTAGCCCGCTTGGCCAATACGGCTCCGGTTTTAGTCATTTTGAATTGGCACAAGTGCCAGGCTAATCCATCATCATTCTCTTTCATCAAATCCAGCAAACCTACGCCAAATCCAACCACTTCATTCTGGATCATCACTCCACGTACATAGTGATTTAAATCTTATTAATATTTAGCATAACCATTTTAATTCAATTTCGTAATTTAAAACAATTCAATTGATATTTCATTTTAAAATCGAAATTTACTTAATAGATTTCAAAATTAAATATTAACTTCAACATAAAATTTAAATTATAAATTCACATTAAATTTCCAAATTATTTCTTAATTCCAAATTTAAATATAAAATATCCAAAATAAATTTCAATTGACCAATCGGTGTTTATTATTTAATTTTCTATCCTAGAGCAAGTGATTTAATTTGGATATTTATCATTTTAACCCATATCCCGGTTCAAATTTCAGTGTCCAAATCAATGCTTACAGCAACAATATAAAGGTGACAAAGTATCAATAAATCAATCAACATCCAATATCTAAAATTTTCCATAGTTAATGGGTTTCACAAGCAATTTGGGATCCCAATAAATAATTTAAACTATTTCAGTAAAGTTCTATATCACAGCGTAGACAATCCATGATTTTCAATCCCAATATCAATCATTTTTATCAACTAATTATTTATAAACTCGCAAGATACTTGCAATATGAAAATCTAATCGTGAGCTTAAAATCGCTCACCTTCGCGGCTTTGAAAAACGAGAATGGCAGTAAGGATCCAGGTACGTGTACATGTGCACTCACACTAAGCGTAAAGATGACGGCTGCTTTTAGTGGACGTTGTCGCGTACGGAAACTTCGACGAAGTAGACGACGTACGGAGCAAGGCTTCGGTGTACGGGTTCGGTCAGAATGCGGGTTAGGCGAGTTCGATGAAGTGATGTTCGGTGGTGGACTTTGGGTAGGTGGCGATGGGTTGCGGGCTCGCGGAGGGTGCAGGTTGTGGGCAGTGGCTTCGGTGAAGGGAGGGCAGGGGTTCGGCAACGGGTTCTGGCGAAGGCAGGCTGGTGGGGTGGAGGCCGATGGTAAGTTGGGTGGCGGAGGGTGGAGCAGGCTGGGCTGGTGGAGGTTGTTCGGATGAGGTAGGTTTGTGGACTGTGGGCTAAGGAGGGTGTAGTTCAGGTCGTGGTGGGGCTGGGGTTGCGGAGGCTCGGACTGGGTGGTTTGGTGGTTGGGTCGTGGGATGCGGGTGAAGGAGGCAGCGGTGGAGGGGGAGTTTGGATGGGCTCGATAATCAGTTATGAGGCGGTACTGGTGGGTTGGTTGGTGGGGACTGGTGGTTCGGGTTCGGCATGGGAGTAGCGGAGCGGGATTCGGGCTGGTGAGCTGAAGGAGGGGCTGGGTGTACGGGCGAGGTAGGTGGTCAAGTGTGTGTTCTGTGCGCTGGGTGAACTCGGGGTGCGGGTGCGGAGGTGGTAGGGCGGTCGGAGCTGAGGGGACTGGATGGTGGTCGGGCGGAGGAAGTTGGGTGGCAGCGCTTCAGGCGAGGGGAGGGGCAGGTGGGAGGTGGAGGAGGCGAGGGCGGAGGAGTTGGAGTGGAGAAAATATAAGGAAGATGGGGAAAGTTACGTGGCTAAATATATATATATATAAATCTTGTATATGCTTAATTTTTTTCCAACACTAAGTCTCGGAGAGGAAGAAAACGCACGCATATATATAGAAGGAAGATGCATGGCAGGAATTAAATGCAGCATTTAATATTTTTGGCTGCGCACACAAGTTTTATTGGCTGGAAAAGAAATGAAAAGGAATGTTGGCTGTGGAAAAAATGGAAGGAATGAAAGTAATTATAAAACAAATATACTGTGGAGATCAACGCGACGAGACGAATCCAACGATGTACTCAAATATGTTTTACGACATTCGTAGTAAAATTTCATCTATCGCCGCTGTTACCACTTCGAAATTGGACGACAACGCAAATCTTTGATAAACAGAGCTACAAAGTTCGGAATTGGACGGAACGAACTTTGACGTTTTTAATCAGAAAATTTTCTAGATCATTTCTATGTAAAAATATTCATACTTAAAAATTTGATAATTCGCACTAAAAAATGTGCTGACCGAGTTTCGAACAAATTTTTCCGTAAAACAAATTTCGTTGGCCTCATTTCAATGGACGCATTTCAAATATCTAGTTTTCGTTGTCAAATTTTTATTTTTAAAAATAAATTTTATCTCAAAACCTTCGTTAAATTCTTATTTAAATCGTTTAAAAATCCAGGTCATTACATTGTTGGTTTTAACCTCAGACTATTTGAAAGCGGCGTGGCATGTATGATCTTTTTTATTGCTCTTCCTCTCTCTATTGCCTTGACTAGATCTCTTTATGGCCATTTATTCTAGGATGTTGTTACGATGTCTAAAATTCTAGGTTTTGATACCAAGTGAAAATGTGAAGGGTCTCTAATATGGCTAGCTTATATAAATGTGTATATAAGTAAGCTAAATAATAATAAAGTAAATAAAAACGATCACACCAAGGTTTTTATGTTGATTCGGGCCTTCCATCCTATGTCCAGTCCCGAAGCTCCCCAAATTTCCACTAATCAAATACCTTCACTTAGCCCAGAGAAATAGGCGTTACCAGTGATTACTGACTTGACAAAGTTGTGTTCTAACAACATGAATTTTGACTTCTGTTATAAAGCTTTCTTTAATCTCCTTTGATGATTCAACGATATGTGCAATGTGATTAAGGAAGTTCAATGAATGATATTTGAGTGAATGACCAATATTTTGATTGAGAGGTAATTGATTCAAGAATGTACAGAATTCAAGATAGCTAGATAGTAATAAACTTCTAGATTTAGGCTCTACTTATAGTAATCAACAATTGCTTTAGAAAATTGTTCTTTCAGAAAGTCATTTCTCTTTGAAGAACAAGCATTGAACAGTCGTAACTTTTCGAAGTTTTTTTCTAGAAAATATAGTTGTTACTATTCATTCAGTCGAATGGGAATGATCAGAAGTCTATTGAATATGAGTATCAAATATTGTAGAGAGGAAGATAAAAAACAAAAAACTGGAGTGTACATTTAGTTGACTGGCTTAAGTCGACTGAATGCAAATTCGATTGACTACCCTTAGTCGACTGAATTTGTATTTAGTCGACTAAACCTATGAATTCTGGGTTTTCATAAAAACTTTGGAAAATTTATTTGTAAATGCTTTTGGTCTTTATATCTCGTGCACCAGTGATATGTGTATATGCATATGAATCATCTAAGAGATTTTACAAATAAAATCCAAGGACAAAAACATACTTTCTACTTGTAGACAACTATTTCTTCTTCCTTTTGCTTTTTGTCTATTTGAATCATTACTACTTTTAAAGTCCTACATAAGAGATGCTACAAGAGATATTTATATAGTTGTCGTGGTTAAAACAATCATACAAACAGAATTCTAACGATGACAAGTTTAGATATTTGGTTGCCACTCAGCCCTTGCACCATTGTATTTGCATAATGTCATGTTTAGACATTTATTTACCACTCATGCCTTACACCATTATATTTACATAATGTCATGTTTAGACATTTGGTTGCCACTCTGTCCTTACACCATCGCATTCGCATAATGTCATGTTCTAAAATTTGGTTGTCATTGGCCCTTACTCCATTTACTTCTAAAACATTGTGTTTAACATTATAGGTTGCCACTCAGGCCTTATGCCTCCTTCTATCTTGATGATATATTTCAAACATTATTGGTTAACACATTATCGTTACAACAGTATCCCTTTTGAATGTTAATTTTTAACATTTTATAGTATATTTTATTACTTTACACTTCTATGGTCTTAAAATAAAATTCAAATACATAGTTATCACATGTTTAATTTCATAAGCTATCACTTCTAAGGTAATCGCATATTTAACTTCATTTACTATCGCATATCTAACTTAATAACTATTGCATGTCTCATTTAATAGTTATTGTAGTATAACTTAGTAGCTATTGCATGTCTTATTTAATAACTATTGCATATCTAAGTCAATAGCTATCGCATGTATCATTCAATAGTTATCACATATCTTACTTAATAGCTATCACATGTCTCATTCAACAGCTATCACATATCTTTCTCAATAGTTATCACAACTATACAATTTTCATTAAATTCAAAGTAAATATAAACAAATAAAAAAGATAATAGTAAAAATACACTAGTTCGAACATCTGAAATTACAACCCATACATCTGAATTTAAAACCAAAAGAAATAAACCCGAAGCAAAAACGTTGTATTTTAATTAGATTCAAACGTCTGAACTTCTCATTTAGGCGTTTGAAAGTAAGTTCAGATGTCTAAACGCCTATAGAGTATTTGTATAGAGATTAGATGTTTGAGCCAAAAGATGAGAAATTTGAAAAGGGGTCCAGGCGTCTGAACACTGAATTTAAATGTTTGTATTTTTGAAGTAAATCCAGGTCGAACCTGGACCTAGTGCAGGCTAAGTAGGATGGATCAAGGAAACTTGTTCTCACTTCTCAAATTCTTCGAGGTTCACATAACTACATTGTAATAAGATGGATTAGTTTCACACTTGGTAACATACCTAGGTTCACACTTCATGATGTTGTATAACGTGTGTAACAACCCGTGCATTTGAGTACCGAGAATTTAATTGAAAACTTTATTTAAATAAAATTGTTATTCGAAATACTCAAATTTTGCAAATGTTGGAAGTAGGATCCGCACATAGTTCTGTTGAGTTCGAAATGATGTCTCGAATTTGAATAAGTATAAGCTTCGACATGTTTCAAGTTTGGAATTTTGAGAGCTGGATAATGTTTTATAGAAAAAGAGGAAATTTGTGCTTAGCTAAATTTTGGGGCTTTATATTTACTTTCCCTCTTCTCTCTCTCCATTCACTTTCATTTTTCGTTCATTTTTCCAACGTTCTCAAACTAATTTTCACCTAAAGTCTAACCCTAAATCCATCTCTATAAGCCACAATAAATTTTCTAAAATCAAATAAAAATGACCTTAATTCTAGTTAGAGCAAGTAGTGCCATCCCAAACCATCTTGGAGCTTGATCTGAAGAAGGGAGCTTCATCCAATTTTTCAAGAGAATCAAAAGATGGATTTTCCTTGATTTTCTTGTTTCCCCTTTTAAGAAAAGTGAGTGGGAATGCTCCTATATTATTGTGGAATTTATTTCTATTTATTTCGATTTTGAGATTTGCTGAATGAAGTTGGAATTGGTTAAGATGTTGCATGTAGCTTCATTGAGCTTGTTGAGTATATTATACACTAAAAGAATCAACTTAGAGATTTATGTTAGTGATTTAAGAACTTCAGTAAGAATTTAGTCCTCAAATTGCTAATTAAATGAAGAAATAAATTAATGTGAAGTTATGAAATGATGAATAAGTGAATATATGACTTTATCGAACTTATTTGGGAATTTTATAACATGATTTATAGAAGTTATGAATTTTTAATGAAAAGGCTTGAATTTAACGATTTGAAAATAAATTAAATGGATGATAAATAATTAATTGGGAATGGTAGATTAATTGCTTGTGTGGTGTAGTATTTGATTGTTGAATGGTAGAAATTGTTGTTGATTGTTTGATATTCTAAATTGCTTGTTTGTTGATTTATTGTATGTATTGAATATTATGATTTTTTTACTTAATAAATGAAATAAAAAGGTAAAAGTGAGTAATTATATATATATATAAGATGTTCACAAAAGTTAGAATCAAAATATAAAGAGTTTACCAAGAAAACTAAATGTTTTAAAGAAACGTAAGAAATGAACTTGAAATTATATACATATAAGTGTGTATGTGTGTATGGTGCATTTAATTGCATTTGTGCACACCTGCATGATGTTGTAGAGTGTAATTGAGTTATAGAAAGTAAGTAGTTGCGATTCGATGGCTAAACAAATGGGAACGAATTAATGGTGAGGTTAGCTATAATAGAACACTTTATGAAATCAAACCAAATACTCAAGCAAACGACACCAAACTTCAACCATGTAGGAGAAAGTAGCTTTCTGGAGGAGGCGGCAAGGAAACGGCACATGAACCGGCATCAGTAAGTGCTCTGAACTGGGCTTCATTGCCCAACTCGTGCACCAGCCGATGGACCAGTCAGTGCCAATCGATCTACCGGTTGGCATCTGGACTGGGCAATTAAGCCATGATATAGAGCATTTTGCTCCAGAGCGAAACCCTTTCGCCCGAATGGCTCTAAGGAATTCTTGGGGTTGATGTTGAGATGCTTTTGTGTGGCGTTCTGTCAACGAGATGGTAAAGCTATATTGTGCTCATTCAAGATACACATGTCTGCTACAAGATATTGTACGACTTTGATAGTGGCTCTCAATGGCATACTATATGGGACATGCCTATCTTTCTCTTTTGTAGAGACATAACATGAATTTACGAATAAATCCTAAATGACTAATAAAAGGGAGATGATGACGATCATCTACGGGTGGATCACTTATGCTCGATATGGATACAATGTAATCGATATAGGTTTCAAGTAAATATAATATGTCATATATCATTTATGCTCGATATATGGTAGGTGACATCTACACGAGTTTCATCACACTAGATGTGGCTCAATGTCTATGGTCCCAGGTACCAACTCTATTTATTTTGAACCCTCGACGAGAATCATTGGATCATGATGGATGTCCACCACGAACTCCACTCATCAACGATGATGAGTGCATTCTTACACACACTATTTTAAGTATATCATTGTGTTGTAGACCTATATTATGTTATTTATATTATACACACAACTGTGTATTTGACTATCTCTATCGTAGCATGATATTACGTGCCATTCATATTATATTAATTATGATGACTCGTTGAGGTATATCATTAGTAACATGTCATTATCTTCGCTCTATAAGCTACATAGGTCTAAATGACCTGAAATTTGGCATGCATAAAGTTTAATACTCATACTTTAAACTGGAAAAAGAATCACACAATTTGGACAAGGAATGAGAAAGTTATGATGTCTCAAAGTTGTACCCAGGCAATGATTTCACTGCGAAAATCTAGGCAAAAACATGCTCTGATTCTGTAGTTGCTTATGTATATCTACATTTCATATACAGTATTTTAAGTTTATTTCCCCTTACACCAAGCTTTAAGTTTGATCTATGTTTTGTCCCTATTATCGTACGATATCTCTCAGGTACTCGACTGAGTAGCTAAGAGGCAGGTAGCTTTTAGGGATAGGTTGGGATCGCATTATTTGGGATCGGAATAGGATCATGATATTCTGTTATACACATAGAGGTATATTTTGTGGTACATGATAGACCTATATTTATATGTATGAAACATGTACTATCAGATGTTATATTCGATACTCCGTATGTATGGAGTCGATGTATTCTGACTGTTACTACTTTTATCAATTGCTTCCACATTGCTATGTCTCATATATGTATATAATGTTTTGGTTATATTTGTATATTATATATTGTCACCCCGTGTGAGATATTGTCATTGCACTGTAGGTAAATTAACTTAGATTGATAATAAAACTTTAAAATAACCCATGCAGCATGTTTTGTGGAACTTGAGTTCGATCACTGTCATTCGATGGTAAAATTTGTTGGTTTGCCACAAAGCGTGTTTGTAACATTTGGTATCAGAACTTAGTTTCTACACTTAGGACCAAACCAACCATTTGAGATTATATAAATGAGAAAGTGAGAGAACATACTTGTATTTTTTGTTAGAATAATATGGTTTACATCTTAGACTTTCTACACTTTAGTTTACTCCTATTGCAAGTTGCTAAAGTATCTTCATTTCAGGCTAAGCATTATGTGTGAACGAGGTACACGAGCAGCAACACCTAGGAAGGCAGCTATACCCGAATGATTCAGAGAGTTCTTAGCCACCGTAAGGGGTGCTCCATCACCAACGGCTGGCGTAGGAGATTTAACCCCTCAGGCACCAGTATTACCAGCTTCTCCAGCTTTGTATTTCTTCTGAAAGTTATGCAAGTATTTTTTTAGTCTTGGTGGGAGGCCGTATCCATTTGCAGAGACTCGGGCTTGGATATGCACAACTAAGAGGACTTTCATAATCACAGGCTTGGATGATATTCTTATGAGGAGGGTTGCCTCGCAGCATCTTGTGGGAGATGCCTTAGCTTGGTGGGACATTGTTGTCAGAGAGGTGGATGAGCAGACAATGACTTGGACTGATTTCAGGCATCATTTTTGGGCTTAGTTTATTTCTACAATCAAGAGAGGCATATAGTTGGATCATGCTCCATTCACTTGTAGCAGGTAGACGTGAACGCTAGAGAGTATGTAACATCCCTCATTTTGAGGTCTGAAAATAAACGCTACAGATGCTGCAGTCATCTATAGTATTAATTTCCGATGATAAAATACGACTATGTTAGTCATCTTAATAATTAGAAGCGCATGAATATGCTAAATTTCAAACACAATTTAATAGAAAACTTTCACATTTCATTTCGTAAATGATTTATCATATTCATTACATAATCCCTTTTGTAATCCCACGTTCAGAGCAAATATAATTATTAAAAATTATTCTAAGAGCGACATATGAAGATGCCACCTTGGTTGATCAGAGTTCAACACTCGGTAATTATATAACTTGCCATTACATACATATAAAAAAAATCAAACAACATAATGGATTAGATAAGAACTTCTAAATAGCTAGATTGTCTCCTGCACGTCTCGGAAGCTTATTCGTCTAACTAAGTACCTGAAATCCCTTACTCCCGACCTACTCAAATGAGCACCGGAGAGTTTACGGAGAAAAACAAAAACTTCGAATCATACAGACAGTCTAGTGTGAATAATAACCTACCATCTCAAACCAATAGATATCTAGTAAGACCACATAGCTGAGTGGAAAGGGTTTTTCCCTCATTAGTATCTTAACCAAAACAAATCAACCATATACTATGATCCTACATCCACAATGGTTAAAATATATTAACAATATCATATGCAAATATACAGTATATACTGGATGACCAATCCCAAATTATTAGGTTATCTGTCTTAATGTTATCTGACTATCTGTCTCAATCCATAGTTTTGCTAGGGTCACTATAAACCTATTAGTTTTCATGGTCTGACTAATAACTTGTCAAAGCTCTTAAAGGCAACCTGTCCTGAATCATAGTTTTCATGGAATCACTAAGAACCCATTGGTTTCCACCAATAACACTGTCTAATCATAGTTTTCATGGGATCACTATGAACATATTGGCTTCCACCAATAATATCTCTCAAATCATAGTTTTCACGGCATCACTATGAACCTTTGGATATCCTATAATAACACTACTCAAGCCATAGTTTTTATGGAATCACTATGAACCTATTGGACCCTTTCAATATCATATCTCATATCATAATCTTTTGACTAGTTCTGGGCATCCTAACTCTTTTGATCTATTTGATCTTCAGGATGCAATTCTACTCACTTAGGAGTTAAATCTTATTATACTCATTGACGTGTCAACCTAGCTGGTTATTCTACCATTTTATATCCCAAAATGCAGTTATGGGTCTTGGAGATGTGAGTGTGGCAACAATAATCATGCCAAATTACTGAGGATAACTGATCAAATAAAATAAGAACATATAGTATCCATCATTCAAATATGTTCAATCAATTGGCTTCTTATAATTACTTACCATAACTAATAACCCTGTTTGGTAAATTTCATTTAAAAACTTGAGCTAAACAATAATTTATTCCTTGAAAAGATTTATCATTATATACGATTAATCCCTTTAATTCATATTCAAAACAAGGAAAAATATAGCACTTACTTTATCCAAAATACTTATGCCAAGATACATGCTTTTATAAAATAATATTCATGAATCTCAAAACCACTTAGAGGTTATCACCGCTCAAAACTATAGGCTATAAAGCCAAACTTAATAAAACTATCATATCAATAAAATTCGGCATCAATATCGCCATTAAGGGTTATCGTACCCCTTTTTATACAAAACCATGTTAAAGCCTTTGATTTATAAAGTATGAGGCCATAGAGCCAAAACTGTTTATATCGCATATATAGATTGTAAAACATATGCGGCGTCATTATTGGTTTACATAGCATAGAGTTATATGACTTAGAGTTACGAGAATGGCAACAACGATAGCTTTTGACATTAATGTCTTAAAGAAAAGTGCGGAGTCACTATAGCTATTATAAAATCAACGTTGAAAGTAATAGAATTGATATCACTGTCTAGGGGAGTTAATATAGTAAAATAGTGGCATTGATGCCTTATAAGGTCGGTGTCAACGTTGAAAACATGCGGCATAGTAAATATACGGTGATAAAATCTTAAGGAAAACTTAAGTTATTACTCATGTCGAGAGCATCGGTGTCGATATTGGTGCTATGCTTCATATCCCAACCAAAGCCAATCCATTTCATATCAACCGGAGTTGATATCCTATGCATCGCACTTGATTGACGTCGAAGAACGTAGACGCGGCATTGTGAACTGCGACATCATTAGCTTTAGTTTGGCAATATCGTAATTACTTTTCTTGCTATTAAAAGTAAATTCTTTTCACCAACTCCTATTGTTTGTCAAAATCTCATTGGATAATAACTTTCTTTATAAAATTCTTTTTAGAAACTGCTATAGAGTAGATTTATCTAGGCCTGTAAACGGATGCAATCGGATACGGATAGTGTTGTATCCGTATCTGTATTCGAAAATAAAAATCCATATCTGATATCCGCGAATATCTATTAAATAATATCCGTATCCGTATCCGCGGATATCCGTATCCGGCTTAACGAATACGGATATTTCCGGATATTGAAATATCCGAAAATATCCGCATTCAAACTTCAAAATGTAACTGAAATTTAACTATTTAATTTGGCTTTAAACAAAAGATGAAAAATTGTAATAATACATCAAATTAACAATAACTAATTCGATCACATAAAATCCATACGATAATGTTTCATAATTCATCGTATAATCCATAGCCTAATTCAATCACACAAAATCATAAAAAACATAAAGCAAAGGCATCATACATGTTTTAAATTGTAGCAAATACCATAATTTATATTAATAGCACACATATAAACTAAAATATTGCGTTCTTTCTCCATGGAGTGGTTGAAGCTTCAAAAGATGACCCTGCAGAAAAATATAAACGTGTATATTAGTTTATAAACAATTAAATTTCATAACTAACCCAGAACTTCATTCACTGGGTATAACCACATCAAAACTTCATTCACTGAGAGTGTTAACTCCTATTTTCGAGCGACCTAAAACTCCACGACCTAAGAAGTTAACGACCTAAAACTCTGCGACCTAAGGGACTTCATGACCTAAGAGCTTAGCGATCTACGACCTAAGGGACTTCGCGACCTAACAGCTTATAAAGGGCAGCGACCTAAAGACTTCTGAAGGTCACGACTTAGCAATGTCACGACCTAGCAACCTCACGACCTAACGACCTAAGAGACTTCGCGACCTAACTTCGTAAAGGACCTACTACTTAAAGAAGCAAGCGACCTAACTGGTTCAAAAGGCAGTGCGACCTACGACCTACCTTAGGTCGCTCACGACCTATCTCCACTACCCAGTTTACACAAGCCAACATAACTCCTTGTGCCGCTTTCCTTTAAGTCGCCCACAACTTACCAGCCCACTAGGTCGTCAACGACTTAGTACCTTCCTTAACCAGTTCACGACCTATGACTTGACGGACGACGATAAAGTACAACGCAACTGATAAGTCGGAGGGAGAGCACCCTAAGTCGCACACGACCTACGACATATCTTAGGTCGCTCGAACTCTGCCAGAACCACTCCTATAAATACCAACCAACCCCGAACGTGAAGAGGACTAGGGGGGCCAATCATTTTCTGAAGTGTCATTACTCTGTCGAATTCTCAACTCATCCAAGACTCGAAGAACTCCAAACATCGAAGATACTACAACAAGCTTTGAACAAGATTCTACACATCCGACATGGATTCGACAAATCTCATCGTCAAAGTTTGAGTTACTAATCTGAAGTGTTTGAGTGATCAAAGTGAATTGTATTCAAAGTGCATTGTATCAAATTGTAACCAGATCAGCAATAAAAGACTATAAAGTGGACGTAGGCTCAATTACGGGCCGAACCACTATAAATATGTTGTTCCTTTACCGTTTTCTGCTATTTTCAGCTTATATTCTATTCCCGTACCAACGGGTGGTGCTTTCACATTGTTATTACACACACCGGGTGTTAGCGTTCGATTTCCAACGTTAACATTTTGGTGCTTTCACTGAGAATTGAACTCAGGAATATTCTCACCATTGCTCCGCAAGAGTTTGTTGAAAGAATCTCTCTAAAGACCAGAAGTTTATCTGAAATCATGGCTCCTGAAAGAAAGGGTAGATCTACCAGATCCGGAAATGCTCATGAGGGAACCTCCGCTTCCCCAACAGCAAATCAATCAACTCCTACCGTCGGAGTCACAAGGGTTGAAATAGACGACGCAGTGTCGGGATTATATCAGCAGATTGAAGCTCAAAATGCTTTAATGATGGACAGATTAAACACTCTACTTGGGGAAAATCAACAGCCAGAAAACAATGAAACAGTCTTCACTGAAGATGCTCGTAATTCCCAGGAGAAAGATATTCCTCAAAGAGCAGCTGGCACCGCCGAAGTGCCACCTTTCCAAGCTGAAGGTCCAAGGCCGCAGCCAACTTTTCACGAGCATTTGCCTAGGAAAAATTCCGAAAGGAGAGGTGACTTTTACCCGGCGATGCCTCTGAACAATGAGGAGTACCTATCAGGGATGATTCGCCAAATCATGAAAGAGAGCATGCAGAGGGAAGAAAACAAGAGTGATTGGGGATTTGCGCCAAGCAGAACTCCGTTTACTGAAAGGATCCTGAAAGCAGAGTTTCCAAGAAAATTTGTGCCTCCTACTATTCTGGCTTATAGAGGGACAAGTGACCCTAATCATTTTCTATACAAGTACGATTGGCATATGACCGGCGCAAGGGCAGCAGATGAGATTAAATGCCGATACTTTTCAGTATACTTGGAAGGAGTGGCTCTACTTTGGTTCACAAAGCTACCAATTCGGTCCGTAGATCAATTCTCTGATTTAACTCGAAAGTTCAAGGATCGGTTCAGGTTGCATGCTTCAAAAGCTAAGGATATAATGTCACTGTCCAGCCTTGAACAAGGGCCCGGAGAATCTATCAGATCTTTCTTGAACCATTTCAATATAGCCTTAGCCGAAGTGGATAATGCAGAACCCCGTATGATCCTGACTTACCTGATGCGGGCCATCAACAAATCAAGTGAATTCGGAAGATGGTTAAAAATGAAGGAGCCAAACTCACTCGAGAAATTCTATAAAAAGGCTGATGAATTTATGCGTTTGGAAAACCTCTCCGCGTTGGCAAAAGTGGTTGTTGCCGAAGTCAAGAATAACAGTGTTACTTCTAACAAAAGAGAATCCGGAAACCAGAAAAGGGAAAGTGACGGAGGAAAGAAGCAGGAGAATGAGAAGAAACCTCGCCGCTTTAATCTCTCAAATTTTACCCCTCTAACTGATACACCGGAAAATATCTTCTTTGCGACAAAAGATGTTATCAAGTATCCTAAACCACCAGAGATGGGGAGAGGTGCAATACGTAATGGGAAATTCTGCCGATTCCACAATCAACCTGGCTATGACACCGACCAATGTCGCCAGTTGAAGAATGTGATTGAAGAGTTGCTGGAACAGGGTAAACTGCAACAATATGTGAATAAAAACAGAGCAGACCCAACCTCATCCACTCAGGGGCAAGAACACCCTGCCCATCAATCTGACTCTGGCAACAACACTGCGGGGCAAGAATCTGAAAAGCTTGTCATTAACGTTGTCACAGGAGGTCCCCATGTAGCAGCCAGGAGTTGGGACGACTATTAACTACCCACAAAACTGCAGCTGGGGCATCTTCCAATATCTCTAGCATATGAATCAAAAACTACGAATCCAGTGAAAATCGAAATTCAATCTGGAGAGTCTGGAACGACAATTATTTGCATCCAATTTTTACTTAGCGGCATTGCTTAAATTTGTAAAATGATAATGGATGTATAACTCTTGTATTGTAAACCACTGAAAAATCAGGGTGGATTAATAATAAAGAATATTAAATCTTGTGTTCTAATGCTATATAATGCCTGTTTCATTTCGATATGCAAATATCTTAAATATATTGCTAAAATGTCGATTTAATGTTGCAGGCTATTAAAGCAAAAGCTTACTTATTTAACACATCACAAGATTCGGCGATTCCCATAAATCACTCAACAACAAAGTACATTTCTCTGGCAGAAAGCAAGCAATTTGCAAAAGAATGGGGCATGTACTTGAAGTGATGACAAGGAATCTCTAAGGAGCAGATGGTGAAAGAACACAAGCAACAATTGCTACTCTTCGGAATTCAAACATAAAGACCTCTACGGAGGCACAAGCCCTCTTCGGAGACACGCCAAAAAATGGAAATTCTCTTCTCAACAAAGAGGTTGGTGGAACCAGAAGGCGCAGGATCTTTGTTAACTAGTTGCGATCGTTTGTGCAAACGAACGACCAATTAAGTAACTTACGTCCGCCCCATGGATCCATTTAACTGTGAGAAAGTGACTTCCAGGCAATCAAATAAAGACTTCTCCGGAAGCACAAAACCTCTCCGGAGGCACAATGCTAATCTTCGGAGTCCATGCTACTCCACAGATTCCCAAATGCTAATCTTCGAAGTTCATGTTACTCCACAGATTCCAAAATGCTAATCTTCGGAGTCCATGCTACTTCACAGATTCCCAAATGCTAATCTTCAGAGTCCATGCTACTCCACAGATTCCAAAATGCTAATCTTCGGAGTCCATGCTACTCCACAGATTCCCAAATGCTAATCTTCGGAGTCCATGCTACTCCACAGATTCCCAAATGCTAATCTTCGGAGTTCATGTTACTCCACAGATTCCAAAATGCTAATCTTCGGAGTCCATGCTACTTCACAGATTCCCAAATGCTAATCTTCGGAGTCCATGCTATTCCACAGATTCCAAAATGCTAATCTTCCGAGTCCATGCTACTCCACAGATTCCCAAATGCTAATCTTCGGAGTCCATGCTACTCCACAGATTCCAAAATGGTAATCTTCGGAGTCCATGCTACTCCATAGATTCCCAAATGCTAATCTTCGGAGTCCATGCTACTCCACAGATTCCCAAATGCTAATCTTCGGAGTCCATGCTACTCCACAGATTCCAAAATGGTAATCTTCGGAGTCCATGCTACTCCACAAATTCCCAAATGCTAATCTTCGGAGTCCATGCTACTCCACAGATTCCCAAATGCTAATCTTCGGAGTCCATGCTACTTCACAGATTCCCAAATACTAATCTTCGGAGTCCATGCTACTCCACAGATTCCCAAATACTAATCTTCGGAGTCCATGCTACTCCACAGATTCCAGAATGCTAATCTTCGGAGTCCATGCTACTCCACAGATTCCACAACGCTACTCCTCAGAAATGCCAAAAAGCCCTCCTCAGAGGCACACTTCAACTCTCAAGGAAGACCTACTTGTTCATCTTGAAAAATTCTTCCCCAGAAATTGAAGTGCTAAGTAAAATCCTCTTTAGAGGCCCGCTTTACCGCATAGGAGAATTCACTTCTCAAAAACATGAAGTGACCATCTCCGAAGGTTGAAGCGTGAAAACTTCTCCAAAAACGAGACACGCTCCATTTAAGTAGAATAATTGTTTCCTCAAAAACGGAATAGTTATTCTCCAAAAATAAGAGTACAAGTCTCGCCAAAGCAAAAAGATATTGCAATGCACTTGTGGTATAGGGGAAATATCATACAATACAACTACAACAATAAAAGTAGTATTCAAGCAACATACCACAGGCACATTGCAATATCACGCGGAAAAGATGTGGAATAAATGCATTCTCAAACACAGACAAAAAGTTTGTACAAATAAAAAGAACTGCTTATTCTACACTAAATGAGAAATAGATGCATTCTTACATATATAAGAATTCGTGCAAGTAAAAGAATTATTTTATTCAATATTGTGAAAATTCTTTACATATGCAGATCTCAAAAAAGCAGGGACCGGTACCCGCACAATCTCCGGTCGATACAAGCAAAAAGCAAAACGGAGAAAATAAAATCAAGCTCATTTCTCCTTCTTCCCACCTTTGGAGCTTTTACCTGACCTAATGATTAGTTTCTGAGGCCGCTGTGAACGGGTCAGGGAGGAAGGAGAAAGAGGAGCAGCTGGATCTTCTTCAACATTTTCTTCATCAGCCAAAGTGCTCTTCTTCTTCTTCATTGCGCATTTCCCTTTCCTCTTGGAAGAAGACTCACTTCCCGGAGTAAAGAACTCAGAAAGCTTTGTGTCGTCATCATAAGTTTGCTCCGGGGTCTTTTCACCTTCTTCAAGTTCCCCAGTCTTTTGCTCTTGCGAAACAACCGGATCGTCCAAGTCTTTGAGGGCTTCTATTTTCTCTTCTTGCGATCCTGGTTGAGAAGCAGAAAGAGGAGTGACTTGAGAAGGAGGAGGAACAGCAGCCGAAGAAGGAGAAGTTAGCGCAGCTTTTGATACTTCCGCTACAGAAGAAAAGAAGTTAAAATCAGTATTCTCCAAGAAAAGAGAAAATGTCGGATCATCAGGACTTAAGTAATAAGCAAGAAATTCATCGAGTTCAATTGAACCAAATGAACAGCCCACTTGAGCAAGATCTGAATCAAGGTTACCTGAAGAAGTCGGCTTAATCACGACGATTTCAAACTTTTCAGCTTCAACATCGTCTTGGGTCTTTTCATCAACTTGAGTAGCGAGAGGCTCGGTTGTCGCAGTTTTAACTTCGACTTTTGTGGAAGGTGAAGCATAAGAGCTAGAGCCAGTGTTATCAGGATCGACCGAAGCCAGAGGACGAGCGGGGTCAATTACAGTCACTTTCTCTAAACACTCTCCTCCCGCTGCTTCGGCTCGCTCCCTAGCAAGCTGCTCTTTTCCCCTGGCAAGGGCGGCGCGTGCTTCATCATCCAGATAAGTCGCTTCAAGGTCCGCCTCTGCGTAGCCAGCACCTCCAAACAAGTCAATTATCGCCGCCCACACTTCAGCCAGGGTGACTTCATAGTCCGGCCCCAAAAATGAGAGACTTCCGTGCCCCAAGACGCTATGGATATAAAAGTCAAATAGAGTAGAGCTGACTTTTGCCTTCGTCGCCTCGTGCGACTGCTCAGCCATTTCTTTTCCGGCGACGGCCTCATCGCGCTCTTTCTCAGCTTTTGACAGTTGAGCTCGCAACCGCATAACTTCCAAATCGTGGGAACTCGCCTTCTCTCGCAGCTGGGCAATGTCGGTGCGATAGATTTCTGTCATCCTCTTTTCAGATTCAAGTTGAGCCTCAGCATTCCGTTGGGCAGCATGAGCATCGCGAACTTGTTTTTGAAGAACTTCTTCCTTTTGAGTGTAGGAGGAAGAAGAAGTAGCAAGCTCATCTTTGAGTTTCTTAACTTCAGACTCAAGTCTTGAATTGTCGTCAACAATGCTCGTCATCTCCGCATCGTGTTGCTTGAGAACCTTCCTCCACTCTGAATGGTCGTTCTCCATAGTTAACATAGCCTCAAGATTCATATGGTTAACTCTTTGAAGCTCGTCAACCAGTTTCTGCCATCCGGATATCCTCTCAATATCAAGCTTAACAGCATCAAGATTCCTAAGCATAGCTTGCTTATCGATTGGTACCAAGTCCAAATCGAAACGCACCCCTTTCAAGCACCAATTTGGGAATCGACTTTGAAGTGTAGGAGGGTCGTCCCCGACTTGATACTGAGGCCTGTTGATAATTGTTTGAATATCAGACTTCTTGAGGGATGGAGAACCAGATGGAATTTCTACAGAGGTAGGAGCATTAGACTTTTCAGAAATATCAGGCGCGTCACCGAGCTTGACCCGCTTACTTGGATCTCCAGTAATGTGAATCTTCCCTTTGTCATCATGGGATTTTCTTTTGTGAGAATCGTCACTTCTGCGAGAAGAATCATATCGTTCATCATCCTTTCTTCTCTGCCACTGCTCATAGTCCCGCCTCTCTTTAGCTTTCCTAATAGCTCTTTCTGCATCTGTTTCCCTCGGGGCATTGAGGTATCGCCTAAAATCATAAGTTCCGTGGCCTCCATGGCGCTGAAATTTGTCAAAGTATGAGTCAGAGCGCCCCATCGGAGAATCTGAAAATGAAAAAGAAATGAAGTTTAGAAATCTCTAGAAAAAGAGGATAAATGTGTATAACTGCCAAAAAATTCTAAGTGTGTGTGGCGTGTAAACTATGCGCATCATGCTACAGACCACTCTTTGGTTGGGGAGTGATAGCGGATTGTGAAGCAGGAGTCAGCTTTTGAGCTGATGAAATTTGCTGCAAGGCGGATGTTACTTCAGCTGCCGAGGAAGCAACTTTAGTTATATCATCTTTAAAGAGCTCTTGTGAAGTAATCATTAGATCGCTCAAGTCATCAAAAGTGTCATCACCATCGTGTTTGGCAGGACTCTTTTCCTCAACTTCTTTATCATCAACATTCCCGGAGGATTTAGGAATCTCTTCTTCTTCGATTATTGAAGAAAGTGTGAGTTTCCCAGATGATCCCGCAATATCGATAGAAGTAGAACACTTCACTAATGCAGCCTCTACAATAGGTCCTTCCGATGCAACTTCTTCTGCAGAAGCTGGGGCATTTGATGTCTCTGCTCGAGAACCCGGGGGAGCTAATGTTTCTGTATCAGAACTAGAGATTTCACGAATCTGAGTCGATCTGGAGGAATGTAAAAGTCCGAACTGATGCAGAAATTCGTCTTTCAGCAAAAATTTAGCGCTTCTTTCTTCGGCGGCCACAGCACTCAGAGTTTCAAGGGTCGGCTTGAGGCTGGGATCCCTAAGCGGAGGAGGAGGTGCTGCAAAAAGTAAAGGACGAAGTTAAGCATTTGACAATTTGAGTTCCGAGAAGTTCAGAAAGTGAAGAGAGCGTAGAAAGGCAATCTTACTTCCAACTCTCCAGACGGCATAAAATCCCGGAGGACAGCGGACAAAGAAGAATTGACTCAAAAACCCATGTGCACTATCGGGCAAGTCTAGAATCAATCTGCGGTTTCTTGCGCCTATCACAAGTATAATCGAAGGGTGATCTTTGTTCTTCGCGAAGGTGCACAAATAGCAAATCTCCTCGAAACTGGGAAGACGGTTAAGCGTCCTTCTGAACAGCACACACAACCCCGTTATTATGGCATAGCCGTTAGGGTGTAGCTGGAAGGGAGAGATAGCTAATCGAAGAAAAAGTTCTTGGAGAAAATCATTAAAGGGAGGAATAGCTCTGCTTAAGCACATCTGACGATTAACTACAACAAAACCAAGAGGTGGCATGTCAGCAGTATCGTTTGCTCCAGGAAATAAAGCATCTGTTTCGGCAATGCCGAACTGGATGCACAACTGTCTGAAAACTTTATGGCTCAGGGTGGTAGAAGTCCTTTCCGGAGGGTCAATCAATGGGTTAGCAATCGAAAAAGCTTCTCCAGCTGGTCCTGTATCTTCTTGTTGAGACGCCATTCTACACAAGGAACTGGGTATTCAAATATGAAGGTGCACGTTTCCTAAAAGTGTGAAGTGTTGTGCAAAACTAATACAATAACAAGCAAATATAAATGAGATCAAGTTAGTTGACATTTGTCGATTATAAAATTTCAAGGCTTGTTATCTTAAGTCCAAATACAGTGTTGTGTTGATGCAAACAAATCAGCTTTAGTTGATTATTTCAGCTTTGCTTCAATACTTCACTTGAATTTATTGTTTCACAGCATTTCACTCACAAAGTTCGTTTAAGCTGATTATTCTTTATCGGCTAATCTGTCATTTGATATGGGCAGTCAATGGCAGTATATTCGTCCTAGTTTTCTGCAAATATTGTGTTTAAACAGGTTATTAGCATTAAAGTTAAAACGATCTGCAAAAAGTGCAACACAGTTCAAGCTCGAATTCAATCAAATTCTGCTCAGATTTTACAAGTGTTAGGTCGTTCAGCGACCTAGTATAAGTCGGAGCCTCCTTAGGTCAAACTGTACAAATCAAAAAGTTCAAGGCAAGGCAAATTTGTCAAGTCCTAACTCGGTTGCGACCTAGAGCTTATGCCGCAGAAATTAGGTCGGTCAATTGTTAAGTTGTTCTGTCCAAAGCTCAATCAGGTCCAAACGGTTCAAGTCCTAGGTTGCTTACGACCTAGCGTAGGTCAGAGATGTTCTGCTTCATATAGGTCGCAGGAAATATTCTAAGTGTCAGCTCGGCTGCGACCTAAGGGTTAAGTCGCAGAAGATCGTTCAGCATTACTTAGGTCGCAAGAATCCCAACACGACTTAATTTTTAGGTCGCTTAGATCTGATAGGTCGCTGACTTCCTCTCCACGCAATCACCAACTAGATCCGATAACCCAATAACGCCACTACAAAGAAATCTGTCGCCCTCTTCGTGAATTTCATTCATCTCCACAAACCATCAAACCACCCAAAATATTGATTCCAAATCCCTCCGATCCATTGTAAATGTTACCGTGCCTTCATGAATCACAACATCATTTCAAACGGCGACCAAGAATCGATTGAAATGATCATTCAAAATGAAGCACGACACATGAGGTGGGACTTGGGTCGAAAAACATGGATTCACAATTGAGCAGCGTTTATGATGGAATAGAGATCGAATTCACTTACGTACTATGTTGGTAGGGAAGAATCGACGACTAAATGGATTGAATTCGCCTTTAGAAGTTCGGAGATTCGTCAATGGCAGTGGAGATCGGAGCAGTAAGGTAGGGAGGAAGGAGCGACCTAACAGTTTATACAGGGCAAGAAGGAGACGAATGGGCGCACGAATTAACATGTGTTTTTAGGTCGCTCACGACCTGGCAAAGTTAAGTCGAAGCACACGACCTACGACATAGGCCTGTACTTCGAGGGGCAAATGTTAACTCCTATTTTCGAGCGACCTAAAACTCCACGACCTAAGAAGTTAACGACCTAAAACTCTGCGACCTAAGGGACTTCACGACCTAAGAGCTTAGAGATCTACGACCTAAGGGACTTCGCGACCTAACAGCTTATAAAGGGCAGCGACCTAAAGACTTCTGAAGGTCACGACTTAGCAATGTCACGACCTAGCAACCTCACGACCTAACGACCTAAGAGACTTCGCGACCTAACTTCGTAAAGGACCTACTACTTAAAGAAGCAAGCGACCTAACTGGTTCAAAAGGCAGTGCGACCTACGACCTACCTTAGGTCGCTCACGACCTATCTCCACTACCCAGTTTACACAAGCCAACATAACTCCTTGTGTCGCTTTACTTTAAGTCGCCCACAACTTACCAGCCCACTAGGTCGCCAACGACTTAGTACCTTCCTTAACCAGTTCACGACCTATGACTTGACGGATGACGATAAAGTACAACGCAACTGATAAGTTGGAGGGAGAGCACCCTAAGTCGCACACGACCTACGACATATCTTAGGTCGCTCGAACTCCGCCAGAACCACTCCTATAAATACCAACCAACCCCGAACGTGAAGAGGACTAGGGTGCCAATCATTTTCTGAAGCGTCATTACTCTGCCGAATTCTCAACTCATCCAAGACTCGAAGAACTCCAAACATCGAAGATACTACAACAAGCTTTGAACAAGATTCTACACATCCGACATGGATTCGACAAATCTCATCGTCAAAGTTTGAGTTACTAATCCAAAGTGTTTGAGGATCGAAGTGAATTGTATTCAAAGTGCATTGTATCAAATTGTAACCAGATCAGCAATAAAAGACTATAAAGTGGACGTAGGCTCAATTACGGGCCGAACCACTATAAATCTGTTGTTCCTTTACCGTTTTCTGCTATTTTCAGCTTATATTCTATTCACGTACCAACGGGTGGTGCTTTCACATTGTTATTACACACACCGGGTGTTAGCGTTCGATTTCCAGCGTTAACAGAGAGTATGCCCTATATTACCTAACTGCAGTTGCATTAATGTCGTGTATTAGATTTTAAAGTCTAACATGGAAAGCGACTAGTATCGTTCAATTATGCAATCAAAAGCATTATATTCGAGTAAGACAAGTAGACTTCACAGTATAGGTGATCAGATTGCACTGTGATTTTATTTTTATATTTTTCTTTCAAAGTTGGCCACTTAGAGGTTCAGTTTCAAACAGTTGTTCTTGTTGTATGTTCATTCATAGATAACATTCCAAATTGACGTCTATATCACATGTTGTAGATATACAGATCAACGCTAACTGTACAACACATTCATGATGGTGTTTGACTTGATGACGTCTTGTGTTGATAAAAATAAAGATCTAAAATAAGTAGCAGCAATCAATAAAAAGCAGACACACTGCTAACTTTTTTCAGCTTTTGTTACAAAAAGCCTACCATCTATCAGTCTATTGATTTATCAAGCAACTTTAATTATGGTCTCATTTCCAGGCTCCATACAACTCAATTATGATTTAGAGCAAATACATGAAATCCTAGTATTTAGCTTTGCACAAAATAATATTTTGAATGTAAACTGTGATTTTTCTGATCAATAGATTAGTTTTTTTCTTGATTTTTTTATCTATTTTTCTGAAATAAATATCTTTAAGATACAACAAAACTAGACTCAACAAAAGAATCGGATGTAAGGTTAGTGAAGACGACAAGGTTTGTTACTTCTCCAAAATAAGTTTGTTGGCACATAAGCTGAAGAAAAGGCTAATCTAAACGCCACCTAGTGCATTTCAAGTAAAGTTGTTTAAGCCAGTAACCAAAAGTAGTGTTTAAATAATCGTAGACAGACTGTGGTATACCTCACACATTCATTGGGTAGATTGATATGAAATGAAAAGAAAAGCAACCTTCACATGACTCAATACTGATGCCAAAGGAAAAAGAATGTACCTTTTTGGTTTAACAATGCCTGGATACATGCAGCTAGCTAAAATGAACCAATTCAGAATGTGTGGCAGCGTGTAGCAAGTGAAAATTCGCTATTTCTCTTCCTGCAAAAGATGAAAACACCTAAAAATCTCTAAAAGACTGTAACAAGGTTAGAAGAAACTTAAGAGAAAAAAACGACATTCTATATTTTAAGCTGCTAAAGAATTCAACTAAAGAAAGCACCATTCAGGAGTATAAGAACAGCCTATTTCATCTTGAGAGAGTTATGCACAGTCATGCTATAGAAAATCAGCAAAAATCAAAGACAAATTAGCTCCATATGGAAATCAGTGCTCCGAATTCTTCTACTCGTACTTGACAGCACAAAGAAACAGAACTGAGAAACAATGCCACTGTGATTATTTTTTTATGAAAGTCTATTAGTTTCTTCACGTAACTGAGAAATTGACACTACTATTCATAAAAGAAAAAATCCAACTGTTTTAAAAATTATGTAAACGTGTACCAAATGATATACTGATTGTATTTTTTTAATGCAAGTATTTTAAGCATCATAGTTCATAAATTATAAACATATTTTAAATCATATGCAAGGTTCAATTTTGACATGGAAATGATTAAAAAACCAAGATATATCAAGAACACTTACCATTACCCTTTGCGAAGCATGTTTATAATGTAACCATAGCATCATCAACAAACTCGACATTGTGACCTATTAAAAGTTTAAAAACAAAAGAATTAAATCATATATGGGATGGTTATTGTGTTGAAAACATGTAGAAAAATATAATAGTTTTACCAATATCGGATGGCAACCAATCCTTTATACAACTCAAAGCTTCTACAATATCCGAAGATAATGAAGATCTACTCTCGGAAATCAATCTTCCTCCACTACTAAACGATGATTCGAATGCTACGGTTGATATCGGAACGGCTAAAATATCACGAGCGATCCTTGCAAGTATTGGAAAAGTTGGCCCATTGGTTTTCCACCATGTCAAAATATCAAAATTGTCCTCATCTTCACCCATTGGTAACAATTCATCTTCTAAATACTTATCAAGTTCCGTTTTCAAAGCTTGTGAGCTACCAACTTTTTTCTCAACATAATTTCTCCATTTTAAATCCATTTTTGTTCTCTTCTTAGAACCAAAAGTAGAAGTATCAAACGTATCACATGAAGAATTGTTAGATTGCCCCTTAGAGGAAGTCCATTACATTTCATATAAAGTAAATAGAGATTTCAAAGATTCACGAATTTTTGCAACATGAACTTGTGCACGATCACCATAAACCACATCAAAGAAAAATTCAATATAAGCCAATCTATAACGGGGATCTAAAACCATACCAATACTCATCATTAGATTGCAACTGCTATAATACTTGTCAAACTTAATTCTCATCTTGTGGGCCATACATTGAATATACTCATGTTCATGTAGCTCCCAAGTTAAAATACTTTCATAGACATCGCAAATGCTTTTAAAATATAAATTAGCCGTAGGATATTTAACACCCGAAAACTTAAGTGTAACTTCATAAAATATTTTCAAACATTCATATATTTCTTTTCCTTTTTCCCATTCTTCGTTTGATGGCAACCATTTGTAATCGTGGGTTAAATCAACCAATCGCTCAAATGCCGGACGCACTTCAAGAGCACTTTCAAGCATTAGATATGTTGAATTCCAACGTGTTGAAACATCATAAGACACTCCTTTCCCAATTAATCGAGTTTGAGCCAATGCATTTTCCCAATTTTGTTTTCTCATATGTGATGATTTTGTATAATTGACGCTTTCTCTAATTTTTTCAATAAGACCTTGCACCATTTTTAATCCATCTTGAACAATCAAATTTAGTATGTGCGTGCAACAACGCATATGAAATAATTCACCACCAAGAGGCACCGCATTTTTACCAACTAACCATTCTTTTAAATCTCTTATCATTACATCATTATTTGACGCATTATCAACCGTAAGTGCAAATAACTTCTTATCAATATTCCATTGCAATAATTTTGATTTAAGAGAAGCGCTAAGTGCGGACCCAGTGTGTGGAGGGGGCAAATCATAATAAGCGATGACTTTTTTTTGTAGTTTCCAATCATCATCAATAAAATGACAAGTTATGCAACAGTAGCCTATGTTCTGGTGTTCAGAGGTCCACAAATCTATAGTGAGGCTAACACGGGTTGACAAGCAATCAAATCTCTTATAATTTGTCTCTCATATCATTATAGACTTTTAAAACATCACATCGAACTGTATTTCTAGAAAAGAATTTAACTGTTGGATTAATACTTCTAATATACTCTTGAAAATACGCATGTTCAGTCATGTTAAATGGATAATCATGCTTAGCAACCATACGTGCAAAACACATTCGGCTTCTATGTTGATCAAACATCCAACTCGATAATTTAATTGGTTTGTTGGGAGAACTTTTGGTAGTCAATAGTTGTTGTCCAGATATTCTTAGACGATTGTGATTTTTTGGACATGATTTTAGATGATTTTTCAAGTGGGTTGTTCCCATTGAAGTAGCTCCATTAAATAATCTAGAACAATGTTTACAAGTGGCTTTAATAGCACCTTCCACTACTTCTCTATTAAAATCTTTCCATACATTGGATTTCAAAATTCTTACATTTGAAGGTGTGGATTTGTCTACATCCGTAGAAAGGTTTTCAGATACTTGTGTGTTTGGCAAACTAGAGTCTGTAACCATGTTTGAACTGTTTTGATTTTCTTCCACGACTACAACGTCATTACCACAAATATCCTTGTTACTACAGCTTGACGAGGCGTTCGTCATTTTCAAAACTCTACAATGCCAAATAAAATATATGTCATTACTGTCTAAGTTTATCACAAATACGTCATTTTATCAAACAAGTCATTTTATCACAAATAAATAAAATTCATTGTGCCTAAAATTCGTTTCCAAAACAAATACTATCAAATTTTTTAACGTCTTCAAAAGTTTGACCAAATTTTTGTAAATAAAATGTATTGTTTTATGAAACTAAATTAGTATATTTTTTGTTTGGAGTGACAATAATTCAACTATTTGTTTTCTTAATCTGACGCTTTATATTTAAGATCTTTCAAAATGTGTTAAAAGTTCATTTTAATATATTTATCATCTTTCACATTAAAACAATAAAAATAAAAATAAATCGTTTTCTTTTTTATTGAAACTTGTTAATTTATATCACAACTTATAGCAAATCTTTTACATGTATAATTCATTGGATACAAGTGTTATATTGTGTAATTAAAGAATACAATATTGTAGCCATTTGACTAACATATATGATAACATCTTGTACTGCCAGCAACGGAAGCTATCTAGCAATTGTATATGTTCGAATCATGATCATATTTATTAGACAATATCATTCTAAAATGGTTGTTCAGAGTTGCATCTGATTATGGGAAAAATTAATTATGTTTTTTGGATTATTTAGCAGACATTACAAGACATTTGATTTTATCTTTACTCCATTTTATTCATTACCTTCACTACATGTAGTAAGCTTAAAATGATACATTTTTTAGTTCTTTTCTCCACAACAGTTTTTGTAGCTATAACAGACCTTCTTCCCATGCAGATAATTATTTTCGTTTTGTGTAAAATAAAACCAAACTGTCATATCTAACATGATGTGGAACAAGGCGGGAGCATGTGCTTTAATTTACAGTGAACTCATTATCAAACCCAAGTCCAAGTAGCATGGAAACACAACAAAACGACCATAAAATTGATATGATGCACACAAATGCAAATCAGCTTAATTATGAAACAATCCATAATGTAACAACTCAGAGAATTTGTAACGTAATCATACAACAGAAATTGACAACAAAATATTCAATTGTTGAACATACCAGCGCGTCTTCCTTAGCAGCGTGTCTTCCTTAGCAGCGATGAGGAGAGGCGATGAAGGCGTCTTCCTTAGCAGCGCGTCTTCCTTACCAGCGCGTCTTCCTTAGCAGCGATGAGAAGAGGCGATGAAGGCGATGTCGAGTCGATTGTGTGGAAATGGAATCGCGAGTAGGGTTTTAATCGCGAGTGTGGAAATGGAATCGCGATGTCGGATGAAGTTTTATTGTTAGGGTTTTGTTTTACTTTTAATACGGGTAGGGTTTTAATACGGGTAGGGTATTTGGTATAGATATGGGCCAAAATACAATTAGGCTTGTTTATTTGGAAATTTAAATGGAAAGGAATTGGATATTTGGATGGATGGATATTTATTATGGATATAAAATAACATATTAAAATAATAATAAAATAACTTCGAACCGGACGGATATTTATCGGATACGGATATAGCCATATCTGTATCCATATCCGAAATATGTTTCGGATATCGGATATCTGCATCCGCTTTTCGGATATCGGATAATTATCCGCTTTTCGGATACGGATGCGGACGAATTTCGGATATTTCGGGTATTCATTGACAGGCCTAGATTTATCATTACCAAACTAATTTAGCAAACCGTCACTTTATATTAATATTTTAATACAATTATTATGCTTTTCTAGCTCAATAAATTAATAAATCGTAAAAACTTGGAAAAAAATCCCCAAAAATTACAATAAATTTACTTTTCTATTTTCTTTAACATGTAAAAATTTCGGGGTCAAAATAAATATTTAATTATGTTTAATAATTAAAACCCAAAATAAATGCCCATTTTCCTTAGAAAAATCATAAAATATTCCTGTTAATTTGGAAAATTATGAAATTTAAAGCCCATCTTCGAAATTATGTTTTACACAACATATCTAGAAATCAAATCATTTAGAGATTAAAATCTTTGGTTTCACTCTTAAAACCCATATGAATAATTTCATAAATACTTCCATAATCGTCATTTTATCCAAGTAATGGTAAAATCAAACATGGCATATCATATCATCACAAATGAATCAACCCAGTTAAGATTCGAATCAAATGTGCATAAAAATGAGATGGTATTATTATTATTCACTTTGATTTGGTAATGAGAATTGAGATTTGAAGATTAATTTTGTTTTCTTAGTTTCTCCTCTTGAATTCCTAAGCTTTTCCTCCTCTTTTCTCTTGTTTAATGGTCGGCCTTAATTTCGCCTTTCTCTTTGATTGTTTTTGAATGAGTGTGAATAAGAAAATGGGGATGGAAGGTTTTTTGTTTAGGAAATGATGACCATTCCTATTTTGCCCTTCATGTGATTTGCTCTTTCTTACTTAAGTTATAAACATTCTTATTTGTTAATTAATTGTTGATTGTCAAATCTCAATCCCTTTATCAAATTACACATCTCATTATTCTATTTAATATATCTAACTAAATCTGGTGAATAATGTTAATCAAAATTAAGGGTGTTGCAGGCTCCTCTGCTTAAAGAATTTCATCCTCGTAATTCAGTAAGGACTTCATAATAAGCATATCAAACATGCAAACATCCGTAACATCACACAATAACAATACTAGCCTACCTAACTAGCAAACAGTCTATATAAAACAACCATAGAACATACCTTCAAAACAGTGCAGGATAAGTCTTTTTAATCTTATCCTCTATCTCCCATGTACAGTCTTTCTCGTTGCCGCTCCATTAGACTTTCACTAACTTGGTTGTCTTGTTCCTTAACCTCTTCTCGTCTCTTACTATAACAAAAGTCATATATGGTTCCACTACTAAGTCGTCCAATGCAGTCAGAGTAATAGTAGTCTCTAGATCATGCACATATTTTCTGAGATGAGAAACACATTATGGACTCCTGCCAAACTACTTGGTAACTCTATCTGGTATGCGAGATTTCCAATCCTTTTTATAAAAGGGAATGGTCCTGTTGGAACTGGGCCAGTTCGCAGTGGAAGTAATGGGTGAATTTCAAAATTTTAACCATTTTGGATCTTTAATGGCCCTATGAAGTTTAAATTCATTTGGAACTTTTCTATGTTTCTTTTAAATAAAAACAATATTTATTTAACTTCATAAATAAAGTTTCACTTTAATTTAATGTGTATGTGAGTTAGAGTAAATCAAATATACTCTCATATACAAATTTGTGTGTAACATTTACTTTTCAAATTTATTCAGAGAATGAAATATTTTATTTCCTTCCTCTTAACTTATTAAATTAATGAGGGGGCATAAATTTATATAGAGAATGAAACTTTTCATTTCCTTTCTTTTAAATTATTCAATTAATGAGGGATCATAAATTTAGTAAGAGAAGGAAACTTTTCATTTCCTTTTCTTAATTAAATTAAATAATTGATTAATAAAATAACATTAATGACTAATTTAAATATGACATGAATTGTAAGTATATTCACAGTAAATATTGTGCAAGTGCAAAATATAGGGAATGTGCATAGTTGGTGGTAATTGATATGTATACATAAAATAAACAAGAACAATTTGAATGGTTATTACATAGGAATTGAAATGGAAATAAATAAGGGACGACAAGGGTGATTGATATAGTTTCCCTTTTACTAAACTTAATTAATGCAATGTATTAATGACAATCAATAGGTACCATAATATAAGAATATAGAAGGTAAACAATGAATTGTATGTATACATTATTGTCTTAATTAAAAAAGAGAAATTATTTCATACTATGACAGCATATGTAAAGAAAAATAAATTTTATATGAACACATACAAGTATATCCAAATATGTATATATATGAAATTCAATCAAAGATTTCTAATAATATAAATTAGATAATTATTACAGTTAATTTTAAAACTTTTATTTGTTGTTAAAATTCCTTATATTCATATGTAAATATCTAATGCAATGAAAAGTACAAGTATTACATGCATACATACATACATATATTAACATTCAAAACTAAAATTACACTTTGTTATGAAAGATTATAACATGGATCTACAATTGAAACATTGTATTGCTTTCATATAAATTTCATTTTTAACTTTAAATGTAATTTAATCAATCAACATGAAAATGTAAATTTCTAGATTTAAAGAAATGAAATTTAACTTAAATGTTAAAACATAGAACTAAAATAAGACATTGTATTTTAAAATATATAGATTTAGTTTCAATTTAACAAAGTAAAGAAAAGCATTTAATCAATTCGAACATGTAAACATTCAGATATGAATAATTACACTTTTAATTAGAATGTTTAAAAACATAGATCTACATTTAAATATTGTTTTAAAACATAAACAAATTTAATTTGTTCTATCAAATGAAAACTCAATCATATCATTCAAATTCAATCTTCTTAAACAATTTTTTATTTAAGCAAGACAGTAATACAACATACAATTATGAAAGTCAAATTAAATTTCCATCAAACATTGCAAAATCACTATCTATATATAGAAAATGACATACCTTGTTACCCAATCCTTAAAACACACCTTGTTGATGTTGCTTTTGATTTGCACCTTGAATGAAGAATGTTTCTAGATCCAATTGAATTACCTTAGGATGTTGCCTAGAAATCACACCTTGAATAATGATATCTCCTCGGATTTTGAAGATCCACATCCTATCCTTGCAAGAGATAGATGAACAACTTTTATTTTATTTGATCCTTTTATTTGGATTTGAATGATTTTGGAAATTCATTTTTTTCTGCCATGAAAAGTTAGGAGAAGACAAAGAGAAAGAATGAATGAGAAGGAAAATGAATTGTTCCTTCAGGATGAATTAGAGAATATGTTTTATTTGAAAGAATGAAACTTTTATCGTTCTTTAATTAAAACCTCACTAATTAATTCCCTCGATTGTTTCTCTCCCTCCAATCATTTATTTTACACGCATGTCATCTGTTAACGGTAAAAAGTGAACGCTAACACCCTGTGTGTGTAATAGAATCGTGAAAGCACCACCCGTTGGTACGGGAACATAATATGAGCTGAGAATAGCAGAAAAGTAGTAAATGAACAACAGATTTATAGTGGTTCGGCCCGTAACTGAGCCTACGTCCACTTTATAGTCTTTTATTGCTGATTTGATTACAATTCAATACAATATCCCTCTAAATACAATACAATTTGATCATAAAATCATTCTTGGCTACTAGCTCGATCTTTAATGATGAAACTCGATGAATCCGCGTTGGATGTTAGGAGCTCTTCTCGAAGATCGTTGTAGTGTCTCGAATGCTTGAAGATCTTTGATTGCTGAATGAGAGGAGGCTTCGACAGCGTAACGGCGCTTGGAGAAATGAATGGCCAAAAGTCCTCTCCATGTTGGAAGTAATGGGGTATTTATAGGAGCTGATCTGGACTCAGGAAATTTCTCTAAGTCTTTAGGTCGTAGCCGACTTAGGGTAGGTCGGTGACGAGTTAAGGAATAGGGTTAGGGCGTAGCAGAGTTAACTCGCAATCTTAAGTTGACCATTTGTTGAGTCCTAGGTCGCGTACGACCTAAGCTAGGTCTTAGGTCGCGAGCGACCTAAGATAAGTCGTAGTCTATTCGCGACTTACCAAATGCAGCGATGAAGTATGTGGTTTTTTCTAAGTGATAAGTCGGTGACGACTCAAGAGATCATGCGCGACTTAGTATAAGTCGTAGGTCTTCCACAGCTGTCTTAAGTCAATCCCTTATCTTATAGATCCTTAACTCGCGGCACTTCTTAACTCGGAGCACTGCATAACTCGGAGAGCTTTTAGGTCGCAACATTGTTAGATCGCAATGTTCCTTAGGTCGCAGAGCCTCTTAGGTCGTGGACTTCTTTAGGTCGTAGGTTGCTGGATCACTTCAACGAGTTAGGTTGTGACATTCTTAGGTCGCAGCTTTTCATAACTCGGCATCCTTCTTAACTCGGCAGCTCTTCTCAGTAGTTAGATCGGCAACTGTTGGGTCAGAGCTTTCCTTAGGTCGGAGCCTGTTGAGTTGTTAGGTCGTCTTCTTTCTTAGGTCGGCAAGCACCTTAACTCGGCATACTTTCTTAAGTCGTCAAACACCTTAACTCGGCATACTGCTAGGTCGTGAGTCGAAAAGGGGGTTAACATTTGCCCCTCGAAGTATATGCCTAAACCATAGGTCGTATGCTTCGATTCTCTTCTCTTTGGTTAGGTCGGAGGCGACTTAACGTAAGTCTTAAGTCGTACATCATGTGTCGATTCGTCTTTCACTGCCCCAGTGAGTAAATAGCCTAAGCCGTCCCTTCTCTTCCTTTACCTGTTCCAACTTCCTGTGCCGCCATTAACAAAGTTCTTCAATTTCGAATACAAATTCAAGTCCACCACCCAGCGATTCACCCTTGCTATCCAATTGCGTAAGCGTTTTCGATCCTTTTTCACTTCACGTTCGCCATTGAACCATGAATTCTAACCTCCGAGCCCCGAATCGGAATCATACGTCGCGCTTCACTTTGAATCGTGCTGTGATCAATTTTTAATCGTCACTAGTTGTTGATGTGATTTACGAACGCATGACAGTAGGTCAGGTTTATGACAGATCGGAGATGTGTTGAATTGTTGTTCCAGCGACTTGGTGATATGAAGGGAACGGTGAATTTCGAGTTGATTGGTGGAAGGAGGTGAAATTTATGGTGGAGGAGAAGTAGCTTGAGACGACTCAAAACATTCATGCGACCTAACTATCTCAGCAGCCCAGTTTTTCTTGCGACTTAACTATTCGCCGACATAAGCCTTAGGTCGTGGCCGAGCTAGGACTTAGACATTCATGCCGTTCTGACTTGAGACCTTTTGCACGCAGCCCGACTTAACTTATCACACAGCTTCTTGTATTAGGTCGTGACCGACCTAGAACTTGGAATAATTTCAACGACTTATTTTTCACAACAAGGCTTTAGGTCGCAGCCGAGTTAGGACTTAGAGAATTTCTGGTTGCCTCGAACTAATTTTTTGTTTCTTTATTCGACCTAAGACTCGGGGACTGCCGACCTAGACCCATAGGGAATCTCTTAAGTCGTCACCGAGTTAATACTTGGGTTTTCAGCAAACTAAGCAGATGACTTTTAAACTTTGCCTGGACTTTGAACTGTTGAACTATAAACCATGTTGCATGTATTTCTTTTTACGGATTGCTTCAATTTTGCAAACTAACAATCCTGCTTAAAACAACATTCACAGAATACTGGGACGAATATACTGTCACTGACTGCCCATATCGAATGACAGATTAGTTGGTAAAGAGAAAGTTAAATTAAATGAATATGAATGAGATGCTGTACAATAACCAATTCAAGTGAAGTATTAAAACAAAATCATAATAGTCAAATGAAACTGACTTGTCTGTATTAACACTACACTTGATCATTGACAAGTTCTGAAATTCTGTAATCGATTAATTGTCAACTAATTTAATTCCAGTTATGCTTGCCTTTTATTTTCATTAGTTTTTGCACAACACTTCACACTTTTAGGGAACGTGCACCTTCACATTTGAACATTCAGCTGATTGTGTAGAATGTCTTCTCCACAAGAAGGAACAGAGCAAGCTGAAGATGTATTTCCAGTTGCTATCCCGCTGAACGATCCTCCAGAGAGGACTCCTACCACCTTGAGCCATAAAGCCTTTCGTCAACTATGCGCCCAGTTTGGCATTGCTGAAGCTGACGCTTTGCTTCCCGAAACAAATGATACTGCTGACAGGCCGCCCCGTGGCTTCGTTGTAGTTAACCGCCAAATGTGCTTGAGCGGAGCTATCCCCCCATTTAATGACTGCATTCGAGAACTTCTTCTCCAACTATCTATCTCCCCTTTTCAGTTACATCCCAATGGCTACGTCATCTTGCTGGGACTATGCGTGCTTTTTAGGAGAACGCTGGGCCGCTTTCCTACTTTCGGAGAAATTCGCTATCTTTGTACCTTTGCCAAGAATAAAGATCATCCCTCCATCATAGTCGTAAGGAGTGCGAGGAATCGTAAGTTGATCACCGGTCTCCCTGAAAGTGTTCACAGTTTCCTGAGCCCGTTCTTTTATGTCCGCTGTCCTCCTGGGTTTTATGCTATCTGGAGAATAGGGAGTAAGATCACTTGCATTTGTCTCTTATGTTCCTTCAAACTTACCGAAGTTCGGATTATCAAGCGCTAACTTCGCTCTTTTTTCCTTTTCAGCACTTCCTCCTCCTTCTAAAAATCTCAGTCACAAAGTGACTTTCGAGAGGCTTATGGCGGTGCCTGTGGAGGAGAGGAGTATCCAGTTTCTATTAGATGATGAGCTTTTGCACCAATTTGGGCTTCTACACCCTTCCAGGTCGACTCGAATTCATGAAATTCCTAGCTCTGATGCAGAAACGTCGGCTGCTTCGGGTTCTCAAGCAGAGGCGTTAAATGCCCCAGTTTCTGCGGAAGAAGCTGCATCAAAAACACTTGTCATGGATGCTGCTTTGATAAAGTGTTCTGGATCCACTGATGTTGTAGGGTTAGCTGGCAAGTCGGCACTTCCCCCAATTATTGAGGAAGAAGAGAATCTTCGAGCTTCTGAAAAATCAACTGATGTGGAAGTTGAGAAGGAGAAATCTGCCGAACACTTGGGCGATGACACCTTTGATGGCTTGAGTGACATTATGATTACTTCTCAAGAGCTTTTCAAGGATAATATTCCAAAGGCAAACTCTCCCGTCATTGAAGCGACTTCCTCTTTGAAACAGATCTCGACACCTTCGACACCTGTCATCTCCGTTCCTGTACTGAAGCGTGGTTTGTAGTTTGACGTGCGTAGTTCGCACGCCGCACACACTTAGGATTTTTCTGCACTTATAAGCATTTACTTTTTCTTTCTGGAAATTTCTAAACTTTACTTCTTTCCTGTTTTCAGATTCTCCGATGGGACGCTCCGGCTCATATTATGACTCATTTCAGCGCCATGGAGGCCGTGGATCCTATGACTTCAGGAAATATCTTGGTGACCAGAGAGAGACAGATGAGGAACGGGCCCAAAGGAAGGCTCAAGAAAAATGGGATTATGAGCAGCGGCAGAGAAGAAGGGATGCTGATCGATACGATTCTTCTTACAAAACTTACGATTCTCATAAGCGAAAATCTTATGATGACAAAGGGAAGACTCAAATTACTGATGAATCGAGCAAACGGTCTAAGCCAAGTGACGCGTCTGCTATTTCTGAAAAGACCAACGCTCCCATTTCTTCTGACATTCCGGCCGGTTCTCCTCCTCTAAAGGAAACTGACATTCAAACCATCATTAACAGGCCACAATATCAAGTTAAAGACGGCCCTCCAACGCTTCAGAGCCGATTTCCGAATTGGTGTCTAAGAGGAGTCCGCTTTGACTTAGATTTGGTTCCCATTGATAAGCAGGCAATGCTGAGAAATGTCGACGCTGTCAAGCTTGATATTGAAAGAATGTCTGGATGGCAGAAGTTGGTTGATGAACTTCAAAGGGTCAACCACCTTAACCTTGAGGCGATGATCACGATAGAGAATGATAAAGCAGAATGGGACAAATGGCGTAAGCAGCATGACGCGGAAATGACGAGTATTGCAGACGACAATGCAAAGCTTGCGTCTGAAGTTAAGCAGCTTAAGGAAAATCTCGCTTCTTCTTCTGCATCATATACTCAAAAAGAAGAAGTCTTTCAGAAGCAGGTGCGGGACGCACACGCTGCACAAAGAGATGTAGAAATGAAGCTTGCCGCCGAACAGCATGTCAATGAGAAGTATCGCGCAGAGAACGCCGAACTGCGGGCAAAAGTCACCTCCCAGAACGTGGAGATAGAGTTATTAAAGTCTCAACTTGCTAAAGCTGAGGCAGCTCGTGATGAGGCTATTACTGGTAGGGTTGCTGCCATTGCCGAAAAAGAAGCGACTGAACAGTCACATGAGGCAACGAAAGCAAGCATCAGTTCTACCTTATTCGACTTTTATTTACACTGCGTTCTGGGTCGTGGGAGCCTTGCTTTTCTGGGTCCAGATTATGAAATCACCCTGGCGGAAGTGTGGGAGGCCGCACTAGATATGTTTAAAGGTGCCGGCTATGATGAAGCAAAATTTGAGGAAGCAAAATTTGAGGCTCGCTATCTTGATGATGAGGCTCGCGCCGCTCTGGTTAGAGGGAAGGAGCAGCTTGCTAGAGCACGGGCTGAATCATTGGGAGAAGAACTCTCAAAAGAGGAAGCTCTTTTAACTGCCCCTGTTCATGCTTCCACTTCGGCTGATGCAAACATTATGGATTCCAGCTCTCATCCTTCACCTCCAGTTGTGACCACTCCTACAGAAGAGGAGGCAATGAAGGACTTTCAGGCTCGGGAATTTGAGATTGATCTTGCCAAACCGGCTTCTCCAGGTAACTTTGACGATTCACGGTCTTCTTTTTTCTCGAGGAATACTAATTTTGATTTCTTTTATTATGCAGTAGTCGCGCCGGAAACTGCACCAATTCTTCCTTCTTCAGCTGCCATTCCTTCTTCTCAAGTTACTCCTCTTCCAGCTTCTCAACCAGGTTCACAGGAAGAACCGATAGCAGCCCTTCAAGGTTTGGACGAACCATCTGCTTCCGAGGAACAGAAAGCAGAAGATCTGGAAGATAGCGAGAAGACCCCGGAGCGGTCTTTCGACTACGACACAAAACTTTCTACATTTCTTACTCCGGGGAGTGAATCTTCTTCCAAGAAGAAGGGGAAACGTGTGGTTTCGAAGAAAGGAAAGAAGAGTTCTACTGCTGCTGGAGATGAGGCAGAGATTGATCCGGCTGAGTCTCTTTCTCCTTCTTCTCCGATGCGGCCTACGAAGCTAATTACCAGACCGGGTAAAAGTTCCAAGGGTGGGAAGAAGGGGAAATGAGTTTGATTTTGCATTTTCTGCTTTTTGTATTGACCGTGGATTGTGCGGATTCCGGTCTCCGCTTCTTTTTGTAACCTGTACAATGTAAAAATTTCTCATAGTGTTGAAATAAATAGATATTTTTCCTGTACAAATCCTTGTGTATGTAGGAATACATCTGTTTTTCATTTGAAGTGTAGAGTAAACGATTCTTTTCGCTTGTACAAATTTTTTGTCTGTGTTTCAAGAACGCACTTACTCCACATCTTTATTACGTGATATTGCAATGAACTTGTGGTATGTTGCTTGTATATTACTTTTATTAATGTAACTGAATTGTATAATGTTGCCCCCATACCACAAGTATATTGTAATATTTCTTGATTTCACAAGACCGATACTCTTATTTTAGAGAATAACTTTCCACTTTTTCAGGGAAGAATTATTCTGCTTTTAATAGAGTATATCTTGTCTTTGGAGAAATCTTTATTTTCTTTTTCTTCCTGAAGAACACTTCGACTTCTGGGAATGATCACTTTTATTTGTTTGAAAGTGAATTTTCCTGTACAGTGGAATGAGCTTCTGAAGAAGGTTTTGATTTTCGTGCCCCGATAAAGGGTTTATTTTTGGTACTTCAAGCAAGGTGAAGTACGCCTCTGAAGAGGTCTTTTGGTCTCCGAAGAGAAGCGATTTTGGTCTCCGAAGAGAAGCAGTTTTGGTCTCCGAAGAGAAGCAGTTTTGGTCTCCGAAGAGAAGCAGTTTTGGTCTCCGAAGAGAAGCAGTTTTGGTCTCCGAAGAGAAGCAGTTTTGGCATTTCATCTCTGGTGAAGTGGGTCTCCGAAGAGAGGCATTTTGCACTTCTACACGGGTGAAATGTGCCTCCGAAAAGGGCTTTTTAGCATTTCATCACTGGTGAAGTGGGTCTCCGAAGAGAAGCATTTTGCACTTCTACACGGGTGAAATGTGCCTCCGAAAAGGGCTTGTGCCTCCGAAGAGGGCTTGTGCCTCCGAAGAGGGCTTGTGCCTCCGAAGAGGGCTTGTGCTTGCCTGGAAGTTACTTTCTCATGGTCGGAGGGGTCCACGGGACAAGCGTAAGTCGTTCGATTGGATGTTTGTTTGTACAAACGATCGCAATCGATTAACAAGGTGCCCCTCTTTGGTAGTCCCACCGATCTTTTTGATTGAGGAAAGCTCTCCATTTATTGGCATGCCTCGTTAGAGGGCTTTGTTGATCCTTGGGAAGGAGCATCAGTTGGTTGGCGTGCCAGGAAGGTTGCGTCTTAGGTGCAAGTAGATCCATGGGATGGACACAAGCTGCCTGATTGGATGCATCACAATCAGCCAGCGAAGGTCTTATTCCTTCTGCTTGGGAAGTTATCCCTTTAGTGGATCTACCTGCTTTCCTGTTGAGAGGCATACCTTCCTTTGGCTGCTTCCATGTCTGCCTGCTCATGTTGTACCATCATCCGCCAATCTGCGATCCTTTATCATCATTTCCAAGCGCGTGTTTCTTTCTTTTGCAAGTAAATTGCTTTATCCGAAGAAGTAGACTTCACTGTTGAATGACTCCACAGAGTAAACGCAAGTTATTTGGTTGGATGCCTTTTTTACAACAACGATCGCAACCAGTTAACGAGGGCTTGACCTAGTGGAGCCGTCAACTTTTTATGTGAAGTTCCTCTTGTATGGGATTTGAGTTTGAAATTTTTGTTGCTTGAAATCTGCTTTAGTAAATGATTTGCAAGGCTCGCTTAGCTTTGCGATGGGTGAGCTTTGCTTTAATGACCTGCAGTATTAGATCGATATTTCAGCAATACATTTGGAGTATTTACACATCGAAATATAACAGGCATTTTATAATAGAAAACACAATGCATAGTTTTTTCATTATTGAGTCACGCTGATTTCTCAGCGGTATACAATGCAGAAGTTACACATCCATTATTATCTTTACAAATTCAAGCAATGCAGTTAAGTAAAAATGAATGCTAGTTATTGCTGTCTCAGAATCTCCAAGCCGGATTACCAATTGTGCTTGATTCACAGCTTTTGGATTTTTATGCCAGAGAAAGTGAGAGATGCCCCATTCGCAGTTTTGTGGGTAATTAGTAGTCATCCCAACTTCCGCTTGCTGGGTATGGTCCCCCCGTGATAGCATTAATGACAAGCTTTTCTGAATCTTGCACTGCAGTGTTGTTGTGAGAATCGGATTGATGGGTAGGACGTTGTTGATCCCGAGTGGATGGGGTTGGATCGACTCCGCTTCTTTTAACGTATTGTTGGAGTTTACCCTGCTCTAGCAATTCTTCAATCACCTTCTTTAATTCGCGACACTGGTCAGTGTCATGGCCAGGTTGATTGTGAAATTGGCAGAACTTTCCATTACGCTTTGCCCCTCTCGTCATCTCAGGCGGCTTAGGATACCTGACAACGTCCTTTGTTGCAAAAAAGATATTTCTTGGTGTATCAGTTAAAGGAGTAAAGTCCGAAGGATTAAAGCGGCGAGGTTTCTTTTCATTTCCCTGGCTTTTTCCTCCTTCATTCTCCCTTTTCTGACTTTCAGATTCTCTTTTCTTAGGTGGGACATTGTCATTGTTAGTCTGGGCAGTAACCACTTTCGATGTTGCAGAAAGGCTTTCAAGGCGAATGAACTCATCGGCCTTTTTATAAAATTTATCAAGTGAGTTTGGTTCTTTCATCTTTAACCATATCCCAAATTCACTCGATTTATCAATGGCTCTCATCAAATAAGTCAGGATCATGCGTGGTTCTGCATTCTCTACTTCGGCTAAAGCTATATTGAAACGGCTCAAGAAAGATTTGATTGATTCTCCGGGTGCTTGTTCAAGGTTAGACAGTGACATTATATCCTTAGCTTTTGAAGCATACAATCTGAACTGTTCTTTAAACTTTTGCGTTAAGTCGGAGAATTTATCTACAGACCGAATTGGAAGCTTTGTGAACCAAAGTAAAGCCACACCTTCTAGGTATACCGGAAAGTATCGACACTTGATCTCGTCTGATGCTCTTGCACCAGTCATATGCCAATCGTACTTGTAGAGGAAATGATTAGGGTCACTGGTTCCCCTATAAGCTTGGATAGTAGGAGGTGCAAATTTCCTTGGAAACTCTGCTCTTAGGATCCTTTCAGTAAACGGAGTTCTGCTTGGTGCAAATCCCCAGTCAGCCTCATCTTCTTCCCTTTGCATGCTCTCTTTCATGATGCGGCCAACCATTTCAGACAGGTACTCTTTATTGTTCAAAGACACCTCCGGGCAAATATTAGTTCTTCCCTCGGAATTTTGCCCGGGCATATGCTCATGACAAGTTGGTTGCGGCATAGAACCATCAGCTTGGAAAGGTGGCGTTTCAGGAAGAGTAGTTCGACGGTTTTCTGGTTGACGATTTGCCCCGAGCAGAGCAGTTAATCTATCCATCATCAAAGCGTTTTGAGTTTCAATTTGTTGGTATAATCCAGAAACTGCGTCATCCAATTCAGCCCTGGTGACCCCAACGGTTGGAGTTGCTTGATCTGTTATTGGGGAAGCGGAAGTTCCTTCGTGAGCGTTTCCGGATCTGATAGGTCTACCTCTTCTTCCAGGAGCCATTATTTCAGATCTGGTTTTTAAAGAGAGGTTCTTTTTATGAATCTTTGCGGAGCAACGGTGGATGATCGCCTGAGTTGGTTTCTCAGTGAAAGCACCAAAATGTTAACGGTAAAAAGTGAACGCTAACACCCTGTGTGTGTAATAGAATCGTGAAAGCACCACCCGTTGGTACGGGAACAGAATATGAGCTGAGAATAGCAGAAAAGTAGTAAATGAACAATAGATTTATAGTGGTTCGGCCCGTAACTGAGCCTACGTCCACTTTATAGTCTTTTATTGCTGATTTGATTACAATTCAATACAATATCCCTCTAAATACAATACAATTTGATCATAAAATCATTCTTGGCTACTAGCTCGATCTTTAATGATGAAACTCGATGAATCCGCGTTGGATGTTAGGAGCTCTTCTCGAAGATCGTTGTAGTGTCTCGAATGCTTGAAGATCTTTGATTGCTGAATGAGAGGAGGCTTCGATAGCGTAACGGCGCTTGGAGAAATGAATGGCCAAAAGTCCTCTCCATGTTGGAAGTAATGGGATATTTATAGGAGCTGATCTGGACTCAGGAAATTTCTCTAAGTCTTTAGGTCGTAGCCGACTTAGGGTAGGTCGGTGACGAGTTAAGGAATAGGGTTAGGGCGTAGCAGAGTTAACTCGCAATCTTAAGTTGACCATTTGTTGAGTCCTAGGTCGCGTACGACCTAAGCTAGGTCTTAGGTCGCGAGCGACCTAAGATAAGTCGTAGTCTATTCGCGACTTACCAAATGCAGCGATGAAGTATGTGGTTTTTTCTAAGTGATAAGTCGGTGACGACTCAAGAGATCATGCGCGACTTAGTATAAGTCGTAGGTCTTCCACAGCTGTCTTAAGTCAATCCCTTATCTTATAGATCCTTAACTCGCGGCACTTCTTAACTCGGAGCACTGCATAACTCGGAGAGCTTTTAGGTCGCAACATTGTTAGATCGCAATGTTCCTTAGGTCGCAGAGCCTCTTAGGTCGCGGACTTCTTTAGGTCGTAGGTTGCTGGATCACTTCAACGAGTTAGGTTGTGACATTCTTAGGTCGCAGCTTTTCATAACTCGGCATCCTTCTTAACTCGGCAGCTCTTCTCAGTAGTTAGATCGGCAACTGTTGGGTCAGAGCTTTCCTTAGGTCGGAGCCTGTTGAGTTGTTAGGTCGTCTTCTTTCTTAGGTCGGCAAGCACCTTAACTCGGCATACTTTCTTAAGTCGTCAAACACCTTAACTCGGCATACTGCTAGGTCGTGAGTCGAAAAGGGGGTTAACATCATCTTTCCACCAATCATGTCATCAAATGACATAAAATTTACATTAATTATTTCATGTAATTATTTTTAAATTACATTGATATCGTATACCAATGCGCGCAAATATAACTTTTATAAATACATTAAAATAATTAGAAAAAACTTCCAACGTCAAATAAATAATAATTTATATTTCTCAGATATCAATTATGACTGACCTTGTTTACTACAACGTGATAGGGAGTTCTCGCTTCGCGTTTGGTGGCGAACGGGCAGATGATGGTGCAAGAAACCAATCTTGCACAAGCAACTTCCCGTGTGGAAAATTATGGGCACTCGGAGTTTATTGTTCCCTTTCTAAACTCTGGGTGCCCATAATTTTCCACACGGGAAGTTGCTTATGCAAGATTGGTTTCTTGCACCATCATCTAACTAAACCGTTTAATTTACTTCCTCATACGTCCGAATAGCATCAAAGTGATTAAAATAAATAAAATTATTAATAAAATATTTTACTAGAGAAAACGGGATTTTAAAACAATTTCTAGAAATTTATCTAAAGGATTTCTGATGAATTAGATTAGGGGATGTATATGGAAGCTTGGATCCATATAGGTCTGCACACAGATTCATTTGAAAAGGTTTAATTCACTATGTAAATATCGATGTTATTAATCTGAAACTTCTGGAGAATGAAGGGGAAGAGGAAGAAAGCGTTAGGGATGTTAAGGTTGTAGGTTTATTTATTTTGAGTAAACAGAAGTTGCAGGTTAAGAAAATTTTACGGTTTTATTGTGTATTGTTAAGACCCATAAAGTTGAAAATCACCACAATTTAGGATTTAATTCAAAAAAATACAAAAGAAAAGAAGACGAAAGGTCAGCATATCAGCTTTTATAAATTAAAAATGAATAAGCATTAAGTACTGAATAGAAAACATAACTTCCATCCAGATTGTAGCAAAGATATTAAAAAGGTTGGTATGTTGGAATCGCTTTTGCCGAGGCCATGTACAATCATGTTCTCAAAATATGCCTTGCAATGAACTACCCAATACTTTTAAGGTTCAATTTGATTAAGTCGTGCTAGAAAAAGAACGACATGGGCAACAAAGCCATATAGTACGGTAATATAAGCATTAGTTCTAAATAAACTGACTCATCCATCAATGGTTCTAAGCTTTATTTATTTACCGTCTGAGCAATGAGAATTTTGAGAAATCGAAAACAACATGATACAGCATTGATAATTGTAACTTGGCATAAACCCTGAACGAAATTTCATTTAAATCAATAAAAGGTCAGTGGAAATCCAAATACAGCTGTTTAAGGCGAACAAACCCAAAACCTCCCTAAAGATTTGATTGGTTCGTCCGTTAATTTCAATAATAAGGAAATGGCAAAGAAATAATTCGTATTATAGTGCTCTCTTTCCATTCCTATATCCCTTTTTATGTGTGCGTGTGAGAAAAAGCATACATATATAAAACCTTGTTGGATTCTTTTTTCGTGGTTTCTCTTTGTATCAAGTATACAATTGAGGCAATTTTTACTGATGCACTCATCATATTCTCAATCTACTCCAAATCGACAAGAGCCTCTCGAATTGCTCGTATTCATTTATCATAAATTCCCAAATAACAACAATGATGTTTGATGTACGACGCAATAGCTTCTTGTTCTTTCTTAATTCGTTAGAATTTTTTTTTGAATACTACAATAATTTCCTAAATGAAAAAATAGATATCTACCACACTATCGATGGTCTAACCCTCAACCAAATTTCAAATGCTACAGACTGTATTCAAGACAAACTGAAACTCACTCTAAAGCAACTCGATGGCAAATCCTAGTTGAAACAATTAGGCAGTTGTTTGGGAACCAAAGATAAAGGAATATGGGTACCTCGTGAGGTAGTTGTTAATTTGAAGCGGATTGAAAATAGGAAAACTGCAAGAGTAAAGGCCGCCTCTTGCATATTTGATATAACGAGTCGCTACAAAAAAGAATTAATCAAAGATATGAATATGTCTGCCTTTTCACACATACACACACACAAAAAGAGAGAGAAACAGAGAGAGAAAGCGCATTGTAATACGATATTTATTAATGGAATCATTCTGCTAGTTCATCTATTAATTTCATTAACAAGGAATTGCATTTTTCTCTAATGTTATCGCATTGAATTTTAATGCTTTCTTTACAACAGTTCCACATCTTTGGATATTTTTTAACATCCTCCTTATTCTCTACACAAACTTATCAAGATCATTTCCAATGACTTCAAGTTTTAAAGCATAATAAACCTCATTAAAGTACCTATTAAGAAAAGTCAAGTATTATTAAATCTAAAAGGGATTCTTTTGTCCACATTGTGTTAGAATCAATTAGAAAAAAAAGGAGTAAGATCATTTAATGAGTTGTTTAAACAATATGCTTGGTAATTAGAATTTTTTTATGAAACTCATAGTTCCCAAACATTCTATCAGTTTTACTAAAAGTTCCAAAGTTTTTACCAGTCCTCCAAACAAATTTTGCACATGAGTATGTAGTGAAGTGACCCAATTTTCTTCTACTATATTTTTGTGATTTTTAGTTGAGTTTTTTTTTAAACAAGAGATCACTTCTTTATTGCCTCTTTAATTTCTTTTAATTAATTTCCCAAGATCCAGAATTTACTAATATAAAAATATCAGTATTTTAATCAAGTCATATTATTTATATATGTGAAGATATATAAATGTTTCTTTGCCTATCAGAGTGTTAAAGTAGCAAAGAAATTTAATCACACAATATTTTCCATAATTTGGAAGGTTTTGTGTCACATAGCAATTTCTACACTTTAATCTTTTATTTGACTCAAGATTGACTAATACATGATTCAGGTGTTACCACCTTAAAATGACTCAGGATTAACTAATACATTTTCAGGTATTTTCATCTTGGAATGACTCAAGATTGACTAATACATGATTCAGGTATTAGCATTTATGATCTCTTCTTCATTTTCCAGATTATTCTCTAAACCAGATTGATTAATTTATGGATTCATAACTCATGTATTTGATCTTTGGAAATTCAGGAATTAATATAGGTTGCTTTAGGATGATAAAACATATTAAAACTTGGTTTGATCAATGTATTACTAATTAGCCTATCCCAGATTCAGGATTCAGACATACACATGCACAAAACATGCACAAGCAAATCAGGTCAAGCAAAATGCACATGTCTAGGTTCGTGAAGCATGTGATGATCATGTGAGTAATAAGATTGTAAACTGATCTAAAGGTCATACAGATTCTGATATATTGACTGGAAATGGTGTTGAATATGATTTTAAAAAGGTCTATGCACATTCCTGGCTAAAAGCTTACAAAATGTGGTGTTCTGGATTCTTTTTTTTAAAACACTTACAAAATTACTCTACATTCTTGTTGCGTCTATATTTGTCTATCCCAATTTCTGGCTTGCTAATTCAGTTTCATATTGAAGTCAGTTCCAGATTTTACCAATTCCTAAGTCCTTGTATACTTATAATTTTCAGGTTCTATGGTATCATAATCCTACCCTTGTTCTAGACCTACCATAGGATTAAGTTGCATTTCAAATTAGCATACACTATGGTCTGGTTTGCATCAGAAATCTGAAGACTATGGCTTCAAACTTTTGCATGTGCTTGTATCAATTACAAGACATGTACAAGCCTTACTGGTTAGCCAAGACCATGTTCAACCCATCCACTTAATACTTCAGCATATGTTTATTTCAAAACTACTTAAACTTTATAGCTGAACATAACAAGCATGCCAAAGAGAATATATCCACATATCAGATTATATGGTATGCTCTCCTTAATCATAATCCTCTGGCTTATTTCCAGAGTTTGCTACATAAATCAACAACTCACAAGCCCAAATAATACTTAAGCTTTCTTTACATGTTCTTTTTAAGAAAACAAAGCAAGTTTCAATCCAGCAAATACACAAGACATAAGAGAGTTTTCCTAGATTATTTATTACAATTAAACTTCTACTTCTCTAAAGCATATTAAAACCAGCAAGTTCTTCAAACATCCATACAAGCAAGCTACTCAAGCATCTTTCCCTGCAGCAACACTTTGAACTGCCTCAGTGAAAATGAGACACCCCAAAGATTGCAAAGGCAACAAATAGGGTCAGAAAATATATTCTGGAGTGAGTGAAATCATAGTTTGTAAATAACTTGTAATTACTAAACACTTTGCAGAGATTCATATGTTTGATGCTTATTTAAATTCATACTAAAATCTAAGTATATATATACATATAAGCTCATACTAACATACATGCACACAAGCATTCATTCATCAACACAATTCAGTTATATGTACATATACTCCTATAGATTGACTCCCTTAATTCCATAGCTCAATCTTTAATTCCCCATTTATCATTTATTTGGTCTTAACTCTTGCCATTGAGCACCATGTGTGCATTGCAAAGGGGCTCAATTCTGTTAACCCTTTACACAGAGGCCTACAGGACTTAAACAAGTCATGCACATACCCATCATCCACCTAATGATGAATAGATCAAGGCACTACTCCTAGATTAGCTTTATAATCTAGAGACCATTCTCATTTTTCTTTCAGGAGAATTTTATTAATTCTAGAAATGCTTCCTATTCTTTTCTTCTTTTCATAAATCAGAGAGCATTAAACACATTCAGGGATTTCAGCCAGACATACCAAGTATCCATGTAAAACACCACATCCCATTTTAAGGTTATTTTTATTCAATCGTATTTTCTAAAACTTGCATAAATTTATTTCCAGAAATATTCCCATTTCTTACATAAATCTAGTGAAGTCATATAAAACATTACATTTATTTTACTGTGAACATAGGGTAAGGTTTTTGAGAAAAACCCATAAAAACATATTAACTTGTGATTTGAACAAATCAGCACATATATATAATATTGCATTATTCATATCGTTTTTGAAAATTGAACTAGACATAAGCATGAATCTCCTTATTCACATTGCCTATTTCATTCTTCATTAGTAACCTATTTCTCAGTAAAATGTTTAACTCACTCCCATATAAAAACTGGATTATAAGTTATAGAATTCCTTTTCTATGCTCAGGGTGTTTGTCTTTTCAAAGCATTAATCAAAACAATCAAAACATCAAACAAAGACTCAGCCAAGACACCAACCATGATCAACATTCATTTATTCAAAGAATAGAATTAAACAAAAACATGATATGATTTTATATAAGTAATATGGCTGCCCTTAACTTGGGTCTTAATGCCTTAAATCTCATAAAATGATTAATCACTCACCTTCCTTCTTCTTTCCCCGAGAATGCTTTAACTTGAAAATAGTGTGAGTTTGCTCTTCTTTTTCTTTCTTAAAATATCTTTCTGTTTTCCAAAAATAAACTGCTGCTTATCCTATGATTTTTAAAACATTCAGCTAGGGTTTTAATGGAGTAAAAACCCCATTATATCCCCACACAAATAAGAGGATTTTGTATATGTTTTTATGGCTAAATATGTCATTTTCTTTTTGATTCTATTTCAGGTATATCAGTTGCTTTTCTTCTTTCTATGTACATGCCATTTGCATGTTTCACCTACACACTATTTTCATGTGACTTGACTACATTATTTTTATTTTCTTAAGGCAAATCTGAAATGTCCACATATATATATATATATATATATATATATCTTTTTATCAATTAATTATTTGCTAATGTTTCAAGCCATTTGTTTTCTCTTGATTATAAAATGTATTTATACCTATATAATATTAATCTGGTTTCATATATTTTAATAATCATAAGAGTTTATTTTATCACTCTATACTCCTCTGGCTACTTATATGCAATATATATATATATATATATATATATGAGATATGTGAATATAAAACCTATTCACACTTAGTTATTTTCCTTCTCATTATTATTTATTGAAGTTATTTTCTCCTCATTTTACTGAAAACAACTATCCTCTTCCTTATTTATTTCACTTATTTTTTTATATTTATTTTTAATTTATTTTATTCTTTGAATATTTTCCATTAACTGATTTTTATAAAAATTATTTTTATCTCAATAATTTGGATCTTCACATACTCTCCTCCTAAAAGGAATTGTGTCCCACAATTATTTTTCTCATACATTTCCATCCAAATGTATACAAAGCATAAATTCATTTCAGAAATTTCAGAAATTCATGCATTCAAAACCAATCAAACACACTTAAGTAATGTTTAAGTTTATCATAATTTAGACATACCTTTAAGCAGAAAATAGCTTAGGATATTTATCTTTCATCCTATCTTTAGTCTCCCATGTACAATCACTCTCATCTAAACTCCACTGGATTTTAACCAATTTAATTATTATTTTTCTCAATTTCTTTTCTTCTCTAGCCACAATACCCACTGGTTCCTTCTTATAAACCAGATTTTCTTGAATTTCAACTTGTGTTGGAGATTTCAGAATGGTCTCCTTATCATGCACCCATCTTCTTAATTGAGATACATGAAATACATCATGTATATTACTCAATTCCTCTGGCAATTTCAACTTATAAGCCAAAGTTCCTACTCTTTGAATAATTTCATATGGCCCTATATACCTTGGTGACAATTTTCCTACCTTGCCAAACCTCAATATTTTTCTCATTGGGAAAACTTTGAGAAATACATAATTTCCCACTTCAAATTCCATTGGCCTTCTCCCTTTATCTGCATAGGATTTTTGTCTCTCTTGTGCTGCTCTCATTCTCTGTCTTACAAGTTCAATCCTTGCAGAGGTCTCTTTCACATGTTCTGGTCCAAGCAACACTCTTTCACCTGCCTCCATCCAGCATGCAGGAGATACACAAGGCTTCCCATACAAGGCCTCGAATGGAGCCATACCTATAGTGGACTGATTGCTATTGTTATAAGCAAATTCAGCTAAATAGAGATGATCTTCCCAGTTGCCTCCAAAATCAAGTATACATGCTCTAAGCAAATTCTCTAAAATCTTGTTAACAATCTCAGTTTGCCCATCTGTTTGTGGGTGGTAAGTTGTGCTCAAGCTTAATTCTGTCCCTATAGCCTCTTGAAAACTACCCCAGAATCTTGAGGTAAACAAGGTATCTCTATCACTAATGATAGTCTTCGGGGTTCCATGTAATCTTACTATCTCCTTCACAAATAATTGAGCGAATTTGTGAGCATTTCTATTTGAATTCACTGGAATGAAGTGAGCTGTTTTTGTGAGTCTATCAACCACAACCCAAATACTATCATTGCCTCTTCTTGTTCTTGGCAAACCATCCACAAAATCCATTGAAATGTTTTCCCATTTCCAGGTAAGCACTTCCAGAGGTTGTAGTAAGCCTGAAGGTTTTTGATAATCTGCCTTGACTTGTTGACATGTTAAACACTTTGCAACATATCTTTCCACTGCCCCTTTCATTCCTGGCCACCAATAGTTTCTTTTAAGGTCATGGTACATTTTTGTACCACCTGGATGTATAGTGTACTTTGTCTTGTGATGCTATCCATAACCTCTTGCTTCAGTTCTTCTATATTGGGTATGCAGAGTTTCCCTTTCTTTCTCAAGTAGCCTCTATCATCTACTTCATAATTTTCCACTGACATGCCTTGTAATATCATGTCCTTCTTTTCTTTTAAATTAGTGTCTTGATTCTGCATACTTCCTATTTTATCAACCAGGGTTAATCTTAAGGAGATGAGACTTAATTTTCCATATTCAATCATGTCACTATGTACATTGTCTGATGCACCAATTTCTTTCTTCATTTCTACTTCACTAAGGATTGTTAAATCCTTGAATTCAGTCATCATTAAGCTTGCCAATCTTGCTTGATTTCTACTCAAAGCATCTGCTACCTTGTTAGCTTTTCCAGGGGTATATAATATATCAAGATCATAGGCAGCTAAAAACTCTACCCACCTATGTTGTCTCATATTCAAGTCTTTTTGAGAAAACAAATACTTAAGTGATTTATGGTCTGTAAACAATTCAAATTTTGTACATAACAAGTAGTGTCTCCATAGCTTCAATGCATAAACAATGGCAGCAAGCTCTAGATCATGTGTGGCATATCTGGTTTCATTTGGCTTGAGTTGCCTTGATGCATATGCTATGACTCTTCCATGTTGCATGAGTACTGCCCCTAACCCAGACTCACTAGCATCAATATAAACCACTAATCCCTCATTTCCCTCTGGAACATGCAAGACTGGAGCTTCCATCAATGCCTTCTTCAATGATTCAAAAGCTTGTTCACATTTTTCTGTCCACACATATGGTTGCTCTTTTCTGGTTAGCTTGGTTAATGGAATGGCTATCCTTGCAAAGTCTTTTATAAACCTTTTATAGTATCACTGCCATGACTTTGTTTGGGTCTACACAAATCCCTTGTTGAGATATAATATGTCCCAAAAATTTAACTTCATTCTGCCAAAATGTACACTTAGTAAATTTTACCTTTAAATCATGTGCTCTTAATCTTGACAAAACCAGATGCAAGTGCCTTGCATGCTCCTCTTCTGATTTTGAATACACCAATATATCATCAATGAAAACAACTACAAATTTATCTAGAAAATCTCTGAATGTCCTATTCATTAAATCTACAAAATAGGATGGTGCATTTGTCAATCCAAAAGGCGTTACTAAAAATTCATATAGCCCATATCTTGTGTTGAATGCAGTGTACTTAATATTTTCCTCCTCAACCTTCATTTGATGGAATCCAGAGGCTAAGTCTAGCCTTGAAAAGATTCTTGCTCCATTTAATTGATCAAATAAATCATCAATTCTGGGGAGTGGATATTTATTCTTGATGGTAACTTTGTTTAATTCCTTGTAATCAATGCACATTCTCATTGTACCATCATGTTTCTTTACAAATACCACTGGAGAACCCCAGTTTGAACTACTAGGCCTTATGAAGCCCTTCTGCTCCAATTCTTCCAATTGTTGTTTCAATTCCACTCATTCTTTAGGACCCATTCTGGTAGGCTTCTTGATGATAGGACTTGCTCCTGAGATTAATCTTATCTGAAATTCAACTTGCCTATTTTCTGAAACTCCTATAACCTCTCCAAAGACATCTGGGTATTCATTTATTACTTTCATGTCTTCAAGAATTAATTCTTTTTCAGTCATACACCACATTTGATTAAGGCAATTTATTTTGGCTATTTCACTCATGACTATAATATTTTACCATTTTCTGTTTTCAAAGAAATAGTAAAATTTTCCAAGTTCAAAATTGCTTTGAATTTACTCAACCAATCTACTCCTAGAATAATTCCTATTTCAGGATATTTTAACACAAACAAATCAGATTTAAACATATTTCCTCCTATGTTTAATTTTACTCCAAAACATTTAATTCCTAGCATGCAAGAACTACCTAAGGGACTCTGAATAAACAAAGGCTTATCAACTAAATTGCATGTGAGAGCCAATTTATTTACTATGTCTTGTGATATTAAGGAATGTGTAGCCCCAGTGTCATATATAACTGAGATTGGATAATCTTTAATTAGGAGCATACCTTCCAATTGTCTAGAATTTCCCACTGCATTTGCTTTTGCTTTGCCTTCCAATGCTCCTACTTTTGCTCCTTTTTTGATCTCTGGGCAATTCCTTTTGATATGACCTTCTTTCCCACAATTATAGCAACTGAATGGGGATTTCTTAGCTGCTTGACACCTATTACTCATGTGTCCTTCCTTGCCACAGTTGTAGCAAATAACTTTCTTCTTAACCTCCCCACTAGTAGCTCCTTCAACCTTCTTGTCTGAATTCTTCTTGTCATAAGGATGAGCTCTATTTTTCCCTTTCTTGTTGTTATTAGCTCTCATGTTCCTAAATTTCTCCCTTGCATTATCATGTTGTTCAAAAGAAAGAGTGAGATCTATGACTTGATCAAATGTTTTGTCTTTGTATGGTAGCATTGCTCTACTTAAACCAGCATTAAGTCCTTGAATAAATCTTGAATTCTTTGATTCCTTATTCCCTATGCGCATGGTTCCATACTTAGACAAGCTCTCAAACTTTTGAGTGTATTCAGTCACACTCATTGATCCTTGCCTCAATCTTATAAACTCCTCAAGCAGTGTTGCCTTAGCTGTTGTTGGGACAAATCTAGCCTCAAGCATATCCTTGAACTGATCCCATGTTATCTCATTTTCTGGTCTCCCCATGATGATTACCTCCCACCAATCCAGTGCTGCTCCTTTGATCCTTCTAGAAGCTATTTGCCTCTTCCTTTGGTCATTGATTTGCATGTCTGCAAATATCCTTTCCAGAGTTCTTAGTAATGTTTGCACATCCATGACTCCTTCAGTGCCTTCAAAATCCTTGCCTTCTAAATTTGAGAATGTTTTCAGTAGCTTAGATAACTCCCCATGAGGATTTTCTTCCCTCTGCACTGCTCCTTCCCTAAATGCCCTCACCAAATCTTGCAAATTGACCAATGGCATTGCACTAGAGGATCCTGCTCCAGAGTTTGGTGGTCTTCCTACCATGATTTGCTATATAATTTACATAGCTAGTTAGTCTTGTTTTTTGATTTAATTGTTTCAGTAATTTATTCCTACTGAAAATATTTTTATGTGGTTTGTTCCTTAGGATTTTATCCATATGAGAAAATCAGACATATATATATATTGCTATGCTTTTGGTAACATAGCTCTGATACCAACTGAAGTGACCCAATTTTCTTCTACTATATTTTTGCGATTTTTAGTTAAGTTTTTTTTTAAACAAGAAATCACTTCTTTATTGCCTCTTTCATTTCTTTTAATTAATTTCCCAAGATTCAGAATTTACTCATATAAAAATATTAGTATTTTAATCAAGTCATATCATTAATATATGTGAAGATATATAAATGTTTCTTTGCTTATCAGAGCGTTAAAGTAGCAAAGAAATTTAATCACACAATATTTTCCATAATTTGGAAGGTTTTGTGTCACATAGCTAATTCTACACTTTAATCTTTTATTTGACTCAAGATTGACTAATACATGATTCAGGTGTTACCACCTTAAAATGACTCAGGGTTAACTAATACATTTTCAGGTATTTTCATCTTGGAATGACTCAAGATTGACTAATACATGATTCAGGTATTAGCATCTATTATCTCTTCTTCATTTTCCAGATTATTCTCTAAATCAGATTGATTAATTTGTGGATTCATAACTCATGTATTTGATCTTTGAAAATTCAGGAATTTATATAGGTTGCTTTAGGATGATAAAACATATTAAAACTTGGTTTGATCAATGGATTACTAATTAGCCTATCCCAGATTCAGGTTCAGGCATACACATGCACAAAACATGCACAAACATGCACAAGCAAATCAGGTCAAGCAAAATGCACATGTCTAGGTTCATGAAGCATGTGATGATCATGTGAGTAATAAGATTGTAAACTGATCTAAAGGTCATACAGATTCTGAAATATTGACTGGAAATGGTGTTGAATATGATTTTAAAAAGGTCTATGCACATTCCAGCCTAAAAGCTTACAAAATGTGGTGTTCTGGATTCTCTTTTTTTTTTAAACACTTACAAAATTACTCTACATTCTTGTTGAGTCTATATTTGTCTATCCCAATTTCTGGCTTGCTAATTCAGTTTCATATTGAAGTCAGTTTCAGATTTTACCAATTCCTAAGTCCTTGTATACTTATAATTTTCAGGTTCTATAGGATTAAGTTGCATTTCAAATTAGCTTACACTATGGTCTGATTTGCTTCAGAAATTTGAAGACTATGGCTTTAAACTTTTGCATGTGCTTGTATCAATTACAAGACATGTACAAACCTTACTAGTTAGCCAAGACCATGTTCAACCCATCTACTTAATACTTCAGCATATGTTTATTTCAAAACTACTTAAACTTTATAGCTGAACATAACAAGCATGCCAAAGAGAATATATCCACATATCAGATTATATGGTATGCTCTTCTTAATCATAATCCTCTGACTTATTTCCAGAGTTTGCTACATAAATCAACAACTCACAAGCCCAAATAATACTTAAGCTTTCTTTACATGTTCTTTTCAAGAAAACAAAGCAAGTTTCAATCCTGGAAATACACAAGACATAAGAGAGTTTGCCTAGATTATTTATTACAATTAAACTTCTACTTTTCTAAAGCATATTAAAACCAGCAAGTTCTTCAAACATCCATACAAGCAAGCTACTCAAGCATCTTTCCCTGCAACAACACTTTGAACTGCCTCAGTGAAAATGAGACACCCCAAAGATTGCAAAGACAACAAATAGGATCAGAAAATATATTCTGGTGTGAGTGAAATCATAGTTTACAAATAACTTGTAATTACTAAACACTGTGCAGGGATTCATATGTTTGATGCTTATTTAAATTCATACTAAAATCTGAATATATATATACATATAAGCTCATACTAACATACATGCACACAAGCATTCATTCATCAACACAATTCAGTTATATGTACATATACTCCTATGGATTGACTCCCTTAATTCCATAGCTCAATCTTTCAATCCCCATTTATCATTTATTTGATCTTAACTCTTGCCATTGAACACCATGTGCGCATTGCAAAGGGGCTCAATTCTGTTATCCTTTTACACAGAGGCCTATAGGACTTAAACAAGTCATGCACATACCCATCATCCACCTAATGATGAATAGATCAAGGCACTACTCCTAGATTAGCTTTATAATCTAGAGACCATTCTCATTTTTCTTTCAGGAGAATTTTATTAATTCTAGAAATGCTTCCTATTCTTTTCTTCTTTTCATAAATCAGAGAGCATTAAACACATTCAGGGATTTCAGCCAGACATACCAAGTATCCATGTAAAACACCACATCCCATTTTAAGGTTATTTTTATTCAATCGTATTTTCTAAAACTTGCATAAATTTATTTCCAGAAATATTCCCATTTCTTACATAAATCTGGTGAAGTCATATAAAACATTACATTTATTTTACTGTGAACATAGGGTAAGGTTTTTGAGAAAACCCCATAAAAACATATTAACTTGTGATTTGAATAAATCAGCATATATATATAATATTGCATTATTCATATCATTTTTTAAAAATGAACTAGACAAAAGCATGAATCTCCTTATTCACACTGCCTATTTCATTCTTCATTAGTACCCTATTTCTCAGTAAAATGTTTAACTCACTCCCATATAAAAACTGGATTATAAGTTATAGAATTCCTTTTTTATGCTCAGGTTGTTTGTCTTTTCAAAGCATTAATCAAAACAATCAAAACAGATCAAAACATCAACCAAAGACTCAGCCAAGACACCAACCATGATCAACATTCATTTATTCAGAGAATAGAATTAAACAAAAACATGATATGATTTTATATAAGTAATATGGCTGCCCTTAACTTGGGTCTTAATGCCTTAAATCTCATAAAATGATTAATCACTCACCTTCTTTCTTCTTTCCCCGAGAATGCTTTAACTTGAAAATAGTGTGAGTGTGCTCTTCTTTTTCTTTCTTAAAATATCTTCCTGTTTTCCAAAAATAAACTGTTGCTTATCCTTTGATTTTTAAAACATTCAGCTAGGGTTTTAGTGGAGTAAAAACCTCATTTTATCCCCCACACAAATAAGAGGATTTTGTATATGTTTTTATGGCTAAATATGCCATTTTCTTTTTGATTCTATTTCAGGTATATCAGTTGCTTTTCTTCTTTTCTGTGTACATGCCATTTGCATGTTTCACCTACACACTATTTTCATGTGACTTGTCTACATTATTTTTATTTTCTTAAGGAAAATCTGAAATGTCCACACACACACACACACACATATATATATATATATATATATATATATATATCTCTTTTTATCAATTAATTCTTTGCTAATGTTTCAAGCCATTTGTTTTCTCTTGATTATAAAATGTATTTATACCTATATAATATTAATCTGGTTTCATATATTTTAATAATCATAAGAGTTTATTTTATCACTCTATACTCCTCTTACTACTTATATGCAATATATATATATATGAGATATGTGAATATAAAACTTATTCACACTTAGTTATTTTCCTTCTCATTATTATTTATTGAAGTTATTTTTTCCTCATTTTACTGAAAACAACTAACACCTTCCTTATTTATTTCACTTATTTTTTTATTTTTAATTTATTTTATTCTTTGAATATTTTCCATTAACTGATTTTTATAAAAATTATTTTTATCTCAATAATTTGGGTCTTCACATGTAGCAATAGTAAACATTGTATAATAGTAAGAGGTAAAAGTTCCCAAATCAGATAAGATTTCAAAATCATAATTTTAGCTTGAAAATTAGATCCAAAATGCATATATATATATATATATTTATATATATATATATATATATATATTTATATATATATATCATCATATAACAGTAAAAGGTTACAAACCAATACACAACTTTTATTAGATGATGTGAATGATGTTTCTACAATAAGTGAATAACGTTGTCGAAATAAAATACAACATTTGAAAATCATTGAAAATGTATGCAGACTATATGTAAATATTACTGTAAAAAGTTTATTATAGCATATGAAATATATTGTAATTGACTATTTTAAAACATTCAAAAAACGTAGTAAAAAATTCTTTTAATTTCTTTTTGGTGTTTTCACAATATTTATGTTTTGTTATAGCTAACTTTTCTACAATATTTTATGCAACATTTAAATAAACGTTGTAAAAGATATCCCATCTTTCACAACTGTGGATGTAACAACATAACCATAAATGTTGTTATAATACATTAACTACATTTATATAATGTTGTAAAATGATATTTTTCTTGTAGTGATACTATATTTTTATATTTTAGAAAAATTTGATAATGATGAGTTATACAAGCAAAAACTAAAGAGCTTGGTAGTTTCAAAAGCAAAATTGTTTAAAACATTAAATAATCTATATATAATGAGAATACCTTCATTTGAAGTTTTGAAAATTACGTTAATACCCTTACTATGCATTAATTAAAAATAAGGCAACGGGATGATGGTTTCGTCCTTGCTAAAAATAAAACTAATGCATTTTTTCTTTTACATGTCCAATCGGGAATGTCATAAGTACTGGTTTTATTAAAACAACAATAAAATATATCCACTTTTCAGTACATCATTACTTCAAAATATCGTTTTTTGAAAAATAACTGAAATGAAGTTAACATACAAAATGGAAAACAAAATTATTTTGTTTTCCATGTTTTGGAAAATAAGAAAAACACGAAAAATGATCAATCCCTCCATCGTCCTTCCATCTCTTTTGTCGTACTCTATCGTCCCTCCATCACCCTCGTAGTCCCTCCATCATCGTCATAATGACTTAAGTTTTTAAATTTTTTCCTCCCCACCTTGTATTTTATAATAAATTTTGAAAACATAAAACTCGAAATGAAACCGAGGGCTCCAAGATACCCAAAAATAAAATTGAAGATTTTTGGTAGAAAAATATTTTGACAATACAATAGCTAAAACGCTGAACAACCTAAAACCTTTTAAGGTTCAAATAGGTGAGCCAAGCTAGAAAAGGAGTGGCCTATGCAGCTGAGCCATTGTTCGGGTATCCAAATCTATTGAAACACTATTTGCATAGTCTAAAATTATTTTCATTCCACTTACAAATAGAAATGAAGAACCAAAACATATCACCTTTTTAGAACACAAAACTATAAACATTAAGAACAAAATCATTCAGTTAAGTAATTAACTCCCTTAAATTCATCAATGTTAAGTGGCCATTATGCTTATCTAACCAAAGAAGATCCCCAACAATAAATTATTTGAAAAATGTGATTTATTAATCAAAAACTACATAAAATTATATGACTTAAGATTTGTCGGTGTAGGCCAGTTGAATCCGGCCATATATAAACAAATTTAAAAAAACCGCAATACAAATAGCAAAAACCTTAGGGGTATTTTACACTTACGATGATAAATGAAGTAATATAAAACCTTATTTATGATTGAATTGAAGGATTAGAAGAAGATTAAAAGGTCCTAAAACGACACCTAAATCTAGTAATATACACAAACGAATTGGTAAAGAGATAGAAGAGTTTTCCAACTTACATGAAACTACTAATTTGATGAGCAGCAAACTAGAAAAAAACTATGCAATATCTAAACATTAGAAATTGAAGAAAATTAAGATGTCAATGCATATTTTAACTTATTTGAGAAACTTATGTTAACAATATTAGCAAAAGCTTGGTAGCAAAATCTTGTAAGAAGACAAGCATCATTGTCCCAATGGTTAAATGATTCGACTTTGGTGCGAGAGATCACAAATTCGAAACTTACGAAGCATGATTCGAACATTTATTAACAAGTAATTTGTGTTATGCTGTCTCAGTGACATGTTGTACCATTTCAAAAAAAATCTTGCAAGAAATGAAATGCATTGTTAGTTATCAATGGTTCTAAGCTATATGTATTTACCGTCAAAGCATAGAGAAATTTGAGAAATAAAAAATAAGATTTAATTATATCATTTACTTATATCTTGGCATAAAGGAACTTTATTGAAACACTATTTGCATAGTCTAAAATTATTTTCATTCCACTTACAAATAGAAATGAAGAACCAAAACATATCACCTTTTTAGAACACAAAACTATAAACATTAAGAACAAAATCATTCGGTTAAGTAATTAACTCCCTTAAATTCATCAATGTTAAGTGGCCATTATGCTTATCTAACCAAAGAAGATCCCCAACAATAAATTATTTGAAAAATGTGATTTATTAATCAAAAACTACATAAAATTATATGACTTAAGATTTGTCGGTGTAGGCCAGTTGAATCCGGCCATATATAAACAAATTTAAAAAAAAACGCAATACAAATAGCAAAAACCTTAAGGGTATTTTACACTTACGATGATAAATGAAGTAATATAAAACCTTATTTATGATTGAATTGAAGGATTAGAAGAAGATTAAAAGGTCCTAAAACGACACCTAAATCTAGTAATATACACAAACGAATTGGTAAAGAGATAGAAGAGTTTTCCAACTTACATGAAACTACTAATTTGATGAGCAACAAACTAGAAAAAAACTATGCAATATCTAAACATTAGAAATTGAAGAAAATTAAGATGTCAATGCATATTTTAACTTATTTGAGAAACTTATGTTAACAATATTAGCAAAAGCTTGGTAGCAAAATCTTGTAAGAAGACAAGCATCATTGTCCCAATGGTTAAATGATTCGACTTTGGTGCAAGAGATCACAAATTCGAAACTTACGAAGCATGATTCGAACATTTATTAACAAGTAATTTGTGTTATGCTGTCTCGGTGACATGTTGTACCATTTCAAAAAAAAAATCTTGCAAGAAATGAAATGCATTGTTAGTTATCAATGGTTCTAAGCTATATGTATTTACCGTCAAAGCATAGAGAAATTTGAGAAATAAAAAATAAGATTTAATTATATCATTTACCTATATCTTGGCATAAAGGAACTTTATGGCTGAACTAAATTTCATTAAAGCAGATAAGAAGTCGGTGGAAATCAAGACACCCCACATATTCACGTGGGAGAAAAACTTAATGTATGTAGAACATCTCCTAAAGCACCAGCTACTTACCTGCTCAAACTTGAAGATGTCACACTGCTACACTCAAATTCAACAAAGTCTTGCATAGCAGCTCGAAGCAGATATGCTTTTTCTTTGTTCAATCTCCAGGTTTTTAATCTTTTACTGAAATCTTCCACAGTTTCACCTTTTTTACCATGAAAACATTCACTTTTTGTTATACCAGAACCAGATCTTTTCAAGAATTCCATCTCAATCGACGACGGAACTACACGAGGATGGTCAGAATTCCAACATGCTAGACAGATTCTCAAGCCTTGGTAAAAGTATTTGACCTAAGAATCAATAAATTAGATAAATTTTAGTTTCATATCCAATTTCTTATGTTCAAAAGAAAAGATTCGCCCGAAGTTAAGCAAGATAAGGATACATATAATGAACACCATGCAGATATAAGATTGCTACTTACATTAACAAGATAACTAATTACATCTAGAGCATGCATATATGCACACATACAGATTGTTATACATTAATATATATGGATAAACAAAATATTTGGATCCCACTATCAATATGGAACTCTAAAAGCATTGCCAGTAGTATCTTGTTCAGTGACTGAACAAGGCACCACACATTCAAGTATCATTCAAACTAGTGTGTAACCCGTGTGTTGCACACGGTAATGTTGTTAAAAAATAATTTTTAAATTTTGATTATTGTAAAAATTGAATATTTTTAAGCAGTATATGATTAATTTAATTGAAATAAATAAATTTATAATTTAAAATGACATGCAACACTCGGATATAAGGTAGAGGGTCACCAACCACATATTCTCGTCGGAATTATTGTCCTAACTCGGTAATAGCAATATATATGTGCGCACGCGCATGCATGTGTGTTTCTATTACTATATATGTAAATAATTGATGCTATGTGATACATATATTTTTTATATAAATGGATGAAAAAATTGAATTTTCCATTTCTATTAATATGAATATTATATATATATTTTTAAGGATTTATAATGAAATAACGAATATTAAGTAATTGAATGTATTGAATATTTTAAATTAATGATCAACTTAACTAATTAAATATATGTAGCTGAATGTTAGAAAGTAGGGTAAAAATTGAGAAGAGCTTTGTATGTAGTTGTAGTTGAGAAAAACATCTTACGATCAACTTATCTGCGCATGAACTTTTATTCATTATTTGAGATTTCAATTAGTAAACTTTTTTTTTAACTTAGCTATTAATCATAAATTTCACGTTGTTGTATGAGTGTCATGTTTACAACTTCAATATTTGCAAAATAATAATAATAATACTAATATAAAAAAAATCTGTAGCGTCTTTGCGTTATGAGTTGGGTAAGTTTTAATATCACGTTGAAAATGAAAATGTATACATAACTTAATTTGTATTAGAGTTTTCTGTGCTTTCACATCCCAATATTGTAAAATATAAATTTATCATTTTAAAGTTGTGTAATAATATACTGTTGAAAATGAGAATGTCTACGTAACTTAATTTGTATTAGAGTAATCCGTGCTTTCACATCCCACTGTTGTAATATATAAGTTTATTATTTAAAAGTTGTAAAAAACGAAATTTTGTATTACAATGCATGATTTTTTTAAAGATAAATGAATGATAAATTAAAAATATATTATTGTTTATGTTTACATTTTATGTTATGTGATCCATATACCTTTATATATGAATAAAAATAACAATTTTAACATCTTCGCTTGTATATACGAGTGTTGTATACCTACTTAAATCGGTATATTTTAAGATTTATTAAATAAATTAATAAATATTAGTTAATCAATTTATTTGAATGATTTAAAATAAAGGTTACATAATTGATTAACACATGGATATGAGTAGAAATATATTAGGAGGGAATTGATAAGGGTTTGTAAGTAACTATAGAAATTTAAAATATAGGTGTATAAAGCTAAAAATATAATTTTTCAGTGCAATGCAAATAACTTCATTAATATAAACGAATTAGGAAATAAATTTGTTATTATTGTTGATGTATATAATTTATGCTATGTGATTTACATATCTTTGTATGCAAATGAAATTTTTTTTTACCATTTTGTTGATGCTACTTTGGTATTTTAGGATTTACATGACGTATCTAATATTAGTTAAGTCAATTTACCAAATGGTTTAAATTTTTAAATACGTAATTAATTTAAATATATGGACTTAAATGTAAAATATTAGATGAGAACTAAAAAAATTTGTGAATAATTATAAAAAATTTTAAAAGCATGAATTTGATTATAAATTGATATTAGAAGTTTAGTAGAATAACTATAAATTGATAAATTATACAAATTTGAAACTAAAATATCTAGAGAGAGAATTAAGGAGAGTAGAGAAAGCTCCTACAATTAATAAGAGAGCTTGAATTTCTTCCGCTTTACTATTATTTAATAGATTGTAAAGTGATAAATTATAAGATTTTAAAAATAAAATATCTATAGTTGGAGAGAATTAAGGGGAATGAAGATAATTCCTAGAATTAATCATATAGCTTAAAATTCTTCTGCTTTATTATTATTTAATAGATAGATTGTAAAGTGATAAATTATAAGATTTTAAAAATAAAATATCTATAGTTAGAGAGAATTAAGGGGAATGAAGATAATTCCTAGAATTAATCATAGAGCTTAAAATTCTTTTGCTTTACTATTATTTAATAGATGTGGTTAGTTCAACCACAAAACAAGTCACAGAAACGAATAATGTTTTAGTGCACATGTGGTTCGTTCAAAAGCCACGGAGAACAATCATTAAAACAGCATAATATATATTGTTTTAATGACTATGCATTAAAACAACATATATTATGCTGTTTTAATGCAATTATCCATTGAAACTGCATAGTGTTTGGCATAGACGATTATGTTTTCATGATCTCTTATTAACCAGCTCATTGTTATCGGTTTTGTGGCTTGTTCAGTTGCTTTTGAGCGTGCGATGTGTTATAACTAGTTGAAAAGTATACAAAAATGGAAGTGAACGCACCAACTAGGCAGACTCTATTTTAACCCACAAAAATGCTGAGTTGCCCCCGATTAACAAGAAATGTAAGGACAAAAATACCCCTTTAATTGTTTTTGCCATTTGTATTCCATTACATCCTTAAACATGGTTAAGTGCAGAGATTTGTAAGTGATTGACAATTAGTATGTAAAAACTAGAACTGACGTAATTTTTCAGTCATGCACATATGACTTATAACCAAATTCGTTTCTTAAGAGCCTGCGATGACAATATAGGCAAACCATAACAATACATGTGATAGGACAGATCAATAAAATAAATAAACTACAAATAATTTACTCATCATTGGCCTGCAACACCTGGAGTGACATACACAATATGCAGCATATGTATTTACATGCTACTTCATCTTTGTTGTAGTTATTAGCTATCACCGATGCTTGGATCAATGCTGATATAAACATTCATAGCTGTGCTCACAATGGTCATGACCAATCAATCAAGCTATAATATTAGAAAAGATATTTCAAAACTGATTTTGGAATGCAGCTTCAGGCAATTTCAAAATTAGAGCATGCAATCCCTACAAATATTTGATATGGTTTAAGCTGGAAGTGCATATAAGATGCTAACACTGAAATAAGGAAAAAGGTGAACCAACAAACAAGGTTAGGAGATAAATGAACAGTCCTTCAAATAACACTCCTAAACGGATTTCCACTACAGTTGATCATAAACAGAAGAGTATAGAATTTAAATTATCAGATTCTAGATCTAATAGCATCTTTTTCTTTCATTTATTAAAATTTTAAAGAATGGTTCATGGCATCCATCTGTAGATACCTCAAACCCGCACTAGCCGTCAGTTATATACTTCTCTGTTAATTATGTCTCCAATACAATAGTTTTTGTCAACAGTCACAACACTACTAGAGTACAGATTCTCATTAGACAATGAAAACTAGACTGGAATTTCAAACTAAAATTTTATTTAAATTTCTTATGAATGTGTAAATCAAATTATGTTTCCTTGTGCTGTTATCATGCTAAAGAACAGTAAATCTCCTGATTAGAAGCCAAAATGTCTTAAGATCCAGTTATATACCAAGGAATAAAAATCACATGAAATCAGATAACAAAGTAATACAAGATTTAATTTCAGCATAACCCCAAGATAATATCCATTAAATCAAATTTTCAAATCAACGGCAGCTACAGAACAGATGGTAATAGACTAAAATAAGTAAAGAATGAATTACGTTAACCGCCAAAGCCGTAGAGAGTCCTTCCCTGCCTCTTCAGCGCATAAACGACATCCATGGCAGTAACCGTCTTCCTCCTGGCGTGCTCTGTGTAAGTAACAGCATCTCTGATAACGTTCTCAAGGAAAATTTTCAATACACCCCTGGTTTCTTCGTAGATGAGACCACTGATCCGCTTCACTCCACCACGGCGAGCGAGACGACGGATGGCAGGCTTGGTGATTCCTTGTATATTATCCCTCAAGACTTTCCTGTGCCTCTTCGCTCCTCCCTTTCCCAGTCCCTTTCCTCCCTTTCCTCTTCCGGACATTTTGCTGTTAATCTAGGGTTTTCTTTAACTGATAGGATAGTGAAATTTTGTGCTTTTCGATTTGGGGATTTAGGGCTTTTATAGATCGTGAGGGATGGAAGGTGTAGTTCATTTTGTTGGCTAAATATAGGGCGTGCATTTTACCATTTACTCTAAACCGTTGGATGGACTACCGATCCCAGTATGTCGGCTTTGGAACTTCCGGTACGTCGGATGATAAATTTGGATTTTATTGGCTGTCCGGGTAGGGTTGTGGCTTGTTTGCTTGGTTGGCTTCTTCAAGCTGATGCATATTGCTTATCCAGGAAAAGAAACGACTTTCTTTGTTGTATTCTTCATTATATTTGGAGTTAGAATGAGTTAAAACTATTGCTATGAGTCTATTTCTTAGATATAAACGCACATGGACGTGGAAATTCAAAAGAAATTAAAAATGTAATGCTTAAACTTCTATTGTTGGTTTATTATTGTTGTTATTTTATTTTATTTTTGAATATAGTTAAGGATCGAACTAATAATTTTTATTTTTATAGTCTAAACTACCAACTAACTGAACCAACATTGCTGTCTGTTATTTTATTATGGATATTTTCTTTACTTTTAGTTCTCTCGATTTATTATTATAGATTTATTTATATTTTCTTTCTTTAATTCTCTCGATCAACTCCGATCAACCTTCTCCATTATCTCATATGTCCTTGTTTTTCTTAATTTACTCCTCTTGCGAAACATTCTTTTTCTACTTTCTTGTTCACCTAAATACATCTCGACTCATCTTCATTTTTATCTTCTCATCATCAAATACAATCTCTTTCTCCACTCCAATTTTAATTTTAAAAACTCTGATCCAAATATAAAATAAATGACAAAAAGCGGTTAAAGATACTGACGATCATGATTAATTTGTTACGTATATTAAACTTGATAATCAATCTTATTTAAAATGAAAAGTGTTTTCTTAATATTACATATATACTTAATATAACGTGTCAATATTAATTATTTATTTAATTAAAAGTACATTTAATAGAAAGTCAAAAAATACTATATCTTTTGTGATAATAGTTACTATGTGTTGTAATCATGGTTAATTTATCACAATATAACAAACATATTATTTTAAATATTCTCGGTCAAGAAGTATCGAGACTAGATATCGATACATTTGTTGAGACTATAGCATGCAACGCTCTTTAAATATTGGGCAATGTATTACTCATGGCTGAAGGGACACCAAGGTGTTGCATACTGATAGTTATTGGATAACCATGAAATGATTCACTGTGTAGTGTTTTGTTGGTTAATATAACTAAGATCAAACATATAATATCGAAGTGACAATATTCACAATTCCTTCGACTTGAGAATACCGTCGAGCTTCAATGTGAAAATCCCACATTGATTATAGACTAGTTGTACTGTGGCATTGTGTCTATCGAACCACTATAGTTGGATCGAGTGAAAGCACTGGAAGTGAAACACTTTTCAGGGGAGAATTCGTCATCTCATTTACGTGGATTTAGTATCATATGATCAACTTAAGTTAACTCAAAGTCAAAGTCTTTGACCGCAGCAACGTGGTTAATGATAATTATTAATATTGAATCAAGGACTTTGTATTTGGACTATAAAGTTGAATGTGAACGATATTAAAATTCTGACCATTACAAATTTCATAAGTTCTAATGTGATACAAGTTTGACGAAAATAATTAGTGTAAATAATTGTAACTATCGGCTAACACTTAAGATAAGTAAACTTTGATTTTACCAAAGTCATGTAAGTGATAAAATTGGCCAAAGCGTCAAACGATTAATTAAGATGACGCATGAATGTTAATATTCGAATTGTTCGATATTAATCGCTGAAAGAATTTACACGTAAAGAGTCAACACAATATCAATGTTGAATCTCCGACTACCACTTGATTTAATTAAATTATAATTGTTATGAATTAATCGAATTAATTAATATTTATGAAATATTATTATAAATATTTATTTGATTTATGTTGGACAATATTGAAAAAGTGTGTATATAAAAGTTGTATACATACATTTCAATATTCAATATCGATGTAAGTTTAAATTTGATTAAAATGTGGATCATCTGATCTGTGGAATAGAGGCTCGTAAGGGGCTGATGTATGGCCGGTTATTTCTTTGAAGGGGGGAGGTATTGGAATTTGATTTCAAAATGGTAAGAAATGCCAAAGGAAAGAAAAGACACACTTCCGTCTTTAATCTCTAGTTTTCCTATCTTATTTAAACACCCTTATCCACTATTTTCTCTAATTATCTTCTAAGGTTTTAGGCACCATCTCTCCTTCGTATTTCTATCCAAAAATTGCTCCCCCTTCTTCACCCTTGATTCGAGCATCAAAACACAAATTTAAATAAACAGTGCAATGGTGTGTAGTGCTTTCAATCGGGTTGCTCTTTTTGAAAGATTTGAATAGATGTTCAGATGGAGTCCTTTAATTCAATATTCAAGGTGTATTCTTTAGGCTATAGTAAGGTAATATTCTTATTTACAACTTATGTGTGTGTGTGTGTGTGTGTGTGTTCATCATATGTTTATGTGTGGTTAGATTAATTTTATTATCATGAATTCCTACATACGTGTATTGTCAATAAGAGATGTGAATATATAAATATGTGTATATATATATATATTATGATTAGAAATTATATATACATGTTTGCATATATGTTTTGCCCATAGAATTGAGAAAAAAGAAAAAAGAATTCTAAATTTGACAATATTCGAAATGGGCTTTAAAAAAAATTGATTTTAATTTACATAACTATAAAGTATAAAATATATGTATATTTTGCTAAATTATATATATATATAAGTTAACATATATGTTTGTGTATGTGTATTAAATTCTAAATACACGCGCTCATACACATACACACGTATATATTAATTATATTATAACCACTATTTTAGTATGTATGTATATCAAACGAAATATAGGCTTATATATATAACATACATAAAATTATATATAGATATATTGTTTGCACCAAAATTGGTCACAAACATTCAACTAATATGATAACGCCGTAGAATGAAATAGAGAAAAAAATATGAAGAACAGTAAAATAAAACAGAATGAAAGTAAATGAACATGATAGAATTCATAGTGGTTCGGCGTACTCCAGCCTACGTCCACTTCAAAAGTATTTTCTTTTATTTATACTATAGATTATAGTTACAGTTGAATCCAAGTAATAAAAATGGCAGAGTATAGCTAAGAGAACAAAAGAGAAAAGGATCTAGAAATGAGTGTCATGCCTGTTGTATTTATAGGAAAAGACATGCAAATATCCAAATAAAAGTACGCATGTAGAAGACCAAGGTGTAACGACCCAGAATTTTGGATATTTGAAATTGGAATATTTAATTGATTTTAAATATTCAAAGGTTAATTTTTTAACTTGGATTTCAAATATCTCTATTTATTGGATAATTTAATTATTGGATTTAATAATTGGGATTTGGGTAAAATATTGAATCTTGGGTTTTAAGCTTATTAAAAATAATTTGAAGGCTTATAAAATTTGTATTAACAATACTGAAGATAATAGAACTTTTAAAATTGAATTTAAAAGTGTTTTGTTCAGTTTTAAAAATATATCGTTTAAATTGACATTTAAAAATAGCCTTTCGAGGCACAGTCTCGGAATTCGACGAAACCAGTTCCATTGGATCTGTAATAGTGTATTATTATCGGATTTCAAATTTCGTAGTGTTTGAAGTTATCGTTTGATCATACGGAGTATAAACGCACTAAAATCTATATCGAAAATTCAATATAATAACTGGGTCCAAAAATCTACCTTCTCTATACGGTCGAATTAGGACTCGAAACCTTTTTCCATTATGTTCGGAATAGGGGTATAACATTATAAACGCCTAGCGGCACGTCTCGATAGAAGGTCGAGATTTTGGGTTGCGTTTATCGAGACAATTTGAATTTAATTAAAAATATATATTTGTTGACTGGTCAAAAAAAATTCCATTCACATCAGAACTTTTTTTGCCTTCTCCTCAATCACTGTAGCAAATTGACTCAGGCACGCTAACATCTCCTCCTGTCCCCCTCGTTCCCGTTTTATAAACTTAGGTTATCAGATCATTTCAAAATAAAAATAAAGTGTTAGCCAGGGAAGAAATCACGAGTTCCCCTTGTAATTTTCCTTCTGCTCGAACTTTTGAAAATCAAAGGAATGGAATCTCGCATTTCCTTCAATTCGAGCTCGTCCCTCTCTTCCTTTCGAATCCACGCAGTCATTCGAAAAAGAAGAAGAAGAAATTCTCGGTTGAAATAGCACAGAGAGATCGAGTTTTTCCCTCTTCCTTTCTTCGATTCCATTTCGAAATCCACATCAGTCGAGAAAAGAAATGAGGCGCTACGTTTCGGGTTGAAATCCACATCACTCGTTTACAATTCTCAAAACTTTTATCGATCCGAAGCACGTCTCTGACCAGATCTTGGGTTTGAACGAGGATCGTCGACGGCATCAACTTTGGGGTTTCTTGCATTTCGACTTCGACGACGACGTTCGCGAGGGGAAGGGAAGGCTGTCCAGGTCCGTTTCATAGGGTCGCAGTTGTTTGGGTGGTGGCACGTTGATCGGAGGAGAGATTCTGGAAGGGTCGAAGGCTAGGACTTGAGCTTGATTTTGGAGGCAGTGAGGTATTCATTTTATTTTTTCTTCTTTCGATTAAACTTGATTTAATAAATATATATATACACGGATTGGAAAATATATATAAAGTTTAAAACAGAAAACTTTTTTATTCAAAGAAATATATATACAGTAAAGAAAATTTATGTTTTGTCATTTACAGAAAAAAGATATAAAAATAAATATATCTATTTAAAAATATAAATATCTGTTTTCACTTACTATTTAATTTTAAAATAATCTATTAGGGTGATTTACTTGTTCAATTAACTTATTAAATTATTTTAGTTACTAAGAAATTATTAAAGGAAGATTAGTTTAAATTAAATTTATTTAAAAGGAAATTGAATGTTCGATTATTTAAAATGTTAATAAACCATATAATGTTTGTACAAGGTCTAAAATCATGGAGAGACGAGCCGGTTTGGATTGGGTTGCAATTAAAAGTCAAAGGTGAGTTAATCTCACTCAAATTGGATTACTGGTTAATTTAATTAGTTAAAATTAAATTATTGGATGATTGGTTGAATTTGATAATTATTATCAGTCTGGATATGATATTATATATAGTGGTATATATATATTGGAGTGATTGATATTCCCGCATTATATAGCGGATGAGACCCTATGCGCCCCGCATAATAGCAGATGACCTTTTATACCGCGATGTCCCCCTCGAAGTGGGATTGGTATTTTTATATTGTGCTAACATCTGTGGATGCAGGGAAACAGGTTGGAGGGATCCAACTGGATTCCTCGAAAGTATTGAAATTTATTTTCATATTCTGTGATATGATTTGGTTGATAATCTGTGATAGATTGTAGTGAAAATTGAAATTATTGAATGCTGTGGCTTTGCTGAATATATTATGGTATTTTAAGATATCAAAAATATAAAGATTGGATTTTTGAAGGAAAATAAAAGGGAATTTTTATGTAAAATATTTATAGTGAAGTTGAGTAAAAAAGGGTGAATTTGGGAAAAGGTAAATGGTTGACTTTGAAATCCTATTTAATAAATTCTGGAGTATGGGAAAATGGGGATTTTGAATAAATGGGAAATAAAGAGTCGTGAGGACTTAAGCGATATTGTTTAAGAATTAAAGGATTTATTTTTAAATCCAATATTTAAATGGTTTGGGAAAAATAAAAGGAGAATTTTGAAATTAAGTGTGGAATTGATGTTTCGAATTTAAATAAGATTTTAAATCAGAAGAGGCAGGTAGATTTGAAATTAAGGGTTTGGGTTAATTTTGATAAATCTAGAAATAAATTTCAAAGTGAAAATAATTCAGAGAATCGATATGGGAAAATCAATTAGGTGTTTTTGAAATGGTGATTAAAAGGAGAATAAGGCTATGAATTTATGAACTGGGTTTATAAATAAAGTGAATATTTATCAGTGGATAATTTGGATTTATAAATTCATGGGGGAATTTATAAGGAAAGGGTAATTCGTTTTAGAAATAAATAGTGGTTTTATTTTTAAAAGTGTGGGAAAAGGAATTTACGGAATTCAGGACGTAAATTGAATTGGAGATAAATCGAGAAGGATTTAAAAAGGGTTAGACTGGTTTTATTGGAGTGGAAAGTGTATTTTCCTAAAAAGCTAAGTATATTTTCAAAGAAAGATTTTTAAGTATAAATTAGAAGTTTTAAAGATGTTTCAAAGGAATGTTTTAGAAAGTTTATTATTTAGTTGTTTTAATTTTTTTAAGGTAAATATTAATTAAGTAGTTTTAGTAGTAATTATTTTAAAGGTTAAACCAATATTATGATTCAAAAGATAATTATTAAATATTTATACTTTATACAATAGTTTTATTTTTTTTAAGTATTTTTTGGCTAAGTTCTACATAGAGAATTATTTTAGAATTTCATAAGTATTATTTTGGAATAAAGAATATAAGTAGTTTTGTACTTATATGTTTTAAGTGTATATTTTTGGGATATGGTGATTTAATTTATTTAAAATCTAAATTTAATAAGACTTAGGGTTTTCAGTGGAAATAAAATAATTGGTTGAATGATTGTTAAATTTGATAGTTAAATAACCGACTATCAATATTGGCCAGTGCGCTGATCGTTTCGAAGAGACCGGGATTGGATTTAATTATCCGAAAACCACTTCGATCCGATTTGAACGTAGCGAATGAATACCATGAAGATGATGAAGACGGTGATTCGGTTTGTCCAGACCCAGGACAACTTGTATGGACGAATGCTATCAGACCATCGTCATTGGAGGACGATGAGCGTTCTAAGTGAAATTCGGTCTTAAAGGTAACACTTAGCCTCAAGCCTCATCAACCGGGAATAACTGAAAATCAAGGGATATGCAACAAGGCTAAGTGGGTAGCTTCCAATTAGGGTAAGATTTCCCCTATCTAGAGTCCCTTTATTTCGGCTATGTGGCGGTTGTTGATCCCAACCGTGGGGTGATCTTATTCGGGCTATCCAGTAAGGGGTAGTCCGGTCTTGTGTTGCAGGGGATCGGGAGTGGTCCTCGGTATACTAATCTAGACCAGGTACCGTGACAAGTGGTAGCCCAGTGCCTAGTCATTCAGTTGGAAATCCATTTTCCCTACGTGTCTTTACGGTTTTGGTTGTAGAGCCTAGTATGCTGGAATTTAATTAATGTAAAAATTTCGGCTATTTGAATAAGTATTTGTACTTGGGCACTATTATAATATTAGAGGATTTTGATATGAAACATGTTTTGGTTATCGTAAGGTAAAAACCCGACATGTTTATTTGTGGCGTGGTCTTACGAGATACCTTTGATTTCAAAGGATTTTGAAAACTTTAATAATTCAATTGAGTGTGATTTCTTACGCTGGAGTTCCAGACTGACTCGGGTGTAATTTTATTATAATGCTCGGGTCAGACCGAGTATAACAGATACATAATAGGATGCTATGGAGCTTAGGAGACGAGCTGAATGACGGAGACGTATACCACGTATCTGACTTATATTCCGATGTGTATGGTATATTGTATATTCGGCTTTGTGAGGACAAGTTATTATAACTGTCCAGTATTGTGTTATTGTTTGTTGTGTACTCTGATGATGTAATTTATAAAACAGTAATAGTTCTTTTTGTATAAAGGTCAGTTGTTATCTATTATATATTGTTCCGCTGCGATTGTGAGATTCTGTGTTGTTTTCTTCTTCTTCTTCTACCTCTTTCTTCTTTTTCCTAACGATCTGGTATTTCCGGCATTCGATCGTTCGACATGTAATACGGTGAATGCATTGATGTCGATTTTCGAAGGTCGAAAATCTACCGGTTCATCACACAAGGCCAAGACTAACTAATCCAGAAAAAATGGGGCCCATTTGGGCTATTTGGAGTGATCGACACCGATCTCTCAAAAGCTTGACCATAAGGCTGGCGATCCCCATGGTTGGTCCTCCTCTTCTGTTGCTCCATATTTTCGTAATTGTTTGCCTAGTTCTCCCGATGTTTGCTGAGACATTGAGCGATCATCGTTGAGTCAAACTGCCAATTCGAGTGATCCATAGCTATAGTGATCCATTTCCGATCCATTCCTAACCATATTGATCTGATCAGATCCCCTGCCTAGGAAAGTACAAATCCATACTTAGTCGCATCTTGGATGCTACTTGCTAGAATCTGCTTGACCATCATCCATAGCCTTGCTTATAACTGATCTCTGAACTTGATAATCATCTCTCCGAACTTCCAGCCTTGATGATCGCAAATCCATTTAGCCAACTCCATGGTATCACGGCCTTGCCAAAAGGGGGATAACATTTGCCCCCTAAAACATGTCTTGCGATAGGAATGTGTATTTTGAATTGCCATAAATCCGAAGTCCATAATCCATCGATAGCCAAATTTCTAATCAAGAATCCAATCCTTTGCCAAACCAAATTTTCGTAGTCCGCGAATGTTCCAAATCGGTAGCCAATTCCAAATCCTTTGCCGAATCCATATCCATCCTAGGTCGTTAACCAAATCCATGATCTCACCGGGTCGTTTGCCAAATCCAAAGCCTTGATCTCACCTGATCATTATCCAAATTTGTGACCTCTCCGGGTTAATATCCAAGTCTGCGACCTCTCTGGATCGATATCCAAATACATGACCAATTGAAATCTTGGAAGTCAATAAGCCAATCCGTGATCTCTCTGGATCATTATCCAAGTTCATGGCCTCTCCGGACTGAACGATGGTCTCTCCGGACCCTTGCTAAGCCCAATTCACTTGCTCTCCGGTGAAGGGACTTAACGACGAGTGAGTCGATCTTATCGCTCTCCGGCGAAGCGACTCACTTCCTGCACTCTGGCCTTTTTGGGGCATATAGCGATGTCTTGATCATCTTGGACCGATCATAGCCTCTCTAAGCTCTTGCTAGACCTTATCCTGTCACTCTCCGATGAAGGGGAATTGTAATGACCCGTAAATTTTAATGGTTTTTATAACGTAATTAACTAAAATTTTGCTTGAAATTAAACAACTAAATTTAGCAATGAAAAATTAATATTCGGTATGCGTCTATTTAAGCATAGCAAATGACAGATTTTCATCGGAAAATATGAAGGTTAGTTATGTTGTGTAATTTTCAATTTCAATTTAAAATCGATTAAATTAATGGATATAAAATATTTTCAATCTGAATATTTTTACATAATAAAAATGTAAATCATCTTCTGAGTGAGACGTCGTAATTCGTTTCGCCAAATTAGGACTGCTCTAGCCCCGTTTATCTTATTTTCGGCGTTTTAGCAGCATTTTCGGCAATGAAAAATCGACTTAGATAGGATGATCGTATCACTCATATCTGTGTACCATTTTGTTCGTCTCATCATGCTGATTTCTGCAGTATATTCATTTCTGTAATTCGACGTCTGGTACACGGCGAAGTCGGCAAAACGATTTGCCGTATCGGTTTTGTATTTCGGCTTTTGGGTTCCTGTGTTTATTCAATTTTTCCCCGTGTAATCTAACAGACACTTGCTTTCATTATCTCCTGAAATTCAACGATTGGCTTTTTCTATTCCCACTACAAAATATTCATTTTTGGTCCGTTTATTTTCTTCACCTCTCTACTCTTCATTCTGACTGTTGCTTTTGAAATGAAAATAAATATATAAAGTTAACATATATGTTTGTATCGAGAACCTGCTCCTCCATTTTTTCTCTATTGCCTGTGAATCTTCCATCGCCGCATACAAATCCTTCCTCGACAATACCCTCCATCTGACACTCGCCACTCCACTCACATGTTCGTCCCTAGCACCTCTCCATCCGTGCATGCCATTCTTCCTTCACAAGTCAACACCTGATCCTCCATATTTTGTTTTGGAAGAAAATATATATATATATATATATGTTATATACGAAAGCCATTTTGCCTATGCATCTCAACCGTCGATCCAAGCACACATCACACCCTCTCTCACTGTCCTGTCCACCCATCCACCACCATGTCAAGACCTTCCACCTTGTGCCGCCTCCATCCCATCACCGAGTGCAACCACTTCACCCACTACCATACATCTCCAACTCGCCAGTCTCCCTCCCCGTCCTCTTCCTCTGCCCCTCTGTCCTATCACCTTCCCCGCTTCTCCACATCGTGCCTGCAACCAATCTCCGACCGCAACCCACCTGATCCGCAAACCCACCTCCAAGCTGACCACCGGCACCTTGTCCCCTGGCACAGCACGTACGGCCCGACCAAATCTCCACCCTCAGCTACATTGCCCCGTGAGCAGCAACCAGCCCCACAGCCTAGTCTGCCTGCCTTCCACTTGTCGTGAGCCAACCATGCTCCACCGCATTGCCACCATGCTTCCTTGGGTCCTGAGCATCCCACGTGAACCACGGTCCTCCCTCTTCATGTGTGCAGCAGTATTCCTCAAAAAAAAGGAAAGGGGCGAAAAGCTTGTTTTTGCCGAAGCTTGTTTTTGCCGAAGCTTGTATGTTGCCAAAACATGCTTGTCAACTTCACAACTCTCATTTTCCCCGAATCTCGCCTCTTACATTCCAACTATTTTCATTTAAAATATATATATATATTATATATTTTAAAGTATTTATTTAAAAATTATGATTATACTTTAAAATAGATATTTATATTTATTTTACTACAACATCCTAGTTCTGTAAATTTGGTTCATTTATCATGAGAAAAGTTATAATATTATATATAGATGTTGGTCATATACGTGTAGTTTAATTTAGTATAGATTTGTTTTTCGTTTACTTCTAATTGATATGTACATGTTAACTTTGTTGATTCCAGTAACTTATTTAGTTTAAATTTCTTTTCCGTAGAAAAATTATGATTACTCTAATTTATACGAGGTCATACTTCAGTATATATATATAGCTTATATATACAAGATCACTAATATAATTGATTTTCATCGAATCAAGTTCATCATGCTTTGCTTTTGTCTCGCCGCTGTCCAGTTGGTCCCATTAGTAGTTTCTAGCTTTGTCGTTGTTCCGCGTGTCGATCCATGCTTATCCATGTCCATCTGCATCTTATCCTTGTTATTTCTCTAGCCTCAAAAGATAAGCAATCACTCACGATTAACGTTCTTATATCTAGTAAATTCAATTCACATGAAATGACAATTGAAATATGTTATTAAATTTGAATTATTAAGTTATTTAATTGTTAAATATGAGATGCCATTATTTGCAATTGTTTACCTATGACATATGACACCATGACATGTTGTATATATTATATTTAAATTTGTTACTGATGATATGCCTGTTGTTAATATATTATATTATTATTATATTTGTTCTCACTCTGCAAGTTCCCTGTTAGTTTAGAAATCCCTATGGGTTGAAATGATACATACCCGAACGATCTTATAGATTAGGGGAAAATCGTTATGGGTTGAAATGATAAACCCAAGCGATTTTCATTGATTTTGAATTTGGGATTGCGGATTGAAATGATATAAACCCGTAAATTAAAATAATTACGAATTGAAATGATAAATATCCATATCACTTGACCATAGATAGAAAACTATATACGGACACCGTTGGTCTATTTTTGAAAATGATTTCCATGGTTTTGAAATGGATTTTTAATAAATATTGATTTTAAAATATAATATATAAATTTTATTTTATATATATGTGTAAAATTTAGATTTTTAAAATTTTATATATTTGAAAATTTTAAATTTATAGGTTAGTTTTGAAAATATAAATTTAAGATTTTACTTATAATTTTATATTTTTTTTAAATATATAAAATAAGATTTAATATAAAATAAGATTTAATGATAAGATTTAATTTAAATAAAAATTTAATTAGTATATATAACATGTTTAGGTATTTATATAAAATTTTATTAATATTTTAAAAATTGATTTTGTAATAAATTTAATAAGGCATGGTTGGAAAGATAAATTGAAATTGATTCGAAATATTATTTGTTTAAGAATTGGATATAAATAAGAATTGATTTGAACTTGTTGATTTTGAGATTTTAAGAATATGATTTTATAACTTGATTTTGGTTAAAGAGGATTAAATGAATATTTTAATTTAAATAAAATTGAATTTGAATATTAAAGTTTGATTTAAATTTGTAATTTGAGATTTTATTTAAATGTTTAACCAAAGGTGATTAAATGAATATTTTCAATTTAAAATAAAATTGAAATTGAATATTTAATATTGATTTAAATTTGTAATGTGAAATTTTATTTAAATGTTATTAAAAATGAGTAAGTTGAATTTCGAAATATTAAATGAAATTTATCAAATTGAGTTATTTTAAATTATTTGAATATGTAAACTTTGAAATCTATTGAAATTGGAAGTAGTTTCAACTTGTAGTTCAGACCTGGATTTGAAATCAATATAAATTAAAACGGTTTTAATGAGAATTTGAATTGAACCTTTAACCTTTAAATTGAAATTGTTGAACTGGAATTGATTTAAATTGAATTTTGGAATTAAAGTTGATTTGAATCGATTTGTGAAATTGGATGAAATTATTTTTAATATATATAAAGTATTTTTAATATATATAAAGTATTTTTAATATATATAAATTATTTTTAATACATAAACTATTTTAATCTATAACCTATTTTTAAATATAAACTATTTTTAATTTATAACTATTTCAATATATAAACTACTTTAAATATTTAAACTGTTTAAGTTGGAACTGTTATGATTTATATTTAATGGAATTAAATGTGAATATTTTGATATGATGGTTTAAACTATTTTTTGTTATGATTTTGGAAGTGAATATGATTTCGAAAGTGAGTATGATTTCGAAAGTGATATGATATTTTAATATGAAGTATGAAATTGATTTTATAAAATGACCACGGTGTGAAATAAGCGGTTGGTTGTTAAAGAGACCGGGATCGGATATTGTCATACTCTCTGCCAATACCGAAAATCACTTTAACAACTGTGCACGTGTTGGAGATTCTAGAATGAAGTATTAAAGCAGCACTGACTCCCGAGAGTCAGCTTGATGTGGCTAAAATAGGAGCTATACCGGGCCAAGTGGGGTCGCTCCCCCTATCGGGCACATTTTTTCGATACCATTCTATTACTTTGCGATTCGATTGGGTGCACTTTTGATTTGGGAGTGTGTCTCTAGGTGGGCGGTAGTAGCTGCTATGCGTTACCACCAGTCCGGGAGTGCAAATGGTAGAATCTACCCTAGCATTGCCTCGCGTGCCTTGTCACGTGCTTTATCGCGGCTTCTACGAGTTTGGTTTGTACCGTATCTATGGTGTGCCCTCTGAGTAAACCCCCGGTTTGGTGGAGCTTACGGTACTGTATAAACTACGGGAATATATAAAATGTGTTAAGGGAGATATGGGTAACGCCTTAACTCTATTTTAATACTTTACTTTACTGATAGACATATTATAATAGTGTATATTACTACATAGTAGATAGTTCCACAGATCCTTAGAGGATGGAAATCCCAAACATCCTTTAAGTTACTTGTATTTCAGTTGACATTTCACTTGAGTTGAAATTTACTAGTATAAGAATGTTAATCCTGACTCAAGTGTTTTGTGTTTTGCTTTATGCTCGGGTCAGACTGAGTGTCAGAGCATTGAGACTCACCTTTGGAGATTGGAGCTTTGTTTGAAGATATATCTATCCAGCTTTCAGTTCTTTCAGCTTATTCCAGTCATTTATGTTCGGACTTGTCAGTTGTTTGAGATTCTGTTGTATTTTGTTTCAGACTCTGTTGTTTATATAGTAGCTTCATGAACTACTATTTATCTATTCCGCTGCTTATTGCTGTAAAACTCCATGTCTATGATTCTGTGATTGATTTATTTACTATATATGCTGAGTTTTGCCAAATATAAATTAACAATCTGTTGTTTTGAGCAATTCAAGTCTGACATTAGTGGATGATTGTCGATTTGAATCATTTGAAATAGCAGGTCATTACAAGTGGTATCAAAGCTCTGGTTTAGGCAAAACTTAGCATATGGAGTAAAAAGATTAATTTCAAAATCACCATCGTTCGAGCTTGAATTTCTCCCCTTTGATTCAGATTTCCTTTGAATTTTGGAACTTTCCCCTTCGTTCTAAAATTCATTCTTATCTTTCCTATTCGTGTCCCGTTGATACTGGAGCATCCCATAGTTCTATTTCTGTTAATCTCTAAAATGGATTTGAGCACATCTTGTCACCTCAATTAACAACTTCATCTTTTTGTGTGACACATCCCATCGGCGGTCCCGCAAACCTTAGTATGATTTGTAAAGGGGTGAAACTCCTTTACAACAGGCGTCAATTCACCGGAGATTTCTACATCCTCAGTTTGATGCTATTATTTCTTGCAAAGCCCGAACCGTATCTCTAGTAGGTGACCAGGGTAAATCTCTTACGATCGAATGTCGATTACCTCAGGATTTTGTATGCAGTCTTACTTTTTGCTTGATTCTCAGCCTAGTGATCTTGACTCCACCCTGATAGTTAGTGATTATCCTAATGTTTTGGTGAAGTCACTTCTATTTCTCCCAAGCGGGAAATTGAACTCCGCATCGATATAATTCTTGTAGCTCGACCTATAATCCACCCTCCGGGACGAATGGTTTCTATGAATGGTTAGTCATCCCCTTTGGATTAACCAATACTCCTGCCTTCTTAGTTGACCTTAAAAATCGCGTATTCCGCATTGTTCTCAACAAGTTGTCTCCATTTTCTTTGATGATATTCTCATCTTTCTAAGTCTAGGTTGACCCGTTCAAGGTTGACCCTAAAAATCACGTATTCGGCGAAGCAACATTACTTCATGCACTCCGGTTCAGTGTCCCTGAACATAAAGCGATGTCCTAGCCTTCCTAAGTCGATGATGGTCTCTTCGGACCCTTGTCGGACCCCATCCAGTCACTCTCTGGCGAAAGGGGGAACATCGATAAGTAAGTCAATTTTATCGCTCTTTGACGAAACGACTCACTTCTTGCACTCCGGTCCCTGACTCTCTGGTCAGGGACATAAAGCGATCAATTCCGCACCGATTTCCTGTCTTCAGGCTCAACTCTCCGGTCAAGGGCTTAATCCATGACATACGAGTCCATCTTATCGCTCTTCGGCAAAGGGACTCGCACCTTACGGTTATTGCCCCATCTCTCCGGTCGGGGACACCGCGATATGTTTTGTTCACCACATTAATGTAGATTTAGATTAAATTGTTAAATTTAAGTTCTTACAGCCATAAAACGCGAAAACAAAGAAAACCAAACATTGTCTCTCCAGGCATGACGGTTTATCATCATCTTAGAGCATGCCTAGGATCTGACCTCAGTCTCGTACATGCGTAAGTGACTTAGTTGTTTTACTGTGAGTTTATTATTTATTTAGTTCATGTCATCCCGATCAGGAGATGACGATCTGTGACCTCGATTCAATGCCATTTTCAGTTAACGTGGACAGTGGCCTCTCTTGTCCCACTGCCATAGCCCAAACATACTACAATAGTTTGCCATCCCGTACATGTTCCTCAACCATATCCCATTAGTGCCTGCATTCATCCATAGTATGCCTATCCAGTTCATGGAATAGGCAATACTTTCTAGACCTCCATTCTCGCTTCATAGGATCCCTCCTTGCCAGTTTCCGATAGGGGAGTTTCCCACTTGTGTCCAGGGAAATCTTTCCAAGCTTTCCGTCAAATCCAAATAAGATGAGAATTTTGGCTACCATTCCTTCCTTTGCCTTTTTGATCCATCACAACGATCATCCAATTTTCATTTACCCTTATCCTTTATAGACCCTTCTCCAGATGGTCCTTCATCTCCCACAGAATTTACTTCCTATTTGTTGGCTCGTGCGTCCTCCTGCCGCAGGAACCTATCCACTTCATGGAAAAATTGCACGAGATCCATTGGTGGATCCAGCTCCAATGCAACCTTAAGATCCGTGTCGTAAGCAATCTCGGATGCTGCCACCATTAAAACTATCGGTGGATCCAACCGATCCACCGAAGCAACCGCCGCATTAAACAGTGTCAAGAAACTGCTTAAGGACTCTCTGGTCCTTTGCTTTAGTGCTGCCGATGTCATTATGTTCTTAGGTCTTGAAATGTGGACCCTAAACTACCTCATAAATTGATCTACCAACTCGCTCCATGTCCTAATCGAACCATTCTCCAACTGCCTCAACTAGAGCACAATAAATTCCATTAAGCAAACTGGAAAACATTTTGGCATTACCTTTTATGATGCCCTCAACACTTCCATGTGCCGGATCTACCTCACAAAGTGTAATGTAGGGTCCGACCGTCCGTCATACAACTCTATGTTGGTACTTTGAACTTCGGTAGGTTCCTCGCTTTGCTTGATATTCGAAGTGAACGGACTTTGATTGATATCCTACAGACTCGTGTTGGGCAATCCGCCTCTCATTGTCCGACGTAGTAGCTCAGCTATCCTTTCATTCCACTCCAAAGGTAGCCTCCAGTCTATATTACCATCCCGCCCCGTGACTTCTCAAGGGTACTCCAAAATATACTCTTCCATGTTCCAATCCCCAGCTACAGGTCCTGCATCAACCACTGGTCAAATGGCATCCGCACCAGCACCCATACCTACCTGACCCCAGGGCATGCTACTTGCTATGGGCGATCGGTGCCGATTCCAATGGGGGGATCAGCATCGATCCCTCCTTTTTGGCTGGGACTACCCCCAGTTGCTCCATTCCGTTCTCCTACCTGTTAGCTTTGTTTCCATGCTCTTGTTCTTGATTTCCTGCAGCTCCTGCTGCTCCAACTCATTGATCCTAATTTCCATTAGCTCCTGCTCCAGCCTATCCAATTTTCCTAAGGAAATTCTGCATCATCTCCTCTTGTCTCTTCATCATCCAATCCTGCATCGCATCCATCACAATCTCCATTTCATTTCTAGTGATGTAGAGGGAGGGTTGATTGGTTCCAACTCCATAGGATGCCTCCTGACTTCCTCGATGGTGACTCCTACTGCAAGTGCTTTCCATGTAGATTGCATGACCATTGATCCAAATCCAAGCTCCCAATCATTTCTAAATCTACGGGTGCAATTAAGTATGCTCTGATACCAAAATGTTTGCACCAAAATTGGTCACAAACACTCAACTAACATGATAACACCGTAGGTTCAATGTCCAAATCCAAACAAAATGAAGTAGAGAATAAAATATGAAGAATAGTAAATTAAAACAGAAAGAAAGTAAATGAACACGAGAGAATTTATAGTGGTTCGGTGTACTCCGACCTACGTCCACTTCAAAAAAAATTTCATTTATTTATACTGTAGATTGCAGTTACAACTGAATCCAAGTTATAAAAATGGAAGAGTATAACCAAGAGAACCAGAGAGAAGAAGACCCAAAAATAAGTGCCATGCCCGCTGTATTTATAGGAGAAGACATGCAAATATCTAGCTGAAAGTCTGCATGCAGAAGACCAAGGCCACCGGATCGATCTAGAAAAAATGGGGCCCATCTAGGCCATTTGGAGTGATCAACACCAATCCCTGGGGGAATCGGCACCGATTGGTTAAGAGCTTGACCATAGGGCCGGTGATCCCCATGGTGGGTCCCCCTCTTCTTTTGCTCCGTGTTTCCGTAGTCGTTTACGTAGTTCTCTCGATATTGAGCGATCATAGTTGAGTTGAACTGTCAATCCGAGTGATCCATAACCATAGTGATCCGATCCAATCCATTCCTAACTATATTGATCCATTCTGATCCCCTACTTGGGGGAAGTGCAAATCCATACCTATTCATTTCTTGGATGCTACTTGCTTGAATCCGCTTGACTATCATCCATAGCCTTGCTTATAACTGATCTCCGAAACTGATAATCGTCTCTTCGGGCTTCCTGCCTTGATGATCGCAAATCCATTTAGCTAACTCCATGGTATAACGGCCTTACCAAAAGGCGAGATAACATTTTTGCATGCAGACTCAAGCTGGATATTTGCATGTCTTGGCCAAATTTAATAGGATTAATATTATTTGAGTCAAACCTAAAGCAAATTATAATGCGATGGGTCTTGGTTTTGGCCTTGGTCTTCTGCTCGCAGACTTTCAGATGGATATTTGCACGTCTTCTCCTATAAATACAACGGGCATGGCACTCATTTCTGGATCTTCTTCTCTCTAGTTCTCTTAGCTATACTCTGCCATTTTTATTACTGGGATTCAATTGTAACTGTAATCTATAGTGTAAATAAAAGGAAAAACCTTTTGAGTGGACGTAGGCTGGAGTACACCAAACCATTATAAATTCTCTCATTTCATTTACTTTCTGTTTTAATTTACCATTCTTTATATTTTATTATCTACTTCAACCTGTTTGGATTTGGACATTTAATCTGCGGTGTTATCATATTAATTGAGTGTTTGTGAACAATTTTGATCCAAACACACACACACACATATATCATGAAATTTATTTTCAAAAATAAAAAATTAAATAATTTCCGTACAGAGATCAAATAACAAAAATGGAATTAATTAAAATCGTGAGGTTTTAAATAAAAAATTTGTTAAAATATTTGGTCGAATACACATACTCACACATAGATATATATATATATATATATATATATATATATATGTATGTATGTATGTATGTATGTATCATGAAATTTGTTAAAATATTTTTTGTGTGGGTGTATTATACAATCGCATTTTAAACATATTAAGTTATTTTTGTTTGGTTTATAAATATTAAGCTTAATTGACACACGCACATATATTTATATAAATGTTTTCACTTTTAAAAAAAATATTCATAAGTACTTATATATATGTATTAATTTACATATAATATAATATATTACATAACCGTTTGAAATTTGAATTTAAATTTGAAATTATTTATGTTTGTATATACAAAATTAATGTTTTGCAATTATATATACAAGCATACATCTATAGGTAAATGTAAATATATACAAATTAATACTATTATAGATAAATATTATTTTCTATCATATTCAAATATATACGTATATATATTAGACATAGATATGTATACGGAGGGGCTAACTTGTTCGTTGTGGTATAATGTCAACACTTATATACGAGCATGTTATCCATGTATACTGTAAATGTTGCACGTGCACATACACACATGTGTATATGATACATATGTTTATATTACATAATTCAAACGCTACATCAAACAAAATTTTATCTACAAATAGAATAAAATGTTGATTTTATTAAAAATCAATTTACATAAGATCTAAATAATTTAGACTTCATAGGCCTAAAAGGTCCAAAAGGATAATTTCTTTTTGAAATTTACCCATTCAACCTGCCATGTGTAGCCTAGTTCCTTTACTGGTACATAGTTTAATATCCTATGCAATCTAAATTAGCCATGCTATGACTAACTAATTAAGCATACCAATTTAGTATGATATCTATAAAAGTAGCGTCTAGGCTTGAGTTTGGGTAATCAAGTACTATATCCTCCCTAGCTACCGGCCTAACCCGAAATGTGAAGTGAGCCCAAAGGTTGCCACTAATAGAAAAGGTCCAATTTGAGTAGAGCCTTGGGATAACTTTTTAGAATTATTTTGAAATTAAAATAAGATTTTAAATCTAAAAGTTAAACTTAAAATAAAAATTACATTGTAAATGTAATAGCATGATTTTCAAAATTGGTTTTGAAAACTCTGTATATTATAAATGTTATAATATAGTTTTCAAAAGTGTTTCCAAAATATAATAATATTTATTAATAAGATTGATAAATTAACTGAATTAATTAAATATTTAATTAATTAAAGTATATACATGTATAATATATATTTTGATATATACTACATTATCTTGAATTGTTTAAGTTGATGTAAGTATATATGTATATACATAAGAAATCTTCGAAATTAATATTTAATTGAAATTGTTTGATTAGTTATGTCAATCAAAAGTTAATTAACAAATAATAAAATACATATATACAAAGATATATGTGTATAACCATAAATGTTATGGTATACATATTCAATTAAAATGTTTAATCGAATAACATAAAATTAATTAAAATGTTAATTAATTAAATTAATGAAATGATATTTAATTAATATAATATTATACATAAGACTATTATATAAATTAATTAAAAATAGAAGTTATGTAATAAATAAAACTGATATAATATGAACGTACAATTAAAATTGAAACAAAAGAAAACCCTAAATAGACCTAAGGGACAAATACATGCGTGTAGTACGTATATCATAATTTTTAATGTGCATGACACTTTAATTACAAGGGTATTTCATAGAAAATACATTATTCCATAAGTCAATATCACTTAATTAAATATATTAAAGATTATGAATCTTTAATATAAAGTTGTCCTCTACCATTTATATTAATAAATTATTTGCATACTTTCTGGTTGTTTAGCAAACTCAGGCTAGATATGTTATGTGTAGTATTATTAAGATACCGGATAGATGAATAAGATAATTACATGTATTTGTTGAGCAAACTCAAGGTACATATATCATACTTAGGCTATCATGAAATGGTAGGCACGAGTAAATAATCTCTTTCGATTGGTTGAGCAAACACAATGTCAAAATGATATTTAGACGAGAAACCACAGGTTAGGAATTGTATATGATACAACTGATAATGAGTTATCCATCATTTATGGGGCTATGATTTGTTGAGCAAACTCAATGTTAGAATTCCAAGACATACGGGTTCTAAAACCCACTACAAAAATTGAAAGATTTCAATGTTTAGTCTTAAGGTTTTGAGGAACATAAAAATACTGTGGGAGCCTTATTGGATAAATGAATTGGTAACATTCAACCTATCTAACATTGTAAGAACATTTCCTATATAAAGTTATAATAATCTACGTGATAATTTTGTGAAATTAATAAAATTGACAAAATGTTTATCAATTAAAATATACCAAATGAACTGAATTAAAGATTGACCAATATAAATATAAAATATTCTTATCAAAAGATATTTTTTTGCATGTTATTATTTCATTTCCTATGCCTATGCCTAATTTTACAGCTATTAAATACATTTGTAATTGGTTACTTACGTGTTTATTTGCCCAAGACTATATACTGTCCTTTTTGGGTTTCAAACTCTAAAAGCAATACTTTGAACGTGGATAATTGATCCATAGACAATCACATATAAATTTTATATGGTGGTCGCAATACACAATGTACGAAATTTCGACGAAATTGGTTCATTCGAAATGAGGAAGTAAACCATAGTGTGAAATTGAGTATTCAATTTGACTGATTACAATAAAAATCTTTTTGTGTTAAATGCAATACTAGACAAAAAACAACAAGGTAGATCCAAGGATTCGATTGTTGAAATGTCAGTTTGGTCAGTTTATGTAAAGTGCAACTTATTTGATATCCGTAAAAGTTAAGGATGGCCAAATCACTTTTGGAAAGAATTCGTTGTGGTATTGTAGTAAAGGTTTCTGGTTAATGGTTCGATCGTTTAAAAAGAAAAGCGAACGTACGAGAGTATTCATGACTTAAGGTATAGTTGGGATGAAGAGAGTGAATGATCACTTATGCTTTATGAAGAAATATTGGAAACGAGAATTTAAAATAATAATTGATACTTAACATTGGAATAAGAGATATAATTTTTATTTCGAAATGTATTTTCGTGTAGAAATTTTTTTTCTATGAGATCTATTTCTTTGAATTCAAGATATCTGATCTGAAAACTCTCGACTGTAAACTGGTTATAGTAGATGAAATAAATAGCTTATATTAAGTGGTTGAATAGGCCTCTACATTTCATACTCTATTATACTAAGAGCAGAAATTGTGGGAGCATGCCATGTTGCATTTGTTAGTCGCATAAAGTCACGAAAATTATTTTTGCAGAACATAACAAACATTATTTATGAAATAATCATTGTTTTTCAGTGTTGATTGAAAAATAAACATAGTTTTATTTCAGTACAAATGTTATGAATATTATTTATAAAATAAAACCATGGTAATGGTATTTGTTTTTATAACAAAAGTGATGCATTAGAAAATACAAAAGTATTTTAAATTATATGCAATTATTTTGTAATTATAGACTAAGGCATAGTTTTAAAAAAAATTCTTTGATTATATGATTATGAATCATATGATACTAGTGAATTATATCTCACACAATTAAGAGCAAAGCACCCATTCAGTGAAAGCATCATAAGAGCTATTAAACTATGCGATAACATATCCGATCCCGGTCTCTTCGAAATAACTTTTGATTATTCCCGGTAAACTCAACCCCGATTCTTTAGAAAATAAGCAGATAAAAGATAAGAGCGGAGTCCACCTCCTAACCGTTTATGGATGGATTTCCTTATCATTTATCCTAGAAGAATGAAAAAAGATTTTTACACACAATACAACATCATTGGGGATGAATATGCCATATAACTCACGTGATTCTCCTAGATATTTCCAAAGTTACGTTTAGGTCCAGATTTGACAGTCGGTTATTTAATTATCAAATAAACAATCATTGAACATTGATTTGGTTCCATATAGGATCCACTAAGCCTTTATTAATTAATCTTTAATTAATCAAAACACTTTGCAAAACTTGATCGAAGGATCTTTGATGCAGCAGCGGATTACAAAAATGGTGAATCGGTGAAAGTAGCAATCGATGGAATAGAAGATACTGAATGGCCCAAATCCGTTGATCCAAAGATGCCGGATTCTAGCTATCCCAAACACGTTGATCGCGCACGATACCGTGTTTAAAGATCTACGATTCTTCGACGTTGATCAAGCGCACTTGATTCCGTGAATCGGCTTCAGCAGTCGTTGATTCGAGCGCACTCGAATACCGAATGTGGAGATAGGAGATTACACTCAACTACCAATTTAATGAAAGCACAAAGCTAACAAACAAAAGTTTTTATTCAAAATCAACCAACTTACAAATGACCAACACTCCGCTATTTATAGAAGTTACAACTCAACACGACTCAATTCTGGACAACACTTAGGTCGGCAACGACCTAATACTTACGACCTACGACCTAAAAATAGACGACCTAAAAACAGACGACCTAAAAACAACAAACAGTTACAACACATTACAATACATAGGTCGGCAATGACCTAAAAATACAACTCACGCGACCTAACTTCAATACATCAGCCTCCATCAGCGACCTAATATAGGTCGTTAACGACCTAACACTTCATGCGACTCAAGAATTCTAGGCGGCATAAGCTTCAGCAACCCAACATAGGTCGTAACCCGCTTCCACGACCTAACATAGGTCGTAACCCTACCTCGCGACCTAACATAGGTCGTACCTCCTTTCCGCGACCTAACTTAGGTCGTATCTCGTTCCAGGCCATACTCGTTAGATCGGAACGACTTAATGCTTGTTCACTTAGCTCGTTCAGTTGCTTGCCTTCCTTACCACTGATCTCATTAACTCGCGTGCGACCTTCCTTAGGTCGTGAACGACCTAAAATTTCACTAGGTCGTGAGCGACCTAAAATTTTACTAGGTCGTGCGCGACCTAAAATTCCTGTACGACTCAAATTTGTTGAATTGGCAGATTGCGCTGCATCATCCTCCCCCGGTTGACAAAAATTCAACCTCGAATTTGCACCTTCTTCTTCCACAACAAGCTCCTCTCCATGATACGGAATCAAATATTTGACATTGAAAACATCGGAAGTATGAACATCATCCGGCAATCTCAACTGATATGCATTCTCATTGATTTTCTTCAAAATTTCCATTGGACCGATTTTTCGAGCTTTCAACTTATTGTACGTTCCTACTAAAAAACGATCTTTTGTCAACACGGCGTATACCAAATCACCTTCTCTGAAATTCACATGCCGTCGCTTCTTATCCGCCAGTTGTTTATACTTCTCATTTGATGCAAGCAATCGTCCATGAACAGTTTTGTGGCATTCCTGCAACTTAGTCACAAAATCACTAGCACGCTTAACAACTCCCTTCTGATACGGTACTGCCGTCAGATCCAATGGACCCTTCGGACTTGCTGAGTATACTACTTGAAACGGACTGAAACCCGTACTACGGTTAACAGCGTGATTATGTGCAAACTCTGCCTGACATAACTTCATATCCCAACTCTTCAAATTATCCTGTACAAGACATCGCAACAAATTTCCCAATGATCTATTTACCACTTCCGTTTGCCCATCGGTTTGCGGATGATATGCACTACTAAAATTCAGTTTCGTTCCAACCATCCTCCACAAACTTAACCAAAAATGGCTTAGAAATCTAGTATCTCGATCTGAAACGATGGATTCAGGTAACCCATGTAATCGATACACCTCTTTAAAGAATAACTGAGCAATACGGACGACATCAGCTGTCTTCTTACAAGCGATAAAATGTGCCATCTTGGAAAATCTATCTACCACAACAAATATAGAATCATTTCCTCGCTGAGTTCTAGGCAAACCCAAAACAAAATCCATGCTGATATCAACCCACGATCTAATAGGCACATGTAATGGCATATACAATCCCGCATTCGTCGCTGTCCCTTTGGAAACTTGACAAATATGACATCTCTCCACGAACCTCTCTACTTCTCTTCTTATAGTAGGCCAAAAATATGATTGCGAAATCAACTGTAATGTACGGTCTCTCCCCATATGGCCTTCCTCATGTAACTCCTTCACAATTTTCATCCGTAAACTGCAATCTGGTATACATAATCGATTTCCTTTGAACAGAAACCCATCCACCAACACATAATCATCCGTCTTTCCCTCTTTGACTTCATCTACAAACTTTGCAAAGTAAGGATCATCAACAAATAATTCTGGCAACACATCAAATCCTGCCACCTCAACCTTCATTGTAGTCAACACATGATTCCTTCTGCTCAATGCATCTGCCACTCAATTCGTAATTCCCGACTTATGCTTTACCACAAATGTAAATTGTTGTAAGTATGCAATCCACGAAGCATGTCTAGCTGCAATCTTGTCCTATCCCTGCATATGCTTCAATGCCTCATGATCAGTATATAAAACAAATTCTTTATGAAACAAATAATGCCTCCAATGTTTCACAGCTTGCACGATAGCATAAAATTCTACATCATATGTATTATATCTCATTTTTGCTCCCGATAACTTCTCACTGAAATATGCAATAGGACGTCCCTTCTGACTTAATACCCCTCCAATTCCGACCTTCGATGCATCAGTATGTAATTCAAACAACAACTGAAAATCCGGCAACACTAGAATCGGTGCTGTCGTCAAAAGTTCTTTGATTCTTTCAAAAGAAAATCATGCTTTCTTCGACCATGAAAATTGCTTCCCCTTCATACAATCAGTAACTGGTGCCATCACGCTACTGAAGTGTGGAATAAACCTTCGGTAGAATGAGGCTAAACCGTGAAAACTTCTAACTTCTGTTATCGTCCTGGGTTGTGGCCAATTTATGATTGCTTCAACTTTATTCTGATCCACCTGTATACCTCCTCCCGATATAACATACCCCAAAAATAAAACACTATGCGTCATGAACATGCATTTCTTCGTTGCAGCATAAAATTGTTCCTGTCGCAATACCATCAACACTTCTCTCAGAAGTTGCAAGTGTTCTTCTGGATTCCCACTGTATAGCAGTATATCATCAAAATACACCACTACAAACTTCCCGATAAATGGTCTAAAAATCTGATTCATCACCCGTATGAATGTACTCGGTGCATTCGAAAGACCAAACGGCATAACCAGCCATTCATATAATCCTTCTCTTGTCTTGAATGCTGTCTTCCACTCATCCCCTGGTCTGATTCGAATTTGATGGTAACCACTCTTCAAATCAATTTTCGAAAAGATAGTAGCCCCGCTCAACTGATCCAACAAATCATCAAGCCTCGGCATCGGAAATCTGTATCTTACTGTAATCTTATTCAGTGCCCGACTATCGGTACACATCCTCCACGTCCCATCCTTCTTAGGCACTAACAATGCTGGCACAACACATGGACTTAAACTTTCCTGCACACGCCCCTGTTCAAGCAATTCTTCCACTTGCCTTCTACTCCTCGTGTTCCTTAGGACTCATTCTGTAATGCGGTCTATGAGGTAACACAGCTCCTGGAACAAGATCAATTTGATGTTGAATGTCTCTCAACGGCGGTAGCTCCGTTGGCAATTCTTCAGGGAATACATCGTCAAATTCTTCCAGCACTGGTTTTACTTCTTCAGGGATCTCAACCACTTCACGACTCTCACGTCCAATCAACAAAGAATACTTCAGGCTCCTCTTCTACCTCCTTAACAAACTCCTTTAATGATAACAAAGTTGTCAACTCTTCAATCTCCTCCAACTTGTTTTCTTCGTGTTGTCGCTTTTTAGGAATTAAAGTAATCTTTGTGCCTTCAAACATAAAACTGTAACTGTTAGTACGTCCATCATGTTGCACTGCTCTATCATACTGCCATGGTCTCCCTAGCAACAGATGACACACGTCCATGTCCACAACATCACACCAAATTTCATCTTTGTATTTCTTTCCAATTGAAAAATTAACACAAGCTCTTCATCCAACTTTCACCTCCCCACCTTTCCTCAACCAAGCTAACTTGTAAGGTTTCAGATGCTTCACTGTCTTCAATGATAACTTCTTCACAGCTTCTGTAGAGATAATATTATCACAGCTTCCCGCATCGATGACAAACTTGCAAACCCTTCCCAAGATAGTGCATGTTGATTGAAAGATGTTACTCCTCAACCAGCTAGTTTCCTCCTCCTGTTTTGGTGTTAAACACGACCTCTTCATCATCAATGAATACCCTTCATCTCCCGACACATTCTCTTCCTCCTCATCATGTGGTGAATTAGAACATTCAGCTTCTACATCCTCATCTTCCTCTACCTCAGCAATCATCGTTCGCTTCTTTGGTTTCGTACATTCATTGCTTTTGTGACCCATCTCCTGACAATTGAAACATTTGATCCCACTATTGAATCTGATCTTAGCAACTTCATTAACAACCGGCTTATTCGACACTTTAGGAACATTAGAACTACTACCCGCTCCTTTGCTTTGCCCTGTAAAACCTGGAAACACACCTCCCCCACGTCTACCTTGTCTCTCCCAAGCCAACGCCTTTTGATGTGCTTCTGCCACAGATCTAGGGTCGAACATGTTCACCATATCCTGGATCTGTGTTCTAAGTCCCCCAACAAACCTAGCGGTCAATTGTTCTTCTGTCTCCATGATATCATTTCGAGCAATTAACTGGTAGAACTCATCAGCATAATCAGCAACCGTCTTCGTCCCTTGCCTCAGGTTCTGTAATCTCTGATACATCAGTGATTGGTAATTGTAAGGCAAGAAAGTAGCCTTCATCAATTTCTTCATCTTTTCCCAAGCAACAATCTTTGACTTCCCCATCCGCTCTCTAGTAAGTTTGGTTTGCTGCCACCACGCCATAGCTCTCCCCCTCAACCTAGTAGCAACCAACTTCACTTTACGATCCTCTGGAACCTCCTTGAAGTCAAAAATTTCCTCAACATAAGCTATCCAATCAAGAAACTCCTCGGCTTGCATACCTCCCTTGAATTCCGGTATTTCAGTCTTCATTCCAGACTCCCACTTGTGATCATACCCCGACTGATTTCTTCCTTGTCCTCGTCCTCGTCCATGAACACTACCACCATCAAACTCCTCTTCAAAATCTGACTTATATCGATGTCGATCCTGACCACCAACATCTCTACTACCATCATTCCTTCCACCAACATCCCTTCTACCTACATTCCTCCGATCACGATCATTCATATTCCTATCACGATCTCGATCATCATCATTTCTAAAACTGTCTTAGCTCATACTTCTATGATCATTATCAATACTTCTCTCTCGATTGGAATGTGGTGAAACCCTACTCCTCCCATTGTTAGATTCAGGTGAAACCCTTCTCTGATTTTGATTCATCTCTAACATCATCTTCTCTAATCGACCAATCCCTTCATTGAGCTTCTCACTAAAGTTTTCGTTTATTCTTTGCTCCATCTCATCGGCTTCTTCTCTTCTATACAAAGCTTCAACATTTTGATGTCGATTAGCTCTTCTCGGCGGCATAATTGAAACTTCACAAACACTTCAATTCTCGGCTTGGATTTTCAAAATGATACCAACTGATGTACGGCTTCAATTTCAAATATGATGTACGGCTTTAAGTAGATGTAGCTCGGCTTCACTAACTCTTCAATAGACTTGGCTCCAAGACTCGGCTTAGCTATGATTGGCTAAGTCTAGCTCTGATACCAAATGATGCAGCAGCGGATTACAAAAATGGTGAATCGGTGAAAGTGGCAATCGATGGAATAGAAGATACTGAATGGCCCAAATCCGTTAATCCAAAGATGCCGGATTCTAGCTATCCCAAACACGTTGATCGCGCATGATACCGTGCTTAATGATCTACGATTCTTTGACGTTGATCAAGCGCACTTGATTCCGTGAATCGGCTTCAGCAGTCGTTGATTCGAGCGCACTCGAATACCGAATGTGGAGATAGGAGATTACACTCAACTACCAATTTAATGAAAGCACAAAGCTAACAAACAAAAGTTTTTATTCAAAATCAACCAACTTACAAATGACCAACACTCCGCTATTTATAGAAGTTACAACTCAACACGACTCAATTCTGGACAACACTTAGGTCGTCAACGACCTAACACTTACGACCTACGACCTAAAAACAGACGACCTAAAAACAGACGACCTAAAAACAACAAACAGTTACAACACATTACAATACATAGGTCGACAACGACCTAAAAATACAACTCACGCGACCTAGCTTCAATACATCAGCCTCCATCAGCGACCTAATATAGGTCGTTAACGACCTAACACTTCATGCGACTCAAGAATTCCAGGCGGCATAAGCTTCAGCGACCCAACATAGGTCGTAACCCGCTTCCACGACCTAACATAGGTCGTAACCCTACCTCGCGACCTAACATAGGTCGTACCTCCTTTCCGCGACCTAACTTAGGTCGTATCTCGTTCAGGCCATACTCGTTAGATCGGAACGACTTAATGCTTATTCACTTAGCTCGTTCAGTTGCTTGCCTTCCTTACCACTGATCTCATTAACTCGCGTGCGACCTTCCTTAGGTCGTGAACGACCTAAAATTTCACTAGGTCGTGAGCGACCTAAAATTTTACTAGGTCGTGCGCGACCTAAAATTCCTGTACGACTCAAATATGTTGAATTGGCAGATTGCGCTACATCAATCTTTAAAACACTATAGATACTTATACATATGTATGCAATCGAAAGTCTATTAATAACAAAATGGTTCCTTGTATTTTGTTTTATTCGCTGATGAATTATCAGAAATATGAATATGTGTATTTGATACACACGTTGTATGTCTACGATAAGTTCATATAATATAAAACAGAAGTGTTATTTAGATTTTTTGTAAATAAGAAGATAGGTTAATCAAAATTTATTAGCTTGATCCACTTCTATCCAGGCCACTCTAGGCTTATACCGGCCTACCATAAGCTACTCGAGAGTTAGAAGCAAGCCAGCAAGTCTTCTTCGACTGCCGTCCATGTTGAACCCTTATCGCATCGTCCTCTTCATGGCACTTCAGATCGGCCTCGGCCAGTGCACCCCAAGGCAAGCGTCAAACAGTCAGCTCTAAAGGAACTGGGCCAACCCGCAGCAAAAGAAATGGGTGAATTTCAAAAAAAAATAGCCATTTTGGATCTTTAATGGGCCTATGAAGTCTAAACATACTTAGAAATCTTCTAAGTTTTCTTTTAAATAAAATCTTTATTTTATTTAGTTTTAAAAATAAAGTTTAAAAATTAATTTAATGTGTATGTAAATTAGAGTATATTTATGTGTAAGGTAACTTATTAAACTTACTTAGAGAAAAAAAAATTTCATTTCCTATCTCTTAAGTTATTGAATTAATGAGGGGGCATAAATCTATTTAGAGAATGAAACTTTTTATTTCCTTCTCTTAACTTATTTAATTAATGAATGGAAAATTATTTATATGGAGAGAGAAACCTTTCATTTAATTATATGAATGTCATTAATTAGAAATATTTATATATATACGGCTTGAACGTGAGTATAAACATATATATATATATATATTATAGTGTAAATTCTATAAGAGCAACATATGATTGGTGTTATTAATTGATGACAAAGTTAGACATATAACTAGAAATAAATGGATAGTTAAACACATAAAGGAAATATGGGAAATACATAAAGAGTAATAAAGACGATTTGACTTAATTTCCCATTTGGTAAACTTAATTAATGCAGTATATAAATGCTAATCAATTGGCATCATGATATAAGGATATAAACAGTCAACAACAAAAGTATGTATATATTATCAACTAATTGAGTGTGTGTGTGTGTATGTTTTTTTGAATTTGAGTGCATATATATGTTTAAAGATGTTCATATATGTATTGTTTAATGAATCCTCTAAATATAATAAATTAATACGGCCAATCAACTAAATATATTCAAGATTTATTACCAAACATGTAGCGATCTGACTTAGTAAATCAATTTGAAAATAGATCTTAATCAATAAATCCAAATGTAACCAATATGTATATGTTAATAATTTAATGTAGAATCAAACATAGAAATTTATTATAAAAAAATCTAGTCCAAAGTATATTTTGCATAATAATAATATTATGTTGATTCATGTTTATTTATACATAAATACAGTATGCATATATGTATGTGTGTGCATGTATACGTGCGTGTGTATATATATGTATGTATTATTAATGAATCCTTTAAAATTAATAAATCAACTCAACCAAATCAATTATAATCAATTTAAGATTTATTACCAAACATGTAGTAATCTAATTTAGTAAAACAGTCTGATAACAGATCTTAATCAACAAATCTAAATACAATTTATATGTATATAAAAAAATTCTTAAAACCTTTTAAAATATTTCAAAATTATTCAACGTACACATACATACATATTTACATGCACCTTTATGTATATGTATGAATCATAAAGTAGAAAACAAAATTGGAATCAATGTAAACTATTGTTAACAATAAAATAAAATAAATTTAATTAGAATAACAAGTTAATTGGCAGATCTATATTTAGATCAAAATAAATAGAAATTAACATAGAAAATTATGAATAGAAGTTATCAATTTCAAATGAAAACCAATTCTAATGATAACAAGTTATACTACTTTAAGATCTATAATTGTATGCTTATAAGGGACAAAAAATGCATAGATAAAATTTTCAAAATGAATTAACTAGTAGATCTATAATATCATGGAATAAATAAATAAATAATAGAATTTACCTTATTTGATGTTGCCTGTGATTTGTACCTTGAATGATAAATGCTTCTAGATCTGATTGAATCACCTCCAGAAATTGCAACGATCTAAAGCACCACTTTTGAATTTATTTTATTTGATTTGTTTTGATTTTGTATTGGGAATTTTTTGTGGCTTAGAAGCCATGAAATTTTGGCCAAGAAGGTAGAAAAATGAAGATGGAGGCTTGGGTTTTGAAGGAGAGTGATTAAGAGAGGCCAATGAATGGAAGATAACATTTTATAGAGGGATCCTTCCTTAACCTCCTCCTTTCATTTTCTAGATCCAACCATTGGATTTTTAGCCTCTTTTTCCTATGCCTTCTATGAATAAGGTTATATGGGCCTCAAAATATTCCCAAACCCATTTAGTAATTAATCAATTTAAATCCAATTTAAATATTTTATCAATATCATATATCGATACGTACATACATAATTTTTATGTAGGTACTTTATTAAGTACTAATGGATTCAAACAAATCAAAAATTAAGCAAACAAAAATTTAATAATTAATATTTCATAAATATTAATTAATTTATTTAATTTATAATGGTTATCAATTAATTAAATCATGTGGTTCTCGAAGCATTCATCATTACGGTTGTAAGACTCAAAGGTGTAAATTCAGTCAGCGATTAATATCGAACTATTCGAATATTAACGTTCACACGTCACTTTGCAGGTGGTGTGACATTTTGGCCGAATTTATCGCTTACTCATCTTTTAGGTAAAATCCAATTTTACTTATTATAAGTGGTACCTAATAGTGACACTTATTTACACCAATTCTCTTCGTCAAAACTATATCACTTTGGATTTATGGAGTTTGATAATGGTCAAAATTCCAATGTCATCCACATTCAACTATATAGTCTAAACACAAAGTCCTTGGTTTAATAATAATAATTATTAATAACCAAAATGCTCTGGCCAAAGACTTTGACTTTGAGTTGACCATGATACTAACCCCATATAATCGAGGAGACGAATCCTCTCTTGAATAGTGCTTCACTTCCAATACTTCCACTCGATCCAACTATGGACACTCAATGGAATGCCATGCCATGATTTGACTATAATCAAAGCGGAGCTTTCATATTGAAGATCCACAGATTGTCAAGTCGAGAGAACCGCTTAAATCAGTCAATCGATATTTTCTATTTGACCTTAGTTATATTAACCAACAGAAAACTATCAAGTGAGTCGTTCCATAATTGTCCAATAACTATCAGTATGTAAACCCTAGGTGACCCTAGCAGTCATGAGTAATACACTGCCCAACATTTGAAGAGCGTTACATACTTTAGTCTCAACGGATACACCGATATTCAGTCTCGATACTTCTTGATTAGGAACATTTAAAATGATATTTTTTTTTATTGTGATAAATTACTCCCGATCACAACACTTTGTAACTAATATCACAAAATATACCATTTATAGATTTTCTATTAAATATACTTTTAATTAAAATATTTAATTAGTATAACCATATTATATCAAGTATATAATAGAAAGAAACACCTTTATTGTGAACAAGATTGTTCAACGAGTTAGATATATGTAACAAATTACATAATTGCTCCTAGGGCATATCCCTAACTCTATCAATCTCCCACTTGCACTTGGGTTCAATCATGGAATCTTATTCCATCTTCTCTAATCGGTTTCCCAAAACCAGTTTAATTTAGTCCCTTTGTGTATGGATATGCTATTATGTTTATATTATCTACTCTATCAATCAACTCTCTCCGACGGTGATATACTGCCTTATCACGTGGAATAATTCGGAGTATGTCTCTCGACCTCTAGTGAGCTCTAAGTTCTATTACGAACCATATCACGACATTGTTATCATATAACAGTGTTATGAGATTCTCAACATTTGGAATCAGCTCAGTTATAAATTTGTGCACTTATATTTTTGTATACATTATTTTTATTACGACAATATTCAAGGCGATGTACTTAGCCTTTTCACTGAATCAGCCACGACCTTTCATTTGGAACATATCCAACTTAAAGATTTTTAACTTGAATTTATTATTGACATGCTATACTCAATATCACTTATGAAGTTTGAGTCCGAACACTCCCTAATAAGGAGTTTTTGTTTATGCAAACAATTCTCTAGTATTTCATAAATACACGAGAACACTTCAAACAACCATTTAGTGATATCAATTTGGATTTGATATTTGCTTCATGTATCAAATACATAAACAAATCATGATATCGTAGACAACACAACATGTATGAAAAATCCTTTTGCCAATGCAAAGGAATCAATCTTACATGTTCCATATTAAACATTTTAGTAAGGTGTTCTTGCATATCATTTGGGACATTCCCAACATCTTTTATACTTACTATAAAAGACATCATTTATTAATCCAATGTTGAGTATTAAAACAACTATGGCTGATTTTAACGCAAGTACATCGTTAAAATCGACAACGTGTTGTTTACTTATAGTTTAGAAATATCAATGTACCTATTAACGTTCTTTCTTATGAACACACGCTTCCTCTACACTTTGAATGAAAATCAAACTATTTGGTATTTCTATCAATATACTTATTCAATCTTGATGCTTATAATACAATACTTTCATATCATTTATTGGATCAAACCCAAAGACCCACAAACTCAATATCACTCCCACTGATTTTGAGACATTTTTGGTTAATATGTGTAAACGGTTTACTCTAAATCGTTATTTAGAATTTTATGTCTCAGTGCATATGTACCAAAACACTAGGACTTATCAAGCAATAATTTTGTGAGTAAATCCGAATTGACTTGAACATGTTGAATATCGAATCTATTACGCTAATTTCAACAATTGAAATTTGCGATATTATTCTTATCAACATTGCTCATTTAATTCCAACGGTATTAATCTTACTCATAAAGACACAGTCGAGGTCGATGGATCGTATCGCTTCAGTTATGACCACCAAAATCTATATTTTGATAGCGTACTTGGAATTCTTCCGAATTTGCGCATCATACCATATAAAGTCAACACTCTCAATGGTTTAATTAAACAATCAAGGATTATATATTTTCGACATTAATAAGAAACTCATAGTTTCTCTACGATGTGCGAGAATACTTAGACATTCTAATGCTATTGTTCGTTTAGGTTAGTTATTTTCATTTCATCTCATATAATCAGTTCTATCCATGGATCGTATCTAATTCCATTTTACTACCAATAATTCCTCAAAGAAATTTCTTCACAATGAAGTTGGTATATCTTGAAACAACAATTGTTTCTTAGTGCAATAGAATAGGTATTCATAAACATTTTATGAATTTCTTTATTTATAAAACTGGTTTGGTTTTAGTTTACAAAAACTATGTTCGAAACATAAATATGTCATCCGATGACTGTCTTTTCAAAATCCTTTTGGGGAGATTCATACAAGATCCCTCATGAACAATTATTACGTACAATCTTTCAACTCGCACAACTTGCCAATTCCTTGGCCTAGGATATGTTGGAATTTCTTATAAACCCTTATCTTATAAAATTTTATAAACTATTATTCAGATGAAATAATATTAACCTTGTGTACTACCCTTAATTACATTACCTTATAGAAAGAAACTAACTCAACTTCACTCACAATTAGTCATACATTATCCAACAAAGTTCGATTACTCAATATCGATGCATCATTATGTATCACATGGAGGAGTAATTTTGAGATTGAATCTTTATTCGTTTTAGGTACGTTCGGAACATTTTCCAATATACTCACTCGTTCGATCAAATCAAATCATTTCTATCGCATGTTATTTTATTTACTTCTGTTTTATATTCTATAAGGTTACCATAGACATACTACATGTGTATCAAATACACATGTCATGTTGATGATAACTCATCGGTGAATATGACAAAGTTCATGGAACTGTTTTGGTATTTATAGAATTATGATTGCATACATCTATATGTATCAATCCGAAGAGTTCATCAACTCTTATGATACTCCCACTAAATGGGTGCATAGCACTTTATTGTTTAAGATATAATTAATAAGGGTCATATGACTCAAAATCATACAATAAAATTTCACAAAACTACAACTTAGTTTATAATTCCAAAACAACCGTAAATAATATTAGATACTTTTGTATTTTCCAATGCATCACATTTGTTATAATTTTTTTACTATATTATAGTTTTATTTCATAAAGAATATTCATAATATTCATATTGAAATATAGCTATGTCTATTTTTTCAATCGATACCGAAAAATAATCATTATTTCATAAATGATGTATGGTAAGTTTTACGGTAACAATTTTCATACTATGATGCAATTAATAAATGCTATATGGCATGCTCCCACTATTTGCATCATTACTATAATAGCATACTAAATTTGGAGGTCCATCATTCACTTAATATAACTTGTTTATTTCATATACATTACAGTGGAGAGTTTGTTGATCAAATATCTTGAGCTCAAAGAAATAAATCTCATAGAAAACAATTTTCTATATGAAAATACATTTCGAAATAGAAATCATATTTCTTATTCCAATATTAAGTATCAATTATTATTACAATTCTCGTTTCCAATGTTTCTCTATAAACCAGAAGTGACTATTCATTCTCTTCATCCCAACTGTATCTTAAATTACGTATATTCTTATACATTCGTTTTCCTTTCAAACGGTCAAACTATTCAAAAGAAAACCATACTATAATATCATAACAAACTCTTTACAAAAGCACATTCGATTATCCTTAACATTTAAGGACATCAAATATGCTGCACTTTACGTAAACCAATCAAAATGATATTTCAACGATCAAGTTCTTATATCTATCTTGTAGTTTTTGGTCTTGTGTTCCATTAACACAGTATGATCCCTTTTGTAATCAATCAGATTGAATACCCGATCTCGCAAGGTTTTTTGGATGAACTAATTTCATCAAAATATTGTACATTACAAACTTCGACCATCCAACATATGTAACACACCATATTTTTATAACATTATATAAAATAATTAATTTGGGTCAATTAAATAATAATAATATGAAGATAATAAGTTGATAATTGATTAGCTAAGGGTAGCCGTGCCATGTTAATGTGCAAACTAAAATGAAATAACCTAAGCTAATGTGTTAGGATATGAGAAGGGAAATATGGGAAATAGATGGGGCTTATACCCTAAACCCTTGGGAGATAGAAACTCACGTTCATTTCATTTTACTCAAACTAAAAACACTAAGGCCGACCACCATTTTCATTCTCAAGGAGAATATTAAAGCTAGGATTCAAGGGAAGGGAAATAATCAACTAAATCAACATCAAATCTTTCATCTATAATCTCAAAGCTAAGGTGAATAATTACTACATCCTAATTTCTTTTAGTTTTCGGTTTTAAGATTAGACCCGAAATGATTTTGCAAGTATATGCCATGTTTTGATGATTAAAGTTTTATATATATATATATATATATATATGTTGTTGATGGATTATACATGTTCATGTTAGTTTTATGATTTGTTTGGCATGAAAAACCTATTTAATGACATAAAAATGCCTTGAAAATTTAAACATAAATCGAAAATGATATTTTAGAGATGGGTTTCGATTTTCATAATTTTTTGATTTAATATGGATTTTATATTAATTTTCTAGTGAAGGAAATTGTTTATTAGATTATAAATTATTTTCAGCTAAAATAATTATTATTTGGGATTGGAATTTTTATATGTTAGGCAATATACTAAAATAGATTTTCTAGGATATTTCCAGATTTTTCTTAAGAGTTTTGATGAGTATATAAAATTATTTAAGGTATGAGACTTAAATGTTTTATATATTTAATTATGGAGAAGGGGCATTTTGTAAAATAAAATGATTATTTAATTTTAAAAATAGCGACAACACATTTCTGAAAAGTAATTGTTAACCAATGAGAATTTGACAAACAATGGCGGTTAGTTGAAAGGTTTTCTTTTTAAGTTAAAACCAAAGAAATCACACTTTGTTTTACATGTTTCAGCGTTTAAGGCAACAAACCTTCTAACCCAAACCTTCCGAAAAGGTCGAAAGGTTCTAAGCTTTCGACAAGGTCAAACCAATGCATATGGTATCAAGCTACTTGGTACGTAATGAATTGGACAGATTCGAAGGGTTCTAAGTCAAAAGGTTGATGGCCAAAGAGGTTGGGGTATGCTTGTTTTATAAATCAAAAGCTTTCTCCTGCTTTGCTTTTGAACAAGAGCTTTTGTCTTGGTTGCTTTCGACCAGGTCAAACATTTTAAATAAAGGTTTTTAAACCTTTCGACATAGTCGAAAGGATACTTCCAATTTATATAAATATTTTGTTTTGAACCTTCCGAAAAAGTCGAAAGGTTTACTTTGATTGACTTCGAAAGGTTTTCTTGTTTTTTTTAAAACAGCCGCTTCTCCCAATGCTTTCGAAAGGAAGCTTTCAACTTAGGTGATTTACCCTTGTTTTATAAATTAAAGTATAACCCAAAGCTTTCGAAAGAGTTGTTTTAAAGGATATGTTAAAGCTTTCGAAGCAGAGTTTTCGACTTAGTCGAAAGGTTGCTTCCAACAGAATCGAAAGGTTTTAAAAGAAGGTTTCCAATTGTTTTAGAATGAACCCAATAAGCTTTCGAAAGGTTTATCGAATGGTCTTGAAAGGTTTTTGTTGAATGATTTCGAAAGGTTTAATTCAAAGGTTTCGAAAGGTTTATTGGATGATTTCGAAAGGTTTGTGAAGGAAGGTTCTCCAAAGGTTTTTCTAAGGCAATGTTTTAAAGTGGTTTTAAAGAATGATGTCTAAAGTTTTATAGCTTTCAAAGGTTTGCTTTTCAATGGGTACGAAAGGTTTGAGGAATGATTTCGAAAGGTTTAATGTTCGATTTTGAAAGAGATGATTTCAAAATTTTAGAACGAGGTTCTTTCAAATGGTTAAATATTTTCATCAACAAAATTTTGACTAAAGAATATATATATGACATGGTGATATAATTTTTAGTAAAGTATAAAGATTATATACTTTTCCTTGTTTAAGTTCGATTTAAAGGTTTTAAATCATTTTGAAAATGTTTTCAAGGAAAATTATGGGAGGGGATCCTTAAATGAAAGTGACTCAGATATTAAAAACCAGATGGGACTAGTATGAGGTCGCACCCTATACATTAGCTAATAGCCCCAGCTAATTGTTGTCCAAAATTCCAATGTGTAGGGCTTTGTCACAGGTAGACTAAAATTATGATTACACACTGAAAGGAATATATGTTTGTATATATATAGGTTATGGGTGAGCCCGAAAAACCATTAGGATTGGGAAGACCTGGGAGATGATTAAGTTAGGGACATACCATCCAAAAGTGAAGTATTTAATAGATAGTTAAGGACAGACCGTCCAGATGGGAAATGTTTAACGGATAGTTAAGGATAGATAATCCAAAAGAAGACTATCTAACAGGTGTTAGGTTAATTTTGATTATATTGTCTGGTAGGCCAGAGTCAGCCAAAGATTAAAAGTTATCCAAACAAAACTTGTGTGTTTGAATAGATAGTTCATTATTACCTGATATTTATGTATGTTTACATAATGATTGCTTTACAGTATTTAACCATTGTGGATGCAGGAGCATAGTATATGGTGTTATGGGTTGCAAAGATATGTTTTAAAAGGATGTTAGTGAAGGGAAACCCATTCCGCTAAGCGGCGTAGTCTCACTTAACAAAATTATTCCAGGATGTATAATATTATTCACATCAGGCTTTATGTTTGACTCGAAGTTTATGTTTTCCCCTATGACTCTCGGGTGCTCAAAATTGATTTGAGTAGGCTGAAGGGTTAAGGTTCCTTTTCAGGTTTTAGAACGTTGACGAATAAGCTATCAGAGGCATGCATGAGGCAATGGATAGCTATTTAGGATTTGCGGTTTTTGTTATGTTGTGATGGATTTTACACTATGTTGTTTGTATTAGGTTTATTTTGACCATATGAATCCGATCAACCAAGGGGGTATCTTCATATACCGCTCTTAGCGTAATTTATAATAATTATATTTGATCTGTGCCTGGGAATGATTTGGGGTTATGTGTAGTGAATGTGAAACAATTTGATTTTGAAATGTAATGAAGTAAATGTGGTTTTTGAAATCCGTGTTTTGTTTCATATTCAAGTGCTTTTGATATTATTGATACCATTAACATAGCCGTATTTAGTCACCGGAAGCTAATACTATAGATGACTGCAGCATCTACAGTGCTTAGTTTTGGGCCTCTAGATAGGGGATGTTACAGCATATGACATTTATATGCAACTATATATGGATCAAATATCCATAGTCTTGTATTGCTTTTAGAGTTTGAAACTCGTAGAATGCAATACATGGTCTTGACCAAATAAATGCATAAGTGACTAAACCATGAATGTATTTAGTAGCTGTAAAATCAGACACTTGCATAGGTGTTGAAACGTTAACATGCAATAGGAATTTAATAGTGGGCATTGTATTTCAATTTAACTTTCAATTCAGTTCGTTTTTATATGTTAATTGATAAACATTTTATCAATCACATTAAACGCACAAATTTATCATTGTAGATAATTATAACATCATTTAGCATATGTTCTTACAATATTAGAAAGGTTGGATGTTACCATTTCATTTTTCTAATAAGGCTCCCACTAGTCTTTTATGTTTCTCCAAATCCTAAGATAAAACATAGAAGTCTTTCGACTTCACTAGTGGGTGTTAGGACTCGTCAGTCTTGTTATTCTAACCTTGAGTTTACTCAACAAATCATAGCCCCACAAACGATAGATAACTCCTTATCGGTTGTATCTCATACAACTCCCGATCCATTTTTTCTTGTCCTAATTTTATTTCGACCTTGAGTTTGCTCAACAAATCGAAGGAGATTATTCACTCGTACCTACCATATCATCATGGCCTAAGTATAGTATATGTAACGACCCGTATTTTTACAGATCAAAACATTGTAAAACTGTTGTCATTAGTAGTTAAGTCGTTCAGAGCTTAGGTCGTGAAGTAGCCTAGGTCGTGTGGAAGTCTAGGTCAATTGAGCAACTTAGTGAAGTGGAGCGACTTAAGGATTGGAACGACCTAAGCAGTTAGGTCGTGTGATAGTTTAGGTCGGTCGAGCGACCTAAGGAAGTAGACGACCTAAGTAGTAGACGACCTAAGGAGTTTACGACTTAAGGGTTTGGAGCGACCTATAGGGGTTAGCGGCATGGGAGAGCGACCTAGTAGTTAGCGGCTTAAGGGTTAGCGACCTAAGGAAGTTAGGTCGTGGACGAGTTAAAGTTGTTAGGTCGCGAGAAGGTTGGTCGTTAGGTCGGTGTCTCAGTTAGGTCGTAAGTCACGCGTTAGTGTTAAGGCTTAGGTCGCTGGGTCGTTAAGGCGCGCATATGTTAGGTCGCATATGTGTTAGGTCGCGCGCATATGTTAGGTCGTATATCTGTTAGGTCGCGCGCATGTGTTAGGTCATGTAGTGTTAAGTCGCGCGCATGTGCTAAGTCGTTGAGTCGGAAGCTGTTAGGTCGCGCATTGTGTTAGGTCGCTGAGTGTTAGGTCGGAGGGTCTGTTAGGTCGTGGACGACCTAAGAGCGAACGACCTAAGGGAAATCAGCCTATAAATAGGCGGGTTCTTCTTCATTTTTGGGATCCGGATTTTGAAGCGACGAAGTGCTGCTATTTTGAGATCTCGAGTTCTACACTTATTCACTTCTTTTCTCCACTTTAATCTTGTGCTTCCTTCCATCCAAATCGAAGATCGAACCGAAGATCCAAGAGCTTAGATTGAAGATCTTCATCCATCGAAGAGAGATTTCATCGTTTGAAGCGGATTTGTGATAGATCGAGTTAGATTCTTCGTTGTCCAGATCTGAAGTGTGTTGCTTTTGAGGTGTTTGGGTGATTTGGTGAGTGGTGATTACCTCTCACACGGATCCAAAGGAGTATATCGGATTGTTGGCTTGATTTGGTGTTAAAATAGTGATTTCCATGCATTTTCTTAAACTTAAGTATAGATCTATTGTTCATGATGATTTGACATCCATTCTACTACATGATTAACCTATGCAAGTTCATTCATCAAGTTGTAAAGATATTACTCATGATTCATGCTTGTTAGATTTAGTCTCTTTAATTACAAGATTGCCATTATTGTTATAATTGTTCATTTGATCATGTTTGAATGCTTGATTACTTGGATTAACGTTTGACTTGATTGATTGTTGTAAATTAGTTGATTGATGATTTGATTTGGAAAAGTTAGTCGAAGATGATTCAAAAGCTAAGGGAAAGGCTCTTGAATTGGAAAAGCTGCTCGTGGCATATGTGGCGGATGATGATGCTCATATAGATAGATTTGATGATGTTGATGTTGAGATGAGGCTTTGCTATGATGAGATGAAGCGAGGCATGGTATGAGATAGCCTTGGTTTAATCCAGACGGGATCATTCCAAGCATGTGGATAACTCGGTGAAATGGTTCGAGTTGAGGATAATGGTTTGCTCGAGAGGCGCTTGAGCTAGTATGGAAATAGTCGTCGAGGAGGATGACTAGAAGGCTGAGATTTCATCGTTGTTGAAGGTTCTAGCAGGCTCAAAGCAAGAGTACGTTGGGCAGATTCGATAGTCCCTGAAGACTATGATTGTAGTCGAGTACTCTGGGCAGATTCGATAGTCCTAGGCACGGGCTGCGACGACATGCAGAGTTCTGTCTAGAACCGGGGTTGCCATTAACCCTTGACGGACGGCTGAAAGAATGTGCCGTTCATTCAATTAACGGTGGTATCGAAGCAAAGTTAACAGTGATAGCCAGAGTCATGGATGTTTGGTTGTATCGTCATTCGGTCTCAAGAGCGATGTTTTCTGGGTGCTTATCTAATCTTGGTTTAGGCCTTGGGGGTTTGTACTTGGAAAACACCGACCTTGACTCGAGTGATAATTGCTTTACTTTAAATGTCTGCTTTGCTATGTTTATTTCTGCTTAGTGTGTTTGGGGGCTATCACTGTAGAAAGAGGTGGAGTAGGAGGTTTGGATTCCTATTCCTTTTTCCTTTATGCTCTTTTGGTATGTTGTTAGTTAATTTACCGCTCACTAAGACTGTTGTCTGACTCAAGGCTTTATGTTTAACTCTTATTGCCTTGGGCTGTTCATCCGCATTGGGATGGGCAGACTAGGTAGCAGGTGACAGGTGCTGTTCTTAGTTTCCGACGATGCTGATGACGAAGACGAGCTGGAAGCTTGCATATTATTTTCTTACTATATGTACTGGATGTTCCGCTGCTTGTATATTCTCTGAGTGATATGTAGTGAGGCTTGATGTATTGACTATTCTGATGTTTGTACCAAACTATTATGAAGTTTAATTGAGATTCTGTTCTGTAAAGCTTCACTATATATACTTTCTATTGTATTTTATCCATGCGCTGTGAGTTATACGATAGATTCTGTTGTTTTAATTTAACCTTGGCAACCGTCCATGGCTGCCTGGCACACTTTACAGCGCACTATTCCTATGTTCAGTGCATGGGTCATGGGCGGTTGTCACAGTATATGTACTGTAACAACCCGTATTTTTACGGATCGAAAGATCGTAAAACTGTTATTTTAGGTCGTTAGTGTTGATAAGTTGTCCAGAGTTTAAGTCGACCAAAGCTTAAGTCGTCCAAAGTTAGGTCGTGTAGAATGGGTCGGTTGAGCGACTTAGTGAAGAGGAGCGACCTAAGGATTTGAACGACCTAAGGAGTTAGGTCGTGTGATAGTTAGGACGTGTTATAGTTTAGGTCGGTCGAGCGACCTAAGGAAGTTGGTAGCATTAGTGAGCGACTTAAGGGGGATGACGACTTAATAAGATAAGCGGCATAGGAGTTAGCGGCATAAGCAGGTTAGCGACCTAAGGGAGGTAGGTCGTTCGTGCGACTTAAGGATTTCAGTTGTTGTAGTTTAGGTCGTAAGCGACCTATGTTGCCCTGTAATGAAGTTAGGTCGTATGCGACCTAAGGTAGATTTTGTGTATAGTTGGGTCGTGAGCGACCTATGATTTAGTTAGATCGTGAGCGACCTATATCAGGTTGCTATATGTTAGTTAGGTCGCGTGAAGGTGTAAGTGTTAGGTCGGTACTCCTGTTAAGTCGTTAGGTCGGCACCTCAGTTAGGTCGCGCACTTGCGTTGTCGTTAGGTCGCGTGTGTGTTAGGTCGTGACTTCTGCTAAGTCACTAAGCCGCGTGAGTGTTAGGTCGTAGGTCGGGGGTAGTTAGGTCGTTAGGTCGGCGACGACCTAAGGATTCCAGCCTATAAATACACGTCCTTGCCTCACTTTTTGGAATCCGGATTTTTAAGCGACGAAGTGCTGCCATTTTGAGAGCTCGAGAACTACACTTCTTCACTTCTTATCTCTTCTTAAAATTAGTACTTCCTTCCATCCAAGATCGAAGATCCAAGAGCTAAAGTTGAAGATCTACATTCTTCAAAGAGAGATTTCATCGTTTGAAGCAGAATTTTGACAGATCAAGTTAGATCCTTCGCTGTCCAGATCTGAAGTGTGTTGCTTTTGAAGTGTTTAGGTGATTTGGTGAGTGGTGGTTATCTCCCACACGGATCCAAAGGAGTATATCGAATCGGTGGCTTGATTATGTGTTAAAGATAGTGATTTCATGCATTTTCGTAAACTTAAGTATAGATCCATTGTTCATGATGATTTGACATCCATTTTACTACATGTTAATCTATGCAAGTTCATTCATCAAGTTGTAGAGATATTGTTCATGTTTCATGCTTGATTAGATTTGGACTCTTTATTCACAAAATTGCCATTTTAGTTATAATTGCTTTTAGATCTTGTTTGCATGATTGATTACTTGGATTAATGATTGATTTGATTGGTTTTTATAAATTAGTTGATTAGTTGTTGGATTTAGACAAGATGGTCGAGGATGATTCAAAAGCTAAGGGAAAGGCTCTTGAATTGGAAAAGCTGCTCGTGGCATATGTAGCGGATGATGAAGCTCATATGGATAGATTTGATGATGATGATGAGATAAGGCTTTGCTATGATGTGATGTAGCCTTGGTATAATCCAGACGGGATCATTCCAAGCATGTTGATAACTCGAGGGATGGTTCGAGTTCGTTGATAATGGATTGGCTCGAGAGGGGTTTGAGCTAGTATGAGAATAGTCGTCGAGAAGGATGACTAGAAGGCTGAGATTTCATCGTTGTTGATGATTCTAGCAGACTCAAAGCAAGAGTACGCTGGGAAGATTCGATAGTCCCAAAAGACTACAGTTGGTAGTCGAGTACTCTGGGCAGATTCGATAGTCCTAGGCACGGGCTGCGACGACGTGCAGAGTTCTGTCTAGAACCAGGGTTACCATTAGCCCTTGACGGACGGCTGAAAGAATGTGCCGGTCATTCAATTAATGGTGGTATCGAAGCAATGATAACAGTGATAGCCAGAGTCATGGATGTTTGGTTGTATCGTCATTCGGTCTCAAGAGCAATATTTTCTGGGTGCTTATCTGATCTTGGTTTAGGCCTTGGGGGTTTGTACTTGGAAAACATCGACCTTGACTCGAGTGATAATTGCTTTACTTTAAATGTTTTCTTTGCTCTGTTTACTTCTGATTAGTGTGTCTAGGGGCTATCACTGTAGAAAGAGGTGGAGTGGGAGGGTTGGGTTCCTATTCCTTTTACCTTTATGCTCTTTTGGTATGTTGTTAGTTAATTTACCGCTCACTAAGACTGTTGTCTGACTCAAGGTTTTATGTTCAACTCTTATGACCTTGGGCTGTTCATCCATTTTGGGATGGGCAGACTAGGTAGCAGGTGACAGGTGTTGTTCTTAGTTTCCAACGATGCTGATAACGAAGACGAGCTGGAGGCTTGCATATTATTTTCTTATTATATGTACTGGATGTTCCGCTGTTTGTATATTCTCTGAGTGATATGTAGTGAGGCTGGATGTATTGACTATTCAGATTTTTGTATCAAACTACTATGAGGCTTATTTGATGTGATTCTGTTCTGTGTAGCTTCACTATGTATATTTTTCTCTATTGTATTTTATCCATGCACTGTGAGTAATACGATATATTCTGCTGTTTTAACTTACCTTGATGATCATCCATGGCTGCCTGGCACACCTTTCAGCGCACTATTCTCTTGTTTAGTGCAGGGGTCATGGGCGGTCGTCACATTTGGTATCAGAGCATTGGTTAATCGATTTTACCCAACGCTCGCTGACGTAACTACGTATGAGAGACGTAATTGTATTTTAATGGATGATTACTATATATAATATAGTAGCTTAGAAGGATTTGAGTCCTTTATGCAGTTGTTTCTCAAGGTGTGCTGATCATTTCTTTTATAGATATTATGAATGAGTCGAAGAGGGAGACCAGCTGCTAGGGAAGGCCGTGCTGCTGAGGGGGCTACTGATTATGCTGCTATGTTTGAGGCTATGATGACTTCGATCATAAGAAGGATGCCAGCTCCGGGGTCAGCAGTTGATGTTGGAATTCAAGTTCAAGCTCCAAGACCGGTGGATTTTGCTAAGCTATGTAAAGACTATACTGCTCTTGGAGAGAAGATTTTCTTGAGAACAGAGTCAACCATTGAAGTCCAGAGATGGATAGATGCTTGTAGAAGAATCTTTGGTGATTTGGGAATCGAGGATGCAACTAGAAGGAAGCTCGCATCAAGACAGCTTCAAGGGAGAGCTTCTGACTGGTGGAACTCTATCACCATTGATACTCCGGAGGAAGAAATTACTTGGGAGCAATTCCAAGCCAGATTTGAAGCTAAGTTCATTTCTATAGCTCAGAAATCTGTTCTGTTTAAGAAGTTTGTGGAGCTCAAGCAATGTGGAAGACCAGTTCTTGAGTATGTTTCTGAGTATGAAGCCTTGTCCAAGTATGCTCGATCGTATATTGAATCTCCATATCAGAAAAACGAGAAGTTTGTGACAGGCTTGGACATTTATCTTGGGAAGCAGTTGGTGGATCATCTGGATGATCCATTTGAGAAGCTTGTGGAGAAAGCTCTTAGGCACGAAAATCTGTTTCCTAAAGAAGGATCTGTTGTTGCTGTGACCAAGGAAGAGTCTAAACCACAGCAGGGTGGAAACAAGAAGAGGAAGCAGCAGCAGCAAAAGGGTAAGGATGGCCAGAAGAAGCCGAAGGGCGAAGTGACCTGCTACAATTGTCAGCAGAAGGGCCATTTCTCCAAAGATTGCAAGAATCCAAAGGTGCCGGTGAAGTGCCACAATTGTGACAAGCCGGGGCATATTAAGAAGAATTGTCCAGAACCGTGGAAGGACAAGCAGCAAGCTTATGCTTTGGGGGTTGTTCCATCATTTTCAAAAGCTCCTACCGCTGAAGTGAAAGGAAAGAGTGTGGTGGTTCAAGGTACTCTTTCCATATGTGGTGTTCCAGTTAGAGTGTTATTCGATACTGGGGCATCGCATTCTTTTGTTTGTAATGAACTTGTAGGCCGGTTGGATTTAGAACCAGATATCGTTGATAGACCATTGGTTGTGACTAATCCAGTTGGGGGTTCGTCCTGTCTGTGTATTCTATGCCGTGGTTTGGTTGTATCGAGTCATGATTGCTCTTTTGTTTGTGATTGTTTTTTTCTGAACTTTGCGGGGTTCGGGATTATTTTGGGTATGGACTGGCTTAGGAAGTATGCGGCAAAGGTTGATTGTGAAAGGCTGGAGGTGATAGTCGAGAATGTGGAAGGGCGAAAGGTTGTGATACGATGTAAGCATGAGGAAGGCGTCTTCATGAGCTTCATGTATTCGCTGGTTGTCCCACGGGATGGACTGTCATCGGTGCCAATCGCTAATGGATTTGAGGATGTCTTTGATGAGGTCAAAGGGTTACCGCCGCATAGAGAGATCGAGTTTCGTATCGATCTAGTTGAAGGAACCAGGCCTGTTGTGATGCCTCTTAGGCGGATGGCGCCTAGGGAACAGCAAGAGTTGAAGGTGCAGGTTGATGGTCTTTTACAGAAAGGATTCATTCGGCGTAGTGTGTCCGAATGGGGTGCACCAGTTGTGTTTGCAACCAAAGCAAATGGATCATTGAGGTTGTGTGTGGATTATCGTGAGCTGAATAAAGTGACTAAGAAGAACAAGTATCCATTGCCGAGAATAGATGACTTGTTTGATCAGCTTCACGAAGCTAAGGTATTTTCTCAGATGGATTTGGCAACAGGATTTCACCAGTTAAGAGTGGCTAAGGATAGTGTGCCGAAGACTGCTTTCAGGACACCATCCGGTTTCTTTGAGTGGCTGGTAATGCCGTTTGGATTGACCAATGCGCCAGCATATTTTGTGGATCTTATGAATAGAGTGTTCAGAGATCAGTTGAACAAGTTTATACTAGTGTTCGTGGATGATATTTTGATTTATTCCAGAACTGAAGAAGAGCACTTGACGCACTTGCGTATTGTTTTGGAAATCTTACGGAAACATCAGCTGAAGGCTAAGTTTTCGAAGTGTCACTTCTGGAAGAGTGAAGTGAGGTTCTTAGGCCATATTATCTCTGGAAATGGAATAGCGGTTGATCCCGCTAAGGTGGCAGCAATCCAGGATTGGGTTAGACCTAAGAATACGTCTGATGTGAGAAGTTTTCTTGGATTAGCAGGATATTATCGCCGATTTATCAAATACTTTTCCAAGATAGCTGCACCATTAACAGGATTGACGAAAAAGAACCAAGTATTCAGATGGGATGCTAAGTGTGAGAAAGCTTTCGAGATCCTGAAAGAGCGACTGACAAGTGCTCCTGTTTTGACTATTCAAAGTGGAAATGATGAGATGGTGGTTTATACCGATGCATGTGGTACTGGACTTGGAGCAGTGCTGATGCAGAAGGGTAAAGTTGTTGCGTATGCAAGTCGACAACTGAAGCCACATGAAAGGAATTATCCGACTCATGATTTGGAGTTGGCAGCGATTGTATTTGCTCTGAAGATGTGGAGACATTACCTATTGGGAGTTCGATTCGAGTTGTTTACCGATCATAAGTCGTTGAAGTATCTTTTCTCACAAAAGGATTTGAATCTTAGGCAGTAACGATGGCTAGAGTTTTTGGCATCATATGATTTTGGTATAGCCTATACTCCGGGAAAGGGTAACGCAGTGGTAGATGCATTAAGTCGAAGACATGCAGGATTGGGAGCCATGTTTTCAGAATGGAAGAGTCTCGAGTATTTAGCTGGATTTGACTTCAGGCCCAGATGTGAATTGGAACCTGAGATGTTGGCAAACTTATCGATAAGACCGACTCTTGTGGAAAGAATTGGCGAGAGCCAAAGGCGAGACGATAAGCTTGTCAAGATTATCCGTGATTTGGAATCTGGATTGGACCCAGAAAAGGATAAAGGATTCGAGGTCGATCGAGAGGGTTGGCTTCGGAAGCAAGGACGACTAGTTGTTCCCGATATAGGTGAATTGAGAGATGAAGTTCTGAAGGAAAGTCATCACTCAAAGCTGACAATTCATCCAGGTGGAAATAAGATGTATCGGGATATGAAGAGAACCTATTACTGGGAAGGTATGAAGAAGGATGTTGGAAATTTTATTTCCAAGTGCATGAACTGCCAGTTGGTAAAAGCTGAGCAAAAGAAGCCCAGTGGATTGCTTCAGCCATTAGAAGTTCCTACATGGAAGTGGGAGCAAATATCGATGGATTTTATTGATGGGCTACCTAGAACAAGAACGGGAAATGAAGGGATTTGGGTCATCGTAGATCGTTTGACTAAGAGTGCAAGATTCATTCATGTTCGATCAACCAGGACTGCATCAAAGTTGGCTGAGCTGTATGTTAAGTGGATAGTTCGATTCCATGGTATTTCGAAAAGTATAGTGAGTGATCGAGACCCATTGTTCACTAGTGAATTTTGGAAGAGCTTCCAGGAAGTTTTGGGAACTGAACTGTGTTTGAGTACAGCTTATCACCCCCAAATAGATGGTCAGACCGAGAGAGTCAATCGAGTTTTGGAAGATCTCCTTAGAGCTTGTGTTTTAGATTTCGGAGGATCATGGGAAGATCACCTTCATTTGGTAGAATTTTCGTATAATAATAGTTACCAGTCAAGCATTGGTATGGCACCGTATGAAGCATTGTATGGAAGACCGTGTAACTCTCCGACATGTTGGTTAGAAACGGGAGAAAAGCTAATACTTGGGCCAGAAATGATTCGACAGACTTCGGACTGCATAGAGATCATTCGGCAACGAATGAAGGCCGCCCAAGACCGACAGAAAAGTTATGCCGATAAGCGTCGTAAGGATTTGGAATTCGACGTAGGTGATATGGTTTTTGTGAAGATTTCTCCACTGAAGAATGTTATTCGATTCGGGAAGAAAGGAAAATTGACTCCGAGATTTGTTGGACCATTCCCGATCATCGAGCGAATTGGAAAGCTCGCCTATAAATTGGAGTTACCAAAAAAGATGGTGGGTGTGCACAATGTTTTTCACATATCATATCTACGGAAGTATGTGCACGACTCGAATACTGTGGTTTCTGCTGATAGCTGTGAAGATTTTGAAGTTGACCTAGTTGATAAGAGACCCCGTAAGCCGCTTCGTGTTGTGGAAACTGACACGAAACAGCTTAGGAGGAAGGTAGTTAGGTTGCTCAAGATACAATGGAGTGATGATGTTAACGACTGTACATGGGAGGTGGAAGAGAGGATGAAGGCAGCTCATCCTGAACTCTTCGAGGTATGGCCATAAGGTGTCGTGTCATCTCACGACATTGTAACTTGTTCTAGTTTTAGAATTCTGCATGTTAGGCTAGTAATTGGACGCATGGTTTGTTGATTGCTATGGATGGTAGGCATGCATAATAGTTTTTGATTGCTCTTGTTTGTTTGGAATTTTGGGGGCGAAATTCCTAAGGGGGAGAGAATGTAACGACCCATATTTTTACGGATCAAAAGATCGTAAAACTGTGATTTTAGGTCGTTAGTGTTGATAAGTTGTCCAGAGTTTAAGTCAACCAAAGCTTAAGTCGTCCAGAGTTAGGTCGTGTAGAAGTCTGGGTCGGTTGAGTGACTTAGTGAAGAGGAGCGACCTAAGGATTTGAACGACCTAAGGAGTTAGGTCATGTGATAGTTAGGACGTGTTATAGTTTAGGTCGGTCGAGCGACCTAAGGAAGTTGGTAGCATTAGTGAGCGACTTAAGGGGGATGACGACTTAATAAGATAAGCGGCATAGGAGTTAGCGGCATAAGCAGGTTAGCGACCTAAGGGATGTAGGTCGTTCGTGCGACTTAAGGATTTCAGTTGTTGTAGTTTAGGTCGTAAGCGACCTATGTTGCCCTGTAATGAAGTTAGGTCGTATGCGACCTAAGGTAGATTTTGTGTATAGTTGGGTCGTGAGCGACCTATGATTTAGTTAGGTCGTGAGCGACCTATATCAGGTTGCTATATGTTAGTTAGGTCGCGTGAAGGTGTAAGTGTTAGGTCGGTACTCCTGTTAAGTCGTTAGGTCGGCACCTTAGTTAGGTCGCGCACTTGCGTTGTCGTTAGGTCGGCATCTCAGTTAGGTCGGCATCTCAGTTAGGTCGCGCACTTGCGTTGTCGTTAGGTCGCGTGTGTGTTAGGTCGTGACTTCTGCTAAGTCACTAAGCCGCGTGAGTGTTAGGTCGTAGGTCGGGGGTAGTTAGGTCGTTAGGTCGGCGACGACCTAAGGGGCGGACGACCTAAGGATTCCAGCCTATAAATACACGTTCTTGCCTCACTTTTTGGAATCCGTATTTTTAAGCGACGAAGTGCTGCCATTTTGAGAGCTCGAGAACTACACTTCTTCACTTCTTATCTCTTCTTAAAATTAGTACTTCCTTCCATCCAAGATCGAAGATCCAAGAGCTAAAGTTGAAGATCTACATTCTTCAAAGAGAGATTTCATCGTTTGAAGCAGAATTTTGACAGATCAAGTTAGATCCTTCGCTGTCCAGATCTAAAGTGTGTTGCTTTTGAAGTGTTTAGGTGATTTGGTGAGTGGTGGTTATCTCCCACACGGATCCAAAGGAGTATATCGAATCGGTGGCTTGATTATGTGTTAAAGATAGTGATTTCATGCATTTTCGTAAACTTAAGTATAGATCCATTGTTCATGATGATTTGACATCCATTTTACTACATGTTAATCTATGCAAGTTCATTCATCAAGTTGTAGAGATATTGTTCATGTTTCATGCTTGATTAGATTTGGACTCTTTATTCACAAAATTGCCATTTTAGTTATAATTGCTTTTAGATCTTGTTTGCATGATTGGTTACTTGGATTAATGATTGATTTGATTGGTTGTTATAAATTAGTTGATTAGTTGTTGGATTTAGACAAGATGGTCGAGGATGATTCAAAAGCTAAGGGAAAGGCTCTTGAATTGGAAAAGCTGCTCGTGGCATATGTGGCGGATGATGAAGCTCATATGGATAGATTTGATGATGATGATGAGATGAGGCTTTGCTATGATGTGATGTAGCCTTGGTATAATCTAGACGGGATCATTCCAAGCATGTTGATAACTCGAGGGATGGTTCGAGTTCGTTGATAATGGATTGGCTCGAGAGGGGTTTGAGCTAGTATGAGAATAGTCGTCGAGGAGGATGACTAGAAGGCTGAGATTTCATCGTTGTTGAAGATTCTAGCAGACTCAAAGCAAGAGTACGCTGGGCAGATTCGATAGTCCCAAAAGACTACAGTTGGTAGTCGAGTACTCTGGGCAGATTCGATAGTCCTAGGCACGGGCTGCGACGACGTGCGGAGTTCTGTCTAGAACCATGGTTACCATTAGCCCTTGACGGACGGCTGAAAGAATGTGCCGGTCATTCAATTAACGGTGGTATCGAAGCAATGATAACAGTGATAGCCAGAGTCATGGATGTTTGGTTGTATCGTCATTCGGTCTCAAGAGCAATATTTTCTGGGTGCTTATCTGATCTTGGTTTAGGCCTTGGGGGTTTGTACTTGGAAAACATCGACCTTGACTCGAGTGATAATTGCTTTACTTTAAATGTTTGCTTTGCTCTGTTTACTTCTGATTAGTGTGTCTGGGGGCTATCACTGTAGAAAGAGGTGGAGTGGGAGGGTTGGGTTCCTATTCCTTTTACCTTTATACTCTTTTGGTATGTTGTTAGTTAATTTACCGCTCACTAAGACTGTTGTCTGACTCAAGGTTTTATGTTCAACTCTTATGACCTTGGACTGTTCATCCATTTTGGGATGGGCAGACTAGGTAGCAGGTGCCAGGTGCTGTTCTTAGTTTCCAACGATGCTGATGACGAAGACGAGCTGGAGGCTTGCATATTATTTTCTTATTATATGTACTGGATGTTCCGCTGTTTGTATATTCTCTGAGTGATATGTAGTGAGGCTGGATGTATTGACTATTCAGATTTTTGTATCAAACTACTATGAGGCTTATTTGATGCGATTCTGTTCTGTGTAGCTTCACTATGTATATTTTTCTCTATTGTATTTTATCCATGCACTGTGAATAATACGATAGATTCTGCTGTTTTAACATACCTTGATGATCATCCATGGCTGCCTGGCACACCTTTCAGCACACTATTCTCTTGTTTAGTGCAGGGGTCATGGGCGGTTGTCACATGTACCTTGAGTTTACTCAACAAATACATATAGTTATCTTACCTCATCTGTTCAATATATTAATAATACTACACATAACATCCCCAGCTAGAGTTTGATCAACAACTAAGGAATATGCAAGTAATTTATTAATATATATATGGTAGGACAACATGATATTGAAGATTCATAATCTATTATATTATATTGAGTGATATCGACTTATGGAATAATGTATTTCTTATGAAATACCCTCGTGATTCAAGTGTCAGACACATTAGAAATCACAGTATATGTACATTTACGTATGTATTTATTCCTTAAGTCCATTTGGGTTTCTTTAATGTTCCATCTTTAGTTTATACATTCATATCATATAATTTTTATTGTTATATAACTTTTATATTTCATATTACTTATATAATAGTCTTATGTATGATATTTTATTAATTAATTCTTATTTAATTAATTTTAATTAATTAACTCTTTAATTAATTTTAAATTAGTATTTCAATACAACTTTTATATTATATAACCATTATAGTGTTGAGACTTGGTTTTGATTCATGACACGAAGTTATCACTACAATATACATATTTGATGACTGTTACGACAAAAAGAGAATATATACTACATGGAGACAAGACATCAAAATCGGTGCATCAATTTTAATTATTTTTGTTTTGAGTCTTAATTTAATTTTGTTAAGATCTCTCCTCGTTTACGTATATATTATCTTATATATAATCTTCTTACTTACAAATGATTTATACATATATAAGCATATGAAATATATATATATATATATATATATATATTATCAAAATTTTCTTTTAGAATCATATATAATATATATATATATATATATAAACCTGTGAAAACCGTGCAATTTGCATAGAAATTACCAAGTCAGTCGACTGACCTGAAAATTTCTGTGCAACATGCACAGGTGCACAAATATACAAATATATATTTAAAAATTCGTTTGAATATTTAGTCGACTGACCCAGAGGCTCAGTTGACTGAATATCTATAACAACTATATTTTATGAAAAGACACGACCATTTGCGAAGAGTTACGAATCTTTACAAAGAGATTTGGATGCAACGCTTCAACCCGAACTTTTCGTCAATGGTCGCTGCTTTTTAACAACTATAAATACATATCCTAACTTGATTCCAAATTACCGAATTTTCTTATCTTTCTGATCTAACTCTCTTGAATATACTTGCGCCCATATTCTCAAATATTCAGCATTAACATATTCTTAAGCAATACTATTCCTTTCTAATCTTTATAAACTTCAAATATATATATTTATACTCGAGGAGAAGATCATAGGAAGGGTGTACTATAAACAGACTTATCAGTGTTACCAGAACACAAAAAGTCAAACAATCTTTTGTATCTGTTGAAGTCCTGTTCTGCTGCTCAGGCGTGTGAAGTCCACTTCGGCTGCTGAGGCGAAATCCCGTTCTGCTGCTCAGGTCCCCGTTTTGCTGCTCAAGGGTTGTATAAACCTATTCCTCCGGGTTAAGTGAGGGTTGTTGTTTTAGTGAAATTCCAGAATGAGTCTGGGACTGGACGTAGGACGGTGCTCCGAAGCAGTATAAAAATCTCTGGTGTCATTTTTATTATACTGCTCTTATATTCTGCACTATTTACTGTATAGCTATCATCACTATATTCTATATTATCGTATATCCATATTACACGATCCATAACACACTTTCATTTGGTATCAGAGCAAGGTTCATCATATAACCGTAACACAATTATCTGATATTCTAATAATATGGAAACTAACATTAGCACTAGCATTAACACTAGCTTCATAGAAGGACAATCCACTGCACGTCCACCACTATTCAATGGCATGAACTATAAATATTAGGCCACACGAATGAGAATATATATGCAAGCAAATGGTTTTGATTCATGGAATATTACTCAGAAAGAATACATTATTCCTACTGAAGAGTATTCTACTTGGACAAATACCCAGAAATTAGATGCCACAACAAATGCAAAAGCCTTGAATATGTTGTTTTGTGCCTTAGATAAAAATGAGTTTAACCGTATTAGCATGTGCAACACTTGTAACGACCCGTAAATTTCAACTGTTTTAACAACGTAATTAGTTGAAATTTTGTGAAATTTTAATCGATAAAATTTTGAAATGAAAATTTAATATTTGGAATACGTCTAGTTAAACATAGCAACTGATAAATTTTCGTCCGAAAATACGAAAGTTTATTTCGCGCGTAAATTCACTTCAATTTAATCAGTTAAAAAGCGTTGAATATAAAATGTTTTCAAAACCAAAATATTTTTACATAGAAAACTTCTAAACCATCTTCTGAGCAAGATGTCAGTTTGTCGTTTTTCCAAATTTGGACATCTTTGGCTCCGTCGTTCTTATTTTCTGCAAAATAGCAGTATGCTGGTACCGATATCGATGTTGATCGGATGATCGTACCACTGATTTCTATATACCATTTTGATCGTCTCGTCGTGCTGATCTCTACGGTATATTCGATTGTCAAATTCGGTGTTCCGGTGTACGTTGCACTATGCGTAACGCCTACCGTATCGGTAACCGTTTCATGCCTTTTGGCTTCCGGTGTCCATTCAAACTCAACGGTCATCATTTTAATTTTGTCTTGAATTCCAGCGTTTGAATTTCCCTATGCCTAGCATTAAATTTATTTCACGGTTTCAATTTATTTGAGGTTGCTTTCTCTTTTCATTTTAAGACTGTACATTTCCTGCTTTCCTTCTCTACTCACAAACATCTCTCCACTACAAGATTTTCACGCACTCAACACGCAACCCACGACCGGCCCAAGTCTCCACGACATCACCCCAAGCGCAACCCCCTACCCAGTTCCCACGGCAACCCACTGCAACTCGCCTCCTCCCCGAAACCGAGAACCCACACACCACCCTTGCGTCCTCCTTCCCACGGCCTCGCGAGCACAACCTCCTCACATGCCACCGCTTCCCTACTCCATTCCAACTCCGAAGTCAACCAACGAAACCCCAACCATTGCCTCCTCATCTTGGCAGCAGCCTCGGTCTCACCAGCCGCCTTTTGGCGAACTCCACCAGCACTTCCCACCTTCACCTGCCGCCTACCCATCTCCTATCGTGTCGTGCCTCCTCCCGCCTACCCATTCTCCCTTGCCGAACTTTCCTCCGCCAGCAGCTCCCCTCGGCCACCACTTCGCTGGACCTTCCCTTCATCGTTGTTCCTTCGCCACTTCGCAGCCATGCCCCAAACAAAGACGACATAAGCTACAATTATGGCCTTCAGATCTGAACTGTGTCATCCTCTGCCCTGGTCTTCGTGAGTAACGTTGGCATCGGTAGCTACACCAAAATTTGCAAGCAAAGGTTCCATAGTTCTCTATTGATCTGGAGTGAGAACTATGTCTTGAGTAATCAGTTCAAGGAGAATCTTGGTTTCTCGAGTCTTCTTTTGCCCACCATAGCAGCCCGTCCACGTCATCTACCACCAAGTCACGCCACCCCTTCGACCTCATCTGCACCGCATCCACTTCCTCAGTTCATCAGCCTCGACAGCTCGGCATCTCCACCACTGCATGAGCTTTGCCGTCATCTCCTCTGTCTGTTAATACATAGGTTTGTTTTTCTTTTGAAAAAAAAAACTTTTAGTTTAAACCAAAACTTATATGTGTCTGTTAGTTATAATATACAAAGTTGTGTTCATATATTCCTATAGATTGCATGTATATAACTGTTTCGCAGCATGTATGTGTTTGTATATAAGTCTTTATATATTAAGTAAGTAAGTGTACATGATTTTGTATAAGTTTGTATATGTACAGGTTTTGATCTTGAAATATATATATATATATATATAGTTTTGCCTATACTTTTGTTTGCCAAGCTAGTATGTTTTTTTTATATGTAGTATATATTGTTAAATAGTGAAGAACTATATTTTTTTATACACTGTCAATATATTGGTTTTCCAGATTTTGAGTATGAGTGTATAATTTTTGATCTACAGTTAGTTTAAAATATATATACCATATACTATTGATCTGCTTATATATGTTACACGTTTGAAAGATATATACTAGTTATATTAGTTTACTTATTCAGGTTATATGTAGTTTATATATATACATTAGTATATATGAAGTCGTTGGTCTATGTTGTATATATATATATAGTTTGTAAGCAGTATATTTTATATATTGTATGCACTTGTATTGATTAGTGTATAGATATATATTCTGGTTCCTTTTGTTTTACTATACATATGAGTATATTTTATTATATAAGTTTACTATATAAGTTACCGTGTATATATATGTAGTTTAAGTGAATTTATATGGGCTTTGTATTATTGAATTTAAATTTTAATACATTTGAGAATTGTATAATATTTGAAACAGTAGATGTATATATTGTATACATGTTTAGACTGGTGCTTGTATATTTGTGTGAACATATCTTTATTTATAATATGTATTGCATTTTAGAAATATTGTATGCATGAGTTACAAAAGTAACAATATATATATAGTGGTGTATATAAGTATATATTATGGTGTGTTAAGGTATATGTTGATTTTTATAAAAGTAATATGTAGATATGTCAAAAAAAAATGTATGATTAATTGAGTATGTTTTAAGGGATTATTAATATAATATACATATCATTTCGATTATATCAACTGATTCTGATTTGTTCCTCGTCGATTCTTATCTATCAGCCTTGTCCGTCAAATCCGCTCTCAGCTTACTTCACTTTGAGACTGTTGTTTGGATTGTTCGATTTTTCTGGATCGTGATCCAATTCGTAGCTGGTTGTGTTTCAAACTTCTCTAACCTCGAAAGGTGAGCACTCACTCACGATTAACGTTCTTTTATTTATTAAATTTGATTTCAATTGAAACGACAATTGAAATATGCTGCTGTAGATATTTACACTGTTATTACCTGTATCAGTTCACCTGTGACATCTGACACCATTATCTGTTATATATATGAAATGATAATCCAGTTTGGTTGTTAATTGATTGATTGTTGATGTTTATATCGGACGTTAAATTGTTAATGTTAAAATGATAAATAGTATGAAATTGAACTTGATATAGGATGATTAAATGTTAAATTTGATTAACTGACATTTGTATAATATGATCCCTTTAACTGTTAACTTTATGGACTCGTATGATTTGCTTAATTACACCTTGAACCACTGAATGTATGTTGTTAAATTGATGATGTATGAAATTGTAATAGATGACAAGTGAAAAACTGTAATGTAATAATCTTTAATCTACATGAAATGATAGTGTAGATTCTAGAAATAATTATATTAATTCGTACAAATAACAATGCGAATTAATACGGTTATTTCGGGATTATTTAAATTGATTATTGGATTGATATTGATTGTTGTTATTGCTTGTTTATTTACTTTGACACCATCCCAGTTATCACACTGCAAGTTCCCTTTGATATGTTTTGATTTTGAATTGAATTGGAATCGGGTTGAAATGATAAATACCCAAATTGAATTTTGACTTAGGATAGAAAATTAAATTAAAAAAACCCGATTGGTCAATAATTTGATTTAAAATAAAACGAAGATTTTATTGGAATAAATAATATGGTTTTGAAACGAAGTTGAAATTTGAATTTTAATGAAAGGAAAATGGTAATATTTAATAATCTAAAACAAAAGATTAACAATGTAATCAATGAAAGAATGTTGTTTAATTTGAGAAATGATTGAATTAACTTTGAAATGATTTAATAATTAAGTTTGAGATTATAATTAAGATAGAAATTATAATTAAGTTTGAAATTATTAAACTTTGAATTATTTAATAATTAAGTTTTGAATTATTTAATAATTAAATAAGATTGAATTATTTAATGATTAAATTAAATTTGAATTCTTTGATAAGAGAAATTGAACCTTTGAATAAGTGAATTTTATTTTGTAAATAATTGAAATTGAGTTTTCTTTATTAATTAAGTTTTGGAAAATTATTTAAGGAAGTAAATAAGTGAAATTGGATTTCTTTAACAAAAATGAAATGTGATATTTTGGAATTAATGTAAGACTTGTAATTGGAGAATTGATTTGACGAATTTAGTTTAATTCGAAATTGTAAGTTTTGTTTTAATGAAGTTGAACTTAAGAATTGATTTAATGAGTTGGAAATTTAATAGAAATTGTTTTGAATGATAAAGTAACTTAACGAATATTGAATGAAATCGATAAATGAATTTAAATTGATTTAAATGTTAAATCAAATTAATTTAAATGATTTCGGAATGAAACTTATTTACGAACTTGAATCAATATTTGAATTGTTTTAAATAGAAATTGAAATTGAATTAAAAGATTTTGAAATTGTGAATTTGGAAGTTTTGAAACGTAAATATTGGAAATTGGTTTAGAAAGACAAATGAAATGTTGATTTATAAACTCTGATTGAAATGGAAATTGATTTGGTTTTGAAATATATTAAATGACCAATCGGTGTAATAATACGAAAGTTATTAAAGAGACCGGGATCGGTAATGGATATACTCTCTATCTGAACCGAAACCACTTTAATAACTATACGTGGAGTGTTGATCCAGAACGAAGTGGATGGTTTGATGAACGCGTTGACTGAAGAAAGAGAACGATTTTGGATGACCCTTGACATGACTAAAACAGGAGCCGCGCCGGGCCATTGAGGATCGCCATCTCTAGCGGACACACTTCTTCGATACCATATCTATTACTTTTGTGATTCGATTTGGGTGCACCCCTCGATTTGGGAGTGTTGTTTCGCGGTGTTGGGGTAGTAGCTGCTATGCCCAACATCAGTCCGGATCAGGCAACTACTAGTATCCTAGTTGGTATCGCCTCATGTACCTTGTCATACTGATTATCCTATTCGCGACCACTACGATTTTGATTTGTACCTTTAGTATATGGATTGCCCTCTGGTGACTTCAGGTTTTAGGGAAACTACGGTCTTGTATATGCTTTTGGGAATAAACAGGTTAAGAGGTGTATGGGCCCTGCTTAACCCTACTTTGATATCTTTATATTACTGATAGACATTATCTACTTAGCGTACATTACTACCTAGTAGATAGTTTAACGGATCCTTAAAGGATGGTTATTCCAAACATCCTTTGAGTTACTTGTATTCAATTGCTATTTCACTTGAGTTGGATTTATTAATATGAGAATGTTAATCCTGACTCGAGTGTTTTGTGTTTTGCTTTACGCTCGGGTCAGACTGAGTAGTTCAGCTTTCGAGACTCACCTTTGGAGTTGGAGCTCTGCTTGAAGATCCAGCCATCTATTCTGCTTCAGTATTCGATGATTCCAGTGATGTATTCTGATTTGTATCTTATGTATCGTGTTACTCTTCTGTTGTAAACTCTGATGTATTTTATATATTCATATAGTAGCTTCATGAACTACTATCTATTTTATTTCCGCTGCACTTATTACTCTGTGTCTGTGATCTGTGATTATTTATTTACTGTATATGTTCAGTTTTGCCAAATTTAAATTAACAACGCGGTATTTTGAACAATTCAACTCCGGCATGAGTGTCTACCTATACACTTATAATGGACGCGAATGGTCCGAAATATCGGGTCGTTACAGTTGGTATCAGAGCTTTGGTCGCTCTAGGCAAAACTTAACATATAGGGTAAATGTATTTACAGAATCACTCCCATTCGAGTTTCAATCTCTTCCTTTTGATTCGATTCCTTTGAATTTTGGAACGTATCTTACGGTTCCAAATTTCATTCGTGTCCCTCACTATTCGTCTTCTTTAAATTCTGGAGCATCACATTTCTCCACATCGAATGATCTTTATAATGAGTCGGCGGTCTCGCCAATCTCAAATCGATTTATAAAAGGGGTGAAACTCCTTTACAATAGGCATTGATTTACCGGAGATTTCTGTATCCTCGGTTTACGATGCTATCTATCTCCTGCTATACCTGAACTCTATTTCTCGAGATCGGATGTTGATTTACCTCGGAATTTAGCATCGATCTTATTATCTAAGTCACGGTCGATCCGGTTAAGGTTGCCCGTAAATTAAAAAGCTTATCCGTCTCCCGATTCTGTTAATATAATTATCTTATCTCTTATTCTGAACTTATCTTCGAATCAAATTTCTCTTTGATTTGAGTCCATTAAGATTTGAATCCCTATCCTTATTTTGAAAATTCATCCCTGTATCGTCGAGCAAAGAAGTGTATTTGTAAATTTATATAAAAATGTTTTATATATTGTGTTGTTTGAGTTGTTGATGTTGATTTGGGTTTTCGATCGATTCGTCTGATCAACGCTATCGATAGAATTTCCAAAACACTTGAGCAGAGCAAACCGACACAATATTGTTATCAAATTTGATAAATAAGATAATTTTGACTCATTGTATTATCTAAGTAAATTTTTCTGAAATTAAATTGTTAATGAATTTGTTGTCATAAATGATATTATTTAATTTCATTTGGTGTTTTGTAAACCATTGATTTACCAACTTATGAATAAAGGGAATTATAAACTTGGCTATAATTTGATTTGAAATTTGAAATGTATTTAAACCAAGAATTTGAGAATTTATTAATTTCCGGTGATTTCGAACTTTGGTTTTAAAAATTTTTAAAGTATATATTGAAAGTATTTTCGAATAGAATCGTTTGCAAAGAATTTTAAAATGTTGAAATCAGTGCTCTTCTCTTTGTCGCTGGAAAATAATTTCGGTGATGGCGGCCGCATCATCGACATTCATTTTCGAGTTTCGAAGTGAGGATACTATTCTGTAGCTTTGCTACGGTTTTGTTTTGAAAAATATTTTTGATTTAAATTTCGTCGGTATATTTTGATCCACATATATATAGGTATCTTATTTCTAAATTTAATTTGATTTGATATAAATATGTTATATATATCTCTAAATTGTTTAAAGTAAATCGGAGATATAATTCTTGAATTTTTGTTAAAGAATGATTTTAATTATAAATAAAACCAAAATTGGAATAAATATTTAAACTTGAATAGTTGAATTTGGAAAATTTTATTTGTATATGGTTCAACTGCATTCTAATACAACTTACCTAAATCATTCAGAAGTTGAATATGTAATTGGATAATATATAATATAAATTGAATTTATAAATAAAATTTGAGTGTTTATAATAAATATTATACACTAAATTGTGATTATAAAGATGTTAATAGAGTTAGATAGGATAATAAGTAAACTCAGTTAATAATAAAATAGATTTGTTTTGAAAGAATTAATAAATTGAAATTTGATCAACTTATGAAAATACCTTGAATTTAAAAGCAATTAGTAAATATAAATTAATTTAAATCGAAACTTTTGTGGTTTAAATTAATTTATATGGTTTAAATATATGTGATTAGATATATTAAGTAAAATAAATTTAACAATAATTTGGAATAAAGAAGAATTTAAATTGTTGGAAAGAAAATATGATTATAATAAAAGACTATTCAAATTTATGGTTTTATAAATTGTAAATTGTAGATAATTGGATAACAAGATAATGAATTTAGAAATAGTGAGATTGATTTTAGTGAAATCAAATGGATTAAATCAATTATTGAATATCAATTAATTTAAATTATATGGTTTAAATTAATTGTTATTTTGTATTTCAAATCTGTTTTTCTTTCTGGTTGTTTCTATTCTCCTACCTCGTTCCTTTTCGGGGACGAAAAGTTTTGAGTGGGGGAGAGTGTAACGACCCGTAAATTTCAACTGTTTTAACAACGTAATTAGTTGAAATTTTGTGAAATTTTAATCGATAAAATTTTGAAATGAAAATTTAATATTTGGAATACGTCTAGTTAAACATAGCAACTGATAAATTTTCGTCCGAAAATACGAAAGTTTATTTCGCGCGTAAATTCACTTCAATTTAATCAGTTAAAAAGCGTTGAATATAAAATGTTTTCAAAACCAAAATATTTTTACATAGAAAACTTCTAAACCATCTTCTGAGCAAGATGTCAGTTTGTCGTTTTTCCAAATTTGGACATCTTTGGCTCCGTCGTTCTTATTTTCTGCAAAATAGCAGTATGCTGGTACCGATATCGATGTTGATCGGATGATCGTACCACTGATTTCTATATACCATTTTGATCGTCTCGTCGTGCTGATCTCTACGGTATATTCGATTGTCAAATTCGGTGTTCCGGTGTACGTTGCACTATGCGTAACGCCTACCGTATCGGTAACCGTTTCATGCCTTTTGGCTTCCGGTGTCCATTCAAACTCAACGGTCATCATTTTAATTTTGTCTTGAATTCCAGCGTTTGAATTTCCCTATGCCTAGCATTAAATTTATTTCACGGTTTCAATTTATTTGAGGTTGCTTTCTCTTTTCATTTTAAGACTGTACATTTCCTGCTTTCCTTCTCTCCTCACAAACATCTCTCCACTACAAGATTTTCACGCACTCAACACGCAACCCACGACCGGCCCAAGTCTCCACGACATCACCCCAAGCGCAACCCCCTACCCAGTTCCCACGGCAACCCACTGCAACTCGCCTCCTCCCCGAAACCGAGAACCCACACACCACCCTTGCGTCCTCCTTCCCGCGGCCTCGCGAGCACAACCTCCTCACATGCCACCGCTTCCCTACTCCATTCCAACTCCGAAGTCAACCACCGGAACCCCAACCATTGCCTCCTCATCTTGGCAGCAGCCTCGGTCTCACCAACCGCCTTTTGGCGAACTCCACCAGCACTTCCCACCTTCACCTGCCGCCTACCCATCTCCTATCGTGTCGTGCCTCCTTCCGCCTACCCATTCTCCCTTGCCGAACTTTCCTCCGCCAGCAGCTCCCCTCGGCCACCACTTCGCTGGACCTTCCCTTCATCGTTGTTCCTTCGCCACTTCGCAGCCATGCCCCAAACAAAGACGACAGAAGCTACAATTATGGCCTTCAGATCTGAACTGTGTCATCCTCTTCCCTGGTCTTCGTGAGTAACGTTGGCATTGGTAGCTACACCAAAATTTGCAAGCAAAGGTTCCATAGTTCTCTATTGATCTGGAGTGAGAACTATGTCTTGAGTAATCAGTTCAAGGAGAATCTTGGTTTCTCGAGTCTTCTTTTGCCCACCATAGCAGCCCGTCCACGTCATCTACCACCAAGTCACGCCACCCCTTCGACCTCATCTGCACCGCATCCACTTCCTCAGTTCATCAGCCTCGACAGCTCGGCATCTCCACCACTGCATGAGCTTTGCCGTCATCTCCTCTGTCTGTTAATACATAGGTTTGTTTTTCTTTTGAAAAAAAAAAACTTTTAGTTTAAACCAAAACTTATATGTGTCTGTTAGTTATAATATACAAAGTTGTGTTCATATATTCCTATAGATTGCATGTATATAACTGTTTCGCAGCATGTATGTGTTTGTATATAAGTCTTTATATATTAAGTAAGTAAGTGTACATGATTTTGTATAAGTTTGTATATGTACAGGTTTTGATCTTGAAATATATATATATATATAGTTTTGCCTATACTTTTGTTTGCCAAGCTAGTATGTTTTTTTTTATATGTAGTATATATTGTTAAATAGTGAAGAACTATATTTTTTTATACACTGTCAATATATTAGTTTTCCAGATTTTGAGTATGAGTGTATAATTTTTGATCTACAGTTAGTTTAAAATATATATACCATATACTATTGATCTGCTTATATATGTTACACGTTTGAAAGATATATACTAGTTATATTAGTTTACTTATTCAGGTTATATGTAGTTTATATATATACATTAGTATATATGAAGTCGTTGGTCTATGTTGTATATATATATATATAGTTTGTAAGCAGTATATTTTATATATTGTATGCACTTGTATTGATTAGTGTATAGATATATATTCTGGTTCCTTTTGTTTTACTATACATATGAGTATATTTTATTATATAAGTTTACTATATAAGTTACCGTGTATATATATGTAGTTTAAGTGAATTTATATGGGCTTTGTATTATTGAATTTAAATTTTAATACATTTGAGAATTGTATAATATTTGAAACAGTAGATGTATATATTGTATACATGTTTAGACTGGTGCTTGTATATTTGTGTGAACATATCTTTATTTATAATATGTATTGCATTTTAGAAATATTGTATGCATGAGTTACAAAAGTAACAATATATATATAGTGGTGTATATAAGTATATATTATGGTGTGTTAAGGTATATGTTGATTTTTATAAAAGTAATATGTAGATATGTCAAAAAAAAAAGTATGATTAATTGAGTATGTTTTAAGGGATTATTAATATAATATACATATCATTTCGATTATATCAACTGATTCTGATTTGTTCCTCGTCGATTCTTATCTATCAGCCTTGTCCGTCAAATCCGCTCTCAGCTTACTTCACTTTGAGACTGTTGTTTGGATTGTTCGATTTTTCTGGATCGTGATCCAATTCGTAGCTGGTTGTGTTTCAAACTTCTCTAACCTCGAAAGGTGAGCACTCACTCACGATTAACGTTCTTTTATTTATTAAATTTGATTTCAATTGAAACGACAATTGAAATATGCTGCTGTAGATATTTACACTGTTATTACCTGTATCAGTTCACCTGTGACATCTGACACCATTATCTGTTATATATATGAAATGATAATCCAGTTTGGTTGTTAATTGATTGATTGTTGATGTTTATATTGGACGTTAAATTGTTAATGTTAAAATGATAAATAGTATGAAATTGAACTTGATATAGGATGATTAAATGTTAAATTTGATTAACTGACATTTGTATAATATGATCCCTTTAACTGTTAACTTTATGGACTCGTATGATTTGCTTAATTACACCTTGAACCACTGAATGTATGTTGTTAAATTGATGATGTATGAAATTGTAATAGATGACAAGTGAAAAACTGTAATGTAATAATCTTTAATCTACATGAAATGATAGTGTAGATTCTAGAAATAATTATATTAATTCGTACAAATAACAATGCGAATTAATACGGTTATTTCGGGATTATTTAAATTGATTATTGGATTGATATTGATTGTTGTTATTGCTTGTTTATTTACTTTGACACCATCCCAGTTATCACACTGCAAGTTCCCTTTGATATGTTTTGATTTTGAATTGAATTGGAATCGGGTTGAAATGATAAATACCCAAATTGAATTTTGACTTAGGATAGAAAATTAAATAAAAAAAAACCCGATTGGTCAATAATTTGATTTAAAATAAAACGAAGATTTTATTGGAATAAATAATATGGTTTTGAAACGAAGTTGAAATTTGAATTTTAATGAAAGGAAAATGGTAATATTTAATAATCTAAAACAAAAGATTAACAATGTAATCAATGAAAGAATGTTGTTTAATTTGAGAAATGATTGAATTAACTTTGAAATGATTTAATAATTAAGTTTGAGATTATAATTAAGATAGAAATTATAATTAAGTTTGAAATTATTAAACTTTGAATTATTTAATAATTAAGTTTTGAATTATTTAATAATTAAATAAGATTGAATTATTTAATGATTAAATTAAATTTGAATTCTTTGATAAGAGAAATTGAACCTTTGAATAAGTGAATTTTATTTTGTAAATAATTGAAATTGAGTTTTCTTTATTAATTAAGTTTTGGAAAATTATTTAAGGAAGTAAATAAGTGAAATTGGATTTCTTTAACAAAAATGAAATGTGATATTTTGGAATTAATGTAAGACTTGTAATTGGAGAATTGATTTGACGAATTTAGTTTAATTCGAAATTGTAAGTTTTGTTTTAATGAAGTTGAACTTAAGAATTGATTTAATGAGTTGGAAATTTAATAGAAATTGTTTTGAATGATAAAGTAACTTAACGAATATTGAATGAAATCGATAAATGAATTTAAATTGATTTAAATGTTAAATCAAATTAATTTAAATGATTTCGGAATGAAACTTATTTACGAACTTGAATCAATATTTGAATTGTTTTAAATAGAAATTGAAATTGAATTAAAAGATTTTGAAATTGTGAATTTGGAAGTTTTGAAACGTAAATATTGGAAATTGGTTTAGAAAGACAAATGAAATGTTGATTTATAAACTCTGATTGAAATGGAAATTGATTTGGTTTTGAAATATATTAAATGACCAATCGGTGTAATAATACGAAAGTTATTAAAGAGACCGGGATCGGTAATGGATATACTCTCTATCTGAACCGAAACCACTTTAATAACTATACGCGGAGTGTTGATCTAGAACGAAGTGGATGGTTTGATGAACGCGTTGACTGAAGAAAGAGAACGATTTTGGATGACCCTTGACATGACTAAAACAGGAGCCGCGCCGGGCCATTGAGGATCGCCATCTCTAGCGGACACACTTCTTCGATACCATATCTATTACTTTTGTGATTCGATTTGGGTGCACCCCTCGATTTGGGAGTGTTGTTTCGCGGTGTTGGGGTAGTAGCTGCTATGCCCAACATCAGTCCGGATCAGGCAACTACTAGTATCCTAGTTGGTATCGCCTTATGTACCTTGTCATACTGATTATCCTATTCGCGACCACTACGATTTTGATTTGTACCTTTAGTATATGGATTGCCCTCTGGTGACTTCCGGTTTTGGGGAAACTACGGTCTTGTATATGCTTTTGGGAATAAACAGGTTAAGAGGTGTATGGGCCCTGCTTAACCCTACTTTGATATCTTTATATTACTGATAGACATTATCTACTTAGCGTACATTACTACCTAGTAGATAGTTTAACGGATCCTTAAAGGATGGTTATTCCAAACATCCTTTGAGTTACTTGTATTCAATTGCTATTTCACTTGAGTTGGATTTATTAATATGAGAATGTTAATCCTGACTCGAGTGTTTTGTGTTTTGCTTTACGCTCGGGTCAGACTGAGTAGTTCAGCTTTCGAGACTCACCTTTGGAGTTGGAGCTCTGCTTGAAGATCCAGCCATCTATTCTGCTTCAGTATTCGATGATTCCAGTGATGTATTCTGATTTGTATCTTATGTATCGTGTTACTCTTCTGTTGTAAACTCTGATGTATTTTATATATTCATATAGTAGCTTCATGAACTACTATCTATTTTATTTCCGCTGCACTTATTACTCTGTGTCTGTGATCTGTGATTATTTATTTACTGTATATGTTCAGTTTTGCCAAATTTAAATTAACAACGCGGTATTTTGAACAATTCAACTCCGGCATGAGTGTCTACCTATACACTTATAATGGACGCGAATGGTCCGAAATATCGGGTCGTTACAACACTGCATATGAAATATGGCGTACACTCAAAGTTATACACGAAGGAACTACCAAGGTTAAACAAAGCAAGATATCCATGCTCAAAAGTCAGTTTCAAAACTTTAGAATGAAAGATTTCAGGATATCTATCATTCATTAGTAGGACTAGGAGAAAAATATTCAGATTTTGATATCGTATCCAAAATCCTTAACTCTTTAACGGAAGAATGGGAAAGAAAAGTTCTCGCTATTGAAGAAGCAAATGATATTTCCAAAATAACTCCGGAAGAGTTACTAGGAAATCTAATGTCCTATGAAGTGAATTTGCAGGCTAAACGAGTTCAAGCTCAAGATAGAAAGAATATAGCATTCCATGCAGAACAAGAAGAATCAGATTCAGACAAAGACGACCTAGCCTTTATTGCCAAAAACTTCAAGAAATTCCTGAAGTATAGGAAAGGAAATAGAAATAATGGCAAGAGAAGTTCAAACAGCAATAAACCACCGTCTTCATCAATTTTGGAGTGCTTTAACTGTCACAAAAAGGGGCATATACAGAAGGATTGTTTGGATCAAAAGAAAGAATATCGCAATAAAAGGAAGGACAAATTCAGAAGGAAAGCTTTCTTGGTTACATAGGATGATTCAGACTCCTCTTCCTCCTCAGAAAGCGAGAGTGACAACGATAATGAACAAGCCAACGTATGCTTGATGGCCAAAAAATATAAGGTTAGTGATTTAACTTTTGATGATATGATAGAGATAAACTCAGAATTGTTAGATACTTTAAAAAGTCTCATAAGAAAATATAAAGAGGCTGTTGAAAATAAGAACAAGGCAGAATTTGAAAGAGACATGCTTAAAGACGAGAAGAAAATATTGGAAGAAGAACTTGAGAAAACTCAAGAATCACTTTCAAATGTTAATTCTCAACTAATATTATTGAGTCAAGAAATTGAAACTCAAAAAGAAAAGAATGATGTTCTTGTTTCTAAAAACCATGATTTGAAAACTAATATCAAAATGGTAGAACTAGAAAACTCGAGTCTAAAGACCAAACTAGAAGGAATCACTAAAAATTTATCGAATTTTAATAAAGGCAGAGAAAATTTATCTAGAATTATTGAAATTTCACAACCTGCTAACAATAAAAACGCACTAGGCTATAAGAAAGTCAAGAATTCACAATCCAGTAATTTAAACAATGTTAAGTCTGATCTTCAAAAAGATTAGTTTCTAAGACTATCAAATATGGGTTCCTAAAACAAATAACAAGTTAATAAGGAATAAGTATATTAGATCATTCATTGAAACTTTCACAATAATTAGAATTATATTTATAAAAGGGATACTGAGCCCACTTGGGTTTGGTTTCCTAAGATCTAACTCTTAGGACCCTATTAAAAAGGTGGGTACCAACGTCATCTCATATATTTTTTGCAGGTCCCACTCAAGAAAAGAGGAAAATGGATACTCGACAGTGGTTGCTCAAAACACATGATAGGAGACAAAAATATGCTGACTAACATTACATACTCGGATGGAGGTTCTGTCACTTTTGGAGATAATTCCAAGGGTTATATCATTGGCAAAGGCGATGTGAGCAATTACGGTACATCTAATTTACCTCTTATTACAAACGTTTTATTAGTTAAGAATCTAAAACATAATTTATTAAGTATAAGTCAATTATGTGATAAAGGATTTAAAATATCTTTCTCTGAAAATAAATGTAGTATTTTCGATCAAAATCAGAATCTTATTTTCGAAGGAAATAGAGATAGAAACATTTACGTTTTAAATATGAAAGTTAATCATAACTCAGACATGTGTTTAATAGCCAAAGAAAATGATCCCTGACTATGGCACAAACGATTATGTCATATCAATTTCAAAACTATAAATAAAATTTCTAAAAATAATCTCGTAAAAGGATTACCAAAGATGAGTTTTAAAGTTAATAATATCTATGACGCATGTCAATTAGGTAAATTAACTAAATCTTCATTTAAATCTAAGAAAGTCATTTCAACATTACAACCACTTGAATTACTCCATATGGATTTATTTGGACCAACCCAAGTTCAATCCATAAATCACAATAAATACGTGTTTGTAATAGTTGATGATTTTTCTAGATATACGTGGACTATCTTTATGAAAAATAAAAGTGATACTTTTGAGAATTTCAAAATATTTGTTAAACGAATTCAAAATTTAAAAGGTACTAAAATTAAGAATATTAGAAGTGATCACGGAGGAAAATTTGAAAACGAACTGTTTGATGACTATTGTAAAAAGAAAGGAATATTTCATAACTTTTCATTTCCTAGAACTCCACAACAAAATGGAGTTGTAGAATGAAAGAATCAAACTCTACAACAATGTGCTAGAACCTTACTAAACGAAAGCACGCTACCAAAACATTTCTGGGCAGAAGCCGTTGCAACTGCCTGTTATGTATTAAATCGTGTTTCTATTAGACCCCTCACTAAGAATACATCTTATGAACTTTTTAACGGTAGAAAACCAAACATATCTTATTTAAAGTATTTGGATCAAAATGTTTTGTGTTAAATACCAAAGATCATCTTGGTAAATTCGATTCAAAATGTGATGAAGGAATATTTCTTGGATATTTGGATCGAAGCAAAGCTTATCGAATTTACAATAAACGAACTAATACTATTGATGAAACACTACACATATCTTTTGATGAAAACTTTAAACATATTTCAAGATTTAATGATGACGATGATTTACTTAATGATAACATGAATATAGAAACCAATAATTTAAGAGAAGGTGAAAACATTATTCATAATTCTAGAGAAGATGAAAACATTATTCATAATTCAGAAAATAGAAATATCACAAATACAATAAGATCTCCTCCAAGAATCTTAAGAAATCATCCTACAGAAAATATAATTGGAGAAATAGATTCAAATGTTCGAACTAGAAATTAACTAAATTTAATGGGTCATGTAGCTTTTGTTTCTACTATAGAACCTAAGAATACTAAGGAAGCATCATCCGATGAAAATTGGATTATTGCTATGCAAGAAGAACTAAATCAGTTTGAACGAAATGAAGTTTGGGAACTAGTACCCAGACCGACTGATCAAACTGTTATAGGAACTAAATGGGTTTATAAAAACAAAGCAGATGAATTAGGAAATATAACTCGAAACAAAGCCAGGTTAGTAACATAAGGGTATAATCAAGAAGAAGGAATAGACTACGAAGAAACGTTTGCTCCAGTCGCTAGACTAGAAGCAATACGAATCTTACTGGCTTACGCGTGTTTTAATAACTTTAAACTCTATCAAATGGATGTTAAAAGTGCATTTTTAAATGGTTATATTAAAGAAAATGTTTTTGTTGAACAACCACCTTTATTTGTTCATGAAAAATATCCAGATCATGTCTATAAACTTAAGAAAGCTTTATATGGTTTAAAATAAGCACCACGTGCTTGGTATGAACGCCTTAAAAGCTATTTAATTGAATCAGGATTCGAAATAGGAAAAGTAGATCAGACTCTATTTATAAAACATTCTAAAAATGATATTTTAATAGTTCAAATATATGTAGACGACATTATATTTGGTTCAACTAATAATAAATTATGTAAAGAATTTTTTGAAATAATGACTAGAGAATTCGAAATGTCCCATATGGGAGTATTATCGTATTTTCTAGGTCTTCAAATAAAACAAGTTTCAAATGGAATAGTTATAAATCAAGAAAAATACTGTAATAATCTTATCAAGCTATTCAGAATGGAAAACACCTCTGCCAAACCAACGCCTATGAGCACAACAGCACACCTTGATAAAGATGAAAACGGCAAGAGTGTAGACCAAAAACTGTCTCGTAGTATGATAGGATCTTATTATACCTAACAGCTAGTCGACCTGATATAATGATGAGTGTATGTCTATGTGCAAGATTTCAAGCTGACCCAAAAGAATCACACTTACGAGCCGTAAAACGAATAATACGTTATCTTAGTAATTCTAAAGATTTCGGACTTTTCTATCCAAAAGATTGCTCGTTCGAGTTAGTGTCATATAGCGATGCTGATTTCGGAGGATCATGAATGGATAGAAAAAGTACAAGCGGTACATGTCACTTCATTGGTAAATCATTAATATCGTGGTTTAGCAAGAAACAAAATTGTGTCTCACTATCAACTTGTGAAGTAGAGTATATATCTGCAGCATTAGCTTGTGCACAAGTAATCTACATGCAACAGACACTTAAAGATTTTGGAGTTAATTTATCAAAATCAACAATTTACTGTGATAATTCCAGGGCAATAAATCTATCTAAAAATCCAGTAAATCACTCTAGAACTAAACACATAGATATTCGACATCATTTTTTACATGACAATATAGAAAAAGATGTGATAAATTTAGATTTCGTTCCATTTGAAAATTAATTAGCTGATATATTTACAAAACCGCTATTAGAAAATACATTTATAAAACTACATCGAGAACTCGGTATAATGTCAATAAAATATATATAAATAGTTCTACTATAATAAAATACGCAATTTTAGACCAAAACTCAAATATAAAATTTTTGACAAAAATTCATTTTTCTGACCATGTTGAGACTCGAACCTATGACCTGTTGTGAATAGTCCAAATGTCTTAACCACCTGAGCTATTTATTATTTTCATTACGATATAGGTCGAGGCTTTTCTTATATGGTTACAACTATACTCTAAATTGTGTATAGCACTTACCTTTATATGAATGTTTGTTGTATAAACAAACATATTACATTTACATAAGTGAATCACAATAACAGAAAAACACCAAAATAGCAATTATCATTCCTAACTAACAACTTTGTTGTAGCTATAAACAATACAATCCATTCATTTCATCCTTTTTATTCTCCACTATAGTCTACAAATAGGCATTCTTATTCTCTGTTATTCATACAAACAAGTAAACTAACAAATATACAAAATCCTTTCATTATTTCAAATTCCTCTCATTCCACTAACTCCATAGAAATCATAACTTCCGATTCACCAACAAAAACTCCTGTCCATCATTCTACACCACCTTCTACTACTCACGATCATACCAAATACACTCCGGAAAGAAAGAAAGGAAAGAAGATGATGTCTGACGTCTCTCCAACTACTAAACAAAAGATAAGTGATTTACATCACTATCAGCAGGAGTCGTTGATGCTGCAGCGCGAAATATACTACGAGCAGAAAATCAATTCTAGACGTCTAGGTATTATAGAACATATTGCCATGAAATTCTATGGTGCTTCATCCCATCCAATCGACGAACATGCCGTTTCGCCCATTCGTCGACCTTCTACTTCATCCCTGCCACGACCACCAGTCTCACCAAATTCATGGGATCGAAATGAAGCATCCAACGTTCGACGCAAACAGCTACAGGGCTACAAAACTCCGAGCCCTTCAAAATAAGGAAATTGTCGTTATATTTCATTTCTCAAATAATTCATGTGCAATTTTGTTTATTATTAATAAAAGAATCAATTTTTTTCCTTTCGTGTATTCAAAACATATATACTGGGTCTATTATTCAAATAAATAAATTAACATTTTCATAAATATTAATTTATAAAATAAACAGATATGCAAAACATTTAAAAAAAAAGGCTGAGTAAGAAAAATTTGCATAGGCCAGTCGACTGACCTTGAAATACAAAGATTATTCTAATAGACTCAGTCGACTGAACCAGTGGATCAGTCGACTGAACCAGAAGTTAAATTTTTTACTTACCCAGATTCAGCCAACTGAATCAGGCCTTCAGTTGACTGAACCAGAAGTTCGAAAATATTGAAATTTAGGTTCAGTCGACTGACCACCTGATTCAGTCGACTGACCACCTGATTCAGTCGACTGATTCGTAGATCTGAGCCAATTTACTGATTCTACCCACCCAATCTCACCTTTTAACCTCCAATTTCACCTTTACTCTTCACTATTATTTCAGATTTTCAAACTCTTCAAAAACCCTAGATCTTCAAAAACCCTAGATCTTCAAAAACCTAATTTTTACCTCCAACACTCAAATCCAATGTCTCCAAAAAGAAAAGGTCAAGCATCTTCGTCTACCAAACCTCCTTCCGACGACCAAATCCAACAATGGCTCTTCGACGATACCGCAGTTAGACGATGGAGGAGAATGCAAGATTCTCGTATTTTTGAAGGTTCGTTTGTCAAATTTGCCGATTTCTCTCCTTACCATATACAAGAATTGTCTCGTCGTAGGAATTTGGAGTCTTTATTCAATATTGATGAAAACAAACACAAAATAAACCAAATCATGGTCAAACTATTCTATGCCAATCTTAATTTAGGTCACCAAAACATTCAAAATCAAGATGGTTGTGTATGGAGTTTGGTTTATGGAAAACCGGTGTTTTTTTCTCTAGATCGAATGGCTCACATCTTAAAATTAGAAAATGAAGGAATTGAATTAAGTAATGTTGATTGTGATATGGTCGTTCGTGATCGTATAAGTCATTTGTTTTTGGAAGATGATATGCGTCAACTCAAATCTATGTCCTTAAGGCCTAAAGCTAGGATTATGCACCGCGCGTTAATGAAAACCGTAACTCCGAGAACCGGAGGTTACGAACTTGTTTATGAACACAATTTCAAAGCCTTATATGCCATCTTCGGAAATATCAAAGTTAATTGGTTCAGGATAATTCTTGATGATTTTTTAAGTTTCAACAATGGCCGCATGAATGTCATATATTACGGTGAGTACATTATGCGATTACTAAAAGAATGTGAGATTTCGAAACCCGACTCACTGGTCTCTACCGTCGAATGTTTAAACTCCCGTACTCTAGCTTTGATGAAATTACCGGTTGCTCGACCTCCTCCTATCATTTCTTTTGAAGAATGGACTCAACGCCAATTACCTCAAAATCAGCCACCACAACAACAAGGCGAAGCATCCCGTTCAACTCGCCAAAGATCAACTATTCGTCAACAAGACAAAATTATGATTCCAAATCCGGGCCTTCCTCCACATGAGTCTATTTCCATGATATGTCTTAACCAACAAATTCTTCAATCACACATCACTAGGGTAGACAAAAAGCTTGATAAAGTTAAAGGATTCTTCACAAAGTTATGGCAAGCGATCTCGTGTTCATCCGGCACTTCCACGACTACACTAGGTGATCCGGGCAAACAACCCGTCTTCACTTGGTCTTCCTCTTCCGATGATCAAGCGAGTAGTAGCGACAACGGTGGAATGGAGGCAATAGTGGTGGTCAAAGTTCTCATGGTGATAGGGGTAAGCATATAATAGAGTAAGTTGTTGCTTCTTTTATGTTCTAAAAACATTAGTCTTTTATTTCAAAACATTTTGGCATGTACTAAATAGCCAATGTTTTTCGTATTATTTCAAAATTACTGTTTGTGATATTGTAATGTATGAATGTTCGTTTCTTTTTGAATATCTATGAATACATCATACTATTGTGCATGCTCTTTATTCCTTTTTGTCGATGACAAAGGGGGAGAAAAATTATCACTAACATTAAGGATGCAGGATATACGTCAAAGATTCAGGGGGAGTAAGTATTTATATTATATTATATACAGTCAAAATCTATATCTATTTACAGGTTGCCATCAATCAAAATGGGAGAGAATGTTGAGACTTGGTTTTGATTCATGACACGAAGTTATCACTACAACATACAGTTTGACGACTGTTATGACAAAAAGAGAATATATACTACATGGAGACAAGACATCAAAATCGGTGCATCAATTTTAATTATTTTTGTTTTGAGTCTTAAGTTAATTTTGTTAAGATCTCTCCTCGTTTACTTATATATTATCTTATATATATAATCTTCTTACTTTCAAATGATTTATACATATATAAGCATATAATATATATATATATAATCAAAATTTTCTTTTAGAATCATATAATATATATATATAAACCTGTGAAAAATGTACGGTTTGCATAGAAATTACCAGGTCAGTCGACTGACCTGAAAATTTCTGTGCAACATGCACAGGTGATCAAATATACAAATATATATTTAAAAATCAGGAAAATGGATACAGGGAAGAAGTTGTTAAAAAATTTAGTCTCAGGGACAACAAGTTTGCTTTTTAGTCTGAAAGACATTTTTTAGTGTAAATAGAAAATGATAGTTACAACTATCATTCTGTGATTTGCACTAGAAAGTGTACTTCAGCCTAAAAAGCAAACTTGTTGTCCCTGAGACTAAATTATTTTTCAACTTTTTCCTTGAACCTAAAAACCCCTTTAAAAATTCATTTGAATATTTAGTCGACTAACCCAGAGGCTCGGTTGACTGAATATCTATAACAACTATATTTTCTGAAAAGACACGACCATTTGCGAAGAGTTACGAATCTCTACAAAGAGATTTAGACGCAACGCTTCAACGAGAACTTTTCGTCAATGGTCGCTGCTTTTTAACAACTATAAATACATATCCTAACTTGATTCCAAATTACCGAATTTTCTTATATTTCTGATCTAACTCTCTTGAATATACTTGCGCCCATTTTTCAAATATTCAGCATTAACATATTCTTAAGCAATACTATTCCTTTCTAATCTTCATAAACTTCAAATATATATATTTATACTCGAGGAGAAGATCATAGGAAGGGTGTACTATAAACAGACTTATCAGTGTTACCAGAACACAAAAAGTCAAACAATCTTTTGTATCTGTTGAAGTCCTATTCTGCTGCTCAGGCGTGTGAAGTCCGCTTCGGCTGCTGAGGCGAAATCCTGTTCCGCTGCTCAGGTCCCTGTTCTGCTGCTCAAGGGTTGTATAGACCTATTCCTCCGGGTTAAGTGAGGGTTGTTGTTTTAGTGAAATTCCAGAAGGAGTCTGGGACTGGACGTAGGACGGTACTCCGAACCAGTATAAAAATCTCTGGTGTCATTTTTATTATACTGCTCTTATATTCCGCACTATTTACTGTATAGCTATCATCACTATATTCTGTATTATCGTATATCCATATTACACGATCCATAGCACACTTTCATATAGTGTATACTACAACCTTTATAGTATAACACATATATCTTATATATGCATATTTTTTATTTAATTAATTAACCTTTAATTAATTTATTTAATTAAATTTTTTAATTAAATTATATCAATTTCAAATTTTATCTTACATACATGTATACTTATGTTGCCTTGACACTTTAAAATAACATAACATATATCAACATATATAATACATGCATATAAGTATTAACTAATTAACTCTTTTATTTAATTTTATTAATCTTATTAATAAATTTTAAAATTTGAAATTAATAGTTTCAAACATTTTGAAATTTTCATTACATTTTCAAATATTTTGAAAATTTATGTTATATTCTAACTTTTTATAACAACCATGTTTTTATTTTAAATTTAACTTTTAAATTTAAAATGATGTCTTAATTTTCGAAACTATTTTGAAAATTAGCCCAAGGCCCAATTCAAATTGGGCCTTTTCTATTAGAGGCAACCTTTGGGCTCACATCACCTTTCAGGCTAGGCAGGTAACCAGGTAGGACATGATACTTGATCACCCAATTCCAATCCTAGACATCACCTTTCCAGACATCGTACTAAGTGCACAAGCTTATATAGTTAGCCTTAACATGACTAATTTAGACCACATAGGCTATTGAGCTCTGATACCATTGAAGGAACTGGGCCAGCCCACAGCGGTAGAAATGAGTGAATTTCAAAATTTTTAGCCATTTTGGATCTTTAATGGGCCTATGAAGTCTAAACATACTTAGAAATTTTCTAAGTTTTCTTTTAAATAAAATCTTTATTTTATTTAGTTTTAAAAATAAAGTTTAAAATTTAATTTAATGTGTATGTAAATTAGAGTATATTTGTGTCTAAGGTAACTTATTAAATTTATTTAGAAAAGGAAACTTTTCATTTCCTATCTCTTAAGTTATTGAATTAATGAGGGGGCATAAATCTATTTAGAGAAGGAAACTTTTCATTTCCTTCTCTTAACTTATTTAATTAATGAATGGAAAATTATTTATATGGAGAGAGAAACCTTTCGTTTATCTCTCTTTAATTAAATTGATTAATTATATGAATGTCATTAATTAGCAACACACACACACACACATATATGGCATGAATATGAGTATAAAAAAAATATGTTTCAGTTTAAATTCTAAAAGAGTAACATATGATAGGTGCTATTAATTGATGACAATGTTAGGCATATATCTAGAAATAAATGGATAGTTAAACACATAAAGGAAATATGAGAAATAGATAAAGAGTAACAAAGATGATTGATTTAATTTCTTATTTGGTAAACTTAATTAATGTAGTATATAAATGATAATCAAATGGCATCATGATATACGGATATAAACAGTCAACAGAAGTATGTATGTATTATCAACTAACTGTGTATGTATATATATGTTTAAAGATTTTTATATATGTATGGTTTAATGAATTCTCCAAATATAATAAATTAATATAGCCAAGTCAACTATTATCCATTCAAGATTTATTACCAAACATGTAGTGATCTGATTTAGTAATCAATTTGAAAATAGATCTTAATCAATAAATCCAAATGTAACCAATATTTATATGTTAATAATTTAATGTAGGATCAAACATAGATATTATTATAAAATTATTTTTGTCCAAATTATATTTTGTATAATAATAATATTATGTTGATTCATGTTAATTTATACATACAGTGTACATATATGTATGTGTGTGCGTGTATACATAAATATATATACACATATATATTATATATATATGTATATATATTTAAAAATATTTATATATGTATTGTAAATGAATCCTTTAAAATTAATAAATCAACTCAACCAAATCAATTATAATCAATTAAAGATTTATTAACATGTAGTAATCTAATTTAGTTAACAACATGATAATAGATCTTAATCAAAAAATCTAAATATAATTTATATGTGTATGTTAATAAAAAAAATCTTTGAACTTTTAAAATATTTCAAAATTATTTTAACATACACATACATATATATATTTACATATGCCTTTATGTATATGTATGAATCATAAAGTAGAAAACAAAATTGGAATCAATGTAAACTATTGTTAATAATTAAATAAAAAAAGTTAATTAGAATAACAAGTTAATTGCCAGATCTACATTTGTATCAAAATCAATGGAAATTAATATAGAAAATCATGAATAGAAGTTATCAATTTCAAATGAAAACCAATTCTAATGATAACAAGTTATACTACTTTAAGATCTATAATTGTATGCTTATAAAGGACAACAAATGCATATATAAAATTTTCAAAATGAATTAACTACTATATCTGTAATATCATGGAATAAATAAATAACTAACAGAATTTACCTTGTTTGATGTTGCCTATGATTCGTACCTTGAATGATAGATGCTTCTAGACCCGATTGAGTCACCTCCAGAAAATTGCAACAATCTGAAGCACCACTTTTGAATTTATTTTATTTGATTTGTTTTAATTTTGTTTTGGGAATTTTTTGTGGCTTAGAAGCCATGAAATTTCGGCCAAGAAGGTAGAAAAATGATGATGGAGGCTAGGGTTTAGAAGGAGAGTGATTAAGAGAGGCCAGTGAATGGAAGATAACATATTGATAGAGGGATCCTTCCTTAACTTCATCCCTTCATTTTCTAGACCCAACCATTATATTTTAAGCCTCCTTTTCCTATGCCTTATCTGAATAAGGTCATATGGGCCTCAAAATATTCCTAAACCCATTTAGTAATTAATCTATTTAAATCCAATTTAAATATCTTATCAATAACATATATCGATACGTACATACATAACTTTTATATACGTACTTTATTAAATACTAATGAATTCAAACAAATCAAATAAATAAATTAATAAAAAATTAATAATTAAAAATTAAAAATTAATTTATAATGGTTATCAATTAATTAAATCATGTGGTTTCGAAGCATTCATCATTATGGTTGTGTGACTCAAAGGTGTAAATTTAGTTAGCGTTTAATATCGAACTATTCGAATATCAACGTTCACACGTCACTTAGAAGATGGTGCGATATTTTGACCAAATTTATCGCTTACGCATCTTTTAGGTAAAATCCAATTTTACTTATTATAAGTGGTATCTAGTAGTGACAATTATTTACACCAAATCTCTTCGTTAATACTATATCACTTTTGATTTATGAAATTTGGAAATGGTCAAAATTCCAATGATATCCACATTCAACTTTATAGTCCAAACACAAAGTTCTTGGTTCAATAATAATAATTATTAATAACCAAAATGCTCTGGTAGAGACTTTGACTTTGAGTTGACTTGAGTTGATCATGATACCAACCCCACATAACTGAGAAGACGAATCCTCTCTTGAATAGCGCTTCACTTCCAATACTTCCACTCGACCCAACTATAGTCACTCGATGGAATGCCACGCCATGATTTGACTATAATCAAAGCAGTGCTTTCATATTGAAGATCCACGGTATTCTCAAGTCGAGAGAACTGTGTAAATCAGTCACATCGATATTTTCTGTTTGACCTTAGTTATATTAACCAACAGAAAACTATCAAGTGAGTCATTCCATAGTTATCCAATAACTATCAGTACATAACCCCTAGGTGCCCCCATCAGTCATGAGTAATACACTTCCCAACATTTGGAGAGCGTTACATACTCTAGTCTCAACGGATACACCGATATCCAGTCTCTATGCATCTTGACTCGGAACATTTAAAATGGTATATTTGTTTTATTGTGATAAATTACTCACGGTTACAACACTTTATAACTACTATCACAAAATAAACCATTTATGAATTTTCTATTAAATATACTTTTAATTAAACTAATTACTTAATATAACCACATTATATCAAGTATATAATAGAAAGAAACACCTTTATTGTGAACAAGATTGTTCAATGAGTTAGATATATGTAACAAATTACATAATTGCCCCTAGGGCATATCCCTAACTCTATCAATCTCGACAAGCAAAGCAAGGGATCCACACTACTCGACCCGGTCCGCATCGTTTGGCACCCATCTTATTACTAGTTGGCTCCTAGATAGCCTGTTTACTCGAGCACCTCCCTCAGCCCGTCCATCGATCAACGCGTCTCTAGATTGCCTCGGGCATCACCTAGCCCCCTGATATTAGCTACATATTTGTATTTAAATAATCCACTATTCTCCCTCATATCATATGGGTGGATTATTTAAATATAAACATGTGGCTGATGTCAGAGGGCATATGATGGTGATAAATAAGGGGGCTGTAGATCCTAGCTCATATATGTATGTATGTATGTTTTCACTTAAAATTTTATATTCCATACTACACCAGGATAATCATTTCACAATGTTTATAATAAGTACAAAAAGAATTGCTAACAGTTATTGTTGTAAAGAGAACTAACATGGCAAATATTGCTAATGGATTACCCAACACTTATAACCATTACAAATAATCGAATTCCTAACATTTATAACCATTATAAATAATCGAATTCCTAACTATTATAATCGATGTAAAAAAATCATAACAGTTAAAAATAATAAAATTCCTAACGACTATAATTGTTACAAATAATTAAATAACTAATGGATACAATCAATGTAATAATGACTAGAAGCATTACAAACATAGATCATTATGTCAAACCTTTAACCTTTACAGCAATGAAAACATTAGTTCAGTATATCATTACCAAAAGCATATGGAAATTTATTGACACTAAATCCAATATTTGACAGCTTAATTTTTTTTAGATACAATAACTTCTTCGTCTATATTAACTTACATACACACGCATACACACACATAAATGATTAAAATTGAAGTTTGATTCAATTCAGTTTCTCCTAGCATTTAGTAGTTCAGATGTTCTCAGGCTCTTAATGATAGTTCCCTTCTTGTGGTTTCCCATAACTTCTTTATCCATTCCACTTATTTATTGAAATAATAACGAAATGAATACACATGCAAGCATTGCTAAAAAAAATAACATACCAGATCTAATATAAAACCAAGACATGAAAACATGGCTAAAATTGGCATTCAAACTTAGCTAAAACTAAACATAATAAAAGCCTGATAAGTCTATACTTGCCATAAGCCACATTTCTGTTTTTCAAGTGGTATTCTATCCACAAACAAGAGATATGCTATCCACAAATTCACCAACTTCCAAATTTTCAAAAGGATAATTGTTTATCCTAGATTGCCCTATTATGGTCCAAATAAAAATAGGATTACACATACACAGGCATGCAATTTACCATAATCATAGAGCCCCGGCCATCTAATATTATAAATAGTGTTTGATTATCCATATAGTTTCTAAACCACACGATAGTACAATATTATACATAATTAATACCTCATGAGGATTTGCTATGCTGTATTTCTTCTATTTAATTGAGTGAGTGCACTTTCAATTGTTGATTGTGTTCTATAATGCCAAGCCTATGCGGGCTATGTTATATCATATTAATTTTTTTTCTTTCAAACTCTAAAACGTGGCTGTCTTATAAATGGCCAACATAAAATTAATGATTATAGATAAGCAGCAAATTAGCATAAAATGTGAGAAGAAACTAGCTGATATTTCCTAATTGAACACCAATACTATTGTTAAAAAATAATAAATTAGTTTATGAACCATATAAGAGGGTTAAAAACATACTATCAATGTCATAAATTGATATAATTTGACAAGTTGAAATAAAATATAAGAGATGTATATAGCTAAAACAACTTGGTGAAAAGCATACCCAAGAGTCGGATCTTCTTTTAAAATTAAAGAGCCAACGTGATGTCGGTAGGAATCCACATATTAAGCATTTAACATCATTTTGTAGATGGACTGATCAATCCAGATAAAAAATAAGCAGTCGAATGAACTATCAATGTGCGTAGTATATATATTTTAATAAAAATAAAATATACCAAGAAACAAAAGCCATCTACTTCATTATACTTGTTTTGTTTTCCCTTTGGTTCTCGAGATATGTCTTCAGCGCTTGTTCACTTGAAAGATAGGCAAACTGCCACTTATCTAGTTTATGTTATGCTTGTAATGAAATAAAATAAAAAATTTAGTTGCTTGTACCCAAAATACACATGAAGCAAGCATACAAATCACGTCAGTGCGCGTTTGCTGGTACCCAAATCTTAAACACACATGAAGCAAGCATGGAAATCATGTAAGTGCGCGCGTGCATGCACACACATGTGTGTGTATGATAGAAAAACCCTGAATTGAAGCCTTTACATTTAAGAAACTATCCACGATACGAAAGACCCATTATATGTGATAGGAGAAGGGTGTTATTGTCATTCCCCACACACGTTAAATGAAGTTTTTTAGTTGCACAATTATCCGAAGTTGACATCTTCAATTCGGTTCCCAATTCTTTGTAAAAGTTATTTTTTTTACTTGCCATCATATTCCTCAGGATTACAAAGGATATAAAATTCAGATCAAAATAGTGTGTATTTCAAAATATCAACCGCAAATGCCAAATATCTACCATAGAGCATTGAGTGTGACCAGATCTATCAACATTTCAAGAACAAGGGTTCAATTAGCTTTTATTATAAAGAGAAATCTGCATCTTGATGCAAAAAGCTAGAAAATAGATTTCACATTATAGACGGAAAAATAGGTTTGCAATTATTATTTCGATATTGGCACTAAATTAATTTTATTTTTCAATTTTTTTTCTTGACTTCTACTATTTGGCGAATGATGAGTGACCATGAACATGCAATTTGGTTCCTATGATTTATGTTTTAGTGTAACCTATAATTTTTTGATTATTTTATAATGTTCTAACAGCTTGATCGACATTAAGTTTTAAATTATGTAATTAATTATATAGTGGTAATATAATAAATTTGCAGTCAAATAATAGTGAAAACTTAATGTATCGTTTTGCAATAACATTGAAAGTACTAGTAAGATTGATTATTTAAATTAGTGCTCTATAAAAGTGTACAAAAAAAATGTAAGTTGCACTCACATGAACTGCAAATGAAAGGTCAGTGATAATGAAAATTCTTTGCTTTCAATTAAGATAATGTATAGACACCCATTATCCCTCATGCAAAATTAAAGGATATTTATTGTGCCATAGTAGTAGAAAAGGACTGTTAATTCACGAAGAAAAGACACTTTTTAATAATAAGTACTCTAATTTATACTATCAAGCTGCCAACTATTTCCACTTTCATTTTTTTGTTATGTATTCACTAAATAAAGTTTTTATATCATCCTTACAAAGTTTAGCTATAAACATTATGTTGCTTGAACAAGCATTAAGTAGGTACTCAAAAGTTTTATGTAAATGTTTTTTGTCGGTAGTGTTTTTTTGCTACTAGAACTAATTATGTTGCCAAAATAGAAAAAACATAAATTTTCCAGTTTACTTCCAATTTTGCCATAATATACATACATACACACATATGTATGTATGTATATGTGCTGATTTAACCTATATAATGAAAAAAGATTTTCCATTTAATAATTTGTAAAGAGAACCGCTACTTCATGACATCGTTAATTCAAAAATACAACAAATGATTACAATCAGACATTACAGTACTATAATGCGAATTATTTGAGTTAAACCTAAAGCAAATTATAATGCGAATTTCTAACCATTTCAATCTTCAATGTTATTTAGCAAATATTACAGTAACTACAAATATAATAATTGCAATCGAACAAGTTCCTGTCAAAGATGATTTGATCCAAATTAATTTCACTTCTACAAGTAACATGTTCTCTATTTTTATTTATATTGTCAGTGTCTAAAGGTTAGCAATGAAGCACTTACAATCTTCTTGTGGTGGTACTGTTCTTTGGTCAGTACACCCCTCCCTTCTTTTTCTTCATTATTTATATATTTTCCTATATTAGGGTAGTAATATTTCTATCTACCGTATGCAATTTCAAAATAAACCTAGTGTTGTTGATTAATCGTCTTTTATAGATTGTACTAGCAATATTTTCTCAGATCGTGGCAGTATTATTTTCCGTTTGAATTATGCAGTTCCAAAATGTGTATGGACCCATTATACACACACACATATTATGGAAATGCAGCTTTGTACCAACATATGCAAATTGGAAAATGTTACATTGATTCTATAATATTCCAAATTTGATTTTCAATCAAAACAAGGATTCCTTCTTATCCCTCCACTCCAATCAAAAGTTTAAGACTAAAGTGGTGGACAGCTCATAAAAATATTATCTTGGTGTGACTGCTGGAAATGGCCGAGTCGCGTACTTCGTCGCTTTCTTTAAGATGATGTGGCTTACCCCAAGGTGCAAGGCAAACTATCAACTGCTCTGTCTCTAGTATAAAACAACCACTAAAATTTGGTCGATTTTTTATTTGCACGACAGCAAATTGTTCTGAATTTAGCACTTTCTAATTTAATTGCTTGAAAGAATTCTGTAGAGAGAGAAATGACAGAGATAGAAGAAGAAAAAAGAAAATTGTATATTGTCTCCTTTTCCCTTCTGCCTATCTATCATATAAATAGCAGAATCGAAATTGCATTACTAAAATGATGAATTTTTAACGGATTTGAAATTATTGTCATTCATTACGAATTTTATTACCATTATTTTTTTTAAAATTCATTATCTTAAAATTCCAACAATCCCCACTTGAATTACTAAAAAAACATTTCCAAGCTATTTATGAAAATATAGGATCGTGCATAAATAAATGTATCTTTTGATTTGAACCTTTGCATAGTGAGTAAGATTTAGAATATGCTAAAGTGACTCGTAGTCTTCAAATCTATCTTTGATATCAAACCATACAACCTTTCTAAAGTTCTTTCAACTAGCCTGTACGTTAATGGACATGCACATCTATCTCAGTTTAGTGAACGCTTAGAAAAACATTTGCCTCCAAAGTTTTCATAGGAAATGACCTCATTCCCACATTCAGAATGGTGAGTCTATCAGGAGTACTCCTATAGATAGGTACCCCACTCCACATAGAGTATAGATCTCATTAAGAGTTTCTATTACCTCATCCTCTACTCGCCACAGGAATACATGCTTCTAAACATTTTATAATATAACATGTTCACCTCTTATCACTTCACAATTTGTTGTTTTCCCATTGATCATAGTTCTTCGGATCTCCAGTTATATAGGTTGTGTTACCATTGTGAGTGTCTAAGGGAAATAGTCTCATCCTTGTGGATGTTTTATGGACTTTCTCTCTGGCCAATCCTTTCATCGAAGAATCTGCCAAATTTTCATAAGTGTGAATATGATCCACTCTAACAACACCTAAAGAGAGTAACTCTCTTATAGTGTTGTGCTTACAATATATCTGTCATCTCTTACCATTATAATAACGATTCCGAACTTTTGCAATAGCCGTGGTATTATAGCAATAGTGTAACAACCGGGATTTTTGGTAAAATTTAATTATCGTCAAAGTAACAAATTTAATTCAGTTGACAATTGATATTGGGATTTTAATCGTATTTAAATTCTTTAATAAAATTGTTAATCATTATTTGGGATTTTAAATCAATTTGAAATTCTTTTTTTGATTGTGTAAGTGAATCTTGACCTTATCTGTTGATGCCGTGAGAAATAGCTAAGGCATATAACCCGAATCCCCCTTTTCCTTTTCTCATTCATTAAAACCCTAAAAGAAAAAGCATTCGAATGAAAAATGGCGGCCTCGCGACAAATTAGGGCTTCAGGGTTTTGAACGTCGCTGCTTGCCGATGCTCTCGTGCTCGTCTTCGTGTCGAACAAGCTACTCGATTTCGTTCGTTCGCCTCTGTGTTGCCTGCTTCAATGGATGAGTGCGCAATTTCGTCAACTCAGTCGAGTTCGACTTCTATCTCTCGACCGATCAAAGGTGAGTGACTCCTCACTCACTTCTAATTCAAAGTCGCATAGTCCCTTGTTAATTGATTTCCATGGCTTTGTTTTCGGATTGAGTTTGTTGCTTTGAGTTCTTTGGTACTTCGATGTTTGTGATAGCAGTTGGGCTTCGGTTTTCGAGTACCTTGTGAACTCCATTGGGGTTTTGTTTAGGAACTGATTTCCTATGTATTCCTTTGCAATTTAGGTACTGAAATGTTTAGAGTTTTATTTTGAAACTGTTTTGACGTTGGTTGACTTGTTCGAAATTGTCAATTGTTTGATTGATTCAGTTTTTAGATGATATAGCTTTGTCTTGTTTAATCCATGCTTCGATCTAAATTGCTTCGCTACCTTGTTTGATGTTGGCCTTAACACTGGTGTTGATATTAGTTGAAACTGCCACATATTTGAACCCCTGGCACATGTTACTTTCGGCCACTCGATTTTACTTGGATGCTCGTGATTTTCTTGACTTGTCAATAAACGTATATTTGATACTTGTTCACAGCTTTGTGATTATTGACTTGGTTTAAAATTCTTGACATTTCGATGTTGATAGTTTTCTGTGATGACTATGGCTTTGACCTTAACTTGAAACTTCATAGACCTTTTAGTATCTGTGATTTCCTCAGGTAGACTTCGACTTTGACAAGTTTCGATCATCTTGACTTTTGTACACGGCCTTGTTGCCACTGCGTATATTCTGACATTGTGATGTCGAACTTGTTTGGACTGTTTGATTGACCATGGCCTTGACATTGATTTATGATATGTTGATACCTGACTTTGATCTTCACTATTATAATGTTGCTGCATCATGTTGCATTGAACTTGGTATCATTCATGTTGTTCATCACCTATGATATTGCTTGAACTCCTGATGTTCATGTATTCACTTCTGGTATCACTTTTGGCTTTGTTGTGGTCTTTGCATTTGTGTACTTGATCACAGTTGTACAATGTTCGACCTGGCACTGGTTCACTTTGTAATTCCGGCTTGTCTCTGTTTCATTTTTGTTGTTCATTGCAACTTTTTGTTCGCATTTTTATTATGCAGACATTTGAGCCTTTTCTAGTGTCGCTTTACTGCAACTTTGGTTTGCATACTTGATATGTAGTAACCTGTAGCACTTGTTCAATTTCGACCATAGGTCACCCTGTCTTGTTTGATTTTGGTAAACTCTTGGCATTGACCTTTAAAAATTGTGTGCTGTGGTGCCATATCTATGGTGCCCTCACCATCATACTGTTCAGATGCATGTTGCATTTATTTTTGGTTTGCCTTGTATATTTCAGTGAGCTTTTGCATCACTGTATCTCGTGCATTGTCACTAGTATCATGTATTGTCCTGTCTCCTTATCTTTGGAGCACTGTTCAGATGCAAGTTGCATATTGTTCCACTTCGATATTAGCTCTGACTTCTAGCTTGGGAATTTTGTCTTGTGATCTTTCTTACCTGTAGCATGCTCGACTTTGGCATTGCTTCCTATCTGAACTGTTGTTAGACCATGTACATTTGTGGTTGCACTTCATTCGTCTGGTTAGCAGTGCAGCACTTGCCTCTCTTGTTAATTCGTTTTACTGATTTGCCTTTGATCTTGGTTGTGGTTTAGTGATGCACCTGCTTGGCTATTTTGTACTTCTGACCTTTGTTGGGGTCTGGTCTTGCTGCAGTTGCTAGTTTGAGTTTTGTTGCCCTTTGCACATGCTCTTTGATATTGGTTGAACTTGTTTCACTTGCTGCCACTGTCTTCTTTGTAGTTGCATTCTGCCCTTGTCTTTGCAACTGTTTGCTACTATAGCTTCATCGTGCTGGTTGCTTCGTATTCGCTTATGTCTGCAGTTGCAAGTGCTTTGCAGTTTTTCCCCCTGTCGGGATTTGTTCTTGAATTCACTTGAGTTGAACCCGATTTCGGGGTTTGACCTTGTGATCACTTTTGACTTTCACTGAGCTTTTGTGTATCTCTTGCGATAGTGGCGAGGCAGTACACGCGTGCGTGTACTGCAGCCCTATCAGATTTGACAGCTTTAAATTGATTTAGTCGATTTGATAAATTGTTTATTTATCTCTGTTGATGATTTAAATTTGCTGATTTTTGTTAAACACTGTTAAGTGTTATATTGACCGTTATCCGGTTTCTTTGTTTAAAGAATCGGATAGACGGGAATTATTGTGACTGTCGTCTATTTAAATTATTACTGCCTATATGCACTAATAAACTGGTTTGAATTAGACTGACCTGGGTATTATTTTCTTTTGAATGTAATACTCGGGTCAGACCCGAGTTATTTCAGGTTGTAGATTTTCTTCTTTGAGTTGTTGTTCGGGATTTGAAGACTTTTCGCATCTTCTGAAGTTGTCATTGTCCTTTTGTAGTAGTCGTGTCATTGTATAGAACTGTATGTATTCATGTATATTAGTCGATAATGTACGTGTATATATAACTTCTAGAGTCGACAGTTGTAGTTGTATCGTATGTATTGTGTCAACTATGTACTAACTGACATCAGTTATATATATATGAGACTTTTGTTTTTATCTGTGTTCCGCAATTATATTATCTGTGTTATTGTTATATCTAATGTCCTAAACTATTATGAACTATCGTAGTTTGTTTTATACTGATAATTGGATATGTCGATGGGAGTAAATAAATAATAGAAAAAAAAAGTATATACCACTCCTATCGAGATAACCAATTTTGGTGTAAGGCCAATTACGGATGGTCGCTCCTATCCAGCCTTATTCTTCGTAATAATAGACAGTATTTCTTTTAATACTCTTTGTTATTATGAGCATAGAGGTGGGGCGTTACAGTTGGTATCAGAGCTTGGGGTTTATGGACATAAAATAAAACATAACTTGGATGGAACATATGTTACAACTATTAGTCGATGTTTTATTGTGATTTGAGTCAAAACTAAAGTTTTGAAATTTTGATGCAAGTTTTTAAATATCATTATTTAAAAATAAAAAATGAAACTGTGTTTTGTTGATTTGATTGATTTGCGTTCTGTTTATCAGAGTGCGCAGCGGAAACAGTGAAACTGTCTTCGCTGAGTAGTGAGTACAACTGATAATCTTTTTGATTTAAAAAAAAATCAAAATACGAAATTGATATGAATTTCATTTGTTGTTCACATAGCTGTAATTATTTTGTTTCTTTGAAAATTTCGAATCCAAATTGAGGATTCGAAGAAATTGCAGATATGTGATTTTTGTTGAAATTTCCGCTGGCTTTCTTTTGTACTAATCGTCTATTGATTAGATTTTGCTGTTTTGAATTGTCTTCATTGAAGATACCTTCGAATGATTTCTTTGTTCATTCTGTAGTACGTGCGAAAATTTGAATTGCGCGTTATTGCATTTATTTTACGTTGAACCGATGCTTGGTTATGAAACGTATTTTGTTGCCGTTATTTTTACAACGGAATTTTACACCAATGCTATATTTTGAAGTACGGTGTTTTGTGGCATTTGATGAATGAAAATTCACTGACATTACATTTTGATGTAGATTGTTTTGATATGATTTTGATGTTTTAAAACTACTGTCGCTTTGGCTTCAGTAACCGCCAAATTTTAAAAGTGGATTTTCAAGCGGATATTCCGCGATACTGATTTGTAACCGTTTTTACGGTATTTTGAGAAGTACAATTTCTTTATCGAAATTGTTACTGATTTGCTGTTTTAATCACGTGATTGGAAAATCGTTTTAAAATGAAAATTGTTTTATAAAATTTTGGCAGTTTGCGTTTTCAAAAGAATTAGAAAGCGACTTAAACGATTCAGCAAAATCGAGGACTATGACCCCTTTCTTTTACTGTTTCGCTTAACTCTGGACTTGTTCAGTTGAGAATGTGAATTGTTATTTTTACAAAATAAATAAAAAAATTGTTTTCAGAAATTTAACAGTTTACGCTTTCAAAAGAATGAGGAAGCGATTTAAACGTTTCAGCAAAATCGAGGACTATGACCACTTTCTTTTACTGATTCGCTTAATTCCGGACTTGTCCGTTTGAGAATGTGAAATGTATTTTTACAAAATACACAATTTTGCACTTTCAAGGAAACGATGAAGAGAATCAAACGATTTAGTAAAACACGTGGTATGGGACATGTGCGTTTGCTATTTCGGTTAATTCCGGACTCGTTAATTGAAACATTTTGATGCTTTCGTGTGCTTTCGAGCCACTATGAGGACCTTCGGGTCATTTGTTGGGCTTTCGGGCCACTCTGCGGACCTTCGGGTCATTTGTTGGGCTTTCGGGCCACTCTGCGGACCTTCGGGTCAAATACCAGTACTAGACCTTCGGGTCACTCTGCGTACCTCCGGGTCAATCTGATGGGCGCCAAAATTATGTTGAGTACTTGGTAGGCTTCGGCCACTCTGAGATGCACGTGCGGCGAATTAAAAACTCGCCATCTGATGGGATCGATCCAAGCTTTTATGTTGATTTTCTAGTCTTCTTAATTGATTTCTAGATATTTGTTGCTTCCAATTATCTGCAGGTAATTGGATATTTGTTGATATGAGTTCTGATTATCGTTTTTGATAATCAGATATTTGTTGTTTCTAATTATCGCTTGTGATAATTAGATATTTGTTGATCTGAGTTCTGATTATCGTTTTTGATAATCGGATATTTGTTGTTTCTAAATATCGCTTGTGATAATTGGATATTTGTTGATATGAGTTCTGATTATCGTTTTTGATAATCAGATATTTGTTGTTTCTAATTATCGCTTGTGATAATTAGATATTTGTTGATCTGAGTTCTGATTATCGTTTTTGATAATCGGATAATTGTTGTTTCTAATTATCGCTTGTGATAATTGGATATTTGTTGATATGAGTTCTGATTATCGTTTTTGATAATCGGATATTTGTTGCTTTTAATTATCACTTTAGATAATTAAATATTTGTTGATTTGAGATTTAATTATCGCTTGAGATAATTAAATATTTGTTGATTTTAGATTTGATTTTAGATTTAATTATCGCTTGAGATAATTAAATATTTGTTGATTTTAGATTTAATTATTGCTGTTAGATAATTAAATATTTGTTGATTCGAGATTTAATTATCGTCTTAGATAATTAAATATTATCTGATTTGAGATTTAATTATCGCTTTAGATAATTAAATATTTGCTGATTTCAGATTTAATTATCGCTTTAGATAATTAAATATTATCTGATTTGAGATTTAATTATCGCTTTAGATAATTAAATATTTGCTGATTTCGAATTTAATTATCGCTGTTAGATAATTAAATATTTGTTGATTCGAGATTTAATTATCGTCTTAGATAATTAAATATTATCTGATTTGAGATTTAATTATCGCTTTAGATAATTAAATATTTGCTGATTTCGAATTTAATTATCGCTGTTAGATAATTAAATATTTGTTGATTCGAGATTTAATTATCGTCTTAGATAATTAAATATTATCTGATTTGAGATTTAATTATCGCTTTAGATAATTAAATATTTGCTGATTTCAGATTTAATTATCGCTTTAGATAATTAAATATTATCTGATTTGAGATTTAATTATCGCTTTAGATAATTAAATGATTGCTGATTTGAGATTTGATTATCTTTTTTGATAATCGAATAGTTGTTGATTTGAAATTTGATTGTCGCTTTTGATAATCGAATATTTGTTGAATTTGAAATTTGATTATCGTTTGTGATAATCGAATATTTGTTGATTTGAGAAATTTGATTATCGTTTTTGATGATTGAATATTTGCGATTTTTGAGATTTGAGCTTCGTCTTTTTCTCTGGCGATTCAGGTGAGTAATTTGATTTACTCACATTCAATTCGTGCTCTGTATGGGATTTCTACTCCGTTTTTCCTTCTCTTTTAGTTGCTGGAACTCGATTGTTCTTGCTTTTGTTAGTCGTCTGATTTTGATCCCGGATTCCCACGAGGTTGATTCTTTTGATTTGAAGCAGTCGAACCTTTCGATTTCTTATCTAATACTTCCCCGCTGACACTTGCTTTGCTTATACATTCGACATTGCCATGATCTTTTGGTTGTTACCTTTTATCCATTTATTCCCTATGATTGCGTGGACGCAAATTTTATAAGGAGGGGAGTCTGTAACAACCGGGATTTTTGGTAAAATTTAATTATCGTCAAAGTAACAAATTTAATTCAGTTGACAATTGATATTGGGATTTTAATCGTATTTAAATTCTTTAATAAAATTGTTAATCATTATTTGGGATTTTAAATCAATTTGAAATTCTTTTTTTGATCGTGTAAGTGAATCTTGACCTTATCTGTTGATGCCGTGAGAAATAGCTAAGGCATATAACCCGAATCCCCCTTTTCTTTTTCTCATTCATTAAAACCCTAAAAGAAAAAGCATTCGAATGAAAAATGGCGGCCTCGCGACAAATTAGGGCTTCAGGGTTTTGAACGTCGCTGCTTGCCGATGCTCTCGTGCTCGTCTTCGTGTCGAACAAGCTACTCGATTTCGTTCGTTCGCCTCTGTGTTGCCTGCTTCAATGGATGAGTGCGCAATTTCGTCAACTCAGTCGAGTTCGACTTCTATCTCTCGACCGATCAAAGGTGAGTGACTCCTCACTCACTTCTAATTCAAAGTCGCATAGTCCCTTGTTAATTGATTTCCATGGCTTTGTTTTCGGATTGAGTTTGTTGCTTTGAGTTCTTTGGTACTTTGATGTTTGTGATAGCAGTTGGGCTTCGGTTTTCGAGTACCTTGTGAACTCCATTGGGGTTTTGTTTAGGAACTGATTTCCTATGTATTCCTTTGCAATTTAGGTACTGAAATGTTTAGAGTTTTATTTTGAAACTGTTTTGACGTTGGTTGACTTGTTCGAAATTGTCAATTGTTTGATTGATTCAGTTTTTTAATGATATAGCTTTGTCTTGTTTAATCCATGCTTCGATCTAAATTGCTTCGCTACCTTGTTTGATGTTGGCCTTAACACTGGTGTTGATATTAGTTGAAACTGCCACATATTTGAACCCCTGGCACATGTTACTTTCGGCCACTCGATTTTACTTGGATGCTCGTGATTTTCTTGACTTGTCAATAAACGTATATTTGATACTTGTTCACAGCTTTGTGATTATTGACTTGGTTTAAAATTCTTGACATTTCGATGTTGATAGTTTTCTGTGATGACTATGGCTTTGACCTTAACTTGAAACTTCATCGACCTTTTAGTATCTGTGATTTCCTCTGGTAGACTTCGACTTTGACAAGTTTCGATCATCTTGACTTTTGTACACGGCCTTGTTGCCACTGCGTATATTCTGACATTGTGATGTCGAACTTGTTTGGACTGTTTGATTGACCATGGCCTTGACATTGATTTATGATATGTTGATACCTGACTTTGATCTTCACTATTATAATGTTGCTGCATCATGTTGCATTGAACTTGGTATCATTCCTGTTGTTCATCACCTATGATATTGCTTGAACTCCTGATGTTCATGTATTCACTTCTGGTATCACTTTTGGCTTTGTTGTGGTCTTTGCATTTGTGTACTTGATCACAGTTGTACAATGTTCGACCTGGCACTGGTTCACTTTGTAATTCCGGCTTGTCTCTGTTTCATTTTTGTTGTTCATTGCAACTTTTTGTTCGCATTTTTATTATGCAGACATTTGAGCCTATTCTAGTGTCGCTTTACTGCAACTTTGGTTTGCATACTTGATATGTAGTAACCTGTAGCACTTGTTCAATTTCGACCATAGGTCACCCTGTCTTGTTTGATTTTGGTAAACTCTTGGCATTGACCTTTAAAAATTGTGTGCTGTGGTGCCATATCTATGGTGCCCTCACCATCATACTGTTCAGATGCATGTTGCATTTATTTTTGGTTTGCCTTGTATATTTCAGTGAGCTTTTGCATCACTGTATCTCGTGCATTGTCACTAGTATCATGTATTGTCCTGTCTCCTTATCTTTGGAGCACTGTTCAGATGCAAGTTGCATATTGTTCCACTTCGATATTAGCTCTGACTTCTAGCTTGGGAATTTTGTCTTGTGATCTTTCTTACCTGTAGCATGCTCGACTTTGGCATTGCTTCCTATCTGAACTGTTGTTAGACCATGTACATTTGTGGTTGCACTTCATTCGTCTGGTTAGCAGTGCAGCACTTGCCTCTCTTGTTAATTCGTTTTACTGATTTGCCTTTGATCTTGGTTGTGGTTTAGTGATGCACCTGCTTGGCTATTTTGTACTTCTGACCTTTGTTCGGGTCTGGTCTTGCTGCAGTTGCTAGTTTGAGTTTTGTTGCCCTTTGCACATGCTCTTTAATATTGGTTGAACTTGTTTCACTTGCTGCCACTGTCTTCTTTGTAGTTGCATTCTGCCCTTGTCTTTGCAACTGTTTGCTACTATAGCTTCATCGTGCTGGTTGCTTCGTATTCGCTTATGTCTGCAGTTGCATGTGCTTTGCAGTTTTTCCCCCTGTCGGGATTTGTTCTTGAATTCACTTGAGTTGAACCCGATTTCGGGGTTTGACCTTGTGATCACTTTTGACTTTCATTGAGCTTTTGTGTATCTCTTGCGATAGTGGCGAGGCAGTACACGCGTGCGTGTACTGCAGCCCTATCAGATTTGACAGCTTTAAATTGATTTAGTCGATTTGATAAATTGTTTATTTATCTCTGTTGATGATTTAAATCTGCTGATTTTTGTTAAACACTGTTAAGTGTTATATTGACCGTTATCCGGTTTCTTTGTTTAAAGAATCGGATAGACGGGAATTATTGTGACTGTCGTCTATTTAAATTATTACTGCCTATATGCACTAATAAACTGGTTTGAATTAGACTGACCTGGGTATTATTTTCTTTTGAATGTAATACTCGGGTCAGACCCGAGTTATTTCAGGTTGTAGATTTTCTTCTTTGAGTTGTTGTTCGGGATTTGAAGACTTTTCGCATCTTCTGAAGTTGTCATTGTCCTTTTGTAGTAGTCGTGTCATTGTATAGAACTGTATGTATTCATGTATATTAGTCGATAATGTACGTGTATATATAACTTCTAGAGTCGACAGTTGTAGTTGTATCGTATGTATTGTGTCAACTATGTACTAACTGACATCAGTTATATATATATGAGACTTTTGTTTTTATCTGTGTTCCGCAATTATATTATCTGTGTTATTGTTATATCTAATGTCCTAAACTATTATGAACTATCGTAGTTTGTTTTATACTGATAATTGGATATGTCGATGGGAGTAAATAAATAATAGAAAAAAAAAAGTATATACCACTCCTATCGAGATAACCAATTTTGGTGTAAGGCCAATTACGGATGGTCGCTCCTATCCAGCCTTATTCTTCGTAATAATAGACAGTATTTCTTTTAATACTCTTTGTTATTATGAGCATAGAGGTGGGGCGTTACAAATAGATCAACATAGCTGGTATTGGTTTTTCCCATAAAGGAATCTCAGCTAGTAGATTTCTTAAGTGATCCATTTCTTCACTAGCTGTTGCTAGTGCTATCATCTCATACTCCATAGTAGACCGAGCCAAAATAGTTTGATTCTTGGATTTTCAAGAAATATCCCCACTAGCTATGTTAAAAATATAGCTGCTGGTTGCTTTAGAATCACCAGATAAAGTATTTCAGTCCACCTCAGTGTATCCTTCAAGTAAAACTAGAAACTTTCTATAATGTAATTTAAAGTTTGATTCGTTTTAGGTGTCTCATGACCCTTTCAATAGCATTCCAGCGCTCAATACTCGATCTACTAGTAAATCTGCATAATAATCCCATGACATATGCTATGTCGTATCTAGTACAATCAGTGACATATCGATGGCTGGCAATGATGTTCGCATAATCAGACTGTCTTGCACCTACACCAGTGTTCTCAAATAGTTTTACACTAGAATCATATGGTGTACAAGCAAGTTTACAGTAGTAATTGTATTTTTTAAAATATCTTCTCAGTATAATGAGATTGATCCGAAGAAGTCCTTTATTAGACCTAGTGTTCTTAATACCAAGGATTACACTCACTTCTCCTGGGTCTTTCATATCAAAGTTGGCACTTAAAAGAGGTTTAACCATATTAATAGTATGAATGTTTGAACAAAAAATAAGTAGGTCATATACATTCAAATATAATAGTGCAAACATCATTCTCATATTTAAAATAAATACATTTGTCACTCTCATTAACTTTGAAACCATTTGAAAAAATCAAGTTGTCAAAATTTTCATGTCATTGTTTAAATGCTTGTTTTCGACCATATAAAGATTTATCTAACTTGCGAACCTTATGTTCTTGTCCGTGTATTACAAAACCTTTAGATTGGTCCATATAAATTTTGGCTTCTAGTTCACCGTTTAAAACTGTAGTTTTAACCTCTGTTTGGTGTATTATCAATTCATAAATTGAAGCAAATTAAATTAATAGTCGAATAGATGTAATTTTAGTTACAGATGAAAATGTATCAAATAATTCTATATTTTCTCTTTGCTTAAAACCCTTAGCTACTAGATGGCTTTATATTTATGAACTGTTCCATCGGATTTTGAATTCTTTTTAAGTACTCATTTACAGCCTATGATCTTACAACCATGTGGTAAATCATCTAAGTGCCAAGTCTTATTTGATTCAAGAAAATCAATCTCATCATTTATAGCATCTTTTCAAAAATTGATATCTGATGAAGATAAGGCTTCTTGGAGGTTTAAGGGTTCTCCTCTAAAGTGTAAGCACAAAAATCTGAATCATAACATTTTGTAATTCAAGCTCTTTTACTTCTCCTAGTTTCATTTTCAAAAGAGTCATTTTGTTCATTCCTTACGGGAATAATATTACTAGATGTGCCTCCACTATTTCTTAATTTAAAGGAAAATTTCAGACTCATAAAAGTCAGCATCATTAGATTCAATTATAGTATGTGCATTCAGATTATAAAATCTATATGTTTTGTTATTAATAGCTTAGCCAATAAATACACATTTGTATGCTCTACTTGCTAATTTAATTCTTTTAGGACCAAATATACGAACATATGCTAAACAACACCCAAGTTCTAAAATATGACACATTTGGTTTATGATTTTTCAAAATCTCACAGGGAGAAACTTTGCTCTTAGATTTAGAAATTCTGTTCAACACATAACATACAGTTAACAAGATTTCTCTTATTCAATGTGATGCTACGCCTGAATTAAGTAAAATAGCTACAACTAGTTTACTTAAAGTCCTATTTTTTCTTTCAGCTTTACCATTTATTTCAAGCGAGCAAGGTATGGTTCGTTCATGCATATTATACCATGTGAATTATAAAACTCAATAAACATACTGGATTCATATTCAGTGCCTCTATGACTACGTAGTCTTTTAACTTGCTTACTAAACTGGTTTTTAATTTCAGTTATAAAAGATTTAAACATTTCAAATGCATCATTTTTATTTTTCATTAGGTACATATAAGTAAAATCAGAGCAGCAATCAATAAATGTAATAAAATAGCGATGTCCATTTCTAGTCGAAGATCCATCTAGTTCACATATACCAGAATGAATCAAATATAAAGTTTCAAATTAACTAATTACAGATTTATGTGGAGTTTTTTTTAATTTTGGCTTAACTACAAAAATCACATTTTTCAAAATTTGTTGAAGACATATTAGGAATTAATCCTAAGCTACTCATATGCTTTACTATATGTTTGTTAACATGACAGAGCCTAACATGCCATGTAATAAATGAACACAACATATAAGTAGAAGTAGATACTTTATTACCTTTAACATTCAACTTAAGTATGCCCTCAGTAACATTACCTCTCTCCATAAACATACCATACATTGTGATGGTGTATAAATTAGTCCCTATAGTTTGAATGAAGCCAGCCTTATCAAGATGATAACCCGAAACTAAGTTCTTTCTCGTCTCTGGAGTGTGCATCACGTCCTTCGGTATGGTAGTTTTTCCAAAGGTAAACTTTAGCTCATCGCTTCCAATCCCATCAATAATAGTGGTGTGAGAGTCTTTCAACAGCACTTCCTTGTCCTCGGCGTCCATGTATGTTTTGAACATAGCACGATCATAGCGGACATGGCGTGTAGCGCCAGTGTCTACCCACCATCCTTTTGATTTTACTATAAGGTTGATCTCTGTAATCATAGTAGTTAGCGGTTGCTCTTCATTCAGGTTCGCCTAAGAAGCAGGACGAGGCTTGTTCCGACATTTTCGTGCCATACGACCTGATTTCTTACAGTTATAATAAATAAACTAACCAGAATCATTCTTTAAGGGTAGTTGTTGCCGTAGTGTAGTATGGTTCCTTTGAAGGTTCTCATTCTTGTTGCGGTTCTAATCAGGCTAACAATTCTGATTTTTAAAGCTTTTAGGATTCAGTTTTAGAACCGCAGCTTTCTTAGTGTTGCTCAAAACAGCAAACACTTCCTCTTTCATATCCTGTTTTTGGGATACCTCTTCAGCTTGGAGGCTGATAATCGAACTTTCAAGTGAAAATTCTTTAGTTTTATGTCTAAGCTTATTTTTAAACCCTTTCCAACTAAGGGGTAATTTATTAATAAGTACTGCAACTTGAAACTGTTCGTCAATAGTCATACCTTCAGAGACGATCTCATGAGCTATTTCTGAAGCTCATGAGACTGGGTCTCCACTGACTAGTCATCGGACATCTGATATTTGAGGTGGTGGTTGATTGCGTAATTTTTTGCTCCAGCTTGCTCCATGTCATACTTCTTATATAGCGCTTCCCAGATCTCCTTAGTTGATTTGTCCTCTACATTGTAGTAGCCATATAAGTCATCGTAGATGCCATTCAGAATGAAGTTTTTGCACGTGTAGTCATGCTCGATCCAAGATTGTTGCTCCATGCTCTCTGCTCCAATGGATGGATCAAATAGTGACAGTTTGTTAGTGGTCAGAATATAGACCACCTTCTTCATTGTCAGAAAAAATTGCATCTTCTACCTCCATCTTTTGTAGTGTAGCCCCTCGAATCTGAAGGGCCTATTGGTGTTTGACAATACTGTTCTAGTAAAATTTTCGATCATGATCATTTGTAGGAATCATCTTAAATTCTTGGTGTGACTGTTGGAAATGGTTGAGTCTCGTACTTCGTCACTTTCTTTAAGACGATTCATCGCTTAGCCCCAATGTGCAAGGCTAGCTATTAACCGCTCTGATCCAAGGATAAAACAACCTCTAAAATTTGGTCGGTTTGTTGTTTGCATGACAGTAAATCGTTCTGAATTTACCACTTTCTAATTCAATTGGTTGGAAGAATTCTGAAGAGAGAGAAACAATAGAGGGAGAAGAAGAAAGAAAATTGTCCGGCAAATCGAAATTGTATGCGTTACTGAAATGATGGATTGTTGACGGGTCTGAAATTATTGTCATTCATTACAAGTTTTATTATCCTTAATTTTTGTAAGGGCTCAATAATAATAGATCATAAATATATTACCATTACACAACGTCATTCATTATGAAATTTATTACCATTATTTTTTAAAACATCAATTCAGTTGAAACATATGCAATCATGTAAATTAGAGAACTTACAAGGCAACATAGGTACATTCAAATGTATTTATTGGTTATTGCCTTATTTATTCATAGAGCGCACTATTTGATTGGCAGTGAGCTTATCGATTCGTATTTCAAAAAATAAAAATTGCCTAGATGTTGAACAAACCAGGCGAGTGAAGAAATATGAGAACATCAGGGGTGTTGCATGAAAAAGTTCTAAGCAGTCTGATACATATGTTCAAAATTTAAATTAAATAATCATAACACACCATAAATACCATTGAATACATAGAGAGTTTACATGCATAGCTTATTTACTTTATGCAAAATGCCATTTTTTACACGATTCAATTATAAAATTTATTATTAAAGGAAAAAAACATAACAAATCAATGTAAATATTTTACCATTTGCATAATCAACATGACCATCGTATATACAGTATAGTTCACATCCACGTTAGTGCAAAACTTTAAATTATACTATTTTGGCTACAAATATACCATATATTTTGGCTGCAAATTATACTATTTAGCTAATGTGATCATCCTATGTACTGTATAGTTCACAACCACATTTGCACAAAACTTTAAATACTACTATTTTGGCTGCAAATATACCATATGTTGGAAATGTTTTTGTTTATGAAGTGAATTTATTAAAAAATTAAACAAAAAACAGGTTAATGGTAATTTATTTATGAACTATTATTATAATTGAGCCATTGCAAGTTTATAACGGTAATATATTTATGAATCATTATTATAATCGAGCCGTTGCAAGACGGTAATATATTATGAATCATTATTATAATTGAGCTGTTACACTTGCACAACGATAATATATTTATGTGACATTATTATTGAGACGTTACAAAAGCTAGTGGTATTACAATATTGTATTAAATGAGAATAAATTAAAATCCATTAACATTCCATCAGTTTAGTAATGTATATAATTTCTGTTCTGCCTATTTAAATGATAGATAGACAGAAGAGAAATGGTAAGAATAACTGACATTTTTCTATTTCTTCTTTCTTTGAAAAAAATAAGAATAACAGACAATTTTCTTTTTCTTCTTCCTTCAACAAAACTAAACACCCTGAGCAGTATTTCAGAGTGCAAATCAGAATCGACTTTGTCAGTGCAAACAGGTTGATATTTTTTCAGATTAGAGAGGCTGTTTTATCCTAGAGGTGGCGACGTTTGTTTTTTCAAAACTGCTTTGCACCTTCGAGCAGAATGCCAAAACGTCTTCAAGAGAGTGACAACGTACACGACTCAGCCGAAGTTCATTGTTCTCAAACTGTCTAGTATGTGATGTATATGTTGTGTAAACTCTGATGAATGTTGTATACCATGTAATAGTTTATGTTATTAATATAATTTATTCGTTCCGCTGTTGAGATTCTGATGTTGTTGAGTTCTTTCTTCTCTTCTTTTCTCTTTTCTATCCCTTTCTTTCTTATTAATGATGCGTCATTCTGTGGAATGAATGGCGGGTCATTACAGTTGGAAGCTGTGACGCCCCACCCCGAGACCCACGTTAGTAAAGGGAATTAACAAGTAATTCTGTCTACTAACGCAGAGAATAGGGCTGGTTAAGGGCGACCGATATAGTAATGCATTAGCTAAAGACTGAATACGTCAATATTTTTTTCTTTACCTCATGGAATCGACATATCCAATATTTAGCTAATACGATACTACTCGGCTATAGGATCTATTCAGAAGCAAAATGAAATAAATAAAGCATACATATCACAGAACAGCGGCTACAGATATATATATATAGCTACAAACCCAAACATCAAGTGTCATACACCACTACATAATAGTATGCCCATATCGAATACATACATCAAGTATAATACCCTTGTACATCTCATCCCGTAAACAAGGCCAGCCTAGTCATGACCCAATCCTTTTCGATTCCTTTGGGGTAGATAAAAAAGGAATACGTCTAGGAATACTATATATTATTCCGTAGTATTCCTTAAGTGTTGAATTTCTATAGTTATACATGTTATCGACACTTTGTATATACTCCGAAAGGCGATACTCTAGGGAAATATAAATATCAATGAAACAAAAGATGCATGTGCTCAGTACTGTATAAACAAGGATCCACAAGCCCGAAGGCGACAAACCCAAGTATCCCTCGAGCGGTGACGAAGGACCAACTCCAAAAGCGATACTATAGGGCAACAAGCCCAAAGGCACAAACCCGTAGGCACAAACCCGAAGGCACAAACCCGAAGGCACAAGCCCGAAGGCACAAACCCGAAGGCAACAAACCGTAGTGGCGAAGGTCCGAAGGCCCAGTACTGGACACCACTAACTGGCAATATGTGTCACAAACTCTCGGGAAGGAACCCGAAAAGTGTTAACGTGTGTCCCATACCACACGTTCACACTAAATGGTTTACTAACCGTTAGTCAGTTTCACACTAAAAGCAGTACAAAGTTTACTTCATCTCATCGGTAAACCAGACCCGAAGGTCAAAACGATCAAACGAATAGATTAGGAATTAACGGAAAAGATAAACGCATGTGTTCATAGCACGCGTTTTACCTAATCATTTAATTCTCCTCCCTCTTCGCTCGAAGTGCAAAATTGTGTATTTTATATAGAAATTAGGTTGAAGAAAACGAGTTTTAGGAACGCTTTAAAATTGCTTTAGAAATTGCCTTTGAAATTCTCCTATTATGGAGTAATTAATTTAATACTTAAAAATAATATTAAATAATAATTTCAAAAGTCAATTTGCTTGAAAAAAAACACTTTGTAATACTTTATAAAACCCGTGCATGAAATCTAGAGAGAAAACTCAAGAATTCGGGAAAATATCAAAAATGGCGGAAATTATTCAAAGTAGAAACCGCTGAAATCAAACTGTGATCACTAGTTCGACAGCAGGTTTAGACCTGAAACCAGAGTCCAAATGACATGAAATTTGGCAGGAACATATTTCAACATTCCTAATTCAATATGTAAAAAGAATCATTCAAATCCGATTTGAAACGAAGAATCTGCGTCGTTTCAAAGTCGGACCAAAACAAGGTAAAATCGCTGAATTTCAACAGGCTGTGGGTTCAAGTTCGACAGCCATTTTGAAATAGCAAACCAACCCAGATTGTTATGAAAATTTTCAGAATTATAAATCAATACTCCTACTTCAATCTGAAAAAAGAATCACTCAAATTAAATTTAAAGTGAATGAGTTATGCTGTCACAAACATGGACTCAGGCCATGTTTGCAACAGTTCAAAAACACAGAAATGTGCATGCCTAAAACCCTCCTGGACTCAACTTCCAGGCATGATACAGGGGCTCAAATTGAATTGTATCGAGCTCAAAATTGGTAAGCATGCTGTAGAAAACTTCATCTTTCAACTAAAAAAAGAATGATGCAATTTGGATAAAATATGAGAAAGCTATGATGTCTCAAAGTTGAACCCAGACATTGTTTTCACTGTTGAACTCTGGACAAAAACATTGTTCAGGTCAATGTTTGACAGCAGATTTATATAAGCTAGTTACGTCAAAATGACCTGAAATTTGGTATGCCTAAAGTAGAGAACTTCATCTTTCAAGAAAAAAAAGAATCATGAAATTTGATTAAGAAATGAAAGAGATATGATGTCTCAAACATGGACTCAGGCCATGTTTTGCAACATCTCAGAAAACAAAAATGTGCACAGGATATTTCCAGGCTCTGCACTGATTTTGCAGCGATGATTTGAACACACAAATGACCATATTATTCAACCAAAATTTGCAGAAATGAAGTTCAACATGCAAGCTATCAAATGCAATAAATCCGGCAGCATTTCGTTGCCGGAATCAAAAGTTACAAGCATTCAAAGTAGCAACCAGAGAAGGTTTTGACACAGAAACAAAATTGAAAGCAAAAACGAATTACAAAGCAATTTTGGCGATTTTGAGCTTGGCTCAGCTAGTTTTTGTGAGTTTTGTACACGACTCAGCCGAAGTTCATTGTTCTCAACAAATTGAAGATGTTTCAGACAACAATGACTTCTGCTGCAACTATTGATGATGTTGCACCGACCTCAATGTTTTAGGTCCCCATGGTCACTTCTGCGCCCTTTAGATTCGAGGGCTTCCATTTCAAGCGCTGGTGCAAAAGATGGAATTTTTTCGGATAATGAGGAAGGTGGTTGGTGTGCTCACTATAGAGAAGCCTACAGTACCAGAGAAGGCTGCTGAAACCGATGCACAACAACTGCAGATCTGGCAGGTACAAAACCAAAATTTGCAGAATTGGACAGAGCAGGATTACCTCTACAAGAACTTCATACTCAATAGCCTGAGTGCCAATCTCTACGACTACTACAATTCAAACAAGACAGCCAAGGAAATCTGGGAGGCCCTGCAAAAGAAGTATGACATAGAAGAAGTTGGAGCAATATGCTGTCAACCACTACCTCAAATTTTAGATGACGGACGACAGGTCAGTAGAGACGCAGTTTCATGAACTTCAGAAAATAGCTCATGAGATCGTCTCTGAAGGTATGGTTATTGATGAACAATTCCAAGTTGCTATTCTGATAAATAAACTACCCCCTAGTTAGAAGGATTTTAAGAATAATATGAGACTTAAAACTAAAGAATTTTCTTTGGAAAGCTTGATAACTCGTCTCTGTATTGAGGAGGAATCACGTAAACAAGATATGAAGGAAGAAGTGCTTGCTGTTACAGGCAACACTAAGAAAGTTGCAGTTCTGAAACCAAATCCTAAAAATTTAAATAATCAAAACCGCAAGCTTTGTCAGAACCGCAATAAACAGAAACCACCCCAAAAGAATGACTCTGGACAATTGTTTCTTTGCTACAACTGTGGAAAACCAAGTCATATGGCACACAAGTGTAGGAACAGACCAGGCCCTGCACCACTGACTAACCTGATCGAGGAGCCTCTAACGGCTATGATTACTGATGAGATTCACCTTGTTGGGTGATCAGAGGGTTGGTGGGTAGATACTGGTGCTTCACGCCACGTCTAATATGATCGTGCTATATTAAAAACATACACGGAGACTAAGAACAAGAAAGTGTTGTTGGGAGACTCTCACACCACTATTGTTGCTGGAATTGGAAGCGTAGAGCTGAAGTTTACCTCTGGTAAGACCATCATTCGAAAGGACGTAATGCACACTCTAGAGATGAGAAAGAATCTTGTTTCAGGTTATCTTCTTAATAAGGCTGGTTTTACACAGACTATTGGGGCTGATATGTACACCATAACTATGAATGGTACGTTTGTGGGTAGGGATTATGCAACTGATAGTATGTTTAAACTGAATGTTGAATGTAATAAAATGTCCGCTTCTACTTATATGTTGTGTGATTTTAATATCTGGCACTCTAGATTGTCATGTGAATAAACGTATAATTCATAACATGAGCACCTTAGATCTTATCCCTAAAATATCACAAACTGATTTTGATAAATGTGAATTCTGTAGTCAAGAAAAAATCACTAAGAAACCACATAAATCAGTTGATAGAGTTTCTGAACCTTTAGATTTCATTCATTCTGATATATGTGAGCTTGATGGAACTTTAACTAGACATGGACACCATTACTTTATCACTTTTATTGATGACTGTTTTGATTTTACTTATGTATACCTTATGAAAAATAAAAGTGATACATTTGATATGTTAAAATCATTTAAAACTGAAATTGAGAATCAAACTAATAAGAAAATTAGGAGAATTCATAGTGATAGAGGAACATAATATGAGTCTAGTTTATTTCTTGATTTCTATAAATTGCATGGTATAATTCATGAGAGAACTGCGCCTTATTCACCTGAAATGAACATTAAAGCTGAAAGAAAAAATAGAACCCTTACCGAATTAGTTGTAGCTATCATATTGAATTCGGGTGTAGTTACATTGGTGGGGGAATATTTTATTGATTGTATGCTATGTATTGAATAGAATCCCTATATCAAAAAGTAAAATCTCACCATTTGAAATTTTAAGAAATTATAAACCAAATGTGTCTTATTTTATAACTTGGGGATGTTTGACATATGTTCGTATACCAGACCCTAAGAGAATAAAATTAGCAAGTAGAGCATATAAATGTATTTATTGGCTATGCTATTAATAGCAAATCATATAGATTTTATGACTTGAATACACATAATATAATAAAATCTAATGATGTTGATTTTATGAATCTAGATTTCCTTTTAAATTGAGGAATAGTGGGGGCACATCAAGTAACACCATGCCTATTAGAATAGAACTTAACAAGTCTTCTAAAAATGAACGCAGAAGAAGTAAAAGAGCAAGAACCACAAAATATTTTAGTTCAGATTTTTGTGCTTTTACCATAGAGGAGGATCCCTTAAACCTCCAAGAGGCCTTATTTCCTTAGATGCTAATTTTTGGCAAGAGGCCATAAATGATGAAATGGATTCTTTGGAATCTAATAAGACTTGGCACTTTGTAGATCTACCACTTGTAATTCTATAGGTTGTAAATGGGTACTTAAAAAGAAATTAAAATCTAATGGCACAGTTGATAAGTATAAAGCCCGTTTAGTAGCTAAAGGATTTAAGCAAAGAGAAAATGTAGACTTTTTTGACACCATTTCACCTATAACTAGGATTACATCCATTCGAGTACTTATTTCACTTGCATCTATTCATAATTAAATAATACACCAAATGGATGTTAAAACCGCCTTTTTAAATGGTGAATTAGAAGAGGAAATTTATATGGACCAACCTGAAGGATTTGTAGTTCATGGTCAAGAACAAAAAGTTTGCAAATTAGATAAATCATTATATGGATTAAAACAAGCATCTAAACAATGGCATGAAAATTTTGATAACTTAATAATCTCACATGGTTTCGAAGTTAATGAAACTGACAAATGCATTTACTATAAATCTGAGAATGATATTTGTACTATCATATGTCTATATGTAGATGACCTACTTATTTTTGGGTCAAACATTCATGCCATAAACTCTGTTAAATCTTTGTTAAGTGCCAATTTCGATACGAAAGATCTAGGTGAAGCAAGTGTAATCTTTGGTATTAAGATTACTAATTTCGAAAAGGAACTTTCTTTGGATCAATCTCATTATATTGAGAAGATTCTAAAGAAATACAATTACTTTGACTGTAAACCTACATGTACACCATATGATCCTAGTGTAAAACTATTTAGGAACACTGGTGAAGGTGTAAGACAGTCTGATTATGTGAGCATCATTGGAAGCCTTCGGTATGCCACTGATTGTACTAGACCCGACATTACCTATGTCGTGGGATTATTATGTAGGTTTTTCTAGTAGACCTAGTATAGAGCATTGGTACGCTATTGAGAGGGTCATGAGATACCTAAAACGAACCATGAACCTTGTGTTACAGCTGTCCTTGAAGGTTACACCGATGCAGACTAGAATACTTTATCTGGTGATTCAAAAGCAACCAGTGGCTATATCTTTAGCATTGCTGGAGGAGTTGTTTCTTGGAAATCCAAGAAACAGACTATTTTGGCTTAGTTTACTATGGAGTCTGAGATGATAGCAATAGCCACAACTAGTGAAGAAGCAGAGTACTTAAGAAATCTACTAGCTGAGATTACTTTATGGGAAAAACCAATACCAGCTGTGTTGATCCATTGCGATAGTAATACGGCTATTGCAAAAGTATAGAACAATTATTTCAATGGTAAGAGACGACAGATACGTCGTAAGCACACTACTGTTAGAGAGCCACTCTCTTCAGATGCTGTTAAAGTGGATCACATATGCAGTGTGAGAATTTGCCAGATCCTTTAACGAAAGGACTGGCCAGAGAGAAAGTCCTTAGAACTTCTAAAAGATTGGGACTGTTGCCCTTAGATTGTTGAGTCCGCACATGGTAACCCGACCTAATGACTGGAGATCCTAAGAACTAGGTTTAATGGGTAAGAACAAGTTGTGAAGTGATATTAGTTGAACATGCTATTTTTATATTAAGAAGCATGTATTCCTGAAGTTATTAGAGGATGAGTTAATAGAAAATCTTAATGAGATCTATACTCTATTTGGAGTGGAGTACCTACCTTCAAGAGTATTCTAGATAGACTCACTTGTGTGAATGTTGAAATTTGGTCGTTTCCTATGGAGTTTTGGGAAATATTCCTAGCGCATTCACTAAACTTGGATAGACGTGCATGGCCATAAATGCATGGGCTTATTTGATTGCACTCTAGAAAGATTGTGTGTAGTCCGATGTCAGGAATAGAGTTCAAGACTACGTGTCACTCTAGTAAAAACTGAATCTTATCCACTATGCAAAGGTTCAAGTCTAAAGACACCTTTGTTTATGCACAATCTTATGTTTTCAGAAACTGCTTGAAAAATATTTAAAAAAAATTCAAGTGGGGGATTGTTGGAAATGTTTTTGTCTATGAAGTGAATTTATTAAAAAATTAAATAAAAAACAGGTCAATGGTAATATATTTATGAACCATTATTATAATTGAGCCATGTCGAGTTTATAATGGTAATATATTTATGAATCATTGTTATAATTGAGCCGTTGCAAGTTTATAACGGTAATATATTTATAAACCATTATTATAATTGAGCCGTTGCAAGTTTATAACGGTAATATATTTATGAACCATTATTATAATTGAGCCGTTACACTTCCACAACGGTAATATATTTATGTGACATTATTATTGAGCCATTATAAAAGCTAATGGTATTACAATATTGTTTTAAATGAGAATAAATTAAAATCTATTAACATTCCATCACTTTAGTAACGTATACAATTTCCATTCTGCCTATTTAATTGATAGATAGACAGAAGAGAAATGGTAAGAATAACATACATTTTTCTTTTTCTTCTTCCTTCAACAAAACTAAACACCTTGAGCAGTATTTCAAAGTGCAAATCAGAATCGACTTTGTCAGTGCAAACATGTTGATATTTTTTCAGATTAGAGAGGCTGTTTTATCCTAAAGGTGATGGCGTTTGTTTTTTCAGAACTGCTTTGCACCTTCGAGCAGAATGTTGAAATGTCTTCAGGAGAGTGACAATGTACATGACTCGACCGAAGTTCATCGTTCTTAATACCATATATCTTAGAGCCAATAATAGAATTACAATATATTCAGTAAATGGAAAACACCGAGAAACTTCTATACAAATTATATAACATTCAATAAATGAAAACACTATTGGAAAAGGAGCTACAATATGTTTATGTCAATTTTTTAAAATTTTAAATAATTGGTTTTAATGATATTTAAATGCAAAAAATGCTACAAATATACCATATAATTAAAAACTTGTTATGCTATAAAGAGTATTCAATAAATGAAATCCAATGAAAACCCAAAGCAATTTTTTTATACCAGTTATAAAATATATCCAATAATTGCAAATAGTATAAACACTATTGATATATCAATCAATTAATCTATAGTGTGTTTATGAATCCAATTTATTATCATAATCAGGGAGTTCTGGATGAACCTTATGAGTGTTTTATGTTTTGGACATGCTTGAATCAGTATTCAAAAATTATACACCAGCATTTCATCTTTGCATCGACAAATTCTTATAGGACATTCCAAGAATTCTTAGAAATAAAACCCAATAAACATTATTTCTATGTCTCCCTAGACATTTTAAAACGTTTTTGGGCAAAACCTTATGAGCAGTAAATATCTAAGGTCAACTAATTACTCAAAAACAATAACCGAACAAGTCAACAATATCAAAGGGCAAACAAATGACTTTTTTTTACCAAATATAAAGAATGAAATGAAAGACAAATTGAATAATTAAAGCATGCTAATATTACATAAATTGGTTTGAATATGAAGACAAAACGAATAGGAAAAGTACACTTGAGATTCAATCATGAAAGACTCTTGAGATTCAGATAAAGAAACAGAACAAGATTCAGAAGAATAAAATACTTCATATTCAAATAGATAAATAGATTTTATAACACCCTGCGTTTTTTAACGCTAATTAATTAAATAATAATAATTAATAAATAGTAAACAATGAAAAATGGAGTCTACACAACTAATAATGTAATCCAAGATAACATGAAACAGTGAACCTTCGGCATAAGCTAGTGTTATGTATATGATGTATAATTTACCAGTCAGCGGAACATTTTTTGGACTTCCTCCTCATTACAACCCACATGTTAGATAGAAGAACATGTACTGGTGCTTGGCATGTTCGGTACTACCAATGACACTTGACTTTGAAGTGTCCAATCTTGGTCAGTAATTATGCCATCGATTATATTTTAATCATTCTGCTGCAAGTTATTTCGCTAGAGCTCTAATATGCATTATTTCTTTCATTTGCAGATACCAAACAAAAGATCCATACTTTGGTGGACTTTGGTTTTCGATTTAGCGAAAATTCAGGCACACTGGGTTGCGGGTTGTCACAGATTTGAATTTGAAATAGAATACCTTATTTGGGATTGAAGAAACGAAATAGAGAGAAAACTCTAGATCCAAATAAGAAAGAGAGCGATGTGTTGTTACAGTAGAAATGGAGAACATGAATAAATAGAAATTAAAAATTAGTCCACCCCTTTCTTTATCAAATTTGCATATGTACCGAATATACTCACATTTATAACTATAACAAAGTAGAGCCAACAAAAAAAACATTGGTAATTTGTAACAGTAATAACCATTGAAAATTCCAAAAATTGAGTGCTGCAAAATGACTAATTTGGATATAAGTGTGTGTGTTTGTGTGTGTATGTATATATTGTTAATGCTTCAGTTATTGATTTTGATGATAACAACTTTGATAATAATAATAATACATTCATATAAAATATGGATACTAATGTTTTGACAAGTTATGTAGTATATAGTGCATGATATTATACAAGTGTTGAATCAAAGACTGTACAATATAAAGACTCAAAGAACGGACATGAAGGTTCATGAGTATAAAGATTTCAAGACTACAATAAAGTTTATAGAGTCATAGAATATTGTTAAAGTCCCTGGTAACAATCTTTGATCTCTATTTCTCATTTCTAATCCTTTATTTTTAAAACAAAATATAATTTTAAAAATATTTTATAAAAGTTTTTTAAAGGTTAAAATGTTTATAAACTATGGTTAAACTATTATACAAAGTATCAAATTACTATACATAATATAGGATTTTCAAAACATTTTAAATAAACAAGTTTCCAAATTACACTAGCCTATGTCGACATATAGGCAGATGATATGTCGACATACATGCCGCAATTTTTGAAATTCAAATTTTGAAATGATGTGTCTATTCGTCGTAACTCTTCACGAATGAACATGTCTGTTTATTCTCTATATATAGGGGGTTTTCAAACAAATCTTTAACTATACTTTCTTATTATCTTATCTCCTCTTACTCTGCCAAAATGTTTAGTGAAATATATATTCAAATCTTCTCAAAATCAACCAGAATCAATTCAATCTTCATTGTATTGATTCTCTACTATTTACATTCTAATTTCAATTATCTCTCTCAATCAAAGATCAAAGTGTTGTCCAAGAGACAATAGGATTCATTGTAACCAAAGATCAAGAAATTATCTTAGGAAAAACCATCAAACTCTTGTTGTATTTGCTTAGGTGTGATTGCAGCCCGTTCAAATCAATTTGGTATGCTTGGTAGCCTGGAAATCTGAGTGGGTGTGCTTGTCCAAATCAAGTAGGTGTACCCTGAGCCCAGAAAATTGAAAGGGTGTGTCTCATAGCCTCGAAATCGAGATTGTAATTGGAATTTCCTTCTACCCGCTGAAAGTTTGACATTTGAAAAGAAATATGTAAAAGAAATTGTACAGGACTGGACGTAGGGTACCTTCAAACCAGTATAAAAATCCTGGTGTGATCTCTCTAATTCTTTTCTTTTTACTTTACTACATTTATATTTATCTATGTCTGCATCTATGATTGTTGATTCTACGTTGGTTAATAATAAATTTGAAATATTTTTTAAAAGATTCATAAAAATTAGAAAACACTATTCACTCCCTCTAGTGTTTATGTAGCCTTAAGATCCATAATTCCACAATCCACATTTGGTATCAGAGCACTAGGTTTTCAAAAACTCATTTGATTTTTGAAAAGTTTAAATGACCAGTAATACTTTTAATAATTTTGTAGTAATTTTTTTTTGTGAAACCAATATGTTTTTAGAAATTAATTTTTTTGAAAAGTCACTTGATTTTTTGAAATGGTATGAATTTGAATTGTAGGAATAAGTTTGTTATATGGCTAATGGTGAATAGACACTTGAAAATCAAATATCACAAATCAAGAAGGACAAGTGGATACTTGATAGTGGATGTTCGAGACACATGACTGGAAATCTAGAGATCTTGAAAGATATAGTCTATAAAGATGGCGGATTGGTAAACTTTAGAGATAACTCAAAAGGATATGTGATTGACATCGGCAATGTTGGTAGCTCTAAAACTCCTATTATTTCTAATGTTTTGCTAGTTAGGAATCTAAAATATAACTTGCTTAGTATTACTCAATTGTGTGATAAGGGTTTTAAAATTAAGTTTGAAAAAGATAACTGTCATAATGAAGATAATGAGTCGAACATTATCTTTGAAAGTATTAGGAAACGTAACATCTACATTTTAAGTATGAAGGTGTCCAATGATAATTTATGTCTTTTGGCTGAATCTAATAACCCTTGGATTTAGCATAAAAATTGGATCATTTGAATTTTAATCACATTTCTAAAGTTCCTAGATATGAACTTGTTAGGGGACAACCTAAATGAGTTTTAATGTCAATAATTTATGTGACGCCTGCCAAATAGGAAAACTTCATGAAAGCTCTTTTAAATCTGAAGATACGAATTCTACTTCTCATCCTCTTGAATTTTTCACTTAGATATTTTCGGACCTTCGGAAATATAATCAATAAATCATAATAGATATGTCTTTATAATTGTAGATGAATTTTCTAGATTTACATGGATAATTTTCTTGAAACATAAGTGATGCTTTTGAAATGTTTAAGTTTTTTACCAAAAGAATTAAAAATCATATGTGAACTAAAATTAAAACAATTAGGAGCGATCATGGAGGAGAATTCAAAAATGATCTCAAAACTTTGTAATAAGAAAGAAATAACTCATAATTTTTCTTTTCCAAGAACACCTCAACAAAATGGAGTAGTAGAACGTAAAAATAGAACTATATAAGAATGTGGTACAACAATGTTAAATGATAGTAAATTACCTAATTTTTTGGGCTGAAGCAGTTGCTATGGTTTGTTATATTTTAAATACAATTTTAACACGACCTTTAACTAAGAAAACTCCACATGGATTATTTTATAATAAAAGGCTAAAGTAGCGTACTTTAGAACTTTGGTGGTAAATGTTTTATATTAAATACAAAGGCTAATTTAGATAAATTTGATGTTAATCAGACAAATATATTTTTATTGTTTATTAAAATAGAAGTAAAGCTTATAAAGTTTTAACACCAAAACTAACGCCATTGAAGAAACATTACATGTTTCATGTGATGAAAATTTTAAAATCAATAATACCAGTTTCGATGAAGAAGAAAATGTTGATAAAACTAATGAAATTACTAATAACTAAATTACTAATGATGAAAATAATAATAATCCTAAAAATTTACATCCAAATAAAAGAATAAAATATTTGAAAGATCACCATGTAGAAAATATTCAAAGAAATATAGAATCTGTTGTAAAAACAAGAAATCAATTAAATAAAATGAGTAATTTTGTCATTATCTCTATTATTAAATCTAAAAATCCAAAATAAGCAGATGATTCCTGGATTCTTGCTATGCAAGAAGAACTGAATCAGTTTACTAGAAATGATGTTTGGGAATTAGTCCCAAGAACCGAAAATAAGTCTGTAATAGGAGCGAAATGGGTATAATAAAATGAATGAACAAGGAGAAGTTATCAGAAATAAAGCACGTTTAGTTGCTCAAGGTTATAGTCAAGAAGAAGGTATAGTTCTGATGAAAATTTTGCTCCTGAAGCCAGATTGGAGGCTATCAGAATTTTACATGCTTTTGCAAATCATAACAACTTTAGATTATTTCAATTGGATGTCAAAAGTGTCTTTTAAATAGATTTATTAAAGAAGATGTCCTTATAGAACAACCCTTGCTTTTTGAAGATAAAAGACTACCTAGCCACGTTTAGAAATTAAAGAAAGCTTTATATGGTCTAAACAAGCTCCTAGAGCATGGTATGATGGACTGAAATCCTATTTATTACAATTTAATTTTGAAATAGGAAAGGTAGATAGTACTTTATTTATTAAAAGAAATAATAATGATATTCAGCTTATACAAATATATGTAGACAATATTATTTTTGGATCAACACATGAGCAACTAAATAAAGAATTTTCAGATATAATGACAAAAGAATTTGAAATGATTCATATGGGAGAACTAACATTCTTTTTAGGACTACAAATAAGGTAATTAAATAATGGAATTTTTACAAGTCAAAAGGATATGCCAAAGACTTAGCTAAGAAATTTTGTATTTCAAACACCAGTGGCAAGCCAACTCCCATGGCAACTAATGAGAAGTTAAATAAGGAAGAAAACTCAAAAGATGTAGATAAAAAATTATTACTTTATATAGCTGCTAGTAGACAAGATATAACACACAATGTTTGTCTATGTGCAAGATATCAATCTCAACCCAAAGAAACTCATCTAAAATCAGTAAAAAGGATACTAAGATATGTAAACAATACCCTAGACTATGGACTTCTTTATCCAAAAAGAAGACTCTTTTGATTTAATCTCCTATAGTGATGCTGACAACGCTAGTTGAAAATCAGGTCAAAAAAGTTCAAGTGGAACGTGTCGCTTTTTAGGACATTCTTTTATTTCTTGGTTTAGCAAAAAGCAAAATTCTGTATCTCTGTCCATAATAAAAACAGAATATATTTCAAACGCCTTAGCATGTTCACATGTTATTTATATGCAATAAACGTTAAAGATTTTGGTTTAAATTTTACTAAATCACCAATATATTATGATAATACTTGTGCAATAAATTTATCTAAAACTCCAATACGTCATGCTAGAACCAAAAATATAGATATAAGACATCATTTTCTGAGAAATAACATAAATAAGGAAATAATTTCACTCGATTTATAAATACTAAAAATCAAATAGCTGATATTTTAACAAAACCATTAGCTCAAACATCTTTTATAAAACTTAAAAGAGAGTTAGGAATATGTTCTTTCTCTGAAATATAAATATAATAAAATCAAAATTACATATGTAAAAGAAACATAAAATGTCAAAATTTAAACTACATATGTCGACATACCCCCTCCCTATATGTCGACATATACTGGTAATGTCAGAAAACAGATTTCCCTCCTAAATTCAAATTCAAAATGCAACTATATAACCATCAAAATTTGAAATTAAACCCATTTTATGTCTTCTCACATTTGTAAATTCCGAATAAAAAATAAACTAATCGCTTCCCCGAGTTCCAAATGCACAAGAGAAGAAAATGCACCCTTTTCCTTCCAAACTCCCATCTAGGCCCCTACCAAAACCACCACCATGGCCAAAGTTACCAAGATTGAAGAAGATCTGAAGCATACACTCAATATGCTTTCATGAATAAAGGTTGTTCAACTACACTTCTTGAAAGAACAAGAGAAGCAACGACAGATTCTTTATAATCTCCAGAAATACCTATTGGATAATTCGCCGAATCCAATTATAACTGAAGAGGATAATCCTAATCTAGCCATTCACAATCTTATGATTGATGAAGAGGAAGAGAAAGAAGATGATGAGGTTAAATGCATTGGCGAAGTATGCTTCAATTGAGATGGAAATCTCGTCGAACAAAAGGGAAACTTTCGTCTTCACTACCCTTTCTGTCCTATCCACACCCCATTATCAAGAGAAAATAATATATTTAACTACGCAATAGTTTGGTTTGTTAGGATTAGATTTGGTTTTGTGTGCATTTTAGTTTTCTATTTGGATTTATGTGTTTTAATTTGGTTTGATTTAGATTTGGATTAGTGTGTATGTATGATTTGGATTGGTTCATGCATAGTTTGAAATTTCATAAATAAAATCTACTTTCATTATTATACATAATCTTATTTAAATGGACATGAAGACCCATGAGTATAAAGATCAAGATATAAAGATCTCATGACTACAGTAAAGTATATAGAGTCATAAAATATTGTTAAAGTCCCTGGTAGCAATATTTGATCTCCATTTCTAATCCTTTATCTTTAAAACTAAATATAATTTAATAATATATTTAAAAATATTTTATAAAAGTTTTTCAAAGGTTAAAATTTTAATAAACTATGTTTAACCTATTTTACAAAGTATCAAATTATTTTAAATAGTATAGGATTTTCAAAATATTCTTAATAAACAAGTTTTTAAATTACACTAGCCTATGTCGACATATAGGCTGATGATATGTCGACATATATGCCGCAATTGTTGAAATTCAAATTTGGAAAATGAAGTGTCTATTTGTCGTAACTCTTCACGAATGGACATGTCTGTATATTCTCTATATACATGGGGTTTTCAAATAAATTTTTAACTACTACTTTCTTATTATCTTATCTTCGCTTACTCTGCCAAAATTTCTAGTGAAAAATATATTCAAATCTTCTCAAACTCAACCAGAATCAATTCAGTCTTCATTGTATTGATCCTCTACCATTTACTCTCTGATTTTAGTCATCTCTCTCTCAATCAAAGATCCAGTGGGTGTACCCTAAGCCCGAAAAATTAGGAGGGTGTGTCTCGTAGCCTCGAAATCGAGATTGTAATTGGGTTTGCCTTCTACCCATTGAAAGTTTGCCATTTGAAAAGAAATATGTACAAGCAATTGTATGGGACTAGACGTAGGGTAACTCCGAACCAATAATAAAATCTTAGTGTGATCTCTCTAATTCTTTATTTTTTACTTTACTGCATTTATATTTATCCGTGTTTGCATCTGCGATTGTTGATTCTGCATTGGTCAATAATAATCTTGAAAGAATTTTAAAAAGATTCATAAAAATTAGAAAACATTATTCACCCCCTCTAGTGTTTAATTAGCCTTAAGATCCATAATTTCGCAACCCACATATGTATATATTAATTTAATAAAATATAATATATTACATATTCATTTTAATTTTGAAATTTTTTATTTGCATTTGAATTTAAATTTGAAATTATTTATATTTGTATATACAAAATTAATTTTTTACAATTTCATATACATACATACATATATGTGTGTGTATATATATATAAGTATATATAAAAATTAATAATATTATAAATACAATTTTCTATCATGTTCAAATACACACACACACACATATTAGTCAACACATATGTATATGGAGGGGGTAACTTGTATGTTGCGGCGTAAATCCCAAATCCTACATATATGCATGTTAAACCATGTACATTGTAAATATTGCATGTGTATGTACATATGCATGTGTATGTGATACACATGTTTATATTGTAATTCAAATACTACAAAAAACAAAACTTCATCTATAAATAAAATAAAATAATGGTTTTATTTAAAAATTAATTTAGATAAAATCTAGATAAATTTAGACTTCATAAGTCCAAAAGATTCAAAATGACAAAAAATTTGAAATTTACCTAGCTTCATGTTGGCCTAGTTCCTTCAAACTCTAAGTCTATTGTGTCCTTCCCCTTGACCTCGGTTTTGGCTGAGTTTCCTGTATAGTGATGTATAGCTTTCATCCTTGGATGGTTCAAGTTTCTTTCGATGTATAACTAGTGATGTATACCTTCCTTTCGAGTGCATTGGAAATAGGCCATTCAAAATCATTGCTTAAAATCTTCGATATCCTATTTCGAAACACTTAAAACATATCCTTCGAAACACTGAGAAACATTTCTTTTGAAACACTTAAAAAACATATCTTTCGAAAGCATTGGGTTCAAGTAAAAAACTATGGAATCATAGCTTTGAAACCAATTAAAAGTATTTCTTTCGAAACCATAGTTTGAAAACAAAACAAACTACAAGGTATAAAAAGGGACACATTCGAAAGCTATCCTTTTGAAAGGCCTAGGGTGACGACAACATGCTTTCGCATGTATACTTATGTCTTAATGCCGGCGGTTCAATGGTTGCGGAGGGAAAAAACCTACCTTTCACACTCATTGATCTAAGAGTTATTAAAGCAGACTTTAACTAAGGCAAAAGGTATTAATACAACAGCCAAGGTGTTGAAGGGTTTCAAAAGCGGCAACCCTTTCGTAAGCATACTTTAAACAAAGGCGGGTCTATGGGTTTCAAAGCTTTGAAAGACAACTTTACCCCTTTCGAATGCATGCCTTTGATACCATCCCATCTTCCTCCTATCTCCAACACACTACATACCAACGAATTGATACCTTGTATATTGGTTTCGAATGGATACGGAAGGGGTTTTGGGTTTATGATATCGGAAGCTAGCAAGGGTAGTGGTGAAGATGTAATTTTAATAAAAACTGCATTTTCACCTTTTGAAGAAATTCCTTTTTACCTACCACTAATATTTGTCAAAATCTTATTGTTTAGCAAACTTTAGCAATTTCTTTCTCCGAAAATACCGCCGCATGCTATATGCATGAATACTCGAACAATTTACACTTAAGCACAAATTTAAACATTTTACTTAAACAAATAAGCCCTTATCATTGAAAATAATTTATTTAATCATCCTAAACTCTTAGAAAAATCCTCAAAAATCAAATTAAATAAAATTAATCATTCTCTTCCCTATATCCAAATTTCAGTGTGAATATCATACTTTAACTATTTAAAATATTTAAAATCGAGTTAATCATCTCTAAACTTAGAAAATTCACTATAATTCCATTTTGACTTGGAAAATTATGAAACTTGAAACCCAAGATGATTATGAAACTTGTAATCCAAATTTCAGTTACATAATCCCAAAATGATTCCCAAGTTTTGATCAAATATAATTATTACAATTTAAGCCAAGAGCGACATATGAAGATGCCCACTTGGATGATCAGACTACTAGATAGATAGACATATCTGTCGTAAATACATCACATCGGAAATAATACTAAATAACTCCTACATAGCTAGCTTTTCCTATTACATGTCTTCAGAAGCTTATTTATCCAAGTTACTAAACTTGAAAAATCCTTAACTCTTAATCTACTCAAATTTAATTTTGAGCACCTGAGAGTTTAAGGGTAAAACATAAATTCAAGTCAGACATAAAGCCTGGTGTGCATAGTTCTATTACATTTGGGTTAGTGATATTAAATGAGACCATGCCGCTTAGCAGAACAGGTTTTTCCACACTAATATCCTTTTAAAATCATATCTTTTGCAAATCAAAATCCTACAATCAAACTGATCATAACAACAATAGCAATAACATATATGCATATAATTCAGGCAACCAATAGACTATCTGTCTAAACAACATGGTTTTATCAGCCTGACTATTAACCACTAGCTGACTCGAGCCTAACAGACATAATAAATATTCTTAAATATTCTAACTTCTATTAGACACAATACTGGACAGTCTGTTCTTAACTTACTACTCATAGGGTCAACTGATCCTAACGGTTTTGTGAGCTCACCAATAACCTATCTCTACTCTATGTATTCCTTTCTGTGTGTAACATCATTTTAGTATTACCCGTGAAAAGCCCTACACACTAGAATTTTGGACTTATATTAGCTAGGGGCTACTAGCTAAAGTATAGGGTGCGACCCCACACTAGTCCCATCTGGTCTTCTAATATCCGAGTCTTATACTTAGGCTAACCACCCTATTCAAATTTCATTTCCTTGAAAATAATCTTTACAATGATTTACCCTTGAAATCATATCTTTTTAAAACAAGGAAATTATACCATTTGCTTTACTCAAAATACTTATGCCATGATATATGCTTTACAAAACAATGTTGATGAAGACCTAAAATCAATAGAGTTATCTATCCCTTTAAAGTAAGTTCAAGCCCTTTTTTAACCTAGAAAATATTAGTCTATAAAGCCAAAACAATACCTTCGAAACCATTGTTTTAAACCTTAAACAATCCCTTTCGAAAACAAGTTAAATACTTTAACCTTGAAAAAATTAGGCTGAAAGGCCAAAACCTTCCTTTCTAATGCATTGGAAATAAGCCTTTCGAAATCATTACTTAAAATCTTCGATATCCTATTTCAAAACACTTAAAACATATCCTTCGAAACACTTAGAAACATTTCTTTCGAAATACTTGAAAACATATCTTTCGAAAGCGTTGGGTTCAAGTAAAAATTTATGGAAGCATGGATTCGAAACCAATTAAAAGTATTTCTTTCGAAACCATAATTTGAAAACAAAGCAAACTACAAGGTATAAAAAGGAGCACAATCGAAAGCTATCCTTTTGAAAGACCTAGGGTGATGGCAACATGTTTTCGTATGTATACTTATGTCTTAATGCAAGCAGCTCAATGGTTGCGGAGGGGTAAAACCTACCTTCTGCACTCATTGATCAAAGAGTTATAAAAGCGGTCACTAACTTAGGCGAAAGGCATTAATCGGCAGCTAAGGTGTCGAAGGGGTTCAAAAGCTGCAACCCTTTCGTAAGCATACTTTAAACAAAGGCGGGTTTATGGGCTCGAAAGCTCTGAAAAACAACTTCACCCCTTTTGAATGCATGCTTTCGATACCATCCCATCTTCCGCCTATCTCCAACATACTACATACCAATGAATTGATACCATATATATTGGTTTCGAATGGATACAGAAGGGGTTTTGGTCGTATGATATCGGAAGCTAGCAAGGGTAGATGTGATTTTAATAAAAACTGCATTTTAATCTTTAAAAGAAATTCCTTTTTACGTACCACTAATATTTGTCAAAATCTTATTGGTTTAGAAAACTTTACAAATTTCTTTCTCTGAAAATACCGTCGCATGCTATATGCATGAGTACTCAAACAATTTACACTTAAGCTCAAAATTAAACATTTTGCTTAAGCAAATAAGCCCTTATCATTGAAAATAATTTATATAATCATCCTAAATTCTTAGGAAAATCCTCAAAAATTAAATTAAATCAAATTAATCATCCTCTTCCCCAAATCCAAATTTCAATGCGAAAATCATGTTTTAACTATTTAAAATATTTAAAACCGAATTAATCATTTCTAAACTTAGAAAATTCACCATAATCCCATTTTAACTTTGAAAATTATGAAACTTGAAATACATTTCTAAAATAATATTTTTCGACCATATATCAAAAATGCAATTCATTTGGATGTTATATGATAGGTTTTCTAATCTAAACATATCATAAAATTCTTATTAAATCTCTATAAATCATCAACTTAAAGCATATAGCCATTTAATCACTATAACATGGCACATAACTTGCAAATAAAAAGTTTTATCCTTTAATACCGAAATCATTATCAAAACATGAGATGTAACTAATCATTCAACTTGATTTGATTAAGAATGTTGAGATTTGGATTAAGGCTGTTTCCTAAGCTCTTGATCTTGAATCTCCTAGCTTTAATCTTTGGTTCCCTTTCTCTTTAATGGACGGTCGAACTTCTTAGGTTTTAATTTAGTTTGTAGATGCAAATGAATGAATGAAGTGGAGAATGAGAGGGTTTTAGGATATAAAAACAAGGATCTTCCTATTTTGTCCTTCTAATTTTCCTTCTCCTTATCTTAGGTTTTAATTACTTATATTAGTTCATTCATAAGGCACGACTCAAGTTTAAATATCAAATCCCAACCTCTTAATCTTCTACATTATCTAATTTAATTTATCAAATTAAATGTCTAAATAATGTTAACTAAAACTAGAGACATTACATAATCCCCTCCTTAAAGAATTTCGTCCTCGAAATTACGATAAGGTACCCACAACAATCAAACATAAAGGTAAAACATACCATGAAACAAATCAGGATAAGTATCCATAATCCTACTTTCGGTTCCTTAGGTATAGTCTCTCTTGTTGTCACTCCACTGGACTTTGACTAATCTGATTGTGTTGTTCCTTAGTCTCTTCTCATCTCTCACAACTGTATGAACTGCTTTTCTAACTATAGTCAAATCTGGTTCCACTACTAGATCTTCTAACACAGTCGATGTAACAATAGTCTCTGGATCTTGAATACACTTCCTTAGATAAGAAACATGGAAAACATTATGGACTCATGCCAAACTATTCGGTAACTCTACCCTATATGCGAGTTTTCCGATCCTTTCCATAATAGGAAATGGTCCGACGAATCTTGGTGCCAACTTCCTAATCTACCAAATCTGATCACACACTTCATCGGTGATAGTTTGACGAAAACATGATCTCTAGTAGAGAACTCTAAGTCTTTCCATCTCTTATCCACCATAACTCTTTTGCCTAGACTGAGCTTCCTTTATTCTAACCCAAATTAACTCAATCTTTTCTGCAGCCTCTTTAACCAAATTCGAACCAAAAACTAATCTATCCCCGCTTTCCAACCAACAAATGAGATATTTGCAGGGCCTTCCATACAAAGCTTTAAATGGTTCCATCCCTATGCTAGTCTGATAACTAGTTGTTATACGAAAACTCGACTAAGTGTAGATGGTCTTTCCATGATCCTTCGAAATCTACCACACAAGCTCTTAACAAATCTTCCAAGACTTTGTTAACTCTCTTTGTTTTCCCATCTGTTTGTGGATGGTAAGCAGTACTCATCTTGAGCTTGGTACCTAAAGTCTCCTGTAGACTCTTCCAGAACTCACTAGTGAATAAGGAATCTTTGTCGCTTGCTATACTGCTAGGAATTCCATGCAGTCTAACTATATTCTTCACAGATAACTTAGCTAAATCTGGTGCTGTTCTGGTTGGCTTAACGGTATAAAGTGTGCACCTTTGGTCAATCTGTCCACTATTACCCAAATACTCTCATTTCCTCTATTTAACCTTGCCAATCCGTCTATGAAATCCATTGAGACAGAATCCCATTTCTAGACTGGAACATCCAAAGGCTGAAGTAACTCACTCGGTTTCTGATGTTCATCTTTTATCCATTGACAGTTCAAACACCGCCTCATCCGTAAGCCTACATCTCTCTTCATACCATCCCATAAATTCCTTTGCATATCATGATACATATTAGTTCCTCGCGGATGAATAGTGAACTTCGAACGATGGGATTCTCTAAGAACTTCTTACGTAATGTTTCCCACACTCGAAACACATAGTCGTCCTTTCTTCCTTAACCACCATTCTAGTCAAGAGTAAAATATTTTAAGTTTTGCCCTCTATTCCATTCCTTAACCTTCTAATTTGCTCGGCTAATAATGGATCTTCTCCTTGTTTAGAAGCAATCCTTTCGATCACCATCGGTCGAACTTCGAAACATGATAACATTGCGGTTTCTCGACTAGAACTTGCCTCATATCTCCATTGTACTCCGCATGTAGTCAATGCTTCTAAATCTTTCCACTCAACTATCATTTCCAATACTGCATTTTGATATTTTCTACTAAGTGCATCTGCCACCTTATTTCCTCTTCCCGGTGTATACTCAATCCCAAAATCATAAGCAGCTATGAACTCTAACCATCTTTGTTGTCTCATATTCAACTCCTTCTGAGAGAATAAATATCTTAGTGACTTATGATCCGTAAATAGCTCGAATATTTCTCCGAAAAGGTAATGCCTCTACACCTTCAATGCTAAAATTACCGCAGGCAATTCCAAATCATAAGTTGGATATCTAACTTCATGCAGTCAGAGCTGTCGAGAAGCGTAAGCAATCACTTTACCTCTCTGCATTAACACAGCTCTTAATCATGTTCCACATGCCTCCGTATAAACAACTAAGTCTTGATTCTACTCTGGAATAACTAACACAGGTGCATTAGTTGATAAATGTTTCAACTTCTGAAATGCTTCCATACATTTATCGGTCCAAACATACTCCACCTCTTTCCTAGTTAGCTTAGGTATCGGCGCTACTATCCATGAGAAATCCTTAAGTATCTCCTGTAGTTGCCAGCTAATCCAAGAAAAATCTTTATCTCGGTCACTGTCTTGAGTCTCTTCCAACTATTCCCTACCTCGATCTTAGCCAGATCTATCGACAACCTTTTCTATGAGACCACATGACCAAGAAACTTTACTTCCTTCTTCCAAAAATGACACTTTGAAAATTTTGCCTTCAACTATTGCTGCCTCAAAGTCTCAAGCACTATCCTAAGATGAACTTCATGATCTTTTGCATCCTTGAAATATATCAATATGTCATCTATGAATACTAATATAATTCTTCTAGATGCTCTCGGAAGATACTATTTATCAAGTCCACAAAGAATGCTGGCTCATTAGTTGGTCTGAACAGCATCACTAGCCATTCGTTTGATCCATATCTCATCCCAAACACCGTCAAAGAAATACTATCCTCTGCTACTCTAAGCCGATGGAACCCTCTTGTCAAATCCAACTGAGATTTTTTTTTGGCTCGACTCAACTGGTCGAAAAAATCGTCAATCCTAGGTAAGGGTATCAGTTCTTTATCGTCTTCTCATTCAGCTTACGATGATCGATAAATAATCTTAACGATCCGTTCGGCTCTCTTGCAAACACTGCTGGTGCTCCCCAAGGCGAACTGCTTGGTCTAATAAAATTCTTACCTTCTAAATCCACCAACTGGACCTTTAGCTCCTTCATCTCTGTAAGTGTCTTTCTACTTGGCGGTCTACTCACAGGTTCAGCCCTTGGTACTAAATCTATTCGAAATTCAATCACTCGTTTCAACGGTAGCCCTATCACGAGCTCAAAGACATCTGCGAATTCTCTAACAATGAAAACTTGATTCAACTCATCTTCTTCATCCATAACATCCAATAAAGCATTAACCTCAAAACTAGGATTTTCGATGGAGTATATAATCCGATCATTACACTAGGGTGTCTAAGTGATATTTTCCTACCATGCCAAAATATCCTAGCATCATACTTACTTAACCAATCCGTACCCAAAGTAATTCCAAAACCTATGAAATCAAATATATGCAAACTACAAGCAAATGTAACCTTACAATCAAACTCTAACTGGTCACATCTCATCCCAAGAGTCGCATACCCTTCTATCGGATTCGCAACCTTTAAGGATGTAACCAGGTATGAGGGTTCTAGGTTAAGCTTATCTACAAAAAATGAGATATAAAAGAATGCGATGCACCAGTATCAAATAGAACTCTAACTAACATACCATGAATCAAAAGCGTACCTCCCAACATGACTTTTCCTTTCTCCTCTGTTGTTGGTCTTGAGGCAGCTGGTTCCAATGCAAAGACTTTTCCCTTTCCATCCTTGGTTGGTTCCTTGCACTGCTTCTTATAATGTCCAATCTGATTATAGTTGAAGCATTTGATATTCTTCTTCCCGATCACTTTCTTTCCATCTCCTGGACGTCATTCATTAGTGAAATGTCCTTTCTTATCACACTTTTAGCATATAACATATGTCTTTACTTTCTTGGTAGCTTCACTCTTCTGAGCTCCCTTCTTGTGGAAAAACTTTCTCTTCTGGTTCTGCCCACCTTGAGTTTCCACTACTTTGTTACCATTAAAAAAGCAAGCATCTTCTCATTCCTCAAAGCCATCTCAACAACAACATTGCACGAATCCCTAATATGTGGTAAAGTTGCTTTAGCAAGCTCGGATCTCAATCCACGGATGAACTTCTCATTCCTTTTGATAACTGGATCAATAGTAGCATATCCGTATCTCGATACTTTCTCAAATCTGGTAGCATACTCAAGCACTATCATATCTCCTTGCATCAACTCAGCAAACTTCCTGAGCAGAGTTGACTTGGCGATCTCTGACATGAATCTTTCCTCAAACCTCCTTCTGAATTCTGCCTAAGTCATAGCCTCTTCAGCTAGTCCTATGGTAACCTCGTTTCACCAGTACAGTGCTACTCTTTGCAACTATCTGGATGCCAATCTCCTTTTCTACTCATCGTTAAGTCCTAAATCAGCAAAAAGTCCTTTCACAATGAAGCAAACAATTCTCCACTTCAACTGCGTCCTCTGTCCCAATAAACGGCTACCCCCAAGCCTAGTATAGTCTCTTCTCAATACTGCATAGTTATTAATCACCAGAGCTTCTTGAATTTCTTCTACAACATTTCCTCCCACTTGTCCCTCAATAGCTCCATCTTGCATCATGTTGACGAAAAACTGATATATAGCTCCCATATCAACATGCGGTACTCCAGCACCTACATTAGCAACTTGTGCTCGACTTAGATTCCTTCTAGTGTTTGGCTTGGCATTTCCATTAGTTGTGGTGCTTTCTCCACCAAGGTTAACTCTTCCATTCCTAGCATCCATATCTTACTTCCTTAAAATTTGCATTTGAGTCTTTGTAAGATACAAAAGAATAGCATAAGAAAGATCGGAGAATATAAATAAAGTGTATACTTATATATAGAAAATACAAGTACGTTACTATAATGTTATCCCATACCCCAATCTTTTCCCTAATTCTTTAGGATTATGTTTTCAAAAATCATTTTAAGTTTAAAGTCTCTTTTAATTTTCATAAACCTATGCTCTGACACCAAGTTGTAACAACCTCTATCTCGAGGCCTAAAGCTAAGTGCTACAGACGCTGTAGTCATCTATAATATTTAACTTTCGGTGACAAAATACGGTAGCAATAATGGTATCCACAATATCAGAAGCACATGAACATGAAATAAAATTTAATCAGATCTTAAAATAGCTATTCTCATTACATTTCAAATCAACATTTCATATTCAGTTACATAATCCCTAAACGATTCCCAGGTTTTGATCAACTAAAATTATACAATTTACGCCAAGAGCTATGAAGATGCCCTTTGGATGATCAGAGTACTAGATAGATAGACATATTTGTCTTAAATACATCACATCGAAAATAATACTAAATAAATCCTACATAGCTATCTTTGCCTGCTGCACGTCTTCAGTAGCTTATTCGTCCAACCTACTAAACCTGAAAAGTCCTTAACTCTTAATCTACTCAAATTTAATATTGAGCACCTGAGAGTTTAAGGGGAAAACATAAAATTCGAGTCAGACATAAAGCCTGGTTTGAATAGTTCTATTACATCTCGATTTACTAATATTTAGTGAGACCACACCACTTAGCGAAATGGGTTTCCCCTCACTAATATCCTTTTAAAATCATATCTTTTGCAAATCAGATTCATGCAATCAAACTGATCATAACAACAATAGCAATAACATATATGTATATAAATTAGGTAATCAATTGACTATCTGTCTGAACAATATGGTCTTATCAAGCTGACTATTAACTACTACCTGACTCGTGCCTACCAGACATAATAAATATTCTAACTTTTGTTTAGATATAATACTGGACGGTCTGTCCTTAACTTACTTCTTCTAGGGTCAGCTGATCCTCATAGTTTTACGGGCTCACTAATAACCTATCTCTACTCTGTGTATTCCTTTTTGTGTGTAACATCATTTTAGTCTTACATGTGACAAAGCCCTACACACTGGAATTTTGGATTTATATCAGCTAGGGACTACTAGCTAGAGTATAGGGTGTGACCCCACACCAGTCCTATCTGGTCTTTCAATATCTAAGAAATATACTTAGGGCTAACCACCCTATTCAAATTTCATTTCCTTGGAAACAATCTTTACAAATGATTTACCTTGAAATCATATCTTTTTAAAGCAAGGAAATTATATCCTTTTCTTTACTCTAAATACTTATGCCATGATATATCTTTACAAAACAATGTTGATTAAGACCTAAATTCAATAGGGTTATCTATCCCTTTAAAATAAGTTCATGCCCTTTTTAACCTAAAAAATATTAGGCTATAAAGCCAAAATAATACCTTTAAAACCATTGATTAAAACCTTAAACAATCCCTTCCGAAAATAAGTTAAATGCTTTAACCTTGAAAACACTAGGCTGAAAGGCCAAAACCTTCCTTTCGAATGCATTGGAAATAGGCCTTTCGAAATCAGTGCTTAAAATCTTTGATATCCTATTTCGAAACACTTAAAACATATCCTTCGAAACACTTAGAAACATTTCTTTCAAAACACTTAAAAAATATATCTTTCGAAAGCATTGGGTTCAAGTAAAAAGTAATGGAAGTATAGCTTCGAAACCAATTAAAAGTATTTCTTTCGAAACCATAGTTTGAAAATAAAACAAACTACAAGGTATAAAAAGGGACACATTCAAAAGCTATCCTTTTCAAGACCTAGGGCGACGACAACAATCTTCCGCATGTATACTTATGTCTTAACGCAAGCGGCTCAATGGTTGCGGAGGGGAAAAACCTACCTTTCGCACTCATTGATCTAAGAGTTATTAAAGCGGACTCTAACTAAGGTGAAAGGTATTAATATGGCAGCTAAGGTGTTGAAGGGTTTCACAAGCGGCAACCCTTTCGTAAGCATACTTAAATAAAGGCGGGTCTATGGGTTTGAAAGCTTTGAAAGACAACTTCACCCCTTTCGAATGCATGCCTTCGATTCCATCCCATCTTCCGCCTATCTCCAACATACTACATACCAATGAATTGATACCATGTATATTGATTTCGAACAGGTACGGAAGGGGTTTTGGGTATATGATATCAGAAGCTAGCAGGGGTAGTGGCGAAGATGTAATTTTAATAAAAACTGCATTTTCACCTTTTGAAGAAATTTCTTTTTACCTACCACTAATATTTGTCAAAATATTATTGTTTAGCAAACTTTACCAATTTATTTCTCTGAAAATACTGCCGCATGCTATATGCATGAATACTCAAATAATTTACACTTAAGCACAAATTTAAACATTTTACTTAAGCAAATAAGCCCTTATCATTGAAAATAATTTATTTAATCATCCTAAACTCCTAGGAAAATCCTTGAAAATCAAATTAAATCAAATTAATCATTCTCTTCCCTATATCTAAATTTCAAGGTGAAAATCTTATTTTAACCATTTAAAATATTTAAAACCGAATTAATCATCTATAAACTTAGAAAATTCACCATAATTCCATTTTAACTTGGAAAATTATGAAACTTGAAACCCATTTCTAAAATAATATTTTTTGACTATATATCGAAAATGCAACTCATTTGTATGTCATATGATAGGTTTTCTAATCTAAACATACTGTAAAATTCTTATTAAGTCTTTATAAATCATCAACTTAAAGCATATAATCATTTAATCACTATAACATGGCATATAACTCGCAAATAATCAGTTTTATCCTTTAATACCGAAATCATTATCAAAACATGAAATGTAAACTAATCATTCGCCTTGATTTGATTAAGAATGTTGAGATTTAAGGTTGATTTCCTTAGCTCTTGATCTTGAATCTCCCAGCTTTAATCTTTGCTTTCCTTTCTCTTTAATGGTCGGCCGATCTCCTTATGTTTTAGTTTAGTTGTAGATGAAAATGAATGAATGAAGTGGAGAATGAGAGGGTTTTAAGATATAAAAATAAGGCTCTTCCTATTTTGCCCTTCTAATTTTCCTCCTCCATATCTTATTCTGTTTTAATTACTTATATTAGTTCACTCATAAGGCACGACTCAAGTTTAATTATCAAGTCTCAACCTCTTAACCTTCCACTTTATCTAATTTAATTTATCTAATTAAATGTCTAAATAATACTAACTAAAATTAGGGTCATTACAAATGGGTAGGGTTTTTATAAGATAAAGGAAGAGAATAGGTAAGAGAGAAAAATGGATCTGGATACTAACTTATCACTCTAGTCTCTTCTCTATAAATAGACCATAATCCTCGTTCTTTTACCAAAATTTTGAAGCCTCGATTAGCTCTACCACTAGCCAATATTCATCTTCCCATCTCCTTCATTTCCAAGCTCAAATCAAATTAAAATAAACGCTATTCGAAGTCGATAGTCTACAATTCGGAAGATTGCACCTTCAGAATTGGAATCCGATTCAGAAGTTTATTTCAACCCTTCAAGATATGGTCCTTTGACATTGGTTAAAGGTAATTATTTGATCTATAATTATATACTAATATTTAAAAAAATTATATACCATATATTGCTTTGTTAGTTAGGTGACGATTCTAGTATATCGGTATGTCGTCACATTTAGAATGGTTGTTTATTTATATGCTTATATATTTATAAATTTTTTTACACATACATGGCTTGAAACTCACGACTTAAGATTTAAAAAAATTGATTTTATATTTGGATTATTTAATATTCATTATTTAATTAACATAAACTTCACAATTTAAATACTAAACATTATACTATACAAAATATGTTTTAAAATCACATATAGATAGTTTTCTATTGAAATTATTTTTCGACATAAAAAACTATTTTTAATATAGATAGAATTAGGGAAAAGGACAAACTTTGAAAAAAAATTAGGCTGAAGGACATGAAGTTTTATTTTTAGGTTGAAGGACAAATGCTAGTTATATTTAGCATTATATTCAACTTTTAAACTATACAAAATGCTAGTTATAACTAGCATTATATTCAGTTTTACACCAAACAAAATGCTAGTTATAACTAACACCTTCAGCCAAAAAATAAACTTATTGTCCTTCACCCTAAAAAAATTTCTAAATTTGTCCTTGTGCCTATTTTCCTATTTAATATATATATATATATATTATTTAATTCAAAGCACTCGAATAAATTTACAAAATAAATAAATATATCATATAATTTAATTTGAATTTTATAAAATCATTTTCATACCTAATGAACTCTCGATGGAAAAAATTAATTTTTTATGTATTAATTAATTATTAATATAAATGTTGAAATTAAAATTAAATTTAAATTTAAAATTGATCTTAAATTACCATGTATGTATATTGAAATATTCTAATGCTAAAATATCATCTAGTTTTTATAAAATATTAGAACACAAATTGTAATTTCAAATATATATATATATATATTTTATTTTCAATCAAATTTTTTACATTAAATATATTAAATAAATTGATTTTTCCACGAGTATTATTAAGTAAATATATATATTTATATTTTACGTATTTCATTTATATATATTTATACATATATATATATGTAAATGTTTATTTATTATTAAACTATTCATAAGACAATATATATATACAAAAAAAAATCAGTTTTGCTTTTGATTTTACAACAAAATAATTATTAAAATTTTATAATATATTTTAAATGTCTTTTATACATAATTATATATTATAAATTACACATATATATTATTTATAGTTATTCAAAATAACATATATATATATATATATGTATGTGTGTGTGTGTGTGCACGCACGCGCGTGCACGCACGCGCGCGCGCGTGCGCGTGTGTGTATTTGTAGTATTTTGTATACATAAATTATAGCATATGGGCATACATTTAGATGATATATTTGTATACCAGATGAGCTAACATGTCTGTTGTAGTGTAAATCCCAACATTTATATATGGGTATGTTAAACCTTGCACGGATTGCTATGTAGCACATGCACACAGACATGTGTATATGATACACGCATACATATAATATAACATTAATTGCATAATATAAAACTATATTTTAAATTTAAATAAAATAATGATTTTATTTAAAAGATAATTTGGAAATTTTCTAATAAATTAGACTACATAGGCCCAATAAAGATCCAAAATGGTAAAAAAATTGAAATTCACTTATATCTTCCGCTATGGATTGACCCAGTTCAACAGTCCATTCGTCAAGAGATGCATATGTTTGCGAAAACAAACATATGTTCACCAAGAAAACTGTTGGCCTTTGATTTCCGACCGTTTTCTCTTTTCCAACGTTATTTAATTTTGGAATTTGAAATATTATTTATTGGGGGCTTATAGAGGAGGTAAAAAATAACCATTTTAAAATAAAAAATATAATTGGACCCAAATTGAATCTGGGTCAATTGAAAGGATGAAGGGCATGACGCGCGTATGTGTTAATATGCATGGCCTCCCACTTCAACCTAAGAGAAAAGAATTGGATGCCCAAAGGGCCCAACCTTTCTCTTTTGGATGCTATATTTAAACAATACAGTGTCCAATTTTTCACAACATAGGACTATTCATATTCTCCTTTTCTTTCTCTTTTCTTCTCCAAAATAATGACACTGACACAAATTTTGTTAAAATTTACACTAACATATAATTTAAGAAACATAGTATAAAACGCAATTAACATTATATGAGATATATATGAAAAACTATAAGTTGATGATGACACAACCACTAATAATCAAAGTATATAGTGTTTCCTCATACTTAATAGAAATACCAAATGAAATAACAAAATAGTACAAAGTCTCATGTCCATAAACTTTATAAAACATTTATAGTACTAATTGCATATCTAAGTACCTTTGTGTTCCTTTAAATCCTCTAATAGTAAATCTTAATCAGTCAACCATGAATCCTAATACCTAACTCTTGAACTACTCATGAGACCATATAAGAGTTATCATAAGATAAAAGAAGACAAAATGAAGGTTAAAAATAAGTTTGATTTGAGGTAATTCTGTCCAAAATATTATATATGTTAATCTGATATGCAAAGCATAAGATAAGAGAAATAAAGGTACTAAGACTAGTGCATCAATCAGCTCTTCTCCTACATACTTGAATATTTGCACACATATAACCATAATGTTAACCACTAATATGTCAAATGTTATAACACACAACGTGTCTAAGGTATCCAAAATATTAACATAAGGAAATACCAACAAATGGTAATCGAAAAAATGGTAAACACTAACTAATAGTATATACCAGTAAATGATAAATACTAACTCCTACGCCAATCATAACATACACAACACCAAATCGAACATGCATACTCATATTACTCTTGGGTTTACGATGAAACAAATGACTTTACGGCTGCTTACCATTATGTAAATATTTAAAAAATAAAAATAGATACATTTGAATTAAAAGATAATTGGAATGGATGATCATCAAATTCAAGAACTAATAGTTTTCTCTTATTTAAGTAATGCATAGTTGTGCAAATTATTTGTAATAATACTAGACTATTATGAAAAGTTTGGGCATGTGCGTGGAGATATCCAAAGATCTAACTTGTCGATTAAGTATCAACAACTAAGTTAGTAAACAATAAATAATCATCAAACGAAGAAAAATATATAAGTATAATCAAGATTTAATGTGGTTCAGCCAAATTGTCAAATGCCTACGGATCCAACCCATTTTTTATTTTATTAAGTAAATGGACTAAAGGAGAGTAAGGGTGAGCATTTACTAGTTAAAACCGAATAAACTAACCAAACCAATTATGTTTGGTCGGTTTGGTTCAGTTTTGTTAGTTAATTGATTAGTTTTAATTTCTATTTTTATATTCCTTTGATTTGTGGGTGGGTTTGGTTTTCAATATTGCAAAATTGAGCAACCAATTAAACCAAATTTAAAAATTAAGTTATTTTAAAACAACAAAATTACTATAAGCAATGCTATAATTTACAATATTTTCATAACAATATTATTTTTCTTTCAATTCATATTAATATTTTTAGAAAAGGAGTTTGTTTTTCAAAATGTTTACAACATATGGACTCAATTAATTATTTTAATTTTATATTATATCAACTACTAAAAGATATAATTCATTTTAAGACAAACCAAATGAACCAACCAAGCTAAACCAAATATTATCGGTTTGGTTGAATTTGGTTTTAAAATATATCGACTTTGTTTTGTTTAGTTTCTGTCTCTCGAATGGTTATTTTGGTTTCAACATTATTGATTAATTTCAAACTAAACCAAAAATTTGCTCATCCCTACAAGAGAGAGAGAGAGATTAAAGATTATATGTAGAAAAGAAGAGAGACTAACATATAATTATAAATCAAACGATCAATTTCTCTAAAGACTTAGCCATTGGAACTAAGTTTGTTTCGCAACAGCGAAATGAGTAAATTTCAAAAACATTCTCTCGTTGGCTTTTAGTGGGCCTATAAAAACCTAATATTTAATATTAGATCCAATCTTGTTATCTAAAAGGACATATTTTATTTGAATAATTTTATTACCATCTGATTAATCCAATTAATTAAATGTATTTGATGTGATATATAATAAAGAGAGGTAGATGAGAGAGTAGTCAACCATAGATGAAAGGAAGAACTAAATTAAATTCAATCAAACAAAGGAAGATTTTGTTTCACAGTTACCTTTTCATTCCTCTCTTTTAAAACTTTCCTTTAATTTAGGATCCCTCAATTAGACCACATCCTTCCATGTGTGGATTGATTTATATATAGACTACTACTTCTAATATCTACACACATAATTATTAATAATACACATAATATGTAGCATGATGATATGATAAATTTTGACAAAGTCAATATATTACATGTGTAGTTATTGAGATTTTTATCTATCATGTATATATTCCTCATATATATATTGATTGCCTTAGTTTAATTGTTTATTGAAGATATTTTTAGGATTTCAACATAATTTAGGATTGTTTAATAATGAAACCCTAAATCTAAATAGGTGATCCATATTGATTTGATTGAGAAGAAATTAGAGAAAGTTAAGTAAATTAACGAAAGTTGTACCCGAATCCATAGTTGCTGATTGAAAGAGAAGAATAATTGATTTGATCTTCCAAATTAACAAAAACCCTAAATCTTATTTATTTCTATAGAAGAGATCAGGAGAATAACTAGAGCTTATGTAATTTGGGGACTATAACCCCTTATTTATAATTTTGGCATTTTCTAATTTGGTTTTTCAACAAATTAGAATTGCCCTGGTACCTACACATTAATTCCATGAAAATTATATCCGTAAGCCTTTTAGCTTTTATTCAAAATAAGATCACTTTGATTAGGCTTTACACCAAAGTAGCATAACATATTTTATTTTACATATGTGGCCTACATGTTGAAATTTTCCAACAATCTCGCCCTGGGCTATATATGTAATAACCTTATAAATGTGTTAAACTTCATGAGCTCCAAAATTTTCTATTTATAATATAAGGTGTTTCCGAAACAATCTCGTCCATTAACTATGCCGACAAAGGATCAAATTGGCTTTCGTTACCTTTAGTGCAACTAAACCAATCAATGGTCACATATACCAACACAATCAAATGACATAGATTAATCACGAATGCATAGCATGGAGAATACACGAGATGTGATCTACACATGTCTATTTCCAACCGGTACTACTTTAGTGAAATCAAAATGTTTAATATTTGAACAACCTATAGTTGTAACACCCCTAATTTTTAATAACATTATTCAGGAGATTTAATTAGATAAATTAAACAGAATAATATAGAGTGATAAGGGGATTGAGATTTGTAAATGAATTTAGTGGCCATGCTGACCAAAAATGAATGGGCTTACAATTGGTTAAAATGATTGTTAAATAAACATAAGGGCATAAGGGTAATTTTCCGCCCCATGTTTATCACCCTAATACCCACGTTAACATAACACTCCCGTTCATTTTATCACAACAAAAGAAAATGTAAGAAAGCTAAGGGAAGGCCAGCCATTACTAGGAGAAGTAGAAGAGAAATCAAAGTAAAAGCTTAGGATCAAGCTAGGGGGAATCAATCTCAAACAAATCTCCAATTTCCTTATCCAAACTAAGATGAATAATAATCCTAATCATCTCTATTTTGTATTCAATCATATGTTTTCGTAGTTATGAATTAATCCATTCTATGATGATTTGAATGATGTTATGCTTGGTTTTATAACATGTTTGACATAAAATCAAAATGTTTAAAAAAGAAATGCATGGTTTTAGGGCAAAAACGATAGCAAACAATTTTAGAATGCTATGGAAAAATTATATGTTACGCAAAACATGATTTTAGGAGTTGAGTCTCAATTTTTATAATTTTCCAAGTTATGGAGAATTTAATATGAAATTTCAAAGGAAAATATGTATTATTGGTTTAGAAATTAATTTTAGTTACTGTATGGTGAATTTGGGTCTGAAATTTTTATATGTTAGATGACATATTAAAAGTGAATTTTTGTGAATTTTGGGGATTTTATTAAGAGATTTATTATGGAAATTAAATTATTTTGAAAGGAGGACCTAAATGATTTAATTTTTGTTAAATGGGAATGACTTATTTGTTAAAATTAATCACGTTTTAGATTTGAAAATATGTGGCAATTATCTGTAAAATAATTTGAAAAGTTTAGACAACCAATTAAATGTTTAAAAGTAGGCAAATTAGTTACAAAGTCCTTATATTTGATAAAAATAGCCTTTACCCAGAAAAGTAGGTTTCGCCTCCTATAGAGGTACCTTTCGATCTAGAACTGCCGCCTTCAATCAGGTCGAAACCCACCAAGTCGATACTAATGAAGCTGAAACCAATACACATGGTATCACTTAGTTGGTACGTAGTGGATTAGAGAAAGGAGGAAGGTAAGGTGTCGAAAGAATTACTTCCAATGGGGTCGATACCTCTGTTTTGTTTTTAAAAGAAAAGCGCTTGCCTGTTTTGTTAAACGCTATCGAAAAGGTCTTTTAATTAGCTTTTGAAAGAGAGTGGCCGCTTAGTTTAAATGTAGTAGCTTCCGAAGGGGCACTTTGTTTCCAAATTAAAGCACTCGAATGGGGTAGTTTCGACCAAGTTGGAACCCTTCTGCCGCTTATGCCTTTCGAAGGTATTGAAAATATCAATGCTTTCGGAAGGTAACCTTTGTTTTAAAAATGTAAGCCACTTTCCTATGGCGAATGGGGTTAGGGGTTTCAAAGGCAATGGTTTCGAAAGAGGTTTCGTAGCCAACCTTCAAATATTTTACCCAAAGGACATATGCTTTCGAAAGGGTGGTGCCGAAGCCATCAAGTTTTCCTCGATACTTTTAAATGATAAAAAATAGTTTCGAAAGAGATACTTTCATTTATATTTACTTAACCCAAATGATATTTTCAATATATACCCAATGGTTTTGAAAGAAGGTTTTTTAATGGTTTCGGAAGGGATACTTCCAAAGGTTTCGAAAGGGGTACTTTCAATGTTTTCGAAAGAAGGTATTTTAATGGTTTCAGAAGGGATATTTCCAAAGGTTTCGAAAGGGGTACTTTTAATGTTTTCGTAAGAGGGTCTTTCAATGGTTTCGAAAGAGATACTTCTAAAGGTTTCGGAAGGGGTACTTTCAATGCTTTCGGAAGGTGTACTTTCAATAGTTTCGAAGCTATGCTTTTAAAGTTAAATGCTATACTTTAGTACATTCGAAAGGTTTCAAAAGAGAGGTTTTAAAGTGTTCGAAAGGCAGGGGCCTAATGTTTTGAAGATAGATTGATATGCTTTCGAAGGAGGTTATTTAGTGAAGTCGAAAGCAAGGTTTCGAAGGTCTTGAAAGGCTTTGTTTTTCAAAACAAATAACCCAAATTCGTTTTTAAAGGAAAAACCCATGGCTAAATAAAGGAGTTTTGAAATGATTTTAAGAAGAAGCTTTCCTTGATAAAATAATAGGTTAAAGGGATTAATCATGTTTTATATGAAATTGTTTTCAAAGACATTAAACCCACAGGAGTGGTATTGTTATGCTATTATGTTTGCTTCTTCAAATATAAATATATTCATATTAAAATGGACCCATAACTACATTTTGGGGATAAAGGGTATAAGAACTAGCTAGGTTGACCCAGTAGTGAATATAAATTGATTAAACTCCCGAATGAGTAGAATTGCATCCAGGAGGTCAGAAAGACCAGAATATAGGATGTCTAAATAAAAAAGTTGTCAGGGAAACAGGTTCATAGTGCACCCACGAAAACTATGATTAGGAAGTTATTGGAGTTACCAATAGGTTCATAGGGATCCCATGAAAACTATGTTATAAAGAGTGGTTGGCAGGGGCCAATTAGTTTGTAGTGCACCCATGAAAACTATATCCGGATTAAGTTATTGACAGTTGTCAATAGTTTCCTAGTCAACCTATGAAAACTAGTATAAGAGAGAAGTTATTGGAATTACCAATAGATTCAGGGGAACCCATGAATTAATTAAGCTAATTAGTAAGGGTTAATAGGTTCATAGTGCAACCATGAAAACTATGATATAGGACAGGGAGTCCATATAGTATATAAAATTTATTAGTAAGCCTATGAAAACTAATAGGTTAATAGTGACCCTAGAAACTATAAATGTGACAGGGAGTCGATTAAATAGCGGATGGAAAATCCATAATGTTTTAACTTGTATGCATATCATCCTAATATTTTGAAATGACTATGTTTTAACCATCGTGGATGCACGAGCACAATATATGGTTTTATAAAGGCTTAAAGATACTAGTGAGGGGAAAACCCATTCTGCTAACCGGTGAGACCCTCTCACCAGATATCTAAATGGTTTGAGATGTTAGATTATTATTCATACCAGGCTTTATGTCTGACTCGATGTTTTTGTTTTCCCCTTAAACTCTCTGGTGCTCATTTGATTTTGAGTAGTCCGAGGGTTGAGGTTTTCGGGTACCTCATTAGACAAATAAGTTTTCAGATATGTGCAGGAGGCATCGTAGCTATCTAGAGTTCTTTTCAAATTTGATTCCACTTTGTTTATTTGTAAAGGAAAAGTTGTTTTAGTGCCTTATTATATACTCTGATCAACCAAGGGGGCATCTTCATATGTCACTCTTGGCGTATGTGTAATAATTATATATTTCTGAACATGGTTTGTGATTATGGGATTATGTAAAGAATGTTGAAATGGTTTTTGGAATGGAATGTGAATGTTGTTATGAATTTTTTTTCCATATCCATGTGTTCCTGTTATATCAATGTATCTAACATTACCGTATTTAGTCGCCGAGGATTAATAACTATGGATGACTGCAGCATCCGTAGCTATTAGTTTTGGGCCTCCAATAGGGGGATGTTAGAAGTTGGTATCAGAGCATAGGTTTATGAAAACATAAGCAATTTAAACCTAAAAGATTTTTAAAACATAATCCAATAAATCAGAAATATGATCGGGGTTTGGGTTAACGCTATTGTAACGTACTTGTGTTTAATATATATAGGTGTATATATAAGTACGTATTCCCTCTCTCTTAGATCGTTCTTCTTTATCTTACTAAGGCTCGTATGTAGATTTACGAGAAAGAAGATATGGAAGCGGGAAACGGAAGAGGAAATCTAGGTGGAGGAAGCACCACAACCAACAAAAATGCTCGACCTAATACCCAGAGGAACCAACGTCGACATATTAATGCTAACCAAAATGCTGAAGTCAACGTGGGCGCTGGAAATCCACCAGTAGATGCGGGGATGACCTATTAGTTCTTTGTTAATATGATGCAAGCAGGGGCTGCAGCTGGAGTTGCTGGCAATGTAGGAGGAGCTTATCCTGTGGCTTCAATTGGGAATAATTATGCTAAGCTGAGCAGAGACTACACCAGCCTGGGAGGAAAGCCCTTTATGGGAACGAAGGATGCTATAGAAGTAGAAATTGGTTGTGAAAGAGTATTTGCTGGTCTAGGCTTGGATGATGAGTAGAAAAAGAGGTTGGCTTTTAGGCAGTTGCAAGGGGCAGCGCTTCACTTGTGGAATAGTGTGACTGCTGGAGTTCTAGAGGAAGAACTGACATAGGCCGATTTCAGAGGGAGATTCGAGAAGAGGTTTTTATCTGAGGTTGCTAAGTCGACATTGATGAGGAAGTTCATGGATCTGGTTCAAGGAGATATGTCACTTATCGAGTATGCTAATAGGTTTGATGAGCTGTCTCACGATGAATATGCCATTATAGATTCTGACATCAGAAGGAATGAAAGGTTCATTGGGGATTGAGGCCCAAGCTTGCAAGGGCGACCCTGCCACATATCCAAGATCCTTGTAATTTGGTTGTTGAGATGGCCATTCGCCATGAAGATATGCTTGCTGTTTGTGCTAGAGAGAAGCCAGTTGAATCCCAGGGTCCTCAGGGAAAGAAGAGGAAATTTTTTAAGAAGAAGGGAGCTCAGAAGGGGATGCAGCCAAGAAGTCAAAGGCTAATTTAGTATGCTTCAAGTGCGACAAGAAAGGTCATAATGACCATGAGTGCCGATCAGGCAAGTGGCAGAATTCTATGGATAAGAAGAATGTGAAATGCTTCAACTGTGATCAAGTTGGGCATTATAAGAACCAGTGTCCAGAGCCAGTCAGGGCGGACAGAGGGAAGATTTTTACTATTGGACCACCGTCTTCTTCAAGACCAACTGCAGTAGATAAAGGGAAAACTGTGATGGAAGGTACCCTTTTGATTCAGTGTATTCCAGTTAGGGTACTGCTTGATACCGGTGCATCACATTCATTTATATCTTAGTGTTTGGTTGATAGGTTATGCATAGAACCTACATACCTTGTTACTTCCTTAAGGGTTTTGAATTCGATAGGAGGATATGCAACTCTGGGGATGAGATGTGACCAGTTAAAACTTGATTTGTTAGGTCATAAGTGTACATGCAGTTTGTATGTTTATGATTTCGTAGACTGTGGGATTATTTTGGGTATGGATTGGTGGGGTAAGTATGAGGCTAGGATATTTTTCCAGGATAGGAAAATATCATTGAGACACCCAGATAGTCATAACCGAATCATCTTCACAGTGGAGAATTCCGGCCGAAGTGTGCTTTGTTTAGTGCTTTGGAAGCGGAAGAAGTGCTTAGTCAAGTTCAAGTAGCAAAAGAGTTTGCAGATGTTTTTGAGCTGATCATAGGACTACCACCGAAACGAGCTGTCGAGTTTCAGATAGATCTTGTGCCAGGAGCTGAACCTGTCAGTAGACCACCCAGAAGGATGACAACGACTGAGATAAAGGAATAGAAGGTGCAACTAGTGGATCTAGAAGGAAGGAATTTTATCAGACCAAGTAGTTTGCCTTAGAGAGCGGCCTCGGTTTTTGTGAAGAAGCCAGATGGGTCGTTAAGGATGTGGATTGACTATCGTAAGTTGAAAGAAAGGATGATCAAGAATAGATATCCATTGCCAAGAATATATGATCTATTTGATCAGTTGAGTGGAGCCAGAGCGTTTTCCCAATTGGATTTGGCGATGGGGTTCCATCAGTTAAGAGTGGTAGATGACAATATTCCTTTGATAAAATTTCAGACTAGGTATGGTTCATTTGAGTGGTTAGTGATGCCATTCAGGTTAACGAATGCACCTGCTTTTTTCGTGGATTTGATGAACCGAGTTTTTCGAGAGCACTTGGATAGGTTCGTATTGGTGTTTATTGATGACATTTTAGTATACTCGAAAGATGAAAGAGAGCATGAGGATCATCTGAGAGTAGTGCTTGAGACGCTAAGGCAACATCAGCTAAAGGTAATGTTTTCCAAGTGTCATTTTTGGAAGAAAGAGGTCAAGTTTTTTGGTCTCTTGGTTTTAGAGGAGGGCTTGGCAGTCGATCCAGGTAAGATCGAAGCTATCAATAATTGGAGGAGACCAGAGATGGTAACCGAGATCATGAGTTTTCTTGGACTTGATGGCTATTACTGGAGATTCATTAAGGATTTATCGTGGATAGCAGCACCTTTGACTAAGTTGTCCAAGAAGGATGTGAAGTTTGTGTGGTCCGACAAATGTGAGGAAGGGTTCCTTAAGTTAAAGTATTTGTTGACCAATGCACCAATGTTAGTAGTTCCAGATGGAAACCAAGGGTTGGTAGTATACACTGATGCATGTGAAACTGGATTGAGAGCTGTGCTAATATAGAATGGTAAAGTCATTTGTAACATCCCATATCTAGAGGCCAAATGCTAAGCGCTATGGATGTTACAGTCATCCACAATATTAACTTCTGGTGATGAAATACGGTAGTGTTAATGGTATCCATAATATCAGAAGCACTTGAATATAAACAAAATCATAGATTTTCAAAAACAATAATTTCAGCGATTACATTTCAAATAATATCATATTCAAGTTACAAAAATCCTAAATGTATCCTAGGCATTGATCAAATATAATTTACAACAATACGCAAAGAGCGACATATGAAGATGCCCTCTTGGATGATCAAAGCAATATAGACATAATTTTCTTAATACACAGTGGAAACAATTTTAAAACAGAATTCCTAAATCAGCTATCCATCAGCCACCTGCTCGTCTTCGGATGCTTTACTCACCAAAACCTGCTAAAACCTGAAAGCCTAAACCCTCAGCCTACTCAAATAAATTTTGAGCACCCGAAAGTTCAAGGAGAAACAAAAACTTTGAGTCGGACATAAAGCCAGGTATGAATAAATTCTGTTACATCTCAGTTTATTGATAAATAGTGAGACCATACCACTTAGAGGGACATGTTTCCCTTCACTAATATCTCTTTTCAAAACATATATTTTGAAAATCCTTTCCTGCAACCAAATTGGTTAATCAACCGATTATAATAATAACATAGCAATACCCATTATGCTAAAACAGGAAATAAAATAGACTATCTGCCTAAAATCTGAATTATCCATTCTTTACTGGACGATCTGTCCTAAATTCCGAGCTATATGCTCTTTTCTGGACTATCTTTCCTAAAACTGATTATACCAAAATAGCAATATCTTTTATGCTAGATAATGAGATATCTGCCCAAAACAGGTAAAAAGGGTGGACTAACTGTCCATAAAAATAGCAAGATCCGTTATGCCAATAAATGAACTTTCTGTTCATATCAGAGCTAACAGCTCTTTCTGGACTAATTGTCCTCTGGGCTGCCCGCCCGCAAAATGGACCAACTGTCCGAATTTAAATGAGCTGACTGCCGGAATTTTCTTTTGGATTAACTATCCTTCAAAATATCTAAGCTAACTGCTCTTCAAAATTTTCCTTGAAAACCTTTTCAAAATGATTTAGTCCGTCAAATCATATATATGCAAGGAAAATATATCTTTAGCTTTACTTTAAGCTATTTTTGCCATGGTATATATACTTTACTCAAAAGAATGTTGATGATGTTCAATAAGGATTACATATCCTTTTTAAAATAAGTTAAATTCCTTTATAACTTAAAACACTTAGGCTATCTACCTAGTTCTTATATTCGAAACCTTTGTTTAAAACCTTTAAACAACCTTCCGAAAACATAGAAGGCAACTCCTTCAAAACCATCAATTAAAACCATGCCTACCTACCTTGTCGAAAGGTCGGAAGGTATCTTTTCGAGCTAGTCTAAAGCCTGGGGTACCTCCCCTATAAAATCATTTATAAACCTTTCAAAAGAAATGTAACTCAAAACCTTACGAAGACATTGGGTTCAATTTAAACAAGTGGAAAACCTTTCAAAAAATATCAAAGTTAACTACTTTGAAACCTTTAAAACGTTCGACCAAAAACATTTGGATGATGCCTTCAAGCAGAGAAAAAGGATCAGAAAAACAATGGAGTCGAAAGCAATTACTTCGAAACGTAAAACCTTTCGAAAACAATGAAGTGTTGGTGTTGAAACCAACTCTTAGAAAACAATGGAGAGAGGCGGCAAGTTTTAGAAAACAAATGATAACCTTTAACTTCATCCGTGTCAAAAGGTTTAAAAGTGGCAACTATGCTTTCAACCTTGTCGAAAGCTATACCATTCGACTTTATCAAAAGGTTTCATTTAAAACAAGAAAGCAAACCAATCGAAACCCTTTTCTTTTAAACCATTTGACAACGTTGAAAGCTCTTTGTCGAAAGCAAGCAGGCGTATTTTCTTTAAATAAAAACAAAGTTTCATATCCTTCGGAAGTTATAACCTTTCGTCCCTAAACCTTTCGACTCCTTCCAATTCACTACGTAATGTTGCCTGATACCATGTGCATTGGTTATTGACCTAATTCGAAAGGTTTGATACCTTTTGACCTTGTCGGAAGGTCTGGAATGAAGGCGGAAGCTCTTGCCATAAAGGTTGAAATAGAAGAAAACTATTTATTTGTATTTTAAAACAATTCTATTGTACCTAACCTGCCTTGTTTGTCGAAATCTGATTGGTTGCCAGAATTTTATATTCAAAAGTGCTGCCGACTTTCCTTATTTGGAAATTTGAATAATTTTGAAAAAGCCCCTTTCACCTTTATAATTATATAAATCATTTAAGTCTCATACCTTAAATAATTTTATATAACTTTCAAAACACAAATTCTGGAAAAATTCCAGAAAAACAATTAATATGTTCTCTTCAACATATAAAATTTTCGTATTCAAACAATAATTAATTTTCCCGTAAATAATTTTATAATCCAAATTAACCTTTTCTTTCTTAGAAAATTCATAACAATTCCAAAAAAATTCAGAAAATTGAAACCCATCTCTAAAATAACTTTTTAGATCATCATAAAAATTCGCAAGGCAATCTGATGTCATTTGATAGGGTTTTCATCTTAAAACATGTCATAAAATCTATATGAACATACATAAATCATCAACATGCATATATAATCACTTTATCATTCAAAACATAGCAAACCTTTGCAAAAAAATTCGGGTTTAATCTTAAAGCTGAAACGATAAAAGTTTAGAGATGTAAACATTATTCACCTTTGCTTTAGATATTAAGGATCTTGAGATTTGAATGAGTTTGATTTGAATTTGCTTTCCTTAAGCTTTTCTTTTGTTTCCTCTTCTTCTTCCTTTGTTCATGGTGGCCGACTAAGCTTTTAAAATTTTAGAATGAGAATAAACGTGTGTTAAGATACACGACCTAAGGAAGACAATATAGGAATGACCTCTTTCCCGTAATGCCCCTCCTCTAATTCATTTTAAACCCTTCATTTATTTTATTAGTTAAAAAGGCATGGCTACCTTAATTAAATCAAATCTCAATCCCTTTATCAACACATTATTTTATTTAGTTTATCTAACTAAATCTCCTAAATAATGTTATCAAAAATTTGGGGTGTTACAGACTCCCCTCCTTAAAGAATTTCGTCCTCAAAATTACAAAAAGGCTCAAAACAAACAAGAAGTTAAAACATACCATCCAACAAGTCATGATAAGTATCTCTAATCCTGCCCTCAACCTCCCAAGTACAGTCTCTGTCATCGTAACTCCACTGGACTTTGTCTAATCTGACCGTCTTGGTTCTATGTCTCTTCTCATCTCTCGCAACAATGCGAACTGGCTTCATCACTATAGTCAAGTTTGGTTCTACCACTAAATTATCTAGCACTGTAGGTGCAATAGCAGTCTCCAGGTCTCTAACACACTTTCTGAGATCATAAATATGAAAAACATCATGGACACCTGCCAAACTGCTCGGTAACTCAAGTCTATACGCGGGCTTCCCGATCTTCTCAAGAATAGGAAAAGGTCCAATTAACTTATGAGATAACTTCCCCAACTTCTCAAATCTAAGCACACCCTTCATCGGTGATACTTTGACAAAAACTTGGTCCCCAACTGAGAACTCCAAATCTTTCCAACTCTTATTTGCATAACTCTTCTGCCTAGACCGAGCTCCTTCATCCTAGCCCGAATGACCTCAATCTTTTCTGCAGCTTCTCTAACCAGATCTGGACCAAGAATCAACCTATCTCCAGTCTCCAACCAACACATGGGAGATTTGCATGGCCTTCCATACAAAGCTTCAAACGGTGCCATCCCAGTACTAGTCTGATAGTTGTTGTTATACGAAAACTCGACTAGATGCAAATGGTCTTCCCATGATCCCCCGAAATCCAGAACGCAAGCTCTTATCAAATCTTCCAAGATCTTGTTAACTCTTTCCGTTTGCCCATCCGTCTGCGGATGGTAAGAGGTACTCATCATAAGCTTGATTCCCAAAACTTCCTGCAGACTCTTCCAAAAATCATTAGTGAACAAGGAATCTCAATCACTAACTATGCTACTAGGAACTCCATGTAATCTAATCACATTCTTCATCAGCAACCTTGCTAAAACAGGTGCCGTCCTGGTTGACCTAACTGGAATGAAATGGGCACTCGTGGTTAATCTGTCCACTATAATCCAGATACTTTCATTTCCTCTGTTCGACCTTGGTAACCCATCTATAAAGTCCATAGAAATAGAATCCCAGTTCAATACTGGAATATCTAACGACTAAAGCAAACCACTCGGTTTCTAGTGTTCGGCCTTTGCCTGCTGGCAATTCAAGCACTGCCTTACACACAAACCAATATCCTGCTTCATTTCTTTCCAGAAGAAACTCCTCTTCATATCCTGATACATCTTGGTACCTCCGAGATGTATAGTAAACTTCGAACGATGGCATTCATCTAAGATTTCCTTCATCTAAGATTTCCTTCCTTATGTTTCCTATACTCGGAACACATAATCTCCCTTTCTTTCTCAACCACCGATTCTGGTCAAGACTGAAATCTTTCAAGTCATCGCTCTTGGTTCCTTCCTTTAGCCTTCTGATCCGTTCAGCTAACACTGGATCCTCTATCTGCTTAGAAGCAATCCACTCGATCAACACTGATCGAATTTCCAAACAAGACAATATAATCGTATTACCACTAGACTCTGCCTCGGATCTCCACTGCACTCTACAATCTGCTAATGCTTCCAAGTCATTCCACTCAGCCATCATTGCTAACACTGCATTTTGATGCTTCTTGCTAAGTGCATCTGCAACCTTGTTGCCTTTCCCTGGTGTGTACTCAATCCCAAAATCATAAGCGGCTATGAACTCTAACCACCTTTGCTGTCTTATGTTCAGCTCCTTCCGAAAGAACAAATACTTCAGCGACTTATGATCTGTATACAGCTTAAAACCTTCTCCCAAAAAGTAATGTCTCCACATCTTCAAAGCAAAAATCACAGCGGCCAACTCCAAATCATGCATTGGATATCTGACCTCATGTGGTCTAAGTCGTCTAGAAGCATAGGAAATCACTTTACCTCTCTACATCAGCACAACTCCTAATCCTGTCCACATGCATCGGTATAAACTACTAAATCCTGATTCCCTTCTTGAACTACCAACACAGATGCATGTGTTAACAAGTGTTTCAAACTCTGGAATGCTTCCTCACACTTATCGGTCCACACAAACTTCACATCTTTCCTCGTCAGCCTGGTCATCGGTGGTGCTATCCACGAGAAATCCTTAATGAATCTCCGATAGTAACCAGCACACCCAAGGAAACTCTTAATCTCAGTTACTGTCTCGGATCTCTTCCAACTATTCATGGCCTCAATCTTAGTCGGATCTACCGATAACCCTTCCTCTGAGACTACATGACCAAGAACCTTCACCTCTCTCTTCTAGAAGTGACACTTCGAAAATTTCGCTTTCAGCTGATGCCGCCTAAGCGTCTCAAGCACCACTCTAAGATGAACTTCGTGCTTTCTTTCCTCCTTAGAGTAAATCAAGATATCATCTATGAAAACCAGCACGAACCTATCCAAGTGCTCAGAAAATCCGGTTCATCAAATCCACAAATAAAGCTGGAGCATTCATCGGTCCGAATGGCATAACTAACCATTCGTACGATTCATATTTGGTCTTGAATGATGTCAAAGGTATACTATCCTCTGCTACTCTGAGCTGATGGAAACCTCTTGCCAAATCCAACTAAGAAAATACCATCGCCCCACTTAGCTGGTCGAAAACATCATCAGTTCTGGGCAAAGGATATTGATTCTTTATCGTCCTCTCATTCAACTTACGATAATCGATACATAGCCTCAACGATCCGTCCGGCTTCTTAACAAACACCGCCGCTGCACCCCATGGCGAACTGCTAGGCCTGACAAAACTCTTGCCCTCTAGATCCACCAACTACACCTTCAACTCTCTTATTTCTGAAGGGGTCATCCTACTTGGCGGTCTACTCATTGGTTCTGCTCCCGGAACCAAATCTATCCGAAACTCAATAGCTTGTTTTGGCAGCAATCCAACTACAGGCTCAAACACTCTGCGAATTCTCTAAACATGAAAACTCGGCTCAACTCATCATCTGAATCCAATGCACCCAACAAAGCAAACACTGCACCGCTAGAACCTCCTATGGTGAAAACAATCCGATCGCTACAATCCGAGTGTCTAAGAGATATCTTCCTACCTTGGCAAAATATCTTAGCATCGTACTCACTTAACCAATCCATACCTAGGATGATCCCGAACACCACAAAATCAAACACATGCAAACTGCACACAAAAGTATGACCTAACATGTTAAACTCAAACTGGTCACACCTCAACCCTAGAGTTTCATACCCTCCTATTGGATTCACAACCCGTAAGGAAGTAACTAAATATGTGGGTTCAAGGTTAAGCTTATCTATCAAACATCTAGATATAAAAGAATGCAATGCACCAGTATCAAATAAAATGGTAACAGACATACCATGAATCTGAAGCGTTCCTCCAAGAACTGCCTTTCCCTTCTCATGGACTGTTGGCTTGGAAACGGCAGGCTCTAATGCATACACCTTGCCATTTCCATCTCTAATGGGTTCTTTGCACTGGTTCTTATAATGGCCTATCTGGTCATAGTTGAAACAAATGACATTCTTCCCCTTAGCCACATCCTTCACTTTTCCCGAGCGACACTCATTAGCAAAGTGCCCTTTCTTGTCGCATTTATAGCAGACAACTTTAGACTTCACTTTCTTGGCTGCTCCACCCTTCTGAGCATCTTTCTTGGGAAAGAATTCCTCTTCTGGCTCTGCCCAACCTGGACCATTTTTGCCTTGCTCTTCTCCAGAGACTCAAGGACTTCTTCCTGCCTCAAAGCCATCTCTACAACAATATCAAAAGGATCTCTAAGATGAGACAAAGTAGCACTAGACAATTCTAGCTTCAATCCTTCAATAAACTTCTCATTCTACTTCAATAAGTATCCAACGAAGCATACCCATACTGGGCCAGCTCCTCAAACTTCCTAGCATACTCAGCAACAGACATCTCACCCTATACCAGCTCAGCAAACTGCCTAATCAAAGCTGACTGTTCCATTACAGACATAAACCTCTCTTGGAATCTCCACTTGAAATCCTCCCAGGTTACCGTCTCCTCATTGACTGTCGCTGTTACACTATTCCACCACAACAATGTAGTCCCCTGAAGCTGCTTGGACGCCAACCTCCTCTTCTTCTCGTTATTGAGCCCTAGATCTGCAAAAATCCTTTCGTAGTGCAACAATAAATTCTCAACTTCGATGGCATCCTCCGTTCCCATAAACGGCTTCCCTCCTAGCTTCATATAATCACCGCTCATCTTAGCGAAATGATTAACTATCAGAACTTCTGGAACCCCTGCTCTTGCAGCATTTCCTCCTATCACTCCGGCTATAACTCCTGCCTGCATCATATTTTTGAAAAACCGATGCATGGCTACCATTCCGACCCACGGGACTTCTGCACCAGCATTCTTCGCCTGACTTTGGTTAACCCTGCTTCTTCTACCATCCATATCTGTATTCAAACCTCATGAGATACAGAAAGATAACCTAATCAAAGATAGATGAATGGAGATAAAGCGCATACCTATATATAGCAAATACAAGTACGTTACTATAGCGTTAACCCAACCCCAAATCTTACTCTAATTTCTTTGGATTTTTGTTTTCAAAACCAATTTTTAGTTAAATTTTCATAAACCTATGCTCTGATACTAAGTTGTAATGCCCCTATGGAGGCCAAATGCTAAGCGCTATGGATGATACAGTCATCTATAGTATTAACTTCTAGTGACGAAATACGGTAGTGTTAATGGTATCCATAATATTAGAAGTACTTGAATATGAACAAAATCATAGATTTTCAAAAACAATAATTTTAGTGATTACATTTCAAATAATATCAAATTCAAGTTACAAAAATCCCAAACGTACCCTAAGCATTGATGAAATATAATTTACAACAATACGCCAAGAGCGACATACGAAGATGGCCCCTTGGATGATCAAAGCTATATAGACATAATTGTCTTAATACACAACGGAAACAATTTTAAAACAGAATTCCTAAATTAGCTATCTGTCAGCCACCTGCTCGTCTTCGGATGCTTTATTCGCCAAAACCTGCTAAAACCTGATAACCTAAACCTCAGCCCACTCAAATCAATTTTGAGCACCCGAGAGTTTAAGGGGAAGCAAAAACTTCGAGTCAGACATAAAGCCTGGTGTGAATAATTTCTATTACATCTCAGTTTACCGATAAGTAGTGAGACCACACTGCTTACCAAAATGGGTTACCCCTCACTAATATCTCTTTTAAAAACATATATTCTGCAAATCCTTTCCTGCAACCAAACTGTTTAATCAACTGATTATAATAATAACATAGTAATACCCATTATGCTAAAACAGGAAATAAAATAGATTATTTGTCTAAAATCTGAACTATATGTTCTTTACTGGACTATCTATCCTAAATTCAAGCTATCTGCTCTTTTCTGGAATGTCTGTCCTAAAACTGATTATACCAAATTAGCAATATCTTTTATGCTAGATAATGGTCTATCTGCCCAAAACAGGTAAAAAAGGGTGGACTAACTATCCTTAAAAATAGCAAGATCCGTTATGCTAATAAATGAACTATCTATTCATATCAGAGCCGACTGCTCTTTTTGGACAAACTATCCTGGACTAACTGTACTCTAGGCTGACTGCCCGCAAAATGGACTAACTGTCCGAATTTAAATGAGCTGACTGCCCGAATTTTCTTTTGGGTTAACTACCCTTCAAAATATCTGAGCTAACTGCTCTTCAAAAATTTCCTTGAAAACCTTTTCAAAATGATTTAGTCCATCAAATCATATATATACAAGGAAAATATATCTTTAGTTTTACTCTAAGCTATATTTGCCATGGTATATGTACTTTACTCAAAATAATGTTGATGATGTTCAATAAGGATCAACTATCCTTCTTAAAATAAGTTAAAGTCCTTTATAACTTAAAACACTAAGGTTATTTGGCTAGTTCTTATATTCGAAACCTTTGTTTAAAACCTTTAAACAACCTTTCAAAAACATAGAAGGTAACTCCTTCAAAACCATTAATAAAATCCTTCGAAAGTACTGAAGGTAACTCCTTCATATCCCTTAATAAACCTTTCAAAATCATTGAAGGTAACTCCAACCTTTTAAAAAGCCTTTCTTTTACAAGCTTTAAAACATATGACATCCGCCTTAAAATCCTTTAAACTTTAGCCTTTCGAAAACATTAAAACCATACCTTTTGACCTTGTCGGAAGGTTTCTTTTTGGCCTAGTCAAAAGCCTGGGGTACCTCTCCTATAAAATCATTTATAAACCTTTCGAAAGCAATGTAACTCAAAACCTTTCAAAGGCATTGGGTTCAATTTAAACAAGTGGAAAATCTTTCGAAACCAATCAAAGTTAACTACTTTGAAACCTTTAAAACGTTTCGACTTAAAACATTTGGATGATGCCTTCAAGCAGAGCAAAAGGATCAGAAAGACAATGGAGGCGAAAGCAACTGCTTCGAAACATAAAACCTTTTGAAACCATTCGAAAACAATGAAGTATTGGTGTTGAAACCAACCCTTCGAAAACAATGGAGAGAGGCAGTAAGTTTTAGAAAACAAAGGTAACCTTTGACTCCATCTGTGTTGGAAGGTTTGGAAGCTACAACTATGCTTTCAACCTTGTCGAAAGATATACCTTTCGACTTTTTGAAAGGTTTCATTTAAAATAATAAAGCAAACCAATCGAAACCTTTTTCTTTTAAACCATTTAACAACGTTGAAAGCTCTTTGTCAAAAGCTAGCAGGCGTATTTTCTTTAAATCAAAAAAAGTTTCATCTCCTTCGAAAGCTATAACCTTTCATCCCTAAACCTTTCGACTCCTTCCAATTCACTACGTACCAGTTTCTTAATACTATGTGTATTGGTTATTGACCTAATTCGAAAGGTTTGATACCTTTCGACCTTGTCGGAAGGTCTGGAATGAAGGTGGAAGCTCTTGCCGAAAGGGTTGAAATAGAAGAAAAACTATTTATTTGTACTTTAAAATAGTTCTTCTATACCTAACCTGCCTTGTTTGCCGAAATCTGATTGGTTGCCAGAATTTTATATTCAAAAATGCTGCCAACTTTCCTTATTTGGAAATTTGAATAATTTTGAAAAAGCCCCTTTCTCCTTTATAATTATATAAAACAATTAAGTCCCATACCTTAAATAATTTTATATAACTATCAAAACACCTTGAAAAATTCTAGAAAAATTCCTGAAATCAATTAATATGTCCCTTCAACATATAAATTTTTTGGATCCAAACAATAATTATTTTTCCCATAAATAATTTTATAATCTAAATTAACCTTTTCTTCCTTAGAAAATTCATAACAATTCCCAAAAAATTCAGAAAATTCCAAAAATTGAAACCCATCTCTAAAATAACTTTTTAGATCATAACAAAAATTTGCAAGGCAATCGAATGTCATTTGATAGGGTTTTCATCTTAAAACATGTCACAAAATCTACATGAACATACATAAATTATCAACATGTATATATAATCACTTTATCATTCAAAACATGGCAGATTTTTGCAAAACAATTCGGTTTTAATCTTAGAGCCGAAATGATAAAAGTTTAGAGATGTAAACATTATTCACCTTTGCTTTAGAGATTAAGGAGCTTGAGATTTGAATGAGTTTGATTTGAATTTGCTTTCCTTAAGCTTTTCTTTTGTTTCCTCTTCTTCTTCCTTTGTTAATGCCGGCCGGCCAAGCTTCTAAAATTTTAGAATAAGAATGAACGTGTGTTAAGATACACAACCTAAGGAAGATAATATAGGAATGACCTCTTTCCCATAATACCCCTCCTTTAATTCATTTTAAACCCTTTATTTAATTTATTAGTTAAAAAGGCATGGCTACCTTACTTAAATCAAATCTCAATCCCCTTGTCAACACATTATTTTATTTAGTTTATCTAACTAAATCTCCTAAATAGTGTTATTAAAAATCTGGGGTGTTACACATTCCCTAGCTTCGTGAAGCTTAGATCACATGAAGTGAGATATCCTATTCATGATTTAGAGTTGGCTGCGATGTCTTCACATTGAATATTTGGAGACATTATCTCTTAGGAGAGAGATTTGAGCTATACACTGATCATAAGTCCCTAAGATACTTATTCTCTGAGAAGGAGTTGAATATGCGACAGTAGAGGCGGCTAGAGTTTTTGACTACTTATGACTTTGCTATAGAATATACTCCTTGGAGAGGTAATAAGGTAGAAGATGCTCTTATCAGGAAACAATAGAATGTGTGTTAGCTATATTGGCAGAATGGAAGGATTTAGAAGCATTGACTATGTGTAGTATACAGTCGAGATCGACTGCTGGTTCTAGTTAGGGTACCGCTATGTTGGCCTGTTTAGAAGTCCGACTAGTGTTGATCGAAAGGATAGCTTCTAAATAGAAAGAGGACCCGGTATTAGCCGAGACGATTAAAAGGCTTGAGGTGGGACCAGAGATCGATGATTTAAAGGATTTTAGCCTTGACCAAAGAGGATGGTTGAGAAAGAAGGGATGATTATGTTTTCCAAATGTAGAGAACTTGAGAAGAGAAGTTCTAGAAGAAAGTCATTGGTCCAAGTTTACGATTCATCCTCGAGGGACCAAGATGTATCGGGATATGAAGAGGAGCTTCTATTAGGAAGGCACGAAGAGGGATGTTGGCTTGTGGATTAAGCAGTGTGCAAATTGTCAACAAGTGAAGGCGAACATAGTCAACAAGTGAAGGCGAACATCAGAAGCCAAGTGGGTTGCTTTAGCCTTTAGAGATTCCAGTCTGGAAGTGGGATTTTATAGCCATGGATTTTATTGATGGGTTTCCATGGTCGAATAGGGGAAATGAAAGCATATGGGTTATAGTAGACAGGTTGACCAAGAGTGGTATTTCATTCCAGTTAAATCAACCAGAACGCACCATTTTGGGCGAAGTTGTTCATGAAGGACATAGTTAGACTTCATGGGATCCCTAGTAGCATAGTCACCGACAGAGATGCATTGTTCACTAGAAAATTTTGGAGTCTATAGGAGGTATTAGGTACCAAGCTCAAGATGAGTACAACATATCACCCACGGACGGATGGGTAGACAGAGAGAGTCAATAAGGTACTCGAAGGTTTGTTGAGAGCTTGCGTATTGCATTTTGGTGGACCTTGGGAAGATCACCTACATTTGATTGAGTTTTCCTATAATAATAGTTATAAGTAGTATAGGAATGCCGCCTTTTGAAGCTTTGAATGGAAAGCCATGCAAATCGCCTGCATGTTGGTTAAAGACCGGAGACAAATTAGTTTTAGGTCTAGGTATGGTTAGAGAGGCATCAGAGAAGAATGAGTTGATCCGAGAAAGGATGAAGGAAGATCAATCCAGACAGAAAAATTACGCAGATAAGAGGCGTAAAGACCTAGAGTTCTCAGTGGGAGACGGGGTTTTCATTAAGGTGTCACCGATGAAGGGTGTGATACGATTTAGAAAGTCAGAGAGACTAGCCCCAAGATATGTTGGTTCATTCCAGATTATATAAAGGATTGGAAAGCCCACGTATAGAGTAGAGTTGCCGAGCAATATGGCAGGTGTCCATGATGTATTCCATATGTCTCATCTTCGCAAGTTTGCATGATCCAGAGACTTTTATTCCTTCGACAGGGTTGGAAGACTTGGTAGTAGAGCCTAATTTGATAGTTGTAATACAACCAGTTCGGGTTGTAGCGAGAGATGAGAACAGATTGAGGTCCAAGACAGTCAGGTTGGTGAAAGTTCAGTGGAACGACAATGAGAAGGACTGTACTTGGGAGACTGAAGACATGATTCGAGATAATTTTCCTGATCTGCTTTGATGGTATGTCTATATTAGCTTTATATAGATAGTTACTAGTCAGGTAGGCTAGTATGGTTGTTAGGAGTCATTACAGATGATTGCTATATTTAGTGTTTAGTCCTTACTGAATTTCGAGGACGAAATTCTTTAAGGAGGGGAGCCTATAACACCCTTAATTTTTAATAACATTATTCAGGAGATTTAATTAGATATATTAAATAGAATAATATAGAGTGATAAGGGGATTGAGATTTGTAAATGAATTTAGTGGCCATGCTTATCACAAATGAATGGGCTTATAATTGGTTAAAATAATAGTTAAATAAACAAAGGGCATAAGGGTAGTTTGCCTCCCCATGTTTATCACCCTAATACCCACGTCACCATAACACTCCCATTCATTTTATCACAACAAAAGAGAATGTAAGAAAGATAAGGGAAGGCTGGCCATTACTAGGAGAAGAAGAAGAGAAATCAAAGTAAAAGCTTAGGATCAAGCTAGGAGGAATCAATCTCAAACAAATCGCCAATTTCCTTATCCAAAGGAAGGTGACTAATAATCCTAATCATCTCTATTTTGTTTTTAATCATATGTTTTTAGATTTATGAACTAATCCATTCTATGATGATTTGAATGATGATATGCTTGGTTTTATAACATGTTTGATTTAAAATCAAATTGTTTAAATATGACATGCATGGTTTTAGGGAAAAACCGATAGCAAACAATTTTAGAATGCTATGGAAAAATTATATGTTATGGGAAACCTGATTTTGGGAGTTAGGTTTCGGTTTTTATATTTTTCCAAGCCGTGGAGAATTTAATATGAATTTTCAAAGGAAAATATGTATTATTGGGTTTAGAAATTAATTTCTATTATTATATGGTGAACTTGGGTATGAAATTTATATATGTTAGATAATATATTAAAAGTGAATTTCTGTGATTTTTGGGGATTCTATTAAGAGATATACTATGGAAATTAAATTATTTTGAAAGGAGGACCTAAATGATTTAATTGTTGTTAAATGGGAAGGGCGTATTTATTAAAATCAATCATGTTTTAGATTTGAAAATATGTGGCAATTATTTATAAAATAATTTGAAAAGTTAAGACAACCAATCAAATGTTTACAAGTACGCAAGTTAGTTACAAAGAACATACTTTTTTTGGTAAAAACAGCGTTTACTCAGAAAAAGTAGGTGTCGCCTCCTATAGAGGTACCTTTTGACCCAGAACTACTGCCATCAATCAGGTCGAAACCCACCAAGTCGAGACCATAAAGCCGAAAACCAACACACATGGTACAACTTAGTTGGTACGTAGTGGATTGAAGAAAGGCGGAAGGTAGGGTGTCGAAAGCGTTACTTGTGATAGGGTCAATACCTTTGTTTTGTTTTTAAAAGAAAAGCGCTTGCCTGTTTTGTTAAACGCTTTCGAAGGGGTCGAAACCGAAGCTTTCGAAAGGGTCTTTTAATTAGCTTTCGAAAGAGAGTTGCCGCCTTAGTTTAAAAGTAGTAGCTTCTGAAGGGACTACTTTGTTTCCAAATTAATGCGCTCAAAAGGGGTAGTTTCGACCAAGTTGGAACCCTTTTGCCGCTTATGCCTTTCGAAGTTATTGAAGATATCAATGCTTTCGGAAGGTAACCTTTGTTTTAAAAATGTAAGCCACTTCCTATAGCTTTCGAAGGGGGTTAGGGGTTTCGAAGGCAATGGTTTTGAAAGGGGTTTCGAAGCCAACCGTCAAATATTTTACCCAAAGGACTTATGTTTCGAAAGGGTGGTGCCGAGGCCATCAAGTTTTCCCCAATACTTTTAAATGATTCAAGCGAGGTACTTTCATTTATATTCACTTGACCCAAATGATATTTTAAATATAAACCCAATGGTTTTGAAAGAGGATCTTTCAATGATTTCAGAAGGGATACTTCCAAAGGTTTTGAAAGGGGTACTTTCAATGTTTTTGAAAGAGGGTCTTTCAATGGTTATGGAAGAGATACTTCCAAAGATTTTGAAAGGGATACTTTCAATGCTTTCAAAAGGGGTACTTTCAATGGTTTCAAAGCTACGCTTCTAAAGTTAAATACTAATACTTTAATACATTCGAAAGGCTCCGAAAGAGTGGTTTTAAAGTGGTCAAAGGCAGTGGCCTAATGTTGTGAAGATAGATTGATATGCTTTCGAAGGAAGTTATCCAGTAGGTCGAAAGCAAGGTTTCGAAGGTCTTGAAAGGCTTTGTTTTTCAAAACAAACAACCCAAATTCGTTTTAAAGGAAAAACCCATGGCTAATAAAGGAGTTTTGAAATGGTTTTAAGAATAAGTTTTCCTTGATAAAATAATAGGTTAAAGGGATTAATCATGTTTTATATGAAATTGATTTCAAAGACATTAAACCCACAGGAGTGGTATTGTTATGCTATTATGTTTGCTTCTTCAAATATAAATATATTCATATTAAAATGGACCCATAACTGCATTTTGGGGATAAAGGATAGAAGAACCAACTTGGTTGACCCAGTAGTGAATATAAATTGATTAAACTCCTGAATGAGTAGAATTACATCCAAGAGGTCAGGAAGACCAGAGTATAGGATGTCTAAATAAAGAAGTTGTCAGGGAGATAGGTTCATAGTGCACCCATGAAAACTATGATTAGAAAGTTATTGGAGTTATCAATAGGTTTATAGTGATCCTATGAAAACTTTGTCATAAGGAGTGGTTGGCAAGGGCCAATTGATTTGTAGTGCACCAATGAAAACTATATCCGGATTAAGTTATTGACAGTTGTTAATAGGTTTCTAGTCAATCCATGAAAACTATTATAAGAGAGAAGTTATTGGAGTCACCAATAAGTTCTGGGAAACCCATGAATTGATTAAGTTAATTGACAGGGGCCAATAGATTCATATTGCACCCATGAAAACTATGATATTGGATAGGGAGTCCATAGAGTATATAAAAGTTATTAGTAAGCCCATGAAAACTAATAGGTTAATAATGACCCTAAAAACCATAAGTATGACAGGGAGTCAATTAAACATGGGATGGGAAATCCATAATGTTTTAACTTGTATGCATATCATCACAATATTTTGAAATGACTATGTTTTAACTATTGTGGATGCAGGAGCACATTATATGGTTTTATAAAGGTTTTAAGATACTAGTGAGGGGAAAACCCATTCCGTTAAGCAGCGTGGTCTCACTAGATATCTAAATGGTTTGAGCTGTTAGATTATTATTTATACCAGGCTTTATGTCTGACTCGAAGTTTTTGTTTTCCCCTTAAACTCTCGGGTGCTCAATTGCTTTTGAGTAGTCTGAGTGTTGAGGTTTTCAGGTACCTCATTAGAAAAATAAGCTTCCAGAGATGTGCAGGAGGCATTATAGCAATTTAGAGTTCTTTTCAAATTTGATTCCGCTATGTTTATTTGTAAAGGCAAAGTTGTTTAAGTGCCTTATTATATACGCGGATCAACCAAGGTGGCATCTTCATATGTCGCTCTTAGCATATGTGTAATAATTATATGTTTTCAAACGTGGTTTCCGATTATGGGAATATGTAAAGAATGTTGAAGTGGTTTTGGGAATGGAATGTGAATGTTGTTATGAAATTTAATTTTTTTCCATATCCATGTGTTTCTGTTATATCAATGTATCCAACATTACCGTATTTGGTCACCGAGGATTAATAACTATGGATGACTGCAGCATCCGTAGTCGTTAGTTTTGAGCCTCCACGTGAGGGATGTTGCAATAGTGCAAACAAAACTTTATTACTTTATTTCTGATCAGAAAAAAGGAACTTGATTGTCTGTAACTGAAGTATAGAGTAATGTGTCATATGACAGTACCAAATACAAACTCCCCCTTAACCAAGATATCCTTACATAAAAGTTGCACCAATTGAGCAACATGCTCATGAAAGAACTTGATGATAATCTTCGAATCCGCCATAATAGAGTTTGTCACAACATGCTCTATAAATTACAATTTATTTCGCACTCTTCCCTTATTGGAAAATAATATGTTGTTTATTGTCACAATATTACTTTAGTGGTCTTTCAATTCCTTTGTTAATATTTGTTAACCTTATAACAAAATTTTGCAATTATTTTCCAATGTTGAATGCCCCATAACAGAAAATAAATGTTAGTTCCAAAATAGAGGAGGCTATAAGTGTCTATATGACAACTTTCTTTATATAGCTCCACCAAAAAATATTATTACCTGAAGTGGATCTTTTATACTTTTGGCATCCAAAATATTCAAATCGTTATGCTTTGTGATCTCTAACCAGTCTGATCTTTTATCTATGAGCATATAACCTTTTGTTCCTTAAAGATATCTTGTAACCATTTATTTACGAACCATTGACCCGCTTTCAATGTCAATAAAATATCTGCTAAATAATACATGCAATATCCATATGTTTATAAGCATTAGCATGCATTAGACTCCACACTGCAAATGTATGAGGAATCTTTTGCATTTCTTTAGCTTCAAGGATGTTGTAATATCACTATATAAGACAATATTTGTCTCTTTTGGCAAAGAGAATAGGTGGATTCATAGTCTGCATACCGAACCTTTTTATGCACTTATCTGCCCAGCTATTTTGTGATAATCCAAATATAACCCAATGGATAATAACAGTGTATTTTAATCCCTAATACAAAAGAGTAATCCATAAGTGGGTTTTCTTAAGTTGTTTCATCAATGTCTCCATTTTGAAACACAACTTTAATATTTATCGGACATTGCTCAGAAATACAATATGCAACAAATCCCAAAGTGATTTTAAAGAGTCTTTCACTAAAAACAAAGAGAAAGTTTCTTTTAAAAAAATATTTTCCTTTTAAAAATGGTCTTTTATATAAAAGTGCCTTATACCTTTCCATATTACCTACCCGATCCCTTTTGGTTTTAAATAGTTATTCATAAGCAATGATCTTGTTACTTAAGTTAGGGGGAAAATCTCAAACTTTATTGTCCTTATAGGTTTACACTATATATACATACCTTAAATCCACATTTCAAATTAGTACCTTGTATGGATTGATGTAAGTCCACAGAATCATCTTTACCAATCCATTATTTATCTTTATGGAGAAATACTACATATTCATCTAAAGTAGTATTTCTTCATTTTCAAGTGGATTTTCTTAGTGACCTTGCACTTTAAGGTTGTTTGTAACGACCTGTAAATTTTAAATAATTTTATTTGTTTTATTAATATATTTAATTGAAATTTTGTGAAATTTTAAACAATAAAATTTTGAAATACAAATTTGAAATTTGGAATACGTCTAATTAAACATAGCAAATCTGCTCGTCGTGCGGATCTCTACAGTATATTCAATTGTCAATTTCGGAGTCCGGTGTGCTGTGCAATCTGCGAAATGCCTGACGCATCGATTCGACAATCGAGTCTTTTGGTTTCCTGAACTTTCATTATCCACTGTACAATATCAATATTCATTAATAATTTCTGAATTAAATTCGTGCCCTTCTACCATTCACTACGTTCAAAATTTCTTATGTGTCCATTGGGTTTTTCACTAGTTACTTTTCATTCACCTTCTCCCTTCCTTTTTCTTTCCATTCTCATTCATTTTGCCTGTGCCTTTGTGTCTTCTCAAACCATTTAGCCTCCCTTGTCTTCATGATCGCTACCAACCAAAGCCTTCCATGCTCACTGCAATCCCTTCCCTCGGCCGAAGCATCCTTCCTAAGCCGAGGCCTACTTCCCCTTCATCCCTTCCCACTTTGCCATGCACCCGATAACGAGAAACCCCGAAGCAATCGCCACTCCATCATCTTCTCGCCTACCCGCCACCAAAGCTCCGCCATCCCACCCCGTGCTCCGCCTTTAGCCTCACACTCCCGGCCTCATCTTTTCCCAGATCTTGACTCGACAAACTGCATCTCCTCTCCGCCTCAATCCATGGCCGCGCTTCTCTATATTAAGGTAATATATATATATGATATAAGTTATATGGGTGTTTTGATTTTTTGCAGTTATATGTTGCGTGTAATATATTTTATGTTAGTATATATATATATATACTTTTATATTAGATTAAGTATGTATATTCTGTTAGTAATATAAGTATTGATCTAAAATATAAAAATGTATGTTAGGTTACATATATATGTTTACTTCAATATATATAAAGCTTATATAGGTTGTTGGTTGCATATATAAGTTTATACTCATACTTTAATTAGTTTTTTTCGAAACAGCTAGTATACATGTTATGTTTTATATTCCTGTTACTTTTCTTAAAAAGTTAGTCTACATACGACATATGTATCTATTTTGAATTTATGGCTTTGAAGCGGATTTTGTAGCGATCCTTAAAACAATTGTAAGTACTAAGGTTACCTGGAAATTTAGGTCAACTGTGTATATTGTCTTACATATATATATATATATATATATATATAGGAAAGAATAAAGTAATATATAGGACTATTGCATATATTATATTATTTTGGATTTGTCTTGTTAAAAGGTATAAGCTTGTATACAAGTGCAATAGCCTACTGACATTTGATGCTGTCAATATATATAGGTTATAAATTTAAAAAAAGGGGAATTTTCAGAAAAGTATATTTTTACATACGGATTTGTATATATATGTATGAAGTGTGGTTTAAATGATGTATAAGTCTACATATAAGTCAAACTATTATTTTTAATATATACTTATGACATCTGAAAGGAATAAGATATAATATAAGTTATATATAGGTGTGTACTCTGTTGTATACACATTTAATTCTAAAATTTTAGATATAGATATATTTAGTATATATATAATTAAGTTACACATTAGCTTATATATTAGTTATATATATGATTATTGTTAATTTCAAAGTATTTATTTCCAAATATATTATGATTATATGTTGGATTTTATATATATGTTTTTATTTAAAACAATGATTTTGAAATAATTATATGTGTTAAATTTAAAATGTATTTGGATTTAGAATATGATTTATATATCTATAGTTATATATTGTTATATTTAAGTTCTCTTATACCAATTATCTTCATCGATCCAGTTCTTATTTGAATTCATCTATTCCCATTTATCAGTTGTCCGTTGAATTCGTGCCAATCTAGCTTTGCTTTGGAATCCACGACTGGATCCGTAATTTACTTCATTGTCAAATTCCTCTAACCTCGAAAGGTGAGCAATCACTCACGATCAACGTTCTTATATTTATTAAATTTGATTTCAATTGAAACGCCAATTGAAATATGATGCTGTTAGTTATTTACATTGCTATATATATGCCATTATCTGTATCTGTTCACCTGTGACATCTGACACCATTATATGTTATTTATATTGATGTTATATGCCTGTTATATTATTATCATATCTGTTATCACTCTTCAAGTTCCCTGTTAGTATAGAATTCAGTACGGGTTGAAATAATACATACCCGAACGATCTGTAGAATAGGAGAAAATCGTTATGGGTTGAAATGATAAACCCAAGGGATTTTCATTGAACTGAATTTGGGATTACGAGTTGAAATGATATATACCCGTATATATATTTAAACTGCGGATTGAAATGATAAATATCCATATCACTTGACCATAGGATAGAAAATTATATACAGACACCGTTGGTCTATATATAAATATTTTGAAATGATTTCTATGGTTTTGGAAAGAAGTATATAGTTTATTAAATATTGATTTTTACAGATTTATTAAAGTTGATTTAATAAAGTTGATATATAATATGTTCAAGTATTTTTTTTTTCAAGTATAGAGTTTGAAATGTTTCAGGTTGAAAAGATAAATTTGAAATTGATTGGGAATTATATTTACTTAAGAATTATACTTAATAAGTTTGATTTGAAATTTATTATATTTGAATTTTAAAGATATGTTTTATAACTTGAATTTGATTAAAAGTGATTTAAATGAATATTTCAAACTTATATAAATTTAAATGGGATATTTTGTTTATTTAAATTTGTAAATTGAAGTTGTATAGATGTTATTGAAATGATTAAGTTAATATTTTCAAAACTAAATAATTGTAAAGTGATTTTGATATATATATATATATACATATACGAAATTATCGAATTTAGTTTTGAAATGTTGAATATTTAAAGCTTTGAAATATATTAAAATTGAAATGGTTTATTTTGTGGTTCAAATCTATATTTGAAATCGATAAAATTTGAAATGGTTTTTTTAGAAACTGAATTGAATTGAAATTAATGAATTGAGATTAAATTTAATTTGAATCTTGGAACTCGTGTTAATTTGAATTGATTGGTGAAATTTGAGGAAACTATTTTATTATATAAAGTATTTTAAATTGTATTTAAAACTATTTTATATTATTTTTAATATAAACTATTTTTAATATAACTATTTTTAATATAAACTACTTTTAATATAACTATTTTAATATAAACTATTTTAAATATACTAATTAGTTTTATATAAATTGTTTTAACTTATAACTATTTTATATAAATTTTTTTTTATAAACTATTTTATTTTATATACTATTATTAATATCTAAACTGTTTGAAGGAAAGTGTTATGATTTCCAAAGTTATGAATTTCAAAGTATTATGATTTCCAAAGTATTATTACTTCAAATTGTTTGGTTTCGAAAGTATTATATCTTCGAAAGTACTATGATTTTTGGAAGTGAATATTTTTAAAATGGAAATGATATAGTATTTATATGGTTTTGAAATGAAAATGATATTTTGGTTTTGAAGTATAAACTATTTTGAAATGACCACGGTGTTATAATAAAGTTTGGTTGTTAAAAAGACCGGGATCAGATATGGGCATACTCTCTGTCGATACCGAAAACCACTTTAACAACTGTGTACGTGGTGGAGATTCCAGAATGAAGTAGTATGGTGGCGACGATCCTATATGAGGTATATACGTGGACCTGAATCCCATGAGTTGGCATAAGGTGGCTAAAACAGGAGCAATTGACGGGCTAATGAGGTAGCTCCTCTGATCGGACACACTCCATCGTATGCCATTCTATTACTTTGTGATTGATTTGGTGCGCACCCTTGATTCAGGAGTGTGGCTCGAGGTGGGCGATTGTTGCGGATCTGCGTTACCACCGGCCCGGAAGTGTAATTGGTATATCTACCCTGGCATTGCCTAGTTGTGCCGTGTCACCTACCCTAGCGTGCTTTACTACAAGTTTGATTTGTGTCGTACCTATGGATTATCCTCTGGTAGCTCGAGTTTACGAGGTATTACGGTACTGTATAGACTATTGGCACACCTAAAAATGTGTTAAGGTGGAAAATGTAAAGCCTTAACGCTATTTTTAAATAGTATACTTTACTGTAGACATTATTATAATAGCATATATTACTACATAGTAGATAGTTTAACGGATCCTTAGAGGATGGTTATCCTAACATCCTTTGAGTTATTTGTATTTCAGTTAACATTTCACTTGAGTTGAGTTTATTGATATAAGAAGGTTAATCCTGACTCGAGTGTTTTGTGTTTTGCTTTACGCTCGGGTCAGACTGAGTGGCTCAGTGTTCGAGACTCGCCTTTGGAGTTGGAGCTTCGCTTGGAGATCCAGCTATATCTATTCAGCTTGCAGTTATTCAGTCGATTCCAGTGATGTATTCTGATCTTGTATTTGACTATTGTGAAAGAGTCTATGCGGTAGGATCGTATAATATGGAATAGTGAAATGGTCTAGGTAGATAGTAATAAGCAGTAAGTAAAGTAGACACTAAGACTTTATACTGCTTCAGACCTCTTGTCCTACGTCCAGTCCCTAAGCTCCTCTTAGGAATTCAACTAACCAACAGCCCTCACTTAACCCGGAGGAATAGGTTTACAACTTACCCGAACAACCGAACGGGATTTCTTGCCTCAACTACCGAAGAGGACTTCAACTAGATACTAAAAGTATTTCTGACTTGTTGTGTTCTTGATAACACTAATGAGTCAAATTGAGTAAAACTTTCCTATAATCTTATCCTCGAGAGTATACAAAGTGTTTGTGAAGATTTAGGAAATGTGAATTGCTATGAATCAAAAGGTGTTATAGTTAAAACATAGATTCAAGCAATTGAAGTGGTTTGTGATTGCTTTTGAAAACTTAAGAAATCTGAAAGTATGTTCAAGAAAATAGAAAGATTAAAGCAATTAGAATTGGTTAATCAAATGATGTTAGAATCATGTATTTATTCTTGTAGAAGAGGTGCATGTGTTGCCAAAGGTTGCAGACAAGAGATGCTTCCATTTCCATTGGAGAATGGTTGCAACTCTTGGGAAGAGGAAGGTGTCTATTCAGAGAAAATTCGCTGGTTTAAATTCAGTCGACTGAGCAGGATATTCAATCGACTGAAAATATAAAGAAAAATTTTCAGGAATACTTTCAGTCGACTGCGCGGGAAATTCAGTCGACTGAAACTGTGCATATTTGTAAATGTGTGCCAGTTTCAGTCGACTGTCCATGCTTGTTCAGTCGACTGAACTATAAAAGTATGCACAGTGAATGTGTGAATAAAAATGAAGTTTTATGAATGTTTTTTAGTGTTCGTGCAAATCTCTTGAGGATAGATTTTAACAAATAATCTAGACTTTAGACCTATAAAAATCATACTCATGTTTATACTTTCGTCTTCATCGATCTTCCTCTGATTTTGCATATATCTCTTCCTTTTTGTTGAAGCACATTGTCATTGATCAAAATCTTCGTGTATCAACATATTGTACTGAGACTTCTATGTACTCCAGACTTCTGTTGTATCTTGTTAACTCTGTTATATATATATAGTAGCTTCATGAACTACTATTCATTTGTTTCCGCTGCTTATTGTTATATTACTCTGTGTTTGTGATTCTATGATTATTTTATTTACTGTATATGCTGAGTTTTGCCAAATAAAAATTAACAATATGATATTTTGAGCAATTCAAGTCCGACATGTTGGATGCGAATGGTTGAAAATATCAGGATGTTACAGTTGGTATCAGAGCTCTGGTTTTTGGCAAAACTTAGCATATGTAGTAAAATTTAATTACGGAATCACTTTCGTTCGAGCTTGAATCTCTTCCTCTTTGACTCAATTTCCATTGAACTTTGGAACTCTCCCATCGGTTCTAAAATCTATTCTTGTCTCCCCATTCGTGCTTTCTGATTCCGGAGCATCCCATAGCTCCACTATATGTTTTGGAAAAGCTGTGAAATTCCTTTAAAATAGGCATTGATTCACCGGAGATTTCTGTATTCTCGGTTTACGATGCTGCTATCTCTTGCTATACCCGAATTCTATCTCTGGCGATCGAATGTCGATTTGATCTAGAATTCTACCTCGATCTTATTTTAAGTCGTCGTTGACCCGGTTAAGGTTGCCCGCGATTTATACAAGTCTATCCATTCTTTCCTCTCTTTGAAATATATTTATGTCTCTATCGAGCCTATCTTCTAGTTGAATTCTTTTGGTTAGGATTACTCTATATTTGAATCCCTATCTTTGTTTTGAAATCCCTTCTGGAATCATCTAGTGAGGGAGTGTATTTGTAATAATATAAAAATGTTTTATATATTGTGTTGTTTGAGTTGTTGATGTTGGTTTGGATTTTCGATCGATTCGTCTAATCAACGCTATCGATAGGATTTCCAAAACACTTGAACATAACAAACTGACACAATATTATTTTCAATTTGGTAAATGAAATAAATTGTATGAATATATTATAAATATATATATAAGAAAAATTTTCTGGAAATTAATAAGTTAATTAAATTGGCTGTTTGAAATGATAATATGTGATTATCATTTATTGTTCTATAATGAATTTATAAACATGGTTTATAAACTGATTTGGAATTGAAATGAATTTAAAAACGGGAGTTTGAGAATTTAATTTCCAGTGATTTCAAACTTTGGTTTTAAAGTTTTAAAATGCATGCTATTTGAAGTATTTTCGAATAGAAATCGTTTCCAAAGAAATTTTAAACTTTAAATCAATGCTCTCCTCTTTTGTCACTAGAAAATAATTTCGGTGATGGCGGCCGCATCATCGACATTCATTTTCGAATTTCAGAGTGGAGAGACCATTCTGTAGCTTTGCTACGGTTTTGTTTTGGAAAATAAATTTTGTTTTGAATTTCCTAAGTATGACTTAATATATACAGGTATGATTTGATTTGATATATATTGTATATATATAAATTTATCTATAAAATGGTTTGAAGTTAATTGGGAATCAAATTCTTAAATTTATGTTAAAGGTGTTTTTAATTATAAAATGAAGCCAAAAATTTGAATAAATATTTAAATTTGAAATAATTGAATTGAAAAAAAAATTCTTGTATAATACCCAATTTCATTCTAATACAACTTACCTAAATCTTTCAGAAGTTGAATAATTTACAATATAAATTGATGATTAAATGATTTTATAGATAAAATTTGAGTGTTATAATAAATGTTATACACTTAAATTTTATTACAAAGATGTTAGTGGAGATAAATAGAATAATAATTTAATTGAATAATAGATAAGATAAATAATTTTTTTTGAAGGAATTAATAAATTGAAATTAGATCAATTTATGAAAATACCTTGAATTTAAAATCAATTACTGAATATAAATTAATTTAAATTGAAATTTATATGGTTTAAATTAATTTATATGGTTTAAGTATATGCGATAAGATATATTAAGTGGAATAAAGTTAATAATAAATTGGAATAAAAGAATTAAATTTATTGAATAAAATATGAGTATAATAAATGATTATACAAATTGATGATTTAGAAATTGTTAATTGAGGATGACTAGATAATAAGATAATGAATTTAGAAATAGATAGATTGATTTAACTTAAGTGAACTCAAATGGATTAAACCAAATTGTTGAGTAATTAATTAATTTAGTTTGAAATTTATATGGTTTGAACTAATTGTTTTATTTTTTTATTTTTTTTTCACCCTATTTTCTTTCTGGTTGTTTCCATTCCCCTACTTCGTTCCTTTTCGGGGACGAAAAGTTTTGAGTGGGGGAGAGTGTAACGACCCGTAAATTTTAAATAATAATATTTGTTTTATTAATATATTTAATTGAAATTTTGTGAAATTTTAAACAATAAAATTTTGAAATACAAATTTGATATTTGGAATACGTCTAATTAAACATAGCAAATGGTAAATTTTCATCTTATAATATGGAAGTTTATTTTGTTGTATAATTTTATTTAAATTTACATCAGTTAATATTTGATGATAATAAAATATTTTCCAAACCTGAATATTTTATATAGAAAATTTGTAAATCATCTTCTGAGTGAGACGTCATATTTCGGTTCTTCAAATTTAGACTGCTATTGCTCCGTTCATCTTATTTCTGACATTTTAGCAGCATTTCGGTACCGATAACAACTTTTGATATGATGATCGTACCACTGATATCTGTATAACGTTTTGATCATCTCATCCTGCTGATTTCTACAGTATATTCAATTGTCAATTTAGGAGTCCGGTGTGCTGTACAATCTGAGAAACGCCCGATGCATCGATTCCGCAATCGAGTGTTTTGGTTTCCTGAACTTTCATTATCTACTGTACAATATCAATATTCATTAATAATTTCTGAATTAAATTCGTGCCCTTCTACCATTCACTACGTTCAAAATTTCTTATGTGTCCATTGGATTTTTCACTGGTTCCTTTTCATTCACCTTCTCCCTTCTTTTTTCTTTCCATTCTCATTCATTTTGCATGTGCCTTTGTGTCTTCTCAAACCATTTAGCCTCCCTTGTCTTCATGATCGCTACCAACCAAAGCCTTCCTGGCTCACTACAATCCCTCCCCTCGGCCGAAGCATCCTTCCCAAGCCGAGGCCTGCTTCCCCTCCATCCCTTCCCACTTTGCCATGCACCCGATAGCGAGAAACCCCAAAGCAATCGCCACTCCATCATCTTCTCACCTACCCGCCACCAAAGCTCCGCCATCCCACCCCGTGCTCCGCCTTTAGCCTCACACTCCCGGCCTCATCTTTTCCCAGATCTCGACTCGACAAACTGCATCTCCTCTCCGCCTCAATCCATGGCTGCGCTTCTCTATATTAAGGTAATATATATATGATATAAGTTATATATGTGTTTTGGTTTTTTGCAGTTATATGTTGCGTGTAATATATTTTATGTTAGTATATATATATATACTTTTATATTAGATTAAGTAAGTATGTATATTCTGTTAGTAATATAAGTATTGATCTAAAATAAAAAAATGTATGTTAGGTTACATATATATGTTTACTTCAATATATATAAAGCTTGTATTGGTTGTTGGTTGCATAATAAGTTTATACTCATAATTTAATTAGTTTTTTGTTTTCGCAACAGCTAGTATACATGTTATGTTTTATATTCCTGTTACTTTTCTAAAAAATTTAGTCTGCATATGACATATGTATCTATTTTGAATTCATGGCTTTGAAGTGGATTTTGTAGTGATCCTTAAAACAATTGTAAGTACTAAGGTTACTTGGAAATTTGGGTCAACAGTGTATGTTGTCTTACTTATATATATATATATATATATATATAGGAAAGAATAGAGTAATATATAGGACTATTGCATATATTATATTATTTTGGATTTGTTCTGTTAAAAGGTATAAGCTTGTATACAAGTGCAATAGCCTACTGACATTTCATGCTGTCAATATATATAGGTTATAAATTTAAAAAAAGGGGAATTTTCAGAAAAGTATATTTTTACATACTGATTTGTATATATATGTATGAAGTGTGGTTTAAATGATGTATGTCTACATATAAGTCATGTTATTATTTTTAATATATACTTATGACATCTGAAAGGAATAAGATATAATATAAGTTATATATAGGTGTGTACTCTGTTGTATACACATTTAATTCTAAAATTTTAGATATAGATATATTTAGTATATATATAAGTAAGTTACACATTAGCTTATATATTATTTATATATATGAGTATTGTTAATTTCAAAGTATTTATTTCCAAATATATTATGATTATATGTTGGATTTTATATATATGTTTTTATTTAAAACAATGATTTTGAAATAATTATATGTGTTAAATTTAAAATGTATTTGGATTTAGAATATGATTTATATATCTATAGTTATATATTGTTATATTTAAGTTCTCTTATACCAATTATCTTCATCGATCCAGTTCTTATTTGAATTCGTCTATTCCCATTTATAAGTTGTCCATTGAATTCGTGCAAATCTAGCTTTGCTTTGGAATCCGCGACTGGATCCGTAATTTACTTCACTGTCAAATTCCTCTAGCCTTGAAAGGTGAGCAATCCCTCATGATCAACGTTCTTATATTTATTAAATTTGATTTCAATTGAAACGTCAATTGAAATATGCTGCTGTTAGTTATTTACATTGCTATATATATGCCATTATCTGTATCTGTTCATTTGTGACATCTAACACCATTATCTATTATTTATATTGATGTTATATGCCTGTTATATTATTATCATATCTGTTATCACTCTGCAAGTTCCCTGTTAGTATAGAATTCACTATGGGTTGAAATGATACATACCCGAATGATCTGTAGAATAGGAGAAAATTGTTATGGGTTGAAATGATAAACCCAAGCGATTTTCATTGAATTGAATTTGGGATTACGGATTGAAATGATATATACCCGTATATATATTTAAACTACGTATTGAAATGATAAATATCTGTCTCACTTGACCATAGGATAGAAAATTATATACAGACACCGTTGGTCTATATATAAATATTTTGAAATGATTTCTATGGTTTTGGAAAGAAGTATATGGTTTATTAAATATTGATTTTTATAGATTTATTAAAGTTGATTTAATAAAGTTGATATATAATATGTTCAAGTATTTATTTAATTTTTTTTTCAAGTATAGAGTTTGAAATGATTCAGGTTGAAAAGATAAATTTGAAATTGATTTGGAATTATATTTACTTAAGAATTATACTTAAATAAGTTTGATTTGAAATTTATTAAATTTGAAAATTTAAAGATATGTTTTATAACTTGAATTTGATTAAAAGTGATTTAAATGAATATTTCAAACTTATATAAATTTAAATGGGATATTTTGTTTATTTAAATTTGTAAATTGAAGTTGTATAGATGTTATTGAAATGATTAATTTAATATTTTCAAAACTAAATAATTATAAAGTGATATTGATATATATATATGAAATTATTGAATTTAGTTATGAAATGTTGAATATTTCAAGCTTTGAAATATATTGAAATTGAAATGGTTTATTTGGGGTTCAAATCTATATTTGAAATCGATAAAATTTGAAATGGTTTTTTTAGAAACTGAATTGAATTGAAATTAATGAACTGAGATTAAATTTAATTTGAATCTTGGAACTCGTGTTAATTTGAATTGATTGGTGAAATTTGAGGAAACTATTTTATTATATAAATTATTTTAAATTGTATTTAAAACTATTTTATATTATTTTTAATATAAACTATTTTTAATATAATTATTTTTAATATAAACTACTTTTAATATAACTATTTTAATATAAACTATTTTACATATACTAATTATTTTAATATAAATTGTTTTAACTTATAACTATTTTATATAAATTATTTTATTTTATAAACTATTTTATTTTATATACTATTATTAATATCTAAACTGTTTGAAGGAAAGTGTTATGATTTCAAAGTGTTATGATTTCCAAAGTTATGAATTTCAAAGTATTATGATTTCCAAAGTATTATTACTTCAAATTGTTTGGTTTCGAAAGTATTATATCTTCGAAAGTACTATGATTTTTGGAAGTGAATAATTTTGAAATGGAAATGATATCGTATTTATATGGTTTTGAAATGAAAATGATATTTTGGTTTTTAAGTATAAACTATTTTGAAATGACCACGGTGTTATAATAACGTTTGGTTGTTAAAGAGACCGGGAATAGATATGGGCGTACTCTCTGTCGATACCGAAAACCACTTTAACAATTGTGTACGCGGTGGAGATTCCAGAATAAAGTAGGATGGTGGCGACGATCCTATATGAGGTATATACGTGGACCCGACTCATGTGAGTTGGCATAAGGTGGCTAAAACAAGAGCAATTGATGGGCTAATGAGGTAGCTCCTCTGATCGGACACACTCCATTGTATGCCATTCTATTACTTTGTGATTGATTTGGTGCACACCCTTAATTCAGGAGTGTGGCTCAAGGTGGGCGATTGCTGTGGCTCTACGTTACCACCGACCCGGAAGTGTAATTGGTATATCTACCCTGGCATTGCCTAGTTGTGTCGTGTCACCTACCCTAGCGTGCTTTACTACGAGTTTGATTTGTGTCGTACCTATGGAGTATCCTCTGGTAGCTCCAGTTTACGGGGTATTACGGTACTGTATAGACTATTGGCACACCTAAAAATGTGTTAAGGTGGAAAATGTAAAGCCTTAACGCTATTTTTAAATAGTATACTTTACTGTAGACATTATTATAATAACGTATATTACTACATAGTAGATAGTTTAACGGATCCTTAAAGGATGGTTATCCCAAACATCCATTGAGTTATTTGTATTTCAGTTAACATTTCACTTGAGTTGAGTTTATTGACATAAGAAGGTTAATCCTGACTCGAGTGTTTTGTGTTTTGCTTTATGCTCGGGTCAGACTGAGTGGCTCAGTGTTCGAGACTCGCTATTGGAGTTGGAGCTTCGCTTGGAGATCCAGCTATATCTATTCAGCTTGTAGTTATTCAGTTGATTCCAGTGATGTATTCTGATCTTGTATTTGACTATTGTACTGAGACTTCTATGTACTCCAGACTTCTGTTGTATCTTGTTAACTCTGTTATATATATATAGTAGCTTCATGAACTACTATTCATTTGTTTCCGCTGCTTATTGTTATATTACTCTGTGTCTGTGATTATTTTATTTACTGTATATGCTGAGTTTTGCCAAATAAAAATTAACAATCTGATATTTTAAGCAATTCAAGTCCGACATGTTGGATGCAAATGGTTGAAAATATCAGGACGTTACATTGTTGAGTTTATTTCCCTGAAACAATTACCTTAAATTGAAGAAAATTTTGTTTGACATTGTCTTATTATGGTTCTTAATTCACTTCTTCCTAATGAAAGGTAATAAATCCTAGACATTATCTGAAGAAGTAACTATAGTTGAATCAAAGATATGATTTTCCTTGAAGCAATGATAAATACCTTAAAAATTTGTTTAAGGTTGCCTTATTATGCTTTTTAATTTACTTCTTGTTAACGAAAGGAAACACATCATATACATTATTCGAAGAAGTAACTGTAGTTGAATCAAAGATGATGATTCTACTTAACGACATTGATCCATACTTATTTCTCTCCTCATACTCAACATCCTCAAATATTGTAGCATTTCCCATCTGAATTTTGTTTTCTTACCGTGGGTTTATAAAACTTATAGCTTTTAAGTCGCTTAGAATATAAATAAACTATTTGCTATCTTTAGTGCATCAATCTAGAATTATCTAGTAAGCTGAAAAAAATAATCATATAAATCGCCAAATTAAAATTTGAGACTTCATTATAAAAGGTATTCAACATAAGTAGATATAGGCCATATTTTAAACATTAGGAGCTTATCCAACAATGTTTGAATTTATTCATAAATCAATCTTATTATTTCTAAATGAACAATAATAACCGAATGTGTTCATATTAGAAATAAAAAAATGAAATTTGTTTAAATGATAGCATAACAAAAATATCAAATAAATCCAGACAATATAACTGAAATCTCAATAATAACTTAAAAATATCTAGTATACTTTACTTTATATGTCTGTATATCTCATTAAAGAAACAACCATGAATATATTTGTATGTTATTTCTTTTCTTCTATATCCTTAGTTTCTATTTTATCCTTATTTATACATTTATTTACAATGTATGTTAAATGAGTACTTTCAATCTTACATGCTTTAACCTCTCTTAATCTTACCACAATGCTAAATGAGCTCAATAAGAGGTCATTTTATTCTTAAAAAATAATATAATTAATAATAATCTTAATATGGTTATACTGTTCATAAAGAGATTACCAAAAAACTTGAGTGCACTAACTTTTGAAGCAACATTTTTCCATATAGTGCTCATTCATTTTTCCCTTACATTGACTTTATGTAATCAGGCAATATAATATAAAGCATGCTTGTTCCCCTTGTCATTTTTTTATTAAACGCTTTTCAATTTCTAAAGAACTCCTTTAAATTGATTATCCCTTTGGATATCACAGTCTTGAAACCTTATTGAAATATTATACCTTATGATCATTTGACTCTTGCAATTTGAATTGTCCCACGTCTCAATGTTCTTCATAACATTAAAAGAACATTCAACTGCAATTAGAGTGGTTATGATCCTCCTAATTGCAAGATCCACAAAGTTAAGAACAAACAACATGTTCTCTTACTAATCCTTGGAGTTAGTGCCAAACAAGATGAGAATACTATTACAATTGGCAGACACTTTACTCAAATTAGCTTAAAATTGTACAAAAATAAAGATTGACTGTATATGCTCACCTCCAAATATCAGCCATAGTAAATTCATATAATTGGTAAGTCTCTTCTCAAGATACCTAGCACAACATTAATATCAAGTCTTTGGATAGTAATATTAACCATAAGTGGTACTCTTGTTGTAATGATCAAACATTAACAATTAATTAAAGTCAAATAACAATCTTCCTTTGGGCCGATTAGTTATTCACTTGAAAAACCTTATAATTGTCGCATATTTATCATCACACATGTGCAAGTGATTCGGCCAAATATTAGTCTTCCTTTAGGCCGGTTAAATCCGCATGAATAAATACACACAAATATCAAACATTTTCATGAACAACTAAAATAAGGGAGGTCACTTTGGTGATGTGTTGTTTTAATTAGCCCACTTGGAATGTAATATATTTATAATTAGTTTGCAAAGAGACACTAAAAATATATTTGAATTTATTATTTAGTGTATGTACAATATTTCTAGTGCTATAAAACACTCCCAAAAGTACTTTAAGTCTATATGACACTTGAAAATCTCAAAATTATAACTGTGGCACAACATATTTTAGTCATAGCTGTTATAATCTTTTACTTTAAGTATGTGGTTACATTCATGACATTTCCTAAATGAATATGATACAAAGCATCATAAAGAAATCACATAACAAATGTCACAGATGAGCGCTAGAATTAAATTCCACATAAAAGTATACATAAAGGGCATAATAAATGTCGTACTAAATAACATGAATGAATGTAGTGGCTTTGATGTATATCTGAACCATAATATAGCTATACATAATGCTACTGTATCACTTTATCTTTAGTTTATTATTTGAATACTTAATTAAGACCAGTAACCATGCATTTTGAAAAAATATGAAAACTGCTGCTCCTTTTATTTTATGATAACCAAAGCATAAAAGTGAACCAAGTTTTTAGCGAGCATGGGTTAACGTATAAAATATCTGTAACTATCAAACATAAATGCATCAAATAATAAACCATATGCATTTTCTTATTCCAAATACAAACATGCTGCATCATTAAATTTATTGTAACCGATATATTTAGTGCATTTATGATAATAAATTAATTCATTTATTACCATAACAACCACTTTTAATGCATTTGGGCTAAAATTAAATGCAGTTGACTGTTATGTGGTCCAAAATGTAAACTAGTGTCATGTTAAAATTTATTTCAATAATAAAATAAACATAAACACTTTACTAGAGCATACTTTAATTTAAATTAATTAAAATTTCTGAAATAACCAAAATACATTATATATATATATATCCAAATTACTTAATCAAAAGTCGATTAAGGTAAAATAATCATAGAACCGGATTTATATTATTTGCATAAATAGTTCTAAACTATATATATATGTTTATATCATTTATAAACATTAAATAAAATGAATATACATATTAGATCTGAAATATTCCTCACATTAAAATTCACAACTGATTTACAAAATATACAATAATAAACATGTGAATGCTATAACCAACATGGGTTATTACTGAATTTTAGAGGAATTTTGATTATTTCCCATAAATTTAATGACTTCAACATTCTAACTTATTTCAAAATGACTTACAAATCATTAGATCTATATTTCTATATCGAAATAGTTTCACAAATCAGCTTTTCAATTTTTAATATTAAAAAAAAAATCAAATCCAAAATCATCAATAGAAAATCGTTGATATATAGATCAAACAGATCTAAAACTTGAGTAAGAAATTGCAGGACTTTTTAAAAATTTCAATTCAAAACTTACTCATAAAAAAAGCATAAATTTTTTTCCTAATGAAATGAATGATCGGTGGCTCCAATAGCACTTGTTAGGATTTCACATACTTTAGGATTGTTTAATCATGAAACCCTAAATCTGAATAACATGAATGACCATAACCCCTTATTTATAATGTTGGCATTTTCTAATTTGGCCCTTCAATAAATTAGAATTGCTCCAGTATCTAACATTAATACCATGAAAATTATATCCTTAAGCCTTTTAGCTTTAATTTGAAATTAGATCACTTTAATCAAGCTTTACACCAAATAGCACAACACATTTTATTTTACATATGTTACTTACGTGTTGAAATTTTCCAACAGATATATACCCACACAATATTTATAAAATACATATTTTAACAACACAAAGGTTGAATTGACAATATCTAACATTGGTTGATTGAATTAAAGTTACAATTCAAAATTGTAGATAAAAAGATCTAAGTTCAACTCATATAATATATTTAAATTCAGATCTACATTAAGTTAGATAATGTAAAAATCTCTCTTTGTATTAATATTATAAAATACATATATGTATATACACACATGCAACAATAAAATTAAGTTAATTTTCAGTTAAATCAAAATATACATATGTTTTACATTAAATTGGTATAATCCATTTCCAAGCATATACCTATAAACACACACACACATACACACACATATTTGTATGTATGTATATGAAATTATATAAACAAACCTTTTGCAAAATACCATTTTTTTTCTTTCAAAACAACCAAAAGTTTAAGTCAAAATGCATATTTAAATAAGAGATCAATGAATTTTATATTTCTAAATAATCAAAATTCAAAGCTAAATAATTGACTTACAAAAATTGTATACTATGTTTAGAAAGCTACTACGTGTTTATAAAAAAATATTCATGACTAAATATAATTTTAAACATATTTGATTTCAATATATTAGATTAAACCAAACTAAAACAATCAATTAGTTGTTTAGTAGCAATATTATATACAAACCAAGATGAGGTAATAATACATATATAAAACTATGGTAATAATGATATAATTAAAACATACACATGTAAATAGGAACTGTATCTTATAGATCTAGCCAATTAGTTACACCTTTTACTGTAAATTCTCCTTGGATTCCTAGAATCAACATCCAGACTTTGTTACAATCACATGAGCCACTTTATTTTATTTTATTTGGGCAAAAAGGATAGCTATGGTCATAGAAAAACATAGAGGTTAGCCATTGGAAGGAGTGAGGAATGAACCAAAATGGGAGAAAATCAAGGGATTTTGTTTTAATGAGAAGAATGAAACCTTTCATACTCTCTTTATTAGAACTTCCCATTTGATTTTCATTTAATTTCCAATCAAGTCAAAACTTAATCTCCCCTTAGCATAGTCAGTCGTATATTTTCCTATATGGAACAAAATTTCCATAAGTCTGTTCAAGTAATTATCTTTATTTAAACACATGTTTAAATATATAACGATATCATATATGATCACATACATATGACTTTTATAAATTTTATATATACATCCAAATAATTACTAACAAGATCCAAAACATCAAATAAATTAATAATTCTTAAATATTAATTAGTTTAGTTAATTTATAAAAATTTATAATTTACTTAAATCCTATCGTTTTTTTTGTAAAATTTACAAATACGTTTGCGAGACTTAGAGGTATGAATTCAATCGGCGATTAACATTGAATAATTCAAATATCAACATCACATGACACCTTAGTTAGTGGTATAATAGTCTGGTTGAATTCAATGCAGTTATTTTTGGTAAAATCCAATTTCATATTTTCTTAAGTCGTACATTTTATACATACATTCTCTTCATCAAAACAAAATCACTTTAGGATACTCAGAATTTGGTTCAATAATAACATTTATTATTAACCATACGACTGTGGCCAGATATTTGGACTTTGAGTTGACATCATTCGATCGTGATACTAACACCATACAACCAAGAAGATGAATTCTCTATTAAATTATGTTTTAATCCCAATGCTTTAACTCGGATACAACTATAGTCGCTCAGTGGATGGCTATGCCATGAATTTACTATAATCAAGTGGAGTATTCACATTGTAGCTCCAAAGTATTCTCAAGCCAATGGAAATGTGTAACATCGTCACATTGAGATTTCTAGTTGTTCTAGTTATTATTAACTAATACCCTCAGATGAGTTATTCCATAGCTATATAATAACTATGGGTAGATAACCCCTTGGTGCCCCATCAGCCATAAGTAATACACTGCACAACATTTGGAGAGCATTGCATACTCTGGTCTTGATGGATGTATCGACATCCTTTATCGAATCATCTTGACTAGAAATATTTAAAACAAAATGTAATCTTATTTGGAATTAGTTACCCACATTTGCAACTATTTGCACTGCATTCACATAACATTTCAGTTAAGGATATTCTTATTGTATGCTTTAAATTAATTACTTAATTACTTATAACATAATAAACAAAGTATATAATAGAAATAAAATACCTTTATATGAACAAGATTGACAACAAAGTTAGATATATATAACAAATTACATTATTTCCCCTAGGGCATATCATCAACTCTTTCAATCTCCCACTTGCATTTGGGGCCAATTATGGAATTTTGATCTTATTCCTCCTATTAGTTCAAAACCGATCGACCGAGTCCCTTAGTTAATGAATATACTATATTTAATTAATATTTACTCTATTAGCCAACACCTATCCATTGTTGATAAACTGCATTTTATCATGTGAAATCTTTAGAGCCTGTATTTGGACATCTTGTGAGCCTTAGGTTCTTTCACCATCTTTATTGTGACGTTTTTTTTCATAAAACAAAGTCGTGGAATTCTTAACATTTGGAAGCACCCATGGCTCAGTTATAAATTTGTGCATTTATGTATACTTCTTTTATCGTGGCGCTATTCAAGACAATGTACCTAACCTTTTGGTTGAATCAAAACCACCTCTTACATGGAACATTTCCAGTTAAGAGCTCCTTAACTAAGGTCGAACATGAATTTAGGATTGATATACTACTCGATATCACTTATGAAGTTTGAGTCCGAATACTTCTTCGTAAAGAGGTAGTTGTTTTCGTAGACAGTTCTATAATATTTCATAAATACTGGAGAATACTCACGATTAACATTCAATGATATTAATTAGGATTTGATACTTGCTCAATGTACAAAGTACACAAGCAAAATACAGTATAGTAAACAACATAACATATATGACAATACTGATCACCTATGCATAAGGAACCCATCTCAGATGCTCCATATTAAACATTTTAATATAGTTTCCATATCATTTAGGACAATGCTAACATCCATTTATACCGATTATAAAATATGTCATTCTCAAATCCTATATAGAGAATTAACCAAACTAAAAGTGACTCTAAAATGGGTATATCGTTAGCAGTTGGCAGTACGTTCTTTACTTATAGTTTTAGAAATATTTTAGTACATCTTAATATTCTTTCTACAGACACATGCTTCCTCTATATTTTGACTAGAAATCAAACTACTATATTTCTTCGTTAAAATATTTGCTCAATTCTAATGCTGGTCAAGAGATAATGTTGTATTAGTTCTTGGATCTTATGCAATACTTACAAACTCATTCATTGCTCCCATTGATCATGTGATGGTTTGGTTATTATGTGCAAACAGTTTATTCTAAATTATTATTCAAATTTATATTTCAACCTGTGCAGTTAATGCCCCGCTATATCCCTGCTATGACTCCGATATATCTTATAGCGGATTCCTACCGCTACGATTTTTCCATATATCCCCAACATATAGCCTTTCCGCTTTAATCCCCGCTATTTCCGCTATATCCCGTTATTTCCGCTATATTCCGCTATTTCCGCTATATGTTCTATAAAAAATTGGATTGAAAAATGATATTTATACGCTATAAAAATTATGAAATTAATTAATTTCATCGAATTTTTGATATATGTTTAGAAATGATAATACTCTAATATTCTACTAAATTAAATTAAGTTATATAACAGTTTTACGTTCATTTACAATACATTTGCACATATTTTTATTTAAAATTATTTTTGTATTAATTATAATTCAATTGAATGTTAATTTTTCACATAATTACTATCTATATATTTGTAAAAACAACAAGCATGAGATTTATATGCTATTTTAGAGTAATCCGATATATCCCGCTATATCTTCGCTACATCCCCGCTATGACTTTTTGCACCTCTACCGCATTGAATCTTCCGAGCGCTTTAACTGCACAGATTTCAACATAGGTGTGCTAAGAACTCTAAGTCATATTGGACGATAATTTTGTGAGTAGAATCCGAATTAACTTAAGCACGTTAACCGGTAAATCTACTATGGAAATTTTAACAGTTGAAATCTGCGAGTTTCTTCTTATCAATATTGCTTACTATCTTCCGATTGCATCGGTCTTCCTTTTGAAAACACACTTGTAGCCGAAGATTGTAACCTTTCGAATTCCACTATCAAAATTATATTTCAATAATGTACTTGGAATCTCTTTTGGATTTAACCATTCTACCATATGGTAGAGTTTATACTCTGTACGTCTTATTTACAACTGAGAAAATTGTTATTACTAACAATCCTTTTTCTCGACATTGATAAGAAAACCATAATTTCTATTTATATGCTAGAATTCTTATTATATATTCTAATGACTTGTGTCCATTTTTGGCTTGGTTAATTTGATTTCATCTTATATAATCCGTTTCTATGTTAGAATCTTTGGATCAAATCTAATATTCATATAAAACCGATTCAATCTTTGATCATGAAACTTATGTTCATAAAATAAATTAATAAACCATATTTGTTTGGTCCCAAACTTATTTTGGGTGATTCATACAACATCCCTCATAAGCGAATTTTATGTGCAGCTTCTTGACACACACGTTGTAGGACATGTATGGGTCTCTTATCAACACATATCTTATATGAGCTCATAAATAATGTCTTCGAAAAAATTATATTTAACATATGGAAAGAAGTTAACTCAATATCACCCATCGTCAATCATACTTTGTTCTATGTAACGACCCAAAATTTGACCACTTCAAAATATAACATTTAAAGTGATTTTAAATATAAAATATATAAGGTTTTATGATTTAAATAATATTAGATAGGATTTGAAAATAGAAATATACATAAAGTTAGTAACATTTGCTTATATCTACAAAAGTGACAAAATCCTGATTTTAGAAAAGTAAGCTTCGATGTTAAACAAATTATTTAAATTAATTTATGAGTGTTTATATTTTTAAATAGCAACATATAATTTTATTTTTAAATTTGGTTTGCATGAATAAATAGATTAACTAAAACGTCAAAATATGACTGTAGAACATTTTGTCAAAAATCAACGTTTTGTCGATTTAAAGTTGTCGCAACGTTGTTGCATCTTTATTTTAATATTCATGTACACTTATATAAATGTAGTAAGTATTAATTAAGTTTCTAAATAGGTTTACTTTTATTAAAACACATATAGGAAAATTCTAGAATATAATTAGGAAAAGTAAACTAATAAGGACAAAACATGTCATTTCAAAGTAAAAGTAAATATCAAATCCAAACCAAACATAATCATTTTATTCTTTACCTATCTCTTAAGTGATAAGGAAATAAAGTAAAGATCTGAAATGTGATGTTAATTGTTGAAAAGTAAGATTACTTTAAAGATAAGAAAATGGTATTTTGGTCTTTTGCAAATATAATATTTTAATCCAAAGTTTTTTTATAAATACACACCCACCTTTTCTCATTTCTTCACATCTTTCTTCTTCCTTTTTCAAGTTTTTCTTCCACCCTTTAATGGCTTTCAACCATAATTAAATAATGTCAAAATATTCCCAAAAATATAATAAAATAAAATATCAACAAAAATTCCACCCGAGCCACTTAAATTTCCTCCTCCTTCCCTCCTCTACTCACGGCCTCACCCTTCCACCATCAATCCGAGCCAACCACGACCCATCAACCAAGGCCGAATCCCCCTAAGCCTCCCCCAAGTCAGTCAAGCCATTCAAGTTCATGCGTTCAAAGATTCGTGAGCGAAAAACAACGAGTAGTGGAGCTATAGCCAATTTTTCGTTCGAAAAACCAAATAATGTGAGAACTCCTATTTATATCTATAAGTATACGGTTTTGATGCCTGATTTGTTTGTTTGGATGTTTGGTTATGATTTTGAATGTCATATGTTGATTACTGAGTACGAATATTGAAACAAATCACGATATACACGACATTGATTCTCACAGAAAACACTTTCCAAATTTATTTGAAACGTGATATGGAATCATTCAATACCTTTTAAAATGATTAAAAATGTTTTAGAAATGTTTTATAAACATATAAACTTGTTTTAACAAAGTTTGAATGAAAAATATGAAATATGTCAAAACTAGGCGCGTCGCGTAACGATAGTTTCGCGATTTGTCGTTGAAAAGTTCAAATGAGTATACAAAATGTAATTTAGCTCCGAATTCTTCGAGAAAAGAATTTTTTGGACTATTATATCCATAGTTTTGAAACAAATAAAGAAAATTAAGATTTCATCTTGTAGATTTTAAAATATGTCCAAACCAATTTTCTAGGAAAATCGCGCTTTTGCAATAAAGTGACCAAAACACAAAATTCTTTGAAATATATATTTTTAAATGTTTGAAAATATGGAATAAATTTGATAAATCTATTTAAATAGATTTAAAAGCTATTTGAATTGAAAATATGGATTTTAAAATACTAGAAAAGTTGTTTAAATCAAATAGGCTTGTATAGCACTTTCCGCAGCACTTTTTCTGCTGCGAATTCTACAACTTTTGAAATTTTGCTATAAACTTAACGATTCTTTCCAAATTATATATAAGTGTTTAATTAAGAGTTTTGAAGGTTTTAGAAATTATTTCAAAGGTTGTTAATAAATGATTAAGGAAAAGCTATTAAAAGAAATTGTTTTAATCTTGGCTCTAATAAGCCGACTAGTAAACCTGATTATTTTATTTCTGAGATTGGGGTGGAGGTGCTTAAACCAAGGAGATGTTCAGGAGTAACCAGTGCCTTGTCTCACCTGGCCTCATCCTAGGTGAGGAATGGAAAAGGTCGAAATGTCGGAAACGAGTTAAGTATTAATGATTCAAAATTTCAAATTTAATTAATTTGGATTGTATAGAAATAATCTTCTTATAACTGATATTAAAGTCCAAAGAGGGAACTCGTCCTATTCGTGGAATTTAAAAGGTGATCTCATCGTTATTCCGCCCATAACACTTGTTGAATAAAGAAATTGATATTGAATAAAAATAGAGTGATCTCTATAATCTTGCTTATCCCAAAGTCATTTTCTAAAAAAAGGATTTGATAAACTTTAAAAAGAAGGCTAGAATGATTCTGTATTCACTAAAAGAATGAACATATCTAAGATACTTGATAAATGAATAAATCAACAATCATCAAATTATAAATATTCTTTTTTATCGATGATTGGGTTTTGAAGGAACCAGGATCAGATTTGGGTGACTCCTATTCCAAAAACCACTTCTAACCAATTCACGTTTTGAAGTAAAACATGCTGAACATTAAAATATTTAGGATGTTCTTAATGAAGGACTGCTTGTTGATAATTTGGGGATAAACTACCAATATACATATAGTAGCGGTGGCCTCTTCGTTATGAAATATCCAATGCAAGGACTACTCGCTACTAATCCTAGGGGTGATTCCTAAAATAGGACGTGGTAGGAAAGTACCATCGGTTTCGTTCAGTCCCAGAATGAACTTTTATGGAAGAATGTCTGACATTGCATTCTAAATCACATTGAGTGACCACTATATAATGTATATTAGTCGGTGGCGGAGAAGATACCTTCTCTTAGCTTAACACCCTTTCCTGAGATGCACGAGCTTAGGAAGTTATACATTTGTAGAAATCAGTCAAGTGACATGGAATGGCAATGTGGCATTCAAAGTGGAAGGAGTTGTGTTATGTGTGAAGGAAAATCGTTGCCTCTAGCCTCACACCCCGAAAATGGCCAAAACAGAGTTAGATGCAGCAAGGCTAAGTGGTTCGCAACTATTAGGGTATGATCATCCCCTTCTAGATAGATTTCCACCCGCCATAAAGTTTAGGTATCTAATCAAATTACCAACAAGTAAAGAGTGACCAACAAAAGATTGCAGGGTTACTATAACCTTTGGAGATTCCAGCTTGGTAGTGGGATCAAATATCCATGGATTTCATTGATGGCTTACCTCGAACAAAAAAAATGAAATGAAGGCATTTGGGTTATCGTAGATCTATTAACAGAGAGTGCACACTTTATTCCAGTAAAGCCAACAAGAACTGCTGCAAGCCTTGCTAATATATATATATATATATGTATATATAAAGGAGATTGTCCAATTGCATGGAGTTCCAAGCAGTATAGTAAGTGATCGAGATCCAATCTTTACTAGTCATTTTTGGGAAGCATTACAGATAGCTTTGGGAACGAGGCTTAGTATAAGCACTGCTTATCATCCCCAGACTGATGGGCAGACATAAAGAGTCAACCGTGTTTTGGAAGATCTTTTGAGAGCATGTATTCTAGACTTTGGAGGCTCGTGGGAAAATCATTTGCATCAAGTAGAGTTCTCCTATAACAATAGTTATCAAGCTAGTATTGGCATGGCACCATATGAAGCTTTGTATGGTCGTCCATGTAAACCGCCAGGATGTTGGATAGAAATTGGAGATCGATTGGTACTTGGCCTAGATATGATACGAGAAGCTTCAGAGAAAGTTGGTATGATTAGAAAGAAGATGAAAGAAGCACAAAGCAAGCAGAAGAGTTATGCAGATCGAAGGCGTAGAAATCTAGAATTCTCAGTTGGAGATTCATTTTTTTGAAAGTCTCTCCAATGAGAGGAGTAGTAAGATTTGGAAGAGCAGGGAAGTTAGCACCTCGATATATTGAACCTTTTCCTATTCTCGAACGAATCGGCCCATTAGCTTATTGAGTACAATTGCCTAAAAGATTGTCTGGTGTACACAATGTTTTTCACGTATCACATTTATGGAAGCATGTATATGATCCATAACAAATCATAGAATCGACTGCTTAAGAAGACTTGGAGATAGAACCAAACTCAGCAGTTATCAGATGACCTATTCGAATTGTTGATCATGATGAAAAACGATTAAGGAGAAAGGTTGTACGATTAGTCAAAGTTCAGTGGAGTGAAGATGTAGAGGATTGCACAGGGGAAACAGAGGAAAGAATGAGGAAGGCATATCCTTAGTTTAGGATTGATGTATAGACTTTATATATCGATTTAGCGTACTCACCACCTGTGGTGTAGTCACTTATTGTATATGTTCCATTTTATCGAATATATATTTCCTTTTGAGTATTTTCTTCTTATCCAATTTCGAGGACGAAATTTCTTTTAAGTATGGGAGAATGTAACGACCCAAAATTTGACCACTTCAAAATATAACATTTAAAGTGATTTTAAATATAAAATATATAAGGTTTTATGATTTAAACAATATTAGATAGAATTTGAAAATAGAAATATACATAAAGTTAGTGACATTTGCTTATATCTACAAAGTGATAAAATCCTGATTTCAAAAAAGTAAGTTTCGATGGTTAAACAAATTATTTAAATTAAATTATGAGTGTTTATATTTTTAAATAGCAACATACAAATTTATTTTTAAATTTGGTTTACATGAATAAAAGGCTTAACTAAAACGTCAAAATATGACCGTAGAACATTTTGTCAAAAATCAACGTTTTGTCGATTTAAAGTTGTCGCAACATTGTTGCACCTTTATTTTAATAATCATGTACACTTATATAAATGTAGTGAGTATTAATTAAGTTTCTAATTAGGTTTAATTTTATTAAAACACAATTAGGAAATTCTAGAATATAATTAGGAAAAGTAAACTTAAGGACAAACATGCCATTTCAAAGTAAAAGTAAATATCAAATCCAAACGAAACATAATCATTTGATTCTTTACTTATCTCTTAAGTGATAAGGACATAAAGTAAAGATTTGAAACGTGATGTTAAGCGTTGAAAAGTAAGATTACTTTAAAGATAAGAAAAAGGTATTCTGGTCTTTTGCAAATATAATATTTTAATCCATAGTTTTTTCTATAAATACACATTCACTTTCTCTCATTTGTTCACACCTTTCTTCTTTCTTTTCCAAGTTTTACTTCCACTCTTTAATGGCTTCCAACCATAATTAAATAATATCAAAATATTCCTAAAAATAAAACAAAAAGAAATATCAACAAAAATTACACCCGAACCACTTAAATTTCCTCCTACTTCCCTCCTCTACTCACGGCCTCCCCCTTCCACCATCAATCTGAGCCAACCACCACCCATCAACCAAGGCCGAACACCCCTAAGCCTCCCCCAAGTCAAGTCAAGCAATTCAAGCCCAAGCGTTCAAAGGTTCATGAGCGAAAAACATCGAGTAGCGGAGCTATAACCAATTTTCCATTCGAAAAACCAAACAATTTGAAAACTCCTATTTATATCTATAAGTATACGGTTTTGATGTGTGATTTGTTTGTTTGGATGTTTGGTTATGATTTTGAATGTCATAAATTGATTATTGAGTATGAATATTGAAACAAGTCACGATATACACGACATTGATTCACATGGTAAACACTTTCCAAATTTATTTGAAAAGTGATATGGAATCATCCAATACCTTTTAAAATGATTAAAAATGGTTTAAACATGTTTTATAAACATATAAACTTGTTTTAACAAAGTTTGAATGAAAAACAACAAATGTCAAAACTAGGCGCGTCGCGTAACAATAGTTTCGCGATTTGTCGTTGAAAAGTTCAAATAAGTATACGGAATGTAATTTAGCTCGGAATTCTTCGAGATAAGAATTTTCTGGACTATTATATCCATAGTTTTAAAATAAAGAAAATCAGGATTTCATCTTGTAGATTTTAAAATATGTCCAAATCAATTTTCCAGGAAAATCGCACTTTTGCAATAATTTGACCAAACCACAAAATTCTTTGAAATAGATATTTTTAAATGTTTAAAAACATAAATTTTTTTGATAAATATATTTAAATAGATTTAAAAGATATTTTAATTGAAAATATGGATTTTAAAATATTAGAAAAGTTGTTTAAATCAGATAGGCTTATATATCACTTTCCACAACACTTTTTCTACTACGAATTCTACAACTTTTGAAATTTAGCTTTAAACTTAATGATTCTTTCCAAAGTTATTTATAAGTGTTTAATTAAGAGTTTTGAAGGTTTTATAAATGATCTCAAAGGTGGTTAAATAAATTATTAAGGAAAAGCTATTAAAAGAAATTGTTTTAATCTTGGCTCTAATAAGCCGACTAGTAAACCTATTTTTTTTTATTTTTGAGATTCGGGTGGAGGTGCTTAAACCAAGGAGATGTTCAGGAGCAACCAGTGCCCTGGCTCATCTGGCCTAATCCCGGGCAAGGAATGGATATGGTCGAAATGTTGAAAATGAGTTAAATATTAAGGATTCAAAATTTCAAATTTAATTAATTTGATTGTATAGAAATAATCTTCTTATACTTGATATTAAAGTCCGAAGAAGAAACTCGTCCTATTCGTGGAATTTAAAAAGTGATCTTACCGTTATTCCACCTATAGAACTTTTTGAATTTGGAAATTGATATTGAACAAAAGTAGAGTGATCATTATAATCCTTCTTATCCCAAAGTCATTTCTAAGAAAGGATTTGATTAACTTTAAAAAGGAAGGATAGAATGATTCCGTATTCACTAAAAGAATGAGTATCTCTAAGATATTTGATAAATGAATAAATCAACAATCATTAAATTATAAATATTCTTTTTTATCAATGATTGGATTTCGAAGGAACCGGGATCAGATTTGGGTGATTCCTATTCGAAAACCACTTCGAACCAATTCACGTTTCGAAGTAAAACATGCCGAAGATAAAGATATTTAGGATGTTCTTAATGAAGGACTGCTTGTTGATCATTTGGAGATAAACTCCCAATATAGATATAGTAGCGGTGGTCTCTTCATTATGAAATATCCAATGCAAGGACTATTCGCTACTAATCCTAGGGATGATTCCCAAAATAGGATGTGGTAGGAAAGTACCTTCCGTTTCGTTCTGTCCCAGAATGAACTTGTATGGAAGAATGTCTGACATTGCATTCTAAATCACATTGAGTGATCTCTATATAATGTATATCAGTCGGTGGCGGAGAAGATACATTCTCTTAGCTTAACACCCTTTCCTGAGGCGCATGAGCTCAGGAAGTTATACATTTGTAGAAATCAGTCAAGTGACATGGAATGACAATGTGGCATTCAAAGTGGAAGGAGTTGTGTTATGCGTAAAGGAAAATCATTGCCTCTAGCCTCACATCACGGAAATAGCCAAAATAGGGTTACATGCAGCAAGACTATGTGGTTCACAACTATTAGGGAATGATTATCGCCTTCTAGATAGATTTCTACCCGCCTTAAAGTTCGAGTATCTAATCATTGTGGAAAGTATGCTAAAGAGAGTCTCAGATATAACGACCGGGGATGGTATATTCGGTACTATCTAGTTACAGAGATAGGCTGGTCTTGTGTTCGTAGAGGATCCTTTGTGTTGGTCCTCGGGATATCCATCTAAAGGTGTACCCATCAAAAGGTAGTCCCTTCACTTGGTTATTTGTATGGAAATCCATTTCCCAATAAGTACCTTTACGAGGTTAGTTTATAGAACCCCCATTGTGCTAGTATGCTGAATTTTAATCAATGTAACAATTTCGTCTAAGATTAATAAGTTTATTTGCAAATGTTTTCAAAGAAAGTCATTAAAAATAATATCCCTTAATTTGACGTAATACAGATTTGGTTATAATAAGGTAAAAACCCCGTTCCGTGTTTATGTGTGGCGTGGTTTTATGAGATACCTTTTTGTTTTCAAAACATCGTACTTTGAGTTCTCACACCAATCCCATGACTGACATGGAGTTAGTTTTCCCTTTAAACTCTAGGTGCCCTATTTTTTGGGCAGCCAAGTAGTCAGGTACCCTAGGAGCATTTTGGAGCATTTGTGGAGCATTTTGGAGAAGTTTTTGGAGCTTGAAGCTGAAGTACCTTATGTAGATATCTACTTATTTTCCACCGTGTTATGTAGTATGTATTTTCCATCATATGTACAGATAGGCAGTTATAACTATCCCGCTGGATTTGTATTAACTCAGATCGATCAGTTGGAGTGATCTTTTATGTATAATTAAATGATGAATGCGATGTGAGATTTTATCATTATGTCGTCTTCTATCTTTATTTTTCTTTTACACTCCTGATAATCTGCCTTCCCGGCACTTGGATTTACTACACGTGAATACCGTGGATGTACTAGTGTCGATTTCTAAGGGTTGAGGAGATGGGTCATCACATTCTACAAATCCCGATTACCCTTCATCATTATGTATCATAGGAGGACTGGGTTTCGAGATTAAAATTTTTAGGTACTTTTGGAACCCCTTTATCAAGCACTCGCCTATTCAATCACATCGAGTTCATTTATTTCCTTTGTGTGTCGCCTTTTTTATACTTCCATTTTGTATTCTATGAACTATCATAGATACACTACATGTTTATCAAATACTATATTTATTTCTATGATAATTTGTCACTGAATTTAACGAAGTAAGTGAATCTGCTTTGGCATCACAGGACATTGAACTGCATATACATACATACATACATACATACATACATACATACATACATACATACATATATATATATCAATCCAAATAGTTCACTAACTCTTTTTTCGCTTTCGCTAAATAAGTGATTTGCCTTTAATTTTTTAAGATATAATTCACTACAATCATATGATTAAATAATTATTTCTCAAATATATACGGCTTAATCCATAATTCCAAATAACTGTTAAAAATATTAGATACCTCTATATTTCTCATAGCTAATGCATGACTGATGTTATGAAATAAATATTGTTATTGTAATAGATTTATTTTGTAATGAATACTCATAATATTCACACCAAAATAACTATACCTATTTTCAGTTAATACTGAAATTAGTTTTTGTTTCATAAATAATATTTGGTATATTTACAAAAACAATTTTCCATACCTTGATGCATCCACTAATAAGTGTTATATGGTGTGGTCAACTAATTCTGCTATTACTATAACAACATATGGAATACGAAACTCCATTCAACTGCTTATTATGAATTATTTATTTCATATGTTGTAACTTGTTTACAGCCGAGAGTTTCGGATCAAATATATTGATAACCAAAAAAATGACTTTCATAGAAAATAATTTTTGGTAAGTAAAATACATTTTAAATAGAAATCATACCTAATATTCCATATTAATTATTTATTAGTAATTTATACAATTCTCATATCTGATGCCTCTTCCTAAAGTAGAGGTGACCATTCACTAACTTCTTCTCAACTATGCTTAAGTCATATCCATTCTTATACATTCAGTTTCCTTTCCAAATAGTCGAACCATCCAAAAAAACCCTTACTATAGGACTGCATCGAACTCTTTGTAAAAGTGCATTCATACACTCTTAACACTTAAAGAGTATAAGCTGCACTAAAGCAAATCAATCAAACTGACATTTCAGCGATTAAATTCTAAGTCTGTCTAGTTTCTTGGTTTGTATCACTTTTAAAAAAACAAAATCCTCGTCATATTCAATCGCATACACACAATCTTGAGCTGTGTTTTACTTGCTCATTTCGAAGAACCAATTTCATCGTTATTTCATTTATTATAAATGCCACTACTCACCATACAACTTTTTTATGTGATTGAATACAAATCAAATATTCATATTCTTGTATTTTTTTGAGTTCAAAACTCATAGAACAACACTAGAATCAGGCATTCCAAATGGTTATAACCGTTACATATCAATTTATAACGGAAATAGCCGTGATAACATGGTGCGTGGCAATTTTTCTCACGATATTTTTAATGCATATATCCGTTACAAATTTCAAAATTTGTAACGGGTTATATGCATTAAAAATGCAGCTCTGATATGGTCATCAATATCCTACTTCCAACGGTTTTAACTGTTGGTAATTCGTATTTCTTAAAATAAAATTCTTTTGCACTTAGTTATGCTTATAATCAAATTTCAGACGCAAGATTCAAATTTTAGAGTAATGAACATATAATTAATTTTTAGGATAAATAGCATCAAATTTATATATTCCATATCAAAATTAATAAATTTCAAAATATAACAAATTCAACTTACATAATAATTTCATTCTACATATCAATCATAAAAATATCACAACGTAAACATACATAACAAATGTAAATAGACTACAAAATTACTTATTTTACCACTAATGACCTTAAAAGAGCTAATACACCAAAATTAATAATATTCAAAAACCAGTTTTTTATGTAAGAGGCTTATCTGGATTGCCACCAATAGCTTAATACCCTAACCTGATTGTCTACTTCATCGACTCTGATATTCTCTTTGCAATAATAATATTTAAATACAATGTGCACTTATTTCACTAAATTTTCTATAATTATAATGTAATAAAACGTTCCATATTTTATGACTTCGCACCGTTGAGTATAAAAATCTCCATCCCGTGTTATTATAAGGGAAGGAGGCCGAAGACCAAAAGACTCTTCTATAGATTTAGTTTTTAAGTAGGCAAGTCATACAAGTATCATATGTAAATCTTTATACTATCAACTTCGCATACATATTTCTAAATTTTGAAACTCTGAGACGTTGAACTTTGAAACTTTTGTACTAAAAATAGACATCATACCTTGCTAATCTTGCCAGAAGAATACTTGGCTGCAAAAAAACTTTTCAGCATAATCCTTGATTGCTAAGTTTGGCATGGGCTTTAGCATAATCCTTGAAAAATGCATCTTGATCTTCAACATACCTTTTAGTGGTCACCTTAAGTATAAAAAATGTTATGACATTATGGGTCTAAATTTTTTAGTAACTTCAATGGAGATGTTATGTTTATATAATTAGTTAACTTGAAGGATGGATCATCAAATATTGTTCCATATGTTGGTGAAATTAGTATATCTTAATCTTTTGCCTCTTTAATCGAACCGGCCGTTAGGGTGGTTTTCCTACTGCCAGTTACCCAAAATCAATTTCCTTGAATTCAAAAAACAAAAATAAAAAAAACTTGAAATAAGGTAACAAAATTGATAAAGTCATACTCTAATGATGCCAATTATTTTGCTTCATTATAAGAAATAAATATAAAGTGCAATATACCTTGCATATGCGTGTTTATTTCATATGTTGAAAATTTGAAAACTATAATATCTGACCTCTACGGAGGAGTTATGTACATGTGCTGTTGTACTTTATGTGAAACAACCTTTCAAATTATATTATTCCATTATTTATGTACACAATTAGTTATGACAACTATATAGTGTTTAACAAATCTAAGTTCCTAATCTAATTTGTGCTTAATTAACATTTTTCCAAATGGATATGACTCATATCTTATAGTAGAATGTATAATTTCATTCAACTTTGCTAATCCCAAAGATGAATGATGGAGTGAGTATATATGTTAGTAAGGTAATTAAGGTTAATAACCATAGCTAGCTTATCGACAGTTTAAGTTATAATGCAAATTTATGTATTTGCTCTTTAAGGGGTAGTATGGTATTCAAGTTTCACTATATCAAAATACACTTCTATTTTTCTCGATTTACAGAGTGATCTCTCTGATTTCAAAGTGATCTTCATCGTTGTTTTATATACTTTTATGTGCATTTTCTCTCTCCGATTTTTCACTACCGCTATGGTGATCTTTGTGAAGTATAATCTATCATGTTGAAGATGGCAATAACATTATATTGGCTGACTCTGAGATTTTTGCCCTCAACTGTTTCTGTCTTTTATTATTAATTTCTCAACCATACCAAATAAATATTGAAAATGAAAAGTGCAAGCTTTAAATACCATTTGGCCACAAAATAGCAGTATTTCTGACCAGCAGCAAATTGGACACACTTCAACATATACAATAGTTATATTTATTTATGAGATTATTCTCTCAAGGGTATTTTTGGTTTCTCATATATTAATCCAAAAAGTAACTATGAATCATTATTGATGCTAGCCATTGCTTTAGATTTGAAATCTATTATTTTCTGAGCAAGTGATTCCAACTTTGAATTATTTGGAGAATTACATCTTTCAAATGGCTCTTAAATATGGAGTGTAGAAGCTATCATTTAAAGTGAGATTGAATTACTGAAAGCTAATGGATGATTAGCAATCTATGGCATTTAGGATTACGAGTAGCAGTGGTATATTTCTTTTAAACCGAGTAACATTAGACAACTTTTCAAGAAGTACTCCCAACTACTATGCTGCCTCGGTTGTAACACAATAAAATATTGTTTTGATGTGTGGAAATAAATTTGCCTTGGTGCTATGAACATTATTATCAAGTAGCTGCTATGTGCCGGCTTGTGTGTTTTCTTGCACAAACGTTTTCAGTTATCCTAGTTTGTTTAGTAAAAAGTAAACAAATTGCAAACTAGTAATACTCTATTTAGTTCACTTTATTCCATTTTTGGTATATATTGTATGGGTTAATAAAATTAATTTTCTACCTTCCAATTTAAGGATGATATGCTTCTTCTTTATAGCATTATAAAAAAATTAAATTAGTAACTCATTTTTTTTCACTTTATGAATTTATAAAATATTCGAACTTTAGAATTCAAATTTCAAATTTTCTAGTTTGAAACTCAAATTCGAATTTCAAAATTCATATCTTTTTAATAAGCTTTAAATTTAAAATTCTTATTCTCTACAATATATTATCATTATATTATATGTTTAACTGAAACTAATTAAATATATATATATATATATGTATATATATTAAATTAGACAATCCAACGGTCGGTTCTCCACTATTGTACTGTTGTACTAGTATCTTGATTGTCATAAGCATGATGGTTAGGCAAGATCATTTCCAAGTTTAGATCCAATTCTTCAACAAGTCAACTAATGTAAAAATAACTCAAGTACCTATAAGAAAAGAATTAAAAATAATATAACCTTTTTAAGTAGTTAAACATAACATGTTTGATTTGAAGAGTTCATCAACAAAGCAAAAGAGAATAAAAAATGGTACAATATACATATAAATGAAAAACAAAACCATTGGGGGCTGCAGACCTCGTTGGACCTAAGCAAGTACTTATTTGCCCAGCTTTTTTATTTCATAAGTAAATTATATTCTTGAACAGATCCCATATTGTCCAATTACTGTAATGTAAATTCTCTTGCTTTGGTAGAAATCTTTTGTGAACTAACATATAATAGGCAATTGATTTTGACATTTATAACATTCTCTTCTATTGTAATTCTCAATTACAAATAAGATTAGACCAATACAGTTAGATATAGACATCATATGTTAATAGTGTGGAATGTACTTGAGAAGCTTCCTTAAATTGATAAGTAAATGTGTAAAAAATTTATTTTTTGTGAGCCAATTATTATACAGTCTGGTTTAATATCGTCCTACTTTGGAAGAAAAAACCTATGTTCTTAATTCTGACCTTTATGTTTTATAGGGTAAATTTAACATTTTAGTATGGTCTAGCTCATGTCATAGATTATCACAAAATGTCGCTAATAGTTTCTTGTTAACATATTTTGTATAAAGGGAAATCAATTTAAAGAGTATATTTTTGTCCAAAAAGGTTTAAATAAGTTGGCCTAAATTTTATGTTTAATATCATAACCACTAACAAATAAAAGATGATCAAACAATTTATGCATAGATTTATTGCATGAATTGAGTGCAACCCAAAACCGCGTGAAAATGTAATAGTGAAGTGTTCCATAAACCTTGGGATCTTGGGACATACTCTTTAAGTGAGCAGCTAACATGGATTTATTCCAACCTAAGCATTTAAAACATTACCTAATATAAAATAATCTAATAAATGGTTTCCTTAAGAATTTTCAAAATTAAGGCATGTATCTATTAGATATTAATACAAATGTAATGCTTCATGAAATTTTGAAATAAACAAAACAAAAACTTAAGTGGGCTTATATAAGCAAACCTTTAACTAGGTCTTTCTTGCATTTAGTCCATGATAGTAACTCAGACGGAAATAATTCAAAACCCACGATAAAATATATTCACATATTTGAAGATTAAATAATGGTGTAAGTTGGGCATGCTACTAAGTGGATTGACCATGCCATTGCAACTAATTATATAAGCATATTTATCTCAACTTATAACAGGTAGAACTATTGATTTTTAGTTTTCTGTAAAAACATTTAATGCTATTGTTATATCGCCTTTTCGCTAAGGCCGTATATCGTGGATTCGACCAAACAGATTTTGTGACCATCAACGAAGGAAGCCCCTAGAGACGATTATCAGGCTCGAAGATCGGTTATAAACAAGGCTATGGACGATGGTCGAGCGGATTCTGACGAATGACACTCTGGAATGGGCTAAGTATGGAATTGACACTTTCCCTAGGCAATGGATCGGATCGAAATACTTCCCATAGGTAAGGGGTCGGATCAGATTAATATGGCTATGGATCGTTTGGATTGATAGCACAACTCAATGATGATCACTCAATAACTCAACGAACGATGCATCGACTCAGGAATCGACTTTGGAAATAAGAAGTAGGCAACATGGGCGACCCATAGGAGGGGTCACACACTACCACAGGACATGGAGAAGGGGTTGGGGCCGACCCTCTTAGGGGTGAGAGACCGGCTTGATTTTTGGGTCGGGTTGTCTTGGCCTGGAGATTTTGGATCCGAATTTTAAACGAGATATTTCGTCGGCTTCTACTATAGATATAACAGGCTTGGCTTATTACAAGGGATCTTTTTGCTGGCTCTCCTTCTTCATTCTCTTCCCTTCCACCATTAATTTTCTAGGCAAAAACATCTATACTTGTAATCTTACAGTATAATAATATGATCATTGGAGTGGACCTAGGCCAGAGTTTGCCGAACCACTATAAAATTTGTATGTTTGTTTCCTTTTCTACATTGAATCTGTGATTTGTGAACTTGTATTATTCTCTGATTCATATTGTTAATGCATTCGTGGCGCTTTCACATTACTTGGGTGTTAGTGGCCATTTATGCTGTCAACATTTTGGTGCTTTCATTGAGAGTACCTACACCCGCTGATTTGAAAAAGATTTAAAGCTTGGATTTGGAACAATGGTTAGGAAATCTTCAAAGAGAGCACTAGTACAAAGGAGTCACCATGGAGGAAGTCAGGAGGCATCCTCAGGAGCTAGAGCTAATCAAACCTCCACCTACATCACTAGGGAAGAGATGGAAACAATAGTGAACGCTATCCAGGAACAGATGATGAAGAGACAAGAGGAGATGATGCAAAATTTTCTCAGGCAGGTTTTGGACAGGTTGGAACAGTAGGAGCTACTGGAGCGCAAAACCAAGGATTTGGAGCTGATGGCATTTTGGATCAAGGAGTTGGAGCAGTAAGAGCTGTGGGAAATCAGAACCGGGATCATGGAAATATAACAAATAGGCAGGAGAATGGAGTGGAGCAGCCGAAGGCAGTCCCTAGCCAACAGGGAGGGATCAGTGTCGATCCCTCCAAAGGGGTCAGTATAGATCCCCAAGAGCTCGGGGGCATGCCTCCGGATCTGGTCGTTCAGAATTCTGGTGGGTCCGTAGTCAATCCTGTGGACTTTGATGTGAATCAAAATTTTAATGCTCATCTGAAGGAGTATGCTCATTCGGAATTTGGATCGGTTTATGTCCCTGGTCGGAGAGTCAGGGACTTGAGTGAAAGAAGTGAGTCGCTTCGTTGGAGAGCGAAAGGATGGACTCACTTATCAATGTTTCTGTAATAACCCGAGTTTTTCTAACACGAAAAACCGGACCATTTGGGTAAAAAAAAAGAAGAGGTAGAAGAAGAAGAATAGAAAAACAATATCAGAATCTAACCATCGCAGCGGAATAAAATATAATATATATATCAACAGATCTTTACATAAATCAAAACTTTATTTGTTTATACAATACATCATCAGAGTACATCAACATCCATAACATACAACTGAATACACAGCGGAAAAATAATAGCAAGTATGAGAGTACGTATCGTCATCCAGCTCGTCTCCTGAGCTCCACAGCATCATATCCTGAACCTGTTTATCTCGGTCTGACCCGAGCATCATATAAAACAATACCCGAGTCAGTCTGGAATACCAGCGTGAGAAAATCACACTCAATTGATTATTAAAGTTTCCAAAATCTTTTGAAAACAAAAGCATCTCGTAAGACCATGCCACAAATAAACATGTCGGGTTTTTACCTTACGATAGCTAAAACACTTTATATCAAAATCCTCTGATATTATAATAGTGTCTACAGAAAGTAAAATAGAATCTAGCTGAAATGCTTGCATCTCACATTTCAACAATAGTTGGGCACAATCAAAACCGTACAGGCACGTAGGGAGAATGGATTTCCAACGAATGACTAGGCACTGGGGTACCACCTATCACAGTACGTGGCCTAGATCACCGTACCGAGGAGTACGCCCGCTCCCCTGCAACACAAGGCCGGAACCATCCCTTACTGGATGATCCCGAATAAAATCACCCCACGGTTGGGATCAGCAACCGCACCACTAAGCCGAAATAAAAAGGGACATCTAGACAGGGATGACCTTACCCTCCAGTGGGAGCTACCCACGAAGCCTTGCTGCATAACCCCTGATTTTCAGTCATTCCCGGTTGATGAGGTTCGAGGCTAAACGATACCTTTTAGAGAACATATCCCTTAGAATGCCCATCGTCCGCTGACGACGTTTCGCAAGCATTTGTCCATACCAGTCCGTCCTGGGTTTGAACGGAACCGAAGGCACTATTCCTACTACATCCATTTTGGAAATATCCTCAGGATTAGTAGCGACTAGCCCTTGCACTTCACTGCTCCATCTTCGACTCCGAAATCGTTACACGAAACGTACAAACCGGATCGAAGTGGTATTCGAGTCTCCAGACCTAGAATCCCGGTATATGGAAACTCGATCCCGGTCTCTTCGAAACGATCAGCGCATTTGGCCAATATTGATAGTCGGTTATTTAACTATCAATTAACATCCACAAGCAACCATCACACAATAAATAATTTCCCACATTATTTATTTACCCAAATATCTTTCCAAGATATAATTCCAAATTTTCAAACTCCTTTTGAAAACAATTTCAAAACAGTTTCCGCTTACGGAAAACATTTCCCAAATAATTATTTCCACTGAATCACCAAGTACAAAATACTTTTATTTTTAAAATAATTTAAAAACACTTTATTTTAAATATATTTTATAACATTGAAATCAAACTACTTTAATACTTTATTAAAAATATATACTTTAAAATAAACCACTTTATAAATATAGACTAAATTTCTCTTTTTTAAAAACATAATAGCAAATCACTTTTATATACTTACTACAATAATAGATTTTTGAAAATACTTCTTAGGAAATTAACATTTAGAAATAATCAATTTTCTAAAACATGCTTTTAAAAACACAAATTAGAACTTTTAACTTATATTAAAAATTGCTTTGAAAACGTACTTGGCTATCCAGAGAAATACACTTCTCATTCCCATCTTTTAAAAATAAATCAACATTTATTTTTAAACCAAACCATATCTTTTTATAAATTCCCATCTTGAATTTATATTCTCAAATATCCACTGATATTTTATTTTACTTTGTAACCCGGTTTCCAAAATCTCACTTCTCTTTAAATTTCAAATTTCCAAATATTTAAATCAATTTACAATTGATTTTCCAACTTACTTTGAAATAAATTTCCTTACTTAATCCATTTATTTCCAAATTCATTAACTTCCAGATTTTATTTCTCATTATGATTTAAAAACTGAAACACAAGTTTCAGATTTCCCAAATTCCTTCTTTCTTTTTAATTTCATTTAAACATTGAATTAAAATAAATTATTTATTCCTTTAAATAATATCACATAAGTTTTCTTAAATTTCAATATTTCTCTATTTATTCAAAATTCCTCTTTTCCATATTTAATTTATTCGAATTCACTAGAATTACTTAACTAAATTTTACTCTTTTATATTTTTCCAAAAATCCAATTCGATTGCTTTTGATAACTCATTATACTGGGAAATTCAATCCAACCAGATTATCACAGGATAACAACAATCATATCATAGAATATTTAAACAAAAATTAAATATTTTGAGGAATCCAGTTGGATCCCTCCAACCTGTTTCCCTGCATCCACAGACGTTAGCACAATACCAATTCCACTTCGAGGTGGAATATCGCGGTATATGGGTTTATAAGATATCATCCGCTATTATGCGGCGCATAGGGTCTCATCCGCTATATAATGCGGGAATATCAACAACTCCAATATATACATATGCCAATATATATATATTGGTATATACTACTATATATGATATAGCACATCCAAATCAATTCAACCATTCAATCAATTACTTAAATTTAACCATTTAAATTTAAAATAAAATGCAGCTGAGTGAGATTAACTCACCTTTATCTCCTTAAATTTGCAATCCACTTCAATCTCGATTTTGTTTCCTGATTTTTGCCCTTGTAAAAACATTGGATGCTTTATCAATATTCGAACAGTTTGAACGATAAATCTTCATTTGATAAATTTTAATTGGATTAACTAATAGTTTATTACACTTGAATTAACCGAACAATTATTACCATTTGTTAATTTAATTAACTAAGAAATTTAGTTTAAACTAATAATCTCTTCTTCTTTTTTTCTGATCTACATAAGTTTAACACAGCAACTTTAAATTATATAAATTCATTTCCTATTAAATCTAAAATACAGATTCAATTTAAATTAACAAAATATAGTAAGACCCATACCTGCTTCCCAAAACACTCACGACCGACATGCCAATCACAAACGACAATAGTACGGCGGCACCTTCATCTATCCCAGCCTCCATCACCGAGCTTCACGAGTGCTGCTGTAACTCTACCCTATCGCGAGACTGAAAATCGCAACCAAACCCACACCGGAATCGCCTAGAACCCCCATCGCATTTGCAGCCTGGCCTTTTCCAAAACGCGTGCTCTGCGTTCCCAGGCGAAGAGAAAATTTCAAGGGCTGCTCTCTTAAATCGATACGCTATATCCCCTCGAATTCGAGCCTCGCGACCAGTAACGATCTCGACAAATGCCTCGCGAATCCACGCGCTTCCTTCCTGACGAAATCGAAGTCGCCGACCTCCAAAAGTCACGCGATGCTGACCTCGTGAACACCAAGATGAGATGTCTCAACCCCCATCGTGCTCGAATCCCCTTGTCGCACTCGCCACTCGAGCCCCCGCCAAGTCGCCTGCCAACTGACTTGCCTCACACGCCTTCGATTTGTATACTCGGTCAACCCTTTCATCTCACGACTCTACCTCACGTGGCTCGATTTGGGAATTAGGTATAGCTCGGCCATGATTCATGACCGAGTTTAGGAAGAGGAACGCACGATTTGGAGAGAAGCAAGAAAGAAAAGAAGGCAACTTGATTTGAAATTGGATTTGCTGGAAGCCATATTTCTTTGTTTTCGGCTGATGTTTTAAAACTGGAAAGGTGAAAGGAGATAGGATTTCGATTTGGATTAGATCGAGCTCGGTTATGATTTTTAAAGAAAGAAGGAGACGCGTGTTATTCCAGGGAGAACACGTGTTATGAACTGCCTTGCGTGTCTGCATAGGCTTGCTATAGGTGTTGAGAAATGAAAGCAAAAAGCACTGATGGGAGATATATTGACCAGTTATAATATTAAATTTCCGATTTAATTTCAGCGCGTTTACATTCCGTACGATCACACGACAACTCCAAATACTACAAAAATTGAAATCCAATAATAATACAATATTACGGATCCAATGGAACTGGTTTCACTGAATTCCGAGACTGTGCCTCGGACGGCTATTTTTAAATATCGATTTCAACGATATTTTTTTTTTAAAACTGAACAAAACTCTTTAAAATTCCATTTTAAAAGTTCTATCATCTTCAGTATTAACAATATAAATTTCCTGAACCTTTGAACTATTTTTAACCGGCTTAAAATCAAGATTCAATATTTTACCCAATATTCAATTGTCTAATTCAAAAATTAAATTATCCAATAAATACTGTATATTTAAAATTAAAGTTAAAATTTAACCTTCGAATATTTAAAATAAATTAAATATTCACATTTCAAATATACAAAAATTCCGGGTCGTCACAGTTTCCCCTATCACCAGAGAGCGACATGATTAACTTACTTGTCATTGTTCCCCTTCACCGAAGAGTGACATGATGGGGTCCAGCAAGAGCCTGGAGAGGCTATGATCGGTCCAGGAGGATCATGCCATCGCTATATGCCCCCAAAGGGCAAGAGCGTAGGAGGTTCGTCGAAGAGCGACATGATCGGCTTACTCGTCGTTAATTTTGGATTGAGCTTAGCAAGGGTTCGGAGAGACCATCGATCGGTTTGGAGAGACCATTAACTTGGATAACAATCTAGAGAGATCAGGGACTGGCTTCCTGACTTCCAGGATTTCAAATGGTTATGGATTTGGATAATTACTTGGAGTGTTCGCGAACTTGGATTTTGACCCAGAGAGGTCACCCAAGAGGCCACAGGTTTGGCTAACGATCCTCAGAGATCGAGGACTTGGAATGATGATTCGGGGAGATCAAGGCTTTGGACTTGGCAAACGATCTGATGAGGTCACGGATTTGGTTAACGGCTTTGGATGGATGTGGATTTGACTAAGGATTTGGAGTGGATTAGAAATTGGCTATCAACTCGGAACAATTGCGGAATTCATTAACGGATTCCCGGGCAGACCCAGAGCAGCTTTTGGCAATTTGGCTTAGCAATGGATCAGATTTTGGATTGGAAAATACGATTATCAATGGATTATGGACTTCGGACTTATGGCAATTAAAATTATTCCTTCCTACCGCAAGACATGTTTTAGGAAGAAAATACCGGCTTTTGACCAAGGCTATATATCATGGATTCGACCAAACGGATTTTGTAATCATCAAGGGAGGAAGCTCGAAGAGATGGTTATCAGGCTCGAAGATCGGTTATAAACAAAGCAATGGACGATGGTCGAGCGGATTTGGTTGAATGACACTCTGGAATTGGCTAAGGATGGAATTGACACTTCCCCTAGGCAAAGGATTGGAATACTTCCCCTAGGCAAGGGTTCAGATCGGATTAATATGGCTATGGATCACTCGGATTGGTAGCGCAACTCAATGATGATCGCTCAATAACTCAAAGAATGATGCACCAACTCGAGAATTAACTTTGGAAACAAGAAGTTGGCAACACGGAGGACCCACAGGAGGGGTCGCACGTCTCCACGTGGCATGGAGAAGGGGTCAGGGCTAACTCCTCTTTGTGGTGAGCGATCGACCTAATTTTTTTGGGTCAGGTCATCTTGGCTTGGAGATTCTGGATCCGAATTTTGAGCGAGATATTCATCGGTTTCTCCTATAAATACATAAGGCTTGGCTCATTGCTATGGATCTTTTTTCGGGCTCTTATTCTTCACTCTCTTCTCTTCCTCCATTAATTTTCTAAGGCAAAAGCATCTATATTTGTAATCTTATAGTATAATAATAAGATTATTGGAGTAGACGTAGGCCAGAGTTTGCTGAACCACTATAAAATTCACTTGTTAATTTACTTTTCTACACTGGATCTGTGATCCGTGAACTTGTATTATTCTCTAATTAGTATTGTTATTGGATTGGTGATGCTTTCACATTACTTAGGCATTGGTGGCCATTTTTGCCATCAATGGCTATACATTTTCTTCATATAAAAAAAATCAATGAAAATAGTTTTATTAAGTTTTTAGACTATCTTCTCCTACGAAAATTAATGGAAACTAAGTCAATCATACTATCTTCACTTGTAAAAATTTAAGTTTTCCATTTACACACATATGCATGCATGCATGTGTGTGTATATATAAATATTCATCTAACGGTAATAAAAAGCTTGTCATTATCGGAAAGTACCATAAATCATAGAAGTGATATATCACAGCCCACTACAATAAAATTTGGGAATCTTCCCCAAGATTAGCCCTAGTTAATGAGTAAAACAAACATACCATGTTTTTATGCCTATGTTACTCATGCATGACATTATTATGCAATTTCCAAATTCAAAATATATGAATAAAAATTTACCACTTATCATCGCGAATATGTAAACTTCCATTAACCTCTAACTATAGTCTACTCTAAATAATTTTGTAAATATTGTTTGATTTTCAATATTTAGTATTTCTTTTCTTGCTATACTTATCCACCGATGTGTTATTTATTTCTATTTGTATATCCACATGATTGTATATCTTTTTGTTGGCATTAATGTCCTTAAGCAATAACGTCTTGCTTGTGCAATCTCATTAGTCAGAATTTTCGTATTCAAAATAAACATCATTTAAAAGTCATGTTTAGCATGATATAATTGTTAACATATTTTCATTCCTATGTTTCCAAACAAAATATTGCATATACATATTCAACCTTTTGCTTTATATTAAATATAATTACATGGAAATTTCAAAATATTGAAAAATGTAAAATATTAAGAGACATTATCACCATTGATCGATTAATGTTTAATTCATCAAGACGCTAGCATTTTCAAACTACTATCCTAAATGGATGTAAGATATATATATATATATATATATAATTATATGCCGACTCGTTTATTTTCAAATTTTAAAATGTGATAACTTTTTGAAGATCTCTCGGATTTAAGAATCGTTTTAAATATTAAATCACAAATTTAATAAAATTTCAGTGATATCCATTATTGATATTTAAAAATAAAATTTTGAAAACCATAATTTTACATAGCAATTTTTAACTGCAGTTTAGTAATACAATTAAAAACTTCATTTTAAATAGTGCAATCCCCATTAAAATGCAGTTTTTAATTGCATTTTAGTGATGTAGTTGAAAACTGCATTTTAATACACTATTAAATTATAGTTTAATACATCAATAAAATGTAGTTTTAACTATATTTTAGTGATGCCATTGAAACTGCATTTTAGCAATGTAGTAAAAAAATGCACCTAAGGCAGTTAAAAGCAAAAATACACATGATACAACATTATGTTGCAGTTTTCAATTGCATTTCTGAAATGCAGTTAAAATCTGCACCACTAAAATGCTAGTAATGCAGTATAACTACATCAATTGTTATAATTTTTTCAAGCGATATATTTAAAAAATATTAATTTTATTTTAAATTTTCAAAATTTTGATTTGAAAAAAATGAGTTTCTATATTTTGATTTTTGAAATCCATAATACCTATCATTAGAAATATAAAAAAAATTGTGATGTAATAGTGAAAACAGTTTGTTAGTTCGATGTTCATAGAAAAAGGTATTGTGTTTTAAAGATTAATAATTAATGGGGGTGGAGATTTTAAATAAGAGTTTGAGAATAACAACCACATATGAAAGAAAAGCATGTGCAAGAACCTAATATACATAAATTATTATCACATAAGGATCTTTTGTTCATTTTAATTTCCATATTTTGATCCAAATTAAATATTAAAAATAATATTTCCTTATTTTGATAACTACATATTTCCATGTATTCAACTAAAAATATAGTATTTGTCATATTCTATATATACTAAAGCAAAATGAATGATTTGTGTATATATAATTTGTACAAAAACAATTACAATATAAGACGGAATGAATTAACAACTAATCTGCTATAAAATGTGAACATTCCCTATGCTTCCAAATCACATACTTGGTAAACCGAAAATCCAAGATTAGTAAGCTCTATGTGAAAGGATGGCATCATATATTTTGTCAATATTGCTGCTAAAAAGTTTAAAAATGAGGCACATTAGTGTCCTTTACTATTGATAATCATATGCTTACTTAAACTATTAAATGAGTTAATATATTTACCTCTGGGGAATTACGTAATTCTACAACTACTGCTTGGTAATGTAATCTAGTGCTTTCTGCAAGAGTACTAAATTTGAAGATCATTTTCTATTTTAGTTGCATTTTTTCAACTTTATTAATAATATAAAATGAATAAACGTGAAAAAGGAAAAGAAAATGAAAAAAGAAGAAAGGAATAAAAACTGAGGTTACTTCGATTATAAAATCATATGAAAAATAATTTGATGTTATAAAATACATGAGTTTGTTCCTGTTAAAGCATCCTAAAGAAATTTCAATAATTCTGAATGAACCAATCGAACATAATATCATGGATGAAAACATATAGAAAAAACCTTGCACGTAATTCATAAGAGGAAAGTCCAATATCTGTTTTCCTGAAGTGATAGAATGGTTGTTAAACTACTTAAACTTGATCTCTCGCCTGGCATCATCAGTACCCTTAATAAAAATCACCAAAGATAGTGTGGACATTAGCATGGATAGAATTAAGAACTAATAAGGAACCGTGTTGCTTGCTTCAAAATTACCTTTTCTTTTTGGACATCCATGCAAATAGACGATGTTAACTTTCTTCGCTTTACATAAATAATCAATGATCCCTATCTCTATGCCAGTTTGGTAACTTTCTTCGCTTTACATAAATGATCAATGATCCCTATCTCTTTATGCTATAAATAGACGATGTTAACAAATGAAAGAGTTGACCATTTTGGCATTTGAAAGTAAATGCTTTGTGAAGAAATAATCTTTTATAATAACATAATGTATCGCTTTAAATAGCATAAAATTCTTTGAGTGTTACTACTTAAATTGCTCATGATGTATTTACTATTTAATGTCAAAACTAAGAATTGTTGCCATATTAGCTTGATACCATATTGTTAACCTTAAAAATTGAGATATTTTATTTAAAAAATATATCCCCCACATTAATTTTAGCTAGTGATTTTGGTTTTGGAACGAATACAAAGATATGATGTTTTTCCCAATAAAATAGTGTGGTTGTTCCTACATGAAATGTATGATTCTTGCACATGAAAATGGTTTGATCTTAAATAAATTTTGCAAACAAAATTTGATCATTTTATAACAGATAAGGTTAAAACAAGTTACTTAAAAAAGGTGCATCAAAACAAGAAGTTATTACTTTAGATTATACCTTTGATTCTACATTAAATTCTTACCTTATAATGTGTCTATGCGAAATATGCAGCATGCATATTTAACTCTGGCACTGTAAAACATATTGCAACATTATCACTTATAAACATATGGAGAAAAACTGGTTTATGCTAGATAAAAGTTATTGTATTAGAAAATAAATTGACATATCCATGAATTTGTGTATAACTACATATATTTTGGTAATTTTATATGTTATAAGATATACCAAAGGAACATAGAAGCTAATTTTGAATATGAAGTTCTTTACAAAAATGAACTATAAATCAATTATCATAAATTAGATATTAGACCAATGAGAGTCGAAAATGAAGTCTTTGTAGAAAATTGTTTGCATAAACAATAGTAAAGCCTTTGCAAATTCTATAAAAAAATAAAGCTCTAATCAATCTAAGATATGATATAACGTGAATATAGTATAGAAAAATTTAGTATAAAAATGTAGTGAGACATATTTATCAGACTATGGAACATAAAATAATTAGAGAACTTTATGTAAAATAATAATGAATTTTTTGGCATTTAAAAATAAAATATATTCCATTCTCCAGACTGAGAAAGAAATTGAATGAAAAACTATACATGTTAAGAAAATATTAATATAACATAGAAAATTCTCATATTGATGTAAATGTGCTTGTTCTTTTATCGTTGAACTTAAAAGTACAAATTAGATAAGAAAAACATTCAGCATATCAATTGTAATATAAGTTAAATATGGAAATAAACAATAATTTTGGATATCAAGTCATTTTGACTGTGTCTAACACATGGACATAAATGTGTAAGTAAATATAATCTATAGTAACTATTACTTGCATCAGTTAAACTTCTTTGATGTTTAACTAAAATACACTGCATCTTCTTCTTCTTTTATTACTCATTTGGATCAATTTTATGAAATTTTTGTGGCATATGTTTAAAATCTACTCTATAAACAATATTAAACTACATTAGCATTCAGTAAATACCTCAAACCATTATAAAAAGTATTTTCCTATATTTATTGAAATCACATTTACAAGGTGTACCATATTGATTGAGTTTAATAAAGGTATACAATATTGAAATTCTTGCGACTAATAGAGTTTCGCATAAGAAAATGCTACCTTAGTGTTTTCCGGCCTTTTGGCAAGGGTGCAAAAATGGATTTTGTGATCATCAAGGAAGGAAGCCTAAAGAGATGATTATTAGGATTGGAGATCTGTTATAAGCAAGGTTATGGATGATAGTCAAGCAAATTCAAACGAATGACATCTCAGAATTGATTAAGTATGGATTAGCACTTCCTCTGGGCAGGGGATCAGATCAGATTAGTTCCGCTAGGTAGAGGATCGGATCGGATCACTATGGATACAGACATTCAACTCAATAGATCAACTCATCAAAGATCGATTGGTTACTCTAGAAAAACTTAGGGAACAACATAAATTACTCAAGAAACCAGGAGAAGGCAACATAAGGACTCACCTTAGAAATCGTTGGGCCCCACTCCCCCATCTTAGGGGATCGACACTGATCCCCCATATAGAGATCGGTATTGGTCCCTAAGAGTGTGTCCAATGAGGCCCATCTTTGGGAAGCGGGGTCGGCCTGATCTGGAGGTTCTGCATATGGAATTTTAGCTAGATATTTCGTCGTCTTCTCCTATAAATATAAAACATGATCATTGGCTTAGGGAAGGGATCATCTTCTCTCTTGGCGACACTCTGCCATTTTTATTACTCATATACAAATCATTGTAACTATAATAAGCAGTATAAATAAAAGGAAAATCTTTGGAGTGGACGTATGCCGGAGTCAGCTAAACTACTATAAACTTCTTATGTTCATTTCTTACTATTTTAATTTTTTGTTCTTCGTATTTTATTTTCTACTTCACTATGTTTAGAACTGGTTATTGGATTTGTGTTTCTTTCACATCGTTTGGGTGGTGGCGATCATTTTTGACGCTAACATTTTGGTGCTTTAACTGAGAAGACTTGCACCCGCGGATTTGGAAGCTAGGATCTTGGATTTAGGAAGCTGGCTATGCAATCAGCAAGGAGACCATTGGCAGATAGGAGTCACCATAGAGGGAGTTAGGAGGCATCCTCAGGAGCTGGAGCTAATCAACCCCCCATCTACATCACTAGAAATGAAATAAGACTATGATAGAGGCGATGCAAGAGCAGATGATGAAGAGACAAGAGGAGATGACATAGAATTTCCTCAGAAAAATCGAATAGGCTAGAGTAGGAACTATTGGAAATCTGAATCAAGGAGTTAGAGCAGCAGGAGCTGTAGAAAATCAAAATCAGGAAAATGGAAACAGAGCTAACAGGTAGGAGAATGGAGTGGAGCAGCTAGGGGCGAACCCCGGGGAAGCAGGATGGATTGGCACTGGTCCCCCTAGGCTTGGAGGGAACACCCCCGGGCCAGGCTAGATCAGATGTTGGACAGTGGTTGGTGCTGCGTAGTTTGATGCGGATCAAAATATGGATGCACTTCTGGAGGAGTAAGTTCCGGAATACCCTCGTGGAGTTGGGAGGTAAGCTGGTAATATGGAATGGAGATCACCCATGGACAAGGATGAAAGGATAGCTGAGATGATATGACGGATAATGAGAGGTGGATTACCTAACAGGAATTGGAAGATGTCAATCAAAGTCCGTTCACTCCGAGCATTAGGCAAGCTAGGAACCCACTGGAGTTTAAACTACCAACACTAGAGGTGTGTGAAAGGAAGTCGGATCCTACAGTGCCCTTAATGAGGTATATCTAACATATGAAAGTGCTAGAGGCATCAGAGGAGTCATGTCAAGGTGTTTTCCACTTTATTTGACGGAGTTAGCTGCGCTCTAGTTTATGCAGCCGGAGAATGGTTCAATCAGGACATGGAATGGGTTGGTAGATTGGTTTATGAGGCAGTTTAGGGTCCATATTTCAAGACTCAAGAGTGCCATAACATTGGAAAAACTAAAGCAAAGGGCATGAGAGTCCTTGAGGAGTTTCTTGATATGGTTTAATGCGGTAGTTGCTTCGGTGGATTGGCCGGATCCAACAATGGTCTTAATGGCAGTGGTATCCAGGATTGCCAATGATACGAATTTTAAGATTTCATTGGAGCGGGATCCACTAATGGATCTCGGGGAATTTTTCCATGAAGCTGAGAGGTTCTTGCGGTTGGAGAATTCATGAATCGACAAACATGAAGTAAATGCTGTGCAAGGTTAAGGACCATTTGGAGAAGGGTCTAAGTAGGATAAGGGATAAAGGAAGCTGGACGATGGTTATGATGAACCAAAAAAGTAAAGGAAAGAACGGGAACCGAAGTTCTTCGCTTATTCGGATTTGATGGAAAGCTTGGAACAAATTTATCTGGATATAAGGGGGAAACTCCCCTATCGGAAATCGTAGAGGAGGGATTCAATGGAGCGTGAACGTAGGTCTAAAAAGTATTGCCTATTCCACGAATTGGATGGGCATACCATGGATGAATGTAGGCACTTATGGGTTATGGTTGAGGAACACGTCAGGAGTGGCAGGCTGCCACAATATGTGAGGACTCGGGCAATGGCGGTGGAACAGGAGTGGCCAACATCCTCATCAAATAGAAATGACCTTGAATCGAGGTCACAGATCGTCATCTCTTAATCGGGATGGCACAAACTGAATAAATAATAAACTCCACCATAAAATGGTTAAGTTACTTGCATATGTACGAGATCGAGGTCGGTCCCTAGGCATGCTTTGAGATGATGATAAACCGTCTTGTCCGGAGAGGCAATATTTGGTTTTTCTTGTTTTCTGGCTTTCTGATTATAAAAACTTAATTAATAATTTAAGTCATGGATCAATCCCTCGATTGGAGAGTCGAGGTCGGAGAAAGGAAGCCAGTACGAAATTGATCGTGTTATGTCCTTGACCGGAGAGTCGGTGACTGGAGTGTAAGAAGTTAGTCGCTTTGCTGGAGTGTGATATGATCAACTTACTTATCGTTGTTCCCCCTTTCACCGAAGTGTGACTAGATGGGGTCCAACAAGGGTCCGAAGGACCATGATAGACCTAGGAAGGCCAGGGTATTGCATTTTGTTCTGGGACACTGAACCGGAGTGTAGGAAGTGATGCCGCTTCGCCGAAGAGTGACAGAATCGGCTTACTTGTCATTGTCCCCCTTTACTGGAGAGTGACATAATGGGGTCCAGCATGAGCTTGGAGAGGCTATGATTGGTCTAGGAGAATCAATACATTGCTATACGCCCTAAAATGGACATAGTGCAGGGAGTAAGTCGCTTCGCCGGAGAGCGACAGGATCGACTCACTCATCGTTAAGTCTCCTCGCCGAAGAGCAAGTGGATCGTGCTTAGAAAGGGTCCAAAGAGACCATTAGTCGATCAGAGAGACCATGAACTTGGATAATGATCTAAAGAGATTGTGGATTAGCTTACTGACTTCCAGGATTTCAAACGGTTATGGATTTGCATATTGACCCGGAGAGGTCATGGATTTGGATAACGATTCGGTGAGATCGAGGATTTGGCTAACGATCCGAAGAGATAGAGGATTAGGATAACGATGTAGTGAGAACGAGGATTTGACAAATGATCCGGAGAGATCAAGGATTTGGATAACAATTTGTTGAGATTGAGGCTTTGGATTTGGCAAATGATCTGGTGAGATCATGGATTCGGTTACTGGCTTTGGATGGATATGGATTCAACTAAGGATTTGGAATGGTTTTGAAATTGGTTATGGACTCAGGACAGTTGCGGATTTCACTAATAATACAAAGAGAATGAGGATTTAGCATGCAAATACCAACTCCTGGATGAATACTGGATCGTTGACGGTGACTCGGTTTGGCAATGGAATGGATTCTGGATTGGAATATTCAGTTGTCGATGGATTCAGGACTTCGGACTTATGGAAATTCAAAACACACCTTCCTATTGCAAGGCATGTTTTGGAGGGTAAATTTTATCCCACCTTTTGGCAAGGCCATGATACCACGGATTTGGAAAAACGGATTTCGTGATCATCAAGTTAGGAAGCCTTAAAAGGTTATTATCAGGATTGGAGATTAGTTATAAGTAAGGTTATGCATGATAGTCAAGAAGATTCAGACGAATGGCATCTCAGAATTGATTAAGTATGGATTGGCACTTTCCCTAGGAAGGGGATCAGATCGGATTACTTCCCCTAAGCATGGAATCAGATGGATCACTATGGATACAAACGCTCAACTTAGTAGATCAACTCATCAAAGATAGATTGGTTACTCCAGAAAACACTTAGGGAACTATACAAACAACTCATGCAAACGAAAGAAGGCAACATTGGGAACTCACTCTAGGGATCGCCGGGACCACTCCCCCATCCTAGGGATCGACACCAATTCGTTAAAGTGGGCCCAATGAGGCCCATTTTTTAGGAGCGATGTTGGCCTGGTCTGGAGGTTCTGCGTGTTGAATTTCAGTTAGGTATTTCATCGTCTTCCCCTATAAATACATGATCATTGGCTCGGGAAAGGGATCTTCTTCTCTCTTGGCAACACTTTGACATTTTTATTACTTGATTCAATCATTGTAACTGTAATCAGCAGTATAAATAAAAGGAAAATCTTTGGAGTGGATGTTGATAGAGTTAGGGGTATGCCCTAGAGGCAATTATTTAATTTGTTACATATATCTAACTCGTTGACCAATCTTGTTCGAAATAAAGGTGTTTTCTTTCTATTATATACTTGATATAATGTGGTTATATTAATTAATCAATTAAATTAAAAGTATATGTAATAGAAAATTCATAAATGATATGTTTTGTGATAGTAATTACAAAGTGTTGTAACCGTGAGTAATTTATCACAATAAAACAAATATACCATTTTAAATGTTGCCAGTCAAGATGCATCGAGACTGGATATCGATGTGTCCATTAAGAGTAGAGTATGTAACGCTCTCCAAATGTTGGGAAGTGTATTACTCATGACTACTGTGGGCACCTAGAGGTTACGTACTGATAGTTATTGGATAATTATGGAACGTCTCACTCAATAGTTTTCTGTTGGTTAATATAACTAAAGTTAAACAGAAAAAATCGATGTGACTGATTTACACAGTTCTCTCGACTTAATAATACTGTCGATCTTCAATATGAAAGCTCCACTTTGATTATAGTCAAATCATGGCATGGCGTTCCATCGAGTGACTATAGTTGGGTCGAGTGGAAGTATTGGAAGAGAAGCACTATTCAAGAGAGGATTCGTCTCCTTGGTTATATGGGGTTAGTGTCATGGTCAACTCAAGTCAACTCAAAGTCAAAGTATCTGGCCAGAGCATTTTGATTAATAATAATTGTTATTATTGAACCAAAGACTTTGTGTTTGTAAAGTTGAATGTGGATGATATTGGAATTTTTACCATTACCAAATTCCATAAATCCAAAGTGATATAGTTTTGACAAAGAGAATTGGTGTAAATAATTGCCACTATTAGGTACCACTTATAACAAGTAAAATTGAATTTTACCAAAAGGTGCGTAAGCAATGAATTCAAGCAAAATGTCACACCACGTGCTAAGTGACGTGTGAACGTTAATATTTGAACTGTTCAATATTAGTCGCTGACTGAATTTACACCTTTGAGTTGCACAACCATAATGATGAATTCTCCAAAAAACCACATGATTTAATTAATTTATAAAAAATTTAAATTAATTAAATTAATTAGTATTGGAGAAATATTAATTATTATTTATTTTATTGATGTTTGGATGTTATTTGTAGTTATTTTAATGCATTTATAAAAGTTATATTTGTGCGCATTGATATATGATATCATTGTAATTAAATAAAAGATAATTACATGCGTTAATTTATGGAGTCTTATGTCATTTGATGGCACATAATTTTTAGCCATACCATGTAAAGAAACAGGAGCGAAAAGAGAAAGTTAATCAAGAGAATTAGTTAGAGAAGTTTTAATTAAAGAATGAGAAAGGTTTCTTTCTTTCAAATAAAACATATTCTCTAATTCATTCTGTACGTACAATTGAGTTTCTCATTTTTCATTCTTCTTTCTGTAAATTTTCTGGTTCTCTCCTTCTCTAATGGCTGAAAATATGAGATGTTCCATAGCTTCAATTTTTCCTAAAATCAAATACAAATAAAATCAATTATGAAAAGTGGTTTATTCCTCTTGACCATTGCAATATCTAGAGGATGATTTCTGAATCTAGGAGATTTGATTCATCATTCAAGGTGCAAATCATTGGCTTCATTTTTGGTAATTCTAATTTCATTTATTTGTATACTCACCATGTTGAAATGGTCCAGATTTATTCATATTATATATCTTCTACCTCATCGTATTTAAAAGGTTTAGATTTATCCATATTATATCTCTTCTATCTTGTGTATTCATCTTGTAATATAACTTAGATCCCTTTTTGTTCATCTCATTTAATTATATGATCATTATGTAGATTTAATATGAATCTATCCTTATTCATATATCCATTTACTATATGTTTATTATGGTTGACTTCAAATCCTTTATCTGTTTTATTGTGTCCCTTTTGTATATTCAACCCTGATTTATCATACAAAAAATTTGTATATCCCCAAGTTGTCCGATATTTTTTCTACAGTTGTTTTTGAATTGTAGAAAAAAGGAACGTGAAAATATTTTATTATGTTGTAATGTTGTATATAAAATTTTATGACATATGTATACATAAACATTAATAAACTATATTTGTTGGTGGTTTAGTACAGTAAAATTAATTTCCAATATTGCATAGTTAATTTCCAAAATGATTTAATTTTACTTGCTTTAGTCATAAAAGTGAATTTTTCCTTTTATTTTAGAATTCATAAGTGGTCATTTACGTAAAGTTATAGACTTTTATTTCATACCTAAGATTAAAAGATTGAATCATTTTGTTAGCATTAAATTTAAATATATATGTTACTTAACTTGCAATCTTCATACATATATATAAATATATGTGTTATTTTAAAATGAATACATAACTTGCAATTATTAATAGATATAGATATACATGTGTTTATGTTGTTTTAATCTAAATCAAAACAGACCTTTTTGTGAAACTGTAGAATTTAATTTCAAGCTCTTCCTTAATTGAAACCTTTGTTACAATTTTTTAATTCTTGTTTTGACAAACTCATATATATATATATATATATATATAGGAAAACTTATTTTAACATGTGTAGGTGTAAACTTATCAATTATTATACATGTATATTTTATTACTTAAAAAAAATTGGACAACAAAGGCATATGCAAATTCTATTGTAAATGTCATTTAATATGTCATTCAATTAATTAAAAAGAGAGAGAAACATAAGGGTTTCTCTCTCTACATTTATAGCCTTATCTTTCCTCAATTTATTATACATGTCAAGAGAAAAAAAACAGAAGGTTTTCCTTCTCTAAAATTTCTCATGCTTAGTTACACAAATATACACTTCTTATATGCTACACTTATATTTTACAACATGAATGTATTTGATACATTCATTCCATTACACATAAATATGTACATAAGAGTATATTTGATATACTCTAATTTACATACACATTAAATTAAAGTAAAACTTTATTTATAAATTAAATAAAATATCAATTTTATTTAAAAGAAACTTAGAAAAGTTCTGAATGAATTTAGACTTCATAGGCCCATTAAATATCTAGAATGGCAAAAAGTTTTGAAATTCACCCATTTTTTCCACTACGGCTGGCCCGGTTCCTTCGGACATAGGCTAGAGTCAGCTGAACCACTATAAATCTCTTAAGTCCATTTCTTACTGTTTTAATTTTTTGTTCTTCATATTTTATTCTTTGCTTCACTCATTTTGGAATTGGTTATTGGATTTGTGGTACTTTCACATTGTTTGGGTGTTAGTGGCCATTTTTGACGCTAACGCTTAGATTTGAATATTTGAATGGATTCGATCTAGAAAAAACTTGATTGAAGGAGGCGAAATATGAAGCAAACCCTAGACTCATATGAAGAGAAAGAAAGTGGTTTGCTATTGTGTTAGAAACAGCAGAACAAAGGATAAAACGAAAAAGTACAAGTCTTCCCTCCTTACATCATGTTATTTACACAAGTACCAAATATGTTTACATTTATAACCATTACAAAGTGGGACCAACGAAAATAACTATTGGTAACTATTAACGGTTATAACTGTTAAAAATTATGATAATTAAGTGTTGCAAACTGATTGATTTGGTGTAGTAGAAGGAATGATAACAGAAGAAGTGACTTATGTCCAGACAATCAGAGGCGGTTGAAGCCATAAGGATAGCGAACGAATAAGTATTCGCTTTTGAAACAACTACACTTACTGTGAAGCACCTTGCTTACTTTGCACTGGTTCTAATCTTCGACGACTAGTAAGGAAGGCGATTTCGCTCTCTTCTTGAAGCTTAATAGGTAGATGAGATTCATGAAGTTTCGGTAGAGGGTATTTTTGTTGATCCCGCAAGGTAATTGTCGTTCAGGACTGGAAGAGGCCAGAAAGCACGACTGATATTAAGAGCTTATTGGCCGGGTTATTAGGAGATTTATACATGATTCTCAAAGACCGCCTCTCGCTTAACGAATTTGACGAAGAAAGATGTCAAAGTTGTTTGGACGGATAAATGCAAGCAAGCGTTCGTAGAGATGAAGGCAAAGTTAAATAGTGCTCATGTTCTTACTATGCCAGATGGAGGTGAGGGTTTGATTGTTCACAATGATGCATGTGGAACAGGTTTAGGTGTTGTGCGGATGCAGCATGGAAGTGTAATCACTTATGCTAGCCGACAACTCAAACCGTATAAAATAAGGTATGCGACTCATGGTTTGGAGTGGTTAGCAATGGTATTTGCTTTAAAGATGTGGAGACATCATTTGCTAGGTGAAAGGTTTAAGTTATATAAGGACCATAAATCTTGGAAATATCTTTTAACTGGAACTTGGCTAGCCTACAACGGAAGTTATGGGTGAATTTAAAAAAAAACTTTATTGGATCTTTATTGGGCCTATACAGTCTAATTTATTTAGAACGTTTTAAATTTTAATTTAAATAAAATCATATATTTCATTTTGATTCATAAATTGTTGATAGAAATTTATTTAACTTATTTTCAATCTATATATAAGTATACATATATATATCATATACATATGTGTATGTGTATGAGTGTGCACGTATAACATGATATTCCTTGCAAGGTATAACATGCCCATATATAGATGTTGGAATTTACACCGCAACGAACATATTAGCCCATCCAATATGTATTGTATGCTGTCCAAATATGTGTATATATTTATACTTATTATATATAAAACCTATATATATGTATATTATGAGAAAATATTATAAATATATTTATAATTAAAATATTATAGTGTTAAATATTAAATAAACATACGTATGTACATACATACATACATACATACATACATACATACATACATACATATATGCAAAATATAAGTCTAATTTTTAATTATATATATATATATTTACATATATGTATGTAATAAAGTAGCATAATTTAAAATATATATAACAATATGTATATATATAAATATAAATATAATAATTAATATAAATACGAGTTAGAATAATTTATATAAATAATATATAAATTATAAAATTAATTTTTTTTGCATTCTAAATAAAAATACATGGCAACTCTACATTTAATTATATTAATATATATATTGTGAATTAATTATTTAAATAACAATAAATAAATGATGGAAAATATTTAAATATTAAATATTTCAAAATTTAAAATTTCAAAAAATTAGGAGTGATATTTTATAGCTTACAAAAAAATTTCAAAATTTTCCAAGTCAAAATTTTATTTTGTATTGACTAAATACTTTCAATCGAATTTTGAAATGATTCTTTATAAACATAAAAATTGATTTTAAAAATCTATTTTTTGATCGACAGCTTCTATGATGACAATTTAGTTTTAGAAAATATAAAATTGAATTTTCGAAACATAATTTATTTTATATCGGTTTATTAATTCATTTAGTGATTAAATAATAATAATTATTAAATAATTACCAAAAATTTATTTTTGGTAATTAAAAATCATAATCGATGTAAATATAGAACTAAAAAATATTAATTTAGTTATTTATGTGAAATAGTTATATAGTTTAATACAAATCATATATTTAAATTAATTAACTTATTAATATATGTATAAATTAACTAATAAAATATTAATTGATAAAACATAATGATTTTAGCCTTGTGTATTCGATCCTGAATGAAATTTTATTTTATTATTTTATAAACATATACATATAATCAATCAATTATGTGACAACATCAATACCTATAGGAATCTCACTAACTAACAATACAATAATCATAATATATATATATATATATATGTATGTATGTATGTGTGTATGAACAATATACAGTTATATAATAGTTATGTATCACACACACACACACATATATAACCGAACACTTACCTAAAACTAATGCCCTTAAGTCCACATTGTAATGATGAGTTCTCCTCTTTCGAGGATTTCTCGATTATACAGATTGCTAGTCCTGAATAGTATGTTGGATCTTATGTTTTGTTTAATGTCAAGAAATTCAATCAACACGAAGGTTTATGAATCTACGACAAAGAACTACGAAGACCGGACTCAACGAATTAGAGTATGGCTCATATATACTATATATATATATTGTTTAGAGTCAAGTACTATATATATTGTTTAGAGTCAAGTCTAGTTTTTGCCAAAATCTTTCCTCAAGTATCATCACTCCCTCAAATATATATATTTATATATATATATATTGCATACTTTTTGACAATAGCCATCACAACATGCGTTCAAACAGGTTTTCAGAAAGTACACAGTTAAGTCGACTGAACTCATGCACTCAGTCGACTGAACCTATGCATATAACTTTTTTTAAATTACATTGACCAGTTGCATGAGTGCATAAGTTAGTCGACTGAATCTGTGCACTTTCAAATGCACATGCACGTTTTTAAATTCAGTCGACTGAAGCTACTATGGCAGTCGACTGAACTCTGTATAACTGCCATATTTTGTGAAAAGACACTTGCCTTTCTGAAAGGTTGTCTTCTTCGTGGAGAGGTGCTGCCATTACTATTCGTTAATACCTTTTCACCAGAAGTAACAACTCTCTGATTACTAAATATATATGCATGATTTTCAAAGATCAAATCACTTACTCTCTTGCTATTACTTGAATTATATTTTCTAAATCTATTGCTCTCCTGATTTCAACTATCAATTGCTCACAAACATAACAGTATATTTTTCAAGCATTTTGAATTTCCTTTTCTCGACTCAGACTTTTCAGCAATTGGTTCTTTGAACACCAAAAATCTTAGCCTAATGGGTCTCCCAAAGCAATATCATAGCCATACTATAATCACTTTCGAACATTGGCTAGAGAATCAAGCTTCCGGTCAACCTCAACCACCCTCTAGGCAACATGCTCCCCAAGTCGCAGCAACTACCTCCTCACAATCACCACCACCTCCATTGGAATTTAATGAAATATAAGAAATTGGACCACAAGCTCGACCACAAGAGGCTTTGACCATCATCTCTAGAAACCAAAGGCTTTTAGACCAACGCCTAACGCATGTCGAGTCAAATGTTTCTTGTGTTGAGAAAACTGTCACCAAGGTGAATAAAAAGTTTAATCACATAAAGGGCCTCTTGAACAATATTTGGGAAGTGATATCGTGTGGATAACCTTCCTCCACATCCGTTCATGTACCTACCACTCAAGGGAAGCGATCTCAACCGCACTTTACTTGGTCGATTTCTAAAGAAGGACAGGAAGAAGAAGAAAAAGAGGGAGAAGAAGTGGGAGGTCAAGGAGATGATTCCAGTGGAGACGATGAAGAAACCAAGGGGGATGATGAAGAGAAGAAAGTTTCGAAGATGACGGTAATGAGTAAGTTGATTGTTTAGTTTTCTAGTTTCGATATTTTGAAAAATGGTATGCTATTATTTTGAAACAATAGTAGGTCCTCTATTTTGTTTATGTAATATATGTGACAATTTGGCTATGTAATGTATATGATTCTCTGTTGTTTTGAACGCTAGTATGATAATCCGTCTTACTTATATGCTATTATACTCCTAGAATATACATGTTATTGGATTGCAAACACTCTTTTTTGTCGATGACAAAGGGGGAGAAAGATATTGCTCTATCACTATTTATAGGGAAATAGAAGCACAAATTCAGGGGGAGAAACAACAAAGATAAGGCTAGCATATATTCAAGGGGAGATACAGAACAACGAAGCATGAAACAATATTGTCGAGATTCATTCATATCACAAATGGAGTTGTCATCATCAAAAAGAGGGAGAATGTTGGATCTTATGTTTTGATTAATGACAAGATATTCAATCAACACGAATTTTTACGAATCTACGACAAAGAACTACGAAGACCGGACTCAACGAATTAGAGTATGGCTCATATATACTATATATATATTGTTTAGAGTCAAGTACTATATATATTTTTTAAATTCAAGTCTAGTTTTTTGTCAAAATATTTCCTCAAGTATCATCACTCCCTCGAATATATATATATATATATATATTGCATACTTTGAAAATAGCCATCACAACATGCTTTCAAACAGGTTTTCAGAAAGTACATAATTCAGTCGACTGAAATCATGCACTCAGTTGAATGAACCTGTGCATATAATTTTTTTTAAATTACACAGACCAGTCGACTGAGTGCATAAGTCAGTCGACTGAATCTGTGCACTTTCAAATGCACATGCACGTTTTTAAATTCAGTCAACTGAACTCTATATAACTGCTATATTTTGTGAAAAGACACTTGCCTTTCTGAAAAGTTGTCTTCTTCGTGGAGAGTTGCTGCCATTGTTATTCGTTAATACCTTTTCACCATAAGTAACAACTCTCTGATTACTATATATATTCATGATTTCCAAAGATCAAATCACTTAATCTCTTGCTATTACTTGAATTATATTTCTGAATCTATTGCTCTCTTGATTTCAACTATGAATTGCTCACAAACATAACTCTATATTTTTTAAGCAATCTAAAACTTCCTATTCTTCATATGCACACTACACACATCATACTCGAGGAAAACATTATAGGAAGGGTGTACTACAATTGAAAATTTTGTGTTATTAAAAGAACACACAAGGTCAAGACAATCTACTTTGTAATCAAGTCCTGTTCGGTTGCTCAGGCAGTCAAGTCCCGTTTGATTGCTCAGGTGGTCAAGTCTTGTTCGGTTGCTAAGGCGGTGTAATACCTATTCCTTCGGGTTAAGTGAGGGCTGCTAGTATAAATTCCAAAAGGAGTCTGGGACTGGACGTAGAATGGGAAGTTCGAACTAGTATAAAAATCTCTAGTGTCATCATTTACTTTATTACTATCTTATTTTCCATACTAGTTTATAAGTTTAGTTAATATATATTCCATATTACACGATCCTATAGCACAGTCACTTTCATAGTAGACCCTTTTACTATCAAATAGCTATTAATTTGAATTGAATTGATTTGAGTTTTGTTGGAGCTTTTAGAAGGTGTAATTCGGCTAAGACGAAGGAGATAGAAGGTAGCAAAAAATCTTTTTAAAGTTAGGGTTAGGGTTCCTTTTATAATGGTTGAATCTGAGAGAAATTGGATCACATCACATATCTTTTCTCACTAAATCTCCACCATCCAACACAAACCCTTTTACTCTATTTTGGGCCCCCCCTTATACCTAATGTTTACTACCAATATTTTGCCTCCAATTTCATGAGATAATAGCCCATTTAAGCCCAAGTAAATAGATTTAATAAAATCCAATTTAAATCCTTTCCGATTTCTCATATCGATCGATATATTTATAACTATTATAAATATATATATACACACACACACACACACCAATATTTATTCGTCAAATCAAATTCAAATTTTATAATTAATATTTCATAAATATTAATTAATTTATAATAATTATAAACCAACTAAATCGTTTAGTCTAAAGAGAATTCATCATTTCAGTTGTGTGATTCGCAGATGTAAATTCGGTCAGCGATTAACATCTAACTATTCGAATGTTAACGTTCACACGTCACTCAGCAGGTGATGTGACATTTTGGCTAAATTTATCGCTTACTTAGTTTCGGTAAAATCCAATTTCACTTTATTAAGCATTACTCGATTGTGACATTTATTTACACTAATTCTCTTCGTCAAAACTATATCACTTTGGACTTATGGAATTTGGTAATGGTCAATAGTCCAATATCATCCATATTCAAATCTATTATCTAAACACAAAGTCCCGAGTTCAATAATAACAATTATTATTAACCAAAATGCTTTGACCAGATACTTTGACTTTGAGTTGACTTGAGTTGACTGTGATACTAACCCCATAAAACCGAGGAGACGAATCCTCTCTTGAATAGTGCTTCACTTCCAATACTTCCACTCGACGTTACTATAGTAACTCGATGGAACACCATGCTATGATTTTACTATAACCAAAGTAGAGCTTTCATATTGAAGATCCATAGTAATCTCAAGTCGAAAGAACCGTGTAAATCAGTCATATCGGTATTTTCTGTTTGACCTTAGTTATATTAACCAACAGAAAACTATCGAGTGTGTCATTCCATAGTCATCTAATAACTATCAGTACGTAACCCCTTGGGGCCTCCAATATCCATGAATAATACACTATCTAACATTTGGAGCATGTTACGTACTCTAGTTTCAACGGATACATCGATATCCAGTCTCGATGTATCTCGACTAGGAACATTTAAAATGGTATATTTATTTTCATTATGATAAATTACTCACGGTCACAATACTTCGTAGCTACTATCACAAAATGTATCATTTATGAATTTTCTATTAAATATACTTTTAATATATTAACATATATCAAGTATATAATAGAAAGAAAACACCTTTTATTTTGAACAAGATTGGTTATCGATTAGATATATGTAACAAATTACATAATTGCCCTAAGGGCATACCCCTGACTCTATCAAATTCCCACTAGCACTTGGGCTCAATTATGGAATCTTATTCCAATTTGTCCAATCGGTTTCCTCGAAACTGATTGGGTCAGTCCCTCAGTGAATGGGTATGCTATTATGTTTCGATTATCTACTATGTCAATCAATTCTCTTCGATGCTGATAAACTACATTTACCATGTGGAACGATTCAGAGTATGTCTATCGACTTTCAGTGAGCTCAAAGTTCTGTTATGAACTATATAGGGGCATTGTTATCTTATAACAATGTTGTGGGGCTCTCAACATTTGGAATCACCCTTAGCTCAGTTATAAATTTATGCATTTATATTTACGTACATCGTTTTGTTTTAGCACTATTCAAGGCGATGTACCTAGCCTTTTTCATTGAATCAACCACAGTCTTTCATTTGTAACATTTCCAACTTATAGATTCTGAACTTGAATTTATTAATGACATATCATACTCAACATCACTTATGAAACTTTGAGTTTGAATACTTCTTCACAAGGAGTTCGTTGTTTCTTTAAACAATTCTCTAGTATTTCATAAATACACAAGAACACTCCAAACTATCATTTAGTGATATCAATTTGGATTTAATATTTACTTCATGTATTAAATACATGAACAAATCACGATATCGTAGACAACATAGCATGTATGTTAATTTTTATTTCCAACGCGTAAGGAAATCACCTCACATGTTCTGTATTAAACAAATTAATAAGGTGTCTTTGCATATAGAGTTAGGACATTCCCACTATCTTCTATACCTCAGTAAGAAAGACATCATTTACAAATCCAAAGTCGTGTATTAAAACAACTAAGGCTGATTTTAATACAAGTACATCGTTAAAATCAGCAATGTTGTTTACTTATTGTTTAGAAATATCAATGTACCTTTTAACATTCTTTCTTATGAACATATGCTTCCTTTGCACTTTGATTGAAAATCAAACTATTTGATATTTCTATCAAAATACTTATTCAATTTTAATGCTTATAAAATGATACTTTCGTATCATTTCTTAGATCATTTCCAAAAACTCATAATCTCTACATCGCTTTCACTGACTTCGAGACACTTTGGTTGTTATGTGCAAATAGTATACTCTAAATAATTATTTAGAATTTTCTGTTTCATCATATATGTACCGAAACACTAAGTCTTATCAAGCGATAATCTTGTGAGTAAATACGAAATAACTTGAGTACGTTTGATAATGAATCCATTACGCTACTTTCGACAATTGAAATTTACGAGGTTACTCTTATCAACATTGCTCATTAAATTCCAACTACATTCGTCTCTTGAAGACACAATCGCGGCTGACGGATCACATCCCTGAAGATACGTCTACCAAAATCAAATTTTGATAATGTACTTGGAATCCCTTTGGATTTTCACATCATACAATATCATAGAGTTAACACTCTTAATGGTTTAACTAAACCACCGAGGATTGTATATTTTTAACATTGATAAGAAACTCATAATTTCTCTTCAATGTGCGAGAATACTTATTAGACACTCTAATGCAATGTGTTCATTTAGGTTAATTAATTTCATTTCATTTCATGTATTTTGTTTATCTTTGGATCATATCCAATTATATTTTACTGCCAACAATTTCTCAAAAAGATTCCTTCACTATAAAGTTGGTATTTCTTGAAACAACAATTGTTTCTCAGTACAACGGAATATGTATTCATAAACATTTTATGAGTTTCCTTATATATAAATCTGATTCGGTTTTAGTTTACAGAACTTATGTTCAAAAAATAAATATATTATCCGATGATAATCTTTCCAAACTCATTTTGGAGCGATTCATATAAAATCTCACGCGAACAATTATTACGTGCAGACTTTCGACTTGCAAAACCTGCCAACTCCGTGGCCTAGGACATGTTGGGTTTTTATAAACCATTATCTTGTATGATTTTGTAAACTATTATTTAGATGGAATAATATTAACCTTGTATACTACTCTTAAGTACATAACCTTATAGAAAGAAATTAATACAAATTCACTAACAATTAATCGTATTTTGTCCAACAAAGTTCAATTACTCGATACCTCATTATGTATCACATGAGGAGTGACATTTAAGGTTAAATTTTTATTCATTTTCGGTATGTTCAAAACACTTTCCAATATATACTCACTTATTCGATCTAATCAAATCAATTATATTGCATGTTATATTATTTACTTCCATTTTATATTCTATAAGCTTATCGTAGACATAGGACAAGTGTATCAAATACATATGTCCATGTATCGCTGATAAGTCATCAGTGAATATGATGAAGTACATGGAACTGTTTCAGTATTAATAGACTTACGATTCCATACATCTTTATGCGTCAATCCGAAGAGTTCGTCAACTATTATGATGCTCCTACTAAATAGGTGCATTGCCATTAATTGTTTGAGATATAATTAACCAGTATCATATAATTTATAATCATATAATAATATTATTTCTTAAAATACGGCTTAGTTCATAATTCCAAAATAACTGTAAATAATATTAGACACTTCTGTATTTCTCGTGCATCATTTTGTTATGAAAGCAAATACCATAATATAGTTTTATTTCATAATGAATATTCATAATATTCACATTGAAATATAACTATGTCTATTTTCTGTCGACACAAAAAAGTCATTATTTCACAAATAATGTTCGGTATGTTTTACGAAAATAATTTTCATAATTTGGTGCAACCAAAGTGTTATATGGCATGCTCCAACTATTTCCGCCATTACTATAATAGCATACTAAATATGGAGGCCCATTATACACTTAATATAGTTTATTTATTTCATATACCGTAACAAGTTTGCTGTGGAGAGTTCATTAGTCAAATATCCTAAACTCAAAGAAATTAATCTCATAAAAAACAATTTTATATATGAAAATACATTTTGAAAAAGAAATCATGTTTCTTATTCTAATGTTAAGTATCAATCACTATTATTACAATTCTCATTTCCATTGTTTCTTTATGAAGCAGAAGTGACTATTCACTCTCTTTATCCCAACTTTACCTTAAATTACATCTACTCTTATACATTTGTTTTCCATTCAAATAGTCAAACCATTCAAAAGAAAACCTTTACTACAATATCTTAACAAACTCTTTACAAAACACATCCGATGATCCTTAAATTTTAAGGACATCGAATATGTTGCGCTTTGCGTAAACTGATTAGATTGACAGTTCAACGATCGAGTTTATAGATCTATCTTGTAGTATTGTTATAGTGTTATAGTTCACAAAATACGATCTTTTTTAGTCAATCAAATTGAATACTCGATCTCATAATACTGCTTATTAGCTTATTTTGAATGAACTAACTTTATCGAAATATTATTCATTATGAACTTTGATCGTTCACCATATAACACTTATATGTGATAATGTATGGACCAAATATCCATAGTCTTGTATTGCTTTTAGAGTTCGAAACTCATAGAATGCAATACACAGCCTCGGCCAAATAAATACGTAAACAACCAAATTATGAACGTATTAAGTAGTTGTCAAATTAGGCACTTGCATAAGTATAGAAACATTCATATGTAATAATCGTTTATTAGTAAGTATATGTTATATTTCTATTTTTCAAATTTTCAATTCAGTTCATTTATATATTCTAATTGATAAACATTTTATCAATCATTTTAAATGCTCAAATTTATCGGTGTAGGTAATTATAACAATATATATCATATTTTCTTACAATATTAGAAAGGTTAAATGTTATCATTTCATTTTCCTAATAAGGCTCCTATTCTCTTTTATGTTTCACTAGACCATAAGCGAAACATAGAAGTCTTTTGACTTCACTAGTGAGTGTTTGGACTCATATGCATTGAGATCCCGACCATAAGGAAAGCTCAACAAATCATAGGCCCGCATACGATGGATAACTCATTATCGGTTGTAACACATATAACTCCTAACAAGTGGTTCCTTATCCTAATCCCGCCTTTACCTTGAGGAAAGCTGAATAGGTAAAGTATGACTATTCACTTGGAACTATATTTTCACGATGGCCTAGGTATAATGTACATACCTTTAGGAAAGCTCAACAAATATATGCAGTTATCTTACCTCGTCTATTCAACATATTAATAATACTACACATAATATTCCTAACTTGATGAAAGCTCAACAACCAAAAAGTGTATGCAAGTAATCTATTAATATATAAATGATAAATGACAACTTTATATTAAAGGTTCATAATCTTCGATATATTATATCGAGTGATATTGACTTATGAAATAATGTTTGTCTTATGAAATACCCTCATGATTCAAGTGTCAGAAAAATTAGAAATCACAATATACGTACATATACGTATTTATTTATTCCTTAAGTCTATTTAGAGTTTCTTTAATGTTCCATAATTAGCTTATACATTCATATTATATAAGTTTATTATTAAATAAGTTTTATGTTTCATATTACTTATATAATAGTCTTACGTATAACATTATTAAATCTTATTTAATTAATTTCTATTAATTAACATTTTAATTAATTTCATATTGTCTTAATATAACATTTATATTAAATTTTATTATATAACATAACTTTTGTTGTATAAAACATATATCATATATATATATATATATGTATTGTTTAATTAATTAACTTTTAATTATTTTAATTAATTAATTAACCTTTAACTAAATAATTAAATTAAACAATTTTAATTAAATTATATTAATTTCGAAATTAAATTCATATATATACAAATACATATGTTGTTTTAAACATTTTAAAACAACATAACGTATATCATAATATATAATACATGTACTCATTTATTGAATAATTAAATTATTTTATTAATCTTATTAATAAATTTTGAAATTAATTTTCAAATATTTTGAAAATTTTGTTATATTATAACATTTATAATATGTATATATTTTATTTTAAATTTAAAATTGTATATTTTTAAGTTTTCAAAAATTTGCATTAACATTTATAATATTTTTCTTATTTTAAATTTAACCTTTAAATTTAAAAATATAGTTTAATTTTTAAACAATTTTGAAAAATAGCCTAAAGCCCAATTCAAATTTGCCTTCTTCTATTAGGGGTAATACTTTGGGCTCACATATTTGTTCGGGGCAGGCCGGTAGGTAGGTAAAGCAAAGCACTTGATTACCCAAGTTCAATCCTTCGATACTGCCTTTCTTAGACACCCTACTAACTAGGTTGTGAGCTTAATTGGTTATCCCTAACATGAATAATTAAACCGCATATGTTTTTGGGCTCTGATACCATTATTGGAACTGGGCTAGCCCGCAGCAGATGTTATGAGTGAATTTCAATTTTTTACCATATTGGATCTTTATTGGATCTATGAAGTCTAATTTATTTAGAATATTTCTAAATTAAATTTAAATAAAATCATATATTTCATTTAAATTCATATTTGATAGAAATTTAATTAATTCATTTTCAATTTATATATAAGTATGCATATGTATTGTATACATATATGTATGTGTGTTCATGTGTAACATGATATTCCATACAAAGTTTAATATGCCCATATATAGATGCTGCGATTTATATTGCAATGGACATGTTAGCTTATCCTATATGTATTGTATATTGTCCAAATATGAGTATATATTTATACTTATTATATATAAAAATCCAAGTGTGTGTGTATGTATACATATAGATGTACAATATAAGAAAATATTATAAATATATTTATAATTAAAATATTATAGTGTTAAATATTAAATAAAAATACACACACATGCAAAGCAAAAGTTTAATTTTTTCTAATATGTATAGATATATTTGTATATATGTATGTATTAAAGTAACATAATTTCATAAATATATAACATATGTTTTTTTTGCAATATATATATATATATAACATATGTGTGCACAAATATATATATATATATATTAATGTAAATATGAGTTTGAATAGTTTATATGAATATATATATATATATATATTATAAAATTTAAATTTTTTGCATTCCAAATCAAATAAACATAAACTCTAAATTTAAATATAATTTTATTATACATATATATATATATATATATATTATGAATTAATTAGTTAAATAACAATAAATGAATGATAGGAAATATTTAAATAATAAATATTTCAAATTTTAAAATTTCAAAAAAAATCAGGAATGTTATTTTATAGCTTATGAAAAAAATTTAAAAATTTTCTAACTCAAAATTTTATTTTTTATTAATTAAATACTTTTGGCCAAATTTAAAAATGATTTTTTTAAATATAAAATTGATTCAAAAAATTTGATTTTTTGATCAAGAGCTTCTACGTTGACAGTTAATTTTAAAAAATTAAAATTGAATTTCCAAAACATAATTTATTTTATATTAATTTATAAATTCATATAATGATTAAATAATAATAATAAATATTAAATAATTACCAAAAAATAACTTTCGGTCATTAAAAATCATAGTCAATGTAGATATACGATTGAAATATATAATTCAGTTATTTATGTGAAATAGTTATATAGTTTAATATAAATCATATAAACAAATTAATTAACTTATTAATATATGTATAAATTAATTAATAAAATATAATGATTTTAGCTGCATGTATCAAATCCTTAATAATTTTTATTTTATTTTATAAACATATACATATAACCAATCAATATGTGACAACATCAATACCTATAGGAATCTCACTTAACTAACAATGCAATAATCACAATATATATATATATATATACATACGTGCATATGTATGTATATGTAGGAACAATATACAATTATATAGAGGTTACGCACCATGTATATATAACTGAACACTTATCTAAAACTAATGCCCTTAAGTCCATCTTGTAATGATGAGTTCTCCTCTTTTGATAACTTCTCGATTCTACAGATTGCTAGTCCTAAATCGCAGACCCCTTTGCTATCAAATAGGTGTTAATTTGAATTGATTTGATTTTTGTTAGAGCTTTTGGAAGGTGTAATTCAGCCAAGATGAAGGAGATAAGAGGTAGCAAGAAGTCTTCTTAAAATTATGGTTAGGTTCCTTTTATAATGGTTATATAAGAGAGAAAAGTGGATCACATCACTTACCTTTTCTCACTAAATCTCTACCATCCATCATAAACCCTTATCCTATTTTTTCCGCCCCATATATCTAATGTTTTCTTTCGGAATTTTCCCTCCAACTTCATGGGCTAAGAGCCCATTTAAGCCCAAGTAAACATATTAAATTAAATCTAATTTAATCCCTTATCGATATCTCATATTAATCGCTATTTTCGTAACCATTATAAATATATATACAACAATATTTATTCCTCATATCAAATTTAAACTATATAATTAATATTTCATAAATATTAATTTAAATCATTTGGTCTAAAGAGAATTCATCATTTCGGTTGTGTGACTCGTGGGTGTAAATTTGGTCAGCGATTAACATCAAATTATTTGAATGTTAACGTTCAAACGTCACTTAGCAGGTTGCGTGACATTTTGGCTAAATTTATCACTTACTTAGTTTCGGTAAAATCCAATTTCACTTTATTAAGCCTTACCCGGTTGTGAGATTTATTTACACCAATTCTCTTCGTGAAAACTATATCACTATGGAATTTGGTAATGGTCAAAATTCCAATATCAGCCATATTCAACTTTGTACTCCAAACACAAAGTCCTTGGTTCAATAATAACAATTATTATTAACCAAAGTGCTCTATCCAGAGACTTTAACTTTGAGTTGACTTTAGTTGACCTTTATACTTGTGACGACCCAACTTCCTACGCCCAGGAAGTCGCATCATCATTAAGAAAAGAAAGAGGTGAGAAATAGGAAAGATAAAGAAGAAAGAACTAAACAACATCAGAATCTCACAGCGGAACGAATAAATTAATTAATCACATAAATATTACATAATATACAACATCAATCAGAGTTACACAGATAATACATCACAGACTAGACAGTTATAAACACCTGTCTAGTTAATACAACTCGATACAACACAAATACAACACAGAGATACCAACACGGCGGAAAACTATATATCTATAACGCTGAAGCCTCCTGCTCCATTTCTCCTCCATAATTCGTCAAAGCAAACCTGAATCCCTTGGCTACCCGTAAAAATTTGGGTACCCGAGAGTTTAGGAAAAACAGAAATAAACTCCGGGTCAGACATGGGTCTGGTATGAGTAACAGGTTAAAGTTGCTTAACTTTGAAAAACCTTTGAAAACAAAAGTATCACGTAAGACTCCCCACAAATAAACATGGGTAAGTTTTTACCTTACGCTAACCAAAACATTTTTATAGGAAATTCAGTGATATTATAATAGTGTCTAGGGTTTTCAAGTAAAATACAGAAATAGCTGAAATGCTTACATCTCACATTTCAACATAGTTTGGCACAATCAAAACGTACGGCGCTTATTGGAGATTGGATTCCATACAATGGCAGGGCTACTGGGGTACCGCCCGTCACAGTACCTGGCCTAGATCAGCGTACCGAGAACCCACCCTAAGTCCCCTGCAACACAAGGTCGGAACATCCCTTACTGGATAATTCCCGCACAAGACACCCCAGCAGTTGTTTGCAACCAACCGCCCACACAACCGAAATAAAAAGGGACATCTAGACAGGGGTAATCTTGTCCTACTTGGGTGCTACCCACTAACCTTGCTGCACCTCCCCTGTTTTAGCCATTCCCGGTTGATGAGGCTTGAGGCTACGATTACCTTTAGAGAACACATCTCTTAGAATGCTCATCGTCCACCTGACGATGTTCTGAAAGCATTCAATCCATACAAGTTCGTTCCGGGTTCGAACGAAACCGAAGGCATTATCTCGTTACACTCATTTTGGAATCACCCTCAGAGTTAACGACAATAACCCTTGCATTCTGAATCACCATCTCGAATCTATAAGTACTATCTCCGTCAAACTCATTACGGAATCACCCACAGAGTTATACTGACGAATAGTTCTTATACCTCGAGTCTTCACTTGCTCCATTTGAATTCCACGACCTAACGTTAATTTGGATCGATGTGGTTTTCGGGTCTCCAGACCTGGAATCCCGGTATACGGAAACCCGATCTCGGTCTCATCGAAATCCAAACCGTATCTTTTAAGGCCAAGTTGTTTTAAAGTTAAAACAATTCAATTCAATATTATCTATATACTCACAGATAGATAAATCACAATATAACAATGGATAATCACATTATCATCATAAACAAATAATCCATATTATCAACTCAAACAGATAATCAATATTATCATACTTAAAACAAGCATCCATATCACAATAGATGATCACAATCAATCAATGGAATAACAATATCATTCATCCATAAGCAATGATTTATCATTCACAACTGTAATTAATTTAAAATGAATTAAATTAATTACTTCTATCTCTAATTAATTTAAAGTAAATTAAATTAATTACTTCATCTATAAATCCTGCTTATACAACCATTGATTTATTAAATCAAATCAATTAATCATTCTCTAAGTATTCAACTTGATTAAACACCTTTGATTAATCATTTTCTAATTACAAATAAGTAATTAGTCTTTTAATAAATTTTACAAATTAATTATCCTAAATTATTTATAGTAATTAACATTTAATTACTAATTTATTAATTAAATAAAATTAATTACATTTATCCTTAATTAATTACATTAATTAATCACTTCATTATTTATCCTTTACTTAAACAATTCATAATTATATCATTAATTATATTAATTAATGATCTCTAATCTATATTTAAATTAAATCACTTCATTTAAATTAATTACATTAAGTAATTAAATCTTTAAATTAAACGCAATTATTAATCACTCTTGATTAATAACAAACCAGTAATTAACTACCCTTAATTACTTATTAAATAAATTAATTATTCCATAATTAATTATCTCCATTAGTTAATCCACTGATTAATTTCAAAAGCAATTACCCAAATTACTTTATTAACAAATCATCCTCTACTAATTACCTTCAGTAATTATCATCAAATTACTTCCCTAAGTAATTCTGCTACCTTAATTTCATTAAGTAATTACACATATCAAATCACCAAATGATTTCTTAAAATTAATTAAATTAAATAAATTAACTTAGAGTAATCATATTATCAAAATTAATTACAATAAGTAATTAATCCTTTAATTACTTTATTAAGTAGTTACATTTAACAATTGATAATAGATTATCTAAATTAATCTAATTAATTATCAAATTTAATCATATTAAATAATTAATTAAAAGTCCTTAGTTAATTATCATTATTAACTAAAAACATTCCTTAATTTACTTCTTACTTAATCTTTAGTCATAAATTATTAATTTATAGATTAAATACATAAGTCCTCCCTTAGTTAACTTATTAATTCACTTCAATATCTTAATTATCTCTAAGATAAATTATTCCTTTATTAATGACTTAATAATTATTGAAGTGTATTTTAAACCTTACCCCTTTTTGAATTTAAATTTGAATCCCATTTTGAAATTAAGATTTAAAATGATTTACCATTTAACATTAACCAAATTTAAATATTAATTTATAAAGTTTTAAAAGAATGTAAAAACATTCATTACTTATATAAGAAAAGCCTCTTAAATTAAACTACTTAAATTTTAAAACATTCGGATTTAAAAACTGATTTAAGATTTCAGATTTTGAATTCAGGAAACCTTGAATCTATAAATCTAACTTTGATTTAAATTCGGCTTTAAACTTTGATTTAAACCTTGATTTAAACCTTGATTAAATACAAATTTCATTTTAAGAACCTTAGATTCAAAGATCCATTTGAATCTCTACATTAAACTTTGAATTTAAACCCCTGTTTAAATTCCAGTTTCCAAATTTTTAAATTGAATTTTAAAACTGAAAACTGTCAGGTCTTTAAACCTGAGGATCCACATTTACATATTTTAAAACCTTTATCTCCCTTCAGTTTTGAATTCAAACAAAATAAACTTGAATTCATACTTCTATTGGATTTAAACTTGTTTAAAACTGATATTATAATTTAAGTTTCATTTTAAATTTGTTTTAAAAAAAAAATATTGCTGCCAGGTTTACAAAAGCCTGGACAAATCACTGACTCGAGACAACAAACATCTGCTTCGAGTCCCTTCATCTCCCGCTTCGAGTCAAGTACGCGAATAACCCGAGTGAAACGCGAATACCCCTCTCTACAACCCAGGCTACCCCCTTCATAGTTTCCAGAACTCGTACACGTGAACGTGCACGACGCCTCCGATCAACTCCGGCCTCTCACCAACCTTCCATCCCATCGTCCACCACCCACACTGCATTTCCCGATCATCAGAACTCATCACCGCAGCTCAAATCAAAATCGAGCTCGATGACCAAGCCTGGAAGAATAAACAGGTTTCCCCCTCGAACCTGGAAACTCCACTGCCTCCACCGGCCTCTGATCATCCACCACCTATTTTTCCCATCACCTCGATAAGCTCCTCCACCACCTCGCACAACCCGACCGCCTTCAGTCACATAGATCACCAGAAATTTCCAAAATTCCATTTCCAGTTCATCTACAAACTGCTCTCAACCCTTATTACTAAAATTCTTGATTTTAGTTTTAAAAATCAAGTTTTGATTAAAGTATTCATTTTATAATACTGAATTCATAATTTACAAGGTTTGAGTTTCTCACTTTGTTTATTTTACACTGTTGTTTCCATATTTCAGAGATACTCAGGCTTGGAATTTAACTTAATTAAGTTTTTAAACATTAGTCCATAACAAATCAAACAGCTTTTGTTTGTAATCCAAACCCTAACAACAATTGATTTAAGAGAATGTGAGTTTAAATCCTAAAACAGGAAACTGGAAAACTAAAACAGAGAACATTCATATGAAAATAGACAGGCATACATCAGATTGCATTTACATGTATACATACTACAATGTTTACCACAGAAATAATAAGCAACCATATTAAATCTTAAGTTTTGAAAAAAATATGTTACTCACCGATTTGAAGAATGAAGACAGAGCACAGTTATGTTGAAAGCTGCAGGCTTGCTCCCTTTTAAAACTTCTTGCTTTTGATGTTGAAAATGTATGATGCTTCAGTTTTATAAAAATAGAATTGTTACTTTATTATTCTCAGGTTTGCTATGTGATGAACGAATGAAGATATAAGAAGATGTATATAAAGAAGTGTTTGTACAGGGAGTGTTTTCTGGGCTAAGCAATTTCAGGTACACTTCCTTTCTTTCTTTTTATTTATTTTACTAATCAGAGAATTGTTTTCATATGGGGCTGAGTTGATCTTTTAAAAAAAAAATTCGAATTGACTTATACCATGCTTGCATTAAATGTTGGAGTACCCTGTGTCCTACTTACCTTACTTATTTTATGCATAGATGTATTGTTATTTTAGCTTTGATTATTTCAGCCTGTAAACACTTTCTTGCCTGCATACTTTTTTCTATACTTTGTTTACTTGCCTTATTTTGTTTTCATACATGCCTGCACTACATATATACAAAGATAACTTATATTTTTACTTTGCATTTTTCTACATTCTTGCCTACTAACTTTAGCTATTGCATACTTGCCTTACATATTCTACAACCTGCACTATATATATATTTGCCTAGTCATGTTTTAGTTTAGGCTCAAAGATATACAAAGTTGTATTGTCATCAAAGTTATAATATCAACCTATATATATATATATATCTAGTGTTCATATATACACTCTTACCTTATAATAAAAATTGCTATAGTTATTTGTTGTAGAATTTAAACCTAAGTATTTAACTTCAAATCATAAATGTAGTTATTTTAAAGTTATCAATTAATTACTTACCTATCATTGTTTCATTTTATACTTATATTAAGTATTTATAAGGTATCTTTTAATTTAAACAAATTTTAAAAGATTCATTTCTAATTTATAAATCAAAGTTTCTTATAAGATATATATATATATATAACAATTTCTATTTATATTTAAGAATCTACTAAAATTTACATTATATTATTAATAGGGTTGAAAAATAACTCATTATTAAATTAGAACAATTTATAAAAGAAATTATCACTTATTACTTGTTTACTTATTTAAATTCAAACTATATTTAAAAAGAAGAACAAAGCAACCTAATTTATAAATCTTATCCAAATTTAAACTCAAACTAAAATAAACTTAAAACAATTAATATCTTCCTAAGTATTTAAACCATACAGTAATTTATTTTAAATAGCCTTAAAACAAATATATATATATATATATATATATATTAATTCAAATTATAATTACCAAAAATATTTAAGTTAGAAAGCATATCTTAATTTATTAAATTTAAACAGATCCTGTCTATTCACAATATATATACAAGTATATAAATAAAACAATTTATTTAGCTTTTTAAAAGATAAATTATCAGCCCAATATTTATTCAGAAGAAAATTATTAGTTCAATTCAAGTCTTATTATTAATTAAAATCAGATCAATTTAATTTTTAAAGCCGATTATTAAATTGATATTGTTCAAAATTTCCGGGATGTTACATTCCTCCCCTCTTAAAAGAATTTCGTCCCCGAAATTTAAAACAAAGGTAATTTAATAATCTAATTAAAAATTAATTTTAAAACATAACATATATCAATCATATGTTAACAACCATAACATCCAATCAAACAAACAAACCAATCTAACTGTCCAGACAAAATTCCGAATAGAATACTCTCGAGTTTTCCCGAGTATAAATACCGGGATACTCGCCCTACAGAACCCGTACAATCTAGCTACCAAGCTATAGAGCTACCACTCATCTAGATCTACAACAAGACAGGATATCAGACTATAGACGAGTCTGACTCAATAACCAAAACTCCTTAACTGCTGGTTCTAAAACCAGATATAACTCATACACGTACTCCCTCAAAGATATGTGAAACACACCAAATCCCAGTTATCCAAACTGACATTTCAAATCTGAAGACTCAACACTTATCCTCAGAAGAACAACAGAAAAGATCGAAAATATCTCGGAGCTGGCTTTCCACATCTTACCCAATCTTATAACTCCCTGAATCAGCGAAAACTTCAACAACAACGGAGTCTCCAACTTCGAATTCCAAATTTCCTCCGTCTCTAATCCACAAACCTCTTCGGACGATCCTGGGTTTCCTACATCCTTACTGATCAGCTCAACCCTTGCTGATACCTCTCGAAACAAACTGAACCAAAACAATCAAACAAAATGATCTTTTCAAGATCAACCAAACTCAGAACACAAACTCTACTCCAAAATCAGAAGACAGACTCACTTCTCACATCCGGAAGAGATAAACAGATGCACTCCAATCTGGCCTCAGATCCTGAAAAATTTCCTGTAGAAACTCTCAAATCCAAAACACTGCAATATCCAATTGCTTCCACACTAAACTACTGCCACCATGCTTCCACTGCGCTACTCTGATCTGAAACAAAAGAGAATGCTGATGACAAACTCAAGCACAGACTGGACAACACATTCGAAAAATATGGTTCAACAGATCCAAAAATAAAACTCAGAGGTTCCTCCAAAACCAGAGCTAGTTCACCAATCTTAAAAACCATCCTAAACTAAGCTGAACCATCGGTACCACTTCTGGAATCTAGTCGATACCAAACTCAATCTCCAGATGCTACCAAAACTCTGACTTCCTGCAAACATCCAGAAAAATTCTTTGAAACACAAGAGAACACTTAACTATCGCAAGTCACTTTTGCGATCCACCCAGCTTAATTCCAAAGATACTGCCCTCTCTAAACCAAACAGAACAGCTTACACTTATGCGGCCAATCCATCGAAGAAATGGATCTACTCTGCTGCTCCTGAAATTACCTCAAGAAAACTGCTAAACCAGAAAGCTTCCTCGCCAACACACAGAACACTCCGAGCTGCGCTGCTGACACCAATGCCAAGGAATTCCTAATCCAAAGCTCTTCGAGAAACTCGAACCTCAAACCAAACAGGAACATCCTGCTGAACACAGCCACAACACCGAAGCAGTCGCACTTCCTTAAAACTTGTTCCAAAGAAACATCTTTGGAAACATCCATAGTCACTATGTCTCATCACACAGCTACTACATCCTGAGGTATCAAGATACCATAACTTGCTTCTGTTCAACCGACAGATCCAAACTCTAGCTCATCCAACTACACCATTCAAAGCTCACTCAAGACGGTATTAGGTTTACAGTCTCGACAGATACACTTCCAACCTCAACAAACTCTAACCGTCGGTAGTCGTGTTACACACACCACTATCCTATCTACCTTTATAACTTATGTTGGAAAACCCGAACAGGTCAATCCAACAGATAGGTAGAAATAAATAAATATATATATATAAATTACAAGTACGCTCTCTCAAGAAAGAAATCACTAAAGGGCCTAGGTATTCGCTCAACCCAGTGCTCTGATACCAACTGTGACGACCCAACTTCCTACGCCCAGGAAGTCGCATCATCATTAAGAAAAGAAAGAGGTGAGAAATAGGAAAGATAAAGAAGAAAGAACTAAACAACATCAGAATCTCACAGCGGAACGAATAAATTAATTAATCACATAAATATTACATAATATACAACATCAATCAGAGTTACACAGATAATACATCACAGACTAGACAGTTATAAACACCTGTCTAGTTAATACAACTCGATACAACACAAATACAACACAGAGATACCAACACAGCGGAAAACTATATATCTATAACGCTGAAGCCTCCTGCTCCATTTCTCCTCCATAATTCGTCAAAGCAAACCTGAATCCCTTGGCTACCCGTAAAAATTTGGGTACCCGAGAGTTTAGGAAAAACAGAAATAAACTCCGGGTCAGACATGGGTCTGGTATGAGTAACAGGTTAAAGTTGCTTAACTTTGAAAAACCTTTGAAAACAAAAGTATCACGTAAGACTCCCCACAAATAAACATGGGTAAGTTTTTACCTTACGCTAACCAAAACATTTTTATAGGAAATTCAGTGATATTATAATAGTGTCTAGGGTTTTCAAGTAAAATACAGAAATAGCTGAAATGCTTACATCTCACATTTCAACATAGTTTGGCACAATCAAAACGTACGGCGCTTATTGGAGATTGGATTCCATACAATGGCAGGGCTACTGGGGTACCGCCCGTCACAGTACCTGGCCTAGATCAGCGTACCGAGAACCCACCCTAAGTCCCCTGCAACACAAGGTCGGAACATCCCTTACTGGATAATTCCCGCACAAGACACCCCAGCAGTTGTTTGCAACCAACCGCCCACACAACCGAAATAAAAAGGGACATCTAGACAGGGGTAATCTTGTCCTACTTGGGTGCTACCCACTAACCTTGCTGCACCTCCCCTGTTTTAGCCATTCCCGGTTGATGAGGCTTGAGGCTACGATTACCTTTAGAGAACACATCTCTTAGAATGCTCATCGTCCACCTGACGATGTTCTGAAAGCATTCAATCCATACAAGTTCGTTCCGGGTTCGAACGAAACCGAAGGCATTATCTCGTTACACTCATTTTGGAATCACCCTCAGAGTTAACGACAATAACCCTTGCATTCTGAATCACCATCTCGAATCTATAAGTACTATCTCCGTCAAACTCATTACGGAATCACCCACAGAGTTATACTGACGAATAGTTCTTATACCTCGAGTCTTCACTTGCTCCATTTGAATTCCACGACCTAACGTTAATTTGGATCGATGTGGTTTTCGGGTCTCCAGACCTGGAATCCCGGTATATGGAAACCCGATCCCGGTCTCATCGAAATCCAAACCGTATCTTTTAAGGCCAAGTTGTTTTAAAGTTAAAACAATTCAATTCAATATTATCTATATACTCACAGATAGATAAATCACAATATAACAATGGATAATCACATTATCATCATAAACAAATAATCCATATTATCAACTCAAACAGATAATCAATATTATCATACTTAAAACAAGCATCCATATCACAATAGATGATCACAATCAATCAATGGGATAACAATATCATTCATCCATAAGCAATGATTTATCATTCACAACTGTAATTAATTTAAAATGAATTAAATTAATTACTTCTATCTCTAATTAATTTAAAGTAAATTAAATTAATTACTTCATCTATAAATCCTGCTTATACAACCATTGATTTATTAAATCAAATCAATTAATCATTCTCTAAGTATTCAACTTGATTAAACACCTTTGATTAATCATTTTCTAATTACAAATAAGTAATTAGTCTTTTAATAAATTTTACAAATTAATTATCCTAAATTATTTATAGTAATTAACATTTAATTACTAATTTATTAATTAAATAAAATTAATTACATTTATCCTTAATTAATTACATTAATTAATCACTTCATTATTTATCCTTTACTTAAACAATTCATAATTATATCATTAATTATATTAATTAATGATCTCTAATCTATATTTAAATTAAATCACTTCATTTAAATTAATTACATTAAGTAATTAAATCTTTAAATTAAACGCAATTATTAATCACTCTTGATTAATAACAAACCAGTAATTAACTACCCTTAATTACTTATTAAATAAATTAATTATTCCATAATTAATTATCTCCATTAGTTAATCCACTGATTAATTTCAAAAGCAATTACCCAAATTACTTTATTAACAAATCATCCTCTACTAATTACCTTCAGTAATTATCATCAAATTACTTCCCTAAGTAATTCTGCTACCTTAATTTCATTAAGTAATTACACATATCAAATCACCAAATGATTTCTTAAAATTAATTAAATTAAATAAATTAACTTAGAGTAATCATATTATCAAAATTAATTACAATAAGTAATTAATCCTTTAATTACTTTATTAAGTAGTTACATTTAACAATTGATAATAGATTATCTAAATTAATCTAATTAATTATCAAATTTAATCATATTAAATAATTAATTAAAAGTCCTTAGTTAATTATCATTATTAACTAAAAACATTCCTTAATTTACTTCTTACTTAATCTTTAGTCATAAATTATTATTTATAGATTAAATACATAAGTCCTCCCTTAGTTAACTTATTAATTCACTTCAATATCTTAATTATCTCTAAGATAAATTATTCCTTTATTAATGACTTAATAATTATTGAAGTGTATTTTAAACCTTACCCCTTTTTGAATTTAAATTTGAATCCCATTTTGAAATTAAGATTTAAAATGATTTACCATTTAACATTAACCAAATTTAAATATTAATTTATAAAGTTTTAAAAGAATGTAAAAACATTCATTACTTATATAAGAAAAGCCTCTTAAATTAAACTACTTAAATTTTAAAACATTCGGATTTAAAAACTGATTTAAGATTTCAGATTTTGAATTCAGGAAACCTTGAATCTATAAATCTAACTTTGATTTAAATTCGGCTTTAAACTTTGATTTAAACCTTGATTAAATACAAATTTCATTTTAAGAACCTTAGATTCAAAGATCCATTTGAATCTCTACATTAAACTTTGAATTTAAACCCCTGTTTAAATTCCAGTTTCCAAATTTTTAAATTGAATTTTAAAACTGAAAACTGTCAGGTCTTTAAACCTGAGGATCCACATTTACATATTTTAAAACCTTTATCTCCCTTCAGTTTTGAATTCAAACAAAATAAACTTGAATTCATACTTCTATTGGATTTAAACTTGTTTAAAACTGATATTATAATTTAAGTTTCATTTTAAATTTGTTTTAAAAAAAAAATATTGCTGCCAGGTTTACAAAAGCCTGGACAAATCACTGACTCGAGACAACAAACATCTGCTTCGAGTCCCTTCATCTCCCGCTTCGAGTCAAGTACGCGAATAACCCGAGTGAAACGCGAATACCCCTCTCTACAACCCAGGCTACCCCCTTCATAGTTTCCAGAACTCGTACACGTGAACGTGCACGACGCCTCCGATCAACTCCGGCCTCTCACCAACCTTCCATCCCATCGTCCACCACCCACACTGCATTTCCCGATCATCAGAACTCATCACCGCAGCTCAAATCAAAATCGAGCTCGATGACCAAGCCTGGAAGAATAAACAGGTTTCCCCCTCGAACCTGGAAACTCCACTGCCTCCACCGGCCTCTGATCATCCACCACCTATTTTTCCCATCACCTCGATAAGCTCCTCCACCACCTCGCACAACCCGACCGCCTTCAGTCACATAGATCACCAGAAATTTCCAAAATTCCATTTCCAGTTCATCTACAAACTGCTCTCAACCCTTATTACTAAAATTCTTGATTTTAGTTTTAAAAATCAAGTTTTGATTAAAGTATTCATTTTATAATACTGAATTCATAATTTACAAGGTTTGAGTTTCTCACTTTGTTTATTTTACACTGTTGTTTCCATATTTCAGAGATACTCAGGCTTGGAATTTAACTTAATTAAGTTTTTAAACATTAGCCATAACAAATCAAACAGCTTTTGTTTGTAATCCAAACCCTAACAACAATTGATTTAAGAGAATGTGAGTTTAAATCCTAAAACAGGAAACTGGAAAACTAAAACAGAGAACAATCATATGAAAATAGACAGGCATACATCAGATTGCATTTACATGTATACATACTACAATGTTTACCACAGAAATAATAAGCAACCATATTAAATCTTAAGTTTTGAAAAAAATATGTTACTCACCGATTTGAAGAATGAAGACAGAGCACAGTTATGTTGAAAGCTGCAGGCTTGCTCCCTTTTAAAACTTCTTGCTTTTGATGTTGAAAATGTATGATGCTTCAGTTTTATAAAAATAGAATTGCTACTTTATTATTCTCAGGTTTGCTATGTGATGAACGAATGAAGATATAAGAAGATGTATATAAAGAAGTGTTTGTACAGGGAGTGTTTTCTGGGCTAAGCAATTTCAGGTACACTTCCTTTCTTTCTTTTTATTTATTTTACTAATCAGAGAATTGTTTTCATATGGGGCTGAGTTGATCTTTTAAAAAAAAAATTCGAATTGACTTATACCATGCTTGCATTAAATGTTGGAGTACCCTGTGTCCTACTTACCTTACTTATTTTATGCATAGATGTATTGTTATTTTAGCTTTGATTATTTCAGCCTGCAAACACTTTCTTGCCTGCATACTTTTTTCTATACTTTGTTTACTTGCCTTATTTTGTTTTCATACATGCCTGCACTACATATATACAAAGATAACTTATATTTTTACTTTGCATTTTTCTACATTCTTGCCTACTAACTTTAGCTATTGCATACTTGCCTTACATATTCTACAACCTGCACTATATATATATTTGCCTAGTCATGTTTTAGTTTAGGCTCAAAGATATACAAAGTTGTATTGTCATCAAAGTTATAATATCAACCTATATATATATATATATATATATATATATATCTAGTGTTCATATATACACTCTTACCTTATAATAAAAATTGCTATAGTTATTTGTTGTAGAATTTAAACCTAAGTATTTAACTTCAAATCATAAATGTAGTTATTTTAAAGTTATCAATTAATTACTTACCTATCATTATTTCATTTTATACTTATATTAAGTATTTATAAGGTATCTTTTAATTTAAACAAATTTTAAAAGATTCATTTCTAATTTATAAATCAAAGTTTCTTATAAGATATATATATATATATATATATATATATAACAATTTCTATTTATATTTAAGAATCTACTAAAATTTACATTATATTATTAATAGGGTTGAAAAATAACTCATTATTAAATTAGAACAATTTATAAAAGAAATTATCACTTATTACTTGTTTACTTATTTAAATTCAAACTATATTTAAAAAGAAGAACAAAGCAACCTAATTTATAAATCTTATCCAAATTTAAACTCAAACTAAAATAAACTTAAAACAATTAATATCTTCCTAAGTATTTAAACCATACAGTAATTTATTTTAAATAGCCTTAAAACAAATATATATATATATATATATTAATTCAAATTATAATTACCAAAAATATTTAAGTTAGAAAGCATATCTTAATTTATTAAATTTAAACAGATCCTGTCTATTCACAATATATATACAAGTATATAAATAAAACAATTTATTTAGCTTTTTAAAAGATAAATTATCAGCCCAATATTTATTCAGAAGAAAATTATTAGTTCAATTCAAGTCTTATTATTAATTAAAATCAGATCAATTTAATTTTTAAAGCCGATTATTAAATTGATATTGTTCAAAATTTCCGGGATGTTACAATACTAGTCCCATACAACTAAGGATACGAATTCTCTCTGGAATAGTGCTTCACATCCAATACCTCCACTCGACCCAACTATGGTCACTCAATGGAACGCCATGCCATGATTTGACTATAATCAAAGTAGAGCTTTCATATTGAAGATCCACTATATTCTCAAGTCTAGAGAACTGTGTAAATCAACCACATCGATATTTTTTGTTTGACCTTTGTTATATTAACCAACAGAAAACTATTAAGTGTGTCGTTCTATAGTTATCCAGTACATAACCCCTTGGGCCCCCAATAGCCATGAATAATACACTGTCCAACATTTGAAGAGATTTACGTACTCTAATCTCAATAGATACATCGATATATCGTCTCGATGCATCTCGACTAGGAACATTTAAAATCGTATATTTATTTTTATTATGATAAATTACTCACGATTACAACTCTTTGTAACTATTATCACAAAATGTACCATTTATGTATTTTCTATTAAATATACCCTTAATTTATAACATATTATATTAAGTACATAATGGAAAGAAAACACTTTTTATTTCGAACAAGATTGGTTATGGAGTTAGGTATATGTAACAAATTACATAATTGCCCCTAGGACATACCCCTAACTCTATCAATCTCCCATTTACACTTAGGGTCAATTATGGAATCTTATTCCAACTTCTCCAATTGGTTTTCTCAAAACTACTTGGGTTAGTTCCTCAGTGAATGGATATGCTATTATGTCTCAATTATCTACTATGTCAATCAACTCTCTCCGATGCTGATAAACTACATTTATCATGTGGAGCAATTCAGAGTATATTTATTGACTTCCAGTAAGCTTTAAGTTCTTTTATGAACTATATATGGACATTGTTATCATATAACAATGTTATGAGATTCTCAATATTTGGAATCACCCTCAACCCACTTATAAATTTGTGCATTTATATTTATGTTACTACCATGATTGTCATTGAAGGAGTTCGTCATACTGCTTAGCCTTGATGTCGCTTCAGTAAGTCGTGTTAATATAATAGAGTCCACATCAGCATAAGAGCTATGATGGACGAAGTCAAACACTTACGAAGTGACGTGAATACCATCAACACAATAGTCAATAACATGAACATGAGGATAGAATGGTGTCGGAGAGGTTGGATGATGTGCTTTGTCAATAGAAGAATACAAAGGTATCGAATATAATCGACTTCATAAGCCATTGATGAGTGTCGAAGTGATCCATAGCGCACTTCATTGATGCCAAGTTTTATCATTACTGCTACTCACCTATTGTAATCAAAATGGGCTCATCGACGGTAGTCACGGAAGCTATCAGCATTACATTAAAGTGGCGACACACTTCACAAGAACTTCGAAAGTGCTGTCCTTCGATGACATCAAAGGAATACAAAGTTATGCCGCTCTTCGTTAGTACTCAACACCGCACTTCATCGGCATGTTTTATCAACGTTTGGAGGACATTGTGGGTTTATGCAAAGCGATATTGATGGTGGACGCTATCAACATCCACGAAGTCATCAATGCTGCCTTCTGATTGTCATTGGCCCATACTCGTGTTGATTCAAGCTAATATCATCATCTACCTTTAAAAGAGGTCGACCGTTATGATGGAGGTTATCGATCCTGTAGTTTGAAGTTGCCGCATACCTCCACTAAAAGAGGAAAGCAAAGACTTAGCATATAACAAACATCAAAGTCACCAAAGCCATTACCGACACTATCGCTGAAGCTGATGCCGAAGCTTACCCACATCGAAGACCATGCCACTTTTCCCTTTAAATATGGACTTAGGGGTGCCATTTTGGGGGACGAATTTTATTTCCTCCCCCTTCCGACCTTTTCAACTTTATAAACCCTAAACCAATTTGGGGATTTTCCTGATTGTAATACTTGATCCTTGTACACATAAGGAATTGGAAATCAAACAACTACATAGCATATTTGACTTCGAATTTGAACTTGCATAGCATATTGAATTGACTTCGACCACAAAATTTCATAGCATATTGGACTGGTTCAACTCTGGACCTACATATCTATCTAACTTGGGATCGTAATTTGCATATTGACTTGCATATATACTTGTGCTTCTGTTCTCATATCGACATAAACATTGACTTTGATCATGTATCATATGATTTCGACTTCGACGACTAGACTTGGAATTAGTATGTATGCATACTTTATTATGATGACTTCTACAAGCCTCAACAAGACCTCTCTTTGAGTTTGCACTGCTTACTCATACTTTTGGGGTTAATGAATTTATTCGTTGGAGGGCATGAACCTCCGACTTTATTAAAATCCCAAGTGGAATTACCTTAGCCTTTTTTGAACTATCCTAGCCTACATATTTAGGGCTTAAAGAACTTACCCAACCAAGCAAATCCCATTCTAAGCCAACCGAATTTTTGATTACATCAACTGTGTCATGCCAATTAATAGAGTTAGGATGTTTGAACAAAGGTCTTTCGAGCCTCGAACAACTATGCCCACTTGCCCAATTACCAATGATCTTTGTTTCACAAAGAATAAGTGTTAAGAATCAAGGCTTTGCAAATCATGGAAAATAAAAGAGACGAGCAGCATCTTATAACCCAGATAAATGGAGCTTAATCCATTCCATCTAGGACCATCATCGATTTTTGCTCTAGGAAGACAGTGCAGGGGATACAATGTCTTCTCTAAGGGGACCATTTTCGAGAGTGAAGTGAAAACTGATTTCGAACGATTCACTAGAAAGTGGGTAGGTATTCTTAGCCACTCCCAAGGACAAAATGAAACTCGAGATTCTTTGAAAAGGAAGCTTGTCACTACACTAGAAAAGCCATTTTGCCACGGTTCTAAGCCATGGCTAAGTGATTTTGCCATGGCCCAGAGCCGTGGCAAAATTGGGAGTGACAAAAATTTTGCCATGGCTCCAATCCGTGGCAAAATTAATATTAGCCACGGCTTGGAGCCGTGGCTGAATGTAATTTTGCCACGGTTTAGAGCCGTGGCTAATTTTTATAATCATTAAAATTAGCCACGGCTCTAAGCCGTGGCTGAATGAACTGAAGCACAAACAATATAAGCTGTAATACATCACCAATAAACTTTATACAACACAATAAAATTAGCCACGGCTTTGTATAAAAGCTTCAGACTACACAAGCAAGCTAGAATCAAGAATAGCTATACAGATAGATATAACAACTAGAAACAGCAGCACATACATTACCAATAAACTGAAGTACATTAGCATTTTACAAAAATCAAGTCCTACAATACTTTCTCATGAAATAACTTTTTTTTGCAAAGACCAACGTATCTGTGCTAATTCAAAATACAAATTCATATTTCTCATGCTCTCAATTCCCACAGGACGATAATACAACATAATGCAGACGGTAAAACCAATAAAAAGGACATGCTTTAATCCATTCTTCCATTGATGATCATCTCCCTTGCTTCATTAAGTGTCCTGCAAGCATCAAATGCACATATTAAAACTTATTATTATTATTTTTATTATATTATATATGTGTGTGCCCTTTAAAAAAAGTGTGTCTGTGAAAGACGCTTACAGGAAATGATCAAAAAACAGGATATTCGAACTAATTTTGGGTTCGAAAAACACATATACAATACATATCATATACAGATTTTCAATACTCTATTACTGTACAATGTACGTTCACCTGGTTAAAACTTGCAAACTGCATAATAGAAGGCCAATTATTTCATGGAGAGTTTAGTGCAAATTCCTATCTTCGAGACATTGATTTGGGTGTAATACTAATCTATATATATCGTACTACTTCCTATGCAACGCAGAACATGACGTCATAAATTTTGCAATAAATACAAGCGATATATACATGTTTTAAAAACTGAAAAATAATAAATAATCATTACTCCATTTTTTAGGAAAGCGTCACAGGATAAGTTACTTTAGTTCCCATATACCGCCAGCATGCTTACGTAACGTATCGGCGCAAGCGACACGGTAAACAATCAACGGTTCCAAGTCACCATACGTATACGTGTACGATTAGGATTAGCCTGCAATGGCCGCACCTTGTAACTGTGAGTGGATCAGAAAGTCACGTAAAAAGTTTTGTACACACAATCTTTCTTTTTGACCTGTGGACCAAATTAAACAATCACATAAAGAACAGTAGATTTCCATTATTTTCTGAATGAGTCATAATAAAACCAATGTACAATTACAAGTATAATCATTTGTTGTCTCCTAATAATCATATTAATTTTGATCCTCCGGAGACAAAGGGAGGACCTAAGATGAGACTCTCGCATATGGAACATGCACTTTTATCCTACAAAATACGGAGTCAAATCATAATAATTAAGTATGGAATCAACGTTGAATATTGGCACAGAATTAAACCGGCCCCTAGTCATATTAAAAAAAGGTTATCAACTGTGTATATATGCGGTTGTTCGCTTCGCTTGTCAGAAGTGGCAGCAAGACACCAACGTGTACTGCTTGATACCTTATCTTTTCCTGTCCTTCCTTATTCGCTTCATTCAAATATTTCATAAGTCATGCGATATCACATAGTTTTTAACGATGATGATTAAAATAAACAAAACAGTTGAGTTTAACATCGCATAATTGGTATTAACTTTCGTTAAAAGCTCTCCATTCGTCTATTATGCAGATTTGAATAGACTTTGGTTAGCCCACTTTTAAGTGGATGCTGCAAAAGCCCATTTAAAATTATGTTAGATGGAGAATAATTATTACCGGTATTCACCAGCCACTCGAATATGAGATTGGATTACTGTATTCACGTCATCTGTATCTATTCGAACTGTTTGTTGGCAATGACGTTCACGGATCTACTTTGGAAGCAGCCCCATGTGCAGCGAGTTGGAGCACCAAATGGCACAATAAAATTTGTTTCATGAAATGGAGGACCTGCTGACATATTCGCCTAAAGTTTATTTAGAGTTCTATCGTTATCTACGGATATACATGTTATACATGTGTTATCTACGGACCTGCTGACATATTCGCCTAAAGTTTATTTAGAGTTCTATCGTTATCTACGGACCTGCTGACATATTCGCCTAAACTTTCTGATTTGGTGCCATGGGAAAAAGAGGCAACAACTCAAGGAGCAATTTTGAGTCAACTATTTCCTTGATTTTAGATTAGTTCCTAAACACTGAACATCCTAAAAATTATTTGAGTCTTCTAGGTTTTCTAAGAAATCCCAGTCTATTGAGGATTATACTAAAGCTCCTTTATCAATATTTTGTTATAAATATAAACAGTTATTCCCAGATACTCCATGTTATATCAAAGGTCCCTTATCGATATTTAATACGGATTATTTCTCCCAATCTACTCAGGGGTATACCAAAGGTGCTTTATATACACCAAGGTTTTAAACATATATAATTGAGTTTCCAGTTTATAGATTTTTAAGTATAAATAATTTTGAAAGAAAATTCTATATAGAAGTTCAAATATACATGACTTTGGTTGAATTGATGATTGTAAAGGTTCAAGTACATACGGGTTCAATCTTGATATAAACAGATTTTTGACATCCTTATTTTCAAGAAGGGTGTTAGAATTGGAATCCTTAAGGTTTTATGTACGCATGACATTCTTAAGCACATGAAGCTTTAAATATAAGCATGGATTATTAAATATGAAAATTTTATATGTTTGAGGTTTCGGAAACAATTTCCATCCAAAATTTTGATATTCATTTTCAAGTGTAAGTATCATATTGTATAGATTTTTGAATAGGCATTGAACTCATAATATAGTTCATATTCTTATAGGTTTTAATGTAAATACGTACTTTCAAATACAATGGTTTTAAATATATCAGATTTTGAATACGAAACTTATTATACATATGAGTTTCAAATAAATATAAGTGTCAGGCTTCCTTGCAGATTTTGGATATAAATTACCTTGAATAAATATCGGCGTTTTCAGAAATAATTTAGGTTTAAGTGTGCATTGAATTTAAAAGTACACAGTTTTGGGCATTAAATTTTAGGACCACCTGACATGGTGTTATGAAGACTTAAGTACAAATCAGTGATATATGTATATGATATCATATCTACATCTGTAGTATTATTTTTTGATATATAATATCAGCATTTATGAATGACGAATATTAGATGTTACCATAATGATTAATACCACAAGATATCATGATAAAAAAATAGCATTGAACAACAAATATTCATTTGTGTCGTATAATATAAATAATTACTATGATAAAACAGTAAATATTATATACTAAAATACATAAAATACTTACAATTACGGTAATAAAAATTGAATAAATAATTTTTGGATGCTAATACAACGATATCTGCATCGTATTTGATTTTTTTCCAACATCAAAAATTTTCTTAAGGATGTGGACAGATTCCAGGATTATCTGTCATTCATGTTTAGGCCAAAATCAATTGAATTCTTGACTTTGTGGTTTCCAATTGGTACCGGTTTGGAAAATTGAGTTGTGCAACAAAGATGTGACTTTTGTTTGTCATATATTTTATTTGCTTCCAAATAGTAAAGAATAACACAAATCATCATCTGTTATGAAATTTGGAGGCCACCAATGTTCAATGTTGGTTCATAAAACAATATTTGTTCATAGTTCAAAGTTTGGATGATCTTTTTTGGTTTCCATAATGTGAGACCAAAAAAAAGACTCAACTAGCATACATGTACACGGAACGGCAAGTTAATTAATTAGCACATCGTATTAAAATGTTTGAATAATGGCGGCATCCTCTTCTCCTCCTTCTCCTCCCCCGTTTCCCCCTCCTCCTCCTCCCTCTCTTTCTTCCTCGATCCCTTCGCACACTTCTCCGATCCCTTCTTTCACTTCCCCGATCCCTTCTCTCACTTCATCGACCCCTTCTCACATCCCTTCTCACTCTTCCCCGATCCATTCTCCTCCTCATTCCTCTTCTTTGAATCCTCTCCCTCCTTCTGCTTTGAACCTTTCCTCCTCTCTGGTACCTCCTCCACCTTCTGATTCTTCTTCTTTTATCCCTCCTTCTTCTTTGTCTGATTTCGATTCTTATTTGAATTCCATAAACCAATCTTCTCTGAATTTTGATAGGCAATTTCCACCATTGGCTGTTAATGTGAATCCAGATTTGAAGCAGGATCTTCATTCAAGGTTATCAGATTCAGACTTAAAGTGGTCTTCCTTGTTCAAGAAAAAGCCTAGAAATGCTGGAGTTTTTGTTCCTAGGCATTTTGATATTAAGAAGGATGGGTTTCCGAATGCACTACCTGATGAAGTTAGAAATGAAGGAATTAAATACCGGGCTGATCATTTAGTTGGTTTTTTCTTGGATGGTCCACTCTCTTACTTAACTGTTTCAAAGCATTTGAGAAGTATTTGGCGTTTAAAAGGTGAAGTTGATATTAAGTCTGATATTGAGAATTTCTTCTTTAATTTCTCGAATGATCTTGACAGGATGAAAATATTGCAATCTGAACCTATCTTCATTAAAGGTAAGATGTTCATTATTACGACATGGGATCCGTCATATGGATATTTTCAAGAGAAAGTTAAAAAGGTGCCAGTGTGGGTTCATTTCTATAGAGTTCCTTTGATTGCTTGGACATTAATTGGTATCAATTGGTTAGCATGTCATGTGGGAAAGCTGATTTGTCTTGATGAAAGTACTAAAAGATTGTCTAGATTTAAGTATGCTAAAGCGTTGATTGAGGTGTCACCTGATCAAGAGCTCCCTGAATTTATTGCAATTGATGGTTTAGGTGATTGCTGTCCTTATGTTAAAGTTGAATATGACTGGAGGCCTAAAATTTGTAGTAAATGCAAAGTATTTGGTCATAAAACTCTATACTGTTCAGGTAACAATAAGGTGAAAAGTTTGGATATGCAAACCAGTGATGTTTTTGGTGACAAAGGGAAAAATGAATATAAGGAATGTATGGAGCATGGTAATTTGAAAGATAATGTGCATAGGCCTCATTATGTTGGAATTTCTAATAGGAATTCTTTTAGAGAATGAAGAAGAAAGGATTTAGTCCAAGGTACTGTTAAAGATAATAATAATTTGAACAAAGGTCCTGGTATTCAAATATCAGATGATGTAGTGAGTAATTTGGATCAAAATCGAAATATACAAAAAGAAGCTAATGGCAATGTGGAATTGGGTGTTAAGGAAAATATTATTACTACTAACTCTTTTCAGATTTTATCTGATTTTGATGAAGGAGCTTTTAATAATGAGTTAATAATTGAAATAGGAATCTCTTCCTCACAATCTGGAAATAAGCAAATAAATGGTATCACTGATGCAAAAATTGATAAAGCAATATCTGAAGATTGTTCCTTTGTTAAAGATTTCAATCCTTCTTTACCTCCTGAATCACTGGAACATTCTGAAAGATTAGAAACAAGTTCTAATCTCAATAAGGATATCAACAAGGAACCTATGAACAATGATGTCTCCTCTGCACAAACCTCCCCTTATATCAATATTTCTCCTCCCAATCATTTGATTTTACCTCCACCATGTTGTTCAAAGGATACTATTGAGGAACAAATTATATCTAATAAAAAAGGTAAAAAAGGTAGGAAGAAAGTTTCATTCCATGAAATATCAGAAGATCTAAACAATGGCAAAAACTATAGAATAGAAGAAATTCAGCCAAGAAACAATAATGAATCAGTATCTTTTAAGGTCTCTTCCTCTCAGACAAGTGGCTTAAGGCATACAAGGAAGAACCCTTCAAATATCATTTCACCCAATCATTTATGATGTTAAGCAATAAAATAGCATATTGGAACATAATAGGAGGGCATCTAGCATCAAAACAAGCTGAAGTAAAGCAATTAATTAAAGATCAGAATCTACAACTCATTGTTATCAGTGAAACAAAGTTGAATAAGCTGCAATCTGATTTAGCTTGTAAGAATATTGCTCCTGTTTGGGCTCATGAAGATAATTTACAAAGTGCTCCATATGGCAGATTATTGGTTTTATGGAATTCAAATGTATTGAAATTGACAAAGTTGCAGGAGGATGATCAATTTATTCATTTCAGTGCTATTCCATTTTCTTCAAATTGTCCTTTTCTGATTACTTTTGTTTATGCACAAAACAATCTGGATAAAAGACTATCCTTTCTTTCTAATCTCATTTCTCTTTCTCACTCTAACTTACCTTGGATTGTTCTTGGTGATTTTAATTGTATGTACTCATCTGATCAAAAAATGGGAGGAATCCCTCTCTCTTTAAAAGATATTTCTCCTCTTAATCAAACTTTGATAAAATCATCTCTTTCTCATATACCATCTACTGGAGCAGTGTTTACTTGGAATAATAAAAGTAAACTTGGTTCTAGAACTTATTGCAAACTTGATCATGCATTTTATAATATCCACTCAATTAATCTATGGCCAAATCTCTATTGCAAATTCCTAAATCCCTCAATTTCTGATCATTCTCCTATTATTTTATCTTGGGGGGAGAAGGCAATATGCAGGAATCCATCTTTTAAATTTTATAAAACTTGGACTAATCATAATGATTTTCTTAGCATTGTGATGCAGGTTTGGCAGGAAAATACTTTTGGCAATCCCCTTTATATTCTTAAGACAAAGCTGCAGAAGTTAAAAGGAAAGCTTAAAATCTGGGCTAAAGAAAATTTTGGGAAGGGTTCTAAAATCTCTGATGGTATTAGGGAGAAATTATTTGTTATTCAGCAGCAATTACAGAATGATAATCTGAATACATCTTTGGCTATCCAAGAAGCAGTTCTGTCAAAAGAACTACTTGAAGCTTTAGAGTTTGAAGCAATGATGAAAAAAGAGATACTTCATGAGACTATTGATAAGCAAGGTGATAGGAATACAAAATTTTACCATAACTCTATCAAGATTAAACAATGCAAATGAGGAATTATGAGTATTTATGATAGGAATGGAGTATTGCAGGAGAATGATGATTCTATCACTGAAGCTTTTATTGAATACTTCTCTGCTATACTTGCTAACCCATATCCAATGATCCCAAACCTTTCACCTCTGTTTTCTATGATGCTTCCTTATTTGAGTACTGAACAGGCAAGTGAAATAATTCGAGAAGTTTTACCTGAGGAGGTTAAGATGGCAGTCTTTTCCTTAAAGCCTGATAGTAGTGGTGGTCCAGATGGTTTCGGTGCTTTTTTCTTTCAACATACTTGGAAAATAATTAAGGATGATGTCAACAGAGCAATTATCTACTTCTTTTCCCACAATAAATTGCCTATTGGAATAAATGCAACTAATGTAGCCCTTGTTCCAAAATGCCCATATGCAAGAAGTGTTACTGATTTTAGACCTATCTCTTGTTGCAATGTTCTGTATAAAATTATTTCCAAGATTATAGCAAATAGGATACAAAATGTTCTGCCTACAGTTATATCCAACAACCAAGTTGCTTACCTTCCTTCCAGAAATATTGGTGATAATATCTTAATTACACAAGAGCTTACAAGAGGTTATGGTATTGGGAGTATTTCTCCTAGATGTATGATCAAACTTGATATTCAAAAAGCTTTTGATTCAGTATCTTGGTGCTCTATTATAGCAATTCTTTCTTGGATGAACTTTCCAAAGCCAATACTTGCATGGATATTCACTTGTATTTCTTCAACTCATTATTCAATAATTAGAAATTGATGTACCAGAGGATTTTTCAAAGGAACTCAAGGTGTTAGGCAAGGTGACCCGATCTCTGCATATTTGTTCATTATTGTAATGGAGGTACTCAATTCTATGATAAATGAACAGGTAAATAATAGGAAGATTGAGTTGCATCCAAAATGTAAAGATCCAAAAATCACTCATCTTTTATTTGCTAATGATCTTGTTATTTTTACAAAGCCAACCATATCAAATGTCTCCACAATAATTGAGGTTCTGGATAAATTCTACACAATCACTGGTTTGAAGATTAATCTTAATAAATCTCACATGCTGATAGCAGGTGTTAGTGATGATTTAAAGAAGGAAATTATATCATTTTCTGGTCTTGGTGAAATGCAACATAATGAAAGATATCTTGGTCTACCTATCATCACTGCAAGAATTACAACTTCAGATTGTTTGCCACTTTATGAAAAAATTACTGAGAAGTTATCAATTTGGCCTAATACAAAGCTTTCACAAGCAGGGAGACTAGTTATTGTGCAAAGTATTGCTACTGCTATGGTCAGTTATTGGATGAGACACTACATTCTCCCATGTAAACTTGTATCATTGATAAATAGTGCTCTGAGCAGATTTTTATGGCATGGTGATCCATTCTCAAAAAAGTTAATTCCTATTTCTTTTAAAATGATTCAACTGCCTAAGAACAAGGGTGGTCTGGATATAACTAATATTAGATTATGGAATATTGCTGCTATGTCTTTATACTATGACAAAATTTTATCTAAAAATCAAGATCTCTGGACACAATGGATTTTAAAAAACTTATTAAAAGGCAAAGATTTCTGGACTATCAACATTCCAAACTTATGTAGCTGGAGTTGGCGAAATATTCTGAAGTTAAGATCTACATTTCTGCCTATTATACAATGCAACCCACTTGTTAATAATGATTTAAACTTCTGGACATCTCCTTGGGCCAATGTTGGTTTGAGAATTCAGGAAATTCTTCCTTATCCTCTGCAACTTTAGTCTGGAATTCCATTAAATGCTAAAGTCAATTCTTATATCAGTGATGGCTCAATTGCCCTACCTTATTGCAGTTCTAAACAAGTCAGAGATTTATGGCAAAATTTATCATCTTTACCACTGAACTCTTCAAATTTAAAAGTTCTTTGGACTATAAAAGGGAAGAAGCATGCTATATCTACTGTACACAAAGCTCTGTTATATAATGTAAGCACGGAAACTTTCCCGTGGGCATCAAGAATCTGGACGAGCAATTCTCCTGCTAAAGAAAATCTTCTTCTTTGGAAAATCATGGCAAATGCTATTAACTCTAAGCAGAAATTGACTAAGCTTGGCATACTTAATAATGAGGACTGTGTTTTCTGTCACACCTATCCTGAATCAAATACTCATCTATTTTTCGAATGCAACTTTACTTTTGAAGTTTGGAGCAGATTACTTGCAAATGGAAATTTTTATAGACCAGTGAAAAACTCTAGAATAGAATGGTATAATATCTTCAAGGCTACAAGATGGAAATGTTCAAAGTCTCAGACTCTATTGATCATTTTAAAAACTTTTGTTTATGAAATTTGGAATGAACGAAATATAAGGATTTTTGATCAGAAAATGGAGAATGCTAATGTTTTATTCAGTCTAATGCATAAGAAGATTGGCAGAAGAGTTGGAAGGCTAAAGTGATTTAGGAGTTGATAATTGCTGTGATCTGTTTTTTGTTGTTTTGGTATGAAATCTGGTCCATTTTCTGGTTTTTTCTTTATGAATGTTAGTATCATCATGTAATTCATTTTGTACAATTTTGAGTATATGAATAAATTGGGCAGGGCTCCCTTAGCCCATTGCTTTTCAAAAAAAATTAATTAGCACATGGGACTTTTAGACTTTATACAAGGCCAAGTAAGAACAATGAAGTTCCATTGAACCTTCCACTTGTATGACGAGTGGTTGACTACAGTATTAAAAACTACCCATGTTGAACTTCTGTCCATCTCTAAATTAATGTACATGGTTCAAATTTATCTAAGTTGAAGTATACAGCAAGTTTTCGTTCACACATATATAGGGCGTATCCCATTTTGATTAATTCATATTTTCGTACCAATTTTTGCTTACCAGCAATTCATTAGTTTACAAAATTTATCCAAATTACTCTCATTATCTCACATCTAAATATACATTTCTCGATTATGTAGTATCACAGGGATTATGTGGTTTTCTGGCATACCTATGGTTATAAATTGGATCTAAATTACAGGTTAAAGATTTTCTATTCTAATATCTCCAATTCACCACATTCATGTCCATTACCCATGAAAATTTTTGACTTTTTTCCCCTAATTTCAGTATAAAGCACAAATGTGATTTTTTTTCCTCTTTGAATTTATAAAGCTAAAATATTTCCCATAGACTCCCTTATAGCCAGCAAAATAAATTGCTTATTCAATTGCAATAAATATGGTTCTACACTTCCACAGATGAAAAAAAGGGAACTAGATAAATCTGCAAGTTATGTGGCATGAGATTAAGAAATACCTCCAGGCATGACACCTGTACCTCCAGCAATACCTGCAGTAGTATTTGCCACTATATTTCCATACAAGTTAGGTGTGACCTGAGGAGGGTAGCAGAGTTCATGCAATCAATTAAAAGAGAACCTAAGTTTATAAAAAAATACAATAGTAAAACATAAATCACTACGTAGAAAAAAGTTTATACCATAACATCAAACTGCTCAGGCTTTAAAACAAGTTGCATGCAGCAGTTGTCCACAATGATCTCATTATACTTGATACCAGGGTATTTGTTGCAATCTCACGGCATGATTCTAGAAAGAGACCATCTTCCAATTTCATAATGTTGGCCTTGTGCACAGCAGTTACTGTATTTCTGTTGTTTAGGTAAGCATACTCAAATGCATATTTGGCAATCCTCTTTGAACAGAACTTAGTAATCACCTATTATAATTCATTTACGATATGACAGTTGAGTCAGTAGTTGTTTATCGTTATTTAGTAGACAATACTAGAAGTAGTATATTTTAGTAATAATCTTCTTTCTATTTAATTGAATAATTTTTTTTTGGAAATAATGAAATTAGGAACCAAAATTGAATAAATTTCAAATCTGACCAAAGTTTTGGAAATAATGAAATCAGGAACCAAAATTTTGAACCTTAATTACTTTGATTCATTGCCTTTGTTTTATACCATTATAGACTCAATTTCTAGGTGTCGAGACCAAAATACTATACTGTGTTTCTCATAAGCAATCATGTTGCTTGTATGAATTTGACTAGAACATAACATATAAATAAGAATGTTCCAAATATATATTCCTTACAGTGTACGCAAATTTGACCATTTCTCCAACAGACTGAAATATATCTGATAAGATCAAATGCGGTCATAATTGCACATGTACAGCACAGTTGCACATCTATGTTTTCTGAAAAAGACTAATTACAATAACAATGAGCAGTCTTAAAGAAAAAATTATAGCGGATCTATATATTTATCCACTTGTAGGGAACCCTATAAGGTGGTGGTTACTTCTACTCTTGTTAAAACAGAAGCATTAATTTACATATTTGATTGCATATCGATTAAAACAATTAAATACCTTAGTTTTAAGAACTATAATTAAAAAACAGTGAGCAATTATTTATTTATATATACAGGTGGCTATAGCCTCAGGATGAAAATACATAGATACAGTTAGGCAATCATAGCTTTCAATCAAATTACTAATATTAACATACATAAATGAAAAGGGACTACCATTGCAAATTAAGTGATGGTTTATGTTTAACCACAGAAGCCCAGGTCCTGCTTGATCATATTTTGACCAATGCTTACCTTGATCATCTCAAATGTGGCCATTAGTTGGTTAAAATATATGTGTACCGACCAACCCTTGTTTGAACTGTGAATTACATAACATTATGAAGCAGCCCCTACCATATCAACAGACTGAAATATATATGGGTAACATCCAGGTCCAACACATGAAAACAAAACCGACCTAAAATGAAGTAAAACTAAGCAAGCAAAACATTTTCATAATGAAATAAGACTAAGAAAACAAAACTATTCCATAAGAATAAATCCAACTCTGGTTCAGCAACGAGCAGATTGGAAATACGACTAAGCAAACAAAAGAGTAAATATAGAATTTATACCATGCCGTGACTTTAAATAAATAATTTGGTACTTGTAATTACTCAAACTTTGCATATAACTCCAATTTCAGACCACTACTTGTAGTCTTAGCTTGTATTCTATTCTTTAAGCACGACCAATTTGCACTAAGTATTAAAAAAATATTATAGTTGTAGTCGTAATTGTTTATGGAGCTCATAACAGGACGAGTAAATATTGTGTTTTGTTTGTATGTATGAATTATACATAGATGCACTTATATAACATAAACAGGATTCAAGGTAAACTAAAATTCAACTTCATTTAATAACGAACAAGACAATGAAGCCACTAGGCCCACACGTTTACCTGATATGAGCAACCAACATTATCTTCTCTGCCTTAAGTAGTAGAATTACATGAACATCATTCTCTGATGATACCAATTTGTGCTTAAGAAAAACGCATATATTACAGAGTTACATGAGGCACTTAATTTTCAATTTAGTATAGTGTACCATAATTCTGAACTTAACAGTTTTACTCTCATACATTATTAAAATAATTAGGCGGTTACTTTGATTCATTATTAGTTCTTTAAAAAACATGATATAGTAAGATAGAAACTGATTTTGTGTAATCGATTTTTCAAATTTAAGTGACAACAACATTGTATCACAACAAACATAAAACCCTTCGCAGCTGAAACACAACTTCTTATCGTTGAACAAGGCAATGTGACAAAAAAGGATAACTGCTAAATATTCAGCGAAAATGCGTGATTCATTTTTGTTTTCATTGTTGATGCATGTGCCTTTAAAGATTTCATGATAATGTACTCTCGCAGACATTTAGTAACTGAGATAGAATTACAGTACATTCTTCAAAGAAATCAGCTATATATGTATGTGTTAGTGTGTGGTAAAAAATAATGATATGTCAACCCTTTCTTCGCACAAGCAAAACCAAGTAACAGTTAAAATAAAAAAATAGAACTTACAAAAACTAAAAAGAGAACGATACAATCTGTACACAACACTAGCTAAACTGTAAATGCAGAGCTCCCATAATTTATCAAATTAACAACAAATAATTAAGATAAAACAACTCAAATTTAGCAAAGTTAGCTACTCAAAAATAATCAACAAGGTCTATTCTAAATTACCTAAAGACGAGATGAAATATTACAAAATTTAGCAAAGTTAGCGGTATAACCAATCTAGCAATAGCAAAAAATTACATAAATTACAGAATGATAATAGTTCAAAAATTACTTCATTACCTCGATTAACTCGAATTTTAATAGTCCGGCAGCATGCTTTGCGGGTGGAGAAGTGATGGAAGATGGAGAAGTAGATGATGTCACGGCTAGTGATTGGAGGGGTTTTCCTAGGGTTGGGGAAAACTGTGAGATTATACCCGATCGATTTGAGTGAGAAGCTGATATACGTTGGGGCGTTCTTTTTCAAGGATGGGTGAAATTAAGGCGCGGGATCGACATGGAAATGTTGATTTGGTGAATTTAGGGCGTTCTATTTTTTAGATGCAGAGAGGCGAGGGTTATTGAGATGGAACGGGGGAAAGCGGGGGCCAATATTTTTTTGGTTAATATTGGAACGGTCCATAGCCGTCTCAAAATTGCCACGGTCGGTGACCATGCTAGTTTATTTTACCACGGCTCAAGACCGTGGTAAAATTTCCACGGCTCAAAACCGTGGTAATTTTTCCGCATTGGGGTGTGGCAAAATGGGCAGTATGGCGTAGTGTGTTGTGGAATCTAAGAAACTTAGTGTAAGTAACAAAAGAGCTAAGCATTAGCTAAAAGGGATAGCCTCTAAATGATGACTTCCAAAAGATTGTACCTACACTACTTCTATAGAAAACAACTATTTCTTGACTAAAGATGAGCTCAAGTATTAGCCTTCACAAAAGAGGAGACCCAAGTTCGAAAGGAGTCGTGGAAGCTCGTATTGTCGTTATCATCTTGGAAATAACCATGACACCAACCAGTGCTGAAGCTTGGAAGGAATGATCGTTAATTTTCTAAGGCAAAGGAAACTCAATGAATTTGTAAAGAGATGTTAAACAAGTTTACAATAAAAAAGGTTCTTCAAATAAGAGAATCTATATGGTTAATGGGTATGATTCTTCTAAGATAAAGAATATAGCCATCAAAGGCTCATGATTGCAAGAGGCCCCTGACCATCAAAGGCTCATGACCGTAAGAGGTCCGTAGCCATCAATGCCCTAGCCATCATAGGCTTATGACCACAAGAGGTCCCTGGCCATCAAAGGCCCTAGCCATCAAATGTTCATGATCGTAAGAGGTCCCTGGCTATCAAAGACCCTAAGCCTTTAGTGCCATCATCAAAGGCCTCACTGAAGCACCTCCTAGAGGGAGGTCGGAGTAAGCCTTTAGTGTTGTTATCAAAGGCCTCACTAAAGCATCGGGAAATCCTTCGACCCCTGCCAATGTGGCCTAGTTGGAATGCCTCTTAGAGGAAGGATGGAGTAAGCCTTTAGTGCCATTATCAAAGGTCTCACTAAAGCACCAAACCAAGCCTTCAGTGCCATCATCAAAGGCCTTACTGAAGCACCTCCTAGAGGATGGTCGGGTAAGTCTTTGGTTCTGCTTAAGATAGCCAACCAAACGCACTGGACAACCGACTTAAGTCATTATCTATGACGGTGACATGAGTTCCGATCCAAGTAAAGATCGTCACGTAAGATGGTGCCATGAAAATCTATTAAAAATGGAGCCAAGTAGTGCTCCTAATCAAACAAAGTCATAGCTAAGTAGTGCTCCAAATCAGAGCTAAGGAGTGCTTCGAATTAAACAAAATCTTCTAGAGGAAGGTCCATCAAATATGAGCTATTTATGCATCCCAACAAATGCAATTCTCAGCTGCCAGATATGGATTTCTAGTCTTCTTTTATTATTATTGCCAGATATGGATTTCTGGTCTTTTACTATTGCCAGATATGGATTTCTGGTCTTCTATTCTTATTACCAAATATGAATTTACGGTATTCTATTATTTTTATTGTTAGATATGGATTTCTGGTCTTCTATTATTGTCAGATACAAATTTCTGCTCTTCTATTCTTATTGCCAAATATAGATTTTGGTCTTACATTTTTTTCCCAAATATGGATTTCTAAGATTTTATTATTGCCACTGATTCCGTAGTTTAAATTTGTCGCATACCTCCACTAAAAGAGTAAAGGGAGACCTAACACATAGCAACATCAAAGTCGCCAAAGCCATTATCGACACTATCATCGAAGCTGATGCCGAAGTTTACCGACATCAAAGACCATGTCGCTTTCCCCTATAAATATGGATCTAAGGGTGCCATTTTGGGGGATGAATTTTCTCTCCACCCACTTCTTACATTTTGAACTTTGTAAACCCTAAATTAATATAGGGATTTTGTCGATTGTTGAGCCTTATATACTTAAGGAATTGGAAATCAAACAATTGCATAATATATTTGACTTCGGTTTTGAACTTGCATAGCATGTTGAATTGACTTCGATTGTGAACTTACATAGCATATTGGATTGGTTCAACTTTGGACTTGCATATCAATCTAACTTGGGATCGTAATTTGCATATTAACTTGCATATAGACTTGTGTCTTTATTCTCATATCGACTTGAACATTGACTTCGATCATATTCATATGACTTCGACTTTGATGACTAGACTGGAATTAGTATGGATGCATACTCATTATGATGACTTCGACAGCCTCAACAAGGTCTCCCTTTGAGTTTGTGCTGCTTACTAATACTTTTAGGGCTAGCAAGTTTATTTGTTTATAATTTATATATATTGTTTTATTGTGGCACTATTCAAGGCAATGTACTTAGAATTTTTCATTGAATCAACCACGGTCTTTCCTTTGGAACATTTCCAACTTATAGATTCTGAACTTGAATTTATTAATGACATATCATATAAAACTTTAAGTCCGAACACTTCTTCATAAGGAGTCATGGTTTATGTAAACAATTCTCTAATATTTCATAAATACATGAAAACACTACAAACTATCATTTAGTGATATCAATTTGGATTTAATATTTGCTTCATGTATCAAATACATGAATAAATCACGATATCGTAGACAACATAACTTGTATGATAATTTTTATTGCCAATGCAAAAGGAATTCATCTCACATGTTCCGTATTAAACAATTTAATAATGTATCTTTGCATATCGATTTAGGACATTCCCAGTATCTTTTATACTCACTATAAAAGACATCATTTACAATTCAACTTCGAGTATTAAAACAACGAAGGCTAATTTTAATACAATTACATCGTTAAAATCAACAATTTATTGTTTAGAAATATCAACGTACCTTTTAACATTCTTTCTTATAAACACACGCTTCCTCTACAGTTTGATAGAAAATTAGACTATTTGATATTTCTATCATAATAGTTATTCAATTTTGATGCTTATAAAATGATACTTTCGTATTATTTATTGGATCATATCCGGAAACTCACAACCTTTGTATTGCTCCCACTGACTTCGAGATACTTTGGTTGTTATGTGCAAATAGTCTACTCTAAATAATTATTTAGAATTTTCAATTTCAGCACATATGTACCAAAACATTAAGTCCTATCAAGTGATAATACTGTGAGAAAATCCGAAATAACTTGAGTACATTGAATAATGAATCTAATATGCTAATTTCAATAATTGAAATTTATGGGGTTATTTTTATCAACGTTGCTCATTAAATTCCAACTGCATTAGTCTCTTAAAGATGCAATTGCGGTCAATGGATCACATCCCTTCGGATACGACTACCAAAATCATATTTTGATAATGTCCTTGAAATCTCTTCGGATTTTCACATTATACCATATTATAGATTCAACACTCTTAATGGTTTAACTAAACAACCGAGGATTATATATTTTCGACATTGATAAGAAACTCATAGTTTCTCTTCAATGTACGAGAATACTTATTAGACAAATTATGCGATGTGTTCATTTAGGTTAGTTAATTTCATTTCATGTAATCAGTTTTATCTTTAGATCATATCCAATTGCATTTCACTATCAATGATTTCTCAAAAAGATTCCTTCAATATGAAGTTGGTATCAAAATGGCACCATTTAAAGAACTGTATGGAAGGCCTTGCAAATCTCCATCTTGTTGGGTAGAACCTAGGGATTGTCTTGTGCTTGGGTCAAATATGATTCAGGAGGCATCATATAAGGTCATAGAGATTCAGAAACAAATCAAAGAAACGCAAAATTGATAAAAGGGCTATGCAGATGAGAGGCCTAGAGACTTGGATTCTCAATTGGAGACTTTGTGTTTGTAAAGGTTTCTCCGATGAGAATTGTAGTTCGGTTTGGAAGGGCTGGGAAGTTGGCTCCTTGTTATATAAGACTATTCCCGATTCTAGAGAGGATTAGTACACTCATGTATAGAGTCGAGTTACCAATTTGATTATCAGGTGTGCACGATGTATTTCATGTATCACATTTGCGTAAGTTTATGCATGATCCTTCGATGATAGTATAAGCGTCGTAGTACGGGAACTTGGAGATTGAACCAAATTTGATTGTATTGAGACAGCATGTTTGTATAGTTGATAGAGATACGAAGCGACTGAGGACTAAGGCTGTAAAGTTAGTCAAGGTACAATGGAGTGAGAATGCTCAGGATTGTACATCGGAGAAAGTGGATAGTTTGAGGGAGTCCTATCCAGATATGTTATTATACTAGAGATTTCTTTTCTTAGCATCGTATATTTTTTGTAGTGTTCTTACCACTTGAGGTGTAGTCGCTTAGTATGCATTTGGGTTGCAGTTTAGTTTGTCTATAGTTTCAACAGTACTCTATCTATGTATCTTTTTCATTTATCTTCTTTGATTATCATTCTTTTTTGAATTTTGAGGACGAAATGTTCTAAGTGGGGGAGAATGTAACGATCCGGAAATTCGAACACTTTATCTTCGAATATCAAAACATTTTGAAATATAGTTAAGTGTAATAGATATGATTTCATAACATTTTAAAAATATTTTAATTAATGAATAATGATAAGAAACTTGTTTTTAAAAATTTGTTTACAAAAATATATTCTTTAAAGAAAAATCGATAATGTGACCGAAAATTGGTTTATCGATAAACATCTTTTTAATCGATATAAGTTGTTCGAGTTCTTGTGCACTTCTCTAATGATCAAATGAACATAGTACCAACTAAGTAACACTTCTCCTAATAAAGCAAATGGATGGTTCTTGAATGTTCTAAGTGGATAAGAGATATTACTTTGTAAAGGCTAATGTGGACATTTGCTAAAAGGAAGTGATGTAAAGGAGAAGTGATAGGGTAAGTGGGAGAGGGGTTGATCCTTCCATGACATGAAAGGAGGGTGAGAACAAGGCTAAGGAGCACCATCTTGAGCCTATACAAGGAGAGACATACCCTGATAATAATTCACAATTTTACAAAACAAATACAAACTTTTTTCATGTCTTCTTCTTCACAGAAGTTTTAAAGAAAATAAATTCAAAACACATCCAAATCAATTCAAACTTTTCCATAAGGATAAGGAAAACATTACGACACCTTATACCAAGTTAGATTTTGAAGAAGAAAAGCCAAAATCCACCCATCCCCTTTGGCCATGAGCAATCTAGTCCATTTTGGGCTAAAAGCACGTGAAAGCTACAAAAGAGAAGGAAGAAGGTGGTTGCAAGGTTGAGGTTAGACTTGGTTAGATTGGATATTGCTTGTTTGTTTGGTAAAAGGTGAGCTAACTCACAACCTTGAATGAAAATATAAAGTATATACACTTGTGTTGATTGTGTATATATTGTTTGAATTGATGTTGACATATGTTGAAATATTGTTTTGATTTTTCTTTGAAAGTAAGTGTCATATGTGATCCACATCTATGGACTTGGAACAAACTCTAATCTTTATGACTTGTAGCAAAGCCTTGAAATAAAGCACATAGGTTGTAGATGGACTTTGATTTGAAAGTGCACTTATAGCATAGTCACTATGGACGCACTTAGGAATTGCCTTGTTTTTGGCAATTTCTTTGGAACTTTATAGAGAGATACTTAGGGATTTATCACTATATTTATGATTCTTTACAGTATTATTTATTTCATAAAAAATTTGGACAGTAAAAAGTTAAGTATCGTTTCGAAAAATGGCCAAAAACTTCACTTGTACAAAACTGCCCTGTTTAGCCTTGATTTTTGAACTTTAAATGTTTGGAGAGGATTTTTAACTTAAGTATTTTGTTCCATTCTTTTTACAAGTGTTAACTAACTCATATTAGAGTATTTTAAAAGTGGTTTAAGATTTTTATGAATTTTTAAGAATTAGTTGTGAATTTTTAATAAGAGGTTTTATAAGGAAGACTTGTTATTCCAAATTATAAAGGATTTTATAAACTTGTTATTTTAAATTAATATTTTTAGAAAATGTTTTAAACCTTATTGTAAGCATTTTAAAGTATTTTAAAAGTATATATATATTTTAGGAATTTTTTTATTAATATCTTATATAAATACCTTATCGCTTAAATTGTTTTATTAAATATCTAGTTTTATAAATAAATTACTATACATATATCTTTATATCATTTTAAAAAGGGTTTTTGAACTATAAAACCAAAGGTTTAAAAGGGGTTGAGAAATGCTTTGTGTCCAAATTGTGTTTTGTTTACTTACTTGTTATGGAAATCATTAATGTTATAATTAACACTAAAAGACGACGAGGTAGACTTGTCTATCCATGAGAGTCAAGAATGAAGTGTCTAGGCAAGGCTTTGAGATGCAATTAGTGCTCTAACTTACATGGACACTTTAGAGTTCAGGAGACAAGCTGGAGGCTTCCGTTTTCTATCTATTTCTATTTTTGTTGCATTGTACTATATACGTATGAATCAGCATTGTGTGGACATGCAGTTATAACTGTGCAGGCTAATGATAACATTTAGGTTTTGTAACTCATAAATTTCTATATTCGGAGTAATCCTTTATACCGTTCTTTTGATATTATATATTATCGTTCCGCTGTGAGATTCTGATGATGTGTTCTCTCTTTTTTATTCCAATTTTTGTAATTTTACCCTAAATTTCCGTCTTTTCGGCACTTGGGTGCTTGGCGCACGAATACCGTAGATATATTTAGTGTTGGGATTCGAGGTTCGAAAAGCCGAGTCGTTACAAATGATCTCCATCGCATGATGGAAATGTGAGTTGGATCTTATCCGCTATCGCAAAGTGAACGATAACAAACCTTTGTCCAGAGCAACACAGAGCGTTCTTTGTAAGAATTTAAAACTATGGTGTGACTTCAGATATTGATTTGTGTAGCCCATTCGGATGTCAGAGTGCATTCAATGCGAATGTTCTTCAGAATCATCTCATCGAAGCTTAATCTATAATTCGTGTTCGACCAAAACTTGATGAAGCCAATTTTTACATCTTGTATGTATGAAAACTTGACGCGTTATTGCAAAACTTAACTCGACTATTGGGAAATGCAATATATGAAGGGTGGTGGCATGAAGCTAACACTAAATAGTGAGGAAACCATGGCTAACCTAAGAGTTTTTGGTGTTAACTTCGAGTACAACTCGAAATTCTCCCACGAGCAACTTGAGTCTTGAATTGGCTGTATGGAATGGAGTATAGACAAATGGTCGGCCACAAATCGAAGTCTTAATCGCCCCATTCTGACCACAAATAAATGAACAATGGAGAAAGCACGGCGATGATGGCCTCGACATCATGGGTATAAATTTGGCACCAAGCTGATAGGTGGGGCGGAGAGTTCATCTATGGTGATGTCGATGGTGGTCGTTGGATTGGCAAGTGAAGCGGCAGCTTGCTAACGAGATCGAATAAGCAGCGAAAATAGTTAAAAGCTCAAAATCACAAGAGGAAATAAGTAGTTACTGGAAAAACTGAAAGTGTGGTGAAAAACGCTAAGTCTCGAAGTTATATAGAGGTTAGCTAGCACTCAAAAATCATGTCAATACCGACATGATCTAGTCGGTACCGACATGATTTTCTTGTTGATTTAAAAAAATAAAGGAAAATGAAAGAGATGACATACATGATCAAGATGTACTCCAATCTCTAAGATGATAAGAGCCACCACTTGACTGCAAGGAAAGAGATGATATGCTAATTATTTGAAGTGATGAACGGTTATCTTTAGAACATGTATGACGCGTCAAAGATGACTATTGGCTACCTGAAAACCATTGAACAACTAAGGCTATATTGTTTATCTTGATCCAAAACACGCTTTGTTTCACGAAAGCATACTTTGGGAGGGTAAGTATTAACCAACATTTGAACCAAGCAGCTTCTGATTGGATATGGACATCGAATCGAAGACAAAATGGACCAAGAGCTTGGGGGATGCTTAGAATTGCTAGAAGAAGCAACTAAGAAAGTTTGGACCCCAGGGGAGAAAATAGAACATGGTTAGTAGCAACCACAATTGTGGTTGGTACCGAGCTAATTCTCTAAAATGGGATCATGTGGCACCTTAAGAAAGTGAAGACATATGAAAGTATAGCACATACCACTAAGGCAACCATTATGGTCGATACTGACCATAATTATGGTCGGTACTAACATTATTTTTGTCCTCAAATTGACTTGTTCTTCCCTCGTATTCTCTTTGGTTTGAAGTTTTATCTATTCTTTCATGAGCTAACGACTTTGGTGGGCGATGAATGAAGGATCTTTTTGCCTCCAACTCTTCATATCTTCTTCTATACTCCAGCTTTGTCACTAAGGGCTGTACTATTGATGTTCTAGATCTAAAATCAGTTGCAAAGCTCTTGTACTTGTGACAAATCCGAATCTAATAACATTAAAGTGGACTATGCACCAATCTTGGTCAAACCACTATAAAATTTTCCTTGTTCTTACTATTTTTGCTGATATTATTTAGATCTATCTCATTTCTGATTGATTGAGGGTGTTGTGCCATATTTTGGTTCAACATGTAGCTATTACACTTAATTGCAAAACCTTGAATTTCCATTATAACTATTTAGACATACTCATAAGATAAACGAAACCAAAAAGGGAAGACTAGAATATCATCATCGCTAAAGTTAGTAAGATATTACCCACTTGGAAAGCCAATTGCTTCTCCAAAGCAGTGTAAACAGTCCTTACTAATTCGGTATTATCATCAATACCGATTTATTGGCTATCCTATTATCAATCCCTTCTTGGATAATTAAAAAAATTGATAATATTATGCATAAGTTCCTTTGGAAAGGGAATTCAGAATGTACTAACTTAAACTATCTAATTACTTATGACCTTGTGTGCAAACCCAAATCCCAAAGTGGGCTGGGTATCATAAACTTAAAAGTACTAAATGCCTCTCTACTATGTAAGTATATTTGGAAATTTCTAGATGAAAATATATACGAAAAGAAATAAGTGTAATTTTTATTATAATGGCACCAAAAATCAATATAAACCCAATACCCATTTGTTTTCATTTTTATGAAAAAAACATATCCAACCTTTAACACAAATTTAAATTGGGCTCAAACTTAATACTCGCTCTAGAAACAAAACATCTTTTGGAACAATCACTGGGTTTCCACCATTGCTTTAAAGCATGAATTCCCCGAACTCTACTTGGCTTCAAACAATAAGAATGACCTTATCATCGATGTATTTTGACCGCACGAGATTTTTAAATGGAACATTTCGTTTAACCAAAACTTGGTTAGAAATGTACAAAACCAATATAAGAAGCATATTAATTTTATTTACCATATTAATATGGAAGATCAACTTGATCAAACGATTTTGAGCTGGGATAAAAAAGAAGTATACACTTCTAAATCCATATACAAATTCTTGATATTTTCTGGTACCACTATATTTAATTATTTTAAACTTATTTGGAAAATGAACGCTCCCCCTAAAACTAAATTCAGTGTGGATCATTTTACATGATATATTAAATATTGTTAACAACTTAAACTCTAAAATAATAAATAATTTTGATAATATCCCTTGCTACTTTTGCAACATAGCCCCTGAAACTACCATACAGCTCTTGTACAATTGTCAATCCACTCAATACACACTCGACACAATACTGCATATATTTTGTCTTGATTAAACAATATTGTATCATCCCATACAAATATTGGACTAATTTTAGATCTAAATACAATAAATCTACTAGGAAATATTAGACACTTCATAATCTATAACATGTTGGGGTCTCTGGCATGAACTAAACCAAAGAATATTCAATAATTAATATAAAACTATTTAGCTATTTTGTATTTAATCACCTGACATATTTAAATTTGGATGGGTTCTCGTGGTAGATAATCAAGCCGGAGAGATTGTTGGGATAAGATCACGGACGACTTTGCGCTCACGCTGATCATCCGCTTCTTCTCCTTGATCTCAACTTGGAAAATTAATTTATTCAAATGCACATCCGTTTTCCACGGTTGCGACAGTTTTACATGCATAAAGATATACGTAAAAGGCACTCTAGCTAGCTAGCTGAGAATTTACGCCTTGTGCATCAACATAAACCAGAAGCATCTTCGATAGTTCGAGTATACACTGGCATGAGCATGGTTTTGTAAAACATTAGCACCAATACATTAGCATGCAGTTGCTGTCTCTGCATTCATTAGCTAGAGTATGCAGCCTTCCATCACCACCGTGTACAGATGTTTGTGCCTCTAATTCTGGTTACGTCAGCGTACTTTTGCACAAATTGAACATCTGCATGCAACTCCCCACACCATGCAAATTATTTCTAGTCTCCTTAAGCTCCTATAGGCCCAGATTTAAGCCTCTGGTAACCTCAACCCACAAGCTTGTCCTATTAGTCTCCGCAAGCTATGGACAGTTAACAACGTATACTCATGTTCCAAGCATGGTGCATGCATACACATTATTTTCATCTTATGTTGTCTCAACACTCTCATCACTACTCGGTCTGCTTTAGGTTGCTGCCACTTGTCGCAACACACACAACACTACCCGGTCTGCTTCAGTTTGCACGCATACACCCTCTGCGCTTCATCATAAATCAACATCATGGTTGTGTACATCAGCTCGGTCTGATTCTATTACAACAGCCTCTTCTCACCATTTCAGCACTCCAAATCATGACCGTTACAACACTTTATTTTTTTTAAATTCCATGAGCAATAATAATTATATATTTTGCGTAATTATTATTTCCTTAAGCTTTGATCATCTATGTGATGATCCCCTAGTTTTTTCTTATACTCTTGTACATTTTGTAGCCACTCATCAGGTATAGAGTTGTATGATAATGGTTACCATTAACATTTTGCTAATATAGTTATCGTACCGGTTGTATAGGTAAAACCAAAATTACTTATCGTTACTATTACGGATTAATTGGTATACCAAGGCTGGTATATCGATAAACTGGTAGCGGTTACATTGGTAATGGTAAATTATGTTTTTTTTACAAAAATAACAATTTGACATACTTTTACACTGTAACGATGCTTTATTATATATTTCATCATGTCACCAAATAAAAGACATCAATGAGAATGAAAAGATATTACCGATGTTTTACCGTAGCAAATGTTAAATTTACCGTTACCATACTGATTATACCGGTATACCAACTTTACTTAAAATGATAATCGTTTGACTGATAATGGTATGATAATGGTAAATTTACCATTTTCATAACAGTCTTAATCAGGCATGTTGTTGATGATTTTGCATTCTACATATGTAATTAATAGTGAGCGCTACCGTCTCTTCAAGGACCACCCTGTCATATATAAAAAATATTGTGTAGGTAAAAAAATTTACGATGTGTATAAATAGAATTTGCATTCTTAAAAATCCTTTGATTTTTTTCTAAACTTTTTACATTTTAAATTTTTTGAACAAAGAGTGTACTCCAAATTTTTGTACATAACTTGCACTTCTTGAATAACACGGAGTGTACACACACATATAGCAAGGATTGGCTATACCTTATTTTGACTACGCATTCAATCCACTTTGATTTCAACCACATGTTTTCGTTTAAATAACAGAAAAGCGATGGAAGAAGAGAGAAACCATAATTATTTAAATGCAAGTTGGTAGTTGAACTTAGAGGATTCAAGATGTAGTGAAAATAAAGTGTAGCTGATCCTTATATATATATATATATATATATATATAGCTAAGATCAATAGCTCCCTTTATTTAGTACCATTTCTTAGCCCTCTGATATAAGGCACAAGTTTCTATTTAAATATTTGTTCTTTCTCTCTCCTGTCACATGAACCAAATATTTAAATATAAACTTGTGGCTGATATCAGAAGGCTAGAAATGATGCTAAATAAAAAGAGACTATTGATCCTAGCTCATGTATATGTATGTGTGTGTATGCAATAACTAAGCACGATGAACATTTATACAGTAGTTATAGCTTAAAATTAGGAAACAAAACAAATTTGAAAAAAAATTACGCTGAAAGACATAAAGTTTTATTTTTGGAACAAATGATGGAATGCTAGTTATAACTAGCATTATATTCAATTTTTACACTATACGTGATCCTGGTTATAATTATCATTATATTCAATTTTTACACTATACGTGATCCTGGTTATAATTATCATTATATTCAATTTACACAATGCAGAATGACACTTATAATTAGGATTGTACTTCACTCAAACAGACAAATTTGTTGTCCTAAGCCTACATTTTTTTCAAAAATTTTTCTTTGCTTATTTTCCTCTTTCATTTATTAACAATTATTGAATAATTAATTACTTAAAAGAGAAAAACTGAAATTACGTATGAGCTGTTAAAATAGATAGATTATAAATAAATTATGGTGAAGAAATAGGCATTCGATTCTAAAACCCATTTATCAATAGAGATGCTAAAAGCACTGGAGCACTATACTAACAATTGCCATTTTTTTGTTATTTCACACTGTAGTCGGCGGAAAACTGCCGACCACAGTGCCATGAGCATGAAGGCTGGTGCTTTTGGCACCAGTCTTTATTAATCTAATTGTATCTTTCGGCACTAAAATAGAAAGTCAGTTAATTACATGAATAAATAAAAAAGAGAATAAGGTCAACTGATTACCAGGGTACGTAGTTATAGTAGGAAATTGATTTAACGGTCAATTAATCAATTATAAGATCGATATTAATGGGTTAAACATTTTATTCAATTTATAACAATTGTAAATTTCGTTTTATACATTCAATAATTTTCTCTCCTATTAAATATCAATACAGGAAAACCCACAAAAGGAGCTCTATTTATTTCTAAAGAATGATCGCTGAATGAGAAGAAAATAAGCCATTGAAAGTTTATTACAACTAGTGTGTAACCCGTGCGTTGCACGCAGTATGTTGTAGAAAAATAATTTTATAACTATTTTTGAAGAATATAATTTGTTATGCAATATTTGATGAATTTTGTTTGGATAAATGAATTATAAATTGAAATTACTATATTTATAGCTGTCTATTTTTATTATGAGATTCGTATACTTTTATATTTGAATAAAAATTACATTATCATTTTTGTTGATAAAAATGAGTTATACATCAATTTATTATTTTTTCGTATTCATTATTTGAAAATAAAATAAACGAAAATAAGCAATCTTAATAAAATTTGAAATTAATATTTTTATAAAATTTCATAAATAAATATTCATGTATATATATTCTGAAATTGACATTTAGGGTTTGATATATTTGGCTAAAAGATAAATGATGTATACATTAAATTTCAAATAATACTTGAGCGAATGACGAAAAATACTTAAAAGTAGAAGTGTAATACCAAAGACTCGGTATATTTGTATGTGTTTATAGTTCTTGCAGCACATATTTATCAAAATAATTATATGATATTATCAAAGTGATAAAAATATTTATTTAACTATTAAAAGAAATATTAAGTGAAAATAAAACCTGAAATGTTACAAATCACATTGTCATTTTAATTATGTAAAATAATAATTTTTAATCCATTGTTTCATATCTTACTATTTTTATTTTATAATAAAACTTTTCAAAAAATATTTAACATTTATGTAAAAAAGAATATAAAATATGAAAGAAAAATATTTCTAATCAAAATAAGGTATAATTTTTGTTCATTCATTAAATCAGATTACGAATATAACTATAATTTTTTGTACAAAAACGTACTAACTGAAAATATTTATTCTTTTTTCAATATTATAGAATATAAACATTCATCATTTATCATTAATTATAATGTTACTCTTCACAAAATATAATTTAATAATGATAAAGAGTCCATTTGACGTACTAATTTTACGAAGGAAAACATTATATATGTATGTAATGATATACCAATTTTGAAAATAATTTTTTTTGCATATATTTGCTTGTAATGAAATACCAACTTTAGAAAGAAAAAATTATGTATAGATTTCTTTATATTATTTTGGAAAGAATGAAATTTTATGAATTTAAATGTAGAAAAATATAAAAGTATTAAGGGTAATTTTGTATATAATTGTGAAAATATTAAATCACGTGGACTTGAATGAAAATATAGTTTTACTATTTATATCAGCACAAATACGGTATACACATTGAATTATCATTTTTTATGATTTATTAGATCAATCAATAAATATTTGTTAATTGGATTTAGTTAAAAAAATTAAATTCAAGGTCAATTAATAAATTCAAATACATGGACTTTAATGTAAAATAATACAAGAAAACTTAGGAGAAATCAGTAAATTATTGAATATATTATTAATGTACATTTTATGTTGACATATATTAAATGTTTTATTGCACAAGTTACCCTAAACATGTATACCTACTTACACGTTATATGCTCATGTTTACATGTACGTATATTACTTTGATTTAGGCATATGTGTGTATCTACTTTATGTGATTTTAAATATGTTTTAATGACTAATGAGAAAATTAAAATAACATCTAACGGTAAAATTTTAAATTATTCTTAATGCATTAAATGCAATTTAATGCACCAATTTATGACATTAATACACCTATTGAAACCTTTTAAAATTCCTTTCAATACATTAAATACTTATCAAATGCACCATTCATTAAAATTAACAATGTAATGTACCCTTTCAAATGTATTTTAATGCATTACGTTTTATTTAATGCATCAATTAATTGTAATTAACGCACCATAAGATCCGATACTTCAAATTAATTAAAGATTTTTTAAATTTTGGACTAAATTACCCGTTGCACAATGTACTCAATCCAATAGAAACAATTATAGAAATTGATATGGTCATTCACGCTTGAAAAATTGAAAATAAAAAAGTTGATGTAAAATCCGATCAAGAGAATCTGAGATTCAAATTCAGCAAAAATGTGAGCAAATACTATACAATTTATATTCTGAATAAATTTTATTTTTGAGCCTATAGTTTTGAAAAATACGATCAAAGTGAAAATGAAAAGCATACAAAAAAGATATAGGTGGATTGATCAAAACTGATAAAAATGAATTAAATTAGATGTTAGAAAGATTGCAACAAGGAAATATCAGTTCGAGAAAAATGGACTATCTTAGAAGCTTGAATTAATAATTGTCAATGTTAATTGAAGATTTTCACATTCAGTGGGAAACTTAACTTATTTATGCTGATTGTATTTCTACGAAAGCATGTATGGTACAAAAGAATCCTAAATTATGTAAAAGGTTTATTGTTTTTTGGTATTTTAATAAAGTGGACGTTCAATGAGATTAGTTAGGTAAGCTAATAGCGACTTTGTTGATGATAATAAAAAAACATATAGTTATGCATTATGTTTGAAAGTCATAAAATATTCTATGGAATGTAGACAATTGATGTTCAAGGAGTTTGAGGAAACAATTAATGTTTACATTCTTGGTGTACTTGACCTAATGTTTTATGTTGTTTGACATTCTTACTCACATATTAAGATTTTTGTAGGAGATACGCATTCATATGCCAGTCCAGGATATTGTCTAAAACCTTGATATGAAGAGACTTACTGTCATTTCGTATATCATGAAGGTGTCTAAACAAATGAATAATATTTTTCGATAAACTATTTGGTATTGTTAATAAAAATATATTTATACGTGACACAAATAGATATTATTGATGAAAAATTATATGATTATTCATCCAATGATACCTATTGTCACTTTGAATATGTTAATATTTGCACAGTTGACAAATAATTTTATATAGTAGTCTATATAGTTCAATATGAACAAAGTATATTAAATAACTATAAATGATTATATACAAAATAACAATAAATTAATTATTAATAACACAATACAAAATAAACATATCTACATAACATAACCCAAATTCTATTAGTCTCGTTTCATTAATTTATAGTTCACAATAAAAATATAGCCTTTTTAATGAATGTGTCGTTCGTTGCATTGTGCATAAGGCTCTATTTTTTATCTGTTTGTGTGCCATGGACCATAATGTAAACTCAACAGCCTTATGTGTTGTGTGTCACCTAATATATATGTCCACATGTTTGGTTTTAGAAGCTCCACATGTAAGGTTGCATGTTGAAAACAATCTTACATGATGAAATTAGTTAAATAAGACATCCATTAATAATAAAAGATCATTTGTCGTATTATTAGTTGCTTTTGTGATAAAAAATGTTTCTCTAGCATGATAGTAGAGCTAGGTTTAATTTATATGAGCTAACCGTAACATGTGTTTTGTTTCACATAAATATAAATTTCATACTTTTGACATAACATGGCACACATGTGTTATGTGTTAATAATAATCTCACATCGTGAGTTTAATATAATAGGTTTAAAATAATAAAATATCATTCTTTACCATGCCAATTAATTTTGAAAAAATAAAATATCTTTGACTTTTTTTTGAATCATTTCTTTTCTGTACACTCGTATATCATGTCTATAACATTTGCAGAAGCTAGGAAACTTTTTGTCAAATGTTATTAAGCAAATGCGAGAGTTCTCTCTTATTCTCTAACAATTATGTCCATTTTGCTGTATCAGAACTCATGGAAGAATCAAGTGGTCGTTATAGAACAAGTTACATTGCTGATGTTTTAAAACGAAAAAAGGATGGGAACACTACCCCTAGGTCACCATTAATTTTCAGAATTAAACGATCCAAATTGACGGCTTCTCGCAGAAATAGAAGCTTCATCAAACAAGAAAAGGGTGATAATTCTAATGAGGTAACCTTATTAGGCTATATGCTTCAATAGTGTAATCACATATATATCTGATTGCTTGCATACATACTAGCTTTGAAGGTTCAATATGTGTACTACTGCTACTTACTGACATGGTTATCCTATTTAAAATTTAAACTGTTACTTTTGCTTATTTTACACTATAGCTTCTTATGTAGCCAATTCAATGATGAACGACAAATGGTTACTGTATTATGATCTTCTTGATGTAATTTTTTGAAGTACATAAAGATTCAATCAATACTAGTTGGTACTATTAATTTGTAACATCAAAGCTATTGCAATGTTTCCAAGTTTATGACCTTATAACAGCCAGTGTATGGTTGTAGAGTTTTAGCACAGCCTTGTGATCCCAAATCAACAAGCAAGTTTTCGTTGCTAAAACTTTATGATCAACTTTATTGATCCCAAAATTGTTTTTACCACTATGACTCAAGTATCATTTCCTGGGAAGTTTTGTTTTTCACAAACGAATTTCATCCATTTTATAACATTAGGAGTTGGAAGGGGTTCAGATGAAAACTACATGCACTGGTGAAACCTCTCAGAGAGATGATAGTTGTGATTTGTGTGTCGAATGCAAGAAGCCTGGATTGCTCATGTGAGTGCCTCGCTTATTTATTACTAATAACTAGTTTGCATAGTGAATAACATTATACTTCTTCAATTTCTGGCTGTACCATCACGACATTTATGATTTGAAGTTTCATTTGAGAGGGTATAACCATGTTTCTGTTTGGTTCACATTGTTCGCAGATGACTTCAAATCCACTAGAATAAGCTTCCTTTATAGGCATTTATAGACTTGGCAACTAGTTATGTTTGGAACAATTTATACCTATATTTAAAGCAAAGACAAAAAAGTAAAGCAAGTCATATTACAGGAGTATCATTGTTTTGTTTTTTTGCCCATCCATGTTTATCTCTCTTTGGGTGTTTTATTTATGACAAGTTATTTAAAAGTCGATGCAAATAGGCGAATGTGGGATTAATTAATTGTTTCGGTGCTTGATTTTGTTCTAAACTAATAATGGGATATCTATGCATATCTATAGACTATCATACAAGGAGAGGAACATAGCATGAAGTCCTTCCTATATTTTATAATATGAAACAAATAACCTTAACAAATGCTTAGGGTAATTAATATCATGGCAATAAACATCTGGCAGCATAATAATGTTACTGTTTGACAGTAATTTTGTAAATAAAATATTTGCATGTTGTAAAAAAGGAACGGGATGGCCAAAGCTGTTAACTCAACTCCTTACACCTGTTTTCATTTATACACCACCGAAGCATTTATGTAGGTTTAGTTTTTTGATATATATTTCCATAATATCATTTATAAGCTCGTTTGAATCGACTTATATAAGTCGGATTTTTGCTTTTTGGAAGGCAAAACCTATTTATTTTAGCTTTCAAAAAGCAAAAAAAAAATGACTTATTTAAGTCGATCCAAACGAGGCGCAGTGGAATATTTCTATTTTGGATGGTGAATCTGTATTTTCATATCTATTACATGTGGCAACTGATAATAAGTGCTTTTAGGATAACCAAAAAATATTTTTTAAGATGAGACTTGCTATAAAGATTCCTACCGATCTTATGTTATCATATACTATGGAAAACAATGAATCAGCATAAACTTATTTTCTATATGAAAGAAACTCAAATATGTACATGTATTGTGACGGCAAGAACTGTAAGAGATGTTATCATCTATCTTGTATAGATCCTCCTTTGAGTGACATTCCTTTTGGAATGTGGTACTGCGTTTACTGTTTATGGAAGAAACTGGAGTCTGGAGTACATTCAGTATCCCAAGGCATTGAATCAATTTTGGATTGCAGAAATGGTAAGTTATACTTTACATACAACTACATTGGTAGTTTTGAATTTATTTTTATTATCACATTGTTGTTTTCCCATTGTGTCTTTAGAAGTGCGGAAAGGGAAGCATTATCTTGTGAAGTATAAAGGTCTTGCACATATTCATAATCAATGGATTCCTGAAAACAAGCTGCTTAGAAAGGCTCGTCCACTCTTAGAGAAATTCAACACAAAACAAGAAAGAGGACAGGTTACCATCATTTGTTACATCAAAATTCATGATTTTTCATCCTCTACCCTTTTAAGAATCACACATAGTTAATAGACAAACATAATATTGTGAAATTTTGCTCTTATAGTTTTTAATTATATTAAACAAATAATATTTTGGAAAGGTTAATACCAGTAAATACTAAATATCGTTATTTTGGAGTGCTGCGGGGTAAATTGGAAGCAAATTGTAATGGTTTGAGTTACCAAACAGCTAATTTCCTGTTATAGAAGCAAAAGCATATGGACTTCAGCATTCCAACAGTTTAACTATTATTTTCTTTGGCAATCTATAATTTTATGCATTTATCTCATGAGTTTGCTATTTTCTCAATTTTTAGAAGATTGAATGGAAACATGAATGGACAACGCCGCATCGTTTATTACAACGAAGATCCTTGGTGCTACTCGAACGAATTGATCGTTGTTCTTCCGAACATGGTGACAGCAATAAATATAGCTACGTTGAGTGGCTTGTTAAATGGAAAGGACTCGGGTATGAGTATTCTACCTGGGAGTTTGAAAATTCAGAATGTTTGTGCTCAGCTGATGGGAAAGCTTTGATGGATGAATTCAAGAGGCGACGGGTTGAGGCGAGAAAGAAACCAATTCCTTCTCAAACTATCAAAGTATTATTTTTATTTTAGATTTGCATTTTTGGCATGCATATATGATTGAAACATTTATCACTTTGGTTGTAGTTCCTTCCCGTTCACATTAATCTCATTGTCACAGTACCCAAAACAATGCTTGTAGCAGTGATCACTCATCTAGAAGTACAACAAACTAATTGGTTGAATTCAGGTTTGGTGTCACATATGAACGCCTGGAAATACCCTTCCTTTTTCCAGAATCCTAAACCAATTTTTAACTCTCCTCCAAATAAATATTTACTTTCATGTTAACCCTAATTTTTATATTTCTGTAAGCTAAGTCATTATATTACAACATAACAACTTTGCTAAAAAAATTCTTGCTAATCTTGGTCCTGTAAATTGCACAAAATCATCATAATATCCATTTAATATTCCCTCAATAACTAACCTCTAGCGTTAGCTTTATTTATCTCATAATCACTATTTCAGTTTTTTTCATAACGATAACTATATTAGATGAATTAAGTTTCACATATGTCAAGATAAAATAGAACTGCAGAAAAAATAGCTGTAGATGTTGATGTGTATAAGATGAGAATATTAGTAAAATAACGATTAACTGCTTATTTTTATATGCACATATGCTTAAGTGATATGTTCAAAGGTTACTTTATGCCGTTACGGTATGCTTAGCATCAAATTGATTTATTAGTATATTCAATAATTGCTAGGTTTTTGTAGTTTTTTCTACAGCCAATTTGATTTTCTCTTCTGCTTACAAGATGTTTGATAATGATATTGCCCTGTCTTAAATTCATTTTTAATATCCTTTAATGCATTGAATATCCTATCTTAATTCATGGCTTCAAGCACTGTTCTCCTATAATTAACAATTTCAGGATTTATGCGTAAGAGAAAATCTCCACAAGAAGCTCACAATGTTAGCCGATAAGCTTCCAATTGAACATAACAATGATTTCCTACCCTCAGTTCGCAATATCATCAAGCATTGGCACAAAAAACGGACTACTATTTTGATTCTTGATCAGGTAGGTTATCAGTTGGTATGCATATGCAGCATATCCTCCTTGTAATTGAGAGTGAAATCAAGATAATATTTTGGTATGTCATTAATGATGCACGGGTTTTTGGTTTTCTTCAGAGTAACACTTAATGCGTTCTTATTTCTGGCAGGAGGCAAAGGTTAAATCTATAGTATTCATTTCATACCTGCTCTCTTATAGTTGTCATCCTTTCCTTGTTATTTCTACCATCCCTTCTCTTTCAAAATGGGAAGCTGAGTTTGCTCGTTTGGCACCATCTATAAACATTGTTGTTTATAGTGGAAATAAAAAAGCTCGTGAAATGATAAGGTCCCTTGAATTTTATGAAGAGGGAGGCTGTGTTATGTTTAAGGTCCTCATAACATCCCCTGATGTAATCCTCGAGGTAACTATGGGTACATTTGATTTTGTATGCATGTTCCTATTTTGTGATTGTTATACTCTGGATTTATCCATGAATTACTTATTGAACCCCTAATTCACAAAATCCCTGACACTAATTTTACTATCATTTAGTATCTTTGCTATTTCAATTGTAATAAATGGTTGTTAAAGTGAAGATTCATGAGGATCTCACTGTTAAGGTTCAATTATTCAGTCTCATTCAAAACTTATAACAAAAATAGACTAGTTTTTCGCTTTTGTACAAGCAGACTTTCAAAATGTGAATGTACGTATATACTCAAAATTTGTATAATGCGCATGTATAAAAATCAGAAGCAAAGACTATTTTTGTAATATAAGTTTTAGACAAGGCTTATTTGTGAAATAAGTTGTGTGTTGATGCTTAGTTTTGTAATTTATTCTAAAAAGAAGAAGAGGGCAATGATAAAGAGAGAAACGATTTGTACACTGACTTAATTCCAAAAGAGGTTATTGGATGCTTTAATTAGACTGCAAGCTTTCTATTCCTATTGGATGTTATTTTTTTTTTCTTCTTGCAGTCTTATACTCTTGTTCCTTTAGGTGGATAAATATGTGTTTGTAGCCTTTCTACGCAGTAGTTAATAAAATTCTTAGTCGTTCCTTTGCAATTAATTGGTGCCTTTTAATATTCCAAAGTCTATACTAGATTTTTTTTCCTATTACATTTTATTTAAATTTATTACTTTGTTTCAATATATTGCTCAACAGGACTTTCAATATTTGGATTGTCTTGTCTGGGAGGGAATAATTATAGATGACTATCATAAAAAAGAAATTTCTGAACAGTTGGACAAGTTTGCAATTCTCTCGGAATTCAAACTCCTAATTTCAAATGGTGTACCTAAGGTAGATTTGCTACTACTCCCTTATCAATAATCTTGCCGATCATTTCATTTTCTCAAGAAACTACTGCTAATTGCTATATATTACTTTCATTTTCGACATAAATTGACAAACTAATACTCAAGATTCAAATTCCGATTCAAGTGAAAATGGCAATGAAATTTTTTCCGTTAATTTAACTTCAAGTATATAATAAATTTTACTAATAAAAAAAAGTCGGGGCATTATCTATCAGTGTATGGGGCATGAGAATTAAGGGGCATGGATCATGACGCAGCGGATAATTCTTGACGATCTTCAATCGATGAAAGTAGCAATCTGTGGATTGACGGATACTGAAATGCCCGAACTCGTTGATCCGAAGATACCGAACTCTAGCTATCTCTAACTCGTTGATCCGAAGATACCGGGAAAGAGATCTACGATTCTTCAACGTTGATCTTGCGCACAAGATTCCGTGAATCGGCTTCAGCAAACGATGATTCGAGCGCACTCGAATGACGTAAGTGGAGATAGGAGATACACTCGACTACCAATTGAAATTGAAAGCACAAAGCTAACAAAAGAGAATTTTATTCAATATTCAACAACCTTACAAAATGACACAACTTGCCTATTTATAGGCTACAACACATATCCAGAAAATTCCTAAGTCATAAGTCGTTTTCGACTCATCACCTACGACTCATCATAAGTCATATATGACTCATCACCTACGACTCATCATAAGTCTTAAGTCGACTCATCACCTACGACTCATCATAAGTCTTAAGTCGTTTTCGACTCATCACCTACGACTCATCATAAGTCATATACGACTCATCACCTACGACTCATCATAAGTCATATACGACTCATCACCTACGACTCATCATAAGTCATATACGACTCATCACCTACGACTCATCATAAGTCTTAAGTCGTTTTCGACTCATCACCTACGACTCATCATAAGTCATATACGACTCATGCCTTGGCCAAAATAAGGGTTGCGCTGCATCATCCTCCCCAGGTTGAGAGAAATTCGACCTCGAATTTGCACACTCTTCATCCCCAACAAACTCATCCCCATGATATGGTACGAGATGCTTAACATTGAATACGTCAGATGTATACACATCATCTGGCAGCTTCAGTTTATAAGCATTTTCATTGATTCGTTTCACAACTTCCACCGGACCAATTTTCCTGGCTTTCAACTTGTTATAAGCGCCCACTGGAAAACGATCTTTTGTTAATACTGCATAAACCAAATCTCCTTCGTTAAACTCAACATTTCGTCGTTTCAAATCTGCAGCTCGTTTATATTTCTCATTTGCTTTCTCCAATCGTTCCTGAACGACTTTATGACATTCCGTCAACCCTTCAACAAAATCAGCAGCTTTCTTAACTGTCTTCTTTGATTGTGGCACTACCGTCAAATCCAACGGCCCCTTTGGTAAGCTCGAATAAACAATCTGAAATGGACTGTAACCAGTACTTCGGTTAACAGCATGATTATGAGCAAACTCTGCCTGACACAACTTTAAGTCCCAACTTTTCAAATTGTCCTGCACAAGACATCGCAACAAATTTCCCAACGATCTATTCACAACTTCAGTTTGTCCATCCGTCTGAGGATGATATGCACTACTAAATTTCAACTTCGTTCCCACCATCTTCCATAGACTCAACCAAAAGTGACTCAGAAATCGAGTATCTCGGTCAGAAACAATAGATTCGGGTAAACCATGTAAACGATATATTTCTTTAAAGAATAACTGTGCCACTCGAACTGCATCCGCTGTCTTCTTACAGGCTATAAAATGTGCCATCTTCGAAAACCTATCAACCACAACAAATATAGAATCATTTCCCCTTTGAGTTCTCGGCAATCCCAACACGAAATCCATGCTGATATCAACCCATGGTTTGGTAGGCACGGGTAACGGCATATATAACCCCGCATTCGTCGCTGTTCCTTTCAAAACCTGACAAATATGACACCTCTCCACAAATCTTTCTACCTCTTTCCTTATTGACGGCCAAAAATAAGATTGAGAAATTAACTGCAACGTACGATCTCTACCCACATGGCCTTCTTCATGTAGTTCTTTAACAATCTTCATTCTCAAGCTACAGTCTGGGATGCACAAACGATTTCCTTTAAACAGAAAACCATCCACCAACACAAATTCATCAGTACTTCCTTCCTTTACTTTTTCAACAAATTTCACAAAATAAGGATCTTCTTCAATCAATTCTGGCAATAATTCAAAACCTGTCACTTCAACTTTCATTGTCGTCAACAAATGACTCCTCCTGCTCAAGGCATCAGCCACACGATTGGTTACCCCTGACTTGTGCTTAACGACAAAAGTAAACTGCTGCAAATAAGCAATCCACGATGCATGTCTTGCTGAAATCTTGTCTTGTCCTTGTAAATGTTTCAACGCCTCGTGATCAGTGTATAAAACAAATTCTTTCTGGAATAAGTAATGTCGCCAGTGCTTTACTGCTTGAACAACAACATAAAATTCCACATCATAGGTACTGTATCTCATCTTTGCTCCTGACAACTTCTCGCTGAAATATGCAATAGGACGCCCATTCTGACTCAACACCCCTCCAATTCCAACCTTTGACGCATCAGTATGCAGTTCAAACAATAACTGAAAATCTGGTAATACAAGAATTGGTGCAGATGTCAGCAACTTCTTGATCTTCCCAAAAGCAATCCCAGCTTCCTCCGTCCAAGAAAATTGTTTCCCCTTCATGCAATCAGTCACCGGTGCCATCACGCTACTAAAGTGTGGAATGAATCTTCGGTAGAATGACGCTAGCCCATGAAAACTTCTCACTTCTGTAATTGTCTTCGGCTGTGGCCAATTCCTGACTGCTTCAACTTTATTTTGATCTACCTGGATGCCCTTCTCCGAAACAATATACCCCAAGAACAAAACACTAGGCGTCATGAACACGCATTTCTTTGTCGCAGCATAAAATTGTTCTTCTCGTAAAATAATTAACACTTCCTTCAGATGTTGAACATGCTCTTCCAGACTCCTACTATAAATCAAAATATCGTCAAAGTACACCACCACAAATTTCCCAATGAAAGGTCTAAAAATTTGATTCATCACTCGCATGAACGTACTCGGTGCATTCGAAAGACCGAACGGCATCACCAGCCATTCATACAACCCCTCTCTCGTCTTGAAGGCTGTCTTCCATTCGTCTCCAGGTCTAATCCGAATTTGATGATATCCGCTTTTCAAATCAATTTTCGAAAAGATAGTAGCCCCACTCAACTGATCCAGCAAGTCATCCAACCTTGGCATTGGAAATCTGTATCGTACAGTGATTTTATTCAATGCTCGACTGTCCGTGCACATCCTCCACGTCCCATCTTTCTTCGGTACCAACAAAGCTGGCACAGCACATGGACTCAAACTTTCCTGTACACGTCCCTGCTCAAGCAATTCTTCCACTTGCCTCCTTAATTCTTCATGCTCCTTCGGACTCATTCGGTAATGCGGTCTATGTGGCAATACTGCTCCCGGAACAAGATCAATTTGATGTTGAATGTCTCTCAGCGGCGGTAACTCTTTAGGTAACTCATCTGGAAATACATCCTCAAATTCTTTCAAAACTAGCTTCGCTTCTTCTGGAATTTCAACCTCTTCACTGCTCTCACGCCCAATCAACAGGTATACTTCAGGCTCCTCTTCAACCTCCTTAACAAATTCCTTCAGAGATAATAAAGTTTTCAACTCTTCAATCTCCTCCAACTTACTCTCTTTCTGTTGTTGCTTCTTGGGAATCAGAGTGATTTTAGTACCCTCAAACATGAAACTGTAACTGTTAGCACGACCATCATGTTGTACTGCTCTATCAAACTGCCATGGTCTGCCCAACAACAGATGACACACATCCATGTCGACTACATCACACCAAACCTCATCCTTGTATTTCTTCCCAATTGAAAACTTCACACAAGCTCTACGTCCAACTTTCACTTCACCACCCTTCCTCAACCAAGCTAACTTGTACGGTTTAGGATGTTTCTCGGTTTTCAACTCCAATTTCTTCACTGCCTCTGTAGAGATAATATTATCACAACTCCCAGCATCAATAACAAATTTACAAACTCTTCCCAGAATAGTGCATGTAGATTGAAAGATATTGTTCCTCAACCAACTACTTTCCTCCTCTTGCTTCGGTGTTAAACAACTTCTCCTCATCATCAATGCGTACACGTCATCTCCTGACAGTAAGTCTTCCTCCTCAACTGGTAAAGAATTAGAGCATTCAGCTTCTTCCTCATCTTCCTCCTCAACTTCTGTCACCATGGTTCTCTTCTTCGGCTTCGGACATTCGTTGCTTTTATGACCCATCTCCTGACAATTGTAACATTTGAAACTGTTGTTAACCTTCGCCTTCTCAACCTCCTTTACAACTGGTTTTGCAACAACTTTTGAAACATTTGAACTTCCATTAACACCCTTCGCTTGATTGTTAGAATTGGTAAACACACCACCACCTCGTCTTCCCTGTTTCTCCCAAGCCAACGCTTTCTGATGTGCTTCCACCACAGATCTTGGATCAAACATGTTTACCATATCCTGGATCTGCATTCTCAATCCCCCAATGAATCTAGATGTCAGTTGTTCTTCCGTTTCCATAATATCATTCCTTGCGATAAGCTGATAAAACTCATCTGCGTAATCATTAACAGTCTTTGTGCCCTGCCTCAAGTTCTGCAAACGTTGATACATCAGAGATTGATAATTGTAAGGTAAGAACGTTGCTTTCATCAATTTCTTCATCTTCTCCTAAGATTCAACTTTTGACTTCCCTATTCGTTCACGTGTAAGTTTAGTTTGCTGCCACCATGCCAAAGCTCTACCCCTCAACCTTGTAGCAACCAACTTCACTCTACGACGTTCTGGAACTTCTTTGAAATCAAAAATATCTTCAACATTAGCCACCCAATCCAAAAACTCCTCAGCCTGCATACCACCTTTGAATTCTGGAATTTCTGTCTTCATCCCAGATTCCCACTTGTGATCGTACTCCGATTGATTCCTTCCTCGTCCACATCCTCGTCCATGAACACTACCACCATCATACTCTTCTTCACCATCCGAGGTATATCGATGTCGATCCTGACCACCAACATCTCTGCCACCACCATTTCTTCCACCGACATTCCTACGATCTACATTCCTTCGATCACAATCTACATTCCTCTGATCTCGATCAGTCACATTTCTATCCCGATCTCGATCCACGCTTCTATGATCACTATCGACACTTCTCTCTCGATTTGAATGTGGTGAAGCTCTACTTCTCCCATGGCTCGATTCAGGTGAAACCCTTCTTTGATTTTGACTCATTTCAAGCATCATTCTCTCTAATCGACCAATCCCTTCAGTAAGCTTCTCATTGAAATTCTTGTTGATTCGTTGCTCCATTTCATCGGCCTCTTCTCTTCCGTACAAAGCATTAATATTGCGATGACGTTGAACTCGTCTTGGCGGCATGATTGAATACTTCCCAAACACTTCAACAAATTCACACTTCAAGTTTCAAACACCTTTCGAACTTTGATCCAAAATGAAATAGATCGAAAACTCCAACTTTGTTGCAAAATATGATGAACACGATGAACACAACTTCAACACTTCAAATTCTCGGCTCCAAGACTCGATTTAGCTATGATTGGCTAAAACAAGCTCCGATACCAAACTGACGCAGCGGATAATTCTTGACGATCTTCAATCGATGAAAGTAGCAATCTGTGGATTGACGGATACTGAAATGCCCGAACTCGTTGATCCGAAGATACCGAACTCTAGCTATCTCTAACTCGTTGATCCGAAGATACCGGGAAAGAGATCTACGATTCTTCAACGTTGATCTTGCGCACAAGATTCCGTGAATCGGCTTCAGCAAACGATGATTCGAGCGCACTCGAATGACGTAAGTGGAGATAGGAGATACACTCGACTACCAATTGAAATTGAAAGCACAAAGCTAACAAAAGAGAATTTTATTCAATATTCAACAACCTTACAAAATGACACAACTTGCCTATTTATAGGCTACAACACATATCCAGAAAATTCCTAAGTCATAAGTCGTTTTCGACTCATCACCTACGACTCATCATAAGTCATATATGACTCATCACCTACGACTCATCATAAGTCTTAAGTCGACTCATCACCTACGACTCATCATAAGTCTTAAGTCGTTTTCGACTCATCACCTACGACTCATCATAAGTCATATACGACTCATCACCTACGACTCATCATAAGTCATATACGACTCATCACCTACGACTCATCATAAGTCTTAAGTCGTTTTCGACTCATCACCTACGACTCATCATAAGTCATATACGACTCATCACCTACGACTCATCATAAGTCTTAAGTCGTTTTTGACTCATCACCTACGACTCATCATAAGGCATATACGACTCATGCCTTGGCCAAAATAAGGGTTGCGCTGCATCAGATCATTACATGAATTTAACCGACAACTATTACTAATAACTTAAGTTAAAAAGTGAAATCCTACCTTCATGAATTCATGCATATTCTGCTATGACTTCTTAAATGTCACTTGCGTATACATTTCCTTGATCAGTTGGGCTCTGAGACTGATATTAATAATCCCGATATATATTTACAGAGAAGTGGACCTGCTCTCAAAGATTGTAATAGCTCACAAAGCGCATATGCACATGGAGCACAAGAACATGATGTGCTACTACGTGAAGAAAATCCTGAAGCAGAGCAAGTTTATTCTGACATGAAAGCTGCACGTAATAGTCAAGAAGTGTTTAATCCCACCCTTCTTCAGAAGCAGATGACTATGATGAGCCCATCTGAATATTTAATTGCCCATTTTCATGAAAAAAGGGTGACTATCTTCTTGCTTACCATTTTTATATTGTAGTTTTTATACTGTATACTAGCTACAGTGAAATGTTCATTCCTAAATGTTGGCATCAAAAAATTCTGTATTTCGATATACACTTTTGACATTCTCTAAAAATTACCTAAATTAATGTTTCACTCATTTTCCTATTTTCTCAATTTGCCTTGTTTCCGCTGTGTGTGCACGCATGTGCGTGTGCATGTACACACACACACTTGCAAATTAGACTTGCAGTCAAGTTAATAATAACCGCAAAATAATTATACAGCTTTGTTTTAAGTAGTAGAGATAAGTTTGTAGTTTATCTAAGTATTTGTTGTCCTAACCATGTTTATGCAATATAATAACATTTTATTATTGTTGCAGAAGTCGAATTTAGCTGCAGAATGCGAGAAAGAGTTGGAGGAGGTGCAGAAAAAATACAATCACCTCATTCTGAATGAAGAGCAAGCGTGCGATCAAAACTTAAAGCTAGTAAAGGAATTACAGTCCACCAGTCAGAAAAATAAATTTATGGCGGAGTTGCTGAAAAGCCATTCCACCGAGCCTTGTATGCATGGAAGCTCAGAAGAGTTTCGAGGTATGATGTCTCTAATATATCCATGAATGATAAAAATGGTAACCAATCTAGCTGCATGATTTATCTCAAAAAAACTGGGTGCATGTACACAGACACACTGTTACAGTCCACCAGTCCAAATAATTATTGACATCAATAAGTATAATCTCTGCTTTCAAGTATCTTATTCTACATTTTTTCTATCGCACTTTGACACTTATTGATAGTACAGTTTCTGTGTCATAGAATGTAAAGTAAGAGTATAATTTAGTGTAACTCGGTATGTCCAGTACCTCATCAGCATGTAAATTTTGTTACAAATTTTTTCTGAAAGACACTGTTATGCATGCTTCTCATTACATTTAAATCATCCTTGACATCAAACACTGCTTTTCAGGTCAAATGGGAAACCTGAAGCAGATGTCGCCAAAGTTCAGCTCTACCATTTCCTTTTCCACCGCCAGGGATGGGACCACCGTCCACAGTTGTAACTTCAATTTCTGTGCCCCCCGCCTGCATGCAACTATCAAACAACGCCTCACAAAGGATTTTAACATCTAAACCTATGCTGCCTTCTTCTGCAGGTAAACTTTTAGAGATAGATTTTTCATTATGCTACACACATTTCGCCAGTGAACTCACTGCCATTGAAACATGTGGTTCGTTATTTACTTTTTGGTTGCCAACTTTGCATAAATACCTATTTATGGATATGAAACACCGGACTATTCAAAGGAAAAGCTATAATTGTCTTTTTTTCGATAGTGGCCCATTTCTTGAGTTGGGTTATCAGTTTGTTTTCCTTTATATGCCAATACGGTTCATTAAGATCACTGAGACACAACTAGTCGTTTTGGCAGATTTTGTTATTTCTTCTGTTCCATCTCTTTATAGCTGTATTTTCCATCTATGATTTCCTTAGAAAAAAATATCACATAGAACCCTAATCACTACAACATTATGTTAAGAAGAAAATAGAAATGCAGTAATAAAACGTACATGGTGATTTCCTTTTAACAACTTTCTTATGCTATATTTTAGTAATCCTTTATTTAAAAGCAAAATTTATCATTCGGATCTGCTTCAGTTTTTTTTTTAATGTGGTTTGGTGTTCATTCAACAAGTGCTACAGAGTTTAGGGCTGTTGTGGTAATGGTTACCGTTACCATTTTGTAAATACCGTTATCGTACCGTTTTTACTAATAAACTAAAATTGTTTACCGTTACCGATTGACTGGTATACCGATGACTGGTATACCGATAAACTGATAACCGTTACACTGGTAATGGTAAATTACCGTTTGGCTAGAAAAATAATAAGTTGATATATTTTTACACTAAATGATGGTTCATTATATATCTCATTGGGTCACTTAATAAAGGACATAGAAAAGAAGTGTATTTATCATCATTTGAGTTGAATTACTAAAATAAATTAAATTATTTTCTTGCTTCTAAATGGCCGTATTACAACATCTTACATGAATATCGATATATTATGAATGACTGGTAAATTACCGTTACTGTTGGTTTTGAAAAAATATTACTGATGTTTTACTCTAAAAAATGATAAATTTACCGTTACCGTACTGATTATGCTGGTATACCGACTTTACTTTAAAATGGTAACTGATTGACTGGTAATGATATGGTAATGGTAAATTTACCTTTACCATAACAGCCCTAACTGAGTTTATAACTTTATATTCAAATAATATTGATTTTCATGTTATCAAGTTGAACAATGTGCATTCTTTAAGCTGATGTTTTGTTATTGTAGTTGAATAATATTGCTTTATGCTAACCAATTTTTTCATCTTCTTTAGGTGATCGGAAAAAATCTGTAGAAGAGAATTCAGTTCTTCATGCTCCTGCACCGCATATTCGCCATTATTATACACGGAAACACGACATGTTTTAGCATAAAAAATATTAGTGCATTATTAAGTAAACCACGTACTAAATTAGTCTTGTATGTTGCATATGATTATTATTGTTGTTGTTGTTGTTTTACTTGAGTACATTTATTGTGATTCTTCCAGTGCAAATGCATGCATAGGAAGAAAAATATATGCATTGGATAGAATATATAGATATGTGGACTTGGTTTGTCTTTTTCAATGAAATTTATGGATGGAATTCACGAAGTGCATTCAAGTCATTTGATTTGCAATTCAATAGTATGATGAATTATACTGTCATTACCAGGTTAAATGGAAGAGAAATCATAGTAGCAATTTACAATAATTTAACTTTCAATTTTTCATTGTCTTGAAAACAATAGTATGTAATTTTTCCTTTGCTTGTCCTATGTTTGATTTTTACTCGTTAGATAATTAGTCTTTATTAGTGCGAACCCGTGCTACGCATACAGAATTCACATTGATACACATATTTCTTTGATACACATACGAATTGGTAATGAGTTCCAAAGTTATTATATCTCATTGATACACATATTTCTTACATCGACAAACCATTTGTTAAATCTTCACAACATTTCATGTTGCATGTTCCCTAATATAGTGGAGTTATGCATCGTATTAATTCCATAATTGATTAGCATTAAAGAGAATCAATATGCAATTAGTTCTCTCATTAATTTGAATTAATGTTTATAGTTTGAATTCAAATTGATCAAGATTAAAGGCACTTAATTTCATTCATTTATTACTTGGTAATTATGTATGATATGACCTTCATACTTAAAATAGTTTATTAAAACCATTATGAATGATAGTATCACTCATTTATAGTTGCGCATTATCCATAAATAATTTAAAACTCCAAATAATTCAAAGAAATGTAACATAAAATTTTTTATTAAAAATTCATAGATAATAACCTAATTGTTGCATAAGATCACTAAAACTTTGATGATAAACATGAATACATGTTGCCTATGGACATTTTATAGTCCATTATATAACATAGTAGATCAATATTAGAAGCCTAAATTGATTAAAAAGGAAAATGTTAGAATTTATTGAAAAGATGAAGTTTACATCAATTAAGTGTGCTCGGAGCATTTTGGAAATAAATAAGTTGTCAAAACACGTATTTTACACTAAATTCTTAATAAAAATTTAAAATTATCTACTGAAAAGAAGAAAAAAGTGTTGCTTATACATTTGTATTTTTCACAACAATAGACTATGAAATTTGTTATTTAAATATTATTTTACTTCAAAGATGATATTTTCCTTCCAACTTGATTTTCTTATATACTTATGTGTGAGAACGAAATAAAGTACTTGATTACATAGAAAAATTAAGTTTTTTTGTATATATATATATTAATAAACCAATAACTCCATATAAAATATAGGAAAGAACCCAAATTCCTAGTCTTTCTAATAAAAAGCAAAACAATGAAAGGGAATTTGAAATAAAACATGAGAAAGGATAATTAGTTCATCTTTACATGTAGTAGATTTCAAAGAATTATAGAAGCTTTCTGGTGTTGTAATACATTTGAAATGTTGCTGGTAAAAGGGAGTAAAAATAATAACTGACTACTATTAATCTTGTAATTGGTTAGCATTAAAATGACAAAATGTATAATTAACTAATTAATTTGGATTCAAATTGATCCAAATTATTGGTTAGCATTAAAATGACTAAATGTATAATTAATTCTCTCCTTAGACTGGATTATAGTTTAATTCTGAAATTACTTTGGATTTAAATTGATCTAAATTATTGGTTAGGATTAAAATGACTAAATTTATAATTAATTCTCTCCTTAGATTGGATTATAGTTTAATTCTGAAATTACTTTGGATTCAAATTGATCTAAATTAAAATTAATTAATTACTTTCATTTATTGTATGGTAGAAATGTTTGATATCTTCCCTATTTGAAATTGCTCGCATATAACCATTATGAATAACTACATCCCTTATTTATAGCTATTTATAAAAATTACTAAACTACATAAAGTTCAAAACATCTCATTGTTGCATAGTATCACAAAGACTTTGATGATAACTATGAATGTGTTTTGCATATGAATGATTCATAATCCATTAAATAACATAATAGGAAAATATTAAAAACCTATATTGACCAAGAATAACAATGTTATAATTTACAAAAAAAATGTTTGGATAGACTAAAACTTCATAAAATTTTTGAAGTATATAAATTTTCATAACATGTATTAAACACTAAAATTTAGCAAAATTTAGAATTGTGTACTGGAAGCAGATTGTGCATGTGATAATAATTGGAAGTAGGTATAATATAACAAATGAAAAAGTCAACAATCTAATTGTGCATGTGATAGAGAATGATACACAGTTGCTAAACCATAATATATTTCAATACAAAATTGTCACTTTATAAATTTATCAATCTATAAAATTCCATAATCCAAGAATAAATGGTTGGACTTACAAACTTTTCATTTAAATTATTTATTTTTATGAAGATATTCACCTAATTATTCTTAGAGAGAAAGTGATCATAATAAAATATACAAATTTGAAAAAACAGAAAGTCTGGATTGATAAATATACCTTCATCGTTATTAAATAAGAATTTAAGAAGGGAAGTCAAAAAGTTAAACAAAATCCAAAATAAACAAATTTGATAGTTGAATCTTATCTTGAGATATTCTATCCACTTCATAACTCAATGTTGAAACACTGAATATTAAGAGAATAAAGAATTTGATTATTGAAATGGCTTAGATTTGATAAGAGATATTAAATAAATGATTTTTAAGTTTTAAGTGGAAGAAAATTAGGAAAAATAAAAATGAGAAAATATGTGGACATAAGCTGAATATCTGGAAGGAATTCCACCAGTCACTCTCGACAAAGATAAAGAAGAATGGGATGCCATTATAGTAGACCCTATCTTTGGAGAAGATGGATGGGTGAAAGTACCAAGAAATGTCTAGTTATTCTGTATGATATTTGTTTGATTTGATTGGTGTGTTTGAAACTTGATTGACTTAGCTTATTTGGTATGGTTTGTATATATGTTTGAATAATTACTGTAAATATATGATTATGATCACATTTCATACTTATGATCACACTGAGCACTTATTACACTTATATATGGATTACTCTATTTTATTATCTTATAACAAGTTCAGGGAATTTATTAGTTAAAAGTTTTTGTTGATGACAAAGGGGGAGAAGTTATAAAATAGTAGTTGGCTTGGAGTAAGATGGAGTTATGATGGCTTGGAGTAAGGGGGAGTCATGGAGTAAGGGGGAGTTATGATGGCTTGGAGTAAGGGGGAGTCATGGAGTAAGGGGGAGTTATGATAGGAGTTATGGTACAGTAAGTATATTTTATAAATACAGGTTGTCATCATAAAAAAGGGGGAGATTGTTAGGAACTAAGATGTTGGTTTTGATGATAACAACCGTTTTTACTTATCTTATTATAAAATATGTACGAACAATATTGTCTAGATAGATATGTATATGCAGGATATACAGATATGCAGGTATTGGTTACTGAAGACTGATCAGTATAAAGACTCAAGACTCAAGATTGAAGACGCTACAGTATCAAGATCAATATTTCAAGATATGTGTCTAGTTTTTGTTAAAACTTCATAATAGCATGGAAATCTTCATTCCGAATTTCATTTGGAATGGAACCCATTTCTACCTTCTTAGTGGCTTACAAACCCACGACAAGTGGCTTACAAACCTACGACAAGTGGCTTACAAACCCATGAACATCCTGGTTTTGTACAAGTTCTCGAGTCCTGATGTGATGAGATATTCTACAGGAAGAATCTTGCAAAACTACTTCAAAATGGTTTTTCAAAACGAGTTTCAAAAATGCTTTTCAAAATATTTTAGCCTTCAAAATTATCTTTTCAAATGATTTTCAAATAGATGTTTTAGCCTTAAAATATTCTTTGTTTTTGTGTTTTAAAACATAGTAAAATTAGTTTATTTTACTCCAGAGTCATTTCATTTTGTTTTCATTTCAATACCATTTTCAGAACAAATTTTATATTATTTTTAACATAGGGATGTCGACATCATGGGATATCCCATGTCGACATGGTGGCCGTTGAATTCAAAAGTTTCAATTTTCAAAAGAAGTGTCTATTCGTTTAAATCTGTTCATGAATGGTTATGACTGTTGGTGCTCTATAAATAGCCTTCACAAACGAATTTTTTAACTAACTATTTTCATATTTTCTTCACTCCTTCTCCACAAATCCATATTCTAAAATATTCATATTTTTAAGTTCGTGCCAAAATTCTGCCGAATTCTCAAGTGAATCAAATTAGAATCTCATTCTTGTTTGATTCTCTACCCTCTCTCGAAGATCAAAGTGCTATTCAGAGTTATAGGATCAATTTGTAATCAAAAGTTTATCGAGTCTCTCTATAAGGTGTGGTTGTGCCTGGAAATCAATTGGGTAATCTTGTGGCCCGTAAATCAAGCGAGTTTGCCCCGGACTCGTGAGACAGGAGGATATCTTAAGGCCTTTAGAAACTGAGGATTGTAATCTCGACTTTGGTATAATAAAAATCTGTATAAGGTGTTCTGCCTTGGTACAGGACTGGATGTAGGTAACTCTGAACCAGTATAAAATCCGGTGTGTTCTTTCCTTTTACTGCTTTTTATTTACTGTCTGCATCTGTGTTTGATTCTGTGATTGTTCTGTGATTAAGTTCTGCATTTGTTTGTGTCATAATTTTAATTTAGTCCATATAAGTCGTAGAATTCATTAAACACTATTCAACCCCCCACTAGTGTAAAATTAGCCTTAAGATCCTTAATCCGCACTCCCTTTCATATAGATCCTTGAAGTCAGAAGTACGACATTGCATTCGTCGGATTCGACTCGAACCGTAGATTTCCCAACAATTTCAGACAATAGTTTCAACCATGGAAGGTTCGAGCGCCCTGCAAGTCATGAATCAGCATTTAACTTGATTGGAGCGGTTTGATGGAGACAATTTTACTCGTTGGCAAGAGATAATGAAATTCTTCTTGATCACCGTCAAATTGTTCTACATTTTGGAAGATGGCTTGGAAATAATACCCGACGAAACAGACAAAGATGACGCTGTTCTAAAGGAGAAATGTGCAAAGCGCAAAGAGGATGATTTTCTATGTAGAGAGCACATTCTGAATGCATTGTCTACTCCTGTCTACAACGCTCATAGGACCTTGGAAACTGCAAAGGCACTTTGGATTGCACTGAAAGCAAATACCGCATATCCGAGGCAAGTAACAAAAAATTCCTTATTTGCAATTTTATGGATTTCAAAATGGTCGCTAATAAGTCCATAGTTGGACAAGTAAGCGAAATCATACTATTGGTGAATCAACTTAAAGATGCTGGAATAAAGCTCCTTGAATCTTTTTTTGTTGGAGTTATAATTTCAAGACTTCCTAATTCTTGGAAATAAGAAAAAACTGAAGCATGCAGAAACAGATTATGATTTAGACGGTTTACAGCGTCATCTTCGTATTGAAGAGGACTCTCGTAAACGCGAACTAGATGATAATCCGCAAACTGAGTCTCATTCTAAGGAAAATAATGTTCAAATTACTGACAAGTTAAAGCCTAAGAATGGGACACAGTTTAAGAAGAAAAATCATTCCAACAACAACAAAAAAGGTGCTTGTTACTACTGTAACAAGCCCGACCACTATGCCCGAGACTGCCGTCAACGGAAGAAATAACAAACAGTGAACGTAGTCGAAGACTCGCTTGTGGCTGTAGTGCAAGAGGCGAACTCCGTTAGTGAAACTGATAATGATTGGTGGTTTGATACTGGAGCAACCATTCACATTTGCAAAGACTGTAATCTGTTTAAGACTTGCGAAGAAAATAATGGAGAAGCCGACAAATTACTGGAGCAAATAAGGTTCCAAGCAAAGTTTTGGGAAAAGGCACTATAGAACTTACATTCACTTCTGGAAAATTCTTTCGTTCGTTAATGTATTTTATGTACATGATATGTGTAAGAATTTGGTCTCTAGATACCTTCTTAACAAAGGAGGATTCAAGATGGTGTATGAGTCTGATAAGATAATTAGTGTTGTCCAAGAACGGCAAATTCATTGGATAAGGATACTCTTGTAACGGCATGGTTAAGTTGAATCTAATAAAGAAATCTTTTATTTATATTGTTGATTATGTTAGTTTATGGTATGGTAGACTATGACATTTTAATTATAATTCCCTTAAAAATATGCATAAATTAGGATTAATTTCTGATTGTGATTTCGATACTATCTCTAAATGTGAAATATGTGTTCAAGCAAAAATACACCGAAAATCCTTTAAATCTGTAGAAAGGAAAACTGGCTTGCTTGATTTGGTATATAGTGATGTGGGTGACTTAAAAAGTCATATCACCTATAGTGGTAACCAATACTATATAACATTTATTGATGATTATACTAGATATGTATATGTGTATCTAATAAAAACTAAAGATGAGGCTTTTGATAAATTTAAAATTTACAAAGCAGAGGTCGAAACACAATTAGGAGTTAAAATAAAATTATTACAGTCAGATCGTGGTGGTCAATATTTCTCAAATGAATTCACCTTATTTTGTAAACAACATGGTTTAGTTCACCAATGCACTGCCCCATATAGACCACAACAAAATGGTGTTGCTAAAAGAAAAAATAGAACTTTAGTAGAAATGGTCAATGCAATGCTCATAAGTTCAAACTTATCTTATAACCTATGGGGTGGTGCTATGTTATCTGCATGTTATATCTTAAATAGAGTACCTCTTAAAAAGAATAATATTTCCCCTTATGAATTATGGTTTAATAGGAAACCAAATCTTACAAGACTTAAAGTTTGGGGTTGTTTAGCATATGCTAGAAAACTAGACCCTAAATGACCAAAGTTAGGAAATAGGGCATTTAAATGTGTTTTTATAGGATATTCACTTAATAGTATAACTTATAGGTTTATAATTCCTGACACCTTAGAAGTTATAGAATCCGTAGATGTAGAATTCTTTGAAAATCAAACTATTAGATTCCATTGAGATCATATAATCCAGAACCTAATACGATTGATGATATCAATGATGATGACTATGCTCCTGCTCAAAACAGCAAGGAAGTATCAGTACCAGATAATAGTACTGAACAAAGGAGAAGTAAAAGAGCAAGAATAGAGAAGGACTATGGTCCTGACTTCATTACATATCTTATAAAAGGCAGTAAGGGCAAAGTCCTTAATGTGACTAGATATGTCATGAACGTCGATGATGACCCCAAAACTTATTCTGAGGCTATGAGTTCTAGAGATTCAATATTCTGGAAAGAAGCTATCAATGATGAAATGAATTCCATACTGTTAAACCAAACTTGGGTTTTAACTGATTTACCTCCTGGTGCTAAACCTATAGGATGTAAATAGATATTTAAGAAAAAGTTGAATACAAATGGATCCATTGATAAGTTTAAAGCCATATTAGTTGCTGAGGGATATAAGCAAAGACATGGAGTAGATTATTTTGATACATATGCTCCAGTTGCTTGCATATCTTCTATACGTTGTTTAATAGCACTTGCATCAATTCATAAATTGGTCATACATCAAATGGATGTAAAGACTGCTTTTCTAAATGGAGATTTAAAAGAAGAGATATATATGGAACAACCTGAAGGTTTCAAAACCCCAGGCCAAGAAAAGAAAGTTTGCAAATTAGTAAAGTCTCTTTATGGCCTGAAGCAAGCTCCCATGCAATGACATGAGAAGTTTGATAAAATAGCATTGTCATATGGATTTATTGTTAATGATGCTGATAAATGTATTTATAGAAAATCGGACAACAACGATTATGTTATAATATGTTTATACGTTGATAACATGCTAATATTTGGTTACAATATATCCTGTGTAAATGAAACTAAGAAGTTTCTATCTTCTAAGTTTGATATGAAAGATCTAGGAGAAGCTGACGTAATGCTGGGAATTAAAATCATTTGGAAAGAGGGGGAGTTGTTACTAACTCAATCTTATTACATTGAGAAGTTCCTCCGAAAGTATGGTCATTATAATGACAAACCAGCACCAACTCCTTTAGATCCTAGTATTAAATTAGAAAAGAATACTGGACGTACCATTTATCAACTTGAGTATTCCAGTATTATTGGGAGTCTTATGTATGCTATGCATTGTAATGGACCAGACATAGCACATGCTATAAGCATGTTATGTCGATTTATGAATAATCTAGGTTTCGAACATTGGAAAGTTATTTCCAAGGTTTTAGTTTATTTGAAAGGAACCATTACCTATGGTTTATCTTATAAAGGATATCCTGCCGTAATAGAAGGATATAGTGATGCGACCTGGAACAATGTAGAATCCAAATCCAAGTCTACGATTGGATGGATCTTTACATTAGAAGGTGCTGCTGTGTCTTGGCTTTCTAAGAAACAGACCTGTATATCTGACTCAACAATGTTGTCAGAGTTGATTCATTAGCAGATGCATATAAGGAAGTAGAATGGCTTAGGAATTTATTAATAGAAATCCCATTATGGAAGAAACCATCTCCAGCAGTCTTAATTAACTGTGATAATCATACTACAATATACAATGTCTCTAATAAGACATATAATGGAAAGTCTAGACATGTGAGTCTAAGACATCAAATGATAAGACAGTTACTTAAAAGTGGAGTAATGACTTTGATTACATAGAAACAAAGAAAAACTTGGCTGACCCACTCACAAAGAGTCTTCCAAAGGCAATGGTTTCTATAAAATCAAAGAAAATGAGACTAAGGTCTGTGAATGAAGGTTGATCATCCTTAACAGAAACCTAACTTATGTTTTGAAAAGGATAGACAAAGTTCAATCGGTACCAAAAAGTTAAGAGAATGATTATGGAACACTAAATCAATAATCCCATAATATTTAGTGTTGGATTCTGCAAGAACAAAGGATGGATAAAATATCCTTAATAAATCTAGATACCTTAAAAAGGTGTATTGCAGAAACACCTTAAGAGACTTACATATATGAGTATGGAAATCAGGCCGTTTCCTAAGAAAGTAAGACTGCTTTCTAATGTAGACTCATGAACCCAGGATTAAAAGCACATGGCCATTAATATGCTGAGCAATACAGAACACTTTACCTAAGAAAATCAACATGTGTGATTGTTCCGGTTTTATCACAAGGGACACTTGGCTCAAGGATCGTTCACCATAGAATCTCGATATGGCTTTGAATGGTTTACACTAAGTAAAGGTTCAAATCCAAAAGATATCTTTTATTTATGTGTTGGTTTTCACGATGGTGCAATTCTTGATCTTTGAACTACGTTTGCTTTATCCCACTTGGGTACGTAAGCAATCACTCAAGTGATGTAGCTATTCCGATTTTAACCTGAAAATATTTTTAAATTACCAAAACTTAATAATAGGGGGAGAATGTTGGATATTTTCAAGTTCTTCCATTGTTTTTGTCTTCATGAAGAGAGAAGAAAAGGAAGAGGGAAGAAAGGAAAAGAAAAAGTCCTACATCTTGGGATATTAGGTACCATACTTGTTTAAGTATGAGTTTCTCATGAAGGAGTTGGGGCCTTGGGCTCTCAAATGTTTGCTTTATTGAGGAGGGAAGTCATGCATAACTACCAAACACGCGCACGCCACCGCCACCATCCGACCGACTGGGCCGAGTATGGGTACGGGTCCAATGACGATATTTTTTTGGAGCAAATATGAAAGCAGTAACGGGCCGGATTATAGCCCGTTATGGACCAAACGGGACGTTGGAAATTTAAGAGGGCGCACATTGCTAACCATTGGACGCAACCCTTGATGAACAGACACCTCCTCAAACGGTTCTGAACCGAACGGATGCAACCTTTGATGAAAAAACACCTCCTTCAAATCTATATAAAGGACATACGACCAGAACAGTATACACATCAATAATCTATGTTCTCCTTCTTCTTCCAACACAGTCTGCAACGCCATTAGAGTGTCGCTGAACGCTCTCGTATCAAACGAATTTGTAACGCCTACAAGGTGTTGCAAATTCAGTCTGATTGTCACATCTATACGGCGTTGCAGATTCCATCTTTCTCTTCTTCAACCTATCTGCCTTCGAATTTTGCACCATTTGAAATAAAACAAAGTGTTCTTGGCCAGATCAAAACAATACAAATTTTGAATCTGGTTACGCTGTTCCAAGGCTTCATTGAATCCTGAAAGTCGATAGTTCGATAACCCGTTTGTACGTGGTGGGTTGAACTATTGTCTGAAAGAATCTATTCTATAGATCCTTGAAGTTAGAAGTACGACATTGTATTCGTCGGATTCGACTCGAACCGCAGATTTCCCAACACTTTTTGCTTTATCTAGATAGTAAAAATAATAATATGAGTAAGGCTGAAGCCATATTTAATTAGGTACTTTGGAAGATTTGTATGCAGGTGCCAAATTTCATGATATATTGGTTGTAGGGTATGCGGTTTTGGGTCAACCTAAGAGATCATTGAATTGTTTTTCAAAGATGCGATTTCAATGTTTAGATTTGGATTCTTTTTAGTACCATGTGTTGTTAAATTCATTTGTGGATGCTAGTAACTATGAGATTGAGGAAATGTTGGTTGAGCAAATCGAGAGCAAGAAATGTGCTACTCGTATTTTCGATAAGCCTTGTTATGGTAACTAGTCTTTGTGAACAAATAATTTTGCTAAACTTCAAAGGAGATACTCCCATTTATACCTAGAAATGCCATGTCAGACACAGTGTTTAGATTAACGATTCTGTGGCAATACTTGGACATAAGATATCATGTTCTATGTAGTAATAACTTGTGTTTTATATTCTTCTTCTGAAAATGTCTCATGACTTTATGTCTCTATGAAATATACATGGATGACCTAACAAATCCCTGTATGTACTTGCCAAGCATATATGTGTACCTAGTCTAAAGATTTTTAGATTAATTTTTTATGAATCATTTTGTATCAACAATCCTCAATCGGTATCATTTATCATATTTTAAGTAAGGAAACATTAATCAAGATAATGAAGATTTTCTTCAATTATAATTAATCATTCTGGGCAAATTTTGGTAACAGTGGTGGAAATATCACATTAGTTGGCAATTTATAATACTTTAAGTTTCGTTCTTTGTGGTTCTTGAAAACAACAGTATATGATTTAAGCTTTTTTTTTCCTATGATTGATTTTTACTCATTATGTAAGTAGTCTTTATTAGGATTTTTTATAATATGTTTGATTTATGCTCTTTATTATTCTCTACTTAGTATTCATTTTAATTGTTGCTTGTCCCATGTCTTTTATTTTTAGATTAGTATTTTTTATTTTGCATATATATATATATATATATGTGTGGGTGTGTATATATATATATATATATATTTATGTACATATATATGTCTTATGCTTACTCATTTTTGTTTATTTTCTTAGCAAATTCAGTTATGCTTTCTGATTAGGATGGATTCATTTGATTTTGTGGGCTTCAGTGTTTTGCTCATTTTGTGGTTTTTTTTGTACTTTTATTTTGGACCTCGATTCTTTAGATTTGGGGTTTTTTCTATTTTCTATTTTTTATTTTTTCATACTATATGGGGGTATCGCTACCTATCAAGCATGTTGATAGCTTCTTTTTTAAGTGTAGAATAAATTATATGAGTGATCTTCTCTAAACATAGATGATCGCTCATTTTCCTCAAAAAATGTATTAATCTATATTTCTTGAAGCTCCATGCCAGTTTGGTAAATTCCTTCACTTTACATAAATGATCGATGATCTTCTATCTCTTTATGTAGAGTTGACCATTCTGGAATTTGAAAGAAAATGCTTTGCGAAGAAATAATCTTTTATAATAACATAGTGCATCGAAACTTTAAATAGCATAAAATTCTTTGAGTGTTACTAGTTAAACAACTCATGATATATTTATTATTTAATGTCAAAACTAAGAATTATTGCCATATTAGCTTGTTACCATGTTAACCTTAACAATTGAAATATATATATATATATATATATATATTTAAATATTCATCATGTTAACTTTAGCTAATGATTTTTGGATTTAGAACAAATATAATGATATGACGCTTTTCTCAATAAAACAATGTGGTCGTTCCTATGATATGTATGATTCTTGCACATGAAAATGAATTGATCTTAAATGAATTTTGCAAACAAAATTTGGTCTTTTTATAAGAGATAAGGTTAAAACAAGTTACATAAAAAAGGTGCATCAAAACAAGAAGTTCTTACTTTAGATTATACATTTGATTCTACATTAAATGCTTGCCTTATATTGTGTCTATGTGAAATATGCAGCATGCATATTTAATCCTGCGCTACAGAACATATTGCAAGATTATCACTTATAAACATATGGAGAAAAAATAGGTTTTATGCTAGAATAAAAGTTATTATATTAGAAATTAAATTGATATATCCATGAATTTGTGTATAGCTACGTATATTTTTGGTTATTTTATATTTTATAACATATACCGAAGGAACACAGAAGCTAATTTTGAATATGAAGTTATTTACAAAAATGAACAACAAACCAATTATGATAATTTTGATATTAGACCAATGAGATTTAGCAAAACGTTACAAAAGTATTACGAAACTGTTACGATTACGTTGCAAAACTGTTACAACTATAGAACTGCTACAACAACAGAACTATTACAAATAGAACTGTGCAGCAAACAGATTATGCAATAGATATAATATTGATTAAGTTGTCCGAGTCCAGTGAAAAATGTTTCCTTGAAACAATATTGCTCCCTCTATGGCGTAGAAGGATGAAGAGCAACTGTTCCCCAAGATAAACGAACCAAACTCTGCAATGTTGCGCTGCAAATTGCAAAGAATCGACAAACTCAAGAGAAATGTTTAAGAACAGAGTTTCGAGGGAGAAGAGGAATAACAGAATCAAATGTTGATGAATTCTCTTCTGCCGCGTCTTATATATAGGTATGAGAAGGTGCATATTCGTTTTGAACAGTTGTGACGTTTGGAAAGGTTGCGACCATTTACAAAGCGGTGCGACCATTTTATTGCCCTTTGAGTTTGAATGGACAAAAATAAAAAAATGTCCAGTTTGAATAGCCAAACCAAGCCAACTGCCAAGTGCCTCTAATACGCCTCAAACGCTCATTCACCTATGCCGCAAATGCGGGTGCGGGCATGGGCGCATGCGTGCGGGATGGTGCGTTGCACCACCCTCTAAGATGGCTATGCTTTCATGTCTCTTTTGTCTGATAGTAACTATAATAGTATCCACATTTTAGTATATAAGCACACAATGTATATTTTATTCTAAGACGTGAGACTATTTATTTTCCAAGGCATTCAATGCCTCACATTTCCTAATGTAGGCATTTAATGCCTCACGCTTTCCCATAAATTACTCATTCATTTCCAACAATCCTACACATGAATGAGTAGTTTCTTACTTGTTCTTAATTTTACGAAACCTTTTATCTATCAGTTAAACTAGCACACATGCTTTGAACTTTCCTAGTGTTTTATCTTTTTGACTTACTGGCAAATCAGTGAACTTAGATTGTCTTTGAACTATAAGCCATTTTGTGTAAGTCTAAACAGATAACACATGATAAATGTTTCTTATCTTCCTTTGTTCTCTGTTTGTGTTCATTTTTACCATGAACACTAGCTTGGTCTCATGAGTGCTTGGAGAATTTAGCCTGTCAATTCTCCTTGAAGCGGCGCCTTCGCACTCACGTTAGTGATTCTTAACACTTGGTTTTTTATCTTACCAAGTATAGACATCATTAAAAGTTTCAAAACCTATCATATTCTCCGACGAGTAGTGCACTGACTTATCATAGGAATGGTTTGAATATTTACAGCGCTGTCGAGTTTATATAAACTTAGTTGTCCCTTTGAACCTAGATCTTGGGATCTCCTGTCAGCAAGGTGGGGTTTTCATTTAAAAAAACTTTTTAGTTTATGGGCCCTAACCCCATTCCCATCGATAAGATATTAACCTTCCCTCTAGGTAAACCTTTTGTTAGTGGATCCCCAATGTTACCATTTGATCTTACATAGTCAATTGTGATAACCCCATTGGAGAGAGTTGTCTAACAGTTTTATTTCTACGACGAATATGTCATGTCTAGACTTGCCATTGTAAACCTTACTATTGGCTCTTCCAATAGCTGATTAGCTGTCGCAATGTATGCTTATTGGAGGTACAAGTTTTTTCCAATTTGGAATACCTTTTAAAAAACCTCGAAGCTAGTCCGCTTCTTCTACGGCTTTGTCTAAGGCAATAAATTTTGGTTCCATGGTTGATCCGTTATACAAGTTTGTTTAGAGGATCTCTAAGATATTGCCCCACTAGCTAAGGTAAACACATATCCATTAGTGGATTTTGTATCTGATGAACCAGTTATCCAATTTGCATCATAATACCCTTCTATTACAGATGGGTACCTTTCATAATGTAGTCCATGACTTTGTGTATACCTTAGGTATCCTAGTACTCGAATTATAGCTTTCTAGTGATTCTTTTTTGGGTTGCTAGTATATCTGCCGAGTTTACTTATAGCACATGCTATATCGGGTCTAGTGCAGTTCATTACATACATGATGCTGCCTAGTATACGAGAGTACTCAAGTTGGTAAATACTATCACCGCTATTTTTAATCCAGTTTTGGTTCAAATCTACGGGTGATTTTGCTGATATTATATTGTGCTGTTTAAACTTTTCAAGTAATTTCACAATATAATGTGATTGGGACAACACATATTCTTGGTTGGTCTTATGTATTTTTACACCAAGTATCACATCAGCGATTCCCAGATCTTTCATGTCAAATCGGGCGGAGAGCGTATCTTTTGTGGATTTTATTATCTTCTTGTTGCTTCCAAGTATTAGTAAATCATCTACATATGGACATACAATGACATATCTCATATTTGTATGTTTAGAATAGTCATATTTGTTGCATTCGTTTATATGAAATCCATTTAGTATCATATTTTCATCAAATTTTTCATGCCATTGTTTAAGCCCATACAGTGATTTTATTAATCTACAAACCTTACTATCATTTCCATTTTTTAGGAAACCTTCAGGTTATTTCATGTATATTTTTTCTTCTAGTTCAGCATTTAAAAATGTCGTCTTAACATCCATTTGATGTATTTCTAAATCAAGTGTGGATGCAATTTCTATTAGCATTCTTATTGATGTTATTCTAGTTACTAGAGAGTAGTCAAAATAGTCCAGGCATTCTTTTTGTCTAAATCCTTGAACCACAAGTCGAGCTTTATACTTGTCTATCGAACCGTCAGGTTTCAATTTCTTCTTAAATATCCATTTATTGCCTAAGGTCTTGCATCCTTGAGGTAAATCAACTAACTCCCATGTATGGTTTGCCATAATGGGTTTGATCTCATTGTTATTGGCCTCCTTCCAGTAAGGGGCATCGGCAGAGGACATAACTTGTTTGTATGTCAATGGATCATCTTCTAACATAAATGTTTAGAAGTCTAGTCTAAAGGTTTTTGAGGTCCTTGATCTTTTGCTTCTCCTTGGTTCCTCCACTTGTTGATTAGCACTGTTTTGTTGATCATTATCAATATTTTGTTCAGTATCCTCAAGTGAATTGGAGATTTCAGTTTCCCTCGGTCTCTTCTGAGTATAATTTTCAGTACCCTATTTTAAAGGGTCTACGTGTTCGAAGAATCTAGCATTTCTCAACTCAATGATGGTATTTACGTGAATATCATCAATTTTGAATTTGTGTACCAAAAATCGATAAGCGGCACTGTTTTGTGCATATCCAATGGATACACAATCAATTGTTTTTTGTCTAATTTTGACTTTTTTTAGTTTAGGTACCTCCACTTTCACAAGACACCCCCACACTTTTAAGTATTTGTAGGATGGTGGTCTATTTTTCCAAAGTTCGTAGTGAGATTTATATGTTTTCTTTCATGGTATCTTATCCAAAATATGATTTGCAGAAAGAATAGCTTCTCCCCAAAAGTTTTCTGGCAAACCAGAATAATCATTCATCATTTCTTTAAGAGTTCTATTTTTCTGTTCGGCTATACCATTGGATTGAGGTGAATACGGGGCTGTAGTTTGGTGTATAATACCATGCTCGGTGCAGAATTCCTCAAAGGGAAATTCATATTGTCCTCCTCTATCACTTCTTAAAGCTTTTATTTTCTTGTTGAGTTGATTCTCAACTTCTGCTTTATACTGTTTAAACATGTCGAATGCATTGTCCTTGCTTCTGAGGAGATACACATAACAGTACCTTGTACAATCATCAATGAAGGTAATGAAATACCTTTTTCCACCTCTAGTTTGACACATTTTTAAGTCAAATACATTTGTGTGTATTAGGTCTAGAGATTCAGTTTCTCGTTCAACATGGTGAAATGAGGTTCTTGTCAATTTTGCTTCTGCATAAACTTGACATTTATAGTTGGAATCTATTTTTCATTTTGATATAAAGTCTAGATTAATCAATTTTTGCAAGGTATCAAAATTTACATAGCCTAATCTAGAATGCCATATGCTAGAAGAGTCACCAATATAAGCAGAAGATTCAGTTTTATTCATATCATTGTTTGGTACAATAGTGGTTACATTTACTTTAGATAAACCATCACACACATATATCCTCTTCCTACATACACTCCATTCTTTAACAACACAAACTTATCAGAGAAAAAGGTGAGTTTGAAGTCATGCTTGCTAAGCAGCGATCCGGAAATCAGAATCTGGCAGATCTTTAAAACTTGAAGAACATCTGCCAAAGTTAGCACTTTTCCAGAAGTCATTTTTAGTACAATCTTTCCCTTGCCTTCGACCTTTGATGCGGATGAATTACGCATAAAAAGTTGTTCGTCCTTAGTAGCAGTTTTGTAGGTTGTAAACATCCACTTATTTGCACATATGTGTTGCGCAGCTCTTGTGTTTACAAACCATTCCTTCGAGTTACCAACAAGGTTTCATTCGGACACTACTGCACATAAGTCCATATTAGATATGCCTTCTAAAATGTCGGTCATGTTTTCTTCTGATTTCTTTTTCTTGGGTGCGTGACATTCGGCGGCTTTGTGCCCTTTCTTTCCACAATTATGGCATGAATCCTAAAATTTCTTTGATTTCATAGGCGCATGCTCACATTTCCTTTTGTTGGGTTTCCCTGACTCGACTACATTTGCCTTGTTAATCATGGTATGTGAAGTTTTCTTCTTAGATTTTCTGTTATCTTCCTCAATCCTCAATCGAACTACAAGTTCCTCCACTGTCATCTCCTTGCGCTTATGCTTAAGGTAGTTTTTGAAATATTTCCATGATGGAGGAAGCTTTTCAATTGCAGTGGCAACCTGAAAGGATTCGCTTAGAGTCATTCCTTCATCGTGCAGTTAAAACACGATAAATAAACGATAAAAGATAAAACATGAAATATAAAAGATAAAAGATAAATAACTTGATAAATGATAAAAGTTAAAACATGAAGACAAAAGTTAAAAGATAAAAGACAAACCAAAGATACATATGACCAATTCTCTTAAATAAATTAAATACTCGCTTATTAACTAAATATTACCCATAAACGAAAAAGTTAAAAAAAAATATTTTTCTGTTCTCTCCGGCCAATGAATGATAAGTATCTTTTTTTTTTCAAATTAACGACGAGATTTATTATCGTTTCTTGCATGCCTCGCGAAAGTCAGAGTCGACGTGAATTCCCCCAATTTGTGACCTACCATACGATCTGTTTCATGGCTTTAATTTGAGCTGCGGATCATGACAATAACATGACAAAGCGATATAGGCATTTATCCCATACATCAACCGAGAAAAACACACTAACAGGAGCGCGCTTCTTTATTTATTAAAAACAAAATACCGAAATGACTGGCCAGTTCCTGTTACTAGAGGACCATCTATTGTTTGCCCTTATCATCCTTTTTTATGCCTCTATCTTTATAGAAGTCAACTTATGCTGAAAAAGGTTTAAATTCAAAATTGAATGAAATGATATATATACTTGTCTTTATTTATTTGAATTCAAAATAGACAAATTTTATATCCTCAACTTTATTTTCAGTTGAAATCATTCTTACAAAAAGTAATTAAAAATAAAATATGAAATAGAAATTATAAAAAGATAAATAATAACATGTTTTCTTTATATTATTTATTTCCAAATTCGAAAAAAAGATCACACTTTATATTAAAACATTGTTTGGAAATTCCAATGGAATGTAAAGCACTGTAATTGTTGCACAGTTTCCATTGCATGCAAAATGGATTTTAAAAAAAATGAAAGAAAACAAAGAAAGCATTGGCTTCTAATCAAGAAGAATTAACAAGTTAGAAGTTGAATCAGTGGAATAGTTTGGGGAATGGTGGAGGTGGGCGAGTTGAGACAACGAGCAACATAGTAAATGAAATGCAGAACAAAGGAGAATCTGCCATGACCATATAACAGTTTAACTGGTACAACTGTACAACATTAAAGAAAAACTAAATTGGCATAAAAAGAGCAACAGTAAGTCAATTGAATTGGTGCAAAACTGGACTACAAGGTAGCGTACATATGGTTCGGAGCATACATGCAAAACTGGTGCAAAATATAGAGTACAGTAGGTTGGAATCCCAACATTGGCGCAAAAATGAAGCATTGAAGCACAAATGCAAGATAAATTCATTCATTTATTTAAAAAAGGTGAAAAAATAGATAAAGGAAAATTTCACTTTTTCTTAAAAGATAAATTCATTTGTTCTTTTAACATGACAGCAAATCCTGAAAGAAATTGTCATTTTAATAAAATGCTAAATTGCTTTATCTTTTTAGTAAATTGACGAAATTTTAGTTTCTTACTAGAAACATAAAGAGGTGCTTGGTTCAAATTTCAAAAACAATGCTAAATCCATAGGAAAACTAAATGCTAAATCCATATGAAACTAGCATTTTTATTTTTAACATCAAACTAAAAGTTTTACCTTTTAAGTAAAGTGCTAATGGTTTCATCTATTAATAAAAAAAGCTAAATGATTTTATCTTTGTAATAGAAAACTAAACCATTTTATCATTTAACCAAAGACTTTTTTTTATTTGTTTCAATAGAATGATAACCCGTTAGGTTAGCCATGGCTGCTTATACAAATTTCCTTAATAATCCTATCTATAACCTCGATCAGATTGATGGATCTTCTAATACTTCTCCATCTCACTCTCCTCCTCCTCTACTGAATCCATTGCCGCAAGAATCACCTCAGCCAGAGAAGGCATCTGTGATAGATTCAGAAGGTTTTCAGGTCGTTCAAAGCAGAAAATCTAAACATATGAGTAAAGAATCTGCTTTCCAATATGCAGATAAAGGTTCTCATCAATCCAACCTGAAACAATATCCTAAACAGAATTACAGAAATGCAAATCAAGGATTCTTCAAGTCAATAAATGTTGTTTATGGAGGAAACTTTGCAAGAAAAATGACAAGGTCCAACCAGCAAGTTTCAAACTCGGAAAATCAGTTCAAAAATTCAAGAACCAATGCAAGATTCATTCATAATAATGGAACTGCATCCCAATCTAATACTAACCTGACCAAACCATCTTCTTGGGCAGAAATGATCAAAAAAGGTGGTTCAAATTCTGATTTTGACCTGAAATATGTGGCTCCTTTATCCATCAATGAGAAGAAAATAGTGGTGGTGAGCGCGGATGCCAGTAGAAGGGCTGAGAGTAAGTGGAGTTTCTCAGTTCTTGCCTACGTATTCAGCAATAGACATGCTTATCATCATTTCAAGGCAATTATTGTTAGATTATGTAATCTCATTGGAAATTTCGACATCTTTACTCGTAATAATGGTTTCTTCCTAATCAGATTCTCTAATGCTACAGACTGCGACAATGCAATTAATGGAGGTCCATTCTTTATTAATGGAAAGCTTATCATCATGAAAAAATGGAGTAGTAAAATCAATCTTGATAGGGATTTACTATCTACCATGCCTATATGGATTAAACTGCCTGGATTAAATCTCAGATTGTGGGACAGTGAAATTTTAAGTGCTATTGCCACTGTGGTGGGTACTCCTCTCAAATTAGATGAACACACCGCAAAAGAATCAAGACTTTCTTTTGCAAGAATACTAGTTGAAATTAATGCAGTATCAGACCTACCAAATGAAGTTACTATTTCTATGCATGATGGGGATAATCTAGTTAAAAACATTGAATATGAATGGGTTCCCCCCAGATGTAAAACATGTTCCTGTTTTAGGCATTCAATAGAAAGCTGTGAAGCTAATTTAGTTTGGAAAGTAAAGCAAAGCAGTCAAGTAAATACTGAAGTTAATTGCAACACCTTTACTGTAGAGGGAGATGATGCTGTTGGAAATTCATTAACAGATCTTTACAATAAAAAGAATCCAAAATCTTATAATGTTGCTTCGGGAAATAATATAAATATTGAAGATTCTCTTATTATTCAAAACTCCCCCCTTGAAAAGGATACACAAGAAGGCATCAAAGATCTGAGAAATATAGTCAAAGAAACTGAAATCATTTCTGAAACATATGAAGGTCCAGAGAAAAACACTGAAATATCTCAAGCTAAGGTCATGAATTATCAAGCAAATGAGGACTCAACTGCTACAGAGGTTATGAATTTGGATGATGGTTCTTACATTAATAATATCTTAAATAAAGAACCATCTGATAACACCAATATCAGTCACCTTGCCTCTCATCTTTCTCCAATTATCAAAAATTCAAATTCCAATTCAGAAGGCAATATTCAAAAGGCAATCAGTCTGATTTCAAATTCTAACCCAGTCTCAAGGAAGAACAGAAAATACATTAAAGATAAGAAGAAAGGCAAAATGAAAAGTATTAAAGAAATAGTTGACAATGGAAGCACTGAAAATTCAGAAGATAGTGAATTCAGAAAGAAATACATCATCAAAAATCACAAATGGGAAGAACAGTTAAAAGCAATCAACAAAACCACATACAAGAAGAAAGGGAAAAGGACAGAATCCTTTGAAGAAGAGAGCAGTCACAGTGCTTAGCTGCTGCTGCTTCATGTATCCTTTATGTATCCTTATATTTTTATTTTTATCTTTTTTGTTATGTTTATCATCTCTTGGAATCTCAGATGTCTCAATTCTTCTGAAAGAAGATTGGACCTGTCTTATCTTCTTAAGACTGAAAACCTTAGTATAGTTGGACTGCTTGAACATAAATTAGATAATTCTAAGATAAAAGATTATCATATTAAAAGCTTAAATAATTGGGACATTGTTAATAATAATCAGAGGGGGGGGAATGGCAGAATCATGGTCATTTGGGATCCTAATATTTTGGATATCTCCCAATATTTTGTTAATTTCCAATTTATTCACTGCAAATGTATTAATAAAGGTGGTTTTCAAATAGAAATTACCTTTGTTTATGCATCAAATAGTGAGTTTGAAAGGCAAAAACTTTGGGAAAATCTTGAACAGATTAATTCTAATATGCATTCCCCACGGATTATTATTGGTGATTTTAATACTATTATGCATGCACATGAAAAAAGAGGGGGATCCCGTTTCCTTCTAAAAAATTGGAAATTTTAAACAAGTTTTTACTTAAAACTGGTTTATATGAACCATTTATTTTTGGAAACAAATATACTTGGAAATCTGGAAAATCCAGAAACATCCATTGCAAACTGGATAGAATCTTACTTAACCTTAGTTTCACTAACTGTTTTAAAGATTTCAAATGTTACACTCTACCTCAATCCTCTAGTGATCACACCCCAATTCAAATTTTTCTCACTCAAAATAATTCTTCAAAGAAAAATTTCCCCTTCAGATTTATTAATGGGTGGGTTTATGATAACAACTATAAAGATATCATCAAAAATAGTCTGTCTTTCAAGGTACAGGGCACTGCCCGGTACAAATTTAGTAATTTCCTTCAAATTGCAAAAGGTAACTTGAAAAATTGGAACAAACTAAGAAATAAGAATGATGTCTCTCACTTTAGAGAGGAATGTAAGTTAAGGCAGAATATCTTGGATTGTGATTGGTTAGACATTGAAAATGTCAACAAATTTTTTGAAGCCCAAAACAATTTAATCATGTCCCTCCAAGTGCAGTCTATGAATTTGAGGCAAAAAGCTAAAGCAGATTGGCTTACTCAAGGTGATGAGGCTAGTAAATTTTTTATGCTAGGATGTCTAGCAGAAAATTTAGAAATGATATTGGTAAAATCATTGATGTAAAAGGTAATGTTATTAATGAAGAAACTTGCATTGAAAAAGAAGCTATTAATTATTTTACTAATCTCTACAATTCTAATAGCTATTCTAATAATTTTCCTATTATTGAATCTAAGTTCAAACTGAACTCTAATAGCCAAGATATTCTTCTTGCCCCTATTTGCTTTGAGGGAATTAAAAACATTATCTTTCATTCTAATAATGATAAAAGCCCTGGCCCTAATGGGTTTGGTGCAAAATTCTATAAAACTCATTGGGATGATATAAAGTGTTTTTTATTTGATTCTATTTCTTAGTTTTTTAGAACTGGTAAGCTTTTAAAAAAATTTAATCATAATTTTAAAAAGCGCTTTCATCCCTGGCAGACTTATTGTGGAAAATACCCTTCTTTCTCATGAGTTAATTAGAAACTTTAATAATAAAAATAAAAATCTAATGTGTGTCAAGATTGATTTACATAAAGCCTTTGATAAGATTAATAGGCATTTTATTATTTATATGATGCAACAAATGGGTTTTGATAAAAAATTTGTTCTCTTATACAAGAATGTATCAACAATGTCTCCTACTTAATTCTGGTTAATGGTTCTTCTAAGGGTTTTATTCATAGCAATAGAGGTATTAGACAAGGGGATCCACTTTCTCCCTACTTATTCACTATCGCTATGGAATATTTCTCTATTCTTATGGAAACTGAGTTCATCAATGGAAATATTAAACCCATTAATAGAATCAAACCATCTATTACTCATTTGTTATATGCAGATGATCTTCTTCTATTTTTATATGCAGACTCTAATAGTGCTAAAACTATCTCAAATTTTTTTATGAATCTGGAAGAACATGCAGGTCTGAAAGTAAATGATTTTAAAAGTAAAATCTATTTCAGTAAAGGATGTACCAGAAAATCTGAAATTCTTAATATCCTTAAATTTAAAGAGGGAAAACTACCAGTTAAATATTTGGGCTTGCCTTTGAGTGTAAATCAAATCAATGATAAAGACTGCACTAGACTATTGGACATAATTCAAAATAAATTTGAGGGTTGGGCTTGTAAGCTTCTGTTTCTAGCTGGTAGGTTAGAATTAACTCATACTGTCATCATCGCAATCATAATGTATTGGATTCAAGCCCACAATATCCTAGTTAAAGCTATTCATAAATTGGAAAAAGCCTGTGCTAATTTCATCTGGAAAGGAAAACAACATAAAATTGCATGGGATATGGTCTGTAAACCAAAAAAATCTGGTGGTCTAGGCCTTAGGAATATAAATGATTTGAGAGAAGTCTGTAAGCTTAATTTTTTTTGGAAATTTGTCAACGGGAACTCATTATGGGCTAAATGGATGAAAGCAAAATATCTTAAAAATAAGAATTTTTGGACTGCAAAATCTAAAAATCGTTACTCTTTCTCTTGGAAAAATATTTTAAGTTGCAGGGTAATTGGTCTAAAACTTTTGGAAAGGAAATTTAAGGATGGTAACCAGACCAACTTATGGTATGACCCATGGATTCATGGGAAATCTTTGGTCAGTCTCTTGGGTTGGGATAGTTTGTTTTGGTTTGGTGGGACTTTTGATAAAGTTAGCACCATTATTCAAAATAATTCTTGGAATACATTTAGACACCCAGCTACTTCAATTTTTAATGAAGCCATAAAAAAGATTACTATTAACCCAAATCTTCAAAATGACACTTGGGATTGGAGACTTTCAAAAAAAGGGAAATTTTCTTTTAAAAAAACTTGGAAATTTATTCAGGGTCATGAAAGTGAAGTACACTGGCATAATGTTATCTGGAATAAATCGAACTGCCCAAAAATGTCCCATTGTGCTTTCTTTGTTGTTATTAACAGATTACCTACTAGGGACAGGTGCTTGAAATGGAACAAAAATGGTGAAACAGTTTGTCTTCTTTGTAAACAAGAGGCTGAAAGCATAAATCATTTATTTTTTGATTGTGTCTTTTCAAAGCATATTTGGTTTATAGCCAAGTCAAAACTTAAAATAAATAAGCATCAGGCCGTGCAAAGCATCAGAGAAAGCATCAAATACATATAGGAAAACTTCAAAGAAAAATCAAAGGACTTCAAAAATGCCAGCATTATTCTTACAGCAACCATCTTTCACATTTGGAAAGAAAGAAATCAAAGACTTCACACTCAAAAGGAGACAGGAAGCATTCAACTATGGAAAACAATAGATATGGAGAGCCAAATTCTCCTCCAAAAATTTGATAGTCGACATAAATATTCAAAAAATCTCAATCATACTCTCTGGAATGCAGAAAGTTATGAGGAAGAGTTAGAAACTTTCTTACAAAACAAAAAGCATGACTCTGTCTTTCCTGGAGGCAAACCTCTTCACCATAGTGGCTATCACTGAATGAAGAAGTCTAGTAGCTTCAGTAGATCCAAATCTGAGATTGCCCATATTGGTGGCGACCACCTCTACCAACAAACCAGTAATTCACCCTACAATAAAAAGGGAAAGGGAAGTATGCTTTAATATAATCATGAAGTTAATAATTATACAAATTTAAACACTGATGTTTCTTCTAATTTACCTGATAGGGGCGGAGGCTACCGCACACTCAGGCGCAAGGCAAATTCCGAACATCTCCTGCATAATGATAGGATTTTGCAACTGGATATGAATAATCAGAGAGTTTCGACAGATCTCTACAAAAGCAACATCAATAACCTTATCTATCACTTATCTGTTTGAGACAAAGGAGAATCCAGCAAGCATTATACTAGTGAAGAGCTTACTGCTGGCGATAATAGCAAGAGATTCACTAAGAGCAACTTCGATTACTGCTCATTTGCTTACTCTTCCGACTACAATAAGCAAAAGGCCCTTATTAGGCCTGAGATTCAAGACAAATTTACTCGAGATCCCCCAAACATTAGAGATTGGCTTCCATCTGAATTATTCATCAAGATTAACAAGCATACGGAGCAGAGAGCCTCGATTCCGCCTTTTTCGCGAGAAATTAAGCGTGACACACTCATTATCAATGATGAAGATAGCAAGGATAAGACTTTTGCATGGAAGCCTCCATGATTTCCCTGATCTGTTTCAAAATCGTCATGAATCGCCATGGTTTGTTATGGCCTCGGTGTTTTTTTCTTAGGGTTTCTTATTTTGTTTCTAAGTGTTTGTTAAGTAGCGGCGAGGGTTTGTAAGAGTTTATTTCGGGTAGGGTATATTTACCATTCCTGTTTCTTTCTGGGCCTTGGGCCTAATGTTTACCTGTTTCGAAAAAAAACAAAGAAGGCAATGACGTTAGCAAGGTACGATGGAGGAAACAGTTGCGATGGTAATAAAGAGGAGAGAACGAGGGTTAATTATGTAAGGAAAAATAATAATTTTTTCCTTAAAACTAATGGAACTTGGTTAATGCAGCCTTGAATAAAAGAAAGCACCCAAAATGTCCTGCAAACTGAATTATTTGAATCGCTATCGCACATGGTCACTGAGACTGAATTTCCAGGACACATATTTATCTAAGTACGAAACATAAAGTAATTAGAGAACTGTATGTAAAATAATAATGAAATATGAGATTTTTTTGCATTTAAAATTAAAATATATTCCATTCTCCAGACTGAGAAAGAAATTGAATAAAAAACTAAACAATGTTAAGAAAATATTAATATAACATAGAAAATTCTCATATTTATGGAAATATACTTGTTCTTTTATCATTCAAGTTAAAAATACTAATTAGATAAGAGAAACATTCAACATAACAATTGTAATCTAAGTTAGATATGGAAATAAACAATAATTTTGGATATCAAGACATTTTGGCTCCGTCTAACACACGGACATAAATGTGTAAGTAAATTATAATCTAGGATAATTTTTTAATTTAGACCAATTTTAAAAAGTGGAAATTAGCCACAAGGGCCTCTTTAGCAAGTGCAATTAGTTTCTAGGACACACAAATAAAATAATTACTTTTAAGGACAAAATGCAAAATAATTAGTTTCTAAGGTCTAAAAACCTATGAAATTATGTCCTTGAAAGTAATTGGACTGCTGACTTTGTCCTTAAAAGTAATTATTCTGCTGACTTTAGCATTGAAATTAATTTCTGTGCATGTGTGTCCTAGAAACTAATTGGACTGCAAAGTTTGTCCTTGTAGTGAAATGCCCCTTTTAAAAACTAATTACAAATTTAGACCAGTTTTATAACTTATTACAAAAATAGACCAGTTTGCGCCACATCAGCACCACATGTACTGGCGGCATTTGAAATGCCGCCAGTTCATTTTTTTTTAATTATGGGAGGCATTTGAAATGCCAGCTGTGACGCCCCACCTCTATACTCACGCCAGCCAAGGACAATACGGGGTAATGCCGTCAACTAGCACGAAGAATAAGGCTGCTGAGGAGCGACCATTTGTGTAATTGCTTTGTGCGAGTACCGATATGTCAGATAATATAACTTACATTTCATTTCAAGAGGAAATATGACATATCAATACAAACTCAAAGCTACCACACAGTGGCTATACGGACTTCGGAAACAAATATAGAAATAAACATAACACAAATCAGTCACAGATATTCATATCACAAAGGCGGAATCAGATATGAATATAACACATAAAAGTGTACATCAAAGTAGTGGTAAAACAAGATCCACTACATCACAAATTAATAGATACAAGTGCTAGACAAAAGAATAAGTATACATCATGGAGTCTCTATCTCAAATGTATACTAACAAAAACTACTATGCTAAAGTAGTTAGCCAAAAGTCAGGTGAAAGACCCTGATAAGAAGTCAAGCAGGAGCACCTGAAAAATCTCGGTCTGACCCGAGTATTATTTAAGAAGAAAATAATAAATGGATCAGTCTAGCTATAAATATCAGATAAAATGATATAGGATAAGAGATATGACCAAAAACGTATGATAACAAAAATGCCATACTATGTCAAGTATACATCAAATAAAAACAAAATCATACAATATCTCAAATCATCTATAAACACCAAAAAGAATCACATTCTTTAAATAATTCACCAAAACACAAATATTGACAAAACATATCAATGCCAATCACATAAAAATTGGTGAAACACAAATTCCAGAAATCACAACGAGAAATCCAAAAATCACAAAGGGGGAGGCCTATCACAAACGGGAGCATGAAAACTCACCAACACGTGTATCACAAATGAGCCGGAGCTCCTCCAAACAAGGTATAGTCCCCCATTGTGGACTTTGAGCCGGAGCTCCTCCAAATGAGCCGAAGCTCCTCCAAACAGGGTACAGTCCCCCATTGAGGACTTTGAGTTGAAACTCCTCCAAATGAGCCGAAGCTCCTCCAAACAGGGTACAGTCCCCCATTGAGGATTTTGAGTCGAAACTCCGCCAAACAGGGTACAGTCCCCCATTGCGGACTTTGAGCCGAAGCTCCTCCAAATGATCCGAAGCTCCATAAATCAGGGTACAGTCCCCCACGAGGAAAGAGACATCGCACAATGCTAGTCTAAATAACAAAATGATCATCATCGATCATCAAGAAGTGTCAATTACAATAAGTTAGTAAATATATGAGTTTAGCTTCATGTCCCATAACCACTAGCTTAACTTAAATATTTGCGAACAAATTGTAGATCTCCACTAGAAAATTGTCACAAGAGTTTCAATCGAACAAATCCAAAAATTAACCGACGAAGTAAACGCAAGTGTTACATACCACTTGTTTTGCTAGGCCGTTTAATTATATTTTCTCATACGAATGAGGTAAAGGTTTGTATATGTTAATAGATTGGAAAACGGTTTTGAAAACAAGCTTTATTTTTAAAATAGAGTTGAAATCATCTTTGTAAAAGAGTTTGAATATTTACTACTAGTATAGAAAACCTTTATATTTTTAAAGTGACAAATCACAAAAACGATTGTAGAAACAATCAATGATAAAAATTCACATACGAAGACGTGAATCAAATCCAAAGAAATCGATACCAAATCCATCAAAAAAAATATTCTCAAAAATCCCAAAAAAGAAGTCATCAACGTCAATAATAATTGATAACAATAAGTCGGATCAACAAAAATCGATAAACCTTGGAAATTTACTCGAAAATAGGCAAATTAGGCAAAACCAGCAGTTCCAAACGTCTGGTAGGTGTTCCCAGACGTCTGGCCCAAGGTTCGGGAAGTTTAAGTGTTTTCTCCCTTCTATTTTTAATTCCTGAGCCATTTCAGACGTCTAAAAATTTCAACCAGACGTCTGAATTTGATTTCAGACGTCTGAAACAAATTTCAGACGTTTGGATTTTGTTACTGCCCTTTCCAGACCCCTTTCTAGACGTCTATATTTTTCAACCAGACGTCTGGATTTGGTTTTAGACGTCTGAAATTTATTTCAGACGTCTGAAATTTTCTGCTAAGCAAAAAAAACAGCCTAGCTCAAAAACGACAAATCCAAATTGAAATGCGATCGAACGAGCGACGAGCACTAAGGGTTTACACCAATCGACAACCCGGTCTTATAAGCACTTCGATGCATCACCAAAAACATGTTCAAACATCCATAAAAGGATTATCATAAAATTGAACCAAAACACCAAAAATTGGAGAATTCACAAAACCAATTCAAATCATAGCAAATGAACACAAAATAGATGTTAGGAATTTATACCTAACAACAAAGATAGATATAGACATAGATGTGAGATAAAAATCTCACCTTTATACACGAAAACACAAGAGAGAAGCTTTGAAACAAAGGATAGACCAATTCCTCTTCAATCTCAACTCAAGAAGCTTGAATCTAAGCTTAAAAGAGAAATATTTCCTAAAGTTAGGTTTAGGAATTTTTGAAATTGAAAGGAGAATGAGTTGGAGAAGAAGAAGGAGATGCTTACCAATAGCTTCTCTTCGAATTTGGAGCTAGAACTTGAGTTTGCAAGAGGAACTAGGGTTTGGAATTTCTATTTCCCATTCTCTTCCCCCATTTTCAGTTGAGCTTAAGTGTTTGCAAAATGAAATGAGTGAATGGAGAGGAGATGGGCTGAGTTAGGATATAGGGTTGAAACCCAAACCCAAACCCAAAGTGAAAAAGTAGCAAAATTCTACTAACTCCAAACATATCGAAGTTTATACTCAAAAAGGTCGCAAACATCATTTTGAACTCAACGGGGGTGGTCTCGAGTCCTAATTCGACTGTTTGCAAAAAGTAACTTTTCGGACTATAATCCGACTAACGATGAAATATTTAAATAAAATATTTAAATATTCAATCGATAAATATGCGGGTTGTTACAGACTCCCCTCCTTAAAGAAATTGCGTCCTCGCAATACTTAAGAAGAAAATAAATAGTAACAACCATAAAAGCATATCAACACAAAAGAAAATTTGAAATAAGAAGTTCACCAAAAAGAGCACGAAAGAGTTAGCCCAAACGTGTTTGCTCGATGAATTCTCTGGATTCCCAAGAGCTAATAAATTCTTGGGATTTGAGAATCATTAAACTTTCACAAGAAGAACATCTTTATTTCTAATGCGCTCAACCTCCGAAGCAATGATGCAAATAGGATGTTGCTCATAAGTCAAATCTGGTGAAACCTCAATTTCTACAATTACACCGGACTCAAGAATAGAATCGGAATCCCTAAGGCATTCCCATAGATGAGAGACGTGGAAGACGTCATGAATAGCAGAAAATTGATCCGGTAAATAAAAGGCGATAAGCCACAGAATCAATATGTTCGGTGATGGGAAATGGACCAACATATCGAGGTGCTAATTTTCCCAATCAACTAAAATGCACAACACCCATCAAAGGTGAAACATGAATGATCACTAATAAAATATGGACCTAAAACCAGCTTCTCACCGGTTTTAAGCCAACACGAAGGAAATCGGCATGGCCATCCATAGAGTGCCTAGAAAGGTGCCATACCAATACAAGATTGGAAGCTATTATTGGAAGAAAACTCAACAAGAGAAATATGATCTTCCCAACTTCCACCAAAAACAAGAACACCCGCACGAAGAAGATCTTCAAGAGTTTGATTCACACGCTCGGTTTGTCCATCGGATTGAGGATGATAAGCGGTGCTAAAATTAAGCTTTGTTCCCAAAGCTTTTGAAGACCTTACAAAAATCCACTAGCAAAATAATGGATCACGATTGCTAACAATAGAAGTAGGAACTCCATGCAATTTAACTAGACATAGAGTTTAGTAAAAATAGGCACGGTCTGATTGGACCGAACGGGAAGAACATGGGCAGACTTTGTAAGTCTATCTACAATCACCCATAAATTGTCATGACCCGAACGAGAACGGGAAAGACAGTCAATACAATCCGTGGAAATATGATCCCACCTCCAAATAGGAATGTCCAAAGGTTGCAATAACCCACCGAGCCTTTGATGCTTGGCCTTTATGAGTTGGTAAGCCATGCAACGCTTAATGAAGTTAGCAATATCAAATTTCATTCCATCCCAATAATAAAGTCGCTACTATTACCGGGATGAATGGTAAATTTAGAACGATGAGAACCTTCTTAAAATGTCTTTACGAAGATTACAAATGTTTGGCACAATAAGTCTACCAACACTCGAATTCCACCATGAGCATCGATTTCAAAATCTTTCAAACCATGAACCTTATTTTGATCCCTACAATTTTGGCTAAGAAAAGCCAATTTGGGATTTTACTTTAGAGTTTCAAGGATGCGGTCTAAAAGAGAAGGATGAGCCTCAAGGCTACCCAAAACAAGAGATGAACATAAATTGGATTCACGATCTCGAACCTCATAAGTGGAGGAAATCTTGAGATCATTCCATTTGGATGTCATCAAAGAAATAACCGCTTGTTGCTTAAGACTAAGGGCATCGGCGACACGATTTCCCCCTTTCGGGAGTATAAAGAATATCAAGATCATAAGATGCCAGGAACTCGAGCCAACGTTGTTGGCGCAAATTGAGTTCCTTTTGAGAAAATAAATACTACAAAAACTTACGATCAGTATAGAGAACAAATTTCTCTCCCAAATGATAATGTCGCTAAATACTAAGAGCGAAAACAAAGGCCGCGAGCACTAGATCATGAGTGGCATATCTAGTCTCGACAAGCTTTAATTGTCAAGAAGAAAATGCGATAACACATTCCCTTTGCAAGAGAATGGCACCCAAACCAATACGACTAGTATCGGTATAAATAATAAAAGTCTTGGTTCCCTTCGGGAATCACAAGAATAGAAGTATCGGAAAGGAGTTCTTTTAAATGATCCTCTTTCCCGAAAAGCTAAAACTTTCAAAATTACAATTAACTTTATGTAACCATCTTTTTAGAAATATCAAAAAGATTTACAAATTTTAAATTGTTATTTTCATCCATAATCAATAAATACCAAGATAAACTAATCGAGATATTCGTAGAATATTCGATTCACAAAATGGATGAAATAAGGTAGAAGATTCATCAAATCGAATGACATAACGAACCAAACACAAAAATCACAACGAGTGCGGAATGCGGTAAGAGGATGCTACCTTTCGCAACTCGTAGCTGATGAAAACCGGTGGCAAGTTCGAGCTGAAAAGACCTTAGCACCACACAATAGATTTCTTAGATGATAATCCTAAGACAAGCTCAAATATACCGGAAAATTCACAAATTACTTGAATGAGAGAAATAACACTTTCCTCATCAAGTGGGTTTAAAGAATAGAATGATATCCCTGAATTTGGAAATCAAAAACATTAAGAACAAAAGGAATCTTCTTAACAGATTGAGAATGTCGAGATGAATAGTCCACATTGGACATAGGATATGGGCTTCATAATGATCAAGCCAATCCTTTCTCAAAGAAAATCAATTTCGAAGCCTAAGTAACGCATAACATGCAAATCGGCTCGAAAAGAATAATCACATAAAATAATCTCGACATTTTCACAAAGTAAATTGAGTGTTGCGGATCCATCAATCGAATTCGCAATTCTCAATGAAGTCATCAAGTCCATAATATTAAAAGAGAAAGAATCATCAAGTTCTTTTGATATAAAATAATAAGATGAACCCAAATCAAGAAGAACTCGAATAAGATAATCATTAAAAAACTGTCGTCAAGGATAGAATGAGAAATACCTTGACCAAGAGAAGCGCTAGTAGAGGCTTGCACAACATTTAACTTTCCCTCTCTCCTACTCTGAAGTTTGGGACATGAAGGTATATAATGATCCAAAATTTTGCAATAGCGGCAAGAAATAGGCCTTGGACACCTATTTATATAGTGGTCCTTAGAGCCATAATTGTAGCATTCTCCACGATTAGGGATTGGAGTCTTTGCTACCGAAGTTACTTGCTTCACTTTCTTGTTGGGATTATGACTTTCGAACTTAGTAAAGGGATGCCTCTTCTTATTGATGTTGAGGTTTTGTTTGGCACACACAACTTCAACATCAATTTCTCTATCGGCCTCTTCAAGTCGAAGAGCGATATCTACAAGCTGATCAAAAGAAACTTCTAGTTTCAGAAGTAATGGTTTCTTGAGGTTCTTGTTCAACCCATAAACAAATCTCTGATTTTTCTTCAATGGGGTATTAATATACTCGACCCCATATTTGGATAGAGATTCGAAAGATGCGACATAATCTGCCACAGAGGATTCACCTTGAACAAGGTCAATAAAGCGTCAGGCTAAAGTTACTTTTTCAGCCTCCGGCACAAACTTTAATTCGAATCTTTCCCGGAATTGCTTCCAAGTAAGATCCGCTTCGATAATTTCAGAAATCAAAAGCTCATACCAATCTAATGCTCTTTCTTGGAGAATGCTAGAAGCCACTTGGACTCGAAGTGAATCAATAAGATCCATGCGGGAAAAGATGTGATAACACGATCTAATCCAAGCTTGGATTTCTATAACACTTTCGGATCCCTTGAATGGCCTTCCCCCCAAAGCGATATAATCTTTGCACAGGTGTGAAAACCCGGATTTAGGGTGGGTTGGCGCTGGAACGGGTCCGGCAGCTCGGGCATTGTTCACAAGATCTAAAAGTTGTTGAGCTGACATAAATACTCCATCCTGAGGAGTAGCACTAGATTGACCGGCGCTGGGACGGCCAGGTCTAACCATTTCTCTTTTCTAAGAAAGAAAGAAAGAAGAGAAAAAAGGTTATTCTCAAAATGAAGATCAAACAACCTTGATTGATAAAACAAGGCATCACAAAAGAAAATAGGATAGAACGGTACGAAGACCCAAATTAAATCCTATGGCACGATTCCTAAGAAAGACTTAGGACAGTGATCCTTACTAGATTATTCTACATTGTTCCGAAGTTTGGCTCTGATACCAAGCTGTAACGCCCCACCTCTATACTCACACCAGCCAAGGACACTACGGGGTAATGCCGTCAACTAGCACGAAGAATAAGGCTGCTGAGGAGCGACCATCTATGTAATTGCTTTGTGCGAGTACCGATATGTCAGATAATATAACTTACATTTCATTTCAAGAGGAAATCCGACATATCAAATACAAACTCAAAGCTACCACACAGTGGCTATACGGACTTCGGAAACAAATATAGAAATAAACATAACACAAATCAGTCACAGATATTCATATCACAAAGGCGGAATCAGATATGAATACAACACATAAAAGTGTACATCAAAGTAGTGGTAAAACAAGATCCACTACATCACAAAAGAATAGATACAAGTGTTAGACAAAAGAATAAGTATACATCACGGAGTCTCTATCTCAAATGTATACTAACAAAAACTACTATGCTAAAGTAGTTAGCCAAAAGTCAGGTGAAAGACCCTAATAAGAAGTCAAGTAGGAGCACCTGAAAAATCTCGGTCTGACTCGAGTATTATTTAAGAAGAAAATAATAAACAGATCAGTCTAGCTATAAATATCAGATAAAATGATATAGGATAAGAGATATGACCAAAAACGTATGATAACAAAAATGCCACACTGTGTCAAGTATACATCAAATAACAACAAAATCATACAATATCTCAAATCATCTATAAACACCAAAAAGAATCACATTCTTTAAATAATTCACCAAAGCACAAATATTGACAAAACATATCAATGCCAATCACATAAAAATTGGTGAAACACAAATTCCAGAAATCACAACGAGAAATCCAGAAATCACAAAGGGGGAGGCCTATCACAAACAGGAGCACGAAAACTCACCAACACGTGTATCACAAATGAGCCGGAGCTCCTCCAAACAGGGTACAGTCCCCCATTGCGGACTTTGAGCCGAAGCTCCTCCAAACAGGGTACAGTCCCCCATTGAGGACTTTGAGTCGAAACTCCTCCAAATGAGCCAAAGCTCCTCCAAACAGGGTACAGTCCCCCATTGAGGACTTTGAGTCGAAACTCCTCCAAACAGGGTACAGTCCCCCATTGCGGGCTTTGAGCCGAAGCTCCTCCAAATGAGCCGAAGCTCCGTAAATCGGGGTACAGTCCCCCACGTGGACAAAGAGACATCGCACAATGCTAGTCTAAATAACAAAATGATCATCATCGATCATCAAGAAGTGTCAATTACAATAAGCTAGTAAATATATGAGTTTAGCTTCATGTCACATAACCACTAGCTTAACTTAAATATTTGCGAACAAATTGTAGATCTCCACTAGAAAATTGTCACAAGAGTTTCAATCGAACAAGTCCAAAAATTAACCGACGAAGTAAACGTAAGCGTTTCATACCACTTGTTTTGCTAGGCCGTTTAATTATATTTTCTATATGAATGAGGTAAAGGTTTGTATATGCTAATAGATTGGAAAACGGTTTTGAAAACAAGCTTTATTTTTAAAATAGAGTTGAAATCATCTTTGTAAAAGAGTTTGAATATTTACTACTAGTATAGAAAACCTTTATATTTTTAAAGTGACAAATTACAAAAACGATTGTAGAAACAATCAATAATAAAAATTCACATACGAAGACGTGAATCAAATCCAAAGAAATCGATACCAAATCCATCAAAATAGATATTCTCAAAAATCCCGAAAAAGAAGTCATCAACGTCAATAATAATTGATAACAATAAGTCGTATCAACAAAAATCGATAAACCTTGGAAATTTACTTGAAAATAGGCCAATTAGGCAAAACCAGCAGTTCTAGACGTCTGGTAGGTGTTCCCAGACGTCTGGCCCAAGGTTCGGGAAGTTTAAGTGTTTTCTCACTTCTATTTTTAATTCCTGGGCCATTTCAGACGTCTGAAAATTTCAACCAGACGTCTGAATTTGATTTCAGACGTCTGAAACAAATTTCAGACGTCTGGATTTTGTTACTGCCTTTTCCAGACCCTTTTCCAGACGTCTGGATTTGGTTTCAGAGGTCTGAAATTTTCTGCTAGGCAAAAAAACAGCCTAGCTTAAAAACGACAAATCCAAACCGAAATGCGATCGAACGAGCGACGAGCACTAAGGGTTTACACCAATCGGCAACCCGGTCCAATAAGCACTTCGATGCATCACCAAAAACATGTTCAAACATCCATAAAAGGATTTTCATAAAATTGAACCAAAACACCAAAAATTGGAGAATTCACAAAACCAATTCAAATCACAGCAAATGAACACAAAATAGATGTTAGGAATTCATACCTAACAACAAAGATAGATATAGACATAGATGTGAGATAAAAATCTCACCTTTATACATGAAAACACAAGAGAGAAGCTTTGAAACAAAGGATAGACCAATTCCTCTTCAACCTCAACTCAAGAAGCTTGAATCTAAGCTTAAAAGAGAAATATTCCTAAAGTTAGGTTTAGGAATTTCTGAAATTGAAAGGAGAATGAGTTGGAGAAGAAGAAGGAGATGCTTACCAATATCTTCTCTTCGAATTTGGAGCTAGAACTTGAGTTTGCAAGAGGAACTAGGGTTTGGAATTTCTATTTCCCATTCTCTTTCCCCATTTTCAGTTGAGCTTGAGTGTTTGCAAAATGAAATGAGTGAATGGAGAGGAGAGGGGTTGAGTTAGGATATAGGGCTGAAACCCAAACCCAAAGTGAAAAAGTAGCAAAATTCTACTAACTCCAAACATATCGAAGTTTATACTCAAAAAGGTCGCAAACGTCATTTTGAACTCAACGGAGGTGGTCTCGAGTCCTAATTCGACTGTTTGCAAAAAGTAGTTTTTCGGACTATAATCCGACTAACGATGAAATATTTAAATAAAATATTTAAATATTCAATCGATAAATATGCGGATTGTTACACCTCCGGTGTGCGACATTTCAAATGCCTCCCAGAATTATTTTTTACAAAATAGTTTGCTACATTTGAAATGCCGCAAACTTTTTTTCTTCTAAGATGTACCGGCGACATTTGAGATGTCGCCAGTACGCGTGGCGCTGATTTGGCACAACCTGATCTTTTTTTGTAATAAGTTATAAACTGGCATAAATTTGTAATTAGTTGTGAAAATTGACCTAAATTAAAAAATTATCCAACTATTACTTGCATCAGTTAAACTTCATTGATGTTTCACTAAAATACACTGCATCATCTTTTTCTTCTATTACTCATTTGGATCAATTTTATGAAATTCTTGCAGCGTATGTTTAAAATCTACTCTATTAGCAACAGTAAACTACACTAGCATTTAGTAAATACCTCAAACCATTATAAAGAGTATTTTCCTATATTTGCGGAAATAGCATTTACAAGGTATACCATATTGATTGAGTTTAATAAAGGTATACTATATTGAAATTCTTGTGACGATAATAGAGTTTCGCACAAGAAAAGGTTACCTTAGATTTGAATATTTGAATGGATTCGATTTGGAAAAAACTTGATCTAAGGGGGCAAAATATGAAGAAAACCCTAGGCTCATACAAAGAGAAAGAAAGTGGTTTGCTAATGCATTAGAAACAGCAAAACAAAGGATAACAAGCAAAATTACAAATCTTCCCTCCTTACATCACGTTGTTTACACAAGTACCAAATATATGCTAACATTTATAACGCTTACAAAGCGGAACCAACGGAAAAAACTATTGGTAATTTACAACGATCATATCCATAACGAATAATTATTCGCTTTTGAAACAACTGCGCTTATTGAGAAGCGGGAGCGGTTATGCTCTCTTTTAGAAGCTTAGAAGATAGGCAAGCTTCCTGAACGCGCCCCATAAAACTAAAATTCACATGTGGAGCACTTTACACGGTAAATTAAATACTATTAACAACTTAAACTCTAAACTACTAAAGAATTTTAATAATAACTCTTGCTACTTTTGCAACAGAGCCCCTGAAACTACCACACGTCTCTTGTACAAATGTTAATTCACTCAATGCACAATCCACACAATACTACATATTTTTGACTTGACATAAACAATATTGTATCGTCCCCATAAAAATATTGGTAAATTACAGTTTTGAGAACCGGACCCGACCACGAATTAACCGTGAGAAGCCGTCGGCCGTGGGCATCGTCGGTGCGGAGCTGAATCGGACCGCCTTCGTGCGCAGACCGTCGGCTGAACCTCGGAATCGTGTCATAACCGTGCCCTAGAATTGAACCGCATCGATTGACTCCTCTGTTTTTGCCCCAAATTGAAAACCCTAGTACCTAAGTAGTTGTTGCTGCAACCACCATCACAACCTCCTTCCCTAACTACCTCCAGTCATAAGCACGACACTGACCTTCCGTGTTGCTATCGTCAGTAATTCCTGCAGGTATATATATGTTTAGTTGAGTTTTTTTGATATAACTTTGGAAGAAATTAACAAACCGCATCAAGCTCATGATTTATTTTGAGTAAAGAATCAAAAGGCAAGTTGCACGAAAAGATAGTAGGATTAGAAACATATTGACTTTATCATGATTGGTTAAAAAAATCAAAAATCAAATTGCAATAAGTAAGGTTCTTGCTTTGTTTTATATGTGCATTGGCTGTTACAATTGTTTGATAGAACTTGTAATCAAACTGATTAATTGAAATATCTTTTACTCTTCGTTCTTTAATTTCTTCAATTTATTGTAAGGATACTGTAGTTTTGATTAATAATCATTCATGATATTTGATAAATACTTGTGATTTGTAATATGGTTTGATGCTTGTAAGCATGAATGATGTGCTTGTGATATCTTGCAAATTTGCACTATTATATTTTCAATTAACTGCAATACATTAACAAAAAAGATGCACGGTTCTGACGGTTCAATCGGTTGGACCATCGAAGCCTTAAACCTTGAGTCGTCACGGTTCAACTCACGGTTCGGTCTTCAAAACATTGGGTAAATACAATAAATCTACTAGGAAATATTAGACACTTCTAATCTATTACATGTTGGGGTCTCTGGCAAGAACGAAACCAAAGAATATTCAATAATTAATATAAAAACTATTTGGCTATGTTTTATTTCATTACCTGACATATTTCAATTTGGACGGGTTCTCGTGGTAAACAATCAAGCCGGAGAAGTCATCGGGATAAGATCACGGATGACTTCATGCCTCACGCTGATCATCCGCTTCTTCTCCTTGATCTCAACTCGGAAAATTAATCTATTCAAATGCACATCCATTTCCCACTGTTGCGATAGTTTTGCATGCATAAAGATACACGTAAAAGGCACTCCCGCTAGCCAGCTAAAAGTTTACACCCTGCGCATAAACATGAACCAGAGGCATCTTCGATAGTTCGAGTATGCACTGGCATGAGCATGGTTTTGTACAGCATTTTATTGCTTCAGCACCAATACATTAGCATGCAGTTGCTGTCTCTGCATTCATTAGCTGGATTATGCAGCCTTCCATCACCACTGTGTACAGATGTGTGTGCATCTAATTCTGGTCTCTTCAGCGTACTTTTGCACAAATTGAACATCTGCATGCAACTCCCTACACCATGCAAATTATTCTGGTCTCCTTAAGCTCCTATAGGCCCAGATTTAAGCCTCTGGCAATCTCAACCCGCAAGCTTGTTCCATTGGTCTCCGCAAGCTACAGACAGTTAACAACGTATACTCATGTTCCAAGCATTGTGCATGCATACACGTTATTTCCATCTTTTGTTGTCTCAGCACTCTCATCACTACTCGGTCTGCTTTAGGTTGCTGCCACTTGTCGCAACACACACAACACTACCCGGTCTGCTTCAGTTTGCACGCATACACCCTCTGCGCTTCATCATAAATCAACATCATGGTTATGTACATCAGCTCGGTCCGATTCTATTACAACAGCCTCTTCTCATCATTTCAGCACTCCAAATCATGACCGTTACAACACTTTATTTTTTTTAAATTCCATGAGCAATAATAATTATATATTTTGCGTAATTATTATTTCCTTAAGCTTTGATCATCTATGTGATGATCCCCTAGTTTTTTCTTATACTCTTGTACACTTTTTGTAGCCACTCATCAGGTATAGGGTTGTTATGATATTGGTTACCGTTACCATTTTGCTAATATAGTTACCATACCAGTTGTACAGGTAAAACCAAAATTACTTATCGTTACTGTTACTGATTAATTGGTATACCAAGGCTGGTATATCGATAAACTGGTAGCCGTTACATTGGTAATGGTAAATTATGTTTTTTTTACAAAAATAACAATTTGAAATACTTTTACACTGTAACGATGCTTCATTATATATTTCATCATGTCACCAAATAAAAGACATCAATGAGAATGAAAAGATATTACCGATGTTTTACCGTAGCAAATGTTAAATTTACCGTTACCATACTGATTATACCGGTATACCAACTTTACTTAAAATGATAATCGTTTGACTGATGATGGTATGATAATGGTAAATTTACCATTCTCATAACAGTCTTAATCAGGCATGTTGTAGATGATTTTGCATTCTACATATGTAATTAATAGTGAGCGCTACCGTCTCTTCAAGGACCACCCTTTCATATATAAAAAATATTGCGTAGGTAAAAAAATTTACGATGTGTATAAATAGAATTTGCATTCTTAAAAATCCTTTGATTTTTTTCTAAACTTTTTACATTTTAAATTTTTTGAACAAAGAGTGTACTCCAAATTTTTGTACATAACTTGCACTTCTTGAATAACACGGAGTGTACACACACATATAGCAAGGATTGGCTATACCTTATTTTGACTACGCATTCAGTCCACTTTGATTTCAACCACATGTTTTCGTTTAAATAACAGAAAAGCGATGGAAGAAGAGAGAAACCATAATTATTTAAATGCAAGTTGGTAGTTGAACTTAGAGGATTCAAGATGTAGTGAAAATAAAGTGTAGCTGATCCTTATATATATATATATAATATAGCTATGATCAATAGCTCCCTTTCTTTAGTACCATTTCTTAGCCCTCTGATATAAGCCACAAGTTTCTATTTAAATATTTGTTCTTTCTCTCTCCTGTCACATGAACCAAATATTTAAATATAAACTTGTGGCTGATATCAGAAGGCTAGAAATGATGCTAAATAAAAAGAGACTGTTGATCCTAGCTCATGTATATGTATGTGTGTGTATGCAATAACTAAGCACGATGAACATTTATACAGTAGTTATAGCTTAAAATTAGGAAACAAAACAAATTTGAAAAAAAATTACGCTGAAAGACATAAAGTTTTATTTTTGGAACAAATGATGGAATGCTAGTTATAACTAGCATTATATTCAATTTTTACACTATACGTGATCCTGGTTATAATTATTGATGGAGTAGTTACCTCGTTCGGATCCTTCGCTACTTCGCCGCAACTCATCGCTCAACCCTCCACTCCACGACTCATGCCCAAACCACCGACTCACGACTTAACCCCACCGACTCACGACCTATCCCCATCGAGTCAATTCCAGCCGACTCACGACTTAACCCTACCGAGTCAATTCCGCGACTCACGACTCATCAGTTCCCAACCCACGACTCATCAATTCGCGACCTACGACTCATCAATTGCCGACTCACGAGTCATCAATGTCTCGGCTACGACTCATACCATCAAACCCCTCTCCTCGATTCGCGACCTAAGCAACCTACGACACATCCCCTTCCTCATCACGGCCTCACTCTACAGCGGTTCCATCAATTGAGTCGCAAGCGACCTAAGCCCTAATCCTGTGTCGCGAATGAGCTATGCTCATCTCCAATAAGTCGCGTAGTGCCATACCTTATTTCGTGAAAGAAGGAGCCGAGAAATGTATAAGTCGCTGCAAATTAAGTCGCGAACGACTTATGTCTTGAGTCGTTGCCGACCTAATTTTGAGTCGCTGCCGAGTTAATTTTAGGGCGCGTGATTATCACATGCGTTGTCTTTTAGGTCGTTTGTTTTGTGTTTCTTATGGTAAGTCGAGTTATGTGGTAACTGTTTGTAACGTGTTGTACTCTGTAAAGTGCTGTGGTGTTGTAAGCCTATAAATAGGCGAGTTGTGACATTTGTAAAGGTTGTTGAATATTGAATAAAATTCTCTTTTGTTAGCTTTGTGCTTTCAATTTCAATTGGTAGTCGAGTGTATCTCCTATCTCCACTTACGTCATTCGAGTGCGCTCGAATCTTCGTTTGTTGAAGCCGATTCACGGAATCTTGTGCGCAAGATCAACGTCAAAGAATCGTAGATCTCTTTCCCGGTATCTTCGGATCAACGAGTCAGAGATAGCTAAGAATTCGGTATCTTCGGATCAACGAATTCAAGCATTTCAGTATCCATCAATCCATCGATTGCTACTTTCACCGATTGAAGAACGTTTTGATTAATCCGCTGCATCAGTTTGGTATCAGAGCTTGTTTTAGCCAATCATAGCTAAATCGAGTCTTGGAGCCGAGAATTTGAAGTGTTGAAGTTGTGTTCATCGTGTTCATCATATTTTTGCAACAAAGTTGGAGTTTTCGATCCATTTCATTTTGGATTCAAGTTCGAAAGGTGTTTGAAACTTGAAGTGTGAATTTGTTGAAGTGTTTGGGAAGTATTCAATCATGCCGCCAAGACGAGTTCAACGTCATCGCAATATTAATGCTTTGTACGGAAGAGAAGAGGCCGATGAAATGGAGCAACGAATTAACGAGAATTTCAATGAGAAGCTTACTGAAGGGATTGGTCGATTAGAGAGGATGATGTTGGAGATGAGTCAAAATCAGAGAAGAGTATCATCTGAATCGAGCCATGGGAGAAGTAGAGCTTCACCACATTCAAATCGAGAGAGAAGTGGCGATAGTGATCATAGAAGCGTGGATCGAGATTGTGATAGAAATGTTGATGATCGGAGTCGGGATAGAAATGTGACTGATCGAGATCAGAGGAATGTAGATCGTGATCGAAGGAATGTAGATCGTAGGAATGTTGGTGGAAGAAATGGTGGTGGTAGAGATGTTGGTGGTCAGGATCGACATCGATATACATCGGATGGTGAAGAAGAGTATGATGGTGGAAGTGTTCATGGACGAGGACGTGGACGAGGAAGGAATCAGTCGGAGTACGATCACAAGTGGGAATCTGGGATGAAGACAGAAATTCCAGAATTCAAAGGTGGTATGCAGGCTGAGGAGTTTTTGGATTGGGTGGCTAATGTTGAAGAAATTTTTGATTTCAAAGAAGTTCCAGAACGTCGTAGAGTGAAGTTGGTTGCTACAAGGTTGAGGGGTAGAGCTTTGGCATGGTGGCAGCAAACCAAACTTACACGTGAACAAATGGGGAAGTCAAAAGTTGAATCTTGGGAGAAGATGAAGAAATTGATGAAAGCAACGTTCTTACCTTACAATTATCAATCTTTGATGTATCAACGTTTGCAGAATTTGAGGCAGGGCACAAAAACTGTTAATGATTATGCGGATGAGTTTTACCAGCTTATTGCGAGGAATGATATTATGGAAACGGAAGAGCAGCTGACATCTAGATTCATTGGGGGATTGAGAATGCAGATTCAGGATATGGTTAATATGTTCGATCCAAGATCTGTAGCAGAAGCACATCAGAAAGCGTTGGCTTGGGAGAAGCAGGGACGACGAGGAGGTGGTGTGTTTACTAATTCCAACAATCAAGTGAAGGGTGTTAGTGGAAGTTCTAATGTTTCTAAACCTATCAGTAAACCAGCGGTGAAGGAGGTTGAGAAGGCGAAGGTTAACAACAGTTTCAAATGTTACAATTGTCAGGAGATGGGTCATAAAAGCAACGAGTGTCCAAAGCCAAAGAAGAGAACCATGGTGACAGAAGTTGAGGAGGAAGATGAGGAAGAAGCTGAATGCTCTAATTCTTTACCAGTTGAGGAGGAAGACTTACTGTCGGGAGATGACGGGTACGCATTGATGATGAGGAGAAGTTGTTTAACACCGAAGCAAGAGGAGGAAAGTAGTTGGTTGAGGAACAATATCTTTCAATCTACATGCACTATTCTGAGAAGAGTTTGTAAATTTGTTATTGATGCTGGAAGTTGTGATAATATTATCTCTACAGAAGCGGTGAAGAAGTTGGAGTTGAAGACCGAGAAACATCCTAAACCGTACAAGTTAGCTTGGTTGAGGAAGGGTGGTGAAGTGAAAGTTGGACGTAGAGCTTGTGTGAAGTTTTCAATTGGGAAGAAATACAAAGATGAAATCTGGTGTGATGTCGTAGATATGGACGTTTGTCATTTGTTGCTGGGGAGACCGTGGCAGTATGATCGAGCTGTGCAGCATGACGGACGGACCAACAGTTACAGTTTCATGTTCGAAGGTACAAAGATTACTCTGGTTCCGAAGAAACGCCAACAGGAAGAAAACAAACTAGAGGAGATTGAAGAACTTAAAACGTTGTTATCTTTGAAGGAGTTTGTTAAGGAGGTCGAGGAGGAACCGGAAGTGTTTTTGTTGATTGGGCGTGAGAGCAGTGAAGAGGTTGAAATTCCAGAAGAAGCGAAGTCAGTATTGAAAGAATTTGAGAATGTATTTCCAGACGAGTTGCCTAAAGAGTTACCGCCGCTGAGAGACATTCAACATCAAATTGATCTTGTTCCAGGAGCAGTATTGCCACATAGACCGCATTACCGAATGAGTCCGAAGGAGCATGAAGAATTAAGGAGGCAGGTGGAAGAATTGCTTGAGCAGGGACGTGTATAGGAAAGTTTGAGTCCATGTGCTGTGCCAGCTTTGTTGGTACCGAAAAAAGATGGGACGTGGAGGATGTGCACGGACAGTCGAGCATTGAATAAAATCACTGTACGATACAGATTTCCAATGCCAAGGTTGGATGACTTGCTGGATCAGTTGAGTGGGGCTACTACCTTTTCGAAAATTGATTTGAAAAGCGGATATCATCAAATTCGGATTAGACCTGGAGACGAATGGAAGACAGCCTTCAAGACGAGAGAGGGGTTGTATGAATGGCTGGTGATGCCGTTCGGTCTTTCGAATGCACCGAGTACGTTCATGCGAGTGATGAATCAAATTTTTAGACCTTTCATTGGGAAATTTGTGGTGGTGTACTTTGACGATATTTTGATTTATAGTAGGAGTCTGGAAGAGCATGTTCAACATCTGAAGGAAGTATTAATTATTTTACGAGAGGAACAATTTTATGCTGCGACAAAGAAATGCGTGTTCATGACGCATAGTGTTTTGTTCTTGGGGTATATTGTTTCGGAGAAGGGCATCCAGGTAGATCAGAATAAAGTTGAAGCAGTCAGGAATTGGCCACAGCCGAAGACAATTACAGAAGTGAGAAGTTTTCATGGGCTAGCGTCATTCTACCGAAGATTCATTCCACACTTCAGTAGCGTGATGGCACCGGTGACTGATTGCATGAAGGGGAAACAATTTTCTTGGACGGAGGAAGCTGGGATTGCTTTTGGGAAGATCAAGAAGTTGCTGACATCTGCACCAATTCTTGTATTACCAGATTTTCAGTTATTGTTTGAACTGCATACTGATGCGTCAAAGGTTGGAATTGGAGGGGTGTTGAGTCAGAATGGGCGTCCTATTGCATATTTCAGCGAGAAGTTGTCAGGAGCAAAGATGAGATACAGTACCTATGATGTGGAATTTTATGCTGTTGTTCAAGCGGTGAAGCACTGGCGACATTACTTATTCCAGAAAGAATTTGTTTTATACACTGATCACGAGGCGTTGAAACATTTACAAGGACAAGACAAGATTTCAACAAGACATGCATCGTGGATTGCTTATTTGCAGCAGTTTACTTTTGTCGTTAAGCACAAGTCAGGGGTAACCAATCGTGTGGCTGATGCTTTGAGCAGGAGGAGTCATTTGTTGACAACAATGAAAGTTGAAGTGACAGGTTTTGAATTATTACCAGAATTGATTGAAGAAGATCCTTACTTTGTGAAATTTGTTGAAAAAGTAAAGGAAGGAAGCACTGATGAATTTGTGTTGGTGGATGGTTTTCTGTTTAAAGGAAATCGTTTGTGCATCCCAGACTGTAGCTTGAGAATGAAGATTGTTAAAGAATTACATGAAGAAGGCCATGTGGGTAGAGATCGTACGTTACAGTTAATTTCTCAATCTTATTTTTGGCCGTCAATGAGGAAAGAGATAGAGAGATTTGTGGAAAGGTGTCATATCTGTCAAGTTTCGAAAGGAACAGCGACGAATGCGGGGTTATATATGCCGTTACCTGTGCCTACCAAACCATGGGTTGATATCAGCATGGATTTCGTGTTGGGATTGCCGAGAACTCAGAGGGGAAATGATTCTATATTTGTTGTGGTGGACAAGTTTTCGAAGATGGCACATTTTATAGCCTGTAAGAAGACAGCGGATGCAGTTCGAGTGGCACAGTTATTCTTTAAAGAAATATATCGTTTACATGGTTTACCCGAATCTATTGTTTCTGATCGAGATACTCGATTTCTGAGTCACTTTTGGTTGAGTCTATGGAAGATGGTGGGAACGAAGCTGAAATTTAGTAGTGCATATCATCCTCAGACAGATGGACAAACTGAAGTTGTGAATAGATCGTTGGGAAATTTGTTGCGATGTCTTGTGCAGGACAATTTGAAGAGTTGGGACTTAAAGTTGTGTCAGGCAGAGTTTGCTCATAATCATGCGGTGAATCGAAGTACTGGGTTCAGTCCATTCCAGGTCGTATATTCAAGTTTGCCAAAGGGGCCGTTGGATTTGATGATGGTTACACAACCGAAGGGGACAGTTAAGCGGGCTGCTGATGTTGTTGATGGGTTGACAGAATGCCATAGAATCGTTCAGGAACGATTAGAGAAGACAAATGAGAGGTATAAACAAATGGCGGATAAGAAACAAAGAAGTGTTGTTTTCAAAGAGGGTGATTTTGTTTACGCAGTATTGACGAGAGATCATTTTCCAGTGGGAACTTACAACAAGTTGAAAGCACGAAAAATTGGTCCACTAGAAATATTGAAGAAGATCAATGATAATGCGTATCGGTTAAAGTTGCCGGAAAATGTTCATACTTCTGATGTTTTCAATGTCAAACATTTAATTCCGTATTGTGGGGAGGATTTTATCGAAGGTGACGAGAGTGTGAATTCGAGGACGAATTCTATCCAACAAGGAGAGGATGATGGAGTAGTTACCTCGTTCGGATCCTTCGCTACTTCGCCGCAACTCATCGCTCAACCCTCCACTCCACGACTCATGCCCAAACCACCGACTCACGACTTAACCCCACCGACTCACGACCTATCCCCACCGAGTCAATTCCAGCAGACTCACGACTTAACCCTACCGAGTCAATTCCGCGACTCACGACTCATCAGTTCCCAACCCACGACTCATCAATTCGCGACCTACGACTCATCAATTGCCGACTCACGAGTCATCAATGTCTCGGCTACGACTCATACCATCAAACCCCTCTCCTCGATTCTCGACCTAAGCAACCTACGACACATCCCCTTCCTCATCACGGCCTCACTCTACAGCGGTTCCATCAATTGAGTCGCAAGAGACCTAAGCCCTGATCCTGTGTCGCGAATGAGCTATGCTCATCTCCAATAAGTCGCGTAGTGCCATGCCTTATTTCGTGAAAGAAGGAGCCGAGAAATGTATAAGTCGCTGCAAATTAAGTCGCGAACGACTTATGTCTTGAGTCGTTGCCGACCTAATTTTGAGTCGCTGCCGAGTTAATTTTAGGGCGCGTGATTATCACATGCGTTGTCTTTTAGGTCGTTTGTTTTGTGTTTCTTATGGTAAGTCGAGTTATGTGGTAACTGTTTGTAACGTGTTGTACTCTGTAAAGTGCTGTGGTGTTGTAAGCCTATAAATAGGCGAGTTGTGACATTTGTAAAGGTTGTTGAATATTGAATAAAATTCTCTTTTGTTAGCTTTGTGCTTTCAATTTCAATTGGTAGTCGAGTGTATCTCCTATCTCCACTTACGTCATTCGAGTGCGCTCGAATCTTCGTTTGTTGAAGCCGATTCACGGAATCTTGTGCGCAAGATCAACGTCAAAGAATCATAGATCTCTTTCCCGGTATCTTCGGATCAACGAGTCAGAGATAGCTAAGAATTCGGTATCTTCGGATCAACGAATTCAAGCATTTCAGTATCCATCAATCCATCGATTGCTACTTTCACCGATTGAAGAACGTTTTGATTAATCCGCTGCATCAATTATCATTATATTCAATTTACACTATGCAGAATGACACTTATAATTAGGATTGTACTTCACTCAAACAGACAAACTTGTTGTCCTAAGCCTACATTTTTTTCAAAATTTTTTCTTTGCTTATTTTCCTCTTTCATTTATTAACAATTATTGAATAATTAATTACTTAAAAGAGAAAAACTGAAATTACGTATGAGCTGTTAAAATAGATAGATTACAAATAAATTATGGTGAAGAAATAGGCATTCGACTCTAAAACCCATTTATCAATAGAGATGCTAAAAGCACTAGAGCACCATACTAACAATTGCCATAATTTTTTTTGTTATTTCACACTGTAGTCGGCGGAAAACTGCCGACCACAGTGCCATGAGCATTAAGGCTGGTGCTTTTAGCACCAGTCTTTATTAATCTAATTGTATCTTCGGCACTAAAATAGAAAGTCAGTTAATTGCATGAATAAATAAAAAAGAGAATAAGGTCAACTGATTACCAGGTTACGTAGTTATAGTAGGAAATTGATTTAACGGTCAATTAATCAATTATAAGATCGATGTTAATGGGTTAAACATTTTATTCAATTTATAACAATTGTAAATTTCGTTTTATACATTCAATAATTTTCTCTCCTATTAAATATCAATACAGGAAAACCCACAAAAGGAGCTCTATTTATTTCTAAAGAATGATCGCTGAATGAGAAGAAAATAAGCCATTGAAAGTTTATTACAACTAGTGTGTAACCCGTGCGTTGCACGCAGTATGTTGTAGAAAAATAATTTTATAACTATTTTTGAAGAATATAATTTGTTATGCAATATTTGATGAATTTTGTTTGGATAAATGAATTATAAATTGAAATTACTATATTTATAGCTGTCTATTTTTGTTATGAGATTCATATACTTTTATATTTGAATAAAAATTACATTATCATTTTTGTTGATAAAAATGAGTTATACATCAATTTATTATTTTTTCGTATTCATTATTTGAAAATAAAATAAACGAAAATAAGCAATCTTAATAAAATTTGAAATTAATATTTTTATAAAATTTCATAAATAAATATTCATGTATATATATTCTGAAATTGACATTTAGGGTTTAATATATTTGGCTAAAAGATAAATGGTGTATACATTAAATTTCAAATAATACTTGAGAGAATGACGAAAAATACTTAAAAGTAGAAGTGTAATACCAAAGACTCGGTATATTTGTATGTGTTTATAGTTCTTGCAGCACATATTTATCAAAATAATTATATGATATTATCAAAGTGATAAAAATATTTATTTAACTATTAAAAGAAATATTAAGTGAAAATAAAACCTGAAACGTTACAAATCACATTGTCATTTTAATTATGTAAAAAAATAATTTTTAATCCATTGTTTCATATCTTACTATTTTTATTTTATAATAAAACTTTTCAAAAAATATTTAACATTTATGTAAAAAAGAATATAAAATATGAAAGAAAAATATTTCTAATCAAAATAAGGTATAATTTTTGTTCATTTATTAAATCAGATTACGAATATAACTATAATTTTTTGTACAAAAACGTACTAACTGAAAATATTTATTCTTTTTTCAATATTATAGAATATAAACATTCATCATTTATCATTAATTATAATGTTACTCTTCACAAAATATAATTTAATAATGATAAAGAGTCCATTTGACGTACTAATTTTACGAAGGAAAACGTAATATATGTATGTAATGATATACCAATTTTGAAAACAAATTTTTTTGCATATATTTGCTTGTAATGAAATACCAACTTTAGAAAGAAAAAATTATGTATAGATTTCTTTATATTATTTTAGAAAGAATGAAATTTTATGAATTTAAATGTAGAAAAATATAAAAGTATTAAGGGTAATTTTGTATATAATTGTGAAAATATTAAATCACGTGGACTTGAATGAAAATATAGTTTTACTATTTATATCAGCACAAATACGGTATACACATTGAATTATCATTTTTTATGATTTATTAGATCAATCAATAAATATTTGTTAATTGGATTTAGTTAAAAAAATTAAATTCAAGATCAATTAATAAATTCAAATACATGGACTTTAATGTAAAATAATACAAGAAAATTTAGGAGAAATCAGTAAATTATTGAATATTGGCATTTAAATGCAAAATGATAAGAGAGAATATCAGTAGAACATTGTAATAGTTTGTATCTAATTGTGGAAATTTAAAACTATCTAGACTTGATTGAAAAATTAGTTTACCATTTTTGTCAATACGAATGTGGTACACATATTGAATTGTCATTTTTAAAAATTTATTAGATCAATTAATGAATATTCGTTAATTGTATTCATTTAAAAAACTTAAATTTAAGATCACCTAACTAAATTTAATCTATATGAACTCAAATGCAAAATAATAGAAAAAACTTGAAAGAAATCTATGAATAATCGTTAGAATTAATATTAAATTTTATCCATAGAAGAAAGAACGGGTAGAAACATGGTAATAATTATGACAATAATAAATTGTGAGATGGAAAAATGAAATATCTAGAGAGAATTAAGGAAAGAGGAGGAAAATCCTCAAATTGATAAAAGAGCTCTAAATTCTTTCGCTTTACTATTATTTAATAGATTTTTTTCATCAAGTGCTACTTATTCCAGATCTCCTCTCACTCTTTCTCTTTGAATAAGTAATCCAAATTTTCAAATTTATTCCTCGTGATCCCTTTATCTGCCGCTTATCTTTTCCATTCAACTTTCAGGTATTGCGGTATTTATTTATTTATTTTAGAATTTTTTTTACTATTATATATGAGTATCACCACGTATTGACATCATTGCTTCAGAATCAGAATTTACTATTGAACGCATGTATTGATAGTGTATCTTCTTTTCTTGCCTCCTTTTCCAAATTTTGGTGGGATCGTTTAAAGTCTGATATAGAGAGTATGAATAAGATTTTGTTCTTTGCAGTGAAATTGTGCATGACATTGTGTACTTCTTTTGCATGACGTGACTGTTATCATTTTAAGGTCTTTTGAGACAAAACAATCAGCATGAATATATATGTGTATATTACAATTTGTGTAAACTTTACCGTAAAATAATGAATTCAAATCTAAAGTTGCGTGTGTTTATATATATGTAAGCAAAGATTGACTACATCTCAATTGGGCTACACCTCTAATCGTCTTGATACCCATCAAAAAGTTCCAAATTAAATAATATATTTTTCCTCACTTGTCACTATACAATATTACTTAATTCGGAACTTGGCGTGAAAATTAAAGGGGTTGAAGATGTAGTCAAATTGAGGTGTAGTCTATCCTAGTTTTTTATATGTGCGCATGTGTATAAGACACACACACACACACACACACACACACATATATATATATATATAACAAACTTAAAGTTCGTGTAAATCTGATTGTAAAACAATGAATTCAAAATCTGTGTAAACTTGAGTATAAACAACGAACTCAAACCTATGTATTAGAAAACTATTTTTTAGGTCAAAAAGTTTTTAAAATTAGATTTAAAAATCATAGGAGTATAAAAATAGGATCTAAAATCTAATAATAAATTTAACATATATATAGTTATAAAAGGCAATAAGTTTTCAATTAGTGAAACAATTATTTTAAATTCAAAATTGCAATTTAAACATACTAACATTTAAAACAATTAGTAATTTAAATTTATATAGATAGATTATGTATTTAATTGATATATATTATATATAATATACAGTCATAAATCACAATAACTAAATTTGTATATATTATTAATGTACATTTTATGTTGACATATATTAAATGTTTTATTGCACAAGTTACCCTAAACATGTATACCTACTTACACGTTATATGCTCATGTTTACATGTACGTATATTACTTTGATTTAGGCATATGTGTGTATCTACTTTATGTGATTTTAAATATGTTTTAATGACTAATGAGAAAATTAAAATAACATCTAACGGTAAAATTTTAAATTATTCTTAATGCATTAAATGCAATTTAATGCACCAATTTATGACATTAATACACCTATTGAAACCTTTTAAAATTCCTTTCAATACATTAAATACTTATCAAATGCACCATTCATTAAAATTAGCAATGTAATGTACCCTTTCAAATGTATTTTAATGCATTACGTTTTATTTCATGCATCAATTAATTGTAATTAACGCACCATAAGATCCGATACTTCAAATTAATTAAAGATTTTTTAAATTTTGGACTAAATTACCCGTTGCGCAATGTACTCAATCCAATAGAAACAATTATAGAAATTGATATGGTCATTCACGCTTTTGTGATAAAAAATGTTTCTCTAGCATGATATTAGAGCTAGGTTTAATTTATATGAGCTAACCGTAACATGTGTTTTGTTTCACATAAATATAAATTTCATACTTTTGACATAACATGGCACACATGTGTTATGTGTTAATAATAATCTCACATCGTGAGTTTAATATAATAGGTTTAAAATAATAAAATATCATTCTTTACCATGCCAATTAATTTTGAAAAAATAAAATATCTTTGACTTTTTTTTGAATCATTTCTTTTCTGTATACTCGTATATCATGTCTATAACATTTGCAGAAGCTAGGAAACTTTTTGTCAAATGTTATTAAGCAAATGCGAGAGTTCTCTCTTATTCTCTAACAATTATGTCCATTTTGCTGTATCAGAACTCATGGAAGAATCAAGTGGTCGTTATAGAACAAGTTACATTGCTGATGTTTTAAAACGAAAAAAGGATGGGAACACTACCCCTAGGTCACCATTAATTTTCAGAATTAAACGATCCAAATTGACGGCTTCTCGCAGAAATAGAAGCTTCATCAAACAAGAAAAGGGTGATAATTCTAATGAGGTAACCTTATTAGGCTATATGCTTCAATAGTGTAATCACATATATATCTGATTGCTTGCATACATACTAGCTTTGAAGGTTCAATATGTGTACTACTACTACTTACTGACATGGTTATCCTATTTAAAATTTAAACTGTTACTTTTGCTTATTTTACACTATAGCTTCTTATGTAGCCAATTCAATGATGAACGACAAATGGTTACTGTATTATGATCTTCTTGATGTAATTTTTTGAAGTACATAAAGATTCAATCAATATTAGCTGGTACTATTAATTTGTAACATCAAAGCTATTGCAATGTTTCCAAGTTTATGACCTTATAACAGCCAGTGTATGGTTGTAGAGTTTTAGCACAGCCTTGTGATCCCAAATCAACAAGCAAGTTTTCGTTGCTAAAACTTTACGATCAACTTTATTGATCCCAAAATTGTTTTTACCACTATGACTCAAGTATCATTTCCTGGGAAGTTTTGTTTTTCACAAACGAATTTCATCCATTTTATAACATTAGGAGTTGGAAGGGGTTCAGATGAAAACTACATGCACTGGTGAAACCTCTCAGAGAGATGATAGTTGTAATTTGTGTGTCGAATGCAAGAAGCCTGGATTGCTCATGTGAGTGCCTCGCTTATTTATTACTAATAACTAGTTTGCATAGTGAATAACATTATACTTCTTCAATTTCTGGCTGCATCATCACGACATTTATGATTTGAAGTTTCATTTGAGAGGGTATAACCATGTTTCTGTTTGGTTCACATTGTTCACAGATGACTTCTAATCCACTAGAATAAGCTTCCTTTATAGGCATTTATAGACTTGGCAACTAGTTATGTTTGGAACAATTTATACCTATATTTAAAGCAAAGACAAAAAAGTAAAGCAAGTCATATTACAGGAGTATCATTGTTTTGTTTTTTTGCCCATCCATGTTTATCTCTCTTTGGGTGTTTTATTTATGACAAGTTATTTAAAAGTCGATGCAAATAGGCGAATGTGGGATTAATTAATTGTTTCGGTGCTTGATTTTGTTCTAAACTAATAATGGGATATCTATGCATATCTATAGACTATCATACAAGGAGAGGAACATAGCATGAAGTCCTTCCTATATTTTATAATATGAAACAAATAACCTTAACAAATGCTTAGGGTAATTAATATCATGGCAATAAACATCTGGCAGCATAATAATGTTACTGTTTGACAGTAATTTTGTAAATAAAATATTTGCATGCTGTAAAAAAGGAACGGGATGGCCAAAGCTGTTAACTCAACTCCTTATACCTGTTTTCATTTATACACCACCGAAGCATTTATGTAGGTTTAGTTTTTTGATATATATTTCCATAATATCATTTATAAGCTCGTTTGAATCGACTTATATAAGTCGGATTTTTGCTTTTTGGAAGGCAAAACCTATTTATTTTAGCTTTCAAAAAGCAAAAAAAAAATGACTTATTTAAGTCGATCCAAACGAGGCGCAGTGGAATATTTCTATTTGACGCAGCGGATAATTCAAAACGATCTTCAATCGACGTAAATAGCAATCTGTGGATTGATGGATACTGAAATGCTTGAATTCGTTGATCCGAAGATACCGAACTCCAGCTATCTCTGACTCGTTGATCCGAAGATACCGGGAAAGAGATCTATGATTCTTCGACGTTGATCTTGCACACAAGATTCCGTGAATCGGCTTCAGCAAACGATGATTCGAGCGCACTCGAATGACGTAAGTGGAGATAGGAGATACACTCGACTACCAATTGAAATTGAGAGCAACAAGCTAACAAAAGAGAATTTTATTCAATATTCAACAACCTTTTACAAATGAGAGACTCGGCCTATTTATAGGCATTTTACAACTCACAAAAAAAAACAACAAAATTACAAGTATTAAGTCGGTTCCGAGTTAAGGCTTCCGACTCAACATTTACAACTTTACAAGCCTTCAATCAGACCAAAACATTAAAGAAAACTACAAGTATTTAACTCGGCAACGATTTAATGGAAGCTATCTCGGTTCTGACTTATGGTATCTCGTCGCCGACTTATGGATAACTCGGCAACAAATTTCGCGATCTAAAGATAACTCGGCAACGAGCTTTGCGATCTACAGATATCTCGGCGACGACTTATGAAATGGCCGCGACTGGAGCTTCACGAGTTAGGGCAAACTCGGCAATGGGTTACGGGGACGGTATTGGAATAGGTCGCGAGTGGTTTTGAGGTGGGGGTTTAAGTCGTAAGTCGGTCGCAGAGTGATGGAGTTAGGTCGGAAGTGATTTAGGTCGCTCACGATTTGATGAGGCGGGGTTAGGTCGGTCGCGACTTTGGGAAGAGGTGTTAGGTCGTAGCTCGGCATGGAGGTGGAAGTTAGGTCGGCAATTGGGGATAAGTCGGCAATTGGAGATAGGTCGGCGATTGGGGTGATAAGTTGTAGCTCGGCAATGGGAAGGGGTAGGTCGGCAGAGTTAGGTCGTCTACGACCTTGGGTAAGTCGGCATCGATTCAATACGGTAAGTGCTGCATCATCCCCCCCTTGTTGGAAGGAATTCGTCCTCGAATTCACACCCTTGTCACCGTCGACAAATTCCTCCCCATAGTATGGAACCAAATGTTTAACGTTGAAAACGTCTGCAGTGTGAATATGATCTGGCAACTTTAACTGATAAGCATTGTCATTGATTTTCTTCAAGATTTCTACTGGTCCAATCTTTCGTGCTTTCAACTTGTTGTAAGTCCCAACTGGAAAACGATCTTTCGTCAATACTGCGTAAACAAAATCACCCTCTTTGAAGACTACACTCCTTCGTTTCTTATCCGCCATTTGTTTGTACTTCTCGTTTGTCTTTTCCAATCGTTCTTGAACGATTCTATGGCACTCCGTCAACCCTTCAACAAAATCAGCAGCTTTCTTAACTGTCTTCTTTGATTGTGGTATTACCGTTAAATCCAACGGGCCCTTCGGTAAGCTCGAATAAACAATCTGGAATGGACTGAACCCAGTACTTCGATTCACAGCATGATTAGGGGCAAATTCTGCTTGACATAACTTCACATCCCAACTCTTTAGATTATCTTGAACAAGACACCTCAACAAGTTTCCCAACGAACGATTAACCACCTCAGTCTGTCCATCCGTTTGCGGATGATAAGCGCTACTAAATTTCAGCTTCGTTCCCACCATTTTCCACAAACTCAACCAAAAGTGACTCAAAAATCGAGTATCTCTATCCGACACAATAGATTCTGGCAATCCATGAAGTCGATAGATCTCCTTGAAAAACAATTGAGCAACATGAACAGCATCCGCCGTCTTCCTACAAGCAATAAAATGTGCCATCTTCGAAAATCTGTCAACCACCACATAAATGGAATCATTACCACGCTGCGTTCTCGGCAATCCCAACACAAAGTCCATGCTGATATCAGCCCATGGTTTGGTAGGCACCGGTAACGGCATATATAGCCCCGCATTCGTCGCTGTTCCCTTTGAAACCTGACAAATATGACACCTTTCCACAAACCTTTCCACCTCTTTCCTCATTGATGGCCAAAAGTAGGACTGTGAAATTAACTGCAAGGTACGGTCTCTCCCAACATGTCCCTCTTCGTGTAACTCCTTGATAATCTTCATTCTCAGACTACCCTCCGGGATGCACAATCGACTTCCTTTAAAAAGAAAACCGTCAACCAACATAAACTCATCAGTCTTCCCTTCATTGTTCCCTTCAATAAATTTCTTAAAATAAGAATCTTCTGCAATCTGCTCCGGCAATAATTCAAAACCAGTCACCTCAATCTTCATTGTTGTCAACAAATGACCCCTCCTGCTCAAAGCATCAGCCATACGATTCGTCACCCCTGACTTGTGCTTAACGACAAAAGTAAACTGCTGTAAATAAGCAATCCACGATGCATGTCTCGCTGAAATCTTGTCTTGCCCTTGCAAATGCTTCAATGCTTCATGATCAGTGTAAAGAACAAACTCCTTCTGAAATAGATAGTGTCTCCAGTGTTTGATAGATTGTACAACAGCATAAAACTCCACATCATATGTACTGTATCGCATCTTTGCTCCTGACAACTTCTCACTGAAATATGCAATAGGACGCCCCTTCTGACTCAACACCCCTCCAATCCCAACCTTGGATGCATCAGTGTGTAGTTCAAACACTAACTGAAAATCTGGTAATACTAGAATCGGTGCAGTCGCCAGCAATTCCTTGATCTTCCCAAAAGCAATCCCTGCTTCCTCTGACCATGTAAACTGTTTGCCTTTCATACAATCTGTAACGGGCGCCATCACACTACTAAAGTGTGGGATAAACCTTCGATAAAATGAAGCCAACCCATGAAAACTACGAACTTCCGTTATCGTCTTTGGTTGCGGCCAATTTCTGATCGCCTCAACTTTACTTTGGTCAACCTGTATTCCTTTCTCTGAAACAACATACCCCAGAAATAAAACACTATGCGTCATGAACACGCATTTCTTCGTTGCAGCATAGAATTGTTCTTGTCGCAATACCATCAGCACTTCTCTAAGATGATTCAAATGTTCCTCTGGACTCCCACTGTAAATAAGAATATCATCGAAATACACCACCACGAATTTCCCAATGAACGGTCGAAAAATTTGATTCATCACCCTCATGAAAGTACTTGGCGCATTAGATAAACCAAATGGCATAACCAACCATTCGTATAGACCCTCTCTGGTTTTAAAAGCAGTCTTCCACTCATCTCCTGGTCTGATACGAATTTGATGATATCCGCTCTTCAAATCAATCTTAGAAAAGATAGTAGCTCCGCTTATCTGATCCAACAAGTCATCCAACCTCGGCATTGGAAATCTATATCTCACAGTAATCTTATTCAATGCTCGACTGTCAGTGCACATCCTCCACGTCCCATCCTTCTTGGGTACCAATAAAGCTGGTACAGCACAAGGACTCAGACTCTCCTGCACACGCCCCTGCTCAAGCAATTCCTCTACCTGCCTCCGCAATTCTTCATGTTCCTTCGGACTCATTCGATAATGTGGTCTGTGTGGCAATACAGCACCGGGAACAAGATCTATCTGATGTTGTATATCCCTCAACGGTGGCAACTCCGTTGGTAACTCATCTGGAAATACATCGTCAAATTCTTTCAGAACTGGTTTAACTTCTTCTGGAATTTCAACCTCTTCACTGCTTTCTCGTCCGATCAACAAGAATACTTCCGGCTCTTCTTCAACTTCTTTAACAAACTCCTTCAAAGTCAATAAAGTTTTCAGCTCTTCGATTTCCTCCACTTTGTTTTCTTCCTGTTGGCGTTTCTTCGGAACCAGAGTAATCTTTGTACCTTCGAACATGAAACTGTAACTGTTGGTCCGTCCATCATGTTGTACTGCTCTATCAAACTGCCACGGTCTCCCCAGCAACAAATGACAAACGTCCATATCTACGACGTCACACCAGATTTCATCTTTGTATTTCTGCCCAATTGAAAACTTCACACAAGCTCTACGTCCAACTTTCACTTCACCACCCTTCCTCAACCAAGCTAACTTGTACGGTTTAGGATGTTTCTCAGTTTTCAACTCCAACTTCTTCACTGCTTCTGTTGAGATAATATTATCGCAACTCCCAGCATCAATAACAAATTTACAAACTCTTCCCAGAATAGTGCATGTAGATTGAAAGATATTATTTCTCAACCAACTACTTTCCTCCTCTTGCTTCGGTGTTAAACAACTTCTCCTCATCATCAATGCATACCCGTCATCTCCCGACAGTAAGTCTTCCTCCTCAACTGGTAAAGAATTAGAACATTCAGCTTCTTCATCCTCATCCTCAACCTCAACAATCATTGTTCTCTTCTTTGGCTTCGGACACTCATTGCTTTTATGACCCAACTCCTGACAGTTGTAACATTTGAAACCGTTGTTAACCTTTGCCTTCTCAACCTCCTTCACCACTGGTTTACTGATAGGTTTAGACACATTAGAACTTCCACCAACACCCTTCACTTGATTATTGGAATTCGTAAACACACCACCTCCTCGTCGACCCTGCTTCTCCCAAGCCAACGCTTTCTGATGTGCTTCCGCCACAGATCTTGGATCGAACATATTAACCATATCCTGAATCTGCATTCTCAATCCCCCAATGAATCTAGATGTCAGCTGCTCTTCTGTTTCCATAATGTCATTCCTCGCAATAAGCTGGTAAAACTCATCCGCATAATCATTAACAGTCTTTGTGCCCTGCCTCAAGTTCTGCAAACGTTGATACATCAAAGATTGATAATTGTAAGGTAAGAACGTTGTTTTCATCAATTTCTTCATCTTCTCCCAAGATTCAACTTTTGACTTCCCCATTCGTTCACGTGTAAGTTTAGTTTGCTGCCACCATGCCAAAGCTCTACCCCTCAACCTTGTAGCAACCAACTTCACTCTACGACGTTCTGGAACTTCTTTGAAATCAAAAATTTCTTCAACATTAGCCATCCAATCCAAAAACTCCTCAGCCTGCATACCACCTTTGAATTCTGGAATTTCTGTCTTCATTCCCGATTCCCACTTGTGATCGTATTCCGACTGATTCCTTCCTCGTCCACGTCCTCGTCCATGAACACTACCACCATCATACTCTTCTTCACCATCCGATGTATATCGATGTCGATCCTGACCACCAACATCTCTACCACCACCATTCCTTCCACCAACATTCCTACGATCTACATTCCTTTGATCACGATCATTCACATTTCTATCACGATCTCGATCCACGCTTCTATGATCACTATCAACACTTCTCTCCCGATTAGAATGTGGGGAAATTCTACTTCTTCCATGGCTCGATTCAGGTGAAACCCTTCTCTGATTTTGACTCATTTCCAACATCATCCTCTCTAATCGACCAATCCCTTCCGTAAGCTTCTCATTGAAATTCTCGTTGATTCGTTGCTCCATTTCATCGGCCTCTTCTCTTCCATACAAAGCATTAATATTGCGATGACGTTGAACTCGTCTTGGCGGCATAATTGAATACTTCTCAAATACTTCAACAAATTCACACTTCACGATTCAAACACCTTTCGAACTTTGATCCAAAATGAAATGGATCGAAAACTCCAACTTTGTTGCAAAATATGATGAACACGATGAACACAACTTCAACACTTCAAATTCTCGGCTCCAAGACTCGATTTAGCTATGATTGGCTAAAACAAGCTCTGATACCAAAACTAACGCAGCGGATAATTCAAAACGATCTTCAATCGACGTAAATAGCAATCTGTGGATTGATGGATACTGAAATGCTTGAATTCGTTGATCCGAAGATACCGAACTCCAGCTATCTCTGACTCGTTGATCCGAAGATACTGGGAAAGAGATCTACGATTCTTCGACGTTGATCTTGCGCACAAGATTCCGTGAATCGGCTTCAGCAAACGATGATTCGAGCGCACTCGAATGACGTAAGTGGAGATAGGAGATACACTCGACTACCAATTGAAATTGAGAGCAACAAGCTAACAAAAGAGAATTTTATTCAATATTCAACAACCTTTTACAAATGAGAGACTCGGCCTATTTATAGGCATTTTACAACTCACAAAAAAAAACAACAAAATTACAAGTATTAAGTCGGTTCCGAGTTAAGGCTTCCGACTCAACATTTACAACTTTACAAGCCTTCAATCAGACCAAAACATTAAAGAAAACTACAAGTATTTAACTCGGCAACGATTTAATGGAAGCTATCTCGGTTCTGACTTATGGTATCTCGTCGCCGACTTATGGATAACTCGGCAACAAATTTCGCGATCTAAAGATAACTCGGCAACGAGCTTTGCGATCTACAGATATCTCGGCGACGACTTATGAAATGGCCGCGACTGGAGCTTCACGAGTTAGGGCAAACTCGGCAATGGGTTACGGGGACGGTATTGGAATAGGTCGCGAGTGGTTTTGAGGTGGGGGTTTAAGTCGTAAGTCGGTCGCAGAGTGATGGAGTTAGGTCGGAAGTGATTTAGGTCGCTCACGATTCGATGAGGCGGGGTTAGGTCGGTCGCGACTTTGGGAAGAGGTGTTAGGTCGTAGCTCGGCATGGAGGTGGAAGTTAGGTCGGCAATTGGGGATAAGTCGGCAATTGGAGATAGGTCGGCGATTGGGGTGATAAGTTGTAGCTCGGCAATGGGAAGGGGTAGGTCGGCAGAGTTAGGTCGTCTACGACCTTGGGTAAGTCGGCATCGATTCAATACGGTAAGTGCTGCATCACTATTTTGGATGGTGAATCTGTATTTTCATATCTATTACATGTGGCAACTGATAATAAGTGCTTTTAGGATAACCAAAAAATATTTTTTAAGATGAGACTTGCTATAAAGATTCCTACCGATCTTATGTTATCATATACTATGGAAAACAATGAATCAGCATAAACTTATTTTCTATATGAAAGAAACTCAAATATGTACAGGTATTGTGACGGCAAGAACTGTAAGAGATGTTATCATCTATCTTGTATAGATCCTCCTTTGAGTGACATTCCTTTTGGAATGTGGTACTGCGTTTACTGTTTATGGAAGAAACTGGAGTCTGGAGTACATTCAGTATCCCAAGGCATTGAATCAATTTTGGATTGCAGAAATGGTAAGTTATACTTTACATACAACTACATTGGTAGTTTTGAATTTATTTTTATTATCACATTGTTGTTTTCCCATTGTGTCTTTAGAAGTGCGGAAAGGGAAGCATTATCTTGTGAAGTATAAAGGTCTTGCACATATTCATAATCAATGGATTCCTGAAAACAAGCTGCTTAGAAAGGCTCGTCCACTCTTAGAGAAATTCAACACAAAACAAGAAAGAGGACAGGTTACCATCATTTGTTACATCAAAATTCATGATTTTTCATCCTCTACCCTTTTAAGAATCACACACAGTTAATAGACAAACATAATATTGTGAAATTTTGCTCTTATAGTTTTTAATTATATTAAACAAATAATATTTTGGAAAGGTTAATACCAGTAAATACTAAATATCGTTATTTTGGAGTGCTGCGGGGTAAATTGGAAGCAAATTGTAATGGTTTGAGTTACCAAACAGCTAATTTCCTGTTATAGAAGCAAAAGCATATGGACTTCAGCATTCCAACAGTTTAACTATTATTTTCTTTGGCAATCTATAATTTTATGCATTTATCTCATGAGTTTGCTATTTTCTCAATTTTTAGAAGATTGAATGGAAACATGAATGGACAACGCCGCATCGTTTATTACAACGAAGATCCTTGGTGCTACTCGAACGAATTGATCGTTGTTCTTCCGAACATGGTGACAGCAATAAATATAGCTACGTTGAGTGGCTTGTTAAATGGAAAGGACTCGGGTATGAGTATTCTACCTAGGAGTTTGAAAATTCAGAATGTTTGTGCTCAGCTGATGGGAAAGCTTTGATGGATGAATTCAAGAGGCGACGGGTTGAGGCGAGAAAGAAACCAATTCCTTCTCAAACTATCAAAGTATTATTTTTATTTTAGATTTGCATTTTTGGCATGCATATATGATTGAAACATTTATCACTTTGGTTGTAGTTCCTTCCCGTTCACATTAATCTCATTGTCACAGTACCCAAAACAATGCTTGTAGCAGTGATCACTCATCTAGAAGTACAACAAACTAATTGGTTGAATTCAGGTTTGGTGTCACATATGAACGCCTGGAAATACCCTTCCTTTTTCCAGAATCCTAAACCAATTTTTAACTCTCCTCCAAATAAATATTTACTTTCATGTTAACCCTAATTTTTATATTTCTGTAAGCTAAGTCATTATATTACAACATAACAACTTTGCTAAAAAAATTCTTGCTAATCTTGGTCCTGTAAATTGCACAAAATCATCATAATATCCATTTAATATTCCCTCAATAACTAACCTCTAGCGTTAGCTTTATTTATCTCATAATCACTATTTCAGTTTTTTTCATAACGATAACTATATTAGATGAATTAAGTTTCACATATGTCAAGATAAAATAGAACTGCAGAAAAAATAGCTGTAGATGTTGATGTGTATAAGATGAGAATATTAGTAAAATAACGATTAACTGCTTATTTTTATATGCACATATGCTTAAGTGATATGTTCAAAGGTTACTTTATGCCGTTACGGTATGCTTAGCATCAAATTGGTTTATTAGTATATTCAATAATTGCTAGGTTTTTGTAGTTTTTTCTACAGCCAATTTGATTTTCTCTTCTGCTTACAAGATGTTTGATAATGATATTGCCCTGTCTTAAATTCATTTTTAATATCCTTTAATGCATTGAATATCCTATCTTAATTCATGGCTTCAAGCACTGTTCTCCTATAATTAACAATTTCAGGATTTATGCGTAAGAGAAAATCTCCACAAGAAGCTCACAATGTTAGCCGATAAGCTTCCAATTGAACATAACAATGATTTCCTACCCTCAGTTCGCAATATCATCAAGCATTGGCACAAAAAACGGACTACTATTTTGATTCTTGATCAGGTAGGTTATCAGTTGGTATGCATATGCAGCATATCCTCCTTGTAATTGAGAGTGAAATCAAGATAATATTTTGGTATGTCATTAATGATGCACGGGTTTTTGGTTTTCTTCAGAGTAACACTTAATGCGTTCTTATTTCTGGCAGGAGGCAAAGGTTAAATCTATAGTATTCATTTCATACCTGCTCTCTTATAGTTGTCATCCTTTCCTTGTTATTTCTACCATCCCTTCTCTTTCAAAATGGGAAGCTGAGTTTGCTCGTTTGGCACCATCTATAAACATTGTTGTTTATAGTGGAAATAAAAAAGCTCGTGAAATGATAAGGTCCCTTGAATTTTATGAAGAGGGAGGCTGTGTTATGTTTAAGGTCCTCATAACATCCCCTGATGTAATCCTCGAGGTAACTATGGGTACATTTGATTTTGTATGCATGTTCCTATTTTGTGATTGTTATACTCTGGATTTATCCATGAATTACTTATTGAACCCCTAATTCACAAAATCCCTGACACTAATTTTACTATCATTTAGTATCTTTGCTATTTCAATTGTAATAAATGGTTGTTAAAGTGAAGATTCATGAGGATCTCACTGTTAAGGTTCAATTATTCAGTCTCATTCAAAACTTATAACAAAAATAGACTAGTTTTTCGCTTTTGTACAAGCAGACTTTCAAAATGTGAATGTACGTATATACTCAAAATTTGTATAATGCGCATGTATAAAAATCAGAAGCAAAGACTATTTTTGTAATATAAGTTTTAGACAAGGCTTATTTGTGAAATAAGTTGTGTGTTGATGCTTAGTTTTGTAATTTATTCTAAAAAGAAGAGGAGAGACATGATTTGTACACTGACTGGAATTCCAAAAGTGGTTATTGGATGCTTATTTTAGACTGCAAGCTTTCTATTCCTATTGGATGTTATTTTTTTCCCTCCTTGCAGTCTTATACTCTTGTTCCTTTAGGTGGATACATATGTGTTTGTAGCCTTTCTACGCAGTAGTTAATAAAATTCTTAGTCGTTCCTTTGCAATTAATTGGTGCCTTTTAATATTCCAAAGTCTATAATAGATTTTTTTTCCTATTACATTTTATTTAAATTTATTACTTTGTTTTCAATATATTGCTCAACAGGACTTTCAATATTTGGATTGTCTTGTCTGGGAGGGAATAATTATAGATGACTATCATAAAAAAGAAATTTCTGAACAGTTGGACAAGTTTGCAATTCTCTCGGAATTCAAACTCCTAATTTCAAATGGTGTACCTAAGGTAGATTTGCTACTACTCCCTCATCAATAATCTTGCCGATCATTTCATTTTCTCAAGAAACTATTGCTAATTGCTATATATTACTTTCGTTTTCGGCATAAACGGACAAACTAATACTCAAGATTCAAATTCCGATTCAAGTGAAAATGGCAATGAAATTTCAGTTAGTTTAAAAAACTCATTTATTTCTCTTATAATGTAGGTTGTAAGGCTCATCAAGAACATTATTTTGTTCTTTAGGAACCTAATTAGTTTATATTTGCCAAACTTATTTTTTCCGTTAATTTTACTTCAAGTATATAACAAATTTTACTAATAAAAAAAAGTTGGGGCATTATCTATCAGTGTATGGGGCATGAGAATTAAGGGAAATGGATCATTACATGAATTTAACTGACAACTACTACTAATAACTTAAGTCAAAAAGTGAAATTCTACCTTCATGAATTCATGCATATTCTGCTATTACTTCTTAAATATCACTTGCGTATACATTTCCTTGATCGGTTGGGCTCTGAGACTGATATTAATAGCCCTGCTATATATTTACAGAGAAGTGGACCTGCTCTCAAAGATTGTAATAGCACACAAAGCGCATATGCACATGGAGCACAAGAACATGATGTGCTACTACGTGAAGAAAATCCTGAGGCAGAGCAAGTTTATTCTGACATGAAAGCTGCACGTAATAGTCAAGAAGTGTTTAATCCCACCCCTCTTCAGAAGCAGATGACAATGATGAGCCCATCGGAATATTTAATTGCTCATTTTCATGAAAAAAGGGTGACTATCTTCTTGCTTAACATTTTTATATTGTAGTTTTTATACTGTATACTAGCTACAGTGAAATGTTCATTCCTAAATGTTGGCATCAAAAAATTCTGTATTTCGATATACACTTTTGACATTCTCTAAAAATTACCTAAATTAATGTTTCACTCATTTTCCTATTTTCTCAATTTTCCTTGTTTTCATTGTGTGTGCACGCATGTGCGTGTGCATGTACACACACACTTGCAAATTAGACTTGAGACCATTTCTCAGTCTAGTTAAGAATAACTGCAAAATAATTATACAGCTTTGTTTTAAGTAGTAGAGATAAGTTTGTAGTTTATCCAAGTATTCATCGTTCTAACCATGTTTATGCAATATAATACCATTTTATTATTGTTGCAGAAGTCGACTTTAGCCGCAGAATGCGAGAAAGAGCTGGAGGAGGTGTGGAAAAAATACAATCACCTCCTTCTGAATGAGGAGCAAGCGTGCAATCAAAACTTAAAGGTAGTAAAGGAATTACAGTCCACCAGTGAGAAAAATAAATTTTTGACGGAGTTGCTGAAAAGCCATTCCACCGAGCCTTGTAAGCATGGAAGCTCAGAAGAGTTTCGAGGTATGATGTCTCTAATATATCCATGAATAATAAAAATGGTAACCAATTTAGTTGCATGATTTATTGCAAAAAAATTGGGTGCATGTACACATACACACTGTTGTTATTAAACTTGAGCTCTCTCTTTTGACTTTTAAATTGGTAGCCTAGTGCCAAAGATTAATAGTACTCAACAACTCAAATTATTGAGATTAATAAGTATAATCTCTGCTTTCAAGTATCTTATTCTACATTTTTTCTATCGCACTTTGACACTTAATGACAGTACAGTTTCTGCGTCATAGAATGTAAAAGTAAGAGTATAATTTAGTGTAACTTGGTATGTCCTAAAAGAAAGTTTAAAATGGAAAATAGTTTCTTTTATTCAGGAAATGAATTCAATACAATACAACACATCTCACTACTGTATTTATACAAAGCAAACAGGCAAAGAGATAAAAAAGAGAAATGGGCTGCGGTCCAAGGCCCATTAACACAAAGACAAGTCGAATAAGCTTATATCCTTTAACACATACGAACTGATTCTTATTATGCCCCCTCAAATAAAACTAGGGTTTCAGTCCCTCTTCGTCTCTCATGGCGGCGGAGAAAACTTTGAGCTCCTCTCTAAACCGATCAAAATTCTTTCTTGAAATTGCTTTAGTAAAGACATCAGCTCGCTGATAATATGCAGGAATGTGTTGGATCTGGAGTTTACCACTTCCCGTTCGTTCGCGAACAAAGTGGAGATCCACTTCCAAATGCTTCGTTCTCGAGTGTTGGGTAGGATTCATAGAAAGGGAGATGACGCTTAAATTGTCAACCCAGATGGTAGGCTTTCGATTCAATGTGAACCCTAATTCTCGAAGGAGGGTTTCAGTCCAAATGACTTCTGCAGTGGTGCTGGCGATGGCCCTGTACTCAGCTTCAGTGCTCGATCTCGAGATGGTGGCTTGCTTTTTCGTGCACCATGAGATGAGGTTGTTGCCGAGGTAGACACAATATCCAGTGATGGATTTCCTATCATCCAAATCATTTGCCCAGTCTGAATCACTGTAAGCTTGTAGATGTAAGGTTTTATTTGAAGTGAATCTTAATCCATGGTTGAGTGTCCCCTTTAAATATCGTAGAATACGTTTTACTGCACACCAGTGTTCATTTGTGGGAGCTTGCATATATTGACAGACTCTGTTAACACTAAAACATATGTCTGGTCTTGTAATAGTAGCGTACTGAAGTGCCCCAACAATGCTCCTGTACTGTTTGACATTCTCGATGGGTTCACCCTTTTCTTTAGATAGCCTGAGATTGCTCGTCATGGGTGTAGGTAGAGATTTAGCCTTGTCCATGTTTGACCTAACTAGAATGTCAGATATGTATTGTTTTTGAGATAAAATGATGTTTGAGTCTGCATCCCTTCGAATATGTATGCCAAGGAAGAAATCTACTTCACCCATGTCTTTTATTGCAAACTCCTTATCCAAGTGTTTCATGATTAGCTCGACTTCATGTTGATTGTCTCCTGTGATCAGTATATCATCTACATAAACTAATATGTAAATACTGTTGTCCCCTGTCTTTTTTATATAGAAAGAACAATCTGACTTGGTGGCAGTGAAACCCAGTTTAATCAGTACACTCTTTAATTTATCATACCAAGCCCTTGAGGCTTGCTTTAGACCATAAATAGCTTTATGTAGCTTACATACTTGGCTGATGCTTCCTTCAGAACTATAACCCTCTGGTTGTTGCATATATACATCTTCAATTAATTCTCCATTTAAAAAAGCATTATGCACATCTAATTGCCTTATTCTCCAGTTTTTATGCAAGGCAATGGTTAGGATTATCCTTACTGTTGCTGGTTTAATAACTGGAGAGAAGGTTTCATTAAAGTCAAAACCAAACTGCTGAGTATAACCCTTTGCCACAAGTCTGGCTTTATATTTGACGATCTTACCATCAGCATTTCTTTTAATTTTGTATGTCCATTTGCTTCCCACAATGTTTTTATGCCTTGGTAAATCAACAAGAGTCCATGTATTGTTTTTAACCAGAGCTTTGTACTCTTCATCCATGGCTTTTCTCCATCTTGTGTCTTTTATTGCCTGCTCATATGAAGTTGGTTCCACTTCATTGAATTGAGTATTATAAACTTTGGGTTTATAAATCCCACTTTTTGATCTAGTAATCATGGGATGTTGAATGGTAGTTGACTGTGGTTCACATTGAACATCATTATGCTCATCAGATGTTTCATTTGTAGATTCAATATTAGATTCTTGCTGTGTGTTTGATTCTTGCTGCTCATTATGTTGAGGACTGCCTGTTATTACTTGCTCAGAATCATTTCTAACTTCATTCCCTGTTGGTTTTCTGTCTGATTGAACCTCAGTATTTATCCATTCTGATAAGTCTGGTATGTGAATGTCCCTAGCATTGTTTGCATTAGTACCTTGCATGTGCTTTTCCTTCTCTACAAAAGGAAAAACATTTTCATTAAAAACGACATGCCTTGAAATGTAAACTCTGCCTTGACTGTCTAGACATATGTACCCTTTTTGATTATGTGCATATCCTAAAAAAGTACATTGACTAGACCTAAGGCTTAGTTTATGTTTATTGTATGGTCTAAGGCAGGGAAAACACAAGCACCCAAAATTTCTTAAATGTCCATAGTTTGGTTTAAAACCAAATAATCTCTCAAAAGGACACACATGGTTTAACACTTTAGTTGGCATTCTATTAATGAGGTATACTGCAGTGGCAAAAGCCTCTCTCCAATATCTCATTGGTAGACCTGCCTGAGACAAAAGTGTTAACCCTGTCTCCACAATGTGCCTGTGTTTTCTCTCGACTAGACCATTTTGTTCAGATGTATGGGGACAAGTAGTCCTATGCACAATCCCTTTTGTGCTGAAGAACTCCTTTAGAGTTTTGAACTCTCCCCCACCATCTGTTTGAACAATCTTCACACAGTTATTATATTGTTTTTCAGCACTAGTGATGAAGTGCTTCATAGCATTACATGTATCTGATTTTGCCTTTAAAAAATATATCCAAGTATATCTGGTATGAGCATCAACAATGGATAGATAATACCTGTCCCCTTTTGATGAGTTGTGTGGAGATGGTCCCCACAAGTCAGCAGCCACAAGTTCAAGTGGTCTTTTATAGGTAGTTTCAGAAAACTGAAAGGTAATTTGTGACTTTTGCCAATTTGGCAGTGTGTGCATACTGATAAATTGTGTAAAGATGAGAAAGAAATTTTGTTCTCATTCAACACTTGTTTTACAACATCATAACTAGGATGTCCCAATTTACAATGCCACATATGAAAAATATTGTCACATTTGACTTGATTCAAACTTGTGTTATTACAACAGACAGCATTATTACTATAGATGTTCTTTGTTCTCATATGGCTGAACTTGTACAAACCCTGATCAAGTTTACCCTGTAATAATATATCTTTACTCAGCATATCTCTGACTAAACAGACCTTAGGGTGAAACTCAAAATATACATGATTTTCTTTAGCAAATTGTGAGACACTTATTAAATTCTTTTTGATACTTGGCACTCTTAATAAATTATTGAGGTAGAGTAGCCTTGTACCTTGTATAGTGCCTGTTCCCACATGTGATATATTGACAGTTTCACCATTACCCATAGATACAGAATTCTTACCATTGTAGCTTTTGTTTCCTAAGTTGAGATTTTGTAAGTTGTTGGTAATGTGGTTTGTAGCTCCTGAGTCTGGAAACCAATCATCTGTGTTGATGTCCTCTGTTTTGGCTGTGTCATCTGTTGAGTTATCTGAAGTATTTCTTGAATGATGATTAGTTTGTGCCATATTGGCTGTTGGCTGCCTGCTTGACTGCGCCTGTTGAGATGGATTGTAATCCTCCTTGAATCTGAAGTAGCATTTATTTGCCATGTGACCAAATTTTTCACAAATTTGGCATTTGACCCTGTTGTTGTTTGATGACCTTCCTCTGCCCTTGCCCCTTTGATTATAACCACCTCTAGGGTTTTGGTTGTTCTAATTGTTTTTCTGACCTTTATTCTTTGTGGTTGAAACATAGTTTGCAGAATAGTCTTCTTGCATAAGTCTTCTCTGTTCAACTCTGCCTTCATGTGCGAGGAGAGCTGAGTTGACATAGTCAAGATCTGGTAGGGTGGGTTGTGTGGCAATGAAAGTCACCAGAGATTCATATTCTTGGTCTAAACCATTGGTAATGATGAGAATCTGCTCACTGTTCGAGATATTGTGGCCAACAGCCTTGAGTCTGTCACACAGATTCTTGATTTTGGCAAGGTATTCTCTCATGCTCATATCATTCTTTCTCGTATTTTGTAGCTCTCTTCTGTAGTGTATGATTCTTGCTGATGACTGTGAGTTAAAAATTCTTTCAATAGATGACCATATCTCATATGATGTGTAGCAACCAACTAGTTGGGACAATAGGGTCTGACTAATGGATGATAGGAGCCAAGATGCAAGCAAGTTATCTTGTTTTTGGTACAATGTATATTCTGGGTTGCTAACAGTATTTCCAGTATCATCAGTGATGTTAATTGGTGGAATCTCTTTGGTTCCTTTTACATAATCCTGTAGATCATACCCTCTCAAAGCAATTTTTGTTTGATATTTCCATGTGATATAATTGTCTTCATCTAAAGGTGTGTTTATTGCTTGATTCTTAGGTCTGATCAAAACAGAATCTGATCTCTGATTGTCTTTGGATCTGTTGCCAGTGTTTGCTGAAGTGACATCTTCTCCTTCAGAAGCCATGGTGGATCAAGAATATGGATGACCAAGTTTCTTGATCAAGAAACTGGTATTGGTGGCCAAGAAATGACCAAAGATGCAAGAAACTGGATGGTGCAGTGAGAAAACTGCTATATGTATTACTGTTTTATTGTAAAGCAGTAATATATATATACAGATTTTATATGTACCTCCAGATGTCGGAATCAGGAAAAATGCAACCAGAGGAAGAAATGATGATCTTGAATCTGATCTGCCTCTTGGATGGCACCGTGGGTTAGGAACAGGTGAACACGATTACTTGCAGCGATCTAGAGAAGGGTATCCTCCCCTATGATGACAATATTCTGAGGGGAGAATCAATTCCCAAAAGGAAAATCTGCCGTTTGGCAATGAAGCTCTGATACCATAAAAGAAAGTTTAAAATGGAAAATAGTTTCTTTTATTCAGTAAATGAATTCAATACAATACAATACAAGTACTCCATCAGCATGTGAATTTTGTTACAAAATTTTTCTGAAAGACATTATTATGCATGCTTCTCATTACATTTAAATCATCCTTGACATCAAACACTGCTTTTCAGGTCAAAAAGGAAACTTGAAGCAGATGTCGCCAAAGAAAGATATTCCCAAAATGCCAACTTTGCCCTCGTCTTCAAGTTCAGCTCTACCATTTCCTTTTCCACCGCCAGGGATGGGACCACCGTCCACAGTTGTAACTTCAATTTCTGTGCCCCCCGCCTGCATGAAACTATCAAACAACGCCTCACAAAGGATTTTAACATCTAAACCTATGCTGCCTTCTTCTGCAGGTAAACTTTTAGAGATAGATTTTTCATTATGCTACACACATTTCGCCAGTGAACTCACTGCCATTGAAACATGTGGTTCGTTATTTACTTTTTGTTTGATGGCAATCAAATTAATTTACAATGGTTCATCGTCCATTTGAACATTCATCGATTGATATATGCCTTTCATCATTTGGATTTACCCTTTTTTGCATTGATAATATATATCATTTTTGGTTGCCAACTTTGCATAAATACCTATTTACGGATATGAAACACCGGACTATTCAAAGGAAAAGCTATAATTGTCTTTTTATCGATAGTGGCCCATTTCTTGAGTTGGGTTATCAGTTTGTTTTCCTTTATATGCCAAGACGGTTCATTAAGATCACTGAGACACAACTAGTCGTTTTGGCAGATTTTGTTATTTCTTCTGTTCCATCTCTTTATAGCTGTATTTTCCATCTATGATTTCCTTAGAAAAAAATATCACATAGAACCCTAATCACTACAACATTATGTTAAGAAGAAAATAGAAATGCAGTAATAAAACGTACATGGTGATTTCCTTTTAACAACTTTCTTATGCTATATTTTAGTAATCCTTTATTTAAAAGCAAAATTTATCATTCGGATCTGCTTCAGTTTTTTTTTAATGTGGTTTGGTGTTCATTCAACAAGTGCTACAGAGTTTAGGGCTGTTGTGGTAATGGTTACCGTTACCATTTTGTAAATACCGTTATCGTACCGTTTTTACTGATAAACTAAAATTGTTTACCGTTACCGATTGACTGGTATACCGATGACTGGTATACCGATAAACTGATAACCATTACACTGGTAATGGTAAATTACCGTTTGGCTAGAAAAATAATAAGTTGATATATTTTTACACTAAATGATGGTTCATTATATATCTCATTGGGTCACTTAATAAAGGACATAGAAAAGAAGTGTATTTATCATCATTTGAGTTGAATTACTAAAATAAATTAAATTATTTTCTTGCTTCTAAATGGCCGTATTACAACATCTTACATGAATATCGATATATTATGAATGACTGGTAAATTACCATTACCGTTGGTTTTGAAAAAATATTACTGATGTTTTACCCTAAAAAATGATAAATTTACCGTTACCGTACCGATTATGCTGGTATACCGACTTTACTTTAAAATGGTAACCGATTGACTGGTAATGGTAAATTTACCTTTACCATAACAGCCCTAACTGAGTTTATAACTTTATATTCAAATAATATTGATTTTCATGTTATCAAGTTGAACAATGTGCATTCTTTAAGCTGATGTTTTGTTATTGTAGTTGAATAATATTGCTTTATGCTAACCAATTTTTTCATCTTCTTTAGGTGATCGGAAAAAATCTGTAGAAGAGAATTCAGTTCTTCATGCTCCTGCACCGCATATTCGCCATTATTATACACGGAAACACGACATGTTTTAGCATAAAAAATATTAGTGCATTATTAAGTAAACCACGTACTAAATTAGTCTTGTATGTTGCATATGATTATTATTGTTGTTGTTGTTGTTGTTTTACTTGAGTACATTTATTGTGATTCTTCCAGTGCAAATGCATGCATAGGAAGAAAAATATATGCGTTGGATAGAATATATAGATATGTGGACTTGGTTTGTCTTTTTCAATGAAATTTATGGATGGAATTCACGAAGTGCATTCAAGTCATTTGATTTGCAATTCAATAGTATGATGAATTATACTGTCATTACCAGGTTAAATGGAAGAGAAATCATAGTAGCAATTTACAATAATTTAACTTTCAATTTTTCATTGTCTTGAAAACAATAGTATGTAATTTTTCCTTTGCTTGTCCTATGTTTGATTTTTACTCGTTAGATAATTAGTCTTTATTAGTACGAACCCGTGCTACGCATACAGAATTCACATTGATACACATATTTCTTTGATACACATAAGAATTGGTAATGAGTTCCAAAGTTATTATATCTCATTGATACACATATTTCTTACATCGACAAACCATTTGTTAAATCTTCACAACATTTCATGTTGCATGTTCCCTAATATAGTGGAGTTATGCATCGTATTAATTCCATAATTGATTAGCATTAAAGAGAATCAATATGCAATTAGTTCTCTCATTAATTTGAATTAATGTTTATAGTTTGAATTCAAATTGATCAAGATTAAAGGCACTTAATTTCATTCATTTATTACTTGGTAATTATGTATGATATGACCTTCATACTTAAAATAGTTTATTAAAACCATTATGAATGATAGTATCACTCATTTATAGTTGTGCATTATCCATAAATAATTTAAAACTCCAAATAATTCAAAGAAATGTAACATAAAAATTTTTATTAAAAATTCATAGATAATAACCTAATTGTTGCATAAGATCACTAAAACTTTGATGATAAACATGAATACATGTTGCCTATGGACATTTTATAGTCCATTATATAACATAGTAGATCAATATTAGAAGCCTAAATTGATTAAAAAGGAAAATGTTAGAATTTATTGAAAAGATGAAGTTTACATCAATTAAGTGTGCTCGGAGCATTTTGGAAATAAATAAGTTGTCAAAACACATATTTTACACTAAATTCTTAATAAAAATTTAAAATTATCTACTGAAAAGAAGAAAAAAGTGTTGCTTATACATTTGTATTTTTCACAACAATAGACTATGAAATTTGTTATTTAAATATTATTTTACTTCAAAGATGATATTTTCCTTCCAACTTGATTTTCTTATATACTTATGTGTGAGAACGAAATAAAGTATTTGATTACATAGAAAAATTAAGTTTTTTTGTATATATATATTAATAAACCAATAACTCCATATAAAATATAGGAAAGAACCCAAATTCTTAGTCTTTCTAATAAAAAGCAAAACAATGAAAGGGAATTTGAAATAAAACATGAGAAAGGATAATTAGTTCATCTTTACATGTAGTAGATTTCAAAGAATTATAGAAGCTTTCTGGTGTTGTAATACATTTGAAATGTTGCTGGTAAAAGGGAGTAAAAATAATAACTGACTACTATTAATCTTGTAATTGGTTAGCATTAAAATGACAAAATGTATAATTAACTAATTAATTTGGATTCAAATTGATCCAAATTATTGGTTAGCATTAAAATGACTAAATGTATAATTAATTCTCTCCTTAGACTGGATTATAGTTTAATTCTGAAATTACTTTGGATTCAAATTGATCCAAATTATTGGTTAGGATTAAAATGACTAAATTTATAATTAATTCTCTCCTTAGATTGGATTATAGTTTAATTCTGAAATTACTTTGGATTCAAATTGATCTAAATTAAAATTAATTAATTACTTTCATTTATTGTATGGTAGAAATGTTTGATATCTTCCCTATTTGAAATTGCTCGCATATAACCATTATGAATAACTACATCCCTTATTTATAGCTATTTATAAAAATTACTAAACTACATAAAGTTCAAAACATCTCATTGTTGCATAGTATCACAAAGACTTTGATGATAACTATGAATGTGTTTTGCATATGAATGATTCATAATCCATTAAATAACATAATAGGAAAATATTAAAAACCTATATTGACCAAGAATAACAATGTTATAATTTACAAAAAAATGTTTGGATAGACTAAAACTTCATAAAATTTTTAAAGTATATAAATTTTCATAACATGTATTAAACACTAAAATTTAGCAAAATTTAGAATTGTGTACTGGAAGCAGATTGTGCATGTGATAATAATTGGAAGTAGGTATAATATAACAAATGAAAAAGCCAAGAATCTAATTGTGCATGTGATAGAGAATGATACACAGTTGCTAAACCATAATATATTTCAATACAAAATTGTCACTTTATAAATTTATCAATCTATAAAATTCCATAATCCAAGAATAAATGGTTGGACTTACAAACTTTTCATTTAAATTATTTATTTTTATGAAGATATTCACCTAATTATTCTTAGAGAGAAAGTGATCATAATAAAATATACAAATTTGAAAAAACAGAAAGTCTAGGATTGATAAATATACCTTCATCGTTATTAAATAAGAATTTAAGAAGGGAAGTGAAAAAGTTAAACAAAATCCAAAATAAACAAATTTGATAGTTGAATCTTATCTTGAGATATTCTATCCACTTCATAACTCAATGTTGAAACACTGAATATTAAGAGAATAAAGAATTTGATTATTGAAATGGCTTAGATTTGATAAGAGATATGAAATAAATGATTTTTAAGTTTTAAGTGGAAGAAAATTAGGAAAAATAAAAATGAGAAAATATATGGACATAAGCTGAATATCTCGAAGGAATTCCACCAGTCACTCTCGACAAAGATAAAGAAGAATGGGATGCCATTATAGCAGACCCTATCTTTGGAGAAGATGGATGGGTGAAAGAACCAAGAAATGTCTAGTTATTCTGTATGATATTTGTTTGATTTGATTGGTGTGTTTGAAACTTGATTGACTTAACTTATTTGGTATGGTTTGTATATATGTTTGAATAATTACTGTAAATATATGATTATATATGATTGGATGATTATTGGTTTACTTCTGGATTATGATCACATTTCATACTTATGATCACACTGAGCACTTATTACACTTATATATGGATTACTCTATTTTATTATCTTATAACAAGTTCAAGGAATTTATTAGTTAAAAGTTTTTGTTGATGACAAAGGGGGAGAAGTTATAAAATAGTAGTTGGCTTGGAGTAAGAGGGAGTTATGATGGCTTGGAGTAAGGGGGAGTCATGGAGTAAGGGGGAGTTATGATGGCTTGGAGTAAGGGGGAGTCATGGAGTAAGGGGGAGTTATGATAGGAGTTATGGTACAGTAAGTATATTTTATAAATACAGGTTATCATCATAAAAAAGGGGGAGATTGTTAGGAACTAAGATGTTGGTTTTGATGATAACAACCTTTTTAACTTATCTTATTATAAAATATGTACTAACAATATTATCTAGATAGATATGTATATGCAGGATATACAGATATGCAGGTATTGATTACTGAAGACTGATCAGTATAAAGACTCAAGACTCAAGATTGAAGACGCTAGAGTATCAAGATCAATATTTCAAGATATGTGTCTAGTTTTTGTTAAAACTTCATAATAGCATGGAAATCTTCATTCCGAATTTCATTTGGAATGGAACCCATTTCTACCTTCTTAGTGGCTTACAAACCCACGACAAGTAGCTTACAAACCTACGACAAGTGGCTTACAAACCCACGAACATCCTGGTTTTGTACAAGTTCTCGAGTCCTGATGTGATGAGATATTCTATAGGAAGAATCTTGCAAAACTACTTCAAAATGGTTTTTCAAAACGAGTTTCAAAAATGCTTTTCAAAATATTTTAGCCTTCAAAATTATTTTTGCAAATGATTTTCAAATAGATGTTTTAGCCTTAAAATATTCTTTGTTTTTGTGTTTTAAAACATAGTAAAATTAGTTTATTTTACTCCAGAGTCATTTCATTTTTTTTTCATTTCAATACCATTTTCAAAACAAATTTTATATTATTTTTAACATAGGGATGTCGACATCATGGGATACCCCATGTCGACATGGTGGCCGTTGAATTCAAAAGTTTCAATTTTCAAAAGAAGTGTCTATTCGTTTAAATCTGTTCATGAATGGTTATGAATGTTGGTGCTCTATAAATAGCCTTCACAAACGAATTTTTTAACTAACTATTTTCATATTTTCTTCACTCCTTCTTCTCCACAAATCCATATTCTAAAATATTCATATTTTTAAGTTCGTGCCGAAATTCTGCCGAATTCTCAAGTGAATCAAATTAGAATCTCATTCTTGTTTGATTCTCTGCCCTCTCTCGAAGATCAAAGTGCTATTCAGAGTTATAGGATCAATTTGTAATCAAAAGTTTATCGAGTCTCTCTATAAGGTGTGGTTGTGCCTGGAAATCAATTGGGTAATCTTGTGGCCCGTAAATCAAGAGAGTTTGCCCCGGACTCGTGAGACAAGAGGATACCTTAAGGCCTTTAGAAACTGAGGATTGTAATCTCGACTTTGGTATAATAAAAATCTATATAAGGTGTTCTGCCTTGGTACAGGACTGGATGTAGGTAACTCTGAACCAGTATAAAATCCGGTGTGTTCTTTCCTTTTACTGCTTTTTATTTACTGTCTGCATCTGTGTTTGATTCTGTGATTGTTCTGTGATTAAGTTCTGCATTTGTTTGTGTCATAATTTTAATTTAGTCCATATAAGTCGTAGAATTCATTAAACACTATTCAACCCCCCTCTAGTGTAAAATTAGCCTTAAGATCCTTAATCCGCACTCCCTTTCATATAGATCCTTGAAGTCAGAAGTACGACATTGCATTCGTCGGATTCGATTCGAACCGTAGATTTCCCAACAATTTCAGACAATAGTTTCAACCATGGAAGGTTCGAGCGCCCTGCAAGTCATGAATCAGCATTTAACTTGATTGGAGCGGTTTGATGGAGACAATTTTACTCGTTAGCAAGAGATAATGAAATTCTTCTTGATCATCGTCAAATTGTTCTACATTTTGGAAGATGGCTTGGAAATAATACCCGACGAAACAGACAAAGATGACGCTGTTCTAAAGGAGAAATGTGCAAAGCGCAAAGAGGATGATTTTCTATGTAGAGAGCACATTCTGAATGCATTGTCTACTCCTGTCTACAACGCTCATAGGACCTTGGAAACTGCAAAGGCACTTTGGATTGCACTGAAAGCAAATACCGCATATCTAAGGCAAGTAACAAAAAATTCCTTATTTGCAATTTTATGGATTTCAAAATGGTCGCTAATAAGTCCATAGTTGGACAAGTAAGCGAAATCATACTGTTGGTGAATCAACTTAAAGATGCTGGAATAAAGCTCCCTGAATCTTTTTTTGTTGGAGTTATAATTTCAAGACTTCCTAATTCTTGGAATGATCATAAGAAAAAACTGAAGCATGCAGAAACGGATTATGATTTAGACGGTTTACAACGTCATCTTCGTATTGAAGAGGACTCTCGTAAACGCGAACTAGATGATAATCCGCAAACTGAGTCTCATTCTAAGGCAAATAATGTTCAAATTACTGACAAGTTAAAGCCTAAGAATGGGACACAGTTTAAGAAGAAAAATCATTCCAACAACAAAAAGAAAGGTGCTTGTTACTACTGTAACAAGCCCGACCACTATGCCCGAGACTGCCGTCAACGGAAGAAATAACAAACAGTGAACGTAGTCGAAGACTCGCTTGTGGCTGTAGTGCAAGAGGCGAACTCCGTTAGTGAAACTGATAATGATTGGTGGTTTGATACTGGAGCAACCATTCACATTTGCAAAGACTGTAATCTGTTTAAGACTTGCGAAGAAAATAATGGAGAAGCCGACAAATTACTGGAGCAAATAAGGTTCCAAGCAAAGTTTTGGGAAAAGGCACTATAGAACTTACATTCACTTCTGGAAAAGTTCTTTCATTCGTTAATGTATTTTATGTACATGATATGTGTAAGAATTTGGTCTCTAGATACCTTCTTAACAAAGGAGGATTCAAGATGGTGTATGAGTCTGATAAGATAATTAGTGTTGTCCAAGAACGGCAAATTCATTGGATAAGTATACTCTTGTAACGGCATGGTTAAGTTGAATCTAATAAAGAAATCTTTTATTTATATTGTTGATTATGTTAGTTTATGGTATGGTAGACTATGACATGTTAATTATAATTCCTTTAAAAATATGCATTAATTAGGATTAATTTTTGATTGTGATTTCGATACTATCTCTAAATGTGAAATATGTGTTCAAGCAAAAATACACCGAAAATCCTTTAAATCTGTAGAAAGGAAAACTGGCTTGCTTGATTTGGTATATAGTGATGTGGGTGACTTAAAAAGTCATATCACCTATAGTGGTAACCAATACTATATAACATTTATTGATGATTATACTAGATATGTATATGTGTATCTAATGAAAACTAAAGATGAGGCTTTTGATAAATTTAAAATTTACAAAGCAGAGGTCGAAACATAATTAAGAGTTAAAATAAAATTATTACAGTCAGATCGTGGTGGTGAATATTTCTCAAATGAATTCACCTTATTTTGTAAACAACATGGTTTAGTTCACCAATGCACTGCCCCATATAGACCACAACAAAATGGTGTTGCTGAAAGAAAATTAGAACTTTAGTAGAAATGGTCAATGCAATGCTCATAAGTTCAAACTTATCTTATAACCTATGGGGTGGTGCTATGTTATCTGCATGTTATATCTTAAATAGAGTACCTCTTAAAAAGAATAATATTTCCCCTTATGAATTATGGTTTAATAGGAAACCAAATCTTACAAGACTTAAAGTTTGGGGTTGTTTAGCATATGCTAGAAAACCATACCCTAAACGACCAAAGTTAGGAAATAGGGCATTTAAATGTGTTTTTATAGGATATTCACTTAATAGTATAACTTATAGGTTTATATTTCCTGACACCTTAGAAGTTATAGAATCCGTAGATGTAGAATTCTTTGAAAATCAAACTATTTAGATTCCATTGAGATCATATAATCCAGAACCTAATACGATTGATGATATCAATGATGATGACTATGCTCCTGCTCAAAACAGCAAGGAAGTATCAGTACCAGATAATAGTACTGAACAAAGGAGAAGTAAAAGAGCAAGAATAGAGAAGGACTATGGTCCTGACTTCATTACATATCTTATAAAAGGCAGTAAGGGCAAAGTCCTTAATGTGACTAGATATGTCATGAACGTCGATGATGACCCCAAAACTTATTCTGAGGCTATGAGTTCTAGAGATTCAATATTCTGGAAAGAAGCTATCAATGATGAAATGAATTCCATACTGTTAAACCAAACTTGGGTTTTAACTGATTTACCTCCTGGTGCTAAACCTATAGGATGTAAATAGATATTTAAGAAAAAGTTGAATACAAATGGATCCATTGATAAGTTTAAAGCCATATTAGTTGCTGAGGGATATAAGCAAAGACATGGAGTAGATTATTTTGATACATATGCTCCAGTTGCTTGCATATCTTCTATACGTTGTTTAATAGCACTTGCATCAATTCATAAATTGGTCATACATCAAATGGATGTAAAGACTGCTTTTCTAAATGAAGATTTAAAAGAAGAGATATATATGGAACAACCTGAAGGTTTCAAAACCCCAGGCCAAGAAAAGAAAGTTTGCAAATTAGTAAAGTCTCTTTATGGCCTGAAGCAAGCTCCTATGCAATGACATGAGAAGTTTGATAAAATAGCATTGTCATATGGATTTATTGTTAATGATGCTGATAAATGTATTTATAGCAAATCAGACAACAACGATTATGTTATAATATGTTTATACGTTGATAACATGCTAATATTTGGTTACAATATATCCTGTGTAAATGAAACTAAGAAGTTTCTATCTTCTAAGTTTGATATGAAAGATCTAGGAGAAGCTGACGTAATGCTGGGAATTAAAATCATTAGGAAAGAGGGGGAGTTGTTACTAACTCAATCTCATTACATTGAGAAGTTCCTCCAAAAGTATGGTCATTATAATGACAAACCAGCACCAACTCCTTTAGATCCTAGTATTAAATTAGAAAAGAATACTGGACGTACCATTTATCAACTTTAGTATTCCAGTATTATTGGGAGTCTTATGTATGATATGCATTGTAATGGACCAGACATAGCACATGCTATAAGCATGTTATGTCGATTTATGAATAATCTAGGTTTCGAACATTGGAAAGCTATTTCCAAGGTTTTAGTTTATTTGAAAGGAACCATTACCTATGGTTTATCTTATAAAGGATATCCTGCCGTAATAGAAGGATATAGTGATGCGACCTGGAACAATGTAGAATCCAAATCCAAGTCTACGATTGGATGGATCTTTACATTAGAAGGTGCTGCTGTGTCTTGGCTTTCCAAGAAACAGACCTGTATATCTGACTCAACAATGTTGTCAGAGTTGATTCATTAGCAGATGCATATAAGGAAGTAGAATGGCTTAGGAATTTATTAATAGAAATCCCATTATGGAAGAAACCATCTCCAGCAGTCTTAATTAACTGTGATAATCATACTACAATATACAATGTCTCTAATAAGACATATAATGGAAAGTCTAGACATGTGAGTCTAAGACATCAAATGATAAGATAGTTACTTAAAAGTGGAGTAATGACTTTGATTACATAGAAACAAAGAAAAACTTAGCTGACCCACTCACAAAGAGTCTTCCAAAGGCAATGGTTTCTATAAAATCAAAGAAAATGAGACTAAGGTCTGTGAATGAAGGTTGATCATCCTTAACAGAAACCTAACTTATGTTTTGAAAAGGATAGACAAAGTTCAATCGGTACCAAAAAGTTAAGAGAATGATTATGGAACACTAAATCAATAATCCCATAATATTTAGTGTTGGATTCTGCAAGAACAAAGGATGGATAAAATATCCTTAATAAATCTAGATACCTTAAAAAGGTGTATTGCAGAAACACCTTAAGAGACTTACATATATGAGTATGGAAATCAGGCCATTTCCTAAGAAAGTAAGACTGCTTTCTAATGTAGACTCATGAACCCAGGATTAAAAGCACATGGCCATTAATATGCTGAGCAATACAGAACACTTTACCTAAGAAAATCAACATGTGTGATTGTTCCAGTTTTATCACAAGGGACACTTGGCTCAAGGATCGTTCACCATAGAATCTCGATATGGCTTTGAATGGTTTACACTAAGTAAAGGTTCAAATCCAAAAGATATCTTTTATTTATGTGTTGGTTTTCACGATGGTGCAATTTTTGATCTTTGAACTACGTTTGGCTTGATCCCACTTGGGTACGTAAGCAATCACTCAAGTGATGTAGCTATTCCGATTTTAACCTTAAAATGTTTTTAAATTACCAAAACTTAATAATAGGGGGAGAATGTTGGATATTTTCAAGTTCTTCCATTGTTTTTGTCTTCATGAAGAGAGAAGAAAAGGAAGAGGGAAGATAGGAAAAGAAAAAGTCCTACATCTTGGGATATTAGGGACCATACTTGTTTAAGTATGAGTTTCTCATGAAGGAGTTGGGGCCTTGGGCTCTCAAATGTTTGCTTTATTGAGAGGAGGGAAGTCATGCATAACTACCAAACACGCGCGCGCCACTGCCGCCGTCCGACCGACCGGGCCGGGTATGGGTACGGGTCCAATGACGATATTTTTTTGGAGCAAATATGAAAGCAGTAACGGGCTGGATTATAGCCCGTTATGGACCAAACGGGACGTTGGAAATTTAAAAGGGCGCGCATTGCTAACCATTGGACGCAACCCTTAATGAACAGACACCTCCTCAAACGGTTATGAACCGAACGGATGCAACCTTTGATGAAAAAACACCTCCTTCAAATCTATATAAAGGACATATGACCAGAACAGTATACACAGCAATAATCTATGTTCTCCTTCTTCTTCCAACACAGTCTGCGACGCCATTAGAGTGTTGCTGAACGCTCTCGTATCAAACGAATTTGTAACGCCTACAAGGTGTTGCAAATTCAGTCTGATTGTCACATCTATACGGCGTTGCAGATTCCATCTTTCTCTTCTTCAACCTATCTGCCTCCGAATTTTGCACCATTTGAAATAAAACAAAGTGTTCTTGGCCAGATCAAAACAATACAAATTTTGAATCTGGTTATGCTGTTCCAAGGCTTCATTGAATCCTGAAAGTCGATAGTTCGATAACCCGTTTGTACGTGGTGGGTTGAACTATTGTCTGAAAGAATCTATTCTATAGATCCTTGAAGTTAGAAGTACGACATTGTATTCGTCGGATTCGACTCAAACCGCAGATTTCCCAACACTTTTTTCTTTATCTAGATAGTAAAAATAATAATATGAGTAAGGCTGAAGCCATATTTAATTAGGTGCTTTGGAAGATTTGTATGCAGGTGCCAAATTTTATGATATATTGGTTGTAGGGTATGCGGTTTTGGGTCAACCTAAGAGATCATTGAATTGTTTTTCAAAGATGTGATTTCAATGTTTAGATTTGGATTCTTTTTAGTACCATGTGTTGTTAAATTCATTTGTGGATGCTGGTAACTATGAGATTAAGGAAATGTTGGTTGAGCAAATCGAGAGCAAGAAATGTTCTACTCGTATTTTCGATAAGCCTTGTTATGGTAACTAGTCTTTGTGAACAAATAATTTTGCTAAACTTCAAAGGAGATACTCCCATTTATACCTAGAAATGCCATGTCAAACACAGTGTTTAGATTAACGATTCTGTGGCAATACTTGGACATAAGATATCATGTTCTATGTAGTAATAACTTGTGTTTTATATTCTTCTTCTGAAAATGTCTCATGACTTTATGTCTCTATGAAATATACATGGATGACCTAACAAATCCCTGTATGTACTTGCCAAGCATATATGTGTACCTAGTCTAAAGATTTTTAGATTAAATTTTTATGAATCATTTTGTATCAACAATCCTCAATCGGTATCATTTATCATATTTTAAGTAAGGAAACATTAATCAAGATAATGAAGATTTTCTTCAATTATAATTAATCATTCTGGGCAAATTTTGGTAACAGTGGTGGAAATATCACATTAGTTGGCAATTTATAATACTTTAAGTTTCGTTCTTTGTGGTTCTTGAAAACAACAGTATATGATTTAAGCTTTTTTTCCTATGATTGATTTTTACTCATTAGGTAAGTAGTCTTTATTAGGATTTTTTGTAATATGTTTGATTTATGCTCTTTATTATTCTCTACTTAGTATTCATTTTAATTGTTGCTTGTCCCATGTCTTTTATTTTAGATTAGTATTTTTTATTTTGCATATATATATATGTGTGTGTGGGTGTATATATATATATATATTTATGTACATATATATGTCTTATGCTTACTCATTTTTGTTTATTTTCTTAGCAAATTCAGTTATGCTTTCTGATTAGGATGGATTCATTTGATTTTGTGGGCTTCAGTGTTTTGCTCATTTTGTGGTTTTTTTTGTACTTTTATTTTGGACCTCGATTCTTTAGATTTGGGGTTTTTTCTATTTTCTATTTTTTATTTTTTCATACTATATGGGGGTATCGCTACCTATCAAGCATGTTGATAGCTTCTTTTTTAAGTGTAGAATAAATTATATGAGTGATCTTCTCTAAACATAGATGATCGCTCATTTTCCTCAAAAAATGTATTAATCTATATTTCTTGAAGCTCCATGCCAGTTTGGTAAATTCCTTCACTTTACATAAATGATCGATGATCTTCTATCTCTTTATGTAGAGTTGACCATTCTGGAATTTGAAAGAAAATGCTTTGCGAAGAAATAATCTTTTATAATAACATAGTGCATCGAAACTTTAAATAGCATAAAATTCTTTGAGTGTTACTAGTTAAACAACTCATGATATATTTATTATTTAATGTCAAAACTAAGAATTATTGCCATATTAGCTTGTTACCATGTTAACCTTAACAATTGAAATATATATATATATATTTAAATATTCATCATGTTAACTTTAGCTAGAGATTTTTGGATTTAGAACAAATATAATGATATGACGCTTTTCTCAATAAAACAATGTGGTCGTTCCTATGATATGTATGATTCTTGCACATGAAAATGAATTGATCTTAAATGAATTTTGAAAACAAAATTTGGTCTTTTTATAAGAGATAAGGTTAAAACAAGTTACATAAAAAAGGTGCATCAAAACAAGAAGTTCTTACTTTAGATTATACATTTGATTCTACATTAAATGCTTGCCTTATATTGTGTCTATGTGAAATATGCAGCATGCATATTTAATCCTGCGCTACAGAACATATTGCAAGATTATCACTTATAAACATATGGAGAAAAAATAGGTTTTATGCTAGAATAAAAGTTATTATATTAGAAATTAAATTGATATATCCATGAATTTGTGTATAGCTACGTATATTTTTGGTTATTTTATATTTTATAACATATACCGAAGGAACACAGAAGCTAATTTTGAATATGAAGTTCTTTACAAAAATGAACAACAAACCAATTATGATAAGTTTGATATTAGACCAATGAGATTTAGCAAAACGTTACAAAAGTATTACGAAACTATTACGATTACGTTGCAAAACTGTTACAACTATAGAACTGCTACAACAACAGAACTGTTACAAATAGAACTGTGCAGCAAACAGATTATGCAATAGATATAATATTGATTAAGTTGTCCGAGTCCAGTAAAAAATGTTTCCTTGAAACAATATTGCTCCCTCTATGGCGTAGAAGGATGAAGAGCAACTGTTCCCCAAGATAAAACGAACCAAACTCTGCAATGTTGCGCTGCAAATTGCAAAGAATCGACAAACTCAAGAGAAATGTTTAAGAACAGAGTTTCGAGGGAGAAGAGGAATAACAGAATCAAATGTTGATGAATTCTCTTCTGCCGCGTCTTATATATAGGTATGAGAAGGTGCATATTCGTTTTGAACAGTTGTGACGTTTGGAAAGGTTGCGACCATTTACCAAGCGGTGCGACCATTTTATTGCCCTTTGAGTTTGAATGGACAAAAATAAAAAAATGTCCAGTTTGAATAGCCAAACCAAGCCAACTGCCAAGTGCCTCTAATACGCCTCAAACGCTCATTCACCTATGCCGCAAATGTGGGTGCGGGCATGGGCGCGTGCGTGCGGGATGGTGCGTTGCACCACCCTCTAAGATGGCTATGCTTTCATGTCTCTTTTGTCTGATAGTAACTATAATAGTATCCACATTTTAGTATATAAGCACACAATGTATATTTTATTCTAAGACGTGAGACTATTTATTTTCCAAGGCATTCAATGCCTCACATTTCCTAATGTAGGCATTTAATGCCTCACGCTTTCCCATAAATTACTCATTCATTTCCAACAATCCTACACATGAATGAGTAGTTTCTTACTTGTTCTTAATTTTACGAAACTTTTTATCTATCAGTTAAACTAGCACACATGCTTTGAACTTTCCTAGTGTTTTATCTTTTTGACTTACTGGCAAATCAGTGAACTTAGATTGTCTTTGAACTGTAAGCCATTTTGTGTAAGTCTAAACAGATAACACACGATAAATGTTTCTTATCTTCCTTGGTTCTCTGTTTGTGTTCATTTTTACCATGAACACTAGCTTGGTCTCATGAGTGCTTGGAGAATTTAGCCTGTCAATTCTCCTTGAAGCGGCGCCTTCGCACTCACGTTAGTGATTCTTAACACTTGGTTTTTTATCTTACCAAGTATAGACATCATTAAAAGTTTCAAAACTTATCATATTCTCCGACGAGTAGTGCACTGACTTATCATAGGAATGGTTTGAATATTTACAGCGCTGTCGAGTTTATCTAAACTTAGTTGTCCCTTTGAACCTAGATCTTGGGATCTCCTGTCAGCAAGGTGGGGTTTTCATTTAAAAAAACTTTTTAGTTTATGGGCCCTAACCCCATTCCCATCGATAAGATATTAACCTTCCCTCTAGGTAAACCTTTTGTTAGTGGATCCCCAATGTTACCATTTGATCTTACATAGTCAATTGTGATAACCCCATTGGAGAGAAGTTGTCTAACAGTTTTATTTCTACGACGAATATGTCATGTCTAGACTTGCCATTGTAAACCTTACTATTGGCTCTTCCAATAGCTGATTAGCTGTCGCAATGTATGCTTATTGGAGGTACAAGTTTTTTCCAATTTGGAATACCTTTTAAAAAACCTCGAAGCTAGTCCGCTTCTTCTACGGCTTTGTCTAAGGCAATAAATTTTGGTTCCATGGTTGATCCGTTATACAAGTTTGTTTAGAGGATCTCTAAGATATTGCCCTACTAGCTAAGGTAAACACATATCCATTAGTGGATTTTGTATCTGATGAACCAGTTATCCAATTTGCATCATAATACCCTTCTATTACAGATGGGTACCTTTCATAATGTAGTCCATGACTTTGTGTATACCTTAGGTATCCTAGTACTCGAATTATAGCTTTCCAGTGATTCTTTTATGGGTTGCTAGTATATCTGCCGAGTTTACTTATAGCACATGCTATATCGGGTCTAGTGCAGTTCATTACATACATGATGCTGCCTAGTATACGAGAGTACTCAAGTTGGTAAATACTATCACCGCTATTTTTAATCCAGTTTTGGTTCAAATCTACGGGTGATTTTGCTGATATTATATTGTGCTGTTTAAACTTTTCAAGTAATTTCACAATATAATGTGATTGGGACAACACATATTCTTGGTTGGTCTTATGTATTTTTACACCAAGTATCACATCAGCGATTCCTAGATCTTTCATGTCAAATCTGGCGGAGAGCGTATCTTTTGTGGATTTTATTATCTTCTTGTTGCTTCCAAGTATTAGTAAATCATCTACATATGGACATACAATGACATATCTCATATTTGTATGTTTAGAATAAACATATTTGTTGCATTCATTTATATGAAATCCATTTAGTATCATATTTTCATCAAATTTTTCATGCCATTGTTTAAGCCCGTACAGTGATTTTATTAATCTACAAACCTTACTATCATTTCCATTTTTTAGGAAACCTTCAGGTTATTTCATGTATATTTTTTCTTCTAGTTCAGCATTTAAAAATGTCGTCTTAACATCCATTTGATGTATTTCTAAATCAAGTGTGGATGCAATTTCTATTAGCATTCTTATTGATGTTATTCTAGTTACTAGAGAGTAGTCAAAATAGTCCAGGCATTCTTTTTGTCTAAATCCTTGAACCACAAGTCGAGCTTTATACTTGTCTATCGAACCGTCAGGTTTCAATTTCTTCTTAAATATCCATTTATTGCCTAAGGTCTTGCATCCTTGAGGTAAATCAACTAACTCCCATGTATGGTTTGCCATAATGGGTTTGATCTCATTGTTATTGGCCTCCTTCCAGTAAGGGGCATCGGTAGAGGACATAACTTGTTTGTATGTCAATGGATCATCTTCTAACATAAATGTTTAGAAGTCTAGTCTAAAGGTTTTTGAGGTCCTTGATCTTTTGCTTCTCCTTGGTTCCTCCACTTGTGGATTAGCACTGTTTTGTTGATCATTATCAATATTTTGTTCAGTATCCTCAAGTGAATTGGAGATTTCAGTTTCCCTCGGTCTCTTCTGAGTATATTTTCAGTACCCTATTTTAAAGGGTCTACGTGTTCGAAGAATCTAGCATTTCTCAACTCAATGATGGTATTTACGTGAATATCATCAATTTCGAATTTGTGTACCAAAAATCGATAAGCGGCACTGTTTTGTGCATATCCAATGGATACACAATCAATTGTCTTTTGTCTAATTTTGACTTTTTTTAGTTTAGGTACCTCCACTTTCACAAGACACCCCCACACTTTTAAGTATTTGTAGGATGGTGGTCTATTTTTCCAAAGTTCATAGTGAGATTTAGATGTTTTCTTTCATGGTATCTTATCCAAAATATGATTTGCAGAAAGAATAGCTTCTCCCCAAAAGTTTTCTGGCAAGCCAGAATAATCATTCATCATTTCTTTAAGAGTTCTATTTTTCTGTTCGGCTATACCATTGGATTGAGGTGAATACGGGGTTGTAGTTTGGTGTATAATACCATGCTCGGCGCAGAATTCCTCAAAGGGAAATTCATATTGTCCTCCTCTATCACTTCTTAAAGCTTTTATTTTCTTGTTGAGTTGATTCTCAACTTCTGCTTTACACTGTTTAAACATGTCGAATGCATTGTCCTTGCTTCTGAGGAGATACACATAACAGTACCTTGTACAATCATCAATGAAGGTAATGAAATACCTTTTTCCACCTCTAGTTTGACACATTTTTAAGTCAAATACATTTGTGTGTATTAGGTCTAGAGGTTCAGTTTCTCGTTCAACATGGTGAAATGAGGTTCTTGTCAATTTTGCTTCTGCATAAACTTGACATTTATAGTTGGAATCTATTTTTCATTTTGATATAAAGTCTAGATTAATCAATTTTTGCAAGGTATCAAAATTTACATAGCCTAATCTAGAATGCCATATGTTAGAAGAGTCACCAATATAAGCAGAAGATTCAGTTTTATTCATATCATTGTTTGGTACAATAGTGGTTACATTTACTTTAGATAAACCATCACACACATATATCCTCTTCCTACATACACTCCATTCTTTAACAACACAAACTTATCAGAGAAAAAGGTGAGTTTGAAGTCATGCTTGCTAAGCAGCGATCCGGAAATCAGAATCTGGCGGATCTTTAGAACATGAAGAACATCTGCCAAAGTTAGCTCTTTTCCAGAAGTCATTTTTAGTACAATCTTTCCCTTGCCTTCGACCTTTGATGCGGATGAATTACGCATAAAAAGTTGTTCGTCCTTAGTAGCAGTTTTGTAGGTTGTAAACATCCACTTATTTGCACATATGTGTTGCGCGGATCTTGTGTTTACAAACCATTCCTTCGATTTACCAACAAGGTTTCATTTGGACACTACTGCACATAAGTCCATATTAGACATGCCTTCTAAAATGTCGGTCATGTTTTCTTCTGATTTCTTTTTCTTGGGTGCGTGACATTCGGCGGCTTTGTGCCCTTTCTTTCCACAATTATGGCATGAATCCTAAAATTTCTTTGATTTCATAGGCGCATGCTCACATTTCCTTTTGTTGGGTTTCCCTGACTCGACTACATTTGCCTTGTTAATCATGGTATGCGAAGTTTTCTTCTTAGATTTTCTGTTATCTTCCTCAATCCTCAATCGAACTACAAGTTCCTCCACTGTCATCTCCTTGCGCTTATGCTTAAGGTAGTTTTTGAAATATTTCCATGATGGAGGAAGCTTTTCAATTGCAGTGGCAACCTGAAAGGATTCGCTTAGAGTCATTCCTTCATCGTGCAGTTAAAACACAATAAATAAACGATAAAAGATAAAACATGAAATATAAAAGATAAAAGATAAATAACTTGATAAATGATAAAAGTTAAAACATGAAGACAAAAGTTAAAAGATAAAAGACAAACCAAAGATACATATGACCAATTCTCTTAAATAAATTAAATACTCGCTTATTAACTAAATATTACCCATAAACGAAAAAGTTAAAAAAAATATTTTTCTATTATCTCCGGCCAATGAATGATAAGTATCTATTTTTTTTTCAAATTAACGACGAGATTTATTATCGTTTCTCGCATGCCTCGCGAAAGTCCGAGTCGACGTGAATTCTCCCAATTTGTGACCTACCATACGATCTGTTTCATGGCTTTAATTTGAGCTGCGGATCATGACAATAACATGACAAAGCGATATAGGCATTTATCCCATACATCGATCGAGAAAAACACACTAACAGGAGCGCGCTTCTTTATTTATTAAAAACAAAATACCGAAATGACTGGCCAGTTCCTGTTACTAGAGGACCATCTATTGTTTGCCCTTATCATCCTTTTTTATGCCTCTATCTTTATAGAAGTCAACTTATGCTGAAAAAGGTTTAAATTCAAAATTGAATGAAATGATATATATACTTGTCTTTATTTATTTGAATTCAAAATAGACAAATTTTATATCCTCAACTTTATTTTCAGTTGAAATCATTCTTACAAAAAGTAATTAAAAATAAAATATGAAATAGAAATTTTAAAAAGATAAATAATAACATGTTTTCTTTATATTATTTATTTCCAAATTCGAAAAAAAGATCACACTTTATATTAAAACATTGTTTGGAAATTCCAATGGAATGTAAAGCACTGTAATTGTTGCACAGTTTCCATTGCATGCAAAATGGATTTAAAAAAAAATGAAAGAAAACAAAGAAAGCATTGGCTTCTAATCAAGAAGAATTAACAAGTTAGAAGTTGAATCAGTGGAATAGTTTGGGGAATGGTGGAGGTGGGCGAGTTGAGATAACGAGCAACATAGTAAATGAAATGCAGAACAAAGGAGAATCTGCCATGACCATATAACAGTTTAACTGGTACAACTGTACAACATTAAAGAAAAACTAAATTGGCATAAAAAGAGCAACAGTAAGTCAATTGAATTGGTGCAAAACTGGACTACAAGGTAGCGTACATATGGTTCAGAGCATACATGCAAAACTGGTGCAAAATATAGAGTACAGTAGGTTGGAATCCACACATTGGCGCAAAAATGAAGCATTGAAGCACAAATGCAAGATAAATTCATTCATTTATTTAAAAAAGGTGAAAAAATAGATAAAGGAAAATTTCACTTTTTCTTAAAAGATAAATTCATTTGTTCTTTTAACATGACAGCAAATCCTGAAAGAAATTGTCATTTTAATAAAATGCTAAATTGCTTTATCTTTTTAGTAAATTGACGAAATTTTAGTTTCTTACTAGAAACATAAAGAGGTGCTTGGTTCAAATTTCAACAACAATGCTAAATCCATAGGAAAACTAAATGCTAAATCCATATGAAACTAGCATTTTTATTTTTAACATCAAACTAAAAGTTTTACCTTTTAAGTAAAGTGCTAATGGTTTCATCTATTAATAAAAAAAGCTAAATGATTTTAACTTTGTAATAGAAAACTAAACCATTTTATCATTTAACCAAAGACTATTTTTTATTTGTTTCAATAGAATGATAACCCGTTAGGTTAGCCATGGCTGCTTATACAAATTTCCTTAATAATCCTATCTATAACCTCGATCAGATTGATGGGTCTTCTAATACTTCTCCATCTCACTCTCCTCCTCCTATACTGAATCCATTGCCGCAAGAATCACCTCAGCCAGAGAAGGCATCTGTGATAGATTCAGAAGGTTTTCAGGTCGTTCAAAGCAGAAAATCTAAACAGATGAGTAAAGAATCTGCTTTGCAATATGCAGATAAAGGTTCTCATCAATCCAACCTGAAACAATATCCTAAACAGAATTACAGAAATGCAAATCAAGGATTCTTCAAGTCAATAAATGTTGTTTATGGAGGAAACTTTGCAAGAAAAATGACAAGGTCCAACCAGCAAGTTTCAAACTCGGAAAATCAGTTCAAAAATTCAAGAACCAATGCAAGATTCATTCATAATAATGGAACTGCATCCCAATCTAATACTAACCTGACCAAACCATCTTCTTGGGCAGAAATGATCAAAAAAGGTGGTTCAAATTCTGATTTTGACCTGAAATATGTGGCTCCTTTATCCATCAATGAGAAGAAAATAGTGGTGGTGAGCGCGGATGCCAGTAGAAGGGCTGAGAGTAAGTGGAGTTTCTCAGTTCTTGCCTACGTATTCAGCAATAGACATGCTTATCATCATTTCAAGGCAATTATTGTTAGATTATGTAATCTCACTGGAAATTTCGACATCTTTACTCGTAATAATGGTTTCTTCCTAATTAGATTCTCTAATGCTACAGACTGCGACAATGCAATTAATGGAGGTCCATTCTTTATTAATGGAAAGCTTATCATCATGAAAAAATGGAGCAGTAAAATCAATCTTGATAGGGATTTACTATCTACCATGCCTATATGGATTAAACTGCCTGGATTAAATCTCAGATTGTGGGACAGTGAAATTTTAAGTGCTATTGCCACTGTGGTGGGTACTCCTCTCAAATTAGATGAACACACCGCAAAAGAATCAAGACTTTCTTTTGCAAGAATACTAGTTGAAATTAATGCAGTATCAGACCTACCAAATGAAGTTACTATTTCTATGCATGATGGGGATAATCTAGTTAAAAACATTGAATATGAATGGGTTCCCCCCAGATGTAAAACATGTTCCTGTTTTAGGCATTCAATAGAAAGCTGTGAAGCTAATTTAGTTTGGAAAGTAAAGCAAAGCAGTCAAGTAAATACTGAAGTTAATTGCAACACCTTTACTGTAGAGGGAGATGATGCTGCTGGAAATTCATTAACAGATCTTTACAATAAAAAGAATCCAAAATCTTATAATGTTGCTTCGGGAAATAATATAAATATTGAAGATTCTCTTATTATTCAAAACTCCCCCCTTGAAAAGGATACACAAGAAGGCATCAAAGATCTGAGAAATACAGTCAAAGAAACTGAAATCATTTCTGAAACATATGAAGGTCCAGAGAAAAACACTGAAATATCTCAAGCTAAGGTCATGAATTATCAAGCAAATGAGGACTCGACTGCTACAGAGGTTATGAATTTGGATGATGGTTCTTACATTAATAATATCTTAAATAAAGAACCATCTGATAACACCAATATCAGTCACCTTGCCTCTCATCTTTCTCCAATTATCAAAAATTCAAATTCCAATTCAGAAGGCAATATTCAAAAGGCAATCAGTCTGATTTCAAATTCTAACTCAGTCTCAAGGAAGAACAGAAAATACAGTAAAGATAAGAAGAAAGGCAAAATGAAAAGTATTAAAGAAATAGTTGACAATGGAAGCACTGAAAATTTAGAAGACAGTGAATTCAGAAAGAAATACATCATCAAAAATCACAAATGGGAAGAACAGTTAAAAGCAATCAACAAAACCACATACAAGAAGAAAGGGAAAAGGACAGAATCCTTTGAAGAAGAGAGCAGTCACAGTGCTTAGCTGCTGCTGCTTCATGTATCCTTTATGTATCCTTATATTTTTATTTTTATCTTTTTTATTATGTCTATCATCTCTTGGAATGACAAAGGTCTCAATTCTTTTGAAAGAAGATTGGACCTGTCTTATCTTCTTAAGACTGAAAACCTTAGTATAGTTGGACTGCTTGAACATAAATTAGATAATTCTAAGATAAAAGATTATCATATTAAAAGCTTAAATAATTGGGACATTGTTAATAATAATCAGATGGGGGGGAATGGCAGAATCATGGTCATTTGGGATCCTAATATTTTGGATATCTCCCAATATTTTGTTAATTTCCAATTTATTCACTGCAAATGTATTAATAAAGGTGGTTTTCAAATAGAAATTACCTTTGTTTATGCATCAAATAGTGAGTTTGAAAGGCAAAAACTTTGGGAAAATCTTGAACAGATTAATTCTAATATGCATTCCCCACGGATTATTATTGGTGATTTTAATACTATTATGCATGCACATGAAAAAAGAGGAGGATCCCGTTTCCTTCTAAAAAATTGGAAATTTTAAACAAGTTTTTACTTAAAACTGGTTTATATGAACCATTTATTTTTGGAAACAAATATACTTGGAAATCTGGAAAATCCAGAAACATCCATTGCAAACTGGATAGAATCTTACTTAACCTTAGGTTCACTAACTGTTTTAAAGATTTCAAATGTTACACTCTACCTCAATCCTCTAGTGATCACACCCCAATTCAAATTTTTCTCACTCAAAATAATTCTTCAAAGAAAAATTTCCCCTTCAGATTTATTAATGGGTGGGTTTATGATAACAACTATAAAGATATCATCAAAAATAGTCTGTCTTTCAAGGTACAGGGCACTGCCCAGTACAAATTTAGTAATTTCCTTCAAATTGCAAAAGGTAACTTGAAAAATTGGAACAAACTCAGAAATAAGAATGATGTCTCTCACTTTAGAGAGGAATGTAAGTTAAGGCAGAATATCTTGGATTGTGATTGGTCAGACATTGAAAATGTCAACAAATTTTTTGAAGCCCAAAACAATTTAATCATGTCCCTCCAAGTGCAGTCTATGAATTTGAGGCAAAAAGCTAAAGCAGATTGGCTTACTCAAGGTGATGAGGCTAGTAAATTTTTTATGCTAGGATGTCTAGCAGAAAATTTAGAAATGATATTGGTAAAATCATTGATGTAAAAGGTAATGTTATTAATGAAGAAACTTGCATTGAAAAAGAAGCTATTAATTATTTTACTAATCTCTACAATTCTAATAGCTATTCTAATAATTTTCCTATTATTGAATCTAAGTTCAAACTGAACTCTAATAGCCAAGATATTCTTCTTGCCCCTATTTGCTTTGAGGGAATTAAAAACATTATCTTTCATTCTAATAATGATAAAAGCCCTGGCCCTAATGGGTTTGGTGCAAAATTCTATAAAACTCATTGGGATGATATAAAGTGTTTTTTATTTGATTCTATTTCTTAGTTTTTTAGAACTGGTAAGCTTTTAAAAAAATTTAATCATAATTTTAAAAAGCGCTTTCATCCCTGGCAGACTTATTGTGGAAAATACCCTTCTTTCTCATGAGTTAATTAGAAACTTTAATAATAAAAATAAAAATCTAATGTGTGTCAAGATTGATTTACATAAAGCCTTTGATAAGATTAATAGGCATTTTATTATTTATATGATGCAACAAATGGGTTTTGATAAAAAAATTGTTCTCTTATACAAGAATGTATCAACAATGTCTCCTACTTAATTCTGGTTAATGGTTCTTCTAAGGGTTTTATTCATAGCAATAGAGGTATTAGACAAGGGGATCCACTTTCTCCCTACTTATTCACTATCGCTATGGAATATTTCTATATTCTTATGGAAACTGAGTTCATCAATGGAAATATTAAACCCATTAATAGAATCAAACCATCTATTACTCATTTGTTATATGCAGATGATCTTCTTCTATTTTTATATGCAGACTCTAATAGTGCTAAAACTATCTCAAATTTTTTTATGAATCTGGAAGAACATGCAGGTCGGAAAGTAAATGATTTTAAAAGTAAAATCTATTTCAGTAAAGGATGTACCAGAAAATCTGAAATTCTTAATATCCTTAAATTTAAAGAGGGAAAACTACCAGTTAAATATTTGGGCTTGCCTTTGAGTGTAAATCAAATCAATGATAAAGACTGCACTAGACTATTGGACATAATTCAAAATAAATTTGAGGGTTGGGCTTGTAAGCTTCTGTTTCTAGCTGGTAGGTTAGAATTAACTCATACTGTCATCATCGCAATCATAATGTATTGGATTCAAGCCCACAATATCCCAGTTAAAGCTATTCATAAATTGGAAAAAGCCTGTGCTAATTTCATCTGGAAAGGAAAACAACATAAAATTGCATGGGATATGGTCTGTAAACCAAAAAAATCTGGTGGTCTAGGCCTTAGGAATATAAATGATTTGAGAGAAGTCTGTAAGCTTAAAAATTTTTGGAAATTTGTGAACAGGAACTCATTATGGGCTAAATGGATGAAAGCAAAATATCTTAAAAATAAGAATTTTTGGACTGCAAAATCTAAAAATCGTTAATCTTTCTCTTGGAAAAATATTTTAAGTTGCAGGGTAATTGGTCTAAAACTTTTGGAAAGGAAATTTAAGGATGGTAACCAGACCAGCTTATGGTATGACCCATGGATTCATGGGAAATCTTTGGTCAGTCTCTTGGGTTGGGATAGTTTGTTTTGGTTTGGTGGGACTTTTAATAAAGTTAGCACCATTATTCAAAATAATTCTTGGAATACATTTAGACACCCAGCTACTTCAATTTTTAATGAAGCCATAAAAAAGATTACTATTAACCCAAATCTTCAAAATGACACTTGGGATGGGAGACTTTCAAAAAAAGGGAATTTTTCTTTTAAAAAAACTTGGAAATTTATTCAGGGTCATGAAAGTGAAGTACACTGGCACAATGTTATCTGGAATAAATCGAACTGCCCAAAAATGTCCCATTGTGCTTTCTTTGTTGTTATTAACAGATTACCTACTAGGGACAGGTGCTTGAAATGGAACAAAAATGGTGAAACAGTTTGTCTTCTTTGTAAACAAGAGGCTGAAAGCATAAATCATTTATTTTTTGATTGTGTCTTTTCAAAGCATATTTGGTTTATAGCCAAGTCAAAACTTAAAATAAATCAGCATCAGGCCGTGCAAAGCATCAGAGAAAGCATCAAATACATACAGGAAAACTTCAAAGAAAAATCAAAGGACTTAAAAAATGCCAGCATTATTCTTACAGCAACCATCTTTCACATTTGGAAAGAAAGAAATCAAAGACTTCACACTCAAAAGGAGACAGGAAGCATTCAACTATGGAAAACAATAGATATGGAGAGCCAAATTCTCTTCCAAAAATTTGATAGTCGACATAAATATTCAGAAAATCTCAATCATACTCTCTGGAATGCAGAAAGTTACGAGGAAGAGTTAGAAACTTTCTTACAAAACAAAAAGCATGACTCTGTCTTTCCTGGAGGCAAACCTCTTCACCACAGTGGCTATCACTGAATGAAGAAGTCTAGTAGCTTCAGTAGATCCAAATCTGAGATTGCCCATATTGGTGGCGACCACCTCTACCAACAAACCAGTAATTCACCCTACAATAAAAAGGGAAAGGGAAGTATGCTTTAATATAATCATGAAGTTAATAATTATACAAATTTAAACACTGATGTTTCTTCTAATTTACCTGATAGGGGCGGAGGCTACCGCACACTCAGGCGCAAGGCAAATTCCGAACATCTCCTGCATAATGATAGGATTTTGCAACTGGATATGAATAATCAGAGAGTTTCGACAGATCTCTACAAAAGCAACATCAATAACCTTATCTATCACTTATCTGTTTGAGACAAAGGAGAATCCAGCAAGCATTATACTAGTGAAGAGCTTACTGCTGGCGATAACAGCAAGAGATTCACTAAGAGCAACTTCGATTACTGCTCATTTTCTTACTCTTCCGACTACAATAAGCAAAAGGCCCTTATTAGGCCTGAGATTCAAGACAAATTTACTCGAGATCCCCCAAACATTAGAGATCGACTTCCATCTGAATTATTCATCAAGATTAACAAGCATACGGAGCAGAGAGCCTCGATTCCGCCTTTTTCGCGAGCAATTAAGCGTGACACACTCATTATCAATGATGAAGATAGCAAGGATAAGACTTTTGCATGGAATCCTCCATGATTTCCCTGATCTGTTTCAAAATCGTCATGAATCGCCATGGTTTGTTATGGCCTCGGTGTTTTTTTCTTAGGGTTTCTTATTTTGTTTCTAAGTGTTTGTTAAGTAGCGGCGAGGGTTTGTAAGAGTTTATTTCGGGTAGGGTATATTTACCATTCCTGTTTCTTTCTGGGCCTTGGGCCTAATGTTTACCTGTTTCGAAAAAAAACAAAGAAGGCAATGACGTTAGCAAGGTACGATGGAGGAAACAGTTGCGATGGTAATAAAGAGGAGAGAACGAGGGTTAATTATGTAAGGAAAAATAATTATTTTGTCCTTAAAACTAATGGAACTTGGTTAATGCAGCCTTGAATAAAAGAAAGCACCCAAAATGTCCTGCAAACTGAATTATTTGAATCGCTATCGTGTAAACTAATGCAGCACCGCACATGGTCACTGAGACTGAATTTCCAGGACACATATTTATCTAAGTACGAAACATAAAGTAATTAGAGAACTGTATGTAAAATAATAATGAAATATGAGATTTTTTGGCATTTAAAATTAAAATATATTCCATTCTCCAGACTGAGAAAGAAATTGAATAAAAAAACTAAACAATGTTAAGAAAATATTAATATAACATAGAAAATTCTCATATTTATGGAAATATACTTGTTCTTTTATCATTGAAGTTAAAAATACTAATTAGATAAGAGAAACATTCAACATAACAATTGTAATCTAAGTTAGATATGGAAATAAACAATAATTTTGGATATCAAGACATTTTGGCTCCGTCTAACACACGGACATAAATGTGTAAGTAAATTATAATCTAGGATAATTTTTTAATTTAGACCAATTTTAAAAAGTGGAAATTAGCCACAAGGGCCTCTTTAGCAAGTGCAATTAGTTTCTAGGATACATAAATAAAATAATTACTTTTAAGGACAAAATGCAAAATAATTAGTTTCTAAGGCCTAAAAACCTATGAAATTATGTCCTTGAAAGTAATTGGACTACTGACTTTGTCCTTAAAAGTAATTATTCTGCTGACTTTAGCCTTGAAATTAATTTCTGTGCATGTGTGTCCTAGAAACTGATTGGACTGCAAAGTTTGTCCTTGTAGTGAAATGCCCCTTTTAAAAACTAATTACAAATTTATACCAGTTTTATAACTTATTACAAAAATAGACCAGTTTGCGCCACATCAGCACCACATGTACTGGCGGCATTTGAAATGCTGCCAGTTCATTTTTTTTAATTATGGGAGGCATTTGAGATGCCAGCTGTGACGCCCCACCTCTATACTCACGCCAGCCAAGGACACTACGGGGTAATGCCGTCAACTAGCACGAAGAATAAGGCTGCTGAGGAGCGACCATTTGTGTAATTGCTTTGTGCGAGTACCGATATGTCAGATAATATAACTTACATTTCATTTCAAGAGGAAATCTGACATATCAATACAAACTCAAAGCTACCACACAGTGGCTATACGGACTACGGAAACAAATATAGAAATAAACATAACACAAATCAGTCACAGATATTCATATCACAAAGGCGGAATCAGATATGAATATAACACATAAAAGTGTACATCAAAGTAGTGGTAAAACAAGATCCACTACATCACAAATTAATAGATACAAGTGCTAGACAAAAGAATAAGTATACATCACGGAGTCTCTATCTCAAATGTATACTAACAAAAACTACTATGCTAAAGTAGTTAGCCAAAAGTCAGGTGAAAGACCCTGATAAGAAGTCAAGCAGGAGCACCTGAAAAATCTCGGTCTGACCCGAGTATTATTTAAGAAGAAAATAATAAATGGATCAGTCTAGCTATAAATATCAGATAAAATGATATAGGATAAGAGATATGACCAAAAACGTATGATAACAAAAATGCCATACTATGTCAAGTATACATCAAATAACAACAAAATCATACAATATCTCAAATCATCTATAAACACCAAAAAGAATCACATTCTTTAAATAATTCACCAAAACACAAATATTGACAAAACATATCAATGCCAATCACATAAAAATTGGTGAAACACAAATTCCAGAAATCACAACGAGAAATCCAGAAATCACAAAGGGGGAGGCCTATCACAAACGGGAGCATGAAAACTCACCAACACGTGTATCACAAATGAGCCGGAGCTCCTCCAAACAAGGTACAGTCCCCCATTGTGGACTTTGAGCCGGAGCTCCTCCAAATGAGCCGAAGCTCCTCCAAACAGGGTACAGTCCCCCATTGAGGACTTTGAGTTGAAACTCCTCCAAATGAGCCGAAGCTCCTCCAAACAGGGTACAGTCCCCCATTGAGGACTTTGAGTCGAAACTCCGCCAAACAGGGTACAGTCCCCCATTGCGGACTTTGAGCCGAAGCTCCTCCAAATGATCCGAAGCTCCATAAATCAGGGTACAGTCCCCTACGTGGACAAAGAGACATCGCACAATGCTAGTCTAAATAACAAAATGATCATCATCGATCATCAAGAAGTGTCAATTACAATAAGTTAGTAAATATATGAGTTTAGCTTCTTGTCCCATAACCACTAGCTTAACTTAAATATTTGCGAACAAATTGTAGATCTCCACTAGAAAATTGTCACAAGAGTTTCAATCGAACAAGTCCAAAAATTAACCGACGAAGTAAACGCAAGCGTTTCATACCACTTGTTTTGCTAGGCCATTTAATTATATTTTCTCATACGAATGAGGTAAAGGTTTGTATATGCTAATAGATTGGAAAACGGTTTTGAAAACAAGCTTTATTTTTAAAATAGAGTTGAAATCATCTTTGTAAAAGAGTTTGAATATTTACTACTAGTATAGAAAACCTTTATATTTTTAAAGTGACAAATCACAAAAACGATTGTAGAAACAATCAATGATAAAAATTCACATACGAAGACGTGAATCAAATCCAAAGAAATCGATACCAAATCCATCAAAATAGATATTCTCAAAAATCCCAAAAAAGAAGTCATCAACGTCAATAATAATTGATAACAATAAGTCGGATCAACAAAAATCGATAAACCTTGTAAATTTACTCGAAAATAGGCAAATTAGGCAAAACCAGCAGTTCCAAACGTCTGGTAGGTGTTCCCAGACGTCTGGCCCAAGGTTCGGGAAGTTTAAGTGTTTTCTCCCTTCTATTTTTAATTCCTGAGCCATTTCAGACGTCTGAAAATTTCAACCAGACGTCTGAATTTGATTTCAGACGTCTGAAACAAATTTCAGACGTTTGGATTTTGTTACTGCCCTTTCCAGACCCCTTTCTAGACGTCTATATTTTTCAACCAGACGTCTGGATTTGGTTTCAGACGTCTGAAATTTATTTCAGACGTCTGAAATTTTCTGCTAGGCAAAAAAAAACAGCCTAGCTCAAAAACGACAAATCCAAATCGAAATGCGATCGAACGAGCGACGAGCACTAAGGGTTTACACCAATCGGCAACCCGGTCTTATAAGCACTTCGATGCATCACCAAAAACATGTTCAAACATCCATAAAAGGATTATCATAAAATTGAACCAAAACACCAAAAATTGGAGAATTCACAAAACCAATTCAAATCATAGCAAATGAACACAAAATAGATGTTAGGAATTTATACCTAACAACAAAGATAGATATAGACATAGATGTGAGATAAAAATCTCACCTTTATACACGAAAACACAAGAGAGAAGCTTTGAAACAAAGGATAGACCAATTCCTCTTCAATCTCAACTCAAGAAGCTTGAATCTAAGCTTAAAAGAGAAATATTTCCTAAAGGTAGGTTTAGGAATTTTTGAAATTAAAAGGAGAATGAGTTGGAGAAGAAGAAGGAGATGCTTACCAATAGCTTCTCTTCGAATTTGGAGCTAGAACTTGAGTTTGCAAGAGGAACCAGGGTTTGGAATTTCTATTTCCCATTCTCTTCCCCCATTTTCAGTTGAGCTTGAGTGTTTGCAAAATGAAATGAGTGAATGGAGAGGAGATGGGCTGAGTTAGGATATAGGGCTGAAACCCAAACCCAAACCCAAAGTGAAAAAGTAGCAAAATTCTACTAACTCCAAACATATCGAAGTTTATACTCAAAAAGGTCGCAAACATCATTTTGAACTCAACGGGGGTGGTCTCGAGTCCTAATTCGACTGTTTGCAAAAAGTAACTTTTCGGACTATAATCCGACTAACGATGAAATATTTAAATAAAATATTTAAATATTCAATCGATAAATATGCGGGTTGTTACAGGCTCCCCTCCTTAAAGAAATTGCGTCCTCGCAATACTTAAGAAGAAAATAAATAGTAACAACCATAAAAGCATATCAACACAAAAGAAAATTTGAAATAAGAAGTTCACCAAAAAGAGCACGAAAGAGTTAGCCCAAACGTGTTTGCTCGATGAATTCTCTGGATTCCCAAGAGCTAATAAATTCTTGGGATTTGAGAATCATTAAACTTTCATAAGAAGAACATCTTTATTTCTAATGCGCTCAACCTCCGAAGCAATGATGCAAATAGGATGTTGCTCATAAGTCAAATCTGGTGAAACCTCAATTTCTACAATTACACCAGACTCAAGAATAGAATCGGAATCCCTAAGGCATTCCCATAGATGAGAGACGTGGAAGACGTCATGAATAGCAGAAAATTGATCCGGTAAATAAAAGGCGATAAGCCACAGAATCAATATGTTCGGTGATGGGAAATGGACCAACATATCGAGGTGCTAATTTTCCCGATCAACTAAAATGCACAACACCCATCAAAGGTGAAACACGAATGATCACTAATAAAATCTGGACCTAAAACCAGCTTCTCACCGGTTTTAAGCCAACACGAAGGAAATCAGCATGGCCTTCCATAGAGTGCCTAGAAAGGTGCCATACCAATACAAGATTGGAAGCTATTATTGGAAGAAAACTCAACAAGAGAAATATGATCTTCCCAACTTCCACCAAAAACAAGAACACCCGCACGAAGAAGATCTTCAAGAGTTTGATTCACACGCTCGGTTTGTCCATCGGATTGAGGACGATAAGCGGTGCTAAAATTAAGCTTTGTTCCCAAAGCTTTTGAAGACCTTACAAAAATCCACTAGCAAAATAATGGATCACGATTGCTAACAATAGAAGTAGGAACTCCATGCAATTTAACTAGACATAGAGTTTAGTAAAAATAGGCATGGTCTGATTGGACCGAACGGGAAGAACATGGGCGGACTTTGTAAGTCTATCTACAATCACCCATAAATTGTCATGACCCGAACGAGAACGGGAAAGACAGTCAATACAATCCGTGGAAATATGATCCCACCTCCAAATAGGAATGTCCAAAGGTTGCAATAACCCACCGGGCCTTTGATGCTTGGCCTTTATGAGTTGGTAAGCCATGCAACGCTTAATGAAGTTAGCAATATCAAATTTCATTCCATCCCAATAATAAAGTCGCTACTATTACCGGGATGAATGGTAAATTTAGAACGATGAGAACCTTCTTAAAATGTCTTTACGAAGATTACAAATGTTTGGCACAATAAGTCTACCAACACTCGAATTCCACCACGAGCATCGATTTCAAAATCTTTCAAACCATGAACCTTATTTTGATCCCTACAATTTTGGCTAAGAAAAGCCAATTTGGGATTTTACTTTAGAGTTTCAAGGATGCGGTCTAAAAGAGAAGGATGAGCCTCAAGGCTACCCAAAACAAGAGATGAACATAAATTGGATTCACGATCTCGAACCTCATAAGTGGAGGAAATCTTGAGATCATTCCATTTGGATATCATCAAAGAAATAACCGCTTGTTGCTTAAGACTAAGGGCATCGGCGACACGATTTCCCCCTTTCGGGAGTATAAAGAATATCAAGATCATAAGATGCCAGGAACTCGAGCCAACGTTGTTGGCGCAAATTGAGTTCCTTTTGAGAAAATAAATACTACAAAAACTTACGATCGGTATAGAGAACAAATTTCTCTCCCAAATGATAATGTCGCTAAATACTAAGAGCGAAAACAAAGGCCGCGAGCACTAGATCATGAGTGGCATATCTAGTCTCGACAAGCTTTAATTGTCAAGAAGAAAATGCGATAACACATTCCCTTTGCAAGAGAATGGCACCCAAACCAATACGACTAGTATCGGTATAAATAATAAAAGTCTTGGTTCCCTTCGGGAATCACAAGAATAGAAGTATCGGAAAGGAGTTCTTTTAAATGATCCTCTTTCCCGAAAAGCTAAAACTTTCAAAATTACAATTAACTTTATGTAACCATCTTTTTAGAAATATCAAAAAGATTTACAAATTTTAAATTGTTATTTTCATCCATAATCAATAAATACCAAGATAAACTAATCGAGATATTCGTAGAATATTCGATTCACAAAATGGATGAAATAAGGTAGAAGATTCATCAAATCGAATGACATAACGAACCAAACACAAAAATCACAACGAGTGCGGAATGCGGTAAGAGGATGCTACCTTTCGCAACTCGTAGCTAATGAAAACCGGTGTCAAGGTCGAGCTGAAAAGACCTTAGCACCACACAATAGATTTCTTAGGTGATAATCCTAAGACAAGCTCAAATATACCGGAAAATTCACAAATTACTTGAATGAGAGAAATAACACTTTCCTCATCAAGTGGGTTTAAAGAATAGAATGATATCCCTGAATTTGGAAATCAAAAACATTAAGAACAAAAGGAATCTTCTTAACAGATTGAGAATGTCGAGATGAATAGTCCACATTGGACATAGGATATGGGCTTCATAATGATCAAGCCAATCCTTTCTCAAAGAAAATCAATTTCGAAGCCTAAGTAACGCATAACATGCAAATCGGCTCGAAAAGAATAATCACATAAAATAATCTCGACATTTTCCCAAAGTAAATTGAGTGTTGCGGATCCATCAATCGAATTCGCAATTCTCAATGAAGTCATCAGGTCCATAATATTAAAAGAGAAAGAATCATCAAGTTCTTTTGATATAAAATAATAAGATGAACCCAAATCAAGAAGAACTCGAATAAGATAATCATTAAAAAAAATATCGTCAAGGATAGAATGAGAAATACCTTGACCAAGAGAAGCGCTAGTAGAGGCTTGCACAACATTTAACTTTCCCTCTCTCCTACTCTGAAGTTTGGGACATGAAGGTATATAATGATCCAAAATTTTGCAATAGCGGCAAGAAATAGGCCTTGGACACCTATTTATATAGTGGTCCTTAGAGCCATAATTGTAGCATTCTCCACGATTAGGGATTGGAGTCTTTGCTACCGAAGTTACTTGCTTCACTTTCTTGTTGGGATTATGACTTTCGAACTTAGTAAAGGGATGCCTCTTCTTATTGAAGTTGAGGTTTTGTTTGGCACACACAACTTCAACATCAATTTCTCTATCGGCCTCTTCAAGTCGAAGAGCGATATCTACAAGATGATCAAAAGAAACTTCTAGTTTCAGAAGTAATGGTTTCTTGAGGTTCTTGTTCAACCCATAAACAAATCTATGATTTTTCTTCAATGGGGTATTAATATACTCGACCCCATATTTGGATAGAGATTCGAAAGATGCGACATAATCTGCCACAGAGGATTCACCTTGAACAAGGTCAATAAAGCGTCAGGCTAAAGTTACTTTTTCAGCCTCCGGCACAAACTTTAATTCGAATCTTTCCCGGAATTGCTTCCAAGTAAGATCCGCTTCGATAATTTTAGAAATCAAAAGCCCATACCAATCTAATGCTCTTTCTTGGAGAATGCTAGAAGCCACTTGGACTCGAAGTGAATCAATAAGATCCATGCGGGAAAAGATGTGATCACACGATCTAATCCAAGCTTGGATTTCTATAACACTTTCGGATCCCTTGAATGGCCTTCCACCCAAAGCGATATAATCTTTGCACAGGTGTGAAAACCCGGATTTAGGGTGGGTTGGCGCTGGAACGGGTCCGGCAGCTCGGGCATTGTTCACAAGATCTAAAAGTTGTTGAGCTGACATAAATACTCCATCCTGAGGAGTAGCACTAGATTGACCGGCGCTGGGACGGCCAGGTCTAACCATTTCTCTTTTCTAAGAAAGAAAGAAAGAAGAGAAAAAGGTTATTCTCAAAATGAAGATCAAACAACCTTGATTGATAAAAAAGGCATCACAAAAGAAAATAGGATAGAACGGTACGAAGACCCGAATTAAATCCTATGGCACGATTCCTAAGAAAGACTTAGGACAATGATCCTTGCTAGATTATTCTACATTGTTCCGAAGTTTGGCTCTGATACCAAGCTGTAACGCCCCACCTCTATACTCACACCAGCAAAGGACACTACGGGGTAATGCCGTCAACTAGCACGAAGAATAAGGCTGCTGAGGAGCGACCATCGGTGTAATTGCTTTGTGCGAGTACCAATATGTCAGATAATATAACTTACATTTCATTTCAAGAGGAAATCCGACATATCAAATACAAACTCAAAGCTACCACACTGTGGCTATACGGACTTCGGAAACAAATATAGAAATAAACATAACACAAATCAGTCACACATATTCATATCACAAAGGCGGAATCAGATATGAATACAACACATAAAAGTGTACATCAAAGTAGTGGTAAAACAAGATCCACTACATCACAAAAGAATAGATACAAGTGTTAGACAAAAGAATAAGTATACATCACGGAGTCTCTATCTCAAATGTATACTAACAAAAACTACTATGCTAAAGTAGTTAGCCAAAAGTCAGGTGAAAGACCCTAATAAGAAGTCAAGCAGAAGCACCTGAAAAATCTCGGTCTGACCCGAGTATTATTTAAGAAGAAAATAATAAACAGATCAGTCTAGCTATAAATATCAGATAAAATGATATAGGATAAGAGATATGACCAAAAACGTATGATAACAAAAATGCCATACTGTGTCAAGTATACATCAAATAACAACAAAATCATACAATATCTCAAATCATCTATAAACACCAGAAAGAATCACATTCTTTAAATAATTCACCAAAGCATAAATATTGACAAAACATATCAATGCCAATCACATAAAAATTGGTGAAACACAAATTCCAGAAATCACAACGAGAAATCCAGAAATCACAAAGGGGGAGGCCTATCACAAACGGGAGCATGAAAACTCACCAACACGTGTATCACAAATGAGCCGGAGCTCCTCCAAATAGGATACAGTCCCCCATTGCGGACTTTGAGCCGAAGCTCCTCCAAACAGGGTACAGTCCCCCATTGAGGACTTTGAGTCGAAACTCCTCCAAATGAGCCGAAGCTCCTCCAAACAGGGTACAGTCCCCCATTGAGGACTTTGAGTCGAAACTCCTCCAAACAGGGTACAGTCCCCCATTGCGGGCTTTGAGCCGAAGCTCCTCCAAATGAGCCGAAGCTCCGTAAATCGGGGTACAGTCCCCCACGTGGACAAAGAGACATCGCACAATGCTAGTCTAAATAACAAAATGATCATCATCGATCATCAAGAAGTGTCAATTACAATAAGCTAGTAAATATATGAGTTTAGCTTCATGTCACATAACCACTAGCTTAACTTAAATATTTGCGAACAAATTGTAGATCTCCACTAGAAAATTGTCACAAGAGTTTCAATCGAACAAGTCCAAAAATTAACCGACGAAGTAAACGTAAGCGTTTCATACCACTTGTTTTGCTAGGCCGTTTAATTATATTTTCTATACGAATGAGGTAAAGATTTGTATATGCTAATAGATTGGAAAACGGTTTTGAAAACAAGCTTTATTTTTAAAATAGAGTTGAAATCATCTTTGTAAAAGAGTTTGAATATTTACTACTAGTATAGAAAACCTTTATATTTTTAAAGTGACAAATTACAAAAACGATTGTAGAAACAATCAATAATAAAATCCAAAGAAATCGATACCAAATCCATCAAAATAGATATTCTCAAAAATCCCGAAAAAGAAGTCATCAACGTCAATAATAATTGATAACAATAAGTCGGATCAACAAAAATCGATAAACCGTGGAAATTTACTTGAAAATAGGCCAATTAGGCAAAACCAGCAGTTCTAGACGTCTGGTAGGTGTTCCCAGACGTCTGGCCCAAGGTTCGGGAAGTTTAAGTGTTTTCTCACTTCTATTTTTAATTCCTGGGCCATTTCAGACGTCTGAAAATTTCAACCAGACGTCTGAATTTGATTTCAGACGTCTGGATTTTGTTACTGCCTTTTCCAGACCCCTTTCCAGACGTTTGGATTTGGTTTCAGACGTCTGAAATTTTCTGCTAGGCAAAAAAACAGCCTAGCTTAAAAATGACAAATCCAAACCGAAATGCGATCGAATGAGCCACGAGCACTAAGGGTTTACACCAATCGGCAACCCGGTCCAATAAGCACTTCGATGCATCACCAAAAACATGTTCAAACATCCATAAAAGGATTTTCATAAAATTGAACCAAAACACCAAAAATTGGAGAATTCACAAAACCAATTCAAATCACAGCAAATGAACACAAAATAGATGTTAGGAATTCATGCCTAACAACAAAGATAGATATAGACATAGATGTGAGATAAAAATCTCACCTTTATACATGAAAACACAAGAGAGAAGCCTTGAAACAAAGGATAGACCAATTCCTCTTCAATCTCAACTCAAGAAGCTTGAATCTAAGCTTAAAAGAGAAATATTTCCTAAAGTTAGGTTTAGGAATTTCTGAAATTGAAAGGAGAATGAGTTGGAGAAGAAGAAGGAGATGCTTACCAATATCTTCTCTTCGAATTTGGAGCTAGAACTTGAGTTTGCAAGAGGAACTAGGGTTTGGAATTTCTATTTTCCATTCTCTTTCCCCATTTTCAGTTGAGCTTGAGTGTTTGCAAAATGAAATGAGTGAATGGAGAGGAGAGGGGCTGAGTTAGGATATAGGGCTGAAACCCAAACCCAAACCCAAAGTGAAAAAGTAGCAAAATTCTACTAACTCCAAACATATCGAAGTTTATACTCAAAAAGGTCGCAAACGTCATTTTGAACTCAACGGGGGTGGTCTCGAGTCCTAATTCGACTGTTTGCAAAAAGTAGCTTTTCGGACTATAATCCGACTAACGATGAAATATTTAAATATTCAATCGATAAATATGCGGATTGTTACACCTCCGGTGTGCGACATTTCAAATGCCTCCCAGAATTATTTTTTACAAAATAGTTTGCGACATTTGAAATGCCGCAAACTTTTTTTCTTTTAAGATGTACCAGCGACATTTGAGATGCCGCCAGTACGCGTGGCGCTGATTTGGCACAACCTGATCTTTTTTTGTAATAAGTTATAAAACTGGCATAAATTTGTAATTAGTTGTGAAAATTGACCTAAATTAAAAAATTATCCAACTATTACTTGCATCAGTTAAACTTCATTGATGTTTCACTAAAATACACCGCATCATCTTTTTCTTCTATTACTCATTTGGATCAATTTTATGAAATTCTTGCAGCGTATGTTTAAAATCTACTCTATTAGCAACAGTAAACTACACTAGCATTTAGTAAATACCTCAAACCATTATAAAGAGTATTTTCCTATATTTGCAGAAATAGCATTTACAAGGTATACCATATTGATTGAGTTTAATAAAGGTATACTATATTGAAATTCTTGTGACGATAATAGAGTTTCGCACAAGAAAAGGTTACCTTAGATTTGAATATTTGAATGGATTCGATTTGGAAAAAACTTGATCCAAGGGGGCAAAATATGAAGAAAACCCTAGGCTCATACAAAGAGAAAGAAAGTGGTTTGCTAATGCGTTAGAAACAGCAAAACAAAGGTATCGGAGTATAGTGTTATCTTATCCAAACCTGTAATAGTTTTGTAACACATAGTAATGGGCCAAGCCCATATAAGCCCAAGACTGTGTATTTACTTATAAATACATTATGTTGTACTTGTATTCTTTTCACTGAAATAATACAATCTCTTTTCATTTCAACATTTTCATAATCTTTACATGGTATCAGAGCAAGTTAATGCTTAACAACATATAATCTGAAAATTATTTCTCTCATCAGAAAACTTTCATCATTTGAGAGTAAAGTATACAGTTTAACAACTGTATACAAATCAACAAGAAGATTCATCATCTAGTGCTGTGCCGTGCCAATAAAAGATAATATCAGAGGAGTATCATCATATATCATCTTCTTGGCTGCATCAGACTATCAGAATTCAAAAGATTCGGTTTGAATCATACCTGGAGTGCCTTGCCAAGAAACTACTGTCAATTTCAATCATCCAGTCAACCTCTGGCTGCAGCTCCTCTTTCTGGTAATCTTTTTCCATAATATTGCTTTCTTGCTTCGATAATGGCTGAAGAAAATGATGACAGTGCTGTCTCTCCCACATCTGTATCCAAATCCACCCAGAATCAATCCAGCAGTACCCAAGAACTCCTCAAAACCATCATTAAACCACATAGCCAAATCATAACCACTCCTCTTGATGAAACCAACTACTTGCTATGGAAATTTCAAGTGGAAACTGCAATAAAGGCCTATGGTCTCCAAGAATATGTTCTTGGAACTATCAGTAAGCCTCCAAGATTCACTGCAGATACACAAGGAAAGTTAACTGATAATCAAGAATATGTTATTCATGAAAGGCAAGATAGTTTAGTCAGTTCTTGGCTATTATCCTCAATAAGTGCAAGTCTCTTGCCACAGCTAATTGGATGCAAAACTGCATATGAGATCTGGCACACAATAGAGCAAAATTTCAGCTCTCAATCTGGTGCAAGAATTATGCAGTATAAAAGACAACTACACAACTTGAAGAAAGGCAGTCAGACAATGAGAGAATACTTATCTAAAACTAAAACCATATGTGATCAGTTAGCTTCTGCAGGACACAATGTAAGTGACACAGAGCAAGTATTGTATCTACTAAGTGGATTAGAAGAAGAATATGAATCTATTGTAGCTGTAATATCATCAACAGAAAGACTACCAAATCTACAGAATGTTCACTCTATACTATTGGCACATGAAGGTAGACTTGAACAAAAAAGATCATCAAATCCTGAATACTCAGCAAATTATATTGCTAGCAACAAAGGAAGAAATCAAGACAGAAATTACAGCAACATAAATCAGCCCAATAATGGTCAAAGAGGTGGTCAGAACAACAGATCAAGGGGAAGAGGTGGCAGATGGAACAACAACAACAACAATAACAGGATAAGATGTCAAATCTGTGAAAGATATGGTCACACAGCAAACAGATGTTACTTTAGATTTGATGCAAATTACACACCCTCTCAACAAAGCACTAACAACTCAAGACAGAGTGATCCTAGTGCTAATATGGTTAATGTTCAACAAGGAAATAAAGAGAAATCTGAATGCACAACCGATCATTTAGCAAAAGCAGAAGACATACAAGACAACAGCTGGTACCCAGACTCTGGAGCAACCAATCATGTCACAAACAATCTCAACAACTTGAATCTTGGAAACAAGGAATACAGAGGTAAACATTCTTTATATATGGGTAATGGTAAAGCAACTCACATAACACATACTGGAAATGCAAGTATCACAGGTGCAAGAAAATTATATCTCAATAACCTTTTGAGAGTACCAGTTATCAGAAAAAATCTGATAAGTGTTTCAAAATTCTCAAAAGACAATAATGTATACTTTGAATTTCATCCCAAGTTTTGCTTAGTAAAAGATGCACTAACAGATGAAATTCTTTTGCAGGGTAAAGAATGTAGGGGTTTGTACAAATTTGATGTTGGCAACTCAAGAAAATTTGAAAATAGGAAAAATTGGTGTAATATGTCTGAAACAAAATGTAGTGAAAGCTATAACTATGATATTTGTCATGCTAGGCTGGGTCATCCTAGCATGAAAATTGTAAGACATATCTTGAGCAATAATGAGATTCATATTAAAAATATTCCCTCATTTTATAATTGCACCTATTGCCTCATGGGTAAAAGTCATAAACTTGCATTTCCAGTCTCAAACACTGTATATGATCAACCACTACAACTTGTTGCTACAGATTTATGGGGACCAGCTCCAATATCTACTGATTATGGTTACAAGTATTATATCTCATTTATTGATGCTTTTTCTAGACATGTATGGATCTATTTTTTAAAGGAAAAATCTGAGACTTACAATGCAGTAATGCAGTTCATATCTAGTGCTGAAAAGCAAACAAGTTGTCAGGTAAAAATTATTCAAACTGATGGTGGTAAAGAGTTTTTACCACTCAAAGAATTCTTTCAACAGAAAGGAATAAACCATAGAACAACTTGTCCTCATACCTCTGAACAGAATGGTCTCATTGAGAGGAAGCACAGGCACATTGTGGAAACTGGCCTGACTCTTCTTGCGCAGGCATCTATACCTTTGAAATTCTAGCCTGATGCCTTTTCCACTGCTGTACATCTTATCAACAGATTACCAACCAAAGTTCTACAATTTAAAAGTCCAATTGAGACACTAACAAAGGTCAAGCCAGAATATCAGAGTTTAAAGGTGTTTGGATGCCTGTGCTTCCCCTGCCTGAGACCCTACAACACACACAAATTGGATTTCAGGTCTGCTCCCTGTACTTTCCTAGGTTATGCAAACAATCAAAAAGGTTACAAATGCCTTGATAATAAGGGTAGAGTATACATATCAAGGCATGTAACCTTTAATGAGTTTGAAATCCCTTTATGAAATCTGAATATAATACTACAAAGAAACTATATAACCCAAAAATCTCAATACCTGCTGTACCTGAGATAGTCATACCTGTCGAAGGACAGACATCTCAGAGTGAAAACAATGTTGCTCCACAGCAACAAGTAACTAGAAGTATATCTAATCATCATGAATCTGAAGGCTCATATCAGCTACCACATCAAGACCACAGCAGTCAAGCAGATCACTACCAAATATTGAATGGTACTCAACCATTCAATACTCAGCAGGAAAGCATAGTGGAGGACACAGCTAAACAGACTAATCCTGCAAACAGTGGTCATCACATGGTAACAAGGTCAAAAAGTGGAATATTCAAACCAAAGATATACAATGCTGAATTATCAAATGAGGAACCAGTTACTTATTATCAAGCCATGCAACATGAGAAGTGGAGAACAGCCATGATGGAGGAATATAATGCACTTACAAAAAATAAAACCTGGACTCTTGTCCAATTACCTGAACATAAAAACATCATAGGCTGTAGATGGACTTATAGACTTAAGAAAAATCCTGATGGTACAATTCTAAAATACAAGGCCAGACTGGTGGCAAAAGGATACTCACAACAAAGTGGATTTGATTTCACTGAAACCTTTTCCCCAGTTGTGAAACCATCCACCATCAGAATTGTATTAACTATAGCCTTGTGTAAGAATTGGACCATTAAACAATTAGATGTAAATAATGCTTTTTTAAATGGTGTATTGCAGGAAGAAGTTTTTATGGAACAACCACCAGGATTCAAACAACAAGGCAGTGAAAAACTAGTGTGCAAGCTAAACAAAGCAATTTATGGACTCAAGCAAGCACCAAGAGTGTGGTTCGACAAGCTAAAACAGACTTTAGCCAGTCTTGGCTATATCTCAACAAAATCTGACAACTCTCTCTTTGTTAATTTTTCTAATGCAACAGTCACTTATATACTTATTTATGTTGATGACTTCATAATTACAGGCAACAGTGAAGCAGAAATCAGTAAAGTCACACAACAACTAAACAAGGAGTTCTCAATCAAAGATCTGGGAGAACTAAGCCATTTCCTTGGTATAGAGGTCAAAAGAACAAATGACAACAAGCTACATCTATGTCAAAAGAAATATATCTCAGAAATTCTGATAAAAGCAAGAATGGATAAGGCAAACCCTCTTCCAACACCTATGACTAGCAGTTCACACTTATCAAAAACAAAAGGTGAACCTATTGAAAATGAGAAACTTTACAGAAGCATTGTTGGAGCATTACAATATGCAACAATAACAAGGCCAGACATATCTTTCTGTGTAAATAAAGTCAGTCAATTCATGCAACAGCCACTAGATGATCACTGGAAAGCAGTTAAAAGAATATTGAGATATCTCAAAGGTACCATAAATCACGGACTTACTCTATATGCAAGCAAGACACTCAATATCAATGGATATGCAGATGCTGACTGGGCCACTGACAGAGATGACAGGAGATCAACAACTGGGTACTGTATTTTCTTGGGTAAAAATCCAATATCTTGGTGTGCTAAAAAACAACCTACAGTATCTAGATCTAGTACTGAAGCAGAGTACAGAAGTGTGGCTAGTGCAACTGCCGAAATCATGTGGGTAGAATCTCTACTAACAGAGTTACAAATCAAAACTGACACTACAGCAATCATCTGGTGTGATAACCTAAGCATAATATCTCTCACTGCAAATCCTGTTCTACACTCTAGAACGAAGCACATAGAACTGGATCTGTACTTCGTTCGAGAGCAAGTCATAAAGGGAAAACTAAGAGTGAATCACATACCTTCCTCTTACCAAAAGGCAGATGTACTTACCAAAGCTCTATCAAAGATCAACTTTACCAGATTCAAGGGTGAACTGAACATCAATGAAGCAGATCCAGGTCCAAACCACAAGATCTCAACCTACTTGCCAGCAACAGAAGGATCTGTTCATCAAAGTAAAGCTACAAATCCTCCAGATCCAGTTGTCTCAGCAAATCGTCAAAGTAAATCTGTGGTCTGCTCATCAAAATAGATCCTCAACTCTTCCAGATCTAATTGTCTCAGCTCATCAATTGCCACAACTCATGCTAATATGGCTTTCTCAACCTGATAAACCACCACACAAGTGGAGATTTACCAGATTCAAAGAGAATTTGGACAAAACTTTTGAGAAAACAAAACTCTCGTGGCGGCCATTAAAACTCTCGAGAAACCCTAACCCTATCACTGGTTTGAGGGGGGGTATCAGAGTATAGTGTTATCTTATCCAAACCTGTAATAGTTTTGTAACACATAGTAATGGGCCAAGCCCATATAAGCCCAAGACTGTGTATTTACTTATAAATACATTACGTTGTACTTGTATTCTTTTCACTGAAATAATACAATCTCTTTTCATTTCAACATTTTCATAATCTTTACAAAAGGATAACAAGCAAAATTACAAATCTTCCCTCCTTTCATCACGTTGTTTACACAAGTACCAAATATATGCTAACATTTACAACGCTTACAAAGCGGAACCAACGGAAAAAACTATTGGTAATTTACAACGATCATATCTATAACGAATAATTATTCGCTTTTGAAACAACTGCGCTTATTGAGAAGCGCCTCGCTTACTTTGCAGCGGTTCTAAGTTTCTACGATTGGTAAGGAAGCGGTTATGCTCTCTTTTAGAAGCTTAGAAGATAGGCAAGCTTCCTGAACGCGCCTCATAAAACTAAAATTCACATGTGGACCACTTTACACGGTAAATTAAATACTATTAACAACTTAAACTCTAAACTAGTAAACAATTTTAATAATAACCCTTGCTACTTTTGCAACATACCCCTGAAACTACCACACGTCTCTTGTACGAATGTTAATTCACTCAATGCACAATCCACACAATACTACATATTTTTTGTCTTGACATAAACAATATTGTATCGTCCCCATAAAAATATTGGTAAATACAATAAATCTACTAGGAAATATTAGACACTTCCTAACCTATTACATGTTGAGGTCTCTAGCATGAACGAAACCAAAGAATATTCAATAATTAATATAAAAACTATTTGGCTATTTTGTATTTCATTACCTGACATATTTCAATTTGGATGGGTTCTCATGGTAGACAATCAAGCCGGAGAGATCACCGGGATAAGATCACAGATGACTTTGCACCTCACGCTAATCGTCCCCGTCCTCTCATTGATCTCAACTTGGAAAAATAATTTATTCAAATGCACATCTGTTTTCCACGGTTGCGATAGTTTTGCATGCATAAAGATACACGTAAAAGGCACTCCAGCTAGCCAGCTGAAAGTTTACACCCTGCGCATAAACATGAACCAGAGGCATCTTCGATAGTTCGAGTATGCACTGGCATGAGCATGGTTTTGTACAGCATTTTATTGCTTCAGCACCAATACATTAGCATGCAGTTGCTGTCTTTGCATTCATTAGCTGGAGTATGCAGCCTTCCATCACCACTGTGTACAGATGTTTGTCCATCTAATTCTGGTTACTTCAGCGTACTTTTGCACAAATTAAACATCTGCATGCAACTCCCCGCACCATGCAAATTATTTCTAGTCTCCTTAAGCTCATAGGCCCAGATTTAAGCTTTTAGCAACCTCAACCCGCAAGCTTGTTCCATTAGTCTTCGCAAGCTACAGACAGTTAACAACGTATACTCATGTTCCAAGCATTGTGCATGCATACACGTTATTTCCATCTTTTGTTGTCTCAGCACTCTCATCACTACTCGGTCTGCTTTAGGTTGCTGCCACTTGTCGCAACACACACAACACTACCTGGTCTGCTTCAGTTTGCACGCATACACCCTCTGCGCTTCATCATAAATCAACATCATGGTTGTGTACATCAGCTCGGTCTGATTCTATTACAACACACTACAACAAAAATACCCTATCGCAACTGCCAAAAACAGTTGTAATAGATCTATTACAACTGGCGCTCGCCAGTCTTAATATCCGCAGTTGTAATAGAGCAGGATTATTTGACAACTGACGTAGACAGTTGCGGGCGCAGTTGTAAAAAAGTATTTTACAAGTGCTAATGACAGTTGTAAAAACTCTTTTTACAACTGCTTGTCTCACTTGTAAAAAAATTATTTACAACTGTCCATTAACAATTGTAAAAGACCTTTTACAACTGCTTTTCGTAGTTATGGTTGATTTTTTTACAACTGGTTAGGACAGTTGTAAATAAGATTTTAACAAGTGTTTAGGACAGTTGTAATTAATATTTTTACAACTACTGACGACAGTTGCAACAGATATTTTTACAACTATACAATTCTCTTTTCACAACTGCTATTAACCGTAATTTCATAATATTATAATTAAAACCAACATATCATTTACAATAACCATAATCATGCAAATTAATTGAAACAATATGAACTAATCACATTCAAAAACAATTCAAGTTTACACCATTTATGGGTTCATAGCTCCATTACACAGCAAAACTAAATCCATAACATATATTAGTAAAATACATACGTACTAATCAAACAAGATAAATTCCTTGTGCCAAGCAATAGTAGTCCCAACCGCTTGTCCAATAGTGTAGATATCTGAGGTAGGCCGAAATAGAATAAACAGTGAACCCTTGACCAGCAATTCAAAGCTATTATATTCCCTGTAGAAAAACAGTAATTGTTGTAAGAGTAAGAAGTGACAATGGCAATGATAGCAGAAGAGACATTCACATCAAGTTAACTCCAAAAATAATTGGAACTTGAACTCTTTCTTGTGTCAATAAACGATGAAAACTTTGATCCTTGCTTATACTTGCAATTTCTGAAACATATCGAGAATTGTTTTATATTGTTTTAATTTTGTGAGTGACTATCAACGAATGAACTAATTTAATTGGTGATTCTCAAAAAAGGTAAGATGAAACAAGGGTACTATGATGAAGATCTAAGTGGTTTTTCAATAGGTTTTCCCAACAATATACTTCAGTCCTAAATGACAAGCAAATAACTATCGACAAAGCAAGAAGCACAGAAGGGTATTGCAAACTGCATCATCACATCCTATCATATACCACCAGCAACCACCACTTGTCATCAAACCCACTTCAAAACTGCCACTTCTTCACCATCAACCAAACAAGTCCACTACCATACAAACATACTGTTACTCCTCCTCATAGCCACATACCTGCTGCCATACCTCCCACAATAATTCGCAAACAAGTTCACCCCAACATTTAACCACATCCACTGCTATCTCAATACAAACTGCTGCTACATTCAAGATTCCCTGTGCACCATCATCACACATCATCTCAACCTTGCTCTGTCATATACCTTGTTACACCACCACTGTTAAAAGCCACCCCTGAATCACTGCCACCAAACCCAAACATCATCACACACATACCTCCACACAAGCAGCCTAATACCCCCATACATACACCTTACTACAATCAAACCAAACTCCATATCTCCACTGCTTTCATCAATTTTCAGTTCACTGTTTCCTGCAACCAGTTCCAAATCACTAACAATACCCTTCTGTGCTTCTTGGATGAAGCCGAAATAGAATAAACAGTGTCCAATAGGTAGTACAAATCAACTGCAACAACTAACTATAGCCTGCCACCCAATCACCACAGCTTGCTCCTCCCACCCAATCACCAGCCTGCATCGCATGCTCCCTTAACCACTATCTAACTGCCTCACACCAGCAACCTTTCAAATTTTCATTTTACCATATATAAACATAAAACTAACTTTCCTCTTCTTTAACCAGATCTCTCAACGCAAAACCACCGCCAACTCGCACCAGAAGTAATGTTTAATTTTTTTTCAAATTAATTATTCCTAGACCTTCTAGATATTTAGGTTTGCAGGCTCATTGGAATTAAGTGGAGAGCTTAAGCTAAAACGTTCATTTCCCCCTTCAAAAGAAAATTTCGCATATTCCTATCAATTTTGTCAATTAACCAAGCAGAGAATTGAAATAGAGATAGGCATGAAACTTGTTAAAACTAGATGGATGCTAGATGGATATGGTTGATATGGTTTCTTCCTGAGAAATATAATCATTTAAAAAACTTGCAGCACAGTTTAATTGATTTACATATCACATTATGGGAGCCTTGAGGGCTCAATTTGCTAAAGCTAGATGGATGCTACATGGATGCTAAAACTTATGGCGTTATAAAAAAATACCTGAGGCGTATCACCATGAGGAGTTATTGGTTCTTCCGCTGCATTTTGTTTACCATTGATATTCTGCTTAAAAAAAATGTTAGACATGTACTAATAAATTTTTACCGCATATTAATTACTCGTTAACACAAACATGCATAACCGCATATCAAATCAAAAAACAAACATGCATAACTGCAAACAAACCTAAATCTGAACCTGAATTGCACAAACATGCATAACTGCAAACTGAGCATCAAAAAACAAAACCTGAACTGCAGCAAGATGTATACGTACACAAGGCCAACAAAATCACAAAACATACAAGCATCACAAAGCTATGCAGAAAGGAACTAGCAAGTTAAACAAGTTTCAAAGAAAGTATACATCAGTCAAAGAAATTTTTCAAACACATACATCTATATACGTATATATGTATACAAATATGTATCAATTTCAAAATCAGTTTGGATAAAGACTTATGAAACAATTAAGTGCAAATTTGGACCATAAATAAAGATTGAAGAAGTTAGATTTCTCAAGCATGTGCACAGTAAATAGATATTGCGTACAATTTCAAAATGTATCAATTTCAAAATCAGTTTGGATAGAGACTTATGTCAGCTAATTGCGTACAATTCATGACAGTTTTGCAATGAATCATTCATGACAGTTTTGCAATTAAGTTTTGCAATTCATGATAGCTTACCAATGAATCAGCCATGAACAAGAGCACAGTAAATAGAAGGACGTTAATTGAACTACTGTGTACAATTACCTGAATACATGTCCATAGACCAGTCCTCAATTTATCGTCGACTTTCTTCCAATTGCTAATGGTCACGGGTCACGTCGAATAAATTTGCGAATTCACTTTGCCATACTTATGTTTTCACACAACCACCTCGTAATTTCATAACTAGACTTGGAGCTTGTTCTGTTGTGCATGAACATGCTAAACCTACGTACCTGTCAATACAGGCTACCTTATTACATGCTCTAACATATATTTGGAAATTATATGACTAGATTTATGCATATGATAAATTAGGAGCATTGATGGGGAAGGAACAAGCAAATGTACAAAGCACAACCCATTAGGTTTTAATTATAGTGCTTATTTTACATAGGGAGGAAAAAGAAGTAGTACTTGACAAACAACTGGATGTAACAAAATTGAAAAGGAACAAAAAGGAGAAGCATATGTACTATTCATATGTGAAATGTGGATGAACTGAATAGTTTCTTTATATATAAAAAAGTCAAAGGATGCTAGATAATAGGGTGTATCAGCTAACTAAAATGGTGGATGTGAATAAAATTTTCCAAATAAAAATAAACATCCACCAAAACTAAGAAACTCCAATTTTGTTATATATCCAAAAGGGATTAAGTTATTTTCACTTACTTCAAGTAAATTATTTATTGTTCTAATTTTTTTACGACTCCTAAGATATTGTAGTCACATGGCATACAGTCCCCTTACACTGCCAGAAGGAGTAGTTGAGTTATAATTATCATCGCACACGCTAGACTTCGTTTACCAGTTTACAAGGTAAAATTACTACCTTAATCAGAACATAAAACTAATTAATTACTGAACATATAAATATAAAGGACAGGGTTCTAAGTTCATATTGACAAATTTATATGCAACATAATGCTTATCTTGATTTTCGTAGCCACTGGTATAACACCCCTAAACAGTTTGAAAAGTTGCGATTTACAAAGTCTAACAAGCATCAAATTACAAGTGTTTTGCAACCGAACTGGCATAAAAAACATGACTAACTACTGAAACATCGATCAATAAATTATAAAATTTTACCTTCCTACATAACTTAGGATCAAAAAAGCTTTTCTAAACTCCAGCATCCCTACAGCTTCTATAACCAAACTTGGTTTCTGGTTCGGTGGCAATGTAACATTCACTTGTTCACATAATGGTTCGATAGTTTGATGCTGCTCTCGAGTATGTATATACAGAGATCCACTACTAGTTGATGCTTTAATCATAACAATGGCAAAAATAATAATAATTAAAATGCTTTACTTCAACAGGATCAAAAAAACAGTTTGCATTGACCACACAAAATTCACAAGCACATTTTTTATTTTGTTTAATCTACTAAGAACATATTTGATAACAAATTGTCTAAATTCATTATTAGTACATTAACAAATTTTTGATCTAGAAGTGATACACAACAACTTGTTGATTCACAAAATAATAGTTAAATGACAAGAAAATCAAGTTGCACCTAAACGTACACTCATTTCATTTGGAAAAGTTGCTAAGAAACCAAAGTAGATTAAATAAGTCTTATAAATATCTCATGAGCAACTTACCACAACATTGACTTTAAAAACATTAAAACCAATTTGTTGCTTCAAAAAAAAAATTTATAAATGAAGATCAATAGTCATTGTAAATAAGATGGTTCGATTTCAAACACCTGAAAAAGATCATAAGAACCGAAGTAGGACAAACAAGTAGTATCCACATTAAGTAATAGACAAATCATAAATGATATTTCTCCTTTACATATTCAATATATGGTAAGTTGTTCAAAGTAAATAAGTCAGAACGCAATTGCTATTCCTATCATATATTCAGCAAAATAAGTAACACTCTTGGAATTTCTCACTTCTTAATAGTAAATGAAATTTATTAGCTATAAAACAGAACACAAACTTAAAAGCAGATTTTAAACTTCATAAATTCAAATCAAAGACTAAAGAAAAACCAAAATAACAATAAATCCAAATCAACTACTAAAGAAAAACCAAAATAATAATGTAATCACAAACCATCAGTTGGAGCCAAATTCAGACTGGATGGTCGAGAAAAGTTCACGCTTTCTTATACCCTTTTACTTTTGAAAGTCTTAAAACTGTTTTATGGTTGGTTCCTTATTCCTCCCCTCCATCAGCTATAAACTGTTTGTAGTTATCCTATTCATATCATTTTTCATCTCAAATGATATGAGATTTTCTACAATGGTTAACTATCATTCAAAAAAGGGAAATAAAAGATGTATCCACACATTTACATCAATTATAGGACAGCAGAGATTAAAATAAATGAAGATGGTCTAACTGTAAACTACTTATGTCTAGCATTTACCTCCTGTTAAAAAAGAATGTACAAGCAAGAGAAAAGGATAGAGCCCATTATTCTGTGGACGGATATCGCCAGTATTGTCATGTGAGACCTGACAATTTGTTACTTTCTTTCTTACTCATCATCAATGCACATTGCATATCTAGCATCGAACTCTACTCACTCTACTTCAATCCATCACATTCTTCGCTTTTTACAAGTCGCAAATCTTTAAGGCTCCTACATCTACATCTACCTCTGCTCGCTGCACTACTCTCCAAAAGTAAGGAATACGTACCTCGAAAAAGGTTTAATCATAAAATGAATGTAACTAGATAGGTTTACTTGTACATGCTAGCATAGTGTAAATTAGGGTTTTATTGTACCTCTAGCGGCGACGATGGCGAAGCAGCGGCGACGATGGTGAAGCAGAAGGACCGGCGGCGAGCAGAAGGCGACGAGCGGCGAGAAAAAGAAGGCGGCGGGCGGCAGAGCGATGGCGAAGCAGCGGCGAGCGATGGACGAAAGAAGCGGAGTTTAGATAATTTGCAAAGCGAAATTTTCGTTCGAAACAGAAATGTTGAGCGAAATTGACGAGGTTAGGGTTTATAATGTTTGTTTGGAGGAGAAAGGAAATAAACGAAACAAGCGGCCTTCGTTTTCACGAAGGAGGGAAAGTGAAATTTTTCACGAAAAAAAAAATGAATGCGGACAACTAGCGGGGACAGTTGTTGTACATAATATCTACAAGTGCTCTAAATTAAACAGTTGTTATTGGTCAAATATTACAACTGCTTTTGAAATACAGTTGTTAAAAGTGGCTCTATTACAACTGCTAAAACAAACAGTTGTTGCATAATATCTATTACAACTGCCTATCTATGTTAGTTGTAAAGGAACAGTTGTAATATGCTTGTTTTGTTGTAGTGACAGCCTCTTCTCACCATTTCAGCACTCCAAATCATGACCGTTACAACACTTTATTTTTTTTAAATTCCATGAGCAATAATAATTATATATTTTGCGTAATTATTATTTCCTTAAGCTTTGATATCTATGTGATGATCCCCTAGTTTTTTCTTATACTCTTGTACATTTTGTAGCCACTCATCAGGTATAGAGTTGTATGATAATGGTTACCATTAACATTTTGCTAATATAGTTACCGTACCGGTTGTATAGGTAAAACCAAAATTACTTATCGTTACTATTACGGATTAATTGGTATACCAAGGCTGGTATATCGATAAACTGGTAGCGGTTACATTGGTAATGGTAAATTATGTTTTTTTTACAAAAATAACAATTTGACATACTTTTACACTGTAACGATGCTTTATTATATATTTCATCATGTCACCAAATAAAAGACATCAATGAGAATGAAAAGATATTACCGATGTTTTACCGTAGCAAATGTTAAATTTACCGTTATCATACTGATTATACCGGTATACCAACTTTACTTAAAATGATAATCGTTTGACTGATAATGGTATGATAATGGTAAATTTACCATTCTCATAACAGTCTTAATCAGGCATATTGTTGATGATTTTGCATTCTACATATGTAATTAATAGTGAGCGCTACCGTCTCTTCAAGGACCACCCTTTCATATATAAAAATATTGCGTAGGTAAAAAAATTTACGATGTGTATAAATAGAATTTGCATTCTTAAAAATCCTATGATTTTTTTCTAAACTTTTTACATTTTAAATTTTTTGAACAAAGAGTGTACTCCAAATTTTTGTACATAACTTGCACTTCTTGAATAACACGGAGTGTACACACACATATAGCAAGGATTGGCTATACCTTATTTTGACTACGCATTCAATCCACTTTAATTTCAACCACATGTTTTCGTTTAAATAACAGAAAAGCGATGGAAGAAGAGAGAAACCATAATTATTTAAATGCAAGCATGTAGTTGAACTTAGAGGATTCAAGATGTAGTGAAAATAAAGTGTAGCTGATCCTTATATATATATATATATATATATATATATATATATATATATATAATATAGCTAAGATCAATAGCTCCCTTTATTTAGTACCATTTCTTAGCCCTCTGATATAAGCCACAAGTTTCTATTTAAATATTTGTTCTTTCTCTCTCCTATCACATGAACCAAATATTTAAATATAAACTTGTGGCTGATATCAGAAGGCTAGAAATGATGCTAAATAAAAAGAGACTGTTGATCCTAGCTCATGTATATGTATGTGTGTGTGTATGCAATAACTAAGCACGATGAACATTTATATAGTAGTTATAGCTTAAAATTAGGAAACAAAACAAATTTGAAAAAAAATTACGCTGAAAGACATAAAGTTTTATTTTTGGAACAAATGATGGAATGCTAGTTATAACTAGCATTATATTCAATTTTTACACTATACGTGATCCTGGTTATAATTATCATTATATTCAATTTACACTATGCAGAATGACACTTATAATTAGGATTGTACTTCACTCAAACAGACAAACTTGTTGTCCTAAGCCTACATTTTTTTCAAAAAATTTTCTTTGCTTATTTTCCTCTTTCATTTATTAACAATTATTGAATAATTAATTACTTAAAAGAGAAAAACTGAAATTACATATGAGCTGTTAAAATAGATAGATTACAAATAAATTATGGTGAAGAAATAGGCATTCGACTCTAAAACCCATTTATCAATAGAGATGCTAAAAGCACTGGAGCACTATACTAACAATTGCCATTTTTTGTTATTTCACACTGTAGTCGGCGGAAAACTGCCGACCACAGTGCCATGAGCATGAAGGCTGGTGCTTTTAGCACCAGTCTTTATTAATCTAATTGTATCTTCGGCACTAAAATAGAAAGTCAGTTAATTACATGAATAAATAAAAAAGAGAATAAGGTCAACTGATTACCAGGTTACGTAGTTATAGTAGGAAATTGATTTAACAGTCAATTAATCAATTATAAGATCGATATTAATGGGTTAAACATTTTATTCAATTTATAACAATTGTAAATTTCATTTTATACATTCAATAATATTCTCTCCTATTAAATATCAATACAGGAAAACCCACAAAAGGAGCTCTATTTATTTCTAAAGAATGATCGCTGAATGAGAAGAAAATAAGCCATTGAAAGTTTATTACAACTAGTGTGTAACCCGTGCGTTGCACGCAGTATGTTGTAGAAAAATAATTTTATAACTATTTTTGAAGAATATAATTTGTTATGCAATATTTGATGAATTTTGTTTGGATAAATGAATTATAAATTGAAATTACTATATTTATAGCTGTCTATTTTTGTTATGAGATTCGTATACTTTTATATTTGAATAAAAATTACATTATCATTTTTGTTGATAAAAATGAGTTATACATCAATTTATTATTTTTTCGTATTCATTATTTGAAAATAAAATAAACGAAAATAAGCAATCTTAATAAAATTTGAAATTAATATTTTTATAAAATTTCATAAATAAATATTCATGTATATATATTCTGAAATTGACATTTAGGGTTTGATATATTTGGCTAAAAGATAAATGATGTATACATTAAATTTCAAATAATACTTGAGAGAATGACGAAAAATACTTAAAAGTAGAAGTGTAATACCAAAGACTCGGTATATTTGTATGTGTTTATAGTTCTTGCAGCACATATTTATCAAAATAATTATATGATATTATCAAAGTGATAAAAATATTTATTTAACTATTAAAAGAAATATTAAGTGAAAATAAAACCTAAAACGTTACAAATCACATTGTCATTTTAATTATGTAAAAAAATAATTTTTAATCCATTGTTTCATATCTTACTATTTTTATTTTATAATAAAACTTTTCAAAAAATATTTAACATTTATGTAAAAAAGAATATAAAATATGAAAGAAAAATATTTCTAATCAAAATAAGGTATAATTTTTGTTCATTTATTAAATCAGATTACGAATATAACTATAATTTTTTGTACAAAAACGTACTAACTGAAAATATTTATTCTTTTTTCAATATTATAGAATATAAACATTCATCATTTATCATTAATTATAATGTTACTCTTCACAAAATATAATTTAATAATGATAAAGAGTCCATTTGACGTACTAATTTTACGAAGGAAAACGTTATATATGTATGTAATGATATACCAATTTTGAAAACAATTTTTTTTGCATATATTTGCTTGTAATGAAATACCAACTTTAGAAAGAAAAAATTATGTATAGATTTCTTTATATTATTTTAGAAAGAATGAAATTTTATGAATTTAAATGTAGAAAAATATAAAAGTATTAAGGGTAATTTTGTATATAATTGTGAAAATATTAAATCACGTGGACTTGAATGAAAATATAGTTTTACTATTTATATCAGCACAAATACGGTATACACATTGAATTATAATTTTTTATGATTTATTAGATCAATCAATAAATATTTGTTAATTGGATTTAGTTAAAAAAAATAAATTCAAGGTCAATTAATAAATTCAAATACATGGACTTTAATGTAAAATAATACAAGAAAACTTAGGAGAAATCAGTAAATTATTGAATATTGGCATTTAAATGCAAAATGATAAGAGAGAATATCAGTAGAACATTGTAATAGTTTGTATCTAATTGTGGAAATTTAAAACTATCTAGACTTGATTGAAAAATTAGTTTTACCATTTTTGTCAATACGAATGTGGTACACATATTGAATTGTCATTTTTAAAAATTTATTAGATCAATTAATGAATATTCGTTAATTGTATTCATTTAAAAAACTTAAATTTAAGATCACCTAACTAAATTTAATCTATATGAACTCAAATGCAAAATAATAGAAAAAACTTGAAAGAAATCTATGAATAATCGTTAGAATTAATATTAAATTTTATCCATAGAAGAAAGAACGGGTAGAAACATGGTAATAATTATGACAATAATAAATTGTGAGATGGAAAAATGAAATATCTAGAGAGAATTAAGGAAAGAGGAGGAAAATCCTCAAATTGATAAAAGAGCTCTAAATTCTTCTGCTTTACTATTATTTAATAGATTTTTTTCATCAAGTGCTACTTATTCCAGATCTCCTCTCACTCTTTCTCTTTGAATAAGTAATCCAAATTTTCAAATTTATTCCTCTTGATCCCTTTATCTGCCGCTTATCTTTTCCATTCAACTTTCAGGTATTGCGGTATTTATTTATTTATTTTAGAATTTTTTTTACTATTATATATGAGTATCACCACGTATTGACATCATTGCTTCAGAATCAGAATTTACTATTGAACGCATGTATTGATAGTGTATCTTCTTTTCTTGCCTCCTTTTCCAAATTTTGGTGGGATCGTTTAAAGTCTGATATAGAGAGTATGAATAAGATTTTGTTCTTTGCAGTGAAATTGTGCATGACATTGTGTACTTCTTTTGCATGACGTGACTGTTATCATTTTAAGGTCTTTTGAGACAAAACAATCAGCATGAATATATATGTGTATATTACAATTTGTGTAAACTTTACCGTAAAACAATGAATTCAAATCTAAAGTTGCGTGTGTTTATATATATGTAAGCAAAGATTGACTACATCTCAATTTGGCTACACCTCTAATCGTCTTGATACCCATCAAAAAGTTCCAAATTAAATAATATATTTTTCCTCACTTGTCACTATACAATATTACTTAATTCGGAACTTGGCGTGAAAATTAAAGGGGTTGAAGATGTAGTCAAATTGAGGTGTAGTCTATCCTAGTTTTTATATGTGCGCATGTGTATAAGACACACACACACATATATATATATATATATATAACAAACTTAAAGTTCGTGTAAATCTGATTGTAAAACAATGAATTCAAAATCTGTGTAAACTTGAGTATAAAACAACGAACTCAAACCTATGTATTAGAAAACTATTTTTTAGGTCAAAAAGTTTTTAAAATTAGATTTAAAAATCATAGGAGTATAAAAATAGGATCTAAAATCTAATAATAAATTTAACATATATATAGTTATAAAAGGCAATAAGTTTTCAATTAGTGAAACAATTATTTTAAATTCAAAATTGCAATTTAAACATACTAACATTTAAAACAATTAGTAATTTAAATTTATATAGATAGATTATGTATTTAATTGATATATATTATATATAATATACAGTCATAAATCACAATAACTAAATTTGTATATATTATTAATGTACATTTTATGTTGACATATATTAAATGTTTTATTGCACAAGTTACCCTAAACATGTATACCTACTTACACGTTATATGCTCATGTTTACATGTACGTATATTACTTTGATTTAGGCATATGTGTGTATCTACTTTATGTGATTTTAAATATGTTTTAATGACTAATGAGAAAATTAAAATAACATCTAACGGTAAAATTTTAAATTATTCTTAATGCATTAAATGCAATTTAATGCACCAATTTATGACATTAATACACCTATTGAAACCTTTTAAAATTCCTTTCAATACATTAAATACTTATCAAATGCACCATTCATTAAAATTAACAATGTAATGTACCCTTTCAAATGTATTTTAATGCATTACGTTTTATTTAATGCATCAATTAATTGTAATTAACGCACCATAAGATCCGATACTTCAAATTAATTAAAGATTTTTTAAATTTTGGACTAAATTACCCGTTGCACAATGTACTCAATCCAATAGAAACAATTATAGAAATTGATATGGTCATTCACGCTTGAAAAATTGAAAATAAAAAAGTTGATGTAAAATCCGATCAAGAGAATCTGAGATTCAAATTCAGCAAAAATGTGAGCAAATACTATACAATTTATATTCTGAATAAATTTTATTTTTGAGCCTATAGTTTTGAAAAATACGATCAAAGTGAAAATGAAAAGCATACAAAAAAGATATAGGTGGATTGATCAAAACTGATAAAAATGAATTAAATTAGATGTTAGAAAGATTGCAACAAGGAAATATCAGTTCGAGAAAAATGGACTATCTTAGAAGCTTGAAATTAATAATTGTCAATGTTAATTGAAGATTTTCACATTCAGTGGGAAACTTAACTTATTTATGCTGATTGTATTTCTACGAAAGCATGTATGGTACAAAAGAATCCTAAATTATGTAAAAGGTTTATTGTTTTTTGGAATTTTAATAAAGTGGACATTCAATGAGATTAGTTAGGTAAGCTAATAGCGACTTTGTTGATGATAATAAAAAAACATCTAGTTATGCATTATGTTTGAAAGTCATAAAATATTCTATGGAATGTAGACAACTGATGTTCAAGGAGTTTGAGGAAACAATTAATGTTTACATTCTTGGTGTACTTGACCTAATGTTTTATGTTGTTTGACATTCTTACTCACATATTAAGATTTCTGTAGGAGATACGCATTCATATGCCAGTCCAGGATATTGTCTAAAACCTTGATATGAAGAGACTTACTGTCATTTCGTATATCATGAAGGTGTCTAAACAAATGAATAATATTTTTCGATAAACTATTTGGTATTGTTAATAAAAATATATTTATACGTGACACAAATAGATATTATTCATGAAAAATTATATGATTATTCATCCAATGATACCTATTGTCACTTTGAATATGCTAATATTTGCACAATTGACAAATAATTTTATATAGTAGTCTATATAGTTCAATATGAACAAAGTATATTAAATAACTATAAATGATTATATACAAAATAACAATAAATTAATTATTAATAACACAATACAAAATAAACATATCTACATAACATAACCCAAATTCTATTAGTCTCGTTTCATTAATTTATAGTTCACAATAAAAATATAGCCTTTTTAATGAATGTGTCGTTCGTTGCATTGTGCATAAGGCTCTATTTTTTATCTGTTTGTGTGCCATGGACCATAATGTAAACTCAACAGCCTCATGTGTTGTGTGTCACCTAATATATATGTCCACATGTTTGGTTTTAGAAGCTCCACATGTAAGGTTGCATGTTGAAAACAATCTTACATGATGAAATTAGTTAAATAAGACATCCATTAATAATAAAAGATCATTTGTCGTATTATTAGTTGCTTTTGTGATAAAAAATGTTTCTCTAGCATGATATTAGAGCTAGGTTTAATTTATATGAGCTAACCGTAACATGTGTTTTGTTTCACATAAATATAAATTTCATACTTCTGACATAACATGGCACACATGTGTTATGTGTTAATAATAATCTCACATCGTGAGTTTAATATAATAGGTTTAAAATAATAAAATATCATTCTTTACCATGCTAATTAATTTTGAAAAAATAAAATATCTTTGACTTTTTTTTGAATCATTTCTTTTATGTACACTCGTATATCATGTCTATAACATTTGCAGAAGCTAGGAAACTTTTTGTCAAATGTTATTAAGCAAATGCGAGAGTTCTCTCTTATTCTCTAACAATTATGTCCATTTTGCTGTATCAGAACTCATGGAAGAATCAAGTGGTCGTTATAGAACAAGTTACATTGCTGATGTTTTAAAACGAAAAAAGGATGGGAACACTACCCCTAGGTCACCATTAATTTTCAGAATTAAACGATCCAAATTGACGGCTTCTCGCAGAAATAGAAGCTTCATCAAACAAGAAAAGGGTGATAATTCTAATGAGGTAACCTTATTAGGCTATATGCTTCAATAGTGTAATCACATATATATCTGATTGCTTGCATACATACTAGCTTTGAAGGTTCAATATGTGTACTACTACTACTTACTGACATGGTTATCCTATTTAAAATCTAAACTGTTACTTTTGCTTATTTTACACTATAGCTTCTTATGTAGCCAATTCAATGATGAACGACAAATGGTTACTGTATTATGATCTTCTTGATGTAATTTTTTGAAGTACATAAAGATTCAATCAATATTAGCTGGTACTATTAATTTGTAACATCAAAGCTATTGCAACGTTTCCAAGTTTATGACCTTATAACAGCCAGTGTATGGTTGTAGAGTTTTAGCACAGCCTTGTGATCCCAAATCAACAAGCAAGTTTTCGTTGCTAAAACTTTATGATCAACTTTATTGATCCCAAAATTGTTTTTACCACTATGACTCAAGTATCATTTCCTGGGAAGTTTTGTTTTTCACAAACGAATTTCATCCATTTTATAACATTAGGAGTTGGAAGGGGTTCAGATGAAAACTACATGCACTGGTGAAACCTCTCAGAGAGATGATAGTTGTGATTTGTGTGTCGAATGCAAGAAGCCTGGATTGCTCATGTGAGTGCCTCGCTTATTTATTACTAATAACTAGTTTGCATAGTGAATAACATTATACTTCTTCAATTTCTGGCTGCACCATCACGACATTTATGATTTGAAGTTTCATTTGAGAGGGTATAACCATGTTTCTGTTTGGTTCACATTGTTCGCAGATGACTTCAAATCCACTAGAATAAGCTTCCTTTATAGGCATTTATAGACTTGGCAACTAGTTATGTTTGGAACAATTTATACCTATATTTAAAGCAAAGACAAAAAAGTAAAGCAAGTCATATTACAGGAGTATCATTGTTTTGTTTTTTTGCCCATCCATGTTTATCTCTCTTTGGGTGTTTTATTTATGACAAGTTATTTAAAAGTCGATGCAAATAGGCGAATGTGGGATTAATTAATTGTTTCGGTGCTTGATTTTGTTCTAAACTAATAATGGGATATCTATGCATATCTATAGACTGTCATACAAGAAGAGGAACATAGCATGAAGTCCTTCCTATATTTTATAATATGAAACAAATAACCTTAACAAATGCTTAGGGTAATTAATATCATGGCAATAAACATCTGGCAGCATAATAATGTTACTGTTTGACAGTAATTTTGTAAATAAAATATTTGCATGCTGTAAAAAAGGAACGGGATGGCCAAAGCTGTTAACTCAACTCCTTACACCTGTTTCATTTATACACCACCGAAGCATTTATGTAGGTTTAGTTTTTTGATATATATTTCCATAATATCATTTATTAGCTCGTTTGAATCGACTTATATAAGTCGGATTTTTGCTTTTTGGAAGGCAAAACCTATTTATTTTAGCTTTCAAAAAGCAAAAAAAAAACGACTTATTTAAGTCGATCCAAACGAGGCGCAGTGGAATATTTCTACTTTGGATGGTGAATCTGTATTTTCATATCTATTACATGTGGCAACTGATAATAAGTGCTTTTAGGATAACCAATGGATTCCTGAAATCAAGCTGCTTAGAAAGGCTCGTCCACTCTTAGAGAAATTTAACACGAAACAAGAAAGAGGACAGGTTACCATCATTTGTTACATCAAAATTCATGATTTTTCATCCTCTACCCTTTTAAGAATCACACACAGTTAATAGACAAACATAATATTGTGAAATTTTGCTCTTATAGTTTTTAATTATATTAAACAAATAATATTTTGGAAAGGTTAATACCAGTAAATACTAAATATCGTTATTTTGGAGTGCTGCGGGGTAAATTGGAAGCAAATTGTAATGGTTTGAGTTACCAAACAGCTAATTTCCTGTTATAGAAGCAAAAGCATATGGACTTCAGCATTCCAACAGTTTAACTATTATTTTCTTTGGCAATCTATAATTTTATGCATTTATCTCATGAGTTTGCTATTTTCTCAATTTTTAGAAGATTGAATGGAAACATGAATGGACAACGCCGCATCGTTTATTACAACGAAGATCCTTGGTGCTACTCGAACGAATTGATCGTTGTTCTTCCGAACATGGTGACAGCAATAAATATAGCTACGTTGAGTGGCTTGTTAAATGGAAAGGACTCGGGTATGAGTATTCTACCTGGGAGTTTGAAAATTCAGAATGTTTGTGCTCAGCTGATGGGAAAGCTTTGATGGATGAATTCAAGAGGCGACGGGTTGAGGCGAGAAAGAAACCAATTCCTTCTCAAACTATCAAAGTATTATTTTTATTTTAGATTTGCATTTTTGGCATGCATATATGATTGAAACATTTATCACTTTGGTTGTAGTTCCTTCCCGTTCATATTAATCTCATTGTCACAGTACCCAAAACAATGCTTGTAGCAGTGATCACTCATCTAGAAGTACAACAAACTAATTGGTTGAATTCAGGTTTGGTGTCACATATGAACGCCTGGAAATACCCTTCCTTTTTCCAGAATCCTAAACCAATTTTTAACTCTCCTCCAAATAAATATTTACTTTCATGTTAACCCTAATTTTTATATTTCTGTAAGCTAAGTCATTATATTACAACATAACAACTTTGCTAAAAAAATTCTTGCTAATCTTGGTCCTGTAAATTGCACAAAATCATCATAATATCCATTTAATATTCCCTCAATAACTAACCTCTAGCGTTAGCTTTATTTATCTCATAATCACTATTTCAGTTTTTTTCATAACGATAACTATATTAGATGAATTAAGTTTCACATATGTCAAGATAAAATAGAACTGCAGAAAAAATAGCTGTAGATGTTGATGTGATGTAGCTCAGGCCAGGAATGAAGGCATAAGTCGTACGCGACTTATGGAAGGGACTATGAGTCGTGACCGACTCAAGAAAGCTAACAAGGGAAATATAAGTCGTGTCCGACTTATAGAAACGAGCATGAGTCATATGAGACGTCTACGACTCAAGGAGGCATTGATCACGACTCAACTGGACAACCAAAGGTGAAGATATAAGTCGTCTACGACTTAAGGAAGCGATGATGAGTCGTCCACGACTCATAAAGACGGGCATAAGTCGTCTTCGACTTAAGGAGGCAGTGATGAGTCGTCCACGACTCATCTGGAAAACCAAAAGGGAAAGCATAAGTCGTCTACGACTTAACAGGGAGATGAGTCGTCTACGACTCAAGGGGAAGAATACACAAGTGATAAGTCATCTACGACTTAAGGAAGGTGAGGAGATAAGCCATCCACGACTCAAGGGAGAGGCTGGTATAAGTCGCAGAAGCTCTGGAGGCCGTGGATTTCTATGCCGCTTCAATCTTGACCGTTGAAGTCTTAAGTCGTGAGTCGTAAGATGTCTACGACTTAAGTGTTGAGTCGTTTTATGGTATTGTATTGTTTTCTTGAGTCGCTTGTATATAAGTCGTAAGTCGTGACAGCTGTTAGTTTTTAAGTCGTCTGTTTGTAATAAGTCGTATACTTGGCTGAGGCATAAGTCGGAGCATGTTGTAATCTGATAAGTCGTAAACGACTTAAGATGAGTCGTCTGTTATGAGTCGTTTACTTTTGAGTCGTGTTGTAAGCTGATAAGTCGTATGCGACTTATGATGAGTCGTAGGTCATAGATGATGAGTCGGAAATGACTTATGACTTAGGAAATTTTCTGGATTTGTGTTGTAGCCTATAAATAGGCAAGTGGTGTCATTTGTAAAGGTTGTTGAATATTGAATAAAATTCTCTTTTGATTGCTTTGTGCTTTCATTCAAATTGGTAGTTGAGTGTAATCTCCTATCTCCTCTTTCGGATAATCGAGTGCGCTCGATTCAACGATTGTAGAAGCCGATTCGCGGAATCAAGTGCGCTTGATCAACGCTTGAAGAATTGAAGATCTTTGAACCCGGTATCGTGCGCGATCAACGAGTTCGAGATAGCTAGAGTTCGGTATCTTCGGATCAACGAATTCGGGCAATTCAGCATTCATCAATCCATCGACTGCTACTTTCACCGATCTACATTGTTTTGATTAATCCGCTGCGTCATGATGTGTATAAGATGAGAATATTAGTAAAATAACGATTAACTGCTTATTTTTATATGCACATATGCTTAAGTGATATGTTCAAAGGTTACTTTATGCCGTTACGGTATGCTTAGCATCAAATTGATTTATTAGTATATTCAATAATTGCTAGGTTTTTGTAGTTTTTTCTACAGCCAATTTGATTTTATCTTCTGCTTACAAGATGTTTGATAATGATATTGCCCTGTCTTAAATTCATTTTTAATATCCTTTAATGCATTGAATATCCTATCTTAATTCATGGCTTCAAGCACTGTTCTCCTATAATTAACAATTTCAGGATTTATGCGTAAGAGAAAATCTCCACAAGAAGCTCACAATGTTAGCCGATAAGCTTCCAATTGAACATAACAATGATTTCCTACCCTCAGTTCGCAATATCATCAAGCATTGGCACAAAAAACGGACTACTATTTTGATTCTTGATCAGGTAGGTTATCAGTTGGTATGCATATGCAGCATATCCTCCTTGTAATTGAGAGTGAAATCAAGATAATATTTTGGTATGTCATTAATGATGCACGGGTTTTTGGTTTTCTTCAGAGTAACACTTAATGCGTTCTTATTTCTGGCAGGAGGCAAAGGTTAAATCTATAGTATTCATTTCATACCTGCTCTCTTATAGTTGTCATCCTTTCCTTGTTATTTCTACCATCCCTTCTCTTTCAAAATGGGAAGCTGAGTTTGCTCGTTTGGCACCATCTATAAACATTGTTGTTTATAGTGGAAATAAAAAAGCTCGTGAAATGATAAGGTCCCTCGAATTTTATGAAGAGGGAGGCCGTTTTATGTTTAAGGTCATCATAACATCCCCTGATGTAATCCTCGAGGTAATTATGGGTACACTTGATTTTGTATGCATGTTCCTATTTTGTGATTGTTCTACTCTGGATTTATCCATGAATTACTTATTGAACCCCTAATTCACAAAATCCCTGACACTAATTTTACTATCATTTAGTATCTTTACTATTTCAATTGTAATAAATGGTTGTTAAAGTGAAGATTCATGAGGATCTCACTGTTAAGGTTCAATTATTCAGTCTCATTCAAAACTTATTACAAAAATAGACTAGTTTTTCGCTTTTGTACAAGCAGACTTTCAAAATGTGAATGTACGTATATACTCAAAATTTGTATAATGCATATGTATAAAAATCAGAAGCAAAGACTATTTTTGTATTATAAGTTTTAGACAAGGCTTATTTGTGAAATAAGTTGTGTGTCGATGCTTGGTTTTGTAATTTATTCTAAAAAGAAGAAGAGAGACATGATTTATACACTGACTGGAATTCCAAAAGAGGTTATTGGATGCTTTAATTAGACTGCAAGCTTTCTATTCCTATTGGATGTTATTTTTTTTTCCTCCTTGCAGTCTTATACTCTTGTTCCTTTAGGTGGATACATACGTGTTTGTAGCCTTTCTACGCAGTAGTTAATAAAATTCTTAGTCGTTCCTTCGCAATTAATTGGTGCCTTTTAATATTCCAAAGTCTATAATAGATTTTTTTTCCTATTACATTTTATTTAAATTTATTACTTTGTTTTCAATATATTGCTCAACAGGACTTTCAATATTTGGATTGTCTTGTCTGGGAGGGAATAATTATAGATGACTATCAAAAAAAAGAAATTTCTGAACAGTTGGACAAGTTTGCAATTCTTTCGGAATTCAAACTCCTAATTTCAAATGGTGTACCTAAGGTAGATTTGCTACTACTCCCTCATCAATAATCTTGCCGATCATTTCATTTTCTCAAGAAACTATTGCTAATTGCTATATATTACTTTAATTTTCGACATAAACGGACAAACTAATACTCAAGATTCAAATTCCGATTCAAGTGAAAATGGCAATGAAATTTCAGTTAGTTTAAAAAACTCATTTATTTCTCTTATAATGTAGGTTGTAAGGCTCATCAAGTATATAACAAATTTTACTAATAAAAAAAAGTTGGGGCATTATCTATCAGTGTATGGGGCATGAGAATTAAGGGAAATGGATCATTACATGAATTTAACTGACAACTACTGCTAATAACTTAAGTCAAAAAGTGAAATTCTACCTTCATGAATTCATGCATATTCTGCTATTACTTCTTAAATATCACTTGCGTATACATTTCCTTGATCGGTTGGGCTCTGAGACTGATATTAATAGCCCTGCTATATATTTACAGAGAAGTGGACCTGCTCTCAAAGATTGTAATAGCACACAAAGCGCATATGCACATGGAGCACAAGAACATGATGTGCTACTACGTGAAGAAAATCCTGAGGCAGAGCAAGTTTATTCTGACATGAAAGCTGCACGTAATAGTCAAGAAGTGTTTAATCCCACCCCTCTTCAGAAGCAGATGACAATGATGAGCCCATCGGAATATTTAATTGCTCATTTTCATGAAAAAAGGGTGACTATCTTCTTGCTTAACATTTTTATATTGTAGTTTTTATACTGTATACTAGCTACAGTGAAATGTTCATTCCTAAATGTTGGCATCAAAAAATTCTGTATTTCGATATACACTTTTGACATTCTCTAAAAATTACCTAAATTAACGTTTCACTCATTTTCCTATTTTCTCAATTTGCCTTGTTTTCACTGTGTGTGCACGCATGTGCGCGTGCATGTACACACTTGCAAATTAGACTTGAGACCATTTCTCAGTCAAGTTAAGAATAACTACAAAATAATTATACAGCTTTGTTTTAAGTAGTAGAGATAAGTTTGTAGTTTATCTAAGTATTTGTTGTCCTAACCATGTTTATGCAATATAATAACATTTCATTATTGTTGCAGTGTTTTCAATTCAGAAAAGTGAAAAGAGGAAATTTACTGATTGATTCTTTATTATACAAAACAGAAGAAATGTACATAGTATATATACAGGAAATAATGTGGCCCAATGGAATTCAGGCCCAAAGAGAAAGAAACAAAAGATACATGGATAACAAAACAGCACCGTTGGATAATAAAAAGGTTTAACGGCTGATATTAAATCTGGAGCTTCACATGGATTGCTGATGTAAACAAACGAATGAGGGTTCGGGTCTATGATTAATAGAGCCAACCCGTACCAACATTAGAGATATAGATCTAGGGTTATATCCAAACCCTTATCTTATTATGCCGCCTCAATTTTATTCCCTCTTCTCATGTCTTCTTCGTCATTCTCAACTTTTCCAACTTTAATGGCTTCCCGAAGTCGAATAAAATTGGCTGAGCTTAATGGCTTGGTCAAGATGTCAGCTTTTTGATAATACGAGGGTATATGATAAATGTAAACCTTCCCACGAGTGATTTGATCTCTGATGAAGTGTAGATCTACTTCAACGTGCTTTGTCCGAGAATGATTAACTGGGTTTTTGGATAGCGAAATGGCACTCAGATTATCGCACCATATCGTGGGCTTTAGCTTAGGTTGCAGCCCTATTTCCTGAAGAAGATTGCTAAGCCAAACAACTTCTGCAGTAACACTAGCGGCTGCCCTGGCTTCAGCTTCAGCACTGGATCTGGAAACCGTGCTTTGCTTTTTGGTAGACCAAGAGACGGGATTCGTTCCGATAAAAACACAAAAGCCACTGGTAGACTTCCTGTCATCGACATCATTAGCCCAGTCTGAATCACAATAGGCGTTAATGGTAATATCTTTGCAATCTCTGAAAATAAGATGGTAATCAATAGTTCCCTTTAAGTATCTTAAGATACGTTTAACAGCTTTCCAATGCTCAGTTAAGGGATTTTGCATGAATTGACATACACGATTTACGCTAAAACTAATGTCTGGCCTTGTTATTGTAGCATACTGTAGCGCACCAACCACACTCCTATATTGTTTGATGTTGTCAATAGCTTCACCTTTATATTTTGATAATTTCAGTCCACTGGTCATAGGGGTTGGTAATGCGTTGGCTTTGTCCATATTTGTTTTTGTCAAAAGATCCAGTATATATTGTTTCTGGGATAGTGTCATACCACTCCTGGTTCTTTGAATATTGATACCTAAGAAATAACTTAATTCACCCAAATCTTTGACAACAAATTGTTTATCCAGAAGCTTCATGATGTTTTCAATTTCCATTTTGTTGTTGCCTGTGATGAGAATATCATCAACGTAAACTAACACATATATTTGATTAGCTCCTTTTGTTCTGGTATAGAGAGAATTGTCAGACTTAGTGGCTTTGAATCCAAGCTGATTTAAAATGTGTTTCAACTTTTCATACCAAGCTCTTGACGCCTGCTTTAGCCCATAAATGGCCTTATGTAGTTTACAAACTTTTCCATGATTATCTTTGTTAAATCCTGCTGGTTGTTGCATATATACTTCTTCTTCTAATTCACCATTTAAGAAAGCATTTTGAACATCCAGTTGTTTTATAGTCCATTGCTTGTGTATAGCCAGAGTCAGTATCACCCTTATAGTGGTTGGTCTGATAACAGGAGAAAAAGTTTCATTAAAATCGAATCCATATTGTTGTGAGTATCCCTTGGCTACAAGCCTGGCCTTATACTTAGTGATTTCTCCATTAGCATTTCTCTTGATTTTATATGTCCACCTGCTTCCAACAATATTTTTGTGCTTTGGTGGGTCCACGAGTATCCAAGTATTATTTTTGATCAAAGCATTGTATTCATCTTCCATTGCCTTTTGCCATTTTTGATTTTGAACTGCCTGATCATAAGATGTTGGTTCGATTTCGTTGACTTGTGCATTATAAATCTTGGGCTTGAAAATGCCACTTTTTGATCTTGTCACCATGGGATGTCCAACTATTTGTGCATCAGACCCACTGTTCCTTGAAATGTCATTGTTTTGATTTTGACTATCTTCATGTGCTCTAATTTCATCATGTCCACTTTGATTGCTCTCTTGTATTTCAGATCCATGGCCAAGTTGACTGTCTTCCTGTTCACAAGAATTTCCTAAGTCATTATCATTGTTTTCAACAGTAGAGTTATTTAAAATATTTTTGTTGCTGCCACTACTGTTTTTAATAGAATGAATCCAATTCCCTAAGTCTGGAATATTGTTAGAATCAGAATTATTTGATGACTTTTCATTAGTTTTAATGTGAGCAAGAGGAAAAATATTTTCATTGAACATGACATGTCTAGAAACGTAAATCCTTCCATTTTTATCTAAACACTTGTAACCTTTTTGATTATGAGCATATCCAATAAAAGTGCATGGGCTAGATCTTAAACATAATTTATGCTTATTGTAAGGTCTAAGGTATGGATAACATAAACACCCAAAACTTTTTAATTGAAAATAATTAGGTTTAACACCATAAAACTTTTCATGAGGAGACTTATATTTTAAAGTTTTTGTTGGCATTTTGTTTATAAGATGAACAGCAGTTTCAAAAGCTTCATTCCAATACTTTAAAGGTAAACCAGATTGTGAAATAAGTGTCAGGCCAGTGTCAACAATATGCCTGTGTTTTCTTTCAATCAAACCATTTTGTTCTGATGTATGTGGACATGTTGTTCTATGTAGAATCCCCTTTTTATCAAAGAAAGATTTTAACAATTTGAACTCACTGCCACCATCAGTTTGAAAAATTTTTACATGGCTATTAGTCTGTTTTTCAATATATGTGATGAATTGCATGATAATATTGGGTGCATCAGACTTAAGTTTGAGAAAAAATATCCAAGTGAATCTAGTACAAGCATCTATAAGAGATAGATAATACCTATGACCATGCATTGTGCTAACTGTGGATGGTCCCCACAAATCTGCAGCTATAAGATCTAAGGGTTTATCATAAACAGTTTCAGAAATATTAAAGGGTAACTTGTGAGATTTTCCCATTTGACAATGAGAACATATATGCAAATCTGTAACATTTGGAACAGAAATATTATTATCTTTTAACACACTTTTGACAGTGTCATAATTGGGGTGGCCAAGCCTGCAATGCCAATCATTATACATTTTTACAACATTCTCATTACAACTAATGTTGTTAGTCCAAATCTCTCTATCCTGTTCACTAGTTTTAGTCCCATTGCTGAACTTGTATAGCCCCTTGTCAAGTCTACCCTGTAATAATATATTCTTGTTAATTAAATCTCTAACAAGACAATGATTTGGGTGAAACTCAAAATATACTCTATTTTCTTTTGCAAACTGAGACACACTAATTAAATTCTTCTTGATGCTAGGGACTCTTAATAGGTTATTAAGGTAGAGTATCCTTGCACCTTTTATTGTGCCAGTTCCAGTATGTGTTATATTTGTAGCTTCACCATTACCCATAAAAACAGAATTGTTACCTGAATAGCTTTTATTCCCTAGATTAAGATTCTGTAGATTGTTGGTGACATGGTGTGTTGCACCTGAGTCAGGGATCCATTCATCAGCATCAGCATCATCTGGTTTGATTATGTCATCATCTTCATTGCTTCGTTTAGAACTACCACTTGCTTGCGCCATGTTGATATGCGCATTTTTATTTTGCTGCTTTGGCCCAGTGTTATAATCTTCCTTAAACCTCATGTAACATCTATTTGCCATATGTCCAGGTTTTTCGCATATCTGGCATTTAATTTTGTTATAAGTAGACCTGCCTCTTCCTCTTCCTCTTTGTGTATAGCCACCTCTCTGATTTGAGAATTGCTGTGTTTGGTTTTCTTGTCTGGGTTGAGAATAATTTTCTTTCTGGTTCTTGTTCTTGCTAATGTAATTCACTGAAAACTCTCCATTTATTAATTTTCTTTGCTCCACCCTTCCTTCATGTGCCAACAAGGCAGTTTCAACATAATCAATGGTTGGTAAAGAGGGTTGAGTAGCAATACATGTAATTAGTGACTCGTATTCATGGTCTAGACCATTGGTCATGATTAATATCCTTTCACTTTCAGAAATGCTATGTCCCACTCCTTTTAGCTTATCACACAGATTCTTGATTCTTGTCAAATATTCTCTCATGCTCGTTTCACCTTTCTTGATATTATGCAATTCATGCCTGTAATGCATTATCCTGGCTGATGACTGAGAACTGAAAATACGTTCAATAGCTTTCCATATCTCGTACGAAGTGTTGCAACCAACAATTTGTGTTAACATGCTTTGACTGATAGATGATAATAACCAGGATGAAATAAGATTGTCCTGTTTTTGGTAAAGGTTATATTCTGGGTTGGGAATTTCTTCTCCACTTGGTGACTTGATCATTATAGATGGTATGCTCTTTGTACCTTTGACATAATCTTGAAGTTCATAGCCTTTGAGCGCAATTTCAGTCTGATATTTCCAGGTGATATAGTTGTCTTCGTCTAACGGAGTTGTGATTGCATGATTTTTAGGTTTGATGAGAGGGTTATCATGTTGAGCAGTATTTCTGGTGGTGATTCCAGTGTTTGTGGAGGTTACTTCTTCCTCTTCACGAGCCATGGCAACAAAACAGATCCAAGAAAGCAGTTACAGAAAAGCAAGAACTTGATAATGCGCAGATGTGATCAACAGTGATATTAGCCCAGTAAATAACTGGTCGAAAAATCAAACAACCAGATCCAAATCTTGGCGAGGTTTGATTTAAATCGATAAAAGATAAGAAAGGTATGAAAAAAGAATCAAATGATGAATAAAGCTCAAAAAACAGATCTGAGAGAAGCCGAGAATTCTTATTCTCCTGGCACGCTCGATGATGATACGAGCTTTGATTTCTGATGATCAATGTCTTTCGACAACGAGCTCTGATACCATGTTTTCAATTCAGAAAAGTGAAAAGAGGAAATTTACTGATTGATTCTTTATTATACAAAACAGAAGAAATGTACATAGTATATATACAGGAAATAATGTGGCCCAATGGAATTCAGGCCCAAAGAGAAAGAAACAAAAGATACATGGATAACAAAACAGCACCGTTGGATAATAAAAAGGTTTAACGGCTGATATTAAATCTGGAGCTTCACATGGATTGCTGATGTAAACAAACGAATGAGGGTTCGGGTCTATGATTAATAGAGCCAACCCGTACCAACATTAGAGATATAGATCTAGGGTTATATCCAAACCCTTATCTTATTATGCAGAAGTCGACTTTAGCTGCAGAATGCGAGAAAGAGTTGGAGGAGGTGCAGAAAAAATACAATCACCTCCTTTTGAATGAAGAGAAAGCGTGCAATCAAAACTTAAAGCTAGTAAAGGAATTACAGTCCACCAGTCAGAAAAATAAATTTTTGGCGGAGTTGCTGAAAAGCCATTCCACCGAGCCTTGTAAGCATGGAAGCCTTGTAACCAAACTAGCTGCAAGATTTATCTCAAAAAAACTGGGTGCATGTACACAGATACACTGTTATTGAACATGAGTTGTCTTTTTGACTTTTAAATTGGCAGCCTAGCGTCAAATAGAGTTGACATCAATAAGTATATAATCTCTGCTTTCAAGTATCTTATTCTACATTTTTTCTATCGCACTTTGACACTTAATGACAGTACAGTTTCTGCGTCATAGAATGTAAAGTAAGAGTATAATTTAGTGTAACTTGGTATGTCCAGTACTCCATCAGCATGTAAATTTTGTTACAAATTTTTTCTGAAAGACACTATTATGCATGCTTCTCATTACATTTAAATCATCCTTGACATCAAACACTGCTTTTCAGGTCAAATGGGAAACTTGAAACAGATGTCGCCAAAGAAAGATATTCCCAAAATGCCAACTTTGCCCTCGTCTTCAAGTTCAGCTCTACCATTTCCTTTTTCACCGCCAGGGATGGGACCACCGTCCACAGTTGTAACTTCACTTTCTGTGCCTCCTGCCTGCATGCAACAATCAAACAATGCCTCGCAAAGGAATTTGACATCTAAACCAATGTTGCCTTCTTCTGCAGGTAACTTTTTAGAGATAGATTTTTCATTATGCTATACACATTTCGCCAGTGAACTCATTGCCATTGAAACATGTGGTTCTTTATTTACTTTTATTTGATAGCAATCTAATCAATTTACAATGGTTCGTCGTCTGTTTGAACATTCACCAATTGGTATATGCCTTTCATCATTTGGATTTACCCTTTTTTGCATTGATAATATATATCATTTTTGGTTGCCAAACTTTGCATAAATACCTATTTATGGATATGAAACACTGGACTATTCAAAGGAAAAGCAATAATCGTCTTTTTATCGATAGTGGCCCATTTCTTGAGTTAGGTTATCAGTTTGTTTTCCTTTATATGCCAAGATGGTTCATTAAGATCACTGAGATACAACTAGTCGTTTTGGCAGATTTTGTTATTTCTTCTATTCCACCTCTTCATAGCTGTATTTTCCATCTATGATTTCCTTAGAAAAAAATATCACATAGAACCCTAATCACTACAACATTATGTTAAGAAGAAAATAGAAATGCAGTAATAAAACGTACATGGTGATTTCCTTTTAACAACTTTCTTATGCTATATTTTAGTAATCCTTTATTTAAAAGCAAAATTTATCATTCGGATCTGCCTCAGTTTTTTTTTAATGTGGTTTGGTGTTCATTCAACAAGTGCTACAGAGTTTAGGGCTGTTGTGGTAATGGTTACCGTTACCATTTTGTAAATACCGTTATCGTACCGTTTTTACTGATAAACTAAAATTGTTTACCGTTACCGATTGACTGGTATACCGATGACTGGTATACCGATAAACTGATAACCATTACACTGGTAATGGTAAATTACCGTTTGGCTAGAAAAATAATAAGTTGATATATTTTTACACTAAATGATGGTTCATTATATATCTCATTGGGTCACTTAATAAAGGACATAGAAAAGAAGTGTATTTATCATCATTTGAGTTGAATTACTAAAATAAATTAAATTATTTTCTTGCTTCTAAATGGCCGTATTACAACATCTTACATGAATATCGATATATTATGAATGACTGGTAAATTACCGTTACCGTTGGTTTTGAAAAAATATTACTGATGTTTTACCCTAAAAAATGATAAATTTACCGTTACCGTACCGATTATGCTGGTATACCGACTTTACTTTAAAATGGTAACCGATTGACTGGTAATGGTAAATTTACCTTTACCATAACAGCCCTAACTGAGTTTATAACTTTATATTCAAATAATATTGATTTTCATGTTATCAAGTTGAACAATGTGCATTCTTTAAGCTGATGTTTTGTTATTGTAGTTGAATAATATTGCTTTATGCTAACCAATTTTTTCATCTTCTTTAGGTGATCGGAAAAAATCTGTAGAAGAGAATTCAGTTCTTCATGCTCCTGCACCGCATATTCGCCATTATTATACACGGAAACACGACATGTTTTAGCATAAAAAATATTAGTGCATTATTAAGTAAACCACGTACTAAATTAGTCTTGTATGTTGCATATGATTATTATTGTTGTTGTTGTTGTTGTTTTACTTGAGTACATTTATTGTGATTCTTCCAGTGCAAATGCATGCATAGGAAGAAAAATATATGCGTTGGATAGAATATATAGATATGTGGACTTGGTTTGTCTTTTTCAATGAAATTTATGGATGGAATTCACGAAGTGCATTCAAGTCATTTGATTTGCAATTCAATAGTATGATGAATTATACTGTCATTACCAGGTTAAATGGAAGAGAAATCATAGTAGCAATTTACAATAATTTAACTTTCAATTTTTCATTGTCTTGAAAACAATAGTATGTAATTTTTCCTTTGCTTGTCCTATGTTTGATTTTTACTCGTTAAATAATTAGTCTTTATTAGTGCGAACCCGTGCTACGCATACAGAATTCACATTGATACACATATTTCTTTGATACACATACGAATTGGTAATGAGTTCCAAAGTTATTATATCTCATTGATACACACATTTCTTACATCGACAAACCATTTGTTAAATCTTTACAACATTTCATGTTGCATGTTCCCTAATATAGTGGAGTTATGCATCGTATTAATTCCATAATTGATTAGCATTAAAGAGAATCAATATGCAATTAGTTCTCTCATTAATTTGAATTAATGTTTATAGTTTGAATTCAAATTGATCAAGATTAAAGGCACTTAATTTCATTCATTTATTACTTGGTAATTATGTATGATATGACCTTCATACTTAAAATAGTTTATTAAAACCATTATGAATGATAGTATCACTCATTTATAGTTGCGCATTATCCATAAATAATTTAAAACTCCAAATAATTCAAAGAAATGTAACATAAAATTTTTTATTAAAAATTCATAGATAATAACCTAATTGTTGCATAAGATCACTAAAACTTTGATGATAAACATGAATACATGTTGCCTATGGACATTTTATAGTCCATTATATAACATAGTAGATCAATATTAGAAGCCTAAATTGATTAAAAAGGAAAATGTTAGAATTTATTGAAAAGATGAAGTTTACATCAATTAAGTGTGCTCGGAGCATTTTGGAAATAAATAAGTTGTCAAAACACGTATTTTACACTAAATTCTTAATAAAAATTTAAAATTATCTACTGAAAAGAAGAAAAAAGTGTTGCTTATACATTTGTATTTTTCACAACAATAGACTATGAAATTTGTTATTTAAATATTATTTTACTTCAAAGATGATATTTTCCTTCCAACTTGATTTTCTTATATACTTATGTGTGAGAACGAAATAAAGTATTTGATTACATAGAAAAATTAAGTTTTTTTGTATATATATATTAAAAACCAATAACTCCATATAAAATATAGGAAAGAACCCAAATTCCTAGTCTTTCTAATAAAAAGCAAAACAATGAAAGGGAATTTGAAATAAAACATGAGAAAGGATAATTAGTTCATCTTTACATGTAGTAGATTTCAAAGAATTATAGAAGCTTTCTGGTGTTGTAATACATTTGAAATGTTGCTGGTAAAAGGGAGTAAAAATAATAACTGACTACTATTAATCTTGTAATTGGTTAGCATTAAAATGACAAAATGTATAATTAACTAATTAATTTGGATTCAAATTGATCCAAATTATTGGTTAGCATTAAAATGACTAAATGTATAATTAATTCTCTCCTTAGACTGGATTATAGTTTAATTCTGAAATTACTTTGGATTCAAATTGATCTAAATTATTGGTTAGGATTAAAATGACTAAATTTATAATTAATTCCCTCCTTAGATTGGATTATAGTTTAATTCTGAAATTACTTTGGATTCAAATTGATCTAAATTAAAATTAATTAATTACTTTCATTTATTGTATGGTAGAAATGTTTGATATCTTCCCTATTTGAAATTGCTCGCATATAACCATTATGAATAACTACATCCCTTATTTATAGCTATTTATAAAAATTACTAAATTACATAAAGTTCAAAACATCTCATTGTTGCATAGTATCACAAAGACTTTGATGATAACTATGAATGTGTTTTGCATATGAATGATTCATAATCCATTAAATAACATAATAGGAAAATATTAAAAACCTATATTGACCAAGAATAACAATGTTATAATTTACAAAAAAAATGTTTGGATAGACTAAAACTTCATAAAATTTTTGAAGTATATAAATTTTCATAACATGTATTAAACACTAAAATTTAGCAAAATTTAGAATTGTGTACTGGAAGCAGATTGTGCATGTGATAATAATTGGAAGTAGGTATAATATAACAAATGAAAAAGTCAACAATCTAATTGTGCATGTGATAGAGAATGATACACAGCTGCTAAACCATAATATATTTCAATACAAAATTGTCACTTTATAAATTTATCAATCTATAAAATTCCATAATCCAAGAATAAATGGTTGGACTTACAAACTTTTCATTTAAATTATTTATTTTTATGAAGATATTCACCTAATTATTCTTAGAGAGAAAGTGATCATAATAAAATATACAAATTTGAAAAAACAGAAAGTCTAGGATTGATAAATATACCTTCATCGTTATTAAATAAGAATTTAAGAAGGGAAGTCAAAAAGTTAAACAAAATCCAAAATAAACAAATTTGATAGTTGAATCTTATCTTGAGATATTCTATCCACTTCATAACTCAATGTTGAAACACTGAATATTAAGATAATAAAGAATTTGATTATTGAAATGGCTTAGATTTGATAAGAGATATGAAATAAATGATTTTTAAGTTTTAAGTGGAAGAAAATTAGGAAAAATAAAAATGAGAAAATATATGGACATAAGCTGAATATCTCGAAGGAATTCCACCAGTCACTCTCGACAAAGATAAAGAAGAATGGGATGCCATTATAGCAGACCCTATCTTTGGAGAAGATGGATGGGTGAAAGTACCAAGAAATGTCTAGTTATTCTGTATGATATTTGTTTGATTTGATTGGTGTGTTTGAAACTTGATTGACTTAGCTTATTTGGTATGGTTTGTATATATGTTTGAATAATTACTGTAAATATATGATTATATATGATTGGATGATTATTGGTTTACTTCTGGATTATGATCACATTTCATACTTATGATCACACTGAGCACTTATTACACTTATATATGGATTACTCTATTTTATTATCTTATAACAAGTTCAGGGAATTTATTAGTTAAAAGTTTTTGTTGATGACAAAGGGGGAGAAGTTATAAAATAGTAGTTGGCTTGGAGTAAGAGGGAGTTATGATGGCTTGGAGTAAGGGGGAGTCATGGAGTAAGGGGGAGTTATGATGGCTTGGAGTAAGGGGGAGTCATGGAGTAAGGGGGAGTTATGATAGGAGTTATGGTATAGTAAGTATATTTTATAAATACAGGTTGTCATCATAAAAAAGGGGGAGATTGTTAGGAACTAAGATGTTGGTTTTGATGATAACAACCTTTTTAACTTATCTCATTATAAAATATGTACTAACAATATTGTCTAGATAGATATGTATATGCAGGATATACAGATATGCAGGTATTGATTACTGAAGACTGATCAGTATAAAGACTCAAGACTCAAGATTGAAGACGCTAGAGTATCAAGATCAATATTTCAAGATATGTGTCTAGTTTTTTTTAAAACTTCATAACAGCATGGAAATCTTCATTCCGAATTTCATTTGGAATGGAACCCATTTCTACCTTCTTAGTGGCTTACAAACCCACGACAAGTAGCTTACAAACCTACGACAAGTGGCTTACAAACCCACGAACATCCTGGTTTTGTACAAGTTCTCGAGTCCTGATGTGATGAGATATTCTACAGGAAGAATCTTGCAAAACTACTTCAAAATGGTTTTTCAAAACGAGTTTCAAAAATGCTTTTCAAAATATTTTAGCCTTCAAAATTATCTTTTCAAATGATTTTCAAATAGATGTTTTAGCCTTAAAATATTCTTTGTTTTTGTGTTTTAAAACATAGTAAAATTAGTTTATTTTACTCCAGAGTCATTTCATTTTGTTTTCATTTCAATACCATTTTCAAAACAAATTTTATATTATTTTTAACATAGGGATGTCGACATCATGGGATACCCCATGTCGACATGGTGGCCGTTGAATTCAATTTTCAAAAGAAGTGTCTATTCGTTTAAATCTGTTCATGAATGGTTATGACTGTTGGTGCTCTATAAATAGCCTTCACAAACGAATTTTTTAACTAACTATTTTCATATTTTCTTCACTCCTTCTTCTCCACAAATCCATATTCTAAAATATTCATATTTTTAAGTTCGTACCGAAATTCTGCCGAATTCTCAAGTGAATCAAATTAGAATCTCATTCTTGTTTGATTCTCTGCCCTCTCTCGAAGATCAAAGTGCTATTCAGAGTTATAGGATCAATTTGTAATCAAAAGTTTATCGAGTCTCTCTATAAGGTGTGGTTGTGCCTGGAAATCAATTGGGTAATCTTGTGGCCCGTAAATTAAGAGAGTTTGCCCCGGACTCGTGAGACAAGAGGATACCTTAAGGCCTTTAGAAACCGAGGATTGTAATCTCGACTTTGGTATAATAAAAATCTGTATAAGGTGTTCTGCCTTGGTACAGGACTGGATGTAGGTAACTCCGAACCAGTATAAAATCCGGTGTGTTCTTTCGTTTTACTGCTTTTTATTTACTGTCTGCATCTGTGTTTGATTCTATGATTGTTCTGTGATTAAGTTCTGCATTTGTTTGTGTCATAATTTTAATTTAGTCCATATAAGTCGTAGAATTCATTAAACACTATTCAACCCCCCTCTAGTGTAAAATTAGCCTTAAGATCCTTAATCCGCACTCCCTTTCATATAGATCCTTGAAGTCAGAAGTACGACATTGCATTCGTCGGATTCGACTCGAACCGTAGATTTCCCAACAATTTCAGACAATAGTTTCAACCATGGAAGGTTCGAGCGCCCTGCAAGTCATGAATCAGCATTTAACTTGATTGGAGAGGTTTGATGGAGACAATTTTACTCGTTGGCAAGAGATAATGAAATTCTTCTTGATCACCGTCAAATTGTTCTACATTTTGGAAGATGGCTTGGAAATAATACCAGACGAAATAGACAAAGATGACGCTGTTCTAAAGGAGAAATGTGCAAAGCGCAAAGAGGATGATTTTCTATGTAGAGAGCACATTCTGAATGCATTGTCTACTCCTGTCTACAACGCTCATAGGACCTTGGAAACTGCAAAGGCACTTTGGATTGCACTGAAAGCAAATACCGCATATCCGAGGCAAGTAACAAAAAATTCCTTATTTGCAATTTTATGGATTTCAAAATGGTCGCTAATAAGTCCATAGTTGGACAAGTAAGCGAAATCATACTGTTGGTGAATCAACTTAAAGATGCTGGAATAAAGCTCCCTGAATCTTTTTTTGTTGGAGTTATAATTTCAAGACTTCCTAATTCTTGGAATGATCATAAGAAAAAACTGAAACATGCAAAAATGGATTATGATTTAGACGGTTTACAGCGTCATCTTCGTATTGAAGAGGACTCTCGTAAACGCGAACTAGATGATAATCCGCAAACTGAGTCTCATTCTAAGGAAAATAATGTTCAAATTACTGACAAGTTAAAGCCTAAGAATGGGACACATTTTAAGAAGAAAAATCATTCCAACAACAAAAAAAAGGTGCTTGTTACTACTGTAACAAGCCCGACCACTATGCCCGAGACTGCCGTCAACGGAAGAAATAACAAACAGTGAACGTAGTCGAAGACTCGCTTGTGGCTGTAGTGCAAGAGGCGAACTCCGTTAGTGAAACTGATAATGATTGGTGGTTTGATACTGGAGCAACCATTCACATTTGCAAAGACTGTAATCTGTTTAAGACTTGCGAAGAAAATAATGGAGAAGCCGACAAATTACTGGAGCAAATAAGGTTCCAAGCAAAGTTTTGGGAAAAGGCACTATAGAACTTACATTCACTTCTGGAAAAGTTCTTTCATTCGTTAATGTATTTTATGTACATGATATGTGTAAGAATTTGGTCTCTAGATACCTTCTTAACAAAGAAGGATTCAAGATGGTGTATGAGTCTGATAAGATAATTAGTGTTGTCCAAGAACGGAAAATTCATTGGATAAGGATACTCTTGTAACGGCATGGTTAAGTTGAATCTAATAAAGAAATCTTTTATTTATATTGTTGATTATGTTAGTTTATGGTATGGTAGACTATGACATGTTAATTATAATTCCCTTAAAAATATGCATAAATTAGGATTAATTTCTGATTGTGATTTCGATACTATCTCTAAATGTGAAATATGTGTTCAAGCAAAAATACACCGAAAATCCTTTAAATCTGTAGAAAGGAAAACTGGCTTGCTTGATTTGGTATATAGTGATGTGGGTGACTTAAAAAGTCATATCACCTATAGTGGTAACCAATACTATATAACATTTATTGATGATTATACTAGATATGTATATGTGTATCTAATGAAAACTAAAGATGAGGCTTTTGATAAATTTAAAATTTACAAAGCAGAGGTCGAAACACAATTAGGAGTTAAAATAAAATTATTACAGTCAGACCGTGGTGGTGAATATTTCTCAAATGAATTCACCTTATTTTGTAAACAACATGGTTTAGTTCACCAATGCACTGCCCCATATAGACCACAACAAAATGGTGTTGCTGAAAGAAAAAATAGAACTTTAGTAGAAATGGTCAATGCAATGCTCATAAGTTCAAACTTATCTTATAACCTATGGGGTGGTGCTATGTTATCTGCATGTTATATCTTAAATAGAGTACCTCTTAAAAAGAATAATATTTCCCCTTATGAATTATGGTTTAATAGGAAACCAAATCTTACAAGACTTAAAGTTTGGGGTTGTTTAGCATATGCTAGAAAACCAGACCCTAAACGACCAAAGTTAGGAAATAGGGCATTTAAATGTGTTTTTATAGGATATTCACTTAATAGTATAACTTATAGGTTTATAATTCCTGACACCTTAGAAGTTATAGAATCCGTAGATGTAGAATTCTTTGAAAATCAAACTATTTAGATTCCATTGAGATCATATAATCCAGAACCTAATACGATTGATGATATCAATGATGATGACTATGCTCCTGCTCAAAACAGCAAGGAAGTATCAGTACCAGATAATAGTACTGAACAAAGGAGAAGTAAAAGAGCAAGAATAGAGAAGGACTATGGTCCTGACTTCATTACATATCTTATAAAAGGCAGTAAGGGCAAAGTCCTTAATGTGACTAGATATGTCATGAACGTCGATGATGACCCCAAAACTTATTCTGAGGCTATGAGTTCTAGAGATTCAATATTCTGGAAAGAAGCTATCAATGATGAAATGAATTCCATACTGTTAAACCAAACTTGGGTTTTAACTGATTTACCTCCTGGTGCTAAACCTATAGGATGTAAATAGATATTTAAGAAAAAGTTGAATACAAATGGATCCATTGATAAGTTTAAAGCCATATTAGTTGCTGAGGGATATAAGCAAAGACATGGAGTAGATTATTTTGATACATATGCTCCAGTTGCTTGCATATCTTCTATACGTTGTTTAATAGCACTTGCATCAATTCATAAATTGGTCATACATCAAATGGATGTAAAGACTGCTTTTCTAAATGGAGATTTAAAAGAAGAGATATATATTGAACAACCTGAAGGTTTCAAAACCCCAGGCCAAGAAAAGAAAGTTTGCAAATTAGTAAAGTCTCTTTATGGCCTGAAGCAAGCTCCCATGCAATGACATGAGAAGTTTGATAAAATAGCATTGTCATATGGATTTATTGTTAATGATGCTGATAAATGTATTTATAGCAAATCGGACAACAACGATTATTTTATAATATGTTTATACGTTGATAACATGCTAATATTTGGTTACAATATATCCTGTGTAAATGAAACTAAGAAGTTTCTATCTTCTAAGTTTGATATGAAAGATCTAGGAGAAGCTGACGTAATGCTGGGAATTAAAATCATTAGGAAAGAGGGGGAGTTGTTACTAACTCAATCTCATTACATTGAGAAGTTCCTCCAAAAGTATGGTCATTATAATGACAAACCAGCACCAACTCCTTTAGATCCTAGTATTAAATTAGAAAAGAATACTGGACGTACCATTTATCAACTTGAGTATTCCAGTATTATTGGGAGTCTTATGTATGCTATGCATTGTAATGGACCAGACATAGAACATGCTATAAGCATGTTATGTCGATTTATGAATAATCTAGGTTTCGAACATTGGAAAGCTATTTCCAAGGTTTTAGTTTATTTGAAAGGAACCATTACCTATGGTTTATCTTATAAAGGATATCCTGCCGTAATAGAAGGATATAGTGATGCGACCTGGAACAATGTAGAATCCAAATCCAAGTCTACGATTGGATGGATCTTTACATTAGAAGGTGCTGCTGTGTCTTGGCTTTCCAAGAAACAGACCTGTATATCTGACTCAACAATGTTGTCAGAGTTGATTCATTAGCAGATGCATATAAGGAAGTAGAATGGCTTAGGAATTTATTAATAGAAATCCCATTATGGAAGGAACCATCTCCAGTAGTCTTAATTAACTGTGATAATCATACTACAATATACAATGTCTCTAATAAGACATATAATGGAAAGTCTAGACATGTGAGTCTAAGACATCAAATGATAAGACAGTTACTTAAAAGTGGAGTAATGACTTTGATTACATAGAAACAAAGAAAAACTTGGCTGACCCACTCACAAAGAGTCTTCCAAAGGCAATGGTTTCTATAAAATCAAAGAAAATGAGACTAAGGTCTGTGAATGAAGGTTGATCATCCTTAACAGAAACCTAACTTATGTTTTGAAAAGGATAGACAAAGTTCAATCGGTACCAAAAAGTTAAGAGAATGATTATGGAACACTAAATCAATAATCCCATAATATTTAGTGTTGGATTCTGCAAGAACAAAGGATGGATAAAATATCCTTAATAAATCTAGATACCTTAAAAAGGTGTATTGCAGAAACACCTTAAGAGACTTACATATATGAGTATGGAAATCAGGTCGTTTCCTAAGAAAGTAAGACTGCTTTCTAATGTAGACTCATGAACCCAGGATTAAAAGCACATGGCCATTAATATGCTGAGCAATACAGAACACTTTACCTAAGAAAATCAACATGTGTGATTGTTCCGGTTTTATCACAAGGGACAATTGGCTCAAGGATCGTTCACCATAGAATCTCGATATGGCTTTGAATGGTTTACACTAAGTAAAGGTTCAAATCCAAAAGATATCTTTTATTTATGTGTTGGTTTTCACGATGGTGCAATTCTTGATCTTTGAACTACGTTTGGCTTGATCCCACTTAGGTACGTAAGCAATCACTCAAGTGATGTAGCTATTCCGATTTTAACCTTAAAATGTTTTTAAATTACCAAAACTTAATAATAGGGGGAGAATGTTGGATATTTTCAAGTTCTTCCATTGTTTTTGTCTTCATGAAGAGAGAAGAAAAGGAAGAGGGAAGAAAGGAAAAGAAAAAGTCCTACATCTTGGGATATTAGGGACCATACTTGTTTAAGTATGAGTTTCTCATGAAGGAGTTGGGGACTTGGGCTCTCAAATGTTTGCTTTATTGAGAGGAGGGAAGTCATGCATAACTACCAAACACGCGCGCGCCACCGCCGCCGTCCGACCGACCGGGCCGGGTATGGGTACGGGTCCAATGACGATATTTTTTTGGAGCAAATATGAAAGCAGTAACGGGCCGGATTATAGCCCGTTATGGACCAAACGGGACGTTGGAAATTTAAAAGGGCGCGCATTGCTAACCATTGGACGCAACCCTTGATGAACAGACACCTCCTCAAACGGTTCTGAACCGAACGGATGCAACCTTTGATGAAAAAACACCTCCTTCAAATCTATATAAAGGACATACGACCAGAACAGTATACACAGCAATAATCTATGTTCTCCTTCTTCTTCCAACACAGTCTGCGACGCCATTAGAGTGTTGCTGAACGCTCTCGTATCAAACGAATTTGTAACGCCTACAAGGTGTTGCAAATTCAGTCTGATTGTCACAACTATACGGCGTTGCAGATTCCATCTTTCTCTTCTTCAACCTATCTGCCTCCGAATTTTGCACCATTTGAAATAAAACAAAGTGTTCTTGGCCAGATCAAAACAATATAAATTTTGAATCTGGTTACGCTGTTCCAAGGCTTCATTGAATCCTGAAAGTCGATAGTTCGATAACCCGTTTGTACGTGGTGGGTTGAACTATTGTCTGAAAGAATCTATTCTATAGATCCTTGAAGTTAGAAGTACGACATTGTATTCGTCGGATTCGACTCGAACCGCAGATTTCCCAACACTTTTTGCTTTATCTAGATAGTAAAAATAATAATATGAGTAAGGCTGAAGCCATATTTAATTAGGTGCTTTGGAAGATTTGTATGCAGGTGCCAAATTTCATGATATATTGGTTGTAGGGTATGCGGTTTGGGTCAACCTAAGAGATCATTGAATTGTTTTTCAAAGATGCGATTTCAATGTTTAGATTTGGATTCTTTTTAGTACCATGTGTTGTTAAATTCATTTGTGGATGCTGGTAACTATGAGATTGAGGAAATGTTGGTTGAGCAAATCGAGAGCAAGAAATGTGCTACTCGTATTTTCGATAAGCCTTGTTATGGTAACTAGTCTTTGTGAACAAATAATTTTGCTAAACTTCAAAGGAGATACTCCCATTTATACCTAGAAATGCCATGTCAGACACAGTGTTTAGATTAACGATTCTGTGGCAATACTTGGACATAAGATATCATGTTCTATGTAGTAATAACTTGTGTTTTATATTCTTCTTCTGAAAATGTCTCATGACTTTATGTCTCTATGAAATATACATGGATGACCTAACAAATCCCTGTATGTACTTGCCAAGCATATATGTGTACCTAGTCTAAAGATTTTTAGATTAAATTTTTATGAATCATTTTGTATCAACAATCCTCAATCGGTATCATTTATCATATTTTAAGTAAGGAAACATTAATCAAGATAATGAAGATTTTCTTCAATTATAATTAATCATTCTGGGCAAATTTTGGTAACAGTGGTGGAAATATCACATTAGTTGGCAATTTATAATACTTTAAGTTTCGTTCTTTGTGGTTCTTGAAAACAACAGTATATGATTTAAGCTTTTTTTTCCTATGATTGATTTTTACTCATTAAGTAAGTAGTCTTTATTAGGATTTTTTGTAATATGTTTGATTTATGCTCTTTATTATTCTCTACTTACTATTCATTTTAATTGTTGCTTGTCCCATGTCTTTTATTTTTAGATTAGTATTTTTTATTTTGCATATATATATATATATATATGTATGGGTGTGTATATATATATATATTTATGTACATATATATGTCTTTTGCTTACTCATTTTTGTTTATTTTCTTAGCAAATTCAATTATGCTTTCTGATTAGGATGGATTCATTTGATTTTGTGGGCTTCAGTGTTTTGCTCATTTTGTGGTTTTTTTTGTACTTTTATTTTGGACCTCGATTCTTTAGATTTGGGGTTTTTTCTATTTTCTATTTTTTATTTTTTCATACTATATGGGGGTATCGCTACCTATCAAGCATGTTGATAGCTTCTTTTTTAAGTGTAGAATAAATTATATGAGTGATCTTCTCTAAACATAGATGATCGCTCATTTTCCTCAAAAAAAGTATTAATCTATATTTCTTGAAGCTCCATGCCAGTTTGGTAACTTCCTTCACTTTACATAAATGATCGATGATCTTCTATCTCTTTATGTAGAGTTGACCATTCTGGAATTTGAAAGAAAATGCTTTGCGAAGAAATAATCTTTTATAATAACATAGTGCATCGAAACTTTAAATAGCATAAAATTCTTTGAGTGTTACTAGTTAAACAACTCATGATATATTTATTATTTAATGTCAAAACTAAGAATTATTGCCATATTAGCTTGTTACCATGTTAACCTTAACAATTGAAATATATATATATATATATATATATATATTTAAATATTCATCATGTTAACTTTAGCTAGTGATTTTTGGATTTAGAACAAATATAATGATATGACGCTTTTCTCAATAAAACAATGTGGTCGTTCCTATGATATGTATGATTCTTGCACATGAAAATGAATTGATCTTAAATGAATTTTGCAAACAAAATTTGGTCTTTTTATAAGAGATAAGGTTAAAACAAGTTACATAAAAAAGGTGCATCAAAACAAGAAGTTCTTACTTTAGATTATACATTTGATTCTACATTAAATGCTTGCCTTATATTGTGTCTATGTGAAATATGCAGCATGCATATTTAATCCTGCGCTACAGAACATATTGCAAGATTATCACTTATAAACATATGGAGAAAAAATAGGTTTTATGCTAGAATAAAAGTTATTATATTAGAAATTAAATTGATATATCCATGAATTTGTGTATAGCTACGTATATTTTTGGTTATTTTATATTTTATAACATATACCGAAGGAACACAGAAGCTAATTTTGAATATGAAGTTATTTACAAAAATGAACAACAAACCAATTATGATAAGTTTGATATTAGACCAATGAGATTTAGCAAAACGTTACAAAAGTATTACGAAACTGTTACGATTACGTTGCAAAACTGTTACAACTATAGAACTGCTACAACAACAGAACTGTTACAAATAGAACTGTGCAGCAAACAGATTATGCAATAGATATAATATTGATTAAGTTGTCCGAGTCCAGTGAAAAATGTTTCCTTGAAACAATATTGCTCCCTCTATGGCGTAGAAGGATGAAGAGCAACTGTTCCCCAAGATAAACGAACCAAACTCTGCAATGTTGCGCTGCAAATTGCAAAGAATCGACAAACTCAAGAGAAATGTTTAAGAACAGAGTTTCGAGGGAGAAGAGGAATAACAGAATCAAATGTTGATGAATTCTCTTCTGCCGCGTCTTATATATAGGTATGAGAAGGTGCATATTCGTTTTGAACAGTTGTGACGTTTGGAAAGGTTGCGACCATTTACCAAGCAGTGCGACCATTTTATTGCCCTTTGAGTTTGAATGGACAAAAATAAAAAAATGTCCAGTTTGAATAGCCAAACCAAGCCAACTGCCAAGTGCCTCTAATACGCCTCAAACGCTCATTCTCCTATGCCGCAAATGCGGGTGCGGGCATGGGCACGTGCGTGCGGGATGGTGCGTTGCACCACCCTCTAAGATGGCTATGCTTTCATGTCTCTTTTGTCTGATAGTAACTATAATAGTATCCACATTTTAGTATATAAGCACACAATGTATATTTTATTCTAAGACGTGAGACTATTTATTTTCCAAGGCATTCAATGCCTCACATTTCCTAATGTAGGCATTTAATGCCTCACGCTTTCCCATAAATTACTCATTCATTTCCAACAATCCTACACATGAATGAGTAGTTTCTTACTTGTTCTTAATTTTACGAAACCTTTTATCTATCAGTTAAACTAGCACACATGCTTTGAACTTTCCTAGTGTTTTATCTTTTTGACTTACTGGCAAATCAGTGAACTTAGAATGTCTTTGAATTGTAAGCCATTTTGTGTAAGTCTAAACAGATAACACACGATAAATGTTTCTTATCTTCCTTTGTTCTCTGTTTGTGTTCATTTTTACCATGAACACTAGCTTGGTCTCATGAGTGCTTGGAGAATTTTGCCTGTCAATTCTCCTTGAAGCGGCGCCTTCGCACTCACGTTAGTGATTCTTAACACTTGGTTTTTTTATCTTACCAAGTATAGACATCATTAAAAGTTTCAAAACTTATCATATTCTCCGACGAGTAGTGCACTGACTTATCATAGGAATGGTTTGAATATTTACAGCGCTGTCGAGTTTATCTAAACTTAGTTGTCCCTTTGAACCTAGATCTTGGGATCTCCTGTCAGCAAGGTGGGGTTTTCATTTAAAAAAACTTTTTAGTTTATGGGCCCTAACCCCATTCCCATCGATAAGATATTAACCTTCCCTCTAGGTAAACCTTTTGTTAGTGGATCCCCAATGTTACCATTTGATCTTACATAGTCAATTGTGATAACCCCATTGGAGAGAAGTTGTCTAACAGTTTTATTTCTACGACGAATATGTCATGTCTAGACTTGCCATTGTAAACCTTACTATTGGCTCTTCCAATAGCTGATTAGCTGTCGCAATGTATGCTTATTGGAGGTACAAGTTTTTTCCAATTTGGAATACCTTTTAAAAAACCTCGAAGCTAGTCCGCTTCTTCTACGGCTTTGTCTAAGGCAATAAATTTTGGTTCCATGGTTGATCCGTTATACAAGTTTGTTTAGAGGATCTCTAAGATATTGCCCCACTAGCTAAGGTAAACACATATCCTTTAGTGGATTTTGTATCTGATGAACCAGTTATCCAATTTGCATCATAATACCCTTCTATTACAGATGGGTACCTTTCATAATGTAGTCCATGACTTTGTGTATACCTTAGGTATCCTAGTACTCGAATTATAGCTTTCCAGTGATTCTTTTTTGGGTTGCTAGTATATCTGCCGAGTTTACTTATAGAACATGCTATATCGGGTCTAGTGCAGTTCATTACATACATGATGCTGCCTAGTATACGAGAGTACTCAAGTTGGTAAATACTATCACCGCTATTTTTAATCCAGTTTTGGTTCAAATCTACGGGTGATTTTGCTGATATTATACTGTGCTGTTTAAACTTTTCAAGTAATTTCACAATATAATGTGATTGGGACAACACATATTCTTGGTTGGTCTTATGTATTTTTACACCAAGTATCACATCAGCGATTCCCAGATCTTTCATGTCAAATCTGGCGGAGAGCGTATCTTTTGTGGATTTTATTATCTTCTTGTTGCTTCCAAGTATTAGTAAATCATCTACATATGGACATACAATGACATATCTCATATTTGTATGTTTAGAATAGACATATTTGTTGCATTCATTTATATGAAATCCGTTTAGTATCATATTTTCATCAAATTTTTCATGCCATTGTTTAAGCCCATACAGTGATTTTATTAATCTACAAACCTTACTATCATTTCCATTTTTTAGGAAACCTTCAGGTTATTTCATGTATATTTTTTCTTCTAGTTCAGCATTTAAAAATGTCGTCTTAACATCCATTTGATGTATTTCTAAATCAAGTGTGGATGCAATTTCTATTAGCATTCTTATTGATGTTATTCTAGTTACTAGAGAGTAGTCAAAATAGTCCAGGCATTCTTTTTGTCTAAATCCTTGAACCACAAGTCGAGCTTTATACTTGTCTATCGAACCGTCAGGTTTCAATTTCTTCTTAAATATCCATTTATTGCCTAAGGTCTTGCATCCTTGAGGTAAATCAACTAACTCCCATGTATGGTTTGCCATAATGGGTTTGATCTCATTGTTATTGGCCTCCTTCCAGTAAGGGGCATCGGTAGAGGACATAACTTGTTTGTATGTCAATGGATCATCTTCTAACATAAATGTTTAGAAGTCTAGTCTAAAGGTTTTTGAGGTCCTTGATCTTTTGCTTCTCCTTGGTTCCTCCACTTGTTGATTAGCACTGTTTTGTTGATCATTATCAATATTTTATTCAGTATCCTCAAGTGAATTGGAGATTTCAGTTTCCCTCGGTCTCTTCTGAGTATAATTTTCAGTACCCTATTTTAAAGGGTCTACGTGTTCGAAGAATCTAGCATTTCTCAACTCAATGATGGTATTTACGTGAATATCATCAATTTCGAATTTGTGTACCAAAAATCGATAAGCGGCACTGTTTTGTGCATATCCAATGGATACACAATCAATTGTTTTTTGTCTAATTTTGACTTTTTTTAGTTTAGGTACCTCCACTTTCACAAGACACCCCACACTTTTAAGTATTTGTAGGATGGTGGTCTATTTTTCCAAAGTTCGTAGTGAGATTTAGATGTTTTCTTTCATGGTATCTTATCCAAAATATGATTTGCAGAAAGAATAGCTTCTCCCCAAAAGTTTTCTGGCAAGCCAGAATAATCATTCATCATTTCTTTAAGAGTTCTATTTTTCTGTTCGGCTATACCATTGGATTGAGGTGAATACGGGGCTGTAGTTTGGTGTATAATACCATGCTCGGCACAGAATTCCTCAAAGGGAAATTCATATTGTCCTCCTCTATCACTTCTTAAAGCTTTTATTTTCTTGTTGAGTTGATTCTCAACTTCTGCTTTATACTGTTTAAACATGTCGAATGCATTGTCCTTGCTTCTGAGGAGATACACATAACAGTACCTTGTACAATCATCAATGAAGGTAATGAAATACCTTTTTCCACCTCTAGTTTGACACATTTTTAAGTCAAATACATTTGTGTGTATTAGGTCTAGAGGTTCAGTTTCTCGTTCAACATGGTGAAATGAGGTTCTTGTCAATTTTGCTTCTGCATAAACTTGACATTTATAGTTGGAATCTATTTTTCATTTTGATATAAAGTCTAGATTAATCAATTTTTGCAAGGTATCAAAATTTACATAGCCTAATCTAGAATGCCATATGTTAGAAGAGTCACCAATATAAGCAGAAGATTCAGTTTTATTCATATCATTGTTTGGTACAATAATGGTTACATTTACTTTAGATAAACCATCACACACATATATCCTCTTCCTACATACACTCCATTCTTTAACAACACAAACTTATTAGAGAAAAAGGTGAGTTTGAAGTCATGCTTGCTAAGCAGCGATCCGGAAATCAGAATCTGGCGGATCTTTAAAACATGAAGAACATCTGCCAAAGTTAGCTCTTTTCCAGAAGTCATTTTTAGTACAATCTTTCCCTTGCCTTCGACCTTTGATGCGGATGAATTACGCATAAAAAGTTGTTCGTCCTTAGTAGTAGTTTTGTAGGTTGTAAACATCCACTTATTTGCACATATGTGTTGCGCGGCTCTTGTGTTTACAAACCATTCCTTCGAGTTACCAACAAGGTTTCATTCGGACACTACTGCACATAAGTCCATATTAGACATGCCTTCTAAAATGTCGGTCATGTTTTCTTCTGATTTCTTTTTCTTGGGTGCGTGACATTCGGCGGCTTTGTGCCCTTTCTTTCCACAATTATGGCATGAATCCAAAAATTTCTTTGATTTCATAGGCGCATGCTCACATTTCCTTTTGTTGGGTTTCCCTGACTCGACTACATTTGCCTTGTTAATCATGGTATGCGAAGTTTTCTTCTTAGATTTTCTGTTATCTTCCTCAATCCTCAATCGAACTACAAGTTCCTCCACTATCATCTCCTTGCGCTTATGCTTAAGGTAGTTTTTGAAATATTTCCATGATGGAGGAAGCTTTTCAATTGCAGTGGCAACCTGAAAGGATTCGCTTAGAGTCATTCCTTCATCGTGTAGTTAAAACACGATAAATAAACGATAAAAGATAAAACATGAAATATAAAAGATAAAAGATAAATAACTTGATAAATGATAAAATTTAAAACATGAAGACAAAAGTTAAAAGATAAAAGACAAACCAAAGATACATATGACCAATTCTCTTAAATAAATTAAATACTCGCTTATTAACTAAATATTACCCATAAACGAAAAAGTTAAAAAAATTATTTTTCTGTTATCTCCGGCCAATGAATGATAAGTATCTATTTTTTTTTCAAATTAACGACGATATTCATTATCGTTTCTCGCATGCCTCGCGAAAGTCAGAGTCGACGTGAATTCACCCAATTTGTGACCTACCATACGATCTGTTTCATGGCTTTAATTTGAGCTGTGGATCATGACAATAACATGACAAAGCGATATAGGCATTTATCCCATACATCAACCGAGAAAAACACACTAACAGGAGCGCGCTTCTTTATTTATTAAAAACAAAATACCGAAATGACTGGCCAGTTCCTGTTAATAGAGGACCATCTATTGTTTGCCCTTATCATCCTTTTTTATGCCTCTATCTTTATAGAAGTCAACTTATGCTGAAAAAGGTTTAAATTCAAAATTGAATGAAATGATATATATACTTGTCTTTATTTATTTGAATTCAAAATAGACAAATTTTATATCCTCAACTTTATTTTCAGTTGAAATCATTCTTACAAAAAGTAATTAAAAATAAAATATGAAATAGAAATTTTAAAAAGATAAATAATAACATGTTTTCTTTATATTATTTATTTCCAAATTCGAAAAAAAGATCACACTTTATATTAAAACATTGTTTGGTAATTCCAATGGAATGTAAAGCACTGTAATTGTTGCACAGTTTCCATTGCATGCAAAATGGATTTTAAAAAAAATGAAAGAAAACAAAGAAAGCATTGGCTTCTAATCAAGAAGAATTAACAAGTTAGAAGTTGAATCAGTGGAATAGTTTGGGGAATGGTGGAGGTGGGCGAGTTGAGACAACGAGCAACATAGTAAATGAAATGCAGAACAAAGGAGAATCTGCCATGACCATATAACAGTTTAACTGGTACAACTGTACAACATTAAAGAAAAACTAAATTGGCATAAAAAGAGCAACAGTAAGTCAATTGAATTGGTGCAAAACTGGACTACAAGGTAGCGTACATATGGTTCAGAGCATACATGCAAAACTGGTGCAAAATATAGAGTACAGTAGGTTGGAATCCACACATTGGCGCAAAAATGAAGCATTGAAGCACAAATGCAAGATAAATTCATTCATTTATTTAAAAAAGGTGAAAAAATAGATAAAGGAAAATTTCACTTTTTCTTAAAAGATAAATTCATTTGTTCTTTTAACATGACAGCAAATCCTGAAAGAAATTGTCATTTTAATAAAATGCTAAATTGCTTTATCTTTTTAGTAAATTGATGAAATTTTAGTTTCTTACTAGAAACATAAAGAGGTGCTTGGTTCAAATTTCAACAACAATGCTAAATCCATAGGAAAACTAAATGCTAAATCCATATGAAACTAGCATTTTTATTTTTAACATCAAACTAAAAGTTTTACCTTTTAAGTAAAGTGCTAATGGTTTCATCTATTAATAAAAAAAGCTAAATGATTTTATCTTTGTAATAGAAAACTAAACCATTTTATCATTTAACCAAAGACTATTTTTTATTTGTTTCAATAGAATGATAACCCGTTAGGTTAGCCATGGCTGCTTATACAAATTTCCTTAATAATCCTATCTATAACCTCGATCAGATTGATGGATCTTCTAATACTTCTCCATCTCACTCTCCTCCTCCTCTACTGAATCCATTGCCGCAAGAATCACCTCAGCCAGAGAAGGCATCTGTGATAGATTCAGAAGGTTTTCAGGTCGTTCAAAGTAGAAAATCTAAACAGATGAGTAAAGAATCTGCTTTGCAATATGCAGATAAAGGTTCTCATCAATCCAACCTGAAACAGTATCCTAAACAGAATTACAGAAATGCAAATCAAGGATTCTTCAAGTCAATAAATGTTGTTTATGGAGGAAACTTTGCAAGAAAAATGACAAGGTCCAACCAGCAAGTTTCAAACTCGGAAAATCAGTTCAAAAATTCAAGAACCAATGCAAGATTCATTCATAATAATGGAACTGCATCCCAATCTAATACTAACCTGACCAAACCATCTTCTTGGGCAGAAATGATCAAAAAAGGTGGTTCAAATTCTGATTTTGACCTGAAATATGTGGCTCCTTTATCCATCAATGAGAAGAAAATAGTGGTGGTGAGCGCGGATGCCAGTAGAAGGGCTGAGAGTAAGTGGAGTTTCTCAGTTCTTGCCTACGTATTCAGCAATAGACATGCTTATCATCATTTCAAGGCAATTATTGTTAGATTATGTAATCTCACTGGAAATTTCGACATCTTTACTCGTAATAATGGTTTCTTCCTAATCAGATTCTCTAATGCTACAGACTACGACAATGCAATTAATGGAGGTCCATTCTTTATTAATTGAAAGCTTATCATCATGAAAAAATGGAGCAGTAAAATCAATCTTGATAGGGATTTACTATCTACCATGCCTATATGGATTAAACTGCCTGGATTAAATCTCAGATTGTGGGACAGTGAAATTTTAAGTGCTATTGCCACTGTGGTGGGTACTCCTCTCAAATTAGATGAACACACCGCAAAAGAATCAAGACTTTCTTTTGCAAGAATACTAGTTGAAATTAATGCATTATCAGACCTACCAAATGAAGTTACTATTTCTATGCATGATGGGGATAATCTAGTTAAAAACATTGAATATGAATGGGTTCCCCCCAGATGTAAAACATGTTCATGTTTTAGGCATTCAATAGAAAGTGTGAAGCTAATTTAGTTTGGAAAGTAAAGCAAAGCAGTCAAGTAAATACTGAAGTTAATTGCAACACCTTTACTGTAGAGGGAGATGATGCTGCTGGAAATTCATTAACAGATCTTTACAATAAAAAGAATCCAAAATCTTATAATGTTGCTTTGGGAAATAATATAAATATTGAAGATTCTCTTATTATTCAAAACTCCCCCCTTGAAAAGGATACACAAGAAGGCATCAAAGATCTGAGAAATACAGTCAAAGAAACTGAAATCATTTCTGAAACATATGAAGGTCCAGAGAAAAATACTGAAATATCTCAAGCTAAGGTCATGAATTATCAAGCAAATGAGGACTCAACTGCTACAGAGGTTATGAATTTGGATGATGGTTCTTACATTAATAATATCTTAAATAAAGAACCATCTGATAACACCAATATCAGTCACCTTGCCTCTCATCTTTCTCCAATTACCAAAAATTCAAATTCCAATTCAGAAGGCAATATTCAAAAGGCAATCAGTCTGATTTCAAATTCTAACTCAGTCTCAAGGAAGAACAGAAAATACATTAAAGATAAGAAGAAAGGCAAAATGAAAAGTATTAAAGAAATAGTTGACAATGGAAGCACTGAAAATTCAGAAGACAGTGAATTCAGAAAGAAATACATCATCAAAAATCACAAATGGGAAGAACAGTTAAAAGCAATCAACAAAACCACATACAAGAAGAAAGGGAAAAGGACAGAATCCTTTGAAGAAGAGAGCAGTCACAGTGCTTAGCTGTTGCTGCTTCATGTATCCTTTATGTATCCTTATATTTTTATTTTTATCTTTTTTATTATGTCTATCATCTCTTGGAATGACAGAGGTCTCAATTCTTCTGAAAGAAGATTGGACCTGTCTTATCTTCTTAAGACTGAAAACCTTAGTATAGTTGGACTGCTTGAACATAAATTAGATAATTCTAAGATAAAAGATTATCATATTAAAAGCTTAAATAATTGGGACATTGTTAATAATAATCAGATGGGGGGAATGGCAGAATCATGGTCATTTGGGATCCTAATATTTTGGATATCTCCCAATATTTTGTTAATTTCCAATTTATTCACTGCAAATGTATTAATAAAGGTGGTTTTCAAATAGAAATTACCTTTGTTTATGCATCAAATAGTGAGTTTGAAAGGCAAAAACTTTGGGAAAATCTTGAACAGATTAATTCTAATATGCATTCCCCACGGATTATTATTGGTGATTTTAATACTATTATGCATGCACATGAAAAAAGAGGGGGATCCCGTTTCCTTCTAAAAAATTGGAAATTTTAAACAAGTTTTTACTTAAAACTGGTTTATATGAACCATTTATTTTTGGAAACAAATATACTTGGAAATCTGGAAAATCCAGAAACATCCATTGCAAACTGGATAGAATCTTACTTAACCTTAGGTTCACTAACTGTTTTAAAGATTTCAAATGTTACACTCTACCTCAATCCTCTAGTGATCACACCCCAATTCAAATTTTTCTCACTCAAAATAATTCTTCAAAGAAAAATTTCCCCTTCAGATTTATTAATGGGTGGGTTTATGATAACAACTATAAAGATATCATCAAAAATAGTCTGTCTTTCAAGGTAAAGGGCACTGCCCAGTACAAATTTAGTAATTTCCTTCAAATTGCAAAAGGTAACTTGAAAAATTGGAACAAACTAAGAAATAAGAATGATGTCTCTCACTTTAGAGAGGAATGTAAGTTAAGGCAGAATATCTTGGATTGTGATTGGTTAGACATTGAAAATGTCAACAAATTTTTTGAAGCCCAAAACAATTTAATCATGTCCCTCCAAGTGCAGTCTATGAATTTGAGGCAAAAAGCTAAAGCAGATTGGCTTACTCAAGGTGATGAGGCTAGTAAATTTTTTATGCTAGGATGTCTAGCAGAAAATTTAGAAATGATATTGGTAAAATCATTGATGTAAAAGGTAATGTTATTAATGAAGAAACTTGCATTGAAAAAGAAGTTATTAATTATTTTACTAATCTCTACAATTCTAATAGCTATTCTAATAATTTTCCTATTATTGAATCTAAGTTCAAACTGAACTCTAATAGCCAAGATATTCTTCTTGCCCCTATTTGCTTTGAGGGAATTAAAAACATTATCTTTCATTCTAATAATGATAAAAGCCCTGGCCCTAATGGGTTTGGTGCAAAATTCTATAAAACTCATTGGGATGATATAAAGTGTTTTTTATTTGATTCTATTTCTTAGTTTTTTAGAACTGGTAAGCTTTTAAAAAAATTTAATCATAATTTTAAAAAGCGCTTTCATCCCTGGCAGACTTATTGTGGAAAATACCCTTCTTTCTCATGAGTTAATTAGAAACTTTAATAATAAAAATAAAAATCTAATGTGTGTCAAGATTGATTTACATAAAGCCTTTGATAAGATTAATAGGCATTTTATTATTTATATGATGCAACAAATGGGTTTTGATAAAAAAATTGTTCTCTTATACAAGAATGTATCAACAATGTCTCCTACTTAATTCTGGTTAATGGTTCTTCTAAGGGTTTTATTCATAGCAATAGAGGTATTAGACAAGGGGATCCACTTTCTCCCTACTTATTCACTATCGCTATGGAATATTTCTCTATTCTTATGGAAACTGAGTTCATCAATGGAAATATTAAACCCATTAATAGAATCAAACCATCTATTACTCATTTGTTATATGTAGATGATCTTCTTCTATTTTTATGTGCAGACTCTAATAGTGCTAAAACTATCTCAAATTTTTTTATGAATCTGGAAGAACATGCAGGTCTGAAAGTAAATGATTTTAAAAGTAAAATCTATTTCAGTAAAGGATGTACCAGAAAATCTAAAATTCTTAATATCCTTAAATTTAAAGAGGGAAAACTACAAGTTAAATATTTGGGCTTGCCTTTGAGTGTAAATCAAATCAATGATAAAGACTGCACTAGACTATTGGACATAATTCAAAATAAATTTGAGGGTTGGGCTTGTAAGCTTCTGTTTCTAGCTGGTAGGTTAGAATTAACTCATACTGTCATCATCGCAATCATAATGTATTGGATTCAAGCCCACAATATCCCAGTTAAAGCTATTCATAAATTGGAAAAAGCCTGTGCTAATTTCATCTGGAAAGGAAAACAGCATAAAATTGCATGGGATATGGTCTGTAAACCAAAAAAATCTGGTGGTCTAGGCCTTAGGAATATAAATGATTTGAGAGAAGTCTGTAAGCTTAAAATTTTTTTGGAAATTTGTCAACGGGAACTCATTATGGGCTAAATGGATGAAAGCAAAATATCTTAAAAATAAGAATTTTTGGACTGCAAAATCTAAAAATCGTTACTCTTTCTCTTGGAAAAATATTTTAAGTTGAAGGGTAATTGGTCTAAAACTATTGGAAAGGAAATTTAAGGATGGTAACCAGACCAGCTTATGGTATGACCCATGGATTCATGGGAAATCTTTGGTCAGTCTCTTGGGTTGGGATAGTTTGTTTTGGTTTGGTGGGACTTTTGATAAAGTTAGCACCATTATTCAAAATAATTCTTGGAATACATTTAGACACCCAGCTACTTCAATTTTTAATGAAGCCATAAAAAAGATTACTATTAACCCAAATCATTAAAATAACACTTGGGATTGGAGACTATCAAAAAAAGGGAATTTTCCTTTTAAAAAAACTTGGAAATTTATTCAGGGTCATGAAAGTGAAGTACACTGGCACAATGTTATCTGGAATAAATCGAACTCCTGTCGCGTAACACCGACGCTTGGAGCCGCCTGATTTGGAGAGAGAGAAGTGGCAGTATTATCACGGTCGTCATCAGTTCTGACAGACTTTCGTTTCCTTCCAGGAGCCATTATGTCTGATAAACTTCTGGTTTTGTGGGAAATTCTTTCAGCAAACTTCTGAGAAGCAATGGTGAGTGGTAGCCTGAGTTGGGTTCTCAGTGAAAGCACCAAAATGTTAACGTTAAAATATGAACGATAACACCCGGTGTGTGTAATAAGATCGTGAAAGCACCACCCGTGTGACGGGAACAGAAACTAAGCAGGAATATAGCAGAAATGCAGTAAATGAACAACAGATTTATAGTGGTTCGGCCCGTAATTGAGCCTACGTCCACTTTATAGTCTCTTATTGCTGATTCGGTTACAATTCGATACAATATCCTTCAAAATACAATACAATTTGATTATGAAAGCACTCTTGACTACTAGCTCAATCTTTGATGATGAAACTCGACGAATCCATGTAGGATGTTAGGAGCTCTTCTCGAAGATTGTTGTAGTGTCTCGAATGCTTGAGAATCTTAGATTGCTGAATGAGAGGAGGCTTCGACAGCGTAACGGTGCTTGGAGAAATGAATTGCCAAAAGTCCCCTCCATGTTGGAAGTGATGGGGTATTTATAGGAGCAGATTTCTGAGCTTTCAATTCGACCAAGTCATGAGTCGTAACCGACTCATGGTAAGTCGTGACTCGTATTCGACTTATGATGTCTCGTGGGCGCCTTATGGTCCATCTTGCGGCTTAGTTGGAAGACAAGTGTTAAGTCGTAGTCGACTCACCAGATCAAAATAGCACAGGCCAGGGCATTGGAATCCAGTCTCGATAGCCTTTAAGTCGTAAGCCTGATGAGTCGTACGCACCATGAGTCGTAAGACCTTATGGGTCGTAAGTCCTCGTGAGTCGTACATCCTTACGAGTCATAAGTCTGATGAGTCGTAAGCCCTATGAGTCGTAAGACCTTATGAGTCGTACGTTTCCATGAATCATAAACCTGATGAGTCGTACAGACCTTGACTCGCTGAATCATCTGGACCATGAGTCGTAGCAAGCTTATCTCGTAAGTCCATGAGTCGTAGACTCCTTATCTCATAAGTCCATGAGTCGTAGACTCCTTATCTCATAAGTCCATGAGTCGTAGACTCCTTATCTCGTAAGTCCATGAGTCGTACAGCTCATAAGTCGTAAGGCCATAAGTCGTAAGGCCATAAGTCGTAAGGCCATAAGTCGTAAGGCCATAAGTCGTAAGGCCATAAGTCGTAAGGCCATAAGTTGTAAGGCCATAAGTCGTAAGGCCATAAGTCGTAGAATTTTAGGGGTTAACATTTGCCCCTCGAAGTACACGCCTAAGTCGTAGGTCGTGTGCTTCGACTCATCTTAACTCGTGTATGCCTCTTCGTGTTCCGCTGCCCAATGGTATAAAATGCTTGAGTCGTTTCCTCTATCCATTACCTATATTCTGAGTCGTACTCGCCATTGCTGTTCCTTCAAGCTTTCTCAAGGCAATTTCATCCTTTTCTATTAATCAATCAATTCGATTCTCGATTCTTCATTGCGTAAGTGTTTCTGATCCATCCCCGACCTTTAATCGTTATTGATTCGTGAACTCTCCCCCCAATACCTAATCCATCCCCTTGTGCAATGCTTTGTTGTGAATTCTTCCATACCGGTAGTTCATGAGCTTGATTTTGCTTGATTTCATCTTTAGATGAATGGGGCGATGGAGATGTAGGGTTACTGCGCTTCAGGCGTTAATGGACTAGGTTGGCGAGGTTTTGGTGATCTGAACTTAACTCATTGGATGGCTTAAAGGTGTCGTGGAATGGGGATAAGGATAGTAGTTTGATTGAGAGGTTATCGGGTTTGGATGAAGATGGGTTAGAAGAAAAGTCAATGGGTTCAAATCAAGGGAGGTGCTGGCATGGCCATGGTTCAGTAGCTTTGTACGACTCACGAGTCAAGCCCCCTATGACATAATTCTTGAGTCGTAGACGACTCAGGACTTAGGATTTTATGCCGCTTTGGACTGTAGCCTCTCTTATTTTCTCACGACTTAAGACCTGAAGTACTGCTAACCTGCCCTGTAACCCTTAAGTCGTAGACGAGTCAGAACATAAGTCGTGGGCGACTCATGACTTAGACCTTGTATGAGTTTTGAACTGCCGTGGATGAACTTTGAATATAAGTCGTTGGCGACTCATGACTTAAGCTTTGCATGAACTTTGAACTGCTGCATTTTCCCACAGATCATTCTAGCTTGCAAACTAATAACCTGTCTAATACAATATCCACAGAAAATTGGGACAAATATACTGTCACCGACTGCCCACATCAAGTGACAGATTAGTCAATAAAAGATAATCAACATAAATAGATTGTGTGAATGAAGTGCTTTAAATCAACAAGTTCAAGCAAAGTATTAAAGCAACATTGAACTAATCAACTGAAAATGTCTGGTTTGCACTAATGCCGTACCTGAACTTTTAAATTAACAAGTCCTGAAATTTGATAATCGATCAATTACCGACTAACTTAATTCCAGCTTGTATTTATTTGTTATCTTTACTAGTTTTGCACAACACTTCACACTATTTAGGAAACGTGCACCTTCATATTTGAATATCCAGTTGCTTGTGTAGAATGGCTTCTCAACAAAGAGATGTAACAGTTCAGACTGGAGAGTCCATTCTCATTCCAGCTCCTTTAGTCAATCCCCCAGAGAGAGCATCTTCCACTCTATTATACAAAACTTTTCGGCAGTTATGCACTCAATTTGGCATTGCTGAGGACGACGCTATCCTTCCTGAGAAGAACAACACTGCTGATGTAGCGCCTTCTGGCTTTGTGGCAGTCAACCGACAAATGTGCTCGTGCGGAGCCATTCCTCCTTTCAACAACTTTCTTCAACACCTTCTCCGCCAACTGGCAATCGCTCCATTCCAATTACACCCCAATGGTTATGCTGTTCTAATGGGGCTATGCGTACTATTTGGCAGAACGCTTGACCGTCTCCCCAGTGTTGACGAAATCTGTTATCTATGCTCTTTCGTCAGAATCAAAGATCATCCTTCGATCATTGTTATAAGAAGTGCCAGGAATCGTAAACTGGTTGTCGGCCTCCCTGATACTGCTCACGGGTTTTTGACTCAGTATTTTTATGTTCGCTGTCCCCCTGGTTTTTATGCCGTGTGGAGAGAAGGAAGTAAGAATGCCTATCCTTTCTTCTCCTTGTTCTCTGAGTATCTGGCAGTCCGAATCACTAAGTGTTTAACTTTGCTTTCTCATTTCAGCGCTCCTGTCTCCCTCTAGGGATCCTAGTCATAAACAAACTCTGGAGAAGCTCATGGCTGTTCCGATTGAAGAACGGGATGTGAAATTTTTGTTGAAAGATGAGTTTCTCCACCAGTTTGGACTTTTACATCCTTCTAGATCGACTCAAATTCATGAAATCTCGAGTTCTGATGCGGAAACGTTAGCTGCCTCAGGTTCCCAAGCGGAGGACTTGAATGCCCCAGCTTCTGTAGAAGAAACTGCATCAGAAGCACCCGTCGTGGAGGCTGCTTTGGTAAAATGTTCCGCATCCATCAATGTCGTAGGGTTAGTCAGCAAGTCGGCGCTTACCCCAATTACTGAGGAGGAAGAGAATCCTCGAGTTCCTGAGAAATCCATTGATACAGAGGTTGAGAAAGAGAAGTCTGCTGAACTCCTGGGTGATGACACCTTTGATGGCTTGAGCGATATCATGATAACTTCTCGAGAGCTTTTTGGGGATAACAATCCAAAAGCAACTTCTCCCGTTGTCGAGGCGACTTCTACCTTCAAACAAACCCGGGCGCCTACTACGCCAGTCGTCTCTGTTTCCACACTAAAGCGTGGTCTGTAGTTTGACGCATGTAGCTTGCACGCCACACACACTTAGGATTTTTCAGCACTTATAAACATTTATCCTCTTTCTCCTGGAAATCTCTAAACTTTACTCCTTTTTTGCTTTCAGGTTCTCCAATGGGACGTACAGGTTCATATTATGACTCATTCAAGTACCGTGGAGGCCGCGGCACCTATGACTTTAGGAAGTACCTTGATACTCCAAAAGAAACAGATGAAGAGAGGGCTCGAAGAAAAGCCCAGGAGAAGCGGGATTACGATCAGTGGCAAAGAAGGAAAGATGCCGAGCGATATGACTCTTCGCATAGGAGTGACTACTCTCATAAGCGGAAGTCTTACGATGATAAGGGAAAACTCAGATTGCCGATGAACCGAGCAAACGATCTAAACCGATTGACGCGTCTGAAATTTCTGAAAAGACTGACGCTCCCATTCCTTCCGATATTCTGGCCAGCTCTCCTCCTCTGAAGAAATCTAACATTCAGACTATCATCAACAGACCGCAATATCAAGTCAAGGACGGCCCCCCAACACTTCAGAGCCGTTTTCCGAATTGGTGCCTAAAAGGGGTGCGCTTTGACTTAGACCTAGTTCCGATTGATAAGCCAGACATGCTTAGCAGTCTTGACGCAGTCAGGCTTAATATCGAGAGGATGTAGCAGTGGCAGAAGCTTGTCGATGAACTCCAAAGGGTTAATCGTGCAAACCTTGAGGCAATGCTGACTATGGAAAACGACAAGGCAGAGTGGGACAAAATTTGCAAACAGCATAATCTCGAGATGACAAATATTGCTGATGGTTATGCAAAACTTGAGTCCGAGGTTAAAAAACTTAAGGAAGATCTTGCCTCTTCTTCTGCATCTCATACTCAAAAAGAAGAAGTCTTTCAAAAACAAGTGCGGGATGCACATGCTGCACAGAGAGATGTTGAAATGAAGCTTGCCGCTGAACAGCATATTACTGAGAAATACCGCACAAAAAACACCGATTTGCGGGAAAAAGTCACCTCTCAGAACGTAGAGATTGAGTTACTAAAGTCTCGACTTGCTAAAGTTGAGGCAGAGCGTGATGAGGCTACCGCTGGCCGGGTTGCTGCCGTTGCCGAAAAGGAAGCGGCTGAGCAATCACATGAGGCGACGAAAGCAGACATCAGCTCTACCTTATTCGACTTTTATTTACACAGCGTTCTGGGTCGTGGGAGCCTCTCTTTTCTTGGTCCCGATTATGAAATTACATTGGCTGAAGTGTGGGAAGTCACGATGGATATGCTAGGCGGGGCCGGCTATAATGAGTTGGAACTTGAGGAGCGCTATCTCAATGATGAGGATCGTGCCGCTCTTGTTAAGGGGAGGGAGCAACTTGCCAAAGTACGAGCTGAAACAACGGGAGAAGAGCCTCCAAAAGAAAAAGCTCCTTTAACTGCCCCCGTTCATACTTCCACTTCAGCCGACGTTAATATTATGGATTCTAGCTCTCATTCTTTACATCTAGCTAAAGTTGCCCAAGAAACTGCAACTACTCCTACTGAAGATGAGGCACTGGATGATATTGAAGCCGAGAAGTTTGAGGTGGATCTTGCAAAGCCAACTCCTCCAGGTACTCTTGGTGTCGTCTCGGGTCTAATGAACCAGTCATTTGACTTAGCCGAATTCGATGACCTTCTTACTTGTTACTTAAACTTTGATGAACCGATGCCTTCTTTATTTTCGGGGAATGTTGATTTTAACTTCTTTTCTTCTACAGCGGAGGCACCAAGCACTACACAAGCTTTCACTCCTTCGATTGCCGTTCCTCCGTCTTCCCAAATTACTCCTCCTTCTGCTTCCCAACCGAGATCAAAGGCAGAGAAAATCGAAGCTCTTCAAGGCTTGGATGATCCGGCTGCTTCTCAGGAACAGAAGGCGGAGGATTTTGAAGACATTGAGAAGACCCCGGAGCGGTCTCTTGATGACGACACGAAGCTTTCAACATTGCTTGCTACTCCGGGGAGCGAGTCTTCTTCAAAGAGGAAGGGGAAGCTTGCTGTAAGGAAGAAGAAGAAGACTTCCACTGAAGATGAAGCAGTAGTTGATCTGGCCGCACCGCTTTCTCCTTCTGCCCCTACCCGTTCACAACGACTTCAAAAGCTAGTCATTAGGCCGGGAAAGGGCTCCAAAGGTGGTGAGAAGAAGGAATAATCAAGCTGGATTTTCTACTTATTATTTTTGCTCTTTGCATGTATTGACCGGGGATTGTGCGGGTACCGGTTCCCGCTTTTGCTTTTTGAGATATCTGCACATGTAAAGAATTTTCATAGTTGTAACAACCCGGGAGTTTGTAATTTTGAATCCTCATCAAAATGAAGATTAAATTGGAAGCTAACTGATATTGGCATTTTAATTGGTAGAAATTCTTTTAAGAATTTGGTTAGGAATTAAGTGGGCTTTACAAATTTGAACCTTGGCCCACGTTCAATTGTTTTGGGGTTGTGATAATTATCTAGGGTCGATGACCGTTCCTTCCGGCTTCATTTCGAAAACCCTAAACTAAATAACGAAAAAAAAACTATGGCGGCTCTCATTCTCGTTCACTCCTCCCCCATCCACTGTCGAAATCCCTAATCAAAACGAGAAGCTAAGCAACGGCAACTTCGTTCGTCTTGGCTTCATTATTGTTTAACTCCGATCGTCGTTCGTAACTAGGGCTTCACGATTCTTCGAATCGCGACCAATTAAGGTGAGCTCAACTCACATCTAATTCAAGAATTTGTATCTGCGATTTGTGATTTCCACTGCTTGGATTCTTGGGTTTTCGTCTATATGCGAACGTTTGAGTTTGTTTTGATTTACCATGGCCATTTTATTTTGTTTGAATACTTGGATGGTCTCTGACTTTAGTAGTTGTACAAATTTATGACCAATTCAATTGCGTATATTCTTGATAATGCTGGGTTGACTGAGATGATTGCGACTTGGTCAATTCGAATATGCTTTGTTGGTAGCTTTATATCCGCGGCATGGATTTCGCTGCTATGATCATTTTGAATCTTTGTGAATTTATGGTTTTGTCAACTTCACCGTGAATTCTGTGACCTCTCTGTAGTTTTCTCCTTGTTGACTTCACTGTGAATTATGATTTTGGTTTTCTGTAGGCATTGTTGTTATGGACACTTTGTTTTACCTGTTGCATTCGACTTGAAAATGTTGTCACTTGATCATTGAGGCATTGGGTCTTATATCCTAACTGCTGCTACATTGTTGTACTTAAACTGTCATTGTCACATGTGTTACTTGTATTCACTTGGTTACTTTCTGGAGCTTTTCATTCCAGTCTGGTAGCTATATGTTGAACTGTTGTCGAGTTGCATCCATGTGTCTGCATGTGCCATCTCGTAGTTGTAATATCTATTTACACAGGTAAACCAATGTGATTGTAATGTTGCCTGATCACTGTTTTCACTTCTGTAGCATCCAGTTTGGGTTTGTTGTTTTGCTTCCTACCGTATACGTGTGCATATAGTTTACAGCATTAAAAGGTTTACTACCAGCTACACACGTAAATAAGCACTTTGCATTTTTGAAATGCTTTACTTCTAAGCTGCATGCTTGGATAATTATTTTTGCAAACATTGAAATGTTTAAGTTAACATTATACTGGTTAGCATTCACGTTTTCATCTGATAGTTCTATCTAGCCCTGAAATGTTCATTTTGACTTGGGTGAATTTGTAATTGTTGTCACTCTGATCTGGTCTGCATTTTTGAAGCACTCGCTGACCTGAGTTGTTGCATTAGTTACCCACTTGACTTGGTTATTGGTTTGAGACAGTTTGCATTAATCGATATTGTGTTTGCATTGCCTCCGACCTTTTGGCATACAAACATCATTTCGTGTTGATCTTTACTGTGATGTGTTGCCACTGTTTATATATCTCAGGCCTCGACTTGGTTATACACTGCATATTCATGTGTTATTGTTATATCTAATGTCCTAAACTATTATGAACTATCGTAGTTTGTTTTATACTGATAATTGGGTGTGTCGATGGGAGTAAATAAATAATAGATGAAAAATAAAAAGTATATACCACTCCTATCGAGATAACCAATATTAGTGTAAGGCCAACTACGGATGGTCGCTCCTATCCAGCCTTATTCATCGTAATAATAGACAGTATTTCTTTTAATACTCTTTGTTATTATGAGCATAGAGGTGGGGCGTCACAGTTGATAATGTACTTGTATATATAACTTCTAGAGTCGACAGTTGTAGTTGTATCATATGTATCGTGTCAACTATATTGTAACTGACATCGGTTATATATATATGAGATTTTTGTTAATCTGTGTTCCGCATTTATATTATCTGTGTTATTGTTATATCTAATGTCCTAAACTATTATGAACTATCGTAGTTTGTTTTATACTGATAATTGGGTGTGTCGATGGGAGTAAATAAATAATAGATGAAAAATAAAAAGTATATACCACTCCTATCGAGATAACCAATATTAGTGTAAGGCCAACTACGGATGGTCGCTCCTATCCAGCCTTATTCTTCGTAATAATAGACAGTATTTCTTTTAATACTCTTTGTTATTATGAGCATAGAGGTGGGGCGTCACAATAGTACTAAATAAAACAATTATTTTACTTGTACAAACTCTTGTGTATGTGAGAATGATCTATCTTTTATTTTTAGTGTAGAACAAACGATTCTTCTTACTTGTGCAAACTTTTTGTCTGCGTTTGAGAATGCATTTATTCCACATCTGTTTTCCGTGATATTGCAACGAACTTGTGGCATGTTGCTTTTATTAATATAATTGAATTGTATAGTATTGCCCCCATGCCGTAAGTTCGTTACAATATTCCTAGCTTTTTTAAGACTAATACTCTTACTTCAGAGGACAATTATTCCGCTTTTAAGGGGAGAATTATTCTGCTCTTAATAGAGTATATCCAGTCTTTAGAAGAATTTTTATTTTCTCTTTCTGAAGAACGCTTCAACTTTCGGGGATAATCACTTTTATTTATTAAGAAGTGAATTTCCCTATGAAGTGAAATGAACTTTTCTGAAAGAATTTTGTAGTATTTCAACTTTTTTAGGACGAACTTTTCGAGATGAACAAGTTAATCCTTCCTTTGAGAGTTGAACTATGCTTCTGGAGAATTCTTTTTGTTCGAGTATTTTATTTTGGGACATGCCTCCGGAGAGGGCTCCTCTTAAAGAGTTGTGCCTCCGAAGAGGTCTTGTGCCTTCGAAAAGGGCTTGTGCCTCCGAAGAGGGCTTGCGGTGCCTTGGGAAAGGGCTTTTGCCTCCGAAGAGGTCATGTGCCTCCGAAGAGGGCTTGTGGTGCCTTGGGAAAGGGCTTTTGCCTCCGAAGAGGTCATGTGCCTCCGAAGAGGGCTTGTGGTGCCTTGGGAAAGGGCTTTTGCCTCCGAAGTGGTCATGTGCCTCCGAAGAGGGCTTGTGCCTCCGAAGAGGGCTTTTGAGTGCCTGGGAGTTACTTTCTCATGGTCGGATGGGTTCGCGGGGCAGGTGTAAGTTGCTTGATTGGATGTTTGTTTGTACAAACGACCGCAATCAATTAACAAGATGCCCCTTCGGTGGTCCCACCGATCTTTTTGGTTGAGAAAAGCACTTCCATTTATTGGTGTGCCTCGTTAGAGGGCTTTGGTTGGTTGGTGTGCCGGGTAGGTTGCGTCTCAGGGGCGAGTGGATCCACGGGACGGACGTAAGCTATCTGATCGGATGCATCACGACCAGTTAGCGAGGGTCCTGTTACTTCCGCTTGGGAAGGCGTCCCTTTAGTGGATCTTCTGGCCTTCCTGTTGAGATGCATACCTCCCATTGTCTGCTCCTTTGTTTGCTTGGCAACTTTCTCTCATTATCTGCCTGTTAGCGATCTCTTATTATCGTTTCCAAGCACATCTTCTTCTTTTCCTCTTACAAGTAAATTGCTTTATCCGAAGGAGTGGACTTCACTGTTGAATGACTCCACGAGACAAACGCAAGTTATCTAGTTGGATGTCTGTTCATAGTGACAATCTCGACTAGTGAACGAAGGTTTGTCACAATGGAGTCGCCAACTTTTTATGTGAAGTTTTCCTTGCTTGGGATTTGAGTTTGAAAAAAAAATTTGGTGGCTTGGTTTTTGTGTAATAGCTGATTTATGGAGGTCGCTTAGCTTTGTGATGAGCAAGCCTTGTTATAATGTCCTGCAATTTTGAATCGATATTTTAGCGATACATTTAAAGTATTTACATATCGAAATAAAACAGGCATTATGAAATAGTAAAGAACACAAGATTTATAGTGGTTCGGCCAAGAATCGGGCCTACGTGCACTTTATAGCTTTCATTCATTTACACTGATTTACAATGTTTCACAATACAACTGATACATTCATCATCATTTTACAATTTTGAGCAGAGCTCTTTTCAAGTAAAGTAAGGACGCAAATGGTTGCTGTTCCAGGCCCTTGGAATTGGATCTCCTTCAACAGTTATGAGTTTGAAAGTGCCATCAAGAAGTTTAGTGCCTATGACATATGGCCCTTCCCAGTTTGGCCCAAACACACCAGTTGCTGTCATGATCCTTTTCAAAACCAAGTCTCCGATTTCAAAGCTGCGTTGGCGAACTTTGGAATTGAAATGCCTGGCTATTCTCTGCTGATGAGCTGAAACTCTGAGCCTAGCTTCCTCTCTTTTCTCATCAAGAAAATCAAGTGCTTCAAGTTGCAGTTTTTCATTTTCGGTTTCATTGAAGTGAACTCTTCTATGTGAAGGAACCTCTACTTCTACTGGAATCATTGCCTCAGATCCGTATGCCAGTGAAAATGGAGTGTGCCCAGTCGCAGTTTTGTGAGTAGTCCTGTACGCCCATAGTGCTAATGGAAGCTTATCAACCCAACCACCTTTTGCTTTTTCAAGTTGTTTTTTGATAGTTGACTTGATGATCTTGTTAACTGCTTCCACTTGCCCATTTGCCTGCGGATGAGCTACTGCTGAGAAGCTTTTTCGAATTCTGAACCGTTTGCAAAAATCCTGGAATTATTCACTTTCAAATTGAGTGCCATTGTCGGTGATTATCTTCTGTGGCACACCATATCTGCAAATGATATTCTTCGTTACAAAATTTATCATCTTTTTAGAAGTGATGGTGGCCAAAGGTTCAGCTTCAGCCCACTTGGTGAAATAATCAACGGCAACAATAGCATATTTAATTCCTGATTTGACGATCGGTAATGGTCCAATTAGGTCTATCCCCCAAATGGCAAATGGCCATGGACTGACCATTTGTGTGAGTTCAGTGGAGGGTGCTCTTGGGATTTTTGCAAATCGTTGGCATTTGTCACATTTCCTGGAAAAAGTTGCAGCATCTCGATTGATATCCGGCCAGAAGTATCCATATCGGAGAATTTTCTTTGCAAGTGTTTGACCACCTGAATGGTCTCCACATTCTCCTCCGTGCACCTCCGTTAAGATTGTCTTGGCTTCTTCCTTAGTTACACATCGGAGTAGTGGGGTTGAAAATCCCCGCCTGTATAATCGGCCATCTTGAATTATATACCTCGATGCTTTTCTTAATAATTTTCGACGTTCCTTAGAACTTTCTGGCAGGGAACCGCTGAGTAAGTATTCTCTGATTGGAGTCATCCATGATTCATGCTCTTGAGACGTAGTCATAATCCAATCAACATCCATTTCATCAATGCTTGGAGCTGACAGAACTTCTACAGGAACTAATCCTAGTAATTGAGCTTCTCCGGAACTTGAGTACTTTGCTAAAGAATCCGCCTTCATATTTTCCTCTCGGGGTATGTGGCTTATTGAGTAGTGATCTAAATCATTGAGGAGTTTGGAAGTTTTTGTCAAATATGCAGGCAAATTTCCTCCTTTGGCTTGAAATTCTTTCTTTACCTGGCAAACAATAAGCTGAGAATCGCTGAAAATCTGTATCACTTTGATATTTAATTCCTTGGCGATTTTCAATCCGGCAATAAGGGCTTCATATTCTGCTTCATTGTTCGTCGAAGGAAATTCCAGTCTCAATGCATAACATAGTGATCGTCCTTCAGGAGTTTCAAGCACAACTCCTGCCCCAGAACAATAATCATTTCTCGAGCCATCAACATACAACTTCCACTATATCGGAATGCAGTCAGTTGTTTCTTCCTTACTGTCACCTTTGTCAGTGGATTCCGCAATGAAATCTGCTAAAGCTTGTCTGTTAATTGCTCTTCGGGGATGGTAAGTGATGTCATATTGGCTGAGTTCTATGTTCCACTTCAAGAGGCGACCCGAAGTTTCAGGACGATACAGGACTTGCTTCAAAGGCTGATCAGTCAGGACCTTGATAGGATGAGATTGAAAATAGGGCCTCAATTTCCTGGAAGCGATTAGCAGACAATAAGCAAGTTTTTCTATCTTTGAATAATTCATCTCAGCCCCAGCGAACCGTTTGCTGATGTAGTAAACCGGACGTTGTATTTTCATATCTTCTCGTACGAGTGCTGCACTTAAAGCATGGGATGAAATTGCCAGATAGATGAAGAGGTCTTCACCATCACTAGGCTTGGAGAGGACCGGAGGAGTTCTCATATGATGAATCAGTTGATCGAAAGCATTCTGACATTCAGGAGTCCATTCGAAATTTTTCTTTCCTTTCTTTAGAGCATCAAAGAAGGGAATGCATTTGTCTGTGGCCTTGGAAATGAAGCGACTAAGAGCGGCAACCTTTCCATTAAGACTTTGCAGTTCTTTCTTTGTTCTAGGGGCTTTAACTTCTCTTAGAGCTGTGATTTGAGCAGGATTGGCCTTGATGCCCCTAGCGCTTACGATGAAACCCAGGAATTTTCCAGACTCTACTCCAAATGAACATTTCAATGGATTGAGCTTCATTCCGTACTTCCGAAGAATTGAGAACATTTCTGCCAGGTGGTCCATGTGGTCTACTGCTTTCTTTGACTTTACTAACATATCATCAACATAGACTTCCATCGTTTTGCCAATCTGAGGCTTGAACATAGCGTTGACAAGTCTTTGGTATGTTGCTCCAGCATTCTTTAACCCGAATGGCATGACTTTGTAACAGTAGAGTCCCACATCGGTAATGAAACTTGTGTCCTCCTGATCTGGTTCATTCATCAAAATCTGATTGTATCCAGAATAGGCATCCATAAAAGATAACAACTCATGTCCAGCCGTCCCATCTACTAGTTGATCGATTCTAGGCAACGGGAAGCAGTCTTTGGGGCAAGCTTTGTTCAGATCTGATAAATCAATACATACTCTCCACTTTCCATTTGCCTTCTTAACCAGTACTGGATTTGAAACCCAATTTGGATAAGTGGATTCTTTGATGAAATTATTCTCTAAGAGACGATCTACCTCTTCCTTTAAAGCTGCTGACCTTTCTGGACCTTGAGTTCTTCTTTTCTGTTTTACTGGTGTGAATTTCGGATCAACATTCAGGGTGTGGACAGCAACTGTTGGAGAGATTCCGCACATATCAGCATGACACCAAGCGAACACATCTAGATTGGCTTTTAAGAATGATATCAGTATGTTTTGAACTGTTATACTTAGCTGTGAACCCACATTGAGTACTTTATTTGGGTCTTTCGGGTCTACAGATACTGGTACCGTTACCTCCACGGGTACCACTCTATTCTCCCCTGTGCTGGCTTTCCTGGGATCCATTTCTTTTCTTGCATTACTGTGTTCGCCAGTACAGGGGCCGCTCCGTAGTTGCTACAGGGTCGGTTCCTTGATGCGGAGCGGAGCTGCCGCATCTTTCCCCATTTCTTTTCTCCTGGCCTCTCGGAGTTCCACAAGATAACATTCTCGTCCTGCGTTTTGATCTCCTTTAATAACAGCAATCCCATTATCAGTAGGAAATTTCATTGTTAAGCACCAAGGAGCGAGGACGGCCCTGAAAGCAGCAAGAGTAGGCCGGCCCAAGAAAGCGTTATAGGCGGAGAATCCATCAACAATTACAAAAGTTTGCTTCCGAACCAATTTCTTGTGTCCTTCGCCCATTTCAACAAACAAGTGCACTGTTCCAATCGGCTGTTTCAGCTCTCCTGTAAATCCGGCAATCTTGTGTGAAGAAGCATGTACATCAGTCATCGGAATTTTCATTTGGTCAAATGTCCTTTTAAAGAGGATGTTGCATGAGGCACCACTATCAACTAACACTCTTTTGACAATAGTCGGCCCGATACCGACAGAGACAACCAAAGGGTCCTCAGTAGGAGCTTCCACATTAACAGAATCCCTGGCTCTAAACATAATATCATCATGGGAAGTCTTTTGCTGCTTTAGAGGTGAAGCATCTTCCAGGATTAAGACACTTTCTTCGGTTGGTGCATACTTCAAAGCTTTTGCATACCTTTCCATTTCACCCCAACTCCTGCCAGCCGGGTGAGGTCCCCCTGTGATCACATTAATAACAGGTCTTTCCTTTCCAGCAGGCCTCTCTCCTGAATCAGATGAATTAGTTGGAGGTAACTGCCCTTGGCTGGATGAAGATGGGTCCTTTCTATTCCTCTTGACGTATTGCTGCAACTTATTCTCTCTTAGCAACTCTTCAATCAGACTTTTCAAATGGCGGCACTCATTGGTATCATGCCCTGGTTGGTTGTGAAACTTGCAAAATCTTCCGCTTTCAACAGCATTCTTCCCAACTTTCACGGCCGGTGGTTTTGGAAATTCAACAGCATCCTTAGTGGCGATGAAGATATTTTCCGGGGTATCGGTCAGAGGAGTAAAGTCTGATGGTTTAAGAAAGCAGGGCTTTTTGAAGTCTTTCTGCCTTTTCCCACCATTACTTTCCCTTTTCTGATCTGCCGGTTCTTTCTTGCTTTGAGTAGTAGCATTATTCTCCGCCACCGTTGTCACAACTTTAGCTGGTGCGGAAAGATTCTCTAAGCGTATAAATTCGTCAGCCTTTTTGTAGAATTTCTCAAGCGAATTCGGTTCCTTCATTTTCAGCCATTTTCCAAATTCGCTCGATTTGTCAATAGCACGCATCAAATAGGTCAAGATCATTCGTGGCTCTGCATTATCGACTTCTGCCAGAGCTAAGTTGAAGCGGTTCAAGAATGACTTAATAGGCTCTCCCGGATTCTGTTCAAGACTGGACAGTGACATTATATCTTTTGCCTTTGAAGCGTATAGCCTGAATTGCTCTTTGAATTTTCGGGTCAGATCAGAAAACTGATCTACAGATCGGACAGGAAGCTTGGTGAACCAGAGAAGTGCCACTCCTTCTAAATAAACTGGGAAATATCGGCACTTTATTTCGTCGGTTGCCCTTGCGCCGGTCATATGCCAATCGTATTTATACAAGAACTGATTTGGATCACTTGTCCCCCGATAAGCAGGAATAGTGGGGGGAACAAACTTTCTAGGAAATTCAGCTTTCAGAATCTTCTCGGTAAACGGAGTTCTACTTGGTGCGAATCCCCATTCGCTTTCGTCTTCATCTCTTTGCATGCTCTCTTTCATTATTTGCTTGATCATACCAGAGAGATATTCTTCATTGTTCAGAGATTTCGCAGAGTAGACCTCAGCCATCTTTTCGGGAGTTTGTCCAGGTAAATGCTCATGAAGAACTGGTGACGGCCTGGATCCTTCGGCCTGGAGGGGTGCCCCTTCGGCAGCACCTGATCCCCCGTGAGGAATATTTCTTCCCTCGGAATTGGGAGCAGCATTAGCAAAGTTTCCCTCATTATTTACTGGTCTTTGACTCGTACCAAATAGAGCATTCAGCCTTTCCATCATCAGGTTATTCTGAGTTTCAATCTGCTGGTATAGTCCGGATACAGCAGCATCTAACTCCTGTCGCGTAACACCGACGCTTGGAGCCGCCTGATTTGGAGAGAGAGAAGTGGCAGTATTATCACGGTCGTCATCAGTTCTGACAGACTTTCGTTTCCTTCCAGGAGCCATTATGTCTGATAAACTTCTGGTTTTGTGGGAAATTCTTTCAGCAAACTTCTGAGAAGCAATGGTGAGTGGTAGCCTGAGTTGGGTTCTCAGTGAAAGCACCAAAATGTTAACGTTAAAATATGAACGATAACACCCGGTGTGTGTAATAAGATCGTGAAAGCACCACCCGTGTGACGGGAACAGAAACTAAGCAGGAATATAGTAGAAATGCAGTAAATGAACAACAGATTTATAGTGGTTCGGCCCGTAATTGAGCCTACGTCCACTTTATAGTCTCTTATTGCTGATTCGGTTACAATTCGATACAATATCCTTCAAAATACAATACAATTTGATTATGAAAGCACTCTTGACTACTAGCTCAATCTTTGATGATGAAACTCGACGAATCCATGTAGGATGTTAGGAGCTCTTCTCGAAGATTGTTGTAGTGTCTCGAATGCTTGAGAATCTTAGATTGCTGAATGAGAGGAGGCTTCGACAGCGTAACGGTGCTTGGAGAAATGAATTGCCAAAAGTCCCCTCCATGTTGGAAGTGATGGGGTATTTATAGGAGCAGATTTCTGAGCTTTCAATTCGACCAAGTCATGAGTCGTAACCGACTCATGGTAAGTCGTGACTCGTATTCGACTTATGATGTCTCGTGGGCGCCTTATGGTCCATCTTGCGGCTTAGTTGGAAGACAAGTGTTAAGTCGTAGTCGACTCACCAGATCAAAATAGCACAGGCCAGGGCATTGGAATCCAGTCTCGATAGCCTTTAAGTCGTAAGCCTGATGAGTCGTACGCACCATGAGTCGTAAGACCTTATGGGTCGTAAGTCCTCGTGAGTCGTACATCCTTACGAGTCATAAGTCTAATGAGTCGTAAGCCTTATGAGTCGTAAGACCTTATGAGTCGTACGTTTCCATGAATCATAAACCTGATGAGTCGTACAGACCTTGACTCGCTGAATCATCTGGACCATGAGTCGTAGCAAGCTTATCTCATAAGTCCATGAGTCGTAGACTCCTTATCTCATAAGTCCATGAGTCGTAGACTCCTTATCTCGTAAGTCCATGAGTCGTAGACTCCTTATCTCGTAAGTCCATGAGTCGTACAGCTCATAAGTCGTAAGGCCATAAGTCGTAAGGCCATAAGTCGTAAGGCCATAAGTTGTAAGGCCATAAGTCGTAAGGCCATAAGTCGTAGAATTTTAGGGGTTAACACCAACAAACCAGTAATTCACCCTACAATAAAAAGGGAAAGGGAAGTATGCTTTAATATAATCATGAAGTTAATAATTATACAAATTTAAACACCGATGTTTCTTCTAATTTACCTGATAGGGGCGGAGGGTACCGCACACTCAGGCGCAAGGCAAATTCCGAACATCTCCTGCATAATGATAGGATTTTGCAACTGGATATGAATAATCAGAGAGTTTCGACAGATCTCTACAAAAGCAACATCAATAACCTTATCTATCACTTATCTGTTTGAGACAAAGGAGAATCCAGCAAGCATTATACTAGTGAAGAGCTTACTGCTGGCGATAACAGCAAGAGATTCACTAAGAGCTACTTCGATTACTGCTCATTTTCTTACTCTTCCGACTACAATAAGCAAAAGGCCCTTATTAGGCCTGAGATTCAAGACAAATTTACTCGAGATCCCCCAAACATTAGAGATTGGCTTCCATTTGAATTATTCATCAAGATTAACAAGCATACGGAGCAGAGAGCCTCGATTCCGCCTTTTTCGCGATAAATTAAGCGTGACACACTCATTATCAATGATGAAGATAGCAAGGATAAGACTTTTGCATGGAAGCCTCCATGATTTCCCTGATCTGTTTCAAAATCGTCATGAATCGCCATGGTTTGTTATGGCCTCGGTGTTTTTTCTTAGGGTTTCTTATTTTGTTTCTAAATGTTTGTTAAGTAGCGGCGAGGGTTTGTAAGAGTTTATTTCGGGTAGGGTATATTTACCATTCCTGTTTCTTTCTGGGCCTTGGGCCTAATGTTTACCTGTTTCGAAAAAGAACAAAGAAGGCAATGACGTTAGCAAGGTACGATGGAGGAAACAGTTGTGATGGTAATAAAGAGGAGAGAACGAGGGTTAATTATGTAAGGAAAAATAATAATTTTGTCCTTAAAACTAATGGAACTTGGTTAATGCAGCCTTGAATAAAAGAAAGCACCCAAAATGTCCTGCAAACTGAATTATTTGAATCGCTATCGTGTAAACTAATGCAGCACCGCACATGGTCACTAAGACTGAATTTCCAGGACACATATTTATCTAAGTACGAAACATAAAGTAATTAGAGAACTGTATGTAAAATAATAATGAAATATGAGATTTTTTGGCATTTAAAATTAAAATATATTCCATTCTCCAGACTGAGAAAGAAATTGAATAAAAAAACTAAACAATGTTAAGAAAATATTAATATAACATAGAAAATTCTCATATTTATGGAAATATACTTGTTCTTTTATCATTGAAGTTAAAAATACTAATTAGATAAGAGAAACATTCAACATAACAATTGTAATCTAAGTTAGATATGGAAATAAACAATAATTTTGGATATCAAGACATTTTGGCTCCGTCTAACACACGGACATAAATGTGTAAGTAAATTATAATCTAGGATAATTTTTTAATTTAGACCAATTTTAAAAAGTGGAAATTAGCCACAAGGGCCTCTTTAGCAAGTGCAATTAGTTTCTAGGACACACAAATAAAATAATTACTTTTAAGGACAAAATGCAAAATAATTAGTTTCTAAGGCCTAAAAACCTATGAAATTATGTCCTTGAAAGTAATTGGACTGCTGACTTTGTCCTTAAAAGTAATTATTCTGCTGACTTTAGCCTTGAAATTAATTTATGTGCATGTGTGTCCTAGAAACTAATTGGACTGCAAAGTTTGTCCTTGTAGTGAAATGCCCCTTTTAAAAACTAATTACAAATTTAGACCAGTTTTATAACTTATTACAAAAATAGACCAGTTTGCGCCACATCAGCACCACATGTACTGGCGGCATTTGAAATGCCGCCAGTTCATTTTTTTTAATTATGGGAGGCATTTGAGATGCCAGCTGTGACGCCCCACCTCTATACTCACGCCAGCCAAGGACACTACGGGGTAATGCCGTCAACTAGCACGAAGAATAAGGCTGCCGAGGAGCGACCATTTGTGTAATTGCTTTGTGCGAGTACCGATATGTCAGATAATATAACTTACATTTCATTTCAAGAGGAAATCTGACATATCAATACAAACTCAAAGCTACCACACAGTGGCTATACGGACTTCGGAAACAAATATAGAAATAAACATAACACAAATCAGTCACAGATATTCATATCACAAAGGCGGAATCAGATATGAATATAACACATAAAAGTGTACATCAAAGTAGTGGTAAAACAAGATCCACTACATCACAAATTAATAGATACAAGTGCTAGACAAAAGAATAAGTATACATCATGGAGTCTCTATCTCAAATGTATACTAACAAAAACTACTATGCTAAAGTAGTTAGCCAAAAGTCAGGTGAAAGACCCTGATAAGAAGTCAAGCAGGAGCACCTGAAAAATCTCGGTCTGACCCGAGTATTATTTAAGAAGAAAATAATAAATGGATCAGTCTAGCTATAAATATCAGATAAAATGATATAGGATAAGAGATATGACCAAAAACGTATGATAACAAAAATGCCATACTATGTAAAGTATACATCAAATAACAACAAAATCATACAATATCTCAAATCATCTATAAACACCAAAAAGAATCACATTCTTTAAATAATTCACCAAAACACAAATATTGACATAACATATCAATGCCAATCACATAAAAATTGGTGAAACACAAATTCCAGAAATCACAACGAGAAATCCAGAAATCACAAAGGGGGAGGCCTATCACAAACGGGAGCATGAAAACTCACCAACACGTGTATCACAAATGAGCCGGAGCTCCTCCAAACAAGGTATAGTCCCCCATTGTGGACTTTGAGCCGGAGCTCCTCCAAATGAGCCGAAGCTCCTCCAAACAGGGTACAGTCCCCCATTGAGGACTTTGAGTTGAAACTCCTCCAAATGAGCCGAAGCTCCTCCAAACAGGGTACAGTCCCCCATTGAGGATTTTGAGTCGAAACTTCGCCAAACAGGGTACAGTCCCCCATTGCGGACTTTGAGCCGAAGCTCCTCCAAATGATCCGAAGCTCAATAAATCAGGGTACAGTCCCCCACGTGGACAAAGAGACATCGCACAATGCTAGTCTAAATAACAAAATGATCATCATCGATCATCAAGAAGTGTCAATTACAATAAGTTAGTAAATATATGAGTTTAGCTTCATGTCCCATAACCACTAGCTTAACTTAAATATTTGCGAACAAATTGTAGATCTCCACTAGAAAATTGTCACAAGAGTTTCAATCGAACAAGTCCAAAAATTAACCGACGAAGTAAACGCAAGCGTTTCATACCACTTGTTTTGCTAGGCCGTTTAATTATATTTTCTCATACGAATGAGGTAAAGGTTTGTATATGCTAATAGATTGGAAAACGGTTTTGAAAACAAGCTTTATTTTTAAAATAGAGTTGAAATCATCTTTGTAAAAGAGTTTGAATATTTACTACTAGTATAGAAAACCTTTATATTTTTAAAGTGACAAATCACAAAAACGATTGTAGAAACAATCAATGATAAAAATTCACATACGAAGACGTGAATCAAATCCAAAGAAATCGATACCAAATCCATCAAAATAGATATTATCAAAAATCCCAAAAAAGAAGTCATCAACGTCAATAATAATTGATAACAATAAGTCGGATCAACAAAAATCGATAAACCTTGGAAATTTACTCGAAAATAGGCAATTTAGGCAAAACCAGCAGTTCCAAACGTCTGGTAGGTGTTCCCAGACGTCTGGCCCAAGGTTCGGGAAGTTTAAGTGTTTTCTCCCTTCTATTTTTAATTCCTGAGCCATTCCAGACGTCTAAAAATTTCAACCAGACGTCTGAATTTGATTTCAGACGTCTGAAATAAATTTCAGACGTTTGGATTTTGTTACTGCCCTTTCCAGACCCCTTTCTAGACGTCTATATTTTTCAACCAGACGTCTGGATTTGGTTTTAGACGTCTGAAATTTATTTCAGACGTCTAAAATTTTCTGCTAGGCAAAAAAAACAGCCTAGCTCAAAAACGACAAATCCAAATCGAAATACGATCGAACGAGCGACGAGCACTAAGGGTTTACACCAATCAGCAACCCGGTCTTATAAGCACTTCGATGCATCACCAAAAACATGTTCAAACATCCATAAAAGGATTATCATAAAATTGAACCAAAACACCAAAAATTGGAGAATTCACAAAACCAATTCAAATCATAGCAAATGAACACAAAATAGATGTTAGGAATTTATACCTAACAACAAAGATAGATATAGACATAGATGTGAGATAAAAATCTCACCTTTATACACGAAAACACAAGAGAGAAGCTTTGAAACAAAGGATAGACCAATTCCTCTTCAATCTCAACTCAAGAAGCTTGAATCTAAGCTTAAAAGAGAAATATTTCCTAAAGTTAGGTTTAGGAATTTTTGAAATTGAAAGGAGAATGAGTTGGAGAAGAAGAAGGAGATGCTTACCAATAGCTTCTCTTCGAATTTGGAGCTAGAACTTGAGTTTGCAAGAGGAACTAGGGTTTGGAATTTCTATTTCCCATTCTCTTCCCCCATTTTCAGTTGAGCTTAAGTGTTTGCAAAATGAAATGAGTGAATGGAGAGGAGATGGGCTGAGTTAGGATATAGGGCTGAAACCCAAACCCAAACCCAAAGTGAAAAAGTAGCAAAATTCTACTAACTCCAAACATATCGAAGTTTATACTCATAAAGGTCGCAAACATCATTTTGAACTCAACGGGGGTGGTCTCGAGTCCTAATTCGACTGTTTGCAAAAAGTAACTTTTCGACTATAATCCGACTAACGATGAAATATTTAAATAAAATATTTAAATATTCAATCGATAAATATGCGGGTTGTTACAGACTCCCCTCCTTAAAGAAATTGCGTCCTCGCAATACTTAAGAAGAAAATAAATAGTAACAACCATAAAAGCATATCAACACAAAAGAAAATTTGAAATAAGAAGTTCACCAAAAAGAGCACGAAAGAGTTAGCCCAAACGTGTTTGCTCGATGAGTTCTCTGGATTCCCAAGAGCTAATAAATTCTTGGGATTTGAGAATCATTAAACTTTCACAAGAAGAACATCTTTATTTCTAATGCGCTCAACCTCCGAAGCAATGATGCAAATAGGATGTTGCTCATAAGTCAAATCTGGTGAAACCTCAATTTCTACAATTACACCGGACTCAAGAATAGAATCGGAATCCCTAAGGCATTCCCATAGATGAGAGACGTGGAAGACGTCATGAATAGCAGAAAATTGATCCGGTAAATAAAAGGCGATAAGCCACAAAATCAATATGTTCGGTGATGGGAAATGGACCAACATATCGAGGTGCTAATTTTCCCGATTAACTAAAATGCACAACACCCATCAAAGGTGAAACATGAATGATCACTAATAAAATCTGGACCTAAAACCAGCTTCTCGCCGGTTTTAAGCCAACACGAAGGAAATCGGCATGGCCTTTCATAGAGTGCCTAGAAAGGTGCCATACCAATACAAGATTGGAAGCTATTATTGGAAGAAAACTCAACAAGAGAAATATGATCTTCCCAACTTCCACCAAAAACAAGAACACCCGCACGAAGAAGATCTTCAAGAGTTTGATTCACACGCTCGGTTTGTCCATCGGATTGAGGACGATAAGCGGTGCTAAAATTAAGCTTTGTTCCCAAAGCTTTTGAAGACCTTACAAAAATCCACTAGCAAAATAATGGATCACGATTGCTAACAATAGAAGTAGGAACTCCATGCAATTTAACTAGACATAGAGTTTAGTAAAAATAGGCACGGTCTGATTGGACCGAACGGGAAGAACATGGGCAGACTTTGTAAGTCTATCTACAATCACCCATAAATTGTCATGACCCGAACGAGAACGGGAAAGACAGTCAATACAATCCGTGGAAATATGATCCCACCTCCAAATAGGAATGTCCAAAGGTTGCAATAACCCACCGGGCCTTTGATGCTTGGCCTTTATGAGTTGGTAAGCCATGCAACGCTTAATGAAGTTAGCAATACCAAATTTCATTCCATCCCAATAATAAAGTCGCTACTATTACCGGGATGAATGGTAAATTTAAAACGATGAGAACCTTCTTAAAATGTCTTTACGAAGATTACAAATGTTTGGCACAATAAGTCTACCAACACTCGAATTCCACCACGAGCATCGATTTCAAAATCTTTCAAACCATGAACCTTATTTTGATCCCTACAATTTTGGCTAAGAAAATCCAATTTGGGATTTTACTTTAGAGTTTCAAGGATGCGGTCTAAAAGAGAAGGATGAGCCTCAAGGCTACCCAAAACAAGAGATGAACATAAATTGGATTCACGATCTCGAACCTCATAAGTGGAGGAAATCTTGAGATCATTCCATTTGGATATCATCAAAGAAATAACCGCTTGTTGCTTAAGAATAAGGGCATCGGTGACACGATATCCCCCTTTCGGGAGTATAAAGAATATCAAGATCATAAGATGCCAGGAACTCGAGCCAACGTTGTTGGCGCAAATTGAGTTCCTTTTGAGAAAATAAATACTACAAAAACTTACGATCGGTATAGAGAACAAATTTCTCTCCCAAATGATAATGTCGCTAAATACTAAGAGCGAAAACAAAGGCCGCGAGCACTAGATCATGAGTGGCATATCTAGTCTCGACAAGCTTTAATTGTCAAGAAGAAAATGCGATAACACATTCCCTTTGCAAGAGAATGGCACCCAAACCAATACGACTAGTATCGGTATAAATAATAAAAGTATTGGTTCCCTTCGGAAATCACAAGAATAGAAGTATCGGAAAGGAGTTCTTTTAAATGATCCTCTTTCCCGAAAAGCTAAAACTTTCAAAATTACAATTAACTTTATGTAACCATCTTTTTAGAAATATCAAAAAGATTTACAAATTTTAAATTGTTATTTTCATCCATAATCAATAAATACCAAGATAAACTAATTGAGATATTCGTAGAATATTCGATTCACAAAATGGATGAAATAAGGTAGAAGATTCATCAAATCGAATGACATAACGAACCAAACACAAAAATCACAACGAGTGCGGAATGCGGTAAGAGGATGCTACCTTTCGCAACTCGTAGCTGATGAAAACCGGTGGCAAGGTCGAGCTGAAAAGTCCTTAGCACCACACAATAGATTTCTTAGGTGATAATCCTAAGACAAGCTCAAATATACCGGAAAATTCACAAATTACTTGAATGAGAGAAATAACACTTTCCTCATCAAGTGGGTTTAAAGAATAGAATGATATCCATGAATTTGGAAATCAAAAACATTAAGAACAAAAGGAATCTTCTTAACAGATTGAGAATGTCGAGATGAATAGTCCACATTGGACATAGGATATGGGCTTCATAATGATCAAGCCAATCCTTTCTCAAAGAAAATCAATTTCGAAGCCTAAGTAACGCATAACATGCAAATCGGCTCGAAAAGAATAATCACATAAAATAATCTCGACATTTTCACAAAGTAAATTGAGTGTTGCAGATCCATCAATCGAATTCGCAATTCTCAATGAAGTCATCAAGTCCATAATATTAAAAGAGAAAGAATCATCAAGTTCTTTTGATATAAAATAATAAGATGAACCCAAATCAAGAAGAACTCGAATAAGATAATCATTAAAAAAAATATCGTCAAGGATAGAATGAGAAATACCTTGACCAAGAGAAGCGCTAGTAGAGGCTTGCACAACATTTAACTTTCCCTCTCTCCTACTCTGAAGTTTGGGACATGAAGGTATATAATGATCCAAAATTTTGCAATAGCGGCAAGAAATAGGCCTTGGACACCTATTTATATAGTGGTCCTTAGAGCCATAATTGTAGCATTCTCCACGATTAGGGATTGGAGTCTTTGCTACCGAAGTTACTTGCTTCACTTTCTTGTTGGGATTATGACTTTCGAACTTAGTAAAGGGATGCCTCTTCTTATTGATGTTGAGGTTTTGTTTGGCACACACAACTTCAACATCAATTTCTCTATCGGCCTCTTCAAGTCGAAGAGCGATATCTACAAGCTGATCAAAAGAAACTTCTAGTTTCAGAAGTAATGGTTTCTTGAGGTTCTTGTTCAACCCATAAACAAATCTCTGATTTTTCTTCAATGGGGTATTAATATACTCGACCCTATATTTGGATAGAGATTCGAAAGATGCGACATAATCTGCCACAGAGGATTCACCTTGAACAAGGTCAATAAAGCGTCAGGCTAAAGTTACTTTTTCAGCCTCCGGCACAAACTTTAATTCGAATCTTTCCCGGAATTGCTTCCAAGTAAGATCCGCTTCGATAATTTCAGAAATCAAAAGCTCATACCAATCTAATGCTCTTTCTTGGAGAATGCTAGAAGCCACTTGGACTCGAAGTGAATCAATAAGATCCATGCGGGAAAAGATGTGATCACACGATCTAATCCAAGCTTGGATTTCTATAACACTTTCGGATCCCTTGAATGGCCTTCCACCCAAAGCGATATAATCTTTGCACAGGTGTGAAAACCCGGATTTAGGGTGGGTTGGCGCTGGAACGGATCCGGCAGCTCGGGCATTGTTCACAAGATCTAAAAGTTGTTGAGCTGACATAAATACTCCATCCTGAGGAGTAGCACTAGATTGACCGGCGCTGGGACGGCCAGGTCTAACCATTTCTCTTTTCTAAGAAAGAAAGAAAGAAGAGAAAAAAGGTTATTCTCAAAATGAAGATCAAACAACCTTGATTGATAAAACAAGGCATCACAAAAGAAAATAGGATAGAACGGTACGAAGACCCGAATTAAATCCTATGGCACGATTCCTAAGAAAGACTTAGGACAATGGTCCTTGCTAGATTATTCTACATTGTTCCGAAGTTTGGCTCTGATACCAAGCTGTAACGCCCCACCTCTATACTCACACTAGCCAAGGACACTACGGGGTAATGCCGTCAACTAGCACGAAGAATAAGGCTGCTGAGGAGCGACCATCTGTGTAATTGCTTTGTGCGAGTACTGATATGTCAGATAATATAACTTACATTTCATTTCAAGAGGAAATCCGACATATCAAATACAAACTCAAAGCTACCACACAGTGGCTATACGGACTTCGGAAACAAATATAGAAATAAACATAACACAAATCAGTCACAGATATTCATATCACAAAGGCGGAATCAGATATGAATACAACACATAAAAGTGTACATCAAAGTAGTGGTAAAACAAGATCCACTACATCACAAAAGAATAGATACAAGTGTTAGACAAAAGAATAAGTATACATCACGGAGTCTCTATCTCAAATGTATACTAACAAAAATTACTATGCTAAAGTAGTTAGCCAAAAGTCAGGTGAAAGACCCAAATAAGAAGTCAAGCAGGAGCACCTGAAAAATCTCGGTCTGACCCGAGTATTATTTAAGAAGAAAATAATAAACAGATCAGTCTAGCTATAAATATCAGATAAAATGATATAGGATAAGAGATATGACCAAAAAGTATGCTAACAAAAATGCCATACTGTGTCAAGTATACATCAAATAACAACAAAATCATACAATATCTCAAATCATCTATAAACACCAGAAAGAATCACATTCTTTAAATAATTCACCAAAGCACAAATATTGACAAAACATATCAATGCCAATCACATAAAAATTGGTGAAACACAAATTCCTGAAATCACAACGAGAAATCCAGAAATCACAAAGGGGGAGGCCTATCACAAACGGGAGCATGAAAACTCACCAACACGTGTATCATAAATGAGCCGGAGCTCCTCCAAACAGGGTACAGTCCCCTATTGCGGACTTTGAGCCGAAGCTCCTCCAAACAGGGTACAGTCCCCCATTGAGGACTTTGAGTCGAAACTCCTCCAAATGAGCCGAAGCTCCTCCAAACAGGGTACAGTCCCCCATTGAGGACTTTGAGTCGAAACTCCTCCAAACAGGGTACAGTCCCCCATTGCGGGCTTTGAGCCGAAGCTCCTCCAAATGAGACGAAGCTCCGTAAATCGGGGTACAGTCCCCTACGTGGACAAAGAGACATCGCACAATGCTAGTCTAAATAACAAAATGATCATCATCGATCATCAAGAAGTGTCAATTACAATAAGCTAGTAAATATATGAGTTTAGCTTCATGTCACATAACCACTAGCTTAACTTAAATATTTGCGAACAAATTGTAGATCTCCACTAGAAAATTGTCACAAGAGTTTCAATCGAACAAGTCCAAAAATTAACCGACGAAGTAAACGTAAGCGTTTCATACCACTTGCTAGGCCGTTTAATTATATTTTCTATACGAATGAGGTAAAGGTTTGTATATGCTAATAGATTGGAAAACGGTTTTGAAAACAAGCTTTATTTTTAAAATAGAGTTGAAATCATCTTTGTAAAAGAGTTTGAATATTTACTACTAGTATAGAAAACCTTTATATTTTTAAAGTGACAAATTACAAAAACGATTGTAGAAACAATCAATAATAAAAATTCACATACGAAGACGTGAATCAAATCCAAAGAAATCGATACCAAATCCATCAAAATAGATATTCTCAAAAATCCCGAAAAAGAAGTCATCAACGTCAATAATAATTGATAACAATAAGTCGGATCAACAAAAATCGATAAACCTTGGAAATTTACTTGAAAATAGGCCAATTAGGCAAAACCAGCAGTTCTAGACGTCTGGTAGGTGTTCCCAGACGTCTGGCCCAAGGTTCGGGAAGTTTAAGTGTTTTCTCACTTCTATTTTTAATTCCTGGGCCATTTCAGACGTCTGAAAATTTCAACCAGACGTCTGAATTTGATTTCAGACGTCTGAAACAAATTTCAGACGTCTGGATTTTGTTACTGCCTTTTCCAGACCCTTTTCCAGACGTCTGGATTTGGTTTCAGACGTCTGAAATTTTCTGCTAGGCAAAAAAACAGCCTAGCTTAAAAACGACAAATCCAAACCGAAATGCGATCGAACGAGCGACGAGCACTAAGGGTTTACACCAATCGGCAACCCGGTCCAATAAGCACTTTGATGCATCACCAAAAACATGTTCAAACATCCATAAAAGGATTTTCATAAAATTGAACCAAAACACCAAAAATTGGAGAATTCACAAAACCAATTCAAATCACAGCAAATGAACACAAAATAGATGTTAGGAATTCATACCTAACAACAAAGATAGATATAGACATAGATGTGAGATAAAAATCTCACCTTTATACATGAAAACACAAGAGAGAAGCTTTGAAACAAAGGATAGACCAATTCCTCTTCAATCTCAACTCAAGAAGCTTGAATCTAAGCTTAAAAGAGAAATATTTCCTAAAGTTAGGTTTAGGAATTTCTGAAATTGAAAGGAGAATGAGTTGGAGAAGAAGAAGGAGATGCTTACCAATATCTTCTCTTCGAATTTGGAGCTAGAACTTGAGTTTGCAAGAGGAACTAGGGTTTGGAATTTCTATTTCCCATTCTCTTTCCCCATTTTCAGTTGAGCTTGAGTGTTTGCAAAATGAAATGAGTGAATGGAGAGGAGAGGGGCTGAGTTAGGATATAGGGCTGAAACCCAAATCCAAACCCAAACCCAAAGTGAAAAAGTAGCAAAATTCTACTAACTCCAAACATATTGAAGTTTATACTCAAAAAGGTCGCAAACGTCATTTTGAACTCAACGGGGGTGGTCTCGAGTCCTAATTCGACTGTTTGCAAAAAGTAGCTTTTCGGACTATAATCCGACTAACGATGAAATATTTAAATAAAATATTTAAATATTCAATCGATAAATATGCGGATTGTTACACCTCCGGTGTGCGACATTTCAAATGCCTCCCAGAATTATTTTTTACAAAATAGTTTGCGACATTTGAAATGCCGCAAACTTTTTTTCTTCTAAGATGTACCGGCGACATTTGAGATGCCGCTAGTACGCGTGGCGCTGATTTGGCACAACCTGATCTTTTTTTGTAATAAGTTATAAAACTGGCATAAATTTGTAATTAGTTGTGAAAATTGACCTAAATTAAAAAATTATCCAACTATTACTTGCATCAGTTAAACTTCATTGATGTTTCACTAAAATACACTGCATCATCTTTTTCTTCTATTACTCATTTGGATCAATTTTATGAAATTCTTGCAGCGTATGTTTAAAATCTACTCTATTAGCAACAGTAAACTACACTAGCATTTAGTAAATACCTCAAACCATTATAAAGAGTATTTTCCTATATTTGCGGAAATAGCATTTACAAGGTATACCATATTGATTGAGTTTAATAAAGGTATACTATATTGAAATTCTTGTGACGATAATAGAGTTTCGCACAAGAAAAGGTTACCTTAGATTTGAATATTTGAATGGATTCGATTTGGAAAAAACTTGATCTAAGGGGGCAAAATATGAAGAAAACCCTAGGCTCATACAAAGAGAAAGAAAGTGGTTTGCTAATGCGTTAGAAACAGCAAAACAAAGGATAACAAGCAAAATTACAAATCTTCCCTCCTTACATCATGTTGTTTACACAAGTACCAAATATATGCTAACATTTACAACGCTTACAAAGCGGAACCAACGGAAAAAACTATTGGTAATTCACAACGATCATATCCATAACGAATAATTATTCGCTTTTGAAACAACTGCGCTTATTGAGAAGCGCCTCGCTTACTTTGCAGCGGTTCTAAGTTTCTACGATTGGTAAGGAAGCGGTTATGCTCTCTTTTAGAAGCTTAGAAGATAGGCAAGCTTCCTGAATGCGCCCCATAAAACTAAAATTCACATGTGGAGCACTTTACACGGTAAATTAAATACTACTAACAACTTAAACTCTAAACTACTAAACAATTTTAATAATAACTCTTGCTACTTTTGCAACAGAGCCCCTGAAACTACCACACGTCTCTTGTACAAATGTTAATTCACTCAATGCACAATCCACACAATACTACATATTTTTTGTCTTGACATAAACAATATTGTATCGTCCCCATAAAAATATTGGTCAATACAATAAATCTACTAGGAAATATTAGACACTTCTAATCTATTACATGTTGGGGTCTCTGGCAAGAACGAAACCAAAGAATATTCAATAATTAATATAAAAACTATTTGGCTATTTTGTATTTCATTACCTGACATATTTCAATTTGGATGGGTTCTCCTGGTAAACAATCAAGCCGGAGAGGTCGCCGAGATAAGATCACGGATGCACTACAAAAGAAGCACTGTTTAGCAGCTGATCATCCGCTTCTTCTCCTTGATCTCAACTTGGAAAATTAATCTATTCAAATGCACATCCATTTCCCACTGTTGCTGTAGTTTTGCATGCATAAAGATACACGTAAAAGGCACTCCAACTAGCTAGTTGAGAATTTACATCTTGCGCATTAACATAAACCAGAAGCATCTTCGATAGTTCGAGTATGCACTGGCATGAGCATGGTTTTGTACAGCATTTTATTGCTTCAGCACCAATACACTGACATGCAGTTGTTGTGCTGTCTCTGCATTCATTAGCTGGAGTATGCAGCCATCCATCACCACTGTGTTTGTGCCAGTGTTTTGAAAACCCGACCCAGCCTCGGTTCGACCTCGAATAACCCTGAACCTTGGATCATCACGGTTCGGAACTCAATCAGACCTTAGTCATGCGTGAACCCCGGTCGAACCTTCAAACCGGCGGTCCAACCATTAATTTTATCCGGTTGAACCATGGTTTTTTAATTTTTCCTATTTTCTCATCCTATAATTCTCTCTCATTTTCATCTTTTGTATTGCTTTGAAAAAAACAAGTAACTCTATATTTCAAAAATCATAATGGTACTAAAATCTAAACTACAAATCCCATCATTTGGATCTTTGCTGCTGCAAACTCCTCTAATAGCACTATGCATAAAACTATGTTGCAGGTTCATGTTATTTTATTATTAATATGTAGGTGTCAACTATTATATACATGTTAACTTTAATGTGTGATTGAGGTTGAAACCATGATGAAATGTTCAAATTTATGTTATTGTGGTATTTATACGATGTTTTCAACTATTATATGTGAATTATTATCGGTCTGTATGTTTAAGAGCATGTTATATGAGATATGTTGTGCTTGTGTTTGAGTAATAATATATGTTTGGTATTTTTATGACATGAGTCAATATCATGTATTAAACAACATGAGTTTATATTTTTCAATTTGGAATGTATAAATCGTTAAAAAAATAAAAATGCAAGGTTTCAGCGGTTCGACCGGTCCGACCATCAAAACCTTGAACCTTGAGATACATCGGTCCGACTTACGGTTTGGTTTTCAAAACATTGGTTTGTGCATCTAGTTCTGGTTACTTCAGCACACCTATGCACAAATTGAACGTCTGCATGCAGTTTCCCACACCCTGCAAGTTATTTCTGGTCTCCTTAAGCTTCTACAAGCCCAGATTTAAGCCTCTGGTGGTAACCTTAAGCCCCAAGCTCCTTCCATTAGTCTCCGCAAGCTATGGGCAGTCAACAACATATACTCATGTTCCAAGCATTGTGCATGCACACACGTTATTGCCATCTTATGCTGTCTCAGCACTCTCATCACTACTTGGTCCGCTTCAGGTTGCTGCCACTTGTCGCATCACACTCAACACTTCCCAGTCTGCTTCAGGCTGCACGCATACACCCTTTGCGCTCGTCATAAATGAGCGGCATCAGGCATGGTTATGCACGTCAGCTTAGTTTGATTCTATTACAACATCCCCTTCTCACCATTTCAACACTCGAAATCATGACCATTACAACACTTTATTTTGTTTTACTCCATGAACAATAATGAATGTAGATTTTGCTTAATTATTATTTCCTTAAGTTTAGATCATCCATGTGATGATTCCCTAGTTTTTCTTATACTGTTGTACACTTTTTGTAGCCACTCATCAGACTTGTTGATGGTTTTTGCATTGTACATATATAATTAATAGCGAGTGTCCCCGTCTCTTTGGGGACCACTCTTCCGTATATAAAAAATATAACAAATTTTCAAAACAGACCCGAGAAAATAACTTATTTCAATTTTAGACCTCGTCCAAAAATTATTACAAAAATAGGCCTCATTTTGATTTATACAGCATTTTATACTTGCGCATTCCATAAATGCTCGAGCATAATTTTTTTTTAAATAACACTTGTGCGTTTCAAAATTGCGCATGTACAAATTTGCTTTTTTTAAAATACACTTGCGCAGTCCATATTTGCGCAAAACTAGGTCTAGTAATAAGTTTTGGACGAGGTCTAAAATTGAAATATGTTATTTTGTGAGGGGGTTTTGGACCAAAGGTTCCTATTTTCAAAGCTCATGCACAAAAAGTCCCTGCTCATAAACACATGTAAATTAGGTCCCTATTTTGTTATTTTTTACCAAACTGTCCTCTTTTAGAAAATCGACTTAGCATTCTTTTTAGGGGCAAAAGTGGTATAAATTAACCAAAATCTAAAAATATGGACCTAATTTTCATAACTTATTCGGAAGGGACTTTTCTTACATCATCTTTCAATTCCAGGGACTTGACAGCGATTCCTTGTTTTGTGAGGTCTAATTTGAAAGTTTGTCCCTAAAAAATATTGCATAGGTATAACAATTTATGGCGTATGAATAGAATTTGCATTTCTTAAAAAACTTTTATTTTTTTTCTCTAAATTTTTTACATTTTAATTATTTTGAATAAAGAGTTTACTCCAAATTTTTGTACATAATTTGCATTTCTCGAATAGCACGGAATACGCGCGCGCGCACACATATATAGCAAGGATCAACTACACCATATTTTGACTAAACATTCAATCTAATCTGATTTCAATCACATGTTTTCACTCAAATAATACAATGCGGTGATAGGAGAGAAAAACCATAATTATTTATATGGGAACATGTGATTGACCTTAGGGGATTCAAGATGTAGCGAAAATAAGATGTAGTAATGTAATAACTAAGCGCAATGATCATTTATAAAGTATTTATAGCTTAAAATTAGAAAGAAAAATAAATTTTGAAAAATATTAGACCGAAGACATGAGTTTTATTTTTGAAACAAAGACGGAATATTAGTTATAACAAACATTATATTCGATTTTTACACTATACATGATCCTAGTTATAATTAGTATTATATTCAGTTTACACCATGTTAATTATAATTAGTATTGTTGTCCTCGGTCTAGATCTTTTCTAAAGTTCTTCCTTTGCCTATTTTCCTCATTCATTTATTAACAATTACTGAATAATTAATTACTTAAAAGAAAAAACTGAAATTACATAGACCGTCGCGATAGATCACAAATAACAATAGTAAATTTCCTTCTATATATTCAGTAATTTTCTCTCCGGTTAAATATCAATACACGAAAACCCGCAAAAAGAGCTATTTATTTCTGAAGAACGATCGCTGAATGAGAAAAAAAACAAGCCATTGAAAGTTTATTACAATTTCGTTTTCATCAAGCGCTACTTATTCCAGCTCTCCTGTCACTCTTTCTCTTTGAATCAGTAATCCAAATTCAAATTTATTCATGGTGACCCCTTTATCTGCCGCTTATCTTTTCTGTTCAGCTTTCAGGTATTCCTGTGTTTATTTATTTATTTTAAAGTATTTTTTTTACTATTATGAGCATCACCATGTATTGATATCATTGCTTCAGAATCAGAATTTACTATCGAATGCATGTATTGGTAGTGTATCTTCTTTTCTTGCCTCCTTTTCCAAATTTTGGTGGGATCGTTTTAAAGTCTGATGTAGAGAGTATGAATAAGATTTTGTTCTTTGCAGTGAAATTGTGCATAACCTTGTGTACTTCTTTTGCATAACGTGACTGTTGTCATTTTAATGTCTTCTGAGACAAAACAATCATCAATGTATATATTACAAACTTTAATTTGCGTAAACTTTAATGTAAAACGATGAATTCAAATCTAAAGTTGCGTGTGTTTATATATATGTAAGCAAAGATCGACTACATTTCAATCTGGCTATACCTCCAATCCTCTTGATTTCCATCAAACGTTCCAAATTAAATAATATACTTTCTCTCTTGTCAGTATGTAATATTATTTAATTCGGAACTCGTAATGAAAATTAAATGGATTGAAGATGTAGCCAAATTGAGGTATAGTCGATCATATTCCTATATGTGTGTGTATAGGACACGCATATAGTTTGTGTAAATACGATTGTAAAATAATGAATTCAAGATTTGTGTAAACTTGATTATAAAACAATGAATTCAAACCTATATATTAGAAAACTATTTTTTAGGTTAAAAAGATTTAAAAATTAGATTTAAAAATCATAGGAGTGTAAAAATAGGATCCAAAATCTAATGATAAATTTAACATATATATGTATAGTTTTAGAAGGAAATAAGTTTTCAATTAGTTAAACTATTATTTTAAATTCAAAATTGAAATTTAAACATACTAACATTTAAAGCAATTAGTAATTTAAATTAATATAAATATGTACATTAAGTATGTTTTTAATTAATATATATTATTAATAAACATACAAGATCAAAAATCATAAAGATATATTAAGCTGTATATATTATTTTATATTATTATGTACACACACCCACATATATGTATGTATATATGTGTTTGTATATGTGTATGTATGTATTTTTGATAATAAAAGTGATATTTTATCCAAGCAGAACACTCACTTGATGTTTTAAGGTTCAAATCCATAACCTTTAGAATCTCTGTCTAAAGTGTAATATCTCTAATCGCTTGAACTAGAGGTCCTTGACATGTATATATATTGTTATAATAAATATGTGTGCATGCATGTATATGTGTGTAATGCAAGTTTGATTACTATATATATATATATATAATATAGTCATAAATCACATAACTAAATTTGTATATATTAATGTATATTTTATGTTGACATGTATAAAATGTTTTATTGCACAAGTTACCCTAGACATGTATACCTATTTACACATTATATGCTCATGTTTATAAGTACATATCTACCCTTAGATTTAGGCATGTGTGTGTATCAACATCATATGATTTTAAATATTTTTTAATGATTAATAAGAAAATTAAAATAACATAACCTAACAGTAAACTTTTAATTTCTTCTTAATGTACTAAATGCGATTTAATGCACCAATTTATGATATTAACAAACCTATTGAAACCTTTCAAAATTCCTTTCAATACATTAAATATGATCTAATGCGCCATTCAATGAGAAAATTAAAATAACATAACCTAACGATAACTTTTTTAATTCCTCTCAATGCATTAAATGCGATTTAATGCACCTATTTAAGAAATTAACGCACCTTTTTAAACCCTTTAAAAAAAATTCAATGCATTAAATATGATATAATGCGCATTAACATTAGCACATGTAATGTACCCTTTCATATGTATTTTAATGCATTACGTTTGATTTAATGCATCAATAAATTGTAATTAACGCACTATAAGATCTAATACTTCAAATTAATTAAAGACTATTTTGAAATTTGGACTAAATTATCCATTCCGCAATGTACTTGATCCAACAGAAACAAATATAGAAATTGACATGGTCATTGACGCTTGAAAAGTTGAAAATAAAAAAGTTGATGTAAAATCCGATCAAGAGAATCTGAGATTCAAATCCAGCAAAAATGTGAGCAAATACTATACAATTTTTATTTTGAATAATTTTATTTTTGAGCCTATAGTTTTGAAAAATATGACAAAAGTCAAAACGAAAAGCATACAAAAAATATATAGGTGGATTGATCAGAACTGATAAAAATGAAGTAAAATGGATGGTAGAAATATTGCACAAGAAATTATCACTTCGAGAAAAATGGACTATATGAGAAGCTTGAAATTAATAATTGTCAATGTTAATTGAAGATTTTCACATTTAGTGGGAAACTCAACTTATTTATGCCAATCGCATTTCTACGAAAGCATGTACGGTAAAAATTTCCTAAATTATGTAAAAGGTTTGATTGTTTTTTGGTATTTTAATAAAGCGGTTGTTTCAATGAGATTAGTTAGGTAAGCTAGTAGTGACTTTGTTGATGATAATAATAATAATATTAATAATAATAATAATAATAATAATAATAATAAAATCTAGTTATGCATTATGTTTGAAAGTCGTGAAATATTCTATGGAATGTTGACAGTTGATGTTCGAGGAAACAATTGATGTTTTACATTCTTGGTATACTTGACCTAATGAATGCAGAATTATTTTAATACTCTTAGGAAATTCTATACATGTCTTTATTATTATGTAATATATACTAGCCCTATGAGGTAGAGTTTTAAATCTCCATCTCGACCCTGATTTCCTTCTAAATTTGGTTTTCACACTTCGGGGAGATGGAACTTCAAATGTAATGTTTTACATTGTTTGACTCTCTTACTCTCATATTAAGATTTCTATAGGTGATACGAATTGATATACCAGTCCAGGATTTTGTCTAAAATATGAGGTTTTTTTCGAGGGAAAAGGGTGGGAAAACTAAAATATGAGGTTTGAAACCTTGATATGAAGAGACTTACTGTCATTTCGTATATCGTGAAGGTGTGAATAATATTTTTCAATAAAATATTTGGCATTATTAATAAAAAATATTTATACGTAACACAAATATATACTGTTCATGAAAATTTATATGATTATTCATCCAGTGATACCTATTGTCTCTTTGAATATGTTGATATTTGCATAATTGACAAATAATTTTATATTTTAGTCTATGTGTAGTTCAGTGTGAACAAAATATATTAAATAACTATAAATGATTATATACAAAATAACTATAAATGAATTATTAATAACACAATACAAAATAAACATACCTACATAACATAACCCAAATTCTATTAGTCTTGTTTCATTAATCTGTAGTTTATAATAAAAAAATAACCTTTTTAATAAATGTGTTGTTTGTTGCATTGTGCGTAAGGCTCTATTTTTATCTGTTTGTGCGCCATAGATCATAATGTAAACTCAACAGCCGCATGTGTTGTATGTCGCGTAATAAATAAAATAGTCTTACATGATGAAATTAGTTAAATATGACATCCATTAATAATAAGAGATCATTTGTCATATTATCAGTTGCTTTTGTGATAATAAATGTTTTTCTAACATGATATCAGAGCTAGGTTGAATTTATAAGAGCGTAACCGTCATACGTTTTTTGTTTCATGTAAAGACAAATTTTCATACTTTTGACATAACATGGCACACATGAGTTTAGTGTTAAAAATAATCTCACATCGTGAAATTAATATAATAGGTTTAAAATACTAAAAGATCATTCTTCACCATGCCAATTATTTTTGAAAAAAAATAAATATCTTTGACTTTTTTTTAATCTTTTCTTTTCTGTACACTCATATATCATGTCTTCAACATTTGCAGAAGATAGGAAACTTTTTGTCAAATTTTATTAAGCAAATGAGAAAGTTATCTCTTTTATATATATATATATATATATATATATATATATATATATATTCTCTAACAATTATGTCCATTTTGCTGTATTAGGACTCATGGAAGAATCAAGTGCCCGTTATAGAACAGGTTACATTGCTGATGTTTTAAAACGAAAAAAGGAAGGGAACTCTACCCCTAGGTCACCATTCATTTTCGGAATTAAACGATCCAAATTGACCGTTTCTCGTAGAAATAGAAGCTTCATCAAACGAGAAAAGGGTGATAATTCTAATGAGGTAACTTTATTAGGCTATATACTTCAATAGTGTAATCATATATATATATATATATATATATATATATATATATAGCTTGCAATACATACTAGCTTTGAAGGTTCAATATGTGTACTAGTTCTACTTACTGACATGGTAATCCTGTTTAAAATTTAAACTGTTACTTCCGCTTATTTTACACTATAGCTTATGTAGCTAATTTAACGATGAACAACAAATAGTTACTGTATTATGATCTTCTTGATGTAAGTTTTTGAAGTGCATAAAGATTAAATCAATATTAGCTGGTACTATTAATTTGTTACATCAAAGCTATTGTAACCTTTCCTAGTTTATGACCTTATAACACCCTAGTATATGGTTGTAGAGCATTAACACAGCCTTGTGATCCCAAAACAACAAGCACATTTTCGTTTCTAAAACTTTATGATCAACTTTATGATCAAACTTTATGGTCTTCGTTTAGATCTCCGAGTCCCAATCGCCCTGTGTTCTCTTTCATTTGGGATTCCCGTATTCCGCCGAAAGCTTCTATTTTGATGTGGCGTATCTTGCACGATGGTTTGCCACTCGACGATAACCTTCAAAAGATCGGCATCCCATTTGTTTCGCGTTGCCGCTGTTGTGCCTTCGGGGCAACGGAATCTTTAAACCATTTGTTTTTTGATAGTGTCTCGGCCAGGTCCTGCTGGAATTATTTCGGCAACCTGGTCGGTGTGAGACGAATGGCCAGATCTCCTTTTGAACTCCAGCTTTCCTGGTGGTCTGGACTTTCTGGGAAATCTCTCCGTTTGACCGTTTTCCGTTTGATTCCTTGCCTTATCTGCTGGCACCTTTGGTGCGCTCGGAATAAAGCAATCTTCGAGAATTCTCCTATGGATCCTCCTTCCATTATTCGTCGTGTGAGGAATGACGTTTTCCTGGCATTTCATGGTAGACCCTTCAGGGGAACTTTGAGCCTCCGGTCTAGGCGATTGGTGGGTCTTCTGTCTATATCGTGTGGCCTGGCTTATGCTCGTCAGGGAGTTGGCTGAATCCTTGCCTTCGGGTGTTGGTTTTCATCCAACGTTTCCGTCCCCCTCCCCCCCTCATTGTTGGTTTTAACGTGGATGCTAGTTTTGTAGTACAGGTGGCTTCGGCTTTCTTTTTTCTAAGGGTGTTCTTTGTCTGACTGCGTCTGGTTCTGTGCTACCGCTTTGGTGGAGGCTATTGTCTCCTATCTTTGGTATTGCCTTGGTTTTTGGGTTGTTTGGAGGATATCCGACTTTTCTTTTCCGCATCGACTACTGCATGAGGCTCTTTGGTCTTCTTCATTAGATGTTTGGCTTTGCTCGAGATCGATGAGGTTTTTCGACTTTGTTGGTGAGCCGATGATACCCCAGATTTCCATCTTTATTCGGATTTTCCTGTGGGTCTCGTCTCTATTACTGTGGTTGGATTGGAGGTCTGGTCTACTCTTTTGAGCTCAGGCGGGTTGGTGGTTTGCTTGGTAGTGGTTTTATCTGGTTCTCCCTGGCTAGCTGTCTTTTTTTTTCTGCTGGCTTTATCTTTTATGTTGGTCTATGTTCTGTTGTTCGGTTTTTTAGTGTCTGGGAGGATAATAAGCTACTACTACAGGCCCGGAACTTAAAGCAGCTACTAGACTACTCTACGACTTGCAGATATCAATTCGATTCTATCTCCGGAACTTAAAGCTACTGTGGGAACAGCCTACCTAGTGTAGTACTACTTTCCGCCGATCCGCCTTACTAAAAGTGTCCTTAATCGAATGCCTAACTAATAGATAGAACGCCATGCCAGTTGACTGGTCGAGACGAAGCTGCTGCGCTTTGCTGCCTTCGAAAGAGTGGTTTCAGCTCGCGCTCTCCCCTGCCCGAGTCAAAGAGGCCAGCCCTCAATTCCAATCAGAGAGGCGGTTAAAGGCCAGGTCCGGACCACTGAAGGAACGTAACTGCGCAAACTACGTAAGCCAGAGGAAAGACAACTATATGGTCTTCATATGCTTCGCCTATTTTTGTGAGCCCCAGGAGAAAGGCGTTTTTTCTCCTTTTATTTATTTATCTTCTTTTTGAAAAAAAAAAGTATCATTTCCTGAGCAGTTTTGTTATTCACAAACGAAATTAACCAATTTTACAACATTAGGAGTTGGAAGTAGTTCAGATGAAAACTACATGCATTGGTGAAACCTCTCAGACATATGGTAGGTGTGATTTGTGTGTCAAATGCAAGAAGCCTGGATTGCTCATGTGAGTGCCTCGCTAATTTATTTCTAATAACTACTTTGCATAGTGAGTATTAACATTATACTTCAACTTCTGGCTGTACCATGACGACATTTATGATTTGAGGTTTTATTTGAGAGGGTGTAACCATGTGTATCTGTTTGGTTCACATTGTTTGCAGATGACTTCTAATCCACTAAAATAAACTGCATTTGTAAGCATTTATAGACTTGATAACTAGTTATGTTTGAACAATTTATATCTATATTTAAAGCAAAGACAAAAAAAGCAAAGCAAGCCATATTACAGGGATATCATTGTTTTGGTTTTTTGACCATCCATGTTTGTTCCTCTCTTTGAGTGTTTTATTTATGACAAGTTATTTAAAAGTTGGTGCAAATTGCCGATTATGGGATTAATTAATTGTTTCTGTGCTTGATTTTGTTCTAGACCAATAATGGGATATCTATGCATATCCATCATACAAGGGGAGGAGCATAGCATGAAGTCCTTCCTATATTTTATAATTTGAAATAAATAACCTTAACAAATGCACAGGGTAATTAATATCATGGCAATAAACATCTGGCAGCATAATAATATTACTGTTTGATAGTAATTTTGTAAATAAAATATTTGCATACTGTAAAAAAGGAATGGGATGGCCAAAGCTGTTAACTCAACTCCTTACAGCTGTTTTCATTTGTACACCACCGAAGCATTTATGTAGGTTTAGTTTCTTGATATGTATTTCCATAATATCTTTTATATTCAGTGGAATATTTCAACTTTGTATACTGAATCTGAATTTTCATATCTATTACATGTGGCAACTGATGATAAGTGCTTTTAGGATTTCAAAAAACACCTTTTAAGATGAGACTTGCTATAAAGATTTCTACCAGTCTTATGTTATCATATACTCTAAAAAACAATGAATCAACATAAACTTATTATATATATGAAAGAAACTCAAATATGAATAGGTATTGTGACGGCAAGAACTGTAAGAGATGTTATCATCTATCTTGTATACATCCTCATTTGAGCGACATTCCTTTTGGAATGTGGTACTATGTTTACTGTTTATGGAAGAAACTGGAGTCTGGAGTACATTCAGTATCCCAAGGCATTGAATCGATTTTGGATTCTGTTGGGTAAATTTCTCACCCAGAAGATCTCAAGACCATGGAAAGCTAAAGTTCATTCGGCATCCTCGCCTCCCACCGAACCACACTTCCCACCGAACCACACTTCCCACCGAACCAAACTTCCCATCGAACCAAGACGATGCAGAACCAGATTTGCCAGGCCAGATTGTATCAGCCCGGGCCCATAGCAGCTGTATACATCCAAGACCTCTACCTCCAGCCTCACTCTATAAATAGAGGGGTAGGGGTACAACAATGGGGGACGAGTTTGAGAGCTCAAGCACGGAAGGAACTCTTCAAACAGTTTTCTTTTACTTGTATCAAAGCTTTGTACTTGTAATCATAAAAAAAAGAAGAGAAATAACATATAAAGTGGACGTAGGCACATTCTGGCTGAACCACTATAAATCTGCGTGTCTTTTTACAGTTTAGCCCCTGTTTTTTACGTATTTGCATAAATCGCTCAAATTACTAAGAATAACATAAGATCTACTAAATCATACAACTTTGAGGTGTTTGTCCATTTTTTGTGCAAACATTTTTGGTGCTTTCACTGAGAACTAGAAGCTCGAAGCTTCAGCTTCATCTACTTAACAAGTTTTCCTAACAGCATCGTCCGCCACTTGGAAAACATGCCTCCCAAACAGAGAAAAGATGTTAACAAAGGAAAAAACATCGCATCCAGCAGTCTTCCAGATCCAGCTGTCACGAATCAAGTAAATCGTCCTCCTCCAGCAACGGTAACAAATGAAGGACAGGCTAACCCAACCACTCCTGCCACAGAACAGCCTGCAGCAATTACTAGGGCAGATTTGGACAGAGTTGTTGTTGAAGTAACTAACCGCTTCACGTCCCAGCAGGAAGCCTTGGTGGACCATCTCATGTCACGCTTGAGGGACGCTGAAGAATCCAACCGCAACACTGAATCATGGGGCGAGTCCCAGTCTGGAGGATCTCAGAGACAGCAAAGGTCTTCCTTCTTCGAAGGAGCTAACGGCAGAAGTAGCCGTGGTAGGAGCCGAGACCGAGCACAGCCCGAAGTTAGGCCTGAGGAAACGTTTGGTACCGAACCCAACGGGGAAGGTACCGGGCGAAGGTCAACTGTAGCTGAGCCTGTCATGCTGCCTAACCACAGAAACACCAGTGAACGGGGCCGAGCTAGAGTTCAGCCCGAAGTTGGACCCGAGGAAGTGCTTAGATCATAACCCAACAGGGGAAGATCAAGACAAGGGCCGACTGTGGCTGACCCAAGCATGCTCCCAGAAGATCAAAGGCAGCCACTGGAAAATATGAGGAATGATAGACGATACCATCCCTACAGGTCGTCTGGACGGAATCAATCCCACAGAACAGAACCAAACTCATTTCTATCTGCTCCAAGTTCTGATGAAAGGATGGCACGCTTATTCAGAGAGTGTGTCCAACGGGAGCAAAGAGATCGAGGGATAGGCGCTAGGGTAACCAGCCCTTTCGCCCGCAATATCGAAATTGCTATCACCCCCCGAGAATGGAAGATGCCAACAATGGAACCCTACAAAGGAACCTCCGATCCCGTTGTACACTTACAGAGGTACACGCAGCATATGCTCATGAGTGGAGCAACAGAGGGAGTACTGTGCAAATGCTTTCCGCTCTTCTTAGCAGATCTTGCTACCTCCTGGTTCTGTCATCTACCCCAAGGATCCATCAGCTCATGGGAAATGTTGAAAGAAAAATTTATCAGTCAGTTCCGCATTCATGTGGAGCAACCTAAGGACGCTTATTCCTTATCCAGCGTCAAACAGAAACCTGGAGAAAAGCTGCAGCAATACCTAACCAGATTCAACGCCGCGGCAGCCGCAGTTCAAGATGCCGATGAGAAGCTTATCCTAATGGCCCTCTGCAGTGGGGTGCATCCAGACACTAAATTTGCTAGAAGATTGACAAAAGAAAAACCAGCTACTTTACTCGATTTCTTCCATGAAGCCGGGAAATACATGAGGCTTGAGGATGCTGCCATTGAGGGGCAGTCAGGACAGCAAAGTAAGACGACCCATGGCAACATCCCTGCTGTGGCGAGGGACGTTCGAAGAAATGATTCCAGAGACAATGCTGGGGGCAAGAAGGTAGAAAAGCGCCTATATCGGCCAGGACCAAGATTCGACACTTACACCCCTTTGAACGAGACCGTCGAAAATATCTTCCTTGCCACCCAAGGCGAAGTTAGATACAAACGCCCACCATACAAGAAGGAATCAGATAACGCACAGAAGTCTGGAAAATTCTGCCGCTTCCACGAATTTCACGGACATGATACCAATGAATGCCATCATCTCCGAGATCTGATTGAGGAACACATCAGAAGGAAGAAACTGGAACGTTATGTAAAAAGTCAAGCCAGGACTCCAGCCCCTGCCAATGAAAACCCGAGGCTACCCTCACCAGGGACCGACAGAGGAAACCGCAACGCTAGCAGCTCTAGTCAAGAGAAGATAGTGGTCCATACCATCTCAAGAGGTCCGCACATCGTGGACAGAAGTTGGAGAGAGATGGAAAGATATGGGAAGTCGCTTAGAGACAATAAAGACTGTGTCAATACGGTTATAGAAGAGCGCCACCCAAAGCGGAAAGAAAGCGATGACATCATATTCAGTAAATGCGACCTAGAAGGAAGACAGTACCCTCACATGGATCCCATGATTATCTCTGCCCGACTCGGTCCCGCCGAAGTTTACCGAATCCTGGTAGACATTGGAAGCTCTGTAAATATCCTGTTCAAACACGCATTCGACAAAATGAAGCTATCAATGAAGGATGTATCTCCCTGCGATAAACTACTACACGGTTTCACTGGAGATGCGAAGATGCCCCTCGGGCAGCTGGACCTCTTCGTTGAGATTGGAAGCCATCCCCGCTCCGTTGTAAGGAAACAAACGTTTGTGCTGATAGAAAACCATTCGGCCTACAACGCCTTCTTAGGAAGACCAGCCTTATCTGACTTTCAGATTGTCCTAGCCCCATGGTGCCTGAAAATGAAATTTCCAACAGACAATGGGGTAGGGGAAGTGGAAGGAGACTAGGATATTGCACGAGACTGCTATGTAACCGAACTTCGCAACAACCACAGGAAAGATAAAGGGAAAGGTGTAGAGATTGCCCTCTGCACAAAAAGCCTTGAAGCATAGCAACTAAAGAAAGCCCCTCCTCTTCGATACACCAGCGACCCTTTCAATGAATTAGACCCTAGGGACAAAGAGGAGGAGGCCACCGCTGAGCCTGCAGAAGCTATGGAGTTTATATCTGTGGACAAGCACGACTCAAGTAGGCTACTGAAAATTGGGTCCCAGCTGAAAGCTGAATTAAAGGAACAACTCATTGATTTTCTCCGCCACAACTTGGATGTATTCGCTTGGTCACACGCTGACATGACCGGAATCTCCCCCGACATAGCATGCCACGTATTAAACATTGATCCTACCAAGGCGCCTGTAAAACAAAAAAAGAGAAGTATGGGGGCAGAGCGATCAGCAGCCCTCGATGAAGAAGTAAAGAATCTACTCGCCAATGACTTCATACGAGAAGCTGTTTACCCAGAATGGATCGCCAACCCGGTACTAGTAAAGAAGGCTAATGGGAAGTGGCGGACCTGCATTGACTTCTCCAACCTAAATGACGCCTGCCCAAAGGATTGCTTCCCGCTTCCCAGAATCGACCAACTTGTAGACAGCACAGCCGGGCACGAACTCCTATCTTTTATGGATGCATACTCAGGATATAACCAAATTCCTATGCATGCTCCCGACCAAGACCACACTAGTTTCATCACCGACCGGGGTTTATACTGCTACAAAGTGATGCCCTTCGGACTTAAAAATGCAGGAGCCACCTACCAGCGCCTCGTCAACAAGATGTTTGCAGGGCTAATAGGACAAACTATGGAAGTATATGTAGACGACATGCTGGTGAAATCACGGAAAGCCAAAGATCACGTAAGCCACCTAGGCGAAATGTTCCAGGTACTTCGACAATATGGAATGAAGTTGAATCCACTAAAGTGCTCCTTCGGAGTGTCATCGGGAAAATTCTTAGGGTTCATCGTCCATGCCCGAGGGATTGAAGCAAACCCTGAACAAGTCCGAGCATTAAGGGACATCAAGATACCTTCCACCCGAAAGGAAATGCAAAGCCTAAATGGAAAAGTGGCCGCCCTAAGCCGATTCATCTCCAAAGCAACGGACAAGTGCGTCCCCTTTTTCGAAGCTCTAAAGAAAGATAAAGGAAAGTTCGAATGGACGGACGAATGCTTAACCGCTTTCCTTAACCTAATCGAACACCTCCAGAAACCACCGGTACTCTCGACCCCAAGCGAAGGCGAAGAATTATACCTATACCTTGCTGTGTCATCTCACGCTTTAAGCGCTGCCTTGGTAAGGGAAGACAACCGCACGCAACGACCAGTTTACTTCGTCAGTAAAAGGTTTACTGGGGCAGAAGTCAGATATCCTAAACTTGAAAAGTTAGCATACTGTTTACTAATCACCTCACGAAAACTGCGTCACTACTTCCAATCCCATTCCATCAAAGTTCTGACCGATCAACCACTGAGGCAGGTACTCCATCGTCCCGACACCTCCGGGCGACTACTTAAATGGTGTATTGAGCTGAGTCAATATGATATCACCTATCACCCTCGCACCGCCATCAAGGGGCAAGCCATGGCCGATTTCATTGCAGAGTTCACTACCAACGAGGATAAGGAGCAACTGGAAATAACAGAAGATATCAAGTGGAATCTCTTTGTGGACGGTGCATCTAACGAACAAGGCTCGGGGGCAGGTGTGGTAATAATCACTCCTAGGGGAAATAAACTGCACTATGCTATAAGGTTGGAGTTCGCTGCCACCAATAACGATGCAGAATATGAAGCAGTGATAGCTGAACTAGAAATCGCCATAGAAATCGGAGCCAATTCTTTGTGTCTTTACAGCGATTCTCAACTTATTGTTAATCAAATACTAGGAGAATTCCAAGCTCGAGAGGAACGACTCATAGCATATCTAAAGAAGACCAAGTTGCTTCTCAGCCAATTGGATCAGTACTTAGTCAAACACATCCCTCGGGAGGAGAACCAAGAGGCCGACGAATTGGCAAAGCAAGCGAGTATGAGAGACATCGCCATCTTCGGGGCAGTAACCATCTCAAAGCAAACGGTCCTAAGTTTTGAGCAAGTGAATCTGATAGCCGTAGCCGAAGAAGCAACTTGGATGACTCCCGTCCGAGACTACCTACAAAGTGGCACACTACCCAACGGGCATAATGAAGTCAAGAAAGTCTTGAGGAAAGCGTCCCGCTATACAATACAAGAAGACATCCTCTATCGGCGCGGTTTCTCTAACCCATTATTAAGGTGTGTCGCCGGAAGGGAAGCCAAGGAAATCTTATCCAACATCCATCAGGGGAGCTGTGGAGATCACACCGGGGGGCAAACATTAGCAAAAAAGATACTCCGATACGGATATTTCTGGCCCACCCTAAGCAAGGACGCCTCAGATTTCGTCAAAAGATGTGACAGATGCCAAAAATTTGCTAAGATTCCACGGCTACCAACAACTGAGATTACTCAAATGACCAGCCCTTGGCCCTTCGCAATATGGGGGATTGACTTAATCGGCGAGCTACCGATGGGCCGAGGCGGGGCCAAATATGCTATAGTGGCAGTTGATTATTTCACCAAATGGGTGGAAGCAGAACCTCTGAATAAAGTATCTTCAGCAAAAGTTATTAACTTCTTGATCAAAAATGTTCTGTGCAGGTATGGAGTCCCTCTCAAAATCATATCGGACAATGGACTTCAATTTGACAGTGAGGAATTCGCCAACTGGTGCCAAGAACACCGAATTCATAAAAGCTTCTCATCCGTAGCATATCCCCAGGCAAACGGATAAGTCGAAGCAGTCAACAAAATTCTGAAAACTCTAATCAAAAAGAAGCTCGAAAAATCAAAGGGCGCTTGGGTGGATGAACTTCCTACGGCACTATGGGCCTATCGCACATCTTTCAGAACATCGACAGGGCACACTCCTTTCTCTTTGGTGTACGGATCGGAGGCTATGCTCCCAGTTGAAACTATTGTGCCTTCCCACCGTCGGATCCACTATAACCCAGAAGAGAACGAAGAACTCCTTCACATGTCTTTGGATCTAATCGAGGAGAGAAGAAACGATGCAGTCCTCAAAACAGCAGCCCACAAGCAAAAAGTGGCAACACAATACAACTCCAAAGTCAAGCATCGTACCTTACAGGAAGGGGATCTTGTCCTCAAGCGAATCTTCCCTCGCCCCGGAGCATTAGACCCAATCTGGGATGGACCATATGTAATTCATAAAGATCTCCACAACGGAGCCTATATTTTGTCAACAGTGGACGGAGAGGTGTTCCAGAGGGCATGGAACATCCAACACCTCCGTCGATACTTTTCTTAACTTGTATTGCCCATATGAAGTGAATTAACAAAGAGAATCAGTGGACGTAGGCATTTTCGTGCCGAACCACTTTAAAAAACCCTGTCTCTTTTTTAACTTGTTCCTTTGTATCTTGGCTGCTTGTTAACTTTATCCTTTTATGTTGAACAAAATCCTGAGTATATAGCATTTCTATTCAAAGCACTCCACAACGCAACTTCACCTGGACAAGACCCAACAGGTACTATGCGAATCTATGCCCTCGCCAATGAGACACTTTTGCTCCAGCATCCCTCTGCTGCGGGTTAACTCATTGCTCGCGACGGCCCTGAAAGCCAACTGTAATGAGCCGATTATAAGCCACCGAGAAGGCCGACTATAGCCGAGGCAGCTCATTACGGCGTTAGGCTCGCCGGCAACTGTGAACCGACTATAAGCCTCAACATAAGGTGTGGCCAGCCAGGGGCAGTTCACAGTTGACGATCGGCACCCACGCTAGCCGGCCACAGTAAATCGAATAATACCCACGATTACGGGCCATAATGGCCCGGGTAGTTACTGTGCGCGATCTCGGCTCCGATGTGTCTTAAGTGCGGCTGTGGTAAAAAAGAATTAACTCCCCGCGGAGGCGTAAGATGGGTGACGAATGTCTCCAAGACCCACGGCTAGGGAAAGTGACTACAAAACCCGTTTGCCACGAACTTAAGCACATCGAAGGCCTTCCGTGATTGGAAGTTTTACCTTTTTTACGTATTTCAATTTTACTTAAAAAGCTTTTTTCCTATCCCCTATAACAATCCCTAAAGTACATGATACAGAGTAGGAGATACTCGCCAATGGGTGTAGGGACTCACAGAGGCAGGACATTCAACTACATTCCATGCTCGGTCCTACAAGATATTCAAGGCTGCCATCTACGATTAAAACATGAAAGGCGGTATTTTCTTCTTTTATGTACAAATACATGACTATAATTTGTTCACACCATACGCTAATATTGCAAGTCATAAAATTATGGTTCAGAACCAGAGTCTGACATCAAACACAATTTAATTACAAGAATATACATAGCTACATTTCTCATACGATATGTCGAAATAGCATCAAATATTCAAGAAACGACAAAATCAGCTTAAGTTAAAAAATTACACGTCAAGAATAATATTGATTATTACAAGTAGCAAGAATTACAACTTAGAAGTTACTCTACCGTCTTAAGACTAACGTATACAACCATGTCAAGTCTACAAAAAGAATTTTCCAGGTCTGATCAGGGAGCCGGTTGCGTCGGAGTCTTGTCCTTGCTCTGTTGCCCACCTGTCCGGTCATAAAAAGAATTCATTAGCGATAAGTAACCAAGTTAACGGAAAGACTAGAAAGGAAGACTTACCAGCACCTGCTTCTTGACCATCCTGGTCGTCATCCTCTACCTGCACACCTGCCTCCTCAGCAGCAAGCAGCCGCATACCCTCCTTTACTGCCACTTTCTCCTCCTTGGCAAACTGGGCAGTGACCACATCCATACTGAAGACCGTTCCACCCTCTTTATCTGCATCAGCCTTAGCCTCCTCCAGAGCCCGGAGATAAATCTTAGCCATGACCCTGGGATAATCATCCATCCAGGACAGGTTGCCCTGCTTCCAGGTACGGAAATACATATCCTGGAGCATTTCGTCCATCATCCCCTCATTCTCCTCAAACTCCCTCATCCGGGCCTCGGAAGCCGACAACCTTCCAACGGCGGCATCTCTCTCCGATCGGTATCTCGAGCAGTCAACCAGAAGGGATCCCTGCATTGCCTCCATCTCCTCCCTCAACTTGGCTTGAGCAAGCTCTGCAGCCTCAAGTTTCCCGGACAATTCCTCCACCTGCTCGAGATCCGCTTTCCGAACCTCGTCCACCGTGGCAATAGCCATGTCAATCCGTTCTTTGCAAGTAGCTTCCATTTTCCGCAATTCGGCCCGACTGGCCTCTTCCATGGTTTTCCTTAGTCGCCCAGTAGCAGCCTCATGCTGAGAAATCTGAATAGCCTGATCCGCAAGCTGTTTGGCCTGATCCGAAACCACCAATCGAAGTCGGATATTGGCGCTCCCAATCTCCTCTCCGGCCTTAACCAGCCGAGCATGATGCCCCATCAGCTTCTTGGTTTCCTCCGCCACCCGATCAATATTAGCCTTGGCCTCGTCTCCCATAGTGACTATACGAGTAGTGAGTAAATCGAGATCTAAGGACTTGGCTTCATCAAGTACTCGTACCATGGGGTTACAGGGGAGAAGGTGTTCACCAGTGACTTCGTCAAAAGTAATATCATGAGAGCTTGGATCCAGATCAGGATGACCCGCAAACGGATTACGAGCCAAGTCGGGATGGTCGATATGAATAACAGAAGGGTTTCCGGACGGGTGCGGAGAAGGTGCAAACTCACTACCCTCCTCAGTGATATCATGAAGAGGCTGAGCCGGAAGCTGAGGACCGGGCAAAGGTTCGGATAAAGGATGACTCCACTTCCTCTGCTGAATACCCTCTTCGATAACCCCAAGAAGAGGACGGTAGCCGACTACATCCCCGGAGCGTTGGGTCGAGGGCTTCGGCTTAGCAGAAGTTTTGGAAAGCTTATATTGCTCAAGCCTGTGTCGAAGGTCTGAGGCTTTGGACGTCTTGCCTGCTCCTGATATAAAGAACAAGTGTCACGAACTTACATCACTATATGATTCGAGAAAACAGGGGAGAAGGTGTTCACCAGTGACTTCGTCAAAAGTAATATCATGAGAGCTTGGATCCAGATCAGGATGACCCGCAAACGGATTACGAGCCAAGTCGGGATGGTCGATATGAATAACAGAAGGGTTTCCGGACGGGTGCGGAGAAGGTGCAAACTCACTACCCTCCTCAGTGATATCATGAAGAGGCTGAGCCGGAAGCTGAGGACCGGGCAAAGGTTCGGATAAAGGATGACTCCACTTCCTCTGCTGAATACCCTCTTCGATAACCCCAAGAAGAGGACGGTAGCCGACTACATCCCCGGAGCGTTGGGTCGAGGGCTTCGGCTTAGCAGAAGTTTTGGAAAGCTTATATTGCTCAAGCCTGTGTCGAAGGTCTGAGGCTTTGGACGTCTTGCCTGCTCCTGATATAAAGAACAAGTGTCACGAACTTACATCACTATATGATTCGAGAAACGCGGTAAATTACAAGTTAAAAAAGGAAAAGAAACACAGCTGTGGTTGTACAAACCCTGGGGAGGAGTGGGATACTGCAATAAGTCCTGGATTTCATTCCAGGACGGGAGCGGGTCATAAAATATTCCTAAGTCCCTATCATTAATGAAGCATGCAGGAGTCAAGAGTTCACCCTGAGTCGTCGGAGCCACCTTGGCTGGAATGGTCGGAGAAGACTCACTTGCACCAGTCCCGGCTTTGTCCGCCTTCCCGGTCTTCTCTACCAAAGCCGGATCCCCATCCAACCCCTCGAAAGCCTGGTGGAACGCATCATCCGTCCACTCCTGAATCTCGCCCGCTTGCCCAGGAAGCAAGGCCCCGATGCCATCGCCACCTTTGTCACCATCCCGACCATCTCCACCCTCGCCTTTTTCTTCCTCTATGTCTTCCTCCTCCCGGGTAAGTGGACAATTGCTGGGGGAGGGACCGTCCGACTTCTTGAGTTTCTTACCTCCGACAGCTGGAGGTTTTGTGAAAGGTTTCCTCTTGCTGCTCTCTGCCGTAACACCTTCCTTGGTCTGAGCAGCCGCCCTCTCCTCCGCCGTTTTCCTCAGCTTAACTACAGACTGCTGCGGAAGGATTAAGTTATATTCCAGAAGAATCGCATTTCTGATCAAGAAGGCAGATGATCTATATTTCCCAAGAATGGCTTCTATCTCAGCCGCCGTCTGAACCAGGCGGTCAGTCTCCACAACCGGAAAGCCACCTGTCGCTAGCAAAAATGAGAAAGTATGAGAAGAAGCATCGCAATCGGAATAGAAATTATAAGCGAAAACTCAACTTACATCCAGAGGTGAAACGCCTAAAAGAAACTGAGTCGTCCTTGACAAAAAACCACTCCTTCTTGAACATGCTGAATTTGGAGTACAGATCCAAAACCGGCTTGAAGGTCACAGCCGACTCCAAGCTAATGTATGGGGACCCTTTCTTATAGCCCCTCAGATTATATAAATACCGAATCTCCCGATTGGAAGGAGCGCGACCATACTTCCTCTGGAAGATGACAAAGAGGCTCACCAGTATAGCGTAAGAATTGGGTTGAAGTTGGAATGGGGCCACCTTTAGATATGTGAGGAAGCTGGCTATCCAAGCGTTGAGAGGAGGAATGGCACCACACATGCAGTGGTATCTACTGTAGGCGAAGTACCCTTCAGGAGGATCGTACGGCATAACTTCTCTCCCCGGCAACAGCAAATGCGCCCTATCAATTCCGAAAGACCGGGAAATGACGTCGAGCTGCTCCTCCTTAAGGGAGCTAGGAAAGCAATCGGGCGGGGAGTTCAGAAGTTCCTGAGGGCCATACCCGTCCACTAATGATCTCGGGATTGGACCGTGACGTTCGGGATTCGGCTGAGCTGGGGGCATGGCGGAAGAACTTCCTTCACCCCCAGATTTCTTCTTGTCCGATCGAGTCTCTGCTTTGCGAGACATTATCTGCAACACCAGAAAAACATGCTGTTAGAACAGAGGATGTAAACAAAGAAACATCAGTAGCCCATTCGGTAATATGTAGTATAAGCTTTCATTCGGTGGTAAAGCAACTCACGTGATTCGGCTAGTGATTCGGTTACAAGTGATTCGGCGCACGTTGATTCGGCTGCAAATTGATTCGGTTACAATGATTCGGCGCACGTTAATTCGGCTGCAAATTGATTCGGTTACAATGATTCGGTGCACGTTGATTCGGCTGCAAGTGATTCGGTTACAATGATTCGACGCACGTTGTTTCGGCTAACAAGCAATATTCGGTGAAGAAATGCAATGGCCTAAGCCTCCCATTTATAGGAGGAGGTTGAATCACCGAACCACGTGGTTCGTTTTCTGGAGCCGGATGAGATTGCTCAAACTCAAACAAAGCAGGACATGCGCGCACGCACATCCTACTTTGGGGGGCAAATGTTGGGTAAATTTCTCACCCAGAAGATCTCAAGACCATGGAAAGCTAAAGTTCATTCGGCATCCTCGCCTCCCACCGAACCACACTTCCCACCGAACCACATTTCCCACCGAACCACACTTCCCACCGAACCAAGACGATGCAGAACCAGATTTGCCAGGCCAGATTGTATCAGCCCGGGCCCATCAGTAGCTGTATACATCCAAGACCTCTACCTCCAGCCTCACTCTATAAATAGAGGGGTAGGGGTACAACAATGGGGGACGAGTTTGAGAGCTCAAGCACGGAAGGAACTCTTCAAACAGTTTTCTTTTACTTGTATCAAAGCTTTGTACTTGTAATCATAAAAAAAAAAAAGAAATAACATATAAAGTGGACGTAGGCACATTCTGGCTGAACCACTATAAATCCGCGTGTCTTTTTACAGTTTAGCCCCTGTTTTTTACGTATTTGCATAAATCGCTCAAATTACTAAGAATAACATAAGATCTACTAAATCATACAACTTTGAGGTGTTTGTCCATTTTTTGTGCAAACAGATTCCAAAAATGGTAAGTATGTACTTTACATACAACTACTTTGGTAGTTTAGAATTTATTTTTATTATCGCATTGTTTTTTTCCCATTGCGTCTTTAGAAGTGCAGAAAGGGAAGCATTATCTTGTGAAGTATAAAGGTCTTGCACTGTTGCACATATTCATAATCATTGGATTCCTGAAATCAAGCTGCTTAGAAAGGCTCGTCCACTCTTAGAAAAATTCAACACGAAACAAGAAAGAGGACAGGTTACCATCATTTGTTACATCAAAATTCATGATTTTTCATCCTCTACCCTTTTAAGAATCACACACAGTTAATAGACAAACATAATATTGTGAAATTTTGCTCTTATAGTTTTTAATTATATTAAACAAATAATATTTTGGAAAGGTTAATACCAATAAATACTAAATATCGTTATTTTGGAGTGCTGCAGGGTAAATTGGAAGCAAATTGTAATGGTTTGAGTTACCAAACAGCTAATTTCCTGTTATAGAAGCAAAAGCATATGGACTTCAGCATTCCAACAGTTTAACTATTATTTTCTTTGGCAATCTATAATTTTATGCATTTATCTCATGAGTTTGCTATTTTCTCAATTTTTAGAAGATTGAATGGAAACATGAATGGACAACGCCGCATCGTTTATTACAATGAAGATCCTTGGTGCTACTCGAACGAATTGATCGTTGTTCTTCCGAACATGGTGACAGCAATAAATATAGCTACGTTGAGTGGCTTGTTAAATGGAAAGGACTCGGGTATGAGTATTCTACCTGGGAGTTTGAAAATTCAGAATGTTTGTGCTCAGCTGATGGGAAAGCTTTGATGGATGAATTCAAGAGGCGACGGGTTGAGGCGAGAAAGAAACCAATTCCTTCTCAAACTATCAAAGTATTATTTTTATTTTAGATTTGCATTTTTGGCATGCATATATGATTGAAACATTTATCACTTTGGTTGTAGTTCCTTCCCGTTCATATTAATCTCATTGTCACAGTACCCAAAACAATGCTTGTAGCAGTGATCACTCATCTAGAAGTACAACAAACTAATTGGTTGAATTCAGGTTTGGTGTCACATATGAACGCCTAGAAATACCCTTCCTTTTTCCAGAATCCTAAACCAATTTTTAACTCTCCTCCAAATAAATATTTACTTTCATGTTAACACTAATTTTTATATTTCTGTAAGCTAAGTCATTATATTACAACATAACAACTTTGCTAAAAAAATTCTTGCTAATCTTGGTCCTGTAAATTGCACAAAATCATCATAATATCCATTTAATATTCCCTCAATAACTAACCTCTAGCGTTAGCTTTATTTATCTCATAATCACTATTTCAGTTTTTTTCATAATGATAACTATATTAGATGAATTAAGTTTCACATATGTCAAGATAAAATAGAACTGCAGAAAAAATAGCTGTAGATGTTGATGTGTATAAGATGAGAATATTAGTAAAATAACGATTAACTGCTTATTTTTATATGCACATATGCTTAAGTGATATGTTCAAAGGTTACTTTATGCCGTTACGGTATGCTTAGCATCAAATTGATTTATTAGTATATTCAATAATTGCTAGGTTTTTGTAGTTTTTTCTACAGCCAATTTGATTTTCTCTTCTGCTTACAAGATGTTTGATAATGATATTGCCCTGTCTTAAATTCATTTTTAATATCCTTTAATATATTGAATATCCTATCTTAATTCATGGCTTCAAGCACTGTTCTCCTATAATTAACAATTTCAGGATTTATGCGTAAGAGAAAATCTCCACAAGAAGCTCACAATGTTAGCCGATAAGCTTCCAATTGAACATAACAATGATTTCCTACCCTCAGTTCGCAATATCATCAAGCATTGGCACAAAAAACAGACTACTATTTTGATTCTTGATCAGGTAGGTTATCAGTTGGTATGCATATGCAGCATATCCTCCTTGTAATTGAGAGTGAAATCAAGATAATATTTTGGTATGTCATTAATGATGCACGGGTTTTTGGTTTTCTTCAGAGTAACACTTAATGCGTTCTTATTTCTGGCAGGAGGCAAAGGTTAAATCTATAGTATTCATTTCATACCTGCTCTCTTATAGTTGTCATCCTTTCCTTGTTATTTCTACCATCCCTTCTCTTTCAAAATGGGAAGCTGAGTTTGCTCGTTTGGCACCATCTATAAACATTGTTGTTTATAGTGGAAATAAAAAAGCTCGTGAAATGATAAGGTCCCTTGAATTTTATGAAGAGGGAGGCTGTGTTATGTTTAAGGTCCTCATAACATCCCCTGATGTAATCCTCGAGGTAACTATGGGTACATTTGATTTTGTATGCATGTTCCTATTTTGTGATTGTTATACTCTGGATGTATCCATGAATTACTTATTGAACCCCTAATTCACAAAATCCCTGACACTAATTTTACTATCATTTAGTATCTTTGCTATTTCAATTGTAATAAATGGTTGTTAAAGTGAAGATTCATGAGGATCTCACTGTTAAGGTTCAATTATTCAGTCTCATTCAAAACTTATAACAAAAATAGACTAGTTTTTCGCTTTTGTACAAGCAGACTTTCAAAATGTGAATGTACGTATATACTCAAAATTTGTATAATGCGCATGTATAAAAATCAGAAGCAAAGACTATTTTTGTAATATAAGTTTTAGACAAGGCTTATTTGTGAAATAAGTTGTGTGTTGATGCTTAGTTTTGTAATTTATTCTAAAAAGACGAGGAGAGACATGATTTGTACACTGACTGGAATTCCAAAAGTGGTTATTGGATGCTTATTTTAGACTGCAAGCTTTCTATTCCTATTGGATGTTATATTTTTCCCTCCTTGCAGTCTTATACTCTTGTTCCTTTAGGTGGATACATATGTGTTTGTAGCCTTTCTACGCAGTAGTTAATAAAATTCTTAGTCGTTCCTTTGCAATTAATTGGTGCCTTTTAATATTCCAAAGTCTATAATAGATTTTTTTTCCTATTACATTTTATTTAAATTTATTACTTTGTTTTCAATATATTGCTCAACAGGACTTTCAATATTTGGATTGTCTTGTCTGGGAGGGAATAATTATAGATGACTATCATAAAAAAGAAATTTCTGAACAGTTGGACAAGTTTGCAATTCTCTCGGAATTCAAACTCCTAATTTCAAATGGTGTACCTAAGGTAGATTTGCTACTACTCCCTCATCAATAATCTTGCCGATCATTTCATTTTCTCAAGAAACTATTGCTAATTGCTATATATTACTTTCGTTTTCGGCATAAACGGACAAACTAATACTCAAGATTCAAATTCCGATTCAAGTGAAAATGGCAATGAAATTTCAGTTAGTTTAAAAAACTCATTTATTTCTCTTATAATGTAGGTTGTAAGGCTCATCAAGAACATTATTTTGTTCTTTAGGAACCTAATTAGTTTATATTTGCCAAACTTATTTTTTCCGTTAATTTTACTTCAAGTATATAACAAATTTTACTAATAAAAAAAAGTTGGGGCATTATCTATCAGTGTATGGGGCATGAGAATTAAGGGAAATGGATCATTACATGAATTTAACTGACAACTACTACTAATAACTTAAGTCAAAAAGTGAAATTCTACCTTCATGAATTCATGCATATTCTGCTATTACTTCTTAAATATCACTTGCGTATACATTTCCTTGATCGGTTGGGCTCTGAGACCGATATTAATAGCCCTGCTATATATTTACAGAGAAGTGGACCTGCTCTCAAAGATTGTAATAGCACACAAAGCGCATATGCACATGGAGCACAAGAACATGATGTGCTACTACGTGAAGAAAATCCTGAGGCAGAGCAAGTTTATTCTGACATGAAAGCTGCACGTAATAGTCAAGAAGTGTTTAACAACACCCCTCTTCAGAAGCAGATGACTATGATGAGCCCATCGGAATATTTAATTGCTCATTTTCATGGAAAAAGGGTGACTATCTTTTTGCTTACCATTTTTATATTGTAGTTTTTACACTGTATACTAGCTACAGTGAAATGTTCATTCCTAAATGTTGGCATCAAAAAATTCTGTATTTCGATATACACTTTTGACATTCTCTAAAAATTACCTTAATTAATGTTTCACGATCATTTTCCTATTTTCTCAATTTGCCTTGTTTTCACTGTGTGTGCACGCATGTGCGCGTGCATGTACACACTTGCAAATTAGACTTGAGACCATTTCTCAGTCAAGTTAAGAATAACGGCAAAATAATTATACAACTTGGTTTTAAGTAGTAGAGATGAGTTTGTAGTTTATCCAAGTATTCATCGTCCTAACCATGTCTATGCAATATAATAACATTTTGTTATTGTTGCAGAAGTCGACTTTAGCAGCAGAATGCGAGAAAGAGTTGGAGGAGGTGCGGAAAAAATACAATCACCTCCTTCTGAATGAGGAGCAAGCGTGCAATCAAAACTTAAAGGTAGTAAAGGAATTATAATCCACCAGTCAGAAAAATAAATTTTTGGCGGAGTTGCTGAAAAGCCATTCCATCGAGCCTTGTAAGCTTGGAAGCTCACAAGAGTTTCAAGGTATGACGTCTCTAATATATCCATGAATGAAAAAAATGGTAACAATCTAGCTACATGATTTATTGCAATAAAATTGGGTGCTTGTACACAGACACACCGTTATTGAACTTGAGCTCTCTTTTGACTTTTAAATTGGCAGCCTAGTGTCAAAGATTGATAGTACTCAACAACTCAAATTATTGACATTAATAAGTATAATCTCTGCTTTCAAGTATCTTATTATACATTTTTTCTATCGCACTTTGACACTTAATGACAGTACTGTTTCTGCATCATAGAATGTAAAGTAAGGGTATAATTTAGTGTAACTTGGTATGTCCACTACTCCAACAGCATGAAAATTTTGTTACAAATTTTTCTGAAAGACACTATTATGCATGCTTCTCATTACATTTAAATCATCCTTGACATCAAACACTGCATTTCAGGTCAGATGGGAAACTTGAAGCAGATGTTGCCAAAGAAAGATATTTCCAAAATGCCAACTTTGCCCTCGTCTTCAAGTTTAGCTCTACCATTTCCTTTTTCACCGCCAGGGATGGGACCACCGTCCACAGTTGTAACTTCACTTTCTGTGCCTCCTGCCTGCATGCAACAATCAAACAACGCCTCGCAAAGGAATTTGACATCTAAACCAATGTTGCCTTCTTCTGCAGGTAACTTTTTAGAGATAGATTTTTCATTATGCTATACACATTTCGCCAGTGAACTCATTGCCATTGAAACATGTGGTTCGTTATTTACTTTTATTTGATAGCAATCAAATCAATTTACAATGGTTCGTCGTCTGTATGAACATTCACCAATTGGTATATGCCTTTCATCATTTGGATTTACCCTTTTTTGCATTGATAATATATCATTTTTGGTTGCCAACTTTGCATAAATACCTATTTATGGATATGAAACACCGGACTATTCAAAGGAAAAGCTATAATTGTCTTTTTATCGATAGTGGCCCATTTCTTGAGTTGGGTTATCAGTTTGTTTTCCTTTATATGCCAAGACGGTTCATTAAGATCATTGAGACACAACTAGTCGTTTTGGTCGATTTTGTTATTTCTTCTGTTCCACCTCTTCATAGCTGTATTTTCCATCTATGATTTTCTTAGAAAAAAATATCACATAGAACCCTAATCGCTGCAACATTATGTTAAGAAGAAAATAGTAATGCAATAATAAAACGTACATGTTGATTTCCTTTTAACAACTTTCTTATGCTATATTTCAGTAATCCTTTATTTAAAAGCAAAATTTATCATTCGGATCTGCTTCAGTTTTTTTTTATATGTGGTTTGGTGTTCATTCAACAAGTGCTACTGAGTTTAGGGCTGTTGAGGTAATGGTTTGTAAATACCTTTTCTGTACCTTTTTACTGGTAAACTACAATTGTTTACCGTTACCGATTGACTGCTATACCGATAAATGGGTAACCATTACACTGGTAATGGTAAATTACCGTTTGGCTAGAAAATAATAAGTTGATATATTTTTACACTGAATGATGCTTCGTTATATATCTCATTGTGTCACTAAATAAAGGACATAGAAAAGAAGTGTATTTATCATCATTTGAGTTGAATTACTAAAATAAATTGAATTATTTTCTTGCTTCTACATGGCCGTATTACAACATCTTACATGAATATCAATGTGTTATGAATGGACTGGTAAATTACCGTTACCGTTGGTATTGAAAAAATATTATCGATGTTTTACCGTAACAATGGTAAGCTCACCGTTATCGTGCCGATTATGCTGGTATACCGACTTTACTTTAAAATGGTAACCGATTGACTGGTAATGGTATGATAATAGTAAATTTATCATCACCATAACAACCCTAACTGAGTTTATAGCTTTATATTCAAATAATATTGATTTTCATGTAATCAAGTTGAACAATGTGCATTCCTTAAGCTGATGTTTTGTTATTGCAGTTGAATAGTATTGCTTTATGCTAACCAATTTTTTCCTCTCTTTAGGTAATCCGAAAAAATCTGTAGGAGAGAATTCAGTTCTTCATGCTCCTGCACCGCATATTCGCTATTATTATACACGGAAACACGACATGTTTTAGCATAAAAAATACTAGTGCATTATTAAGTAAGCCACGTACTAAATTAGTCTTGTATGTTGCATATGATTATTATTGTTGTTGTTGTTGTTTTACTTGAGTACATTTATTGTGATTCTTTCAATGCAAATGCATGCATAGGAAGAAAAATATATGCATTGGATAGGATATATATATATATATATATATATATATATATATATATATGGACTTGGTTTGTCTTTTTCAATGAAATTTATGGATGGAATTCATGAAGTGCATTCAAGTCATTTGATTTGCAATTCAATAGTATGATGAATTATACTGTCATTACCAGATTAAATGAAAGAGAAATCATAGTAGCAATTTACAATAATTTAACTTTCATTTTTTATGGTCTTGAAAACAATAGTATGTAATTTTACCTTTGCTTGTCCTATGTTTGATTTTTACTCATTAGATAATTAGTCTTTACTAGTGCGAACCCGTGCTACGCATGCGGAATTCACAACACAATTTCTTTAGCATAATCTTTTTTATTTTTGTAGTAGTATGAAAATGGGAACGCATGTTTATAGATTGAAATTATTTATATGAGCACTTTTCTTAAACACGACTGGCACACTTCCATCAAAATATCCACTTAAGTAATTACAATGCTCACAAAGTATAATAAATCTTTTTGGAGAATAATGGACATACAAAAAGAATACTAACTTCAACCACTAATTATTCCTTATTTGTTAAGCATTACATGATTGAGCATGCCTACTAATTTAAAAAATGCATATGTTCAACATAGATTCATCTTATATAATTAAAATATATATAAATCCAAATATGTTCACATTTAATGCGATAATAATGTTTCATATATGATATAAAGAAACCATGCTAAAAGAAAAATAATGTTTCAAAGTCAATTTGAATAAAAAAATTTATCTAAAATTTGCAATGGTATACTATTTCACACTATCCAATACTAACAAAATTATTTAAGTAGCTTGAAAAGTTATATTTTTATTACATATAACATAATATAACATGAGAAATATATGTAAACTATAAACATTTTGTAGGCTATTTTTTTGAATACCTAGTTAAACTGAATAGTTTCATTCACTCTTAAGTGAATACACCATTGAATAATACCAAATTTATAATAATTCAAATAAAAATAATACATCACCATAAGAAGAATTACATTGGGATACACATAAAATATAAAGATAACACTACATTCAATGTAGCGAACTATTAGAATATCATATAATTATATACCATTACAATGCTTATAAACAATTGTTTATACATCTAACGCCGCTATTTTGTAATATTTATAACCCAATACCATTGTTATGTATGTAAAGACAAAAATTAAATTGTGTTTTTAAATATACTAAATATATATTGTTTCCTTTCTAGCATAAAATATGTCAAAAATATCACGTTGCCATAAAAGCATAAGTATTACCCAAATATTAGTTTGGTAAGTTTGTTAATAAAATCATATATGTATATGTATGTATGTATGTGTGTGTGTGTATATATATATTTATATTTGAAGATTATATATATATGTATATATGTATATATATATATATATATTTGTTCTCAATCCTATTAGTGTTTTACCAACCTTATTAAAGAAAAAGGAAACTATTTGTTACGAATTGGTAATGAGTTCCAAAGTTATTATATCTCATTGATACACATATTTCTTACATCGACGAACCATTTGTTAAATCTTCACAACATTTCATGTTGCATGTTCCCTAATATAGTGGAGTTATGCATCGTATTAATTCCATAATTGATTAGCATTAAAGTGAATCAATATGCAATTAGTTCTCTCATTAATTTGAATTAATGTTTATAGTTTGAATTCAAATTGATCAAGATTAAAAGCACTTAATTTCATTCATTTATTGCTTGGTAATTATGTATGATATGACCTTCATACTTAAAATAGTCAAGAAAAAAGTCACAGGTCCCTGTTTTTGATGTTGTTATGCAAAAAGTCCCTGTAGAAATGAATATGTAAATTTGGTCCCTATTTTCCAAAAATAAAAAAACGCAAAGTGTCTTGCACTTTTTTGACAGAAAATGCAAGATAACTTTCACTTTTCTATTTTTGAAATATTTTTCGAAATTTTTGAAATTTTCGAAAATTTTGAAAATTTGAAAAGCGCAAGTTAACTTGCACTTTTTATCAGAAAAGCGCAAGCTAGTTTGCGCTTTCTGATTTTGAAATTTTTTTGAAAATTTTAAAACTTTTAAAATTTTTGAAAAGCGCAAGGTAACTTGCGCTTTCTATCAGGAAAGCGCAAGCTAGTTTGCGCTTTCTGATTTTGAAAATTTTGAAAATTTAAAAAGCGCAAGCTAACTTGCGTTTTCTTATTTAGAAAAAATAGGGACTTAATTTACATACTTATTCCACAGGGACTTTTCTTGTAACACCATCAGAAATAGGGACCTTTCGTGCAAAGCCCCTAAAATAGTTTATTAAACCATTATGAATAATAGTATCTCTAATTTATAGTGGCGCGTTATGCATAAATAATTTAAAACTCCAAATAATTCAAAGAAATGTAACATAAAAAAATTATTAAAAAATTCATAGATAATAACCTAATTGTTGCATAAGATTACCAAAACTTTGATTATAAGCATGAATATATGTTTCCTATGGACATTTTATAGTCCATTATATAATATAGTAGATCAATATTAGAAGCCTAAATTGATTAAAAATGACAATGTTAGAATTTATTGAAAAGATGAAGTTTACATCAATTAAGTGCGCTCGAAGCATTTTGGAAATAAATAAGTTGTCAAAGCACGTATTTTACACTAAATTCTTAACAAAAATTTAAAATTATCTACTGAAAAGAAGAAAAAAGTGTTGCTTATACATTTGTACTTTTCACAACAATAGACTATGAAATTTGTTATTTGAATATTATTTTACTTCAAAGATAATATTTTCCTTCCAACTTGATTTTCTTATATACTTATGTGTGAGAACGAAATAAAGTATTTGATTACATAGAAAAATTAATTTTTTTGTATATATCTATTAATAAACCAATAAGTCCATATAAAATTTAGGAAAGAACCCAAATTCCTAGACTTTCTAATAAAAAGCAAAACAATGAAAGGGAATTTGAAATAAAACATGAGAAAGGATAATTAGTTCATCTTTACATGTAGTAGATTTCAAAAAATTATAGAAGCTTCTGGTGTTGTATTACATTTGAAATGTTGCTGGTAAAAGGGAGTAAAAATAATAACCGACTACTATTAATCTTGTAATTGGTTAGCATTAAAATGACTAAATGTATATTAATTCTCTCCTTAGACTAGATTATAGTTTAATTCTGAAATTACTTTGGATTCAAATTGATCTAAATTATTGGTTAGCATTAAAATGGCTAAATGTATAATTAATTCTCTCCTTAGGTTATAGTTTAATTCCGAAATTACTTTGGATTCAAATTAATCTAAATTAAAATTAATTAATTAATTACTTTCATTTATTGTATGGTAGAAATGTTTGATCTCGTCCCTATTTGAAATAGTTCGCATATAACCATTATGAATAACTACATCCCTTATTTATAGCTATTTATAAAAATTACCAAACTACATAAAGTTCAAAACATCTCATTGTTGCATAATATCACAAAGACTTTGATGATAACTATGAATGTGTTTTGCATATGAATGATTCGTAATCCATTAAATAACATAATAGAAAAGTATTAAAAACCTATATTGACCAAGAATAACAATGTTAGAATTTACACAAAAATGTTTGGATAGACTAAAACTTCATAAAAAATTTGAAGTATAAAAATTTTCAAAACATGTATTAAACACTAAAATTTAGCAAAATTTAGAATTGTGTGCTGGAAGCAGAACAAAATTGTTGCTTATACAATCATACTTCTCCCCATAATATAATGTGAAATTTATTATACTAAATTTCTTTTAGTAATATTATGCTTTCCTACCGACTTGATTTTCTTATATGCATATGTTTGAGAATGAAATAAGGATCGATTTTACATTTACATGGTTATAGAAAAAATATTAAAGATTCTTTCAGTATTTGTGTGTTACAATTAATAGACCAATAAATCACTTCAAAATAAATGAAGTAAAGAGAAAAAATTACCTCCTAATAGTAACTCCCTTTGTAAGGTATTACCTTATAAAGAAGGTTATTATTCGGTTCATAACAAAAATATGATTGATATAGAACATGAGAAAAAAGAAATAACTCAACATCAACTATAATAGATTTTATTAAATAATAGAAGCTTCTACGGTGGTTGCGAATTAAAATATCCTATAAACTTCTACAAAATAAATGAAGATAACTAAATTCATAGCCATACTAAAACAAAGATAAAAGGAAAACAAAAATTTGAATCAATGATGTAAAATCATAGATTTAGAATAAAAGAAATAGTCTGGATTTGAATTAAAAGAAAAGACATATAATAATATAAATATCTAACAATTAGATTGAGCTCGTTGATTCAGTAAGATAAAGTCTTCTGGCAGCATTTAGATAATTTATCCATAAGAATCTTATCACTAAAGGAAATGGTAGAAATACAACCACTGGATAATGTGAACAAAATAAAAAACAATTAAGGTGAATACAAAAGATGAAGATATATTGATGTATTCAATCAAATTATAATCATGTTAAAAAAGTTATTAGTCAACTAAATAAATATTTGCAAAGAATCTCAAATTTATTTTTAATTTAAAATTGAATTTAATTTTTATGTAAAGCCGGAGATAGGGAATAAACACAATTGTGAAAGGAGGGTGAACAAATTGAAGATGGAGAAATTAAATTAGAATTTTTCTAGTATTAAATGTGCTAAGAAGAGGAAGAAACCTTAGTCGAATTAAATTATAATGAATAGATAGATGCATTTATTGTGAAATAATTTTATTTATTATAATAAAACCAAGCAAATGTATGTATTATGAAATAAATAATTTAAATTATAATAAGTTACAATGAATAGTAATAGTCTTAATTACTATTTATGAGTATTCTCTCTATTGTTACTTTTTATCTCTCCCTTCAAACCAACCATTATGGAATTGATAAAAACAAACCCTATTGTAAATAATAAGATGTTCTGACAAACGTTTGAATAAAATGTCGATAATAAAATTAAAAATTAGCAAATACAACATAAATTAGCAAATAAAGAAGAAAAAACCATGGGAAAATATTCAGTCATATATAATATCGGATAATACCTATAGTAAGAATAAGTAACATATATATCATAATAGACCAAAACAATTAGTAAACACCGCTTAAATATGATTATAAAATTTTATATGAATCTTCCCTCTAAAGCAAACAATAGAAATACAACCACTGCATAATGTGAATAAAATAAAAAATAATTAAGGTAAATAAAAAAGATGAAGAACTATTGTTGTATCCAATCAAATTATAATCTTGTTAAAAAAATTACGAGATGTTTAAAGAAACTACTTGGTAAGAATCTAAAATTTGTTTCTAATTTAAAATTGAATTTTTTTTATGTAAAGTTGGAGACAGGAAATAAACAATTTTGTGAAATGAGGGAGAACAAATTGAAGACAAAGAAATTAAGGAAATAAGATTTTTTTCTAGTATTAAATGTGCTAAGAAGTGGAAAAGACCTTAGTTGGATTAAATTAGAATCAATAGATAGATGCATTTATTGTGAAAAAAATGTATTTATTACAATAAAAGTAAACAAATGTATGTATTATAAAATAAATTATTTAAATTATAATAGGTTACAATGAATAGCAATGGTCTTACTATTAATGAGAATTCTCTCTATTGTTACTTTGTTCGAACCAACCAACATAGAATTGATGAAAAACTAACCCTATTGTAAAAAAGAAGAAGATAAGACAAATGTTTGGATTAAAAATCGGTAATAAGATTAGAAATTAGTAAATACAACCTAAATTAGCAAATAAAGTGGAAAACCCCTTAGGAAAATACTTAGACATATACAATATTTGATAGTATCTATATTAAGAATAAGTAACATATACATCTCATAATATACCAAGACATTTAGCAATTATCATGTAAATTTGATTATTAAAATTTGTGTGATAAACACCAAAAATTCAAAGTATGAATATAAAAATTAAAATAACACACAACTTGTCAGCAATTAGTATTTTTAAGGCATTTGTTGTCACCAAGATATATTTTTAGCTATAACAATAGTTCAAATATAAATGCATAATAATTAAAAGTGGTTAATATGAAAGAAATTGCAAAATAAATGATTTAAATGAGTAGATGATATGAAGGAAACACAATAATGAACAAATCTAATAATAAATTTCAATATAAAATCATGTCATAAACTAATAAAAAATTATTCACTTGGTTTCACAAAAATTAAAATGATATCATAATAAAATCTGCAAATTTAAAAAAGTAACCTTGGATTTATAAACTAACTTTCTTTAATTTAATATAAGAAAAATTAATTTCAAAATCGAATGAACTATTTTAGACATCTATTACAACTAAATCAGATAAACATAAATGGATAATAATTGGAAGTAGGTATAATGTAATAAATAAAAAAGTCAACAATCTGATTGTGCATGTGATAGAGAATGATACACAATTGCTAAACCGTAATATATTTCAATATAAAATTGTCACTTTATAAATTTAACAATTTATAAAATTCCATAATCCAAGAATAAATGGTTGGACTTACAAACTTATCATTTAAATTATTTATTTTTATGAAGATATTCACCTAATTACTCTCAGAGAGAAAGTGATCATAATAAAATATACAAATTTGAAAAAACAGAAAGTCTAGGATTGATAAATATACCTTCATCATTATTAGATAAGAATTTAAGAAGGGAAGTCAAAAAGTTAAACAAAATCCAAAATAAATAAATTTGATAGTTGAATCTTATCTTGAGATATTCTATCCACTTCATAACTCAATGTTGAAACACTGAATATTAAGAGAATAAAGAATTTGATTATTGAAATGGCTTAGATTTGATAAGAGATATGAAACAAATGATTTTTAAGTCTTAAGAGGAAGAAAATTAGGAAAAATAAAGGTGAGAAAATATATGGACATAAATTGAGGATTATGTAGAAAATAAAAGAAGAGAATGCATAATAATTGCTTGAATGATGGGGAAGAATATATACATATTGATTAAGAATACAGATAGGCACCAAATAAAATGGTTAGACTGAAAGCGAGTATAGAATAATTTGAGGGGATTATTGCAAACTGTTTACTCAAATCAAGGAGGTATGAGTATATGACTTCATATGGAATGATGAGGAATAAGAATACAAATAGTCTTTTATTCTCTTTTATCTATAATAGAATAGATTATTTTAAGGCTCTAGGCAAGCTTATATTTTAAAACTTTAGAGAAATTCACACTTATTCAATGATTTTCTTCAACTGCATAATATTGTTGAGCCTATGCCTATTAAAGTATATGATCAGTGTATGCTTAAATTAGGATCATGCGGTCTTGTCATTCGTCACAACAGGATCAGTGCATATTTGCTAACAAGCATTTATACACGTCTTTTCAAATAAAGTATAATATCAATGCTCTGGTAATTTAACAGAAAGATGATCCTAGTTGCTGTTGGATATTTTTCAAGTTCTTCCATTGTTTTTGTTTTCATGAAGAGAGAAGAAAAGGAAGAGGGAAGAAAGAAAAAGCAAAAGTCCCACATCTTGGGATATTTGGGACCATACTTGTTTAAGTATGGGTTTCTCATGAAGGAGTTGGGGCCTTGGCGCTCCCAAATGTTTGCTTTGTTGAGAGGAGGGAAGTTATGCATAACCACCATACACGCATGCGCCATCGTCGCCGTCCGTCCGACCGATCGGGCCGGGTATGGGTACGGGTCCGGTTACGATATTTTTTGGAGCCAATCTGAAAACAGTAACAGGCTGGATTACAGCCCGTTATGGACCAAAGGGACATTGGAAATTTAAAAGGGTGTGTAACCGTTGCTAACCATTGGACGCAACCCTTGATGAATAGACACCTCCTCAAACGGTTCTGAACCGAACGGATGCAACCTTTGATGAAAAGACACCTCCTCAAACTCTATATAAAGGATAGACGATCAGAACAGTATACACAGCAATAATCTATGTTCTCCTTCTTCTTCCAACACAGTCTGCGATGCCATTAGAGTGTTGCTGAACGCTCTCGTATCAAATGAATTTGTAACGCCTGCAAGGTATTGCAAATTTAGTCTGACTGTCACATCTATACGGCATTGCAGATTCCATTATTTTCTTCTTCAACCCCTCTGCCTTCGAATTTTGCACCATTTAAAATAAAACAAATTGTTCTTGGCCAGATCAAAACCGTACAAATTTTGAATCTGGGTACGCTGTTCCAAGGCTTCATTGAATCCTGAAAGTCGATAGTTTGATAACTCGTTTGTACCTGGTGGGTTGAACTATTGTTTTCTATTCTATAGATCCTTGAAGTCAGAAGTACGGCATTGTATTCGTCGGATTCGACTCGAACTGTAGATTTCCCAACACTTCCTGCTTTATCTAGATAGTAAAAATAATAATATGAGTAAGGCTGAAGCCATATTTAATTAGGTGCTTCGGAAGATTTGTATGCAGGTGCCAAGTTTCATGATACATTGGTTGTAGGGTATGCGGTTTTGGGTCAACCTGAGAGATCATTGAATTGTTTTTGAAAGATGCGATTTCATGGTTTAGATTTGGATTCTTTTTAGTACCATGTGTTGTTAAATTCATTTGTGGATGCTGGTAACTATGAGATTGAGGAAATGTTGGTTGAGGAAATGTTGGTTGAGCAAATCGAGAGCAGGAAATGTGCTACTCATATTTTCAACAAGCCTTGTTATGGTAACTAGTCTTTGTGAGCAGATAATTTTGCTAAACTTCAAAAAAGATACTCCCATTTATAACTGGAAATGCCATGTCAGACACAATGTTTAGATTAACGATTCTGTGGCAATACTTGGACATAAGATATCATGTTCTATGTAGTAATAACTTGTGTTTTATATTCTTCTTCTGAAAAATGTCTCAGGACTTTATGTCTCTATGAAATATACATGGATGACCTAACAACTCCATGTATGTACTTGCCAAGCATATATGTGTGCCTAGTCTAAAGATTTTTAGATTAAATTTTTGTGAATAATTTTGTATCAACAATCCTCAATCGGTATAATTTATCATATTTTAAGTAAGGAAACATTAATCAAGATAACGAAAATTTTCTTCAATTATAATTAATCATTCTGGGCAAATTTTGGTAACAATGGTGGAAATATCACATTAGTTGGCAATTTATAATATTTTACGTTTCGTTCTTTGTCGTTCTTGAAAACAACAGTATATGATTTAAGCTTTGCATTTCCTATGATTGATTTTTACTCATTATGTAAGTAGTCTTTATTAGGATTTTTTGTAATATGTTTGATTTATGCTCTTTATTATTCTCTACTTAGTATTCATTTTAATTGTTGCTTGTCCCATGTCTTTTATTTTTAGATTAGTATTTTTATTTTGCATATATATATATATATGTATATATTATATATGTATGTATGTGTGGATGTATATATATATGTTTTATGCTTACTCATTTTTGTTTAGTTTCTTATCAAATTCAGGTATGATATCTGATTAGGATGGATTCATTTGATTTTGTAGGCTTCGGTGTTTTACTCATTTTGTGGTTTTATTGTACTTTTATTTTAGACCTCAGATCTTTAGATTTGGGGTTTTTTCTATTTTTTGTTTTTTATTTTTTATTTTTTCATACTATATGGGGGTATCGCTACCTGTCAAGCATGTTGATAGCTTCTTTTTTGAGTGTAGAATAAAATTATACGAGTTCTCTCCTCTAAACATAGATGATCGCTCATTTTCCTTAAAAGAAGTATTGATCTATATTTCTTGAAGCCCCATGCCAGTTTGGTAACTTTCTTCACTTTACATAAATGATCGGTGATCTCCTATCTCTTTATGTAGAGTTGACCATTCTGGCATTTAAAAGAATATGCTTTGCGAAAAAATAATCTTTTATAATAACATAGTGTATCGAAACTTTAAATAGCATAAAATTCTTTGAGTGTTACCAGTTAAACAACTCATGATATATTTATTATTTAATGTCAAAACTAAGAATTATTACCATATTAGCTTGTTACCATGTTTACCTTAACAATTGAAATATTTTTTTTAAATATTCATCATGTTAACTTTAGCTAGTGATTTTTTGATTTAGAACAAATATAATGATATGACGCTTTTCTCAATAAAACAATGTAGTCGTTCCTATGATATGTATGATTCTTGCACATGAAAATGAATTTTGCAAACAAAATTTGGTGACCCAATGTTGATTGCCTCAATTTTACAAGCAGTTTTATCTTCTCATTTGATTCTCAGCCTAGTGACCTTGACTCCACCCTGATAGTCAGGGATTACCTTGATGTTTTGGTAAAGTCATTTTTTCCCTCTCAAGCGGGAAATTGAATTTCTACATCGATCTTATTCCTGGAATCTTGGTTGACCCGGTTAAGGTCACCCGCGATTAATATTAGTTTAGCCATCCCTTCTCTTTTGTATTATAATTATTTTATCTTCCTTTCGAGCCTGTTTTCTTAGTTAGATTTCTCTGATTAGGGTCCCTTTAAATTTGAATCTCTATCCTTGTTTTAAAATCCATTCTTGAATCATCCTGTGAGAGAGAGTATTTGTAATAAATATAAATGTTTTATATTGTGTTGTTTGAGTTGTTAAGTTTGTTTTGGGTTTCGATCGATTCGTCTGGCCAACGCAATCGATAGAAATCCTAAAACACTTGAGCAGAGCAAAATGACACAATATTGTTTTCAAATTATGGTAAATGAAATAATTTTATGTATGGTTATATTTTATATATAAAAGTATAATTTTCTGAAATTGGATGGTTAATTAAATTGGTTGTTGGGAATGATAATACTAGATTTCATTTATTATTTTGTCAACATTACTAAATCATTTTCTATTGTTATATGTTATAAGGTGTTGAAATTTTATAAACATGGTTTGTTTGATTTGAAAATTAAATAAATTTAAATTAAGGATATAAGAATTTAATTTCCCATGCTTTTCGAAATTTGGTTTTCATAGTTTGAAAGAGTATGTTATTTGTAAGTATTTTCGAATGGAAATTGTTTTTCTAGAATTTTTAAAAGAAGTAAGTTAGTATTCTCCTATTTGTCATTGGAAAACAATTTCGGTGATGACTGCAGCATCATCGACGTTCATTTTTGAGTTTCAAAGTGGAGAGACCACTTAGTAGCTTTGCCACCCTTTTGTTTTAGGAAAAAAATGGATTTTGATTTAAACTTCTTGTGTATAATTTGATTTATAATATATATATATATATATTTATTTATTTCAAAACAGTTGAAGTGAAATCGAAAATTTAACTCTTAAGTTTATATTAAGAAATGGTTTCAACTATAGAAATAAAGTAAAAAAAATTATGAATAATTGGAAATCTGAAAGGAGAAATGAATTTATAACAACTTGAAGCGGTTGAACTAGGATAAAATTTACTTTTATAATTGAAGATTATACAAGAGAAATTTAAATAATAAAAATGTTCAAAATATTATTTTGCTTAAGAAAAATGTCGTTAAAAAGGGTAAATTGTATAGTGTTCAATTGCATTTTAAAACATTAATAAAAACTAACCGGGGAAAAGTTGAATATAATGAAAAATGTAATTGAATATACAATATAAATGTAAATAATAAGATGTCCAAAAATGAAATTTTGTTAAGGGAAATTATAAATAAAAATTTGATTGTTATAATGACTTTTATACATTTAATTGATGTTATAAGTAATGTGAGTGAAATAAATTAAATAATAAAAGAAAATGCTATATAAATAAATAAATATGGACTTAAGAATAGTTGAAATTTAATTTTTAGTGGAATCAACTCAACTGAAGATAAATAGATTTAATAAATGAGTTAAATCAAATAAATTTTGTTTTGAAGGAAATTTTGTAACAAATGTTAATAAATTGAAACAAATCAAATTGAATGAAAATAGCTTGAATTGAAAATCAACAAAATATGAATATAAATGAATATTCTTGATCAAATAAAATGGATTGAAACCAAATTAATTGAATATAAATCTAATGAAATTTATATGGTTTTGAATTTGTTATGTATCTGATAATATGTATTTCAATCTATCTTTTCTTTCTAGCTGTTCATATTCTACTACCTCGTTCCTTTTCGGGGAAGAAAAGTTTTGAGTGGGGGAGAGTGTAACGGATCGAAAATTTTAACGGTTTTAATAACTTGATTAACTTAATTTTTGTGAAATTTTAAACAATTGAATTGGGTAATAAAAATTTAATATGTGGTATGCGTCTATTTAAACATAGCAAATGGTAAATTTTTATTGGAAAATATGAAAATCAGTTTTGTGTGTAACTTTATTAAAATTTAAATCAGTTATATTTGATGAAAATAAATATTTTCGAAATCTGAATATTTTTATATGTTAAAAATGTTTATCATTTTCTAAGTGAGACATCGTATTTCGTTTCGTCAAATTTGGACTGCTCTAGCTCCGTTTATCTTATTTTCTACGATTTAGCAGCATTTTGCAGCGAATATCGACTTTTGATAGGATGATCGTATCACTGATGTTTGTGTACTGTTCTGATCGTCTCGTCGTGCTGATCCTCACAGTATATTCATTTCTATATTTCGATGTCTATTACGCGACGAAAACCGCGAAACGGATAGCCATATCAGTTACGAAATTTCAACCTTTTGGTTTCCCTATGTCTTTCATTTGTCTAATGGTTGAATGTAAACAGCCATCTTCTAAATATTTCTAGAATTCAATAGTCGACTTTTCTATTTTCACCGGTTGCTTTTAAATTGTTGGTTCATGTCTATTGCTTTTCATATTCTTCGGTCTGCCTTGGGAAAAATATATTATGTGCTGTCACATCCATTAGCTGTTCACGTCCCTTCCCTTCCGTGCATCTCTCTTTGTCTCTCCCTCATTTCTGTTCTCATTTGAAAGAAAATTTAATAAATATATACAAGTTTATATAATAAGTTTTGCTTATACTTCTGTTGCCTTCTCATTTGTTTCTTTGCCGTGACCCTGACCTACCGACCTTCCTTTCCACCCACGCAACCATCCCCTCGTCCTCTCTAGATCGCACTCCACCATGCGTGTTTCCCCGCCTTCCCACCGAGAACGCCGCATCCTTCCAAAACTCCACAGTGCACACGCAAACACCAGCCATATCCTCCAGCAACTCCGACCTGACCCATACTTGTTCATCCCCTTCTATTTCCACGTTCGACTCATCAATACCGCAGCCGAGATCGCCATCCACTCCGCCTTCCTGTTGTCACATCTCCATGGCCGAGTCACAGCCGTTCATCCTCCTCCTTCCGCCATTATCCGAAAGCAGCCAACACACCTAACCACCACCGAGGCTCCCCCTCCGAACCCATTATCTCCTTACCTGGCCACGCCATCCCACCCACCTGCTCGCCTCCAAAGCCAACCCTTCCTCCATTTGCCGCAGCTCCGCTTTGCATTGCACCCTCTCCACCAAGCATCAGTGTCAGTCTTCTTTGGGTTATGTGTATACATTGTGTGAGTATTGTTTTTATTTATATAATGAGTATTTTGATCTTTAAAAATGTATATAAATTTTAAATCATAAGTTTTATATAGGTTAGATATTTGTTTTTTTATATGTTAGCTTAATATATATATATATGTGTGTGTGTGTGTGTGTGTAAATCTGAGTCCTTACAGTAGCTGGCATTTTATAAAAAAAAGGTAAGATTTAAGAGTATATGGTTGGTATATGTATTAGATTATATATACGATTTACTGGTTTATAATGCATAAGTTTACAAAAGTTGATAGAAATTTTACGATCTGTTTGTATATATATAAAGGGTTATATATAAGTTATGTGGTCTGTTTGAATATATATCATGTTTATTTTGACATTTAATTCAAATTGAATATTGTTTTTAGAGAAATTATATACTATAAAGATTTTGTAATAGCTTTAAAAATATATTCTGCTTAAATGTTCAAATGAAATTTTTTGGAAGAAATATATATATATATATATATGTGTGTGTGTGTGTGTGTGTGTGTTATTTTATATTGTTTAATATATATGGGTTATGTTAGTCCTTTGAAATATATGTTTAGTTAAGTTATTGTTAATGTTTAACGATGTATTTGAAGAAATTTTGAAAGAAATGTATAGATTTATAAAATATTGGTTTTGAAATATAAATATAAAGACATTATTTAGATGTTGATTTTAATAAAATAATAATAATAATAGTATGTATATTTTCCATTTATATCAAGCTGATTTGATTTGTTCTCATCGATTCCTATTTATCAGCTTTGTCCGTCAAATCCATTTTCAACTTACTTCGCTTAGAGATTTGTTGTTTGGATTGGTCGATTATCTAGATCTGGATTCAAATCGTAGCTTGTTGTGTTATCTATTTTCTCTAGCCTCGAAAGGGGAGCAATCGCTCACGATTAACATTCTTATATTTAGTAGATTCAATTCACATGAAATGACGATTGAAATATGTCGTTAAATATTGAATTGTAAGTTATTTAATTTTTAAATCTGATATGCTATTATCTGCAATTGTTTACCTATGACATATTACACTATAACTGTTGTATATATAATATTTAAATTTGTTACTGATGATATATGCATGTTGTTGATAGTTATATTATTATTATATTTGTTCTCACTCTGCAAGTTTCCTGTTAGTTTAGAATTCCCTATGGGTTGAAATGATACATACCAGAACGATATTATAGATTAGGGGAAAATCATTATGGGTTGAAATGATAAACCCGAGCGATTTTCATTTATTTTAAATTTTAGGATTGCGGATTGAAATGATATACACCCATAAATATTGAATTATTGCAGATTGAAATGATAAATATCCGTATCACTTAACCATAGGATAGAAAATTATATACGAACACCGTTGGTCTATTTTGAAAAGAAAATGATTGCCAAAGTTTGGAAGGAAATATATGGATTTAAGTTTTTTATTATAATTTTTATTATTCTAAAAATATATAAAATATGATTTAATACAAAATATATTTAATAATAAGATTTAATTCAATAAAATTTAATTTTATTGGTTTATAATATGTTTAAGTATTTATTTAAATTTATATAAACATTTTAAAAATAGGTTTTTATAACTTTAATAATAGAGGTTGGGAAGATAAATTAATGTTGACTTGGAATTTAAATTGGTTAATAATTGAATTTAAATAAGAATTGATTTGAACTATCGATTTGGAGATTTTGAAAGATATAATTTATAACTTGATTTGATAAAAAGTGATTAAATGAACATTGTCAATTTTAACTAAAAATTAAGACTAAATAAATTGATATTGATTTAAATTTATAAATTGAGATTCTATTTAATTGTTATTAAAATGATTAAGTGAATATTTTCCAATTTGAATAAAATTAAAGTTAAATGTTGAAAAATGAATGAGACTTATATTGTAAATGTTTGAATATTTAAATTTTGAATCTTATTGGAATTGAAGTGATAGTTCAAACCCGGATTTGAAATCGATAAAAATAGAAATGGTTTATTGAGAATTTGAATTGAATCTTTAACCTTTTAAATTGAAAGTGTTGAACTGGAATTGATTTAAATTGAATTTTGGAATTTAAGTTGATTTGGATCGATTTGTGGAATTGGATGAAAGAATTCTAATTTGGAAACTATTTTAGTATAATCTCTTTAAATAATTATAAACTATTTTAATATATAAATTATTTTAATATATAAACTATTTTAATTTATAACTATTTTAATATATATACTAATTTCAATATCTAAACTGTTTAAGTTGAAAGGGTTATGATTTCAAAAGGGTTATGATTTCAAAGGGGTTATGATTTCAAAAGTGTTATGATTTCAAAGGTGTTATGATTTCAAAGTGTTATGATTTCAAAGTGTTATGATTTCAAAGGTGTTATGATTTCAAAAGTGTTATGATTTCAAAAGTTTTATGATTTTGGAAATGTTATTTAAAGTGAATAATGATATCGAATTGATATGGTTTTGAAATGAATATGATATTTTGATATGAAGTACGAGCTATTTGAAATGAAATGACCACGGTGTGAAATAAGCGTTTGGTTGTTAAAGAGACCGGGATCGGATATTGTCATACTCTCTGCCAATACCGAAAACCACTTTAACAACTGTGTACGTGGTGGAGATTCCAGAATAAAGTAGGATGGTTTGGCGACGATTCTATATGAGGTTTTAGCGCAGCCCTGACTCCCGTGAGTCATCTTGATGTGGCTAAAACAGGAGCTATACCGGGTCAAGTGAGGTCGCACCTCCGATCGGGCACATTTCTTTGATACCATTCTATTACTTTGTGATTTGATTTGGGTGCACCTTTGATTTGGGAGTGTGTCTCGAGGTGGGTGGTAGTAGCTGCTATGCGTTACAAGTAGGCAGGGAGTGCAAACGATATTTCTACCCTGGCATTGCCTCGCGTGCCTTGTCACATGCCCTATCGCGCCTTCTACGAGTTTGTTTTATACCGTACCTATGGGGTGTCCTCTGGGTAAACCACCAGTTTGGTGGAGCTTACGGCATTGTATAGACTACGGGAATATATAAAATGTGTTAAGGGGGATATGTGTAACGCCTTAACGCTACTTTAATAGTTTACTTTACCATAGACATATTATAATAGCGTATATTACTACATAGTAGATAGTTTCACGGATCCTTAGAGGATGGAAATCCCAATTATCCTTTAAGTTACTTGTATTACAGTTGACATTTCACTTGAGTTGTATTTACTGGTATAAGAATGTTAATCCTGACTCGAGTGTTTTATGTTTTGCTTTATGCTCGGGTCAGACTGAGTGTCACAGCATTTGTGACTCACCTTTGGAGATTGGGGCTTTGTTTGAAGATCTATTTATCCAGCTTTCAGTTATTTCAGTTTATTCCAGTCATTTATGTTCAGACTCATCGGTTGCTTGTGTATTAGAGATTCATTTGTATTTGAGATTCTGTTGTATTTTGTTTCAGACTCTAATGTTTTATAGTAGCTTCATGAACTACTATTTATCTATTCCGCTGCTTATTGTTATATTACTCTGTGTCTGTGATTCTGTGACTGATTTTATTTGATGTATATGCTAAGTTTTGCCAAATATAAATTAACAATCTGACATTTTGAGCAATTCAAATCCGACATGCGTGGATGCGAATGGTTCGAAATAGCGGGTCGTTACAGAAATTCTTCCACGAGCAACTTGAGTCTTGAATTGGCTATATGGAATGGAGTATAGACGAATGGTCAGCCGTAAATCAAAGTCACAGTTTCCCTATTCCGGCCACAAATAAATGAAGATGGAGAAAGCACGGCGATGGTGGCCTCGACATCATGAAACTAGGTTAGAAACCGACATTGAATTTGAAGTAGATCTGAAAAATGAAGGCGTCATGGGTATAAATTCGACACCAAGTTGATAGGTGGGGCAAAGAGTTCATCTGAGGTGATGTCGATGGTGGTCATTGGAGTGACAAGTGAAGCGATAGCTTGCTAACGAGATCGAATAAGCAGAGACAACAGTTAAAAGCTCAAAATCGCAAAAGGAAATAAGTAGTTACTAGAAAACTGAAAGTGTGGTGGAAAACGCTGAGTCTCGAAGTTATATAGAGGTTAGCTAGCACTCAGAAATCATGTCAATGCCGACATGATCTAATTGGTACCGACTTGTGCAGTTAATGCCCCGTTATTACCTTGCTATAACCTTGCTATATCTCATAGCGGATTTCTACCGCTATGATTTTTTCCTATAGCCTCAAATATAGCCTTTTCGCTTTAAGCCCCGCTACTTTCGCTATATCATGTTATTCCCGCTATATTCCACTATTTCTGCTATATCTTCTTTAAAATAAATGAATTGAAAAATGACATTTATACATAATAAAAATTATGAAATTAATTTTTTTAATTAATTTTTTAATATATTTTCAAAAATGAAAATACTCTAATATTCTTCTAAATCCAAATATATTATATAACAGTTTTACCTTTATTTACAGTATATTCGCACATGTTTTTGTTTAAAATTATTTATGTATTAATTATAATTCAATTAAATCTTAACTTTTCATTTATTTACCATTTATATATTTGTAAAAACATTAAGTACGAGTTTTATATACTACTTTAGAGTCATCCGCAATATCCCGCTATATCCTTGTTGTATCCCCGCTATGACTTTTTGCACCTCCGCCGCATTGAACCTGCCGAGCGCTTTAACTGCACAGGTACCGACATGATTTTCTTGTTGATTTAAAAATAAATAAAATGAAAGAGATGACATACATGATTAAGATGTACTCCAATCTCTAAGATGATAAGAGCCACCACTTGAATGCAAGGAAAGAAATGGTACACTAATTATTTAAAGTGATGAATGGTTATCTTTAGAACATATATGATGCTTCAAAGATGACTATTGGCTACCTAAAGACCATTGAACTAAGGCTGTATTGTTTGTCTTGATCCAAAACACGCTTTGTTTCACGAAAGCACACTTTGGAAGGGTAAGTGTTAACTAACATTTAAACCGAGCAGCTTCTAAGTGGATAATCGAGATGAAGACAAAATGGATCAAGAGCTCGGGGGCATGCTTAAAATTGCCAGAAGAAGCAACTGAGAAAGTTTGGAGCCAAGGGGAAAAAATAGAACATGGTTAGTACCAATCACAATTGTGGTTAATGGTACCAAGCTAATTCTCTAAAATGGGATCATGTGAAACTTTAGGAAAGTGAAGGCATATGAAAGTATATGGGAGCACATACCATTAAGGCAGACATTATGGTCGATACTGATCGTAATTATGGTCGGTACTGACATTATTTTTGTCCTCAAATTGACTTGTTCTTCCTTCCTATTCTCTTTGGTCTGAAGTTTTACATATTCTTTCATGAGCTAACGACCATGGTGGGCGATGAATGAAGGACCATTTTGCCTCCAAACCCTTCATATCTTCTTCTGTACTCCAACTTTATCACTAAGGGCTGTACTCTTGGTGTTCTAGATCTAAAATCTGTTGTAGAGCTCTTGTACTTGTGACAAATTTGAATCTAAAAACATTAAAGTGGACTATTCACGAATCTTGGTCGAACCACTATAAAATTCTTTATGTTCTTACTATTTCTGCTGATACTATTTAGATCTATCTCATTTTTGATTGATTGAGGGTGTTGTATAACATTTTGATTCAACAAATAGCTAATACACTTAATTGGAAAACCTTGAATTTTCCATTGTAACTATTTAGACATACCCATCATATAAATGAAACCGAAAAGGAAAGACTAGAATATCATCATCGATAAAGTAAAAAAGAGATTACCCACTTGGAAAGCCAACTGCTTCTCCAAAGCAAGGAGAAAAGTCCTTATTAATTTGGTATTATCATCAATACCGATTAATTAGCTATCCTATTATTAATTCCCTTCTTGGATAACTAAAAAATTGATAATATTATGCCTAAGTTCCTTTGGAAACGGAATTCAGAATGTACTAACTTAAACTATCTAATTAGTTATGACCTTGTGTTCAAACTCAAATCCAAAAGTGGGATAGGTATCATAAACTTAAAGTACTAAACACCTCTCTACTATGTAAATAGACTTGGAAATTTCTAGATGAAGATAAATACAAAAAGAAATAAGTGGTAACTTTTATTGTAATGGCTCCAAAAATCTATATAAACCTAATACCCATTTGTTTTCATTTTTCTAGAAAAAACATATCCAACCTTTATTAGAAATTTAAATTGGGCTCAAACTTAGTACTCGCTCTGAAACAAAACTACTTTTGGAACCGTCACTGGGTTTCCACCATTGTTTTAAAGCATGAATTCCCCGATCTCTACATGGCTTCAAACAATAAGAATGACCTTATCATCGACGTATTTTGACCGCACGAGATTTTAAAATGGAACATTTCATTTACCCAAAACTTGGTTAGAAATGTACAAAACCAATATAAAAAGCATATTAATATTATTTATCATATTAATATGGAAGATCAACTTGATCAAACGATTTAAAGCTGGGATAAACAAGGAGTATACACTTATAAATCCATATACAAGTTCTTGAGATTTTGCTGGTACCACTATATTTAATTATTTTAAACCTATTTGGAAAATCAATGCTGCCCCTAAAACTAAAATTCATGTGTGGATTATTTTACATGATAAATTAAATATTGTTAACAACTTAAACTCTAAAATAGTAAACAATTTTAATAATAACCTTTGCTACTTTTGCAACATAGCCCCTGAAACTGCCATACAACTCTTGTACAATTGTCAATCCACTCAATACACAATCGACACAACACGCATATTTTTTGTCTTGGCATAAACAATATTGTATCGTCCCATACAAATATTGGACTAATTCTCGATCTAAATACAATAAGTCTACTAGGAAATATTAGACACTTCCTAACCTATTACATGTTGAGGTCTCTAGCATGAACGAAACCAAAGAATATTCAATAATTAATATAAAAAATATTTGGCTATTTTGTATTTCATTACCTGACATATTTCAATTTGGATGGGTTCTCGTGGTAGACAATCAAGCCGGAGAGATCACTGGGATAAGATCACGGATGACTTTGCACCTCACGTTGATCGTCCGCGTTCTCTCCTTGATCTCAACTTGGAAAAATAATTTATTCAAATGCACATCCATTTTCCATGGTTGCGATAGTTTTACATGCATGAAGATATACGTAAAAGGCACTCCAGCTAGCTAGCTGAGAATTTATGCCCAGTGCATCAACATAAACCAGAAGCATCTTCGATAGTTCGAGTATGCACTGGCATGAGCATGGTTTTGTACAGCATTTTATTGCTTCAGCACCAATACATTAGCATGCAGTAGATGTTTCTGCATTCATTAGCTGGATTATGCAGCCTTCCATCACCACTGTGTACAGATGTTTGTGCATCTAATTCTGGTTATACTTTTGCACAAATTGAACATCTGCATGCAACTCCCCACACCATGTAAATTATTTCTGGTCTTCTTAAGCTCCTATAGGCCCAGATTTAAGCCTCTGGCAACCTCAACCCACAAGCTTGTTCCATTAGTCTCCGCAAGCTACGGACAGTTAACAACGTATACTCATGTTCCAAGCATTGTGCATGCATACACGTTATTTCCATCTTTTGTTGTCTCAGCACTCTCATCACTACTCGGTCTGCTTTAGGTTGCTGCCACTTGTCACAACACACACAACACTACCCGGTCTGCTTCAGTTTGCATGCATACACCCTCTGCGCTTCATCATAAATCAACATCATGGTTATGTACATCAGCTCGGTCCGAATCTATTACAACAGCCTCTTCACCATTTCAGCACTCCAAATCATGACTGTTACAACACTTTATTTATTTTTAATTCCATGAACAATAATAATTATATATTTTGCGTAATTATTATTTCCTTAAGTTTTGATCATCTATGTGATGATCCCCTAGTTTTTTCTTATACTCTTGTACACTTTTTGTAGCCACTCATCAGGTATAGGGTTGTTATGATATTGATTACCGTTACCATTTTGCTAATATAGTTACCATACCAGTTGTACAGGTAAAACCAAAATTACTTATCGTTACTGTTACTGATTAATTGGTATACCAAGGCTGGTATATCGATAAACTGGTAGCTGTTACATTGTTAATGGTAAACTATGTTTTTTTACAAAAATAACAATTTGACATACTTTTACACTATAACGATGCTTCATTATATATTTCATTATGTCACTAAATAAAAGACATCAATGAGAATGAAAAGATATTACCGATGTTTTACCGTAACAAATGTTAAATTTACCGTTACCAATACTGATTATACCGGTATACCAACTTTACTTAAAAATGATAATCGTTTGACTGATAATGGTAAATTTACCATTCCCATAACAGTCTTAATCGGGCATGTTGATGATTTTGCATTCTACATATGTAATTAATAGTGAGCGCTATCATCTCTTCAAGGACCACTCTTTCATATATAAAAAATATTGCGTAGGTAAAAAAATTTACGATGTGTATAAATAGAATTTGCATTTCTTAAAAATCCTTTAATTTTTTTCTAAACTTTTTACATTTTAAATTTTTTGAACAAAAAATGTACTCCAAATTTTTGTTCATAACTTGCACTTCTCGAATAACATGGAGTACACACACACATATAGCAAGGATTGGCTATACCTTATTTTGACTACACATTCAATCCACTTTAATTTCAACTACATGTTTTCGTTTAACTAACAGAAAAGCGATGGAAGAAGAGAGAAACCATAATTATTTAAATTCAAGCATGTAGTTGAACTTAGGGGATTCAAGGCGTAGTGAAAATAAAGTGTAGCTATATATATATATATATATATAATATAGCTAAGATCAATAGCTCCCTTTATTTAGTACCATTTCTTAGCCCTCTGATATAAGCCACAAGTTTCTATTTAAATATTTATTCTTTCTCTCTCCTGTCACATGAACCAAATATTTAAATATAAATTTATGGTTGATATTAGAAGGCTAGAAATAATGCTAAATAAAAAGAGACTGTTGATCCTAGCTCATGTATATGTATGTAAGTGTGTGTATATATGCAATAACTAAGCACGATGAACATTTATAAAATAGTTATAGCTTAAAATTAGGAAACAAAACAAATTTGATAAAAAATTACGCTGAAAGACATAAAGTTTTATTTTTGGAACAAATGATGGAATACTTGTTATAACTAGCATTATATTCAATTTTTACACTATACGTGTTCTAGTTATAATTATCATTATATTCAATTTACACTATGCAGAATGACACTTATAATTAGGATTGTACTTCACTTAAACAGACAAACTTGTTGTCCTAAGCCTACATTTTTCTTTAAAATTTTCCTTTGCTTATTTTCCTCTACCATTTATTAAGAATTATTGAATAATTAATTACTTAAAAGAGAAAAAACTGAAATTATGTATGAGCTGTTAAAATAGATAGATTACAAATAAATTACGGTGAAGAAATAGGCATCTGACTCTAAAACCCATTTATCAATAGAGATGCTAAAAGCACTGGAGCACCATACTAACAATTGCCATAATTTTTTTGTTATTCACACTGTAGTCGATGGAAAACTGCTGACCACAGTGCCATGAGCATGAAGGTTGGTGCTTTTAGCACCAGTCTTTATTAATCTAATAGTATCTTCGGCACTAAAATAGAAAGTCAGTTAATTACATGAATAAATAAAAAAGAGAATAAGGTCAACTGATTACCAAGATATGTAGTTATAGTAGCAAATCGATTTAATGGTCAATTAATCAATTATAAGATCGATATTAACGGGTTAAACATTTTATTCAATCTATAACAATTGTAAATTTCCTTTTATACATTCAATAAATTTCTCTCCTATTAAATATCAATACAGGAAAACCCACAAGAAGGAGCTCTATTTATTTCTAAAGAATGATCATTGAATGAGATGAAAATAAGCCATTGAAAGTTTATTACAACTAGTGTGTAACCCGTGCGTTGCACACAGTACGTTGTAGAAAAATAATATAATATTATAACTATTTTTGAAGAATATAATTTGTTATGCAATATTTGATAAATTTTGTTTGGATAAATGAGTTACAAATTGAAATTACGATATTAATAGCTGTCTATTTTTGTTATGAGATTCGTATACTTTTATATTTGAATAAAAATTACATTATCATTTTTGTTGATAAAAATGAGTTATACATCAATTTATTATTTTTTCGTATTCATTATTTGAAAATAAAATAAACGAAAATAACCAATCTTAATAAATTTTGAAATTAATATTATTATAAAATTTCATAAATAAATATTTATTTATATATATCTAAAATTGACATTTAGGTTTTGATATATTTGGCTAAAAGATAAATGATGTATACATTAAATTTCAAATATTACTTGAGAGAATGACGAAAAATACTTAAAAGTGGAAGTGTAATACCAAAGACTCGGTATATTTGTATGTGTTTATAGTTCTTGCTGCACATATTTATCAAAATAATTATATGATATTATCAGAGTGATAAAAATATTTATTTAACTATTAAAAGAAATATTAAGTGAAAATAAAACCTGAAACGTTACAAATCACATTGTCATTTTAATTATGTAAAAGAATAATTTTTAATCCATTGTTTCATATCTTACTATTTTTATTTTATAATAAAACTTTTCAAAACATATTTAACATTTATATAAAAAAATATATAAAATATGAAAGAAAAATATTTCTAATCAAAATAAAGTATAATTTTTATTCATTTATTAAATCAAATTACGAATATAACTATAACTTTTTGTACAAAAACGTACTAATTGAAAATATTTATTATTTTTTCAATATTATAGTATACAAACATTCATCATTTATCATTAATTATAATGTTATTCTTCACAAAATATAATTTAATAATGATAAAGAGTCCATTTGACGTATTAATTTTACGAAGGAAAACGTTATATATGTATGTAATGATGTACCAATTTTGAAAACAATTTTTTTTGCATATATTTGCTTGTCATGAAATACCAACTTTAGAAAGAAAAAATTATGTATAGATTTCTTTATATTAAATAAATAATTTTAGAAAGAATGAAATTTTATGAATATAAATGTAGAAAAATATAAAAGTATTAAGGGTAATTTTGTATATAATTGTGAAAATATTAAATCACGTGGACTTGAATGAAAATATAGTTTTACTATTTATATCAGCACAAATATGGTATACAAATTGAATTATCATTTTTTATGATTTATTAGATCAATCAATAAATATTTGTTAATTGGATTTAGTTAAAAAATTTAAATTCAAGGTCAATTAATAAATTCAAATACATGGACTTTAATGTAAAATAATACAAGAAAACTTATGAGAAATTGGTAAATTATTGAATATTGGCATTTAAATACAAAATGATAGGAGAGAATATCAGTAGAACATTGTAATAGTTTGTATCTAACTGTGGAAATTTAAAACTATCTAGACTTGACTGAAAAATTAGTTTTACCATTTTTGTCAATACGAATGTGGTACACATATTGAATTGTCATTTTTAAAAATTTATTAGATCAATTAATGAATATTCGTTAATTGTATTCATTTAAAAAACTTAAATTTAAAATCACCTAACAAAATTTAACCTATACAAACTTAAATGCAAAATAACAGAAAAAACTTGAAAGAAATCTATAAATAATCGTTAAAATTAATATTAAATTTTAACCATAGAAGAAAGAACGGGTAGAAACATTGTAATAATTATGACAATAATAAATTGTGAGATGTGAAAATGAAATATCTAGATAGAATTAAGGAAAGAGGAGGAAAATACTCAAATTAATAAGAGAGCTTTAAATTCTTCCGCTTTACTATTATTTAATAGAATTTTTTCATCAAGTGCTACTTATTCCAGCTCTCCTCTCACTCTTTCTCTTTGAATCAACAATCCAAATTTATTCCTCGTGACCCCTTTATCTGCCGCTTATCTTTTCCATTCAGCTTTCAGGTATTGCGGTATTTATTTATTTATTTTAGAATATATTTTTTACTATTATATATGAGCATCACCATGTATTGACATCACTGCTTCAGAATCAGAATTTACTATCGAACGCATGTATTGATAGTGTATCTTCTTTTCTTGCCTCCTTTTCCAAATTTTGGTGGGATCGTTTAAAGTCTGATATAGAGAGTATGAATAAGATTTTGTTCTTTGCAGTGAAATTGTGCATAACATTGTGTACTTCTTTTGCATGACGTGACCGTTATCATTTTAATGTCTTTTGAGACAAAACAATCAGCATGAATATATATGTGTATATTACAATTTGTGTAAACTTTACTGTAAAACAATGAATTCAAATCTACAGTTGCGTGTGTTTATATATATGTAAGCAAAGGTTGACTACATCTCAATTTGGCTACACCTCTAATCGTCTTGATATCCATCAAAAAGTTCCAAATTAAAATATATATTATCCCTCACTTGTCACTATACAATATTACTTAATTCAGAACTTGGGGTGAAAATTAAAGGGATTAAAGATGTAGCCAAATTGAGGTGTAGTCTATCCTAGTTCTTTATATGTGCGCGTGTGTATAAGATACACACATATACATAACAAACTTAAAGTTAGTGTAAATCTGATTGTAAAACAATGAATTCAAAATCAGTGTAAACAACGAACTCAAACCTATGTATTAGAAAACTATTTTTTAGGTCGAAAAGTTTTTAAAATTAGATTTAAAAATCATAGGAGTATAAAAATAGGATTTAAAATCTAATAATAAATTTAACATATATATGTATAGTTATAAAAGGAAATAAGTTTTCAATTAATGAAACAATTATTTTAAATTCAAAATTACAATTTAAACATACTAACATTTAAAACAATTAGTAATTTAAATTTATATAGATAGATTAAGTATGTATTTAATTGATATATATTATTAATAAACATACAAGGTCAAAAATCATAAAGATATGTTAAGCTATATATATTATTTTGTATATATACACACACCCACATATATGTATGTATGTATTTTTGATAAAAAAGAGTACATTTTATCCAAGTAGATCACTCATTTGATGTCTTAAGGGCTAGAATCCAGGACCTTTAGAATCTTTATCTAAAGTGCAATACCTCTAACCACTTGAACTAGAGGTCTTTGATATATATATATATATAGTTATAATAAATATATGTATGTATGCATGTATGTGTGTTTGTAATGCAAGTTTGATCACTATATATATTATATATATAATATACAGTCATAAATCACAATAACTAAATTTGTATATATTAATGTACATTTTATGTTGACATATATAAAATGTTTTATTGCACAAGTTACCCTAAACATGTATACCTACTTACATGTTATATGCTCATGTTTACATGTACGTATATTACTTTGATTTAGGCATATGTGTATATCTACATCATGTGATTTTAAATATGTTTTTATGACTAATGAGAAAATTAAAATAACATCTAACGGTAAAATTTTTAATTATTCTTAATGCATTAAATGCAATTTAATGCACCAATTTATGACATTAATACACCTATTGAAACCTTTTAAAATTCCTTTCAATACATTAAATACTGATCTAATGCACCATTCATTAAAATTAGCAATGTACGTATATAGTAGTCCATATAGTTCAATACGAACAAAATATATTAAATAACTATAAATGATTATATACAAAATAGCTATAAATTAATTATTAATAACACAATACAAAATAAACATATCTACATAACATAACCCAAATTCTATTAGTCTTGTTTCATTAATTTATAGTTTACAATAAAAATATAGCCTTTTAAATGAATGTGTCATTCGTTGCATTGTGTGTAAGGCTCTATTTTTTATCTGTTTGTGTACCATGGATCGTAATGTAAACTCAACCGCCGCATGTGTTGTATGTCACATAATATATATGTCCACATGTTTGGTTTTAGAAGCCCCACATGTAAGGTTGCATGTTGAAAACAATCTTACATGATGAAATTAGTTAAATAAGACATCCATTAATAATAACAGATCATTTGTCATATTATTAGTTGCTTTTGTGATAATAAATGTTTCTCTAGCATGATATTAGAGCTGGGTTTAATTTATATGAGCTAACCGTAACATGTGTTTTGTTTCACATAAATATAAATTTCATACTTTTGACATAACATGGCACACATGTGTTATGTGTTAATAATAATCTCACATCGTGAGTTTAATATAATAGGTTTAAAATAATAAAAGATCATTCTTTACCAGGCCAATTAATTTTGAAAAAATAAAATATCTTCTACTTTTTTTGAATCATTTCTTTTCTGTACGCTCATATATCATGTCTATAACATTTGCAGAAGATAGGAAACTTTTTGTCAAATGTTATTAAGCAAATGCGAGAGTTATCTCTTATTCTCTAACAATTATGTCCATTTTGCTGCATCAGGACTCATGGAAGAATCAAGTGGTCGTTATAGAACAAATTACGCTGCTGATGTTTTAAAACGAAAAAAGGATGGGAACACTACCCCTAGGTCACCATTAATTTTCAGAATTAAACGATCCAAATTGATGGCTTCTCGCAGAAATAGAAGCTTCATCAAACAAGAAAAGGGTGATAATTCTAATGAGGTAACCTAATTAGGCTATATGCTTCAATAGTGTAATCACATATATATCTGATTGCTTGCATACATACTAGCTTTGAAGGTTCAATATGTGTACTACTACTACTTACTGACATGGTTATCCTATTTAAAATTTAAACTGTTACTTTTTCTTATTTTACACTATAGCTTCTTATGCAGCCAATTCAATGATGAACGACAAATGGTTACTGTATTATGATCTTCTTGATGTAATTTTTTGAAGTACATAAAGATTCAATCAATATTAGCTGGTACTATTAATTTGTAACATCAAAGCTATTGCAACGTTTCCAAGTTTATGACCTTATAACAGCCAGTGTATGGTTGTAGAGTTTTAGCACAGCCTTGTGATCCCAAAACAACAAGCAAGTTTTCGTTGCTAAAACTTTATGATCAACTTTATTGATCCCAAAATTGTTTTTACCACTATGACTCAAGTATCATTTCCTTGGAAGTTTTGTTTTTCACAAACGAATTTCATCCATTTTATAACATTAGGAGTTGGAAGGGGTTCAAATGAAAACTACATGCACTGGTGAAACCTCTCAGAGAGATGATAGTTGTGATTTGTGTGTCGAATGCAAGAAGCCTGGATTGCTCATGTGAGTGCCTCGCTTATTTATTACTAATAACTAGTTTGCATAGTGAATAACATTATACTTCTTCAATTTCTGGCTGCACCATCACGACATTTATGATTTGAAGTTTCATTTGAGAGGGTATAACCATGTTTCTGTTTGGTTCACATTGTTCGCAGATGACTTCTAATCCACTAGAATAAGCTTCCTTTATAGGCATTTATAGACTTGGCAACTAGTTATGTTTGGAACAATTTATACCTATATTTAAAGCAAAGACAAAAAAGTAAAGCAAGTCATATTACAGGAGTGTCATTGTTTTGTTTTTTTGCCCATCCATGTTTATCTCTCTTTGGGTGTTTTATTTATGACAAGTTATTTAAAAGTCGATGCAAATAGGCGAATGTGGGATTAATTAATTGTTTTGGTGCTTGATTTTGTTCTAAACTAATAATGGGATATCTATGCATATCTATAGACTATCATACAAGGAGAGGAACATAGCATGAAGTCTGATGAAGCAGCATACCCAGGTTCGAAGACCAGAAGCTCCGACCTAACTCCCACCTTCATGCCGACCTACGACCTATCTCCAACTTCCCTGCCGAACTACGACCTAAGCTACAACTTCCGACCTAACACTTCACCGCAAACTAGCAAGCTCCAATTCAATAGCCTCCGACCCAACGAAACCGACCTAACAGACTCCGATTCATCAATTGCCGACCTAGTTACTTCTCCCCGACCTTGCCCTAACTCGCGAACGAGTTATCGTCTCTCCGACCTAAGTACCTTTTACCCCTTTCCGACCCAAGCCTGAGACGATGTAAAGTCTCTTCCGACCTAACTCTTTTCTCCGATCTAACCCTATGTCGCTGCCGACTTCCATTAGCTCGCGAACAACCTTCGTCGATTTCATCTAAGTCGCGAATGAAGAAACAAGAAGGAAGGTCGCGAACGACCTTAGCCTTAAGTCGGTGATGATTTAATAAGTCGGAACCGACCTAGGATAAGTCGCGTGAGTAGTTTTTAAGTCGGAACCGACCTAGGAGATGTAATTTTGTTGTTTTTTTTTCTTTTGTGTGAATTGTAAAATGCTATAAATAGGCCCGGTGGTGCCATTTGTAAGGTTGTTGAATATTGAATAAAATTCTCTTTTGTTAGCTTGTTGCTTTCAATTTCAATTGGTCGTCGAGTGTATCTCCTATCTCCACTTACGACATTCGAGTGCGCTCGAATCATCGTTTGCTGAAGCCGATTCACGGAATCTTGTGCGCAAGATCAACGTTGAAGAATCGTAGATCTCTTTCCCGGTATCTTCGGATCAACGAGTCAGAGATAGCTAGAGTTCGGTATCTTCGGATCAACGAATTCAAGCATTTCAGTATCCATCAATCCACAGATTGCTACTTTTATCGATTGAAGATCGTTTTGAATTATCCGCTGCGTCAGTTTTGGTATCAAAGCTTGTTTTAGCCAATCATAGCTAAATCGAGTCTTGGAGCCGAGAATTTGAAGTGTTGAAGTTGTGTTCATCGTGTTCATCATATTTTGCAACAAAGTTGGAGTTTCGATCCATTTCATTTTGGATCAAAGTTCGAAAGGTGTTTGAAACTTGAAGTGTGAATTTGTTGAAGTGTTTGTGAAGTATTCAATCATGCCGCCAAGACGAGTTCAACGTCATCGCAATATTAATGCTTTGTACGGAAGAGAAGAGGCCGATGAAATGGAGCAACGAATCAACGAGAATTTCAATGAGAAGCTTACGGAAGGGATTGGTCGATTAGAGAGAATGATGCTTGAAATGAGTCAAAATCAAAGAAGGGTTTCACCTGAATCGAGCCATGGAAGAAGTAGAGTTTCACCACATTCTAATCGGGAGAGAAGTGTTGATAGTGATCATAGAAGCGTAGATCGGAATCGTGATAGAAATGTGAATGATCGTGATCAAAGGAATGTAGATCGTAGGAATGTTGGTGGAAGGAATGGTGGTGGTAGAGATGTTGGTGGTCAGGATCGACATCGATATACATCGGATGGTGAAGAAGAGTATGATGGTGGTAGTGTTCGTGGACGAGGAAGGAATCAGTCGGAATACGATCACAAGTGGGAATCTGGGATGAAGACAGAAATTCCAGAATTCAAAGGTGGTATGCAGGCTGAGGAGTTTTTGGATTGGGTGGCTAATGTTGAAGAAATTTTTGATTTCAAAGAAGTTCCAGAACGTCGTAGAGTGAAGTTGGTTGCTACAAGGTTGAGGGGTAGAGCTTTGGCATGGTGGCAGCAAACTAAACTTACACGTGAACGAATGGGGAAGTCAAAAGTTGAATCTTGGGAGAAGATGAAGAAATTGATGAAAGCAACGTTCTTACCTTACAATTATCAATCTCTGATGTATCAACGTTTGCAGAACTTGAGGCAGGGCACAAAGACTGTTAATGATTACGCAGATGAGTTTTATCAGCTTATCGCGAGGAATGATATTATGGAAACGGAAGAGCAGCTGACATCTAGATTCATTGGGGGATTGAGAATGCAGATTCAGGATATGGTTAATATGTTCGATCCAAGATCTGTGGCGGAAGCACATCAGAAAGCGTTGGCTTGGGAGAAGCAGGGACGACGAGGAGGTGGTGTGTTTACGAATTCCAATAATCAAGTGAAGGGTGTTGGTGGAAGTTCTAATGTTTCTAAACCTGTCAGTAAACCAGTGGTGAAGGAGGTTGAGAGGGCAAAGGTTAACAACGGTTTCAAATGTTACAACTGTCAGGAGTTGGGTCATAAAAGCAATGAGTGTCCAAAGCCAAAGAAGAGAGCAATGATTGCTGAGGTTGAGGATGAGGATGAAGAAGCTGAATGCTCTAATTATTTACCAGTTGAGGAGGAAGACTTACTGTCGGGAGATGACGGGTACGCATTGATGATGAGGAGAAGTTGTTTAACACCGAAGCAAGAGGAGGAAAGTAGTTGGTTGAGGAACAATATCTTTCAATCTACATGCACTATTCTGGGAAGAGTTTGTAAATTTGTTATTGATGCTGGGAGTTGTGATAATATTATCTCTACAGAAGCAGTGAAGAAGTTGGAGTTGAAAACCGAGAAACATCCTAAACCGTACAAGTTAGCTTGGTTGAGGAAGGGTGGTGAAGTGAAAGTTGGACGTAGAGCTTGTGTGAAGTTTTCAATTGGGAAGAAATACAAGGATGAGGTTTGGTGTGATGTAGTAGACATGGATGTGTGTCATCTGTTGTTGGGCAGGCCATGGCAGTTTGATAGAGCAGTACAACATGATGGACGGACCAACAGTTACAGTTTCATGTTCGAAGGTACAAAGATTACTCTGGTTCCGAAGAAACGCCAACAGGAAGAAAACAAAGTGGAGGAAATCGAGGAGCTGAAAACTTTATTGACTTTGAAGGAGTTTGTTAAAGAAGTTGAAGAAGAGCCGGAAGTATTCTTGTTGATTGGACGAGAAAGCAGTGAAGAGGTTGAAATTCCAGAAGAAGTTAAACCAGTTCTGAAAGAATTTGACGATGTATTTCCAGAGGAGTTACCAACGGAGTTGCCACCGTTGAGGGATATACAACATCAGATAGATCTTGTTCCCGGTGCTGTATTGCCACACAGACCACATTATCGAATGAGTCCAAAGGAACATGAAGAATTGCGGAGGCAGGTAGAGGAATTGCTTGAACAGGGGCGTGTGCAGGAGAGTCTGAGTCCTTGTGCTGTACCAGCTTTATTGGTACCCAAGAAGGATGGGACATGGAGAATGTGCACTGATAGTCGAGCATTGAATAAGATTACCGTGAGATATAGATTTCCAATGCCGAGGTTGGATGACTTGTTGGATCAGATAAGCGGAGCTATTATCTTTTCTAAGATTGATTTGAAGAGCGGATATCATCAAATTCGTATCAGACCAGGAGATGAGTGGAAGACTGCTTTTAAAACCAGGGAGGGTCTATACGAATGGTTGGTCATGCCATTTGGTTTATCCAATGCACCAAGTACTTTCATGAGGGTGATGAATCAGATTTTTTGACCGTTCGTTGGGAAATTCATGGTGGTGTATTTCGATGATATTCTTATTTACAGTGGGAGTCCAGAGGAACATTTGAATCATCTTAGAGAAGTGCTGATGGTATTGCGACAAGAACAATTCTATGCTGCAACGAAGAAATGCGTGTTCATGACGCATAGTGTTTTATTTCTGGGGTATGTTGTTTCAGAGAAAGGAATACAGGTTGACCAAAGTAAAGTTGAGGCGATCAGAAATTGGCCGCAGCCCAAGACGATAACGGAAGTTCGTAGTTTTCATTGGTTGGCTTCATTTTATCGAAGGTTTATTCCACACTTTAGTAGTGTGATGGCGCCTGTTACAGATTGCATGAAAGGTAAACAGTTTGCATGGACGGAGGAAGCCAAGGTTGCTTTTGAACGAATCAAAGATCTTTTGACCTCTGCACCAATTCTAGTGCTACCTGATTTTCAGTTGGTATTTGAACTACATACTGATGCATCCAAGGTTGGGATTGGAGGGGTGTTGAGTCAGAAGGGGCGTCCTATTGCATATTTCAGTGAGAAGTTGTCCGGAGCGAAGATGCGATACAGTACATATGATGTGGAGTTTTATGCTGTTGTACAATCTATTAAACACTGGAGACACTATCTATTTCAGAAGAAGTTCGTTCTTTACACTGATCATGAAGCATTGAAGCATTTGCAAGGGCAAGACAAGATTTCAGCAAGACATGCATCGTGGATTGCTTATTTACAGCAGTTTACTTTTGTCGTTAAGCACAAGTCAGGGGTAACCAATCGTGTGGCTGATGCTTTGAGCAGGAGGAGTCATTTGTTGACGACAATGAAAGTTGAAGTGACAGGTTTTGAATTATTGCCAGAATTGATTGCAGAAGATCCTTACTTTGTGAAATTTGTTGAAAAGGTAAAGGAAGGAAGCACTGATGAATTTGTGTTGGTGGATGGTTTTCTGTTTAAAGGAAATCGATTGTGCATCCCAGACTGTAGCTTGAGAATGAAGATTGTTAAAGAACTACATGAAGAAGGCCATGTGGGTAGAGATCGTACTTTGCAGTTAATTTCTCAATCTTATTTTTGGCCGTCAATGAGGAAAGAGGTAGAAAGATTTGTGGAGAGGTGTCATATTTGTCAGGTTTCGAAAGGAACGGCGACGAATGCGGGGTTATATATGCCGTTACCTGTGCCGACCAAACCATGGGTTGATATCAGCATGAATTTCGTGTTGGGATTGCCGAGAACTCAGAGGGGAAATGATTCTATATTTGTTGTGGTGGACCGGTTTTCGAAGATGGCACATTTTATAGCCTGTAAGAAGACAGCGGATGCAGTTCGAGTGGCACAGTTATTCTTTAAAGAAATATATCGTTTACATGGTTTACCCGAATCTATTGTTTCTGACCGAGATACTCGATTTCTGAGTCACTTTTGGTTGAGTCTATGGAAGATGGTGGGAACGAAGTTGAAATTTAGTAGTGCTTATCATCCTCAGACAGATGGACAAACTGAAGTTGTGAATAGATCGTTGGGAAATTTGTTGCGATGTCTTGTGCAGGACAATTTGAAGAGTTGGGACTTAAAGTTGTGTCAAGCTGAATTTGCTCACAATCATGCAAATAACCGAAGTACAGGTTTCAGTCCATTTCAGATTGTATATTCAAGTTTACCAAAGGGACCGTTGGATTTGGCAGTAGTACCACAACCGAAGAGGACAGTTAAACAAGCTGCTGATTTTGTTGATGGGTTGACAGAATGCCATAGAATCGTTCAGGAACAATTGGAAAAGGCAAATGAGAAGTACAAACAAATGGCGGATAAGAAACGAAGGAGTGTAGTCTTCAAAGAGGGTGATTTTGTTTACGCGGTATTGACGAAAGATCGTTTTCCAGTTGGGACTTACAACAAGTTGAAAGCTCGAAAGATTGGACCAGTAGAAATCTTGAAGAAAATCAATGACAATGCTTATCAGTTAAAGTTGCCAGATCACATTCACACTGCTGACGTTTTCAACGTTAAACATTTGATTCCGTACCATGGAGATGAGCTTGTTGAAAATGAGAGAAGTACAAATTCGAGGTCGAATTTTTGTCAACAAGGGGAGGATGATGAAGCAGCATACCCAGGTTCGAAGACCAGAAGCTCCGACCTAACTCCCACCTTCATGCCGACCTACGACCTATCTCCAACTTCCCTGCCGATCTACGACCTAAGCTACAACTTCCGACCTAACACTTCACCGCAAACTAGCAAGCTCCAATTCAATAGCCTCCGACCCAACGAAACCGACCTAACAGACTCCGATTCATCAATTGCCGACCTAGTTACTTCTCCCCGACCTTGCCCTAACTCGCAAACGAGTTATCGTCTCTCCGACCTAAGTACCTTTTACCCCTTTCCGACCCAAGCCTGAGACGATGTAAAGTCTCTTCCGACCTAACTCTTTTCTCCGATCTAACCCTATGTCGCTGCCGACTTCCATTAGCTCGCGAACAACCTTCGTCGATTTCATCTAAGTCGCGAATGAAGAAACAAGAAGGAAGGTCGCGAACGACCTTAGCCTTAAGTCGGTGATGATTTAATAAGTCGGAACCGACCTAGGATAAGTCGCGTGAGTAGTTTTTAAGTCGGAACCGACCTAGGAGATGTAATTTTGTTGTTTTTTTTCTTTTGTGTGAATTGTAAAATGCTATAAATAGGCCCGGTGGTGCCATTTGTAAGGTTGTTGAATATTGAATAAAATTCTCTTTTGTTAGCTTGTTGCTTTCAATTTCAATTGGTAGTCGAGTGTATCTCCTATCTCCACTTACGACATTCGAGTGCGCTCGAATCATCGTTTGCTGAAGCCGATTCACGGAATCTTGTGCGCAAGATCAACGTTGAAGAATCGTAGATCTCTTTTCCGGTATCTTCGGATCAACGAGTCAGAGATAGCTAGAGTTCGGTATCTTCGGATCAACGAATTCAAGCATTTCAGTATCCATCAATCCACAGATTGCTACTTTTATCGATTGAAGATCGTTTTGAATTATCCGCTGCGTCAAAGTCCTTCCTATATTTTATAATATGAAACAAATAACCTTAACAAATGCTTAGGGTAATTAATATCATGGCAATAAACATCTGGCAGCATAATAATGTTACTGTTTGACAGTAATTTTGTAAATAAAATATTTGCATGCTGTAAAAAAGGAACGGGATGGCCAAAGCTGTTAACTCAACTCCTTACACCTGTTTTCATTTATACACCACCGAAGCATTTATGTAGGTTTAGTTTTTTGATATATATTTCCATAATATCATTTATTAGCTCGTTTGAATCGACTTATATAAGTCGGATTTATGCTTTTTGGAAGGCAAAACCTATTTATTTTAGCTTTCAAAAAGCAAAAAAAATGACTTATTTAAGTCGATCCAAACGAGGCGCAGTGGAATATTTCTACTTTGGATGGTGAATCTGTATTTTCATATCTATTACATGTGGCAACTGATAATAAGTGCTTTTAGGATAACCAAAAAATATTTTTTAAGATGAGACTTGCTATAAAGATTCCTACCGACCTTAAGTTATCATATACTATGGAAAACAATGAATCAGCATAAACTTATTTTCTATATGAAAGAAACTCAGATATGTACAGGTATTGTGACGGCAAGAACTGTAAGAGATGTTATCATCTATCTTGTATAGATCCTCCTTTGAGTGACATTCCTTTTGGAATGTGGTACTGTGTTTACTGTTTATGGAAGAAACTGGAGTCTGGAGTACATTCAGTATCCCAAGGCATTGAATCAATTTTGGATTGCAGAAATGGTAAGTTATACTTTACATACAACTACATTGGTAGTTTTGAATTTATTTTTATTATCACATTGTTGTTTTCCCATTGTGTCTTTAGAAGTGCGGAAAGGGAAGCATTATCTTGTGAAGTATAAAGGTCTTGCACATATTCATAATCAATGGATTCCTGAAATCAAGTTGCTTAGAAAGGCTCGTCCACTCTTAGAGAAATTCAACAAGAAACAAGAAAGAGGACAGGTTACCATTGTTACGTCAAAATTCATGATTTTTCATCCTCTACCCTTTTAATTAAGAATCATACACAGTTAATAGACAAACTGATGAAGCAGCATACCTAGGCTCGACGACCAGAGGCTCCGACCTAACGCCCACCTTCACGCCGACCTACGACCTAACTCCCACCCCAATCGCCGACCTAACTCCATTTGCCGACCTAACTCCATTTGCCGACCTATCCCCAATTGCCGACCTAACTTCCACTTTCATGCCGAGCTACGACCTAACACCTCTTCCCAAAGTCGCGACCGACCTAAACCCCATGACGCGGAAGCACATCGCCGACCTAACTTCCATCGCAAGCTCCGACCTAACATTAAATCGTTGCCGAGATAAGCTTCCATTAAATCGTTGCCGAGCTATCCCTTAAGTCGCGAAAAGAAGATGAAGTCGTTGCCGAGCTATCCCTTAAGTCGCGAAAAGAAGATGAAGTCGTTGCCGAGCTATCCCTAAGTCGCGAAGCAGATGTTGTTAACTCGGAACCGAGTTAGGACTTAGAGTAATTTCGTTGTTTTTTTTTGTGTAAATTGTAATGTGCCTATAAATAGGCATGTATGGTCATTTGTAAAGGTTGTTGAATATTGAATAAAATTCTCTTTTGTTAGCTTGTTGCTTTCAATTTCAATTGGTAGTCGAGTGTATCTCCTATCTCCACTAACGTCATTCGAGTGCGCTCGGATCATCGTTTGTTGAAGCCGATTCACGGTATCTTGTGCGCAAGATCAACGTTGAAGAATCGTAGATCTCTTTCCCGGTATCTTCGGATCAACGAGTTAGAGATAGCTAGAGTTTGGTATCTTCGGATCAACGAATTCGAGCATTTCAGTATCCATTAATCCATCGACTGCTACTTTCACCGATCCACATTTGTTTTGAATTATCCGCTGCGTCAGTTTGGTATCAGAGCCTGTTCTAGCCAATCATAGCTAGATCGAGACTTGGAGCCTATTAATTTGAAGTTTGAAGAGAAGCCGAGTGCTTGAAGTATTGAGCCGTGGCCGAGAGGAAGAAGAGTCAACATTGTTCGAAGTTGTCTGATCGGATTTGCATTGGAGGCCGAAACTTTGTCCATCGTGTTCATCGCGATTTGCTACAAAGTGGAAGTTTCGATCCATTTCATTTTGGATCAAAGTTCGAAAGGTGTTTGAAACTTGAAGTGTGAATTTGTTGAAGTGTTTGTGAAGTATTCAATCATGCCGCCAAGACGAGTTCAACGTCATCGCAATATCAATGCTTTGTACGGAAGAGAAGAGGCCGACGAAATGGAGCAACGAATCAACGAGAATTTCAACGAGAAGCTTACGGAAGGGATTGGTCGATTAGAGAGGATGATGTTGGAAATGAGTCAAAATCAGAGAAGGGTTTCACCTGAATCGAGCCATGAAAGAAGTAGAATTTCACCACATTCTAATCGGGAGAGAAGTGTTGATAGTGATCATAGAAGCGTGGATCGAGATTGTGATAGAAATGTTGATGATCGAGGTCGTGATAGAAATGTGACTGATCGAGATCGGAGGAATGTGGATCGTAGGAATGTTGGTAGAAGGAATGGTGGTGGTAGAGATGTTGGTGGTCAGGATCGACATCGATATACATCGGATGGAGAAGAAGAGTATGATGGTGGTAGTGTTCATGGACGAGGACGTGGACGAGGAAGGAATCAATCGGAGTACGATCACAAGTGGGAATCGGGGATGAAAACTGAAATTCCTGAATTCAAAGGTGGTATGCAAGCCGAAGAGTTTTTGGATTGGATGGCTAATGTTGAGGAAATTTTTGATTTCAAAGAAGTTCCAGAACGTCGTAGAGTGAAGTTGGTTGCTACAAGGTTGAGGGGTAGAGCTTTGGCATGGTGGCAGCAAACTAAACTTACACGAGAACGAATGGGGAAGTCAAAAGTTGAATCTTGGGAGAAGATGAAGAAATTGATGAAAGTAACGTTCTTACCTTACAATTATCAATCTCTGATGTATCAACGTTTGCAGAACTTGAGGCAGGGCACAAAGACTGTTAATGATTACGCGGATGAGTTTTACCAACTTATTGCGAGGAATGACATTATGGAGACGGAAGAGCAGCTGACATCTAGATTCATTGGGGGATTGAGAATGCAGATTCAGGATATGGTTAATATGTTCGATCCAAGATCTGTGGCGGAAGCACATCAGAAAGCGTTGGCTTGGGAGAAGCAGGGACGACGAGGAGGTGGTGTGTTTACGAATTCCAATAATCAAGTGAAGGGTGTTGGTGGAAGTTCTAATGTGTCTAAACCTATCAGTAAACCAGTGGTGAAGGAAGTTGAGAAGGCAAAGGTTAACAACGGTTTCAAATGTTACAACTGTCAGGAGTTGGGTCATAAAAGCAATGAGTGTCCAAAGCCAAAAAAGAGAGCAATGATTGCTGAGGTTGAGGATGAGGATGAAGAAGCTGAATGCTCTAATTCTTTACCAGTTGAGGAGGAAGACTTACTGTCGGGAGATGACGGGTACACATTAATGATGAGGAGAAGTTGTTTAACACCAAAGCAAGAGGAGGAAAGTAGTTGGTTGAGAAACAATATCTTTCAATCTACATGCACTATTCTGGGAAGAGTTTGTAAATTTGTTATTGATGCTGGGAGTTGCGATAACATTATCTCTACAGAAGCAGTGAAGAAGTTGGAGTTGAAAACTGAGAAGCATCCTAAACCATACAAGTTAGCTTGGTTGAGGAAGGGTGGTGAAGTGAAAGTTGGACGTAGAGCTTGTGTGAAGTTTTCAATTGGGAAGAAATACAAAGATGAAATCTGGTGTGATGTCGTAGATATGGACGTTTGTCATTTGTTGCTGGGGAGACCGTGGCAGTTTGATAGAGCAGTACAACATGATGGACGGACCAACAGTTACAGTTTCATGTTCGAAGGTACAAAGATTACTCTGGTTCCGAAGAAACGCCAACAGGAAGAAAACAAAGTGGAGGAAATCGAAGAGCTGAAAACTTTATTGACTTTGAAGGAGTTTGTTAAAGAAGTTGAAGAAGAGCCGGAAGTATTCTTGTTGATTGGACGAGAAAGCAGTGAAGAGTTTGAAATTCCAGAAGAAGTTAAACCAGTTCTGAAAGAATTTGACGATGTATTTCCAGATGAGTTACCAACGGAGTTGCCACCGTTAAGGGATATACAACATCAGATAGATCTTGTTCCCGGTGCTGTATTGCCACACAGACCACATTATCGAATGAGTCCGAAGGAACATGAAGAATTGCGGAGGCAGGTAGAGGAATTGCTTGAACAGGGGCGTGTGCAGGAGAGTCTGAGTCCTTGTGCTGTACCAGCTTTATTGGTACCCAAGAAGGATGGGACATGGAGAATGTGCACTGACAGTCGAGCATTGAATAAAATTACCGTGAGATATAGATTTCCAATGCCGAGGTTGGATGACTTGTTGGATCAAATAAGTGGAGCTACTATCTTTTCGAAAATTGATTTGAAGAGTGGATATCATCAAATTCGTATCAGACCAGGAGATGAGTGGAAGACTGCTTTTAAAACCAGGGAGGGTCTATACGAATGGTTCGTCATGCCATTTGGTTTATCCAATGCACCAAGTACTTTCATGAGGGTGATGAATCAGATTTTTCGACCGTTCATTGGGAAATTCGTGGTGGTGTATTTCGATGATATTCTTATTTACAGTGGGAGTCCAGAGGAACATTTGAATCATCTTAGAGAAGTGCTGATGGTATTGCGACAAGAACAATTCTATGCTGCAACGAAGAAATGCGTGTTCATGACACATAGTGTTTTATTTCTGGGGTATGTTGTTTCAGAGAAAGGAATACAGGTTGACCAAAGTAAAGTTGAGGCGATCAGAAATTGGCCGCAGCCTAAGATGATAACGGAAGTTCGTAGTTTTCATGGGTTGGCTTCATTTTATCGAAGGTTTATTCCACACTTTAGTAGTGTGATGGCGCCTGTTACAGATTGCATGAAAGGTAAACAGTTTGCATGGACGGAGGAAGCCGAGGCTGCTTTTGAACGAATCAAAGATCTTTTGACCTCTGCACCAATTCTAGTGCTACCTGATTTTCAGTTGGTGTTTGAACTACATACTGATGCATCCAAGGTTGGGATTGGAGGGGTGTTGAGTCAGAAAGGGCGTCCTATTGCATATTTCAGTGAGAAGTTGTCCGGAGCGAAGATGCGATACAGTACATATGATGTGGAGTTTTATGCTGTTGTGCAATCTATTAAACACTGGAGACACTATCTATTTCAGAAGGAGTTTGTTCTTTACACTGATCATGAAGCATTGAAGCATTTGCAAGGGCAAGACAAGATTTCAGCGAGACATGCATCGTGGATTGCTTATTTACAGTAGTTTACTTTTGTCGTTAAGCACAAGTCAGGGGTAACCAATCGTGTGGCTGATGCTTTGAGCAGGAGGAGTCATTTGTTGACGACAATGAAAGTTGAAGTGACAGGGTTTGAATTATTGCCAGAATTGATTGAAGAAGATCCTTACTTTGTGAAATTTGTTGAAAAGGTAAAGGAAGGAAATACTGATGAATTTGTGTTGGTGGATGGTTTTCTGTTTAAAGGAAATCGCCTGTGCATTCCAGACTGTAGCTTGAGAATGAAGATTGTTAAAGAGTTACACGAAGAAGGACACGTTGGGAGAGACCGTACCTTACAGTTGATTTCACAATCCTACTTTTGGCCTTCGATGAGGAAAGAAGTGGAGAGGTTTGTTGAGAGATGCCATATCTGTCAAGTTTCGAAAGGAACTGTGACTAATGCGGGTTTATATATGCCGTTACCCGTGCCTACCAAACCATGGGTTGATCTCAGCATGAATTTCGTGTTGGGATTACCGAGAACTCAGAGGGAAAATGATTCTGTATTTGTTGTGGTGGACCGGTTTTCGAAGATGGCACATTTTATAGCCTGTAAGAAGACAGCGGATGCAGTTCGAGTGGCACAGTTATTCTTTAAAGAAATATATCGTTTACATGGTTTACCCGAATCTATTGTTTCTGACCGAGATACTCGATTTTTGAGTCACTTTTGGTTGAGTTTGTGGAAAATGGTGGGAACGAAGCTGAAATTTAGTAGTGCTTATCATCCGCAAACGGATGGACAGACTGAGGTGGTTAATCGATCGTTGGGAAACTTGTTGAGGTGTCTTGTTCAAGATAATCTAAAGAGTTGGGATGTGAAATTATGTCAGGCAGAATTTGCCCATAATCATGCTGTGAATCGAAGTACTGGGTTCAGTCCATTCCAGATTGTTTATTCGAGCTTACCGAAGGGACCTTTGGATTTAACGGTAATACCACAATCAAAGAAGACAGTTAAGAAAGCTGCTGATTTTGTTGAAGGGTTGACGGAGTGCCATAGAATCGTTCAAGAACGATTGGAAAAGACAAACGAGAAGTACAAACAAATGGGGGATAAGAAACGAAGGAGTGTAGTCTTCAAAGAGGGTGATGTTGTTTACGCAGTATTGACGAAAGATCGTTTTCCAGTTGGGACTTACAACAAGTTGAAAGCTCGCAAGATTGGACCAGTAGAAATCTTGAAGAAAATCAATGACAATGCTTATCAGTTAAAGTTGCCCGAACACATTCACACTGCTGACGTTTTCAACGTTAAACATTTGATTCCGTACCATGGAGATGAGCTTGTTGAAAAGGAGAGAAGTACAAATTCGAGGTCGAATTTTTGTCAACAAGGGGAGGATGATGAAGCAGCATACCTAGGCTCGACGACCAGAGGCTCCGACCTAACGCCCACCTTCACGCCGACCTACGACCTAACTCCCACCCCAATCGCCGACCTAACTCCATTTGCCGACCTAACTCCATTTGCCGACCTATCCCCAATTGCCGACCTAACTTCCACTTTCATGCCGAGCTACGACCTAACACCTCTTCCCAAAGTCGCGACCGACCTAAACCCCATGACGCGGAAGCACATCGCCGACCTAACTTCCATCGCAAGCTCCGACCTAACATTAAATCGTTGCCGAGATAAGCTTCCATTAAATCGTTGCCGAGCTATCCCTTAAGTCGCGAAAAGAAGATGAAGTCGTTGCCGAGCTATCCCTTAAGTCGCGAAAAGAAGATGAAGTCGTTGCCGAGCTATCCCTAAGTCGCGAAGCAGATGTTGTTAACTCGGAACCGAGTTAGGACTTAGAGTAATTTCGTTGTTTTTTTTTGGTGTAAATTGTAATGTGCCTATAAATAGGCGTGTATGGTCATTTGTAAAGGTTGTTGAATATTGAATAAAATTCTCTTTTGTTAGCTTGTTGCTTTCAATTTCAATTGGTAGTCGAGTGTATCTCCTATCTCCACTAACGTCATTCGAGTGCGCTCGGATCATCGTTTGTTGAAGCCGATTCACGGTATCTTGTGCGCAAGATCAACGTTGAAGAATCGTAGATCTCTTTCCCGGTATCTTCGGATCAACGAGTTAGAGATAGCTAGAGTTCGGTATCTTCGGATCAACGAATTCGAGCATTTCAGTATCCATTAATCCATCGACTGCTACTTTCACCGATCCACATTTGTTTTGAATTATCCGCTGCGTCACAAACATAATATTGTGAAATTTTGCTCTTATAGTTTTCAATTATATTAAACAAATAATATTTTGGAAAGGTTAATACCAGTAAATACTAAATATCGTTATTTTGGAGTGCTGCGGGGTAAATTGGAAGCAAATTGTAATGGTTTGAGTTACCAAACAACTAATTTCCTGTTATAGAAGCAAAAGCATATGGACTTCAGCATTCCAACAGTTTAACTATTATTTTCTTTTGCAATCTATAATTTTATGCATTTATCTCATGAGTTTGCTATTTTGTAAATTTTTTGAAGATTGAATGGAAACATGAATGGACAACGCCACATCGTTTATTACAACAAAGATCCTTGGTGCTACTCGAACGAATTGATCTTTGTTCTTCCGAACATGGTGACAGCAATAAATATAGCTACGTTGAGTGGCTTGTTAAATGGAAAGGACTCGGGTATGAGTATTCTACCTGGGAGTTTGAAAATTCAGAATGTTTGTGCTCAGCTGATGGGAAAGCTTTGATGGATGAATTCAAGAGGCGACGGGTTGAGGCGAGAAAGAAACCAATTCCTTCTCAAACTATCAAAGTATTATTTTTATTTTAGATTTGCATTTTTGGCATGCATATATGATTGAAACATTTATCACTTTGGTTGTAGTTCCTTCCCGTTCATATTAATCTCATTGTCACAGTACCCAAAACAATGCTTGTAGCAGTGATCACTCATCTAGAAGTACAACAAACTAATTGGTTGAATTCAGGTTTGGTGTCACATATGAACGCCTGGAAATACCCTTCCTTTTTCCAGAATCCTAAACCAATTTTTAACTCTCCTCCAAATAAATATTTACTTTCATGTTAACCCTAATTTTTATATTTCTGTAAGCTAAGTCATTATATTACAACATAACAACTTTGCTAAAAAAATTCTTGCTAATCTTGGTCCTGTAAATTGCACAAAATCATCATAATATCCATTTAATATTCCCTCAATAACTAACCTCTAGCGTTAGCTTTATTTATCTCATAATCACTATTTCAGTTTTTTTCATAACGATAACTATATTAGATGAATTAAGTTTCACATATGTCAAGATAAAATAGAACTGCAGAAAAAATAGTTGTAGATGTTGATGTGTATAAGATGAGAATATTAGTAAAATAACGATTAACTGCTTATTTTTATATGCACATATGCTTAAGTGATATGTTCAAAGGTTACTTTATGCCGTTACGGTATGCTTAGCATCAAATTGATTTATTAGTATATTCAATAATTGCTAGGTTTTTGTAGTTTTTTCTACAGCCAATTTGATTTTCTCTTCTGCTTACAAGATGTTTGATAATGATATTGCCATGTCTTAAATTCATTTTTAATATCCTTTAATGCATTGAATATCCTATCTTAATTCATGGCTTCAAGCACTGTTCTCCTATAATTAACAATTTCAGGATTTATGCGTAAGAGAAAATCTCCACAAGAAGCTCACAATGTTAGCCGATAAGCTTCCAATTGAACATAACAATGATTTCCTACCCTCAGTTCGCAATATCATCAAGCATTGGCACAAAAAACGGACTACTATTTTGATTCTTGATCAGGTAGGTTATCAGTTGGTATGCATATGCAGCATATCCTCCTTGTAATTGAGAGTGAAATCAAGATAATATTTTGGTATGTCATTAATGATGCACGGGTTTTTGGTTTTCTTCAGAGTAACACTTAATGCGTTCTTATTTCTGGCAGGAGGCAAAGGTTAAATCTATAGTATTCATTTCATACCTGCTCTCTTATAGTTGTCATCCTTTCCTTGTTATTTCTACCATCCCTTCTCTTTCAAAATGGGAAGCTGAGTTTGCTCGTTTGGCACCATCTATAAACATTGTTGTTTATAGTGGAAATAAAAAAGCTCGTGAAATGATAAGGTCCCTTGAATTTTATGAAGAGGGAGGCTGTGTTATGTTTAAGGTCCTCATAACATCCCCTGATGTAATCCTCGAGGTAACTATGGGTACATTTAATTTTGTATGCATGTTCCTATTTTGTGATTGTTATACTCTGGATTTATCCATGAATTACTTATTGAACCCCTAATTCACAAAATCCCTGACACTAATTTTACTATCATTTAGTATCTTTGCTATTTCAATTGTAATAAATGGTTTTTAAAGTGAAGATTCATGAGGATCTCACTGTTAAGGTTCAATTATTCAGTCTCATTCAAAACTTATAACAAAAATAGACTAGTTTTTCGCTTTTGTACAAGCAGACTTTCAAAATGTGAATGTACGTATATACTCAAAATTTGTATAATGCGCATGTATAAAAATCAGAAGCAAAGACTATTTTTGTAATATAAGTTTTAGACAAGGCTTATTTGTGAAATAAGTTGTGTGTTGATGCTTAGTTTTGTAATTTATTCTAAAAAGAAGAGGAGAGACATGATTTGTACACTGACTGGAATTCCAAAAGTGGTTATTGGATGCTTATTTTAGACTGCAAGCTTTCTATTCCTATTGGATGTTATTTTTTTCCCTCCTTGCAGTCTTATACTCTTGTTCCTTTAGGTGGATACATATGTGTTTGTAGCCTTTCTACGCAGTAGTTAATAAAATTCTTAGTCGTTCCTTTGCAATTAATTGGTGCCTTTTAATATTCCAAAGTCTATAATAGATTTTTTTTCCTATTACATTTTATTTAAATTTATTACTTTGTTTTCAATATATTGCTCAACAGGACTTTCAATATTTGGATTGTCTTGTCTGGGAGGGAATAATTATAGATGACTATCATAAAAAAGAAATTTCTGAACAGTTGGACAAGTTTGCAATTCTCTCGGAATTCAAACTCCTAATTTCAAATGGTGTACCTAAGGTAGATTTGCTACTACTCCCTCATCAATAATCTTGCCGATCATTTCATTTTCTCAAGAAACTATTGCTAATTGCTATATATTACTTTCGTTTTCGGCATAAACGGACAAACTAATACTCAAGATTCAAATTCCGATTCAAGTGAAAATGGCAATGAAATTTCAGTTAGTTTAAAAAACTCATTTATTTCTCTTATAATGTAGGTTGTAAGGCTCATCAAGAACATTATTTTGTTCTTTAGGAACCTAATTAGTTTATATTTGCCAAACTTATTTTTTCCGTTAATTTTACTTCAAGTATATAACAAATTTTACTAATAAAAAAAAGTTGGGGCATTATCTATCAGTGTATGGGGCATGAGAATTAAGGGAAATGGATCATTACATGAATTTAACTGACAACTACTACTAATAACTTAAGTCAAAAAGTGAAATTCTACCTTCATGAATTCATGCATATTCTGCTATTACTTCTTAAATATCACTTGCGTATACATTTCCTTGATCGGTTGTGCTCTGAGACTGATCTTAATAGCCCTGCTATATATTTACAGAGAAGTGGACCTGCTCTCAAAGATAATAGCTCACAAAGCGCATATGCACATGGAGCACAAGAACATGATGTGCTACTACGTGAAGAAAACCCTGAGGCAGAGCAAGTTTATTCTTACATGAAAGCTGCACGTAATAGTCAAGAAGTGTTTAACCCCACCCCTCTTCAGAAGCAGATGACTATGATGAGCCCATCGGAATATTTAATTGCTTATTTTCATGGAAAAAGGGTGACTATCTTCTTGCTTACCATTTTTATATTGTAGTTTTTACACTGTATACTAGCTACAGTGAAATGTTCATTCCTAAATGTTGGCATCAAAAAATTCTGTATTTCGATATACACTTTTGACATTCTCTAAAAATTACCTAAATTAATGTTTCACGATCATTTTCCTATTTTCTCAATTTGCCTTGTTTTCACTGTGTGTGCACGCATGTGCGCGTGCATGTACACACTTGCAAATTAGACTTGAGACCATTTCTCAGTCAAGTTAAGAATAACGGCAAAATAATTATACAACTTGGTTTTAAGTAGTAGAGATGAGTTTGTAGTTTATCCAAGTATTCATCGTCCTAACCATGTCTATGCAATATAATAACATTTTGTTATTGTTGCAGAAGTCGACTTTAGCAGCAGAATGCGAGAAAGAGCTGGAGGAGGTGCGGAAAAAATACAATCACCTCCTTCTGAATGAGGAGCAAGCGTGCAATCAAAACTTAAAGGTAGTAAAGGAATTACAATCCACCAGTCAGAAAAATAAATTTTTGGCGGAGTTGCTGAAAAGCCATTCCATCGAGCCTTGTAAGCTTGGAAGCTCACAAGAGTTTCAAGGTATGACGTCTCTAATATATCCATGAATGAAAAAATGGTAACAATCTAGCTACATGATTTATTGCAATAAAATTGGGTGCTTGTACACAGACACACCGTTATTGAACTTGAGCTCTCTTTTGACTTTTAAATTGGCAGCCTAGTGTCAAAGATTGATAGTACTCAACAACTCAAATTATTGACATTAATAAGTATAATCTCTGCTTTCAAGTATCTTATTATACATTTTTTCTATCGCACTTTGACACTTAATGACAGTACTGTTTCTGCATCATAGAATGTAAAGTAAGGGTATAATTTAGTGTAACTTGGTATGTCCAGTACTCCAACAGCATGCAAATTTTGTTACAAAATTTTTCTGAAAGACACTATTATGCATGCTTCTCATTACATTTAAATCATCCTTGACATCAAACACTGCTTTTCAGGTCAGATGGGAAACTTGAAGCAGATGTTGCCAAAGAAAGATATTCCCAAAATGCCAACTTTGCCCTCGTCTTCAAGTTCAGCTCTACCATTTCCTTTTCCACCGCCAGGGATGGGACCACCGTCCACAGTTGTAACTTCAATTTATGTGCCCCCCGCCTGCATGCAACAATCAAACAACGCCTCACAAAGGATTTTAACATCTAAACCTATGCTGCCTTCTTCTGCAGGTAAACTTTTAGAGATAGATTTTTCATTATGCTACACACATTTCGCCAGTGAACTCACTGCCATTGAAACATGTGGTTCGTTATTTACTTTTTGTTTGACGGCAATCAAATTAATTTACAATGGTTCATCGATATTTGAACATTCATCGATTGATATATGCCTTTCATCATTTGGATTTACCCTTTTTTGCATTGATAATATATATCATTTTTGGTTGCCAACTTTGCATAAATACCTATTTACGGATATGAAACACCGGACTATTCAAAGGAAAAGCTATAATTGTCTTTTTATCGATAGTGGCCCATTTCTTGAGTTGGGTTATCAGTTTGTTTTCCTTTATATGCCAAGACGGTTCATTAAGATCACTGAGACACAACTAGTCGTTTTGGCAGATTTTGTTATTTCTTCTGTTCCACCTCTTTATAGCTGTATTTTCCATCTATGATTTCCTTAGAAAAAAATATCACATAGAACCCTAATCACTACAACATTATGTTAAGAAGAAAATAGAAATGCAGTAATAAAACGTACATGGTGATTTCCTTTTAACAACTTTCTTATGCTATATTTTAGTAATCCTTTATTTAAAAGCAAAATTTATCATTCGGATCTGCTTCAGTTTTTTTTAATGTGGTTTGGTGTTCATTCAACAAGTGCTACAGAGTTTAGGGCTGTTGTGGTAATGGTTACCGTTACCATTTTTTAAATACCGTTATCGTACCGTTTTTACTGATAAACTAAAATTGTTTACCGTTACCGATTGACTGGTATACCGATGACTGGTATACCGATAAACTGATAACCGTTACACTGGTAATGGTAAATTACTGTTTGGCTAGAAAAATAATAAGTTGATATATTTTTACGCTAAATGATGGTTCATTATATATCTCATTGGGTCACTTAATAAAGGACATAGAAAAGAAGTGTATTTATCATCATTTGAGTTGAATTACTAAAATAAATTAAATTATTTTCTTGCTTCTAAATGGCCGTATTACAACATCTTACATGAATATCGATATATTATGAATGACTGGTAAATTACCGTTACCGTTGGTTTTGAAAAAATATTACTGGTAAATGACAGTACTGTTTCTGCATCATAGAATGTAAAGTAAGGGTATAATTTAGTGTAACTTGGTATGTCCAGTACTCCAACAGCATGCAAATTTTGTTACAAAATTTTTCTGAAAGACACTATTATGCATGCTTCTCATTACATTTAAATCATCCTTGACATCAAACACTGCATTTCAGGTCAGATGGGAAACTTGAAGCAGATGTTGCCAAAGAAAGATATTTCCAAAATGCCAACTTTGCCCTCGTCTTCAAGTTTAGCTCTACCATTTCCTTTTTCACCGCCAGGGATGGGACCACCGTCCACAGTTGTAACTTCACTTTCTGTGCCTCCTGCCTGCATGCAACAATCAAACAACGCCTCGCAAAGGAATTTGACATCTAAACCAATGTTGCCTTCTTCTGCAGGTAACTTTTTAGAGATAGATTTTTCATTATGCTATACACATTTCGCCAGTGAACTCATTGCCATTGAAACATGTGGTTCGTTATTTACTTTTATTTGATAGCAATCAAATCAATTTACAATGGTTCGTCGTCTGTATGAACATTCACCAATTGGTATATGCCTTTCATCATTTGGATTTACCCTTTTTTGCATTGATAATATATCATTTTTGGTTGCCAACTTTGCATAAATACCTATTTATGGATATGAAACACCGGACTATTCAAAGGAAAAGCTATAATTGTCTTTTTATCGATAGTGGCCCATTTCTTGAGTTGGGTTATCAGTTTGTTTTCCTTTATATGCCAAGACGGTTCATTAAGATCATTGAGACACAACTAGTCGTTTTGGTCGATTTTGTTATTTCTTCTGTTCCACCTCTTCATAGCTGTATTTTCCATCTATGATTTTCTTAGAAAAAAATATCACATAGAACCCTAATCGCTGCAACATTATGTTAAGAAGAAAATAGTAATGCAATAATAAAACGTACATGTTGATTTCCTTTTAACAACTTTCTTATGCTATATTTCAGTAATCCTTTATTTAAAAGCAAAATTTATCATTCGGATCTGCTTCAGTTTTTTTTTATATGTGGTTTGGTGTTCATTCAACAAGTGCTACTGAGTTTAGGGCTGTTGAGGTAATGGTTTGTAAATACCTTTTCTGTACCTTTTTACTGGTAAACTAAAATTGTTTACCGTTACCGATTGACTGCTATACCGATAAATGGGTAACCATTACACTGGTAATGGTAAATTACCGTTTGGCTAGAAAATAATAAGTTGATATATTTTTACACTGAATGATGCTTCGTTATATATCTCATTGTGTCACTAAATAAAGGACATAGAAAAGAAGTGTATTTATCATCATTTGAGTTGAATTACTAAAATAAATTGAATTATTTTCTTGCTTCTACATGGCCGTATTACAACATCTTACATGAATATCAATGTGTTATGAATGGACTGGTAAATTACCGTTACCGTTGGTATTGAAAAAATATTATCGATGTTTTACCGTAACAATGGTAAGCTCACCGTTATCGTGCCGATTATGCTGGTATACCGACTTTACTTTAAAATGGTAACCGATTGACTGGTAATGGTATGATAATAGTAAATTTATCATCACCATAACAACCCTAACTGAGTTTATAGCTTTATATTCAAATAATATTGATTTTCATGTAATCAAGTTGAACAATGTGCATTCCTTAAGCTGATGTTTTGTTATTGCAGTTGAATAGTATTGCTTTATGCTAACCAATTTTTTCCTCTCTTTAGGTAATCCGAAAAAATCTGTAGGAGAGAATTCAGTTCTTCATGCTCCTGCACCGCATATTCGCTATTATTATACACGGAAACACGACATGTTTTAGCATAAAAAATACTAGTGCATTATTAAGTAAGCCACGTACTAAATTAGTCTTGTATGTTGCATATGATTATTATTGTTGTTGTTGTTGTTTTACTTGAGTACATTTATTGTGATTCTTTCAATGCAAATGCATGCATAGGAAGAAAAATATATGCATTGGATAGGATATATATATATATATATATGGACTTGGTTTGTCTTTTTCAATGAAATTTATGGATGGAATTCATGAAGTGCATTCAAGTCATTTGATTTGCAATTCAATAGTATGATGAATTATACTGTCATTACCAGATTAAATGAAAGAGAAATCATAGTAGCAATTTACAATAATTTAACTTTCATTTTTTATGGTCTTGAAAACAATAGTATGTAATTTTACCTTTGCTTGTCCTATGTTTGATTTTTACTCATTAGATAATTAGTCTTTACTAGTGCGAACCCGTGCTACGCATGCGGAATTCACAACACAATTTCTTTAGCATAATCTTTTTTATTTTTGTAGTAGTATGAAAATGGGAACGCATGTTTATAGATTGAAATTATTTATATGAGCACTTTTCTTAAACACGACTGGCACACTTCCATCAAAATATCCACTTAAGTAATTACAATGCTCACAAAGTATAATAAATCTTTTTGGAGAATAATGGACATACAAAAAGAATACTAACTTCAACCACTAATTATTCCTTATTTGTTAAGCATTACATGATTGAGCATGCCTACTAATTTAAAAAATGCATATGTTCAACATAGATTCATCTTATATAATTAAAATATATATAAATCCAAATATGTTCACATTTAATGCGATAATAATGTTTCATATATGATATAAAGAAACCATGCTAAAAGAAAAATAATGTTTCAAAGTCAATTTGAATAAAAAAATTTATCTAAAATTTGCAATGGTATACTATTTCACACTATCCAATACTAACAAAATTATTTAAGTAGCCTGAAAAGTTATATTTTTATTACATATAACATAATATAACATGAGAAATATATGTAAACTATAAACATTTTGTAGGCTATTTTTTTGAATACCTAGTTAAACTGAATAGTTTCATTCACTCTTAAGTGAATACACCATTGAATAATACCAAATTTATAATAATTCAAATAAAAATAATACATCACCATAAGAAGAATTACATTGGGATACACATAAAATATAAAGAAAACACTACATTCAATGTAGCGAACTATTAGAATATCATATAATTATATACCATTACAATGCTTATAAACAATTGTTTATACATCTAACGCCGCTATTTTGTAATATTTATAACCCAATACCATTGTTATGTATGTAAAGACAAAAATTAAATTGTGTTTTTAAATATACTAAATATATATTGTTTCCTTTCTAGCATAAAATATGTCAAAAATATCACGTTGCCATAAAAGCATAAGTATTACCCAAATATTAGTTTGGTAAGTTTGTTAATAAAATCATATATGTATATGTATGTATGTATGTGTGTGTGTGTATATATATATTTATATTTGAAGATTATATATATGTATATATGTGTGTGTATATATATATATATATATATTTGTTCTCAATCCTATTAGTGTTTTACCAACCTTATTAAAGAAAAAGGAAACTATTTGTTACGAATTGGTAATGAGTTCCAAAGTTATTATATCTCATTGATACACATATTTCTTACATCGACGAACCATTTGTTAAATCTTCACAACATTTCATGTTGCATGTTCCCTAATATAGTGGAGTTATGCATCGTATTAATTCCATAATTGATTAGCATTAAAGTGAATCAATATGCAATTAGTTCTCTCATTAATTTGAATTAATGTTTATAGTTTGAATTCAAATTGATCAAGATTAAAAGCACTTAATTTCATTCATTTATTGCTTGGTAATTATGTATGATATGACCTTCATACTTAAAATAGTCAAGAAAAAAGTCACAGGTCCCTGTTTTTGATGTTGTTATGCAAAAAGTCCCTGTAGAAATGAATATGTAAATTTGGTCCCTATTTTCCAAAAATAAAAAAACGCAAAGTGTCTTGCACTTTTTTGACAGAAAATGCAAGATAACTTTCACTTTTCTATTTTTGAAATATTTTTCGAAATTTTCGAAATTTTCGAAAATTTTGAAAATTTGAAAAGCGCAAGTTAACTTGCACTTTTTATCAGAAAAGCGCAAGCTAGTTTGCGCTTTCTGATTTTGAAATTTTTTTGAAAATTTTAAAACTTTTAAAATTTTTGAAAAGCGCAAGGTAACTTGCGCTTTCTATCAGGAAAGCGCAAGCTAGTTTGCGCTTTCTGATTTTGAAAATTTTGAAAATTTAAAAAGCGCAAGCTAACTTGCGTTTTCTTATTTAGAAAAAATAGGGACTTAATTTACATACTTATTCCACAGGGACTTTTCTTGTAACACCATCAGAAATAGGGACCTTTCGTGCAAAGCCCCTAAAATAGTTTATTAAACCATTATGAATAATAGTATCTCTAATTTATAGTGGCGCGTTATGCATAAATAATTTAAAACTCCAAATAATTCAAAGAAATGTAACATAAAAAAATTATTAAAAAATTCATAGATAATAACCTAATTGTTGCATAAGATTACCAAAACTTTGATTATAAGCATGAATATATGTTTCCTATGGACATTTTATAGTCCATTATATAATATAGTAGATCAATATTAGAAGCCTAAATTGATTAAAAATGACAATGTTAGAATTTATTGAAAAGATGAAGTTTACATCAATTAAGTGCGCTCGAAGCATTTTGGAAATAAATAAGTTGTCAAAGCACGTATTTTACACTAAATTCTTAACAAAAATTTAAAATTATCTACTGAAAAGAAGAAAAAAGTGTTGCTTATACATTTGTACTTTTCACAACAATAGACTATGAAATTTGTTATTTGAATATTATTTTACTTCAAAGATAATATTTTCCTTCCAACTTGATTTTCTTATATACTTATGTGTGAGAACGAAATAAAGTATTTGATTACATAGAAAAATTAATTTTTTTGTATATATCTATTAATAAACCAATAAGTCCATATAAAATTTAGGAAAGAACCCAAATTCCTAGACTTTCTAATAAAAAGCAAAACAATGAAAGGGAATTTGAAATAAAACATGAGAAAGGATAATTAGTTCATCTTTACATGTAGTAGATTTCAAAAAATTATAGAAGCTTCTGGTGTTGTATTACATTTGAAATGTTGCTGGTAAAAGGGAGTAAAAATAATAACTGACTACTATTAATCTTGTAATTGGTTAGCATTAAAATGACTAAATGTATATTAATTCTCTCCTTAGACTAGATTATAGTTTAATTCTGAAATTACTTTGGATTCAAATTGATCTAAATTATTGGTTAGCATTAAAATGGCTAAATGTATAATTAATTCTCTCCTTAGGTTATAGTTTAATTCCGAAATTACTTTGGATTCAAATTAATCTAAATTAAAATTAATTAATTAATTACTTTCATTTATTGTATGGTAGAAATGTTTGATCTCGTCCCTATTTGAAATAGTTCGCATATAACCATTATGAATAACTACATCCCTTATTTATAGCTATTTATAAAAATTACCAAACTACATAAAGTTCAAAACATCTCATTGTTGCATAATATCACAAAGACTTTGATGATAACTATGAATGTGTTTTGCATATGAATGATTCGTAATCCATTAAATAACATAATAGAAAAGTATTAAAAACCTATATTGACCAAGAATAACAATGTTAGAATTTACACAAAAATGTTTGGATAGACTAAAACTTCATAAAAAATTTGAAGTATAAAAATTTTCAAAACATGTATTAAACACTAAAATTTAGCAAAATTTAGAATTGTGTGCTGGAAGCAGAACAAAATTGTTGCTTATACAATCATACTTCTCCCCATAATATAATGTGAAATTTATTATACTAAATTTCTTTTAGTAATATTATGCTTTCCTACCGACTTGATTTTCTTATATGCATATGTTTGAGAATGAAATAAGGATCGATTTTACATTTACATGGTTATAGAAAAAATATTAAAGATTCTTTCAGTATTTGTGTGTTACAATTAATAGACCAATAAATCACTTCAAAATAAATGAAGTAAAGAGAAAAAATTACCTCCTAATAGTAACTCCCTTTGTAAGGTATTACCTTATAAAGAAGGTTATTATTCGGTTCATAACAAAAATATGATTGATATAGAACATGAGAAAAAAGAAATAACTCAACATCAACTATAATAGATTTTATTAAATAATAGAAGCTTCTACGGTGGTTGCGAATTAAAATATCCTATAAACTTCTACAAAATAAATGAAGATAACTAAATTCATAGCCATACTAAAACAAAGATAAAAGGAAAACAAAAATTTGAATCAATGATGTAAAATCATAGATTTAGAATAAAAGAAATAGTCTGGATTTGAATTAAAAGAAAAGACATATAATAATATAAATATCTAACAATTAGATTGAGCTCGTTGATTCAGTAAGATAAAGTCTTCTGGCAGCATTTAGATAATTTATCCATAAGAATCTTATCACTAAAGGAAATGGTAGAAATACAACCACTGGATAATGTGAACAAAATAAAAAACAATTAAGGTGAATACAAAAGATGAAGATATATTGATGTATTCAATCAAATTATAATCATGTTAAAAAAGTTATTAGTCAACTAAATAAATATTTGCAAAGAATCTCAAATTTATTTTTAATTTAAAATTGAATTTAATTTTTATGTAAAGCCGGAGATAGGGAATAAACACAATTGTGAAAGGAGGGTGAACAAATTGAAGATGGAGAAATTAAATTAGAATTTTTCTAGTATTAAATGTGCTAAGAAGAGGAAGAAACCTTAGTCGAATTAAATTATAATGAATAGATAGATGCATTTATTGTGAAATAATTTTATTTATTATAATAAAACCAAGCAAATGTATGTATTATGAAATAAATAATTTAAATTATAATAAGTTACAATGAATAGTAATAGTCTTAATTACTATTTATGAGTATTCTCTCTATTGTTACTTTTTATCTCTCCCTTCAAACCAACCATTATGGAATTGATAAAAACAAACCCTATTGTAAATAATAAGATGTTCTGACAAACGTTTGAATAAAATGTCGATAATAAAATTAAAAATTAGCAAATACAACATAAATTAGCAAATAAAGAAGAAAAAACCATGGGAAAATATTCAGTCATATATAATATCGGATAATACCTATAGTAAGAATAAGTAACATATATATCATAATAGACCAAAACAATTAGTAAACACCGCTTAAATATGATTATAAAATTTTATATGAATCTTCCCTCTAAAGCAAACAATAGAAATACAACCACTGCATAATGTGAATAAAATAAAAAATAATTAAGGTAAATAAAAAAGATGAAGAACTATTGTTGTATCCAATCAAATTATAATCTTGTTAAAAAAATTACGAGATGTTTAAAGAAACTACTTGGTAAGAATCTAAAATTTGTTTCTAATTTAAAATTGAATTTTTTTTATGTAAAGTTGGAGACAGGAAATAAACAATTTTGTGAAATGAGGGAGAACAAATTGAAGACAAAGAAATTAAGGAAATAAGATTTTTTTCTAGTATTAAATGTGCTAAGAAGTGGAAAAGACCTTAGTTGGATTAAATTAGAATCAATAGATAGATGCATTTATTGTGAAAAAAATGTATTTATTACAATAAAAGTAAACAAATGTATGTATTATAAAATAAATTATTTAAATTATAATAGGTTACAATGAATAGCAATGGTCTTACTATTAATGAGAATTCTCTCTATTGTTACTTTGTTCGAACCAACCAACATAGAATTGATGAAAAACTAACCCTATTGTAAAAAAGAAGAAGATAAGACAAATGTTTGGATTAAAAATCGGTAATAAGATTAGAAATTAGTAAATACAACCTAAATTAGCAAATAAAGTGGAAAACCCCTTAGGAAAATACTTAGACATATACAATATTTGATAGTATCTATATTAAGAATAAGTAACATATACATCTCATAATATACCAAGACATTTAGCAATTATCATGTAAATTTGATTATTAAAATTTGTGTGATAAACACCAAAAATTCAAAGTATGAATATAAAAATTAAAATAACACACAACTTGTCAGCAATTAGTATTTTTAAGGCATTTGTTGTCACCAAGATATATTTTTAGCTATAACAATAGTTCAAATATAAATGCATAATAATTAAAAGTGGTTAATATGAAAGAAATTGCAAAATAAATGATTTAAATGAGTAGATGATATGAAGGAAACACAATAATGAACAAATCTAATAATAAATTTCAATATAAAATCATGTCATAAACTAATAAAAAATTATTCACTTGGTTTCACAAAAATTAAAATGATATCATAATAAAATCTGCAAATTTAAAAAAGTAACCTTGGATTTATAAACTAACTTTCTTTAATTTAATATAAGAAAAATTAATTTCAAAATCGAATGAACTATTTTAGACATCTATTACAACTAAATCAGATAAACATAAATGGATAATAATTGGAAGTAGGTATAATGTAATAAATAAAAAAGTCAACAATCTGATTGTGCATGTGATAGAGAATGATACACAATTGCTAAACCGTAATATATTTCAATATAAAATTGTCACTTTATAAATTTAACAATTTATAAAATTCCATAATCCAAGAATAAATGGTTGGACTTACAAACTTATCATTTAAATTATTTATTTTTATGAAGATATTCACCTAATTACTCTCAGAGAGAAAGTGATCATAATAAAATATACAAATTTGAAAAAACAGAAAGTCTAGGATTGATAAATATACCTTCATCATTATTAGATAAGAATTTAAGAAGGGAAGTCAAAAAGTTAAACAAAATCCAAAATAAATAAATTTGATAGTTGAATCTTATCTTGAGATATTCTATCCACTTCATAACTCAATGTTGAAACACTGAATATTAAGAGAATAAAGAATTTGATTATTGAAATGGCTTAGATTTGATAAGAGATATGAAACAAATGATTTTTAAGTCTTAAGAGGAAGAAAATTAGGAAAAATAAAGGTGAGAAAATATATGGACATAAACTGAGGATTATGTAGAAAATAAAAGAAGAGAATGCATAATAATTGCTTGAATGATGGGGAAGAATATATACATATTGATTAAGAATACAGATAGGCACCAAATAAAATGGTTAGACTGAAAGCGAGTATAGAATAATTTGAGGGGATTATTGCAAACTGTTTACTCAAATCAAGGAGGTATGAGTATATGACTTCATATGGAATGATGAGGAATAAGAATACAAATAGTCTTTTATTCTCTTTTATCTATAATAGAATAGATTATTTTAAGGCTCTAGGCAAGCTTATATTTTAAAACTTTAGAGAAATTCACACTTATTCAATGATTTTCTTCAACTGCATAATATTGTTGAGCCTATGCCTATTAAAGTATATGATCAGTGTATGCTTAAATTAGGATCATGCGGTCTTGTCATTCGTCACAACAGGATCAGTGCATATTTGCTAACAAGCATTTATACACGTCTTTTCAAATAAAGTATAATATCAATGCTCTGGTAATTTAACAGAAAGATGATCCTAGTTGCTGTTGGATATTTTTCAAGTTCTTCCATTGTTTTTGTTTTCATGAAGAGAGAAGAAAAGGAAGAGGGAAGAAAGAAAAAGCAAAAGTCCCACATCTTGGGATATTTGGGACCATACTTGTTTAAGTATGGGTTTCTCATGAAGGAGTTGGGGCCTTGGCGCTCCCAAATGTTTGCTTTGTTGAGAGGAGGGAAGTTATGCATAACCACCATACACGCATGCGCCATCGTCGCCGTCCGTCCGACCGATCGGGCCGGGTATGGGTACGGGTCCGGTTACGATATTTTTTGGAGCCAATCTGAAAACAGTAACAGGCTGGATTACAGCCCGTTATGGACCAAAGGGACATTGGAAATTTAAAAGGGTGTGTAACCGTTGCTAACCATTGGACGCAACCCTTGATGAATAGACACCTCCTCAAACGGTTCTGAACCGAACGGATGCAACCTTTGATGAAAAGACACCTCCTCAAACTCTATATAAAGGATAGACGATCAGAACAGTATACACAGCAATAATCTATGTTCTCCTTCTTCTTCCAACACAGTCTGCGATGCCATTAGAGTGTTGCTGAACGCTCTCGTATCAAATGAATTTGTAACGCCTGCAAGGTATTGCAAATTTAGTCTGACTGTCACATCTATACGACATTGCAGATTCCATTATTTTCTTCTTCAACCCCTCTGCCTTCGAATTTTGCACCATTTAAAATAAAACAAATTGTTCTTGGCCAGATCAAAACCGTACAAATTCTGAATCTGGGTACGCTGTTCCAAGGCTTCATTGAATCCTGAAAGTCGATAGTTTGATAACTCGTTTGTACCTGGTGGGTTGAACTATTGTTTTCTATTCTATAGATCCTTGAAGTCAGAAGTACGGCATTGTATTCGTCGGATTCGACTCGAACTGTAGATTTCCCAACACTTCCTGCTTTATCTAGATAGTAAAAATAATAATATGAGTAAGGCTGAAGCCATATTTAATTAGGTGCTTCGGAAGATTTGTATGCAGGTGCCAAGTTTCATGATACATTGGTTGTAGGGTATGCGGTTTTGGGTCAACCTGAGAGATCATTGAATTGTTTTTGAAAGATGCGATTTCATGGTTTAGATTTGGATTCTTTTTAGTACCATGTGTTGTTAAATTCATTTGTGGATGCTGGTAACTATGAGATTGAGGAAATGTTGGTTGAGGAAATGTTGGTTGAGCAAATCGAGAGCAGGAAATGTGCTACTCATATTTTCAACAAGCCTTGTTATGGTAACTAGTCTTTGTGAGCAGATAATTTTGCTAAACTTCAAAAAAGATACTCCCATTTATAACTGGAAATGCCATGTCAGACACAATGTTTAGATTAACGATTCTGTGGCAATACTTGGACATAAGATATCATGTTCTATGTAGTAATAACTTGTGTTTTATATTCTTCTTCTGAAAAATGTCTCAGGACTTTATGTCTCTATGAAATATACATGGATGACCTAACAACTCCATGTATGTACTTGCCAAGCATATATGTGTGCCTAGTCTAAAGATTTTTAGATTAAATTTTTGTGAATAATTTTGTATCAACAATCCTCAATCGGTATAATTTATCATATTTTAAGTAAGGAAACATTAATCAAGATAACGAAAATTTTCTTCAATTATAATTAATCATTCTGGGCAAATTTTGGTAACAATGGTGGAAATATCACATTAGTTGGCAATTTATAATATTTTACGTTTCGTTCTTTGTCGTTCTTGAAAACAACAGTATATGATTTAAGCTTTGCATTTCCTATGATTGATTTTTACTCATTATGTAAGTAGTCTTTATTAGGATTTTTTGTAATATGTTTGATTTATGCTCTTTATTATTCTCTACTTAGTATTCATTTTAATTGTTGCTTGTCCCATGTCTTTTATTTTTAGATTAGTATTTTTATTTTGCATATATATATATATATATGTATATATTATATATGTATGTATGTGTGGATGTATATATATATGTTTTATGCTTACTCATTTTTGTTTAGTTTCTTATCAAATTCAGGTATGATATCTGATTAGGATGGATTCATTTGATTTTGTAGGCTTCGGTGTTTTACTCATTTTGTGGTTTTATTGTACTTTTATTTTAGACCTCAGATCTTTAGATTTGGGGTTTTTTCTAATTTTTGTTTTTTATTTTTTATTTTTTCATACTATATGGGGGTATCGCTACCTGTCAAGCATGTTGATAGCTTCTTTTTTGAGTGTAGAATAAAATTATACGAGTGCTCTCCTCTAAACATAGATGATCGCTCATTTTCCTTAAAAGAAGTATTGATCTATATTTCTTGAAGCCCCATGCCAGTTTGGTAACTTTCTTCACTTTACATAAATGATCGGTGATCTCCTATCTCTTTATGTAGAGTTGACCATTCTGGCATTTAAAAGAATATGCTTTGCGAAAAAATAATCTTTTATAATAACATAGTGTATCGAAACTTTAAATAGCATAAAATTCTTTGAGTGTTACCAGTTAAACAACTCATGATATATTTATTATTTAATGTCAAAACTAAGAATTATTACCATATTAGCTTGTTACCATGTTTACCTTAACAATTGAAATATTTTTTTTAAATATTCATCATGTTAACTTTAGCTAGTGATTTTTTGATTTAGAACAAATATAATGATATGACGCTTTTCTCAATAAAACAATGTAGTCGTTCCTATGATATGTATGATTCTTGCACATGAAAATGAATTTTGCAAACAAAATTTGGTGACCCAATGTTGATTGCCTCAATTTTACAAGCAGTTTTATCTTCTCATTTGATTCTCAGCCTAGTGACCTTGACTCCACCCTGATAGTCAGGGATTACCTTGATGTTTTGGTAAAGTCATTTTTTCCCTCTCAAGCGGGAAATTGAATTTCTACATCGATCTTATTCCTGGAATCTTGGTTGACCCGGTTAAGGTCACCCGCGATTAATATTAGTTTAGCCATCCCTTCTCTTTTGTATTATAATTATTTTATCTTCCTTTCGAGCCTGTTTTCTTAGTTAGATTTCTCTGATTAGGGTCCCTTTAAATTTGAATCTCTATCCTTGTTTTAAAATCCATTCTTGAATCATCCTGTGAGAGAGAGTATTTGTAATAAATATAAATGTTTTATATTGTGTTGTTTGAGTTGTTAAGTTTGTTTTGGGTTTCGATCGATTCGTCTGGCCAACGCAATCGATAGAAATCCTAAAACACTTGAGCAGAGCAAAATGACACAATATTGTTTTCAAATTATGGTAAATGAAATAATTTTATGTATGGTTATATTTTATATATAAAAGTATAATTTTTTGAAATTGGATGGTTAATTAAATTGGTTGTTGGGAATGATAATACTAGATTTCATTTATTATTTTGTCAACATTACTAAATCATTTTCTATTGTTATATGTTATAAGGTGTTGAAATTTTATAAACATGGTTTGTTTGATTTGAAAATTAAATAAATTTAAATTAAGGATATAAGAATTTAATTTCCCATGCTTTTCGAAATTTGGTTTTCATAGTTTGAAAGAGTATGTTATTTGTAAGTATTTTCGAATGGAAATTGTTTTTCTAGAATTTTTAAAAGAAGTAAGTTAGTATTCTCCTATTTGTCATTGGAAAACAATTTCGGTGATGACTGCAGCATCATCGACGTTCATTTTTGAGTTTCAAAGTGGAGAGACCACTTAGTAGCTTTGCCACCCTTTTGTTTTAGGAAAAAAATGGATTTTGATTTAAACTTCTTGTGTATAATTTGATTTATAATATATATATATATATATATTTATTTATTTCAAAACAGTTGAAGTGAAATCGAAAATTTAACTCTTAAGTTTATATTAAGAAATGGTTTCAACTATAGAAATAAAGTAAAAAAAATTATGAATAATTGGAAATCTGAAAGGAGAAATGAATTTATAACAACTTGAAGCGGTTGAACTAGGATAAAATTTACTTTTATAATTGAAGATTATACAAGAGAAATTTAAATAATAAAAATGTTCAAAATATTATTTTGCTTAAGAAAAATGTCGTTAAAAAGGGTAAATTGTATAGTGTTCAATTGCATTTTAAAACATTAATAAAAACTAACCGGGGAAAAGTTGAATATAATGAAAAATGTAATTGAATATACAATATAAATGTAAATAATAAGATGTCCAAAAATGAAATTTTGTTAAGGGAAATTATAAATAAAAATTTGATTGTTATAATGACTTTTATACATTTAATTGATGTTATAAGTAATGTGAGTGAAATAAATTAAATAATAAAAGAAAATGCTATATAAATAAATAAATATGGACTTAAGAATAGTTGAAATTTAATTTTTAGTGGAATCAACTCAACTGAAGATAAATAGATTTAATAAATGAGTTAAATCAAATAAATTTTGTTTTGAAGGAAATTTTGTAACAAATGTTAATAAATTGAAACAAATCAAATTGAATGAAAATAGCTTGAATTGAAAATCAACAAAATATGAATATAAATGAATATTCTTGATCAAATAAAATGGATTGAAACCAAATTAATTGAATATAAATCTAATGAAATTTATATGGTTTTGAATTTGTTATGTATCTGATAATATGTATTTCAATCTATCTTTTCTTTCTAGCTGTTCATATTCTACTACCTCGTTCCTTTTCGGGGAAGAAAAGTTTTGAGTGGGGGAGAGTGTAACGGATCGAAAATTTTAACGGTTTTAATAACTTGATTAACTTAATTTTTGTGAAATTTTAAACAATTGAATTGGGTAATAAAAATTTAATATGTGGTATGCGTCTATTTAAACATAGCAAATGGTAAATTTTTATTGGAAAATATGAAAATCAGTTTTGTGTGTAACTTTATTAAAATTTAAATCAGTTATATTTGATGAAAATAAATATTTTCGAAATCTGAATATTTTTATATGTTAAAAATGTTTATCATTTTCTAAGTGAGACATCGTATTTCGTTTCGTCAAATTTGGACTGCTCTAGCTCCGTTTATCTTATTTTCTACGATTTAGCAGCATTTTGCAGCGAATATCGACTTTTGATAGGATGATCGTATCACTGATGTTTGTGTACTGTTCTGATCGTCTCGTCGTGCTGATCCTCACAGTATATTCATTTCTATATTTCGATGTCTATTACGCGACGAAAACCGCGAAACGGATAGCCATATCAGTTACGAAATTTCAACCTTTTGGTTTCCCTATGTCTTTCACCTGTCTAATGGTTGAATGTAAACAGCCATCTTCTAAATATTTCTAGAATTCAATAGTCGACTTTTCTATTTTCACCGGTTGCTTTTAAATTGTTGGTTCATGTCTATTGCTTTTCATATTCTTCGGTCTGCCTTGGGAAAAATATATTATGTGCTGTCACATCCATTAGCTGTTCACGTCCCTTCCCTTCCGTGCATCTCTCTTTGTCTCTCCCTCATTTCTGTTCTCATTTGAAAGAAAATTTAATAAATATATACAAGTTTATATAATAAGTTTTGCTTATACTTCTGTTGCCTTCTCATTTGTTTCTTTGCCGTGACCCTGACCTACCGACCTTCCTTTCCACCCACGCAACCATCCCCTCGTCCTCTCTAGATCGCACTCCACCATGCGTGTTTCCCCGCCTTCCCACCGAGAACGCCGCATCCTTCCAAAACTCCACAGTGCACACGCAAACACCAGCCATATCCTCCAGCAACTCCGACCTGACCCATACTTGTTCATCCCCTTCTATTTCCAAGTTCGACTCATCAATACCGCAGCCGAGATCGCCATCCACTCCGCCTTCCTGTTGTCACATCTCCATGGCCGAGTCACAGCCGTTCATCCTCCTCCTTCCGCCATTATCCGAAAGCAGCCAACACACCTAACCACCACCGAGGCTCCCCCTCCGAACCCATTATCTCCTTACCTGGCCACGCCATCCCACCCACCTGCTCGCCTCCAAAGCCAACCCTTCCTCCATTTGCCGCAGCTCCGCTTTGCATTGCACCCTCTCCACCAAGCATCAGTGTCAGTCTTCTTTGGGTTATGTGTATACATTGTGTGAGTATTGTTTTTATTTATATAATGAGTATTTTGATCTTTAAAAATGTATATAAATTTTAAATCATAAGTTTTATATAGGTTAGATATTTGTTTTTTTATATGTTAGCTTAATATATATATATATATATATATATGTGTGTGTGTGTGTAAATCTGAGTCCTTACAGTAGCTGGCATTTTATAAAAAAAAGGTAAGATTTAAGAGTATATAGTTGGTATATGTATTAGATTATATATACGATTTACTGGTTTATAATGCATAAGTTTACAAAAGTTGATAGAAATTTTACGATCTGTTTGTATATATATAAAGGGTTATATATAAGTTATGTGGTCTGTTTGAATATATATCATGTTTATTTTGACATTTAATTCAAATTGAATATTGTTTTTAGAGAAATTATATACTATAAAGATTTTGTAATAGCTTTAAAAATATATTCTGCTTAAATGTTCAAATGAAATTTTTTGGAAGAAATATATATATATATATATATATATATATATATATATATGTGTGTGTGTGTGTGTGTGTGTGTGTGTTATTTTATATTGTTTAATATATATGGGTTATGTTAGTCCTTTGAAATATATGTTTAGTTAAGTTATTGTTAATGTTTAACGATGTATTTGAAGAAATTTTGAAAGAAATGTATAGATTTATAAAATATTGGTTTTGAAATATAAATATAAAGACATTATTTAGATGTTGATTTTAATAAAATAATAATAATAATAGTATGTATATTTTCCATTTATATCAAGCTGATTTGATTTGTTCTCATCGATTCCTATTTATCAGCTTTGTCCGTCAAATCCATTTTCAAGTTACTTCGCTTAGAGATTTGTTGTTTGGATTGGTCGATTATCTAGATCTGGATTCAAATCGTAGCTTGTTGTGTTATCTATTTTCTCTAGCCTCGAAAGGGGAGCAATCGCTCACGATTAACATTCTTATATTTAGTAGATTCAATTCACATGAAATGACGATTGAAATATGTCGTTAAATATTGAATTGTAAGTTATTTAATTTTTAAATCTGATATGCTATTATCTGCAATTGTTTACCTATGACATATTACACTATAACTGTTGTATATATAATATTTAAATTTGTTACTGATGATATATGCATGTTGTTGATAGTTATATTATTATTATATTTATTCTCACTCTGCAAGTTTCCTGTTAGTTTAGAATTCCCTATGGGTTGAAATGATACATACCAGAACGATATTATAGATTAGGGGAAAATCATTATGGGTTGAAATGATAAACCCGAGCGATTTTCATTTATTTTAAATTTTAGGATTGCGGATTGAAATGATATACACCCATAAATATTGAATTATTGCAGATTGAAATGATAAATATCCGTATCACTTAACCATAGGATAGAAAATTATATACGAACACCGTTGGTCTATTTTGAAAAAAAAATGATTGCCAAAGTTTGGAAGGAAATATATGGATTTAAGTTTTTTATTATAATTTTTATTATTCTAAAAATATATAAAATATGATTTAATACAAAATATATTTAATAATAAGATTTAATTCAATAAAATTTAATTTTATTGGTTTATAATATGTTTAAGTATTTATTTAAATTTATATAAACATTTTAAAAATAGGTTTTTATAACTTTAATAATAGAGGTTGGGAAGATAAATTAATGTTGACTTGGAATTTAAATTGGTTAATAATTGAATTTAAATAAGAATTGATTTGAACTATCGATTTGGAGATTTTGAAAGATATAATTTATAACTTGATTTGATAAAAAGTGATTAAATGAACATTCTCAATTTTAACTAAAAATTAAGACTAAATAAATTGATATTGATTTAAATTTATAAATTGAGATTCTATTTAATTGTTATTAAAATGATTAAGTGAATATTTTCCAATTTGAATAAAATTAAAGTTAAATGTTGAAAAATGAATGAGACTTATATTGTAAATGTTTGAATATTTAAATTTTGAATCTTATTGGAATTGAAGTGATAGTTCAAACCCGGATTTGAAATCGATAAAAATAGAAATGGTTTATTGAGAATTTGAATTGAATCTTTAACCTTTTAAATTGAAAGTGTTGAACTGGAATTGATTTAAATTGAATTTTGGAATTTAAGTTGATTTGGATCGATTTGTGGAATTGGATGAAAGAATTCTAATTTGGAAACTATTTTAGTATAATCTCTTTAAATAATTATAAACTATTTTAATATATAAATTATTTTAATATATAAACTATTTTAATTTATAACTATTTTAATATATATACTAATTTCAATATCTAAACTGTTTAAGTTGAAAGGGTTATGATTTCAAAAGGGTTATGATTTCAAAGGGGTTATGATTTCAAAGGTGTTATGATTTCAAAGGTGTTATGATTTCAAAGTGTTATGATTTCAAAGTGTTATGATTTCAAAGGTGTTATGATTTCAAAAGTGTTATGATTTCAAAAGTTTTATGATTTTGGAAATGTTATTTAAAGTGAATAATGATATCGAATTGATATGGTTTTGAAATGAATATGATATTTTGATATGAAGTACGAGCTATTTGAAATGAAATGACCACGGTGTGAAATAAGCGTTTGGTTGTTAAAGAGACCGGGATCGGATATTGTCATACTCTCTGCCAATACCGAAAACCACTTTAACAACTGTGTACGTGGTGGAGATTCCAGAATAAAGTAGGATGGTTTGGCGACGATTCTATATGAGGTTTTAGCGTAGCCCTGACTCTCGTGAGTCATCTTGATGTGGCTAAAACAGGAGCTATACCGGGTCAAGTGAGGTCGCACCTCCGATCGGGCACATTTCTTTGATACCATTCTATTACTTTGTGATTTGATTTGGGTGCACCTTTGATTTGGGAGTGTGTCTCGAGGTGGGTGGTAGTAGCTGCTATGCGTTACAACTAGGCAGGGAGTGCAAACGATATTTCTACCCTGGCATTGCCTCGCGTGCCTTGTCACATGCCCTATCGCGCCTTCTACGAGTTTGTTTTATACCGTACCTATGGGGTGTCCTCTGGGTAAACCACCAGTTTGGTGGAGCTTACGGCATTGTATAGACTACGGGAATATATAAAATGTGTTAAGGGGGATATGTGTAACGCCTTAACGCTACTTTAATAGTTTACTTTACCATAGACATATTATAATAGCGTATATTACTACATAGTAGATAGTTTCACGGATCCTTAGAGGATGGAAATCCCAATTATCCTTTAAGTTACTTGTATTACAGTTGACATTTCACTTGAGTTGTATTTACTGGTATAAGAATGTTAATCCTGACTCGAGTGTTTTATGTTTTGCTTTATGCTCGGGTCAGACTGAGTGTCACAGCATTTGTGACTCACCTTTGGAGATTGGGGCTTTGTTTGAAGATCTATTTATCCAGCTTTCAGTTATTTCAGTTTATTCCAGTCATTTATGTTCAGACTCATCGGTTGCTTGTGTATTAGAGATTCATTTGTATTTGAGATTCTGTTGTATTTTGTTTCAGACTCTAATGTTTTATAGTAGCTTCATGAACTACTATTTATCTATTCCGCTGCTTATTGTTATATTACTCTGTGTCTGTGATTCTGTGACTGATTTTATTTGATGTATATGCTAAGTTTTGCCAAATATAAATTAACAATCTGACATTTTGAGCAATTCAAATCCGACATGCGTGGATGCGAATGGTTCGAAATAGCGGGTCGTTACAGAAATTCTTCCACGAGCAACTTGAGTCTTGAATTGGCTATATGGAATGGAGTATAGACGAATGGTCAGCCGTAAATCGAAGTCACAGTTTCCCTATTCCGGCCACAAATAAATGAAGATGGAGAAAGCACGGCGATGGTGGCCTCGACATCATGAAACTAGGTTAGAAACCGACATTGAATTTGAAGTAGATCTGAAAAATGAAGGCGTCATGGGTATAAATTCGACACCAAGTTGATAGGTGGGGCAAAGAGTTCATCTGAGGTGATGTCGATGGTGGTCATTGGAGTGACAAGTGAAGCGATAGCTTGCTAACGAGATCGAATAAGCAGAGACAACAGTTAAAAGCTCAAAATCGCAAGAGGAAATAAGTAGTTACTAGAAAACTGAAAGTGTGGTGGAAAACGCTGAGTCTCGAAGTTATATAGAGGTTAGCTAGCACTCAGAAATCATGTCAATGCCGACATGATCTAATTGGTACCGACTTGTGCAGTTAATGCCCCGTTATTACCTTGCTATAACCTTGCTATATCTCATAGCGGATTTCTACCGCTATGATTTTTTCCTATAGCCTCAAATATAGCCTTTTCGCTTTAAGCCCCGCTACTTTCGCTATATCATGTTATTCCCGCTATATTCCACTATTTCTGCTATATCTTCTTTAAAATAAATGAATTGAAAAATGACATTTATACATAATAAAAATTATGAAATTAATTTTTTTAATTAATTTTTTAATATATTTTCAAAAATGAAAATACTCTAATATTCTTCTAAATCCAAATATATTATATAACAGTTTTACCTTTATTTACAGTATATTCGCACATGTTTTTGTTTAAAATTATTTATGTATTAATTATAATTCAATTAAATCTTAACTTTTCATTTATTTACCATTTATATATTTGTAAAAACATTAAGTACGAGTTTTATATACTACTTTAGAGTCATCCGCAATATCCCGCTATATCCTTGTTGTATCCCCGCTATGACTTTTTGCACCTCCGCCGCATTGAACCTGCCGAGCGCTTTAACTGCACAGGTACCGACATGATTTTCTTGTTGATTTAAAAATAAATAAAATGAAAGAGATGACATACATGATTAAGATGTACTCCAATCTCTAAGATGATAAGAGCCACCACTTGAATGCAAGGAAAGAAATGGTACACTAATTATTTAAAGTGATGAATGGTTATCTTTAGAACATATATGATGCTTCAAAGATGACTATTGGCTACCTAAAGACCATTGAACTAAGGCTGTATTGTTTGTCTTGATCCAAAACACGCTTTGTTTCACGAAAGCACACTTTGGAAGGGTAAGTGTTAACTAACATTTAAACCGAGCAGCTTCTAAGTGGATAATCGAGATGAAGACAAAATGGATCAAGAGCTCGGGGGCATGCTTAAAATTGCCAGAAGAAGCAACTGAGAAAGTTTGGAGCCAAGGGGAAAAAATAGAACATGGTTAGTACCAATCACAATTGTGGTTAATGGTACCAAGCTAATTCTCTAAAATGGGATCATGTGAAACTTTAGGAAAGTGAAGGCATATGAAAGTATATGGGAGCACATACCATTAAGGCAGACATTATGGTCGATACTGATCGTAATTATGGTCGGTACTGACATTATTTTTGTCCTCAAATTGACTTGTTCTTCCTTCCTATTCTCTTTGGTCTGAAGTTTTACATATTCTTTCATGAGCTAACGACCATGGTGGGCGATGAATGAAGGACCATTTTGCCTCCAAACCCTTCATATCTTCTTCTGTACTCCAACTTTATCACTAAGGGCTGTACTCTTGGTGTTCTAGATCTAAAATCTGTTGTAGAGCTCTTGTACTTGTGACAAATTTGAATCTAAAAACATTAAAGTGGACTATTCACGAATCTTGGTCGAACCACTATAAAATTCTTTATGTTCTTACTATTTCTGCTGATACTATTTAGATCTATCTCATTTTTGATTGATTGAGGGTGTTGTATAACATTTTGATTCAACAAATAGCTAATACACTTAATTGGAAAACCTTGAATTTTCCATTGTAACTATTTAGACATACCCATCATATAAATGAAACCGAAAAGGAAAGACTAGAATATCATCATCGATAAAGTAAAAAAGAGATTACCCACTTGGAAAGCCAACTGCTTCTCCAAAGCAAGGAGAAAAGTCCTTATTAATTTGGTATTATCATCAATACCGATTAATTAGCTATCCTATTATTAATTCCCTTCTTGGATAACTAAAAAATTGATAATATTATGCCTAAGTTCCTTTGGAAACGGAATTCAGAATGTACTAACTTAAACTATCTAATTAGTTATGACCTTGTGTTCAAACTCAAATCCAAAAGTGGGATAGGTATCATAAACTTAAAGTACTAAACACCTCTCTACTATGTAAATAGACTTGGAAATTTCTAGATGAAGATAAATACAAAAAGAAATAAGTGGTAACTTTTATTGTAATGGCTCCAAAAATCTATATAAACCTAATACCCATTTGTTTTCATTTTTCTAGAAAAAACATATCCAACCTTTATTAGAAATTTAAATTGGGCTCAAACTTAGTACTCGCTCTGAAACAAAACTACTTTTGGAACCGTCACTGGGTTTCCACCATTGTTTTAAAGCATGAATTCCCTGATCTCTACATGGCTTCAAACAATAAGAATGACCTTATCATCGACGTATTTTGACCGCACGAGATTTTAAAATGGAACATTTCATTTACCCAAAACTTGGTTAGAAATGTACAAAACCAATATAAAAAGCATATTAATATTATTTATCATATTAATATGGAAGATCAACTTGATCAAACGATTTAAAGCTGGGATAAACAAGGAGTGTACACTTATAAATCCATATACAAGTTCTTGAGATTTTGCTGGTACCACTATATTTAATTATTTTAAACCTATTTGGAAAATCAATGCTGCCCCTAAAACTAAAATTCATGTGTGGATTATTTTACATGATAAATTAAATATTGTTAACAACTTAAACTCTAAAATAGTAAACAATTTTAATAATAACCTTTGCTACTTTTGCAACATAGCCCCTGAAACTGCCATACAACTCTTGTACAATTGTCAATCCACTCAATACACAATCGACACAACACGCATATTTTTTGTCTTGGCATAAACAATATTGTATCGTCCCATACAAATATTGGACTAATTCTCGATCTAAATACAATAAGTCTACTAGGAAATATTAGACACTTCCTAACCTATTACATGTTGAGGTCTCTAGCATGAACGAAACCAAAGAATATTCAATAATTAATATAAAAAATATTTGGCTATTTTGTATTTCATTACCTGACATATTTCAATTTGGATGGGTTCTCGTGGTAGACAATCAAGCCGGAGAGATCACTGGGATAAGATCACGGATGACTTTGCACCTCACGTTGATCGTCCGCGTTCTCTCCTTGATCTCAACTTGGAAAAATAATTTATTCAAATGCACATCCATTTTCCATGGTTGCGATAGTTTTACATGCATGAAGATATACGTAAAAGGCACTCCAGCTAGCTAGCTGAGAATTTATGCCCAGTGCATCAACATAAACCAGAAGCATCTTCGATAGTTCGAGTATGCACTGGCATGAGCATGGTTTTGTACAGCATTTTATTGCTTCAGCACCAATACATTAGCATGCAGTAGATGTTTCTGCATTCATTAGCTGGATTATGCAGCCTTCCATCACCACTGTGTACAGATGTTTGTGCATCTAATTCTGGTTATACTTTTGCACAAATTGAACATCTGCATGCAACTCCCCACACCATGTAAATTATTTCTGGTCTTCTTAAGCTCCTATAGGCCCAGATTTAAGCCTCTGGCAACCTCAACCCACAAGCTTGTTCCATTAGTCTCCGCAAGCTACGGACAGTTAACAACGTATACTCATGTTCCAAGCATTGTGCATGCGTACACGTTATTTCCATCTTTTGTTGTCTCAGCACTCTCATCACTACTCGGTCTGCTTTAGGTTGCTGCCACTTGTCACAACACACACAACACTACCCGGTCTGCTTCAGTTTGCATGCATACACCCTCTGCGCTTCATCATAAATCAACATCATGGTTATGTACATCAGCTCGGTCCGAATCTATTACAACAGCCTCTTCACCATTTCAGCACTCCAAATCATGACTGTTACAACACTTTATTTATTTTTAATTCCATGAACAATAATAATTATATATTTTGCGTAATTATTATTTCCTTAAGTTTTGATCATCTATGTGATGATCCCCTAGTTTTTTCTTATACTCTTGTACACTTTTTGTAGCCACTCATCAGGTATAGGGTTGTTATGATATTGATTACCGTTACCATTTTGCTAATATAGTTACCATACCAGTTGTACAGGTAAAACCAAAATTACTTATCGTTACTGTTACTGATTAATTGGTATACCAAGGCTGGTATATCGATAAACTGGTAGCTGTTACATTGTTAATGGTAAACTATGTTTTTTTACAAAAATAACAATTTGACATACTTTTACACTATAACGATGCTTCATTATATATTTCATTATGTCACTAAATAAAAGACATCAATGAGAATGAAAAGATATTACCGATGTTTTACCGTAACAAATGTTAAATTTACCGTTACCAATACTGATTATACCGGTATACCAACTTTACTTAAAAATGATAATCGTTTGACTGATAATGGTAAATTTACCATTCCCATAACAGTCTTAATCGGGCATGTTGATGATTTTGCATTCTACATATGTAATTAATAGTGAGCGCTATCATCTCTTTAAGGACCACTCTTTCATATATAAAAAATATTGCGTAGGTAAAAAAATTTACGATGTGTATAAATAGAATTTGCATTTCTTAAAAATCCTTTAATTTTTTTCTAAACTTTTTACATTTTAAATTTTTTGAACAAAAAATGTACTCCAAATTTTTGTACATAACTTGCACTTCTCGAATAACATGGAGTACACACACACATATAGCAAGGATTGGCTATACCTTATTTTGACTACACATTCAATCCACTTTAATTTCAACCACATGTTTTCGTTTAACTAACAGAAAAGCGATGGAAGAAGAGAGAAACCATAATTATTTAAATTCAAGCATGTAGTTGAACTTAGGGGATTCAAGGCGTAGTGAAAATAAAGTGTAGCTATATATATATATATATATATATATAATATAGCTAAGATCAATAGCTCCCTTTATTTAGTACCATTTCTTAGCCCTCTGATATAAGCCACAAGTTTCTATTTAAATATTTATTCTTTCTCTCTCCTGTCACATGAACCAAATATTTAAATATAAATTTATGGTTGATATTAGAAGGCTAGAAATAATGCTAAATAAAAAGAGACTGTTGATCCTAGCTCATGTATATGTATGTAAGTGTGTGTATATATGCAATAACTATGCACGATGAACATTTATAAAATAGTTATAGCTTAAAATTAGGAAACAAAACAAATTTGATAAAAAATTACGCTGAAAGACATAAAGTTTTATTTTTGGAACAAATGATGGAATACTTGTTATAACTAGCATTATATTCAATTTTTACACTATACGTGTTCTAGTTATAATTATCATTATATTCAATTTACACTATGCAGAATGACACTTATAATTAGGATTGTACTTCACTTAAACAGACAAACTTGTTGTCCTAAGCCTACATTTTTCTTTAAAATTTTCCTTTGCTTATTTTCCTCTACCATTTATTAAGAATTATTGAATAATTAATTACTTAAAAGAGAAAAAACTGAAATTATGTATGAGCTGTTAAAATAGATAGATTACAAATAAATTACGGTGAAGAAATAGGCATCTGACTCTAAAACCCATTTATCAATAGAGATGCTAAAAGCACTGGAGCACCATACTAACAATTGCCATAATTTTTTTTGTTATTCACACTGTAGTCGATGGAAAACTGCTGACCACAGTGCCATGAGCATGAAGGTTGGTGCTTTTAGCACCAGTCTTTATTAATCTAATAGTATCTTCGGCACTAAAATAGAAAGTCAGTTAATTACATGAATAAATAAAAAAGAGAATAAGGTCAACTGATTACCAAGATATGTAGTTATAGTAGCAAATCGATTTAATGGTCAATTAATCAATTATAAGATCGATATTAACGGGTTAAACATTTTATTCAATCTATAACAATTGTAAATTTCCTTTTATACATTCAATAAATTTCTCTCCTATTAAATATCAATACAGGAAAACCCACAAGAAGGAGCTCTATTTATTTCTAAAGAATGATCATTGAATGAGAAGAAAATAAGCCATTGAAAGTTTATTACAACTAGTGTGTAACCCGTGCGTTGCACACAGTACGTTGTAGAAAAATAATATAATATTATAACTATTTTTGAAGAATATAATTTGTTATGCAATATTTGATAAATTTTGTTTGGATAAATGAGTTACAAATTGAAATTACGATATTAATAGCTGTCTATTTTTGTTATGAGATTCGTATACTTTTATATTTGAATAAAAATTACATTATCATTTTTGTTGATAAAAATGAGTTATACATCAATTTATTATTTTTTCGTATTCATTATTTGAAAATAAAATAAACGAAAATAACCAATCTTAATAAATTTTGAAATTAATATTATTATAAAATTTCATAAATAAATATTCATTTATATATATCTGAAATTGACATTTAGGTTTTGATATATTTGGCTAAAAGATAAATGATGTATACATTAAATTTCAAATATTACTTGAGAGAATGACGAAAAATACTTAAAAGTGGAAGTGTAATACCAAAGACTCGGTATATTTGTATGTGTTTATAGTTCTTGCTGCACATATTTATCAAAATAATTATATGATATTATCAGAGTGATAAAAATATTTATTTAACTATTAAAAGAAATATTAAGTGAAAATAAAACCTGAAACGTTACAAATCACATTGTCATTTTAATTATGTAAAAGAATAATTTTTAATCCATTGTTTCATATCTTACTATTTTTATTTTATAATAAAACTTTTCAAAAAATATTTAACATTTATATAAAAAAATATATAAAATATGAAAGAAAAATATTTCTAATCAAAATAAAGTATAATTTTTATTCATTTATTAAATCAAATTACGAATATAACTATAACTTTTTGTACAAAAACGTACTAATTGAAAATATTTATTCTTTTTTCAATATTATAGTATACAAACATTCATCATTTATCATTAATTATAATGTTATTCTTCACAAAATATAATTTAATAATGATAAAGAGTCCATTTGACGTATTAATTTTACGAAGGAAAACGTTATATATGTATGTAATGATGTACCAATTTTGAAAACAATTTTTTTTGCATATATTTGCTTGTCATGAAATACCAACTTTAGAAAGAAAAAATTATGTATAGATTTCTTTATATTAAATAAATAATTTTAGAAAGAATGAAATTTTATGAATATAAATGTAGAAAAATATAAAAGTATTAAGGGTAATTTTGTATATAATTGTGAAAATATTAAATCACGTGGACTTGAATGAAAATATAGTTTTACTATTTATATCAGCACAAATATGGTATACAAATTGAATTATCATTTTTTATGATTTATTAGATCAATCAATAAATATTTGTTAATTGGATTTAGTTAAAAAATTTAAATTCAAGGTCAATTAATAAATTCAAATACATGGACTTTAATGTAAAATAATACAAGAAAACTTATGAGAAATTGGTAAATTATTGAATATTGGCATTTAAATACAAAATGATAGGAGAGAATATCAGTAGAACATTGTAATAGTTTGTATCTAACTGTGGAAATTTAAAACTATCTAGACTTGACTGAAAAATTAGTTTTACCATTTTTGTCAATACGAATGTGGTACACATATTGAATTGTCATTTTTAAAAATTTATTAGATCAATTAATGAATATTCGTTAATTGTATTCATTTAAAAAACTTAAATTTAAAATCACCTAACAAAATTTAACCTATACAAACTTAAATGCAAAATAACAGAAAAAACTTGAAAGAAATCTATAAATAATCGTTAAAATTAATATTAAATTTTAACCATAGAAGAAAGAACGGGTAGAAACATTGTAATAATTATGACAATAATAAATTGTGAGATGTGAAAATGAAATATCTAGATAGAATTAAGGAAAGAGGAGGAAAATACTCAAATTAATAGGAGAGCTTTAAATTCTTCCGCTTTACTATTATTTAATAGAATTTTTTCATCAAGTGCTACTTATTCCAGCTCTCCTCTCACTCTTTCTCTTTGAATCAACAATCCAAATTTATTCCTCGTGACCCCTTTATCTGCCGCTTATCTTTTCCATTCAGCTTTCAGGTATTGCGGTATTTATTTATTTATTTTAGAATATATTTTTTACTATTATATATGAGCATCACCATGTATTGACATCACTGCTTCAGAATCAGAATTTACTATCGAACGCATGTATTGATAGTGTATCTTCTTTTCTTGCCTCCTTTTCCAAATTTTGGTGGGATCGTTTAAAGTCTGATATAGAGAGTATGAATAAGATTTTGTTCTTTGCAGTGAAATTGTGCATAACATTGTGTACTTCTTTTGCATGACGTGACCGTTATCATTTTAATGTCTTTTGAGACAAAACAATCAGCATGAATATATATGTGTATATTACAATTTGTGTAAACTTTACTGTAAAACAATGAATTCAAATCTACAGTTGCGTGTGTTTATATATATGTAAGCAAAGGTTGACTACATCTCAATTTGGCTACACCTCTAATCATCTTGATATCCATCAAAAAGTTCCAAATTAAAATATATATTATCCCTCACTTGTCACTATACAATATTACTTAATTCAGAACTTGGGGTGAAAATTAAAGGGATTAAAGATGTAGCCAAATTGAGGTGTAGTCTATCCTAGTTCTTTATATGTGCGCGTGTGTATAAGATACACACATATACATAACAAACTTAAAGTTAGTGTAAATCTGATTGTAAAACAATGAATTCAAAATCAGTGTAAACAACGAACTCAAACCTATGTATTAGAAAACTATTTTTTAGGTCGAAAAGTTTTTAAAATTAGATTTAAAAATCATAGGAGTATAAAAATAGGATTTAAAATCTAATAATAAATTTAACATATATATATGTATAGTTATAAAAGGAAATAAGTTTTCAATTAATGAAACAATTATTTTAAATTCAAAATTACAATTTAAACATACTAACATTTAAAACAATTAGTAATTTAAATTTATATAGATAGATTAAGTATGTATTTAATTGATATATATTATTAATAAACATACAAGGTCAAAAATCATAAAGATATGTTAAGCTATATATATTATTTTGTATATATACACACACCCACATATATGTATGTATGTATTTTTGATAAAAAAGAGTACATTTTATCCAAGTAGATCACTCATTTGATGTCTTAAGGGCTAGAATCCAGGACCTTTAGAATCTTTATCTAAAGTGCAATACCTCTAACCACTTGAACTAGAGGTCTTTGATATATATATATATATATATATATATATATATAGTTATAATAAATATATGTATGTATGCATGTATGTGTGTTTGTAATGCAAGTTTGATCACTATATATATTATATATATAATATACAGTCATAAATCACAATAACTAAATTTGTATATATTAATGTACATTTTATGTTGACATATATAAAATGTTTTATTGCACAAGTTACCCTAAACATGTATACCTACTTACATGTTATATGCTCATGTTTACATGTACGTATATTACTTTGATTTAGGCATATGTGTATATCTACATCATGTGATTTTAAATATGTTTTTATGACTAATGAGAAAATTAAAATAACATCTAACGGTAAAAATTTTAATTATTCTTAATGCATTAAATGCAATTTAATGCACCAATTTATGACATTAATACACCTATTGAAACCTTTTAAAATTCCTTTCAATACATTAAATACTGATCTAATGCACCATTCATTAAAATTAGCAATGTACGTATATAGTAGTCCATATAGTTCAATACGAACAAAATATATTAAATAACTATAAATGATTATATACAAAATAGCTATAAATTAATTATTAATAACACAATACAAAATAAACATATCTACATAACATAACCCAAATTCTATTAGTCTTGTTTCATTAATTTATAGTTTACAATAAAAATATAGCCTTTTAAATGAATGTGTCATTCGTTGCATTGTGCGTAAGGCTCTATTTTTTATCTGTTTGTGTACCATGGATCGTAATGTAAACTCAACTGCCGCATGTGTTGTATGTCACATAATATATATGTCCACATGTTTGGTTTTAGAAGCCCCACATGTAAGGTTGCATGTTGAAAACAATCTTACATGATGAAATTAGTTAAATAAGACATCCATTAATAATAACAGATCATTTGTCATATTATTAGTTGCTTTTGTGATAATAAATGTTTCTCTAGCATGATATTAGAGCTGGGTTTAATTTATATGAGCTAACCGTAACATGTGTTTTGTTTCACATAAATATAAATTTCATACTTTTGACATAACATGGCACACATGTGTTATGTGTTAATAATAATCTCACATCGTGAGTTTAATATAATAGGTTTAAAATAATAAAAGATCATTCTTTACCATGCCAATTAATTTTGAAAAAATAAAATATCTTCTACTTTTTTTGAATCATTTCTTTTCTGTACGCTCATATATCATGTCTATAACATTTGCAGAAGATAGGAAACTTTTTTTCAAATGTTATTAAGCAAATGCGAGAGTTATCTCTTATTCTCTAACAATTATGTCCATTTTGCTGCATCAGGACTCATGGAAGAATCAAGTGGTCGTTATAGAACAAGTTACGCTGCTGATGTTTTAAAACGAAAAAAGGATGGGAACACTACCCCTAGGTCACCATTAATTTTCAGAATTAAACGATCCAAATTGATGGCTTCTCGCAGAAATAGAAGCTTCATCAAACAAGAAAAGGGTGATAATTCTAATGAGGTAACCTAATTAGGCTATATGCTTCAATAGTGTAATCACATATATATCTGATTGCTTGCATACATACTAGCTTTGAAGGTTCAATATGTGTACTACTACTACTTACTGACATGGTTATCCTATTTAAAATTTAAACTGTTACTTTTTCTTATTTTACACTATAGCTTCTTATGCAGCCAATTCAATGATGAACGACAAATGGTTACTGTATTATGATCTTCTTGATGTAATTTTTTGAAGTACATAAAGATTCAATCAATATTAGCTGGTACTATTAATTTGTAACATCAAAGCTATTGCAACGTTTCCAAGTTTATGACCTTATAACAGCCAGTGTATGGTTGTAGAGTTTTAGCACAGCCTTGTGATCCCAAAACAACAAGCAAGTTTTCGTTGCTAAAACTTTATGATCAACTTTATTGATCCCAAAATTGTTTTTACCACTATGACTCAAGTATCATTTCCTTGGAAGTTTTGTTTTTCACAAACGAATTTCATCCATTTTATAACATTAGGAGTTGGAAGGGGTTCAAATGAAAACTACATGCACTGGTGAAACCTCTCAGAGAGATGATAGTTGTGATTTGTGTGTCGAATGCAAGAAGCCTGGATTGCTCATGTGAGTGCCTCGCTTATTTATTACTAATAACTAGTTTGCATAGTGAATAACATTATACTTCTTCAATTTCTGGCTGCACCATCACGACATTTATGATTTGAAGTTTCATTTGAGAGGGTATAACCATGTTTCTGTTTGGTTCACATTGTTCGCAGATGACTTCTAATCCACTAGAATAAGCTTCCTTTATAGGCATTTATAGACTTGGCAACTAGTTATGTTTGGAACAATTTATACCTATATTTAAAGCAAAGACAAAAAAGTAAAGCAAGTCATATTACAGGAGTGTCATTGTTTTGTTTTTTTGCCCATCCATGTTTATCTCTCTTTGGGTGTTTTATTTATGACAAGTTATTTAAAAGTCGATGCAAATAGGCGAATGTGGGATTAATTAATTGTTTTGGTGCTTGATTTTGTTCTAAACAAATAATGGGATATCTATGCATATCTATAGACTATCATACAAGGAGAGGAACATAGCATGAAGTCTGATGAAGCAGCATACCCAGGTTCGAAGACCAGAAGCTCCGACCTAACTCCCACCTTCATGCCGACCTACGACCTATCTCCAACTTCCCTGCCGAACTACGACCTAAGCTACAACTTCCGACCTAACACTTCACCGCAAACTAGCAAGCTCCAATTCAATAGCCTCCGACCCAACGAAACCGACCTAACAGACTCCGATTCATCAATTGCCGACCTAGTTACTTCTCCCCGACCTTGCCCTAACTCGCGAACGAGTTATCGTCTCTCCGACCTAAGTACCTTTTACCCCTTTCCGACCCAAGCCTGAGACGATGTAAAGTCTCTTCCGACCTAACTCTTTTCTCCGATCTAACCCTATGTCGCTGCCGACTTCCATTAGCTCGCGAACAACCTTCGTCGATTTCATCTAAGTCGCGAATGAAGAAACAAGAAGGAAGGTCGCGAACGACCTTAGCCTTAAGTCGGTGATGATTTAATAAGTCGGAACCGACCTAGGATAAGTCGCGTGAGTAGTTTTTAAGTCGGAACCGACCTAGGAGATGTAATTTTGTTGTTTTTTTTTCTTTTGTGTGAATTGTAAAATGCTATAAATAGGCCCGGTGGTGCCATTTGTAAGGTTGTTGAATATTGAATAAAATTCTCTTTTGTTAGCTTGTTGCTTTCAATTTCAATTGGTCGTCGAGTGTATCTCCTATCTCCACTTACGACATTCGAGTGCGCTCGAATCATCGTTTGCTGAAGCCGATTCACGGAATCTTGTGCGCAAGATCAACGTTGAAGAATCGTAGATCTCTTTCCCGGTATCTTCGGATCAACGAGTCAGAGATAGCTAGAGTTCGGTATCTTCGGATCAACGAATTCAAGCATTTCAGTATCCATCAATCCACAGATTGCTACTTTTATCGATTGAAGATCGTTTTGAATTATCCGCTGCGTCAGTTTTGGTATCAGAGCTTGTTTTAGCCAATCATAGCTAAATCGAGTCTTGGAGCCGAGAATTTGAAGTGTTGAAGTTGTGTTCATCGCGTTCATCATATTTTGCAACAAAGTTGGAGTTTCGATCCATTTCATTTTGGATCAAAGTTCGAAAGGTGTTTGAAACTTGAAGTGTGAATTTGTTGAAGTGTTTGTGAAGTATTCAATCATGCCGCCAAGACGAGTTCAACGTCATCGCAATATTAATGCTTTGTACGGAAGAGAAGAGGCCGACGAAATGGAGCAACGAATCAACGAGAATTTCAATGAGAAGCTTACGGAAGGGATTGGTCGATTAGAGAGAATGATGCTTGAAATGAGTCAAAATCAAAGAAGGGTTTCACCTGAATCGAGCCATGGAAGAAGTAGAGTTTCACCACATTCTAATCGGGAGAGAAGTGTTGATAGTGATCATAGAAGCGTAGATCGGAATCGTGATAGAAATGTGAATGATCGTGATCAAAGGAATGTAGATCGTAGGAATGTTGGTGGAAGGAATGGTGGTGGTAGAGATGTTGGTGGTCAGGATCGACATCGATATACATCGGATGGTGAAGAAGAGTATGATGGTTGTAACGACCCACATTTTTTGACCGTTCAAGTCGACAATAATCCACACATGTCCAACTCAACCGTTCAAAAAGGCAGATGGTTATTGGGGTTAAATAAGAAAAGGAAAGAAAGAACAGAAGCAAACTCAGAATCTTGCAGCGGAAGGAACAAGATATAATAATAAAATAACAGTTCATGAAGCTGTTAAATAAATTTTTTTTTTTATTATTATTATACATCATAAATCATAGTTACATACATATCAGAGATAAAACAACAATGCAGCGGAAAAATAATACAATAGTAGAATACAAATGATGTAATACCAAACTCCGTCTTCGTCCTCCAGAATAAGTCTTCAACCTAAACTGAAATGCTCAGGCTGACCCGAGCGTAATGAAAAGACAAAACACTCGAGTCAGGACTAAAATATCTCATGTAAGTCAAATCGAATAAGAAAATATGAGTGTGACGGCGTCGGAGATGTTTACGGGTTTTGACATCTCCTATCCAGTGTCAACGTGAGTGCAATAACTTAAAAGATGTTACGGGATTTTCCATCTCTCAAGGATCCGTTAAACTATCTACTATGTAGTACAATACGCTAAGTAGATAATGTCTATCAGTAATATAAAGATATCAAAGTAGGGTTAAGCAGGGCCCATACACCTCTTAACCTGTTTATTCCCAAAAGCATATACAAGACCGTAGTTTCCCCAAAACCGGAAGTCACCAGAGGGCAATCCATATACTAAAGGTACAAAACAAAACGTAGTGGTCGCGAATAGGATAATCAGTATGACAAGGTACATGAGGCGATACCAACTAGGATACTAGTAGTTGCCTGATCCGGACTGATGTTGGGCATAGCAGCTACTACCCCAACACCGCGAAACAACACTCCCAAATCGCGGGGTGCACCCAAATCGAATCACAAAAGTAATAGACATGGTATCGAAGGAGTGTGTCCGCTAGAGATGGCGATCCTCAATGGCCCGGCGCGGCTCCTGTTTTAGTCATGTCAGGGGTCATCCAAAATCGTTCTCTTTCTTCAAATCAACACGTTCACCAAAACCATCCACTTCGTTCTGGATCAACACTCCGCGTATACTAGTTATTAAAGTGGTTTTCGGTATCGACAGAGAGTATGTCCATATCCGATCCCGGTCTCTTTAATAACTACGTATTATTACACCGATGGCTCTTTTACATTTTAAATCGATTCATAATTGATATCAAAATATCATATTCGCTTCAAAATCAAATCCATTTCAAAATCATCATATCTACTCAAAGTATACCATTTCATTTCAAAAATCATTTTCGCCTCAATATCTCATTTCGATTTCAAAATCATTTTCGAATTTCAATTTAGGTCGCAACTTCATTTAACCCAATTCGTATTTAAATTCAAGATTTAAATATAAACATTTCACTTTAAATAAATCCATTTCCAAAATCGTATCACTTTCCAAAGTTATACCGCTTTCGAAATCATAAGTCTTTTAAAATCAAAACACTTTGGAAATCGAAACACTTTATATAAAATATAGCTTCCTCAAATTTCACAAATCGATTCACATAAACTCGAATTTCAAAATTAAAATTTAATCCGATTTCAAATCATCAATTTCAACTCGATTCAGCTTCTCAATAAACCATTCAAATTATCAATTTCAAATACATATTTGAACCATAAAATAAACAATTTCACTTCCGATATATTTCGAAACTTTAAATATTTCACATTTCAAAATAGTTCATATATTTATATAAGAATATAAGATTCGCTTTAAAACCATTTCGTATTCAACTTAGAATATACTTCAAATTAAACATCCGTATTAAGTAGTTTACTTAATTTCTGGAACAATTCCAATTCAATAAACTTAGATTAATATTCGGATTTCAAGAATTCATTTAAGTATTACATTCCAAATCAGTTTCAGTTCAAATCCTATTCAAATCAATTTTATCATCAAATTTAATTCAATAGTTTTAATTTAGTCCAATTCACAAATTTCTTTGAATTTCAATTAAATTCCAAATTAATTAAATCTCAATTTCAAATTAATTTTCAATTCCAAACTCAAACTTGAAATATCATTTCATATAAATTTTCTTAGAAATGTTCAGAGTTCGATTAAAAGTCCAATCTTTTAAAACAAATCAACTTTCGAAAATTTACGCCGTATTTCAAATTTTTTTTCTTCAAAATCTAAACTTCGAATAATTAAACAAATTCATTTACCAAGTTTAAATTCCAACATCTCGACTTTCAATTCAAAATAATTCAATTTCCATAAATTGGATTTTATTCTTAAAATCAATTCATTTAAATAATTTCAAAACAACTTTTAAAATAATTTAATTTAACCAACCCGGTGTCCGTATATAATTTTCTAACCTATGGTCAAGTGGTTAGTTATTTCAATTAAATGTCAGGGATGAATATATATTACTTAAACCAATCACAGTGTCATGTGCATGTATAACAGGATATATATAAGCAAATAAACATCCAAACATTTAAATATCAACCAATAGCATCCATCAAAATAAATCATCCAATAGTCAATACAATTCACGGCAATTTCATAGTTATCAATATCGGGAAATTTGATTTCAATTAAATCCTAATTTCAATTTACTGTCAATTTAAATTTTCAACGGTGAATTCACACGACAATCTATATGACAATTAAATTTTTATCAAACAACGACAAATAAATTCATATCACTTCATAATGTCAAATTTAACTACCATAAATTATTTTAGTCAATTGTGAGCGTATAAACACTCACCTTGATTTTCTGTTGTCGCCGAGACGTTCCGGTTTGGAACTGAAACTGGACGACGCCCAACTTTAGCCCAAATTTCCACCGTCTCCAAATCCATCCAAACCAGTTTCATTTCGAAGCTCTCGTCATTACGATCGCAACGCAAAAAGTTTCGTTCCAATCGGACCTCGTATGAAAAAGTTATGCTATTTTAAAGTTTGTACGAATTATATAATATAATAATTCAATCTCTATTTTTATTTTCTAACCCTAAAAGCAAATCTGGCCATCCATCCCTCTTGCTTCAGATCTGGCCGCTCCTTTGCTTCATCTTCCCCAGGTCAAAGAACGTGACCAACAACCCATAGCCGCCTTTATTCCATGAATTTTCACGACCAAACCGAGCAACTTGAAGACGATCAGGTTACACCACTTCGAAGCCACCGCCTTACTCCACCTTCACCTGGAATAGCTTGAAGCTCGGCCTCCTCCTCTGCCTCGAATTGCGTGAAAAACGCAGCCCCTTCGTGCTCGATTTCCCGTTGACTCGAAGCTCCGTTTTCGATCATCTCCGTATGGATTTGAAGCTCTCATCGAGCTCTACAACTTTCGTGTTGGAAGTTTTCTCTAATTATCGATGGATTTTGAGTAATTGAGGGGAGAAGATTCGTGCATTTCTGGCCATTGAAGTATAAGTGGCGGCTGGCTTGAAACCCTAGCCTTTTTGCAGATTGTGAAATGGAGGGCCTTTTATAGAAAATTGCAAAACACTATTCACCCGAAATTTTCCGAACTCCAAACGAAGCGTGCCGGCTGGCGTTTCTAAGGTTTACCCCACGTTCCGAACACAATGGAACATGTTTCGGAAGCTAATTCGATCGTATGTGTGAGTTATGGCAATAAACGATCGATTTAAAATTAAATCGGTTAATCAAATTTCTGTGCGTTTGGGCTCGCCCCGGACAAACGGTAAATCCGATTGACACGAAATTTGAAACTCTACAATAATATGACATTACGGATCCGATGAAACTGGTTTCGTCAAAATCCGAGACTTTTTGAAAAATGACTATTTTCTCTCGCCGAATTAATATTAAAAACAATTCGATGCGTTTCGAGCTGTCACGGTCAAACGATAACTCCGATTGGTACGAAAATTGAAATCCGACAATAACAAACTATTACGGATCCAATGGAATGAGTTTCGTTCAATTCTGAGACTGTTCGAAAAATGGCTATTTTTCAGTCGATAATAAAATATTAAAATATTCAATTTTCACAAATTAACTTTAAATTCAATTTTAAAAGTTCAATAACATTACTATAACTCCAATATGATAAGAAAAAAATTTTACAAATCATTTTCAATCATATTCAACTCGATTTCAATTATTTCTGAATTTTAAAAATTCCCAATTTTAAATTATTAAATTTTAAATCAAATTTCAATTGTTCACAAATTCCATTTTTAATTTCACAGTAATTAACAATCTTTTACAACGCAATTTTCCATTATAAATCCACTATAAAAGATTATATTAGATTCAGCGTTCAATTATATTGTAATTCAAATTCAAGTTATTTAATTCCAAATGAATTCTTTTATTTCGATTTACACTTTCATTATTGAATCAACCATTTACTTATATATTTATTATCAATAGTTTATAATTCATTTACTTTCATTTTCTTCAGCTATCATCTTATTTAAATTCAAAGTAATATTAAATTACATTCATTTACATTGATTTCCATATTATAACTTCAATATTAAATCTACCATTTTATTTATTCTTGTTTACAATCATAACCAATTTGGTTTACAACTTGAAATTCACATTTAACAACACAAAATTTTATTTCCTTCGGATTTTTATCCAAAATTTTCTTTTTAATTCATATTTTTAAAGTGTTAAAAATACGGGTCGTTACATTCTCCCCCACTTAAAACTTTTCGTCCTCGAAAAGGAACGGAGAATGGGAAACCATCATCTAGATATAATTCATTCAAAATATTCTACTTATTTGCAAAATTTAGTTATAGGATTTTTTCTTTTCACAAAATTTTCTAACTCCCGGATTTTTAAAAAATTTCGGCAGCACCTCCTTTGCGCGGCTAGGACCGAAAAATTTCACAGTGGCAATAATTGCATGATATACATCTCATTGCAAGAATGAGGCATCCCAAAACATGGGGAACACAATAATATACCACAACATAAACCGTAATCCGAGAACGTACCTTTTATTAAGCGGTTATTAGCATTTTAACTTACATTTTGCATTTAGCGCAGAAGCAAGCTCCACAAGCGAAGCGCAACCCCTTTGCTACCTACTAAAATGCTCAATAACCAAGTTAGAACCATGCATATAAAGATAGATCGATATACTTAGCATAAACAACATTCATATACATATTTAACTTCAAAACTGAAAATTTTAAATTCAGGACAGCGAACAAATTCCAGTTTTTGATCACCTAAACGATAAAATTTTAAAATGGAATCTAAATAAAAGTTGTTGCATTTGTTTCAGGCTTTCCGGAATGTCCAAAATCATTGAATTCGGACCATCCATTCAAAAGTTACGACCGTTTTACTAAATAGGAACGCCTCAGCCTGGCAATGAATTGCGCAGGTCAGCGACATTTGGTCACGTTTTTGACCATCTAAACGACATTAAAACACCAAATTCTTAAAACAAAAGTTTTAGCTTAAGTTCTAAGCTTTTCAGAAAGTGCAAGATCATCAAAATCCGATACACCAGTAAAAAGTTATGTCATAAATACTAAGGTCAAATGCTATTGGTTTTGCTTATTCTTACACAGGACAGCGATAGACATTTACATTTTTAACCTAGTAAACGAATGAATTTTCTGAAATACTCTAAACAAAAGTCGTGCTACAGATTCTAAGCTTTCTGAAAAGTCCAAGATCATCAAATTCCGATTATTCATTTAAAAGTTATGGTACTTTTAGTTTCAACACATACCGGACAATTTTAGATTTCTACATTTGTTTGTTATTACAAATACAAACTATCCAATTTAAAGTTTCCGGAAAATCAAGCATTAACCCAAAGTTGTTAATTTCCTTTATATTTTATGAAATAAGTTTACATTAAATTCGTTTTTCGGTTTATTCACTTTATTACCTCCACATTTTAACTCAAGACAATTTTGCTTCACATTAAATTGAATTCAATTATATTCAACATCACCTTACTACAAATTGAATTTAATTACTTAAATTTTTATTCCATTTATTCAATTCCATTACATTATGAATCGTATTTACTCACCTAACATCCATCTACAACCAAAGCACAACAACATTAACGTCCATACCAAATTTACCACCAAGTCAATCAATTTCTTTTATTTGTCTCAATTGGTTTATTCATTTCCAAACAAATCAAGTTTACTCAATTCATTTACTTTGTTTGGATTATATCAAATTCCATAATTCACTTTACTTGTTTTCCTCATTGATTTAATTCAATAATTTTGCTTGTTCAAATTAAATTTCATACCATCAACTAAGTATATATTATTCATTTTTCAATTTGAATTTCTTTTATATTTGCAACTATCAATTTGATCTTCACATTTTATTTACACTATCATACTTGTATTTTTTTTTTTTTACTTACTTATCAAAATATGCATTTTAAACTTTTAAATATTAGGTAAGTTATGGTTATGCAAATTTAGTGCAGTTGATAATATACAACTTATTTTCATTAAATTCTAGTGTTGAGCTTATTTAACAAATCTTCAATTTATTATTTATCACATTAAGGTTTACTATTACAATTTAAATTTTCATTTTAACCTTTAAATTCTATTACATATTTTAGAAAAATTTCAATTTCTAGTTTATTCGAAGAGTACAGAAAACATTTAGTGGTCTCCCCCACTCGGACTCTAGAAAAATAAACGCCGATAATGTGTGCACACATTACCGAAACTTATTTTCCAAACGTCAAGTGGGGCATACATCACTTATTTCATTTCAAAGTCATTTAAAATCTTTCCTATTCGAGTTTCTTTCATATAATATGTATATTATTTTCAAACCATTTGCAACAAATTTCAAACATTGGAATTTATATTCTCAAATCCAAAATCATATTCATTTAATTCCATTTTCAATTATATTTCCCAATTCATTTTTTTTTTCATTTGTCAATAATTTATATTGACAAGTCAACCAATTGACGACGATAATCTAATATTATCATCTCCTACCAACCAATACAATCAAAATTTATATATTCATAATAATATTTATATAAAATATAATTCAAAACGATATTATGTCAGTTTGTCCTATTCGAGTGTTTAGAAATCCCTATCGATGCCATGGCGTCCCATGTACCGACCAAAATTTATAAATACTCAACGGAACAAATCAACACAATATAAAACCATTTTATAGCAAATAACAAGTACGCTCTCTCATATACACTCAAACTCATTCATAGGTTTCAACCCTATTTCAACGAGTTATTCCCCACTAGAGCTCAGGTAATCTAAACCAAAGCTCTGATACCAACTGTAACGACCCACATTTTTTGACCGTTCAAGTCGACAATAATCCACACATGTCCAACTCAACCGTTCAAAAAGGCAGATGGTTATTGGGGTTAAATAAGAAAAGGAAAGAAAGAACAGAAGCAAACTCAGAATCTTGCAGCGGAAGGAACAAGATATAATAATAAAATAACAGTTCATGAAGCTGTTAAATAAATTTTTTTTTTTTTATTATTATACATCATAAATCATAGTTACATACATATCAGAGATAAAACAACAATGCAGCGGAAAAATAATACAATAGTAGAATACAAATGATGTAATACCAAACTCCGTCTTCGTCCTCCAGAATAAGTCTTCAACCTAAACTGAAATGCTCAGGCTGACCCGAGCGTAATGAAAAGACAAAACACTCGAGTCAGGACTAAAATATCTCATGTAAGTCAAATCGAATAAGAAAATATGAGTGTGACGGCGTCGGAGATGTTTACGGGTTTTGACATCTCCTATCCAGTGTCAACGTGAGTGCAATAACTTAAAAGATGTTACGGGATTTTCCATCTCTCAAGGATCCGTTAAACTATCTACTATGTAGTACAATACGCTAAGTAGATAATGTCTATCAGTAATATAAAGATATCAAAGTAGGGTTAAGCAGGGCCCATACACCTCTTAACCTGTTTATTCCCAAAAGCATATACAAGACCGTAGTTTCCCCAAAACCGGAAGTCACCAGAGGGCAATCCATATACTAAAGGTACAAAACAAAACGTAGTGGTCGCGAATAGGATAATCAGTATGACAAGGTACATGAGGCGATACCAACTAGGATACTAGTAGTTGCCTGATCCGGACTGATGTTGGGCATAGCAGCTACTACCCCAACACCGCGAAACAACACTCCCAAATCGCGGGGTGCACCCAAATCGAATCACAAAAGTAATAGACATGGTATCGAAGGAGTGTGTCCGCTAGAGATGGCGATCCTCAATGGCCCGGCGCGGCTCCTGTTTTAGTCATGTCAGGGGTCATCCAAAATCGTTCTCTTTCTTCAAATCAACACGTTCACCAAAACCATCCACTTCGTTCTGGATCAACACTCCGCGTATACTAGTTATTAAAGTGGTTTTCGGTATCGACAGAGAGTATGTCCATATCCGATCCCGGTCTCTTTAATAACTACGTATTATTACACCGATGGCTCTTTTACATTTTAAATCGATTCATAATTGATATCAAAATATCATATTCGCTTCAAAATCAAATCCATTTCAAAATCATCATATCTACTCAAAGTATACCATTTCATTTCAAAAATCATTTTCGCCTCAATATCTCATTTCGATTTCAAAATCATTTTCGAATTTCAATTTAGGTCGCAACTTCATTTAACCCAATTCGTATTTAAATTCAAGATTTAAATATAAACATTTCACTTTAAATAAATCCATTTCCAAAATCGTATCACTTTCCAAAGTTATACCGCTTTCGAAATCATAAGTCTTTTAAAATCAAAACACTTTGGAAATCGAAACACTTTATATAAAATATAGCTTCCTCAAATTTCACAAATCGATTCTGTGATATCCCGGAAATTTGGCAATATCAATTTAATAATCTTTATTAATAATTAAATTGATTTGATGATTTTATTTTATAAAATTGACAAGTTTATTCATTTTAAAAGGCTAATAATATTTTAATTGGCAATATGTATTAATATCTTTTCTAACAATTTAAAATTGGGAAGATTTATCTTTCTAAAACTAATATAAGTGTTTATATTTATAATGTATATATATATAGGTATATATATTATAAATAGGGAGTCTTTAATTTAATAAAACTATGTTTTCAAATTTATAATATGTATGAATATATATATATATTGTTATTTGAAGTTATGTATTAAATTCAATATGATAATTATCTAAACTAATGTTAAAATATTTCCCATATAAAATATATATATATATATATTTGTATATTGAAATGGAAAGGTAATGACTTGAATTTAATAAAGGTGTTTTCAAACTTTAAATATATACATAGTTTGTAATTTGGAAATTTTATTTAACATAATACTTTTAGAAATGATAATTGAGATTTAATTAACAAGAATAATTTCTTATTTATTTTAAATATATATTTTAGTTTAAGTTTTAAATAAGATTTAAATTAAGAAGTTCATTTGTTTTTAATATCCTTTTCTTTTTTTAAATTCAAAAATAAGTTGAATTGATTTGTAAATATATATATATAGAGTTAAAATAAATTTCTCAAGTATATAAAATATGTTATATTCATTTGATCAAGGCATAAGTTATTTTAAATAATTGATTTTTACATTTGTATATTTATATAGAAATTCAAATGCTTAATTTATAAAAGATAAATACATTTTATACTTGTAAATATTTCATAAATAAATATATGTATAACTTAAATAAGTTTTAAATAAGATAATAACTTTTGTAACAATTGTTAAACATTAATTAAACATTAAATAACCCTTATATAACATTTGTAAATCATTAATTAAGTATTAAAAACACTTGTTCACATTTTGATATATGTAAGTGACAATTGTAAGTCATTGTATATATGTGTAAACAAACTAAGGCATTAAAGAGACACATGTCAAATTCTCTTAATAACTAAATTTAAAAATTAATATGTAAGAAGAAAGATTTTTACTATCAGCTGAACTATTCTTTTCTCTACTAAAAAACTAAATTCGAATCTAAATCAAATCAAAAAGAAAAAGGAAAGCCTGGAAATCAAAATGCTAAGAAGCAAAATAAATCTGGAAATGAAGATCTGTAAATTCAAATACAAATCAGAGCAAAGGGAAAATCAAGGGCTAAATTAAATGTCAATTCCAAAATTCTTCAAATGCAACCTGAGGATCAGAGAAATAAATCAACAGCTGGATTTAAAATTCAACTAAACAAAGAAAGAGAAATCAAGCTTAAATTCAAAACTGGAAAGACTGGAAACAATTTCTCTTCTCTGTTTTATATGACAGGTGAGTAAATATTATTTTAAAAACAGATTTATGTTTTGTTTATGTGATGATTTATTATCTGAAATGTTGTAATGAATGCATGTTTGTATATTAGTGTTTGAAATGTCTGTATGCATGCCTGTATAGTTACATTTGAATGCCTGTGAAGTTTTCATGATCTCTGTGTGATAATAGCAGTATTCATTTCATAATAAAATCAATAACTTGAAGTTGATTGTGAATTGGTTAATGATTTATAAATAGGAGTTGTTTACAATCAAGTAATCTATCAACTAAAAATAATTACAGGTTTTAAAAGTGAATAATTGGCTCTGAAATTTTGAGTTTACAGTAAAAATCAAATTTGGTCAAATTTTAATAATTTTAATTTTAAATTTTGATTTCATCTTTGATATGCGACTAGTAAATCGTGATTTTTGAAGCTCGTATCAAGATTTTTAGATTAGTATTTCGAGAGAATTTTGGGATTTTCTGTTTTGGGCATTTTGGTCGATCGGTGGCGAATGGGGGAGATCTGGGTGCCGTGGTTGAACTCGAAGGTGAAGGGGAAGGTGGTGATCATAGGAAAAATCAAGTTGGAATTTATTGATGGTAGGGGCGGTGTAATGACGACAAAATAGGGTTTTAGTCTGTGTTTTTGTCGCGGCGTTTCTTGGGGTATTTCCGGCATCGATAGGTGATCGGAATTGATCGCATGGTGACTGGTGGTTGCGGGAAGACGTGACGAAGCGATGGTGAAGAGGGCGTGGTGATTCGAGGCTTGGATTATCGGAGGCAAGTATTTTCTGATGATGTTCGTTCCAGCTGATGGGTGCGAATCGCTCGAATTCGATTTAGTTTGAATCGAAGAGAATGGAATGGTCGATGGTGTTGACGAGGTTGAAGTCGAGTTGCCGTGGGTCTGAACGGAGTTCGCCGTCGTCCAGCGTGTGCGTACACGTACACGTACACGTTTTTGTGCATCTGGGTGGATTGATGGTTTGGGGAAGAAGGTTGAGATCAGGGTCTTCCTCGGGATTTTTGTTCGCGTGACTCGAAGCAGGAGTGTTGTGGGTTGACTCAAGAGTTGCTTCGAGTTTTCCATGGGTTTTACTCGGGTTTGGGGTTTAGCTGGTAGTAAGAATTGAACAGGAAATGTTTTTAAGTTTTAAACAAAAGAAATTTTGTTTTCGTAATATTTTCTGAGTTTAAACAAAAGTTAAACAAGTTTATATATTTTATAATCTTAAGTTTCAAAATAAAATAAGTAGATTTTGAAATAAATTTGTATTTAATTATATTTAATAACTTTGGAAAAGTTTAAAGATTTAAAGGTTTAATCTAAAATGTGTTGATTATTAATTGATTTCTAAAATCTTATATTTTAAATTAATTAAGGTTTAATGATTAAGATTTAGTAATCAATTAAAATAAGAATTGTCTTAAGTATTCAGAATGTTGATTTAATTAAAGTTAATTAAATTTGGAAAGGAAATTTAGATAATTAAATTATTTTAATTATCAAGTGTTATTGGTAAATAATTGATTTAATTAAGATAATAGTTTCTTAATTAAGAACCTTTAATATAGTAAGTTAAGAATCATTTAATTAAATTTAAATGATTAAGTTAAATTAATTATTAATTAATTAATTAATGATTAATAAGAGATAATCATTTAATAATTAATTTAGTATAATTACTTGATGAAGTAATTAAGGAATAATTACTAAATGTAATTAAGTAAAGGTAGTTATTTAATAAAGTAATTAGAGGATAATTATTTTATGAAGGTGATTAAATAAGAAGTGATTAAGGTTAATTACCTAGTGTTATTAATTAAATAATTTATTTGATTGAAGGATTAAGGTTAATTAATAAAGTAATTAATTATTTGTTAAGGTAATTAATTAAAAAGTAATTAATTAATAAAAGTGATTAAGGGAAGTTAATTACTGGATTAGATTAATCAAAGGTGATTAATAAATTGTGGTTTAATTAAGGTTAATTACTTAATATAATTAATAGAATAATTAAAGGTGTAATTAGGGATCATTAGTTTATAATTAATGATGTGATTAAGAGTTGATTAATTAAAATTAATTAATCAAATGATAACTAATTAATTGTAATTAATTAAGGATTAAAGTAATTGATTATAATTAATTAATTAATAAAGTAATTAAATGTTAATTACTGTATTTGGTTAAGGATAATTAATTTGTGAAATTAATTAAGATAATTACTTAAATGTAATTAAAGTATAATTTATCAAGGTGATTAATTAAAGTGGATAATTAGAGAAGATTAATTAATTTATTTGTAATTAATTAATGATTATATAAGTAAGATTTATAATGAAGTAATTAATTTAATTTACTTTAAATTAATTAAGAGATGAAGTAATTAATTTAATTTACTTTAAATTAATTAAGAGATGAAGTAATTAATTCACTTTAAATTAATTAAAGATAGAGATAGTTAATTTAATTCATTTTAAATTAATTATGTTATGATTAAGTAAATCATTTCTTATATAAGAATGGATGACATTGATTTGTCTTGAATGGATGTAATCTCAGTAATGAGATAAGATGATATGTGGTATGAATGCTTGGTTGCATTATGATGGTAATATAGATTAACTATTGTGATGTTGATATGGATTACCTATTTGATTATGAATCATCTGTTTAAATGATAATGTGATTATCAATTGTGACTTGTGAATTATCTATCTGTATAGATAAGTTAAATTGTTTAAACCTTAAAACAACTTGGCCTTAAAAGATACGTTTTGGATTTCGATGAGACCGGGATCGGGTTTCCGTATACCGGTATTCCAGGTCTGGAGACCCGAATACCACATCGATCCAAATTAACGATAGGTCGTGAATCTCAAGTGAAGATGAAGATTCAGAGTGCAAGGGTTATTGTCGTTAACTCTGAGGGTGATTCCAAAACGAGTGTAACGAGATAATGCCTTCGGTTTCGTTCAAACCCGGAACGAACTTGTATGGATTGAATGCTTTCAACACATCGTCAGGCGGACGATGAGCATTCTAAGTGATATGTTCTGATTAAAGGTAATCGTAACCTCAAGCCTCATCAACCGGGAATGGCTAAAACAGGGGAGGTGCAGCAAGGCTTCGTGGGTAGCGCCCACTGAGAGCAAGATAGATCCCTGTCTAGAGGTCCCTTTCTATATTTCGGCTTAGTGGGTAGTTGGAACTGCAGCCAACTACGGGGTTGTCTTGTTCGGGATTATCCAGTAAGGGATGGTTCCGGCTTTGTGTTGCAGGGGAGCGGGCGTACTCCTCGGTACGGTGATCTAGGCCACGTACTGTGACGGGCGGTACCCCAGTAGCCCGGCCATTGTATGGAATCCAAACTCCAATAAGTGCCGTACGTATTAGTTGTGCCCAACTATGTTGGAATGTGAGATGTAAGCATTTCAGCTATTTCTGTATTTTACTTGAAAACCCTAGACCCTATTATAATATAACTGGATTTCCTATCAAATGATTTGGTTAGCGTAAGGTAAAAACTTTTCCATGTTTATGTGTGGGAAGTCTTACGTGATACCTTTGTTTTCAAAAGGTTTTGAAGTTAAACAATTTTAACCCGTTTACTCACACCAGACCCATGTCTGACCCAAGTGTTTATTTTCTGTTTTATTAAACCTTGGGTACTCAATTTTTACGAGTAGCCAAGGGATTCAGGTTAGTCTTGACGAATACTGGAGGAGCTGAGGAGCAGGAGGCTTCAGCGAGTAGATATATAGAGTTTCCGCTGTGTTTGTATTAGTCTGTATTGTACTGGTATATTTGTGTTGTATAATAGACAGAAGTTTATAACTGTCTATTCTGTGATGTATAAATTGTGTACTCTGATGTATATGATACTATGTAATATCTTATGTGATAATATATTTCTCGTTCCGCTGTGAGATTTCTGATGTATTGTTGTTCTCTTTTCTTTTCTTTTCTTCTTCTATCCCTTTCTTTCTTCATAACGATGCGTCTTTCTGGGCAAAGAAAGTCGGGTCGTTACATTTGGTATCAGAGCGGTAGGTTGAGTGAATACCTAGGCTCTGGAGTGGTGTCTATCTTGAGAGCGCGTATTTGTAATTTTTATATAACTATATATATATTTATTCTACCTATTTATTGGGTTACCTGTTCGGGTTTTCCAATATGAGTTATAAAGGTAGATAAGATGGTAGTGTGTGTAACACAATTACCAATAGTTAGAGTCTGAGTGTTGAGGTTGGAAGTGTATTTGTCGAGACTGTAGACCTAATATCGTCTCGAGTGAGCTTTGTTGTGGTGTAAGGATTTCATCGATCTCTGAAGGAAACCTGTTAAGGTTCGGAGTTTATCTTTGAAATTGGATGAGCAAAAGCGAATGATGGTATCTTGGTAACTTGTGGAAGAAGTAGCTGTGTGGTGAGACGCAGTGACTATGGATGTTTCCGAAGATGTTTCTTTTGGAGCAAGTTTTAGGAAGTATATCTGCTTCGGTGTTGTGGCTGGGTCCAGCGGGGTGTTTATGTTTGATTTGAGGTCCGAGTTTCTCGAAGAGTTTTGGATTAGGAAGTCTTTGGCGTCAGTGTCAGCGGTGCAACTCGGAAGTGTTCTGTGTTGGCAGGAAGTTTTCTAGCTGAGAAGTTTTTCTAGAGGAGGAATCCAAAAGCAGCAGAGTGGATCCATTTCTTCGATGAATTGGATAGTTAAGTATGAGCTGTTCTAATTTGTGAAGAGAGAACAGTATCTGTGGAAGTTAGGTCGAGTTGATCGCAAAAGAGACTTGCGATTGTTCGAGTGTTCTCATGGGTTATTGGAGATTGAGATTCCGTATCAACTTGATTAGTGGAGTTACCGGAAGTTCAGCTTAGTAGAAGGATGTCTTCTAGAGAAGAATTTGGTGAAGCAGCTTAGGATTTTTTTGAGAGGGATTGATCAGTCCTAATTTTCTGGAGGGAATTCTTCTATGTTTTGACCAAGTGGAGTGGTTCACTAAGATTTTATGGTATGGTGAACTGTGGATGATCAAGTTTGTGCTCGAGTTTCTTTGACAGCATTCTCATCTATTCAAGATCAGAGTTGTGCAGCGGAAGCAAGATAGCAGCTATTCTAGAGTGGAAGCGACCAGAAGTTGTAATTTTCTTGGAGTAAAGGATTTCTATAGGAAATTCAAGTATATCTCTAAGTATGAAGGATTTTTCAGGATTTGGAGGTAAAGTTGTCAAGTGCAACTGTTTGGCTATTTCAGATAGGAGAAGTAGTTCGAAGTGCTCTAATGATTGTGGAGTAGAGTTGTGTTCTGGATTTTGGCGTATTTTTGGAAACCATTTTGTTGAGTAGGATCCGGAAATTGGTTTGATGTTGGTCTAGATTATTTCAAGAAGCATCAGCAAGGGTTAAGCTGATCAGGAAGGATCTGTAGACAGCCCAGGATCGTCTGAAGATTTTTGTGGATAAGAGACGGAGGATTTTGAATTCGAAGTTGGAGACTTCGTTGTTGTTGAAGTTTCTCTGATAAAAAGGGAACTATAAGATTGGGTAAGTCTGGGAAGTCAGCTCCGAGTTATTTTGGATCTCTTCTGTATGCTGATTTGGATAAGTGCTTTGATCTACTGGATTGAATTGTCAGTTTGGATAACTGGAATTCATTTTGTTTCACGTATCTCTGAGAGAGTACGTATTTGATCTATCTCTGGTTGTGGAACCAGCAGTTCTGGAGGATTTGGTTGTTGAGTCAGACTCGTCTGTAGTCTGATATCTTGTTTAGTTCTGTAGATCTAGATAAGTAGAAGCTTTATAGCTTAGTAGTTTTGATTGTTTGTAGAGCGAGTATCCCGGTATATATATATACACTTGGGGAAACTCGAGGAAATTCTATCTAGAATTTTGTCTGGATAGTTAAAATTGTTTGATTAGATTAAATGGTTGCTATGATTGATAGTGTATGATTGATTGTGTGATTGTTGTTTAAAATTAAAAACTTTTGTTGGGTTATTAAATTATCTTTGCTTTTAAATTTCGGGGACGAAATTATTTTAAGGGGGGAAGAATGTGATATCCCGGAAATTTGGCAATATCAATTTAATAATCTTTATTAATAATTAAATTGATTTGATGATTTTATTTTATAAAATTGACAAGTTTATTCATTTTAAAAGGCTAATAATATTTTAATTGGCAATATGTATTAATATCTTTTCTAACAATTTAAAATTGGGAAGATTTATCTTTCTAAAACTAATATAAGTGTTTATATTTATAATGTATATATATATAGGTATATATATTATAAATAGGGAGTCTTTAATTTAATAAAACTATGTTTTCAAATTTATAATATGTATGAATATATATATATATTGTTATTTGAAGTTATGTATTAAATTCAATATGATAATTATCTAAACTAATGTTAAAATATTTCCCATATAAAATATATATATATATATATTTGTATATTGAAATGGAAAGGTAATGACTTGAATTTAATAAAGGTGTTTTCAAACTTTAAATATATACATAGTTTGTAATTTGGAAATTTTATTTAACATAATACTTTTAGAAATGATAATTGAGATTTAATTAACAAGAATAATTTCTTATTTATTTTAAATATATATTTTAGTTTAAGTTTTAAATAAGATTTAAATTAAGAAGTTCATTTGTTTTTAATATCCTTTTCTTTTTTTAAATTCAAAAATAAGTTGAATTGATTTGTAAATATATATATATAGAGTTAAAATAAATTTCTCAAGTATATAAAATATGTTATATTCATTTGATCAAGGCATAAGTTATTTTAAATAATTGATTTTTACATTTGTATATTTATATAGAAATTCAAATGCTTAATTTATAAAAGATAAATACATTTTATACTTGTAAATATTTCATAAATAAATATATGTATAACTTAAATAAGTTTTAAATAAGATAATAACTTTTGTAACAATTGTTAAACATTAATTAAACATTAAATAACCCTTATATAACATTTGTAAATCATTAATTAAGTATTAAAAACACTTGTTCACATTTTGATATATGTAAGTGACAATTGTAAGTCATTGTATATATGTGTAAACAAACTAAGGCATTAAAGAGACACATGTCAAATTCTCTTAATAACTAAATTTAAAAATTAATATGTAAGAAGAAAGATTTTTACTATCAGCTGAACTATTCTTTTCTCTACTAAAAAACTAAATTCGAATCTAAATCAAATCAAAAAGAAAAAGGAAAGCCTGGAAATCAAAATGCTAAGAAGCAAAATAAATCTGGAAATGAAGATCTGTAAATTCAAATACAAATCAGAGCAAAGGGAAAATCAAGGGCTAAATTAAATGTCAATTCCAAAATTCTTCAAATGCAACCTGAGGATCAGAGAAATAAATCAACAGCTGGATTTAAAATTCAACTAAACAAAGAAAGAGAAATCAAGCTTAAATTCAAAACTGGAAAGACTGGAAACAATTTCTCTTCTCTGTTTTATATGACAGGTGAGTAAATATTATTTTAAAAACAGATTTATGTTTTGTTTATGTGATGATTTATTATCTGAAATGTTGTAATGAATGCATGTTTGTATATTAGTGTTTGAAATGTCTGTATGCATGCCTGTATAGTTACATTTGAATGCCTGTGAAGTTTTCATGATCTCTGTGTGATAATAGCAGTATTCATTTCATAATAAAATCAATAACTTGAAGTTGATTGTGAATTGGTTAATGATTTATAAATAGGAGTTGTTTACAATCAAGTAATCTATCAACTAAAAATAATTACAGGTTTTAAAAGTGAATAATTGGCTCTGAAATTTTGAGTTTACAGTAAAAATCAAATTTGGTCAAATTTTAATAATTTTAATTTTAAATTTTGATTTCATCTTTGATATGCGACTAGTAAATCGTGATTTTTGAAGCTCGTATCAAGATTTTTAGATTAGTATTTCGAGAGAATTTTGGGATTTTCTGTTTTGGGCATTTTGGTCGATCGGTGGCGAATGGGGGAGATCTGGGTGCCGTGGTTGAACTCGAAGGTGAAGGGGAAGGTGGTGATCATAGGAAAAATCAAGTTGGAATTTATTGATGGTAGGGGCGGTGTAATGACGACAAAATAGGGTTTTAGTCTGTGTTTTTGTCGCGGCGTTTCTTGGGGTATTTCCGGCATCGATAGGTGATCGGAATTGATCGCATGGTGACTGGTGGTTGCGGGAAGACGTGACGAAGCGATGGTGAAGAGGGCGTGGTGATTCGAGGCTTGGATTATCGGAGGCAAGTATTTTCTGATGATGTTCGTTCCAGCTGATGGGTGCGAATCGCTCGAATTCGATTTAGTTTGAATCGAAGAGAATGGAATGGTCGATGGTGTTGACGAGGTTGAAGTCGAGTTGCCGTGGGTCTGAACGGAGTTCGCCGTCGTCCAGCGTGTGCGTACACGTACACGTACACGTTTTTGTGCATCTGGGTGGATTGATGGTTTGGGGAAGAAGGTTGAGATCAGGGTCTTCCTCGGGATTTTTGTTCGCGTGACTCGAAGCAGGAGTGTTGTGGGTTGACTCAAGAGTTGCTTCGAGTTTTCCATGGGTTTTACTCGGGTTTGGGGTTTAGCTGGTAGTAAGAATTGAACAGGAAATGTTTTTAAGTTTTAAACAAAAGAAATTTTGTTTTCGTAATATTTTCTGAGTTTAAACAAAAGTTAAACAAGTTTATATATTTTATAATCTTAAGTTTCAAAATAAAATAAGTAGATTTTGAAATAAATTTGTATTTAATTATATTTAATAACTTTGGAAAAGTTTAAAGATTTAAAGGTTTAATCTAAAATGTGTTGATTATTAATTGATTTCTAAAATCTTATATTTTAAATTAATTAAGGTTTAATGATTAAGATTTAGTAATCAATTAAAATAAGAATTGTCTTAAGTATTCAGAATGTTGATTTAATTAAAGTTAATTAAATTTGGAAAGGAAATTTAGATAATTAAATTATTTTAATTATCAAGTGTTATTGGTAAATAATTGATTTAATTAAGATAATAGTTTCTTAATTAAGAACCTTTAATATAGTAAGTTAAGAATCATTTAATTAAATTTAAATGATTAAGTTAAATTAATTATTAATTAATTAATTAATGATTAATAAGAGATAATCATTTAATAATTAATTTAGTATAATTACTTGATGAAGTAATTAAGGAATAATTACTAAATGTAATTAAGTAAAGGTAGTTATTTAATAAAGTAATTAGAGGATAATTATTTTATGAAGGTGATTAAATAAGAAGTGATTAAGGTTAATTACCTAGTGTTATTAATTAAATAATTTATTTGATTGAAGGATTAAGGTTAATTAATAAAGTAATTAATTATTTGTTAAGGTAATTAATTAAAAAGTAATTAATTAATAAAAGTGATTAAGGGAAGTTAATTACTGGATTAGATTAATCAAAGGTGATTAATAAATTGTGGTTTAATTAAGGTTAATTACTTAATATAATTAATAGAATAATTAAAGGTGTAATTAGGGATCATTAGTTTATAATTAATGATGTGATTAAGAGTTGATTAATTAAAATTAATTAATCAAATGATAACTAATTAATTGTAATTAATTAAGGATTAAAGTAATTGATTATAATTAATTAATTAATAAAGTAATTAAATGTTAATTACTGTATTTGGTTAAGGATAATTAATTTGTGAAATTAATTAAGATAATTACTTAAATGTAATTAAAGTATAATTTATCAAGGTGATTAATTAAAGTGGATAATTAGAGAAGATTAATTAATTTATTTGTAATTAATTAATGATTATATAAGTAAGATTTATAATGAAGTAATTAATTTAATTTACTTTAAATTAATTAAGAGATGAAGTAATTAATTTAATTTACTTTAAATTAATTAAGAGATGAAGTAATTAATTCACTTTAAATTAATTAAAGATAGAGATAGTTAATTTAATTCATTTTAAATTAATTATGTTATGATTAAGTAAATCATTTCTTATATAAGAATGGATGACATTGATTTGTCTTGAATGGATGTAATCTCAGTAATGAGATAAGATGATATGTGGTATGAATGCTTGGTTGCATTATGATGGTAATATAGATTAACTATTGTGATGTTGATATGGATTACCTATTTGATTATGAATCATCTGTTTAAATGATAATGTGATTATCAATTGTGACTTGTGAATTATCTATCTGTATAGATAAGTTAAATTGTTTAAACCTTAAAACAACTTGGCCTTAAAAGATACGTTTTGGATTTCGATGAGACCGGGATCGGGTTTCCGTATACCGGTATTCCAGGTCTGGAGACCCGAATACCACATCGATCCAAATTAACGATAGGTCGTGAATCTCAAGTGAAGATGAAGATTCAGAGTGCAAGGGTTATTGTCGTTAACTCTGAGGGTGATTCCAAAACGAGTGTAACGAGATAATGCCTTCGGTTTCGTTCAAACCCGGAACGAACTTGTATGGATTGAATGCTTTCAACACATCGTCAGGCGGACGATGAGCATTCTAAGTGATATGTTCTGATTAAAGGTAATCGTAACCTCAAGCCTCATCAACCGGGAATGGCTAAAACAGGGGAGGTGCAGCAAGGCTTCGTGGGTAGCGCCCACTGAGAGCAAGATAGATCCCTGTCTAGAGGTCCCTTTCTATATTTCGGCTTAGTGGGTAGTTGGAACTGCAGCCAACTACGGGGTTGTCTTGTTCGGGATTATCCAGTAAGGGATGGTTCCGGCTTTGTGTTGCAGGGGAGCGGGCGTACTCCTCGGTACGGTGATCTAGGCCACGTACTGTGACGGGCGGTACCCCAGTAGCCCGGCCATTGTATGGAATCCAAACTCCAATAAGTGCCGTACGTATTAGTTGTGCCCAACTATGTTGGAATGTGAGATGTAAGCATTTCAGCTATTTCTGTATTTTACTTGAAAACCCTAGACCCTATTATAATATAACTGGATTTCCTATCAAATGATTTGGTTAGCGTAAGGTAAAAACTTTTCCATGTTTATGTGTGGGAAGTCTTACGTGATACCTTTGTTTTCAAAAGGTTTTGAAGTTAAACAATTTTAACCCGTTTACTCACACCAGACCCATGTCTGACCCAAGTGTTTATTTTCTGTTTTATTAAACCTTGGGTACTCAATTTTTACGAGTAGCCAAGGGATTCAGGTTAGTCTTGACGAATACTGGAGGAGCTGAGGAGCAGGAGGCTTCAGCGAGTAGATATATAGAGTTTCCGCTGTGTTTGTATTAGTCTGTATTGTACTGGTATATTTGTGTTGTATAATAGACAGAAGTTTATAACTGTCTATTCTGTGATGTATAAATTGTGTACTCTGATGTATATGATACTATGTAATATCTTATGTGATAATATATTTCTCGTTCCGCTGTGAGATTTCTGATGTATTGTTGTTCTCTTTTCTTTTCTTTTCTTCTTCTATCCCTTTCTTTCTTCATAACGATGCGTCTTTCTGGGCAAAGAAAGTCGGGTCGTTACAGATTCACATAAACTCGAATTTCAAAATTAAAATTTAATCCGATTTCAAATCATCAATTTCAACTCGATTCAGCTTCTCAATAAACCATTCAAATTATCAATTTCAAATACATATTTGAACCATAAAATAAACAATTTCACTTCCGATATATTTCGAAACTTTAAATATTTCATATTTCAAAATAGTTCATATATTTATATAAGAATATAAGATTCGCTTTAAAACCATTTCGTATTCAACTTAGAATATACTTCAAATTAAACATCCGTATTAAGTAGTTTACTTAATTTCTGGAACAATTCCAATTCAATAAACTTAGATTAATATTCGGATTTCAAGAATTCATTTAAGTATTACATTCCAAATCAGTTTCAGTTCAAATCCTATTCAAATCAATTTTATCATCAAATTTAATTCAATAGTTTTAATTTAGTCCAATTCACAAATTTCTTTGAATTTCAATTAAATTCCAAATTAATTAAATCTCAATTTCAAATTAATTTTCAATTCCAAACTCAAACTTGAAATATCATTTCATATAAATTTTCTTAGAAATGTTCAGAGTTCGATTAAAAGTCCAATCTTTTAAAACAAATCAACTTTCGAAAATTTACGCCGTATTTCAAATTTTTTTTTCTTCAAAATCTAAACTTCGAATAATTAAACAAATCAACTTTCGAAAATTTACGCCGTATTTCAAATTTTTTTTTCTTCAAAATCTAAACTTCGAATAATTAAACAAACCAACTGTAACGGACCGCGTCAGTGGGGTAACGCCCACCGTAGCATACAGCAGTACCTGTGTTCTGCCTTTACGGCCAGCCTCTCGACTGCACCAACCCCGCAGGGACATGTAGGAGTAAGAGTCATCCGCTCGCTACCAAACCAAATGCGAGAACCCCCTATCATGCTGCACCCGCCAAGTGCATAGGCAGACACACATGTCCAACTCAACCGTTCAAAAAGGCAGATGGTTATTGGGGTTAAATAAAAAAAGGAAAGAAAGAACAGAAGCAAACTCAGAATCTTGCAGCGGAAGGAACAAGATATAATAATAAAATAACAGTTCATGAAGCTGTTAAATAAATTTTTTTTTTTTTATTATTATACATCATAAATCATAGTTACATACATATCAGAGATAAAACAACAATGCAGCGGAAAAATAATACAATAGTAGAATACAAATGATGTAATACCAAACTCCGTCTTCGTCCTCCAGAATAAGTCTTCAACCTAAACTGAAATGCTCAGGCTGACCCGAGCGTAATGAAAAGACAAAACACTCGAGTCAGGACTAAAATATCTCATGTAAGTCAAATCGAATAAGAAAATATGAGTGTGACGGCGTCGGAGATGTTTACGGGTTTTGACATCTCCTATCCAGTGTCAACGTGAGTGCAATAACTTAAAAGATGTTACGGGATTTTCCATCTCTCAAGGATCCGTTAAACTATCTACTATGTAGTACAATACGCTAAGTAGATAATGTCTATCAGTAATATAAAGATATCAAAGTAGGGTTAAGCAGGGCCCATACACCTCTTAACCTGTTTATTCCCAAAAGCATATACAAGACCGTAGTTTCCCCAAAACCGGAAGTCACCAGAGGGCAATCCATATACTAAAGGTACAAAACAAAACGTAGTGGTCGCGAATAGGATAATCAGTATGACAAGGTACATGAGGCGATACCAACTAGGATACTAGTAGTTGCCTGATCCGGACTGATGTTGGGCATAGCAGCTACTACCCCAACACCGCGAAACAACACTCCCAAATCGCGGGGTGCACCCAAATCGAATCACAAAAGTAATAGACATGGTATCGAAGGAGTGTGTCCGCTAGAGATGGCGATCCTCAATGGCCCGGCGCGGCTCCTGTTTTAGTCATGTCAGGGGTCATCCAAAATCGTTCTCTTTCTTCAAATCAACACGTTCACCAAAACCATCCACTTCGTTCTGGATCAACACTCCGCGTATACTAGTTATTAAAGTGGTTTTCGGTATCGACAGAGAGTATGTCCATATCCGATCCCGGTCTCTTTAATAACTACGTATTATTACACCGATGGCTCTTTTACATTTTAAATCGATTCATAATTGATATCAAAATATCATATTCGCTTCAAAATCAAATCCATTTCAAAATCATCATATCTACTCAAAGTATACCATTTCATTTCAAAAATCATTTTCGCCTCAATATCTCATTTCGATTTCAAAATCATTTTCGAATTTCAATTTAGGTCGCAACTTCATTTAACCCAATTCGTATTTAAATTCAAGATTTAAATATAAACATTTCACTTTAAATAAATCCATTTCCAAAATCGTATCACTTTCCAAAGTTATACCGCTTTCGAAATCATAAGTCTTTTAAAATCAAAACACTTTGGAAATCGAAACACTTTATATAAAATATAGCTTCCTCAAATTTCACAAATCGATTCACATAAACTCGAATTTCAAAATTAAAATTTAATCCGATTTCAAATCATCAATTTCAACTCGATTCAGCTTCTCAATAAACCATTCAAATTATCAATTTCAAATACATATTTGAACCATAAAATAAACAATTTCACTTCCGATATATTTCGAAACTTTAAATATTTCACATTTCAAAATAGTTCATATATTTATATAAGAATATAAGATTCGCTTTAAAACCATTTCGTATTCAACTTAGAATATACTTCAAATTAAACATCCGTATTAAGTAGTTTACTTAATTTCTGGAACAATTCCAATTCAATAAACTTAGATTAATATTCGGATTTCAAGAATTCATTTAAGTATTACATTCCAAATCAGTTTCAGTTCAAATCCTATTCAAATCAATTTTATCATCAAATTTAATTCAATAGTTTTAATTTAGTCCAATTCACAAATTTCTTTGAATTTCAATTAAATTCCAAATTAATTAAATCTCAATTTCAAATTAATTTTCAATTCCAAACTCAAACTTGAAATATCATTTCATATAAATTTTCTTAGAAATGTTCAGAGTTCGATTAAAAGTCCAATCTTTTAAAACAAATCAACTTTCGAAAATTTACGCCGTATTTCAAATTTTTTTTTCTTCAAAATCTAAACTTCGAATAATTAAACAAATTCATTTACCAAGTTTAAATTCCAACATCTCGACTTTCAATTCAAAATAATTCAATTTCCATAAATTGGATTTTATTCTTAAAATCAATTCATTTAAATAATTTCAAAACAACTTTTAAAATAATTTAATTTAACCAACCCGGTGTCCGTATATAATTTTCTAACCTATGGTCAAGTGGTTAGTTATTTCAATTAAATGTCAGGGATGAATATATATTACTTAAACCAATCACAGTGTCATGTGCATGTATAACAGGATATATATAAGCAAATAAACATCCAAACATTTAAATATCAACCAATAGCATCCATCAAAATAAATCATCCAATAGTCAATACAATTCACGGCAATTTCATAGTTATCAATATCGGGAAATTTGATTTCAATTAAATCCTAATTTCAATTTACTGTCAATTTAAATTTTCAACGGTGAATTCACACGACAATCTATATGACAATTAAATTTTTATCAAACAACGACAAATAAATTCATATCACTTCATAATGTCAAATTTAACTACCATAAATTATTTTAGTCAATTGTGAGCGTATAAACACTCACCTTGATTTTCTGTTGTCGCCGAGACGTTCCGGTTTGGAACTGAAACTGGACGACGCCCAACTTTAGCCCAAATTTCCACCGTCTCCAAATCCATCCAAACCAGTTTCATTTCGAAGCTCTCGTCATTACGATCGCAACGCAAAAAGTTTCGTTCCAATCGGACCTCGTATGAAAAAGTTATGCTATTTTAAAGTTTGTACGAATTATATAATATAATAATTCAATCTCTATTTTTATTTTCTAACCCTAAAAGCAAATCTGGCCATCCATCCCTCTTGCTTCAGATCTGGCCGCTCCTTTGCTTCATCTTCCCCAGGTCAAAGAACGTGACCAACAACCCATAGCCGCCTTTATTCCATGAATTTTCACGACCAAACCGAGCAACTTGAAGACGATCAGGTTACACCACTTCGAAGCCACCGCCTTACTCCACCTTCACCTGGAATAGCTTGAAGCTCGGCCTCCTCCTCTGCCTCGAATTGCGTGAAAAACGCAGCCCCTTCGTGCTCGATTTCCCGTTGACTCGAAGCTCCGTTTTCGATCATCTCCGTATGGATTTGAAGCTCTCATCGAGCTCTACAACTTTCGTGTTGGAAGTTTTCTCTAATTATCGATGGATTTTGAGTAATTGAGGGGAGAAGATTCGTGCATTTCTGGCCATTGAAGTATAAGTGGCGGCTGGCTTGAAACCCTAGCCTTTTTGCAGATTGTGAAATGGAGGGCCTTTTATAGAAAATTGCAAAACACTATTCACCCGAAATTTTCCGAACTCCAAACGAAGCGTGCCGGCTGGCGTTTCTAAGGTTTACCCCACGTTCCGAACACAATGGAACATGTTTCGGAAGCTAATTCGATCGTATGTGTGAGTTATGGCAATAAACGATCGATTTAAAATTAAATCGGTTAATCAAATTTCTGTGCGTTTGGGCTCGCCCCGGACAAACGGTAAATCCGATTGACACGAAATTTGAAACTCTACAATAATATGACATTACGGATCCGATGAAACTGGTTTCGTCAAAATCCGAGACTTTTTGAAAAATGACTATTTTCTCTCGCCGAATTAATATTAAAAACAATTCGATGCGTTTCGAGCTGTCACGGTCAAACGATAACTCCGATTGGTACGAAAATTGAAATCCGACAATAACAAACTATTACGGATCCAATGGAATGAGTTTCGTTCAATTCTGAGACTGTTCGAAAAATGGCTATTTTTCAGTCGATAATAAAATATTAAAATATTCAATTTTCACAAATTAACTTTAAATTCAATTTTAAAAGTTCAATAACATTACTATAACTCCAATATGATAAGAAAAAAATTTTACAAATCATTTTCAATCATATTCAACTCGATTTCAATTATTTCTGAATTTTAAAAATTCCCAATTTTAAATTATTAAATTTTAAATCAAATTTCAATTGTTCACAAATTCCATTTTTAATTTCACAGTAATTAACAATCTTTTACAACGCAATTTTCCATTATAAATCCACTATAAAAGATTATATTAGATTCAGCGTTCAATTATATTGTAATTCAAATTCAAGTTATTTAATTCCAAATGAATTCTTTTATTTCGATTTACACTTTCATTATTGAATCAACCATTTACTTATATATTTATTATCAATAGTTTATAATTCATTTACTTTCATTTTCTTCAGCTATCATCTTATTTAAATTCAAAGTAATATTAAATTACATTCATTTACATTGATTTCCATATTATAACTTCAATATTAAATCTACCATTTTATTTATTCTTGTTTACAATCATAACCAATTTGGTTTACAACTTGAAATTCACATTTAACAACACAAAATTTTATTTCCTTCGGATTTTTATCCAAAATTTTCTTTTTAATTCATATTTTTAAAGTGTTAAAAATACGGGGTCGTTACAATGGTGGTAGTGTTCGTGGACGAGGAAGGAATCAGTCGGAATACGATCACAAGTGGGAATCTGGGATGAAGACAGAAATTCCAGAATTCAAAGGTGGTATGCAGGCTGAGGAGTTTTTGGATTGGGTGGCTAATGTTGAAGAAATTTTTGATTTCAAAGAAGTTCCAGAACGTCGTAGAGTGAAGTTGGTTGCTACAAGGTTGAGGGGTAGAGCTTTGGCATGGTGGCAGCAAACTAAACTTACACGTGAACGAATGGGGAAGTCAAAAGTTGAATCTTGGGAGAAGATGAAGAAATTGATGAAAGCAACGTTCTTACCTTACAATTATCAATCTCTGATGTATCAACGTTTGCAGAACTTGAGGCAGGGCACAAAGACTGTTAATGATTACGCAGATGAGTTTTATCAGCTTATCGCGAGGAATGATATTATGGAAACGGAAGAGCAGCTGACATCTAGATTCATTGGGGGATTGAGAATGCAGATTCAGGATATGGTTAATATGTTCGATCCAAGATCTGTGGCGGAAGCACATCAGAAAGCGTTGGCTTGGGAGAAGCAGGGACGACGAGGAGGTGGTGTGTTTACGAATTCCAATAATCAAGTGAAGGGTGTTGGTGGAAGTTCTAATGTTTCTAAACCTGTCAGTAAACCAGTGGTGAAGGAGGTTGAGAGGGCAAAGGTTAACAACGGTTTCAAATGTTACAACTGTCAGGAGTTGGGTCATAAAAGCAATGAGTGTCCAAAGCCAAAGAAGAGAGCAATGATTGCTGAGGTTGAGGATGAGGATGAAGAAGCTGAATGCTCTAATTCTTTACCAGTTGAGGAGGAAGACTTACTGTCGGGAGATGACGGGTACGCATTGATGATGAGGAGAAGTTGTTTAACACCGAAGCAAGAGGAGGAAAGTAGTTGGTTGAGGAACAATATCTTTCAATCTACATGCACTATTCTGGGAAGAGTTTGTAAATTTGTTATTGATGCTGGGAGTTGTGATAATATTATCTCTACAGAAGCAGTGAAGAAGTTGGAGTTGAAAACCGAGAAACATCCTAAACCGTACAAGTTAGCTTGGTTGAGGAAGGGTGGTGAAGTGAAAGTTGGACGTAGAGCTTTTGTGAAGTTTTCAATTGGGAAGAAATACAAGGATGAGGTTTGGTGTGATGTAGTAGACATGGATGTGTGTCATCTGTTGTTGGGCAGGCCATGGCAGTTTGATAGAGCAGTACAACATGATGGACGGACCAACAGTTACAGTTTCATGTTCGAAGGTACAAAGATTACTCTGGTTCCGAAGAAACGCCAACAGGAAGAAAACAAAGTGGAGGAAATCGAGGAGCTGAAAACTTTATTGACTTTGAAGGAGTTTGTTAAAGAAGTTGAAGAAGAGCCGGAAGTATTCTTGTTGATTGGACGAGAAAGCAGTGAAGAGGTTGAAATTCCAGAAGAAGTTAAACCAGTTCTGAAAGAATTTGACGATGTATTTCCAGAGGAGTTACCAACGGAGTTGCCACCGTTGAGGGATATACAACATCAGATAGATCTTGTTCCCGATGCTGTATTGCCACACAGACCACATTATCGAATGAGTCCAAAGGAACATGAAGAATTGCGGAGGCAGGTAGAGGAATTGCTTGAACAGGGGCGTGTGCAGGAGAGTCTGAGTCCTTGTGCTGTACCAGCTTTATTGGTACCCAAGAAGGATGGGACATGGAGAATGTGCACTGACAGTCGAGCATTGAATAAGATTACCGTGAGATATAGATTTCCAATGCCGAGGTTGGATGACTTGTTGGATCAGATAAGCGGAGCTATTATCTTTTCTAAGATTGATTTGAAGAGCGGATATCATCAAATTCGTATCAGACCAGGAGATGAGTGGAAGACTGCTTTTAAAACCAGGGAGGGTCTATACGAATGGTTGGTCATGCCATTTGGTTTATCCAATGCACCAAGTACTTTCATGAGGGTGATGAATCAGATTTTTCGACCGTTCGTTGGGAAATTCATGGTGGTGTATTTCGATGATATTCTTATTTACAGTGGGAGTCCAGAGGAACATTTGAATCATCTTAGAGAAGTGCTGATGGTATTGCGACAAGAACAATTCTATGCTGCAACGAAGAAATGCGTGTTCATGACGCATAGTGTTTTATTTCTGGGGTATGTTGTTTCAGAGCAAGGAATACAGGTTGACCAAAGTAAAGTTGAGGCGATCAGAAATTGGCCGCAGCCCAAGACGATAACGGAAGTTCGTAGTTTTCATTGGTTGGCTTCATTTTATCGAAGGTTTATTCCACACTTTAGTAGTGTGATGGCGCCTGTTACAGATTGCATGAAAGGTAAACAGTTTGCATGGACGGAGGAAGCCGAGGTTGCTTTTGAACGAATCAAAGATCTTTTGACCTCTGCACCAATTCTAGTGCTACCTGATTTTCAGTTGGTGTTTGAACTACATACTGATGCATCCAAGGTTGGGATTGGAGGGGTGTTGAGTCAGAAGGGGCGTCTTATTGCATATTTCAGTGAGAAGTTGTCCGGAGCGAAGATGCGATACAGTACATATGATGTGGAGTTTTATGCTGTTGTACAATCTATTAAACACTGGAGACACTATCTATTTCAGAAGGAGTTCGTTCTTTACACTGATCATGAAGCATTGAAGCATTTGCAAGGGCAAGACAAGATTTCAGCAAGACATGCATCGTGGATTGCTTATTTACAGCAGTTTACTTTTGTCGTTAAGCACAAGTCAGGGGTAACCAATCGTGTGGCTGATGCTTTGAGCAGGAGGAGTCATTTGTTGACGACAATGAAAGTTGAAGTGACAGGTTTTGAATTATTGCCAGAATTGATTGCAGAAGATCCTTACTTTGTGAAATTTGTTGAAAAGGTAAAGGAAGGAAGCACTGATAAAATTGTGTTGGTGGATGGTTTTCTGTTTAAAGGAAATCGATTGTGCATCCCAGACTGTAGCTTGAGAATGAAGATTGTTAAAGAACTACATGAAGAAGGCCATGTGGGTAGAGATCGTACTTTGCAGTTAATTTCTCAATCTTATTTTTGGCCGTCAATGAGGAAAGAGGTAGAAAGATTTGTGGAGAGGTGTCATATTTGTCAGGTTTCGAAAGGAACGGCGACGAATGCGGGGTTATATATGCCGTTACCTGTGCCGACCAAACCATGGGTTGATATCAGCATGAATTTCGTGTTGGGATTGCCGAGAACTCAGAGGGGAAATGATTCTATATTTGTTGTGGTGGACCGGTTTTCGAAGATGGCACATTTTATAGCCTGTAAGAAGACAGCGGATGCAGTTCGAGTGGCACAGTTATTCTTTAAAGAAATATATCGTTTACATGGTTTACCCGTATCTATTGTTTCTGACCGAGATACTCGATTTCTGAGTCACTTTTGGTTGAGTCTATGGAAGATGGTGGGAACGAAGTTGAAATTTAGTAGTGCTTATCATCCTCAGACAGATGGACAAACTGAAGTTGTGAATAGATCGTTGGGAAATTTGTTGCGATGTCTTGTGCAGGACAATTTGAAGAGTTGGGACTTAAAGTTGTGTCAAGCTGAATTTGCTCACAATCATGCAAATAACCGAAGTACAGGTTTCAGTCCATTTCAGATTGTATATTCAAGTTTACCAAAGGGACCGTTGGATTTGGCAGTAGTACCACAACCGAAGAGGACAGTTAAACAAGCTGCTGATTTTGTTGATGGGTTGACAGAATGCCATAGAATCGTTCAGGAACAATTGGAAAAGGCAAATGAGAAGTACAAACAAATGGCGGATAAGAAACGAAGGAGTGTAGTCTTCAAAGAGGGTGATTTTGTTTACGCGGTATTGACGAAAGATCGTTTTCTAGTTGGGACTTACAACAAGTTGAAAGCTCGAAAGATTGGACCAGTAGAAATCTTGAAGAAAATCAATGACAATGCTTATCAGTTAAAGTTGCCAGATCACATTCACACTGCTGACGTTTTCAACGTTAAACATTTGATTCCGTACCATGGAGATGAGCTTGTTGAAAATGAGAGAAGTACAAATTCGAGGTCGAATTTTTGTCAACAAGGGGAGGATGATGAAGCAGCATACCCAGGTTCGAAGACCAGAAGCTCCGACCTAACTCCCACCTTCATGCCGACCTACGACCTATCTCCAACTTCCCTGCCGATCTACGACCTAAGCTACAACTTCCGACCTAACACTTCACCGCAAACTAGCAAGCTCCAATTCAATAGCCTCCGACCCAACGAAACCGACCTAACAGACTCCGATTCATCAATTGCCGACCTAGTTACTTCTCCCCGACCTTGCCCTAACTCACGAACGAGTTATCGTCTCTCCGACCTAAGTACCTTTTACCCCTTTCCGACCCAAGCCTGAGACGATGTAAAGTCTCTTCCGACCTAACTCTTTTCTCCGATCTAACCCTATGTCGCTGCCGACTTCCATTAGCTCGCGAACAACCTTCGTCGATTTCATCTAAGTCGCGAATGAAGAAACAAGAAGGAAGGTCGCGAACGACCTTAGCCTTAAGTCGGTGATGATTTAATAAGTCGGAACCGACCTAGGATAAGTCGCGTGAGTAGTTTTTAAGTCGGAACCGACCTAGGAGATGTAATTTTGTTGTTTTTTTTTCTTTTGTGTGAATTGTAAAATGCTATAAATAGGCCCGGTGGTGCCATTTGTAAGGTTGTTGAATATTGAATAAAATTCTCTTTTGTTAGCTTGTTGCTTTCAATTTCAATTGGTAGTCGAGTGTATCTCCTATCTCCACTTACGACATTCGAGTGCGCTCGAATCATCGTTTGCTGAAGCCGATTCACGGAATCTTGTGCGCAAGATCAACGTTGAAGAATCGTAGATCTCTTTTCCGGTATCTTCGGATCAACGAGTCAGAGATAGCTAGAGTTCGGTATCTTCGGATCAACGAATTCAAGCATTTCAGTATCCATCAATCCACAGATTGCTACTTTTATCGATTGAAGATCGTTTTGAATTATCCGCTGCGTCAAAGTCCTTCCTATATTTTATAATATGAAACAAATAACCTTAACAAATGCTTAGGGTAATTAATATCATGGCAATAAACATCTGGCAGCATAATAATGTTACTGTTTGACAGTAATTTTGTAAATAAAATATTTGCATGCTGTAAAAAAGGAACGGGATGGCCAAAGCTGTTAACTCAACTCCTTACACCTGTTTTCATTTATACACCACCGAAGCATTTATGTAGGTTTAGTTTTTTGATATATATTTCCATAATATCATTTATTAGCTCGTTTGAATCGACTTATATAAGTCGGATTTATGCTTTTTGGAAGGCAAAACCTATTTATTTTAGCTTTCAAAAAGCAAAAAAAATGACTTATTTAAGTCGATCCAAACGAGGCGCAGTGGAATATTTCTACTTTGGATGGTGAATCTGTATTTTCATATCTATTACATGTGGCAACTGATAATAAGTGCTTTTAGGATAACCAAAAAATATTTTTTAAGATGAGACTTGCTATAAAGATTCCTACCGACCTTAAGTTATCATATACTATGGAAAACAATGAATCAGCATAAACTTATTTTCTATATGAAAGAAACTCAGATATGTACAGGTATTGTGACGGCAAGAACTGTAAGAGATGTTATCATCTATCTTGTATAGATCCTCCTTTGAGTGACATTCCTTTTGGAATGTGGTACTGTGTTTACTGTTTATGGAAGAAACTGGAGTCTGGAGTACATTCAGTATCCCAAGGCATTGAATCAATTTTGGATTGCAGAAATGGTAAGTTATACTTTACATACAACTACATTGGTAGTTTTGAATTTATTTTTATTATCACATTGTTGTTTTCCCATTGTGTCTTTAGAAGTGCGGAAAGGGAAGCATTATCTTGTGAAGTATAAAGGTCTTGCACATATTCATAATCAATGGATTCCTGAAATCAAGTTGCTTAGAAAGGCTCGTCCACTCTTAGAGAAATTCAACAAGAAACAAGAAAGAGGACAGGTTACCATTGTTACGTCAAAATTCATGATTTTTCATCCTCTACCCTTTTAATTAAGAATCATACACAGTTAATAGACAAACTGATGAAGCAGCATACCTAGGCTCGACGACCAAAGGCTCCGACCTAACGCCCACCTTCACGCCGACCTACGACCTAACTCCCACCCCAATCGCCGACCTAACTCCATTTGCCGACCTAACTCCATTTGCCGACCTATCCCCAATTGCCGACCTAACTTCCACTTTCATGCCGAGCTACGACCTAACACCTCTTCCCAAAGTCGCGACCGACCTAAACCCCATGACGCGGAAGCACATCGCCGACCTAACTTCCATCGCAAGCTCCGACCTAACATTAAATCGTTGCCGAGATAAGCTTCCATTAAATCGTTGCCGAGCTATCCCTTAAGTCGCGAAAAGAAGATGAAGTCGTTGCCGAGCTATCCCTTAAGTCGCGAAAAGAAGATGAAGTCGTTGCCGAGCTATCCCTAAGTCGCGAAGCAGATGTTGTTAACTCGGAACCGAGTTAGGACTTAGAGTAATTTCGTTGTTTTTTTTTGTGTAAATTGTAATGTGCCTATAAATAGGCATGTATGGTCATTTGTAAAGGTTGTTGAATATTGAATAAAATTCTCTTTTGTTAGCTTGTTGCTTTCAATTTCAATTGGTAGTCGAGTGTATCTCCTATCTCCACTAACGTCATTCGAGTGCGCTCGGATCATCGTTTGTTGAAGCCGATTCACGGTATCTTGTGCGCAAGATCAACGTTGAAGAATCGTAGATCTCTTTCCCGGTATCTTCGGATCAACGAGTTAGAGATAGCTAGAGTTTGGTATCTTCGGATCAACGAATTCGAGCATTTCAGTATCCATTAATCCATCGACTGCTACTTTCACCGATCCACATTTGTTTTGAATTATCCGCTGCGTCAGTTTGGTATCAGAGCCTGTTCTAGCCAATCATAGCTAGATCGAGACTTGGAGCCTATTAATTTGAAGTTTGAAGAGAAGCCGAGTGCTTGAAGTATTGAGCCGTGGCCGAGAGGAAGAAGAGTCAACATTGTTCGAAGTTGTCTGATCGGATTTGCATTGGAGGCCGAAACTTTGTCCATCGTGTTCATCGCGATTTGCTACAAAGTGGAAGTTTCGATCCATTTCATTTTGGATCAAAGTTCGAAAGGTGTTTGAAACTTGAAGTGTGAATTTGTTGAAGTGTTTGTGAAGTATTCAATCATGCCGCCAAGACGAGTTCAACGTCATCGCAATATCAATGCTTTGTACGGAAGAGAAGAGGCCGACGAAATGGAGCAACGAATCAACGAGAATTTCAACGAGAAGCTTACGGAAGGGATTGGTCGATTAGAGAGGATGATGTTGGAAATGAGTCAAAATCAGAGAAGGGTTTCACCTGAATCGAGCCATGAAAGAAGTAGAATTTCACCACATTCTAATCGGGAGAGAAGTGTTGATAGTGATCATAGAAGCGTGGATCGAGATTGTGATAGAAATGTTGATGATCGAGGTCGTGATAGAAATGTGACTGATCGAGATCGGAGAAATGTGGATCGTAGGAATGTTGGTAGAAGGAATGGTGGTGGTAGAGATGTTGGTGGTCAGGATCGACATCGATATACATCGGATGGAGAAGAAGAGTATGATGGTGGTAGTTTTCATGGACGAGGACGTGGACGAGGAAGGAATCAATCGGAGTACGATCACAAGTGGGAATCGGGGATGAAAACTGAAATTCCTGAATTCAAAGGTGGTATGCAAGCCGAAGAGTTTTTGGATTGGATGGCTAATGTTGAGGAAATTTTTGATTTCAAAGAAGTTCCAGAACGTCGTAGAGTGAAGTTGGTTGCTACAAGGTTGAGGGGTAGAGCTTTGGCATGGTGGCAGCAAACTAAACTTACACGAGAACGAATGGGGAAGTCAAAAGTTGAATCTTGGGAGAAGATGAAGAAATTGATGAAAGTAACGTTCTTACCTTACAATTATCAATCTCTGATGTATCAACGTTTGCAGAACTTGAGGCAGGGCACAAAGACTGTTAATGATTACGCGGATGAGTTTTACCAACTTATTGCGAGGAATGACATTATGGAGACGGAAGAGCAGCTGACATCTAGATTCATTGGGGGATTGAGAATGCAGATTCAGGATATGGTTAATATGTTCGATCCAAGATCTGTGGCGGAAGCACATCAGAAAGCGTTGGCTTGGGAGAAGCAGGGACGACGAGGAGGTGGTGTGTTTACGAATTCCAATAATCAAGTGAAGGGTGTTGGTGGAAGTTCTAATGTGTCTAAACCTATCAGTAAACCAGTGGTGAAGGAAGTTGAGAAGGCAAAGGTTAACAACGGTTTCAAATGTTACAACTGTCAGGAGTTGGGTCATAAAAGCAATGAGTGTCCAAAGCCAAAAAAGAGAGCAATGATTGCTGAGGTTGAGGATGAGGATGAAGAAGCTGAATGCTCTAATTCTTTACCGGTTGAGGAGGAAGACTTACTGTCGGGAGATGACGGGTACGCATTAATGATGAGGAGAAGTTGTTTAACACCAAAGCAAGAGGAGGAAAGTAGTTGGTTGAGAAACAATATCTTTCAATCTACATGCACTATTCTTGGAAGAGTTTGTAAATTTGTTATTGATGCTGGGAGTTGCGATAACATTATCTCTACAGAAGCAGTGAAGAAGTTGGAGTTGAAAACTGAGAAGCATCCTAAACCATACAAGTTAGCTTGGTTGAGGAAGGGTGGTGAAGTGAAAGTTGGACGTAGAGCTTGTGTGAAGTTTTCAATTGGGAAGAAATACAAAGATGAAATCTGGTGTGATGTCGTAGATATGGACGTTTGTCATTTGTTGCTGGGGAGACCGTGGCAGTTTGATAGAGCAGTACAACATGATGGACGGACCAACAGTTACAGTTTCATGTTCGAAGGTACAAAGATTACTCTGGTTCCGAAGAAACGCCAACAGGAAGAAAACAAAGTGGAGGAAATCGAAGAGCTGAAAACTTTATTGACTTTGAAGGAGTTTGTTAAAGAAGTTGAAGAAGAGCCGGAAGTATTCTTGTTGATTGGACGAGAAAGCAGTGAAGAGTTTGAAATTCCAGAAGAAGTTAAACCAGTTCTGAAAGAATTTGACGATGTATTTCCAGATGAGTTACCAACGGAGTTGCCACCGTTGAGGGATATACAACATCAGATAGATCTTGTTCCCGGTGCTATATTGCCACACAGACCACATTATCGAATGAGTCCGAAGGAACATGAAGAATTGCGGAGGCAGGTAGAGGAATTGCTTGAACAGGGGCGTGTGCAGGAGAGTCTGAGTCCTTGTGCTGTACCAGCTTTATTGGTACCCAAGAAGGATGGGACATGGAGAATGTGCACTGACAGTCGAGCATTGAATAAAATTACCGTGAGATATAGATTTCCAATGCCGAGGTTGGATGACTTGTTGGATCAAATAAGTGGAGCTACTATCTTTTCGAAAATTGATTTGAAGAGTGGATATCATCAAATTCGTATCAGACCAGGAGATGAGTGGAAGACTGCTTTTAAAACCAGGGAGGGTCTATACGAATGGTTCGTCATGCCATTTGGTTTATCCAATGCACCAAGTACTTTCATGAGGGTGATGAATCAGATTTTTCGACCGTTCATTGGGAAATTCGTGGTGGTGTATTTCGATGATATTCTTATTTACAGTGGGAGTCCAGAGGAACATTTGAATCATCTTAGAGAAGTGCTGATGGTATTGCGACAAGAACAATTCTATGCTGCAACGAAGAAATGCGTGTTCATGACACATAGTGTTTTATTTCTGGGGTATGTTGTTTCAGAGAAAGGAATACAGGTTGACCAAAGTAAAGTTGAGGCGATCAGAAATTGGCCGCAGCCTAAGATGATAACGGAAGTTCGTAGTTTTCATGGGTTGGCTTCATTTTATCGAAGGTTTATTCCACACTTTAGTAGTGTGATGGCGCCTGTTACAGATTGCATGAAAGGTAAACAGTTTGCATGGACGGAGGAAGCCGAGGCTGCTTTTGAACGAATCAAAGATCTTTTGACCTCTGCACCAATTCTAGTGCTACCTGATTTTCAGTTGGTGTTTGAACTACATACTGATGCATCCAAGGTTGGGATTGGAGGGGTGTTGAGTCAGAAAGGGCGTCCTATTGCATATTTCAGTGAGAAGTTGTCCGGAGCGAAGATGCGATACAGTACATATGATGTGGAGTTTTATGCTGTTGTGCAATCTATTAAACACTGGAGACACTATCTATTTCAGAAGGAGTTTGTTCTTTACACTGATCATGAAGCATTGAAGCATTTGCAAGGGCAAGACAAGATTTCAGCGAGACATGCATCGTGGATTGCTTATTTACAGCAGTTTACTTTTGTCGTTAAGCACAAGTCAGGGGTAACCAATCGTGTGGCTGATGCTTTGAGCAGGAGGAGTCATTTGTTGACGACAATGAAAGTTGAAGTGACAGGGTTTGAATTATTGCCAGAATTGATTGAAGAAGATCCTTACTTTGTGAAATTTGTTGAAAAGGTAAAGGAAGGAAATACTGATGAATTTGTGTTGGTGGATGGTTTTCTGTTTAAAGGAAATCGCCTGTGCATTCCAGACTGTAGCTTGAGAATGAAGATTGTTAAAGAGTTACACGAAGAAGGACACGTTGGGAGAGACCGTACCTTACAGTTGATTTCACAATCCTACTTTTGGCCTTCGATGAGGAAAGAAGTGGAGAGGTTTGTTGAGAGATGCCATATCTGTCAAGTTTCGAAAGGAACTGTGACTAATGCGGGTTTATATATGCCGTTACCCGTGCCTACCAAACCATGGGTTGATCTCAGCATGAATTTCGTGTTGGGATTACCGAGAACTCAGAGGGAAAATGATTCTGTATTTGTTGTGGTGGACCGGTTTTCGAAGATGGCACATTTTATAGCCTGTAAGAAGACAGCGGATGCAGTTCGAGTGGCACAGTTATTCTTTAAAGAAATATATCGTTTACATGGTTTACCCGAATCTATTGTTTCTGACCGAGATACTCGATTTTTGAGTCACTTTTGGTTGAGTTTGTGGAAAATGGTGGGAACGAAGCTGAAATTTAGTAGTGCTTATCATCCGCAAACGGATGGACAGACTGAGGTGGTTAATCGATCGTTGGGAAACTTGTTGAGGTGTCTTGTTCAAGATAATCTAAAGAGTTGGGATGTGAAATTATGTCAGGCAGAATTTGCCCATAATCATGCTGTGAATCGAAGTACTGGGTTCAGTCCATTCCAGATTGTTTATTCGAGCTTACCGAAGGGACCTTTGGATTTAACGGTAATACCACAATCAAAGAAGACAGTTAAGAAAGCTGCTGATTTTGTTGAAGGGTTGACGGAGTGCCATAGAATCGTTCAAGAACGATTGGAAAAGACAAACGAGAAGTACAAACAAATGGGGGATAAGAAACGAAGGAGTGTAGTCTTCAAAGAGGGTGATGTTGTTTACGCAGTATTGACGAAAGATCGTTTTCCAGTTGGGACTTACAACAAGTTGAAAGCTCGCAAGATTGGACCAGTAGAAATCTTGAAGAAAATCAATGACAATGCTTATCAGTTAAAGTTGCCCGAACACATTCACACTGCTGACGTTTTCAACGTTAAACATTTGATTCCGTACCATGGAGATGAGCTTGTTGAAAAGGAGAGAAGTACAAATTCGAGGTCGAATTTTTGTCAACAAGGGGAGGATGATGAAGCAGCATACCTAGGCTCGACGACCAGAGGCTCCGACCTAACGCCCACCTTCACGCCGACCTACGACCTAACTCCCACCCCAATCGCCGACCTAACTCCATTTGCCGACCTAACTCCATTTGCCGACCTATCCCCAATTGCAGACCTAACTTCCACTTTCATGCCGAGCTACGACCTAACACCTCTTCCCAAAGTCGCGACCGACCTAAACCCCATGACGCGGAAGCACATCGCCGACCTAACTTCCATCGCAAGCTCCGACCTAACATTAAATCGTTGCCGAGATAAGCTTCCATTAAATCGTTGCCGAGCTATCCCTTAAGTCGCGAAAAGAAGATGAAGTCGTTGCCGAGCTATCCCTTAAGTCGCGAAAAGAAGATGAAGTCGTTGCCGAGCTATCCCTAAGTCGCGAAGCAGATGTTGTTAACTCGGAACCGAGTTAGGACTTAGAGTAATTTCGTTGTTTTTTTTTGGTGTAAATTGTAATGTGCCTATAAATAGGCGTGTATGGTCATTTGTAAAGGTTGTTGAATATTGAATAAAATTCTCTTTTGTTAGCTTGTTGCTTTCAATTTCAATTGGTAGTCGAGTGTATCTCCTATCTCCACTAACGTCATTCGAGTGCGCTCGGATCATCGTTTGTTGAAGCCGATTCACGGTATCTTGTGCGCAAGATCAACGTTGAAGAATCGTAGATCTCTTTCCCGATATCTTCGGATCAACGAGTTAGAGATAGCTAGAGTTCGGTATCTTCGGATCAACGAATTCGAGCATTTCAGTATCCATTAATCCATCGACTGCTACTTTCACCGATCCACATTTGTTTTGAATTATCCGCTGCGTCACAAACATAATATTGTGAAATTTTGCTCTTATAGTTTTCAATTATATTAAACAAATAATATTTTGGAAAGGTTAATACCAGTAAATACTAAATATCGTTATTTTGGAGTGCTGCGGGGTAAATTGGAAGCAAATTGTAATGGTTTGAGTTACCAAACAACTAATTTCCTGTTATAGAAGCAAAAGCATATGGACTTCAGCATTCCAACAGTTTAACTATTATTTTCTTTTGCAATCTATAATTTTATGCATTTATCTCATGAGTTTGCTATTTTGTAAATTTTTTGAAGATTGAATGGAAACATGAATGGACAACGCCACATCGTTTATTACAACAAAGATCCTTGGTGCTACTCGAACGAATTGATCTTTGTTCTTCCGAACATGGTGACAGCAATAAATATAGCTACGTTGAGTGGCTTGTTAAATGGAAAGGACTCGGGTATGAGTATTCTACCTGGGAGTTTGAAAATTCAGAATGTTTGTGCTCAGCTGATGGGAAAGCTTTGATGGATGAATTCAAGAGGCGACGGGTTGAGGCGAGAAAGAAACCAATTCCTTCTCAAACTATCAAAGTATTATTTTTATTTTAGATTTGCATTTTTGGCATGCATATATGATTGAAACATTTATCACTTTGGTTGTAGTTCCTTCCCGTTCATATTAATCTCATTGTCACAGTACCCAAAACAATGCTTGTAGCAGTGATCACTCATCTAGAAGTACAACAAACTAATTGGTTGAATTCAGGTTTGGTGTCACATATGAACGCCTGGAAATACCCTTCCTTTTTCCAGAATCCTAAACCAATTTTTAACTCTCCTCCAAATAAATATTTACTTTCATGTTAACCCTAATTTTTATATTTCTGTAAGCTAAGTCATTATATTACAACATAACAACTTTGCTAAAAAAATTCTTGCTAATCTTGGTCCTGTAAATTGCACAAAATCATCATAATATCCATTTAATATTCCCTCAATAACTAACCTCTAGCGTTAGCTTTATTTATCTCATAATCACTATTTCAGTTTTTTTCATAACGATAACTATATTAGATGAATTAAGTTTCACATATGTCAAGATAAAATAGAACTGCAGAAAAAATAGCTGTAGATGTTGATGTGTATAAGATGAGAATATTAGTAAAATAACGATTAACTGCTTATTTTTATATGCACATATGCTTAAGTGATATGTTCAAAGGTTACTTTATGCCGTTACGGTATGCTTAGCATCAAATTGATTTATTAGTATATTCAATAATTGCTAGGTTTTTGTAGTTTTTTCTACAGCCAATTTGATTTTCTCTTCTGCTTACAAGATGTTTGATAATGATATTGCCATGTCTTAAATTCATTTTTAATATCCTTTAATGCATTGAATATCCTATCTTAATTCATGGCTTCAAGCACTGTTCTCCTATAATTAACAATTTCAGGATTTATGCGTAAGAGAAAATCTCCACAAGAAGCTCACAATGTTAGCCGATAAGCTTCCAATTGAACATAACAATGATTTCCTACCCTCAGTTCGCAATATCATCAAGCATTGGCACAAAAAACGGACTACTATTTTGATTCTTGATCAGGTAGGTTATCAGTTGGTATGCATATGCAGCATATCCTCCTTGTAATTGAGAGTGAAATCAAGATAATATTTTGGTATGTCATTAATGATGCACGGGTTTTTGGTTTTCTTCAGAGTAACACTTAATGCGTTCTTATTTCTGGCAGGAGGCAAAGGTTAAATCTATAGTATTCATTTCATACCTGCTCTCTTATAGTTGTCATCCTTTCCTTGTTATTTCTACCATCCCTTCTCTTTCAAAATGGGAAGCTGAGTTTGCTCGTTTGGCACCATCTATAAACATTGTTGTTTATAGTGGAAATAAAAAAGCTCGTGAAATGATAAGGTCCCTTGAATTTTATGAAGAGGGAGGCTGTGTTATGTTTAAGGTCCTCATAACATCCCCTGATGTAATCCTCGAGGTAACTATGGGTACATTTGATTTTGTATGCATGTTCCTATTTTGTGATTGTTATACTCTGGATTTATCCATGAATTACTTATTGAACCCCTAATTCACAAAATCCCTGACACTAATTTTACTATCATTTAGTATCTTTGCTATTTCAATTGTAATAAATGGTTTTTAAAGTGAAGATTCATGAGGATCTCACTGTTAAGGTTCAATTATTCAGTCTCATTCAAAACTTATAACAAAAATAGACTAGTTTTTCGCTTTTGTACAAGCAGACTTTCAAAATGTGAATGTACGTATATACTCAAAATTTGTATAATGCGCATGTATAAAAATCAGAAGCAAAGACTATTTTTGTAATATAAGTTTTAGACAAGGCTTATTTGTGAAATAAGTTGTGTGTTGATGCTTAGTTTTGTAATTTATTCTAAAAAGAAGAGGAGAGACATGATTTGTACACTGACTGGAATTCCAAAAGTGGTTATTGGATGCTTATTTTAGACTGCAAGCTTTCTATTCCTATTGGATGTTATTTTTTTCCCTCCTTGCAGTCTTATACTCTTGTTCCTTTAGGTGGATACATATGTGTTTGTAGCCTTTCTACGCAGTAGTTAATAAAATTTATAGTCGTTCCTTTGCAATTAATTGGTGCCTTTTAATATTCCAAAGTCTATAATAGATTTTTTTTCCTATTACATTTTATTTAAATTTATTACTTTGTTTTCAATATATTGCTCAACAGGACTTTCAATATTTGGATTGTCTTGTCTGGGAGGGAATAATTATAGATGACTATCATAAAAAAGAAATTTCTGAACAGTTGGACAAGTTTGCAATTCTCTCGGAATTCAAACTCCTAATTTCAAATGGTGTACCTAAGGTAGATTTGCTACTACTCCCTCATCAATAATCTTGCCGATCATTTCATTTTCTCAAGAAACTATTGCTAATTGCTATATATTACTTTCGTTTTCGGCATAAACGGACAAACTAATACTCAAGATTCAAATTCCGATTCAAGTGAAAATGGCAATGAAATTTCAGTTAGTTTAAAAAACTCATTTATTTCTCTTATAATGTAGGTTGTAAGGCTCATCAAGAACATTATTTTGTTCTTTAGGAACCTAATTAGTTTATATTTGCCAAACTTATTTTTTCCGTTAATTTTACTTCAAGTATATAACAAATTTTACTAATAAAAAAAAGTTGGGGCATTATCTATCAGTGTATGGGGCATGAGAATTAAGGGAAATGGATCATTACATGAATTTAACTGACAACTACTACTAATAACTTAAGTCAAAAAGTGAAATTCTACCTTCATGAATTCATGCATATTCTGCTATTACTTCTTAAATATCACTTGCGTATACATTTCCTTGATCGGTTGTGCTCTGAGACTGATATTAATAGCCCTGCTATATATTTACAGAGAAGTGGACCTGCTCTCAAAGATAATAGCTCACAAAGCGCATATGCACATGGAGCACAAGAACATGATGTGCTACTACGTGAAGAAAACCCTGAGGCAGAGCAAGTTTATTCTTACATGAAAGCTGCACGTAATAGTCAAGAAGTGTTTAACCCCACCCCTCTTCAGAAGCAGATGACTATGATGAGCCCATCGGAATATTTAATTGCTTATTTTCATGGAAAAGGGTGACTATCTTCTTGCTTACCATTTTTATATTGTAGTTTTTACACTGTATACTAGCTACAGTGAAATGTTCATTCCTAAATGTTGGCATCAAAAAATTCTGTATTTCGATATACACTTTTGACATTCTCTAAAAATTACCTAAATTAATGTTTCACGATCATTTTCCTATTTTCTCAATTTGCCTTGTTTTCACTGTGTGTGCACGCATGTGCGCGTGCATGTACACACTTGCAAATTAGACTTGAGACCATTTCTCAGTCAAGTTAAGAATAACGGCAAAATAATTATACAACTTGGTTTTAAGTAGTAGAGATGAGTTTGTAGTTTATCCAAGTATTCATCGTCCTAACCATGTCTATGCAATATAATAACATTTTGTTATTGTTGCAGAAGTCGACTTTAGCAGCAGAATGCGAGAAAGAGCTGGAGGAGGTGCGGAAAAAATACAATCACCTCCTTCTGAATGAGGAGCAAGCGTGCAATCAAAACTTAAAGGTAGTAAAGGAATTACAATCCACCAGTCAGAAAAATAAATTTTTGGCGGAGTTGCTGAAAAGCCATTCCATCGAGCCTTGTAAGCTTGGAAGCTCACAAGAGTTTCAAGGTATGACGTCTCTAATATATCCATGAATGAAAAAATGGTAACAATCTAGCTACATGATTTATTGCAATAAAATTGGGTGCTTGTACACAGACACACCGTTATTGAACTTGAGCTCTCTTTTGACTTTTAAATTGGCAGCCTAGTGTCAAAGATTGATTGTACTCAACAACTCAAATTATTGACATTAATAAGTATAATCTCTGCTTTCAAGTATCTTATTATACATTTTTTCTATCGCACTTTGACACTTAATGACAGTACTGTTTCTGCATCATAGAATGTAAAGTAAGGGTATAATTTAGTGTAACTTGGTATGTCCAGTACTCCAACAGCATGCAAATTTTGTTACAAAATTTTTCTGAAAGACACTATTATGCATGCTTCTCATTACATTTAAATCATCCTTGACATCAAACACTGCTTTTCAGGTCAGATGGGAAACTTGAAGCAGATGTTGCCAAAGAAAGATATTCCCAAAATGCCAACTTTGCCCTCGTCTTCAAGTTCAGCTCTACCATTTCCTTTTCCACCGCCAGGGATGGGACCACCGTCCACAGTTGTAACTTCAATTTATGTGCCCCCCGCCTGCATGCAACAATCAAACAACGCCTCACAAAGGATTTTAACATCTAAACCTATGCTGCCTTCTTCTGCAGGTAAACTTTTAGAGATAGATTTTTCATTATGCTACACACATTTCGCCAGTGAACTCACTGCCATTGAAACATGTGGTTCGTTATTTACTTTTTGTTTGACGGCAATCAAATTAATTTACAATGGTTCATCGATATTTGAACATTCATCGATTGATATATGCCTTTCATCATTTGGATTTACCCTTTTTTGCATTGATAATATATATCATTTTTGGTTGCCAACTTTGCATAAATACCTATTTACGGATATGAAACACCGGACTATTCAAAGGAAAAGCTATAATTGTCTTTTTATCGATAGTGGCCCATTTCTTGAGTTGGGTTATCAGTTTGTTTTCCTTTATATGCCAAGACGGTTCATTAAGATCACTGAGACACAACTAGTCGTTTTGGCAGATTTTGTTATTTCTTCTGTTCCACCTCTTTATAGCTGTATTTTCCATCTATGATTTCCTTAGAAAAAAATATCACATAGAACCCTAATCACTACAACATTATGTTAAGAAGAAAATAGAAATGCAGTAATAAAACGTACATGGTGATTTCCTTTTAACAACTTTCTTATGCTATATTTTAGTAATCCTTTATTTAAAAGCAAAATTTATCATTCAGATCTGCTTCAGTTTTTTTTAATGTGGTTTGGTGTTCATTCAACAAGTGCTACAGAGTTTAGGGCTGTTGTGGTAATGGTTACCGTTACCATTTTGTAAATACCGTTATCGTACCGTTTTTACTGATAAACTAAAATTGTTTACCGTTACCGATTGACTGGTATACCGATGACTGGTATACCGATAAACTGATAACCGTTACACTGGTAATGGTAAATTACTGTTTGGCTAGAAAAATAATAAGTTGATATATTTTTACACTAAATGATGGTTCATTATATATCTCATTGGGTCACTTAATAAAGGACATAGAAAAGAAGTGTATTTATCATCATTTGAGTTGAATTACTAAAATAAATTAAATTATTTTCTTGCTTCTAAATGGCCGTATTACAACATCTTACATGAATATCGATATATTATGAATGACTGGTAAATTACCGTTACTGTTGGTTTTGAAAAAATATTACTGATGTTTTACTCTAAAAAATGATAAATTTACCGTTACCGTACTGATTATGCTGGTATACCGACTTTACTTTAAAATGGTAACTGATTGACTGGTAATGATATGGTAATGGTAAATTTACCTTTACCATAACAGCCCTAACTGAGTTTATAACTTTATATTCAAATAATATTGATTTTCATGTTATCAAGTTGAACAATGTGCATTCTTTAAGCTGATGTTTTGTTATTGTAGTTGAATAATATTGCTTTATGCTAACCAATTTTTTCATCTTCTTTAGGTGATCGGAAAAAATCTGTAGAAGAGAATTCAGTTCTTCATGCTCCTGCACCGCATATTCGCCATTATTATACACGGAAACACGACATGTTTTAGCATAAAAAATATTAGTGCATTATTAAGTAAACCACGTACTAAATTAGTCTTGTATGTTGCATATGATTATTATTGTTGTTGTTGTTGTTTTACTTGAGTACATTTATTGTGATTCTTCCAGTGCAAATGCATGCATAGGAAGAAAAATATATGCATTGGATAGAATATATAGATATGTGGACTTGGTTTGTCTTTTTCAATGAAATTTATGGATGGAATTCACGAAGTGCATTCAAGTCATTTGATTTGCAATTCAATAGTATGATGAATTATACTGTCATTACCAGGTTAAATGGAAGAGAAATCATAGTAGCAATTTACAATAATTTAACTTTCAATTTTTCATTGTCTTGAAAACAATAGTATGTAATTTTTCCTTTGCTTGTCCTATGTTTGATTTTTACTCGTTAGATAATTAGTCTTTATTAGTGCGAACCCGTGCTACGCATACAGAATTCACATTGATACACATATTTCTTTGATACACATACGAATTGGTAATGAGTTCCAAAGTTATTATATCTCATTGATACACATATTTCTTACATCGACAAACCATTTGTTAAATCTTCACAACATTTCATGTTGCATGTTCCCTAATATAGTGGAGTTATGCATCGTATTAATTCCATAATTGATTAGCATTAAAGAGAATCAATATGCAATTAGTTCTCTCATTAATTTGAATTAATGTTTATAGTTTGAATTCAAATTGATCAAGATTAAAGGCACTTAATTTCATTCATTTATTACTTGGTAATTATGTATCATATGACCTTCATACTTAAAATAGTTTATTAAAACCATTATGAATGATAGTATCACTCATTTATAGTTGCGCATTATCCATAAATAATTTAAAACTCCAAATAATTCAAAGAAATGTAACATAAAATTTTTTATTAAAAATTCATAGATAATAACCTAATTGTTGCATAAGATCACTAAAACTTTGATGATAAACATGAATACATGTTGCCTATGGACATTTTATAGTCCATTATATAACATAGTAGATCAATATTAGAAGCCTAAATTGATTAAAAAGGAAAATGTTAGAATTTATTGAAAAGATGAAGTTTACATCAATTAAGTGTGCTCGGAGCATTTTGGAAATAAATAAGTTGTCAAAACACGTATTTTACACTAAATTCTTAATAAAAATTTAAAATTATCTACTGAAAAGAAGAAAAAAGTGTTGCTTATACATTTGTATTTTTCACAACAATAGACTATGAAATTTGTTATTTAAATATTATTTTACTTCAAAGATGATATTTTCCTTCCAACTTGATTTTCTTATATACTTATGTGTGAGAACGAAATAAAGTACTTGATTACATAGAAAAATTAAGTTTTTTTGTATATATATATATTAATAAACCAATAACTCCATATAAAATATAGGAAAGAACCCAAATTCCTAGTCTTTCTAATAAAAAGCAAAACAATGAAAGGGAATTTGAAATAAAACATGAGAAAGGATAATTAGTTCATCTTTACATGTAGTAGATTTCAAAGAATTATAGAAGCTTTCTGGTGTTGTAATACATTTGAAATGTTGCTGGTAAAAGGGAGTAAAAATAATAACTGACTACTATTAATCTTGTAATTGGTTAGCATTAAAATGACAAAATGTATAATTAACTAATTAATTTGGATTCAAATTGATCCAAATTATTGGTTAGCATTAAAATGACTAAATGTATAATTAATTCTCTCCTTAGACTGGATTATAGTTTAATTCTGAAATTACTTTGGATTCAAATTGATCTAAATTATTGGTTAGGATTAAAATGACTAAATTTATAATTAATTCTCTCCTTAGATTGGATTATAGTTTAATTCTGAAATTACTTTGGATTCAAATTGATCTAAATTAAAATTAATTAATTACTTTCATTTATTGTATGGTAGAAATGTTTGATATCTTCCCTATTTGAAATTGCTCGCATATAACCATTATGAATAACTACATCCCTTATTTATAGCTATTTATAAAAATTACTAAACTACATAAAGTTCAAAACATCTCATTGTTGCATAGTATCACAAAGACTTTGATGATAACTATGAATGTGTTTTGCATATGAATGATTCATAATCCATTAAATAACATAATAGGAAAATATTAAAAACCTATATTGACCAAGAATAACAATGTTATAATTTACAAAAAAAATGTTTGGATAGACTAAAACTTCATAAAATTTTTGAAGTATATAAATTTTCATAACATGTATTAAACACTAAAATTTAGCAAAATTTAGAATTATGTACTGGAAGCAGATTGTGCATGTGATAATAATTGGAAGTAGGTATAATATAACAAATGAAAAAGTCAACAATCTAATTGTGCATGTGATAGAGAATGATACACAGTTGCTAAACCATAATATATTTCAATACAAAATTGTCACTTTATAAATTTATCAATCTATAAAATTCCATAATCCAAGAATAAATGGTTGGACTTACAAACTTTTCATTTAAATTATTTATTTTTATGAAGATATTCACCTAATTATTCTTAGAGAGAAAGTGATCATAATAAAATATACAAATTTGAAAAAACAGAAAGTCTGGATTGATAAATATACCTTCATCGTTATTAAATAAGAATTTAAGAAGGGAAGTCAAAAAGTTAAACAAAATCCAAAATAAACAAATTTGATAGTTGAATCTTATCTTGAGATATTCTATCCACTTCATAACTCAATGTTGAAACACTGAATATTAAGAGAATAAAGAATTTGATTATTGAAATGGCTTAGATTTGATAAGAGATATTAAATAAATGATTTTTAAGTTTTAAGTGGAAGAAAATTAGGAAAAATAAAAATGAGAAAATATGTGGACATAAGCTGAATATCTGAAAGGAATTCCACCAGTCACTCTCGACAAAGATAAAGAAGAATGGGATGCCATTATAGTAGACCCTATCTTTGGAGAAGATGGATGGGTGAAAGTACCAAGAAATGTCTAGTTATTCTGTATGATATTTGTTTGATTTGATTGGTGTGTTTGAAACTTGATTGACTTAGCTTATTTGGTATGGTTTGTATATATGTTTGAATAATTACTGTAAATATATGATTATGATCACATTTCATACTTATGATCACACTGAGCACTTATTACACTTATATATGGATTACTCTATTTTATTATCTTATAACAAGTTCAGGGAATTTATTAGTTAAAAGTTTTTGTTGATGACAAAGGGGGAGAAGTTATAAAATAGTAGTTGGCTTGGAGTAAGATGGAGTTATGATGGCTTGGAGTAAGGGGGAGTCATGGAGTAAGGGGGAGTTATGATGGCTTGGAGTAAGGGGGAGTCATGGAGTAAGGGGGAGTTATGATAGGAGTTATGGTACAGTAAGTATATTTTATAAATACAGGTTGTCATCATAAAAAAGGGGGAGATTGTTAGGAACTAAGATGTTGGTTTTGATGATAACAACCGTTTTAACTTATCTTATTATAAAATATGTACTAACAATATTGTCTAGATAGATATGTATATGCAGGATATACAGATATGCAGGTATTGGTTACTGAAGACTGATCAGTATAAAGACTCAAGACTCAAGATTGAAGACGCTACAGTATCAAGATCAATATTTCAAGATATGTGTCTAGTTTTTGTTAAAACTTCATAATAGCATGGAAATCTTCATTCCGAATTTCATTTGGAATGGAACCCATTTCTACCTTCTTAGTGGCTTACAAACCCACGACAAGTGGCTTACAAACCTACGACAAGTGGCTTACAAACCCATGAACATCCTTGTTTTGTACAAGTTCTCGAGTCCTGATGTGATGAGATATTCTACAGGAAGAATCTTGCAAAACTACTTCAAAATGGTTTTTCAAAACGAGTTTCAAAAATGCTTTTCAAAATATTTTAGCCTTCAAAATTATCTTTTCAAATGATTTTCAAATAGATGTTTTAGCCTTAAAATATTCTTTGTTTTTGTGTTTTAAAACATAGTAAAATTAGTTTATTTTACTCCAGAGTCATTTCATTTTGTTTTCATTTCAATACCATTTTCAGAACAAATTTTATATTATTTTTAACATAGGGATGTCGACATCATGGGATATCCCATGTCGACATGGTGGCCGTTGAATTCAAAAGTTTCAATTTTCAAAAGAAGTGTCTATTCGTTTAAATCTGTTCATGAATGGTTATGACTGTTGGTGCTCTATAAATAGCCTTCACAAACGAATTTTTTAACTAACTATTTTCATATTTTCTTCACTCCTTCTCCACAAATCCATATTCTAAAATATTCATATTTTTAAGTTCGTGCCAAAATTCTGCCGAATTCTCAAGTGAATCAAATTAGAATCTCATTCTTGTTTGATTCTCTACCCTCTCTCGAAGATCAAAGTGCTATTCAGAGTTATAGGATCAATTTGTAATCAAAAGTTTATCGAGTCTCTCTATAAGGTGTGGTTGTGCCTGGAAATCAATTGGGTAATCTTGTGGCCCGTAAATCAAGCGAGTTTGCCCCGGACTCGTGAGACAGGAGGATATCTTAAGGCCTTTAGAAACTGAGGATTGTAATCTCGACTTTGGTATAATAAAAATCTGTATAAGGTGTTCTGCCTTGGTACAGGACTGGATGTAGGTAACTCTGAACCAGTATAAAATCCGGTGTGTTCTTTCCTTTTACTGCTTTTTATTTACTGTCTGCATCTGTGTTTGATTCTGTGATTGTTCTGTGATTAAGTTCTGCATTTGTTTGTGTCATAATTTTAATTTAGTCCATATAAGTCGTAGAATTCATTAAACACTATTCAACCCCCCACTAGTGTAAAATTAGCCTTAAGATCCTTAATCCGCACTCCCTTTCATATAGATCCTTGAAGTCAGAAGTACGACATTGCATTCGTCGGATTCGACTCGAACCGTAGATTTCCCAACAATTTCAGACAATAGTTTCAACCATGGAAGGTTCGAGCGCCCTGCAAGTCATGAATCAGCATTTAACTTGATTGGAGCGGTTTGATGGAGACAATTTTACTCGTTGGCAAGAGATAATGAAATTCTTCTTGATCACCGTCAAATTGTTCTACATTTTGGAAGATGGCTTGGAAATAATACCCGACGAAACAGACAAAGATGACGCTGTTCTAAAGGAGAAATGTGCAAAGCGCAAAGAGGATGATTTTCTATGTAGAGAGCACATTCTGAATGCATTGTCTACTCCTGTCTACAACGCTCATAGGACCTTGGAAACTGCAAAGGCACTTTGGATTGCACTGAAAGCAAATACCGCATATCCGAGGCAAGTAACAAAAAATTCCTTATTTGCAATTTTATGGATTTCAAAATGGTCGCTAATAAGTCCATAGTTGGACAAGTAAGCGAAATCATACTATTGGTGAATCAACTTAAAGATGCTGGAATAAAGCTCCTTGAATCTTTTTTTGTTGGAGTTATAATTTCAAGACTTCCTAATTCTTGGAAATAAGAAAAAACTGAAGCATGCAGAAACAGATTATGATTTAGACGGTTTACAGCGTCATCTTCGTATTGAAGAGGACTCTCGTAAACGCGAACTAGATGATAATCCGCAAACTGAGTCTCATTCTAAGGAAAATAATGTTCAAATTACTGACAAGTTAAAGCCTAAGAATGGGACACAGTTTAAGAAGAAAAATCATTCCAACAACAACAAAAAAGGTGCTTGTTACTACTGTAACAAGCCCGACCACTATGCCCGAGACTGCCGTCAACGGAAGAAATAACAAACAGTGAACGTAGTCGAAGACTCGCTTGTGGCTGTAGTGCAAGAGGCGAACTCCGTTAGTGAAACTGATAATGATTGGTGGTTTGATACTGGAGCAACCATTCACATTTGCAAAGACTGTAATCTGTTTAAGACTTGCGAAGAAAATAATGGAGAAGCCGACAAATTACTGGAGCAAATAAGGTTCCAAGCAAAGTTTTGGGAAAAGGCACTATAGAACTTACATTCACTTCTGGAAAAGTTCTTTCGTTCGTTAATGTATTTTATGTACATGATATGTGTAAGAATTTGGTCTCTAGATACCTTCTTAACAAAGGAGGATTCAAGATGGTGTATGAGTCTGATAAGATAATTAGTGTTGTCCAAGAACGGCAAATTCATTGGATAAGGATACTCTTGTAACGGCATGGTTAAGTTGAATCTAATAAAGAAATCTTTTATTTATATTGTTGATTATGTTAGTTTATGGTATGGTAGACTATGACATTTTAATTATAATTCCCTTAAAAATATGCATAAATTAGGATTAATTTCTGATTGTGATTTCGATACTATCTCTAAATGTGAAATATGTGTTCAAGCAAAAATACACCGAAAATCCTTTAAATCTGTAGAAAGGAAAACTGGCTTGCTTGATTTGGTATATAGTGATGTGGGTGACTTAAAAAGTCATATCACCTATAGTGGTAACCAATACTATATAACATTTATTGATGATTATACTAGATATGTATATGTGTATCTAATAAAAACTAAAGATGAGGCTTTTGATAAATTTAAAATTTACAAAGCAGAGGTCGAAACACAATTAGGAGTTAAAATAAAATTATTACAGTCAGATCGTGGTGGTCAATATTTCTCAAATGAATTCACCTTATTTTGTAAACAACATGGTTTAGTTCACCAATGCACTGCCCCATATAGACCACAACAAAATGGTGTTGCTAAAAGAAAAAATAGAACTTTAGTAGAAATGGTCAATGCAATGCTCATAAGTTCAAACTTATCTTATAACCTATGGGGTGGTGCTATGTTATCTGCATGTTATATCTTAAATAGAGTACCTCTTAAAAAGAATAATATTTCCCCTTATGAATTATGGTTTAATAGGAAACCAAATCTTACAAGACTTAAAGTTTGGGGTTGTTTAGCATATGCTAGAAAACTAGACCCTAAATGACCAAAGTTAGGAAATAGGGCATTTAAATGTGTTTTTATAGGATATTCACTTAATAGTATAACTTATAGGTTTATAATTCCTGACACCTTAGAAGTTATAGAATCCGTAGATGTAGAATTCTTTGAAAATCAAACTATTAGATTCCATTGAGATCATATAATCCAGAACCTAATACGATTGATGATATCAATGATGATGACTATGCTCCTGCTCAAAACAGCAAGGAAGTATCAGTACCAGATAATAGTACTGAACAAAGGAGAAGTAAAAGAGCAAGAATAGAGAAGGACTATGGTCCTGACTTCATTACATATCTTATAAAAGGCAGTAAGGGCAAAGTCCTTAATGTGACTAGATATGTCATGAACGTCGATGATGACCCCAAAACTTATTCTGAGGCTATGAGTTCTAGAGATTCAATATTCTGGAAAGAAGCTATCAATGATGAAATGAATTCCATACTGTTAAACCAAACTTGGGTTTTAACTGATTTACCTCCTGGTGCTAAACCTATAGGATGTAAATAGATATTTAAGAAAAAGTTGAATACAAATGGATCCATTGATAAGTTTAAAGCCATATTAGTTGCTGAGGGATATAAGCAAAGACATGGAGTAGATTATTTTGATACATATGCTCCAGTTGCTTGCATATCTTCTATACGTTGTTTAATAGCACTTGCATCAATTCATAAATTGGTCATACATCAAATGGATGTAAAGACTGCTTTTCTAAATGGAGATTTAAAAGAAGAGATATATATGGAACAACCTGAAGGTTTCAAAACCCCAGGCCAAGAAAAGAAAGTTTGCAAATTAGTAAAGTCTCTTTATGGCCTGAAGCAAGCTCCCATGCAATGACATGAGAAGTTTGATAAAATAGCATTGTCATATGGATTTATTGTTAATGATGCTGATAAATGTATTTATAGAAAATCGGACAACAACGATTATGTTATAATATGTTTATACGTTGATAACATGCTAATATTTGGTTACAATATATCCTGTGTAAATGAAACTAAGAAGTTTCTATCTTCTAAGTTTGATATGAAAGATCTAGGAGAAGCTGACGTAATGCTGGGAATTAAAATCATTTGGAAAGAGGGGGAGTTGTTACTAACTCAATCTTATTACATTGAGAAGTTCCTCCGAAAGTATGGTCATTATAATGACAAACCAGCACCAACTCCTTTAGATCCTAGTATTAAATTAGAAAAGAATACTGGACGTACCATTTATCAACTTGAGTATTCCAGTATTATTGGGAGTCTTATGTATGCTATGCATTGTAATGGACCAGACATAGCACATGCTATAAGCATGTTATGTCGATTTATGAATAATCTAGGTTTCGAACATTGGAAAGTTATTTCCAAGGTTTTAGTTTATTTGAAAGGAACCATTACCTATGGTTTATCTTATAAAGGATATCCTGCCGTAATAGAAGGATATAGTGATGCGACCTGGAACAATGTAGAATCCAAATCCAAGTCTACGATTGGATGGATCTTTACATTAGAAGGTGCTGCTGTGTCTTGGCTTTCCAAGAAACAGACCTGTATATCTGACTCAACAATGTTGTCAGAGTTGATTCATTAGCAGATGCATATAAGGAAGTAGAATGGCTTAGGAATTTATTAATAGAAATCCCATTATGGAAGAAACCATCTCCAGCAGTCTTAATTAACTGTGATAATCATACTACAATATACAATGTCTCTAATAAGACATATAATGGAAAGTCTAGACATGTGAGTCTAAGACATCAAATGATAAGACAGTTACTTAAAAGTGGAGTAATGACTTTGATTACATAGAAACAAAGAAAAACTTGGCTGACCCACTCACAAAGAGTCTTCCAAAGGCAATGGTTTCTATAAAATCAAAGAAAATGAGACTAAGGTCTGTGAATGAAGGTTGATCATCCTTAACAGAAACCTAACTTATGTTTTGAAAAGGATAGACAAAGTTCAATCGGTACCAAAAAGTTAAGAGAATGATTATGGAACACTAAATCAATAATCCCATAATATTTAGTGTTGGATTCTGCAAGAACAAAGGATGGATAAAATATCCTTAATAAATCTAGATACCTTAAAAAGGTGTATTGCAGAAACACCTTAAGAGACTTACATATATGAGTATGGAAATCAGGCCGTTTCCTAAGAAAGTAAGACTGCTTTCTAATGTAGACTCATGAACCCAGGATTAAAAGCACATGGCCATTAATATGTTGAGCAATACAGAACACTTTACCTAAGAAAATCAACATGTGTGATTGTTCCGGTTTTATCACAAGGGACACTTGGCTCAAGGATCGTTCACCATAGAATCTCGATATGGCTTTGAATGGTTTACACTAAGTAAAGGTTCAAATCCAAAAGATATCTTTTATTTATGTGTTGGTTTTCACGATGGTGCAATTCTTGATCTTTGAACTACGTTTGCTTTATCCCACTTGGGTACGTAAGCAATCACTCAAGTGATGTAGCTATTCCGATTTTAACCTGAAAATATTTTTAAATTACCAAAACTTAATAATAGGGGGAGAATGTTGGATATTTTCAAGTTCTTCCATTGTTTTTGTCTTCATGAAGAGAGAAGAAAAGGAAGAGGGAAGAAAGGAAAAGAAAAAGTCCTACATCTTGGGATATTAGGTACCATACTTGTTTAAGTATGAGTTTCTCATGAAGGAGTTGGGGCCTTGGGCTCTCAAATGTTTGCTTTATTGAGGAGGGAAGTCATGCATAACTACCAAACACGCGCGCGCCACCGCCACCATCCGACCGACTGGGCCGAGTATGGGTACGGGTCCAATGACGATATTTTTTTGGAGCAAATATGAAAGCAGTAACGGGCCGGATTATAGCCCGTTATGGACCAAACGGGACGTTGGAAATTTAAGAGGGCGCACATTGCTAACCATTGGACGCAACCCTTGATGAACAGACACCTCCTCAAACGGTTCTGAACCGAACGGATGCAACCTTTGATGAAAAAACACCTCCTTCAAATCTATATAAAGGACATACGACCAGAACAGTATACACATCAATAATCTATGTTCTCCTTCTTCTTCCAACACAGTCTGCAACGCCATTAGAGTGTCGCTGAACGCTCTCGTATCAAACGAATTTGTAACGCCTACAAGGTGTTGCAAATTCAGTCTGATTGTCACATCTATACGGCGTTGCAGATTCCATCTTTCTCTTCTTCAACCTATCTGCCTTCGAATTTTGCACCATTTGAAATAAAACAAAGTGTTCTTGGCCAGATCAAAACAATACAAATTTTGAATCTGGTTACGCTGTTCCAAGGCTTCATTGAATCCTGAAAGTCGATAGTTCGATAACCCGTTTGTACGTGGTGGGTTGAACTATTGTCTGAAAGAATCTATTCTATAGATCCTTGAAGTTAGAAGTACGACATTGTATTCGTCGGATTCGACTCGAACCGCAGATTTCCCAACACTTTTTGCTTTATCTAGATAGTAAAAATAATAATATGAGTAAGGCTAAAGCCATATTTAATTAGGTACTTTGGAAGATTTGTATGCAGGTGCCAAATTTCATGATATATTGGTTGTAGGGTATGCGGTTTTGGGTCAACCTAAGAGATCATTGAATTGTTTTTCAAAGATGCGATTTTAATGTTTAGATTTGGATTCTTTTTAGTACCATGTGTTGTTAAATTCATTTGTGGATGCTAGTAACTATGAGATTGAGGAAATGTTGGTTGAGCAAATCGAGAGCAAGAAATGTGCTACTCGTATTTTCGATAAGCCTTGTTATGGTAACTAGTCTTTGTGAACAAATAATTTTGCTAAACTTCAAAGGAGATACTCCCATTTATACCTAGAAATGCCATGTCAGACACAGTGTTTAGATTAACGATTCTGTGGCAATACTTGGACATAAGATATCATGTTCTATGTAGTAATAACTTGTGTTTTATATTCTTCTTCTGAAAATGTCTCATGACTTTATGTCTCTATGAAATATACATGGATGACCTAACAAATCCCTGTATGTACTTGCCAAGCATATATGTGTACCTAGTCTAAAGATTTTTAGATTAATTTTTTATGAATCATTTTGTATCAACAATCCTCAATCGGTATCATTTATCATATTTTAAGTAAGGAAACATTAATCAAGATAATGAAGATTTTCTTCAATTATAATTAATCATTCTGGGCAAATTTTGGTAACAGTGGTGGAAATATCACATTAGTTGGCAATTTATAATACTTTAAGTTTCGTTCTTTGTGGTTCTTGAAAACAACAGTATATGATTTAAGCTTTTTTTTCCTATGATTGATTTTTACTCATTATGTAAGTAGTCTTTATTAGGATTTTTTATAATATGTTTGATTTATGCTCTTTATTATTCTCTACTTAGTATTCATTTTAATTGTTGCTTGTCCCATGTCTTTTATTTTTAGATTAGTATTTTTTATTTTGCATATATATATATATATATGTGTGGGTGTATATATATATATATATTTATGTACATATATATGTCTTATGCTTACTCATTTTTGTTTATTTTCTTAGGAAATTCAATTATGCTTTCTGATTAGGATGGATTCATTTGATTTTGTGGGCTTCAGTGTTTTGCTCATTTTGTGGTTTTTTTTGTACTTTTATTTTGGACTCGATTCTTTAGATTTGGGGTTTTTTCTATTTTCTATTTTTTATTTTTTCATACTATATGGGGGTATCGCTACCTATCAAGCATGTCGATAGCTTCTTTTTTAAGTGTAGAATAAATTATATGAGTGATCTTCTCTAAACATAGATGATCGCTCATTTTCCTCAAAAAAAGTATTAATCTATATTTCTTGAAGCTCCATGCCAGTTAGGTAACTTCCTTCACTTTACATAAATGATCGATGATCTTCTATCTCTTTATATAGAGTTGACCATTCTGGAATTTGAAAGAAAATGCTTTGCGAAGAAATAATCTTTTATAATAACATAGTGCATCGAAACTTTAAATAGCATAAAATTCTTTGAGTGTTACTAGTTAAACAACTCATGATATATTTATTATTTAATGTCAAAACTAAGAATTATTGCCATATTAGCTTGTTACCATGTTAACCTTAACAATTGAAATATATATATATATATATATTTAAATATTCATCATGTTAACTTTAGCTAGTGATTTTTGGATTTAGAACAAATATAATGATATGACGCTTTTCTCAATAAAACAATGTGGTCGTTCCTATGATATGTATGATTCTTGCACATGAAAATGAATTGATCTTAAATGAATTTTGCAAACAAAATTTGGTCTTTTTATAAGAGATAAGGTTAAAACAAGTTACATAAAAAAGGTGCATCAAAACAAGAAGTTCTTACTTTAGATTATACATTTGATTCTACATTAAATGCTTGCCTTATATTGTGTCTATGTGAAATATGCAGCATGCATATTTAATCCTGCGCTACAGAACATATTGCAAGATTATCACTTATAAACATATGGAGAAAAAATAGGTTTTATGCTAGAATAAAAGTTATTATATTAGAAATTAAATTGATATATCCATGAATTTGTGTATAGCTACGTATATTTTTGGTTATTTTATATTTTATAACATATACCGAAGGAACACAGAAGCTAATTTTGAATATGAAGTTATTTACAAAAATGAACAACAAACCAATTATGATAATTTTGATATTAGACCAATGAGATTTAGCAAAACGTTACAAAAGTATTACGAAACTGTTACGATTACGTTGCAAAACTGTTACAACTATAGAACTGCTACAACAACAGAACTATTACAAATAGAACTGTGCAGCAAACAGATTATGCAATAGATATAATATTGATTAAGTTGTCCGAGTCCAGTGAAAAATGTTTCCTTGAAACAATATTGCTCCCTCTATGGCGTAGAAGGATGAAGAGCAACTGTTCCCCAAGATAAACGAACCAAACTCTGCAATGTTGCGCTGCAAATTGCAAAGAATCGACAAACTCAAGAGAAATGTTTAAGAACAGAGTTTCGAGGGAGAAGAGGAATAACAGAATCAAATGTTGATGAATTCTCTTCTGCCGCGTCTTATATATAGGTATGAGAAGGTGCATATTCGTTTTGAACAGTTGTGACGTTTGGAAAGGTTGCGACCATTTACCAAGCGGTGCGACCATTTTATTGCCCTTTGAGTTTGAATGGACAAAAATAAAAAAATGTCCAGTTTGAATAGCCAAACCAAGCCAACTGCCAAGTGCCTCTAATACGCCTCAAACGCTCATTCACCTATGCCGCAAATGCGGGTGCGGGCATGGGCGCATGCGTGCGGGATGGTGCGTTGCACCACCCTCTAAGATGGCTATGCTTTCATGTCTCTTTTGTCTGATAGTAACTATAATAGTATCCACATTTTAGTATATAAGCACACAATGTATATTTTATTCTAAGACGTGAGACTATTTATTTTCCAAGGCATTCAATGCCTCACATTTCCTAATGTAGGCATTTAATGCCTCATGCTTTCCCATAAATTACTCATTCATTTCCAACAATCCTACACATGAATGAGTAGTTTCTTACTTGTTCTTAATTTTACGAAACCTTTTATCTATCAGTTAAACTAGCACACATGCTTTGAACTTTCCTAGTGTTTTATCTTTTTGACTTACTGGCAAATCAGTGAACTTAGATTGTCTTTGAACTATAAGCCATTTTGTGTAAGTCTAAACAGATAACACATGATAAATGTTTCTTATCTTCCTTTGTTCTCTGTTTGTGTTCATTTTTACCATGAACACTAGCTTGGTCTCATGAGTGCTTGGAGAATTTAGCCTGTCAATTCTCCTTGAAGCGGCGCCTTCGCACTCACGTTAGTGATTCTTAACACTTGGTTTTTTATCTTACCAAGTATAGACATCATTAAAAGTTTCAAAACCTATCATATTCTCCGACGAGTAGTGCACTGACTTATCATAGGAATGGTTTGAATATTTACAGCGCTGTCGAGTTTATATAAACTTAGTTGTCCCTTTGAACCTAGATCTTGGGATCTCCTGTCAGCAAGGTGGGGTTTTCATTTAAAAAAACTTTTTAGTTTATGGGCCCTAACCCCATTCCCATCGATAAGATATTAACCTTCCCTCTAGGTAAACCTTTTGTTAGTGGATCCCCAATGTTACCATTTGATCTTACATAGTCAATTGTGATAACCCCATTGGAGAGAGTTGTCTAACAGTTTTATTTCTACGACGAATATGTCATGTCTAGACTTGCCATTGTAAACCTTACTATTGGCTCTTCCAATAGCTGATTAGCTGTCGCAATGTATGCTTATTGGAGGTACAAGTTTTTTCCAATTTGGAATACCTTTTAAAAAACCTCGAAGCTAGTCCGCTTCTTCTACGGCTTTGTCTAAGGCAATAAATTTTGGTTCCATGGTTGATCCGTTATACAAGTTTGTTTAGAGGATCTCTAAGATATTGCCCCACTAGCTAAGGTAAACACATATCCATTAGTGGATTTTGTATCTGATGAACCAGTTATCCAATTTGCATCATAATACCCTTCTATTACAGATGGGTACCTTTCATAATGTAGTCCATGACTTTGTGTATACCTTAGGTATCCTAGTACTCGAATTATAGCTTTCCAGTGATTCTTTTTTGGGTTGCTAGTATATCTGCCGAGTTTACTTATAGCACATGCTATATCGGGTCTAGTGCAGTTCATTACATACATGATGCTGCCTAGTATACGAGAGTACTCAAGTTGGTAAATACTATCACCGCTATTTTTAATCCAGTTTTGGTTCAAATCTACGGGTGATTTTGCTGATATTATATTGTGCTGTTTAAACTTTTCAAGTAATTTCACAATATAATGTGATTGGGACAACACATATTCTTGGTTGGTCTTATGTATTTTTACACCAAGTATCACATCAGCGATTCCCAGATCTTTCATGTCAAATCGGGCGGAGAGCGTATCTTTTGTGGATTTTATTATCTTCTTGTTGCTTCCAAGTATTAGTAAATCATCTACATATGGACATACAATGACATATCTCATATTTGTATGTTTAGAATAGTCATATTTGTTGCATTCGTTTATATGAAATCCATTTAGTATCATATTTTCATCAAATTTTTCATGCCATTGTTTAAGCCCATACAGTGATTTTATTAATCTACAAACCTTACTATCATTTCCATTTTTTAGGAAACCTTCAGGTTATTTCATGTATATTTTTTCTTCTAGTTTAGCATTTAAAAATGTCGTCTTAACATCCATTTGATGTATTTCTAAATCAAGTGTGGATGCAATTTCTATTAGCATTCTTATTGATGTTATTCTAGTTACTAGAGAGTAGTCAAAATAGTCCAGGCATTCTTTTTGTCTAAATCCTTGAACCACAAGTCGAGCTTTATTCTTGTCTATCGAACCGTCAGGTTTCAATTTCTTCTTAAATATCCATTTATTGCCTAAGGTCTTGCATCCTTGAGGTAAATCAACTAACTCCCATGTATGGTTTGCCATAATGGGTTTGATCTCATTGTTATTGGCCTCCTTCCAGTAAGGGGCATCGGCAGAGGACATAACTTGTTTGTATGTCAATGGATCATCTTCTAACATAAATGTTTAGAAGTCTAGTCTAAAGGTTTTTGAGGTCCTTGATCTTTTGCTTCTCCTTGGTTCCTCCACTTGTTGATTAGCACTGTTTTGTTGATCATTATCAATATTTTGTTCAGTATCCTCAAGTGAATTGGAGATTTCAGTTTCCCTCGGTCTCTTCTGAGTATAATTTTCAGTACCCTATTTTAAAGGGTCTACGTGTTCGAAGAATCTAGCATTTCTCAACTCAATGATGGTATTTACGTGAATATCATCAATTTTGAATTTGTGTACCAAAAATCGATAAGCGGCACTGTTTTGTGCATATCCAATGGATACACAATCAATTGTTTTTTGTCTAATTTTGACTTTTTTTAGTTTAGGTACCTCCACTTTCACAAGACACCCCCACACTTTTAAGTATTTGTAGGATGGTGGTCTATTTTTCCAAAGTTCGTAGTGAGATTTATATGTTTTCTTTCATGGTATCTTATCCAAAATATGATTTGCAGAAAGAATAGCTTCTCCCCAAAAGTTTTCTGGCAAGCCAGAATAATCATTCATCATTTCTTTAAGAGTTCTATTTTTCTGTTCGGCTATACCATTGGATTGAGGTGAATACGGGGCTGTAGTTTGGTGTATAATACCATGCTCGGCGCAGAATTCCTCAAAGGGAAATTCATATTGTCCTCCTCTATCACTTCTTAAAGCTTTTATTTTCTTGTTGAGTTGATTCTCAACTTCTGCTTTATACTGTTTAAACATGTCGAATGCATTGTCCTTGCTTCTGAGGAGATACACATAACAGTACCTTGTACAATCATCAATGAAGGTAATGAAATACCTTTTTCCACCTCTAGTTTGACACATTTTTAAGTCAAATACATTTGTGTGTATTAGGTCTAGAGATTCAGTTTCTCGTTCAACATGGTGAAATGAGGTTCTTGTCAATTTTGCTTCTGCATAAACTTGACATTTATAGTTGGAATCTATTTTTCATTTTGATATAAAGTCTAGATTAATCAATTTTTGCAAGGTATCAAAATTTACATAGCCTAATCTAGAATGCCATATGCTAGAAGAGTCACCAATATAAGCAGAAGATTCAGTTTTATTCATATCATTGTTTGGTACAATAGTGGTTACATTTACTTTAGATAAACCATCACACACATATATCCTCTTCCTACATACACTCCATTCTTTAACAACACAAACTTATCAGAGAAAAAGGTGAGTTTGAAGTCATGCTTGCTAAGCAGCGATCCGGAAATCAGAATCTGGCAGATCTTTAAAACATGAAGAACATCTGCCAAAGTTAGCACTTTTCCAGAAGTCATTTTTAGTACAATCTTTCCCTTGCCTTCGACCTTTGATGCGGATGAATTACGCATAAAAAGTTGTTCGTCCTTAGTAGCAGTTTTGTAGGTTGTAAACATCCACTTATTTGCACATATGTGTTGCGCGGCTCTTGTGTTTACAAACCATTCCTTCGAGTTACCAACAAGGTTTCATTCGGACACTACTGCACATAAGTCCATATTAGATATGCCTTCTAAAATGTCGGTCATGTTTTCTTCTGATTTCTTTTTCTTGGGTGCGTGACATTCGGCGGCTTTGTGCCCTTTCTTTCCACAATTATGGCATGAATCCTAAAATTTCTTTGATTTCATAGGCGCATGCTCACATTTCCTTTTGTTGGGTTTCCCTGACTCGACTACATTTGCCTTGTTAATCATGGTATGTGAAGTTTTCTTCTTAGATTTTCTGTTATCTTCCTCAATCCTCAATCGAACTACAAGTTCCTCCACTGTCATCTCCTTGCGCTTATGCTTAAGGTAGTTTTTGAAATATTTCCATGATGGAGGAAGCTTTTCAATTGCAGTGGCAACCTGAAAGGATTCGCTTAGAGTCATTCCTTCATCGTGCAGTTAAAACACGATAAATAAACGATAAAAGATAAAACATGAAATATAAAAGATAAAAGATAAATAACTTGATAAATGATAAAAGTTAAAACATGAAGACAAAAGTTAAAAGATAAAAGACAAACCAAAGATACATATGACCAATTCTCTTAAATAAATTAAATACTCGCTTATTAACTAAATATTACCCATAAACGAAAAAGTTAAAAAAAAATATTTTTCTGTTCTCTCCGGCCAATGAATGATAAGTATCTTTTTTTTTTCAAATTAACGACGAGATTTATTATCGTTTCTTGCATGCCTCGCGAAAGTCAGAGTCGACGTGAATTCCCCCAATTTGTGACCTACCATACGATCTGTTTCATGGCTTTAATTTGAGCTGCGGATCATGACAATAACATGACAAAGCGATATAGGCATTTATCCCATACATCAACTGAGAAAAACACACTAACAGGAGCGCGCTTCTTTATTTATTAAAAACAAAATACCGAAATGACTGGCCAGTTCCTGTTACTAGAGGACCATCTATTGTTTGCCCTTATCATCCTTTTTTATGCCTCTATCTTTATAGAAGTCAACTTATGCTGAAAAAGGTTTAAATTCAAAATTGAATGAAATGATATATATACTTGTCTTTATTTATTTGAATTCAAAATAGACAAATTTTATATCCTCAACTTTATTTTCAGTTGAAATCATTCTTACAAAAAGTAATTAAAAATAAAATATGAAATAGAAATTATAAAAAGATAAATAATAACATGTTTTCTTTATATTATTTATTTCCAAATTCGAAAAAAAGATCACACTTTATATTAAAACATTGTTTGGAAATTCCAATGGAATGTAAAGCACTGTAATTGTTGCACAGTTTCCATTGCATGCAAAATGGATTTTAAAAAAAATGAAAGAAAACAAAGAAAGCATTGGCTTCTAATCAAGAAGAATTAACAAGTTAGAAGTTGAATCAGTGGAATAGTTTGGGGAATGGTGGAGGTGGGCGAGTTGAGACAACGAGCAACATAGTAAATGAAATGCAGAACAAAGGAGAATCTGCCATGACCATATAACAGTTTAACTGGTACAACTGTACAACATTAAAGAAAAACTAAATTGGCATAAAAAGAGCAACAGTAAGTCAATTGAATTGGTGCAAAACTGGACTACAAGGTAGCGTACATATGGTTCGGAGCATACATGCAAAACTGGTGCAAAATATAGAGTACAGTAGGTTGGAATCCCAACATTGGCGCAAAAATGAAGCATTGAAGCACAAATGCAAGATAAATTCATTCATTTATTTAAAAAAGGTGAAAAAATAGATAAAGGAAAATTTCACTTTTTCTTAAAAGATAAATTCATTTGTTCTTTTAACATGACAGCAAATCCTGAAAGAAATTGTCATTTTAATAAAATGCTAAATTGCTTTATCTTTTTAGTAAATTGACGAAATTTTAGTTTCTTACTAGAAACATAAAGAGGTGCTTGGTTCAAATTTCAAAAACAATGCTAAATCCATAGGAAAACTAAATGCTAAATCCATATGAAACTAGCATTTTTATTTTTAACATCAAACTAAAAGTTTTACCTTTTAAGTAAAGTGCTAATGGTTTCATCTATTAATAAAAAAAGCTAAATGATTTTATCTTTGTAATAGAAAACTAAACCATTTTATCATTTAACCAAAGACTTTTTTTTATTTGTTTCAATAGAATGATAACCCGTTAGGTTAGCCATGGCTGCTTATACAAATTTCCTTAATAATCCTATCTATAACCTCGATCAGATTGATGGATCTTCTAATACTTCTCCATCTCACTCTCCTCCTCCTCTACTGAATCCATTGCCGCAAGAATCACCTCAGCCAGAGAAGGCATCTGTGATAGATTCAGAAGGTTTTCAGGTCGTTCAAAGCAGAAAATCTAAACATATGAGTAAAGAATCTGCTTTCCAATATGCAGATAAAGGTTCTCATCAATCCAACCTGAAACAATATCCTAAACAGAATTACAGAAATGCAAATCAAGGATTCTTCAAGTCAATAAATGTTGTTTATGGAGGAAACTTTGCAAGAAAAATGACAAGGTCCAACCAGCAAGTTTCAAACTCGGAAAATCAGTTCAAAAATTCAAGAACCAATGCAAGATTCATTCATAATAATGGAACTGCATCCCAATCTAATACTAACCTGACCAAACCATCTTCTTGGGCAGAAATGATCAAAAAAGGTGGTTCAAATTCTGATTTTGACCTGAAATATGTGGCTCCTTTATCCATCAATGAGAAGAAAATAGTGGTGGTGAGCGCGGATGCCAGTAGAAGGGCTGAGAGTAAGTGGAGTTTCTCAGTTCTTGCCTACGTATTCAGCAATAGACATGCTTATCATCATTTCAAGGCAATTATTGTTAGATTATGTAATCTCACTGGAAATTTCGACATCTTTACTCGTAATAATGGTTTCTTCCTAATCAGATTCTCTAATGCTACAGACTGCGACAATGCAATTAATGGAGGTCCATTCTTTATTAATGGAAAGCTTATCATCATGAAAAAATGGAGCAGTAAAATCAATCTTGATAGGGATTTACTATCTACCATGCCTATATGGATTAAACTGCCTGGATTAAATCTCAGATTGTGGGACAGTGAAATTTTAAGTGCTATTGCCACTGTGGTGGGTACTCCTCTCAAATTAGATGAACACACCGCAAAAGAATCAAGACTTTCTTTTGCAAGAATACTAGTTGAAATTAATGCAGTATCAGACCTACCAAATGAAGTTACTATTTCTATGCATGATGGGGATAATCTAGTTAAAAACATTGAATATGAATGGGTTCCCCCCAGATGTAAAACATGTTCCTGTTTTAGGCATTCAATAGAAAGCTGTGAAGCTAATTTAGTTTGGAAAGTAAAGCAAAGCAGTCAAGTAAATACTGAAGTTAATTGCAACACCTTTACTGTAGAGGGAGATGATGCTGTTGGAAATTCATTAACAGATCTTTACAATAAAAAGAATCCAAAATCTTATAATGTTGCTTCGGGAAATAATATAAATATTGAAGATTCTCTTATTATTCAAAACTCCCCCCTTGAAAAGGATACACAAGAAGGCATCAAAGATCTGAGAAATATAGTCAAAGAAACTGAAATCATTTCTGAAACATATGAAGGTCCAGAGAAAAACACTGAAATATCTCAAGCTAAGGTCATGAATTATCAAGCAAATGAGGACTCAACTGCTACAGAGGTTATGAATTTGGATGATGGTTCTTACATTAATAATATCTTAAATAAAGAACCATCTGATAACACCAATATCAGTCACCTTGCCTCTCATCTTTCTCCAATTATCAAAAATTCAAATTCCAATTCAGAAGGCAATATTCAAAAGGCAATCAGTCTGATTTCAAATTCTAACCCAGTCTCAAGGAAGAACAGAAAATACATTAAAGATAAGAAGAAAGGCAAAATGAAAAGTATTAAAGAAATAGTTGACAATGGAAGCACTGAAAATTCAGAAGATAGTGAATTCAGAAAGAAATACATCATCAAAAATCACAAATGGGAAGAACAGTTAAAAGCAATCAACAAAACCACATACAAGAAGAAAGGGAAAAGGACAGAATCCTTTGAAGAAGAGAGCAGTCACAGTGCTTAGCTGCTGCTGCTTCATGTATCCTTTATGTATCCTTATATTTTTATTTTTATCTTTTTTATTATGTTTATCATCTCTTGGAATCTCAGATGTCTCAATTCTTCTGAAAGAAGATTGGACCTGTCTTATCTTCTTAAGACTGAAAACCTTAGTATAGTTGGACTGCTTGAACATAAATTAGATAATTCTAAGATAAAAGATTATCATATTAAAAGCTTAAATAATTGGGACATTGTTAATAATAATCAGAGGGGGGGGAATGGCAGAATCATGGTCATTTGGGATCCTAATATTTTGGATATCTCCCAATATTTTGTTAATTTCCAATTTATTCACTGCAAATGTATTAATAAAGGTGGTTTTCAAATAGAAATTACCTTTGTTTATGCATCAAATAGTGAGTTTGAAAGGCAAAAACTTTGGGAAAATCTTGAACAGATTAATTCTAATATGCATTCCCCACGGATTATTATTGGTGATTTTAATACTATTATGCATGCACATGAAAAAAGAGGGGGATCCCGTTTCCTTCTAAAAAATTGGAAATTTTAAACAAGTTTTTACTTAAAACTGGTTTATATGAACCATTTATTTTTGGAAACAAATATACTTGGAAATCTGGAAAATCCAGAAACATCCATTGCAAACTGGATAGAATCTTACTTAACCTTAGTTTCACTAACTGTTTTAAAGATTTCAAATGTTACACTCTACCTCAATCCTCTAGTGATCACACCCCAATTCAAATTTTTCTCACTCAAAATAATTCTTCAAAGAAAAATTTCCCCTTCAGATTTATTAATGGGTGGGTTTATGATAACAACTATAAAGATATCATCAAAAATAGTCTGTCTTTCAAGGTACAGGGCACTGCCCGGTACAAATTTAGTAATTTCCTTCAAATTGCAAAAGGTAACTTGAAAAATTGGAACAAACTAAGAAATAAGAATGATGTCTCTCACTTTAGAGAGGAATGTAAGTTAAGGCAGAATATCTTGGATTGTGATTGGTTAGACATTGAAAATGTCAACAAATTTTTTGAAGCCCAAAACAATTTAATCATGTCCCTCCAAGTGCAGTCTATGAATTTGAGGCAAAAAGCTAAAGCAGATTGGCTTACTCAAGGTGATGAGGCTAGTAAATTTTTTATGCTAGGATGTCTAGCAGAAAATTTAGAAATGATATTGGTAAAATCATTGATGTAAAAGGTAATGTTATTAATGAAGAAACTTGCATTGAAAAAGAAGCTATTAATTATTTTACTAATCTCTACAATTCTAATAGCTATTCTAATAATTTTCCTATTATTGAATCTAAGTTCAAACTGAACTCTAATAGCCAAGATATTCTTCTTGCCCCTATTTGCTTTGAGGGAATTAAAAACATTATCTTTCATTCTAATAATGATAAAAGCCCTGGCCCTAATGGGTTTGGTGCAAAATTCTATAAAACTCATTGGGATGATATAAAGTGTTTTTTATTTGATTCTATTTCTTAGTTTTTTAGAACTGGTAAGCTTTTAAAAAAATTTAATCATAATTTTAAAAAGCGCTTTCATCCCTGGCAGACTTATTGTGGAAAATACCCTTCTTTCTCATGAGTTAATTAGAAACTTTAATAATAAAAATAAAAATCTAATGTGTGTCAAGATTGATTTACATAAAGCCTTTGATAAGATTAATAGGCATTTTATTATTTATATGATGCAACAAATGGGTTTTGATAAAAAATTTGTTCTCTTATACAAGAATGTATCAACAATGTCTCCTACTTAATTCTGGTTAATGGTTCTTCTAAGGGTTTTATTCATAGCAATAGAGGTATTAGACAAGGGGATCCACTTTCTCCCTACTTATTCACTATCGCTATGGAATATTTCTCTATTCTTATGGAAACTGAGTTCATCAATGGAAATATTAAACCCATTAATAGAATCAAACATTCTATTACTCATTTGTTATATGCAGATGATCTTCTTCTATTTTTATATGCAGACTCTAATAGTGCTAAAACTATCTCAAATTTTTTTATGAATCTGGAAGAACATGCAGGTCTGAAAGTAAATGATTTTAAAAGTAAAATCTATTTCAGTAAAGGATGTACCAGAAAATCTGAAATTCTTAATATCCTTAAATTTAAAGAGGGAAAACTACCAGTTAAATATTTGGGCTTGCCTTTGAGTGTAAATCAAATCAATGATAAAGACTGCACTAGACTATTGGACATAATTCAAAATAAATTTGAGGGTTGGGCTTGTAAGCTTCTGTTTCTAGCTGGTAGGTTAGAATTAACTCATACTGTCATCATCGCAATCATAATGTATTGGATTCAAGCCCACAATATCCTAGTTAAAGCTATTCATAAATTGGAAAAAGCCTGTGCTAATTTCATCTGGAAAGGAAAACAACATAAAATTGCATGGGATATGGTCTGTAAACCAAAAAAATCTGGTGGTCTAGGCCTTAGGAATATAAATGATTTGAGAGAAGTCTGTAAGCTTAATTTTTTTTGGAAATTTGTCAACGGGAACTCATTATGGGCTAAATGGATGAAAGCAAAATATCTTAAAAATAAGAATTTTTGGACTGCAAAATCTAAAAATCGTTACTCTTTCTCTTGGAAAAATATTTTAAGTTGCAGGGTAATTGGTCTAAAACTTTTGGAAAGGAAATTTAAGGATGGTAACCAGACCAACTTATGGTATGACCCATGGATTCATGGGAAATCTTTGGTCAGTCTCTTGGGTTGGGATAGTTTGTTTTGGTTTGGTGGGACTTTTGATAAAGTTAGCATCATTATTCAAAATAATTCTTGGAATACATTTAGACACCCAGCTACTTCAATTTTTAATGAAGCCATAAAAAAGATTACTATTAACCCAAATCTTCAAAATGACACTTGGGATTGGAGACTTTCAAAAAAAGGGAATTTTTCTTTTAAAAAAACTTGGAAATTTATTCAGGGTCATGAAAGTGAAGTACACTGGCATAATGTTATCTGGAATAAATCGAACTGCCCAAAAATGTCCCATTGTGCTTTCTTTGTTGTTATTAACAGATTACCTACTAGGGACAGGTGCTTGAAATGGAACAAAAATGGTGAAACAGTTTGTCTTCTTTGTAAACAAGAGGCTGAAAGCATAAATCATTTATTTTTTGATTGTGTCTTTTCAAAGCATATTTGGTTTATAGCCAAGTCAAAACTTAAAATAAATAAGCATCAGGCCGTGCAAAGCATCAGAGAAAGCATCAAATACATACAGGAAAACTTCAAAGAAAAATCAAAGGACTTCAAAAATGCCAGCATTATTCTTACAGCAACCATCTTTCACATTTGGAAAGAAAGAAATCAAAGACTTCACACTCAAAAGGAGACAGGAAGCATTCAACTATGGAAAACAATAGATATGGAGAGCCAAATTCTCCTCCAAAAATTTGATAGTCGACATAAATATTCAAAAAATCTCAATCATACTCTCTGGAATGCAGAAAGTTATGAGGAAGAGTTAGAAACTTTCTTACAAAACAAAAAGCATGACTCTGTCTTTCCTGGAGGCAAACCTCTTCACCATAGTGGCTATCACTGAATGAAGAAGTCTAGTAGCTTCAGTAGATCCAAATCTGAGATTGCCCATATTGGTGGCGACCACCTCTACCAACAAACCAGTAATTCACCCTACAATAAAAAGGGAAAGGGAAGTATGCTTTAATATAATCATGAAGTTAATAATTATACAAATTTAAACACTGATGTTTCTTCTAATTTACCTGATAGGGGCGGAGGCTACCGCACACTCAGGCGCAAGGCAAATTCCAAACATCTCCTGCATAATGATAGGATTTTGCAACTGGATATGAATAATCAGAGAGTTTCGACAGATCTCTACAAAAGCAACATCAATAACCTTATCTATCACTTATCTGTTTGAGACAAAGGAGAATCCAGCAAGCATTATACTAGTGAAGAGCTTACTGCTGGCGATAATAGCAAGAGATTCACTAAGAGCAACTTCGATTACTGCTCATTTGCTTACTCTTCCGACTACAATAAGCAAAAGGCCCTTATTAGGCCTGAGATTCAAGACAAATTTACTCGAGATCCCCCAAACATTAGAGATCGGCTTCCATCTGAATTATTCATCAAGATTAACAAGCATACGGAGCAGAGAGCCTCGATTCCGCCTTTTTCGCGAGAAATTAAGCGTGACACACTCATTATCAATGATGAAGATAGCAAGGATAAGACTTTTGCATGGAAGCCTCCATGATTTCCCTGATCTGTTTCAAAATCGTCATGAATCGCCATGGTTTGTTATGGCCTCGGTGTTTTTTTCTTAGGGTTTCTTATTTTGTTTCTAAGTGTTTGTTAAGTAGCGGCGAGGGTTTGTAAGAGTTTATTTCGGGTAGGGTATATTTACCATTCCTGTTTCTTTCTGGGCCTTGGGCCTAATGTTTACCTGTTTCGAAAAAAAACAAAGAAGGCAATGACGTTAGCAAGGTACGATGGAGGAAACAGTTGCGATGGTAATAAAGAGGAGAGAACGAGGGTTAATTATGTAAGGAAAAATAATAATTTTGTCCTTAAAACTAATGGAACTTGGTTAATGCAGCCTTGAATAAAAGAAAGCACCCAAAATGTCCTGCAAACTGAATTATTTGAATCGCTATCGCACATGGTCACTGAGACTGAATTTCCAGGACACATATTTATCTAAGTACGAAACATAAAGTAATTAGAGAACTGTATGTAAAATAATAATGAAATATGAGATTTTTTTGCATTTAAAATTAAAATATATTCCATTCTCCAGACTGAGAAAGAAATTGAATAAAAAACTAAACAATGTTAAGAAAATATTAATATAACATAGAAAATTCTCATATTTATGGAAATATACTTGTTCTTTTATCATTCAAGTTAAAAATACTAATTAGATAAGAGAAACATTCAACATAACAATTGTAATCTAAGTTAGATATGGAAATAAACAATAATTTTGGATATCAAGACATTTTGGCTCCGTCTAACACACGGACATAAATGTGTAAGTAAATTATAATCTAGGATAATTTTTTAATTTAGACCAATTTTAAAAAGTGGAAATTAGCCACAAGGGCCTCTTTAGCAAGTGCAATTAGTTTCTAGGACACACAAATAAAATAATTACTTTTAAGGACAAAATGCAAAATAATTAGTTTCTAAGGTCTAAAAACCTATGAAATTATGTCCTTGAAAGTAATTGGACTGCTGACTTTGTCCTTAAAAGTAATTATTCTGCTGACTTTAGCATTGAAATTAATTTCTGTGCATGTGTGTCCTAGAAACTAATTGGACTGCAAAGTTTGTCCTTGTAGTGAAATGCCCCTTTTAAAAACTAATTACAAATTTAGACCAGTTTTATAACTTATTACAAAAATAGACCAGTTTGCGCCACATCAGCACCACATGTACTGGCGGCATTTGAAATGCCGCCAGTTCATTTTTTTTTAATTATGGGAGGCATTTGAAATGCCAGCTGTGACGCCCCACCTCTATACTCACGCCAGCCAAGGACAATACGGGGTAATGCCGTCAACTAGCACGAAGAATAAGGCTGCTGAGGAGCGACCATTTGTGTAATTGCTTTGTGCGAGTACCGATATGTCAGATAATATAACTTACATTTCATTTCAAGAGGAAATATGACATATCAATACAAACTCAAAGCTACCACACAGTGGCTATACGGACTTCGGAAACAAATATAGAAATAAACATAACACAAATCAGTCACAGATATTCATATCACAAAGGCGGAATCAGATATGAATATAACACATAAAAGTGTACATCAAAGTAGTGGTAAAACAAGATCCACTACATCACAAATTAATAGATACAAGTGCTAGACAAAAGAATAAGTATACATCACGGAGTCTCTATCTCAAATGTATACTAACAAAAACTACTATGCTAAAGTAGTTAGCCAAAAGTCAGGTGAAAGACCCTGATAAGAAGTCAAGCAGGAGCACCTGAAAAATCTCGGTCTGACCCGAGTATTATTTAAGAAGAAAATAATAAATGGATCAGTCTAGCTATAAATATCAGATAAAATGATATAGGATAAGAGATATGACCAAAAACGTATGATAACAAAAATGCCATACTATGTCAAGTATACATCAAATAAAAACAAAATCATACAATATCTCAAATCATCTATAAACACCAAAAAGAATCACATTCTTTAAATAATTCACCAAAACACAAATATTGACAAAACATATCAATGCCAATCACATAAAAATTGGTGAAACACAAATTCCAGAAATCACAACGAGAAATCCAAAAATCACAAAGGGGGAGGCCTATCACAAACGGGAGCATGAAAACTCACCAACACGTGTATCACAAATGAGCCGGAGCTCCTCCAAACAAGGTATAGTCCCCCATTGTGGACTTTGAGCCGGAGCTCCTCCAAATGAGCCGAAGCTCCTCCAAACAGGGTATAGTCCCCCATTGAGGACTTTGAGTTGAAACTCCTCCAAATGAGCCGAAGCTCCTCCAAACAGGGTACAGTCCCCCATTGAGGATTTTGAGTCGAAACTCCGCCAAACAGGGTACAGTCCCCCATTGCGGACTTTGAGCCGAAGCTCCTCCAAATGATCCGAAGCTCCATAAATCAGGGTACAGTCCCCCACGAGGAAAGAGACATCGCACAATGCTAGTCTAAATAACAAAATGATCATCATCGATCATCAAGAAGTGTCAATTACAATAAGTTAGTAAATATATGAGTTTAGCTTCATGTCCCATAACCACTAGCTTAACTTAAATATTTGCGAACAAATTGTAGATCTCCACTAGAAAATTGTCACAAGAGTTTCAATCGAACAAATCCAAAAATTAACCGACGAAGTAAACGCAAGTGTTACATACCACTTGTTTTGCTAGGCCGTTTAATTATATTTTCTCATACGAATGAGGTAAAGGTTTGTATATGTTAATAGATTGGAAAACGGTTTTGAAAACAAGCTTTATTTTTAAAATAGAGTTGAAATCATCTTTGTAAAAGAGTTTGAATATTTACTACTAGTATAGAAAACCTTTATATTTTTAAAGTGACAAATCACAAAAACGATTGTAGAAACAATCAATGATAAAAATTCACATACGAAGACGTGAATCAAATCCAAAGAAATCGATACCAAATCCATCAAAATAGATATTCTCAAAAATCCCAAAAAAGAAGTCATCAACGTCAATAATAATTGATAACAATAAGTCGGATCAACAAAAATCGATAAACCTTGGAAATTTACTCGAAAATAGGCAAATTAGGCAAAACCAGCAGTTCCAAACGTCTGTTAGGTGTTCCCAGACGTCTGGCCCAAGGTTCGGGAAGTTTAAGTGTTTTCTCCCTTCTATTTTTAATTCCTGAGCCATTTCAGACGTCTAAAAATTTCAACCAGACGTCTGAATTTGATTTCAGACGTCTGAAACAAATTTCAGACGTTTGGATTTTGTTACTGCCTTTTCCAGACCCCTTTCTAGACGTCTATATTTTTCAACCAGACGTCTGGATTTGGTTTTAGACGTCTGAAATTTATTTCAGACGTCTGAAATTTTCTGCTAGGCAAAAAAAACAGCCTAGCTCAAAAACGACAAATCCAAATTGAAATGCGATCGAACGAGCGACGAGCACTAAGGGTTTACACCAATCGACAACCCGGTCTTATAAGCACTTCGATGCATCACCAAAAACATGTTCAAACATCCATAAAAGGATTATCATAAAATTGAACCAAAACACCAAAAATTGGAGAATTCACAAAACCAATTCAAATCATAGCAAATGAACACAAAATAGATGTTAGGAATTTATACCTAACAACAAAGATAGATATAGACATAGATGTGAGATAAAAATCTCACCTTTATACACGAAAACACAAGAGAGAAGCTTTGAAACAAAGGATAGACCAATTCCTCTTCAATCTCAACTCAAGAAGCTTGAATCTAAGCTTAAAAGAGAAATATTTCCTAAAGTTAGGTTTAGGAATTTTTGAAATTGAAAGGAGAATGAGTTGGAGAAGAAGAAGGAGATGCTTACCAATAGCTTCTCTTCGAATTTGGAGCTAGAACTTGAGTTTGCAAGAGGAACTAGGGTTTGGAATTTCTATTTCCCATTCTCTTCCCCCATTTTCAGTTGAGCTTAAGTGTTTGCAAAATGAAATGAGTGAATGGAGAGGAGATGGGCTGAGTTAGGATATAGGGTTGAAACCCAAACCCAAACCCAAAGTGAAAAAGTAGCAAAATTCTACTAACTCCAAACATATCGAAGTTTATACTCAAAAAGGTCGCAAACATCATTTTGAACTCAACGGGGGTGGTCTCGAGTCCTAATTCGACTGTTTGCAAAAAGTAACTTTTCGGACTATAATCCGACTAACGATGAAATATTTAAATAAAATATTTAAATATTCAATCGATAAATATGCGGGTTGTTACAGACTCCCCTCCTTAAAGAAATTGCGTCCTCGCAATACTTAAGAAGAAAATAAATAGTAACAACCATAAAAGCATATCAACACAAAAGAAAATTTGAAATAAGAAGTTCACCAAAAAGAGCACGAAAGAGTTAGCCCAAACGTGTTTGCTCGATGAATTCTCTGGATTCCCAAGAGCTAATAAATTCTTGGGATTTGAGAATCATTAAACTTTCACAAGAAGAACATCTTTATTTCTAATGCGCTCAACCTCCGAAGCAATGATGCAAATAGAATGTTGCTCATAAGTCAAATCTGGTGAAACCTCAATTTCTACAATTACACCGGACTCAAGAATAGAATCGGAATCCCTAAGGCATTCCCATAGATGAGAGACGTGGAAGACGTCATGAATAGCAGAAAATTGATCCGGTAAATAAAAGGCGATAAGCCACAGAATCAATATGTTCGGTGATGGGAAATGGACCAACATATCGAGGTGCTAATTTTCCCAATCAACTAAAATGCACAACACCCATCAAAGGTGAAACATGAATGATCACTAATAAAATCTGGACTTAAAACCAGCTTCTCACCGGTTTTAAGCCAACACGAAGGAAATCGGCATGGCCATCCATAGAGTGCCTAGAAAGGTGCCATACCAATACAAGATTGGAAGCTATTATTGGAAGAAAACTCAACAAGAGAAATATGATCTTCCCAACTTCCACCAAAAACAAGAACACCCGCACGAAGAAGATCTTCAAGAGTTTGATTCACACGCTCGGTTTGTCCATCGGATTGAGGACGATAAGCGGTGCTAAAATTAAGCTTTGTTCCCAAAGCTTTTGAAGACCTTACAAAAATCCACTAGCAAAATAATGGATCACGATTGCTAACAATAGAAGTAGGAACTCCATGCAATTTAACTAGACATAGAGTTTAGTAAAAATAGGCACGGTCTGATTGGACCGAACGGGAAGAACATGGGCAGACTTTGTAAGTCTATCTACAATCACCCATAAATTGTCATGACCCGAACGAGAACGGGAAAGACAGTCAATACAATCCGTGGAAATATGATCCCACCTCCAAATAGGAATGTCCAAAGGTTGCAATAACCCACCGAGCCTTTGATGCTTGGCCTTTATGAGTTGGTAAGCCATGCAACGCTTAATGAAGTTAGCAATATCAAATTTCATTCCATCCCAATAATAAAGTCGCTACTATTACCGGGATGAATGGTAAATTTAGAACGATGAGAACCTTCTTAAAATGTCTTTACGAAGATTACAAATGTTTGGCACAATAAGTCTACCAACACTCGAATTCCACCATGAGCATCGATTTCAAAATCTTTCAAACCATGAACCTTATTTTGATCCCTACAATTTTGGCTAAGAAAAGCCAATTTGGGATTTTACTTTAGAGTTTCAAGGATGCGGTCTAAAAGAGAAGGATGAGCCTCAAGGCTACCCAAAACAAGAGATGAACATAAATTGGATTCACGATCTCGAACCTCATAAGTGGAGGAAATCTTGAGATCATTCCATTTGGATGTCATCAAAGAAATAACCGCTTGTTGCTTAAGACTAAGGGCATCGGCGACACGATTTCCCCCTTTCGGGAGTATAAAGAATATCAAGATCATAAGATGCCAGGAACTCGAGCCAACGTTGTTGGCGCAAATTGAGTTCCTTTTGAGAAAATAAATACTACAAAAACTTACGATCGGTATAGAGAACAAATTTCTCTCCCAAATGATAATGTCGCTAAATACTAAGAGCGAAAACAAAGGCCGCGAGCACTAGATCATGAGTGGCATATCTAGTCTCGACAAGCTTTAATTGTCAAGAAGAAAATGCGATAACACATTCCCTTTGCAAGAGAATGGCACCCAAACCAATACGACTAGTATCGGTATAAATAATAAAAGTCTTGGTTCCCTTCGGGAATCACAAGAATAGAAGTATCGGAAAGGAGTTCTTTTAAATGATCCTCTTTCCCGAAAAGCTAAAACTTTCAAAATTACAATTAACTTTATGTAACCATCTTTTTAGAAATATCAAAAAGATTTACAAATTTTAAATTGTTATTTTCATCCATAATCAATAAATACCAAGATAAACTAATCGAGATATTCGTAGAATATTCGATTCACAAAATGGATGAAATAAGGTAGAAGATTCATCAAATCGAATGACATAACGAACCAAACACAAAAATCACAACGAGTGCGGAATGCGGTAAGAGGATGCTACCTTTCGCAACTCGTAGCTGATGAAAACCGGTGGCAAGTTCGAGCTGAAAAGACCTTAGCACCACACAATAGATTTCTTAGATGATAATCCTAAGACAAGCTCAAATATACCAGAAAATTCACAAATTACTTGAATGAGAGAAATAACACTTTCCTCATCAAGTGGGTTTAAAGAATAGAATGATATCCCTGAATTTGGAAATCAAAAACATTAAGAACAAAAGGAATCTTCTTAACAGATTGAGAATGTCGAGATGAATAGTCCACATTGGACATAGGATATGGGCTTCATAATGATCAAGCCAATCCTTTCTCAAAGAAAATCAATTTCGAAGCCTAAGTAACGCATAACATGCAAATCGGCTCGAAAAGAATAATCACATAAAATAATCTCGACATTTTCACAAAGTAAATTGAGTGTTGCGGATCCATCAATCGAATTCGCAATTCTCAATGAAGTCATCAAGTCCATAATATTAAAAGAGAAAGAATCATCAAGTTCTTTTGATATAAAATAATAAGATGAACCCAAATCAAGAAGAACTCGAATAAGATAATCATTAAAAAAATGTCGTCAAGGATAGAATGAGAAATACCTTGACCAAGAGAAGCGCTAGTAGAGGCTTGCACAACATTTAACTTTCCCTCTCTCCTACTCTGAAGTTTGGGACATGAAGGTATATAATGATCCAAAATTTTGCAATAGCGGCAAGAAATAGGCCTTGGACACCTATTTATATAGTGGTCCTTAGAGCCATAATTGTAGCATTCTCCACGATTAGGGATTGGAGTCTTTGCTACCGAAGTTACTTGCTTCACTTTCTTGTTGGGATTATGACTTTCGAACTTAGTAAAGGGATGCCTCTTCTTATTGATGTTGAGGTTTTGTTTGGCACACACAACTTCAACATCAATTTCTCTATCGGCCTCTTCAAGTCGAAGAGCGATATCTACAAGCTGATCAAAAGAAACTTCTAGTTTCAGAAGTAATGGTTTCTTGAGGTTCTTGTTCAACCCATAAACAAATCTCTGATTTTTCTTCAATGGGGTATTAATATACTCGACCCCATATTTGGATAGAGATTCGAAAGATGCGACATAATCTGCCACAGAGGATTCACCTTGAACAAGGTCAATAAAGCGTCAGGCTAAAGTTACTTTTTCAGCCTCCGGCACAAACTTTAATTCGAATCTTTCCCGGAATTGCTTCCAAGTAAGATCCGCTTCGATAATTTCAGAAATCAAAAGCTCATACCAATCTAATGCTCTTTCTTGGAGAATGCTAGAAGCCACTTGGACTCGAAGTGAATCAATAAGATCCATGCGGGAAAAGATGTGATAACACGATCTAATCCAAGCTTGGATTTCTATAACACTTTCGGATCCCTTGAATGGCCTTCCCCCCAAAGCGATATAATCTTTGCACAGGTGTGAAAACCCGGATTTAGGGTGGGTTGGCGCTGGAACGGGTCCGGCAGCTCGGGCATTGTTCACAAGATCTAAAAGTTGTTGAGCTGACATAAATACTCCATCCTGAGGAGTAGCACTAGATTGACCGGCGCTGGGACGGCCAGGTCTAACCATTTCTCTTTTCTAAGAAAGAAAGAAAGAAGAGAAAAAAGGTTATTCTCAAAATGAAGATCAAACAACCTTGATTGATAAAACAAGGCATCACAAAAGAAAATAGGATAGAACGGTACGAAGACCCAAATTAAATCCTATGGCACGATTCCTAAGAAAGACTTAGGACAGTGATCCTTACTAGATTATTCTACATTGTTCCGAAGTTTGGCTCTGATACCAAGCTGTAACGCCCCACCTCTATACTCACACCAGCCAAGGACACTACGGGGTAATGCCGTCAACTAGCACGAAGAATAAGGCTGCTGAGGAGCGACCATCTATGTAATTGCTTTGTGCGAGTACCGATATGTCAGATAATATAACTTACATTTCATTTCAAGAGGAAATCCGACATATCAAATACAAACTCAAAGCTACCACACAGTGGCTATACGGACTTCGGAAACAAATATAGAAATAAACATAACACAAATCAGTCACAGATATTCATATCACAAAGGCGGAATCAGATATGAATACAACACATAAAAGTGTACATCAAAGTAGTGGTAAAACAAGATCCACTACATCACAAAAGAATAGATACAAGTGTTAGACAAAAGAATAAGTATACATCACGGAGTCTCTATCTCAAATGTATACTAACAAAAACTACTATGCTAAAGTAGTTAGCCAAAAGTCAGGTGAAAGACCCTAATAAGAAGTCAAGTAGGAGCACCTGAAAAATCTCGGTCTGACTCGAGTATTATTTAAGAAGAAAATAATAAACAGATCAGTCTAGCTATAAATATCAGATAAAATGATATAGGATAAGAGATATGACCAAAAACGTATGATAACAAAAATGCCACACTGTGTCAAGTATACATCAAATAACAACAAAATCATACAATATCTCAAATCATCTATAAACACCAGAAAGAATCACATTCTTTAAATAATTCACCAAAGCACAAATATTGACAAAACTTATCAATGCCAATCACATAAAAATTGGTGAAACACAAATTCCAGAAATCACAACGAGAAATCCAGAAATCACAAAGGGGGAGGCCTATCACAAACAGGAGCACGAAAACTCACCAACACGTGTATCACAAATGAGCCGGAGCTCCTCCAAACAGGGTACAGTCCCCCATTGCGGACTTTGAGCCGAAGCTCCTCCAAACAGGGTACAGTCCCCCATTGAGGACTTTGAGTCGAAACTCCTCCAAATGAGCCAAAGCTCCTCCAAACAGGGTACAGTCCCCCATTGAGGACTTTGAGTCGAAACTCCTCCAAACAGGGTACAGTCCCCCATTGCGGGCTTTGAGCCGAAGCTCCGTAAATCGGGGTACAGTCCCCCACGTGGACAAAGAGACATCGCACAATGCTAGTCTAAATAACAAAATGATCATCATCGATCATCAAGAAGTGTCAATTACAATAAGCTAGTAAATATATGAGTTTAGCTTCATGTCACATAACCACTAGCTTAACTTAAATATTTGCGAACAAATTGTAGATCTCCACTAGAAAATTGTCACAAGAGTTTCAATCGAACAAGTCCAAAAATTAACCGACGAAGTAAACGTAAGTGTTTCATACCACTTGTTTTGCTAGGCCGTTTAATTATATTTTCTATATGAATGAGGTAAAGGTTTGTATATGCTAATAGATTGGAAAACGGTTTTGAAAACAAGCTTTATTTTTAAAATAGAGTTGAAATCATCTTTGTAAAAGAGTTTGAATATTTACTACTAGTATAGAAAACCTTTATATTTTTAAAGTGACAAATTACAAAAACGATTGTAGAAACAATCAATAATAAAAATTCACATACGAAGACGTGAATCAAATCCAAAGAAATCGATACCAAATCCATCAAAATAGATATTCTCAAAAATCCCGAAAAAGAAGTCATCAACGTCAATAATAATTGATAACAATAAGTCGTATCAACAAAAATCGATAAACCTTGGAAATTTACTTGAAAATAGGCCAATTAGGCAAAACCAGCAGTTCTAGACGTCTGGTAGGTGTTCCCAGACGTCTGGCCCAAGGTTCGGGAAGTTTAAGTGTTTTCTCACTTCTATTTTTAATTCCTGGGCCATTTCAGACGTCTGAAAATTTCAACCAGACGTCTGAATTTGATTTCAGACGTCTAAAACAAATTTCAGACGTCTGGATTTTGTTACTGCCTTTTCCAGACCCTTTTCCAGACGTCTGGATTTGGTTTCAGACGTCTGAAATTTTCTGCTAGGCAAAAAAACAGCCTAGCTTAAAAACGACAAATCCAAACCGAAATGCGATCGAACGAGCGACGAGCACTAAGGGTTTACACCAATCGGCAACCCGGTCCAATAAGCACTTCGATGCATCACCAAAAACATGTTCAAACATCCATAAAAGGATTTTCATAAAATTGAACCAAAACACCAAAAATTGGAGAATTCACAAAACCAATTCAAATCACAGCAAATGAACACAAAATAGATGTTAGGAATTCATACCTAACAACAAAGATAGATATAGACATAGATGTGAGATAAAAATCTCACCTTTATACATGAAAACACAAGAGAGAAGCTTTGAAACAAAGGATAGACCAATTCCTCTTCAATCTCAACTCAAGAAGCTTGAATCTAAGCTTAAAAGAGAAATATTCCTAAAGTTAGGTTTAGGAATTTCTGAAATTGAAAGGAGAATGAGTTGGAGAATAAGAAGGAGATGCTTACCAATATCTTCTCTTCGAATTTGGAGCTAGAACTTGAGTTTGCAAGAGGAACTAGGGTTTGGAATTTCTATTTCCCATTCTCTTTCCCCATTTTCAGTTGAGCTTGAGTGTTTGCAAAATGAAATGAGTGAATGGAGAGGAGAGGGGCTGAGTTAGGATATAGGGCTGAAACCCAAACCCAAAGTGAAAAAGTAGCAAAATTCTACTAACTCCAAACATATCGAAGTTTATACTCAAAAAGGTCGCAAACGTCATTTTGAACTCAACGGAGGTGGTCTCGAGTCCTAATTCGACTGTTTGCAAAAAGTAGTTTTTCGGACTATAATCCGACTAACGATGAAATATTTAAATAAAATATTTAAATATTCAATCGATAAATATGCGGATTGTTACACCTCCGGTGTGCGACATTTCAAATGCCTCCCAGAATTATTTTTTACAAAATAGTTTGCTACATTTGAAATGCCGCAAACTTTTTTTCTTCTAAGATGTACCGGCGACATTTGAGATGTCGCCAGTACGCGTGGCGCTGATTTGGCACAACCTGATCTTTTTTTGTAATAAGTTATAAACTGGCATAAATTTGTAATTAGTTGTGAAAATTGACCTAAATTAAAAAATTATCCAACTATTACTTGCATCAGTTAAACTTCATTGATGTTTCACTAAAATACACTGCATCATCTTTTTCTTCTATTACTCATTTGGATCAATTTTATGAAATTCTTGCAGCGTATGTTTAAAATCTACTCTATTAGCAACAGTAAACTACACTAGCATTTAGTAAATACCTCAAACCATTATAAAGAGTATTTTCCTATATTTGCGGAAATAGCATTTACAAGGTATACCATATTGATTGAGTTTAATAAAGGTATACTATATTGAAATTCTTGTGACGATAATAGAGTTTCGCACAAGAAAAGGTTACCTTAGATTTGAATATTTGAATGGATTCGATTTGGAAAAAACTTGATCTAAGGGGGCAAAATATGAAGAAAACCCTAGGCTCATACAAAGAGAAAGAAAGTGGTTTGCTAATGCATTAGAAACAGCAAAACAAAGGATAACAAGCAAAATTACAAATCTTCCCTCCTTACATCACGTTGTTTACACAAGTACCAAATATATGCTAACATTTATAACGCTTACAAAGCGGAACCAACGGAAAAAACTATTGGTAATTTACAACGATCATATCCATAACGAATAATTATTCGCTTTTGAAACAACTGCGCTTATTGAGAAGCGGGAGCGGTTATGCTCTCTTTTAGAAGCTTAGAAGATAGGCAAGCTTCCTGAACGCGCCCCATAAAACTAAAATTCACATGTGGAGCACTTTACATGGTAAATTAAATACTATTAACAACTTAAACTCTAAACTACTAAAGAATTTTAATAATAACTCTTGCTACTTTTGCAACAGAGCCCCTGAAACTACCACACGTCTCTTGTACAAATGTTAATTCACTCAATGCACAATCCACACAATACTACATATTTTTGACTTGACATAAACAATATTGTATCGTCCCCATAAAAATATTGGTAAATTACAGTTTTGAGAATCGGACCCGACCACGAATTAACCGTGAGAAGCCGTCGGCCGTGGGCATCGTCGGTGCGGAGCTGAATCGGACCGCCTTCGTGCGCAGACCGTCGGCTGAACCTCGGAATCGTGTCATAACCGTGCCCTAGAATTGAACCGCATCGATTGACTCCTCTGTTTTTGCCCCAAATTGAAAACCCTAGTACCTAAGTAGTTGTTGCTGCAACCACCATCACAACCTCCTTCCCTAACTACCTCCAGTCATAAGCACGACACTGACCTTCCGTGTTGCTATCGTCAGTAATTCCTGCAGGTATATATATGTTTAGTTGAGTTTTTTTGATATAACTTTGGAAGAAATTAACAAACCGCATCAAGCTCATGATTTATTTTGAGTAAAGAATCAAAAGGCAAGTTGCACGAAAAGATAGTAGGATTAGAAACATATTGACTTTATCATGATTGGTTAAAAAAATCAAAAATCAAATTGCAATAAGTAAGGTTCTTGCTTTGTTTTATATGTGCATTGGCTGTTACAATTGTTTGATAGAACTTGTAATCAAACTGATTAATTGAAATATCTTTTACTCTTCGTTCTTTAATTTCTTCAATTTATTGTAAGGATACTGTAGTTTTGATTAATAATCATTCATGATATTTGATAAATACTTGTGATTTGTAATATGGTTTGATGCTTGTAAGCATGAATGATGTGCTTGTGATATCTTGCAAATTTGCACTATTATATTTTCAATTAACTGCAATACATTAACAAAAAAGATGCACGGTTCTGACGGTTCAATCGGTTGGACCATCGAAGCCTTAAACCTTGAGTCGTCACGGTTCAACTCACGGTTCGGTCTTCAAAACATTGGGTAAATACAATAAATCTACTAGGAAATATTAGACACTTCTAATCTATTACATGTTGGGGTCTCTGGCAAGAACGAAACCAAAGAATATTCAATAATTAATATAAAAACTATTTGGCTATGTTTTATTTCATTACCTGACATATTTCAATTTGGACGGGTTCTCGTGGTAAACAATCAAGCCGGAGAAGTCATCGGGATAAGATCACGGATGACTTCATGCCTCACGCTGATCATCCGCTTCTTCTCCTTGATCTCAACTCGGAAAATTAATCTATTCAAATGCACATCCATTTCCCACTGTTGCGATAGTTTTGCATGCATAAAGATACACGTAAAAGGCACTCCCGCTAGCCAGCTAAAAGTTTACACCCTGCGCATAAACATGAACCAGAGGCATCTTCGATAGTTCGAGTATGCACTGGCATGAGCATGGTTTTGTACAGCATTTTATTGCTTCAGCACCAATACATTAGCATGCAGTTGCTGTCTCTGCATTCATTAGCTGGATTATGCAGCCTTCCATCACCACTGTGTACAGATGTGTGTGCATCTAATTCTGGTCTCTTCAGCGTACTTTTGCACAAATTGAACATCTGCATGCAACTCCCTACACCATGCAAATTATTCTGGTCTCCTTAAGCTCCTATAGGCCCAGATTTAAGCCTCTGGCAATCTCAACCCGCAAGCTTGTTCCATTGGTCTCCGCAAGCTACAGACAGTTAACAACGTATACTCATGTTCCAAGCATTGTGCATGCATACACGTTATTTCCATCTTTTGTTGTCTCAGCACTCTCATCACTACTCGGTCTGCTTTAGGTTGCTGCCACTTGTCGCAACACACACAACACTACCCGGTCTGCTTCAGTTTGCACGCATACACCCTCTGCGCTTCATCATAAATCAACATCATGGTTATGTACATCAGCTCGGTCCGATTCTATTACAACAGCCTCTTCTCATCATTTCAGCACTCCAAATCATGACCGTTACAACACTTTATTTTTTTTAAATTCCATGAGCAATAATAATTATATATTTTGCGTAATTATTATTTCCTTAAGCTTTGATCATCTATGTGATGATCCCCTAGTTTTTTCTTATACTCTTGTACACTTTTTGTAGCCACTCATCAGGTATAGGGTTGTTATGATATTGGTTACCGTTACCATTTTGCTAATATAGTTACCATACCAGTTGTACAGGTAAAACCAAAATTACTTATCGTTACTGTTACTGATTAATTGGTATACCAAGGCTGGTATATCGATAAACTGGTAGCCGTTACATTGGTAATGGTAAATTATGTTTTTTTTACAAAAATAACAATTTGAAATACTTTTACACTGTAACGATGCTTCATTATATATTTCATCATGTCACCAAATAAAAGACATCAATGAGAATGAAAAGATATTACCGATGTTTTACCGTAGCAAATGTTAAATTTACCGTTACCATACTGATTATACCGGTATACCAACTTTACTTAAAATGATAATCGTTTGACTGATGATGGTATGATAATGGTAAATTTACCATTCTCATAACAGTCTTAATCAGGCATGTTGTTGATGATTTTGCATTCTACATATGTAATTAATAGTGAGCGCTACCGTCTCTTCAAGGACCACCCTTTCATATATAAAAAATATTGCGTAGGTAAAAAAATTTACGATGTGTATAAATAGAATTTGCATTCTTAAAAATCCTTTGATTTTTTTCTAAACTTTTTACATTTTAAATTTTTTGAACAAAGAGTGTACTCCAAATTTTTGTACATAACTTGCACTTCTTGAATAACACGGAGTGTACACACACATATAGCAAGGATTGGCTATACCTTATTTTGACTACGCATTCAGTCCACTTTGATTTCAACCACATGTTTTCGTTTAAATAACAGAAAAGCGATGGAAGAAGAGAGAAACCATAATTATTTAAATGCAAGTTGGTAGTTGAACTTAGAGGATTCAAGATGTAGTGAAAATAAAGTGTAGCTGATCCTTATATATATATATATATATAATATAGCTATGATCAATAGCTCCCTTTCTTTAGTACCATTTCTTAGCCCTCTGATATAAGCCACAAGTTTCTATTTAAATATTTGTTCTTTCTCTCTCCTGTCACATGAACCAAATATTTAAATATAAACTTGTGGCTGATATCAGAAGGCTAGAAATGATGCTAAATAAAAAGAGACTGTTGATCCTAGCTCATGTATATGTATGTGTGTGTATGCAATAACTAAGCACGATGAACATTTATACAGTAGTTATAGCTTAAAATTAGGAAACAAAACAAATTTGAAAAAAAATTACGCTGAAAGACATAAAGTTTTATTTTTGGAACAAATGATGGAATGTTAGTTATAACTAGCATTATATTCAATTTTTACACTATACGTGATCCTGGTTATAATTATTGATGGAGTAGTTACCTCGTTCGGATCCTTCGCTACTTCGCTGCAACTCATCGCTCAACCCTCCACTCCACGACTCATGCCCAAACCACCGACTCACGACTTAACCCCACCGACTCACGACCTATCCCCATCGAGTCAATTCCAGCCGACTCACGACTTAACCCTACCGAGTCAATTCCGCGACTCACGACTCATCAGTTCCCAACCCACGACTCATCAATTCGCGACCTACGACTCATCAATTGCTGACTCACGAGTCATCAATGTCTCGGCTACGACTCATACCATCAAACCCCTCTCCTCGATTCGCGACCTAAGCAACCTACGACACATCCCCTTCCTCATCACGGCCTCACTCTACAGCGGTTCCATCAATTGAGTCGCAAGCGACCTAAGCCCTAATCCTGTGTCGCGAATGAGCTATGCTCATCTCCAATAAGTCGCGTAGTGCCATACCTTATTTCGTGAAAGAAGGAGCCGAGAAATGTATAAGTCGCTGCAAATTAAGTCGCGAACGACTTATGTCTTGAGTCGTTGCCGACCTAATTTTGAGTCGCTACCGAGTTAATTTTAGGGCGCGTGATTATCACATGCGTTGTCTTTTAGGTCGTTTGTTTTGTGTTTCTTATGGTAAGTCGAGTTATGTGGTAACTGTTTGTAACGTGTTGTACTCTGTAAAGTGCTGTGGTGTTGTAAGCCTATAAATAGGCGAGTTGTGACATTTGTAAAGGTTGTTGAATATTGAATAAAATTCTCTTTTGTTAGCTTTGTGCTTTCAATTTCAATTGGTAGTCGAGTGTATCTCCTATCTCCACTTACGTCATTCGAGTGCGCTCGAATCTTCGTTTGTTGAAGCCGATTCACGGAATCTTGTGCGCAAGATCAACGTCAAAGAATCGTAGATCTCTTTCCCGGTATCTTCGGATCAACGAGTCAGAGATAGCTAAGAATTCGGTATCTTCGGATCAACGAATTCAAGCATTTCAGTATCCATCAATCCATCGATTGCTACTTTCACCGATTGAAGAACGTTTTGATTAATCCGCTGCATCAGTTTGGTATCAGAGCTTGTTTTAGCCAATCATAGCTAAATCGAGTCTTGGAGCCGAGAATTTGAAGTGTTGAAGTTGTGTTCATCGTGTTCATCATATTTTTGCAACAAAGTTGGAGTTTTCGATCCATTTCATTTTGGATTCAAGTTCGAAAGGTGTTTGAAACTTGAAGTGTGAATTTGTTGAAGTGTTTGGGAAGTATTCAATCATGCCGCCAAGACGAGTTCAACGTCATCGCAATATTAATGCTTTGTACGGAAGAGAAGAGGCCGATGAAATGGAGCAACGAATTAACGAGAATTTCAATGAGAAGCTTACTGAAGGGATTGGTCGATTAGAGAGGATGATGTTGGAGATGAGTCAAAATCAGAGAAGAGTATCATCTGAATCGAGCCATGGGAGAAGTAGAGCTTCACCACATTCAAATCGAGAGAGAAGTGGCGATAGTGATCATAGAAGCGTGGATCGAGATTGTGATAGAAATGTTGATGATCGGAGTCGGGATAGAAATGTGACTGATCGAGATCAGAGGAATGTAGATCGTGATCGAAGGAATGTAGATCGTAGGAATGTTGGTGGAAGAAATGGTGGTGGTAGAGATGTTGGTGGTCAGGATCGACATCGATATACATCGGATGGTGAAGAAGAGTATGATGGTGGAAGTGTTCATGGACGAGGACGTGGACGAGGAAGGAATCAGTCGGAGTACGATCACAAGTGGGAATCTGGGATGAAGACAGAAATTCCAGAATTCAAAGGTGGTATGCAGGCTGAGGAGTTTTTGGATTGGGTGGCTAATGTTGAAGAAATTTTTGATTTCAAAGAAGTTCCAGAACGTCGTAGAGTGAAGTTGGTTGCTATAAGGTTGAGGGGTAGAGCTTTGGCATGGTGGCAGCAAACCAAACTTACACGTGAACGAATGGGGAAGTCAAAAGTTGAATCTTGGGAGAAGATGAAGAAATTGATGAAAGCAACGTTCTTACCTTACAATTATCAATCTTTGATGTATCAACGTTTGCAGAATTTGAGGCAGGGCACAAAAACTGTTAATGATTATGCGGATGAGTTTTACCAGCTTATTGCGAGGAATGATATTATGGAAACGGAAGAGCAGCTGACATCTAGATTCATTGGGGGATTGAGAATGCAGATTCAGGATATGGTTAATATGTTCGATCCAAGATCTGTAGCAGAAGCACATCAGAAAGCGTTGGCTTGGGAGAAGCAGGGACGACGAGGAGGTGGTGTGTTTACTAATTCCAACAATCAAGTGAAGGGTGTTAGTGGAAGTTCTAATGTTTCTAAACCTATCAGTAAACCAGCGGTGAAGGAGGTTGAGAAGGCGAAGGTTAACAACAGTTTCAAATGTTACAATTGTCAGGAGATGGGTCATAAAAGCAACGAGTGTCCAAAGCCAAAGAAGAGAACCATGGTGACAGAAGTTGAGGAGGAAGATGAGGAAGAAGCTGAATGCTCTAATTCTTTACCAGTTGAGGAGGAAGACTTACTGTCGGGAGATGACGGGTACGCATTGATGATGAGGAGAAGTTGTTTAACACCGAAGCAAGAGGAGGAAAGTAGTTGGTTGAGGAACAATATCTTTCAATCTACATGCACTATTCTGAGAAGAGTTTGTAAATTTGTTATTGATGCTGGAAGTTGTGATAATATTATCTCTACAGAAGCGGTGAAGAAGTTGGAGTTGAAGACCGAGAAACATCCTAAACCGTACAAGTTAGCTTGGTTGAGGAAGGGTGGTGAAGTGAAAGTTGGACGTAGAGCTTGTGTGAAGTTTTCAATTGGGAAGAAATACAAAGATGAAATCTGGTGTGATGTCGTAGATATGGACGTTTGTCATTTGTTGCTGGGGAGACCGTGGCAGTATGATCGAGCTGTGCAGCATGACGGACGGACCAACAGTTACAGTTTCATGTTTGAAGGTACAAAGATTACTCTGGTTCCGAAGAAACGCCAACAGGAAGAAAACAAATTAGAGGAGATTGAAGAACTTAAAACGTTGTTATCTTTGAAGGAGTTTGTTAAGGAGGTCGAGGAGGAACCGGAAGTGTTTTTGTTGATTGGGCGTGAGAGCAGTGAAGAGGTTGAAATTCCAGAAGAAGCGAAGTCAGTATTGAAAGAATTTGAGAATGTATTTCCAGACGAGTTGCCTAAAGAGTTACCGCCGCTGAGAGACATTCAACATCAAATTGATCTTGTTCCAGGAGCAGTATTGCCACATAGACCGCATTACCGAATGAGTCCGAAGGAGCATGAAGAATTAAGGAGGCAGGTGGAAGAATTGCTTGAGCAGGGACGTGTACAGGAAAGTTTGAGTCCATGTGCTGTGCCAGCTTTGTTGGTACCGAAAAAAGATGGGACGTGGAGGATGTGCACGGACAGTCGAGCATTGAATAAAATCACTGTACGATACAGATTTCCAATGCCAAGGTTGGATGACTTGCTGGATCAGTTGAGTGGGGCTACTACCTTTTCGAAAATTGATTTGAAAAGCGGATATCATCAAATTCGGATTAGACCTGGAGACGAATGGAAGACAGCCTTCAAGACGAGAGAGGGGTTGTATGAATGGCTGGTGATGTCGTTCGGTCTTTCGAATGCACCGAGTACGTTCATGCGAGTGATGAATCAAATTTTTAGACCTTTCATTGGGAAATTTGTGGTGGTGTACTTTGACGATATTTTGATTTATAGTAGGAGTCTGGAAGAGCATGTTCAACATCTGAAGGAAGTATTAATTATTTTACGAGAGGAACAATTTTATGCTGCGACAAAGAAATGCGTGTTCATGACGCATAGTGTTTTGTTCTTGGGGTATATTGTTTCGGAGAAGGGCATCCAGGTAGATCAGAATAAAGTTGAAGCAGTCAGGAATTGGCCACAGCCGAAGACAATTACAGAAGTGAGAAGTTTTCATGGGCTAGCGTCATTCTACCGAAGATTCATTCCACACTTCAGTAGCGTGATGGCACCGGTGACTGATTGCATGAAGGGGAAACAATTTTCTTGGACGGAGGAAGCTGGGATTGCTTTTGGGAAGATCAAGAAGTTGCTGACATCTGCACCAATTCTTGTATTACCAGATTTTCAGTTATTGTTTGAACTGCATACTGATGCGTCAAAGGTTGGAATTGGAGGGGTGTTGAGTCAGAATGGGCGTCCTATTGCATATTTCAGCGAGAAGTTGTCAGGAGCAAAGATGAGATACAGTACCTATGATGTGGAATTTTATGCTGTTGTTCAAGCGGTGAAGCACTGGCGACATTACTTATTCCAGAAAGAATTTGTTTTATACACTGATCACGAGGCGTTGAAACATTTACAAGGACAAGACAAGATTTCAACAAGACATGCATCGTGGATTGCTTATTTGCAGCAGTTTACTTTTGTCGTTAAGCACAAGTCAGGGGTAACCAATCGTGTGGCTGATGCTTTGAGCAGGAGGAGTCATTTGTTGACAACAATGAAAGTTGAAGTGACAGGTTTTGAATTATTACCAGAATTGATTGAAGAAGATCCTTACTTTGTGAAATTTGTTGAAAAAGTAAAGGAAGGAAGCACTGATGAATTTGTGTTGGTGGATGGTTTTCTGTTTAAAGGAAATCGTTTGTGCATCCCAGACTGTAGCTTGAGAATGAAGATTGTTAAAGAATTACATGAAGAAGGCCATGTGGGTAGAGATCGTACGTTACAGTTAATTTCTCAATCTTATTTTTGGCCGTCAATGAGGAAAGAGATAGAGAGATTTGTGGAAAGGTGTCATATCTGTCAAGTTTCGAAAGGAACAGCGACGAATGCGGGGTTATATATGCCGTTACCTGTGCCTACCAAACCATGGGTTGATATCAGCATGGATTTTGTGTTGGGATTGCCGAGAACTCAGAGGGGAAATGATTCTATATTTGTTGTGGTGGACAAGTTTTCGAAGATGGCACATTTTATAGCCTGTAAGAAGACAGCGGATGCAGTTCGAGTGGCACAGTTATTCTTTAAAGAAATATATCGTTTACATGGTTTACCCGAATCTATTGTTTCTGATCGAGATACTCGATTTCTGAGTCACTTTTGGTTGAGTCTATGGAAGATGGTGGGAACGAAGCTGAAATTTAGTAGTGCATATCATCCTCAGACAGATGGACAAACTGAAGTTGTGAATAGATCGTTGGGAAATTTGTTGCGATGTCTTGTGCAGGACAATTTGAAGAGTTGGGACTTAAAGTTGTGTCAGGCAGAGTTTGCTCATAATCATGCGGTGAATCGAAGTACTGGGTTCAGTCCATTCCAGGTCGTATATTCAAGTTTGCCAAAGGGGCCGTTGGATTTGATGATGGTTACACAACCGAAGGGGACAGTTAAGCGGGCTGCTGATGTTGTTGATGGGTTGACAGAATGCCATAGAATCGTTCAGGAACGATTAGAGAAGACAAATGAGAGGTATAAACAAATGGCGGATAAGAAACAAAGAAGTGTTGTTTTCAAAGAGGGTGATTTTGTTTATGCAGTATTGACGAGAGATCATTTTCCAGTGGGAACTTACAACAAGTTGAAAGCACGAAAAATTGGTCCACTAGAAATATTGAAGAAGATCAATGATAATGCGTATCGGTTAAAGTTGCCGGAAAATGTTCATACTTCTGATGTTTTCAATGTCAAACATTTAATTCCGTATTGTGGGGAGGATTTTATCGAAGGTGACGAGAGTGTGAATTCGAGGACGAATTCTATCCAACAAGGAGAGGATGATGGAGTAGTTACCTCGTTCGGATCCTTCGCTACTTCGCCGCAACTCATCGCTCAACCCTCCACTCCACGACTCATGCCCAAACCACCGACTCACGACTTAACCCCACCGACTCATGACCTATCCCCACCGAGTCAATTCCAGCAGACTCACGACTTAACCCTACCGAGTCAATTCCGCGACTCACGACTCATCAGTTCCCAACCCACGACTCATCAATTCGCGACCTACGACTCATCAATTGCCGACTCACGAGTCATCAATGTCTCGGCTACGACTCATACCATCAAACCCCTCTCCTCGATTCTCGACCTAAGCAACCTACGACACATCCCCTTCCTCATCACGGCCTCACTCTACAGCGGTTCCATCAATTGAGTCGCAAGAGACCTAAGCCCTGATCCTGTGTCGCGAATGAGCTATGCTCATCTCCAATAAGTCGCGTAGTGCCATGCCTTATTTCGTGAAAGAAGGAGCCGAGAAATGTATAAGTCGCTGCAAATTAAGTCGCGAACGACTTATGTCTTGAGTCGTTGCCGACCTAATTTTGAGTCGCTGCCGAGTTAATTTTAGGGCGCGTGATTATCACATGCGTTGTCTTTTAGGTCGTTTGTTTTGTGTTTCTTATGGTAAGTCGAGTTATGTGGTAACTGTTTGTAACGTGTTGTACTCTGTAAAGTGCTGTGGTGTTGTAAGCCTATAAATAGGCGAGTTGTGACATTTGTAAAGGTTGTTGAATATTGAATAAAATTCTCTTTTGTTAGCTTTGTGCTTTCAATTTCAATTGGTAGTCGAGTGTATCTCCTATCTCCACTTACGTCATTCGAGTGCGCTCGAATCTTCGTTTGTTGAAGCCGATTCACGGAATCTTGTGCGCAAGATCAACGTCAAAGAATCATAGATCTCTTTCCCGGTATCTTCGGATCAACGAGTCAGAGATAGCTAAGAATTCGGTATCTTCGGATCAACGAATTCAAGCATTTCAGTATCCATCAATCCATCGATTGCTACTTTCACCGATTGAAGAACGTTTTGATTAATCCGCTGCATCAATTATCATTATATTCAATTTACACTATGCAGAATGACACTTATAATTAGGATTGTACTTCACTCAAACAGACAAACTTGTTGTCCTAAGCCTACATTTTTTTCAAAAATTTTTCTTTGCTTATTTTCCTCTTTCATTTATTAACAATTATTGAATAATTAATTACTTAAAAGAGAAAAACTGAAATTACGTATGAGCTGTTAAAATAGATAGATTACAAATAAATTATGGTGAAGAAATAGGCATTCGACTCTAAAACCCATTTATCAATAGAGATGCTAAAAGCACTAGAGCACCATACTAACAATTGCCATAATTTTTTTTGTTATTTCACACTGTAGTCGGCGGAAAACTGCCGACCACAGTGCCATGAGCATTAAGGCTGGTGCTTTTAGCACCAGTCTTTATTAATCTAATTGTATCTTCGGCACTAAAATAGAAAGTCAGTTAATTGCATGAATAAATAAAAAAGAGAATAAGGTCAACTGATTACCAGGTTACGTAGTTATAGTAGGAAATTGATTTAACGGTCAATTAATCAATTATAAGGTCGATGTTAATGGGTTAAACATTTTATTCAATTTATAACAATTGTAAATTTCGTTTTATACATTCAATAATTTTCTCTCCTATTAAATATCAATACAGGAAAACCCACAAAAGGAGCTCTATTTATTTCTAAAGAATGATCGCTGAATGAGAAGAAAATAAGCCATTGAAAGTTTATTACAACTAGTGTGTAACCCGTGCGTTGCACGCAGTATGTTGTAGAAAAATAATTTTATAACTATTTTTGAAGAATATAATTTGTTATGCAATATTTGATGAATTTTGTTTGGATAAATGAATTATAAATTGAAATTACTATATTTATAGCTGTCTATTTTTGTTATGAGATTCATATACTTTTATATTTGAATAAAAATTACATTATCATTTTTGTTGATAAAAATGAGTTATACATCAATTTATTATTTTTTCGTATTCATTATTTGAAAATAAAATAAACGAAAATAAGCAATCTTAATAAAATTTGAAATTAATATTTTTATAAAATTTCATAAATAAATATTCATGTATATATATTCTGAAATTGACATTTAGGGTTTAATATATTTGGCTAAAAGATAAATGGTGTATACATTAAATTTCAAATAATACTTGAGAGAATGACGAAAAATACTTAAAAGTAGAAGTGTAATACCAAAGACTCGGTATATTTGTATGTGTTTATAGTTCTTGCAGCACATATTTATCAAAATAATTATATGATATTATCAAAGTGATAAAAATATTTATTTAACTATTAAAAGAAATATTAAGTGAAAATAAAACCTGAAACGTTACAAATCACATTGTCATTTTAATTATGTAAAAAAATAATTTTTAATCCATTGTTTCATATCTTACTATTTTTATTTTATAATAAAACTTTTCAAAAAATATTTAACATTTATGTAAAAAAGAATATAAAATATGAAAGAAAAATATTTCTAATCAAAATAAGGTATAATTTTTGTTCATTTATTAAATCAGATTACGAATATAACTATAATTTTTTGTACAAAAACGTACTAACTGAAAATATTTATTCTTTTTTCAATATTATAGAATATAAACATTCATCATTTATCATTAATTATAATGTTACTCTTCACAAAATATAATTTAATAATGATAAAGAGTCCATTTGACGTACTAATTTTACGAAGGAAAACGTAATATATGTATGTAATGATATACCAATTTTGAAAACAAATTTTTTTGCATATATTTGCTTGTAATGAAATACCAACTTTAGAAAGAAAAAATTATGTATAGATTTCTTTATATTATTTTAGAAAGAATGAAATTTTATGAATTTAAATGTAGAAAAATATAAAAGTATTAAGGGTAATTTTGTATATAATTGTGAAAATATTAAATCACGTGGACTTGAATGAAAATATAGTTTTACTATTTATATCAGCACAAATACGGTATACACATTGAATTATCATTTTTTATGATTTATTAGATCAATCAATAAATATTTGTTAATTGGATTTAGTTAAAAAAATTAAATTCAAGATCAATTAATAAATTCAAATACATGGACTTTAATGTAAAATAATACAAGAAAATTTAGGAGAAATCAGTAAATTATTGAATATTGGCATTTAAATGCAAAATGATAAGAGAGAATATCAGTAGAACATTGTAATAGTTTGTATCTAATTGTGGAAATTTAAAACTATCTAGACTTGATTGAAAAATTAGTTTACCATTTTTGTCAATACGAATGTGGTACACATATTGAATTGTCATTTTTAAAAATTTATTAGATCAATTAATGAATATTCGTTAATTGTATTCATTTAAAAAACTTAAATTTAAGATCACCTAACTAAATTTAATCTATATGAACTCAAATGCAAAATAATAGAAAAAACTTGAAAGAAATCTATGAATAATCGTTAGAATTAATATTAAATTTTATCCATAGAAGAAAGAACGGGTAGAAACATGGTAATAATTATGACAATAATAAATTGTGAGATGGAAAAATGAAATATCTAGAGAGAATTAAGGAAAGAGGAGGAAAATCCTCAAATTGATAAAAGAGCTCTAAATTCTTTCGCTTTACTATTATTTAATAGATTTTTTTCATCAAGTGCTACTTATTCCAGATCTCCTCTCACTCTTTCTCTTTGAATAAGTAATCCAAATTTTCAAATTTATTCCTCGTGATCCCTTTATCTGCCGCTTATCTTTTCCATTCAACTTTCAGGTATTGCGGTATTTATTTATTTATTTTAGAATTTTTTTTACTATTATATATGAGTATCACCACGTATTGACATCATTGCTTCAGAATCAGAATTTACTATTGAACGCATGTATTGATAGTGTATCTTCTTTTCTTGCCTCCTTTTCCAAATTTTGGTGGGATCGTTTAAAGTCTGATATAGAGAGTATGAATAAGATTTTGTTCTTTGCAGTGAAATTGTGCATGACATTGTGTACTTCTTTTGCATGACGTGACTGTTATCATTTTAAGGTCTTTTGAGACAAAACAATCAGCATGAATATATATGTGTATATTACAATTTGTGTAAACTTTACCGTAAAATAATGAATTCAAATCTAAAGTTGCGTGTGTTTATATATATGTAAGCAAAGATTGACTACATCTCAATTGGGCTACACCTCTAATCGTCTTGATACCCATCAAAAAGTTCCAAATTAAATAATATATTTTTCCTCACTTGTCACTATACAATATTACTTAATTCGGAACTTGGCGTGAAAATTAAAGGGGTTGAAGATGTAGTCAAATTGAGGTGTAGTCTATCCTAGTTTTTTATATGTGCGCATGTGTATAAGACACACACACACACACACACACACACACATATATATATATATATATATATATATATAACAAACTTAAAGTTCGTGTAAATCTGATTGTAAAACAATGAATTCAAAATCTGTGTAAACTTGAGTATAAACAACGAACTCAAACCTATGTATTAGAAAACTATTTTTTAGGTCAAAAAGTTTTTAAAATTAGATTTAAAAATCATAGGAGTATAAAAATAGGATCTAAAATCTAATAATAAATTTAACATATATATAGTTATAAAAGGCAATAAGTTTTCAATTAGTGAAACAATTATTTTAAATTCAAAATTGCAATTTAAACATACTAACATTTAAAACAATTAGTAATTTAAATTTATATAGATAGATTATGTATTTAATTGATATATATTATATATAATATACAGTCATAAATCACAATAACTAAATTTGTATATATTATTAATGTACATTTTATGTTGACATATATTAAATGTTTTATTGCACAAGTTACCCTAAACATGTATACCTACTTACACGTTATATGCTCATGTTTACATGTACGTATATTACTTTGATTTAGGCATATGTGTGTATCTACTTTATGTGATTTTAAATATGTTTTAATGACTAATGAGAAAATTAAAATAACATCTAACGGTAAAATTTTAAATTATTCTTAATGCATTAAATGCAATTTAATGCACCAATTTATGACATTAATACACCTATTGAAACCTTTTAAAATTCCTTTCAATACATTAAATACTTATCAAATGCACCATTCATTAAAATTAGCAATGTAATGTACCCTTTCAAATGTATTTTAATGCATTACGTTTTATTTCATGCATCAATTAATTGTAATTAACGCACCATAAGATCCGATACTTCAAATTAATTAAAGATTTTTTAAATTTTGGACTAAATTACCCGTTGCGCAATGTACTCAATCCAATAGAAACAATTATAGAAATTGATATGGTCATTCACGCTTTTGTGATAAAAAATGTTTCTCTAGCATGATATTAGAGCTAGGTTTAATTTATATGAGCTAACCGTAACATGTGTTTTGTTTCACATAAATATAAATTTCATACTTTTGACATAACATGGCACACATGTGTTATGTGTTAATAATAATCTCACATCGTGAGTTTAATATAATAGGTTTAAAATAATAAAATATCATTCTTTACCATGCCAATTAATTTTGAAAAAATAAAATATCTTTGACTTTTTTTTGAATCATTTCTTTTCTGTATACTCGTATATCATGTCTATAACATTTGCAGAAGCTAGGAAACTTTTTGTCAAATGTTATTAAGCAAATGCGAGAGTTCTCTCTTATTCTCTAACAATTATGTCCATTTTGCTGTATCAGAACTCATGGAAGAATCAAGTGGTCGTTATAGAACAAGTTACATTGCTGATGTTTTAAAACGAAAAAAGGATGGGAACACTACCCCTAGGTCACCATTAATTTTCAGAATTAAACGATCCAAATTGATGGCTTCTCGCAGAAATAGAAGCTTCATCAAACAAGAAAAGGGTGATAATTCTAATGAGGTAACCTTATTAGGCTATATGCTTCAATAGTGTAATCACATATATATCTGATTGCTTGCATACATACTAGCTTTGAAGGTTCAATATGTGTACTACTACTACTTACTGACATGGTTATCCTATTTAAAATTTAAACTGTTACTTTTGCTTATTTTACACTATAGCTTCTTATGTAGCCAATTCAATGATGAACGACAAATGGTTACTGTATTATGATCTTCTTGATGTATTTTTTTGAAGTACATAAAGATTCAATCAATATTAGCTGGTACTATTAATTTGTAACATCAAAGCTATTGCAATGTTTCCAAGTTTATGACCTTATAACAGCCAGTGTATGGTTGTAGAGTTTTAGCACAGCCTTGTGATCCCAAATCAACAAGCAAGTTTTCGTTGCTAAAACTTTACGATCAACTTTATTGATCCCAAAATTGTTTTTACCACTATGACTCAAGTATCATTTCCTGGGAAGTTTTGTTTTTCACAAACGAATTTCATCCATTTTATAACATTAGGAGTTGGAAGGGGTTCAGATGAAAACTACATGCACTGGTGAAACCTCTCAGAGAGATGATAGTTGTAATTTGTGTGTCGAATGCAAGAAGCCTGGATTGCTCATGTGAGTGCCTCGCTTATTTATTACTAATAACTAGTTTGCATAGTGAATAACATTATACTTCTTCAATTTCTGGCTGCATCATCACGACATTTATGATTTGAAGTTTCATTTGAGAGGGTATAACCATGTTTCTGTTTGGTTCACATTGTTCACAGATGACTTCTAATCCACTAGAATAAGCTTCCTTTATAGGCATTTATAGACTTGGCAACTAGTTATGTTTGGAACAATTTATACCTATATTTAAAGCAAAGACAAAAAAGTAAAGCAAGTCATATTACAGGAGTATCATTGTTTTGTTTTTTTGCCCATCCATGTTTATCTCTCTTTGGGTGTTTTATTTATGACAAGTTATTTAAAAGTCGATGCAAATAGGCGAATGTGGGATTAATTAATTGTTTCGGTGCTTGATTTTGTTCTAAACTAATAATGGGATATCTATGCATATCTATAGACTATCATACAAGGAGAGGAACATAGCATGAAGTCCTTCCTATATTTTATAATATGAAACAAATAACCTTAACAAATGCTTAGGGTAATTAATATCATGGCAATAAACATCTGGCAGCATAATAATGTTACTGTTTGACAGTAATTTTGTAAATAAAATATTTGCATGCTGTAAAAAAGGAACGGGATGGCCAAAGCTGTTAACTCAACTCCTTACACCTGTTTTCATTTATACACCACCGAAGCATTTATGTAGGTTTAGTTTTTTGATATATATTTCCATAATATCATTTATAAGCTCGTTTGAATCGACTTATATAAGTCGGATTTTTGCTTTTTGGAAGGCAAAACCTATTTATTTTAGCTTTCAAAAAGCAAAAAAAAAATGACTTATTTAAGTCGATCCAAACAAGGCGCAGTGGAATATTTCTATTTGACGCAGCGGATAATTCAAAACGATCTTCAATCGACGTAAATAGCAATCTGTGGATTGATGGATACTGAAATGCTTGAATTCGTTGATCCGAAGATACCGAACTCCAGCTATCTCTGACTCGTTGATCCGAAGATACCGGGAAAGAGATCTACGATTCTTCGACGTTGATCTTGCGCACAAGATTCCGTGAATCGGCTTCAGCAAACGATGATTCGAGCGCACTCGAATGACGTAAGTGGAGATAGGAGATACACTCGACTACCAATTGAAATTGAGAGCAACAAGCTAACAAAAGAGAATTTTATTCAATATTCAACAACCTTTTACAAATGAGAGACTCGGCCTATTTATAGGCATTTTACAACTCACAAAAAAAAACAACAAAATTACAAGTATTAAGTCGGTTCCGAGTTAAGGCTTCCGACTCAACATTTACAACTTTACAAGCCTTCAATCAGACCAAAACATTAAAGAAAACTACAAGTATTTAACTCGGCAACGATTTAATGGAAGCTATCTCGGTTCTGACTTATGGTATCTCGTCGCCGACTTATGGATAACTCGGCAACAAATTTCGCGATCTAAAGATAACTCGGCAACGAGCTTTGCGATCTACAGATATCTCGGCGACGACTTATGAAATGGCCGCGACTGGAGCTTCACGAGTTAGGGCAAACTCGGCAATGGGTTACGGGGACGGTATTGGAATAGGTCGCGAGTGGTTTTGAGGTGGGGGTTTAAGTCGTAAGTCGGTCGCAGAGTGATGGAGTTAGGTCGGAAGTGATTTAGGTCGCTCACGATTTGATGAGGCGGGGTTAGGTCGGTCGCGACTTTGGGAAGAGGTGTTAGGTCGTAGCTCGGCATGGAGGTGGAAGTTAGGTCGGCAATTGGGGATAAGTCGGCAATTGGAGATAGGTCGGCGATTGGGGTGATAAGTTGTAGCTCGGCAATGGGAAGGGGTAGGTCGGCAGAGTTAGGTCGTCTACGACCTTGGGTAAGTCGGCATCGATTCAATACGGTAAGTGCTGCATCATCCCCCCCTTGTTGGAAGGAATTCGTCCTCGAATTCACACCCTTGTCACCGTCGACAAATTCCTCCCCATAGTATGGAACCAAATGTTTAACGTTGAAAACGTCTGCAGTGTGAATATGATCTGGCAACTTTAACTGATAAGCATTGTCATTGATTTTCTTCAAGATTTCTACTGGTCCAATCTTTCGTGCTTTCAACTTGTTGTAAGTCCCAACTGGAAAACGATCTTTCGTCAATACTGCGTAAACAAAATCACCCTCTTTGAAGACTACACTCCTTCGTTTCTTATCCGCCATTTGTTTGTACTTCTCGTTTGTCTTTTCCAATCGTTCTTGAACGATTCTATGGCACTCCGTCAACCCTTCAACAAAATCAGCAGCTTTCTTAACTGTCTTCTTTGATTGTGGTATTACCGTTAAATCCAACGGGCCCTTCGGTAAGCTCGAATAAACAATCTGGAATGGACTGAACCCAGTACTTCGATTCACAGCATGATTAGGGGCAAATTCTGCTTGACATAACTTCACATCCCAACTCTTTAGATTATCTTGAACAAGACACCTCAACAAGTTTCCCAACGAACGATTAACCACCTCAGTCTGTCCATCCGTTTGCGGATGATAAGCGCTACTAAATTTCAGCTTCGTTCCCACCATTTTCCACAAACTCAACCAAAAGTGACTCAAAAATCGAGTATCTCTATCCGACACAATAGATTCTGGCAATCCATGAAGTCGATAGATCTCCTTGAAAAACAATTGAGCAACATGAACAGCATCCGCCGTCTTCCTACAAGCAATAAAATGTGCCATCTTCGAAAATCTGTCAACCACCACATAAATGGAATCATTACCACGCTGCGTTCTCGGCAATCCCAACACAAAGTCCATGCTGATATCAGCCCATGGTTTGGTAGGCACCGGTAACGGCATATATAGCCCCGCATTCGTCGCTGTTCCCTTTGAAACCTGACAAATATGACACCTTTCCACAAACCTTTCCACCTCTTTCCTCATTGATGGCCAAAAGTAGGACTGTGAAATTAACTGCAAGGTACGGTCTCTCCCAACATGTCCCTCTTCGTGTAACTCCTTGATAATCTTCATTCTCAGACTACCCTCCGGGATGCACAATCGACTTCCTTTAAAAAGAAAACCGTCAACCAACATAAACTCATCAGTCTTCCCTTCATTGTTCCCTTCAATAAATTTCTTAAAATAAGAATCTTCTGCAATCTGCTCCGGCAATAATTCAAAACCAGTCACCTCAATCTTCATTGTTGTCAACAAATGACCCCTCCTGCTCAAAGCATCAGCCATACGATTCGTCACCCCTGACTTGTGCTTAACGACAAAAGTAAACTGCTGTAAATAAGCAATCCACGATGCATGTCTCGCTGAAATCTTGTCTTGCCCTTGCAAATGCTTCAATGCTTCATGATCAGTGTAAAGAACAAACTCCTTCTGAAATAGATAGTGTCTCCAGTGTTTGATAGATTGTACAACAGCATAAAACTCCACATCATATGTACTGTATCGCATCTTTGCTCCTGACAACTTCTCACTGAAATATGCAATAGGACGCCCCTTCTGACTCAACACCCCTCCAATCCCAACCTTGGATGCATCAGTGTGTAGTTCAAACACTAACTGAAAATCTGGTAATACTAGAATCGGTGCAGTCGCCAGCAATTCCTTGATCTTCCCAAAAGCAATCCCTGCTTCCTCTGACCATGTAAACTGTTTGCCTTTCATACAATCTGTAACGGGCGCCATCACACTACTAAAGTGTGGGATAAACCTTCGATAAAATGAAGCCAACCCATGAAAACTACGAACTTCCGTTATCGTCTTGGGTTGCGGCCAATTTCTGATCGCCTCAACTTTACTTTGGTCAACCTGTATTCCTTTCTCTGAAACAACATACCCCAGAAATAAAACACTATGCGTCATGAACACGCATTTCTTCGTTGCAGCATAGAATTGTTCTTGTCGCAATACCATCAGCACTTCTCTAAGATGATTCAAATGTTCCTCTGGACTCCCACTGTAAATAAGAATATCATCGAAATACACCACCACGAATTTCCCAATGAACGGTCGAAAAATTTGATTCATCACCCTCATGAAAGTACTTGGCGCATTAGATAAACCAAATGGCATAACCAACCATTCGTATAGACCCTCTCTGGTTTTAAAAGCAGTCTTCCACTCATCTCCTGGTCTGATACGAATTTGATGATATCCGCTCTTCAAATCAATCTTAGAAAAGATAGTAGCTCCGCTTATCTGATCCAACAAGTCATCCAACCTCGGCATTGGAAATCTATATCTCACAGTAATCTTATTCAATGCTCGACTGTCAGTGCACATCCTCCACGTCCCATCCTTCTTGGGTACCAATAAAGCTGGTACAGCACAAGGACTCAGACTCTCCTGCACACGCCCCTGCTCAAGCAATTCCTCTACCTGCCTCCGCAATTCTTCATGTTCCTTCGGACTCATTCGATAATGTGGTCTGTGTGGCAATACAGCACCGGGAACAAGATCTATCTGATGTTGTATATCCCTCAACGGTGGCAACTCCGTTGGTAACTCATCTGGAAATACATCGTCAAATTCTTTCAGAACTGGTTTAACTTCTTCTGGAATTTCAACCTCTTCACTGCTTTCTCGTCCGATCAACAAGAATACTTCCGGCTCTTCTTCAACTTCTTTAACAAACTCCTTCAAAGTCAATAAAGTTTTCAGCTCTTCGATTTCCTCCACTTTGTTTTCTTCCTGTTGGCGTTTCTTCGGAACCAGAGTAATCTTTGTACCTTCGAACATGAAACTGTAACTGTTGGTCCGTCCATCATGTTGTACTGCTCTATCAAACTGCCACGGTCTCCCCAGCAACAAATGACAAACGTCCATATCTACGACATCACACCAGATTTCATCTTTGTATTACTGCCCAATTGAAAACTTCACACAAGCTCTACGTCCAACTTTCACTTCACCACCCTTCCTCAACCAAGCTAACTTGTACGGTTTAGGATGTTTCTCAGTTTTCAACTCCAACTTCTTCACTGCTTCTGTTGAGATAATATTATCGCAACTCCCAGCATCAATAACAAATTTACAAACTCTTCCCAGAATAGTGCATGTAGATTGAAAGATATTATTTCTCAACCAACTACTTTCCTCCTCTTGCTTCGGTGTTAAACAACTTCTCCTCATCATCAATGCATACCCGTCATCTCCCGACAGTAAGTCTTCCTCCTCAACTGGTAAAGAATTAGAACATTCAGCTTCTTCATCCTCATCCTCAACCTCAACAATCATTGTTCTCTTCTTTGGCTTCGGACACTCATTGCTTTTATGACCCAACTCCTGACAGTTGTAACATTTGAAACCGTTGTTAACCTTTGCCTTCTCAACCTCCTTCACCACTGGTTTACTGATAGGTTTAGACACATTAGAACTTCCACCAACACCCTTCACTTGATTATTGGAATTCGTAAACACACCACCTCCTCGTCGACCCTGCTTCTCCCAAGCCAACGCTTTCTGATGTGCTTCCGCCACAGATCTTGGATCGAACATATTAACCATATCCTGAATCTGCATTCTCAATCCCCCAATGAATCTAGATGTCAGCTGCTCTTCTGTTTCCATAATGTCATTCCTCGCAATAAGCTGGTAAAACTCATCCGCATAATCATTAACAGTCTTTGTGCCCTGCCTCAAGTTCTGCAAACGTTGATACATCAAAGATTGATAATTGTAAGGTAAGAACGTTGTTTTCATCAATTTCTTCATCTTCTCCCAAGATTCAACTTTTGACTTCCCCATTCGTTCACGTGTAAGTTTAGTTTGCTGCCACCATGCCAAAGCTCTACCCCTCAACCTTGTAGCAACCAACTTCACTCTACGACGTTCTGGAACTTCTTTGAAATCAAAAATTTCTTCAACATTAGCCATCCAATCCAAAAACTCCTCAGCCTGCATACCACCTTTGAATTCTGGAATTTCTGTCTTCATTCCCGATTCCCACTTGTGATCGTATTCCGACTGATTCCTTCCTCGTCCACGTCCTCGTCCATGAACACTACCACCATCATACTCTTCTTCACCATCCGATGTATATCGATGTCGATCCTGACCACCAACATCTCTACCACCACCATTCCTTCCACCAACATTCCTACGATCTACATTCCTTTGATCACGATCATTCACATTTCTATCACGATCTCGATCCACGCTTCTATGATCACTATCAACACTTCTCTCCCGATTAGAATGTGGGGAAATTCTACTTCTTCCATGGCTCGATTCAGGTGAAACCCTTCTCTGATTTTGACTCATTTCCAACATCATCCTCTCTAATCGACCAATCCCTTCCGTAAGCTTCTCATTGAAATTCTCGTTGATTCGTTGCTCCATTTCATCGGCCTCTTCTCTTCCATACAAAGCATTAATATTGCGATGACGTTGAACTTGTCTTGGCGGCATAATTGAATACTTCTCAAATACTTCAACAAATTCACACTTCACGATTCAAACACCTTTCGAACTTTGATCCAAAATGAAATGGATCGAAAACTCCAACTTTGTTGCAAAATATGATGAACACGATGAACACAACTTCAACACTTCAAATTCTTGGCTCCAAGACTCGATTTAGCTATGATTGGCTAAAACAAGCTCTGATACCAAAACTGACGCAGCGGATAATTCAAAACGATCTTCAATCGACGTAAATAGCAATCTGTGGATTGATGGATACTGAAATGCTTGAATTCGTTGATCCGAAGATACCGAACTCCAGCTATCTCTGACTCGTTGATCCGAAGATACCGGGAAAGAGATCTATGATTCTTCGACGTTGATCTTGCGCACAAGATTCCGTGAATCGGCTTCAGCAAACGATGATTCGAGCGCACTCGAATGACGTAAGTGGAGATAGGAGATACACTCGACTACCAATTGAAATTGAAAGCAACAAGCTAACAAAAGAGAATTTTATTCAATATTCAACAACCTTTTACAAATGAGAGACTCGGCCTATTTATAGGCATTTTACAACTCACAAAAAAAAACAACAAAATTACAAGTATTAAGTCGGTTCCGAGTTAAGGCTTCCGACTCAACATTTACAACTTTACAAGCCTTCAATCAGACCAAAACATTAAAGAAAACTACAAGTATTTAACTCGGCAACGATTTAATGGAAGCTATCTCGGTTCTGACTTATGGTATCTCGTCGCCGACTTATGGATAACTCGGCAACAAATTTCGCGATCTAAAGATAACTCGGCAACGAGCTTTGCGATCTACAGATATCTCGGCGACGACTTATGAAATGGCCGCGACTGGAGCTTCACGAGTTAGGGCAAACTCGGCAATGGGTTACGGGGACGGTATTGGAATAGGTCGCGAGTGGTTTTGAGGTGGGGGTTTAAGTCGTAAGTCGGTCGCAGAGTGATGGAGTTAGGTCGGAAGTGATTTAGGTCGCTCACGATTCGATGAGGCGGGGTTAGGTCGGTCGCGACTTTGGGAAGAGGTGTTAGGTCGTAGCTCGGCATGGAGGTGGAAGTTAGGTCGGCAATTGGGGATAAGTCGGCAATTGGAGATAGGTCGGCGATTGGGGTGATAAGTTGTAGCTCGGCAATGGGAAGGGGTAGGTCGGCAGAGTTAGGTCGTCTACGACCTTGGGTAAGTCGGCATCGATTCAATACGGTAAGTGCTGCATCACTATTTTGGATGGTGAATCTGTATTTTCATATCTATTACATGTGGCAACTGATAATAAGTGCTTTTAGGATAACCAAAAAATATTTTTTAAGATGAGACTTGCTATAAAGATTCCTACCGATCTTATGTTATCATATACTATGGAAAACAATGAATCAGCATAAACTTATTTTCTATATGAAAGAAACTCAAATATGTACAGGTATTGTGACGGCAAGAACTGTAAGAGATGTTATCATCTATCTTGTATAGATCCTCCTTTGAGTGACATTCCTTTTGGAATGTGGTACTGCGTTTACTGTTTATGGAAGAAACTGGAGTCTGGAGTACATTCAGTATCCCAAGGCATTGAATCAATTTTGGATTGCAGAAATGGTAAGTTATACTTTACATACAACTACATTGGTAGTTTTGAATTTATTTTTATTATCACATTGTTGTTTTCCCATTGTGTCTTTAGAAGTGCGGAAAGGGAAGCATTATCTTGTGAAGTATAAAGGTCTTGCACATATTCATAATCAATGGATTCCTGAAAACAAGCTGCTTAGAAAGGCTCGTCCACTCTTAGAGAAATTCAACACAAAACAAGAAAGAGGACAGGTTACCATCATTTGTTACATCAAAATTCATGATTTTTCATCCTCTACCCTTTTAAGAATCACACACAGTTAATAGACAAACATAATATTGTGAAATTTTGCTCTTATAGTTTTTAATTATATTAAACAAATAATATTTTGGAAAGGTTAATACCAGTAAATACTAAATATCGTTATTTTGGAGTGCTGCGGGGTAAATTGGAAGCAAATTGTAATGGTTTGAGTTACCAAACAGCTAATTTCCTGTTATAGAAGCAAAAGCATATGGACTTCAGCATTCCAACAGTTTAACTATTATTTTCTTTGGCAATCTATAATTTTATGCATTTATCTCATGAGTTTGCTATTTTCTCAATTTTTAGAAGATTGAATGGAAACATGAATGGACAACGCCGCATCGTTTATTACAACGAAGATCCTTGGTGCTACTCGAACGAATTGATCGTTGTTCTTCCGAACATGGTGACAGCAATAAATATAGCTACGTTGAGTGGCTTGTTAAATGGAAAGGACTCGGGTATGAGTATTCTACCTGGGAGTTTGAAAATTCAGAATGTTTGTGCTCAGCTGATGGGAAAGCTTTGATGGATGAATTCAAGAGGCGACGGGTTGAGGCGAGAAAGAAACCAATTCCTTCTCAAACTATCAAAGTATTATTTTTATTTTAGATTTGCATTTTTGGCATGCATATATGATTGAAACATTTATCACTTTGGTTGTAGTTCCTTCCCGTTCACATTAATCTCATTGTCACAGTACCCAAAACAATGCTTGTAGCAGTGATCACTCATCTAGAAGTACAACAAACTAATTGGTTGAATTCAGGTTTGGTGTTACATATGAACGCCTGGAAATACCCTTCCTTTTTCCAGAATCCTAAACCAATTTTTAACTCTCCTCCAAATAAATATTTACTTTCATGTTAACCCTAATTTTTATATTTCTGTAAGCTAAGTCATTATATTACAACATAACAACTTTGCTAAAAAAATTCTTGCTAATCTTGGTCCTGTAAATTGCACAAAATCATCATAATATCCATTTAATATTCCCTCAATAACTAACCTCTAGCGTTAGCTTTATTTATCTCATAATCACTATTTCAGTTTTTTTCATAACGATAACTATATTAGATGAATTAAGTTTCACATATGTCAAGATAAAATAGAACTGCAGAAAAAATAGCTGTAGATGTTGATGTGTATAAGATGAGAATATTAGTAAAATAACGATTAACTGCTTATTTTTATATGCACATATGCTTAAGTGATATGTTCAAAGGTTACTTTATGCCGTTACGGTATGCTTAGCATCAAATTGGTTTATTAGTATATTCAATAATTGCTAGGTTTTTGTAGTTTTTTCTACAGCCAATTTGATTTTCTCTTCTGCTTACAAGATGTTTGATAATGATATTGCCCTGTCTTAAATTCATTTTTAATATCCTTTAATGCATTGAATATCCTATCTTAATTCATGGCTTCAAGCACTGTTCTCCTATAATTAACAATTTCAGGATTTATGCGTAAGAGAAAATCTCCACAAGAAGCTCACAATGTTAGCCGATAAGCTTCCAATTGAACATAACAATGATTTCCAACCCTCAGTTCGCAATATCATCAAGCATTGGCACAAAAAACGGACTACTATTTTGATTCTTGATCAGGTAGGTTATCAGTTGGTATGCATATGCAGCATATCCTCCTTGTAATTGAGAGTGAAATCAAGATAATATTTTGGTATGTCATTAATGATGCACGGGTTTTTGGTTTTCTTCAGAGTAACACTTAATGCGTTCTTATTTCTGGCAGGAGGCAAAGGTTAAATCTATAGTATTCATTTCATACCTGCTCTCTTATAGTTGTCATCCTTTCCTTGTTATTTCTACCATCCCTTCTCTTTCAAAATGGGAAGCTGAGTTTGCTCGTTTGGCACCATCTATAAACATTGTTGTTTATAGTGGAAATAAAAAAGCTCGTGAAATGATAAGGTCCCTTGAATTTTATGAAGAGGGAGGCTGTGTTATGTTTAAGGTCCTCATAACATCCCCTGATGTAATCCTCGAGGTAACTATGGGTACATTTGATTTTGTATGCATGTTCCTATTTTGTGATTGTTATACTCTGGATTTATCCATGAATTACTTATTGAACCCCTAATTCACAAAATCCCTGACACTAATTTTACTATCATTTAGTATCTTTGCTATTTCAATTGTAATAAATGGTTGTTAAAGTGAAGATTCATGAGGATCTCACTGTTAAGGTTCAATTATTCAGTCTCATTCAAAACTTATAACAAAAATAGACTAGTTTTTCGCTTTTGTACAAGCAGACTTTCAAAATGTGAATGTACGTATATACTCAAAATTTGTATAATGCGCATGTATAAAAATCAGAAGCAAAGACTATTTTTGTAATATAAGTTTTAGACAAGGCTTATTTGTGAAATAAGTTGTGTGTTGATGCTTAGTTTTGTAATTTATTCTAAAAAGAAGAGGAGAGACATGATTTGTACACTGACTGGAATTCCAAAAGTGGTTATTGGATGCTTATTTTAGACTGCAAGCTTTCTATTCCTATTGGATGTTATTTTTTCCCTCCTTGCAGTCTTATACTCTTGTTCCTTTAGGTGGATACATATGTGTTTGTAGCCTTTCTACGCAGTAGTTAATAAAATTCTTAGTCGTTCCTTTGCAATTAATTGGTGCCTTTTAATATTCCAAAGTCTATAATAGATTTTTTTTCCTATTACATTTTATTTAAATTTATTACTTTGTTTTCAATATATTGCTCAACAGGACTTTCAATATTTGGATTGTCTTGTCTGGGAGGGAATAATTATAGATGACTATCATAAAAAAGAAATTTCTGAACAGTTGGACAAGTTTGCAATTCTCTCGGAATTCAAACTCCTAATTTCAAATGGTGTACCTAAGGTAGATTTGCTACTACTCCCTCATCAATAATCTTGCCGATCATTTCATTTTCTCAAGAAACTATTGCTAATTGCTATATATTACTTTCGTTTTCGGCATAAACGGACAAACTAATACTCAAGATTCAAATTCCGATTCAAGTGAAAATGGCAATGAAATTTCAGTTAGTTTAAAAAACTCATTTATTTCTCTTATAATGTAGGTTGTAAGGCTCATCAAGAACATTATTTTGTTCTTTAGGAACCTAATTAGTTTATATTTGCCAAACTTATTTTTTCCGTTAATTTTACTTCAAGTATATAACAAATTTTACTAATAAAAAAAAGTTGGGGCATTATCTATCAGTGTATGGGGCATGAGAATTAAGGGAAATGGATCATTACATGAATTTAACTGACAACTACTACTAATAACTTAAGTCAAAAAGTGAAATTCTACCTTCATGAATTCATGCATATTCTGCTATTACTTCTTAAATATCACTTGCGTATACATTTCCTTGATCGGTTGGGCTCTGAGACTGATATTAATAGCCCTGCTATATATTTACAGAGAAGTGGACCTGCTCTCAAAGATTGTAATAGCACACAAAGCGCATATGCACATGGAGCACAAGAACATGATGTGCTACTACGTGAAGAAAATCCTGAGGCAGAGCAAGTTTATTCTGACATGAAAGCTGCACGTAATAGTCAAGAAGTGTTTAATCCCACCCCTCTTCAGAAGCAGATGACAATGATGAGCCCATCGGAATATTTAATTGCTCATTTTCATGAAAAAAGGGTGACTATCTTCTTGCTTAACATTTTTATATTGTAGTTTTTATACTGTATACTAGCTACAGTGAAATGTTCATTCCTAAATGTTGGCATCAAAAAATTCTGTATTTCGATATACACTTTTGACATTCTCTAAAAATTACCTAAATTAATGTTTCACTCATTTTCCTATTTTCTCAATTTTCCTTGTTTTCACTGTGTGTGCACGCATGTGCGTGTGCATGTACACACACACTTGCAAATTAGACTTGAGACCATTTCTCAGTCTAGTTAAGAATAACTGCAAAATAATTATACAGCTTTGTTTTAAGTAGTAGAGATAAGTTTGTAGTTTATCCAAGTATTCATCGTTCTAACCATGTTTATGCAATATAATACCATTTTATTATTGTTGCAGAAGTCGACTTTAGCCGCAGAATGCGAGAAAGAGCTGGAGGAGGTGTGGAAAAAATACAATCACCTCCTTCTGAATGAGGAGCAAGCGTGCAATCAAAACTTAAAGGTAGTAAAGGAATTACAGTCCACCAGTGAGAAAAATAAATTTTTGACGGAGTTGCTGAAAAGCCATTCCACCGAGCCTTGTAAGCATGGAAGCTCAGAAGAGTTTCGAGGTATGATGTCTCTAATATATCCATGAATAATAAAAATGGTAACCAATTTAGTTGCATGATTTATTGCAAAAAAATTGGGTGCATGTACACATACACACTGTTGTTATTAAACTTGAGCTCTCTCTTTTGACTTTTAAATTGGTAGCCTAGTGCCAAAGATTAATAGTACTCAACAACTCAAATTATTGAGATTAATAAGTATAATCTCTGCTTTCAAGTATCTTATTCTACATTTTTTCTATCGCACTTTGACACTTAATGACAGTACAGTTTCTGCGTCATAGAATGTAAAATAAGAGTATAATTTAGTGTAACTTGGTATGTCCTAAAAGAAAGTTTAAAATGGAAAATAGTTTCTTTTATTCAGGAAATGAATTCAATACAATACAACACATCTCACTACTGTATTTATACAAAGCAAACAGGCAAAGAGATAAAAAAGAGAAATGGGCTGCGGTCCAAGGCCCATTAACACAAAGACAAGTCGAATAAGCTTATATCCTTTAACACATACGAACTGATTCTTATTATGCCCCCTCAAATAAAACTAGGGTTTCAGTCCCTCTTCGTCTCTCATGGCGGCGGAGAAAACTTTGAGCTCCTCTCTAAACCGATCAAAATTCTTTCTTGAAATTGCTTTAGTAAAGACATCAGCTCGCTGATAATATGCAGGAATGTGTTGGATCTGGAGTTTACCACTTCCCGTTCGTTCGCGAACAAAGTGGAGATCCACTTCCAAATGCTTCGTTCTCGAGTGTTGGGTAGGATTCATAGAAAGGGAGATGACGCTTAAATTGTCAACCCAGATGGTAGGCTTTCGATTCAATGTGAACCCTAATTCTCGAAGGAGGGTTTCAGTCCAAATGACTTCTGCAGTGGTGCTGGCGATGGCCCTGTACTCAGCTTCAGTGCTCGATCTCGAGATGGTGGCTTGCTTTTTCGTGCACCATGAGATGAGGTTGTTGCCGAGGTAGACACAATATCCAGTGATGGATTTCCTATCATCCAAATCATTTGCCCAGTCTGAATCACTGTAAGCTTGTAGATGTAAGGTTTTATTTGAAGTGAATCTTAATCCATGGTTGAGTGTCCCCTTTAAATATCGTAGAATACGTTTTACTGCACACCAGTGTTCATTTGTGGGAGCTTGCATATATTGACAGACTCTGTTAACACTAAAACATATGTCTGGTCTTGTAATAGTAGCGTACTGAAGTGCCCCAACAATGCTCCTGTACTGTTTGACATTCTCGATGGGTTCACCCTTTTCTTTAGATAGCCTGAGATTGCTCGTCATGGGTGTAGGTAGAGATTTAGCCTTGTCCATGTTTGACCTAACTAGAATGTCAGATATGTATTGTTTTTGAGATAAAATGATGTTTGAGTCTGCATCCCTTCGAATATGTATGCCAAGGAAGAAATCTACTTCACCCATGTCTTTTATTGCAAACTCCTTATCCAAGTGTTTCATGATTAGCTCGACTTCATGTTGATTGTCTCCTGTGATCAGTATATCATCTACATAAACTAATATGTAAATACTGTTGTCCCCTGTCTTTTTTATATAGAAAGAACAATCTGACTTGGTGGCAGTGAAACCCAGTTTAATCAGTACACTCTTTAATTTATCATACCAAGCCCTTGAGGCTTGCTTTAGACCATAAATAGCTTTATGTAGCTTACATACTTGGCTGATGCTTCCTTCAGAACTATAACCCTCTGGTTGTTGCATATATACATCTTCAATTAATTCTCCATTTAAAAAAGCATTATGCACATCTAATTGCCTTATTCTCCAGTTTTTATGCAAGGCAATGGTTAGGATTATCCTTACTGTTGCTGGTTTAATAACTGGAGAGAAGGTTTCATTAAAGTCAAAACCAAACTGCTGAGTATAACCCTTTGCCACAAGTCTGGCTTTATATTTGACGATCTTACCATCAGCATTTCTTTTAATTTTGTATGTCCATTTGCTTCCCACAATGTTTTTATGCCTTGGTAAATCAACAAGAGTCCATGTATTGTTTTTAACCAGAGCTTTGTACTCTTCATCCATGGCTTTTCTCCATCTTGTGTCTTTTATTGCCTGCTCATATGAAGTTGGTTCCACTTCATTGAATTGAGTATTATAAACTTTGGGTTTATAAATCCCACTTTTTGATCTAGTAATCATGGGATGTTGAATGGTAGTTGACTGTGGTTCACATTGAACATCATTATGCTCATCAGATGTTTCATTTGTAGATTCAATATTAGATTCTTGCTGTGTGTTTGATTCTTGCTGCTCATTATGTTGAGGACTGCCTGTTATTACTTGCTCAGAATCATTTCTAACTTCATTCCCTGTTGGTTTTCTGTCTGATTGAACCTCAGTATTTATCCATTCTGATAAGTCTGGTATGTGAATGTCCGTAGCATTGTTTGCATTAGTACCTTGCATGTGCTTTTCCTTCTCTACAAAAGGAAAAACATTTTCATTAAAAACGACATGCCTTGAAATGTAAACTCTGCCTTGACTGTCTAGACATATGTACCCTTTTTGATTATGTGCATATCCTAAAAAAGTACATTGACTAGACCTAAGGCTTAGTTTATGTTTATTGTATGGTCTAAGGCAGGGAAAACACAAGCACCCAAAATTTCTTAAATGTCCATAGTTTGGTTTAAAACCAAATAATCTCTAAAAAGGACACACATGGTTTAACACTTTAGTTGGCATTCTATTAATGAGGTATACTGCAGTGGCAAAAGCCTCTCTCCAATATCTCATTGGTAGACCTGCCTGAGACAAAAGTGTTAACCCTGTCTCCACAATGTGCCTATGTTTTCTCTCGACTAGACCATTTTGTTCAGATGTATGGGGACAAGTAGTCCTATGCACAATCCCTTTTGTGCTGAAGAACTCCTTTAGAGTTTTGAACTCTCCCCCACCATCTGTTTGAACAATCTTCACACAGTTATTATATTGTTTTTCAGCACTAGTGATGAAGTGCTTCATAGCATTACATGTATCTGATTTTGCCTTTAAAAAATATATCCAAGTATATCTGGTATGAGCATCAACAATGGATAGATAATACCTGTCCCCTTTTGATGAGTTGTGTGGAGATGGTCCCCACAAGTCAGCAGCCACAAGTTCAAGTGGTCTTTTATAGGTAGTTTCAGAAAACTGAAAGGTAATTTGTGACTTTTGCCAATTTGGCAGTGTGTGCATACTGATAAATTGTGTAAAGATGAGAAAGAAATTTTGTTCTCATTCAACACTTGTTTTACAACATCATAACTAGGATGTCCCAATTTACAATGCCACATATGAAAAATATTGTCACATTTGACTTGATTCAAACTTGTGTTATTACAACAGACAACATTATTACTATAGATGTTCTTTGTTCTCATATGGCTGAACTTGTACAAACCCTGATCAAGTTTACCCTGTAATAATATATCTTTACTCAGCATATCTCTGACTAAACAGACCTTAGGGTGAAACTCAAAATATACATGATTTTCTTTAGCAAATTGTGAGACACTTATTAAATTCTTTTTGATACTTGGCACTCTTAATAAATTATTGAGGTAGAGTAGCCTTGTACCTTGTATAGTGCCTGTTCCCACATGTGATATATTGACAGTTTCACCATTACCCATAGATACAGAATTCTTACCATTGTAGCTTTTGTTTCCTAAGTTGAGATTTTGTAAGTTGTTGGTAATGTGGTTTGTAGCTCCTGAGTCTGGAAACCAATCATCTGTGTTGATGTCCTCTGTTTTGGCTGTGTCATCTGTTGAGTTATCTGAAGTATTTCTTGAATGATGATTAGTTTGTGCCATATTGGCTGTTGGCTGCCTGCTTGACTGCGCCTGTTGAGATGGATTGTAATCCTCCTTGAATCTGAAGTAGCATTTATTTGCCATGTGACCAAATTTTTCACAAATTTGGCATTTGACCCTGTTGTTGTTTGATGACCTTCCTCTGCCCTTGCCCCTTTGATTATAACCACCTCTAGGGTTTTGGTTGTTCTGATTGTTTTTCTGACCTTTATTCTTTGTGGTTGAAACATAGTTTGCAGAATAGTCTTCTTGCATAAGTCTTCTCTGTTCAACTCTGCCTTCATGTGCGAGGAGAGCTGAGTTGACATAGTCAAGATCTGGTAGGGTGGGTTGTGTGGCAATGAAAGTCACCAGAGATTCATATTCTTGGTCTAAACCATTGGTAATGATGAGAATCTGCTCACTGTTCGAGATATTGTGGCCAACAGCCTTGAGTCTGTCACACAGATTCTTGATTTTGGCAAGGTATTCTCTCATGCTCATATCATTCTTTCTCGTATTTTGTAGCTCTCTTCTGTAGTGCATGATTCTTGCTGATGACTGTGAGTTAAAAATTCTTTCAATAGATGACCATATCTCATATGATGTGTAGCAACCAACTAGTTGGGACAATAGGGTCTGACTAATGGATGATAGGAGCCAAGATGCAAGCAAGTTATCTTGTTTTTGGTACAATGTATATTCTGGGTTGCTAACAGTATTTCCAGTATCATCAGTGATGTTAATTGGTGGAATCTCTTTGGTTCCTTTTACATAATCCTGTAGATCATACCCTCTCAAAGCAATTTTTGTTTGATATTTCCATGTGATATAATTGTCTTCATCTAAAGGTGTGTTTATTGCTTGATTCTTAGGTCTGATCAAAACAGAATCTGATCTCTGATTGTCTTTGGATCTGTTGCCAGTGTTTGCTGAAGTGACATCTTCTCCTTCAGAAGCCATGGTGGATCAAGAATATGGATGACCAAGTTTCTTGATCAAGAAACTGGTATTGGTGGCCAAGAAATGACCAAAGATGCAAGAAACTGGATGGTGCAGTGAGAAAACTGCTATATGTATTACTGTTTTATTGTAAAACAGTAATATATATACAGATTTTATATGTACCTCCAGATGTCGGAATCAGGAAAAATGCAACCAGAGGAAGAAATGATGATCTTGAATCTGATCTGCCTCTTGGATGGCACCGTGGGTTAGGAACAGGTGAACACGATTACTTGCAGCGATCTAGAGAAGGGTATCCTCCCCTATGATGACAATATTCTGAGGGGAGAATCAATTCCCAAAAGGAAAATCTGCCGTTTGGCAATGAAGCTCTGATACCATAAAAGAAAGTTTAAAATGGAAAATAGTTTCTTTTATTCAGTAAATGAATTCAATACAATACAATACAAGTACTCCATCAGCATGTGAATTTTGTTACAAAATTTTTCTGAAAGACATTATTATGCATGCTTCTCATTACATTTAAATCATCCTTGACATCAAACACTGCTTTTCAGGTCAAAAAGGAAACTTGAAGCAGATGTCGCCAAAGAAAGATATTCCCAAAATGCCAACTTTGCCCTCGTCTTCAAGTTCAGCTCTACCATTTCCTTTTCCACCGCCAGGGATGGGACCACCGTCCACAGTTGTAACTTCAATTTCTGTGCCCCCCGCCTGCATGAAACTATCAAACAACGCCTCACAAAGGATTTTAACATCTAAACCTATGCTGCCTTCTTCTGCAGGTAAACTTTTAGAGATAGATTTTTCATTATGCTACACACATTTCGCCAGTGAACTCACTGCCATTGAAACATGTGGTTCGTTATTTACTTTTTGTTTGATGGCAATCAAATTAATTTACAATGGTTCATCGTCCATTTGAACATTCATCGATTGATATATGCCTTTCATCATTTGGATTTACCCTTTTTTGCATTGATAATATATATCATTTTTGGTTGCCAACTTTGCATAAATACCTATTTACGGATATGAAACACCGGACTATTCAAAGGAAAAGCTATAATTGTCTTTTTATCGATAGTGGCCCATTTCTTGAGTTGGGTTATCAGTTTGTTTTCCTTTATATGCCAAGACGGTTCATTAAGATCACTGAGACACAACTAGTCGTTTTGGCAGATTTTGTTATTTCTTCTGTTCCATCTCTTTATAGCTGTATTTTCCATCTATGATTTCCTTAGAAAAAAATATCACATAGAACCCTAATCACTACAACATTATGTTAAGAAGAAAATAGAAATGCAGTAATAAAACGTACATGGTGATTTCCTTTTAACAACTTTCTTATGCTATATTTTAGTAATCCTTTATTTAAAAGCAAAATTTATCATTCGGATCTGCTTCAGTTTTTTTTTAATGTGGTTTGGTGTTCATTCAACAAGTGCTACAGAGTTTAGGGCGGTTGTGGTAATGGTTACCGTTACCATTTTGTAAATACCGTTATCGTACCGTTTTTACTGATAAACTAAAATTGTTTACCGTTACCGATTGACTGGTATACCGATGACTGGTATACCGATAAACTGATAACCATTACACTGGTAATGGTAAATTACCGTTTGGCTAGAAAAATAATAAGTTGATATATTTTTACACTAAATGATGGTTCATTATATATCTCATTGGGTCACTTAATAAAGGACATAGAAAAGAAGTGTATTTATCATCATTTGAGTTGAATTACTAAAATAAATTAAATTATTTTCTTGCTTCTAAATGGCCGTATTACAACATCTTACATGAATATCGATATATTATGAATGACTGGTAAATTACCGTTACCGTTGGTTTTGAAAAAATATTACTGATGTTTTACCCTAAAAAATGATAAATTTACCGTTACCGTACCGATTATGCTGGTATACCGACTTTACTTTAAAATGGTAACCGATTGACTGGTAATGGTAAATTTACCTTTACCATAACAGCCCTAACTGAGTTTATAACTTTATATTCAAATAATATTGATTTTCATGTTATCAAGTTGAACAATGTGCATTCTTTAAGCTGATGTTTTGTTATTGTAGTTGAATAATATTGCTTTATGCTAACCAATTTTTTCATCTTCTTTAGGTGATCGGAAAAAATCTGTAGAAGAGAATTCAGTTCTTCATGCTCCTGCACCGCATATTCGCCATTATTATACACGGAAACACGACATGTTTTAGCATAAAAAATATTAGTGCATTATTAAGTAAACCACGTACTAAATTAGTCTTGTATGTTGCATATGATTATTATTGTTGTTGTTGTTGTTTTACTTGAGTACATTTATTGTGATTCTTCCAGTGCAAATGCATGCATAGGAAGAAAAATATATGCGTTGGATAGAATATATAGATATGTGGACTTGGTTTGTCTTTTTCAATGAAATTTATGGATGGAATTCACGAAGTGCATTCAAGTCATTTGATTTGCAATTCAATAGTATGATGAATTATACTGTCATTACCAGGTTAAATGGAAGAGAAATCATAGTAGCAATTTACAATAATTTAACTTTCAATTTTTCATTGTCTTGAAAACAATAGTATGTAATTTTTCCTTTGCTTGTCCTATGTTTGATTTTTACTCGTTAGATAATTAGTCTTTATTAGTGCGAACCCGTGCTACGCATACAGAATTCACATTGATACACATATTTCTTTGATACACATAAGAATTGGTAATGAGTTCCAAAGTTATTATATCTCATTGATACACATATTTCTTACATCGACAAACCATTTGTTAAATCTTCACAACATTTCATGTTGCATGTTCCCTAATATAGTGGAGTTATGCATCGTATTAATTCCATAATTGATTAGCATTAAAGAGAATCAATATGCAATTAGTTCTCTCATTAATTTGAATTAATGTTTATAGTTTGAATTCAAATTGATCAAGATTAAAGGCACTTAATTTCATTCATTTATTACTTGGTAATTATGTATGATATGACCTTCATACTTAAAATAGTTTATTAAAACCATTATGAATGATAGTATCACTCATTTATAGTTGTGCATTATCCATAAATAATTTAAAACTCCAAATAATTCAAAGAAATGTAACATAAAAATTTTTATTAAAAATTCATAGATAATAACCTAATTGTTGCATAAGATCACTAAAACTTTGATGATAAACATGAATACATGTTGCCTATGGACATTTTATAGTCCATTATATAACATAGTAGATCAATATTAGAAGCCTAAATTGATTAAAAAGGAAAATGTTAGAATTTATTGAAAAGATGAAGTTTACATCAATTAAGTGTGCTCGGAGCATTTTGGAAATAAATAAGTTGTCAAAACACATATTTTACACTAAATTCTTAATAAAAATTTAAAATTATCTACTGAAAAGAAGAAAAAAGTGTTGCTTATACATTTGTATTTTTCACAACAATAGACTATGAAATTTGTTATTTAAATATTATTTTACTTCAAAGATGATATTTTCCTTCCAACTTGATTTTCTTATATACTTATGTGTGAGAACGAAATAAAGTATTTGATTACATAGAAAAATTAAGTTTTTTTGTATATATATATTAATAAACCAATAACTCCATATAAAATATAGGAAAGAACCCAAATTCTTAGTCTTTCTAATAAAAAGCAAAACAATGAAAGGGAATTTGAAATAAAACATGAGAAAGGATAATTAGTTCATCTTTACATGTAGTAGATTTCAAAGAATTATAGAAGCTTTCTGGTGTTGTAATACATTTGAAATGTTGCTGGTAAAAGGGAGTAAAAATAATAACTGACTACTATTAATCTTGTAATTGGTTAGCATTAAAATGACAAAATGTATAATTAACTAATTAATTTGGATTCAAATTGATCCAAATTATTGGTTAGCATTAAAATGACTAAATGTATAATTAATTCTCTCCTTAGACTGGATTATAGTTTAATTCTGAAATTACTTTGGATTCAAATTGATCCAAATTATTGGTTAGGATTAAAATGACTAAATTTATAATTAATTCTCTCCTTAGATTGGATTATAGTTTAATTCTGAAATTACTTTGGATTCAAATTGATCTAAATTAAAATTAATTAATTACTTTCATTTATTGTATGGTAGAAATGTTTGATATCTTCCCTATTTGAAATTGCTCGCATATAACCATTATGAATAACTACATCCCTTATTTATAGCTATTTATAAAAATTACTAAACTACATAAAGTTCAAAACATCTCATTGTTGCATAGTATCACAAAGACTTTGATGATAACTATGAATGTGTTTTGCATATGAATGATTCATAATCCATTAAATAACATAATAGGAAAATATTAAAAACCTATATTGACCAAGAATAACAATGTTATAATTTACAAAAAAATGTTTGGATAGACTAAAACTTCATAAAATTTTTAAAGTATATAAATTTTCATAACATGTATTAAACACTAAAATTTAGCAAAATTTAGAATTGTGTACTGGAAGCAGATTGTGCATGTGATAATAATTGGAAGTAGGTATAATATAACAAATGAAAAAGCCAACAATCTAATTGTGCATGTGATAGAGAATGATACACAGTTGCTAAACCATAATATATTTCAATACAAAATTGTCACTTTATAAATTTATCAATCTATAAAATTCCATAATCCAAGAATAAATGGTTGGACTTACAAACTTTTCATTTAAATTATTTATTTTTATGAAGATATTCACCTAATTATTCTTAGAGAGAAAGTGATCATAATAAAATATACAAATTTGAAAAAACAGAAAGTCTAGGATTGATAAATATACCTTCATCGTTATTAAATAAGAATTTAAGAAGGGAAGTGAAAAAGTTAAACAAAATCCAAAATAAACAAATTTGATAGTTGAATCTTATCTTGAGATATTCTATCCACTTCATAACTCAATGTTGAAACACTGAATATTAAGAGAATAAAGAATTTGATTATTGAAATGGCTTAGATTTGATAAGAGATATGAAATAAATGATTTTTAAGTTTTAAGTGGAAGAAAATTAGGAAAAATAAAAATGAGAAAATATATGGACATAAGCTGAATATCTCGAAGGAATTCCACCAGTCACTCTCGACAAAGATAAAGAAGAATGGGATGCCATTATAGCAGACCCTATCTTTGGAGAAGATGGATGGGTGAAAGAACCAAGAAATGTCTAGTTATTCTGTATGATATTTGTTTGATTTGATTGGTGTGTTTGAAACTTGATTGACTTAACTTATTTGGTATGGTTTGTATATATGTTTGAATAATTACTGTAAATATATGATTATATATGATTGGATGATTATTGGTTTACTTCTGGATTATGATCACATTTCATACTTATGATCACACTGAGCACTTATTACACTTATATATGGATTACTCTATTTTATTATCTTATAACAAGTTCAAGGAATTTATTAGTTAAAAGTTTTTGTTGATGACAAAGGGGGAGAAGTTATAAAATAGTAGTTGGCTTGGAGTAAGAGGGAGTTATGATGGCTTGGAGTAAGGGGGAGTCATGGAGTAAGGGGGAGTTATGATGGCTTGGAGTAAGGGGGAGTCATGGAGTAAGGGGGAGTTATGATAGGAGTTATGGTACAGTAAGTATATTTTATAAATACAGGTTATCATCATAAAAAAGGGAGAGATTGTTAGAAACTAAGATGTTGGTTTTGATGATAACAACCTTTTTAACTTATCTTATTATAAAATATGTACTAACAATATTATCTAGATAGATATGTATATGCAGGATATACAGATATGCAGGTATTGATTACTGAAGACTGATCAGTATAAAGACTCAAGACTCAAGATTGAAGACGCTAGAGTATCAAGATCAATATTTCAAGATATGTGTCTAGTTTTTGTTAAAACTTCATAATAGCATGGAAATCTTCATTCCGAATTTCATTTGGAATGGAACCCATTTCTACCTTCTTAGTGGCTTACAAACCCACGACAAGTAGCTTACAAACCTACGACAAGTGGCTTACAAACCCACGAACATCCTGGTTTTGTACAAGTTCTCGAGTCCTGATGTGATGAGATATTCTATAGGAAGAATCTTGCAAAACTACTTCAAAATGGTTTTTCAAAACGAGTTTCAAAAATGCTTTTCAAAATATTTTAGCCTTCAAAATTATTTTTGCAAATGATTTTCAAATAGATGTTTTAGCCTTAAAATATTCTTTGTTTTTGTGTTTTAAAACATAGTAAAATTAGTTTATTTTACTCCAGAGTCATTTCATTTTTTTTTCATTTCAATACCATTTTCAAAACAAATTTTATATTATTTTTAACATAGGGATGTCGACATCATGGGATACCCCATGTCGACATGGTGGCCGTTGAATTCAAAAGTTTCAATTTTCAAAAGAAGTGTCTATTCGTTTAAATCTGTTCATGAATGGTTATGAATGTTGGTGCTCTATAAATAGCCTTCACAAACGAATTTTTTAACTAACTATTTTCATATTTTCTTCACTCCTTCTTCTCCACAAATCCATATTCTAAAATATTCATATTTTTAAGTTCGTGCCGAAATTCTGCCGAATTCTCAAGTGAATCAAATTAGAATCTCATTCTTGTTTGATTCTCTGCCCTCTCTCGAAGATCAAAGTGCTATTCAGAGTTATAGGATCAATTTGTAATCAAAAGTTTATCGAGTCTCTCTATAAGGTGTGGTTGTGCCTGGAAATCAATTGGGTAATCTTATGGCCCGTAAATCAAGAGAGTTTGCCCCGGACTCGTGAGACAGGAGGATACCTTAAGGCCTTTAGAAACTGAGGATTGTAATCTCGACTTTGGTATAATAAAAATCTATATAAGGTGTTCTGCCTTGGTATAGGACTGGATGTAGGTAACTCTGAACCAGTATAAAATCCGGTGTGTTCTTTCCTTTTACTGCTTTTTATTTACTGTCTGCATCTGTGTTTGATTCTGTGATTGTTCTGTGATTAAGTTCTGCATTTGTTTGTGTCATAATTTTAATTTAGTCCATATAAGTCGTAGAATTCATTAAACACTATTCAACCCCCCTCTAGTGTAAAATTAGCCTTAAGATCCTTAATCCGCACTCCCTTTCATATAGATCCTTGAAGTCAGAAGTACGACATTGCATTCGTCGGATTCGATTCGAACCGTAGATTTCCCAACAATTTCAGACAATAGTTTCAACCATGGAAGGTTCGAGCGCCCTGCAAGTCATGAATCAGCATTTAACTTGATTGGAGCGGTTTGATGGAGACAATTTTACTCGTTAGCAAGAGATAATGAAATTCTTCTTGATCATCGTCAAATTGTTCTACATTTTGGAAGATGGCTTGGAAATAATACCCGACGAAACAGACAAAGATGACGCTGTTCTAAAGGAGAAATGTGCAAAGCGCAAAGAGGATGATTTTCTATGTAGAGAGCACATTCTGAATGCATTGTCTACTCCTGTCTACAACGCTCATAGGACCTTGGAAACTGCAAAGGCACTTTGGATTGCACTGAAAGCAAATACCGCATATCTGAGGCAAGTAACAAAAAATTCCTTATTTGCAATTTTATGGATTTCAAAATGGTCGCTAATAAGTCCATAGTTGGACAAGTAAGCGAAATCATACTATTGGTGAATCAACTTAAAGATGCTGGAATAAAGCTCCCTGGATCTTTTTTTGTTGGAGTTATAATTTCAAGACTTCCTAATTCTTGGAATGATCATAAGAAAAAACTGAAGCATGCAGAAACGGATTATGATTTAGACGGTTTACAACGTCATCTTCGTATTGAAGAGGACTCTCGTAAACGCGAACTAGATGATAATCCGCAAACTGAGTCTCATTCTAAGGCAAATAATGTTCAAATTACTGACAAGTTAAAGCCTAAGAATGGGACACAGTTTAAGAAGAAAAATCATTCCAACAACAAAAAGAAAGGTGCTTGTTACTACTGTAACAAGCCCGACCACTATGCCCGAGACTGCCGTCAACGGAAGAAATAACAAACAGTGAACGTAGTCGAAGACTCGCTTGTGGCTGTAGTGCAAGAGGCGAACTCCGTTAGTGAAACTGATAATGATTGGTGGTTTGATACTGGAGCAACCATTCACATTTGCAAAGACTGTAATATGTTTAAGACTTGCGAAGAAAATAATGGAGAAGCCGACAAATTACTGGAGCAAATAAGGTTCCAAGCAAAGTTTTGGGAAAAGGCACTATAGAACTTACATTCACTTCTGGAAAAGTTCTTTCATTCGTTAATGTATTTTATGTACATGATATGTGTAAGAATTTGGTCTCTAGATACCTTCTTAACAAAGGAGGATTCAAGATGGTGTATGAGTCTGATAAGATAATTAGTGTTGTCCAAGAACGGCAAATTCATTGGATAAGTATACTCTTGTAACGGCATGGTTAAGTTGAATCTAATAAAGAAATCTTTTATTTATATTGTTGATTATGTTAGTTTATGGTATGGTAGACTATGACATGTTAATTATAATTCCTTTAAAAATATGCATAAATTAGGATTAATTTTTGATTGTGATTTCGATACTATCTCTAAATGTGAAATATGTGTTCAAGCAAAAATACACCGAAAATCCTTTAAATCTGTAGAAAGGAAAACTGGCTTGCTTGATTTGGTATATAGTGATGTGGGTGACTTAAAAAGTCATATCACCTATAGTGGTAACCAATACTATATAACATTTATTGATGATTATACTAGATATGTATATGTGTATCTAATGAAAACTAAAGATGAGGCTTTTGATAAATTTAAAATTTACAAAGCAGAGGTCGAAACATAATTAAGAGTTAAAATAAAATTATTACAGTCAGATCGTGGTGGTGAATATTTCTCAAATGAATTCACCTTATTTTGTAAACAACATGGTTTAGTTCACCAATGCACTGCCCCATATAGACCACAACAAAATGGTGTTGCTGAAAGAAAATTAGAACTTTAGTAGAAATGGTCAATGCAATGCTCATAAGTTCAAACTTATCTTATAACCTATGGGGTGGTGCTATGTTATCTGCATGTTATATCTTAAATAGAGTACCTCTTAAAAAGAATAATATTTCCCCTTATGAATTATGGTTTAATAGGAAACCAAATCTTACAAGACTTAAAGTTTGGGGTTGTTTAGCATATGCTAGAAAACCATACCCTAAACGACCAAAGTTAGGAAATAGGGCATTTAAATGTGTTTTTATAGGATATTCACTTAATAGTATAACTTATAGGTTTATAATTCCTGACACCTTAGAAGTTATAGAATCCGTAGATGTAGAATTCTTTGAAAATCAAACTATTTAGATTCCATTGAGATCATATAATCCAGAACCTAATACGATTGATGATATCAATGATGATGACTATGCTCCTGCTCAAAACAGCAAGGAAGTATCAGTACCAGATAATAGTACTGAACAAAGGAGAAGTAAAAGAGCAAGAATAGAGAAGGACTATGGTCCTGACTTCATTACATATCTTATAAAAGGCAGTAAGGGCAAAGTCCTTAATGTGACTAGATATGTCATGAACGTCGATGATGACCCCAAAACTTATTCTGAGGCTATGAGTTCTAGAGATTCAATATTCTGGAAAGAAGCTATCAATGATGAAATGAATTCCATACTGTTAAACCAAACTTGGGTTTTAACTGATTTACCTCCTGGTGCTAAACCTATAGGATGTAAATAGATATTTAAGAAAAAGTTGAATACAAATGGATCCATTGATAAGTTTAAAGCCATATTAGTTGCTGAGGGATATAAGCAAAGACATGGAGTAGATTATTTTGATACATATGCTCCAGTTGCTTGCATATCTTCTATACGTTGTTTAATAGCACTTGCATCAATTCATAAATTGGTCATACATCAAATGGATGTAAAGACTGCTTTTCTAAATGAAGATTTAAAAGAAGAGATATATATGGAACAACCTGAAGGTTTCAAAACCCCAGGCCAAGAAAAGAAAGTTTGCAAATTAGTAAAGTCTCTTTATGGCCTGAAGCAAGCTCCTATGCAATGACATGAGAAGTTTGATAAAATAGCATTGTCATATGGATTTATTGTTAATGATGCTGATAAATGTATTTATAGCAAATCAGACAACAACGATTATGTTATAATATGTTTATACGTTGATAACATGCTAATATTTGGTTACAATATATCCTGTGTAAATGAAACTAAGAAGTTTCTATCTTCTAAGTTTGATATGAAAGATCTAGGAGAAGCTGACGTAATGCTGGGAATTAAAATCATTAGGAAAGAGGGGGAGTTGTTACTAACTCAATCTCATTACATTGAGAAGTTCCTCCGAAAGTATGGTCATTATAATGACAAACCAGCACCAACTCCTTTAGATCCTAGTATTAAATTAGAAAAGAATACTGGACGTACCATTTATCAACTTTAGTATTCCAGTATTATTGGGAGTCTTATGTATGCTATGCATTGTAATGGACCAGACATAGCACATGCTATAAGCATGTTATGTCGATTTATGAATAATCTAGGTTTCGAACATTGGAAAGCTATTTCCAAGGTTTTAGTTTATTTGAAAGGAACCATTACCTATGGTTTATCTTATAAAGGATATCCTGCCGTAATAGAAGGATATAGTGATGCGACCTGGAACAATGTAGAATCCAAATCCAAGTCTACGATTGGATGGATCTTTACATTAGAAGGTGCTGCTGTGTCTTGGCTTTCCAAGAAACAGACCTGTATATCTGACTCAACAATGTTGTCAGAGTTGATTCATTAGCAGATGCATATAAGGAAGTAGAATGGCTTAGGAATTTATTAATAGAAATCCCATTATGGAAGAAACCATCTCCAGCAGTCTTAATTAACTGTGATAATCATACTACAATATACAATGTCTCTAATAAGACATATAATGGAAAGTCTAGACATGTGAGTCTAAGACATCAAATGATAAGATAGTTACTTAAAAGTGGAGTAATGACTTTGATTACATAGAAACAAAGAAAAACTTAGCTGACCCACTCACAAAGAGTCTTCCAAAGGCAATGGTTTCTATAAAATCAAAGAAAATGAGACTAAGGTCTGTGAATGAAGGTTGATCATCCTTAACAGAAACCTAACTTATGTTTTGAAAAGGATAGACAAAGTTCAATCGGTACCAAAAAGTTAAGAGAATGATTATGGAACACTAAATCAATAATCCCATAATATTTAGTGTTGGATTCTGCAAGAACAAAGGATGGATAAAATATCCTTAATAAATCTAGATACCTTAAAAAGGTGTATTGCAGAAACACCTTAAGAGACTTACATATATGAGTATGGAAATCAGGCCATTTCCTAAGAAAGTAAGACTGCTTTCTAATGTAGACTCATGAACCCAGGATTAAAAGCACATGGCCATTAATATGCTGAGCAATACAGAACACTTTACCTAAGAAAATCAACATGTGTGATTGTTCCAGTTTTATCACAAGGGACACTTGGCTCAAGGATCGTTCACCATAGAATCTCGATATGGCTTTGAATGGTTTACACTAAGTAAAGGTTCAAATCCAAAAGATATCTTTTATTTATGTGTTGGTTTTCACGATGGTGCAATTTTTGATCTTTGAACTACGTTTGGCTTGATCCCACTTGGGTACGTAAGCAATCACTCAAGTGATGTAGCTATTCCGATTTTAACCTTAAAATGTTTTTAAATTACCAAAACTTAATAATAGGGGGAGAATGTTGGATATTTTCAAGTTCTTCCATTGTTTTTGTCTTCATGAAGAGAGAAGAAAAGGAAGAGGGAAGAAAGGAAAAGAAAAAGTCCTACATCTTGGGATATTAGGGACCATACTTGTTTAAGTATGAGTTTCTCATGAAGGAGTTGGGGCCTTGGGCTCTCAAATGTTTGCTTTATTGAGAGGAGGGAAGTCATGCATAACTACCAAACACGCGCGCGCCACTGCCGCCGTCCGACCGACCGGGCCGGGTATGGGTACGGGTCCAATGACGATATTTTTTTGGAGCAAATATGAAAGCAGTAACGGGCTGGATTATAGCCCGTTATGGACCAAACGGGACGTTGGAAATTTAAAAGGGCGCGCATTGCTAACCATTGGACGCAACCCTTAATGAACAGACACCTTCTCAAACGGTTATGAACCGAACGGATGCAACCTTTGATGAAAAAACACCTCCTTCAAATCTATATAAAGGACATATGACCAGAACAGTATACACAGCAATAATCTATGTTCTCCTTCTTCTTCCAACACAGTCTGCGACGCCATTAGAGTGTTGCTGAACGCTCTCGTATCAAACGAATTTGTAACGCCTACAAGGTGTTGCAAATTCAGTCTGATTGTCACATCTATACGGCGTTGCAGATTCCATCTTTCTCTTCTTCAACCTATCTGCCTCCGAATTTTGCACCATTTGAAATAAAACAAAGTGTTCTTGGCCAGATCAAAACAATACAAATTTTGAATCTGGTTATGCTGTTCCAAGGCTTCATTGAATCCTGAAAGTCGATAGTTCGATAACCCGTTTGTACGTGGTGGGTTGAACTATTGTCTGAAAGAATCTATTCTATAGATCCTTGAAGTTAGAAGTACGACATTGTATTCGTCGGATTCGACTCAAACCGCAGATTTCCCAACACTTTTTTCTTTATCTAGATAGTAAAAATAATAATATGAGTAAGGCTGAAGCCATATTTAATTAGGTGCTTTGGAAGATTTGTATGCAGGTGCCAAATTTCATGATATATTGGTTGTAGGGTATGCGGTTTTGGGTCAACCTAAGAGATCATTGAATTGTTTTTCAAAGATGTGATTTCAATGTTTAGATTTGGATTCTTTTTAGTACCATGTGTTGTTAAATTCATTTGTGGATGCTGGTAACTATGAGATTGAGGAAATGTTGGTTGAGCAAATCGAGAGCAAGAAATGTTCTACTCGTATTTTCGATAAGCCTTGTTATGGTAACTAGTCTTTGTGAACAAATAATTTTGCTAAACTTCAAAGGAGATACTCCCATTTATACCTAGAAATGTCATGTCAAACACAGTGTTTAGATTAACGATTCTGTGGCAATACTTGGACATAAGATATCATGTTCTATGTAGTAATAACTTGTGTTTTATATTCTTCTTCTGAAAATGTCTCATGACTTTATGTCTCTATGAAATATACATGGATGACCTAACAAATCCCTGTATGTACTTGCCAAGCATATATGTGTACCTAGTCTAAAGATTTTTAGATTAAATTTTTATGAATCATTTTGTATCAACAATCCTCAATCGGTATCATTTATCATATTTTAAGTAAGGAAACATTAATCAAGATAATGAAGATTTTCTTCAATTATAATTAATCATTCTGGGCAAATTTTGGTAACAGTGGTGGAAATATCACATTAGTTGGCAATTTATAATACTTTAAGTTTCGTTCTTTGTGGTTCTTGAAAACAACAGTATATGATTTAAGCTTTTTTTCCTATGATTGATTTTTACTCATTAGGTAAGTAGTCTTTATTAGGATTTTTTGTAATATGTTTGATTTATGCTCTTTATTATTCTCTACTTAGTATTCATTTTAATTGTTGCTTGTCCCATGTCTTTTATTTTAGATTAGTATTTTTTATTTTGCATATATATATATGTGTGTGTGGGTGTATATATATATATATATATTTATGTACATATATATGTCTTATGCTTACTCATTTTTGTTTATTTTCTTAGCAAATTCAGTTATGCTTTCTGATTAGGATGGATTCATTTGATTTTGTGGGCTTCAGTGTTTTGCTCATTTTGTGGTTTTTTTGTACTTTTATTTTGGACCTCGATTCTTTAGATTTGGGGTTTTTTCTATTTTCTATTTTTTATTTTTTCATACTATATGGGGGTATCGCTACCTATCAAGCATGTTGATAGCTTCTTTTTTAAGTGTAGAATAAATTATATGAGTGATCTTCTCTAAACATAGATGATCGCTCATTTTCCTCAAAAAATGTATTAATCTATATTTCTTGAAGCTCCATGCCAGTTTGGTAAATTCCTTCACTTTACATAAATGATCGATGATCTTCTATCTCTTTATGTAGAGTTGACCATTCTGGAATTTGAAAGAAAATGCTTTGCGAAGAAATAATCTTTTATAATAACATAGTGCATCGAAACTTTAAATAGCATAAAATTCTTTGAGTGTTACTAGTTAAACAACTCATGATATATTTATTATTTAATGTCAAAACTAAGAATTATTGCCATATTAGCTTGTTACCATGTTAACCTTAACAATTGAAATATATATATATATATTTAAATATTCATCATGTTAACTTTAGCTAGAGATTTTTGGATTTAGAACAAATATAATGATATGACGCTTTTCTCAATAAAACAATGTGGTCGTTCCTATGATATGTATGATTCTTGCACATGAAAATGAATTGATCTTAAATGAATTTTGAAAACAAAATTTGGTCTTTTTATAAGAGATAAGGTTAAAACAAGTTACATAAAAAAGGTGCATCAAAACAAGAAGTTCTTACTTTAGATTATACATTTGATTCTACATTAAATGCTTGCCTTATATTGTGTCTATGTGAAATATGCAGCATGCATATTTAATCCTGCGCTACAGAACATATTGCAAGATTATCACTTATAAACATATGGAGAAAAAATAGGTTTTATGCTAGAATAAAAGTTATTATATTAGAAATTAAATTGATATATCCATGAATTTGTGTATAGCTACGTATATTTTTGGTTATTTTATATTTTATAACATATACCGAAGGAACACAGAAGCTAATTTTGAATATGAAGTTCTTTACAAAAATGAACAACAAACCAATTATGATAAGTTTGATATTAGACCAATGAGATTTAGCAAAACGTTACAAAAGTATTACGAAACTATTACGATTACGTTGCAAAACTGTTACAACTATAGAACTGCTACAACAACAGAACTGTTACAAATAGAACTGTGCAGCAAACAGATTATGCAATAGATATAATATTGATTAAGTTGTCCGAGTCCAGTAAAAAATGTTTCCTTGAAACAATATTGCTCCCTCTATGGCGTAGAAGGATGAAGAGCAACTGTTCCCCAAGATAAAACGAACCAAACTCTGCAATGTTGCGCTGCAAATTGCAAAGAATCGACAAACTCAAGAGAAATGTTTAAGAACAGAGTTTCGAGGGAGAAGAGGAATAACAGAATCAAATGTTGATGAATTCTCTTCTGCCGCGTCTTATATATAGGTATGAGAAGGTGCATATTCGTTTTGAACAATTGTGACGTTTGGAAAGGTTGCGACCATTTACCAAGCGGTGCGACCATTTTATTGCCCTTTGAGTTTGAATGGACAAAAATAAAAAAATGTCCAGTTTGAATAGCCAAACCAAGCCAACTGCCAAGTGCCTCTAATACGCCTCAAACGCTCATTCACCTATGCCGCAAATGTGGGTGCGGGCATGGGCGCGTGCGTGCGGGATGGTGCGTTGCACCACCCTCTAAGATGGCTATGCTTTCATGTCTCTTTTGTCTGATAGTAACTATAATAGTATCCACATTTTAGTATATAAGCACACAATGTATATTTTATTCTAAGACGTGAGACTATTTATTTTCCAAGGCATTCAATGCCTCACATTTCCTAATGTAGGCATTTAATGCCTCACGCTTTCCCATAAATTACTCATTCATTTCCAACAATCCTACACATGAATGAGTAGTTTCTTACTTGTTCTTAATTTTACGAAACCTTTTATCTATCAGTTAAACTAGCACACATGCTTTGAACTTTCCTAGTGTTTTATCTTTTTGACTTACTGGCAAATCAGTGAACTTAGATTGTCTTTGAACTGTAAGCCATTTTGTGTAAGTCTAAACAGATAACACACGATAAATGTTTCTTATCTTCCTTGGTTCTCTGTTTGTGTTCATTTTTACCATGAACACTAGCTTGGTCTCATGAGTGCTTGGAGAATTTAGCCTGTCAATTCTCCTTGAAGCGGCGCCTTCGCACTCACGTTAGTGATTCTTAACACTTGGTTTTTTATCTTACCAAGTATAGACATCATTAAAAGTTTCAAAACTTATCATATTCTCCGACGAGTAGTGCACTGACTTATCATAGGAATGGTTTGAATATTTACAGCGCTGTCGAGTTTATCTAAACTTAGTTGTCCCTTTGAACCTAGATCTTGGGATCTCCTGTCAGCAAGGTGGGGTTTTCATTTAAAAAAACTTTTTAGTTTATGGGCCCTAACCCCATTCCCATCGATAAGATATTAACCTTCCCTCTAGGTAAACCTTTTGTTAGTGGATCCCCAATGTTACCATTTGATCTTACATAGTCAATTGTGATAACCCCATTGGAGAGAAGTTGTCTAACAGTTTTATTTCTACGACGAATATGTCATGTCTAGACTTGCCATTGTAAACCTTACTATTGGCTCTTCCAATAGCTGATTAGCTGTCGCAATGTATGCTTATTGGAGGTACAAGTTTTTTCCAATTTGGAATACCTTTTAAAAAACCTCGAAGCTAGTCCGCTTCTTCTACGGCTTTGTCTAAGGCAATAAATTTTGGTTCCATGGTTGATCCGTTATACAAGTTTGTTTAGAGGATCTCTAAGATATTGCCCCACTAGCTAAGGTAAACACATATCCATTAGTGGATTTTGTATCTGATGAACCAGTTATCCAATTTGCATCATAATACCCTTCTATTACAGATGGGTACCTTTCATAATGTAGTCCATGACTTTGTGTATACCTTAGGTATCCTAGTACTCGAATTATAGCTTTCCAGTGATTCTTTTATGGGTTGCTAGTATATCTGCCGAGTTTACTTATAGCACATGCTATATCGGGTCTAGTGCAGTTCATTACATACATGATGCTGCCTAGTATACGAGAGTACTCAAGTTGGTAAATACTATCACCGCTATTTTTAATCCAGTTTTGGTTCAAATCTACGGGTGATTTTGCTGATATTATATTGTGCTGTTTAAACTTTTCAAGTAATTTCACAATATAATGTGATTGGGACAACACATATTCTTGGTTGGTCTTATGTATTTTTACACCAAGTATCACATCAGCGATTCCTAGATCTTTCATGTCAAATCTGGCGGAGAGCGTATCTTTTGTGGATTTTATTATCTTCTTGTTGCTTCCAAGTATTAGTAAATCATCTACATATGGACATACAATGACATATCTCATATTTGTATGTTTAGAATAAACATATTTGTTGCATTCATTTATATGAAATCCATTTAGTATCATATTTTCATCAAATTTTTCATGCCATTGTTTAAGCCCGTACAGTGATTTTATTAATCTACAAACCTTACTATCATTTCCATTTTTTAGGAAACCTTCAGGTTATTTCATGTATATTTTTTCTTCTAGTTCAGCATTTAAAAATGTCGTCTTAACATCCATTTGATGTATTTCTAAATCAAGTGTGGATGCAATTTCTATTAGCATTCTTATTGATGTTATTCTAGTTACTAGAGAGTAGTCAAAATAGTCCAGGCATTCTTTTTGTCTAAATCCTTGAACCACAAGTCGAGCTTTATACTTGTCTATCGAACCGTCAGGTTTCAATTTCTTCTTAAATATCCATTTATTGCCTAAGGTCTTGCATCCTTGAGGTAAATCAACTAACTCCCATGTATGGTTTGCCATAATGGGTTTGATCTCATTGTTATTGGCCTCCTTCCAGTAAGGGGCATCGGCAGAGGACATAACTTGTTTGTATGTCAATGGATCATCTTCTAACATAAATGTTTAGAAGTCTAGTCTAAAGGTTTTTGAGGTCCTTGATCTTTTGCTTCTCCTTGGTTCCTCCACTTGTGGATTAGCACTGTTTTGTTGATCATTATCAATATTTTGTTCAGTATCCTCAAGTGAATTGGAGATTTCAGTTTCCCTCGGTCTCTTCTGAGTATATTTTCAGTACCCTATTTTAAAGGGTCTACGTGTTCGAAGAATCTAGCATTTCTCAACTCAATGATGGTATTTACGTGAATATCATCAATTTCGAATTTGTGTACCAAAAATCGATAAGCGGCACTGTTTTGTGCATATCCAATGGATACACAATCAATTGTCTTTTGTCTAATTTTGACTTTTTTTAGTTTAGGTACCTCCACTTTCACAAGACACCCCCACACTTTTAAGTATTTGTAGGATGGTGGTCTATTTTTCCAAAGTTCGTAGTGAGATTTAGATGTTTTCTTTCATGGTATCTTATCCAAAATATGATTTGCAGAAAGAATAGCTTCTCCCCAAAAGTTTTCTGGCAAGCCAGAATAATCATTCATCATTTCTTTAAGAGTTCTATTTTTCTGTTCGGCTATACCATTGGATTGAGGTGAATACGGGGTTGTAGTTTGGTGTATAATACCATGCTCGGCGCAGAATTCCTCAAAGGGAAATTCATATTGTCCTCCTCTATCACTTCTTAAAGCTTTTATTTTCTTGTTGAGTTGATTCTCAACTTCTGCTTTATACTGTTTAAACATGTCGAATGCATTGTCCTTGCTTCTGAGGAGATACACATAACAGTACCTTGTACAATCATCAATGAAGGTAATGAAATACCTTTTTCCACCTCTAGTTTGACACATTTTTAAGTCAAATACATTTGTGTGTATTAGGTCTAGAGGTTCAGTTTCTCGTTCAACATGGTGAAATGAGGTTCTTGTCAATTTTGCTTCTGCATAAACTTGACATTTATAGTTGGAATCTATTTTTCATTTTGATATAAAGTCTAGATTAATCAATTTTTGCAAGGTATCAAAATTTACATAGCCTAATCTAGAATGCCATATGTTAGAAGAGTCACCAATATAAGCAGAAGATTCAGTTTTATTCATATCATTGTTTGGTACAATAGTGGTTACATTTACTTTAGATAAACCATCACACACATATATCCTCTTCCTACATACACTCCATTCTTTAACAACACAAACTTATCAGAGAAAAAGGTGAGTTTGAAGTCATGCTTGCTAAGCAGCGATCCGGAAATCAGAATCTGGCGGATCTTTAGAACATGAAGAACATCTGCCAAAGTTAGCTCTTTTCCAGAAGTCATTTTTAGTACAATCTTTCCCTTGCCTTCGACCTTTGATGCGGATGAATTACGCATAAAAAGTTGTTCGTCCTTAGTAGCAGTTTTGTAGGTTGTAAACATCCACTTATTTGCACATATGTGTTGCGCGGATCTTGTGTTTACAAACCATTCCTTCGATTTACCAACAAGGTTTCATTTGGACACTACTGCACATAAGTCCATATTAGACATGCCTTCTAAAATGTCGGTCATGTTTTCTTCTGATTTCTTTTTCTTGGGTGCGTGACATTCGGCGGCTTTGTGCCCTTTCTTTCCACAATTATGGCATGAATCCTAAAATTTCTTTGATTTCATAGGCGCATGCTCACATTTCCTTTTGTTGGGTTTCCCTGACTCGACTACATTTGCCTTGTTAATCATGGTATGCGAAGTTTTCTTCTTAGATTTTCTGTTATCTTCCTCAATCCTCAATCGAACTACAAGTTCCTCCACTGTCATCTCCTTGCGCTTATGCTTAAGGTAGTTTTTGAAATATTTCCATGATGGAGGAAGCTTTTCAATTGCAGTGGCAACCTGAAAGGATTCGCTTAGAGTCATTCCTTCATCGTGCAGTTAAAACACAATAAATAAACGATAAAAGATAAAACATGAAATATAAAAGATAAAAGATAAATAACTTGATAAATGATAAAAGTTAAAACATGAAGACAAAAGTTAAAAGATAAAAGACAAACCAAAGATACATATGACCAATTCTCTTAAATAAATTAAATACTCGCTTATTAACTAAATATTACCCATAAACGAAAAAGTTAAAAAAATATATTTTTCTATTATCTCCGGCCAATGAATGATAAGTATCTATTTTTTTTTTCAAATTAACGACGAGATTTATTATCGTTTCTCGCATGCCTCGCGAAAGTCAGAGTCGACGTGAATTCTCCCAATTTGTGACCTACCATACGATCTGTTTCATGGCTTTAATTTGAGCTGCGGATCATGACAATAACATGACAAAGCGATATAGGCATTTATCCCATACATCGACCGAGAAAAACACACTAACAGGAGCGCGCTTCTTTATTTATTAAAAACAAAATACCGAAATGACTGGCCAGTTCCTGTTACTAGAGGACCATCTATTGTTTGCCCTTATCATCCTTTTTTATGCCTCTATCTTTATAGAAGTCAACTTATGCTGAAAAAGGTTTAAATTCAAAATTGAATGAAATGATATATATACTTGTCTTTATTTATTTGAATTCAAAATAGACAAATTTTATATCCTCAACTTTATTTTCAGTTGAAATCATTCTTACAAAAAGTAATTAAAAATAAAATATGAAATAGAAATTTTAAAAAGATAAATAATAACATGTTTTCTTTATATTATTTATTTCCAAATTCGAAAAAAAGATCACACTTTATATTAAAACATTGTTTGGAAATTCCAATGGAATGTAAAGCACTGTAATTGTTGCACAGTTTCCATTGCATGCAAAATGGATTTAAAAAAAATGAAAGAAAACAAAGAAAGCATTGGCTTCTAATCAAGAAGAATTAACAAGTTAGAAGTTGAATCAGTGGAATAGTTTGGGGAATGGTGGAGGTGGGCGAGTTGAGATAACGAGCAACATAGTAAATGAAATGCAGAACAAAGGAGAATCTGCCATGACCATATAACAGTTTAACTGGTACAACTGTACAACATTAAAGAAAAACTAAATTGGCATAAAAAGAGCAACAGTAAGTCAATTGATTTGGTGCAAAACTGGACTACAAGGTAGCGTACATATGGTTCAGAGCATACATGCAAAACTGGTGCAAAATATAGAGTACAGTAGGTTGGAATCCACACATTGGCGCAAAAATGAAGCATTGAAGCACAAATGCAAGATAAATTCATTCATTTATTTAAAAAAGGTGAAAAAATAGATAAAGGAAAATTTCACTTTTTCTTAAAAGATAAATTCATTTGTTCTTTTAACATGACAGCAAATCCTGAAAGAAATTGTCATTTTAATAAAATGCTAAATTGCTTTATCTTTTTAGTAAATTGATGAAATTTTAGTTTCTTACTAGAAACATAAAGAGGTGCTTGGTTCAAATTTCAACAACAATGCTAAATCCATAGGAAAACTAAATGCTAAATCCATATGAAACTAGCATTTTTATTTTTAACATCAAACTAAAAGTTTTACCTTTTAAGTAAAGTGCTAATGGTTTCATCTATTAATAAAAAAAGCTAAATGATTTTAACTTTGTAATAGAAAACTAAACCATTTTATCATTTAACCAAAGACTATTTTTTATTTGTTTCAATAGAATGATAACCCGTTAGGTTAGCCATGGCTGCTTATACAAATTTCCTTAATAATCCTATCTATAACCTCGATCAGATTGATGGGTCTTCTAATACTTCTCCATCTCACTCTCCTCCTCCTATACTGAATCCATTGCCGCAAGAATCACCTCAGCCAGAGAAGGCATCTGTGATAGATTCAGAAGGTTTTCAGGTCGTTCAAAGCAGAAAATCTAAACAGATGAGTAAAGAATCTGCTTTGCAATATGCAGATAAAGGTTCTCATCAATCCAACCTGAAACAATATCCTAAACAGAATTACAGAAATGCAAATCAAGGATTCTTCAAGTCAATAAATGTTGTTTATGGAGGAAACTTTGCAAGAAAAATGACAAGGTCCAACCAGCAAGTTTCAAACTCGGAAAATCAGTTCAAAAATTCAAGAACCAATGCAAGATTCATTCATAATAATGGAACTGCATCCCAATCTAATACTAACCTGACCAAACCATCTTCTTGGGCAGAAATGATCAAAAAAGGTGGTTCAAATTCTGATTTTGACCTGAAATATGTGGCTCCTTTATCCATCAATGAGAAGAAAATAGTGGTGGTGAGCGCGGATGCCAGTAGAAGGGCTGAGAGTAAGTGGAGTTTCTCAGTTCTTGCCTACGTATTCAGCAATAGACATGCTTATCATCATTTCAAGGCAATTATTGTTAGATTATGTAATCTCACTGGAAATTTCGACATCTTTACTCGTAATAATGGTTTCTTCCTAATTAGATTCTCTAATGCTACAGACTGCGACAATGCAATTAATGGAGGTCCATTCTTTATTAATGGAAAGCTTATCATCATGAAAAAATGGAGCAGTAAAATCAATCTTGATAGGGATTTACTATCTACCATGCCTATATGGATTAAACTGCCTGGATTAAATCTCAGATTGTGGGACAGTGAAATTTTAAGTGCTATTGCCACTGTGGTGGGTACTCCTCTCAAATTAGATGAACACACCGCAAAAGAATCAAGACTTTCTTTTGCAAGAATACTAGTTGAAATTAATGCAGTATCAGACCTACCAAATGAAGTTACTATTTCTATGCATGATGGGGATAATCTAGTTAAAAACATTGAATATGAATGGGTTCCCCCCAGATGTAAAACATGTTCCTGTTTTAGGCATTCAATAGAAAGCTGTGAAGCTAATTTAGTTTGGAAAGTAAAGCAAAGCAGTCAAGTAAATACTGAAGTTAATTGCAACACCTTTACTGTAGAGGGAGATGATGCTGCTGGAAATTCATTAACAGATCTTTACAATAAAAAGAATCCAAAATCTTATAATGTTGCTTCGGGAAATAATATAAATATTGAAGATTCTCTTATTATTCAAAACTCCCCCCTTGAAAAGGATACACAAGAAGGCATCAAAGATCTGAGAAATACAGTCAAAGAAACTGAAATCATTTCTGAAACATATGAAGGTCCAGAGAAAAACACTGAAATATCTCAAGCTAAGGTCATGAATTATCAAGCAAATGAGGACTCGACTGCTACAGAGGTTATGAATTTGGATGATGGTTCTTACATTAATAATATCTTAAATAAAGAACCATCTGATAACACCAATATCAGTCACCTTGCCTCTCATCTTTCTCCAATTATCAAAAATTCAAATTCCAATTCAGAAGGCAATATTCAAAAGGCAATCAGTCTGATTTCAAATTCTAACTCAGTCTCAAGGAAGAACAGAAAATACAGTAAAGATAAGAAGAAAGGCAAAATGAAAAGTATTAAAGAAATAGTTGACAATGGAAGCACTGAAAATTTAGAAGACAGTGAATTCAGAAAGAAATACATCATCAAAAATCACAAATGGGAAGAACAGTTAAAAGCAATCAACAAAACCACATACAAGAAGAAAGGGAAAAGGACAGAATCCTTTGAAGAAGAGAGCAGTCACAGTGCTTAGCTGCTGCTGCTTCATGTATCCTTTATGTATCCTTATATTTTTATTTTTATCTTTTTTATTATGTCTATCATCTCTTGGAATGACAAAGGTCTCAATTCTTTTGAAAGAAGATTGGACCTGTCTTATCTTCTTAAGACTGAAAACCTTAGTATAGTTGGACTGCTTGAACATAAATTAGATAATTCTAAGATAAAAGATTATCATATTAAAAGCTTAAATAATTGGGACATTGTTAATAATAATCAGATGGGGGGGAATGGCAGAATCATGGTCATTTGGGATCCTAATATTTTGGATATCTCCCAATATTTTGTTAATTTCCAATTTATTCACTGCAAATGTATTAATAAAGGTGGTTTTCAAATAGAAATTACCTTTGTTTATGCATCAAATAGTGAGTTTGAAAGGCAAAAACTTTGGGAAAATCTTGAACAGATTAATTCTAATATGCATTCCCCACGGATTATTATTGGTGATTTTAATACTATTATGCATGCACATGAAAAAAGAGGAGGATCCCGTTTCCTTCTAAAAAATTGGAAATTTTAAACAAGTTTTTACTTAAAACTGGTTTATATGAACCATTTATTTTTGGAAACAAATATACTTGGAAATCTGGAAAATCCAGAAACATCCATTGCAAACTGGATAGAATCTTACTTAACCTTAGGTTCACTAACTGTTTTAAAGATTTCAAATGTTACACTCTACCTCAATCCTCTAGTGATCACACCCCAATTCAAATTTTTCTCACTCAAAATAATTCTTCAAAGAAAAATTTCCCCTTCAGATTTATTAATGGGTGGGTTTATGATAACAACTATAAAGATATCATCAAAAATAGTCTGTCTTTCAAGGTACAGGGCACTGCCCAGTACAAATTTAGTAATTTCCTTCAAATTGCAAAAGGTAACTTGAAAAATTGGAACAAACTCAGAAATAAGAATGATGTCTCTCACTTTAGAGAGGAATGTAAGTTAAGGCAGAATATCTTGGATTGTGATTGGTCAGACATTGAAAATGTCAACAAATTTTTTGAAGCCCAAAACAATTTAATCATGTCCCTCCAAGTGCAGTCTATGAATTTGAGGCAAAAAGCTAAAGCAGATTGGCTTACTCAAGGTGATGAGGCTAGTAAATTTTTTATGCTAGGATGTCTAGCAGAAAATTTAGAAATGATATTGGTAAAATCATTGATGTAAAAGGTAATGTTATTAATGAAGAAACTTGCATTGAAAAAGAAGCTATTAATTATTTTACTAATCTCTACAATTCTAATAGCTATTCTAATAATTTTCCTATTATTGAATCTAAGTTCAAACTGAACTCTAATAGCCAAGATATTCTTCTTGCCCCTATTTGCTTTGAGGGAATTAAAAACATTATCTTTCATTCTAATAATGATAAAAGCCCTGGCCCTAATGGGTTTGGTGCAAAATTCTATAAAACTCATTGGGATGATATAAAGTGTTTTTTATTTGATTCTATTTCTTAGTTTTTTAGAACTGGTAAGCTTTTAAAAAAATTTAATCATAATTTTAAAAAGCGCTTTCATCCCTGGCAGACTTATTGTGGAAAATACCCTTCTTTCTCATGAGTTAATTAGAAACTTTAATAATAAAAATAAAAATCTAATGTGTGTCAAGATTGATTTACATAAAGCCTTTGATAAGATTAATAGGCATTTTATTATTTATATGATGCAACAAATGGGTTTTGATAAAAAAATTGTTCTCTTATACAAGAATGTATCAACAATGTCTCCTACTTAATTCTGGTTAATGGTTCTTCTAAGGGTTTTATTCATAGCAATAGAGGTATTAGACAAGGGGATCCACTTTCTCCCTACTTATTCACTATCGCTATGGAATATTTCTCTATTCTTATGGAAACTGAGTTCATCAATGGAAATATTAAACCCATTAATAGAATCAAACCATCTATTACTCATTTGTTATATGCAGATGATCTTCTTCTATTTTTATATGCAGACTCTAATAGTGCTAAAACTATCTCAAATTTTTTTATGAATCTGGAAGAACATGCAGGTCGGAAAGTAAATGATTTTAAAAGTAAAATCTATTTCAGTAAAGGATGTACCAGAAAATCTGAAATTCTTAATATCCTTAAATTTAAAGAGGGAAAACTACCAGTTAAATATTTGGGCTTGCCTTTGAGTGTAAATCAAATCAATGATAAAGACTGCACTAGACTATTGGACATAATTCAAAATAAATTTGAGGGTTGGGCTTGTAAGCTTCTGTTTCTAGCTGGTAGGTTAGAATTAACTCATACTGTCATCATCGCAATCATAATGTATTGGATTCAAGCCCACAATATCCCAGTTAAAGCTATTCATAAATTGGAAAAAGCCTGTGCTAATTTCATCTGGAAAGGAAAACAGCATAAAATTGCATGGGATATGGTCTGTAAACCAAAAAAATCTGGTGGTCTAGGCCTTAGGAATATAAATGATTTGAGAGAAGTCTGTAAGCTTAAAAATTTTTGGAAATTTGTCAACAGGAACTCATTATGGGCTAAATGGATGAAAGCAAAATATCTTAAAAATAAGAATTTTTGGACTGCAAAATCTAAAAATCGTTAATCTTTCTCTTGGAAAAATATTTTAAGTTGCAGGGTAATTGGTCTAAAACTTTTGGAAAGGAAATTTAAGGATGGTAACCAGACCAGCTTATGGTATGACCCATGGATTCATGGGAAATCTTTGGTCAGTCTCTTGGGTTGGGATAGTTTGTTTTGGTTTGGTGGGACTTTTAATAAAGTTAGCACCATTATTCAAAATAATTCTTGGAATACATTTAGACACCCAGCTACTTCAATTTTTAATGAAGCCATAAAAAAGATTACTATTAACCCAAATCTTCAAAATGACACTTGGGATGGGAGACTTTCAAAAAAAGGGAATTTTTCTTTTAAAAAAACTTGGAAATTTATTCAGGGTCATGAAAGTGAAGTACACTGGCACAATGTTATCTGGAATAAATCGAACTGCCCAAAAATGTCCCATTGTGCTTTCTTTGTTGTTATTAACAGATTACCTACTAGGGATAGGTGCTTGAAATGGAACAAAAATGGTTAAACAGTTTGTCTTCTTTGTAAACAAGAGGCTGAAAGCATAAATCATTTATTTTTTGATTGTGTCTTTTCAAAGCATATTTGGTTTATAGCCAAGTCAAAACTTAAAATAAATCAGCATCAGGCCGTGCAAAGCATCAGAGAAAGCATCAAATACATACAGGAAAACTTCAAAGAAAAATCAAAGGACTTAAAAAATGCCAGCATTATTCTTACAGCAACCATCTTTCACATTTGGAAAGAAAGAAATCAAAGACTTCACACTCAAAAGGAGACAGGAAGCATTCAACTATGGAAAACAATAGATATGGAGAGCCAAATTCTCTTCCAAAAATTTGATAGTCGACATAAATATTCAGAAAATCTCAATCATACTCTCTGGAATGCAGAAAGTTACGAGGAAGAGTTAGAAACTTTCTTACAAAACAAAAAGCATGACTCTGTCTTTCCTGGAGGCAAACCTCTTCACCACAGTGGCTATCACTGAATGAAGAAGTCTAGTAGCTTCAGTAGATCCAAATCTGAGATTGCCCATATTGGTGGCGACCACCTCTACCAACAAACCAGTAATTCACCCTACAATAAAAAGGGAAAGGGAAGTATGCTTTAATATAATCATGAAGTTAATAATTATACAAATTTAAACACTGATGTTTCTTCTAATTTACCTGATAGGGGCGGAGGCTACCGCACACTCAGGCGCAAGGCAAATTCCGAACATCTCCTGCATAATGATAGGATTTTGCAACTGGATATGAATAATCAGAGAGTTTCGACAGATCTCTACAAAAGCAACATCAATAACCTTATCTATCACTTATCTGTTTGAGACAAAGGAGAATCCAGCAAGCATTATACTAGTGAAGAGCTTACTGCTGGCGATAACAGCAAGAGATTCACTAAGAGCAACTTCGATTACTGCTCATTTTCTTACTCTTCCGACTACAATAAGCAAAAGGCCCTTATTAGGCCTGAGATTCAAGACAAATTTACTCGAGATCCCCCAAACATTAGAGATCGACTTCCATCTGAATTATTCATCAAGATTAACAAGCATACGGAGCAGAGAGCCTCGATTCCGCCTTTTTCGCGAGCAATTAAGCGTGACACACTCATTATCAATGATGAAGATAGCAAGGATAAGACTTTTGCATGGAAGCCTCCATGATTTCCCTGATCTGTTTCAAAATCGTCATGAATCGCCATGGTTTGTTATGGCCTCGGTGTTTTTTTCTTAGGGTTTCTTATTTTGTTTCTAAGTGTTTGTTAAGTAGCGGCGAGGGTTTGTAAGAGTTTATTTCGGGTAGGGTATATTTACCATTCCTGTTTCTTTCTGGGCCTTGGGCCTAATGTTTACCTGTTTCGAAAAAAAACAAAGAAGGCAATGACGTTAGCAAGGTACGATGGAGGAAACAGTTGCGATGGTAATAAAGAGGAGAGAACGAGGGTTAATTATGTAAGGAAAAATAATTATTTTGTCCTTAAAACTAATGGAACTTGGTTAATGCAGCCTTGAATAAAAGAAAGCACCCAAAATGTCCTGCAAACTGAATTATTTGAATCGCTATCGTGTAAACTAATGCAGCACCGCACATGGTCACTGAGACTGAATTTCCAGGACACATATTTATCTAAGTACGAAACATAAAGTAATTAGAGAACTGTATGTAAAATAATAATGAAATATGAGATTTTTTGGCATTTAAAATTAAAATATATTCCATTCTCCAGACTGAGAAAGAAATTGAATAAAAAAACTAAACAATGTTAAGAAAATATTAATATAACATAGAAAATTCTCATATTTATGGAAATATACTTGTTCTTTTATCATTGAAGTTAAAAATACTAATTAGATAAGAGAAACATTCAACATAACAATTGTAATCTAAGTTAGATATGGAAATAAACAATAATTTTGGATATCAAGACATTTTGGCTCCGTCTAACACACGGACATAAATGTGTAAGTAAATTATAATCTAGGATAATTTTTTAATTTAGACCAATTTTAAAAAGTGGAAATTAGCCACAAGGGCCTCTTTAGCAAGTGCAATTAGTTTCTAGGATACATAAATAAAATAATTACTTTTAAGGACAAAATGCAAAATAATTAGTTTCTAAGGCCTAAAAACCTATGAAATTATGTCCTTGAAAGTAATTGGACTACTGACTTTGTCCTTAAAAGTAATTATTCTGCTGACTTTAGCCTTGAAATTAATTTCTGTGCATGTGTGTCCTAGAAACTGATTGGACTGCAAAGTTTGTCCTTGTAGTGAAATGCCCCTTTTAAAAACTAATTACAAATTTATACCAGTTTTATAACTTATTACAAAAATAGACCAGTTTGCGCCACATCAGCACCACATGTACTGGCGGCATTTGAAATGCTGCCAGTTCATTTTTTTTAATTATGGGAGGCATTTGAGATGCCAGCTGTGACGCCCCACCTCTATACTCACGCCAGCCAAGGACACTACGGGGTAATGCCGTCAACTAGCACGAAGAATAAGGCTGCTGAGGAGCGACCATTTGTGTAATTGCTTTGTGCGAGTACCGATATGTCAGATAATATAACTTACATTTCATTTCAAGAGGAAATCTGACATATCAATACAAACTCAAAGCTACCACACAGTGGCTATACGGACTACGGAAACAAATATAGAAATAAACATAACACAAATCAGTCACAGATATTCATATCACAAAGGCGGAATCAGATATGAATATAACACATAAAAGTGTACATCAAAGTAGTGGTAAAACAAGATCCACTACATCACAAATTAATAGATACAAGTGCTAGACAAAAGAATAAGTATACATCACGGAGTCTCTATCTCAAATGTATACTAACAAAAACTACTATGCTAAAGTAGTTAGCCAAAAGTCAGGTGAAAGACCCTGATAAGAAGTCAAGCAGGAGCACCTGAAAAATCTCGGTCTGACCCGAGTATTATTTAAGAAGAAAATAATAAATGGATCAGTCTAGCTATAAATATCAGATAAAATGATATAGGATAAGAGATATGACCAAAAACGTATGATAACAAAAATGCCATACTATGTCAAGTATACATCAAATAACAACAAAATCATACAATATCTCAAATCATCTATAAACACCAAAAAGAATCACATTCTTTAAATAATTCACCAAAACACAAATATTGACAAAACATATCAATGCCAATCACATAAAAATTGGTGAAACACAAATTCCAGAAATCACAACGAGAAATCCAGAAATCACAAAGGGGGAGGCCTATCACAAACGGGAGCATGAAAACTCACCAACACGTGTATCACAAATGAGCCGGAGCTCCTCCAAACAAGGTACAGTCCCCCATTGTGGACTTTGAGCCGGAGCTCCTCCAAATGAGCCGAAGCTCCTCCAAACAGGGTACAGTCCCCCATTGAGGACTTTGAGTTGAAACTCCTCCAAATGAGCCGAAGCTCCTCCAAACAGGGTACAGTCCCCCATTGAGGACTTTGAGTCGAAACTCCGCCAAACAGGGTACAGTCCCCCATTGCGGACTTTGAGCCGAAGCTCCTCCAAATGATCCGAAGCTCCATAAATCAGGGTACAGTCCCCTACGTGGACAAAGAGACATCGCACAATGCTAGTCTAAATAACAAAATGATCATCATCGATCATCAAGAAGTGTCAATTACAATAAGTTAGTAAATATATGAGTTTAGCTTCTTGTCCCATAACCACTAGCTTAACTTAAATATTTGCGAACAAATTGTAGATCTCCACTAGAAAATTGTCACAAGAGTTTCAATCGAACAAGTCCAAAAATTAACCGACGAAGTAAACGCAAGCGTTTCATACCACTTGTTTTGCTAGGCCATTTAATTATATTTTCTCATACGAATGAGGTAAAGGTTTGTATATGCTAATAGATTGGAAAACGGTTTTGAAAACAAGCTTTATTTTTAAAATAGAGTTGAAATCATCTTTGTAAAAGAGTTTGAATATTTACTACTAGTATAGAAAACCTTTATATTTTTAAAGTGACAAATCACAAAAACGATTGTAGAAACAATCAATGATAAAAATTCACATACGAAGACGTGAATCAAATCCAAAGAAATCGATACCAAATCCATCAAAATAGATATTCTCAAAAATCCCAAAAAAGAAGTCATCAACGTCAATAATAATTGATAACAATAAGTCGGATCAACAAAAATCGATAAACCTTGTAAATTTACTCGAAAATAGGCAAATTAGGCAAAACCAGCAGTTCCAAACGTCTGGTAGGTGTTCCCAGACGTCTGGCCCAAGGTTCGGGAAGTTTAAGTGTTTTCTCCCTTCTATTTTTAATTCCTGAGCCATTTCAGACGTCTGAAAATTTCAACCAGACGTCTGAATTTGATTTCAGACGTCTGAAACAAATTTCAGACGTTTGGATTTTGTTACTGCCCTTTCCAGACCCCTTTCTAGACGTCTATGTTTTTCAACCAGACGTCTGGATTTGGTTTCAGACGTCTGAAATTTATTTCAGACGTCTGAAATTTTCTGCTAGGCAAAAAAAAACAGCCTAGCTCAAAAACGACAAATCCAAATCGAAATGCGATCGAACGAGCGACGAGCACTAAGGGTTTACACCAATCGGCAACCCGGTCTTATAAGCACTTCGATGCATCACCAAAAACATGTTCAAACATCCATAAAAGGATTATCATAAAATTGAACCAAAACACCAAAAATTGGAGAATTCACAAAACCAATTCAAATCATAGCAAATGAACACAAAATAGATGTTAGGAATTTATACCTAACAACAAAGATAGATATAGACATAGATGTGAGATAAAAATCTCACCTTTATACACGAAAACACAAGAGAGAAGCTTTGAAACAAAGGATAGACCAATTCCTCTTCAATCTCAACTCAAGAAGCTTGAATCTAAGCTTAAAAGAGAAATATTTCCTAAAGGTAGGTTTAGGAATTTTTGAAATTAAAAGGAGAATGAGTTGGAGAAGAAGAAGGAGATGCTTACCAATAGCTTCTCTTCGAATTTGGAGCTAGAACTTGAGTTTGCAAGAGGAACCAGGGTTTGGAATTTCTATTTCCCATTCTCTTCCCCCATTTTCAGTTGAGCTTGAGTGTTTGCAAAATGAAATGAGTGAATGGAGAGGAGATGGGCTGAGTTAGGATATAGGGCTGAAACCCAAACCCAAACCCAAAGTGAAAAAGTAGCAAAATTCTACTAACTCCAAACATATCGAAGTTTATACTCAAAAAGGTCGCAAACATCATTTTGAACTCAACGGGGGTGGTCTCGAGTCCTAATTCGACTGTTTGCAAAAAGTAACTTTTCGGACTATAATCCGACTAACGATGAAATATTTAAATAAAATATTTAAATATTCAATCGATAAATATGCGGGTTGTTACAGGCTCCCCTCCTTAAAGAAATTGCGTCCTCGCAATACTTAAGAAGAAAATAAATAGTAACAACCATAAAAGCATATCAACACAAAAGAAAATTTGAAATAAGAAGTTCACCAAAAAGAGCACGAAAGAGTTAGCCCAAACGTGTTTGCTCGATGAATTCTCTGGATTCCCAAGAGCTAATAAATTCTTGGGATTTGAGAATCATTAAACTTTCATAAGAAGAACATCTTTATTTCTAATGCGCTCAACCTCCGAAGCAATGATGCAAATAGGATGTTGCTTATAAGTCAAATCTGGTGAAACCTCAATTTCTACAATTACACCGGACTCAAGAATAGAATCGGAATCCCTAAGGCATTCCCATAGATGAGAGACGTGGAAGACGTCATGAATAGCAGAAAATTGATCCGGTAAATAAAAGGCGATAAGCCACAGAATCAATATGTTCGGTGATGGGAAATGGACCAACATATCGAGGTGCTAATTTTCCCGATCAACTAAAATGCACAACACCCATCAAAGGTGAAACACGAATGATCACTAATAAAATCTGGACCTAAAACCAGCTTCTCACCGGTTTTAAGCCAACACGAAGGAAATCAGCATGGCCTTCCATAGAGTGCCTAGAAAGGTGCCATACCAATACAAGATTGGAAGCTATTATTGGAAGAAAACTCAACAAGAGAAATATGATCTTCCCAACTTCCACCAAAAACAAGAACACCCGCACGAAGAAGATCTTCAAGAGTTTGATTCACACGCTCGGTTTGTCCATCGGATTGAGGACGATAAGCGGTGCTAAAATTAAGCTTTGTTCCCAAAGCTTTTGAAGACCTTACAAAAATCCACTAGCAAAATAATGGATCACGATTGCTAACAATAGAAGTAGGAACTCCATGCAATTTAACTAGACATAGAGTTTAGTAAAAATAGGCATGGTCTGATTGGACCGAACGGGAAGAACATGGGCGGACTTTGTAAGTCTATCTACAATCACCCATAAATTGTCATGACCCGAACGAGAACGGGAAAGACAGTCAATACAATCCGTGGAAATATGATCCCACCTCCAAATAGGAATGTCCAAAGGTTGCAATAACCCACCGGGCCTTTGATGCTTGGCCTTTATGAGTTGGTAAGCCATGCAACGCTTAATGAAGTTAGCAATATCAAATTTCATTCCATCCCAATAATAAAGTCGCTACTATTACCGGGATGAATGGTAAATTTAGAACGATGAGAACCTTCTTAAAATGTCTTTACGAAGATTACAAATGTTTGGCACAATAAGTCTACCAACACTCGAATTCCACCACGAGCATCGATTTCAAAATCTTTCAAACCATGAACCTTATTTTGATCCCTACAATTTTGGCTAAGAAAAGCCAATTTGGGATTTTACTTTAGAGTTTCAAGGATGCGGTCTAAAAGAGAAGGATGAGCCTCAAGGCTACCCAAAACAAGAGATGAACATAAATTGGATTCACGATCTCGAACCTCATAAGTGGAGGAAATCTTGAGATCATTCCATTTGGATATCATCAAAGAAATAACCGCTTGTTGCTTAAGACTAAGGGCATCGGCGACACGATTTCCCCCTTTCGGGAGTATAAAGAATATCAAGATCATAAGATGCCAGGAACTCGAGCCAACGTTGTTGGCGCAAATTGAGTTCCTTTTGAGAAAATAAATACTACAAAAACTTACGATCGGTATAGAGAACAAATTTCTCTCCCAAATGATAATGTCGCTAAATACTAAGAGCGAAAACAAAGGCCGCGAGCACTAGATCATGAGTGGCATATCTAGTCTCGACAAGCTTTAATTGTCAAGAAGAAAATGCGATAACACATTCCCTTTGCAAGAGAATGGCACCCAAACCAATACGACTAGTATCGGTATAAATAATAAAAGTCTTGGTTCCCTTCGGGAATCACAAGAATAGAAGTATCGGAAAGGAGTTCTTTTAAATGATCCTCTTTCCCGAAAAGCTAAAACTTTCAAAATTACAATTAACTTTATGTAACCATCTTTTTAGAAATATCAAAAAGATTTACAAATTTTAAATTGTTATTTTCATCCATAATCAATAAATACCAAGATAAACTAATCGAGATATTCGTAGAATATTCGATTCACAAAATGGATGAAATAAGGTAGAAGATTCATCAAATCGAATGACATAACGAACCAAACACAAAAATCACAACGAGTGCGGAATGCGGTAAGAGGATGCTACCTTTCGCAACTCGTAGCTAATGAAAACCGGTGGCAAGGTCGAGCTGAAAAGACCTTAGCACCACACAATAGATTTCTTAGGTGATAATCCTAAGACAAGCTCAAATATACCGGAAAATTCACAAATTACTTGAATGAGAGAAATAACACTTTCCTCATCAAGTGGGTTTAAAGAATAGAATGATATCCCTGAATTTGGAAATCAAAAACATTAAGAACAAAAGGAATCTTCTTAACAGATTGAGAATGTCGAGATGAATAGTCCACATTGGACATAGGATATGGGCTTCATAATGATCAAGCCAATCCTTTCTCAAAGAAAATCAATTTCGAAGCCTAAGTAACGCATAACATGCAAATCGGCTCGAAAAGAATAATCACATAAAATAATCTCGACATTTTCACAAAGTAAATTGAGTGTTGCGGATCCATCAATCGAATTCGCAATTCTCAATGAAGTCATCAGGTCCATAATATTAAAAGAGAAAGAATCATCAAGTTCTTTTGATATAAAATAATAAGATGAACCCAAATCAAGAAGAACTCGAATAAGATAATCATTAAAAAAAATATCGTCAAGGATAGAATGAGAAATACCTTGACCAAGAGAAGCGCTAGTAGAGGCTTGCACAACATTTAACTTTCCCTCTCTCCTACTCTGAAGTTTGGGACATGAAGGTATATAATGATCCAAAATTTTGCAATAGCGGCAAGAAATAGGCCTTGGACACCTATTTATATAGTGGTCCTTAGAGCCATAATTGTAGCATTCTCCACGATTAGGGATTGGAGTCTTTGCTACCGAAGTTACTTGCTTCACTTTCTTGTTGGGATTATGACTTTCGAACTTAGTAAAGGGATGCCTCTTCTTATTGAAGTTGAGGTTTTGTTTGGCACACACAACTTCAACATCAATTTCTCTATCGGCCTCTTCAAGTCGAAGAGCGATATCTACAAGATGATCAAAAGAAACTTCTAGTTTCAGAAGTAATGGTTTCTTGAGGTTCTTGTTCAACCCATAAACAAATCTATGATTTTTCTTCAATGGGGTATTAATATACTCGACCCCATATTTGGATAGAGATTCGAAAGATGCGACATAATCTGCCACAGAGGATTCACCTTGAACAAGGTCAATAAAGCGTCAGGCTAAAGTTACTTTTTCAGCCTCCGGCACAAACTTTAATTCGAATCTTTCCCGGAATTGCTTCCAAGTAAGATCCGCTTCGATAATTTTAGAAATCAAAAGCCCATACCAATCTAATGCTCTTTCTTGGAGAATGCTAGAAGCCACTTGGACTCGAAGTGAATCAATAAGATCCATGCGGGAAAAGATGTGATCACACGATCTAATCCAAGCTTGGATTTCTATAACACTTTCGGATCCCTTGAATGGCCTTTCACCCAAAGCGATATAATCTTTGCACAGGTGTGAAAACCCGGATTTAGGGTGGGTTGGCGCTGGAACGGGTCCGGCAGCTCGGGCATTGTTCACAAGATCTAAAAGTTGTTGAGCTGACATAAATACTCCATCCTGAGGAGTAGCACTAGATTGACCGGCGCTGGGACGGCCAGGTCTAACCATTTCTCTTTTCTAAGAAAGAAAGAAAGAAGAGAAAAAGGTTATTCTCAAAATGAAGATCAAACAACCTTGATTGATAAAAAAGGCATCACAAAAGAAAATAAGATAGAACGGTACGAAGACCCGAATTAAATCCTATGGCACGATTCCTAAGAAAGACTTAGGACAATGATCCTTGCTAGATTATTCTACATTGTTCCGAAGTTTGGCTCTGATACCAAGCTGTAACGCCCCACCTCTATACTCACACCAGCAAAGGACACTACGGGGTAATGCCGTCAACTAGCACGAAGAATAAGGCTGCTGAGGAGCGACCATCGGTGTAATTGCTTTGTGCGAGTACCAATATGTCAGATAATATAACTTACATTTCATTTCAAGAGGAAATCCGACATATCAAATACAAACTCAAAGCTACCACACAGTGGCTATACGGACTTCGGAAACAAATATAGAAATAAACATAACACAAATCAGTCACACATATTCATATCACAAAGGCGGAATCAGATATGAATACAACACATAAAAGTGTACATCAAAGTAGTAGTAAAACAAGATCCACTACATCACAAAAGAATAGATACAAGTGTTAGACAAAAGAATAAGTATACATCACGGAGTCTCTATCTCAAATGTATACTAACAAAAACTACTATGCTAAAGTAGTTAGCCAAAAGTCAGGTGAAAGACCCTAATAAGAAGTCAAGCAGAAGCACCTGAAAAATCTCGGTCTGACCCGAGTATTATTTAAGAAGAAAATAATAAACAGATCAGTCTAGCTATAAATATCAGATAAAATGATATAGGATAAGAGATATGACCAAAAACGTATGATAACAAAAATGCCATACTGTGTCAAGTATACATCAAATAACAACAAAATCATACAATATCTCAAATCATCTATAAACACCAGAAAGAATCACATTCTTTAAATAATTCACCAAAGCATAAATATTGACAAAACATATCAATGCCAATCACATAAAAATTGGTGAAACACAAATTCCAGAAATCACAACGAGAAATCCAGAAATCACAAAGGGGGAGGCCTATCACAAACGGGAGCATGAAAACTCACCAACACGTGTATCACAAATGAGCCGGAGCTCCTCCAAATAGGGTACAGTCCCCCATTGCGGACTTTGAGCCGAAGCTCCTCCAAACAGGGTACAGTCCCCCATTGAGGACTTTGAGTCGAAACTCCTCCAAATGAGCCGAAGCTCCTCCAAACAGGGTACAGTCCCCCATTGAGGACTTTGAGTCGAAACTCCTCCAAACAGGGTACAGTCCCCCATTGCGGGCTTTGAGCCGAAGCTCCTCCAAATGAGCCGAAGCTCCGTAAATCGGGGTACAGTCCCCCACGTGGACAAAGAGACATCGCACAATGCTAGTCTAAATAACAAAATGATCATCATCGATCATCAAGAAGTGTCAATTACAATAAGCTAGTAAATATATGAGTTTAGCTTCATGTCACATAACCACTAGCTTAACTTAAATATTTGCGAACAAATTGTAGATCTCCACTAGAAAATTGTCACAAGAGTTTCAATCGAACAAGTCCAAAAATTAACCGACGAAGTAAACGTAAGCGTTTCATACCACTTGTTTTGCTAGGCCGTTTAATTATATTTTCTATACGAATGAGGTAAAGATTTGTATATGCTAATAGATTGGAAAACGGTTTTGAAAACAAGCTTTATTTTTAAAATAGAGTTGAAATCATCTTTGTAAAAGAGTTTGAATATTTACTACTAGTATAGAAAACCTTTATATTTTTAAAGTGACAAATTACAAAAACGATTGTAGAAACAATCAATAATAAAATCCAAAGAAATCGATACCAAATCCATCAAAATAGATATTCTCAAAAATCCCGAAAAAGAAGTCATCAACGTCAATAATAATTGATAACAATAATTCGGATCAACAAAAATCGATAAACCTTGGAAATTTACTTGAAAATAGGCCAATTAGGCAAAACCAGCAGTTCTAGACGTCTGGTAGGTGTTCCCAGACGTCTGGCCCAAGGTTCGGGAAGTTTAAGTGTTTTCTCACTTCTATTTTTAATTCCTGGGCCATTTCAGACGTCTGAAAATTTCAACCAGACGTCTGAATTTGATTTCAGACGTCTGGATTTTGTTACTGCCTTTTCCAGACGTTTGGATTTGGTTTCAGACGTCTGAAATTTTCTGCTAGGCAAAAAAACAGCCTAGCTTAAAAATGACAAATCCAAACCGAAATGCGATCGAATGAGCCACGAGCACTAAGGGTTTACACCAATCGGCAACCCGGTCCAATAAGCACTTCGATGCATCACCAAAAACATGTTCAAACATCCATAAAAGGATTTTCATAAAATTGAACCAAAACACCAAAAATTGGAGAATTCACAAAACCAATTCAAATCACAGCAAATGAACACAAAATAGATGTTAGGAATTCATGCCTAACAACAAAGATAGATATAGACATAGATGTGAGATAAAAATCTCACCTTTATACATGAAAACACAAGAGAGAAGCTTTGAAACAAAGGATAGACCAATTCCTCTTCAATCTCAACTCAAGAAGCTTGAATCTAAGCTTAAAAGAGAAATATTTCCTAAAGTTAGGTTTAGGAATTTCTGAAATTGAAAGGAGAATGAGTTGGAGAAGAAGAAGGAGATGCTTACCAATATCTTCTCTTCGAATTTGGAGCTAGAACTTGAGTTTGCAAGAGGAACTAGGGTTTGGAATTTCTATTTTCCATTCTCTTTCCCCATTTTCAGTTGAGCTTGAGTGTTTGCAAAATGAAATGAGTGAATGGAGAGGAGAGGGGCTGAGTTAGGATATAGGGCTGAAACCCAAACCCAAACCCAAAGTGAAAAAGTAGCAAAATTCTACTAACTCCAAACATATCGAAGTTTATACTCAAAAAGGTCGCAAACGTCATTTTGAACTCAATGGGGGTGGTCTCGAGTCCTAATTCGACTGTTTGCAAAAAGTAGCTTTTCGGACTATAATCCGACTAACGATGAAATATTTAAATATTCAATCGATAAATATGCGGATTGTTACACCTCCGGTGTGCGACATTTCAAATGCCTCCCAGAATTATTTTTTACAAAATAGTTTGCGACATTTGAAATGCCGCAAACTTTTTTTCTTTTAAGATGTACCAGCGACATTTGAGATGCCGCCAGTACGCGTGGCGCTGATTTGGCACAACCTGATCTTTTTTTATAATAAGTTATAAAACTGGCATAAATTTGTAATTAGTTGTGAAAATTGACCTAAATTAAAAAATTATCCAACTATTACTTGCATCAGTTAAACTTCATTGATGTTTCACTAAAATACACTGCATCATCTTTTTCTTCTATTACTCATTTGGATCAATTTTATGAAATTCTTGCAGCGTATGTTTAAAATCTACTCTATTAGCAACAGTAAACTACACTAGCATTTAGTAAATACCTCAAACCATTATAAAGAGTATTTTCCTATATTTGCGGAAATAGCATTTACAAGGTATACCATATTGATTGAGTTTAATAAAGGTATACTATATTGAAATTCTTGTGACGATAATAGAGTTTCGCACAAGAAAAGGTTACCTTAGATTTGAATATTTGAATGGATTCGATTTGGAAAAAACTTGATCCAAGGGGGCAAAATATGAAGAAAACCCTAGGCTCATACAAAGAGAAAGAAAGTGGTTTGCTAATGCGTTAGAAACAGCAAAACAAAGGTATCGGAGTATAGTGTTATCTTATCCAAACCTGTAATAGTTTTGTAACACATAGTAATGGGCCAAGCCCATATAAGCCCAAGACTGTGTATTTACTTATAAATACATTACGTTGTACTTGTATTCTTTTCACTGAAATAATACAATCTCTTTTCATTTCAACATTTTCATAATCTTTACATGGTATCAGAGCAAGTTAATGCTTAACAACATATAATCTGAAAATTATTTCTCTCATCAGAAAACTTTCATCATTTGAGAGTAAAGTATACAGTTTAACAACTGTATACAAATCAACAAGAAGATTCATCATCTAGTGCTGTGCCGTGCCAATAAAAGATAATATCAGAGGAGTATCATCATATATCATCTTCTTGGCTGCATCAGACTATCAGAATTCAAAAGATTCGGTTTGAATCATACCTGGAGTGCCTTGCCAAGAAACTGCTGTCAATTTCAATCATCCAGTCAGCCTCTGGCTGCAGCTCCTCTTTCTGGTAATCTTTTTCCATAATATTGCTTTCTTGCTTCGATAATGGCTGAAGAAAATGATGACAGTGCTGTCTCTCCCACATCTGTATCCAAATCCACCCAGAATCAATCCAGCAGTACCCAAGAACTCCTCAAAACCATCATTAAACCACATAGCCAAATCATAACCACTCCTCTTGATGAAACCAACTACTTGCTATGGAAATTTCAAGTGGAAACTGCAATAAAGGCCTATGGTCTCCAAGAATATGTTCTTGGAACTATCAGTAAGCCTCCAAGATTCACTGCAGATACACAAGGAAAGTTAAATGATAATCAAGAATATGTTATTCATGAAAGGCAAGATAGTTTAGTCAGTTCTTGGCTATTATCCTCAATAAGTGCAAGTCTCTTGCCACAGCTAATTGGATGCAAAACTGCATATGAGATCTGGCACACAATAGAGCAAAATTTCAGCTCTCAATCTGGTGCAAGAATTATGCAGTATAAAAGACAACTACACAACTTGAAGAAAGGCAGTCAGACAATGAGAGAATACTTATCTAAAACTAAAACCATATGTGATCAGTTAGCTTCTGCAGGACACAATGTAAGTGACACAGAGCAAGTATTGTATCTACTAAGTGGATTAGAAGAAGAATATGAATCTGTTGTAGCTGTAATATCATCAACAGAAAGACTACCAAATCTACAGAATGTTCACTCTATACTATTGGCACATGAAGGTAGACTTGAACAAAAAAGATCATCAAATCCTGAATACTCAGCAAATTATATTGCTAGCAACAAAGGAAGAAATCAAGACAGAAATTACAGCAACATAAATCAGCCCAATAATGGTCAAAGAGGTGGTCAGAACAACAGATCAAGGGGAAGAGGTGGCAGATGGAACAACAACAACAACAATAACAGGATAAGATGTCAAATCTGTGAAAGATATGGTCACACAGCAAACAGATGTTACTTTAGATTTGATGCAAATTACACACCCTCTCAACAAAGCACTAACAACTCAAGACAGAGTGATCCTAGTGCTAATATGGTTAATGTTCAACAAGGAAATAAAGAGAAATCTGAATGCACAACCGATCATTTAGCAAAAGCAGAAGACATACAAGACAACAGCTGGTACCCAGACTCTGGAGCAACCAATCATGTCACAAACAATCTCAACAACTTGAATCTTGGAAACAAGGAATACAGAGGTAAACATTCTTTATATATGGGTAATGGTAAAGCAACTCACATAACACATACTGGAAATGCAAGTATCACAGGTGCAAGAAAATTATATCTCAATAACCTTTTGAGAGTACCAGTTATCAGAAAAAATCTGATAAGTGTTTCAAAATTCTCAAAAGACAATAATGTATACTTTGAATTTCATCCCAAGTTTTGCTTAGTAAAAGATGCACTAACAGATGAAATTCTTTTGCAGGGTAAAGAATGTAGGGGTTTGTACAAATTTGATGTTGGCAACTCAAGAAAATTTGAAAATAGGAAAAATTGGTGTAATATGTCTGAAACAAAATGTAGTGAAAGCTATAACTATGATATTTGTCATGCTAGGCTGGGTCATCCTAGCATGAAAATTGTAAGACATATCTTGAGCAATAATGAGATTCATATTAAAAATATTCCCTCATTTTATAATTGCACCTATTGCCTCATGGGTAAAAGTCATAAACTTGCATTTCCAGTCTCAAACACTGTATATGATCAACCACTACAACTTGTTGCTACAGATTTATGGGGACCAGCTCCAATATCTACTGATTATGGTTACAAGTATTATATCTCATTTATTGATGCTTTTTCTAGACATGTATGGATCTATTTTTTAAAGGAAAAATCTGAGACTTACAATGCAGTAATGCAGTTCATATCTAGTGCTGAAAAGCAAACAAGTTGTCAGGTAAAAATTATTCAAACTGATGGTGGTAAAGAGTTTTTACCACTCAAAGAATTCTTTCAACAGAAAGGAATAAACCATAGAACAACTTGTCCTCATACCTCTGAACAGAATGGTCTCATTGAGAGGAAGCACAGGCACATTGTGGAAACTGGCCTGACTCTTCTTGCGCAGGCATCTATACCTCTGAAATTCTGGCCTGATGCCTTTTCCACTGCTGTACATCTTATCAACAGATTACCAACCAAAGTTCTACAATTTAAAAGTCCAATTGAGACACTAACAAAGGTCAAGCCAGAATATCAGAGTTTAAAGGTGTTTGGATGCCTGTGCTTCCCCTGCCTGAGACCCTACAACACACACAAATTGGATTTCAGGTCTGCTCCCTGTACTTTCCTAGGTTATGCAAACAATCAAAAAGGTTACAAATGCCTTGATAATAAGGGTAGAGTATACATATCAAGGCATGTAACCTTTAATGAGTTTGAAATCCCTTTATGAAATCTGAATATAATACTACAAAGAAACTATATAACCCAAAAATCTCAATACCTGCTGTACCTGAGATAGTCATACCTGTCGAAGGACAGACATCTCAGAGTGAAAACAATGTTGCTCCACAGCAACAAGTAACTAGAAGTATATCTAATCATCATGAATTTGAAGGCTCATATCAGCTACCACATCAAGACCACAGCAGTCAAGCAGATCACTACCAAATATTGAATGGTACTCAACCATTCAATACTCAGCAGGAAAGCACAGTGGAGGACACAGCTAAACAGACTAATCCTGCAAACAGTGGTCATCACATGGTAACAAGGTCAAAAAGTGGAATATTCAAACCAAAGATATACAATGCTGAATTATCAAATGAGGAACCAGTTACTTATTATCAAGCCATGCAACATGAGAAGTGGAGAACAGCCATGATGGAGGAATATAATGCACTTACAAAAAATAAAACCTGGACTCTTGTCCAATTACCTGAACATAAAAACATCATAGGCTGTAGATGGACTTATAGACTTAAGAAAAATCCTGATGGTACAATTCTAAAATACAAGGCCAGACTGGTGGCAAAAGGATACTCACAACAAAGTGGATTTGATTTCACTGAAACCTTTTCCCCAGTTGTGAAACCATCCACCATCAGCATTGTATTAACTATAGCCTTGTGTAAGAATTGGACCATTAAACAATTAGATGTAAATAATGCTTTTTTAAATGGTGTATTGCAGGAAGAAGTTTTTATGGAACAACCACCAGGATTCAAACAACAAGGCAGTGAAAAACTAGTGTGCAAGCTAAACAAAGCAATTTATGGACTCAAGCAAGCACCAAGAGTGTGGTTCGACAAGCTAAAACAGACTTTAGCCAGTCTTGGCTATATCTCAACAAAATCTGACAACTCTCTCTTTGTTAATTTTTCTAATGCAACAGTCACTTATATACTTATTTATGTTGATGACTTCATAATTACAGGCAACAGTGAAGCAGAAATCAGTAAAGTCACACAACAACTAAACAAGGAGTTCTCAATCAAAGATCTGGGAGAACTAAGCCATTTCCTTGGTATAGAGGTCAAAAGAACAAATGACAACAAGCTACATCTATGTCAAAAGAAATATATCTCAGAAATTCTGATAAAAGCAAGAATGGATAAGGCAAACCCTCTTCCAACACCTATGACTAGCAGTTCACACTTATCAAAAACAAAAGGTGAACCTATTGAAAATGAGAAACTTTACAGAAGCATTGTTGGAGCATTACAATATGCAACAATAACAAGGCCAGACATATCTTTCTGTGTAAATAAAGTCAGTCAATTCATGCAACAGCCACTAGATGATCACTGGAAAGCAGTTAAAAGAATATTGAGATATCTCAAAGGTACCATAAATCACGGACTTACTCTATATGCAAGCAAGACACTCAATATCAATGGATATGCAGATGCTGACTGGGCCACTGACAGAGATGACAGGAGATCAACAACTGGGTACTGTATTTTCTTGGGTAAAAATCCAATATCTTGGTGTGCTAAAAAACAACCTACAGTATCTAGATCTAGTACTGAAGCAGAGTACAGAAGTGTGGCTAGTGCAACTGCCGAAATCATGTGGGTAGAATCTCTACTAACAGAGTTACAAATCAAAACTGACACTACAGCAATCATCTGGTGTGATAACCTAAGCATAATATCTCTCACTGCAAATCCTGTTCTACACTCTAGAACGAAGCACATAGAACTGGATCTGTACTTCGTTCGAGAGCAAGTCATAAAGGGAAAACTAAGAGTGAATCACATACCTTCCTCTTACCAAAAGGCAGATGTACTTACCAAAGCTCTATCAAAGATCAACTTTACCAGATTCAAGGGTGAACTGAACATCAATGAAGCAGATCCAGGTCCAAACCACAAGATCTCAACCTACTTGCCAGCAACAGAAGGATCTGTTCATCAAAGTAAAGCTACAAATCCTCCAGATCCAGTTGTCTCAGCAAATCGTCAAAGTAAATCTGTGGTCTGCTCATCAAAATAGATCCTCAACTCTTCCAGATCTAATTGTCTCAGCTCATCAATTGCCACAACTCATGCTAATATGGCTTTCTCAACCTGATAAACCACCACACAAGTGGAGATTTACCAGATTCAAAGAGAATTTGGACAAAACTTTTGAGAAAACAAAACTCTCGTGGCGGCCATTAAAACTCTCGAGAAACCCTAACCCTATCACTGGTTTGAGGGGGGTATCAGAGTATAGTGTTATCTTATCCAAACCTGTAATAGTTTTGTAACACATAGTAATGGGCCAAGCCCATATAAGCCCAAGACTGTGTATTTACTTATAAATACATTACGTTGTACTTGTATTCTTTTCACTGAAATAATACAATCTCTTTTCATTTCAACATTTTCATAATCTTTACAAAAGGATAACAAGCAAAATTACAAATCTTCCCTCCTTTCATCACGTTGTTTACACAAGTACCAAATATATGCTAACATTTACAACGCTTACAAAGCGGAACCAACGGAAAAAACTATTGGTAATTTACAACGATCATATCCATAACGAATAATTATTCGCTTTTGAAACAACTGCGCTTATTGAGAAGCGCCTCGCTTACTTTGCAGCGGTTCTAAGTTTCTACGATTGGTAAGGAAGCGGTTATGCTCTCTTTTAGAAGCTTAGAAGATAGGCAAGCTTCCTGAACGCGCCTCATAAAACTAAAATTCACATGTGGACCACTTTACACGGTAAATTAAATACTATTAACAACTTAAACTCTAAACTAGTAAACAATTTTAATAATAACCCTTGCTACTTTTGCAACATACCCCTGAAACTACCACACGTCTCTTGTACGAATGTTAATTCACTCAATGCACAATCCACACAATACTACATATTTTTTGTCTTGACATAAACAATATTGTATCGTCCCCATAAAAATATTGGTAAATACAATAAATCTACTAGGAAATATTAGACACTTCCTAACCTATTACATGTTGAGGTCTCTAGCATGAACGAAACCAAAGAATATTCAATAATTAATATAAAAACTATTTGGCTATTTTGTATTTCATTACCTGACATATTTCAATTTGGATGGGTTCTCATGGTAGACAATCAAGCCGGAGAGATCACCGGGATAAGATCACAGATGACTTTGCACCTCACGCTAATCGTCCCCGTCCTCTCATTGATCTCAACTTGGAAAAATAATTTATTCAAATGCACATCCGTTTTCCACGGTTGCGATAGTTTTGCATGCATAAAGATACACGTAAAAGGCACTCCAGCTAGCCAGCTGAAAGTTTACACCCTGCGCATAAACATGAACCAGAGGCATCTTCGATAGTTCGAGTATGCACTGGCATGAGCATGGTTTTGTACAGCATTTTATTGCTTCAGCACCAATACATTAGCATGCAGTTGCTGTCTTTGCATTCCTTAGCTGGAGTATGCAGCCTTCCATCACCACTGTGTACAGATGTTTGTCCATCTAATTCTGGTTACTTCAGCGTACTTTTGCACAAATTAAACATCTGCATGCAACTCCCCGCACCATGCAAATTATTTCTAGTCTCCTTAAGCTCATAGGCCCAGATTTAAGCTTTTAGCAACCTCAACCCGCAAGCTTGTTCCATTAGTCTTCGCAAGCTACAGACAGTTAACAACGTATACTCATGTTCCAAGCATTGTGCATGCATACACGTTATTTCCATCTTTTGTTGTCTCAGCACTCTCATCACTACTCGGTCTGCTTTAGGTTGCTGCCACTTGTCGCAACACACACAACACTACCTGGTCTGCTTCAGTTTGCACGCATACACCCTCTGCGCTTCATCATAAATCAACATCATGGTTGTGTACATCAGCTCGGTCTGATTCTATTACAACACACTACAACAAAAATACCCTATCGCAACTGCCAAAAACAGTTGTAATAGATCTATTACAACTGGCGCTCGCCAGTCTTAATATCCGCAGTTGTAATAGAGCAGGATTATTTGACAACTGACGTAGACAGTTGCGGGCGCAGTTGTAAAAAAGTATTTTACAAGTGCTAATGACAGTTGTAAAAACTCTTTTTACAACTGCTTGTCTCACTTGTAAAAAAATTATTTACAACTGTCCATTAACAATTGTAAAAGACCTTTTACAACTGCTTTTCGTAGTTATGGTTGATTTTTTTACAACTGGTTAGGACAGTTGTAAATAAGATTTTAACAAGTGTTTAGGACAGTTGTAATTAATATTTTTACAACTACTGACGACAGTTGCAACAGATATTTTTACAACTATACAATTCTCTTTTCACAACTGCTATTAACCGTAATTTCATAATATTATAATTAAAACCAACATATCATTTACAATAACCATAATCATGCAAATTAATTGAAACAATATGAACTAATCACATTCAAAAACAATTCAAGTTTACACCATTTATGGGTTCATAGCTCCATTACACAGCAAAACTAAATCCATAACATATATTAGTAAAATACATACGTACTAATCAAACAAGATAAATTCCTTGTGCCAAGCAATAGTAGTCCCAACCGCTTGTCCAATAGTGTAGATATCTGAGGTAGGCCGAAATAGAATAAACAGTGAACCCTTGACCAGCAATTCAAAGCTATTATATTCCCTGTAGAAAAACAGTAATTGTTGTAAGAGTAAGAAGTGACAATGGCAATGATAGCAGAAGAGACATTCACATCAAGTTAACTCCAAAAATAATTGGAACTTGAACTCTTTCTTGTGTCAATAAACGATGAAAACTTTGATCCTTGCTTATACTTGCAATTTCTGAAACATATCGAGAATTGTTTTATATTGTTTCAATTTTGTGAGTGACTATCAACGAATGAACTAATTTAATTGGTGATTCTCAAAAAAGGTAAGATGAAACAAGGGTACTATGATGAAGATCTAAGTGGTTTTTCAATAGGTTTTCCCGACAATATACTTCAGTCCTAAATGACAAGCAAATAACTATCGACAGAGCAAGAAGCACAGAAGGGTATTGCAAACTGCATCATCACATCCTATCATATACCACCAGCAACCACCACTTGTCATCAAACCCACTTCAAAACTGCCACTTCTTCACCATCAACCAAACAAGTCCACTACCATACAAACATACTGTTACTCCTCCTCATAGCCACATACCTGCTGCCATACCTCCCACAATAATTCGCAAACAAGTTCACCCCAACATTTAACCACATCCACTGCTATCTCAATACAAACTGCTGCTACATTCAAGATTCCCTGTGCACCATCATCACACATCATCTCAACCTTGCTCTGTCATATACCTTGTTACACCACCACTGTTAAAAGCCACCCCTGAATCACTGCCACCAAACCCAAACATCATCACACACATACCTCCACACAAGCAGCCTAATACCCCCATACATACACCTTACTACAATCAAACCAAACTCCATATCTCCACTGCTTTCATCAATTTTCAGTTCACTGTTTCCTGCAACCAGTTCCAAATCACTAACAATACCCTTCTGTGCTTCTTGGATGAAGCCGAAATAGAATAAACAGTGTCCAATAGGTAGTACAAATCAACTGCAACAACTAACTATAGCCTGCCACCCAATCACCACAGCTTGCTCCTCCTACCCAATCACCAGCCTGCATCGCATGCTCCCTTAACCACTATCTAACTGCCTCACACCAGCAACCTTTCAAATTTTCATTTTACCATATATAAACATAAAACTAACTTTCCTCTTCTTTAACCAGATCTCTCAACGCAAAACCACCGCCAACTCGCACCAGAAGTAATGTTTAATTTTTTTTCAAATTAATTATTCCTAGACCTTCTAGATATTTAGGTTTGCAGGCTCATTGGAATTAAGTGGAGAGCTTAAGCTAAAACGTTCATTTCCCCCTTCAAAAGAAAATTTCGCATATTCCTATCAATTTTGTCAATTAACCAAGCAGAGAATTGAAATAGAGATAGGCATGAAACTTGTTAAAACTAGATGGATGCTAGATGGATATGGTTGATATGGTTTCTTCCTGAGAAATATAATCATTTAAAAAACTTGCAGCACAGTTTAATTGATTTACATATCACATTATGGGAGCCTTGAGGGCTCAATTTGCTAAAGCTAGATGGATGCTACATGGATGCTAAAACTTATGGCGTTATAAAAAAATACCTGAGGCGTATCACCATGAGGAGTTATTGGTTCTTCCGCTGCATTTTGTTTACCATTGATATTCTGCTTAAAAAAAATGTTAGACATGTACTAATAAATTTTTACCGCATATTAATTACTCGTTAACACAAACATGCATAACCGCATATCAAATCAAAAAACAAACATGCATAACTGCAAACAAACCTAAATCTGAACCTGAATTGCACAAACATGCATAACTGCAAACTGAGCATCAAAAAACAAAACCTGAACTGCAGCAAGATGTATACGTACACAAGGCCAACAAAATCACAAAACATACAAGCATCACAAAGCTATGCAGAAAGGAACTAGCAAGTTAAACAAGTTTCAAAGAAAGTATACATCAGTCAAAGAAATTTTTCAAACACATACATCTATATACGTATATATGTATACAAATATGTATCAATTTCAAAATCAGTTTGGATAAAGACTTATGAAACAATTAAGTGCAAATTTGGACCATAAATAAAGATTGAAGAAGTTAGATTTCTCAAGCATGTGCACAGTAAATAGATATTGCGTACAATTTCAAAATGTATCAATTTCAAAATCAGTTTGGATAGAGACTTATGTCAGCTAATTGCGTACAATTCATGACAGTTTTGCAATGAATCATTCATGACAGTTTTGCAATTAAGTTTTGCAATTCATGATAGCTTACCAATGAATCAGCCATGAACAAGAGCACAGTAAATAGAAGGACGTTAATTGAACTACTGTGTACAATTACCTGAATACATGTCCATAGACCAGTCCTCAATTTATCGTCGACTTTCTTCCAATTGCTAATGGTCACGGGTCACGTCGAATAAATTTGCGAATTCACTTTGCCATACTTATGTTTTCACACAACCACCTCGTAATTTCATAACTAGACTTGGAGCTTGTTCTGTTGTGCATGAACATGCTAAACCTGCGTACCTGTCAATACAGGCTACCTTATTACATGCTCTAACATATATTTGGAAATTATATGACTAGATTTATGAATATGATGAATTAGGAGCATTGATGGGGAAGGAACAAGCAAATGTACAAAGCACAACCCATTAGGTTTTAATTATAGTGCTTATTTTACATAGGGAGGAAAAAGAAGTAGTACTTGACAAACAACTGGATGTAACAAAATTGAAAAGGAACAAAAAGGAGAAGCATAGGTACTATTCATATGTGAAATGTGGATGAACTGAATAGTTTCTTTATATATAAAAAAGTCAAAGGATGCTAGATAATAGGGTGTATCAGCTAACTAAAATGGTGGATGTGAATAAAATTTTCCAAATAAAAATAAACATCCACCAAAACTAAGAAACTCCAATTTTGTTATATATCCAAAAGGGATTAAGTTATTTTCACTTACTTCAAGTAAATTATTTATTGTTCTAATTTTTTTACGACTCCTAAGATATTGTAGTCACATGGCATACAGTCCCCTTACACTGCCAGAAGGAGTAGTTGAGTTATAATTATCATCGCACACGCTAGACTTCGTTTACCAGTTTACAAGGTAAAATTACTACCTTAATCAGAACATAAAACTAATTAATTACTGAACATATAAATATAAAGGACAGGGTTCTAAGTTCATATTGACAAATTTATATGCAACATAATGCTTATCTTGATTTTCGTAGCCACTGGTATAACACCCCTAAACAGTTTGAAAAGTTGCGATTTACAAAGTCTAACAAGCATCAAATTACAAGTGTTTTGCAACCGAACTGGCATAAAAAACATGACTAACTACTGAAACATCGATCAATAAATTATAAAATTTTACCTTCCTACATAACTTAGGATCAAAAAAGCTTTTCTAAACTCCAGCATCCCTACAGCTTCTATAACCAAACTTGGTTTCTGGTTCGGTGGCAATGTAACATTCACTTGTTCACATAATGGTTCGATAGTTTGATGCTGCTCTCGAGTATGTATATACAGAGATCCACTACTAGTTGATGCTTTAATCATAACAATGGCAAAAATAATAATAATTAAAATGCTTTACTTCAACAGGATCAAAAAAACAGTTTGCATTGACCACACAAAATTCACAAGCACATTTTTTATTTTGTTTAATCTACTAAGAACATATTTGATAACAAATTGTCTAAATTCATTATTAGTACATTAACAAATTTTTGATCTAGAAGTGATACACAACAACTTGTTGATTCACAAAATAATAGTTAAATGACAAGAAAATCAAGTTGCACCTAAACGTACACTCATTTCATTTGGAAAAGTTGCTAAGAAACCAAAGTAGATTAAATAAGTCTTATAAATATCTCATGAGCAACTTACCACAACATTGACTTTAAAAACATTAAAACCAATTTGTTGCTTCAAAAAAAAATTTATAAATGAAGATCAATAGTCATTGTAAATAAGATGGTTCGATTTCAAACACCTGAAAAAGATCATAAGAACCGAAGTAGGACAAACAAGTAGTATCCACATTAAGTAATAGACAAATCATAAATGATATTTCTCCTTTACATATTCAATATATGGTAAGTTGTTCAAAGTAAATAAGTCAGAACGCAATTGCTATTCCTATCATATATTCAGCAAAATAAGTAACACTCTTGGAATTTCTCACTTCTTAATAGTAAATGAAATTTATTAGCTATAAAACAGAACACAAACTTAAAAGCAGATTTTAAACTTCATAAATTCAAATCAAAGACTAAAGAAAAACCAAAATAACAATAAATCCAAATCAACTACTAAAGAAAAACCAAAATAATAATGTAATCACAAACCATCAGTTGGAGCCAAATTCAGACTGGATGGTCGAGAAAAGTTCACGCTTTCTTATACCCTTTTACTTTTGAAAGTCTTAAAACTGTTTTATGGTTGGTTCCTTATTCCTCCCCTCCATCAGCTATAAACTGTTTGTAGTTATCCTATTCATATCATTTTTCATCTCAAATGATATGAGATTTTCTACAATGGTTAACTATCATTCAAAAAAGGGAAATAAAAGATGTATCCACACATTTACATCAATTATAGGACAGCAGAGATTAAAATAAATGAAGATGGTCTAACTGTAAACTACTTATGTCTAGCATTTACCTCCTGTTAAAAAAGAATGTACAAGCAAGAGAAAAGGATAGAGCCCATTATTCTGTGGACGGATATCGCCAGTATTGTCATGTGAGACCTGACAATTTGTTACTTTCTTTCTTACTCATCATCAATGCACATTGCATATCTAGCATCGAACTCTACTCACTCTACTTCAATCCATCACATTCTTCGCTTTTTACAAGTCACAAATCTTTAAGGCTCCTACATCTACATCTACCTCTGCTCGCTGCACTACTCTCCAAAAGTAAGGAATACGTACCTCGAAAAAGGTTTAATCATAAAATGAATGTAACTAGATAGGTTTACTTGTACATGCTAGCATAGTGTAAATTAGGGTTTTATTGTACCTCTAGCGGCGACGATGGCGAAGCAGCGGCGACGATGGTGAAGCAGAAGGACCGGCGGCGAGCAGAAGGCGGCAAGCAGAAGGCGACGAGCGGCGAGAAAAAGAAGGCGGCGGGCGGCAGAGCGATGGCGAAGTAGCGGCGAGCGATGGACGAAAGAAGCGGAGTTTAGATAATTTGCAAAGCGAAATTTTCGTTCGAAACAGAAATGTTGAGCGAAATTGACGAGGTTAGGGTTTATAATGTTTGTTTGGAGGAGAAAGGAAATAAACGAAACAAGCGGCCTTCGTTTTCACGAAGGAGGGAAAGTGAAATTTTTCACGAAAAAAAAAATGAATGCGGACAACTAGCGGGGACAGTTGTTGTACATAATATCTACAAGTGCTCTAAATTAAACAGTTGTTATTGGTCAAATATTACAACTGCTTTTGAAATACAGTTGTTAAAAGTGGCTCTATTACAACTGCTAAAACAAACAGTTGTTGCATAATATCTATTACAACTGCCTATCTATGTTAGTTGTAAAGGAACAGTTGTAATATGCTTGTTTTGTTGTAGTGACAGCCTCTTCTCACCATTTCAGCACTCCAAATCATGACCGTTACAACACTTTATTTTTTTTAAATTCCATGAGCAATAATAATTATATATTTTGCGTAATTATTATTTCCTTAAGCTTTGATATCTATGTGATGATCCCCTAGTTTTTTCTTATACTCTTGTACATTTTGTAGCCACTCATCAGGTATAGAGTTGTATGATAATGGTTACCATTAACATTTTGCTAATATAGTTACCGTACCGGTTGTATAGGTAAAACCAAAATTACTTATCGTTACTATTACGGATTAATTGGTATACCAAGGCTGGTATATCGATAAACTGGTAGCGGTTACATTGGTAATGGTAAATTATGTTTTTTTTACAAAAATAACAATTTGACATACTTTTACACTGTAACGATGCTTTATTATATATTTCATCATGTCACCAAATAAAAGACATCAATGAGAATGAAAAGATATTACCGATGTTTTACCGTAGCAAATGTTAAATTTACCGTTATCATACTGATTATACCGGTATACCAACTTTACTTAAAATGATAATCGTTTGACTGATAATGGTATGATAATGGTAAATTTACCATTCTCATAACAGTCTTAATCAGGCATATTGTTGATGATTTTGCATTCTACATATGTAATTAATAGTGAGCGCTACCGTCTCTTCAAGGACCACCCTTTCATATATAAAAATATTGCGTAGGTAAAAAAATTTACGATGTGTATAAATAGAATTTGCATTCTTAAAAATCCTATGATTTTTTTCTAAACTTTTTACATTTTAAATTTTTTGAACAAAGAGTGTACTCCAAATTTTTGTACATAACTTGCACTTCTTGAATAACACGGAGTGTACACACACATATAGCAAGGATTGGCTATACCTTATTTTGACTACGCATTCAATCCACTTTAATTTCAACCACATGTTTTCGTTTAAATAACAGAAAAGCGATGGAAGAAGAGAGAAACCATAATTATTTAAATGCAAGCATGTAGTTGAACTTAGAGGATTCAAGATGTAGTGAAAATAAAGTGTAGCTGATCCTTATATATATATATATATATATATATATATATGTAATATAGCTAAGATCAATAGCTCCCTTTATTTAGTACCATTTCTTAGCCCTCTGATATAAGCCACAAGTTTCTATTTAAATATTTGTTCTTTCTCTCTCCTATCACATGAACCAAATATTTAAATATAAACTTGTGGCTGATATCAGAAGGCTAGAAATGATGCTAAATAAAAAGAGACTGTTGATCCTAGCTCATGTATATGTATGTGTGTGTGTATGCAATAACTAAGCACGATGAACATTTATACAGTAGTTATAGCTTAAAATTAGGAAACAAAACAAATTTGAAAAAAAATTACGCTGAAAGACATAAAGTTTTATTTTTGGAACAAATGATGGAATGCTAGTTATAACTAGCATTATATTCAATTTTTACACTATACGTGATCCTGGTTATAATTATCATTATATTCAATTTACACTATGCAGAATGACACTTATAATTAGGATTGTACTTCACTCAAACAGACAAACTTGTTGTCCTAAGCCTACATTTTTTTCAAAAAATTTTCTTTGCTTATTTTCCTCTTTCATTTATTAACAATTATTGAATAATTAATTACTTAAAAGAGAAAAACTGAAATTACATATGAGCTGTTAAAATAGATAGATTACAAATAAATTATGGTGAAGAAATAGGCATTCGACTCTAAAACCCATTTATCAATAGAGATGCTAAAAGCACTGGAGCACTATACTAACAATTGCCATTTTTTGTTATTTCACACTGTAGTCGGCGGAAAACTGCCGACCACAGTGCCATGAGCATGAAGGCTGGTGCTTTTAGCACCAGTCTTTATTAATCTAATTGTATCTTCGGCACTAAAATAGAAAGTCAGTTAATTACATGAATAAATAAAAAAGAGAATAAGGTCAACTGATTACCAGGTTACGTAGTTATAGTAGGAAATTGATTTAACAGTCAATTAATCAATTATAAGATCGATATTAATGGGTTAAACATTTTATTCAATTTATAACAATTGTAAATTTCATTTTATACATTCAATAATATTCTCTCCTATTAAATATCAATACAGGAAAACCCACAAAAGGAGCTCTATTTATTTCTAAAGAATGATCGCTGAATGAGAAGAAAATAAGCCATTGAAAGTTTATTACAACTAGTGTGTAACCCGTGCGTTGCACGCAGTATGTTGTAGAAAAATAATTTTATAACTATTTTTGAAGAATATAATTTGTTATGCAATATTTGATGAATTTTGTTTGGATAAATGAATTATAAATTGAAATTACTATATTTATAGCTGTCTATTTTTGTTATGAGATTCGTATACTTTTATATTTGAATAAAAATTACATTATCATTTTTGTTGATAAAAATGAGTTATACATCAATTTATTATTTTTTCGTATTCATTATTTGAAAATAAAATAAACGAAAATAAGCAATCTTAATAAAATTTGAAATTAATATTTTTATAAAATTTCATAAATAAATATTCATGTATATATATTCTGAAATTGACATTTAGGGTTTGATATATTTGGCTAAAAGATAAATGATGTATACATTAAATTTCAAATAATACTTGAGAGAATGACGAAAAATACTTAAAAGTAGAAGTGTAATACCAAAGACTCGGTATATTTGTATGTGTTTATAGTTCTTGCAGCACATATTTATCAAAATAATTATATGATATTATCAAAGTGATAAAAATATTTATTTAACTATTAAAAGAAATATTAAGTGAAAATAAAACCTAAAACGTTACAAATCACATTGTCATTTTAATTATGTAAAAAAATAATTTTTAATCCATTGTTTCATATCTTACTATTTTTATTTTATAATAAAACTTTTCAAAAAATATTTAACATTTATGTAAAAAAGAATATAAAATATGAAAGAAAAATATTTCTAATCAAAATAAGGTATAATTTTTGTTCATTTATTAAATCAGATTACGAATATAACTATAATTTTTTGTACAAAAACGTACTAACTGAAAATATTTATTCTTTTTTCAATATTATAGAATATAAACATTCATCATTTATCATTAATTATAATGTTACTCTTCACAAAATATAATTTAATAATGATAAAGAGTCCATTTGACGTACTAATTTTACGAAGGAAAACGTTATATATGTATGTAATGATATACCAATTTTGAAAACAATTTTTTTTGCATATATTTGCTTGTAATGAAATACCAACTTTAGAAAGAAAAAATTATGTATAGATTTCTTTATATTATTTTAGAAAGAATGAAATTTTATGAATTTAAATGTAGAAAAATATAAAAGTATTAAGGGTAATTTTGTATATAATTGTGAAAATATTAAATCACGTGGACTTGAATGAAAATATAGTTTTACTATTTATATCAGCACAAATACGGTATACACATTGAATTATCATTTTTTATGATTTATTAGATCAATCAATAAATATTTGTTAATTGGATTTAGTTAAAAAAATTAAATTCAAGGTCAATTAATAAATTCAAATACATGGACTTTAATGTAAAATAATACAAGAAAACTTAGGAGAAATCAGTAAATTATTGAATATTGGCATTTAAATGCAAAATGATAAGAGAGAATATCAGTAGAACATTGTAATAGTTTGTATCTAATTGTGGAAATTTAAAACTATCTAGACTTGATTGAAAAATTAGTTTTACCATTTTTGTCAATACGAATGTGGTACACATATTGAATTGTCATTTTTAAAAATTTATTAGATCAATTAATGAATATTCGTTAATTGTATTCATTTAAAAAACTTAAATTTAAGATCACCTAACTAAATTTAATCTATATGAACTCAAATGCAAAATAATAGAAAAAACTTGAAAGAAATCTATGAATAATCGTTAGAATTAATATTAAATTTTATCCATAGAAGAAAGAACGGGTAGAAACATGGTAATAATTATGACAATAATAAATTGTGAGATGGAAAAATGAAATATCTAGAGAGAATTAAGGAAAGAGGAGGAAAATCCTCAAATTGATAAAAGAGCTCTAAATTCTTCTGCTTTACTATTATTTAATAGATTTTTTTCATCAAGTGCTACTTATTCCAGATCTCCTCTCACTCTTTCTCTTTGAATAAGTAATCCAAATTTTCAAATTTATTCCTCTTGATCCCTTTATCTGCCGCTTATCTTTTCCATTCAACTTTCAGGTATTGCGGTATTTATTTATTTATTTTAGAATTTTTTTTACTATTATATATGAGTATCACCACGTATTGACATCATTGCTTCAGAATCAGAATTTACTATTGAACGCATGTATTGATAGTGTATCTTCTTTTCTTGCCTCCTTTTCCAAATTTTGGTGGGATCGTTTAAAGTCTGATATAGAGAGTATGAATAAGATTTTGTTCTTTGCAGTGAAATTGTGCATGACATTGTGTACTTCTTTTGCATGACGTGACTGTTATCATTTTAAGGTCTTTTGAGACAAAACAATCAGCATTAATATATATGTGTATATTACAATTTGTGTAAACTTTACCGTAAAACAATGAATTCAAATCTAAAGTTGCGTGTGTTTATATATATGTAAGCAAAGATTGACTATATCTCAATTTGGCTACACCTCTAATCGTCTTGATACCCATCAAAAAGTTCCAAATTAAATAATATATTTTTCCTCACTTGTCACTATACAATATTACTTAATTCGGAACTTGGCGTGAAAATTAAAGGGGTTGAAGATGTAGTCAAATTGAGGTGTAGTCTATCCTAGTTTTTATATGTGCGCATGTGTATAAGACACACACACACATATATATATATATATAACAAACTTAAAGTTCGTGTAAATCTGATTGTAAAACAATGAATTCAAAATCTGTGTAAACTTGAGTATAAAACAACGAACTCAAACCTATGTATTAGAAAACTATTTTTTAGGTCAAAAAGTTTTTAAAATTAGATTTAAAAATCATAGGAGTATAAAAATAGGATCTAAAATCTAATAATAAATTTAACATATATATAGTTATAAAAGGCAATAAGTTTTCAATTAGTGAAACAATTATTTTAAATTCAAAATTGCAATTTAAACATACTAACATTTAAAACAATTAGTAATTTAAATTTATATAGATAGATTATGTATTTAATTGATATATATTATATATAATATACAGTCATAAATCACAATAACTAAATTTGTATATATTATTAATGTACATTTTATGTTGACATATATTAAATGTTTTATTGCACAAGTTACCCTAAACATGTATACCTACTTACACGTTATATGCTCATGTTTACATGTACGTATATTACTTTGATTTAGGCATATGTGTGTATCTACTTTATGTGATTTTAAATATGTTTTAATGACTAATGAGAAAATTAAAATAACATCTAACGGTAAAATTTTAAATTATTCTTAATGCATTAAATGCAATTTAATGCACCAATTTATGACATTAATACACCTATTGAAACCTTTTAAAATTCCTTTCAATACATTAAATACTTATCAAATGCACCATTCATTAAAATTAACAATGTAATGTACCCTTTCAAATGTATTTTAATGCATTACGTTTTATTTAATGCATCAATTAATTGTAATTAACGCACCATAAGATCCGATACTTCAAATTAATTAAAGATTTTTTAAATTTTGGACTAAATTACCCGTTGCACAATGTACTCAATCCAATAGAAACAATTATAGAAATTGATATGGTCATTCACGCTTGAAAAATTGAAAATAAAAAAGTTGATGTAAAATCCGATCAAGAGAATCTGAGATTCAAATTCAGCAAAAATGTGAGCAAATACTATACAATTTATATTCTGAATAAATTTTATTTTTGAGCCTATAGTTTTGAAAAATACGATCAAAGTGAAAATGAAAAGCATACAAAAAAGATATAGGTGGATTGATCAAAACTGATAAAAATGAATTAAATTAGATGTTAGAAAGATTGCAACAAGGAAATATCAGTTCGAGAAAAATGGACTATCTTAGAAGCTTGAAATTAATAATTGTCAATGTTAATTGAAGATTTTCACATTCAGTGGGAAACTTAACTTATTTATGCTGATTGTATTTCTACGAAAGCATGTATGGTACAAAAGAATCCTAAATTATGTAAAAGGTTTATTGTTTTTTGGTATTTTAATAAAGTGGACATTCAATGAGATTAGTTAGGTAAGCTAATAGCGACTTTGTTGATGATAATAAAAAAACATCTAGTTATGCATTATGTTTGAAAGTCATAAAATATTCTATGGAATGTAGACAACTGATGTTCAAGGAGTTTGAGGAAACAATTAATGTTTACATTCTTGGTGTACTTGACCTAATGTTTTATGTTGTTTGACATTCTTACTCACATATTAAGATTTCTGTAGGAGATACGCATTCATATGCCAGTCCAGGATATTGTCTAAAACCTTGATATGAAGAGACTTACTGTCATTTCGTATATCATGAAGGTGTCTAAACAAATGAATAATATTTTTCGATAAACTATTTGGTATTGTTAATAAAAATATATTTATACGTGACACAAATAGATATTATTCATGAAAAATTATATGATTATTCATCCAATGATACCTATTGTCACTTTGAATATGCTAATATTTGCACAATTGACAAATAATTTTATATAGTAGTCTATATAGTTCAATATGAACAAAGTATATTAAATAACTATAAATGATTATATACAAAATAACAATAAATTAATTATTAATAACACAATACAAAATAAACATATCTACATAACATAACCCAAATTCTATTAGTCTCGTTTCATTAATTTATAGTTCACAATAAAAATATAGCCTTTTTAATGAATGTGTCGTTCGTTGCATTGTGCATAAGGCTCTATTTTTTATCTGTTTGTGTGCCATGGACCATAATGTAAACTCAACAGCCTCATGTGTTGTGTGTCACCTAATATATATGTCCACATGTTTGGTTTTAGAAGCTCCACATGTAAGGTTGCATGTTGAAAACAATCTTACATGATGAAATTAGTTAAATAAGACATCCATTAATAATAAAAGATCATTTGTCGTATTATTAGTTGCTTTTGTGATAAAAAATGTTTCTCTAGCATGATATTAGAGCTAGGTTTAATTTATATGAGCTAACCGTAACATGTGTTTTGTTTCACATAAATATAAATTTCATACTTCTGACATAACATGGCACACATGTGTTATGTGTTAATAATAATCTCACATCGTGAGTTTAATATAATAGGTTTAAAATAATAAAATATCATTCTTTACCATGCTAATTAATTTTGAAAAAATAAAATATCTTTGACTTTTTTTTGAATCATTTCTTTTATGTACACTCGTATATCATGTCTATAACATTTGCAGAAGCTAGGAAACTTTTTGTCAAATGTTATTAAGCAAATGCGAGAGTTCTCTCTTATTCTCTAACAATTATGTCCATTTTGCTGTATCAGAACTCATGGAAGAATCAAGTGGTCGTTATAGAACAAGTTACATTGCTGATGTTTTAAAACGAAAAAAGGATGGGAACACTACCCCTAGGTCACCATTAATTTTCAGAATTAAACGATCCAAATTGACGGCTTCTCGCAGAAATAGAAGCTTCATCAAACAAGAAAAGGGTGATAATTCTAATGAGGTAACCTTATTAGGCTATATGCTTCAATAGTGTAATCACATATATATCTGATTGCTTGCATACATACTAGCTTTGAAGGTTCAATATGTGTACTACTACTACTTACTGACATGGTTATCCTATTTAAAATTTAAACTGTTACTTTTGCTTATTTTACACTATAGCTTCTTATGTAGCCAATTCAATGATGAACGACAAATGGTTACTGTATTATGATCTTCTTGATGTAATTTTTTGAAGTACATAAAGATTCAATCAATATTAGCTGGTACTATTAATTTGTAACATCAAAGCTATTGCAACGTTTCCAAGTTTATGACCTTATAACAGCCAGTGTATGGTTGTAGAGTTTTAGCACAGCCTTGTGATCCCAAATCAACAAGCAAGTTTTCGTTGCTAAAACTTTATGATCAACTTTATTGATCCCAAAATTGTTTTTACCACTATGACTCAAGTATCATTTCCTGGGAAGTTTTGTTTTTCACAAACGAATTTCATCCATTTTATAACATTAGGAGTTGGAAGGGGTTCAGATGAAAACTACATGCACTGGTGAAACCTCTCAGAGAGATGATAGTTGTGATTTGTGTGTCGAATGCAAGAAGCCTGGATTGCTCATGTGAGTGCCTCGCTTATTTATTACTAATAACTAGTTTGCATAGTGAATAACATTATACTTCTTCAATTTCTGGCTGCACCATCACGACATTTATGATTTGAAGTTTCATTTGAGAGGGTATAACCATGTTTCTGTTTGGTTCACATTGTTCGCAGATGACTTCAAATCCACTAGAATAAGCTTCCTTTATAGGCATTTATAGACTTGGCAACTAGTTATGTTTGGAACAATTTATACCTATATTTAAAGCAAAGACAAAAAAGTAAAGCAAGTCATATTACAGGAGTATCATTGTTTTGTTTTTTTGCCCATCCATGTTTATCTCTCTTTGGGTGTTTTATTTATGACAAGTTATTTAAAAGTCGATGCAAATAGGCGAATGTGGGATTAATTAATTGTTTCGGTGCTTGATTTTGTTCTAAACTAATAATGGGATATCTATGCATATCTATAGACTATCATACAAGAAGAGGAACATAGCATGAAGTCCTTCCTATATTTTATAATATGAAACAAATAACCTTAACAAATGCTTAGGGTAATTAATATCATGGCAATAAACATCTGGCAGCATAATAATGTTACTGTTTGACAGTAATTTTGTAAATAAAATATTTGCATGCTGTAAAAAAGGAACGGGATGGCCAAAGCTGTTAACTCAACTCCTTACACCTGTTTCATTTATACACCACCGAAGCATTTATGTAGGTTTAGTTTTTTGATATATATTTCCATAATATCATTTATTAGCTCGTTTGAATCGACTTATATAAGTCGGATTTTTGCTTTTTGGAAGGCAAAACCTATTTATTTTAGCTTTCAAAAAGCAAAAAAAAACGACTTATTTAAGTCGATCCAAACGAGGCGCAGTGGAATATTTCTACTTTGGATGGTGAATCTGTATTTTCATATCTATTACATGTGGCAACTGATAATAAGTGCTTTTAGGATAACCAATGGATTCCTGAAATCAAGCTGCTTAGAAAGGCTCGTCCACTCTTAGAGAAATTTAACACGAAACAAGAAAGAGGACAGGTTACCATCATTTGTTACATCAAAATTCATGATTTTTCATCCTCTACCCTTTTAAGAATCACACACAGTTAATAGACAAACATAATATTGTGAAATTTTGCTCTTATAGTTTTTAATTATATTAAATAAATAATATTTTGGAAAGGTTAATACCAGTAAATACTAAATATCGTTATTTTGGAGTGCTGCGGGGTAAATTGGAAGCAAATTGTAATGGTTTGAGTTACCAAACAGCTAATTTCCTGTTATAGAAGCAAAAGCATATGGACTTCAGCATTCCAACAGTTTAACTATTATTTTCTTTGGCAATCTATAATTTTATGCATTTATCTCATGAGTTTGCTATTTTCTCAATTTTTAGAAGATTGAATGGAAACATGAATGGACAACGCCGCATCGTTTATTACAACGAAGATCCTTGGTGCTACTCGAACGAATTGATCGTTGTTCTTCCGAACATGGTGACAGCAATAAATATAGCTACGTTGAGTGGCTTGTTAAATGGAAAGGACTCGGGTATGAGTATTCTACCTGGGAGTTTGAAAATTCAGAATGTTTGTGCTCAGCTGATGGGAAAGCTTTGATGGATGAATTCAAGAGGCGACGGGTTGAGGCGAGAAAGAAACCAATTCCTTCTCAAACTATCAAAGTATTATTTTTATTTTAGATTTGCATTTTTGGCATGCATATATGATTGAAACATTTATCACTTTGGTTGTAGTTCCTTCCCGTTCATATTAATCTCATTGTCACAGTACCCAAAACAATGCTTGTAGCAGTGATCACTCATCTAGAAGTACAACAAACTAATTGGTTGAATTCAGGTTTGGTGTCACATATGAACGCCTGGAAATACCCTTCCTTTTTCCAGAATCCTAAACCAATTTTTAACTCTCCTCCAAATAAATATTTACTTTCATGTTAACCCTAATTTTTATATTTCTGTAAGCTAAGTCATTATATTACAACATAACAACTTTGCTAAAAAAATTCTTGCTAATCTTGGTCCTGTAAATTGCACAAAATCATCATAATATCCATTTAATATTCCCTCAATAACTAACCTCTAGCGTTAGCTTTATTTATCTCATAATCACTATTTCAGTTTTTTTCATAACGATAACTATATTAGATGAATTAAGTTTCACATATGTCAAGATAAAATAGAACTGCAGAAAAAATAGCTGTAGATGTTGATGTGATGTAGCTCAGGCCAGGAATGAAGGCATAAGTCGTACGCGACTTATGGAAGGGACTATGAGTCGTGACCGACTCAAGAAAGCTAACAAGGGAAATATAAGTCGTGTCCGACTTATAGAAACGAGCATGAGTCATATGAGACGTCTACGACTCAAGGAGGCATTGATCACGACTCAACTGGACAACCAAAGGTGAAGATATAAGTCGTCTACGACTTAAGGAAGCGATGATGAGTCGTCCACGACTCATAAAGACGGGCATAAGTCGTATTCGACTTAAGGAGGCAGTGATGAGTCGTCCACGACTCATCTGGAAAACCAAAAGGGAAAGCATAAGTCGTCTACGACTTAACAGGGAGATGAGTCGTCTACGACTCAAGGGGAAGAATACACAAGTGATAAGTCATCTACGACTTAAGGAAGGTGAGGAGATAAGCCATCCACGACTCAAGGGAGAGGCTGGTATAAGTCGCAGAAGCTCTGGAGGCCGTGGATTTCTATGCCGCTTCAATCTTGACCGTTGAAGTCTTAAGTCGTGAGTCGTAAGGTGTCTACGACTTAAGTGTTGAGTCGTTTTATGGTATTGTATTGTTTTCTTGAGTCGCTTGTATATAAGTCGTAAGTCGTGACAGCTGTTAGTTTTTAAGTCGTCTGTTTGTAATAAGTCGTATACTTGGCTGAGGCATAAGTCGGAGCATGTTGTAATCTGATAAGTCGTAAACGACTTAAGATGAGTCGTCTGTTATGAGTCGTTTACTTTTGAGTCGTGTTGTAAGCTGATAAGTCGTATGCGACTTATGATGAGTCGTAGGTCATAGATGATGAGTCGGAAATGACTTATGACTTAGGAAATTTTCTGGATTTGTGTTGTAGCCTATAAATAGGCAAGTGGTGTCATTTGTAAAGGTTGTTGAATATTGAATAAAATTCTCTTTTGATTGCTTTGTGCTTTCATTCAAATTGGTAGTTGAGTGTAATCTCCTATCTCCTCTTTCGGATAATCGAGTGCGCTCGATTCAACGATTGTAGAAGCCGATTCGCGGAATCAAGTGCGCTTGATCAACGCTTGAAGAATTGAAGATCTTTGAACCCGGTATCGTGCGCGATCAACGAGTTCGAGATAGCTAGAGTTCGGTATCTTCGGATCAACGAATTCGGGCAATTCAGCATTCATCAATCCATCGACTGCTACTTTCACCGATCTACATTGTTTTGATTAATCCGCTGCGTCATGATGTGTATAAGATGAGAATATTAGTAAAATAACGATTAACTGCTTATTTTTATATGCACATATGCTTAAGTGATATGTTCAAAGGTTACTTTATGCCGTTACGGTATGCTTAGCATCAAATTGATTTATTAGTATATTCAATAATTGCTAGGTTTTTGTAGTTTTTTCTACAGCCAATTTGATTTTATCTTCTGCTTACAAGATGTTTGATAATGATATTGCCCTGTCTTAAATTCATTTTTAATATCCTTTAATGCATTGAATATCCTATCTTAATTCATGGCTTCAAGCACTGTTCTCCTATAATTAAAAATTTCAGGATTTATGCGTAAGAGAAAATCTCCACAAGAAGCTCACAATGTTAGCCGATAAGCTTCCAATTGAACATAACAATGATTTCCTACCCTCAGTTCGCAATATCATCAAGCATTGGCACAAAAAACAGACTACTATTTTGATTCTTGATCAGGTAGGTTATCAGTTGGTATGCATATGCAGCATATCCCTTGTAATTGTGCGTGAAATCAAGATAATATTTTGGTATGTCATTAATGATGCACGGGTTTTTGGTTTCCTTCAGAGTAACACTTAATGCGTTCTTATTTCTGGCAGGAGGCAAAGGTTAAATCTATAGTATTCATTTCATACCTGCTCTCTTATAGTTGTCATCCTTTCCTTGTTATTTCTACCATCCCTTCTCTTTCAAAATGGGAAGCTGAGTTTGCTCGTTTGGCACCATCTATAAACATTGTTGTTTATAGTGGAAATAAAAAAGCTCGTGAAATGATAAGGTCCCTCGAATTTTATGAAGAGGGAGGCTGCGTTATGTTTAAGGTCCTCATAACATCCCCTGATGTAATCCTCGAGGTAACTATGGGTACACTTGATTTTGTATGCATGTTCCTATTTTGTGATTGTTCTACTCTGGATTTATCCATGAATTACTTATTGAACCCCTAATTCACAAAATCCCTGACACTAATTTTACTATCATTTAGTATCTTTACTATTTCAATTGTAATAAATGGTTGTTAAAGTGAAGATTCATGAGGATCTCACTGTTAAGGTTCAATTATTCAGTCTCATTCAAAACTTATTACAAAAATAGACTAGTTTTTCGCTTTTGTACAAGCAGACTTTCAAAATGTGAATGTACGTATATACTCAAAATTTGTATAATGCATATGTATAAAAATCAGAAGCAAAGACTATTTTTGTATTATAAGTTTTAGACAAGGCTTATTTGTGAAATAAGTTGTGTGTCGATGCTTGGTTTTGTAATTTATTCTAAAAAGAAGAAGAGAGACATGATTTGTACACTGACTGGAATTCCAAAAGAGGTTATTGGATGCTTTAATTAGACTGCAAGCTTTCTATTCCTATTGGATGTTATTTTTTTTCCTCCTTGCAGTCTTATACTCTTATTCCTTTAGGTGGATACATACGTGTTTGTAGCCTTTCTACGCAGTAGTTAATAAAATTCTTAGTCGTTCCTTCGCAATTAATTGGTGCCTTTTAATATTCCAAAGTCTATAATAGATTTTTTTTCCTATTACATTTTATTTAAATTTATTACTTTGTTTTCAATATATTGCTCAACAGGACTTTCAATATTTGGATTGTCTTGTCTGGGAGGGAATAATTATAGATGACTATCAAAAAAAAGAAATTTCTGAACAGTTGGACAAGTTTGCAATTCTTTCGGAATTCAAACTCCTAATTTCAAATGGTGTACCTAAGGTAGATTTGCTACTACTCCCTCATCAATAATCTTGCCGATCATTTCATTTTCTCAAGAAACTATTGCTAATTGCTATATATTACTTTAATTTTCGACATAAACGAACAAACTAATACTCAAGATTCAAATTCCGATTCAAGTGAAAATGGCAATGAAATTTCAGTTAGTTTAAAAAACTCATTTATTTCTCTTATAATGTAGGTTGTAAGGCTCATCAAGTATATAACAAATTTTACTAATAAAAAAAAGTTGGGGCATTATCTATCAGTGTATGGGGCATGAGAATTAAGGGACATGGATCATTACATGAATTTAACTGACAACTACTGCTAATAACTTAAGTCAAAAAGTGAAATTCTACCTTCATGAATTCATGCATATTCTGCTATTACTTCTTAAATATCACTTGCGTATACATTTCCTTGATCAGTTGTGCTCTGAGACTGATATTAATAACCCTGCTATATATTTACAGAGAAGTGGACCTGCTCTCAAAGATAATAGCTCACAAAGCGCATATGCACATGGAGCACAAGAACATGATGTGCTACTACGTGAAGAAAATCCTGAGGCAGAGCAAGTTTATTCTTACATGAAAGCTGCACGTAATAGTCAAGAAGTGTTTAATCCCACCCCTCTTCAGAAGCAGATGACTATGATGAGCCCATCGGAATATTTAATTGCTCATTTTCATGAAAAAAGGGTGACTATCTTCTTGCTTACCATTTTTATATTGTAGTTTTTATACTGTATACTAGCTACAGTGAAATGTTCATTCCTAAATGTTGGCATCAAAAAATTCTGTATTTCGATATACACTTTTGACATTCTCTAAAAATTACCTAAATTAACGTTTCACTCATTTTCCTATTTTCTCAATTTGCCTTGTTTTCACTGTGTGTGCACGCATGTGCGCGTGCATGTACACACTTGCAAATTAGACTTGAGACCATTTCTCAGTCAAGTTAAGAATAACTACAAAATAATTATACAGCTTTGTTTTAAGTAGTAGAGATAAGTTTGTAGTTTATCTAAGTATTTATTGTCCTAACCATGTTTATGCAATATAATAACATTTCATTATTGTTGCAGAAGTCGACTTTAGCTGCAGAATGCGAGAAAGAGTTGGAGGAGGTGCAGAAAAAATACAATCACCTCCTTTTGAATGAAGAGAAAGCGTGCAATCAAAACTTAAAGCTAGTAAAGGAATTACAGTCCACCAGTCAGAAAAATAAATTTTTGGCGGAGTTGCTGAAAAGCCATTCCACCGAGCCTTGTAAGCATGGAAGCCTTGTAACCAAACTAGCTGCAAGATTTATCTCAAAAAAACTGGGTGCATGTACACAGATACACTGTTATTGAACATGAGTTGTCTTTTTGACTTTTAAATTGGCAGCCTAGCGTCAAATAGAGTTGACATCAATAAGTATATAATCTCTGCTTTCAAGTATCTTATTCTACATTTTTTCTATCGCACTTTGACACTTAATGACAGTACAGTTTCTGCGTCATAGAATGTAAAGTAAGAGTATAATTTAGTGTAACTTGGTATGTCCAGTACTCCATCAGCATGTAAATTTTGTTACAAATTTTTTCTGAAAGACACTATTATGCATGCTTCTCATTACATTTAAATCATCCTTGACATCAAACACTGCTTTTCAGGTTAAATGGGAAACTTGAAACAGATGTCGCCAAAGAAAGATATTCCCAAAATGCCAACTTTGCCCTCGTCTTCAAGTTCAGCTCTACCATTTCCTTTTTCACCGCCAGGGATGGGACCACCGTCCACAGTTGTAACTTCACTTTCTGTGCCTCCTGCCTGCATGCAACAATCAAACAATGCCTCGCAAAGGAATTTGACATCTAAACCAATGTTGCCTTCTTCTGCAGGTAACTTTTTAGAGATAGATTTTTCATTATGCTATACACATTTCGCCAGTGAACTCATTGCCATTGAAACATGTGGTTCTTTATTTACTTTTATTTGATAGCAATCTAATCAATTTACAATGGTTCGTCGTCTGTTTGAACATTCACCAATTGGTATATGCCTTTCATCATTTGGATTTACCCTTTTTTGCATTGATAATATATATCATTTTTGGTTGCCAAACTTTGCATAAATACCTATTTATGGATATGAAACACTGGACTATTCAAAGGAAAAGCAATAATCGTCTTTTTATCGATAGTGGCCCATTTCTTGAGTTAGGTTATCAGTTTGTTTTCCTTTATATGCCAAGATGGTTCATTAAGATCACTGAGATACAACTAGTCGTTTTGGCAGATTTTGTTATTTCTTCTGTTCCACCTCTTCATAGCTGTATTTTCCATCTATGATTTCCTTAGAAAAAAATATCACATAGAACCCTAATCACTACAACATTATGTTAAGAAGAAAATAGAAATGCAGTAATAAAACGTACATGGTGATTTCCTTTTAACAACTTTCTTATGCTATATTTTAGTAATCCTTTATTTAAAAGCAAAATTTATCATTCGGATCTGCCTCAGTTTTTTTTTAATGTGGTTTGGTGTTCATTCAACAAGTGCTACAGAGTTTAGGGCTGTTGTGGTAATGGTTACCGTTACCATTTTGTAAATACCGTTATCGTACCGTTTTTACTGATAAACTAAAATTGTTTACCGTTACCGATTGACTGGTATACCGATGACTGGTATACCGATAAACTGATAACCGTTACACTGGTAATGGTAAATTACTGTTTGGCTAGAAAAATAATAAGTTGATATATTTTTACACTAAATGATGGTTCATTATATATCTCATTGGGTCACTTAATAAAGGACATAGAAAAGAAGTGTATTTATCATCATTTGAGTTGAATTACTAAAATAAATTAAATTATTTTCTTGCTTCTAAATGGCCGTATTATAACATCTTACATGAATATCGATATATTATGAATGACTGGTAAATTACCGTTACCGTTGGTTTTGAAAAAATATTACTGATGTTTTACCCTAAAAAATGATAAATTTACCATTACCGTACCGATTATGCTGGTATACCGACTTTACTTTAAAATGGTAATCGATTGACTGGTAATGATATGGTAATGGTAAATTTACCTTTACCATAACAGCCCTAACTGAGTTTATAACTTTATATTCAAATAATATTGATTTTCATGTTATCAAGTTGAACAATGTGCATTCTTTAAGCTGATGTTTTGTTATTGTAGTTGAATAATATTGCTTTATGCTAACCAATTTTTTCATCTTCTTTAGGTGATCGGAAAAAATCTGTAGAAGAGAATTCAGTTCTTCATGCTCCTGCACCGCATATTCGCCATTATTATACACGGAAACACGACATGTTTTAGCATAAAAAATATTAGTGCATTATTAAGTAAACCACGTACTAAATTAGTCTTGTATGTTGCATATGATTATTATTGTTGTTGTTGTTGTTGTTTTACTTGAGTACATTTATTGTGATTCTTCCAGTGCAAATGCATGCATAGGAAGAAAAATATATGCATTGGATAGAATATATAGATATGTGGACTTGGTTTGTCTTTTTCAATGAAATTTATGGATGGAATTCACGAAGTGCATTCAAGTCATTTGATTTGCAATTCAATAGTATGATGAATTATACTGTCATTACCAGGTTAAATGGAAGAGAAATCATAGTAGCAATTTACAATAATTTAACTTTCAATTTTTCATTGTCTTGAAAACAATAGTATGTAATTTTTCCTTTGCTTGTCCTATGTTTGATTTTTACTCGTTAAATAATTAGTCTTTATTAGTGCGAACCCGTGCTACGCATACAGAATTCACATTGATACACATATTTCTTTGATACACATACGAATTGGTAATGAGTTCCAAAGTTATTATATCTCATTGATACACACATTTCTTACATCGACAAACCATTTGTTAAATCTTTACAACATTTCATGTTGCATGTTCCCTAATATAGTGGAGTTATGCATCGTATTAATTCCATAATTGATTAGCATTAAAGAGAATCAATATGCAATTAGTTCTCTCATTAATTTGAATTAATGTTTATAGTTTGAATTCAAATTGATCAAGATTAAAGGCACTTAATTTCATTCATTTATTACTTGGTAATTATGTATGATATGACCTTCATACTTAAAATAGTTTATTAAAACCATTATGAATGATAGTATCACTCATTTATAGTTGCGCATTATCCATAAATAATTTAAAACTCCAAATAATTCAAAGAAATGTAACATAAAATTTTTTATTAAAAATTCATAGATAATAACCTAATTGTTGCATAAGATCACTAAAACTTTGATGATAAACATGAATACATGTTGCCTATGGACATTTTATAGTCCATTATATAACATAGTAGATCAATATTAGAAGCCTAAATTGATTAAAAAGGAAAATGTTAGAATTTATTGAAAAGATGAAGTTTACATCAATTAAGTGTGCTCGGAGCATTTTGGAAATAAATAAGTTGTCAAAACACGTATTTTACACTAAATTCTTAATAAAAATTTAAAATTATCTACTGAAAAGAAGAAAAAAGTGTTGCTTATACATTTGTATTTTTCACAACAATAGACTATGAAATTTGTTATTTAAATATTATTTTACTTCAAAGATGATATTTTCCTTCCAACTTGATTTTCTTATATACTTATGTGTGAGAACGAAATAAAGTATTTGATTACATAGAAAAATTAAGTTTTTTTGTATATATATATTAAAAACCAATAACTCCATATAAAATATAGGAAAGAACCCAAATTCCTAGTCTTTCTAATAAAAAGCAAAACAATGAAAGGGAATTTGAAATAAAACATGAGAAAGGATAATTAGTTCATCTTTACATGTAGTAGATTTCAAAGAATTATAGAAGCTTTCTGGTGTTGTAATACATTTGAAATGTTGCTGGTAAAAGGGAGTAAAAATAATAACTGACTACTATTAATCTTGTAATTGGTTAGCATTAAAATGACAAAATGTATAATTAACTAATTAATTTGGATTCAAATTGATCCAAATTATTGGTTAGCATTAAAATGACTAAATGTATAATTAATTCTCTCCTTAGACTGGATTATAGTTTAATTCTGAAATTACTTTGGATTCAAATTGATCTAAATTATTGGTTAGGATTAAAATGACTAAATTTATAATTAATTCCCTCCTTAGATTGGATTATAGTTTGATTCTGAAATTACTTTGGATTCAAATTGATCTAAATTAAAATTAATTAATTACTTTCATTTATTGTATGGTAGAAATGTTTGATATCTTCCCTATTTGAAATTGCTCGCATATAACCATTATGAATAACTACATCCCTTATTTATAGCTATTTATAAAAATTACTAAATTACATAAAGTTCAAAACATCTCATTGTTGCATAGTATCACAAAGACTTTGATGATAACTATGAATGTGTTTTGCATATGAATGATTCATAATCCATTAAATAACATAATAGGAAAATATTAAAAACCTATATTGACCAAGAATAACAATGTTATAATTTACAAAAAAAATGTTTGGATAGACTAAAACTTCATAAAATTTTTGAAGTATATAAATTTTCATAACATGTATTAAACACTAAAATTTAGCAAAATTTAGAATTGTGTACTGGAAGCAGATTGTGCATGTGATAATAATTGGAAGTAGGTATAATATAACAAATGAAAAAGTCAACAATCTAATTGTGCATGTGATAGAGAATGATACACAGCTGCTAAACCATAATATATTTCAATACAAAATTGTCACTTTATAAATTTATCAATCTATAAAATTCCATAATCCAAGAATAAATGGTTGGACTTACAAACTTTTCATTTAAATTATTTATTTTTATGAAGATATTCACCTAATTATTCTTAGAGAGAAAGTGATCATAATAAAATATACAAATTTGAAAAAACAGAAAGTCTAGGATTGATAAATATACCTTCATCGTTATTAAATAAGAATTTAAGAAGGGAAGTCAAAAAGTTAAACAAAATCCAAAATAAACAAATTTGATAGTTGAATCTTATCTTGAGATATTCTATCCACTTCATAACTCAATGTTGAAACACTGAATATTAAGATAATAAAGAATTTGATTATTGAAATGGCTTAGATTTGATAAGAGATATGAAATAAATGATTTTTAAGTTTTAAGTGGAAGAAAATTAGGAAAAATAAAAATGAGAAAATATATGGACATAAGCTGAATATCTCGAAGGAATTCCACCAGTCACTCTCGACAAAGATAAAGAAGAATGGGATGCCATTATAGCAGACCCTATCTTTGGAGAAGATGGATGGGTGAAAGTACCAAGAAATGTCTAGTTATTCTGTATGATATTTGTTTGATTTGATTGGTGTGTTTGAAACTTGATTGACTTAGCTTATTTGGTATGGTTTGTATATATGTTTGAATAATTACTGTAAATATATGATTATATATGATTGGATGATTATTGGTTTACTTCTGGATTATGATCACATTTCATACTTATGATCACACTGAGCACTTATTACACTTATATATGGATTACTCTATTTTATTATCTTATAACAAGTTCAGGGAATTTATTAGTTAAAAGTTTTTGTTGATGACAAAGGGGGAGAAGTTATAAAATAGTAGTTGGCTTGGAGTAAGAGGGAGTTATGATGGCTTGGAGTAAGGGGGAGTCATGGAGTAAGGGGGAGTTATGATGGCTTGGAGTAAGGGGGAGTCATGGAGTAAGGGGGAGTTATGATAGGAGTTATGGTATAGTAAGTATATTTTATAAATACAGGTTGTCATCATAAAAAAGGGGGAGATTGTTAGGAACTAAGATGTTGGTTTTGATGATAACAACCTTTTTAACTTATCTTATTATAAAATATGTACTAACAATATTGTCTAGATAGATATGTATATGCAGGATATACAGATATGCAGGTATTGATTACTGAAGACTGATCAGTATAAAGACTCAAGACTCAAGATTGAAGACGCTAGAGTATCAAGATCAATATTTCAAGATATGTGTCTAGTTTTTGTTAAAACTTCATAACAGCATGGAAATCTTCATTCCGAATTTCATTTGGAATGGAACCCATTTCTACCTTCTTAGTGGCTTACAAACCCACGACAAGTAGCTTACAAACCTACGACAAGTGGCTTACAAACCCACGAACATCCTGGTTTTGTACAAGTTCTCGAGTCCTGATGTGATGAGATATTCTACAGGAAGAATCTTGCAAAACTACTTCAAAATGGTTTTTCAAAACGAGTTTCAAAAATGCTTTTCAAAATATTTTAGCCTTCAAAATTATCTTTTCAAATGATTTTCAAATAGATGTTTTAGCCTTAAAATATTCTTTGTTTTTGTGTTTTAAAACATAGTAAAATTAGTTTATTTTACTCCAGAGTCATTTCATTTTGTTTTCATTTCAATACCATTTTCAAAACAAATTTTATATTATTTTTAACATAGGGATGTCGACATCATGGGATACCCCATGTCGACATGGTGGCCGTTGAATTCAAAAGTTTCAATTTTCAAAAGAAGTGTCTATTCGTTTAAATCTGTTCATGAATGGTTATGACTGTTGGTGCTCTATAAATAGCCTTCACAAACGAATTTTTTAACTAACTATTTTCATATTTTCTTCACTCCTTCTTCTCCACAAATCCATATTCTAAAATATTCATATTTTTAAGTTCGTACCGAAATTCTGCCGAATTCTCAAGTGAATCAAATTAGAATCTCATTCTTGTTTGATTCTCTGCCCTCTCTCGAAGATCAAAGTGCTATTCAGAGTTATAGGATCAATTTGTAATCAAAAGTTTATCGAGTCTCTCTATAAGGTGTGGTTGTGCCTGGAAATCAATTGGGTAATCTTGTGGCCCGTAAATTAAGAGAGTTTGCCCCGGACTCGTGAGACAGGAGGATACCTTAAGGCCTTTAGAAACCGAGGATTGTAATCTCGACTTTGGTATAATAAAAATCTGTATAAGGTGTTCTGCCTTGGTACAGGACTGGATGTAGGTAACTCCGAACCAGTATAAAATCCGATGCCTTGGTACAACAACGATTATTTTATAATATGTTTATACGTTGATAACATGCTAATATTTGGTTACAATATATCCTGTGTAAATGAAACTAAGAAGTTTCTATCTTCTAAGTTTGATATGAAAGATCTAGGAGAAGCTGACGTAATGCTGGGAATTAAAATCATTAGGAAAGAGGGGGAGTTGTTACTAACTCAATCTCATTACATTGAGAAGTTCCTCCAAAAGTATGGTCATTATAATGACAAACCAGCACCAACTCCTTTAGATCCTAGTATTAAATTAGAAAAGAATACTGGACGTACCATTTATCAACTTGAGTATTCCAGTATTATTGGGAGTCTTATGTATGCTATGCATTGTAATGGACCAGACATAGCACATGCTATAAGCATGTTATGTCGATTTATGAATAATCTAGGTTTCGAACATTGGAAAGCTATTTCCAAGGTTTTAGTTTATTTGAAAGGAACCATTACCTATGGTTTATCTTATAAAGGATATCCTGCCGTAATAGAAGGATATAGTGATGCGACCTGGAACAATGTAGAATCCAAATCCAAGTCTACGATTGGATGGATCTTTACATTAGAAGGTGCTGCTGTGTCTTGGCTTTCCAAGAAACAGACCTGTATATCTGACTCAACAATGTTGTCAGAGTTGATTCATTAGCAGATGCATATAAGGAAGTAGAATGGCTTAGGAATTTATTAATAGAAATCCCATTATGGAAGGAACCATCTCCAGTAGTCTTAATTAACTGTGATAATCATACTACAATATACAATGTCTCTAATAAGACATATAATGGAAAGTCTAGACATGTGAGTCTAAGACATCAAATGATAAGACAGTTACTTAAAAGTGGAGTAATGACTTTGATTACATAGAAACAAAGAAAAACTTGGCTGACCCACTCACAAAGAGTCTTCCAAAGGCAATGGTTTCTATAAAATCAAAGAAAATGAGACTAAGGTCTATGAATGAAGGTTGATCATCCTTAACAGAAACCTAACTTATGTTTTGAAAAGGATAGACAAAGTTCAATCGGTACCAAAAAGTTAAGAGAATGATTATGGAACACTAAATCAATAATCCCATAATATTTAGTGTTGGATTCTGCAAGAACAAAGGATGGATAAAATATCCTTAATAAATCTAGATACCTTAAAAAGGTGTATTGCAGAAACACCTTAAGAGACTTACATATATGAGTATGGAAATCAGGTCGTTTCCTAAGAAAGTAAGACTGCTTTCTAATGTAGACTCATGAACCCAGGATTAAAAGCACATGGCCATTAATATGCTGAGCAATACAGAACACTTTACCTAAGAAAATCAACATGTGTGATTGTTCCGGTTTTATCACAAGGGACAATTGGCTCAAGGATCGTTCACCATAGAATCTCGATATGGCTTTGAATGGTTTACACTAAGTAAAGGTTCAAATCCAAAAGATATCTTTTATTTATGTGTTGGTTTTTACGATGGTGCAATTCTTGATCTTTGAACTACGTTTGGCTTGATCCCACTTAGGTACGTAAGCAATCACTCAAGTGATGTAGCTATTCCGATTTTAACCTTAAAATGTTTTTAAATTACCAAAACTTAATAATAGGGGGAGAATGTTGGATATTTTCAAGTTCTTCCATTGTTTTTGTCTTCATGAAGAGAGAAGAAAAGGAAGAGGGAAGAAAGGAAAAGAAAAAGTCCTACATCTTGGGATATTAGGGACCATACTTGTTTAAGTATGAGTTTCTCATGAAGGAGTTGGGGACTTGGGCTCTCAAATGTTTGCTTTATTGAGAGGAGGGAAGTCATGCATAACTACCAAACACGCGCGCGCCACCGCCGCCGTCCGACCGACCGGGCCGGGTATGGGTACGGGTCCAATGACGATATTTTTTTGGAGCAAATATGAAAGCAGTAACGGGCCGGATTATAGCCCGTTATGGACCAAACGGGACGTTGGAAATTTAAAAGGGCGCGCATTGCTAACCATTGGACGCAACCCTTGATGAACAGACACCTCCTCAAACGGTTCTGAACCGAACGGATGCAACCTTTGATGAAAAAACACCTCCTTCAAATCTATATAAAGGACATACGACCAGAACAGTATACACAGCAATAATCTATGTTCTCCTTCTTCTTCCAACACAGTCTGCGACGCCATTAGAGTGTTGCTGAACGCTCTCGTATCAAACGAATTTGTAACGCCTACAAGGTGTTGCAAATTCAGTCTGATTGTCACATCTATACGGCGTTGCAGATTCCATCTTTCTCTTCTTCAACCTATCTGCCTCCGAATTTTGCACCATTTGAAATAAAACAAAGTGTTCTTGGCCAGATCAAAACAATATAAATTTTGAATCTGGTTACGCTGTTCCAAGGCTTCATTGAATCCTGAAAGTCGATAGTTCGATAACCCGTTTGTACGTGGTGGGTTGAACTATTGTCTGAAAGAATCTATTCTATAGATCCTTGAAGTTAGAAGTACGACATTGTATTCGTCGGATTCGACTCGAACCGCAGATTTCCCAACACTTTTTGCTTTATCTAGATAGTAAAAATAATAATATGAGTAAGGCTGAAGCCATATTTAATTAGGTGCTTTGGAAGATTTGTATGCAGGTGCCAAATTTCATGATATATTGGTTGTAGGGTATGCAGTTTGGGTCAACCTAAGAGATCATTGAATTGTTTTTCAAAGATGCGATTTCAATGTTTAGATTTGGATTCTTTTTAGTACCATGTGTTGTTAAATTCATTTGTGGATGCTGGTAACTATGAGATTGAGGAAATGTTGGTTGAGCAAATCGAGAGCAAGAAATGTGCTACTCGTATTTTCGATAAGCCTTGTTATGGTAACTAGTCTTTGTGAACAAATAATTTTGCTAAACTTCAAAGGAGATACTCCCATTTATACCTAGAAATGCCATGTCAGACACAGTGTTTAGATTAACGATTCTGTGGCAATACTTGGACATAAGATATCATGTTCTATGTAGTAATAACTTGTGTTTTATATTCTTCTTCTGAAAATGTCTCATGACTTTATGTCTCTATGAAATATACATGGATGACCTAACAAATCCCTGTATGTACTTGCCAAGCATATATGTGTACCTAGTCTAAAGATTTTTAGATTAAATTTTTATGAATCATTTTGTATCAACAATCCTCAATCGGTATCATTTATCATATTTTAAGTAAGGAAACATTAATCAAGATAATGAAGATTTTCTTCAATTATAATTAATCATTCTGGGCAAATTTTGGTAACAGTGGTGGAAATATCACATTAGTTGGCAATTTATAATACTTTAAGTTTCGTTCTTTGTGGTTCTTGAAAACAACAGTATATGATTTAAGCTTTTTTTTCCTATGATTGATTTTTACTCATTAAGTAAGTAGTCTTTATTAGGATTTTTTGTAATATGTTTGATTTATGCTCTTTATTATTCTCTACTTACTATTCATTTTAATTGTTGCTTGTCCCATGTCTTTTATTTTTAGATTAGTATTTTTTATTTTGCATATATATATATATATGTATGGGTGTGTGTATATATATATATTTATGTACATATATATGTCTTTTGCTTACTCATTTTTGTTTATTTTCTTAGCAAATTCAATTATGCTTTCTGATTAGGATGGATTCATTTGATTTTGTGGGCTTCAGTGTTTTGCTCATTTTGTGGTTTTTTTTGTACTTTTATTTTGGACCTCGATTCTTTAGATTTGGGGTTTTTTCTATTTTCTATTTTTTATTTTTTCATACTATATGGGGGTATCGCTACCTATCAAGCATGTTGATAGCTTCTTTTTTAAGTGTAGAATAAATTATATGAGTGATCTTCTCTAAACATAGATGATCGCTCATTTTCCTCAAAAAAAGTATTAATCTATATTTCTTGAAGCTCCATGCCAGTTTGGTAACTTCCTTCACTTTACATAAATGATCGATGATCTTCTATCTCTTTATGTAGAGTTGACCATTCTGGAATTTGAAAGAAAATGCTTTGCGAAGAAATAATCTTTTATAATAACATAGTGCATCGAAACTTTAAATAGCATAAAATTCTTTGAGTGTTACTAGTTAAACAACTCATGATATATTTATTATTTAATGTCAAAACTAAGAATTATTGCCATATTAGCTTGTTACCATGTTAACCTTAACAATTGAAATATATATATATATATATATATTTAAATATTCATCATGTTAACTTTAGCTAGTGATTTTTGGATTTAGAACAAATATAATGATATGACGCTTTTCTCAATAAAACAATGTGGTCGTTCCTATGATATGTATGATTCTTGCACATGAAAATGAATTGATCTTAAATGAATTTTGCAAACAAAATTTGGTCTTTTTATAAGAGATAAGGTTAAAACAAGTTACATAAAAAAGGTGCATCAAAACAAGAAGTTCTTACTTTAGATTATACATTTGATTCTACATTAAATGCTTGCCTTATATTGTGTCTATGTGAAATATGCAGCATGCATATTTAATCCTGCGCTACAGAACATATTGCAAGATTATCACTTATAAACATATGGAGAAAAAATAGGTTTTATGCTAAATAAAAGTTATTATATTAGAAATTAAATTGATATATCCATGAATTTGTGTATAGCTACGTATATTTTTGGTTATTTTATATTTTATAACATATACCGAAGGAACACAGAAGCTAATTTTGAATATGAAGTTATTTACAAAAATGAACAACAAACCAATTATGATAAGTTTGATATTAGACCAATGAGATTTAGCAAAACGTTACAAAAGTATTACGAAACTGTTACGATTACGTTGCAAAACTGTTACAACTATAGAACTGCTACAACAACAGAACTGTTACAAATAGAACTGTGCAGCAAACAGATTATGCAATAGATATAATATTGATTAAGTTGTCCGAGTCTAGTGAAAAATGTTTCCTTGAAACAATATTGCTCCCTCTATGGCGTAGAAGGATGAAGAGCAACTGTTCCCCAAGATAAACGAACCAAACTCTGCAATGTTGCGCTGCAAATTGCAAAGAATCGACAAACTCAAGAGAAATGTTTAAGAACAGAGTTTCGAGGGAGAAGAGGAATAACAGAATCAAATGTTGATGAATTCTCTTCTGCCGCGTCTTATATATAGGTATGAGAAGGTGCATATTCGTTTTGAACAGTTGTGACGTTTGGAAAGGTTGCGACCATTTACCAAGCAGTGCGACCATTTTATTGCCCTTTGAGTTTGAATGGACAAAAATAAAAAAATGTCCAGTTTGAATAGCCAAACCAAGCCAACTGCCAAGTGCCTCTAATACGCCTCAAACGCTCATTCACCTATGCCGCAAATGCGGGTGCGGGCATGGGCACGTGCGTGCGGGATGGTGCGTTGCACCACCCTCTAAGATGGCTATGCTTTCATGTCTCTTTTGTCTGATAGTAACTATAATAGTATCCACATTTTAGTATATAAGCACACAATGTATATTTTATTCTAAGACGTGAGACTATTTATTTTCCAAGGCATTCAATGCCTCACATTTCCTAATGTAGGCATTTAATGCCTCACGCTTTCCCATAAATTACTCATTCATTTCCAACAATCCTACACATGAATGAGTAGTTTCTTACTTGTTCTTAATTTTACGAAACCTTTTATCTATCAGTTAAACTAGCACACATGCTTTGAACTTTCCTAGTGTTTTATCTTTTTGACTTACTGGCAAATCAGTGAACTTAGAATGTCTTTGAATTGTAAGCCATTTTGTGTAAGTCTAAACAGATAACACACGATAAATGTTTCTTATCTTCCTTTGTTCTCTGTTTGTGTTCATTTTTACCATGAACACTAGCTTGGTCTCATGAGTGCTTGGAGAATTTTGCCTGTCAATTCTCCTTGAAGCGGCGCCTTCGCACTCACGTTAGTGATTCTTAACACTTGGTTTTTTTATCTTACCAAGTATAGACATCATTAAAAGTTTCAAAACTTATCATATTCTCCGACGAGTAGTGCACTGACTTATCATAGGAATGGTTTGAATATTTACAGCGCTGTCGAGTTTATCTAAACTTAGTTGTCCCTTTGAACCTAGATCTTGGGATCTCCTGTCAGCAAGGTGGGGTTTTCATTTAAAAAAACTTTTTAGTTTATGGGCCCTAACCCCATTCCCATCGATAAGATATTAACCTTCCCTCTAGGTAAACCTTTTGTTAGTGGATCCCCAATGTTACCATTTGATCTTACATAGTCAATTGTGATAACCCCATTGGAGAGAAGTTGTCTAACAGTTTTATTTCTACGACGAATATGTCATGTCTAGACTTGCCATTGTAAACCTTACTATTGGCTCTTCCAATAGCTGATTAGCTGTCGCAATGTATGCTTATTGGAGGTACAAGTTTTTTCCAATTTGGAATACCTTTTAAAAAACCTCGAAGCTAGTCCGCTTCTTCTACGGCTTTGTCTAAGGCAATAAATTTTGGTTCCATGGTTGATCCGTTATACAAGTTTGTTTAGAGGATCTCTAAGATATTGCCCCACTAGCTAAGGTAAACACATATCCTTTAGTGGATTTTGTATCTGATGAACCAGTTATCCAATTTGCATCATAATACCCTTCTATTACAGATGGGTACCTTTCATAATGTAGTCCATGACTTTGTGTATACCTTAGGTATCCTAGTACTCGAATTATAGCTTTCCAGTGATTCTTTTTTGGGTTGCTAGTATATCTGCCGAGTTTACTTATAGAACATGCTATATCGGGTCTAGTGCAGTTCATTACATACATGATGCTGCCTAGTATACGAGAGTACTCAAGTTGGTAAATACTATCACCGCTATTTTTAATCCAGTTTTGGTTCAAATCTACGGGTGATTTTGCTGATATTATACCGTGCTGTTTAAACTTTTCAAGTAATTTCACAATATAATGTGATTGGGACAACACATATTCTTGGTTGGTCTTATGTATTTTTACACCAAGTATCACATCAGCGATTCCCAGATCTTTCATGTCAAATCTGGCGGAGAGCGTATCTTTTGTGGATTTTATTATCTTCTTGTTGCTTCCAAGTATTAGTAAATCATCTACATATGGACATACAATGACATATCTCATATTTGTATGTTTAGAATAGACATATTTGTTGCATTCATTTATATGAAATCCATTTAGTATCATATTTTCATCAAATTTTTCATGCCATTGTTTAAGCCCATACAGTGATTTTATTAATCTACAAACCTTACTATCATTTCCATTTTTTAGGAAACCTTCAGGTTATTTCATGTATATTTTTTCTTCTAGTTCAGCATTTAAAAATGTCGTCTTAACATCCATTTGATGTATTTCTAAATCAAGTGTGGATGCAATTTCTATTAGCATTCTTATTGATGTTATTCTAGTTACTAGAGAGTAGTCAAAATAGTCCAGGCATTCTTTTTGTCTAAATCCTTGAACCACAAGTCGAGCTTTATACTTGTCTATCGAACCGTCAGGTTTCAATTTCTTCTTAAATATCCATTTATTGCCTAAGGTCTTGCATCCTTGAGGTAAATCAACTAACTCCCATGTATGGTTTGCCATAATGGGTTTGATCTCATTGTTATTGGCCTCCTTCCAGTAAGGGGCATCGGTAGAGGACATAACTTGTTTGTATGTCAATGGATCATCTTCTAACATAAATGTTTAGAAGTCTAGTCTAAAGGTTTTTGAGGTCCTTGATCTTTTGCTTCTCCTTGGTTCCTCCACTTGTTGATTAGCACTGTTTTGTTGATCATTATCAATATTTTATTCAGTATCCTCAAGTGAATTGGAGATTTCAGTTTCCCTCGGTCTCTTCTGAGTATAATTTTCAGTACCCTATTTTAAAGGGTCTACGTGTTCGAAGAATCTAGCATTTCTCAACTCAATGATGGTATTTACGTGAATATCATCAATTTCGAATTTGTGTACCAAAAATCGATAAGCGGCACTGTTTTGTGCATATCCAATGGATACACAATCAATTGTTTTTTGTCTAATTTTGACTTTTTTTAGTTTAGGTACCTCCACTTTCACAAGACACCCCACACTTTTAAGTATTTGTAGGATGGTGGTCTATTTTTCCAAAGTTCGTAGTGAGATTTAGATGTTTTCTTTCATGGTATCTTATCCAAAATATGATTTGCAGAAAGAATAGCTTCTCCCCAAAAGTTTTCTGGCAAGCCAGAATAATCATTCATCGTTTCTTTAAGAGTTCTATTTTTCTGTTCGGCTATACCATTGGATTGAGGTGAATACGGGGCTGTAGTTTGGTGTATAATACCATGCTCGGCACAGAATTCCTCAAAGGGAAATTCATATTGTCCTCCTCTATCACTTCTTAAAGCTTTTATTTTCTTGTTGAGTTGATTCTCAACTTCTGCTTTATACTGTTTAAACATGTCGAATGCATTGTCCTTGCTTCTGAGGAGATACACATAACAGTACCTTGTACAATCATCAATGAAGGTAATGAAATACCTTTTTCCACCTCTAGTTTGACACATTTTTAAGTCAAATACATTTGTGTGTATTAGGTCTAGAGGTTCAGTTTCTCGTTCAACATGGTGAAATGAGGTTCTTGTCAATTTTGCTTCTGCATAAACTTGACATTTATAGTTGGAATCTATTTTTCATTTTGATATAAAGTCTAGATTAATCAATTTTTGCAAGGTATCAAAATTTACATAGCCTAATCTAGAATGCCATATGTTAGAAGAGTCACCAATATAAGCAGAAGATTCAGTTTTATTCATATCATTGTTTGGTACAATAGTGGTTACATTTACTTTAGATAAACCATCACACACATATATCCTCTTCCTACATACACTCCATTCTTTAACAACACAAACTTATCAGAGAAAAAGGTGAGTTTGAAGTCATGCTTGCTAAGCAGCGATCCGGAAATCAGAATCTGGCGGATCTTTAAAACATGAAGAACATCTGCCAAAGTTAGCTCTTTTCCAGAAGTCATTTTTAGTACAATCTTTCCCTTGCCTTCGACCTTTGATGCGGATGAATTACGCATAAAAAGTTGTTCGTCCTTAGTAGTAGTTTTGTAGGTTGTAAACATCCACTTATTTGCACATATGTGTTGCGCAGCTCTTGTGTTTACAAACCATTCCTTCGAGTTACCAACAAGGTTTCATTCGGACACTACTGCACATAAGTCCATATTAGACATGCCTTCTAAAATGTCGGTCATGTTTTCTTCTGATTTCTTTTTCTTGGGTGCGTGACATTCGGCGGCTTTGTGCCCTTTCTTTCCACAATTATGGCATGAATCCAAAAATTTCTTTGATTTCATAGGCGCATGCTCACATTTCCTTTTGTTGGGTTTCCCTGACTCGACTACATTTGCCTTGTTAATCATGGTATGCGAAGTTTTCTTCTTAGATTTTCTGTTATCTTCCTCAATCCTCAATCGAACTACAAGTTCCTCCACTGTCATCTCCTTGCGCTTATGCTTAAGGTAGTTTTTGAAATATTTCCATGATGGAGGAAGCTTTTCAATTGCAGTGGCAACCTGAAAGGATTCGCTTAGAGTCATTCCTTCATCGTGTAGTTAAAACACGATAAATAAACGATAAAAGATAAAACATGAAATATAAAAGATAAAAGATAAATAACTTGATAAATGATAAAATTTAAAACATGAAGACAAAAGTTAAAAGATAAAAGACAAACCAAAGATACATATGACCAATTCTCTTAAATAAATTAAATACTCGCTTATTAACTAAATATTACCCATAAACGAAAAAGTTAAAAAAATTATTTTTCTGTTATCTCCGGCCAATGAATGATAAGTATCTATTTTTTTTTCAAATTAACGACGATATTTATTATCGTTTCTCGCATGCCTCGCGAAAGTCAGAGTCGACGTGAATTCACCCAATTTGTGACCTACCATACGATCTGTTTCATGGCTTTAATTTGAGCTGTGGATCATGACAATAACATGACAAAGCGATATAGGCATTTATCCCATACATCAACCGAGAAAAACACACTAACAGGAGCGCGCTTCTTTATTTATTAAAAACAAAATACCGAAATGACTGGCCAGTTCCTGTTAATAGAGGACCATCTATTGTTTGCCCTTATCATCCTTTTTTATGCCTCTATCTTTATAGAAGTCAACTTATGCTGAAAAAGGTTTAAATTCAAAATTGAATGAAATGATATATATACTTGTCTTTATTTATTTGAATTCAAAATAGACAAATTTTATATCCTCAACTTTATTTTCAGTTGAAATCATTCTTACAAAAAGTAATTAAAAATAAAATATGAAATAGAAATTTTAAAAAGATAAATAATAACATGTTTTCTTTATATTATTTATTTCCAAATTCGAAAAAAAGATCACACTTTATATTAAAACATTGTTTGGTAATTCCAATGGAATGTAAAGCACTGTAATTGTTGCACAGTTTCCATTGCATGCAAAATGGATTTTAAAAAAAATGAAAGAAAACAAAGAAAGCATTGGCTTCTAATCAAGAAGAATTAACAAGTTAGAAGTTGAATCAGTGGAATAGTTTGGGGAATGGTGGAGGTGGGCGAGTTGAGACAACGAGCAACATAGTAAATGAAATGCAGAACAAAGGAGAATCTGCCATGACCATATAACAGTTTAACTGGTACAACTGTACAACATTAAAGAAAAACTAAATTGGCATAAAAAGAGCAACAGTAAGTCAATTGAATTGGTGCAAAACTGGACTACAAGGTAGCGTACATATGGTTCAGAGCATACATGCAAAACTGGTGCAAAATATAGAGTACAGTAGGTTGGAATCCACACATTGGCACAAAAATGAAGCATTGAAGCACAAATGCAAGATAAATTCATTCATTTATTTAAAAAAGGTGAAAAAATAGATAAAGGAAAATTTCACTTTTTCTTAAAAGATAAATTCATTTGTTCTTTTAACATGACAGCAAATCCTGAAAGAAATTGTCATTTTAATAAAATGCTAAATTGCTTTATCTTTTTAGTAAATTGATGAAATTTTAGTTTCTTACTAGAAACATAAAGAGGTGCTTGGTTCAAATTTCAACAACAATGCTAAATCCATAGGAAAACTAAATGCTAAATCCATATGAAACTAGCATTTTTATTTTTAACATCAAACTAAAAGTTTTACCTTTTAAGTAAAGTGCTAATGGTTTCATCTATTAATAAAAAAAGCTAAATGATTTTATCTTTGTAATAGAAAACTAAACCATTTTATCATTTAACCAAAGACTATTTTTTATTTGTTTCAATAGAATGATAACCCGTTAGGTTAGCCATGGCTGCTTATACAAATTTCCTTAATAATCCTATCTATAACCTCGATCAGATTGATGGATCTTCTAATACTTCTCCATCTCACTCTCCTCCTCCTCTACTGAATCCATTGCCGCAAGAATCACCTCAGCCAGAGAAGGCATCTGTGATAGATTCAGAAGGTTTTCAGGTCGTTCAAAGTAGAAAATCTAAACAGATGAGTAAAGAATCTGCTTTGCAATATGCAGATAAAGGTTCTCATCAATCCAACCTGAAACAGTATCCTAAACAGAATTACAGAAATGCAAATCAAGAATTCTTCAAGTCAATAAATGTTGTTTATGGAGGAAACTTTGCAAGAAAAATGACAAGGTCCAACCAGCAAGTTTCAAACTCGGAAAATCAGTTCAAAAATTCAAGAACCAATGCAAGATTCATTCATAATAATGGAACTGCATCCCAATCTAATACTAACCTGACCAAACCATCTTCTTGGGCAGAAATGATCAAAAAAGGTGGTTCAAATTCTGATTTTGACCTGAAATATGTGGCTCCTTTATCCATCAATGAGAAGAAAATAGTGGTGGTGAGCGCGGATGCCAGTAGAAGGGCTGAGAGTAAGTGGAGTTTCTCAGTTCTTGCCTACGTATTCAGCAATAGACATGCTTATCATCATTTCAAGGCAATTATTGTTAGATTATGTAATCTCACTGGAAATTTCGACATCTTTACTCGTAATAATGGTTTCTTCCTAATCAGATTCTCTAATGCTACAGACTGCGACAATGCAATTAATGGAGGTCCATTCTTTATTAATTGAAAGCTTATCATCATGAAAAAATGGAGCAGTAAAATCAATCTTGATAGGGATTTACTATCTACCATGCCTATATGGATTAAACTGCCTGGATTAAATCTCAGATTGTGGGACAGTGAAATTTTAAGTGCTATTGCCACTGTGGTGGGTACTCCTCTCAAATTAGATGAACACACCGCAAAAGAATCAAGACTTTCTTTTGCAAGAATACTAGTTGAAATTAATGCATTATCAGACCTACCAAATGAAGTTACTATTTCTATGCATGATGGGGATAATCTAGTTAAAAACATTGAATATGAATGGGTTCCCCCCAGATGTAAAACATGTTCCTGTTTTAGGCATTCAATAGAAAGTGTGAAGCTAATTTAGTTTGGAAAGTAAAGCAAAGCAGTCAAGTAAATACTGAAGTTAATTGCAACACCTTTACTGTAGAGGGAGATGATGCTGCTGGAAATTCATTAACAGATCTTTACAATAAAAAGAATCCAAAATCTTATAATGTTGCTTTGGGAAATAATATAAATATTGAAGATTCTCTTATTATTCAAAACTCCCCCCTTGAAAAGGATACACAAGAAGGCATCAAAGATCTGAGAAATACAGTCAAAGAAACTGAAATCATTTCTGAAACATATGAAGGTCCAGAGAAAAATACTGAAATATCTCAAGCTAAGGTCATGAATTATCAAGCAAATGAGGACTCAACTGCTACAGAGGTTATGAATTTGGATGATGGTTCTTACATTAATAATATCTTAAATAAAGAACCATCTGATAACACCAATATCAGTCGCCTTGCCTCTCATCTTTCTCCAATTACCAAAAATTCAAATTCCAATTCAGAAGGCAATATTCAAAAGGCAATCAGTCTGATTTCAAATTCTAACTCAGTCTCAAGGAAGAACAGAAAATACATTAAAGATAAGAAGAAAGGCAAAATGAAAAGTATTAAAGAAATAGTTGACAATGGAAGCACTGAAAATTCAGAAGACAGTGAATTCAGAAAGAAATACATCATCAAAAATCACAAATGGGAAGAACAGTTAAAAGCAATCAACAAAACCACATACAAGAAGAAAGGGAAAAGGACAGAATCCTTTGAAGAAGAGAGCAGTCACAGTGCTTAGCTGTTGCTGCTTCATGTATCCTTTATGTATCCTTATATTTTTATTTTTATCTTTTTTATTATGTCTATCATCTCTTGGAATGACAGAGGTCTCAATTCTTCTGAAAGAAGATTGGACCTGTCTTATCTTCTTAAGACTGAAAACCTTAGTATAGTTGGACTGCTTGAACATAAATTAGATAATTCTAAGATAAAAGATTATCATATTAAAAGCTTAAATAATTGGGACATTGTTAATAATAATCAGATGGGGGGGAATGGCAGAATCATGGTCATTTGGGATCCTAATATTTTGGATATCTCCCAATATTTTGTTAATTTCCAATTTATTCACTGCAAATGTATTAATAAAGGTGGTTTTCAAATAGAAATTACCTTTGTTTATGCATCAAATAGTGAGTTTGAAAGGCAAAAACTTTGGGAAAATCTTGAACAGATTAATTCTAATATGCATTCCCCACGGATTATTATTGGTGATTTTAATACTATTATGCATGCACATGAAAAAAGAGGGGGATCCCGTTTCCTTCTAAAAAATTGGAAATTTTAAACAAGTTTTTACTTAAAACTAGTTTATATGAACCATTTATTTTTGGAAACAAATATACTTGGAAATCTGGAAAATCCAGAAACATCCATTGCAAACTGGATAGAATCTTACTTAACCTTAGGTTCACTAACTGTTTTAAAGATTTCAAATGTTACACTCTACCTCAATCCTCTAGTGATCACACCCCAATTCAAATTTTTCTCACTCAAAATAATTCTTCAAAGAAAAATTTCCCCTTCAGATTTATTAATGGGTGGGTTTATGATAACAACTATAAAGATATCATCAAAAATAGTCTGTCTTTCAAGGTAAAGGGCACTGCCCAGTACAAATTTAGTAATTTCCTTCAAATTGCAAAAGGTAACTTGAAAAATTGGAACAAACTAAGAAATAAGAATGATGTCTCTCACTTTAGAGAGGAATGTAAGTTAAGGCAGAATATCTTGGATTGTGATTGGTTAGACATTGAAAATGTCAACAAATTTTTTGAAGCCCAAAACAATTTAATCATGTCCCTCCAAGTGCAGTCTATGAATTTGAGGCAAAAAGCTAAAGCAGATTGGCTTACTCAAGGTGATGAGGCTAGTAAATTTTTTATGCTAGGATGTCTAGCAGAAAATTTAGAAATGATATTGGTAAAATCATTGATGTAAAAGGTAATGTTATTAATGAAGAAACTTGCATTGAAAAAGAAGTTATTAATTATTTTACTAATCTCTACAATTCTAATAGCTATTCTAATAATTTTCCTATTATTGAATCTAAGTTCAAACTGAACTCTAATAGCCAAGATATTCTTCTTGCCCCTATTTGCTTTGAGGGAATTAAAAACATTATCTTTCATTCTAATAATGATAAAAGCCCTGGCCCTAATGGGTTTGGTGCAAAATTCTATAAAACTCATTGGGATGATATAAAGTGTTTTTTATTTGATTCTATTTCTTAGTTTTTTAGAACTGGTAAGCTTTTAAAAAAATTTAATCATAATTTTAAAAAGCGCTTTCATCCCTGGCAGACTTATTGTGGAAAATACCCTTCTTTCTCATGAGTTAATTAGAAACTTTAATAATAAAAATAAAAATCTAATGTGTGTCAAGATTGATTTACATAAAGCCTTTGATAAGATTAATAGGCATTTTATTATTTATATGATGCAACAAATGGGTTTTGATAAAAAAATTGTTCTCTTATACAAGAATGTATCAACAATGTCTCCTACTTAATTCTGGTTAATGGTTCTTCTAAGGGTTTTATTCATAGCAATAGAGGTATTAGACAAGGGGATCCACTTTCTCCCTACTTATTCACTATCGCTATGGAATATTTCTCTATTCTTATGGAAACTGAGTTCATCAATGGAAATATTAAACCCATTAATAGAATCAAACCATCTATTAGTCATTTGTTATATGCAGATGATCTTCTTCTATTTTTATGTGCAGACTCTAATAGTGCTAAAACTATCTCAAATTTTTTTATGAATCTGGAAGAACATGCAGGTCTGAAAGTAAATGATTTTAAAAGTAAAATCTATTTCAGTAAAGGATGTACCAGAAAATCTAAAATTCTTAATATCCTTAAATTTAAAGAGGGAAAACTACAAGTTAAATATTTGGGCTTGCCTTTGAGTGTAAATCAAATCAATGATAAAGACTGCACTAGACTATTGGACATAATTCAAAATAAATTTGAGGGTTGGGCTTGTAAGCTTCTGTTTCTAGCTGGTAGGTTAGAATTAACTCATACTGTCATCATCGCAATCATAATGTATTGGATTCAAGCCCACAATATCCCAGTTAAAGCTATTCATAAATTGGAAAAAGCCTGTGCTAATTTCATCTGGAAAGGAAAACAGCATAAAATTGCATGGGATATGGTCTGTAAACCAAAAAAATCTGGTGGTCTAGGCCTTAGGAATATAAATGATTTGAGAGAAGTCTGTAAGCTTAAAATTTTTTGGAAATTTGTCAACGGGAACTCATTATGGGCTAAATGGATGAAAGCAAAATATCTTAAAAATAAGAATTTTTGGACTGCAAAATCTAAAAATCGTTACTCTTTCTCTTGGAAAAATATTTTAAGTTGCAGGGTAATTGGTCTAAAACTTTTGGAAAGGAAATTTAAGGATGGTAACCAGACCAGCTTATGGTATGACCCATGGATTCATGGGAAATCTTTGGTCAGTCTCTTGGGTTGGGATAGTTTGTTTTGGTTTGGTGGGACTTTTGATAAAGTTAGCACCATTATTCAAAATAATTCTTGGAATACATTTAGACACCCAGCTACTTCAATTTTTAATGAAGCCATAAAAAAGATTACTATTAACCCAAATCTTCAAAATAACACTTGGGATTGGAGACTTTCAAAAAAAGGGAATTTTCCTTTTAAAAAAACTTGGAAATTTATTCAGGGTCATGAAAGTGAAGTACACTGGCACAATGTTATCTGGAATAAATCGAACTCCTGTCGCGTAACACCGACGCTTGGAGCCGCCTGATTTGGAGAGAGAGAAGTGGCAGTATTATCACGGTCGTCATCAGTTCTGACAGACTTTCGTTTCCTTCCAGGAGCCATTATGTCTGATAAACTTCTGGTTTTGTGGGAAATTCTTTCAGCAAACTTCTGAGAAGCAATGGTGAGTGGTAGCCTGAGTTGGGTTCTCAGTGAAAGCACCAAAATGTTAACGTTAAAATATGAACGATAACACCCGGTGTGTGTAATAAGATCGTGAAAGCACCACCCGTGTGACGGGAACAGAAACTAAGCAGGAATATAGCAGAAATGCAGTAAATGAACAACAGATTTATAGTGGTTCGGCCCGTAATTGAGCCTACGTCCACTTTATAGTCTCTTATTGCTGATTCGGTTACAATTCGATACAATATCCTTCAAAATACAATACAATTTGATTATGAAAGCACTCTTGACTACTAGCTCAATCTTTGATGATGAAACTCGACGAATCCATGTAGGATGTTAGGAGCTCTTCTCGAAGATTGTTGTAGTGTCTCGAATGCTTGAGAATCTTAGATTGCTGAATGAGAGGAGGCTTCGACAGCGTAACGGTGCTTGGAGAAATGAATTGCCAAAAGTCCCCTCCATGTTGGAAGTGATGGGGTATTTATAGGAGCAGATTTCTGAGCTTTCAATTCGACCAAGTCATGAGTCGTAACCGACTCATGGTAAGTCGTGACTCGTATTCGACTTATGATGTCTCGTGGGCGCCTTATGGTCCATCTTGCGGCTTAGTTGGAAGACAAGTGTTAAGTCGTAGTCGACTCACCAGATCAAAATAGCACAGGCCAGGGCATTGGAATCCAGTCTCGATAGCCTTTAAGTCGTAAGCCTGATGAGTCGTACGCACCATGAGTCGTAAGACCTTATGGGTCGTAAGTCCTCGTGAGTCGTACATCCTTACGAGTCATAAGTCTGATGAGTCGTAAGCCCTATGAGTCGTAAGACCTTATGAGTCGTACGTTTCCATGAATCATAAACCTGATGAGTCGTACAGACCTTGACTCGCTGAATCATCTGGACCATGAGTCGTAGCAAGCTTATCTCGTAAGTCCATGAGTCGTAGACTCCTTATCTCATAAGTCCATGAGTCGTAGACTCCTTATCTCATAAGTCTATGAGTCGTAGACTCCTTATCTCGTAAGTCCATGAGTCGTACAGCTCATAAGTCGTAAGGCCATAAGTCGTAAGGCCATAAGTCGTAAGGCCATAAGTCGTAAGGCCATAAGTCGTAAGGCCATAAGTTGTAAGGCCATAAGTCGTAAGGCCATAAGTCGTAGAATTTTAGGGGTTAACATTTGCCCCTCGAAGTACACGCCTAAGTCGTAGGTCGTGTGCTTCGACTCATCTTAACTCGTGTATGCCTCTTCGTGTTCCGCTGCCCAATGGTATAAAATGCTTGAGTCGTTTCCTCTATCCATTACCTATATTCTGAGTCGTACTCGCCATTGCTGTTCCTTCAAGCTTTCTCAAGGCAATTTCATCCTTTTCTATCAATCAATCAATTCGATTCTCGATTCTTCATTGCGTAAGTGTTTCTGATCCATCCCCGACCTTTAATCGTTATTGATTCGTGAACTCTCCCCCCAATACCTAATCCATCCCCTTGTGCAATGCTTTGTTGTGAATTCTTCCATACCGGTAGTTCATGAGCTTGATTTTGCTTGATTTCATCTTTAGATGAATGGGGCGATGGAGATGTAGGGTTACTGCGCTTCAGGCGTTAATGGACTAGGTTGGCGAGGTTTTGGTGATCTGAACTTAACTCATTGGATGGCTTAAAGGTGTCGTGGAATGGGGATAAGGATAGTAGTTTGATTGAGAGGTTATCGGGTTTGGATGAAGATGGGTTAGAAGAAAAGTCAATGGGTTCAAATCAAGGGAGGTGCTGGCATGGCCATGGTTCAGTAGCTTTGTACGACTCACGAGTCAAGCCCCCTATGACATAATTCTTGAGTCGTAGATGACTCAGGACTTAGGATTTTATGCCGCTTTGGACTGTAGCCTCTCTTATTTTCTCACGACTTAAGACCTGAAGTACTGCTAACCTGCCCTGTAACCCTTAAGTCGTAGACGAGTCAGAACATAAGTCGTGGGCGACTCATGACTTAGACCTTGTATGAGTTTTGAACTGCCGTGGATGAACTTTGAATATAAGTCGTTGGCGACTCATGACTTAAGCTTTGCATGAACTTTGAACTGCTGCATTTTCCCACAGATCATTCTAGCTTGCAAACTAATAACCTGTCTAATACAATATCCACAGAAAATTGGGACAAATATACTGTCACCGACTGCCCACATCAAGTGACAGATTAGTCAATAAAAGATAATCAACATAAATAGATTGTGTGAATGAAGTGCTTTAAATCAACAAGTTCAAGCAAAGTATTAAAGCAACATTGAACTAATCAACTGAAAATGTCTGGTTTGCACTAATGCCGTACCTGAACTTTTAAATTAACAAGTCCTGAAATTTGATAATCGATCAATTACCGACTAACTTAATTCCAGCTTGTATTTATTTGTTATCTTTACTAGTTTTGCACAACACTTCACACTATTTAGGAAACGTGCACCTTCATATTTGAATATCCAGTTGCTTGTGTAGAATGGCTTCTCAACAAAGAGATGTAACAGTTCAGACTGGAGAGTCCATTCTCATTCCAGCTCCTTTAGTCAATCCCCCAGAGAGAGCATCTTCCACTCTATTATACAAAACTTTTCGGCAGTTATGCACTCAATTTGGCATTGCTGAGGACGACGCTATCCTTCCTGAGAAGAACAACACTGCTGATGTAGCGCCTTCTGGCTTTGTGGCAGTCAACCGACAAATGTGCTCGTGCGGAGCCATTCCTCCTTTCAACAACTTTCTTCAACACCTTCTCCGCCAACTGGCAATCGCTCCATTCCAATTACACCCCAATGGTTATGCTGTTCTAATGGGGCTATGCGTACTATTCGGCAGAACGCTTGACCGTCTCCCCAGTGTTGACGAAATCTGTTATCTATGCTCTTTCGTCAGAATCAAAGATCATCCTTCGATCATTGTTATAAGAAGTGCCAGGAATCGTAAACTGGTTGTCGGCCTCCCTGATACTGCTCACGGGTTTTTGACTCAGTATTTTTATGTTCGCTGTCCCCCTGGTTTTTATGCCGTGTGGAGAGAAGGAAGTAAGAATGCCTATCCTTTCTTCTCCTTGTTCTCTGAGTATCTTGCAGTCCGAATCACTAAGTGTTTAACTTTGCTTTCTCATTTCAGCGCTCCTGTCTCCCTCTAGGGATCCTAGTCATAAACAAACTCTGGAGAAGCTCATGGCTGTTCCGATTGAAGAACGGGATGTGAAATTTTTGTTGAAAGATGAGTTTCTCCACCAGTTTGGACTTTTACATCCTTCTAGATCGACTCAAATTCATGAAATCTCGAGTTCTGATGCGGAAACGTTAGCTGCCTCAGGTTCCCAAGTGGAGGACTTGAATGCCCCAGCTTCTGTAGAAGAAACTGCATCAGAAGCACCCGTCGTGGAGGCTGCTTTGGTAAAATGTTCCGCATCCATCAATGTCGTAGGGTTAGTCAGCAAGTCGGCGCTTACCCCAATTACTGAGGAGGAAGAGAATCCTCGAGTTCCTGAGAAATCCATTGATACAGAGGTTGAGAAAGAGAAGTCTGCTGAACTCCTGGGTGATGACACCTTTGATGGCTTGAGCGATATCATGATAACTTCTCGAGAGCTTTTTGGGGATAACAATCCAAAAGCAACTTCTCCCGTTGTCGAGGCGACTTCTACCTTCAAACAAACCCGGGCGCCTACTACGCCAGTCGTCTCTGTTTCCACACTAAAGCGTGGTCTGTAGTTTGACGCATGTAGCTTGCACGCCACACACACTTAGGATTTTTCAGCACTTATAAACATTTATCCTCTTTCTCCTGGAAATCTCTAAACTTTACTCCTTTTTTGCTTTCAGGTTCTCCAATGAGACGTACAGGTTCATATTATGACTCATTCAAGTACCGTGGAGGCCGCGGCACCTATGACTTTAGGAAGTACCTTGATACTCCAAAAGAAACAGATGAAGAGAGGGCTCGAAGAAAAGCCCAGGAGAAGCGGGATTACGATCAGTGGCAAAGAAGGAAAGATGCCGAGCGATATGACTCTTCGCATAGGAGTGACTACTCTCATAAGCGGAAGTCTTACGATGATAAGGGAAAAACTCAGATTGCCGATGAACCGAGCAAACGATCTAAACCGATTGACGCGTCTGAAATTTCTGAAAAGACTGACGCTCCCATTCCTTCCGATATTCTGGCCAGCTCTCCTCCTCTGAAGAAATCTAACATTCAGACTATCATCAACAGACCGCAATATCAAGTCAAGGACGGCCCCCCAACACTTCAGAGCCGTTTTCCGAATTGGTGCCTAAAAGGGGTGCGCTTTGACTTGGACCTAGTTTCGATTGATAAGCCAGACATGCTTAGCAGTCTTGACGCAGTCAGGCTTAATATCGAGAGGATGTAGCAGTGGCAGAAGCTTGTCGATGAACTCCAAAGGGTTAATCGTGCAAACCTTGAGGCAATGCTGACTATGGAAAACGACAAGGCAGAGTGGGACAAAATTTGCAAACAGCATAATCTCGAGATGACAAATATTGCTGATGGTTATGCAAAACTTGAGTCCGAGGTTAAAAAACTTAAGGAAGATCTTGCCTCTTCTTCTGCATCTCATACTCAAAAAGAAGAAGTCTTTCAGAAACAAGTGCGGGATGCACATGCTGCACAGAGAGATGTTGAAATGAAGCTTGCCGCTGAACAGCATATTACTGAGAAATACCGCACAGAAAACACCGATTTGCGGGAAAAAGTCACCTCTCAGAACGTAGAGATTGAGTTACTAAAGTCTCGACTTGCTAAAGTTGAGGCAGAGCGTGATGAGGCTACCGCTGGCCGGGTTGCTGCCGTTGCCGAAAAGGAAGCGGCTGAGCAATCACATGAGGCGACGAAAGCAGACATCAGCTCTACCTTATTCGACTTTTATTTACACAGCGTTCTGGGTCATGGGAGCCTCTCTTTTCTTGGTCCCGATTATGAAATTACATTGGCTGAAGTGTGGGAAGTCACGATGGATATGCTAGGCGGGGCCGGCTATAATGAGTTGGAACTTGAGGAGCGCTATCTCAATGATGAGGATCGTGCCGCTCTTGTTAAGGGGAGGGAGCAACTTGCCAAAGTACGAGCTGAAACAACGGGAGAAGAGCCTCCAAAAGAAAAAGCTCCTTTAACTGCCCCCGTTCATACTTCCACTTCAGCCGACGTTAATATTATGGATTCTAGCTCTCATTCTTTACATCTAGCTAAAGTTGCCCAAGAAACTGCAACTACTCCTACTGAAGATGAGGCACTGGATGATATTGAAGCCGAGAAGTTTGAGGTGGATCTTGCAAAGCCAACTCCTCCAGGTACTCTTGGTGTCGTCTCGGGTCTAATGAACCAGTCATTTGACTTAGCCGAATTCGATGACCTTCTTACTTGTTACTTAAACTTTGATGAACCGATGCCTTCTTTATTTTCGAGGAATGTTGATTTTAACTTCTTTTCTTCTACAGCGGAGGCACCAAGCACTACACAAGCTTTCACTCCTTCGATTGCCGTTCCTCCGTCTTCCCAAATTACTCCTCCTTCTGCTTCCCAACCGAGATCACAGGCAGAGAAAATCGAAGCTCTTCAAGGCTTGGATGATCCGGCTGCTTCTCAGGAACAGAAGGCGGAGGATTTTGAAGACATTGAGAAGACCCCGGAGCGGTCTCTTGATGACGACACGAAGCTTTCAACATTGCTTGCTACTCCGGGGAGCGAGTCTTCTTCAAAGAGGAAGGGGAAGCTTGCTGTAAGGAAGAAGAAGAAGACTTCCACTGAAGATGAAGCAGTAGTTGATCTGGCCGCACCGCTTTCTCCTTCTGCCCCTACCCGTTCACAACGACTTCAAAAGCTAGTCATTAGGCCGGGAAAGGGCTCCAAAGGTGGTGAGAAGAAGGAATAATCAAGCTGGATTTTCTACTTATTATTTTTGCTCTTTGCATGTATTGACCGGGGATTGTGCGGGTACCGGTTCCCGCTTTTGCTTTTTGAGATATCTGCACATGTAAAGAATTTTCATAGTTGTAACAACCCGGGAGTTTGTAATTTTGAATCCTCATCAAAATGACGATTAAATTGGAAGCTAACTGATATTGGCATTTTAATTGGTAGAAATTCTTTTAAGAATTTGGTTAGGAATTAAGTGGGCTTTACAAATTTGAACCTTGGCCCACGTTCAATTGTTTTGGGGTTGTGATAATTATCTAGGGTCGATGACCGTTCCTTCCGGCTTCATTTCGAAAACCCTAAACTAAATAACGAAAAAAAAACTATGGCAGCTCTCATTCTCGTTCACTCCTCCCCCATCCACTGTCGAAATCCCTAATCAAAACGAGAAGCTAAGCAACGGCAACTTCGTTCGTCTTGGCTTCATTATTGTTTAACTCCGATCGTCGTTCGTAACTAGGGCTTCACGATTCTTCGAATCGCGACCAATTAAGGTGAGCTCAACTCACATCTAATTCAAGAATTTGTATCTGCGATTTGTGATTTCCACTGCTTGGATTCTTGGGTTTTCGTCTATATGCGAACGTTTGAGTTTGTTTTGATTTACCATGGCCATTTTATTTTGTTTGAATACTTGGATGGTCTCTGACTTTAGTAGTTGTACAAATTTATGACCAATTCAATTGCGTATATTCTTGATAATGCTGGGTTGACTGAGATGATTGCGACTTGGTCAATTCGAATATGCTTTGTTGGTAGCTTTATATCCGCGGCATGGATTTCGCTGCTATGATCATTTTGAATCTTTGTGAATTTATGGTTTTGTCAACTTCACCGTGAATTCTGTGACCTCTCTGTAGTTTTCTCCTTGTTGACTTCACTGTGAATTATGATTTTGGTTTTCTGTAGGCATTGTTGTTATGGACACTTTGTTTTACCTGTTGCATTCGACTTGAAAATGTTGTCACTTGATCATTGAGGCATTGGGTCTTATATCCTAACTGCTGCTACATTGTTGTACTTAAACTGTCATTGTCACATGTGTTACTTGTATTCACTTGGTTACTTTCTGGAGCTTTTCATTCCAGTCTGGTAGCTATATGTTGAACTGTTGTCGAGTTGCATCCATGTGTCTGCATGTGCCATCTCGTAGTTGTAATATCTATTTACACAGGTAAACCAATGTGATTGTAATGTTGCCTGATCACTGTTTTCACTTCTGTAGCATCCAGTTTGGGTTTGTTGTTTTGCTTCCTACCGTATACGTGTGCATATAGTTTACAGCATTAAAAGGTTTACTACCAGCTACACACGTAAATAAGCACTTTGCATTTTTGAAATGCTTTACTTCTAAGCTGCATGCTTGGATAATTATTTTTGCAAACATTGAAATGTTTAAGTTAACATTATACTGGTTAGCATTCACGTTTTCATCTGATAGTTCTATCTAGCCCTGAAATGTTCATTTTGACTTGGGTGAATTTGTAATTGTTGTCACTCTGATCTGGTCTGCATTTTTGAAGCACTCGCTGACCTGAGTTGTTGCATTAGTTACCCACTTGACTTGGTTATTGGTTTGAGACAGTTTGCATTAATCGATATTGTGTTTGCATTGCCTCCGACCTTTTGGCATACAAACATCATTTCGTGTTGATCTTTACTGTGATGTGTTGCCACTGTTTATATATCTCAGGCCTCAACTTGGTTATACACTGCATATTCATGTGTTATTGTTATATCTAATGTCCTAAACTATTATGAACTATCGTAGTTTGTTTTATACTGATAATTGGGTGTGTCGATGGGAGTAAATAAATAATAGATGAAAAATAAAAAGTATATACCACTCCTATCGAGATAACCAATATTAGTGTAAGGCCAACTACGGATGGTCGCTCCTATCCAGCCTTATTCTTCGTAATAATAGACAGTATTTCTTTTAATACTCTTTGTTATTATGAGCATAGAGGTGGGGCGTCACAGTTGATAATGTACTTGTATATATAACTTCTAGAGTCGACAGTTGTAGTTGTATCATATGTATCATGTCAACTATATTGTAACTGACATCGGTTATATATATATGAGATTTTTGTTAATCTGTGTTCCGCATTTATATTATCTGTGTTATTGTTATATCTAATGTCCTAAACTATTATGAACTATCGTAGTTTGTTTTATACTGATAATTGGGTGTGTCGATGGGAGTAAATAAATAATAGATGAAAAATAAAAAGTATATACCACTCCTATCGAGATAACCAATATTAGTGTAAGGCCAACTACGGATGGTCGCTCCTATCCAGCCTTATTCTTCGTAATAATAGACAGTATTTCTTTTAATACTCTTTGTTATTATGAGCATAGAGGTGGGGCGTCACAATAGTACTAAATAAAACAATTATTTTACTTGTACAAACTCTTGTGTATGTGAGAATGATCTATCTTTTATTTTTAGTGTAGAACAAACGATTCTTCTTACTTGTGCAAACTTTTTGTCTGCGTTTGAGAATGCATTTATTCCACATCTGTTTTCCGTGATATTGCAACGAACTTGTGGCATGTTGCTTTTATTAATATAATTGAATTGTATAGTATTGCCCCCATGCCGTAAGTTCGTTACAATATTCCTAGCTTTTTTAAGACTAATACTCTTACTTCAGAGGACAATTATTCCGCTTTTAAGGGGAGAATTATTCTGCTCTTAATAGAGTATATCCAGTCTTTAGAAGAATTTTTATTTTCTCTTTCTGAAGAACGCTTCAACTTTCGGGGATAATCACTTTTATTTATTAAGAAGTGAATTTCCCTATGAAGTGAAATGAACTTTTCTGAAAGAATTTTGTAGTATTTCAACTTTTTTAGGACGAACTTTTCGAGATGAACAAGTTAATCCTTCCTTTGAGAGTTGAACTATGCTTCTGGAGAATGCTTTTTGTTCGAGTATTTTATTTTGGGACATGCCTCCGGAGAGGGCTCCTCTTAAAGAGTTGTGCCTCCGAAGAGGTCTTGTGCCTTCGAAAAGGGCTTGTGCCTCCGAAGAGGGCTTGCGGTGCCTTGGGAAAGGGCTTTTGCCTCCGAAGAGGTCATGTGCCTCCGAAGAGGGCTTGTGGTGCCTTGGGAAAGGGCTTTTGCCTCCGAAGAGGTCATGTGCCTCCGAAGAGGGCTTGTGGTGCCTTGGGAAAGGGCTTTTGCCTCCGAAGTGGTCATGTGCCTCCGAAGAGGGCTTGTGCCTCCGAAGAGGGCTTTTGAGTGCCTGGGAGTTACTTTCTCATGGTCGGATGGGTTCGCGGGGCAGGTGTAAGTTGCTTGATTGGATGTTTGTTTGTACAAACGACCGCAATCAATTAACAAGATGCCCCTTCGGTGGTCCCACCGATCTTTTTGGTTGAGAAAAGCACTTCCATTTATTGGTGTGCCTCGTTAGAGGGCTTTGGTTGGTTGGTGTGCCGGGTAGGTTGCGTCTCAGGGGCGAGTGGATCCACGGGACGGACGTAAGCTATCTGATCGGATGCATCACGACCAGTTAGCGAGGGTCCTGGTACTTCCGCTTGGGAAGGCGTCCCTTTAGTGGATCTTCTGGCCTTCCTGTTGAGATGCATACCTCCCATTGTCTGCTCCTTTGTTTGCTTGGCAACTTTCTCTCATTATCTGCCTGTTAGCGATCTCTTATTATCGTTTCCAAGCACATCTTCTTCTTTTCCTCTTACAAGTAAATTGCTTTATCCGAAGGAGTGGACTTCACTGTTGAATGACTCCACGAGACAAACGCAAGTTATCTAGTTGGATGTCTGTTCATAGTGACAATCTCGACTAGTGAACGAAGGTTTGTCACAATGGAGTCGCCAACTTTTTATGTGAAGTTTTCCTTGCTTGGGATTTGAGTTTGAAAAAAAAATTTGGTGGCTTGGTTTTTGTGTAATAGCTGATTTATGGAGGTCGCTTAGCTTTGTGATGAGCAAGCCTTGTTATAATGTCCTGCAATTTTGAATCGATATTTTAGCGATACATTTAAAGTATTTACATATCGAAATAAAACAGGCATTATGAAATAGTAAAGAACACAAGATTTATAGTGGTTCGGCCAAGAATCGGGCCTACGTGCACTTTATAGCTTTCATTCATTTACACTGATTTACAATGTTTCACAATACAACTGATACATTCATCATCATTTTACAATTTTGAGCAGAGCTCTTTTCAAGTAAAGTAAGGACGCAAATGGTTGCTGTTCCAGGCCCTTGGAATTGGATCTCCTTCAACAGTTAAGAGTTTGAAAGTGCCATCAAGAAGTTTAGTGCCTATGACATATGGCCCTTCCCAGTTTGGCCCAAACACACCAGTTGCTGTCATGATCCTTTTCAAAACCAAGTCTCCGATTTCAAAGCTGCGTTGGCGAACTTTGGAATTGAAATGCCTGGCTATTCTCTGCTGATGAGCTGAAACTCTGAGCCTAGCTTCCTCTCTTTTCTCATCAAGAAAATCAAGTGCTTCAAGTTGCAGTTTTTCATTTTCGGTTTCATTGAAGTGAACTCTTCTATGTGAAGGAACCTCTACTTCTACTGGAATCATTGCCTCAGATCCGTATGCCAGTGAAAATGGAGTGTGCCCAGTCGCAGTTTTGTGAGTAGTCCTGTACGCCCATAGTGCTAATGGAAGCTTATCAACCCAACCACCTTTTGCTTTTTCAAGTTGTTTTTTGATAGTTGACTTGATGATCTTGTTAACTGCTTCCACTTGCCCATTTGCCTGCGGATGAGCTACTGCTGAGAAGCTTTTTCGAATTCTGAACCGTTTGCAAAAATCCTGGAATTATTCACTTTCAAATTGAGTGCCATTGTCGGTGATTATCTTCTGTGGCACACCATATCTGCAAATGATATTCTTCGTTACAAAATTTATCATCTTTTTAGAAGTGATGGTGGCCAAAGGTTCAGCTTCAGCCCACTTGGTGAAATAATCAACGGCAACAATAGCATATTTAATTCCTGATTTGACGATCGGTAATGGTCCAATTAGGTCTATCCCCCAAATGGAAAATGGCCATGGACTGACCATTTGTGTGAGTTCAGTGGAGGGTGCTCTTGGGATTTTTGCAAATCGTTGGCATTTGTCACATTTCCTGGAAAAAGTTGCAGCATCTCGATTGATATCCGGCCAGAAGTATCCATATCGGAGAATTTTCTTTGCAAGTGTTTGACCACCTGAATGGTCTCCACATTCTCCTCCGTGCACCTCCGTTAAGATTGTCTTGGCTTCTTCCTTAGTTACACATCGGAGTAGTGGGGTTGAAAATCCCCGCCTGTATAATCGGCCATCTTGAATTATATACCTCGATGCTTTTCTTAATAATTTTCGACGTTCCTTAGAACTTTCTGGCAGGGAACCGCTGAGTAAGTATTCTCTGATTGGAGTCATCCATGATTCATGCTCTTGAGACGTAGTCATAATCCAATCAACATCCATTTCATCAATGCTTGGAGCTGACAGAACTTCTACAGGAACTAATCCTAGTAATTGAGCTTCTCCGGAACTTGAGTACTTTGCTAAAGAATCCGCCTTCATATTTTCCTCTCGGGGTATGTGGCTTATTGAGTAGTGATCTAAATCATTGAGGAGTTTGGAAGTTTTTGTCAAATATGCAGGCAAATTTCCTCCTTTGGCTTGAAATTCTTTCTTTACCTGGCAAACAATAAGCTGAGAATCGCTGAAAATCTGTATCACTTTGATATTTAATTCCTTGGCGATTTTCAATCCGGCAATAAGGGCTTCATATTCTGCTTCATTGTTCGTCGAAGGAAATTCCAGTCTCAATGCATAACATAGTGATCGTCCTTCAGGAGTTTCAAGCACAACTCCTGCCCCAGAACAATAATCATTTCTCGAGCCATCAACATACAACTTCCACTATATCGGAATGCAGTCAGTTGTTTCTTCCTTACTGTCACCTTTGTCAGTGGATTCCGCAATGAAATCTGCTAAAGCTTGTCTGTTAATTGCTCTTCGGGGATGGTAAGTGATGTCATATTGGCTGAGTTCTATGTTCCACTTCAAGAGGCGACCCGAAGTTTCAGGACGATACAGGACTTGCTTCAAAGGCTGATCAGTCAGGACCTTGATAGGATGAGATTGAAAATAGGGCCTCAATTTCCTGGAAGCGATTAGCAGACAATAAGCAAGTTTTTCTATCTTTGAATAATTCATCTCAGCCCCAGCGAACCGTTTGCTGATGTAGTAAACCGGACGTTGTATTTTCATATCTTCTCGTACGAGTGCTGCACTTAAAGCATGGGATGAAATTGCCAGATAGATGAAGAGGTCTTCACCATCACTAGGCTTGGAGAGGACCGGAGGAGTTCTCATATGATGAATCAGTTGATCGAAAGCATTCTGACATTCAGGAGTCCATTCGAAATTTTTCTTTCCTTTCTTTAGAGCATCAAAGAAGGGAATGCATTTGTCTGTGGCCTTGGAAATGAAGCGACTAAGAGCGGCAACCTTTCCATTAAGACTTTGCAGTTCTTTCTTTGTTCTAGGGGCTTTAACTTCTCTTAGAGCTGTGATTTGAGCAGGATTGGCCTTGATGCCCCTAGCGCTTACGATGAAACCCATGAATTTTCCAGACTCTACTCCGAATGAACATTTCAATGGATTGAGCTTCATTCCGTACTTCCGAAGAATTGAGAACATTTCTGCCAGGTGGTCCATGTGGTCTACTGCTTTCTTTGACTTTACTAACATATCATCAACATAGACTTCCATCGTTTTGCCAATCTGAGGCTTGAACATAGCGTTGACAAGTCTTTGGTATGTTGCTCCAGCATTCTTTAACCCGAATGGCATGACTTTGTAACAGTAGAGTCCCACATCGGTAATGAAACTTGTGTCCTCCTGATCTGGTTCATTCATCAAAATCTGATTGTATCCAGAATAGGCATCCATAAAAGATAACAACTCATGTCCAGCCGTCCCATCTACTAGTTGATCGATTCTAGGCAACGGGAAGCAGTCTTTGGGGCAAGCTTTGTTCAGATCTGAGAAATCAATACATACTCTCCACTTTCCATTTGCCTTCTTAACCAGTACTGGATTTGAAACCCAATTTGGATAAGTGGATTCTTTGATGAAATTATTCTCTAAGAGACGATCTACCTCTTCCTTTAAAGCTGCTGACCTTTCTGGACCTTGAGTTCTTCTTTTCTGTTTTACTGGTGTGAATTTCGGATCAACATTCAGGGTGTGGACAGCAACTGTTGGAGAGATTCCGCACATATCAGCATGACACCAAGCGAACACATCTAGATTGGCTTTTAAGAATGATATCAGTATGTTTTGAACTGTTATACTTAGCTGTGAACCCACATTGAGTACTTTATTTGGGTCTTTCGGGTCTACAGATACTGGTACCGTTACCTCCACGGGTACCACTCTATTCTCCCCTGTGCTGGCTTTCCTGGGATCCATTTCTTTTCTTGCATTACTGTGTTCGCCAGTACAGGGGCCGCTCCGTAGTTGCTACAGGGTCGGTTCCTTGATGCGGAGCGGAGCTGCCGCATCTTTCCCCATTTCTTTTCTCCTGGCCTCTCGGAGTTCCACAAGATAACATTCTCGTCCTGCGTTTTGATCTCCTTTAATAACAGCAATCCCATTATCAGTAGGAAATTTCATTGTTAAGCACCAAGGAGCGAGGACGGCCCTGAAAGCAGCAAGAGTAGGCCGGCCCAAGAAAGCGTTATAGGCGGAGAATCCATCAACAATTACAAAAGTTTGCTTCCGAACCAATTTCTTGTGTCCTTCGCCCATTTCAACAAACAAGTGCACTGTTCCAATCGGCTGTTTCAGCTCTCCTGTAAATCCGGCAATCTTGTGTGAAGAAGCATGTACATCAGTCATCGGAATTTTCATTTGGTCAAATGTCCTTTTAAAGAGGATGTTGCATGAGGCACCACTATCAACTAACACTCTTTTGACAATAGCCGGCCCGATACCGACAGAGACAACCAAAGGGTCCTCAGTAGGAGCTTCCACATTAACAGAATCCCTGGCTCTAAACATAATATCATCATGGGAAGTCTTTTGCTGCTTTAGAGGTGAAGCATCTTCCAGGATTAAGACACTTTCTTCGGTTGGTGCATACTTCAAAGCTTTTGCATACCTTTCCATTTCACCCCAACTCCTGCCAGCCGGGTGAGGTCCCCCTGTGATCACATTAATAACAGGTCTTTCCTTTCCAGCAGGCCTCTCTCCTGAATCAGATGAATTAGTTGGAGGTAACTGCCCTTGGCTGGATGAAGATGGGTCCTTTCTATTCCTCTTGACGTATTGCTGCAACTTATTCTCTCTTAGCAACTCTTCAATCAGACTTTTCAAATGGCGGCACTCATTGGTATCATGCCCTGGTTGGTTGTGAAACTTGCAAAATCTTCCGCTTTCAACAGCATTCTTCCCAACTTTCACGGCCGGTGGTTTTGGAAATTCAACAGCATCCTTAGTGGCGATGAAGATATTTTCCGGGGTATCGGTCAGAGGAGTAAAGTCTGATGGTTTAAGAAAGCAGGGCTTTTTGAAGTCTTTCTGCCTTTTCCCACCATTACTTTCCCTTTTCTGATCTGCCGGTTCTTTCTTGCTTTGAGTAGTAGCATTATTCTCCGCCACCGTTGTCACAACTTTAGCTGGTGCGGAAAGATTCTCTAAGCGTATAAATTCGTCAGCCTTTTTGTAGAATTTCTCAAGCGAATTCGGTTCCTTCATTTTCAGCCATTTTCCAAATTCGCTCGATTTGTCAATAGCACGCATCAAATAGGTCAAGATCATTCGTGGCTCTGCATTATCGACTTCTGCCAGAGCTAAGTTGAAGCGGTTCAAGAATGACTTAATAGGCTCTCCCGGATTCTGTTCAAGACTGGACAGTGACATTATATCTTTTGCCTTTGAAGCGTATAGCCTGAATTGCTCTTTGAATTTTCGGGTCAGATCAGAAAACTGATCTACAGATCGGACAGGAAGCTTGGTGAACCAGAGAAGTGCCACTCCTTCTAAATAAACTGGGAAATATCGGCACTTTATTTCGTCGGTTGCCCTTGCGCCGGTCATATGCCAATCGTATTTATACAAGAACTGATTTGGATCACTTGTCCCCCGATAAGCAGGAATAGTGGGGGGAACAAACTTTCTAGGAAATTCAGCTTTCAGAATCTTCTCGGTAAACGGAGTTCTACTTGGTGCGAATCCCCATTCGCTTTCGTCTTCATCTCTTTGCATGCTCTCTTTCATTATTTGCTTGATCATACCAGAGAGATATTCTTCATTGTTCAGAGATTTCGCAGAGTAGACCTCAGCCATCTTTTCGGGAGTTTGTCCAGGTAAATGCTCATGAAGAACTGGTGACGGCCTGGATCCTTCAGCCTGGAGGGGTGCCCCTTCGGCAGCACCTGATCCCCCGTGAGGAATATTTCTTCCCTCGGAATTGGGAGCAGCATTAGCAAAGTTTCCCTCATTATTTACTGGTCTTTGACTCGTACCAAATAGAGCATTCAGCCTTTCCATCATCAGGTTATTCTGAGTTTCAATCTGCTGGTATAGTCCGGATACAGCAGCATCTAACTCCTGTCGCGTAACACCGACGCTTGGAGCCGCCTGATTTGGAGAGAGAGAAGTGGCAGTATTATCACGGTCGTCATCAGTTCTGACAGACTTTCGTTTCCTTCCAGGAGCCATTATGTCTGATAAACTTCTGGTTTTGTGGGAAATTCTTTCAGCAAACTTCTGAGAAGCAATGGTGAGTGGTAGCCTGAGTTGGGTTCTCAGTGAAAGCACCAAAATGTTAACGTTAAAATATGAACGATAACACCCGGTGTGTGTAATAAGATCGTGAAAGCACCACCCGTGTGACGGGAACAGAAACTAAGCAGGAATATAGCAGAAATGCAGTAAATGAACAACAGATTTATAGTGGTTCGGCCCGTAATTGAGCCTACGTCCACTTTATAGTCTCTTATTGCTGATTCGGTTACAATTCGATACAATATCCTTCAAAATACAATACAATTTGATTATGAAAGCACTCTTGACTACTAGCTCAATCTTTGATGATGAAACTCGACGAATCCATGTAGGATGTTAGGAGCTCTTCTCGAAGATTGTTGTAGTGTCTCGAATGCTTGAGAATCTTAGATTGCTGAATGAGAGGAGGCTTCGACAGCGTAACGGTGCTTGGAGAAATGAATTGCCAAAAGTCCCCTCCATGTTGGAAGTGATGGGGTATTTATAGGAGCAGATTTCTGAGCTTTCAATTCGACCAAGTCATGAGTCGTAACCGACTCATGGTAAGTCGTGACTCGTATTCGACTTATGATGTCTCGTGGGCGCCTTATGGTCCATCTTGCGGCTTAGTTGGAAGACAAGTGTTAAGTCGTAGTCGACTCACCAGATCAAAATAGCACAGGCCAGGGCATTGGAATCCAGTCTCGATAGCCTTTAAGTCGTAAGCCTGATGAGTCGTACGCACCATGAGTCGTAAGACCTTATGGGTCGTAAGTCCTCGTGAGTCGGACATCCTTACGAGTCATAAGTCTGATGAGTCGTAAGCCCTATGAGTCGTAAGACCTTATGAGTCGTACGTTTCCATGAATCATAAACCTGATGAGTCGTACAGACCTTGACTCGCTGAATCATCTGGACCATGAGTCGTAGCAAGCTTATCTCGTAAGTCCATGAGTCGTAGACTCCTTATCTCATAAGTCCATGAGTCGTAGACTCCTTATCTCGTAAGTCCATGAGTCGTAGACTCCTTATCTCGTAAGTCCATGAGTCGTACAGCTCATAAGTCGTAAGGCCATAAGTCGTAAGGCCATAAGTCGTAAGGCCATAAGTCGTAAGGCCATAAGTTGTAAGGCCATAAGTCGTAAGGCCATAAGTCGTAGAATTTTAGGGGTTAACACCAACAAACCAGTAATTCACCCTACAATAAAAAGGGAAAGGGAAGTATGCTTTAATATAATCATGAAGTTAATAATTATACAAATTTAAACACTGATGTTTCTTCTAATTTACCTGATAGGGGCGGAGGGTACCGCACACTAAGGCGCAAGGCAAATTCCGAACATCTCCTGCATAATGATAGGATTTTGCAACTGGATATGAATAATCAGAGAGTTTCGACAGATCTCTACAAAAGCAACATCAATAACCTTATCTATCACTTATCTGTTTGAGACAAAGGAGAATCCAGCAAGCATTATACTAGTGAAGAGATTACTGCTGGCGATAACAGCAAGAGATTCACTAAGAGCTACTTCGATTACTGCTCATTTTCTTACTCTTCCGACTACAATAAGCAAAAGGCCCTTATTAGGCCTGAGATTCAAGACAAATTTACTCGAGATCCCCCAAACATTAGAGATTGGCTTCCATTTGAATTATTCATCAAGATTAACAAGCATACGGAGCAGAGAGCCTCGATTCCGCCTTTTTCGCGATAAATTAAGCGTGACACACTCATTATCAATGATGAAGATAGCAAGGATAAGACTTTTGCATGGAAGCCTCCATGATTTCCCTGATCTGTTTCAAAATCGTCATGAATCGCCATGGTTTGTTATGGCCTCGGTGTTTTTTCTTAGGGTTTCTTATTTTGTTTCTAAATGTTTGTTAAGTAGCGGCGAGGGTTTGTAAGAGTTTATTTCGGGTAGGGTATATTTACCATTCCTGTTTCTTTCTGGGCCTTGGGCCTAATGTTTACCTGTTTCGAAAAAGAACAAAGAAGGCAATGACGTTAGCAAGGTACGATGGAGGAAACAGTTGTGATGGTAATAAAGAGGAGAGAACGAGGGTTAATTATGTAAGGAAAAATAATAATTTTGTCCTTAAAACTAATGGAACTTGGTTAATGCAGCCTTGAATAAAAGAAAGCACCCAAAATGTCCTGCAAACTGAATTATTTGAATCGCTATCGTGTAAACTAATGCAGCACCGCACATGGTCACTAAGACTGAATTTCCAGGACACATATTTATCTAAGTACGAAACATAAAGTAATTAGAGAACTGTATGTAAAATAATAATGAAATATGAGATTTTTTGGCATTTAAAATTAAAATATATTCCATTCTCCAGACTGAGAAAGAAATTGAATAAAAAAACTAAACAATGTTAAGAAAATATTAATATAACATAGAAAATTCTCATATTTATGGAAATATACTTGTTCTTTTATCATTGAAGTTAAAAATACTAATTAGATAAGAGAAACATTCAACATAACAATTGTAATCTAAGTTAGATATGGAAATAAACAATAATTTTGGATATCAAGACATTTTGGCTCCGTCTAACACACGGACATAAATGTGTAAGTAAATTATAATCTAGGATAATTTTTTAATTTAGACCAATTTTAAAAAGTGGAAATTAGCCACAAGGGCCTCTTTAGCAAGTGCAATTAGTTTCTAGGACACACAAATAAAATAATTACTTTTAAGGACAAAATGCAAAATAATTAGTTTCTAAGGCCTAAAAACCTATGAAATTATGTCCTTGAAAGTAATTGGACTGCTGACTTTGTCCTTAAAAGTAATTATTCTGCTGACTTTAGCCTTGAAATTAATTTATGTGCATGTGTGTCCTAGAAACTAATTGGACTGCAAAGTTTGTCCTTGTAGTGAAATGCCCCTTTTAAAAACTAATTACAAATTTAGACCAGTTTTATAACTTATTACAAAAATAGACCAGTTTGCGCCACATCAGCACCACATGTACTGGCGGCATTTGAAATGCCGCCAGTTCATTTTTTTTAATTATGGGAGGCATTTGAGATGCCAGCTGTGACGCCCCACCTCTATACTCACGCCAGCCAAGGACACTACGGGGTAATGCCGTCAACTAGCACGAAGAATAAGGCTGCCGAGGAGCGACCATTTGTGTAATTGCTTTGTGCGAGTACCGATATGTCAGATAATATAACTTACATTTCATTTCAAGAGGAAATCTGACATATCAATACAAACTCAAAGCTACCACACAGTGGCTATACGGACTTCGGAAACAAATATAGAAATAAACATAACACAAATCAGTCACAGATATTCATATCACAAAGGCGGAATCAGATATGAATATAACACATAAAAGTGTACATCAAAGTAGTGGTAAAACAAGATCCACTACATCACAAATTAATAGATACAAGTGCTAGACAAAAGAATAAGTATACATCATGGAGTCTCTATCTCAAATGTATACTAACAAAAACTACTATGCTAAAGTAGTTAGCCAAAAGTCAGGTGAAAGACCCTGATAAGAAGTCAAGCAGGAGCACCTGAAAAATCTCGGTCTGACCCGAGTATTATTTAAGAAGAAAATAATAAATGGATCAGTCTAGCTATAAATATCAGATAAAATGATATAGGATAAGAGATATGACCAAAAACGTATGATAACAAAAATGCCATACTATGTAAAGTATACATCAAATAACAACAAAATCATACAATATCTCAAATCATCTATAAACACCAAAAAGAATCACATTCTTTAAATAATTCACCAAAACACAAATATTGACATAACATATCAATGCCAATCACATAAAAATTGGTGAAACACAAATTCCAGAAATCACAACGAGAAATCCAGAAATCACAAAGGGGGAGGCCTATCACAAACGGGAGCATGAAAACTCACCAACACGTGTATCACAAATGAGCCGGAGCTCCTCCAAACAAGGTATAGTCCCCCATTGTGGACTTTGAGCCGGAGCTCCTCCAAATGAGCCGAAGCTCCTCCAAACAGGGTACAGTCCCCCATTGAGGACTTTGAGTTGAAACTCCTCCAAATGAGCCGAAGCTCCTCCAAACAGGGTACAGTCCCCCATTGAGGATTTTGAGTCGAAACTTCGCCAAACAGGGTACAGTCCCCCATTGCGGACTTTGAGCCGAAGCTCCTCCAAATGATCCGAAGCTCAATAAATCAGGGTACAGTCCCCCACGTGGACAAAGAGACATCGCACAATGCTAGTCTAAATAACAAAATGATCATCATCGATCATCAAGAAGTGTCAATTACAATAAGTTAGTAAATATATGAGTTTAGCTTCATGTCCCATAACCACTAGCTTAACTTAAATATTTGCGAACAAATTGTAGATCTCCACTAGAAAATTGTCACAAGAGTTTCAATCGAACAAGTCCAAAAATTAACCGACGAAGTAAACGCAAGCGTTTCATACCACTTGTTTTGCTAGGCCGTTTAATTATATTTTCTCATACGAATGAGGTAAAGGTTTGTATATGCTAATAGATTGGAAAACGGCTTTGAAAACAAGCTTTATTTTTAAAATAGAGTTGAAATCATCTTTGTAAAAGAGTTTGAATATTTACTACTAGTATAGAAAACCTTTATATTTTTAAAGTGACAAATCACAAAAACGATTGTAGAAACAATCAATGATAAAAATTCACATACGAAGACGTGAATCAAATCCAAAGAAATCGATACCAAATCCATCAAAATAGATATTATCAAAAATCCCAAAAAAGAAGTCATCAACGTCAATAATAATTGATAACAATAAGTCGGATCAACAAAAATCGATAAACCTTGGAAATTTACTCGAAAATAGGCAATTTAGGCAAAACCAGCAGTTCCAAACGTCTGGTAGGTGTTCCCAGACGTCTGGCCCAAGGTTCGGGAAGTTTAAGTGTTTTCTCCCTTCTATTTTTAATTCCTGAGCCATTCCAGACGTCTAAAAATTTCAACCAGACGTCTGAATTTGATTTCAGACGTCTGAAATAAATTTCAGACGTTTGGATTTTGTTACTGCCCTTTCCAGACCCCTTTCTAGACGTCTATATTTTTCAACCAGACGTCTGGATTTGGTTTTAGACGTCTGAAATTTATTTCAGACGTCTAAAATTTTCTGCTAGGCAAAAAAAACAGCCTAGCTCAAAAACGACAAATCCAAATCGAAATGCGATCGAACGAGCGACGAGCACTAAGGGTTTACACCAATCAGCAACCCGGTCTTATAAGCACTTCGATGCATCACCAAAAACATGTTCAAACATCCATAAAAGGATTATCATAAAATTGAACCAAAACACCAAAAATTGGAGAATTCACAAAACCAATTCAAATCATAGCAAATGAACACAAAATAGATGTTAGGAATTTATACCTAACAACAAAGATAGATATAGACATAGATGTGAGATAAAAATCTCACCTTTATACACGAAAACACAAGAGAGAAGCTTTGAAACAAAGGATAGACCAATTCCTCTTCAATCTCAACTCAAGAAGCTTGAATCTAAGCTTAAAAGAGAAATATTTCCTAAAGTTAGGTTTAGGAATTTTTGAAATTGAAAGGAGAATGAGTTGGAGAAGAAGAAGGAGATGCTTACCAATAGCTTCTCTTCGAATTTGGAGCTAGAACTTGAGTTTGCAAGAGGAACTAGGGTTTGGAATTTCTATTTCCCATTCTCTTCCCCCATTTTCAGTTGAGCTTAAGTGTTTGCAAAATGAAATGAGTGAATGGAGAGGAGATGGGCTGAGTTAGGATATAGGGCTGAAACCCAAACCCAAACCCAAAGTGAAAAAGTAGCAAAATTCTACTAACTCCAAACATATCGAAGTTTATACTCAAAAAGGTCGCAAACATCATTTTGAACTCAACGGGGGTGGTCTCGAGTCCTAATTCGACTGTTTGCAAAAAGTAACTTTTCGACTATAATCCGACTAACGATGAAATATTTAAATAAAATATTTAAATATTCAATCGATAAATATGCGGGTTGTTACAGACTCCCCTCCTTAAAGAAATTGCGTCCTCGCAATACTTAAGAAGAAAATAAATAGTAACAACCATAAAAGCATATCAACACAAAAGAAAATTTGAAATAAGAAGTTCACCAAAAAGAGCACGAAAGAGTTAGCCCAAACGTGTTTGCTCGATGAGTTCTCTGGATTCCCAAGAGCTAATAAATTCTTGGGATTTGAGAATCATTAAACTTTCACAAGAAGAACATCTTTATTTCTAATGCGCTCAACCTCCGAAGCAATGATGCAAATAGGATGTTGCTCATAAGTCAAATCTGGTGAAACCTCAATTTCTACAATTACACCGGACTCAAGAATAGAATCGGAATCCCTAAGGCATTCCCATAGATGAGAGACGTGGAAGACGTCATGAATAGCAGAAAATTGATCCGGTAAATAAAAGGCGATAAGCCACAAAATCAATATGTTCGGTGATGGGAAATGGACCAACATATCGAGGTGCTAATTTTCCCGATTAACTAAAATGCACAACACCCATCAAAGGTGAAACATGAATGATCACTAATAAAATCTGGACCTAAAACCAGCTTCTCGCCGGTTTTAAGCCAACACGAAGGAAATCGGCATGGCCTTTCATAGAGTGCCTAGAAAGGTGCCATACCAATACAAGATTGGAAGCTATTATTGGAAGAAAACTCAACAAGAGAAATATGATCTTCCCAACTTCCACCAAAAACAAGAACACCCGCACGAAGAAGATCTTCAAGAGTTTGATTCACACGCTCGGTTTGTCCATCGGATTGAGGACGATAAGCGGTGCTAAAATTAAGCTTTGTTCCCAAAGCTTTTGAAGACCTTACAAAAATCCACTAGCAAAATAATGGATCACGATTGCTAACAATAGAAGTAGGAACTCCATGCAATTTAACTAGACATAGAGTTTAGTAAAAATAGGCACGGTCTGATTGGACCGAACGGGAAGAACATGGGCAGACTTTGTAAGTCTATCTACAATCACCCATAAATTGTCATGACCCGAACGAGAACGGGAAAGACAGTCAATACAATCCGTGGAAATATGATCCCACCTCCAAATAGGAATGTCCAAAGGTTGCAATAACCCACCGGGCCTTTGATGCTTGGCCTTTATGAGTTGGTAAGCCATGCAACGCTTAATGAAGTTAGCAATACCAAATTTCATTCCATCCCAATAATAAAGTCGCTACTATTACCGGGATGAATGGTAAATTTAAAACGATGAGAACCTTCTTAAAATGTCTTTACGAAGATTACAAATGTTTGGCACAATAAGTCTACCAACACTCGAATTCCACCACGAGCATCGATTTCAAAATCTTTCAAACCATGAACCTTATTTTGATCCCTACAATTTTGGCTAAGAAAATCCAATTTGGGATTTTACTTTAGAGTTTCAAGGATGCGGTCTAAAAGAGAAGGATGAGCCTCAAGGCTACCCAAAACAAGAGATGAACATAAATTGGATTCACGATCTCGAACCTCATAAGTGGAGGAAATCTTGAGATCATTCCATTTGGATATCATCAAAGAAATAACCGCTTGTTGCTTAAGAATAAGGGCATCGGTGACACGATATCCCCCTTTCGGGAGTATAAAGAATATCAAGATCATAAGATGCCAGGAACTCGAGCCAACGTTGTTGGCGCAAATTGAGTTCCTTTTGAGAAAATAAATACTACAAAAACTTACGATCGGTATAGAGAACAAATTTCTCTCCCAAATGATAATGTCGCTAAATACTAAGAGCGAAAACAAAGGCCGCGAGCACTAGATCATGAGTGGCATATCTAGTCTCGACAAGCTTTAATTGTCAAGAAGAAAATGCGATAACACATTCCCTTTGCAAGAGAATGGCACCCAAACCAATACGACTAGTATCGGTATAAATAATAAAAGTCTTGGTTCCCTTCGGGAATCACAAGAATAGAAGTATCGGAAAGGAGTTCTTTTAAATGATCCTCTTTCCCGAAAAGCTAAAACTTTCAAAATTACAATTAACTTTATGTAACCATCTTTTTAGAAATATCAAAAAGATTTACAAATTTTAAATTGTTATTTTCATCCATAATCAATAAATACCAAGATAAACTAATTGAGATATTCGTAGAATATTCGATTCACAAAATGGATGAAATAAGGTAGAAGATTCATCAAATCGAATGACATAACGAACCAAACACAAAAATCACAACGAGTGCGGAATGCGGTAAGAGGATGCTACCTTTCGCAACTCGTAGCTGATGAAAACCGGTGGCAAAGTCGAGCTGAAAAGTCCTTAGCACCACACAATAGATTTCTTAGGTGATAATCCTAAGACAAGCTCAAATATACCGGAAAATTCACAAATTACTTGAATGAGAGAAATAACACTTTCCTCATCAAGTGGGTTTAAAGAATAGAATGATATCCATGAATTTGGAAATCAAAAACATTAAGAACAAAAGGAATCTTCTTAACAGATTGAGAATGTCGAGATGAATAGTCCACATTGGACATAGGATATGGGCTTCATAATGATCAAGCCAATCCTTTCTCAAAGAAAATCAATTTCGAAGCCTAAGTAACGCATAACATGCAAATCGGCTCGAAAAGAATAATCACATAAAATAATCTCGACATTTTCACAAAGTAAATTGAGTGTTGCAGATCCATCAATCGAATTCGCAATTCTCAATGAAGTCATCAAGTCCATAATATTAAAAGAGAAAGAATCATCAAGTTCTTTTGATATAAAATAATAAGATGAACCCAAATCAAGAAGAACTCGAATAAGATAATCATTAAAAAAAATATCGTCAAGGATAGAATGAGAAATACCTTGACCAAGAGAAGCGCTAGTAGAGGCTTGCACAACATTTAACTTTCCCTCTCTCCTACTCTGAAGTTTGGGACATGAAGGTATATAATGATCCAAAATTTTGCAATAGCGGCAAGAAATAGGCCTTGGACACCTATTTATATAGTGGTCCTTAGAGCCATAATTGTAGCATTCTCCACGATTAGGGATTGGAGTCTTTGCTACCGAAGTTACTTGCTTCACTTTCTTGTTGGGATTATGACTTTCGAACTTAGTAAAGGGATGCCTCTTCTTATTGATGTTGAGGTTTTGTTTGGCACACACAACTTCAACATCAATTTCTCTATCGGCCTCTTCAAGTCGAAGAGCGATATCTACAAGCTGATCAAAAGAAACTTCTAGTTTCAGAAGTAATGGTTTCTTGAGGTTCTTGTTCAACCCATAAACAAATCTCTGATTTTTCTTCAATGGGGTATTAATATACTCGACCCTATATTTGGATAGAGATTCGAAAGATGCGACATAATCTGCCACAGAGGATTCACCTTGAACAAGGTCAATAAAGCGTCAGGCTAAAGTTACTTTTTCAGCCTCCAGCACAAACTTTAATTCGAATCTTTCCCGGAATTGCTTCCAAGTAAGATCCGCTTCGATAATTTCAGAAATCAAAAGCTCATACCAATCTAATGCTCTTTCTTGGAGAATGCTAGAAGCCACTTGGACTCGAAGTGAATCAATAAGATCCATGCGGGAAAAGATGTGATCACACGATCTAATCCAAGCTTGGATTTCTATAACACTTTCGGATCCCTTGAATGGCCTTCCACCCAAAGCGATATAATCTTTGCACAGGTGTGAAAACCCGGATTTAGGGTGGGTTGGCGTTGGAACGGATCCGGCAGCTCGGGCATTGTTCACAAGATCTAAAAGTTGTTGAGCTGACATAAATACTCCATCCTGAGGAGTAGCACTAGATTGACCGGCGCTGGGACGGCCAGGTCTAACCATTTCTCTTTTCTAAGAAAGAAAGAAAGAAGAGAAAAAAGGTTATTCTCAAAATGAAGATCAAACAACCTTGATTGATAAAACAAGGCATCACAAAAGAAAATAGGATAGAACGGTACGAAGACCCGAATTAAATCCTATGGCACGATTCCTAAGAAAGACTTAGGACAATGGTCCTTGCTAGATTATTCTACATTGTTCCGAAGTTTGGCTCTGATACCAAGCTGTAACGCCCCACCTCTATACTCACACTAGCCAAGGACACTACGGGGTAATGCCGTCAACTAGCACGAAGAATAAGGCTGCTGAGGAGCGACCATCTGTGTAATTGCTTTGTGCGAGTACTGATATGTCAGATAATATAACTTACATTTCATTTCAAGAGGAAATCCGACATATCAAATACAAACTCAAAGCTACCACACAGTGGCTATACGAACTTCGGAAACAAATATAGAAATAAACATAACACAAATCAGTCACAGATATTCATATCACAAAGGCGGAATCAGATATGAATACAACACATAAAAGTGTACATCAAAGTAGTGGTAAAACAAGATCCACTACATCACAAAAGAATAGATACAAGTGTTAGACAAAAGAATAAGTATACATCACGGAGTCTCTATCTCAAATGTATACTAACAAAAATTACTATGCTAAAGTAGTTAGCCAAAAGTCAGGTGAAAGACCCAAATAAGAAGTCAAGCAGGAGCACCTGAAAAATCTCGGTCTGACCCGAGTATTATTTAAGAAGAAAATAATAAACAGATCAGTCTAGCTATAAATATCAGATAAAATGATATAGGATAAGAGATATGACCAAAAAGTATGCTAACAAAAATGCCATACTGTGTCAAGTATACATCAAATAACAACAAAATCATATAATATCTCAAATCATCTATAAACACCAGAAAGAATCACATTCTTTAAATAATTCACCAAAGCACAAATATTGACAAAACATATCAATGCCAATCACATAAAAATTGGTGAAACACAAATTCCTGAAATCACAACGAGAAATCCAGAAATCACAAAGGGGGAGGCCTATCACAAACGGGAGCATGAAAACTCACCAACACGTGTATCATAAATGAGCCGGAGCTCCTCCAAACAGGGTACAGTCCCCTATTGCGGACTTTGAGCCGAAGCTCCTCCAAACAGGGTACAGTCCCCCATTGAGGACTTTGAGTCGAAACTCCTCCAAATGAGCCGAAGCTCCTCCAAACAGGGTACAGTCCCCCATTGAGGACTTTGAGTCGAAACTCCTCCAAACAGGGTACAGTCCCCCATTGCGGGCTTTGAGCCGAAGCTCCTCCAAATGAGACGAAGCTCCATAAATCGGGGTACAGTCCCCTACGTGGACAAAGAGACATCGCACAATGCTAGTCTAAATAACAAAATGATCATCATCGATCATCAAGAAGTGTCAATTACAATAAGCTAGTAAATATATGAGTTTAGCTTCATGTCACATAACCACTAGCTTAACTTAAATATTTGCGAACAAATTGTAGATCTCCACTAGAAAATTGTCACAAGAGTTTCAATCGAACAAGTCCAAAAATTAACCGACGAAGTAAACGTAAGCGTTTCATACCACTTGCTAGGCCTTTTAATTATATTTTCTATACGAATGAGGTAAAGGTTTGTATATGCTAATAGATTGGAAAACGGTTTTGAAAACAAGCTTTATTTTTAAAATAGAGTTGAAATCATCTTTGTAAAAGAGTTTGAATATTTACTACTAGTATAGAAAACCTTTATATTTTTAAAGTGACAAATTACAAAAACGATTGTAGAAACAATCAATAATAAAAATTCACATACGAAGACGTGAATCAAATCCAAAGAAATCGATACCAAATCCATCAAAATAGATATTCTCAAAAATCCCGAAAAAGAAGTCATCAACGTCAATAATAATTGATAACAATAAGTCGGATCAACAAAAATCGATAAACCTTGGAAATTTACTTGAAAATAGGCCAATTAGGCAAAACCAGCAGTTCTAGACGTCTGGTAGGTGTTCCCAGACGTCTGGCCCAAGGTTCGGGAAGTTTAAGTGTTTTCTCACTTCTATTTTTAATTCCTGGGCCATTTCAGACGTCTGAAAATTTCAACCAGACGTCTGAATTTGATTTCAGACGTCTGAAACAAATTTCAGACGTCTGGATTTTGTTACTGCCTTTTCCAGACCCTTTTCCAGACGTCTGGATTTGGTTTCAGACGTCTGAAATTTTCTGCTAGGCAAAAAAACAGCCTAGCTTAAAAACGACAAATCCAAACCGAAATGCGATCGAACGAGCGACGAGCACTAAGGGTTTACACCAATCGGCAACCCGGTCCAATAAGCACTTTGATGCATCACCAAAAACATGTTCAAACATCCATAAAAGGATTTTCATAAAATTGAACCAAAACACCAAAAATTGGAGAATTCACAAAACCAATTCAAATCACAGCAAATGAACACAAAATAGATGTTAGGAATTCATACCTAACAACAAAGATAGATATAGACATAGATGTGAGATAAAAATCTCACCTTTATACATGAAAACACAAGAGAGAAGCTTTGAAACAAAGGATAGACCAATTCCTCTTCAATCTCAACTCAAGAAGCTTGAATCTAAGCTTAAAAGAGAAATATTTCCTAAAGTTAGGTTTAGGAATTTCTGAAATTGAAAGGAGAATGAGTTGGAGAAGAAGAAGGAGATGCTTACCAATATCTTCTCTTCGAATTTGGAGCTAGAACTTGAGTTTGCAAGAGGAACTAGGGTTTGGAATTTCTATTTCCCATTCTCTTTCCCCATTTTCAGTTGAGCTTGAGTGTTTGCAAAATGAAATGAGTGAATGGAGAGGAGAGGGGCTGAGTTAGGATATAGGGCTGAAACCCAAATCCAAACCCAAACCCAAAGTGAAAAAGTAGCAAAATTCTACTAACTCCAAACATATTGAAGTTTATACTCAAAAAGGTCGCAAACGTCATTTTGAACTCAACGGGGGTGGTCTCGAGTCCTAATTCGACTGTTTGCAAAAAGTAGCTTTTCGGACTATAATCCGACTAACGATGAAATATTTAAATAAAATATTTAAATATTCAATCGATAAATATGCGGATTGTTACACCTCCGGTGTGCGACATTTCAAATGCCTCCCAGAATTATTTTTTACAAAATAGTTTGCGACATTTGAAATGCCGCAAACTTTTTTTCTTCTAAGATGTACCGGCGACATTTGAGATGCCGCTAGTACGCGTGGCGCTGATTTGGCACAACCTGATCTTTTTTTGTAATAAGTTATAAAACTGGCATAAATTTGTAATTAGTTGTGAAAATTGACCTAAATTAAAAAATTATCCAACTATTACTTGCATCAGTTAAACTTCATTGATGCTTCACTAAAATACACTGCATCATCTTTTTCTTCTATTACTCATTTGGATCAATTTTATGAAATTCTTGCAGCGTATGTTTAAAATCTACTCTATTAGCAACAGTAAACTACACTAGCATTTAGTAAATACCTCAAACCATTATAAAGAGTATTTTCCTATATTTGCGGAAATAGCATTTACAAGGTATACCATATTGATTGAGTTTAATAAAGGTATACTATATTGAAATTCTTGTGACGATAATAGAGTTTCGCACAAGAAAAGGTTACCTTAGATTTGAATATTTGAATGGATTCGATTTGGAAAAAACTTGATCTAAGGGGGCAAAATATGAAGAAAACCCTAGGCTCATACAAAGAGAAAGAAAGTGGTTTGCTAATGCGTTAGAAACAGCAAAACAAAGGATAACAAGCAAAATTACAAATCTTCCCTCCTTACATCATGTTGTTTACACAAGTACCAAATATATGCTAACATTTACAACGCTTACAAAGCGGAACCAACGGAAAAAACTATTGGTAATTCACAACGATCATATCCATAACGAATAATTATTCGCTTTTGAAACAACTGCGCTTATTGAGAAGCGCCTCGCTTACTTTGCAGCGGTTCTAAGTTTCTACGATTGGTAAGGAAGCGGTTATGCTCTCTTTTAGAAGCTTAGAAGATAGGCAAGCTTCCTGAATGCGCCCCATAAAACTAAAATTCACATGTGGAGCACTTTACACGGTAAATTAAATACTATTAACAACTTAAACTCTAAACTACTAAACAATTTTAATAATAACTCTTGCTACTTTTGCAACAGAGCCCCTGAAACTACCACACGTCTCTTGTACAAATGTTAATTCACTCAATGCACAATCCACACAATACTACATATTTTTTGTCTTGACATAAACAATATTGTATCGTCCCCATAAAAATATTGGTCAATACAATAAATCTACTAGGAAATATTAGACACTTCTAATCTATTACATGTTGGGGTCTCTGGCAAGAACGAAACCAAAGAATATTCAATAATTAATATAAAAACTATTTGGCTATTTTGTATTTCATTACCTGACATATTTCAATTTGGATGGGTTCTCCTGGTAAACAATCAAGCCGGAGAGGTCGCCGAGATAAGATCATGGATGCACTACAAAAGAAGCACTGTTTAGCAGTTGATCATCCGCTTCTTCTCCTTGATCTCAACTTGGAAAATTAATCTATTCAAATGCACATCCATTTCCCACTGTTGCTGTAGTTTTGCATGCATAAAGATACACGTAAAAGGCACTCCAACTAGCTAGTTGAGAATTTACATCTTGCGCATTAACATAAACCAGAAGCATCTTCGATAGTTCGAGTATGCACTGGCATGAGCATGGTTTTGTACAGCATTTTATTGCTTCAGCACCAATACACTGACATGCAGTTGTTGTGCTGTCTCTGCATTCATTAGCTGGAGTATGCAGCCATCCATCACCACTGTGTTTGTGCCAGTGTTTTGAAAACCCGACCCAGCCTCGGTTCGACCTCGAATAACCCTGAACCTTGGATCATCACGGTTCGGAACTCAATCAGACCTTAGTCATGCGTGAACCCCGGTCGAACCTTCAAACCGGCGGTCCAACCATTAATTTTATCCGGTTGAACCATGGTTTTTTAATTTTTCCTATTTTCTCATCCTATAATTCTCTCTCATTTTCATCTTTTGTATTGCTTTGAAAAAAACAAGTAACTCTATATTTCAAAAATCATAATGGTACTAAAATCTAAACTACAAATCCCATCATTTGGCTCTTTGCTGCTGCAAACTCCTCTAATAGCACTATGCATAAAACTATGTTGCAGGTTCATGTTATTTTATTATTAATATGTAGGTGTCAACTATTATATACATGTTAACTTTAATGTGTGATTGAGGTTGAAACCATGATGAAATGTTCAAATTTATGTTATTGTGGTATTTATACGATGTTTTCAACTATTATATGTGAATTATTATCGGTCTGTATGTTTAAGAGCATGTTATATGAGATATGTTGTGCTTGTGTTTGAGTAATAATATATGTTTGGTATTTTTATGACATGAGTCAATATCATGTATTAAACAACATGAGTTTATATTTTTCAATTTGGAATGTATAAATCGTTAAAAAAATAAAAATGCAAGGTTTCAGCGGTTCGACCGGTCCGACCATCAAAACCTTGAACCTTGAGATACATCGGTCCGACTTACGGTTTGGTTTTCAAAACATTGGTTTGTGCATCTAGTTCTGGTTACTTCAGCACACCTATGCACAAATTGAACGTCTGCATGCAGTTTCCCACACCCTGCAAGTTATTTCTGGTCTCCTTAAGCTTCTACAAGCCCAGATTTAAGCCTCTGGTGGTAACCTTAAGCCCCAAGCTCCTTCCATTAGTCTCCGCAAGCTATGGGCAGTCAACAACATATACTCATGTTCCAAGCATTGTGCATGCACACACGTTATTGCCATCTTATGCTGTCTCAGCACTCTCATCACTACTTGGTCCGCTTCAGGTTGCTGCCACTTGTCGCATCACACTCAACACTTCCCAGTCTGCTTCAGGCTGCACGCATACACCCTTTGCGCTCGTCATAAATGAGCGGCATCAGGCATGGTTATGCACGTCAGCTTAGTTTGATTCTATTACAACATCCCCTTCTCACCATTTCAACACTCGAAATCATGACCATTACAACACTTTATTTTGTTTTAATCCATGAACAATAATGAATGTAGATTTTTCTTAATTATTATTTCCTTAAGTTTAGATCATCCATGTGATGATTCCCTAGTTTTTCTTATACTGTTGTACACTTTTTGTAGCCACTCATCAGACTTGTTGATGGTTTTTGCATTGTACATATATAATTAATAGCGAGTGTCCCCGTCTCTTTGGGGACCACTCTTCCGTATATAAAAAATATAACAAATTTTCAAAACAGACCCGAGAAAATAACTTATTTCAATTTTAGACCTCGTCCAAAAATTATTACAAAAATAGGCCTCATTTTGATTTATACAGCATTTTATACTTGCGCATTCCATAAATGCTCGAGCATAATTTTTTTTTAAATAACACTTGTGCGTTTCAAAATTGCGCATGTACAAATTTGCTTTTTTTAAAATACACTTGCGCAGTCCATATTTGCGCAAAACTAGGTCTAGTAATAAGTTTTGGACGAGGTCTAAAATTGAAATATGTTATTTTGTGAGGGGGTTTTGGACCAAAGGTTCCTATTTTCAAAGCTCATGCACAAAAAGTCCCTGCTCATAAACACATGTAAATTAGGTCCCTATTTTGTTATTTTTTACCAAACTGTCCTCTTTTAGAAAATCGACTTAGCATTCTTTTTAGGGGCAAAAGTGGTATAAATTAACCAAAATCTAAAAATATGGACCTAATTTTCATAACTTATTCGGAAGGGACTTTTCTTACATCATCTTTCAATTCCAGGGACTTGACAGCGATTCCTTGTTTTGTGAGGTCTAATTTGAAAGTTTGTCCCTAAAAAATATTGCATAGGTATAACAATTTATGGCGTATGAATAGAATTTGCATTTCTTAAAAAACTTTTATTTTTTTTCTCTAAATTTTTTACATTTTAATTATTTTGAATAAAGAGTTTACTCCAAATTTTTGTACATAATTTGCATTTCTCGAATAGCACGGAATACGCGCGCGCGCACACATATATAGCAAGGATCAACTACACCATATTTTGACTAAACATTCAATCTAATCTGATTTCAATCACATGTTTTCACTCAAATAATACAATGCGGTGATAGGAGAGAAAAACCATAATTATTTATATGGGAACATGTGATTGACCTTAGGGGATTCAAGATGTAGCGAAAATAAGATGTAGTAATGTAATAACTAAGCGCAATGATCATTTATAAAGTATTTATAGCTTAAAATTAAAAAGAAAAATAAATTTTGAAAAATATTAGACCGAAGACATGAGTTTTATTTTTGAAACAAAGACGGAATATTAGTTATAACAAACATTATATTCGATTTTTACACTATACATGATCCTAGTTATAATTAGTATTATATTCAGTTTACACCATGTTAATTATAATTAGTATTGTTGTCCTCGGTCTAGATCTTTTCTAAAGTTCTTCCTTTGCCTATTTTCCTCATTCATTTATTAACAATTACTGAATAATTAATTACTTAAAAGAAAAAACTGAAATTACATAGACCGTCGCGATAGATCACAAATAACAATAGTAAATTTCCTTCTATATATTCAGTAATTTTCTCTCCGGTTAAATATCAATACACGAAAACCCGCAAAAAGAGCTATTTATTTCTGAAGAACGATCGCTGAATGAGAAAAAAAACAAGCCATTGAAAGTTTATTACAATTTCGTTTTCATCAAGCGCTACTTATTCCAGCTCTCCTGTCACTCTTTCTCTTTGAATCAGTAATCCAAATTCAAATTTATTCCTGGTGACCCCTTTATCTGCCGCTTATCTTTTCTGTTCAGCTTTCAGGTATTCCTGTGTTTATTTATTTATTTTAAAGTATTTTTTTTACTATTATGAGCATCACCATGTATTGATATCATTGCTTCAGAATCAGAATTTACTATCGAATGCATGTATTGGTAGTGTATCTTCTTTTCTTGCCTCCTTTTCCAAATTTTGGTGGGATCGTTTTAAAGTCTGATGTAGAGAGTATGAATAAGATTTTGTTCTTTGCAGTGAAATTGTGCATAACCTTGTGTACTTCTTTTGCATAACGTGACTGTTGTCATTTTAATGTCTTCTGAGACAAAACAATCATCAATGTATATATTACAAACTTTAATTTGCGTAAACTTTAATGTAAAACGATGAATTCAAATCTAAAGTTGCGTGTGTTTATATATATGTAAGCAAAGATCGACTACATTTCAATCTGGCTATACCTCCAATCCTCTTGATTTCCATCAAACGTTCCAAATTAAATAATATACTTTCTCTCTTGTCAGTATGTAATATTATTTAATTCGGAACTCGTAATGAAAATTAAATGGATTGAAGATGTAGCCAAATTGAGGTATAGTCGATCATATTCCTATATGTGTGTGTATAGGACACGCATATAGTTTGTGTAAATACGATTGTAAAATAATGAATTCAAGATTTGTGTAAACTTGATTATAAAACAATGAATTCAAACCTATATATTAGAAAACTATTTTTTAGGTTAAAAAGATTTAAAAATTAGATTTAAAAATCATAGGAGTGTAAAAATAGGATCCAAAATCTAATGATAAATTTAACATATATATGTATAGTTTTAGAAGGAAATAAGTTTTCAATTAGTTAAACTATTATTTTAAATTCAAAATTGAAATTTAAACATACTAACATTTAAAGCAATTAGTAATTTAAATTAATATAAATATGTACATTAAGTATGTTTTTAATTAATATATATTATTAATAAACATACAAGATCAAAAATCATAAAGATATATTAAGTTGTATATATTATTTTATATTATTATGTACACACACCCACATATATGTATGTATATATGTGTTTGTATATGTGTATGTATGTATTTTTGATAATAAAAGTGATATTTTATCCAAGCAGAACACTCACTTGATGTTTTAAGGTTCAAATCCATAACCTTTAGAATCTCTGTCTAAAGTGTAATATCTCTAATCGCTTGAACTAGAGGTCCTTGACATGTATATATATTGTTATAATAAATATGTGTGCATGCATGTATATGTGTGTAATGCAAGTTTGATTACTATATATATATATATATAATATAGTCATAAATCACATAACTAAATTTGTATATATTAATGTATATTTTATGTTGACATGTATAAAATGTTTTATTGCACAAGTTACCCTAGACATGTATACCTATTTACACATTATATGCTCATGTTTATAAGTACATATCTACCCTTAGATTTAGGCATGTGTGTGTATCAACATCATATGATTTTAAATATTTTTTAATGATTAATAAGAAAATTAAAATAACATAACCTAACAGTAAACTTTTAATTTCTTCTTAATGTACTAAATGCGATTTAATGCACCAATTTATGATATTAACAAACCTATTGAAACCTTTCAAAATTCCTTTCAATACATTAAATATGATCTAATGCGCCATTCAATGAGAAAATTAAAATAACATAACCTAACGATAACTTTTTTAATTCCTCTCAATGCATTAAATGCGATTTAATGCACCTATTTAAGAAATTAACGCACCTTTTTAAACCCTTTAAAAAAAATTCAATGCATTAAATATGATATAATGCGCATTAACATTAGCACATGTAATGTACCCTTTCATATGTATTTTAATGCATTACGTTTGATTTAATGCATCAATAAATTGTAATTAACGCACTATAAGATCTAATACTTCAAATTAATTAAAGACTATTTTGAAATTTGGACTAAATTATCCATTCCGCAATGTACTTGATCCAACAGAAACAAATATAGAAATTGACATGGTCATTGACGCTTGAAAAGTTGAAAATAAAAAAGTTGATGTAAAATCCGATCAAGAGAATCTGAGATTCAAATCCAGCAAAAATGTGAGCAAATACTATACAATTTTTATTTTGAATAATTTTATTTTTGAGCCTATAGTTTTGAAAAATACGACAAAAGTCAAAACGAAAAGCATACAAAAAATATATAGGTGGATTGATCAGAACTGATAAAAATGAAGTAAAATGGATGGTAGAAATATTGCACAAGAAATTATCACTTCGAGAAAAATGGACTATATGAGAAGCTTGAAATTAATAATTGTCAATGTTAATTGAAGATTTTCACATTTAGTGGGAAACTCAACTTATTTATGCCAATCGCATTTCTACGAAAGCATGTACGGTAAAAATTTCCTAAATTATGTAAAAGGTTTGATTGTTTTTTGGTATTTTAATAAAGCGGTTGTTTCAATGAGATTAGTTAGGTAAGCTAGTAGTGACTTTGTTGATGATAATAATAATAATATTAATAATAATAATAATAATAATAATAATAATAATAAAATCTAGTTATGCATTATGTTTGAAAGTCGTGAAATATTCTACGGAATGTTGACAGTTGATGTTCGAGGAAACAATTGATGTTTTACATTCTTGGTATACTTGACCTAATGAATGCAGAATTATTTTAATACTCTTAGGAAATTCTATACATGTCTTTATTATTATGTAATATATACTAGCCCTATGAGGTAGAGTTTTAAATCTCCATCTCGACCCTGATTTCCTTCTAAATTTGGTTTTCACACTTCGGGGAGATGGAACTTCAAATGTAATGTTTTACATTGTTTGACTCTCTTACTCTCATATTAAGATTTCTATAGGTGATACGAATTGATATACCAGTCCAGGATTTTGTCTAAAATATGAGGTTTTTTTCGAGGGAAAAGGGTGGGAAAACTAAAATATGAGGTTTGAAACCTTGATATGAAGAGACTTACTGTCATTTCGTATATCGTGAAGGTGTGAATAATATTTTTCAATAAAATATTTGGCATTATTAATAAAAAATATTTATACGTAACACAAATATATACTGTTCATGAAAATTTATATGATTATTCATCCAGTGATACCTATTGTCTCTTTGAATATGTTGATATTTGCATAATTGACAAATAATTTTATATTTTAGTCTATGTGTAGTTCAGTGTGAACAAAATATATTAAATAACTATAAATGATTATATACAAAATAACTATAAATGAATTATTAATAACACAATACAAAATAAACATACCTACATAACATAACCCAAATTCTATTAGTCTTGTTTCATTAATCTGTAGTTTATAATAAAAATATAACCTTTTTAATAAATGTGTTGTTTGTTGCATTGTGCGTAAGGCTCTATTTTTATCTGTTTGTGCGCCATAGATCATAATGTAAACTCAACAGCCGCATGTGTTGTATGTCGCGTAATAAATAAAATAGTCTTACATGATGAAATTAGTTAAATATGACATCCATTAATAATAAGAGATCATTTGTCATATTATCAGTTGCTTTTGTGATAATAAATGTTTTTCTAACATGATATCAGAGCTAGGTTGAATTTATAAGAGCGTAACCGTCATACGTTTTTTGTTTCATGTAAAGACAAATTTTCATGCTTTTGACATAACATGGCACACATGAGTTTAGTGTTAAAAATAATCTCACATCGTGAAATTAATATAATAGGTTTAAAATACTAAAAGATCATTCTTCACCATGCCAATTATTTTTGAAAAAAAATAAATATCTTTGACTTTTTTTTAATCTTTTCTTTTCTGTACACTCATATATCATGTCTTCAACATTTGCAGAAGATAGGAAACTTTTTGTCAAATTTTATTAAGCAAATGAGAAAGTTATCTCTTTTATATATATATATATATATATATATATATTCTCTAACAATTATGTCCATTTTGCTGTATTAGGACTCATGGAAGAATCAAGTGCCCGTTATAGAACAGGTTACATTGCTGATGTTTTAAAACGAAAAAAGGAAGGGAACTCTACCCCTAGGTCACCATTCATTTTCGGAATTAAACGATCCAAATTGACCGTTTCTCGTAGAAATAGAAGCTTCATCAAACGAGAAAAGGGTGATAATTCTAATGAGGTAACTTTATTAGGCTATATACTTCAATAGTGTAATCATATATATATATATATATATATATATATATATAGCTTGCAATACATACTAGCTTTGAAGGTTCAATATGTGTACTAGTTCTACTTACTGACATGGTAATCCTGTTTAAAATTTAAACTGTTACTTCCGCTTATTTTACACTATAGCTTATGTAGCTAATTTAACGATGAACAACAAATAGTTACTGTATTATGATCTTCTTGATGTAAGTTTTTGAAGTGCATAAAGATTAAATCAATATTAGCTGGTACTATTAATTTGTTACATCAAAGCTATTGTAACCTTTCCTAGTTTATGACCTTATAACACCCTAGTATATGGTTGTAGAGCATTAACACAGCCTTGTGATCCCAAAACAACAAGCACATTTTCGTTTCTAAAACTTTATGATCAACTTTATGATCAAACTTTATGGTCTTCGTTTAGATCTCCGAGTCCCAATCGCCCTGTGTTCTCTTTCATTTGGGATTCCCGTATTCCGCCGAAAGCTTCTATTTTGATGTGGCGTATCTTGCACGATGGTTTGCCACTCGACGATAACCTTCAAAAGATCGGCATCCCATTTGTTTCGCGTTGCCGCTGTTGTGCCTTCGGGGCAACGGAATCTTTAAACCATTTGTTTTTTGATAGTGTCTCGGCCAGATCCTGCTGGAATTATTTCGGCAACCTGGTCGGTGTGAGACGAATGGCCAGATCTCCTTTTGAACTCCAGCTTTCCTGGTGGTCTGGACTTTCTGGGAAATCTCTCCGTTCGACCGTTTTCCGTTTGATTCCTTGCCTTATCTGCTGGCACCTTTGGTGCGCTCGGAATAAAGCAATCTTCGAGAATTCTCCTATGGATCCTCCTTCCATTATTCGTCGTGTGAGGAATGACGTTTTCCTGGCATTTCATGGTAGACCCTTCAGGGGAACTTTGAGCCTCCGGTCTAGGCGATTGGTGGGTCTTCTGTCTATATCGTGTGGCCTGGCTTATGCTCGTCAGGGAGTTGGCTGAATCCTTGCCTTCGGGTGTTGGTTTTCATCCAACGTTTCCGTCCCCCTCCCCCCCTCATTGTTGGTTTTAACGTGGATGCTAGTTTTGTAGTACAGGTGGCTTCGGCTTTCTTTTTTCTAAGGGTGTTCTTTGTCTGACTGCGTCTGGTTCTGTGCTACCGCTTTGGTGGAGGCTATTGTCTCCTATCTTTGGTATTGCCTTGGTTTTTGGGTTGTTTGGAGGATATCCGACTTTTCTTTTCCGCATCGACTACTGCATGAGGCTCTTTGGTCTTCTTCATTAGATGTTTGGCTTTGCTCGAGATCGATGAGGTTTTTCGACTTTGTTGGTGAGCCGATGATACCCCAGATTTCCATCTTTATTCGGATTTTCCTGTGGGTCTCGTCTCTATTACTGTGGTTGGATTGGAGGTCTGGTCTACTCTTCTGAGCTCAGGCGGGTTGGTGGTTTGCTTGGTAGTGGTTTTATCTGGTTCTCCCTGGCTAGTTGTCTTTTTTTTTCTGCTGGCTTTATCTTTTATGTTGGTCTATGTTCTGTTGTTCGGTTTTTTAGTGTCTGGGAGGTATATGGTCTTCATATGCTTCGCCTATTTTTGTGAGCCCCAGGAGAAAGGCGTTTTTTCTCCTTTTATTTATTTATCTTCTTTTTGAAAAAAAAAAGTATCATTTCCTGAGCAGTTTTGTTATTCACAAACGAAATTAACCAATTTTACAACATTAGGAGTTGGAAGTAGTTCAGATGAAAACTACATGCATTGGTGAAACCTCTCAGACATATGGTAGGTGTGATTTGTGTGTCAAATGCAAGAAGCCTGGATTGCTCATGTGAGTGCCTCGCTAATTTATTTCTAATAACTACTTTGCATAGTGAGTATTAACATTATACTTCAACTTCTGGCTGTACCATGACGACATTTATGATTTGAGGTTTTATTTGAGAGGGTGTAACCATGTGTATCTGTTTGGTTCACATTGTTTGCAGATGACTTCTAATCCACTAAAATAAACTGCATTTGTAAGCATTTATAGACTTGATAACTAGTTATGTTTGAACAATTTATATCTATATTTAAAGCAAAGACAAAAAAAGCAAAGCAAGCCATATTACAGGGATATCATTGTTTTGGTTTTTTGACCATCCATGTTTGTTCCTCTCTTTGAGTGTTTTATTTATGACAAGTTATTTAAAAGTTGGTGCAAATTGCCGATTATGGGATTAATTAATTGTTTCTGTGCTTGATTTTGTTCTAGACCAATAATGGGATATCTATGCATATCCATCATACAAGGGGAGGAGCATAGCATGAAGTCCTTCCTATATTTTATAATTTGAAATAAATAACCTTAACAAATGCACAGGGTAATTAATATCATGGCAATAAACATCTGGCAGCATAATAATATTACTGTTTGATAGTAATTTTGTAAATAAAATATTTGCATACTGTAAAAAAGGAATGGGATGGCCAAAGCTGTTAACTCAACTCCTTACAGCTGTTTTCATTTGTACACCACCGAAGCATTTATGTAGGTTTAGTTTCTTGATATGTATTTCCATAATATCTTTTATATTCAGTGGAATATTTCAACTTTGTATACTGAATCTGAATTTTCATATCTATTACATGTGGCAACTGATGATAAGTGCTTTTAGGATTTCAAAAAACACCTTTTAAGATGAGACTTGCTATAAAGATTTCTACCAGTCTTATGTTATCATATACTCTAAAAAACAATGAATCAACATAAACTTATTATATATATGAAAGAAACTCAAATATGAATAGGTATTGTGACGGCAAGAACTGTAAGAGATGTTATCATCTATCTTGTATACATCCTCATTTGAGCGACATTCCTTTTGGAATGTGGTACTATGTTTACTGTTTATGGAAGAAACTGGAGTCTGGAGTACATTCAGTATCCCAAGGCATTGAATCGATTTTGGATTCTGTTGGGTAAATTTCTCACCCAGAAGATCTCAAGACCATGGAAAGCTAAAGTTCATTCGGCATCCTCGCCTCCCACCGAACCACACTTCCCACCGAACCACACTTCCCACCGAACCAAACTTCCCATCGAACCAAGACGATGCAGAACCAGATTTGCCAGGCCAGATTGTATCAGCCCGGGCCCATAGCAGCTGTATACATCCAAGACCTCTACCTCCAGCCTCACTCTATAAATAGAGGGGTAGGGGTACAACAATGGGGGACGAGTTTGAGAGCTCAAGCACGGAAGGAACTCTTCAAACAGTTTTCTTTTACTTGTATCAAAGCTTTGTACTTGTAATCATAAAAAAAAGAAGAGAAATAACATATAAAGTGGACGTAGGCACATTCTGGCTGAACCACTATAAATCTGCGTGTCTTTTTACAGTTTAGCCCCTGTTTTTTACGTATTTGCATAAATCGCTCAAATTACTAAGAATAACATAAGATCTACTAAATCATACAACTTTGAGGTGTTTGTCCATTTTTTGTGCAAACATTTTTGGTGCTTTCACTGAGAACTAGAAGCTCGAAGCTTCAGCTTCATCTACTTAACAAGTTTTCCTAACAGCATCGTCCGCCACTTGGAAAACATGCCTCCCAAACAGAGAAAAGATGTTAACAAAGGAAAAAACATCGCATCCAGCAGTCTTCCAGATCCAGCTGTCACGAATCAAGTAAATCGTCCTCCTCCAGCAACGGTAACAAATGAAGGACAGGCTAACCCAACCACTCCTGCCACAGAACAGCCTGCAGCAATTACTAGGGCAGATTTGGACAGAGTTGTTGTTGAAGTAACTAACCGCTTCACGTCCCAGCAGGAAGCCTTGGTGGACCATCTCATGTCACGCTTGAGGGACGCTGAAGAATCCAACCGCAACACTGAATCATGGGGCGAGTCCCAGTCTGGAGGATCTCAGAGACAGCAAAGGTCTTCCTTCTTCGAAGGAGCTAACGGCAGAAGTAGCCGTGGTAGGAGCCGAGACCGAGCACAGCCCGAAGTTAGGCCTGAGGAAACGTTTGGTACCGAACCCAACGGGGAAGGTACCGGGCGAAGGTCAACTGTAGCTGAGCCTGTCATGCTGCCTAACCACAGAAACACCAGTGAACGGGGCCGAGCTAGAGTTCAGCCCGAAGTTGGACCCGAGGAAGTGCTTAGATCATAACCCAACAGGGGAAGATCAAGGCAAGGGCCGACTGTGGCTGACCCAAGCATGCTCCCAGAAGATCAAAGGCAGCCACTGGAAAATATGAGGAATGATAGACGATACCATCCCTACAGGTCGTCTGGACGGAATCAATCCCACAGAACAGAACCAAACTCATTTCTATCTGCTCCAAGTTCTGATGAAAGGATGGCACGCTTATTCAGAGAGTGTGTCCAACGGGAGCAAAGAGATCGAGGGATAGGCGCTAGGGTAACCAGCCCTTTCGCCCGCAATATCGAAATTGCTATCACCCCCCGAGAATGGAAGATGCCAACAATGGAACCCTACAAAGGAACCTCCGATCCCGTTGTACACTTACAGAGGTACACGCAGCATATGCTCATGAGTGGAGCAACAGAGGGAGTACTGTGCAAATGCTTTCCGCTCTTCTTAGCAGATCTTGCTACCTCCTGGTTCTGTCATCTACCCCAAGGATCCATCAGCTCATGGGAAATGTTGAAAGAAAAATTTATCAGTCAGTTCCGCATTCATGTGGAGCAACCTAAGGACGCTTATTCCTTATCCAGCGTCAAACAGAAACCTGGAGAAAAGCTGCAGCAATACCTAACCAGATTCAACGCCGCGGCAGCCGCAGTTCAAGATGCCGATGAGAAGCTTATCCTAATGGCCCTCTGCAGTGGGGTGCATCCAGACACTAAATTTGCTAGAAGATTGACAAAAGAAAAACCAGCTACTTTACCCGATTTCTTCCATGAAGCCGGGAAATACATGAGGCTTGAGGATGCTGCCATTGAGGGGCAGTCAGGACAGCAAAGTAAGACGACCCATGGCAACATCCCTGCTGTGGCGAGGGACGTTCGAAGAAATGATTCTAGAGACAATGCTGGGGGCAAGAAGGTAGAAAAGCGCCTATATCGGCCAGGACCAAGATTCGACACTTACACCCCTTTGAACGAGACCGTCGAAAATATCTTCCTTGCCACCCAAGGCGAAGTTAGATACAAACGCCCACCATACAAGAAGGAATCAGATAACGCACAGAAGTCTGGAAAATTCTGCCGCTTCCACGAATTTCACGGACATGATACCAATGAATGCCATCATCTCCGAGATCTGATTGAGGAACACATCAGAAGGAAGAAACTGGAACGTTATGTAAAAATTCAAGCCAGGACTCCAGCCCCTGCCAATGAAAACCCGAGGCTACCCTCACCAGGGACCGACAGAGGAAACCGCAACGCTAGCAGCTCTAGTCAAGAGAAGATAGTGGTCCATACCATCTCAAGAGGTCCGCACATCGCGGACAGAAGTTGGAGAGAGATGGAAAGATATGGGAAGTCGCTTAGAGACAATAAAGACTGTGTCAATACGGTTATAGAAGAGCGCCACCCAAAGCGGAAAGAAAGCGATGACATCATATTCAGTAAATGCGACCTAGAAGGAAGACAGTACCCTCACATGGATCCCATGATTATCTCTGCCCGACTCGGTCCCGCCGAAGTTTACCGAATCCTGGTAGACACTGGAAGCTCTGTAAATATCCTGTTCAAACACGCATTCGACAAAATGAAGCTATCAATGAAGGATGTATCTCCCTGCGATAAACCACTACACGGTTTCACTGGAGATGCGAAGATGCCCCTCGGGCAGCTGGACCTCTTCGTTGAGATTGGAAGCCATCCCCGCTCCGTTGTAAGGAAACAAACGTTTGTGCTGATAGAAAACCATTCGGCCTACAACGCCTTCTTAGGAAGACCAGCCTTATCTGACTTCCAGATTGTCCTAGCCCCATGGTGCCTGAAAATGAAATTTCCAACAGACAATGGGGTAGGGGAAGTGGAAGGAGACCAGGATATTGCACGAGACTGCTATGTAACCGAACTTCGCAACAACCACAGGAAAGATAAAGGGAAAGGTGTAGAGATTGCCCTCTGCACAAAAAGCCTTGAAGCATAGCAACTAAAGAAAGCCCCTCCTCTTCGATACACCAGCGACCCTTTCAATGAATTAGACCCTAGGGACAAAGAGGAGGAGGCCACCGCTGAGCCTGCAGAAGCTATGGAGTTTATATCTGTGGACAAGCACGACTCAAGTAGGCTACTGAAAATTGGGTCCCAGCTGAAAGCTGAATTAAAGGAACAACTCATTGATTTTCTCCGCCACAACTTGGATGTATTCGCTTGGTCACACGCTGACATGACCGGAATCTCCCCCGACATAGCATGCCACGTATTAAACATTGATCCTACCAAGGCGCCTGTAAAACAAAAAAAGAGAAGTATGGGGGCAGAGCGATCAGCAGCCCTCGATGAAGAAGTAAAGAATCTACTCGCCAATGACTTCATACGAGAAGCTGTTTACCCAGAATGGATCGCCAACCCGGTACTAGTAAAGAAGGCTAATGGGAAGTGGCGGACCTGCATTGACTTCTCCAACCTAAATGACGCCTGCCCAAAGGATTGCTTCCCGCTTCCCAGAATCGACCAACTTGTAGACAGCACAGCCGGGCACGAACTCCTATCTTTTATGGATGCATACTCAGGATATAACCAAATTCCTATGCATGCTCCCGACCAAGACCACACTAGTTTCATCACCGACCGGGGTTTATACTGCTACAAAGTGATGCCCTTCGGACTTAAAAATGCAGGAGCCACCTACCAGCGCCTCGTCAACAAGATGTTTGCAGGGCTAATAGGACAAACTATGGAAGTATATGTAGACGACATGCTAGTGAAATCACGGAAAGCCAAAGATCACGTAAGCCACCTAGGCAAAATGTTCCAGGTACTTCGACAGTATGGAATGAAGTTGAATCCACTAAAGTGCTCCTTCGGAGTGTCATCGGGAAAATTCTTAGGGTTCATCGTCCATGCCCGAGGGATTGAAGCAAACCCTGAACAAGTCCGAGCATTAAGGGACATCAAGATACCTTCCACCCGAAAGGAAATGCAAAGCCTAAATGGAAAAGTGGCCGCCCTAAGCCGATTCATCTCCAAAGCAACGGACAAGTGCGTCCCCTTTTTCGAAGCTCTAAAGAAAGATAAAGGAAAGTTCGAATGGACGGACGAATGCTTAACCGCTTTCCTTAACCTAATCGAACACCTCCAGAAACCACCGGTACTCTCGACCCCAAGCGAAGGCGAAGAATTATACCTATACCTTGCTGTGTCATCTCACGCTTTAAGCGCTGCCTTGGTAAGGGAAGACAACCGCACGCAACGACCAGTTTACTTCGTCAGTAAAAGGTTTACTGGGGCAGAAGTCAGATATCCTAAACTTGAAAAGTTAGCATACTGTTTACTAATCACCTCACGAAAACTGCGTCACTACTTCCAATCCCATTCCATCAAAGTTCTGACCGATCAACCACTGAGGCAGGTACTCCATCGTCCCGACACCTCCGGGCGACTACTTAAATGGTGTATTGAGCTGAGTCAATATGATATCACCTATCACCCTCGCACCGCCATCAAGGGGCAAGCCATGGCCGATTTCATTGCAGAGTTCACTACCAACGAGGATAAGGAGCAACTGGAAATAACAGAAGATATCAAGTGGAATCTCTTTGTGGACGGTGCATCTAACGAACAAGGCTCGGGGGCAGGTGTGGTAATAATCACTCCCAGGGGAAATAAACTGCACTATGCTATAAGGTTGGAGTTCGCTGCCACCAATAACGATGCAGAATATGAAGCAGTGATAGCTGAACTAGAAATCGCCATAGAAATCGGAGCCAATTCTTTGTGTCTTCACAGCGATTCTCAACTTATTGTTAATCAAATACTAGGAGAATTCCAAGCTCGAGAGGAACGACTCATAGCATATCTAAAGAAGACCAAGTTGCTTCTCAGCCAATTGGATCAGTACTTAGTCAAACACATCCCTCGGGAGGAGAACCAAGAGGCCGACGAATTGGCAAAGCAAGCGAGTATGAGAGACATCGCCATCTTCGGGGCAGTAACCATCTCAAAGCAAACGGTCCCAAGTTTTGAGCAAGTGAATCTGATAGCCGTAGCCGAAGAAGCAACTTGGATGACTCCCGTCCGAGACTACCTACAAAGTGGCACACTACCCAACGGGCATAATGAAGTCAAGAAAGTCTTGAGGAAAGCGTCCCGCTATACAATACAAGAAGACATCCTCTATCGGCGCGGTTTCTCTAACCCATTATTAAGGTGTGTCGCCGGAAGGGAAGCCAAGGAAATCTTATCCAACATCCATCAGGGGAGCTGTGGAGATCACACCAGGGGGCAAACATTAGCAAAAAAGATACTCCGATACGGATATTTCTGGCCTACCCTAAGCAAGGACGCCTCAGATTTCGTCAAAAGATGTGACAGATGCCAAAAATTTGCTAAGATTCCACGGCTACCAACAACTGAGATTACTCAAATGACCAGCCCTTGGCCCTTCGCAATATGGGGGATTGACTTAATCGGCGAGCTACCGATGGGCCGAGGCAGGGCCAAATATGCTATAGTGGCAGTTGATTATTTCACCAAATGGGTGGAAGCAGAACCTCTGAATAAAGTATCTTCAGCAAAAGTTATTAACTTCTTGATCAAAAATGTTCTGTGCAGGTATGGAGTCCCTCTCAAAATCATATCGGACAATGGACTTCAATTTGACAGTGAGGAATTCGCCAACTGGTGCCAAGAACACCGAATTCATAAAAGCTTCTCATCCGTAGCATATCCCCAGGCAAACGGATAAGTCGAAGCAGTCAACAAAATTCTGAAAACTCTAATCAAAAAGAAGCTCGAAAAATCAAAGGGCGCTTGGGTGGATGAACTTCCTACGGCACTATGGGCCTATCGCACATCTTTCAGAACATCGACAGGGCACACTCCTTTCTCTTTGGTGTACGGATCGGAGGCTATGCTCCCAGTTGAAACTATTGTGCCTTCCCACCGTCGGATCCACTATAACCCAGAAGAGAACGAAGAACTCCTTCACATGTCTTTGGATCTAATCGAGGAGAGAAGAAACGATGCAGTCCTCAAAACAGCAGCCCACAAGCAAAAAGTGGCAACACAATACAACTCCAAAGTCAAGCATCGTACCTTACAGGAAGGGGATCTTGTCCTCAAGCGAATCTTCCCTCGCCCCGGAGCATTAGACCCAATCTGGGATGGACCATATGTAATTCATAAAGATCTCCACAACGGAGCCTATATTTTGTCAACAGTGGACGGAGAGGTGTTCCAGAGGGCATGGAACATCCAACACCTCCGTCGATACTTTTCTTAACTTGTATTGCCCATATGAAGTGAATTAACAAAGAGAATCAGTGGACGTAGGCATTTTCGTGCCGAACCACTTTAAAAAACCCTGTCTCTTTTTTAACTTGTTCCTTTGTATCTTGGCTGCTTGTTAACTTTATCCTTTTCTGTTGAACAAAATCCTGAGTATATAGCATTTCTATTCAAAGCACTCCACAACGCAACTTCACCTGGACAAGACCCAACAGGTACTATGCGAATCTATGCCCTCGCCAATGAGACACTTTTGCTCCAGCATCCCTCTGCTGCGGGTTAACTCATTGCTCGCGACGGCCCTGAAAGCCAACTGTAATGAGCCGATTATAAGCCACCGAGAAGGCCGACTATAGCCGAGGCAGCTCATTACGGCGTTAGGCTCGCCGGCAACTGTGAACCGACTATAAGCCTCAACATAAGGTGTGGCCAGCCAGGGGCAGTTCACAGTTGACGATCGGCACCCACGCTAGCCGGCCACAGTAAATCGAATAATACCCACGATTACGGGCCATAATGGCCCGGGTAGTTACTGTGCGCGATCTCGGCTCCGATGTGTCTTAAGTGCGGCTGTGGTAAAAAAGAATTAACTCCCCGCGGAGGCGTAAGATGGGTGACGAATGTCTCCAAGACCCACGGCTAGGGAAAGTGACTACAAAACCCGTTTGCCACGAACTTAAGCACATCGAAGGCCTTCCGTGATTGGAAGTTTTACCTTTTTTACGTATTTCAATTTTACTTAAAAAGCTTTTTTCCTATCCCCTATAACAATCCCTAAAGTACATGATACAGAGTAGGAGATACTCGCCAATGGGTGTAGGGACTCACAGAGGCAGGACATTCAACTACATTCCATGCTCGGTCCTACAAGATATTCAAGGCTGCCATCTACGATTAAAACATGAAAGGCGGTATTTTCTTCTTTTATGTACAAATACATGACTATAATTTGTTCACACCATACGCTAATATTGCAAGTCATAAAATTATGGTTCAGAACCAGAGTCTGACATCAAACACAATTTAATTACAAGAATATACATAGCTACATTTCTCATACGATATGTCGAAATAGCATCAAATATTCAAGAAACGACAAAATCAGCTTAAGTTAAAAAATTACACGTCAAGAATAATATTGATTATTACAAGTAGCAAGAATTACAACTTAGAAGTTACTCTACCGTCTTAAGACTAACGTATACAACCATGTCAAGTCTACAAAAAGAATTTTCCAGGTCTGATCAGGGAGCCGGTTGCGTCGGAGTCTTGTCCTTGCTCTGTTGCCCACCTGTCCGGTCATAAAAAGAATTCATTAGCGATAAGTAACCAAGTTAACGGAAAGACTAGAAAGGAAGACTTACCAGCACCTGCTTCTTGACCATCCTGGTCGTCATCCTCTACCTGCACACCTGCCTCCTCAGCAGCAAGCAGCCGCATACCCTCCTTTACTGCCACTTTCTCCTCCTTGGCAAACTGGGCAGTGACCACATCCATACTGAAGACCGTTCCACCCTCTTTATCTGCATCAGCCTTAGCCTCCTCCAGAGCCCGGAGATAAATCTTAGCCATGACCCTGGGATAATCATCCATCCAGGACAGGTTGCCCTGCTTCCAGGTACGGAAATACATATCCTGGAGCATTTCGTCCATCATCCCCTCATTCTCCTCAAACTCCCTCATCCGGGCCTCGGAAGCCGACAACCTTCCAACGGCGGCATCTCTCTCCGATCGGTATCTCGAGCAGTCAACCAGAAGGGATCCCTGCATTGCCTCCATCTCCTCCCTCAACTTGGCTTGAGCAAGCTCTGCAGCCTCAAGTTTCCCGGACAATTCCTCCACCTGCTCGAGATCCGCTTTCCGAACCTCGTCCACCGTGGCAATAGCCATGTCAATCCGTTCTTTGCAAGTAGCTTCCATTTTCCGCAATTCGGCCCGACTGGCCTCTTCCATGGTTTTCCTTAGTCGCCCAGTAGCAGCCTCATGCTGAGAAATCTGAATAGCCTGATCCGCAAGCTGTTTGGCCTGATCCGAAACCACCAATCGAAGTCGGATATTGGCGCTCCCAATCTCCTCTCCGGCCTTAACCAGCCGAGCATGATGCCCCATCAGCTTCTTGGTTTCCTCCGCCACCCGATCAATATTAGCCTTGGCCTCGTCTCCCATAGTGACTATACGAGTAGTGAGTAAATCGAGATCTAAGGACTTGGCTTCATCAAGTACTCGTACCATGGGGTTACGGGGGAGAAGGTGTTCACCAGTGACTTCGTCAAAAGTAATATCATGAGAGCTTGGATCCAGATCAGGATGACCCGCAAACGGATTACGAGCCAAGTCGGGATGGTCGATATGAATAACAGAAGGGTTTCCGGACGGGTGCGGAGAAGGTGCAAACTCACTACCCTCCTCAGTGATATCATGAAGAGGCTGAGCCAGAAGCTGAGGACCGGGCAAAGGTTCGGATAAAGGATGACTCCACTTCCTCTGCTGAATACCCTCTTCGATAACCCCAAGAAGAGGACGGTAGCCGACTACATCCCCGGAGCGTTGGGTCGAGGGCTTCGGCTTAGCAGAAGTTTTGGAAAGCTTATATTGCTCAAGCCTGTGTCGAAGGTCTGAGGCTTTGGACGTCTTGCCTGCTCCTGATATAAAGAACAAGTGTCACGAACTTACATCACTATATGATTCGAGAAACGCGGTAAATTACAAGTTAAAAAAGGAAAAGAAACACAGCTGTGGTTGTACAAACCCTGGGGAGGAGTGGGATACTGCAATAAGTCCTGGATTTCATTCCAGGACGGGAGCGGGTCATAAAATATTCCTAAGTCCCTATCATTAATGAAGCATGCAGGAGTCAAGAGTTCACCCTGAGTCGTCGGAGCCACCTTGGCTGGAATGGTCGGAGAAGACTCACTTGCACCAGTCCCGGCTTTGTCCGCCTTCCCGGTCTTCTCTACCAAAGCCGGATCCCCATCCAACCCCTCGAAAGCCTGGTGGAACGCATCATCCGTCCACTCCTGAATCTCGCCCGCTTGCCCAGGAAGCAAGGCCCCGATGCCATCGTCACCTTTGTCACCATCCCGACCATCTCCACCCTCGCCTTTTTCTTCCTCTATGTCTTCCTCCTCCCGGGTAAGTGGACAATTGCTGGGGGAGGGACCGTCCGACTTCTTGAGTTTCTTACCTCCGACAGCTGGAGGTTTTGTGAAAGGTTTCCTCTTGCTGCTCTCTGCCGTAACACCTTCCTTGGTCTGAGCAGCCGCCCTCTCCTCCGCCGTTTTCCTCAGCTTAACTACAGACTGCTGCGGAAGGATTAAGTTATATTCCAGAAGAATCGCATTTCTGATCAAGAAGGCAGATGATCTATATTTCCCAAGAATGGCTTCTATCTCAGCCGCCGTCTGAACCAGGCGGTCAGTCTCCACAACCGGAAAGCCACCTGTCGCTAGCAAAAATGAGAAAGTATGAGAAGAAGCATCGCAATCGGAATAGAAATTATAAGCGAAAACTCAACTTACATCCAGAGGTGAAACGCCTAAAAGAAACTGAGTCGTCCTTGACAAAAAACCACTCCTTCTTGAACATGCTGAATTTGGAGTACAGATCCAAAACCGGCTTGAAGGTCACAGCCGACTCCAAGCTAATGTATGGGGACCCTTTCTTATAGCCCCTCAGATTATATAAATACCGAATCTCCCGATTGGAAGGAGCGCGACCATACTTCCTCTGGAAGATGACAAAGAGGCTCACCAGTATAGCGTAAGAATTGGGTTGAAGTTGGAATGGGGCCACCTTTAGATATGTGAGGAAGCTGGCTATCCAAGCGTTGAGAGGAGGAATGGCACCACACATGCAGTGGTATCTACTGTAGGCGAAGTACCCTTCAGGAGGATCGTACGGCATAACTTCTCTCCCCGGCAACAGCAAATGCGCCCTATCAATTCCGAAAGACCGGGAAATGACGTCGAGCTGCTCCTCCTTAAGGGAGCTAGGAAAGCAATCGGGCGGGGAGTTCAGAAGTTCCTGAGGGCCATACCCGTCCACTAATGATCTCGGGATTGGACCGTGACGTTCGGGATTCGGCTGAGCTGGGGGCACGGCGGAAGAACTTCCTTCACCCCCAGATTTCTTCTTGTCCGATCGAGTCTCTGCTTTGCGAGACATTATCTGCAACACCAGAAAAACATGCTGTTAGAACAGAGGATGTAAACAAAGAAACATCAGTAGCCCATTCGGTAATATGTAGTATAAGCTTTCATTCGGTGGTAAAGCAACTCACGTGATTCGGCTAGTGATTCGGTTACAAGTGATTCGGCGCACGTTGATTCGGCTGCAAATTGATTCGGTTACAATGATTCGGCGCACGTTAATTCGGCTGCAAATTGATTCGGTTACAATGATTCGGTGCACGTTGATTCGGCTGCAAGTGATTCGGTTACAATGATTCGGCGCACGTTGTTTCGGCTAACAAGCAATATTCGGTGAAGAAATGCAATGGCCTAAGCCTCCCATTTATAGGAGGAGGTTGAATCACCGAACCACGTGGTTCGTTTTCTGGAGCCGGATGAGATTGCTCAAACTCAAACAAAGCAGGACATGCGCGCACGCACATCCTACTTTGGGGGGCAAATGTTGGGTAAATTTCTCACCCAGAAGATCTCAAGACCATGGAAAGCTAAAGTTCATTCGGCATCCTCGCCTCCCACCGAACCACACTTCCCACCGAACCACATTTCCCACCGAACCACACTTCCCACCGAACCAAGACGATGCAGAACCAGATTTGCCAGGCCAGATTGTATCAGCCCGGGCCCATCAGCAGCTGTATACATCCAAGACCTCTACCTCCAGCCTCACTCTATAAATAGAGGGGTAGGGGTACAACAATGGGGGACGAGTTTGAGAGCTCAAGCACGGAAGGAACTCTTCAAACAGTTTTCTTTTACTTGTATCAAAGCTTTGTACTTGTAATCATAAAAAAAAAAAGAAATAACATATAAAGTGGACGTAGGCACATTCTGGCTGAACCACTATAAATCTGCGTGTCTTTTTACAGTTTAGCCCCTGTTTTTTACGTATTTGCATAAATCGCTCAAATTACTAAGAATAACATAAGATCTACTAAATCATACAACTTTGAGGTGTTTGTCCATTTTTTGTGCAAACAGATTCCAAAAATGGTAAGTATGTACTTTACATACAACTACTTTGGTAGTTTAGAATTTATTTTTATTATCGCATTGTTTTTTTCCCATTGCGTCTTTAGAAGTGCAGAAAGGGAAGCATTATCTTGTGAAGTATAAAGGTCTTGCACTGTTGCACATATTCATAATCATTGGATTCCTGAAATCAAGCTGCTTAGAAAGGCTCGTCCACTCTTAGAAAAATTCAACACGAAACAAGAAAGAGGACAGGTTACCATCATTTGTTACATCAAAATTCATGATTTTTCATCCTCTACCCTTTTGAGAATCACACACAGTTAATAGACAAACATAATATTGTGAAATTTTGCTCTTATAGTTTTTAATTATATTAAACAAATAATATTTTGGAAAGGTTAATACCAGTAAATACTAAATATCGTTATTTTGGAGTGCTGCAGGGTAAATTGGAAGCAAATTGTAATGGTTTGAGTTACCAAACAGCTAATTTCCTGTTATAGAAGCAAAAGCATATGGACTTCAGCATTCCAACAGTTTAACTATTATTTTCTTTGGCAATCTATAATTTTATGCATTTATCTCATGAGTTTGCTATTTTCTCAATTTTTAGAAGATTGAATGGAAACATGAATGGACAACGCCGCATCGTTTATTACAATGAAGATCCTTGGTGCTACTCGAACGAATTGATCGTTGTTCTTCCGAACATGGTGACAGCAATAAATATAGCTACGTTGAGTGGCTTGTTAAATGGAAAGGACTCGGGTATGAGTATTCTACCTGGGAGTTTGAAAATTCAGAATGTTTGTGCTCAGCTGATGGGAAAGCTTTGATGGATGAATTCAAGAGGCGACGGGTTGAGGCGAGAAAGAAACCAATTCCTTCTCAAACTATCAAAGTATTATTTTTATTTTAGATTTGCATTTTTGGCATGCATATATGATTGAAACATTTATCACTTTGGTTGTAGTTCCTTCCCGTTCATATTAATCTCATTGTCACAGTACCCAAAACAATGCTTGTAGCAGTGATCACTCATCTAGAAGTACAACAAACTAATTGGTTGAATTCAGGTTTGGTGTCACATATGAACGCCTGGAAATACCCTTCCTTTTTCCAGAATCCTAAACCAATTTTTAACTCTCCTCCAAATAAATATTTACTTTCATGTTAACACTAATTTTTATATTTCTGTAAGCTAAGTCATTATATTACAACATAACAACTTTGCTAAAAAAATTCTTGCTAATCTTGGTCCTGTAAATTGCACAAAATCATCATAATATCCATTTAATATTCCCTCAATAACTAACCTCTAGCGTTAGCTTTATTTATCTCATAATCACTATTTCAGTTTTTTTCATAATGATAACTATATTAGATGAATTAAGTTTCACATATGTCAAGATAAAATAGAACTGCAGAAAAAATAGCTGTAGATGTTGATGTGTATAAGATGAGAATATTAGTAAAATAACGATTAACTGCTTATTTTTATATGCACATATGCTTAAGTGATATGTTCAAAGGTTACTTTATGCCGTTACGGTATGCTTAGCATCAAATTGATTTATTAGTATATTCAATAATTGCTAGGTTTTTGTAGTTTTTTCTACAGCCAATTTGATTTTCTCTTCTGCTTACAAGATGTTTGATAATGATATTGCCCTGTCTTAAATTCATTTTTAATATCCTTTAATATATTGAATATCCTATCTTAATTCATGGCTTCAAGCACTGTTCTCCTATAATTAACAATTTCAGGATTTATGCGTAAGAGAAAATCTCCACAAGAAGCTCACAATGTTAGCCGATAAGCTTCCAATTGAACATAACAATGATTTCCTACCCTCAGTTCGCAATATCATCAAGCATTGGCACAAAAAACAGACTACTATTTTGATTCTTGATCAGGTAGGTTATCAGTTGGTATGCATATGCAGCATATCCTCCTTGTAATTGAGAGTGAAATCAAGATAATATTTTGGTATGTCATTAATGATGCACGGGTTTTTGGTTTTCTTCAGAGTAACACTTAATGCGTTCTTATTTCTGGCAGGAGGCAAAGGTTAAATCTATAGTATTCATTTCATACCTGCTCTCTTATAGTTGTCATCCTTTCCTTGTTATTTCTACCATCCCTTCTCTTTCAAAATGGGAAGCTGAGTTTGCTCGTTTGGCACCATCTATAAACATTGTTGTTTATAGTGGAAATAAAAAAGCTCGTGAAATGATAAGGTCCCTTGAATTTTATGAAGAGGGAGGCTGTGTTATGTTTAAGGTCCTCATAACATCCCCTGATGTAATCCTCGAGGTAACTATGGGTACATTTGATTTTGTATGCATGTTCCTATTTTGTGATTGTTATACTCTGGATGTATCCATGAATTACTTATTGAACCCCTAATTCACAAAATCCCTGACACTAATTTTACTATCATTTAGTATCTTTGCTATTTCAATTGTAATAAATGGTTGTTAAAGTGAAGATTCATGAGGATCTCACTGTTAAGGTTCAATTATTCAGTCTCATTCAAAACTTATAACAAAAATAGACTAGTTTTTCGCTTTTGTACAAGCAGACTTTCAAAATGTGAATGTACGTATATACTCAAAATTTGTATAATGCGCATGTATAAAAATCAGAAGCAAAGACTATTTTTGTAATATAAGTTTTAGACAAGGCTTATTTGTGAAATAAGTTGTGTGTTGATGCTTAGTTTTGTAATTTATTCTAAAAAGAAGAGGAGAGACATGATTTGTACACTGACTGGAATTCCAAAAGTGGTTATTGGATGCTTATTTTAGACTGCAAGCTTTCTATTCCTATTGGATGTTATATTTTTCCCTCCTTGCAGTCTTATACTCTTGTTCCTTTAGGTGGATACATATGTGTTTGTAGCCTTTCTACGCAGTAGTTAATAAAATTCTTAGTCGTTCCTTTGCAATTAATTGGTGCCTTTTAATATTCCAAAGTCTATAATAGATTTTTTTTCCTATTACATTTTATTTAAATTTATTACTTTGTTTTCAATATATTGCTCAACAGGACTTTCAATATTTGGATTGTCTTGTCTGGGAGGGAATAATTATAGATGACTATCATAAAAAAGAAATTTCTGAACAGTTGGACAAGTTTGCAATTCTCTCGGAATTCAAACTCCTAATTTCAAATGGTGTACCTAAGGTAGATTTGCTACTACTCCCTCATCAATAATCTTGCCGATCATTTCATTTTCTCAAGAAACTATTGCTAATTGCTATATATTACTTTCGTTTTCGGCATAAACGGACAAACTAATACTCAAGATTCAAATTCCGATTCAAGTGAAAATGGCAATGAAATTTCAGTTAGTTTAAAAAACTCATTTATTTCTCTTATAATGTAGGTTGTAAGGCTCATCAAGAACATTATTTTGTTCTTTAGGAACCTAATTAGTTTATATTTGCCAAACTTATTTTTTCCGTTAATTTTACTTCAAGTATATAACAAATTTTACTAATAAAAAAAAGTTGGGGCATTATCTATCAGTGTATGGGGCATGAGAATTAAGGGAAATGGATCATTACATGAATTTAACCGACAACTACTACTAATAACTTAAGTCAAAAAGTGAAATTCTACCTTCATGAATTCATGCATATTCTGCTATTACTTCTTAAATATCACTTGCGTATACATTTCCTTGATCGGTTGGGCTCTGAGACTGATATTAATAGCCCTGCTATATATTTACAGAGAAGTGGACCTGCTCTCAAAGATTGTAATAGCACACAAAGCGCATATTCACATGGAGCACAAGAACATGATGTGCTACTACGTGAAGAAAATCCTGAGGCAGAGCAAGTTTATTCTGACATGAAAGCTGCACGTAATAGTCAAGAAGTGTTTAACAACACCCCTCTTCAGAAGCAGATGACTATGATGAGCCCATCGGAATATTTAATTGCTCATTTTCATGGAAAAAGGGTGACTATCTTTTTGCTTACCATTTTTATATTGTAGTTTTTACACTGTATACTAGCTACAGTGAAATGTTCATTCCTAAATGTTGGCATCAAAAAATTCTGTATTTCGATATACACTTTTGACATTCTCTAAAAATTACCTAAATTAATGTTTCACGATCATTTTCCTATTTTCTCAATTTGCCTTGTTTTCACTGTGTGTGCACGCATGTGCGCGTGCATGTACACACTTGCAAATTAGACTTGAGACCATTTCTCAGTCAAGTTAAGAATAACGGCAAAATAATTATACAACTTGGTTTTAAGTAGTAGAGATGAGTTTGTAGTTTATCCAAGTATTCATCGTCCTAACCATGTCTATGCAATATAATAACATTTTGTTATTGTTGCAGAAGTCGACTTTAGCAGCAGAATGCGAGAAAGAGTTGGAGGAGGTGCGGAAAAAATACAATCACCTCCTTCTGAATGAGGAGCAAGCGTGCAATCAAAACTTAAAGGTAGTAAAGGAATTACAATCCACCAGTCAGAAAAATAAATTTTTGGCGGAGTTGCTGAAAAGCCATTCCATCGAGCCTTGTAAGCTTGGAAGCTCACAAGAGTTTCAAGGTATGACGTCTCTAATATATCCATGAATGAAAAAAATGGTAACAATCTAGCTACATGATTTATTGCAATAAAATTGGGTGCTTGTACACAGACACACCGTTATTGAACTTGAGCTCTCTTTTGACTTTTAAATTGGCAGCCTAGTGTCAAAGATTGATAGTACTCAACAACTCAAATTATTGACATTAATAAGTATAATCTCTGCTTTCAAGTATCTTATTATACATTTTTTCTATCGCACTTTGACACTTAATGACAGTACTGTTTCTGCATCATAGAATGTAAAGTAAGGGTATAATTTAGTGTAACTTGGTATGTCCACTACTCCAACAGCATGCAAATTTTGTTACAAATTTTTCTGAAAGACACTATTATGCATGCTTCTCATTACATTTAAATCATCCTTGACATCAAACACTGCATTTCAGGTCAGATGGGAAACTTGAAGCAGATGTTGCCAAAGAAAGATATTTCCAAAATGCCAACTTTGCCCTCGTCTTCAAGTTTAGCTCTACCATTTCCTTTTTCACCGCCAGGGATGGGACCACCGTCCACAGTTGTAACTTCACTTTCTGTGCCTCCTGCCTGCATGCAACAATCAAACAACGCCTCGCAAAGGAATTTGACATCTAAACCAATGTTGCCTTCTTCTGCAGGTAACTTTTTAGAGATAGATTTTTCATTATGCTATACACATTTCGCCAGTGAACTCATTGCCATTGAAACATGTGGTTCGTTATTTACTTTTATTTGATAGCAATCAAATCAATTTACAATGGTTCGTCGTCTGTATGAACATTCACCAATTGGTATATGCCTTTCATCATTTGGATTTACCCTTTTTTGCATTGATAATATATCATTTTTGGTTGCCAACTTTGCATAAATACCTATTTATGGATATGAAACACCGGACTATTCAAAGGAAAAGCTATAATTGTCTTTTTATCGATAGTGGCCCATTTCTTGAGTTGGGTTATCAGTTTGTTTTCCTTTATATGCCAAGACGGTTCATTAAGATCATTGAGACACAACTAGTCGTTTTGGTCGATTTTGTTATTTCTTCTGTTCCACCTCTTCATAGCTGTATTTTCCATCTATGATTTTCTTAGAAAAAAATATCACATAGAACCCTAATCGCTGCAACATTATGTTAAGAAGAAAATAGTAATGCAATAATAAAACGTACATGTTGATTTCCTTTTAACAACTTTCTTATGCTATATTTCAGTAATCCTTTATTTAAAAGCAAAATTTATCATTCAGATCTGCTTCAGTTTTTTTTTATATGTGGTTTGGTGTTCATTCAACAAGTGCTACTGAGTTTAGGGCTGTTGAGGTAATGGTTTGTAAATACCTTTTCTGTACCTTTTTACTGGTAAACTAAAATTGTTTACCGTTACCGATTGACTGCTATACCGATAAATGGGTAACCATTACACTGGTAATGGTAAATTACCGTTTGGCTAGAAAATAATAAGTTGATATATTTTTACACTGAATGATGCTTCGTTATATATCTCATTGTGTCACTAAATAAAGGACATAGAAAAGAAGTGTATTTATCATCATTTGAGTTGAATTACTAAAATAAATTGAATTATTTTCTTGCTTCTACATGGCCGTATTACAACATCTTACATGAATATCAATGTGTTATGAATGGACTGGTAAATTACCGTTACCGTTGGTATTGAAAAAATATTATCGATGTTTTACCGTAACAATGGTAAGCTCACCGTTATCGTGCCGATTATGCTGGTATACCGACTTTACTTTAAAATGGTAACCGATTGACTGGTAATGGTATGATAATAGTAAATTTATCATCACCATAACAACCCTAACTGAGTTTATAGCTTTATATTCAAATAATATTGATTTTCATGTAATCAAGTTGAACAATGTGCATTCCTTAAGCTGATGTTTTGTTATTGCAGTTGAATAGTATTGCTTTATGCTAACCAATTTTTTCCTCTCTTTAGGTAATCCGAAAAAATCTGTAGGAGAGAATTCAGTTCTTCATGCTCCTGCACCGCATATTCGCTATTATTATACACGGAAACATGACATGTTTTAGCATAAAAAATACTAGTGCATTATTAAGTAAGCCACGTACTAAATTAGTCTTGTATGTTGCATATGATTATTATTGTTGTTGTTGTTGTTTTACTTGAGTACATTTATTGTGATTCTTTCAATGCAAATGCATGCATAGGAAGAAAAATATATGCATTGGATAGGATATATATATATATATATATATATATATATATATATGGACTTGGTTTGTCTTTTTCAATGAAATTTATGGATGGAATTCATGAAGTGCATTCAAGTCATTTGATTTGCAATTCAATAGTATGATGAATTATACTGTCATTACCAGATTAAATGAAAGAGAAATCATAGTAGCAATTTACAATAATTTAACTTTCATTTTTTATGGTCTTGAAAACAATAGTATGTAATTTTACCTTTGCTTGTCCTATGTTTGATTTTTACTCATTAGATAATTAGTCTTTACTAGTGCGAACCCGTGCTACGCATGCGGAATTCACAACACAATTTCTTTAGCATAATCTTTTTTATTTTTGTAGTAGTATGAAAATGGGAACGCATGTTTATAGATTGAAATTATTTATATGAGCACTTTTCTTAAACACGACTGGCACACTTCCATCAAAATATCCACTTAAGTAATTACAATGCTCACAAAGTATAATAAATCTTTTTGGAGAATAATGGACATACAAAAAGAATACTAACTTCAACCACTAATTATTCCTTATTTGTTAAGCATTACATGATTGAGCATGCCTACTAATTTAAAAAATGCATATGTTCAACATAGATTCATCTTATATAATTAAAAAATATATAAATCCAAATATGTTCACATTTAATGCGATAATAATGTTTCATATATGATATAAAGAAACCATGCTAAAAGAAAAATAATGTTTCAAAGTCAATTTGAATAAAAAAATTTATCTAAAATTTGCAATGGTATACTATTTCACACTATCCAATACTAACAAAATTATTTAAGTAGCTTGAAAAGTTATATTTTTATTACATATAACATAATATAACATGAGAAATATATGTAAACTATAAACATTTTGTAGGCTATTTTTTTGAATACCTAGTTAAACTGAATAGTTTCATTCACTCTTAAGTGAATACACCATTGAATAATACCAAATTTATAATAATTCAAATAAAAATAATACATCACCATAAGAAGAATTACATTGGGATACACATAAAATATAAAGATAACACTACATTTAATGTAGCGAACTATTAGAATATCATATAATTATATACCATTACAATGCTTATAAACAATTGTTTATACATCTAACGCCGCTATTTTGTAATATTTATAACCCAATACCATTGTTATGTATGTAAAGACAAAAATTAAATTGTGTTTTTAAATATACTAAATATATATTGTTTCCTTTCTAGCATAAAATATGTCAAAAATATCACGTTGCCATAAAAGCATAAGTATTACCCAAATATTAGTTTGGTAAGTTTGTTAATAAAATCATATATGTATATGTATGTATGTATGTGTGTGTGTATATATATATTTATATTTGAAGATTATATATATATGTATATATGTATATATATATATATATATTTGTTCTCAATCCTATTAGTGTTTTACCAACCTTATTAAAGAAAAAGGAAACTATTTGTTACGAATTGGTAATGAGTTCCAAAGTTATTATATCTCATTGATACACATATTTCTTACATCGACGAACCATTTGTTAAATCTTCACAACATTTCATGTTGCATGTTCCCTAATATAGTGGAGTTATGCATCGTATTAATTCCATAATTGATTAGCATTAAAGTGAATCAATATGCAATTAGTTCTCTCATTAATTTGAATTAATGTTTATAGTTTGAATTCAAATTGATCAAGATTAAAAGCACTTAATTTCATTCATTTATTGCTTGGTAATTATATATGATATGACCTTCATACTTAAAATAGTCAAGAAAAAAGTCACAGGTCCCTGTTTTTGATGTTGTTATGCAAAAAGTCCCTGTAGAAATGAATATGTAAATTTGGTCCCTATTTTCCAAAAATAAAAAAACGCAAAGTGTCTTGCACTTTTTTGACAGAAAATGCAAGATAACTTTCACTTTTCTATTTTTGAAATATTTTTCGAAATTTTCGAAATTTTCGAAAATTTTGAAAATTTGAAAAGCGCAAGTTAACTTGCACTTTTTATCAGAAAAGCGCAAGCTAGTTTGCGCTTTCTGATTTTGAAATTTTTTTGAAAATTTTAAAACTTTTAAAATTTTTGAAAAGCGCAAGGTAACTTGCGCTTTCTATCAGGAAAGCGCAAGCTAGTTTGCGCTTTCTGATTTTGAAAATTTTGAAAATTTAAAAAGCGCAAGCTAACTTGCGTTTTCTTATTTAGAAAAAATAGGGACTTAATTTACATACTTATTCCACAGGGACTTTTCTTGTAACACCATCAGAAATAGGGACCTTTCGTGCAAAGCCCCTAAAATAGTTTATTAAACCATTATGAATAATAGTATCTCTAATTTATAGTGGCGCGTTATGCATAAATAATTTAAAACTCCAAATAATTCAAAGAAATGTAACATAAAAAAATTATTAAAAAATTCATAGATAATAACCTAATTGTTGCATAAGATTACCAAAACTTTGATTATAAGCATGAATATATGTTTCCTATGGACATTTTATAGTCCATTATATAATATAGTAGATCAATATTAGAAGCCTAAATTGATTAAAAATGACAATGTTAGAATTTATTGAAAAGATGAAGTTTACATCAATTAAGTGCGCTCGAAGCATTTTGGAAATAAATAAGTTGTCAAAGCACGTATTTTACACTAAATTCTTAACAAAAATTTAAAATTATCTACTGAAAAGAAGAAAAAAGTGTTGCTTATACATTTGTACTTTTCACAACAATAGACTATGAAATTTGTTATTTGAATATTATTTTACTTCAAAGATAATATTTTCCTTCCAACTTGATTTTCTTATATACTTATGTGTGAGAACGAAATAAAGTATTTGATTACATAGAAAAATTAATTTTTTTGTATATATCTATTAATAAACCAATAAGTCCATATAAAATTTAGGAAAGAACCCAAATTCCTAGACTTTCTAATAAAAAGCAAAACAATGAAAGGGAATTTGAAATAAAACATGAGAAAGGATAATTAGTTCATCTTTACATGTAGTAGATTTCAAAAAATTATAGAAGCTTCTGGTGTTGTATTACATTTGAAATGTTGCTGGTAAAAGGGAGTAAAAATAATAACCGACTACTATTAATCTTGTAATTGGTTAGCATTAAAATGACTAAATGTATATTAATTCTCTCCTTAGACTAGATTATTGTTTAATTCTGAAATTACTTTGGATTCAAATTGATCTAAATTATTAGTTAGCATTAAAATGGCTAAATGTATAATTAATTCTCTCCTTAGGTTATAGTTTAATTCCGAAATTACTTTGGATTCAAATTAATCTAAATTAAAATTAATTAATTACTTTCATTTATTGTATGGTAGAAATGTTTGATCTCGTCCCTATTTGAAATAGTTCGCATATAACCATTATGAATAACTACATCCCTTATTTATAGCTATTTATAAAAATTACCAAACTACATAAAGTTCAAAACATCTCATTGTTGCATAATATCACAAAGACTTTGATGATAACTATGAATGTGTTTTGCATATGAATGATTCGTAATCCATTAAATAACATAATAGAAAAGTATTAAAAACCTATATTGACCAAGAATAACAATGTTAGAATTTACACAAAAATGTTTGGATAGACTAAAACTTCATAAAAAATTTGAAGTATAAAAATTTTCAAAACATGTATTAAACACTAAAATTTAGCAAAATTTAGAATTGTGTGCTGGAAGCAGAACAAAATTGTTGCTTATACAATCATACTTCTCCCCATAATATAATGTGAAATTTATTATACTAAATTTCTTTTAGTAATATTATGCTTTCCTACCGACTTGATTTTCTTATATGCATATGTTTGAGAATGAAATAAGGATCGATTTTACATTTACATGGTTATAGAAAAAATATTAAAGATTCTTTCAGTATTTGTGTGTTACAATTAATAGACCAATAAATCACTTCAAAATAAATGAAGTAAAGAGAAAAAATTACCTCCTAATAGTAACTCCCTTTGTAAGGTATTACCTTATAAAGAAGGTTATTATTCGGTTCATAACAAAAATATGATTGATATAGAACATGAGAAAAAAGAAATAACTCAACATCAACTATAATAGATTTTATTAAATAATAGAAGCTTCTACGGTGGTTGCAAATTAAAATATCCTATAAACTTCTACAAAATAAATGAAGATAACTAAATTCATAGCCATACTAAAACAAAGATAAAAGGAAAACAAAAATTTGAATCAATGATGTAAAATCATAGATTTAGAATAAAAGAAATAGTCTGGATTTGAATTAAAAGAAAAGACATATAATAATATAAATATCTAACAATTAGATTGAGCTCGTTGATTCAGTAAGATAAAGTCTTCTGGCAGCATTTAGATAATTTATCCATAAGAATCTTATCACTAAAGGAAATGGTAGAAATACAACCACTGGATAATGTGAACAAAATAAAAAACAATTAAGGTGAATACAAAAGATGAAGATATATTGATGTATTCAATCAAATTATAATCATGTTAAAAAAGTTATTAGTCAACTAAATAAATATTTGCAAAGAATCTCAAATTTATTTTTAATTTAAAATTGAATTTAATTTTTATGTAAAGCCGGAGATAGGGAATAAACACAATTGTGAAAGGAGGGTGAACAAATTGAAGATGGAGAAATTAAATTAGAATTTTTCTAGTATTAAATGTGCTAAGAAGAGGAAGAAACCTTAGTCGAATTAAATTATAATGAATAGATAGATGCATTTATTGTGAAATAATTTTATTTATTATAATAAAACCAAGCAAATGTATGTATTATGAAATAAATAATTTAAATTATAATAAGTTACAATGAATAGTAATAGTCTTAATTACTATTTATGAGTATTCTCTCTATTGTTACTTTTTATCTCTCCCTTCAAACCAACCATTATGGAATTGATAAAAACAAACCCTATTGTAAATAATAAGATGTTCTGACAAACGTTTGAATAAAATGTCGATAATAAAATTAAAAATTAGCAAATACAACATAAATTAGCAAATAAAGAAGAAAAAACCATGGGAAAATATTCAGTCATATATAATATCGGATAATACCTATAGTAAGAATAAGTAACATATATATCATAATAGACCAAAACAATTAGTAAACACCGCTTAAATATGATTATAAAATTTTATATGAATCTTCCCTCTAAAGCAAACAATAGAAATACAACCACTGCATAATGTGAATAAAATAAAAAATAATTAAGGTAAATAAAAAAGATGAAGAACTATTGTTGTATCCAATCAAATTATAATCTTGTTAAAAAATTACGAGATGTTTAAAGAAACTACTTGGTAAGAATCTAAAATTTGTTTCTAATTTAAAATTGAATTTTTTTTATGTAAAGTTGGAGACAGGAAATAAACAATTTTGTGAAATGAGGGAGAACAAATTGAAGACAAAGAAATTAAGGAAATAAGATTTTTTTTCTAGTATTAAATGTGCTAAGAAGTGGAAAAGACCTTAGTTGGATTAAATTAGAATCAATAGATAGATGCATTTATTGTGAAAAAAATGTATTTATTACAATAAAAGTAAACAAATGTATGTATTATAAAATAAATTATTTAAATTATAATAGGTTACAATGAATAGCAATGGTCTTACTATTAATGAGAATTCTCTCTATTGTTACTTTGTTCGAACCAACCAACATAGAATTGATGAAAAACTAACCCTATTGTAAAAAAGAAGAAGATAAGACAAATGTTTGGATTAAAAATCGGTAATAAGATTAGAAATTAGTAAATACAACCTAAATTAGCAAATAAAGTGGAAAACCCCTTAGGAAAATACTTAGACATATACAATATTTGATAGTATCTATATTAAGAATAAGTAACATATACATCTCATAATATACCAAGACATTTAGCAATTATCATGTAAATTTGATTATTAAAATTTGTGTGATAAACACCAAAAATTCAAAGTATGAATATAAAAATTAAAATAACACACAACTTGTCAGCAATTAGTATTTTTAAGGCATTTGTTGTCACCAAGATATATTTTTAGCTATAACAATAGTTCAAATATAAATGCATAATAATTAAAAGTGGTTAATATGAAAGAAATTGCAAAATAAATGATTTAAATGAGTAGATGATATGAAGGAAACACAATAATGAACAAATCTAATAATAAATTTCAATATAAAATCATGTCATAAACTAATAAAAAATTATTCACTTGGTTTCACAAAAATTAAAATGATATCATAATAAAATCTGCAAATTTAAAAAAGTAACCTTGGATTTATAAACTAACTTTCTTTAATTTAATATAAGAAAAATTAATTTCAAAATCGAATGAACTATTTTAGACATCTATTACAACTAAATCAGATAAACATAAATGGATAATAATTGGAAGTAGGTATAATGTAATAAATAAAAAAGTCAACAATCTGATTGTGCATGTGATAGAGAATGATACACAATTGCTAAACCGTAATATATTTCAATATAAAATTGTCACTTTATAAATTTAACAATTTATAAAATTCCATAATCCAAGAATAAATGGTTGGACTTACAAACTTATCATTTAAATTATTTATTTTTATGAAGATATTCACCTAATTACTCTCAGAGAGAAAGTGATCATAATAAAATATACAAATTTGAAAAAACAGAAAGTCTAGGATTGATAAATATACCTTCATCATTATTAGATAAGAATTTAAGAAGGGAAGTCAAAAAGTTAAACAAAATCCAAAATAAATAAATTTGATAGTTGAATCTTATCTTGAGATATTCTATCCACTTCATAACTCAATGTTGAAACACTGAATATTAAGAGAATAAAGAATTTGATTATTGAAATGGCTTAGATTTGATAAGAGATATGAAACAAATGATTTTTAAGTCTTAAGAGGAAGAAAATTAGGAAAAATAAAGGTGAGAAAATATATGGACATAAACTGAGGATTATGTAGAAAATAAAAGAAGAGAATGCATAATAATTGCTTGAATGATGGGGAAGAATATATACATATTGATTAAGAATACAGATAGGCACCATATAAAATGGTTAGACTGAAATCGAGTATAGAATAATTTGAGGGGATTATTGCAAACTGTTTACTCAAATCAAGGAGGTATGAGTATATGACTTCATATGGAATGATGAGGAATAAGAATACAAATAGTCTTTTATTCTCTTTTATCTATAATAGAATAGATTATTTTAAGGCTCTAGGCAAGCTTATATTTTAAAACTTTAGAGAAATTCACACTTATTCAATGATTTTCTTCAACTGCATAATATTGTTGAGCCTATGCCTATTAAAGTATATGATCAGTGTATGCTTAAATTAGGATCATGCGGTCTTGTCATTCGTCATAACAGGATCAGTGCATATTTGCTAACAAGCATTTATACACGTCTTTTCAAATAAAGTATAATATCAATGCTCTGGTAATTTAACAGAAAGATGATCCTAGTTGCTGTTGGATATTTTTCAAGTTCTTCCATTGTTTTTGTTTTCATGAAGAGAGAAGAAAAGGAAGAGGGAAGAAAGAAAAAGCAAAAGTCCCACATCTTGGGATATTTGGGACCATACTTGTTTAAGTATGGGTTTCTCATGAAGGAGTTGGGGCCTTGGCGCTCCCAAATGTTTGCTTTGTTGAGAGGAGGGAAGTTATGCATAACCACCATACACGCATGCGCCATCGTCGCCGTCCGTCCGACCGATCGGGCCGGGTATGGGTACGGGTCCGGTTACGATATTTTTTGGAGCCAATCTGAAAACAGTAACAGGCTGGATTACAGCCCGTTATGGACCAAAGGGACATTGGAAATTTAAAAGGGTGTGTAACCGTTGCTAACCATTGGACGCAACCCTTGATGAATAGACACCTCCTCAAACGGTTCTGAACCGAACGGATGCAACCTTTGATGAAAAGACACCTCCTCAAACTCTATATAAAGGATAGACGATCAGAACAGTATACACAGCAATAATCTATGTTCTCCTTCTTCTTCCAACACAGTCTGCGATGCCATTAGAGTGTTGCTGAACGCTCTCGTATCAAATGAATTTGTAACGCCTGCAAGGTATTGCAAATTTAGTCTGACTGTCACATCTATACGGCATTGCAGATTCCATTATTTTCTTCTTCAACCCCTCTGCCTTCGAATTTTGCACCATTTAAAATAAAACAAATTGTTCTTGGCCAGATCAAAACCGTACAAATTTTGAATCTGGGTACGCTGTTCCAAGGCTTCATTGAATCCTGAAAGTCGATAGTTTGATAACTCGTTTGTACCTGGTGGGTTGAACTATTGTTTTCTATTCTATAGATCCTTGAAGTCAGAAGTACGGCATTGTATTCGTCGGATTCGACTCGAACTGTAGATTTCCCAACACTTCCTGCTTTATCTAGATAGTAAAAATAATAATATGAGTAAGGCTGAAGCCATATTTAATTAGGTGCTTCGGAAGATTTGTATGCAGGTGCCAAGTTTCATGATACATTGGTTGTAGGGTATGCGGTTTTGGGTCAACCTGAGAGATCATTGAATTGTTTTTGAAAGATGCGATTTCATGGTTTAGATTTGGATTCTTTTTAGTACCATGTGTTGTTAAATTCATTTGTGGATGCTGGTAACTATGAGATTGAGGAAATGTTGGTTGAGGAAATGTTGGTTGAGCAAATCGAGAGCAGGAAATGTGCTACTCATATTTTCAACAAGCCTTGTTATGGTAACTAGTCTTTGTGAGCAGATAATTTTGCTAAACTTCAAAAAAGATACTCCCATTTATAACTGGAAATGCCATGTCAGACACAATGTTTAGATTAACGATTCTGTGGCAATACTTGGACATAAGATATCATGTTCTATGTAGTAATAACTTGTGTTTTATATTCTTCTTCTGAAAAATGTCTCAGGACTTTATGTCTCTATGAAATATACATGGATGACCTAACAACTCCATGTATGTACTTGCCAAGCATATATGTGTGCCTAGTCTAAAGATTTTTAGATTAAATTTTTGTGAATAATTTTGTATCAACAATCCTCAATCGGTATAATTTATCATATTTTAAGTAAGGAAACATTAATCAAGATAACGAAAATTTTCTTCAATTATAATTAATCATTCTGGGCAAATTTTGGTAACAATGGTGGAAATATCACATTAGTTGGCAATTTATAATATTTTACGTTTCGTTCTTTGTCGTTCTTGAAAACAACAGTATATGATTTAAGCTTTGCATTTCCTATGATTGATTTTTACTCATTATGTAAGTAGTCTTTATTAGGATTTTTTGTAATATGTTTGATTTATGCTCTTTATTATTCTCTACTTAGTATTCATTTTAATTGTTGCTTGTCCCATGTCTTTTATTTTTAGATTAGTATTCTTATTTTGCATATATATATATATATATATGTATGTATATATTATATATGTATGTATGTGTGGATGTATATATATATGTTTTATGCTTACTCATTTTTGTTTAGTTTCTTATCAAATTCAGGTATGATATCTGATTAGGATGGATTCATTTGATTTTGTAGGCTTCGGTGTTTTACTCATTTTGTGGTTTTATTGTACTTTTATTTTAGACCTCAGATCTTTAGATTTGGGGTTTTTTCTATTTTTTGTTTTTTATTTTTTATTTTTTCATACTATATGGGGGTATCGCTACCTGTCAAGCATGTTGATAGCTTCTTTTTTGAGTGTAGAATAAAATTATACGAGTGCTCTCCTCTAAACATAGATGATCGCTCATTTTCCTTAAAAGAAGTATTGATCTATATTTCTTGAAGCCCCATGCCAGTTTGGTAACTTTCTTCACTTTACATAAATGATCGGTGATCTCCTATCTCTTTATGTAGAGTTGACCATTCTGGCATTTAAAAGAATATGCTTTGCGAAAAAATAATCTTTTATAATAACATAGTGTATCGAAACTTTAAATAGCATAAAATTCTTTGAGTGTTACCAGTTAAACAACTCATGATATATTTATTATTTAATGTCAAAACTAAGAATTATTACCATATTAGCTTGTTACCATGTTTACCTTAACAATTGAAATATTTTTTTTAAATATTCATCATGTTAACTTTAGCTAGTGATTTTTTGATTTAGAACAAATATAATGATATGACGCTTTTCTCAATAAAACAATGTAGTCGTTCCTATGATATGTATGATTCTTGCACATGAAAATGAATTTTGCAAACAAAATTTGGTGACCCAATGTTGATTGCCTCAATTTTACAAGCAGTTTTATCTTCTCATTTGATTCTCAGCCTAGTGACCTTGACTCCACCCTGATAGTCAGGGATTACCTTGATGTTTTGGTAAAGTCATTTTTTCCCTCTCAAGCGGGAAATTGAATTTCTACATCGATCTTATTCCTGGAATCTTGGTTGACCCGGTTAAGGTCACCCGCGATTAATATTAGTTTAGCCATCCCTTCTCTTTTGTATTATAATTATTTTATCTTCCTTTCGAGCCTGTTTTCTTAGTTAGATTTCTCTGATTAGGGTCCCTTTAAATTTGAATCTCTATCCTTGTTTTAAAATCCATTCTTGAATCATCCTGTGAGAGAGAGTATTTGTAATAAATATAAATGTTTTATATTGTGTTGTTTGAGTTGTTAAGTTTGTTTTGGGTTTCGATCGATTCGTCTGGCCAACGCAATCGATAGAAATCCTAAAACACTTGAGCAGAGCAAAATGACACAATATTGTTTTCAAATTATGGTAAATGAAATAATTTTATGTATGGTTATATTTTATATATAAAAGTATAATTTTCTGAAATTGGATGGTTAATTAAATTGGTTGTTGGGAATGATAATACTAGATTTCATTTATTATTTTGTCAACATTACTAAATCATTTTCTATTGTTATATGTTATAAGGTGTTGAAATTTTATAAACATGGTTTGTTTGATTTGAAAATTAAATAAATTTAAATTAAGGATATAAGAATTTAATTTCCCATGCTTTTCGAAATTTGGTTTTCATAGTTTGAAAGAGTATGTTATTTGTAAGTATTTTCGAATGGAAATTGTTTTTCTAGAATTTTTAAAAGAAGTAAGTTAGTATTCTCCTATTTGTCATTGGAAAACAATTTCGGTGATGACTGCAGCATCATCGACGTTCATTTTTGAGTTTCAAAGTGGAGAGACCACTTAGTAGCTTTGCCACCCTTTTGTTTTAGGAAAAAAATGGATTTTGATTTAAACTTCTTGTGTATAATTTGATTTATAATATATATATATATTTATTTATTTATTTCAAAACAGTTGAAGTGAAATCGAAAATTTAACTCTTAAGTTTATATTAAGAAATGGTTTCAACTATAGAAATAAAGTACAAAAAATTATGAATAATTGGAAATCTGAAAGGAGAAATGAATTTATAACAACTTGAAGCGGTTGAACTAGGATAAAATTTACTTTTATAATTGAAGATTATACAAGAGAAATTTAAATAATAAAAATGTTCAAAATATTATTTTGCTTAAGAAAAATGTCGTTAAAAAGGGTAAATTGTATAGTGTTCAATTGCATTTTAAAACATTAATAAAAACTAACCGGGGAAAAGTTGAATATAATGAAAAATGTAATTGAATATACAATATAAATGTAAATAATAAGATGTCCAAAAATGAAATTTTGTTAAGGGAAATTATAAATAAAAATTTGATTGTTATAATGACTTTTATACATTTAATTGATGTTATAAGTAATGTGAGTGAAATAAATTAAATAATAAAAGAAAATGCTATATAAATAAATAAATATGGACTTAAGAATAGTTGAAATTTAATTTTTAGTGGAATCAACTCAACTGAAGATAAATAGATTTAATAAATGAGTTAAATCAAATAAATTTTGTTTTGAAGGAAATTTTGTAACAAATGTTAATAAATTGAAACAAATCAAATTGAATGAAAATAGCTTGAATTGAAAATCAACAAAATATGAATATAAATGAATATTCTTGATCAAATAAAATGGATTGAAACCAAATTAATTGAATATAAATCTAATGAAATTTATATGGTTTTGAATTTGTTATGTATCTGATAATATGTATTTCAATCTATCTTTTCTTTCTAGCTGTTCATATTCTACTACCTCGTTCCTTTTCGGGGAAGAAAAGTTTTGAGTGGGGGAGAGTGTAACGGATCGAAAATTTTAACGGTTTTAATAACTTGATTAACTTAATTTTTGTGAAATTTTAAACAATTGAATTGGGTAATAAAAAATTAATATGTGGTATGCGTCTATTTAAACATAGCAAATGGTAAATTTTTATTGGAAAATATGAAAATCAGTTTTGTGTGTAACTTTATTAAAATTTAAATCAGTTATATTTGATGAAAATAAATATTTTCGAAATCTGAATATTTTTATATGTTAAAAATGTTTATCATTTTCTAAGTGAGACATCGTATTTCGTTTCGTCGAATTTGGACTGCTCTAGCTCCGTTTATCTTATTTTCTACGATTTAGCAGCATTTTGCAGCGAATATCGACTTTTGATAGGATGATCGTATCACTGATGTTTGTGTACTGTTCTGATCGTCTCGTCGTGCTGATCCTCACAGTATATTCATTTCTATATTTCGATGTCTATTACGCGACGAAAACCGCGAAACGGATAGCCATATCAGTTACGAAATTTCAACCTTTTGGTTTCCCTATGTCTTTCATCTGTCTAATGGTTGAATGTAAACAGCCATCTTCTAAATATTTCTAGAATTCAATAGTCGACTTTTCTATTTTCACCGGTTGCTTTTAAATTGTTGGTTCATGTCTATTGCTTTTCATATTCTTCGGTCTGCCTTGGGAAAAATATATTATGTGCTGTCACATCCATTAGCTGTTCACGTCCCTTCCCTTCCGTGCATCTCTCTTTGTCTCTCCCTCATTTCTGTTCTCATTTGAAAGAAAATTTAATAAATATATACAAGTTTATATAATAAGTTTTGCTTATACTTCTGTTGCCTTCTCATTTGTTTCTTTGCCGTGACCCTGACCTACCGACCTTCCTTTCCACCCACGCAACCATCCCCTCGTCCTCTCTAGATCGCACTCCACCATGCGTGTTTCCCCGCCTTCCCACCGAGAACGCCGCATCCTTCCAAAACTCCACAGTGCACACGCAAACACCAGCCATATCCTCCAGCAACTCCGACCTGACCCATACTTGTTCATCCCCTTCTATTTCCACGTTCGACTCATCAATACCGCAGCCGAGATCGCCATCCACTCCGCCTTCCTGTTGTCACATCTCCATGGCCGAGTCACAGCCGTTCATCCTCCTCCTTCCGCCATTATCCGAAAGCAGCCAACACACCTAACCACCACCGAGGCTCCCCCTCCGAACCCATTATCTCCTTACCTGGCCACGCCATCCCACCCACCTGCTCGCCTCCAAAGCCAACCCTTCCTCCATTTGCCGCAGCTCCGCTTTGCATTGCACCCTCTCCACCAAGCATCAGTGTCAGTCTTCTTTGGGTTATGTGTATACATTGTGTGAGTATTGTTTTTATTTATATAATGAGTATTTTGATCTTTAAAAATGTATATAAATTTTAAATCATAAGTTTTATATAGGTTAGATATTTGTTTTTTTATATGTTAGCTTAATATATATATATATGTGTGTGTGTGTGTGTGTGTGTGTGTGTGTAAATCTGAGTCCTTACAGTAGCTGGCATTTTATAAAAAAAAGGTAAGATTTAAGAGTATATAGTTGGTATATGTATTAGATTATATATACGATTTACTGGTTTATAATGCATAAGTTTACAAAAGTTGATAGAAATTTTACGATCTGTTTGTATATATATAAAGGGTTATATATAAGTTATGTGGTCTGTTTGAATATATATCATGTTTATTTTGACATTTAATTCAAATTGAATATTGTTTTTAGAGAAATTATATACTATAAAGATTTTGTAATAGCTTTAAAAATATATTCTGCTTAAATGTTCAAATGAAATTTTTTGGAAGAAATATATATATATATATATGTGTGTGTGTGTGTGTGTGTGTTATTTTATATTGTTTAATATATATGGGTTATGTTAGTCCTTTGAAATATATGTTTAGTTAAGTTATTGTTAATGTTTAACGATGTATTTGAAGAAATTTTGAAAGAAATGTATAGATTTATAAAATATTGGTTTTGAAATATAAATATAAAGACATTATTTAGATGTTGATTTTAATAAAATAATAATAATAATAGTATGTATATTTTCCATTTATATCAAGCTGATTTGATTTGTTCTCATCGATTCCTATTTATCAGCTTTGTCCGTCAAATCCATTTTCAACTTACTTCGCTTAGAGATTTGTTGTTTGGATTGGTCGATTATCTAGATCTGGATTCAAATCGTAGCTTGTTGTGTTATCTATTTTCTCTAGCCTCGAAAGGGGAGCAATCGCTCACGATTAACATTCTTATATTTAGTAGATTCAATTCACATGAAATGACGATTGAAATATGTCGTTAAATATTGAATTGTAAGTTATTTAATTTTTAAATCTGATATGCTATTATCTGCAATTGTTTACCTATGACATATTACACTATAACTGTTGTATATATAATATTTAAATTTGTTACTGATGATATATGCATGTTGTTGATAGTTATATTATTATTATATTTGTTCTCACTCTGCAAGTTTCCTGTTAGTTTAGAATTCCCTATGGGTTGAAATGATACATACCAGAACGATATTATAGATTAGGGGAAAATCATTATGGGTTGAAATGATAAACCCGAGCGATTTTCATTTATTTTAAATTTTAGGATTGCGGATTGAAATGATATACACCCATAAATATTGAATTATTGCAGATTGAAATGATAAATATCCGTATCACTTAACCATAGGATAGAAAATTATATACGAACACCGTTGGTCTATTTTGAAAAAAAAATGATTGCCAAAGTTTGGAAGGAAATATATGGATTTAAGTTTTTTATTATAATTTTTATTATTCTAAAAATATATAAAATATGATTTAATACAAAATATATTTAATAATAAGATTTAATTCAATAAAATTTAATTTTATTGGTTTATAATATGTTTAAGTATTTATTTAAATTTATATAAACATTTTAAAAATAGGTTTTTATAACTTTAATAATAGAGGTTGGGAAGATAAATTAATGTTGACTTGGAATTTAAATTGGTTAATAATTGAATTTAAATAAGAATTGATTTGAACTATCGATTTGGAGATTTTGAAAGATATAATTTATAACTTGATTTGATAAAAAGTGATTAAATGAACATTCTCAATTTTAACTAAAAATTAAGACTAAATAAATTGATATTGATTTAAATTTATAAATTGAGATTCTATTTAATTGTTATTAAAATGATTAAGTGAATATTTTCCAATTTGAATAAAATTAAAGTTAAATGTTGAAAAATGAATGAGACTTATATTGTAAATGTTTGAATATTTAAATTTTGAATCTTATTGGAATTGAAGTGATAGTTCAAACCCGGATTTGAAATCGATAAAAATAGAAATGGTTTATTGAGAATTTGAATTGAATCTTTAACCTTTTAAATTGAAAGTGTTGAACTGGAATTGATTTAAATTGAATTTTGGAATTTAAGTTGATTTGGATCGATTTGTGGAATTGGATGAAAGAATTCTAATTTGGAAACTATTTTAGTATAATCTCTTTAAATAATTATAAACTATTTTAATATATAAATTATTTTAATATATAAACTATTTTAATTTATAACTATTTTAATATATATACTAATTTCAATATCTAAACTGTTTAAGTTGAAAGGGTTATGATTTCAAAAGGGTTATGATTTCAAAGGGGTTATGATTTCAAAAGTGTTATGATTTCAAAGGTGTTATGATTTCAAAGTGTTATGATTTCAAAGTGTTATGATTTCAAAGGTGTTATGATTTCAAAAGTGTTATGATTTCAAAAGTTTTATGATTTTGGAAATGTTATTTAAAGTGAATAATGATATCGAATTGATATGGTTTTGAAATGAATATGATATTTTGATATGAAGTACGAGCTATTTGAAATGAAATGACCACGGTGTGAAATAAGCGTTTGGTTGTTAAAGAGACCGGGATCGGATATTGTCATACTCTCTGCCAATACCGAAAACCACTTTAACAACTGTGTACGTGGTGGAGATTCCAGAATAAAGTAGGATGGTTTGGCGACGATTCTATATGAGGTTTTAGCGCAGCCCTGACTCCCGTGAGTCATCTTGATGTGGCTAAAACAGGAGCTATACCGGGTCAAGTGAGGTCGCACCTCCGATCGGGCACATTTCTTTGATACCATTCTATTACTTTGTGATTTGATTTGGGTGCACCTTTGATTTGGGAGTGTGTCTCGAGGTGGGTGGTAGTAGCTGCTATGCGTTACAACTAGGCAGGGAGTGCAAACGATATTTCTACCCTGGCATTGCCTCGCGTGCCTTGTCACATGCCCTATCGCGCCTTCTACGAGTTTGTTTTATACCGTACCTATGGGGTGTCCTCTGGGTAAACCACCAGTTTGGTGGAGCTTACGGCATTGTATAGACTACGGGAATATATAAAATGTGTTAAGGGGGATATGTGTAACGCCTTAACGCTACTTTAATAGTTTACTTTACCATAGACATATTATAATAGCGTATATTACTACATAGTAGATAGTTTCACGGATCCTTAGAGGATGGAAATCCCAATTATCCTTTAAGTTACTTGTATTACAGTTGACATTTCACTTGAATTGTATTTACTGGTATAAGAATGTTAATCCTGACTCGAGTGTTTTATGTTTTGCTTTATGCTCGGGTCAGACTGAGTGTCACAGCATTTGTGACTCACCTTTGGAGATTGGGGCTTTGTTTGAAGATCTATTTATCCAGCTTTCAGTTATTTCAGTTTATTCCAGTCATTTATGTTCAGACTCATCGGTTGCTTGTGTATTAGAGATTCATTTGTATTTGAGATTCTGTTGTATTTTGTTTCAGACTCTAATGTTTTATAGTAGCTTCATGAACTACTATTTATCTATTCCGCTGCTTATTGTTATATTACTCTGTGTCTGTGATTCTGTGACTGATTTTATTTGATGTATATGCTAAGTTTTGCCAAATATAAATTAACAATCTGACATTTTGAGCAATTCAAATCCGACATGCGTGGATGCGAATGGTTCGAAATAGCGGGTCGTTACAGAAATTCTTCCACGAGCAACTTGAGTCTTGAATTGGCTATATGGAATGGAGTATAGACGAATGGTCAGCCGTAAATCGAAGTCACAGTTTCCCTATTCCGGCCACAAATAAATGAAGATGGAGAAAGCACGGCGATGGTGGCCTCGACATCATGAAACTAGGTTAGAAACCGACATTGAATTTGAAGTAGATCTGAAAAATGAAGGCGTCATGGGTATAAATTCGACACCAAGTTGATAGGTGGGGCAAAGAGTTCATCTGAGGTGATGTCGATGGTGGTCATTGGAGTGACAAGTGAAGCGATAGCTTGCTAACGAGATCGAATAAGCAGAGACAACAGTTAAAAGCTCAAAATCGCAAGAGGAAATAAGTAGTTACTAGAAAACTGAAAGTGTGGTGGAAAACGCTGAGTCTCGAAGTTATATAGAGGTTAGCTAGCACTCAGAAATCATGTCAATGCCGACATGATCTAATTGGTACCGACTTGTGCAGTTAATGCCCCGTTATTACCTTGCTATAACCTTGCTATATCTCATAGCGGATTTCTACCGCTATGATTTTTTCCTATAGCCTCAAATATAGCCTTTTCGCTTTAAGCCCCGCTACTTTCGCTATATCATGTTATTCCCGCTATATTCCACTATTTCTGCTATATCTTCTTTAAAATAAATGAATTGAAAAATGACATTTATACATAATAAAAATTATGAAATTAATTTTTTTAATTAATTTTTTAATATATTTTCAAAAATGAAAATACTCTAATATTCTTCTAAATCCAAATATATTATATAACAGTTTTACCTTTATTTACAGTATATTCGCACATGTTTTTGTTTAAAATTATTTATGTATTAATTATAATTCAATTAAATCTTAACTTTTCATTTATTTACCATTTATATATTTGTAAAAACATTAAGTACGAGTTTTATATACTACTTTAGAGTCATCCGCAATATCCCGCTATATCCTTGTTGTATCCCCGCTATGACTTTTTGCACCTCCGCCGCATTGAACCTGCCGAGCGCTTTAACTGCACAGGTACCGACATGATTTTCTTGTTGATTTAAAAATAAATAAAATGAAAGAGATGACATACATGATTAAGATGTACTCCAATCTCTAAGATGATAAGAGCCACCACTTGAATGCAAGGAAAGAAATGGTACACTAATTATTTAAAGTGATGAATGGTTATCTTTAGAACATATATGATGCTTCAAAGATGACTATTGGCTACCTAAAGACCATTGAACTAAGGCTGTATTGTTTGTCTTGATCCAAAACACGCTTTGTTTCACGAAAGCACACTTTGGAAGGGTAAGTGTTAACTAACATTTAAACCGAGCAGCTTCTAAGTGGATAATCGAGATGAAGACAAAATGGATCAAGAGCTCGGGGGCATGCTTAAAATTGCCAGAAGAAGCAACTGAGAAAGTTTGGAGCCAAGGGGAAAAAATAGAACATGGTTAGTACCAATCACAATTGTGGTTAATGGTACCAAGCTAATTCTCTAAAATGGGATCATGTGAAACTTTAGGAAAGTGAAGGCATATGAAAGTATATGGGAGCACATACCATTAAGGCAGACATTATGGTCGATACTGATCGTAATTATGGTCGGTACTGACATTATTTTTGTCCTCAAATTGACTTGTTCTTCCTTCCTATTCTCTTTGGTCTGAAGTTTTACATATTCTTTCATGAGCTAACGACCATGGTGGGCGATGAATGAAGGACCATTTTGCCTCCAAACCCTTCATATCTTCTTCTGTACTCCAACTTTATCACTAAGGGCTGTACTCTTGGTGTTCTAGATCTAAAATCTGTTGTAGAGCTCTTGTACTTGTGACAAATTTGAATCTAAAAACATTAAAGTGGACTATTCACGAATCTTGGTCGAACCACTATAAAATTCTTTATGTTCTTACTATTTCTGCTGATACTATTTAGATCTATCTCATTTTCGATTGATTGAGGGTGTTGTATAACATTTTGATTCAACAAATAGCTAATACACTTAATTGGAAAACCTTGAATTTTCCATTGTAACTATTTAGACATACCCATCATATAAATGAAACCGAAAAGGAAAGACTAGAATATCATCATCGATAAAGTAAAAAAGAGATTACCCACTTGGAAAGCCAACTGCTTCTCCAAAGCAAGGAGAAAAGTCCTTATTAATTTGGTATTATCATCAATACCGATTAATTAGCTATCCTATTATTAATTCCCTTCTTGGATAACTAAAAAATTGATAATATTATGCCTAAGTTCCTTTGGAAACGGAATTCAGAATGTACTAACTTAAACTATCTAATTAGTTATGACCTTGTGTTCAAACTCAAATCCAAAAGTGGGATAGGTATCATAAACTTAAAGTACTAAACACCTCTCTACTATGTAAATAGACTTGGAAATTTCTAGATGAAGATAAATACAAAAAGAAATAAGTGGTAACTTTTATTGTAATGGCTCCAAAAATCTATATAAACCTAATACCCATTTGTTTTCATTTTTCTAGAAAAAACATATCCAACCTTTATTAGAAATTTAAATTGGGCTCAAACTTAGTACTCGCTCTGAAACAAAACTACTTTTGGAACCGTCACTGGGTTTCCACCATTGTTTTAAAGCATGAATTCCCCGATCTCTACATGGCTTCAAACAATAAGAATGACCTTATCATCGACGTATTTTGACCGCACGAGATTTTAAAATGGAACATTTCATTTACCCAAAACTTGGTTAGAAATGTACAAAACCAATATAAAAAGCATATTAATATTATTTATCATATTAATATGGAAGATCAACTTGATCAAACGATTTAAAGCTAGGATAAACAAGGAGTATACACTTATAAATCCATATACAAGTTCTTGAGATTTTGCTGGTACCACTATATTTAATTATTTTAAACCTATTTGGAAAATCAATGCTGCCCCTAAAACTAAAATTCATGTGTGGATTATTTTACATGATAAATTAAATATTGTTAACAACTTAAACTCTAAAATAGTAAACAATTTTAATAATAACCTTTGCTACTTTTGCAACATAGCCCCTGAAACTGCCATACAACTCTTGTACAATTGTCAATCCACTCAATACACAATCGACACAACACGCATATTTTTTGTCTTGGCATAAACAATATTGTATCGTCCCATACAAATATTGGACTAATTCTCGATCTAAATACAATAAGTCTACTAGGAAATATTAGACACTTCCTAACCTATTACATGTTGAGGTCTCTAGCATGAACGAAACCAAAGAATATTCAATAATTAATATAAAAAATATTTGGCTATTTTGTATTTCATTACCTGACATATTTCAATTTGGATGGGTTCTCGTGGTAGACAATCAAGCCGGAGAGATCACTGGGATAAGATCACGGATGACTTTGCACCTCACGTTGATCGTCCGCGTTCTCTCCTTGATCTCAACTTGGAAAAATAATTTATTCAAATGCACATCCATTTTCCATGGTTGCGATAGTTTTACATGCATGAAGATATACGTAAAAGGCACTCCAGCTAGCTAGTTGAGAATTTATGCCCAGTGCATCAACATAAACCAGAAGCATCTTCGATAGTTCGAGTATGCACTGGCATGAGCATGGTTTTGTACAGCATTTTATTGCTTCAGCACCAATACATTAGCATGCAGTAGATGTTTCTGCATTCATTAGCTGGATTATGCAGCCTTCCATCACCACTGTGTACAGATGTTTGTGCATCTAATTCTGGTTATACTTTTGCACAAATTGAACATCTGCATGCAACTCCCCACACCATGTAAATTATTTCTGGTCTTCTTAAGCTCCTATAGGCCCAGATTTAAGCCTCTGGCAACCTCAACCCACAAGCTTGTTCCATTAGTCTCCGCAAGCTACGGACAGTTAACAACGTATACTCATGTTCCAAGCATTGTGCATGCATACACGTTATTTCCATCTTTTGTTGTCTCAGCACTCTCATCACTACTCGGTCTGCTTTAGGTTGCTGCCACTTGTCACAACACACACAACACTACCCGGTCTGCTTCAGTTTGCATGCATACACCCTCTACGCTTCATCATAAATCAACATCATGGTTATGTACATCAGCTCGGTCCGAATCTATTACAACAGCCTCTTCACCATTTCAGCACTCCAAATCATGACTGTTACAACACTTTATTTATTTTTAATTCCATGAACAATAATAATTATATATTTTGCGTAATTATTATTTCCTTAAGTTTTGATCATCTATGTGATGATCCCCTAGTTTTTTCTTATACTCTTGTACACTTTTTGTAGCCACTCATCAGGTATAGGGTTGTTATGATATTGATTACCGTTACCATTTTGCTAATATAGTTACCATACCAGTTGTACAGGTAAAACCAAAATTACTTATCGTTACTGTTACTGATTAATTGGTATACCAAGGCTGGTATATCGATAAACTGGTAGCTGTTACATTGTTAATGGTAAACTATGTTTTTTTACAAAAATAACAATTTGACATACTTTTACACTATAACGATGCTTCATTATATATTTCATTATGTCACTAAATAAAAGACATCAATGAGAATGAAAAGATATTACCGATGTTTTACCGTAACAAATGTTAAATTTACCGTTACCAATACTGATTATACCGGTATACCAACTTTACTTAAAAATGATAATCGTTTGACTGATAATGGTAAATTTACCATTCCCATAACAGTCTTAATCGGGCATGTTGATGATTTTGCATTCTACATATGTAATTAATAGTGAGCGCTATCATCTCTTCAAGGACCACTCTTTCATATATAAAAAATATTGCGTAGGTAAAAAAATTTACGATGTGTATAAATAGAATTTGCATTTCTTAAAAATCCTTTAATTTTTTTCTAAACTTTTTACATTTTAAATTTTTTGAACAAAAAATGTACTCCAAATTTTTGTACATAACTTGCACTTCTCGAATAACATGGAGTACACACACACATATAGCAAGGATTGGCTATACCTTATTTTGACTACACATTCAATCCACTTTAATTTCAACCACATGTTTTCGTTTAACTAACAGAAAAGCGATGGAAGAAGAGAGAAACCATAATTATTTAAATTCAAGCATGTAGTTGAACTTAGGGGATTCAAGGCGTAGTGAAAATAAAGTGTAGCTATATATATATATATATATATATATATATATATATATATATATAATATAGCTAAGATCAATAGCTCCCTTTATTTAGTACCATTTCTTAGCCCTCTGATATAAGCCACAAGTTTCTATTTAAATATTTATTCTTTCTCTCTCCTGTCACATGAACCAAATATTTAAATATAAATTTATGGTTGATATTAGAAGGCTAGAAATAATGCTAAATAAAAAGAGACTGTTGATCCTAGCTCATGTATATGTATGTAAGTGTGTGTATATATGCAATAACTAAGCACGATGAACATTTATAAAATAGTTATAGCTTAAAATTAGGAAACAAAACAAATTTGATAAAAAATTACGCTGAAAGACATAAAGTTTTATTTTTGGAACAAATGATGGAATACTTGTTATAACTAGCATTATATTCAATTTTTACACTATACGTGTTCTAGTTATAATTATCATTATATTCAATTTACACTATGCAGAATGACACTTATAATTAGGATTGTACTTCACTTAAACAGACAAACTTGTTGTCCTAAGCCTACATTTTTCTTTAAAATTTTCCTTTGCTTATTTTCCTCTACCATTTATTAAGAATTATTGAATAATTAATTACTTAAAAGAGAAAAAACTGAAATTATGTATGAGCTGTTAAAATAGATAGATTACAAATAAATTACGGTGAAGAAATAGGCATCTGACTCTAAAACCCATTTATCAATAGAGATGCTAAAAGCACTGGAGCACCATACTAACAATTGCCATAATTTTTTTTGTTATTCACACTGTAGTCGATGGAAAACTGCTGACCACAGTGCCATGAGCATGAAGGTTGGTGCTTTTAGCACCAGTCTTTATTAATCTAATAGTATCTTCGGCACTAAAATAGAAAGTCAGTTAATTACATGAATAAATAAAAAAGAGAATAAGGTCAACTGATTACCAAGATATGTAGTTATAGTAGCAAATCGATTTAATGGTCAATTAATCAATTATAAGATCGATATTAACGGGTTAAACATTTTATTCAATCTATAACAATTGTAAATTTCCTTTTATACATTCAATAAATTTCTCTCCTATTAAATATCAATACAGGAAAACCCACAAGAAGGAGCTCTATTTATTTCTAAAGAATGATCATTGAATGAGAAGAAAATAAGCCATTGAAAGTTTATTACAACTAGTGTGTAACCCGTGCGTTGCACACAGTACGTTGTAGAAAAATAATATAATATTATAACTATTTTTGAAGAATATAATTTGTTATGCAATATTTGATAAATTTTGTTTGGATAAATGAGTTACAAATTGAAATTACGATATTAATAGCTGTCTATTTTTGTTATGAGATTCGTATACTTTTATATTTGAATAAAAATTACATTATCATTTTTGTTGATAAAAATGAGTTATACATCAATTTATTATTTTTTCGTATTCATTATTTGAAAATAAAATAAACGAAAATAACCAATCTTAATAAATTTTGAAATTAATATTATTATAAAATTTCATAAATAAATATTCATTTATATATATCTGAAATTGACATTTAGGTTTTGATATATTTGGCTAAAAGATAAATGATGTATACATTAAATTTCAAATATTACTTGAGAGAATGACGAAAAATACTTAAAAGTGGAAGTGTAATACCAAAGACTCGGTATATTTGTATGTGTTTATAGTTCTTGCTGCACATATTTATCAAAATAATTATATGATATTATCAGAGTGATAAAAATATTTATTTAACTATTAAAAGAAATATTAAGTGAAAATAAAACCTGAAACGTTACAAATCACATTGTCATTTTAATTATGTAAAAGAATAATTTTTAATCCATTGTTTCATATCTTACTATTTTTATTTTATAATAAAACTTTTCAAAAAATATTTAACATTTATATAAAAAAATATATAAAATATGAAAGAAAAATATTTCTAATCAAAATAAAGTATAATTTTTATTCATTTATTAAATCAAATTACGAATATAACTATAACTTTTTGTACAAAAACGTACTAATTGAAAATATTTATTCTTTTTTCAATATTATAGTATACAAACATTCATCATTTATCATTAATTATAATGTTATTCTTCACAAAATATAATTTAATAATGATAAAGAGTCCATTTGACGTATTAATTTTACGAAGGAAAACGTTATATATGTATGTAATGATGTACCAATTTTGAAAACAATTTTTTTTGCATATATTTGCTTGTCATGAAATACCAACTTTAGAAAGAAAAAATTATGTATAGATTTCTTTATATTAAATAAATAATTTTAGAAAGAATGAAATTTTATGAATATAAATGTAGAAAAATATAAAAGTATTAAGGGTAATTTTGTATATAATTGTGAAAATATTAAATCACGTGGACTTGAATGAAAATATAGTTTTACTATTTATATCAGCACAAATATGGTATACAAATTGAATTATCATTTTTTATGATTTATTAGATCAATCAATAAATATTTGTTAATTGGATTTAGTTAAAAAATTTAAATTCAAGGTCAATTAATAAATTCAAATACATGGACTTTAATGTAAAATAATACAAGAAAACTTATGAGAAATTGGTAAATTATTGAATATTGGCATTTAAATACAAAATGATAGGAGAGAATATCAGTAGAACATTGTAATAGTTTGTATCTAACTGTGGAAATTTAAAACTATCTAGACTTGACTGAAAAATTAGTTTTACCATTTTTGTCAATACGAATGTGGTACACATATTGAATTGTCATTTTTAAAAATTTATTAGATCAATTAATGAATATTCGTTAATTGTATTCATTTAAAAAACTTAAATTTAAAATCACCTAACAAAATTTAACCTATACAAACTTAAATGCAAAATAACAGAAAAAACTTGAAAGAAATCTATAAATAATCGTTAAAATTAATATTAAATTTTAACCATAGAAGAAAGAACGGGTAGAAACATTGTAATAATTATGACAATAATAAATTGTGAGATGTGAAAATGAAATATCTAGATAGAATTAAGGAAAGAGGAGGAAAATACTCAAATTAATAAGAGAGCTTTAAATTCTTCCGCTTTACTATTATTTAATAGAATTTTTTCATCAAGTGCTACTTATTCCAGCTCTCCTCTCACTCTTTCTCTTTGAATCAACAATCCAAATTTATTCCTCGTGACCCCTTTATCTGCCGCTTATCTTTTCCATTCAGCTTTCAGGTATTGCGGTATTTATTTATTTATTTTAGAATATATTTTTTACTATTATATATGAGCATCACCATGTATTGACATCACTGCTTCAGAATCAGAATTTACTATCGAACGCATGTATTGATAGTGTATCTTCTTTTCTTGCCTCCTTTTCCAAATTTTGGTGGGATCGTTTAAAGTCTGATATAGAGAGTATGAATAAGATTTTGTTCTTTGCAGTGAAATTGTGCATAACATTGTGTACTTCTTTTGCATGACTTGACCGTTATCATTTTAATGTCTTTTGAGACAAAACAATCAGCATGAATATATATGTGTATATTACAATTTGTGTAAACTTTACTGTAAAACAATGAATTCAAATCTACAGTTGCGTGTGTTTATATATATGTAAGCAAAGGTTGACTACATCTCAATTTGGCTACACCTCTAATCGTCTTGATATCCATCAAAAAGTTCCAAATTAAAATATATATTATCCCTCACTTGTCACTATACAATATTACTTAATTCAGAACTTGGGGTGAAAATTAAAGGGATTAAAGATGTAGCCAAATTGAGGTGTAGTCTATCCTAGTTCTTTATATGTGCGCGTGTGTATAAGATACACACATATACATAACAAACTTAAAGTTAGTGTAAATCTGATTGTAAAACAATGAATTCAAAATCAGTGTAAACAACGAACTCAAACCTATGTATTAGAAAACTATTTTTTAGGTCGAAAAGTTTTTAAAATTAGATTTAAAAATCATAGGAGTATAAAAATAGGATTTAAAATCTAATAATAAATTTAACATATATATGTATAGTTATAAAAGGAAATAAGTTTTCAATTAATGAAACAATTATTTTAAATTCAAAATTACAATTTAAACATACTAACATTTAAAACAATTAGTAATTTAAATTTATATAGATAGATTAAGTATGTATTTAATTGATATATATTATTAATAAACATACAAGGTCAAAAATCATAAAGATATGTTAAGCTATATATATTATTTTGTATATATACACACACCCACATATATGTATGTATGTATTTTTGATAAAAAAGAGTACATTTTATCCAAGTAGATCACTCATTTGATGTCTTAAGGGCTAGAATCCAGGACCTTTAGAATCTTTATCTAAAGTGCAATACCTCTAACCACTTGAACTAGAGGTCTTTGATATATATATATATATATAGTTATAATAAATATATGTATGTATGCATGTATGTGTGTTTGTAATGCAAGTTTGATCACTATATATATTATATATATAATATACAGTCATAAATCACAATAACTAAATTTGTATATATTAATGTACATTTTATGTTGACATATATAAAATGTTTTATTGCACAAGTTACCCTAAACATGTATACCTACTTACATGTTATATGCTCATGTTTACATGTACGTATATTACTTTGATTTAGGCATATGTGTATATCTACATCATGTGATTTTAAATATGTTTTTATGACTAATGAGAAAATTAAAATAACATCTAACGGTAAAAATTTTAATTATTCTTAATGCATTAAATGCAATTTAATGCACCAATTTATGACATTAATACACCTATTGAAACCTTTTAAAATTCCTTTCAATACATTAAATACTGATCTAATGCACCATTCATTAAAATTAGCAATGTACGTATATAGTAGTCCATATAGTTCAATACGAACAAAATATATTAAATAACTATAAATGATTATATACAAAATAGCTATAAATTAATTATTAATAACACAATACAAAATAAACATATCTACATAACATAACCCAAATTCTATTAATCTTGTTTCATTAATTTATAGTTTACAATAAAAATATAGCCTTTTAAATGAATGTGTCATTCGTTGCATTGTGCGTAAGGCTCTATTTTTTATCTGTTTGTGTACCATGGATCGTAATGTAAACTCAACTGCCGCATGTGTTGTATGTCACATAATATATATGTCCACATGTTTGGTTTTAGAAGCCCCACATGTAAGGTTGCATGTTGAAAACAATCTTACATGATGAAATTAGTTAAATAAGACATCCATTAATAATAACAGATCATTTGTCATATTATTAGTTGCTTTTGTGATAATAAATGTTTCTCTAGCATGATATTAGAGCTGGGTTTAATTTATATGAGCTAACCGTAACATGTGTTTTGTTTCACATAAATATAAATTTCATACTTTTGACATAACATGGCACACATGTGTTATGTGTTAATAATAATCTCACATCGTGAGTTTAATATAATAGGTTTAAAATAATAAAAGATCATTCTTTACCATGCCAATTAATTTTGAAAAAATAAAATATCTTCTACTTTTTTTGAATCATTTCTTTTCTGTACGCTCATATATCATGTCTATAACATTTGCAGAAGATAGGAAACTTTTTGTCAAATGTTATTAAGCAAATGCGAGAGTTATCTCTTATTCTCTAACAATTATGTCCATTTTGCTGCATCAGGACTCATGGAAGAATCAAGTGGTCGTTATAGAACAAGTTACGCTGCTGATGTTTTAAAACGAAAAAAGGATGGGAACACTACCCCTAGGTCACCATTAATTTTCAGAATTAAACGATCCAAATTGATGGCTTCTCGCAGAAATAGAAGCTTCATCAAACAAGAAAAGGGTGATAATTCTAATGAGGTAACCTAATTAGGCTATATGCTTCAATAGTGTAATCACATATATATCTGATTGCTTGCATACATACTAGCTTTGAAGGTTCAATATGTGTACTACTACTACTTACTGACATGGTTATCCTATTTAAAATTTAAACTGTTACTTTTTCTTATTTTACACTATAGCTTCTTATGCAGCCAATTCAATGATGAACGACAAATGGTTACTGTATTATGATCTTCTTGATGTAATTTTTTGAAGTACATAAAGATTCAATCAATATTAGCTGGTACTATTAATTTGTAACATCAAAGCTATTGCAACGTTTCCAAGTTTATGACCTTATAACAGCCAGTGTATGGTTGTAGAGTTTTAGCACAGCCTTGTGATCCCAAAACAACAAGCAAGTTTTCGTTGCTAAAACTTTATGATCAACTTTATTGATCCCAAAATTGTTTTTACCACTATGACTCAAGTATCATTTCCTTGGAAGTTTTGTTTTTCACAAACGAATTTCATCCATTTTATAACATTAGGAGTTGGAAGGGGTTCAAATGAAAACTACATGCACTGGTGAAACCTCTCAGAGAGATGATAGTTGTGATTTGTGTGTCGAATGCAAGAAGCCTGGATTGCTCATGTGAGTGCCTCGCTTATTTATTACTAATAACTAGTTTGCATAGTGAATAACATTATACTTCTTCAATTTCTGGCTGCACCATCACGACATTTATGATTTGAAGTTTCATTTGAGAGGGTATAACCATGTTTCTGTTTGGTTCACATTGTTCGCAGATGACTTCTAATCCACTAGAATAAGCTTCCTTTATAGGCATTTATAGACTTGGCAACTAGTTATGTTTGGAACAATTTATACCTATATTTAAAGCAAAGACAAAAAAGTAAAGCAAGTCATATTACAGGAGTGTCATTGTTTTGTTTTTTTGCCCATCCATGTTTATCTCTCTTTGGGTGTTTTATTTATGACAAGTTATTTAAAAGTCGATGCAAATAGGCGAATGTGGGATTAATTAATTGTTTTGGTGCTTGATTTTGTTCTAAACTAATAATGGGATATCTATGCATATCTATAGACTATCATACAAGGAGAGGAACATAGCATGAAGTCTGATGAAGCAGCATACCCAGGTTCGAAGACCAGAAGCTCCGACCTAACTCCCACCTTCATGCCGACCTACGACCTATCTCCAACTTCCCTGCCGAACTACGACCTAAGCTACAACTTCCGACCTAACACTTCACCGCAAACTAGCAAGCTCCAATTCAATAGCCTCCGACCCAACGAAACCGACCTAACAGACTCCGATTCATCAATTGCCGACCTAGTTACTTCTCCCCGACCTTGCCCTAACTCGCGAACGAGTTATCGTCTCTCCGACCTAAGTACCTTTTACCCCTTTCCGACCCAAGCCTGAGACGATGTAAAGTCTCTTCCGACCTAACTCTTTTCTCCGATCTAACCCTATGTCGCTGCCGACTTCCATTAGCTCGCGAACAACCTTCGTCGATTTCATCTAAGTCGCGAATGAAGAAACAAGAAGGAAGGTCGCGAACGACCTTAGCCTTAAGTCGGTGATGATTTAATAAGTCGGAACCGACCTAGGATAAGTCGCGTGAGTAGTTTTTAAGTCGGAACCGACCTAGGAGATGTAATTTTGTTGTTTTTTTTTCTTTTGTGTGAATTGTAAAATGCTATAAATAGGCCCGGTGGTGCCATTTGTAAGGTTGTTGAATATTGAATAAAATTCTCTTTTGTTAGCTTGTTGCTTTCAATTTCAATTGGTCGTCGAGTGTATCTCCTATCTCCACTTACGACATTCGAGTGCGCTCGAATCATCGTTTGCTGAAGCCGATTCACGGAATCTTGTGCGCAAGATCAACGTTGAAGAATCGTAGATCTCTTTCCCGGTATCTTCGGATCAACGAGTCAGAGATAGCTAGAGTTCGGTATCTTCGGATCAACGAATTCAAGCATTTCAGTATCCATCAATCCACAGATTGCTACTTTTATCGATTGAAGATCGTTTTGAATTATCCGCTGCGTCAGTTTTGGTATCAGAGCTTGTTTTAGCCAATCATAGCTAAATCGAGTCTTGGAGCCGAGAATTTGAAGTGTTGAAGTTGTGTTCATCGTGTTCATCATATTTTGCAACAAAGTTGGAGTTTCGATCCATTTCATTTTGGATCAAAGTTCGAAAGGTGTTTGAAACTTGAAGTGTGAATTTGTTGAAGTGTTTGTGAAGTATTCAATCATGCCGCCAAGACGAGTTCAACGTCATCGCAATATTAATGCTTTGTACGGAAGAGAAGAGGCCGACGAAATGGAGCAACGAATCAACGAGAATTTCAATGAGAAGCTTACGGAAGGGATTGGTCGATTAGAGAGAATGATGCTTGAAATGAGTCAAAATCAAAGAAGGGTTTCACCTGAATCGAGCCATGGAAGAAGTAGAGTTTCACCACATTCTAATCGGGAGAGAAGTGTTGATAGTGATCATAGAAGCGTAGATCGGAATCGTGATAGAAATGTGAATGATCGTGATCAAAGGAATGTAGATCGTAGGAATGTTGGTGGAAGGAATGGTGGTGGTAGAGATGTTGGTGGTCAGGATCGACATCGATATACATCGGATGGTGAAGAAGAGTATGATGGTGGTAGTGTTCGTGGACGAGGAAGGAATCAGTCGGAATACGATCACAAGTGGGAATCTGGGATGAAGACAGAAATTCCAGAATTCAAAGGTGGTATGCAGGCTGAGGAGTTTTTGGATTGGGTGGCTAATGTTGAAGAAATTTTTGATTTCAAAGAAGTTCCAAAACGTCGTAGAGTGAAGTTGGTTGCTACAAGGTTGAGGGGTAGAGCTTTGGCATGGTGGCAGCAAACTAAACTTACACGTGAACGAATGGGGAAGTCAAAAGTTGAATCTTGGGAGAAGATGAAGAAATTGATGAAAGCAACGTTCTTACCTTACAATTATCAATCTCTGATGTATCAACGTTTGCAGAACTTGAGGCAGGGCACAAAGACTGTTAATGATTACGCAGATGAGTTTTATCAGCTTATCGCGAGGAATGATATTATGGAAACGGAAGAGCAGCTGACATCTAGATTCATTGGGGGATTGAGAATGCAGATTCAGGATATGGTTAATATGTTCGATCCAAGATCTATGGCGGAAGCACATCAGAAAGCGTTGGCTTGGGAGAAGCAGGGACGACGAGGAGGTGGTGTGTTTACGAATTCCAATAATCAAGTGAAGGGTGTTGGTGGAAGTTCTAATGTTTCTAAACCTGTCAGTAAACCAGTGGTGAAGGAGGTTGAGAGGGCAAAGGTTAACAACGGTTTCAAATGTTACAACTGTCAGGAGTTGGGTCATAAAAGCAATGAGTGTCCAAAGCCAAAGAAGAGAGCAATGATTGCTGAGGTTGAGGATGAGGATGAAGAAGCTGAATGCTCTAATTCTTTACCAGTTGAGGAGGAAGACTTACTGTCGGGAGATGACGGGTACGCATTGATGATGAGGAGAAGTTGTTTAACACCGAAGCAAGAGGAGGAAAGTAGTTGGTTGAGGAACAATATCTTTCAATCTACATGCACTATTCTGGGAAGAGTTTGTAAATTTGTTATTGATGCTGGGAGTTGTGATAATATTATCTCTACAGAAGCAGTGAAGAAGTTGGAGTTGAAAACCGAGAAACATCCTAAACCGTACAAGTTAGCTTGGTTGAGGAAGGGTGGTGAAGTGAAAGTTGGGCGTAGAGCTTGTGTGAAGTTTTCAATTGGGAAGAAATACAAGGATGAGGTTTGGTGTGATGTAGTAGACATGGATGTGTGTCATCTGTTGTTGGGCAGGCCATGGCAGTTTGATAGAGCAGTACAACATGATGGACGGACCAACAGTTACAGTTTCATGTTCGAAGGTACAAAGATTACTCTGGTTCCGAAGAAACGCCAACAGGAAGAAAACAAAGTGGAGGAAATCGAGGAGCTGAAAACTTTATTGACTTTGAAGGAGTTTGTTAAAGAAGTTGAAGAAGAGCCGGAAGTATTCTTGTTGATTGGACGAGAAAGCAGTGAAGAGGTTGAAATTCTAGAAGAAGTTAAACCAGTTCTGAAAGAATTTGACGATGTATTTCCAGAGGAGTTACCAACGGAGTTGCCACCGTTGAGGGATATACAACATCAGATAGATCTTGTTCCCGGTGCTGTATTGCCACACAGACCACATTATCGAATGAGTCCAAAGGAACATGAAGAATTGCGGAGGCAGGTAGAGGAATTGCTTGAACAGGGGCGTGTGCAGGAGAGTCTGAGTCCTTGTGTTGTACCAGCTTTATTGGTACCCAAGAAGGATGGGACATGGAGAATGTGCACTGACAGTCGAGCATTGAATAAGATTACCGTGAGATATAGATTTCCAATGCCGAGGTTGGATGACTTGTTGGATCAGATAAGCGGAGCTATTATCTTTTCTAAGATTGATTTGAAGAGCGGATATCATCAAATTCGTATCAGACCAGGAGATGAGTGGAAGACTGCTTTTAAAACCAGGGAGGGTCTATACGAATGGTTGGTCATGCCATTTGGTTTATCCAATGCACCAAGTACTTTCATGAGGGTGATGAATCAGATTTTTCGACCGTTCGTTGGGAAATTCATGGTGGTGTATTTCGATGATATTCTTATTTACAGTGGGAGTCCAGAGGAACATTTGAATCATCTTAGAGAAGTGCTGATGGTATTGCGACAAGAACAATTCTATGCTGCAATGAAGAAATGCGTGTTCATGACGCATAGTGTTTTATTTCTGGGGTATGTTGTTTCAGAGAAAGGAATACAGGTTGACCAAAGTAAAGTTGAGGCGATCAGAAATTGGCCGCAGCCCAAGACGATAACGGAAGTTCGTAGTTTTCATTGGTTGGCTTCATTTTATCGAAGGTTTATTCCACACTTTAGTAGTGTGATGGCGCCTGTTACAGATTGCATGAAAGGTAAACAGTTTGCATGGACGGAGGAAGCCGAGGTTGCTTTTGAACGAATCAAAGATCTTTTGACCTCTGCACCAATTCTAGTGCTACCTGATTTTCAGTTGGTGTTTGAACTACATACTGATGCATCCAAGGTTGGGATTGGAGGAGTGTTGAGTCAGAAGGGGCGTCCTATTGCATATTTCAGTGAGAAGTTGTCCGGAGCGAAGATGCGATACAGTACATATGATGTGGAGTTTTATGCTGTTGTACAATCTATTAAACACTGGAGACACTATCTATTTCAGAAGGAGTTCGTTCTTTACACTGATCATGAAGCATTGAAGCATTTGCAAGGGCAAGACAAGATTTCAGCAAGACATGCATCGTGGATTGCTTATTTACAGCAGTTTACTTTTGTCGTTAAGCACAAGTCAGGGGTAACCAATCGTGTGGCTGATGCTTTGAGCAGGAGGAGTCATTTGTTGACGACAATGAAAGTTGAAGTGATAGGTTTTGAATTATTGCCAGAATTGATTGCAGAAGATCCTTACTTTGTGAAATTTGTTGAAAAGGTAAAGGAAGGAAGCACTGATGAATTTGTGTTGGTGGATGGTTTTCTGTTTAAAGGAAATCGATTGTGCATCCCAGACTGTAGCTTGAGAATGAAGATTGTTAAAGAACTACATGAAGAAGGCCATGTGGGTAGAGATCGTACTTTGCAGTTAATTTCTCAATCTTATTTTTGGCCGTCAATGAGGAAAGAGGTAGAAAGATTTGTGGAGAGGTGTCATATTTGTCAGGTTTCGAAAGGAACGGCGACGAATGCGGGGTTATATATGCCGTTACCTGTGCCGACCAAACCATGGGTTGATATCAGCATGAATTTCGTGTTGGGATTGCCGAGAACTCAGAGGGGAAATGATTCTATATTTGTTGTGGTGGACCGGTTTTCGAAGATGGCACATTTTATAGCCTGTAAGAAGACAGCGGATGCAGTTCGAGTGGCACAGTTATTCTTTAAAGAAATATATCGTTTACATGGTTTACCCGAATCTATTGTTTCTGACCGAGATACTCGATTTCTAAGTCACTTTTGGTTGAGTCTATGGAAGATGGTGGGAACGAAGTTGAAATTTAGTAGTGCTTATCATCCTCAGACAGATGGACAAACTGAAGTTGTGAATAGATCGTTGGGAAATTTGTTGCGATGTCTTGTGCAGGACAATTTGAAGAGTTGGGACTTAAAGTTGTGTCAAGCTGAATTTGCTCACAATCATGCAAATAACCGAAGTACAGGTTTCAGTCCATTTCAGATTGTATATTCAAGTTTACCAAAGGGACCGTTGGATTTGGCAGTAGTACCACAACCGAAGAGGACAGTTAAACAAGCTGCTGATTTTGTTGATGGGTTGACAGAATGCCATAGAATCGTTCAGGAACAATTGGAAAAGGCAAATGAGAAGTACAAACAAATGGCGGATAAGAAACGAAGGAGTGTAGTCTTCAAAGAGGGTGATTTTGTTTACGCGGTATTGACGAAAGATCGTTTTCCAGTTGGGACTTACAACAAGTTGAAAGCTCGAAAGATTGGACCAGTAGAAATCTTGAAGAAAATCAATGACAATGCTTATCAGTTAAAGTTGCCAGATCACATTCACACTGCTGACGTTTTCAACGTTAAACATTTGATTCCGTACCATGGAGATGAGCTTGTTGAAAATGAGAGAAGTACAAATTCGAGGTCGAATTTTTGTCAACAAGGGGAGGATGATGAAGCAGCATACCCAGGTTCGAAGACCAGAAGCTCCGACCTAACTCCCACCTTCATGCCGACCTACGACCTATCTCCAACTTCCCTGCCGATCTACGACCTAAGCTACAACTTCCGACCTAACACTTCACCGCAAACTAGCAAGCTCCAATTCAATAGCCTCCGACCCAACGAAACCGACCTAACAGACTCTGATTCATCAATTGCCGACCTAGTTACTTCTCCCCGACCTTGCCCTAACTCGCGAACGAGTTATCGTCTCTCCGACCTAAGTACCTTTTACCCCTTTCCGACCCAAGCCTGAGACGATGTAAAGTCTCTTCCGACCTAACTCTTTTCTCCGATCTAACCCTATGTCGCTGCCGACTTCCATTAGCTCGCGAACAACCTTCGTCGATTTCATCTAAGTCGCGAATGAAGAAACAAGAAGGAAGGTCGCGAACGACCTTAGCCTTAAGTCGGTGATGATTTAATAAGTCGGAACCGACCTAGGATAAGTCGCGTGAGTAGTTTTTAAGTCGGAACCGACCTAGGAGATGTAATTTTGTTGTTTTTTTTTCTTTTGTGTGAATTGTAAAATGCTATAAATAGGCCCGGTGGTGCCATTTGTAAGGTTGTTGAATATTGAATAAAATTCTCTTTTGTTAGCTTGTTGCTTTCAATTTCAATTGGTAGTCGAGTGTATCTCCTATCTCCACTTACGACATTCGAGTGCGCTCGAATCATCGTTTGCTGAAGCCGATTCACGGAATCTTGTGCGCAAGATCAACGTTGAAGAATCGTAGATCTCTTTTCCGGTATCTTCGGATCAACGAGTCAGAGATAGCTAGAGTTCGGTATCTTCGGATCAACGAATTCAAGCATTTCAGTATCCATCAATCCACAGATTGCTACTTTTATCGATTGAAGATCGTTTTGAATTATCCGCTGCGTCAAAGTCCTTCCTATATTTTATAATATGAAACAAATAACCTTAACAAATGCTTAGGGTAATTAATATCATGGCAATAAACATCTGGCAGCATAATAATGTTACTGTTTGACAGTAATTTTGTAAATAAAATATTTGCATGCTGTAAAAAAGGAACGGGATGGCCAAAGCTGTTAACTCAACTCCTTACACCTGTTTTCATTTATACACCACCGAAGCATTTATGTAGGTTTAGTTTTTTGATATATATTTCCATAATATCATTTATTAGCTCGTTTGAATCGACTTATATAAGTCGGATTTATGCTTTTTGGAAGGCAAAACCTATTTATTTTAGCTTTCAAAAAGCAAAAAAAATGACTTATTTAAGTCGATCCAAACGAGGCGCAGTGGAATATTTCTACTTTGGATGGTGAATCTGTATTTTCATATCTATTACATGTGGCAACTGATAATAAGTGCTTTTAGGATAACCAAAAAATATTTTTTAAGATGAGACTTGCTATAAAGATTCCTACCGACCTTAAGTTATCATATACTATGGAAAACAATGAATCAGCATAAACTTATTTTCTATATGAAAGAAACTCAGATATGTACAGGTATTGTGACGGCAAGAACTGTAAGAGATGTTATCATCTATCTTGTATAGATCCTCCTTTGAGTGACATTCCTTTTGGAATGTGGTACTGTGTTTACTGTTTATGGAAGAAACTGGAGTCTGGAGTACATTCAGTATCCCAAGGCATTGAATCAATTTTGGATTGCAGAAATGGTAAGTTATACTTTACATACAACTACATTGGTAGTTTTGAATTTATTTTTATTATCACATTGTTGTTTTCCCATTGTGTCTTTAGAAGTGCGGAAAGGGAAGCATTATCTTGTGAAGTATAAAGGTCTTGCACATATTCATAATCAATGGATTCCTGAAATCAAGTTGCTTAGAAAGGCTCGTCCACTCTTAGAGAAATTCAACAAGAAACAAGAAAGAGGACAGGTTACCATTGTTACGTCAAAATTCATGATTTTTCATCCTCTACCCTTTTAATTAAGAATCATACACAGTTAATAGACAAACTGATGAAGCAGCATACCTAGGCTCGACGACCAGAGGCTCCGACCTAACGCCCACCTTCACGCCGACCTACGACCTAACTCCCACCCCAATCGCCGACCTAACTCCATTTGCCGACCTAACTCCATTTGCCGACCTATCCCCAATTGCCGACCTAACTTCCACTTTCATGCCGAGCTACGACCTAACACCTCTTCCCAAAGTCGCGACCGACCTAAACCCCATGACGCGGAAGCACATCGCCGACCTAACTTCCATCGCAAGCTCCGACCTAACATTAAATCGTTGCCGAGATAAGCTTCCATTAAATCGTTGCCGAGCTATCCCTTAAGTCGCGAAAAGAAGATGAAGTCGTTGCCGAGCTATCCCTTAAGTCGCGAAAAGAAGATGAAGTCGTTGCCGAGCTATCCCTAAGTCGCGAAGCAGATGTTGTTAACTCGGAACCGAGTTAGGACTTAGAGTAATTTCGTTGTTTTTTTTTGTGTAAATTGTAATGTGCCTATAAATAGGCATGTATGGTCATTTGTAAAGGTTGTTGAATATTGAATAAAATTCTCTTTTGTTAGCTTGTTGCTTTCAATTTCAATTGGTAGTCGAGTGTATCTCCTATCTCCACTAACGTCATTCGAGTGCGCTCGGATCATCGTTTGTTGAAGCCGATTCACGGTATCTTGTGCGCAAGATCAACGTTGAAGAATCGTAGATCTCTTTCCCGGTATCTTCGGATCAACGAGTTAGAGATAGCTAGAGTTTGGTATCTTCGGATCAACGAATTCGAGCATTTCAGTATCCATTAATCCATCGACTGCTACTTTCACCGATCCACATTTGTTTTGAATTATCCGCTGCGTCAGTTTGGTATCAGAGCCTGTTCTAGCCAATCATAGCTAGATCGAGACTTGGAGCCTATTAATTTGAAGTTTGAAGAGAAGCCGAGTGCTTGAAGTATTGAGCCGTGGCCGAGAGGAAGAAGAGTCAACATTGTTCGAAGTTGTCTGATCGGACTTGCATTGGAGGCCGAAACTTTGTCCATCGTGTTCATCGCGATTTGCTACAAAGTGGAAGTTTCGATCCATTTCATTTTGGATCAAAGTTCGAAAGGTGTTTGAAACTTGAAGTGTGAATTTGTTGAAGTGTTTGTGAAGTATTCAATCATGCCGCCAAGACGAGTTCAACGTCATCGCAATATCAATGCTTTGTACGGAAGAGAAGAGGCCGACGAAATGGAGCAACGAATCAACGAGAATTTCAACGAGAAGCTTACGGAAGGGATTGGTCGATTAGAGAGGATGATGTTGGAAATGAGTCAAAATCAGAGAAGGGTTTCACCTGAATCGAGCCATGAAAGAAGTAGAATTTCACCACATTCTAATCGGGAGAGAAGTGTTGATAGTGATCATAGAAGCGTGGATCGAGATTGTGATAGAAATGTTGATGATCGAGGTCGTGATAGAAATGTGACTGATCGAGATCGGAGGAATGTGGATCGTAGGAATGTTGGTAGAAGGAATGGTGGTGGTAGAGATGTTGGTGGTCAGGATCGACATCGATATACATCGGATGGAGAAGAAGAGTATGATGGTGGTAGTGTTCATGGACGAGGACGTGGACGAGGAAGGAATCAATCGGAGTACGATCACAAGTGGGAATCGGGGATGAAAACTGAAATTCCTGAATTCAAAGGTGGTATGCAAGCCGAAGAGTTTTTGGATTGGATGGCTAATGTTGAGGAAATTTTTGATTTCAAAGAAGTTCCAGAACGTCGTAGAGTGAAGTTGGTTGCTACAAGGTTGAGGGGTAGAGCTTTGGCATGGTGGCAGCAAACTAAACTTACACGAGAACGAATGGGGAAGTCAAAAGTTGAATCTTGGGAGAAGATGAAGAAATTGATGAAAGTAACGTTCTTACCTTACAATTATCAATCTCTGATGTATCAACGTTTGCAGAACTTGAGGCAGGGCACAAAGACTGTTAATGATTACGCGGATGAGTTTTACCAACTTATTGCGAGGAATGACATTATGGAGACGGAAGAGCAGCTGACATCTAGATTCATTGGGGGATTGAGAATGCAGATTCAGGATATGGTTAATATGTTCGATCCAAGATCTGTGGCGGAAGCACATCAGAAAGCGTTGGCTTGGGAGAAGCAGGGACGACGAGGAGGTGGTGTGTTTACGAATTCCAATAATCAAGTGAAGGGTGTTGGTGGAAGTTCTAATGTGTCTAAACCTATCAGTAAACCAGTGGTGAAGGAAGTTGAGAAGGCAAAGGTTAACAACGGTTTCAAATGTTACAACTGTCAGGAGTTGGGTCATAAAAGCAATGAGTGTCCAAAGCCAAAAAAGAGAGCAATGATTGCTGAGGTTGAGGATGAGGATGAAGAAGCTGAATGCTCTAATTCTTTACCAGTTGAGGAGGAAGACTTACTGTCGGGAGATGACGGGTACGCATTAATGATGAGGAGAAGTTGTTTAACACCAAAGCAAGAGGAGGAAAGTAGTTGGTTGAGAAACAATATCTTTCAATCTACATGCACTATTCTGGGAAGAGTTTGTAAATTTGTTATTGATGCTGGGAGTTGCGATAACATTATCTCTACAGAAGCAGTGAAGAAGTTGGAGTTGAAAACTGAGAAGCATCCTAAACCATACAAGTTAGCTTGGTTGAGGAAGGGTGGTGAAGTGAAAGTTGGACGTAGAGCTTGTGTGAAGTTTTCAATTGGGAAGAAATACAAAGATGAAATCTGGTGTGATGTCGTAGATATGGACGTTTGTCATTTGTTGCTGGGGAGACCGTGGCAGTTTGATAGAGCAGTACAACATGATGGACGGACCAACAGTTACAGTTTCATGTTCGAAGGTACAAAGATTACTCTGGTTCCGAAGAAACGCCAACAGGAAGAAAACAAAGTGGAGGAAATCGAAGAGCTGAAAACTTTATTGACTTTGAAGGAGTTTGTTAAAGAAGTTGAAGAAGAGCCGGAAGTATTCTTGTTGATTGGACGAGAAAGCAGTGAAGAGTTTGAAATTCCAGAAGAAGTTAAACCAGTTCTGAAAGAATTTGACGATGTATTTCCAGATGAGTTACCAACGGAGTTGCCATCGTTGAGGGATATACAACATCAGATAGATCTTGTTCCCGGTGCTGTATTGCCACACAGACCACATTATCGAATGAGTCCGAAGGAACATGAAGAATTGCGGAGGCAGGTAGAGGAATTGCTTGAACAGGGGCGTGTGCAGGAGAGTCTGAGTCCTTGTGCTGTACCAGCTTTATTGGTACCCAAGAAGGATGGGACATGGAGAATGTGCACTGACAGTCGAGCATTGAATAAAATTACCGTGAGATATAGATTTCCAATGCCGAGGTTGGATGACTTGTTGGATCAAATAAGTGGAGCTACTATCTTTTCGAAAATTGATTTGAAGAGTGGATATCATCAAATTCGTATCAGACCAGGAGATGAGTGGAAGACTGCTTTTAAAACCAGGGAGGGTCTATACGAATGGTTCGTCATGCCATTTGGTTTATCCAATGCACCAAGTACTTTCATGAGGGTGATGAATCAGATTTTTCGACCGTTCATTGGGAAATTCGTGGTGGTGTATTTCGATGATATTCTTATTTACAGTGGGAGTCCAGAGAAACATTTGAATCATCTTAGAGAAGTGCTGATGGTATTGCGACAAGAACAATTCTATGCTGCAACGAAGAAATGCGTGTTCATGACACATAGTGTTTTATTTCTGGGGTATGTTGTTTCAGAGAAAGGAATACAGGTTGACCAAAGTAAAGTTGAGGCGATCAGAAATTGGCCGCAGCCTAAGATGATAACGGAAGTTCGTAGTTTTCATGGGTTGGCTTCATTTTATCGAAGGTTTATTCCACACTTTAGTAGTGTGATGGCGCCTGTTACAGATTGCATGAAAGGTAAACAGTTTGCATGGACGGAGGAAGCCGAGGCTGCTTTTGAACGAATCAAAGATCTTTTGACCTCTGCACCAATTCTAGTGCTACCTGATTTTCAGTTGGTGTTTGAACTACATACTGATGCATCCAAGGTTGGGATTGGAGGGGTGTTGAGTCAGAAAGGGCGTCCTATTGCATATTTCAGTGAGAAGTTGTCCGGAGCGAAGATGCGATACAGTACATATGATGTGGAGTTTTATGCTGTTGTGCAATCTATTAAACACTGGAGACACTATCTATTTCAGAAGGAGTTTGTTCTTTACACTGATCATGAAGCATTGAAGCATTTGCAAGGGCAAGACAAGATTTCAGCGAGACATGCATCGTGGATTGCTTATTTACAGCAGTTTACTTTTGTCGTTAAGCACAAGTCAGGGGTAACCAATCGTGTGGCTGATGCTTTGAGCAGGAGGAGTCATTTGTTGACGACAATGAAAGTTGAAGTGACAGGGTTTGAATTATTGCCAGAATTGATTGAAGAAGATCCTTACTTTGTGAAATTTGTTGAAAAGGTAAAGGAAGGAAATACTGATGAATTTGTGTTGGTGGATGGTTTTCTGTTTAAAGGAAATCGCCTGTGCATTCCAGACTGTAGCTTGAGAATGAAGATTGTTAAAGAGTTACACGAAGAAGGACACGTTGGGAGAGACCGTACCTTACAGTTGATTTCACAATCCTACTTTTGGCCTTCGATGAGGAAAGAAGTGGAGAGGTTTGTTGAGAGATGCCATATCTGTCAAGTTTCGAAAGGAACTGTGACTAATGCGGGTTTATATATGCCGTTACCCGTGCCTACCAAACCATGGGTTGATCTCAGCATGAATTTCGTGTTGGGATTACCGAGAACTCAAAGGGAAAATGATTCTGTATTTGTTGTGGTGGACCGGTTTTCGAAGATGGCACATTTTATAGCCTGTAAGAAGACAGCGGATGCAGTTCGAGTGGCACAGTTATTCTTTAAAGAAATATATCGTTTACATGGTTTACCCGAATCTATTGTTTCTGACCGAGATACTCGATTTTTGAGTCACTTTTGGTTGAGTTTGTGGAAAATGGTGGGAACGAAGCTGAAATTTAGTAGTGCTTATCATCCGCAAACGGATGGACAGACTGAGGTGGTTAATCGATCGTTGGGAAACTTGTTGAGGTGTCTTGTTCAAGATAATCTAAAGAGTTGGGATGTGAAATTATGTCAGGCAGAATTTGCCCATAATCATGCTGTGAATCGAAGTACTGGGTTCAGTCCATTCCAGATTGTTTATTCGAGCTTACCGAAGGGACCTTTGGATTTAACGGTAATACCACAATCAAAGAAGACAGTTAAGAAAGCTGCTGATTTTGTTGAAGGGTTGACGGAGTGCCATAGAATCGTTCAAGAACGATTGGAAAAGACAAACGAGAAGTACAAACAAATGGGGGATAAGAAACGAAGGAGTGTAGTCTTCAAAGAGGGTGATGTTGTTTACGCAGTATTGACGAAAGATCGTTTTCCAGTTGGGACTTACAACAAGTTGAAAGCTCGCAAGATTGGACCAGTAGAAATCTTGAAGAAAATCAATGACAATGCTTATCAGTTAAAGTTGCCCGAACACATTCACACTGCTGACGTTTTCAACGTTAAACATTTGATTCCGTACCATGGAGATGAGCTTGTTGAAAAGGAGAGAAGTACAAATTCGAGGTCGAATTTTTGTCAACAAGGGGAGGATGATGAAGCAGCATACCTAGGCTCGACGACCAGAGGCTCCGACCTAACGCCCACCTTCACGCCGACCTACGACCTAACTCCCACCCCAATCGCCGACCTAACTCCATTTGCCGACCTAACTCCATTTGCCGACCTATCCCCAATTGCCGACCTAACTTCCACTTTCATGCCGAGCTACGACCTAACACCTCTTCCCAAAGTCGCGACCGACCTAAACCCCATGACGCGGAAGCACATCGCCGACCTAACTTCCATCGCAAGCTCCGACCTAACATTAAATCGTTGCCGAGATAAGCTTCCATTAAATCGTTGCCGAGCTATCCCTTAAGTCGCGAAAAGAAGATGAAGTCGTTGCCGAGCTATCCCTTAAGTCGCGAAAAGAAGATGAAGTCGTTGCCGAGCTATCCCTAAGTCGCGAAGCAGATGTTGTTAACTCGGAACCGAGTTAGGACTTAGAGTAATTTCGTTGTTTTTTTTTGGTGTAAATTGTAATGTGCCTATAAATAGGCGTGTATGGTCATTTGTAAAGGTTGTTGAATATTGAATAAAATTCTCTTTTGTTAGCTTGTTGCTTTCAATTTCAATTGGTAGTCGAGTGTATCTCCTATCTCCACTAACGTCATTCGAGTGCGCTCGGATCATCGTTTGTTGAAGCCGATTCACGGTATCTTGTGCGCAAGATCAACGTTGAAGAATCGTAGATCTCTTTCCCGGTATCTTCGGATCAACGAGTTAGAGATAGCTAGAGTTCGGTATCTTCGGATCAACGAATTCGAGCATTTCAGTATCCATTAATCCATCGACTGCTACTTTCACCGATCCACATTTGTTTTGAATTATCCGCTGCGTCACAAACATAATATTGTGAAATTTTGCTCTTATAGTTTTCAATTATATTAAACAAATAATATTTTGGAAAGGTTAATACCAGTAAATACTAAATATCGTTATTTTGGAGTGCTGCGGGGTAAATTGGAAGCAAATTGTAATGGTTTGAGTTACCAAACAACTAATTTCCTGTTATAGAAGCAAAAGCATATGGACTTCAGCATTCCAACAGTTTAACTATTATTTTCTTTTGCAATCTATAATTTTATGCATTTATCTCATGAGTTTGCTATTTTGTAAATTTTTTGAAGATTGAATGGAAACATGAATGGACAACGCCACATCGTTTATTACAACAAAGATCCTTGGTGCTACTCGAACGAATTGATCTTTGTTCTTCCGAACATGGTGACAGCAATAAATATAGCTACGTTGAGTGGCTTGTTAAATGGAAAGGACTCGGGTATGAGTATTCTACCTGGGAGTTTGAAAATTCAGAATGTTTGTGCTCAGCTGATGGGAAAGCTTTGATGGATGAATTCAAGAGGCGACGGGTTGAGGCGAGAAAGAAACCAATTCCTTCTCAAACTATCAAAGTATTATTTTTATTTTAGATTTGCATTTTTGGCATGCATATATGATTGAAACATTTATCACTTTGGTTGTAGTTCCTTCCCGTTCATATTAATCTCATTGTCACAGTACCCAAAACAATGCTTGTAGCAGTGATCACTCATCTAGAAGTACAACAAACTAATTGGTTGAATTCAGGTTTGGTGTCACATATGAACGCCTGGAAATACCCTTCCTTTTTCCAGAATCCTAAACCAATTTTTAACTCTCCTCCAAATAAATATTTACTTTCATGTTAACCCTAATTTTTATATTTCTGTAAGCTAAGTCATTATATTACAACATAACAACTTTGCTAAAAAAATTCTTGCTAATCTAGGTCCTGTAAATTGCACAAAATCATCATAATATCCATTTAATATTCCCTCAATAACTAACCTCTAGCGTTAGCTTTATTTATCTCATAATCACTATTTCAGTTTTTTTCATAACGATAACTATATTAGATGAATTAAGTTTCACATATGTCAAGATAAAATAGAACTGCAGAAAAAATAGCTGTAGATGTTGATGTGTATAAGATGAGAATATTAGTAAAATAACGATTAACTGCTTATTTTTATATGCACATATGCTTAAGTGATATGTTCAAAGGTTACTTTATGCCGTTACGGTATGCTTAGCATCAAATTGATTTATTAGTATATTCAATAATTGCTAGGTTTTTGTAGTTTTTTCTACAGCCAATTTGATTTTCTCTTCTGCTTACAAGATGTTTGATAATGATATTGCCATGTCTTAAATTCATTTTTAATATCCTTTAATGCATTGAATATCCTATCTTAATTCATGGCTTCAAGCACTGTTCTCCTATAATTAACAATTTCAGGATTTATGCGTAAGAGAAAATCTCCACAAGAAGCTCACAATGTTAGCCGATAAGCTTCCAATTGAACATAACAATGATTTCCTACCCTCAGTTCGCAATATCATCAAGCATTGGCACAAAAAACGGACTACTATTTTGATTCTTGATCAGGTAGGTTATCAGTTGGTATGCATATGCAGCATATCCTCCTTGTAATTGAGAGTGAAATCAAGATAATATTTTGGTATGTCATTAATGATGCACGGGTTTTTGGTTTTCTTCAGAGTAACACTTAATGCGTTCTTATTTCTGGCAGGAGGCAAAGGTTAAATCTATAGTATTCATTTCATACCTGCTCTCTTATAGTTGTCATCCTTTCCTTGTTATTTCTACCATCCCTTCTCTTTCAAAATGGGAAGCTGAGTTTGCTCGTTTGGCACCATCTATAAACATTGTTGTTTATAGTGGAAATAAAAAAGCTCGTGAAATGATAAGGTCCCTTGAATTTTATGAAGAGGGAGGCTGTGTTATGTTTAAGGTCCTCATAACATCCCCTGATGTAATCCTCGAGGTAACTATGGGTACATTTGATTTTGTATGCATGTTCCTATTTTGTGATTGTTATACTCTGGATTTATCCATGAATTACTTATTGAACCCCTAATTCACAAAATCCCTGACACTAATTTTACTATCATTTAGTATCTTTGCTATTTCAATTGTAATAAATGGTTTTTAAAGTGAAGATTCATGAGGATCTCACTGTTAAGGTTCAATTATTCAGTCTCATTCAAAACTTATAACAAAAATAGACTAGTTTTTCGCTTTTGTACAAGCAGACTTTCAAAATGTGAATGTACGTATATACTCAAAATTTGTATAATGCGCATGTATAAAAATCAGAAGCAAAGACTATTTTTGTAATATAAGTTTTAGACAAGGCTTATTTGTGAAATAAGTTGTGTGTTGATGCTTAGTTTTGTAATTTATTCTAAAAAGAAGAGGAGAGACATGATTTGTACACTGACTGGAATTCCAAAAGTGGTTATTGGATGCTTATTTTAGACTGCAAGCTTTCTATTCCTATTGGATGTTATTTTTTTCCCTCCTTGCAGTCTTATACTCTTGTTCCTTTAGGTGGATACATATGTGTTTGTAGCCTTTCTACGCAGTAGTTAATAAAATTCTTAGTCGTTCCTTTGCAATTAATTGGTGCCTTTTAAAATTCCAAAGTCTATAATAGATTTTTTTTCCTATTACATTTTATTTAAATTTATTACTTTGTTTTCAATATATTGCTCAACAGGACTTTCAATATTTGGATTGTCTTGTCTGGGAGGGAATAATTATAGATGACTATCATAAAAAAGAAATTTCTGAACAGTTGGACAAGTTTGCAATTCTCTCGGAATTCAAACTCCTAATTTCAAATGGTGTACCTAAGGTAGATTTGCTACTACTCCCTCATCAATAATCTTGCCGATCATTTCATTTTCTCAAGAAACTATTGCTAATTGCTATATATTACTTTCGTTTTCGGCATAAACGGACAAACTAATACTCAAGATTCAAATTCCGATTCAAATGAAAATGGCAATGAAATTTCAGTTAGTTTAAAAAACTCATTTATTTCTCTTATAATGTAGGTTGTAAGGCTCATCAAGAACATTATTTTGTTCTTTAGGAACCTAATTAGTTTATATTTGCCAAACTTATTTTTTCCGTTAATTTTACTTCAAGTATATAACAAATTTTACTAATAAAAAAAAGTTGGGGCATTATCTATCAGTGTATGGGGCATGAGAATTAAGGGAAATGGATCATTACATGAATTTAACTGACAACTACTACTAATAACTTAAGTCAAAAAGTGAAATTCTACCTTCATGAATTCATGCATATTCTGCTATTACTTCTTAAATATCACTTGCGTATACATTTCCTTGATCGGTTGTGCTCTGAGACTGATATTAATAGCCCTGCTATATATTTACAGAGAAGTGGACCTGCTCTCAAAGATAATAGCTCACAAAGCGCATATGCACATGGAGCACAAGAACATGATGTGCTACTACGTGAAGAAAACCCTGAGGCAGAGCAAGTTTATTCTTACATGAAAGCTGCACGTAATAGTCAAGAAGTGTTTAACCCCACCCCTCTTCAGAAGCAGATGACTATGATGAGCCCATCGGAATATTTAATTGCTTATTTTCATGGAAAAAGGGTGACTATCTTCTTGCTTACCATTTTTATATTGTAGTTTTTACACTGTATACTAGCTACAGTGAAATGTTCATTCCTAAATGTTGGCATCAAAAAATTCTGTATTTCGATATACACTTTTGACATTCTCTAAAAATTACCTAAATTAATGTTTCACGATCATTTTCCTATTTTCTCAATTTGCCTTGTTTTCACTGTGTGTGCACGCATGTGCGCGTGCATGTACACACTTGCAAATTAGACTTGAGACCATTTCTCAGTCAAGTTAAGAATAACGGCAAAATAATTATACAACTTGGTTTTAAGTAGTAGAGATGAGTTTGTAGTTTATCCAAGTATTCATCGTCCTAACCATGTCTATGCAATATAATAACATTTTGTTATTGTTGCAGAAGTCGACTTTAGCAGCAGAATGCGAGAAAGAGCTGGAGGAGGTGCGGAAAAAATACAATCACCTCCTTCTGAATGAGGAGCAAGCGTGCAATCAAAACTTAAAGGTAGTAAAGGAATTACAATCCACCAGTCAGAAAAATAAATTTTTGGCGGAGTTGCTGAAAAGCCATTCCATCGAGCCTTGTAAGCTTGGAAGCTCACAAGAGTTTCAAGGTATGACGTCTCTAATATATCCATGAATGAAAAAATGGTAACAATCTAGCTACATGATTTATTGCAATAAAATTGGGTGCTTGTACACAGACACACCGTTATTGAACTTGAGCTCTCTTTTGACTTTTAAATTGGCAGCCTAGTGTCAAAGATTGATAGTACTCAACAACTCAAATTATTGACATTAATAAGTATAATCTCTGCTTTCAAGTATCTTATTATACATTTTTTCTATCGCACTTTGACACTTAATGACAGTACTGTTTCTACATCATAGAATGTAAAGTAAGGGTATAATTTAGTGTAACTTGGTATGTCCAGTACTCCAACAGCATGCAAATTTTGTTACAAAATTTTTCTGAAAGACACTATTATGCATGCTTCTCATTACATTTAAATCATCCTTGACATCAAACACTGCTTTTCAGGTCAGATGGGAAACTTGAAGCAGATGTTGCCAAAGAAAGATATTCCCAAAATGCCAACTTTGCCCTCGTCTTCAAGTTCAGCTCTACCATTTCCTTTTCCACCGCCAGGGATGGGACCACCGTCCACAGTTGTAACTTCAATTTATGTGCCCCCCGCCTGCATGCAACAATCAAACAACGCCTCACAAAGGATTTTAACATCTAAACCTATGCTGCCTTCTTCTGCAGGTAAACTTTTAGAGATAGATTTTTCATTATGCTACACACATTTCGCCAGTGAACTCACTGCCATTGAAACATGTGGTTCGTTATTTACTTTTTGTTTGACGGCAATCAAATTAATTTACAATGGTTCATCGATATTTGAACATTCATCGATTGATATATGCCTTTCATCATTTGGATTTACCCTTTTTTGCATTGATAATATATATCATTTTTGGTTGCCAACTTTGCATAAATACCTATTTACGGATATGAAACACCGGACTATTCAAAGGAAAAGCTATAATTGTCTTTTTATCGATAGTGGCCCATTTCTTGAGTTGGGTTATCAGTTTGTTTTCCTTTATATGCCAAGACGGTTCATTAAGATCACTGAGACACAACTAGTCGTTTTGGAAGATTTTGTTATTTCTTCTGTTCCACCTCTTTATAGCTGTATTTTCCATCTATGATTTCCTTAGAAAAAAATATCACATAGAACCCTAATCACTACAACATTATGTTAAGAAGAAAATAGAAATGCAGTAATAAAACGTACATGGTGATTTCCTTTTAACAACTTTCTTATGCTATATTTTAGTAATCCTTTATTTAAAAGCAAAATTTATCATTCGGATCTGCTTCAGTTTTTTTTAATGTGGTTTGGTGTTCATTCAACAAGTGCTACAGAGTTTAGGGCTGTTGTGGTAATGGTTACCGTTACCATTTTGTAAATACCGTTATCGTACCGTTTTTACTGATAAACTAAAATTGTTTACCGTTACCGATTGACTGGTATACCGATGACTGGTATACCGATAAACTGATAACCGTTACACTGGTAATGGTAAATTACTGTTTGGCTAGAAAAATAATAAGTTGATATATTTTTACACTAAATGATGGTTCATTATATATCTCATTGGGTCACTTAATAAAGGACATAGAAAAGAAGTGTATTTATCATCATTTGAGTTGAATTACTAAAATAAATTAAATTATTTTCTTGCTTCTAAATGGCCGTATTACAACATCTTACATGAATATCGATATATTATGAATGACTGGTAAATTACCGTTACCGTTGGTTTTGAAAAAATATTACTGATGTTTTACCCTAAAAAATGATAAATTTACCGTTACCGTACCGATTATGCTGGTATACCGACTTTACTTTAAAATGGTAACTGATTGACTGGTAATGATATGATAATGGTAAATTTACCTTTACCATAACAGCCCTAACTGAGTTTATAACTTTATATTCAAATAATATTGATTTTCATGTTATCAAGTTGAACAATGTGCATTCTTTAAGCTGATGTTTTGTTATTGTAGTTGAATAATATTGCTTTATGCTAACCAATTTTTTCATCTTCTTTAGGTGATCGGAAAAAATCTGTAGAAGAGAATTCAGTTCTTCATGCTCCTGCAGCGCATATTCGCCATTATTATACACGGAAACACGACATGTTTTAGCATAAAAAATATTAGTGCATTATTAAGTAAACCACGTACTAAATTAGTCTTGTATGTTGCATATGATTATTATTGTTGTTGTTGTTGTTGTTGTTTTACTTGAGTACATTTATTGTGATTCTTCCAGTGCAAATGCATGCATAGGAAGAAAAATATATGCATTGGATAGAATATATAGATATGTGGACTTGGTTTGTCTTTTTCAATGAAATTTATGGATGGAATTCACGAAGTGCATTCAAGTCATTTGATTTGCAATTCAATAGTATGATGAATTATACTGTCATTACCAGGTTAAATGGAAGAGAAATCATAGTAGCAATTTACAATAATTTAACTTTCAATTTTTCATTGTCTTGAAAACAATAGTATGTAATTTTTCCTTTGCTTGTCCTATGTTTGATTTTTACTCGTTAGATAATTAGTCTTTATTAGTGCGAACCCGTGCTACGCATACAGAATTCACATTGATACACATATTTCTTTGATACACATACGAATTGGTAATGAGTTCCAAAGTTATTATATCTCATTGATACACATATTTCTTACATCGACAAACCATTTGTTAAATCTTCACAACATTTCATGTTGCATGTTCCCTAATATAGTGGAGTTATGCATCGTATTAATTCCATAATTGATTAGCATTAAAGAGAATCAATATGCAATTAGTTCTCTCATTAATTTGAATTAATGTTTATAGTTTGAATTCAAATTGATGAAGATTAAAGGCACTTAATTTCATTCATTTATTACTTGGTAATTATGTATGATATGACCTTCATACTTAAAATAGTTTATTAAAACCATTATGAATGATAGTATCACTCATTTATAGTTGCGCATTATCCATAAATAATTTAAAACTCCAAATAATTCAAAGAAATGTAACATAAAAAATTTTATTAAAAATTCATAGATAATAACCTAATTGTTGCATAAGATCACTAAAACTTTGATGATAAACATGAATACATGTTGCCTATGGACATTTTATAGTCCATTATATAACATAGTAGATCAATATTAGAAGCCTAAATTGATTAAAAAGGAAAATGTTAGAATTTATTGAAAAGATGAAGTTTACATCAATTAAGTGTGCTCGGAGCATTTTGGAAATAAATAAGTTGTCAAAACACGTATTTTACACCAAATTCTTAATAAAAATTTAAAATTATCTACTGAAAAGAAGAAAAAAGTGTTGCTTATACATTTGTATTTTTCACAACAATAGACTATGAAATTTGTTATTTAAATATTATTTTACTTCAAAGATGATATTTTCCTTCCAACTTGATTTTCTTATATACTTATGTGTGAGAACGAAATAAAGTATTTGATTACATAGAAAAATTAAGTTTTTTTGTATATATATATTAATAAACCAATAACTCCATATAAAATATAGGAAAGAACCCAATTTCCTAGTCTTTCTAATAAAAAGCAAAACAATGAAAGGGAATTTGAAATAAAACATGAGAAAGGATAATTAGTTCATCTTTACATGTAGTAGATTTCAAAGAATTATAGAAGCTTTCTGGTGTTGTAATACATTTGAAATGTTGCTGGTAAAAGGGAGTAAAAATAATAACTGACTACTATTAATCTTGTAATTGGTTAGCATTAAAATGACAAAATGTATAATTAACTAATTAATTTGGATTCAAATTGATCCAAATTATTGGTTAGCATTAAAATGACTAAATGTATAATTAATTCTCTCCTTAGACTGGATTATAGTTTAATTCTGAAATTACTTTGGATTCAAATTGATCTAAATTATTGGTTAGGATTAAAATGACTAAATTTATAATTAATTCTCTCCTTAGATTGGATTATAGTTTAATTATGAAATTACTTTGGATTCAAATTGATCTAAATTAAAATTAATTAATTACTTTCATTTATTATATGGTAGAAATGTTTGATATCTTCCCTATTTGAAATTGCTCGCATATAACCCTTATGAATAACTACATCCCTTATTTATAGCTATTTATAAAAATTACTAAACTACATAAAGTTCAAAACATCTCATTGTTGCATAGTATCACAAAGACTTTGATGATAACTATGAATGTGTTTTGCATATGAATGATTCATAATCCATTAAATAACATAATAGGAAAATATTAAAAACCTATATTGACCAAGAATAACAATGTTATAATTTACAAAAAAAATGTTTGGATAGACTAAAACTTCATAAAATTTTTGAAGTATATAAATTTTCATAACATGTATTAAACACTAAAATTTAGCAAAATTTAGAATTAGGTACTGGAAGCAGATTGTGCATGTGATAATAATTGGAAGTAGGTATAATATAACAAATGAAAAAGTCAACAATCTAATTGTGCATGTGATAGAGAATGATACACAGTTGCTAAACCATAATATATTTCAATACAAAATTGTCACTTTATAAATTTATCAATCTATAAAATTCCATAATCCAAGAATAAATGGTTGGACTTACAAACTTTTCATTTAAATTATTTATTTTTATGAAGATATTCACCTAATTATTCTTAGAGAGAAAGTGATCATAATAAAATATACAAATTTGAAAAAACAGAAAGTCTAGGATTGATAAATATACCTTCATCGTTATTAAATAAGAATTTAAGAAGGGAAGTGAAAAAGTTAAACAAAATCCAAAATAAACAAATTTGATAGTTGAATCTTATCTTGAGATATTCTATCCACTTCATAACTCAATGTTGAAACACTGAATATTAAGAGAATAAAGAATTTGATTATTGAAATGGCTTAGATTTGATAAGAGATATGAAATAAATGATTTTTAAGTTTTAAGTGGAAGAAAATTAGGAAAAATAAAAATGAGAAAATATATGGACATAAGCTGAATATCTCGAAGGAATTCCACCAGTCACTCTCGACAAAGATAAAGAAGAATGGGATGCCATTATAGCAGACCCTATCTTTGGAGAAGATGGATGGGTGAAAGTACCAAGAAATGTCTAGTTATTCTGTATGATATTTGTTTGATTTGATTGGTGTGTTTGAAACTTGATTGACTTAGCTTATCTGGTATGGTTTGTATATATGTTTGAATAATTACTGTAAATATATGATTATATATGATTGGATGATTATTGGTTTACTTCTGGATTATGATCACATTTCATACTTATGATCACACTGAGCACTTATTACACTTATATATGGATTACTCTATTTTATTATCTTATAACAAGTTCAGGGAATTTATTAGTTAAAAGTTTTTGTTGATGATAAAGGGGGAGAAGTTATAAAATAGTAGTTGGCTTGGAGTAAGAGGGAGTTATGATGGCTTGGAGTAAGGGGGAGTCATGGAGTAAGGGGGAGTTATGATGGCTTGGAGTAAGGGGGAGTCATGGAGTAAGGGGGAGTTATGATAGGAGTTATGGTACAGTAAGTATATTTTATAAATACAGGTTGTCATCATAAAAAAGGGGGAGATTGTTAGGAACTAAGATGTTGGTTTTGATGATAACAACCTTTTTAACTTATCTTATTATAAAATATGTACTAACAATATTGTCTAGATAGATATGTATATGCAGGATATATAGATATGCAGGTATTGATTACTGAAGACTGATCAGTATAAAGACTCAAGACTCAAGATTGAAGACGCTAGAGTATCAAGATCAATATTTCAAGATATGTGTCTAGTTTTTGTTAAAACTTCATAATAGCATGGAAATCTTCATTCCGAATTTCATTTGGAATGGAACCCATTTCTACCTTCTTAGTGGCTTACAAACCCACGACAAGTAGCTTACAAACCTACGACAAGTGGCTTACAAACCCACGAACATCCTGGTTTTGTACAAGTTCTCGAGTCCTGATGTGATGAGATATTCTACAGGAAGAATCTTACAAAACTACTTCAAAATGGTTTTTCAAAACGAGTTTCAAAAATGCTTTTCAAAATATTTTAGCCTTCAAAATTATCTTTTCAAATGATTTTCAAATAGATGTTTTAGCCTTAAAATATTCTTTGTTTTTGTGTTTTAAAACATAGTAAAATTAGTTTATTTTACTCCAGAGTCATTTCATTTTGTTTTCATTTCAATACCATTTTCAAAACAAATTTTATATTATTTTTAACATAGGGATGTCGACATCATGGGATACCCCATGTCGACATGGTGGCCGTTGAATTCAAAAGTTTCAATTTTCAAAAGAAGTGTCTATTCGTTTAAATCTGTTCATGAATGGTTATGACTGTTGGTGCTCTATAAATAGCCTTCACAAATGAATTTTTAACTAACTATTTTCATATTTTCTTCACTCCTTCTTCTCCACAAATCCATATTCTAAAATATTCATATTTTTAAGTTCGTGCCGAAATTCTGCCGAATTCTCAAGTGAATCAAATTAGAATCTCATTCTTGTTTGATTCTCTGCCCTCTCTCGAAGATCAAAGTGCTATTCAGAGTTATAGGATCAATTTGTAATCAAAAGTTTATCGAGTCTCTCTATAAGGTGTGGTTGTACCTGGAAATCAATTGGGTAATCTTGTGGCCCGTAAATCAAGAGAGTTTGCCCCGGACTCGTGAGACAGGAGGATACCTTAAGGCCTTTAGAAACTGAGGATTGTAATCTCGACTTTGGTATAATAAAAATCTGTATAAGGTGTTCTGCCTTGGTACAGGACTGGATGTAGGTAACTCCGAACCAATATAAAATCCGGTGTGTTCTTTCCTTTTACTGCTATTTATTTACTGTCTGCATCTGTGTTTGATTCTGTGATTGTTCTGTGATTAAGTTCTGCATTTGTTTGTGTCATAATTTTAATTTAGTCCATATAAGTCGTAGAATTCATTAAACACTATTCAACCCCCCTCTAGTGTAAAATTAGCCTTAAGATCCTTAATCCGCACTCCCTTTCATATAGATCCTTAAAGTCAGAAGTACGACATTGCATTCGTCGGATTCGACTCGAACCGTAGATTTCCCAACAATTTCAGACAATAGTTTCAACCATGGAAGGTTCGAGCGCCCTGCAAGTCATGAATCAGCATTTAACTTGATTGGAGCGGTTTGATGGAGACAATTTTACTCGTTGGCAAGAGATAATGAAATTCTTCTTGATCACCGTCAAATTGTTCTACATTTTGGAAGATGGCTTGGAAATAATACCCGACGAAACAGACAAAGATGACGCTGTTCTAAAGGAGAAATGTGCAAAGCGCAAAGAGGATGATTTTCTATGTAGAGAGCACATTCTGAATGCATTGTCTACTCCTGTCTACAACGCTCATAGGACCTTGGAAACTGCAAAGGCACTTTGGATTGCACTGAAAGCAAATACCGCATATCCGAGGCAAGTAACAAAAAATTCCTTATTTGCAATTTTATGGATTTCAAAATGGTCGCTAATAAGTCCATAGTTGGACAAGTAAGCTGTAACGACCCGCTATTTTGGACCATTCGCGTCCATTATAAGTGTATAGGTAGACACTCATGCCGGAATTGAATTGCTCAAAATACCGCGTTGTTAATTTAAATTTGGCAAAACTGAACATATACAGTAAATAAAATATCACAGATCACAGACACAGAGTAATAAGTGCAGCGGAAATAAAAGAGATAGTAGTTCATGAAGCTACTATATAAATATATAAAATACATCAGAGTTTACAACAGAAGAGTAAAACGATACATCAGAGTTAAACCAGATACAAATCAGAATACATCACTGGAATCATCGAATATCTGAAAGCTGGATAGATAGCTGGATCTCCAAGCGAAGCTCCAACTCCAAAGGTGAGTCTCGAAAGCTGAACCACTCAGTCTGACCCGAGCGTAAAGCAAAAACACAAGACACTCGAGTCAGGATTAACATTCTTATATTAATAAATCCAACTCAAGTGAAATAGCAATTGAAATACAAGTAACTCAAAGGATGTTTGGAATAACCATCCTTCAAGGATCCGTTAAACTATCTACTAGGTAGTAATGTACGCTAAGTAGATAATGTCTATCAGTAATATAAATATATCAAAATAGCGTTAAGTCATGGCCCATTCCACCCTTAACACATTTTTATTCCCACAAGCATATACAAGACCGTAGTTTCCCCAAAACCGGAAGTCACCAGAGGGCAATCCATATACTCAAGGTACAAATCAAATTCGTAGTGGTCGCGCATAAATGGAATACAAGTATGACAAGGCACATGAGGCAATACCCAAGGTAGTGATACTACCGTTCGCCTGATCCGGACTGGTGAGAACGCAACGCCGCAGCGCCCGCAACACCGTGAAACAACACTCCCAAAATCAAGGGTGCACCAATCGACAACAAGTATAAGTAGTTCGAAGAAGTGTGTCCACTTGAGGTATCAATCCTCCATTGGTCCGGCACAGCTCCTGTTTTAGTCATTTCCAATTTGACACAAGTGTCAAGGCTATCCATTATCGTTCTCTTTCTTCAGTCAACACGTACATCATTCCAACCACTTCATTCTGGGTCATCACTCCGCGTATAGTTATTAAAGTGGTTTTCGGTTTAGATAGAGAGTATATCCATAACCGAATTCCGGTCTCTTTAATAACTTTCGTAATTATTACACCGATTGGTCGTTTAATATATTTCAAAAACCAAATCAATTCAATTTCAAATAGAAGTCGTAAATCAACATTTCATTTGTCTTTCAAAACCAATTTCCAATATTTATGTTTCAAAACTTCCAAATTCACAATTTCAAAATCTTATAATTCAATTTCAATTTCCTTTTTAAAACAATCCAAATATTGATTCAAGTTCGAATACAAGTTTCATTTCGAAAACATTTAAATTAAATCTTATTTAACAATCAAATCAATTAAAAATCATTTATCGATTTCATTCAATATTCGTTAAGTTACTATGCCATTCAAAACAATTTCCATTAAATTTCCAATTCATTAAATCAATTCTTAAGTTCAACTTCATTAAATCAAAACTTACAATTTTGAATTAAATTAAATTCGTCAAATCAATTCTTTCAATTACAAGACTTACATTAATTCCAAAAATATCACATTTTCCTTTCTTGTTAAAGAAATTCAATTTCACTTATTTACTTACTTAAATAAGTTTCCAAAACTTAATTAATAAAGAACTCAATTTCGAATATTTACGAAGTAAAATTCACTTATTCAAAAGTTCAATTTCACTTATTAAAGAATTCAAATCAATTTAATCATTAAATAATTCAATCTTATTTAATTATTAAATAATTCAAAACTTAATTATTAAATAATTTCAAAGTTAATTCATTCATTTCTCAAATTAAACCACATTTTTCCATCAATTTCATTGTTAACATTTTGTTTCCGATTATTAAATATTAACATTTTCCTTTCATTATAATTCAAATTCAACTTCATTTCAAAACCATATTTTTATTCAAATAAAATTTTCGTTTTATTTTTAAATCAAATTATTGACCAATTGGGTTTTTATTTAATTTTCTATCCTAGGTCAAAGTTCAATTTGGGTATTTATCATTTCAACCCGATTCCAATTCCATTCAAATCAAAGCATAAAGGGAACTTGCAGTGTGATAACTGGGATGGTGTCAAAGTAAATAAACAAGCAATAACAATCAAACAAAACAATCCAATAATCAATTCAAATAATCCCGAAATAACCGTATTAATTCGCATTGTTATTTGTACGAATTAATATAATTATTTCTAGAATCTACACTATCATTTCATGCAGATTAAAGATTATTACATTACAGTTTCACTTGTCATCTATTTACAATTTCATACATCATCAATTTAACAACATACATTCAGTGGTTCAAAATGTAATTAAACAAATCCTACGTGTCACTAAATTCAACAGTTAAAGGGGTCATATTATACAAATGTCAGTTAATCAAATTTAACATTTTACTATCCTATATCAAGTTCAATTTCATACTATTTATCATTTTAACATTAACAATTTAACGTCCAATATAAACATCAAACAATCAATCAATTATCAGCCAAACTGTATTATCATCGCATAAATAATTAACAGATAATGGTGTCAGATGTCACAGGTGAACTGATACAGGCAATAGCATATATAACAGTGTAATTAACTAACAGCAGTATATTTCAATTATCGTTTCACTTGAAATCAGATTTAATAAATAAAAGAACGTTAATCGTGAGTGAGTGCTCACCTTTCGAGGTTAGAGATGGGCGAGAATAAAAGCGAATTGTGGATCCAAACACGAATTCCAAACAACGTTAGACAGACACGATTCAGTGTAGCACACAGGCACGACGGACAAGCTGATAAATGGAAAATAGATGAGAACGGGTTAAAATATACATACTATATTTTTTTTAAATCAATAATTATAGAAGATCAATATAACTATATATATAAACCCACAATTATAGTGTAAGCTTTCAAACCGAAACGTATATCTTCATTTAAAATATTACATATAACAGGACTTTAAAAATCAAAACTTTAAATCAGTATACTTGTAAATTAAAGCATCCATTTATATTAAAACAAAATTTTAGATCAAAACATCCTACATTTAAAATCTGTAATGCTTAACAAATCAACACATCCATTTATATACTATAGTCAAAATCAAAGGAAGCCTTTATATAATTAAATTCAATGTCAATGGCAAATCAATGTATATAACTGACCGGCTTATGTTCATACACATAATTTCATATAGACTTACGTAAAACAAGCAGACTTTATACTTAACTCAAAATGGACAGGTTATATACAACGTACCCAACACAAATCTATACACGTATACTTATATACGATTATCCTATAGAACCAAATACTTAAATAGATATTTCCAACCCATATATTAAGGCTGTTAAAACTGTAGTTAAATGAAGTATAACAAAAACAGCATATGCATTCCAAAATCTGACTTAGCTTATAAAGTAACAATTTAAGATAAAATAAAACACAAAAAAAACAAAACAGATGTTGCTAACTCACAGATGAAATAAATGTCAGACTATTCATATACGAAACAATGTACGTACATATATTTTGAAATCAAAACTTATACTTTATATTTTATTTATAAATTTTATATGAAAACTTAAATTATACAATATTGTTTTCCAAAAGCAAAACAGAGTGGAAGAAAAACGAGCAGTCAAAAAATAACCAAGCGAACTTACAAAAGCCTTTATATATACTTACAAATATTATATTTTTCTATATATATAAATAAGAGGAGAAGGACAAAACCGATGATCTGCTGCTCGGCAATGAAAAGAAAGTCAGTGCTGCTATGGTGGAGATGGTCATAGATGAATCAACATGCGAGCAGGCGGAGCACAAGAATGAGTTCAGGTGGAGGGTAGGTTTGGCAGAGATGTGATGGAACTCAGCTGTTCTAGTGTTTAGGTGGGGTATGTGCGAAGGCTGACCAGTGGCTAAGCTGTCATGCGGAGGTGATGTGATGGGAACGGAAAGTGGAGGCCAGGGCGGAAGCGGTCAGGTCAGGGATTCATGAGGCGATGACTTGGAGGAGCTTCAGTCCAGGGAGCAAGTGGGTTTGGGTGGCCATGGCGTTCGAAGGGATGGGATCGGTTGTCACAGCCAGGCGGGCAAGTTGTTCGGCCAATCACAGGCAGTGGTGGAAGGGAGGATAGACGCGGAGGGGATCTTGGTTGCGGAGATGATTGGGTTTGCTGATGGGACGTTGACCTGCTATTGCCTGTGCGTATGGGTTGGGTTGCATGAGTGGATGATGGTGGCAGTGTTCGACCTTGGGGAGGAGTACAGCTGGGTTGAGAAGTGACGCACGAGACAAATATGAAGAAGGACAAGCACAACAATATATATATATATTACTTTCTTCTCAAGCGAATTATAGAAACCAAATAAAATAAATAAAACGTTATATTGGTTGTAATATCACAAGCATAAAATGAGAAGGCAAAGGAACCGACTAGGAATGCAATTTGAAACGGTGGGATATAAATGGTCAAGAGCTGAAATAAAATTTGTGAATGAGTGTTTGATTTCGTGAATAAATGAAAAGCCACATAATCAAAAAGTGCCAGGAAGAAGAGAAAGTTGAATAGCTTTTAACTAAACAACAGTGCATGTGCCTTCTGTGTTGAAAAAAATGGAATGCAATGAATTAGCAACGGTCAAGCTTTGATTTTGGGGAGAATGTATTAAAGCAATAAATCAAATTGCTTGGGCTACACGTTCAAGTGTGAAAGCCAAAGGAAAGCTAAAGGTCACCATTTATGGTACCGGTACGACGTATCGTTTTATCGTTTCCGTCGCGCACCGGACCTCAAAATATAGAAATGAATATACCGCAGAGATCAGCACGACGGGACGATCAAAACGTTATACAAATATCAGTGGTACGATCATCCGATCAAAAATCGATATCGGTACCAAAAATGCTGCTATTTCGTCGAAAATAAGACCGACGGAGCAATAGATGACCGAATTTGGAAAAACGACGAACTGACATCTTGCTCAGAAGATGGTTTAGAATTTTTCTATGTAAAAATATTTAGGTTTCGAAAACATTTTATTTTCATTGCTTTTTAACTGATTAAATTGAAGTAAATTTACGCGCGAAATAAACTTTCATATTTTCGGACGAAAATTTACCAGTTGCTATGTTTAACTAGACGTATTCCAAATATTAAATTTTTATTTCAAAATTTTATCGTTTAAAATTTCCCAAAATTTCAACTAATTGCGTTATTAAAACAGTTGAAATTTACGGGTCGTTACATTCTCCCCCACTCAAAACTTTTCGTCCCCGAAAAGGAACGAGGTAGGAGAATAGAAACAACCAAAAGAAAACGGATTTGAAATACAAAATTACAATTAATTTAAGCCATATAAATTCAAATTTAAATTAATTGATATTCAAAAATTGATTTAATCCATTTGATTTCACTAAAATCAATCTCAACTATTTCTAAATTCATTATCTTATTATCCAATCATCCTCAATTTAAAATTTCTAAAACCATAAATTTGAATAATTTTTTATTATAATCACATTTTTTTTTTCAACAGATTAAATTCTTCTTTATTCCAAATTTCTATTAAATTTATTCTACTTAATATATCTACACACATATTATTAGCCCATATAAATTAATTTAAAACATAAAAGTTTCGATTTAAATTAATTTACATCTATTAATTTCTTTTAAATTCGAGGTATTTTCATATGTTGATCAAATTACAATTTTTTTTCAAAACAAATTATTAATCCTTCCAAAACAAATTTTTATTTCATTATTAACTGAGTTTACTTATTATCCTATCTAACTCTATTAACATCTTTATAACCAAAATTTAGTGTATAACATTTATTATAACACTCAAATTTTATTTATAAATTCAATTTTATCTTATATATTATCCAATTACATATTCAACTTCTGAATGATTTAGGTAAGTTGTATTAGAATGCAGTTGAACAATATACAAATAAAATTTCCTAATTCAATTATTCAAGTTTAAATATTTATTCCAAATTTTGGTTTTATTTATAATTAAAATCATCCTTTAACAAAATTTAAGAATTAGATTTCCGATTAACTTTAAATAATTTAGAGATATAAATAATATATTTATATCAAATCAAATTAAATTTTTAAATAAGATACCTATATATATATAAATCAGATTATACTGAAGAAATTTAAATCAAAATATTTTCAAAACAAAACCGTAGCAAAGCTACAGAATGGTATCTCCACTTCGAAACTCGAAAATGAATGTCGATGATGCGGCCGCCATCACCGAAATTATTTTCCAGCGACAAAGAGAAGAGCAATGATTTCAACATTTAAAAATTCTTTGAAAACGATTTCTATTCGAAAATACTTCCAATAATATATACTTTAAAATTTTAAAACCAAAGTTCGAAATCACCGGAAACTAAATTCTCAAATTTCTGAATTAAATTCATTTCAAATTCCAAATCAATTTATAAACCATAATTATAAATTCATTTTAGAACAAGAAATGATAATCAAATATTGTCATTTCAAACAAACAATTTAATTAACCTATTAAATTCCAGAAAATTTTACTTATTAAATTCCAGAAAATTTTAACTTATATTCCTCCAGAAAATTTTAACTTATATTTTTACAATATAATCAACAAATTTATATCCTTTTCCAAATTTGAAAATAATATTGTGTCAGTTTGCTCTGTTCAAGTGTTTTGGAAATCCTATCGATAGCGTTGATCAGACGGATCGATCGGAAACCCAAATCAACATCAACAACTCAAACAACACAATATATAAAACATTTTTACATAAATTTACAAATACACTTCTTCGCTTGACGATACCAGAATGGATTTTAAAGCAAGGGTAGAGATTCAAATTTGATGGACTCAAAAAAAAAAGAATTTTGATTCGAAAATAAGTTTGAAACATAAGATAAGACAATTCAATTATCACAATCGGGAGATGGATGAGTTTTTTTTTTTTTATTCACGGGCAACCTTAACCTGGTCGTCCGTAACTTCAAGAATAAGATCGATGCTGAATTCCTAGGTAAATCAACACTCGATCTCAAGAGATGGAATTCAGGTATAGCAGGTAATAGATAGCATCGTAAACCGAGGATACATAAATCTCCGATAAATCGATGCCTATTATAAAGGAGTTTTGCTCCTTTACGAATCATTCGAAGATTGGCGAGACCGCCGATCTATTATAGATATCATTCAAAATGGAGTTATGGGGTGCTCCGGAATTGAAAGGAGACGAATAGTGAGGGACACGAATGAAATTTGGAACCGTAGGGAACGTTCCAAAATTCAAAGAAATCGAGTCGAAAGGAAGAGATTGAAACTCGAATGAGAGTGATTCTGTAAATACATTTACCCTATATGTTGAGTTTTGCCTAGAGCTACCAAAGCTCTGATACCAACTGTAACGACCTGCTATTTTGGACCATTCGCGTCCATTATAAGTGTATAGGTAGACACTCATGCCGGAATTGAATTGCTCAAAATACCGCGTTGTTAATTTAAATTTGGCAAAACTGAACATATACAGTAAATAAAATATCACAGATCACAGACACAGAGTAATAAGTGCAGCGGAAATAAAAGAGATAGTAGTTCATGAAGCTACTATATAAATATATAAAATACATCAGAGTTTACAACAGAAGAGTAAAACGATACATCGGAGTTAAACCAGATACAAATCAGAATACATCACTGGAATCATCGAATATCTGAAAGCTGGATAGATAGCTGGATCTCCAAGCGAAGCTCCAACTCCAAAGGTGAGTCTCGAAAGCTGAACCACTCAGTCTGACCCGAGCGTAAAGCAAAAACACAAGACACTCGAGTCAGGATTAACATTCTTATATTAATAAATCCAACTCAAGTGAAATAGCAATTGAAATACAAGTAACTCAAAGGATGTTTGGAATAACCATCCTTCAAGGATCCGTTAAACTATCTACTAGGTAGTAATGTACGCTAAGTAGATAATGTCTATCAGTAATATAAATATATCAAAATAGCGTTAAGTCATGGCCCATTCCACCCTTAACACATTTTTATTCCCACAAGCATATACAAGACCGTAGTTTCCCCAAAACCGGAAGTCACCAGAGGGCAATCCATATACTCAAGGTACAAATCAAATTCGTAGTGGTCGCGCATAAATGGAATACAAGTATGACAAGGCACATGAGGCAATACCCAAGGTAGTGATACTACCGTTCGCCTGATCCGGACTGGTGAGAACGCAACGCCGCAGCGCCCGCAACACCGTGAAACAACACTCCCAAAATCAAGGGTGCACCAATCGACAACAAGTATAAGTAGTTCGAAGAAGTGTGTCCACTTGAGGTATCAATCCTCCATTGGTCCGGCACAGCTCCTGTTTTAGTCATTTCCAATTTGACACAAGTGTCAAGGCTATCCATTATCGTTCTCTTTCTTCAGTCAACACGTACATCATTCCAACCACTTCATTCTGGGTCATCACTCCGCGTATAGTTATTAAAGTGGTTTTCGGTTTAGATAGAGAGTATATCCATAACCGAATTCCGGTCTCTTTAATAACTTTCGTAATTATTACACCGATTGGTCGTTTAATATATTTCAAAAACCAAATCAATTCAATTTCAAATAGAAGTCGTAAATCAACATTTCATTTGTCTTTCAAAACCAATTTCCAATATTTATGTTTCAAAACTTCCAAATTCACAATTTCAAAATCTTATAATTCAATTTCAATTTCCTTTTTAAAACAATCCAAATATTGATTCAAGTTCGAATACAAGTTTCATTTCGAAAACATTTAAATTAAATCTTATTTAACAATCAAATCAATTAAAAATCATTTATCGATTTCATTCAATATTCGTTAAGTTACTATGCCATTCAAAACAATTTCCATTAAATTTCCAATTCATTAAATCAATTCTTAAGTTCAACTTCATTAAATCAAAACTTACAATTTTGAATTAAATTAAATTCGTCAAATCAATTCTTTCAATTACAAGACTTACATTAATTCCAAAAATATCACATTTTCCTTTCTTGTTAAAGAAATTCAATTTCACTTATTTACTTACTTAAATAAGTTTCCAAAACTTAATTAATAAAGAACTCAATTTCGAATATTTACGAAGTAAAATTCACTTATTCAAAAGTTCAATTTCACTTATTAAAGAATTCAAATCAATTTAATCATTAAATAATTCAATCTTATTTAATTATTAAATAATTCAAAACTTAATTATTAAATAATTTCAAAGTTAATTCATTCATTTCTCAAATTAAACCACATTTTTCCATCAATTTCATTGTTAACATTTTGTTTCCGATTATTAAATATTAACATTTTCCTTTCATTATAATTCAAATTCAACTTCATTTCAAAACCATATTTTTATTCAAATAAAATCTTCGTTTTATTTTTAAATCAAATTATTGACCAATCGGGTTTTTATTTAATTTTCTATCCTAGGTCAAAGTTCAATTTGGGTATTTATCATTTCAACCCGATTCCAATTCCATTCAAATCAAAGCATAAAGGGAACTTGCAGTGTGATAACTGGGATGGTGTCAAAGTAAATAAACAAGCAATAACAATCAAACAAAACAATCCAATAATCAATTCAAATAATCCCGAAATAACCGTATTAATTCGCATTGTTATTTGTACGAATTAATATAATTATTTCTAGAATCTACACTATCATTTCATGCAGATTAAAGATTATTACATTACAGTTTCACTTGTCATCTATTTACAATTTCATACATCATCAATTTAACAACATACATTCAGTGGTTCAAAATGTAATTAAACAAATCCTACGTGTCAATAAATTCAACAGTTAAAGGGGTCATATTATACAAATGTCAGTTAATCAAATTTAACATTTTACTATCCTATATCAAGTTCAATTTCATACTATTTATCATTTTAACATTAACAATTTAACGTCCAATATAAACATCAAACAATCAATCAATTATCAGCCAAACTGTATTATCATCGCATAAATAATTAACAGATAATGGTGTCAGATGTCACAGGTGAACTGATACAGGCAATAGCATATATAACAGTGTAATTAACTAACAGCAGTATATTTCAATTATCGTTTCACTTGAAATCAGATTTAATAAATAAAAGAACGTTAATCGTGAGTGAGTGCTCACCTTTCGAGGTTAGAGATGGGCGAGAATAAAAGCGAATTGTGGATCCAAACACGAATTCCAAACAACGTTAGACAGACACGATTCAGTGTAGCACACAGGCACGACGGACAAGCTGATAAATGGAAAATAGATGAGAACGGATTAAAATATACATACTATATTTTTTTAAATCAATAATTATAGATGATCAATATAACTATATATATAAACCCACAATTATAGTGTAAGCTTTCAAACCGAAACGTATATCTTCATTTAAAATATTACATATAACAGGACTTTAAAAATCAAAACTTTAAATCAGTATACTTGTAAATTAAAGCATCCATTTATATTAAAACGAAATTTTAGATCAAAACATCCTACATTTAAAATCTGTAATGCTTAACAAATCAACACATCCATTTATATACTATAGTCAAAATCAAAGGAAGCCTTTATATAATTAAATTCAATGTCAATGGCAAATCAATGTATATAACTGACCGGCTTATGTTCATACACATAATTTCATATAGACTTACGTAAAACAAGCAGACTTTATACTTAACTCAAAATGGACAGGTTATATACAACGTACCCAACACAAATCTATACACGTATACTTATATACGATTATCCTATAGAACCAAATACTTAAATAGATATTTCCAACCCATATATTAAGGCTGTTAAAACTGTAGTTAAATGAAGTATAACAAAAACAGCATATGCATTCCAAAATCTGACTTAGCTTATAAAGTAACAGTTTAAGATAAAATAAAACACAAAAAAAACAAAACAGATGTTGCTAACTCACAGATGAAATAAATGTCAGACTATTCATATACGAAACAATGTACGTACATATATTTTGAAATCAAAACTTATACTTTATATTTTATTTATAAATTTTATATGAAAACTTAAATTATACAATATTGTTTTCCAAAAGCAAAACAGAGTGGAAGAAAAACGAGCAGTCAAAAAATAACCAAGCGAACTTACAAAAGCCTTTATATATACTTACAAATATTATATTTTTCTATATATATAAATAAGAGGAGAAGGACAAAACCGATGATCTGCTGCTCGGCAATGAAAAGAAAGTCAGTGCTGCTATGGTGGAGATGGTCATAGATGAATCAACATGCGAGCAGGCGGAGCACAAGAATGAGTTCAGGTGGAGGGTAGGTTTGGCAGAGATGTGATGGAACTCAGCTGTTCTAGTGTTTAGGTGGGGTATGTGCGAAGGCTGACCAGTGGCTAAGCTGTCATGCGGAGGTGATGTGATGGGAACGGAAAGTGGAGGCCAGGGCGGAAGCGGTCAGGTCAGGGATTCATGAGGCGATGACTTGGAGGAGCTTCAGTCCAGGGAGCAAGTGGGTTTGGGTGGCCATGGCGTTCGAAGGGATGGGATCGGTTGTCACAGCCAGGCGGGCAAGTTGTTCGGCCAATCACAGGCAGTGGTGGAAGGGAGGATAGACGCGGAGGGGATCTTGGTTGCGGAGATGATTGGGTTTGCTGATGGGACGTTGACCTGCTATTGCCTGTGCGTATGGGTTGGGTTGCATGAGTGGATGATGGTGGCAGTGTTCGACCTTGGGGAGGAGTACAGCTGGGTTGAGAAGTGACGCACGAGACAAATATGAAGAAGGACAAGCACAACAATATATATATATATTACTTTCTTCTCAAGCGAATTATAGAAACCAAATAAAATAAATAAAACGTTATATTGGTTGTAATATCACAAGCATAAAATGAGAAGGCAAAGGAACCGACTAGGAATGCAATTTGAAACGGTGGGATATAAATGGTCAAGAGCTGAAATAAAATTTGTGAATGAGTGTTTGATTTCGTGAATAAATGAAAAGCCACATAATCAAAAAGTGCCAGGAAGAAGAGAAAGTTGAATAGCTTTTAACTAAACAACAGTGCATGTGCCTTCTGTGTTGAAAAAAATGGAATGCAATGAATTAGCAACGGTCAAGCTTTGATTTCGGGGAGAATGTATTAAAGCAATAAATCAAATTGCTTGGGCTACACGTTCAAGTGTGAAAGCCAAAGGAAAGCTAAAGGTCACCATTTATGGTACCGGTACGACGTATCGTTTTATCGTTTCCGTCGCGCACCGGACCTCAAAATATAGAAATGAATATACCGCAGAGATCAACACGACGGGACGATCAAAACGTTATACAAATATCAGTGGTACGATCATCCGATCAAAAATCGATATCGGTACCAAAAATGCTGCTATTTCGTCGAAAATAAGACCGACGGAGCAATAGATGACCGAATTTGGAAAAACGACGAACTGACATCTTGCTCAGAAGATGGTTTAGAATTTTTCTATGTAAAAATATTTAGGTTTCGAAAACATTTTATTTTCATTGCTTTTTAACTGATTAAATTGAAGTAAATTTACGCGCGAAATAAACTTTCATATTTTCGGACGAAAATTTACCAGTTGCTATGTTTAACTAGACGTATTCCAAATATTAAATTTTTATTTCAAAATTTTATCGTTTAAAATTTCCCAAAATTTCAACTAATTGCGTTATTAAAACAGTTGAAATTTACGGGTCGTTACATTCTCCCCCACTCAAAACTTTTTGTCCCCGAAAAGGAACGAGGTAGGAGAATAGAAACAACCAAAAGAAAACGGATTTGAAATACAAAATTACAATTAATTTAAGCCATATAAATTCAAATTTAAATTAATTGATATTCAAAAATTGATTTAATCCATTTGATTTCACTAAAATCAATCTCAACTATTTCTAAATTCATTATCTTATTATCCAATCATCCTCAATTTAAAATTTCTAAAACCATAAATTTGAATAATCTTTTATTATAATCACATTTTTTTTTCAACAGATTAAATTCTTCTTTATTCCAAATTTCTATTAAATTTATTCTACTTAATATATCTACACACATATTATTAGCCCATATAAATTAATTTAAAACATAAAAGTTTCGATTTAAATTAATTTACATCTATTAATTTCTTTTAAATTCGAGGTATTTTCATATGTTGATCAAATTACAATTTTTTTTCAAAACAAATTATTAATCCTTCCAAAACAAATTTTTATTTCATTATTAACTGAGTTTACTTATTATCCTATCTAACTCTATTAACATCTTTATAACCAAAATTTAGTGTATAACATTTATTATAACACTCAAATTTTATTTATAAATTCAATTTTATCTTATATATTATCCAATTACATATTCAACTTCTGAATGATTTAGGTAAGTTGTATTAGAATGCAGTTGAACAATATACAAATAAAATTTCCTAATTCAATTATTCAAGTTTAAATATTTATTCCAAATTTTGGTTTTATTTATAATTAAAATCATCCTTTAACAAAATTTAAGAATTAGATTTCCGATTAACTTTAAATAATTTAGAGATATAAATAATATATTTATATCAAATCAAATTAAATTTTTAAATAAGATACCTATATATATATAAATCAGATTATACTGAAGAAATTTAAATCAAAATATTTTCAAAACAAAACCGTAGCAAAGCTACAGAATGGTATCTCCACTTCGAAACTCGAAAATGAATGTCGATGATGCGGCCGCCATCACCGAAATTATTTTCCAGCGACAAAGAGAAGAGCAATGATTTCAACATTTAAAAATTCTTTGAAAACGATTTCTATTCGAAAATACTTCCAATAATATATACTTTAAAATTTTAAAACCAAAGTTCGAAATCACCGGAAACTAAATTCTCAAATTTCTGAATTAAATTCATTTCAAATTCCAAATCAATTTATAAACCATAATTATAAATTCATTTTAGAACAAGAAATGATAATCAAATATTGTCATTTCAAACAAACAATTTAATTAACCTATTAAATTCCAGAAAATTTTACTTATTAAATTCCAGAAAATTTTAACTTATATTCCTCCAGAAAATTTTAACTTATATTTTTACAATATAATCAACAAATTTATATCCTTTTCCAAATTTGAAAATAATATTGTGTCAGTTTGCTCTGTTCAAGTGTTTTGGAAATCCTATCGATAGCGTTGATCAGACGAATCGATCGGAAACCCAAATCAACATCAACAACTCAAACAACACAATATATAAAACATTTTTACATAAATTTACAAATACACTTCTTCGCTTGACGATACCAGAATGGATTTTAAAGCAAGGGTAGAGATTCAAATTTGATGGACTCAAAAAAAAAAAGAATTTTGATTCGAAAATAAGTCTGAAACATAAGATAAGACAATTCAATTATCACAATCGGGAGATGGATGAGGTTTTTTTTTTTTTTTTATTCACGGGCAACCTTAACCTGGTCGTCCGTAACTTCAAGAATAAGATCGATGCTGAATTCCTAGGTAAATCAACACTCGATCTCAAGAGATGGAATTCAGGTATAGCAGGTAATAGATAGCATCGTAAACCGAGGATACATAAACGGGTCGTTACATAAGCGAAATCATACTGTTGGTGAATCAACTTAAAGATGCTGGAATAAAGCTCCCTGAATCTTTTTTTTTGGAGTTATAATTTCAAGACTTCCTAATTCTTGGAATGATCATAAGAAAAAACTGAAGCATGCAGAAACGGATTATGATTTAGACGGTTTACAGCGTCATCTTCGTATTGAAGAGGACTCTCGTAAACGCGAACTAGATGATAATCTGCAAACTGAGTCTCATTCTAAGGAAAATAATGTTCAAATTACTGACAAGTTAAAGCCTAAGAATGGGACACGGTTTAAGAAGAAAAATCATTCCAACAACAAATAAAAGGTGCTTGTTACTACTGTAACAAGCCCAACCACTATGCCCGAGACTGCCGTCAACGAAAGAAATAACAAACAGTGAACGTAGTAGAAGACTCGCTTGTGGCTGTAGTGCAAGAGGCGAACTCCGTTAGTAAAACTGATAATGATTGGTGGTTTGATACTGGAGCAACCATTCACATTTGCAAAGACTGTAATATGTTTAAGACTTGCGAAGAAAATAATGGAGAAGCCGACAAATTACTGGAGCAAATAAGGTTCCAAGCAAAGTTTTGGGAAAAGGCACTATAGAACTTACATTCACTTCTGGAAAAGTTCTTTCATTCGTTAATGTATTTTATGTACATGATATGTGTAAGAATTTGGTCTCTAGATACCTTCTTAACAAAGGAGGATTCAAGATGGTGTATGAGTCTGATAAGATAATTAGTGTTGTCCAAGAACGGCAAATTCATTGGATAAGGATACTCTTGTAACGGCATGGTTAAGTTGAATCTAATAAAGAAAACTTTTATTTATATTGTTGATTATGTTAGTTTATGGTATGGTAGACTATGACATGTTAATTATAATTCCCTTAAAAATATGCATAAATTAGGATTAATTTCTGATTGTGATTTCGATACCATCTCTAAATGTGAAATATGTGTTCAAGCAAAAATACACCGAAAATCCTTTAAATCTGTAGAAAGGAAAACTGGCTTGCTTGATTTGGTATATAGTGATGTGGGTGACTTAAAAAGTCATATCACCTATAGTGGTAACCAATACTATATAACATTTATTGATGATTATACTAGATATGTATATGTGTATCTAATGAAAACTAAAGATGAGGCTTTTGATAAATTTAAAATTTACAAAGCAGAGGTCGAAACACAATTAGGAGTTAAAATAAAATTATTACAGTCAGATCGTGGTAGTGAATATTTCTCAAATGAATTCACCTTATTTTGTAAACAACATGGATTAGTTCACCAATGCACTGCCCCATATAGACCACAACAAAATGGTGTTGCTGAAAGAAAAAATAGAACTTTAGTAGAAATGGTCAATGCAATGCTCATAAGTTCAAACTTATCTTATAACCTATTGGGTGGTGCTATGTTATCTGCATGTTATATCTTAAATAGAGTACCTCTTAAAAAGAATAATATTTCCCCTTATGAATTATGGTTTAATAGGAAACCAAATCTTACAAGACTTAAAGTTTGGGGTTGTTTAGCATATGCTAGAAAACCAGACCCTAAACGACCAAAGTTAGGAAATAGGGCATTTAAATGTGTTTTTATAGGATATTCACTTAATAGTATAACTTATAGGTTTATAATTCCTGACACCTTAGAAGTTATAGAATCCGTAGATGTAGAATTCTTTGAAAATCAAACTATTTAGATTCCATTGAGATCATATAATCCAGAACCTAATACGATTGATGATATCAATGATGATGACTATGCTCCTGCTCAAAACAGCAAGGAAGTATCAGTACCAGATAATAGTACTGAACAAAGGAGAAGTAAAAGAGCAAGTATAGAGAAGGACTATGGTCCTGACATCATTACATATCTTATAAAAGGCAGTAAGGGCAAAGTCCTTAATGTGACTAGATATGTCATGAACGTCGATGATGACCCCAAAACTTATTTTGAGGCTATGAGTTCTAGAGATTCAATATTCTGGAAAGAAGCTATCAATGATGAAATGAATACCATACTGTTAAACCAAACTTGGGTTTTAACTGATTTACCTCCTGGTGCTAAACCTATAGGATGTAAATAGATATTTAAGAAAAAGTTGAATACAAATGGATCCATTGATAAGTTTAAAGCCATATTAGTTGCTGAGGGATATAAGCAAAGACATGGAGTAGATTATTTTGATACATATGCTCCAGTTGCTTGCATATCTTCTATACGTTGTTTAATAGCACTTCCATCAATTCACAAATTGGTCATACATCAAATGGATGTAAAGACTGCTTTTCTAAATGGAGATTTAAAAGAAGAGATATATATGGAACAACCTGAAGGTTTCAAAACCCCAGGCCAAGAAAAGAAAGTTTGCTAATTAGTAAAGTCTCTTTATGGCCTGAAGCAAGCTCCCATGCAATGACATGAGAAGTTTGATAAAATAGCATTGTCATATGGATTTATTGTTAATGATGCTGATAAATGTATTTATAGCAAATCGGACAACAACGATTATGTTATAATATGTTTATACGTTGATAACATGCTAATATTTGGTTACAATATATCCTGTGTAAATGAAACTAAGAAGTTTCTATCTTCTAAGTTTGATATGAAAGATCTAGGAGAAGCTGACGTAATGCTGGGAATTAAAATCATTAGGAAAGAGGGGGAGTTGTTACTAACTCAATCTCATTACATTGAGAAGTTCCTCCGAAAGTATGGTCATTATAATGACAAACCAGCACCAACTCCTTTAGATCCTAGTATTAAATTAGAAAAGAATACTGGACGTACCATTTATCAACTTGAGTATTCCAGTATTATTGGGAGTCTTATGTATGCTATGCATTGTAATGGACCAGACATAGCACATGCTATAAGCATGTTATGTCGATTTATGAATAATCTAGGTTTCGAACGTTTGGCTTGATCCCACTTGGGTACGTAAGCAATCACTCAAGTGATGTAGCTATTCCGATTTTAACCTTAAAATGTTTTTAAATTACCAAAACTTAATAATAGGGGGAGAATGTTGGATATTTTCAAGTTCTTCCATTGTTTTTGTCTTCATGAAGAGAGAAGAAAAGGAAGTGGGAAGAAAGGAAAAGAAAAAGTCCTACATCTTGGGATATTAGGGACCATACTTGTTTAAGTATGAGTTTCTCATGAAGGAGTTGGGGCCTTGGGCTCTCAAATGTTTGCTTTATTGAGAGGAGGGAAGTCATGCATAACTACCAAACACGCGCGCGCCACCGCCGCCGTCCGACCGACCGGGCCGGGTATGGGTACGGGTCCAATGATGATATTTTTTTGGAGCAAATATGAAAGCAGTAACGGGCCGGATTATAGCCCGTTATGGACCAAACGGGACGTTGGAAATTTAAAAGGGCGCGCATTGCTAACCATTGGACGCAACCCTTGATGAACAGACACCTCCTCAAACGGTTCTGAACCGAACGGATGCAACCTTTGATGAAAAAACACCTCCTTCAAATCTATATAAAGGACATACAACCAGAACAGTATACACAGCAATAATCTATGTTCTCCTTCTTCTTCCAACACAGTCTGCGACGCCATTAGAGTGTTGTTGAACGCTCTCGTATCAAACGAATTTGTAACGCCTACAAGGTGTTGCAAATTTAGTCTGATTGTCACATCTATACGGCGTTGCAGGTTCCATCTTTCTCTTCTTCAACCTATCTGCCTCCGTATTTTGCACCATTTGAAATAAAACAAAGTGTTCATGGCCAGATCAAAACAATACAAATTTTGAATCTGGTTACGCTGTTCCAAGGCTTCATTGAATCCTGAAAGTCGATAGTTCGATAACCCGTTTGTACGTGGTGGGTTGAACTATTGTTTGAAAGAATCTATTCTATAGATCCTTGAAGTTAGAAGTACGACATTGTATTCGTCGGATTCGACTCGAACCGCAGATTTCCCAACACTTTTTGCTTTATCTAGATAGTAAAAATAATAATATGAGTAAGGCTGAAGCCATATTTAATTAGGTGCTTTGGAAGATTTGTATGCAGGTGCCAAATTTCATGATATATTGGTTGTAGGGTATGCGGTTTTGGGTCAACCTAAGAGATCATTGAATTGTTTTTCAAAGATGCGATTTCAATGTTTAGATTTGGATTCTTTTTAGTACCATGTGTTGTTAAATTCATTTGTGGATGCTGGTAACTATGAGATTGAGGAAATGTTGGTTGAGCAAATCGAGAGCAAGAAATGTGCTACTCGTATTTTCGATAAGCCTTGTTATGGTAACTAGTCTTTGTGAACAAATAATTTTGCTAAACTTCAAAGGAGATACTCCCATTTATACCTAGAAATGCCATGTCAGACACAGTGTTTAGATTAACGATTCTGTGGCAATACTTGGACATAAGATATCATGTTCTATGTAGTAATAACTTGTGTTTTATATTCTTCTTCTGAAAATGTCTCATGACTTTATGTCTCTATGAAATATACATGGATGACCTAACAAATCCCTGTATGTACTTGCCAAGCATATATGTGTACCTAGTCTAAAGATTTTTAGATTAAACTTTTATGAATCATTTTGTATCAACAATCCTCAATCGGTATCATTTATCATATTTTAAGTAAGGAAACATTAATCAAGATAATGAAGATTTTCTTTAATTATAATTAATCATTCTGGGCAAATTTTGGTAATAGTGGTGGAAATATCACATTAGTTGGAAATTTATAATACTTTAAGTTTCGTTCTTTGTGGTTCTTGAAAACAACAGTATATGATTTAAGCTTTTTTTTCCTATGATTGATTTTTACTCATTAAGTAAGTAGTCTTTATTAGGATTTTTTGTAATATGTTTGATTTATGCTCTTTATTATTCTCTACTTAGTATTCATTTTAATTGTTGCTTGTCCCATGTCTTTTATTTTTAGATTAGTATTTTTTATTTTGCATATATATATATATATATATATCTGTGTGTGTGTGTGGGTGTGTATATATATATATATATTTATGTACATATATATGTCTTATGCTTACTCATTTTTGTTTATTTTCTTAGCAAATTCAATTATGCTTTCTGATTAGGATGGATTCATTTGATTTTGTGGGCTTTAGTGTTTTGCTCATTTTGTGGTTTTTTTTGTACTTTTATTTTGGACCTCGATTCTTTAGATTTGGGGTTTTTTCTATTTTCTATTTTTTATTTTTTCATACTATATGGGGGTATCGCTACCTATCAAGCATGTTGATAGCTTCTTTTTTAAGTGTAGAATAAATTATATGAGTGATCTTCTCTAAACATAGATGATCGCTCATTTTCCTCAAAAAAAAAGTATTAATCTATATTTCTTGAAGCTCCATGCCAGTTTGGTAACTTCCTTCACTTTACATAAATGATCGATGATCTTCTATCTCTTTATGTAGAGTTGACCATTCTGGAATTTGAAAGAAAATGCTTTGCGAAGAAATAATCTTTTATAATAACATAGTGCATCGAAACTTTAAATAGCATAAAATTCTTTGAGTGTTACTAGTTAAACAACTCATGATATATTTATTATTTAATGTCAAAACTAAGAATTATTGCCATATTAGCTTGTTACCATGTTAACCTTAACAATTGAAATATATATATATATATATATATATTTAAATATTCATCATGTTAACTTTAGCTAGTGATTTTTGGATTTAGAACAAATATAATGATATGACGCTTTTCTCAATAAAATAATGTGGTCGTTCCTATGATATGTATGATTCTTGCACATGAAAATGAATTGATCTTAAATGAATTTTGCAAACAAAATTTGGTCTTTTTATAAGAGATAAGGTTAAAACAAGTTACATAAAAAAGGTGCATCAAAACAAGAAGTTCTTACTTTAGATTATACATTTGATTCTACATTAAATGCTTGCCTTATATTGTGTCTATGTGAAATATGCAGCATGCATATTTAATCCTGCGCTACAGAACATATTGCAAGATTATCACTTATAAACATATGGAGAAAAAATAGGTTTTATGCTAGAATAAAAGTTATTATATTAGAAATTAAATTGATATATCCATGAATTTGTGTATAGCTACGTATATTTTTGGTTATTTTATATTTTATAACATATACCGAAGGAACACAGAAGCTAATTTTGAATATGAAGTTATTTACAAAAATGAACAACAAACCAATTATGATAAGTTTGATATTAGACCAATGAGATTTAGCAAAACGTTACAAAAGTATTACGAAACTGTTACGATTACGTTGCAAAACTGTTACAACTATAGAACTGCTACAACAACAGAACTGTTACAAATAGAACTGTGCAGCAAACAGATTATGCAATAGATATAATATTGATTAAGTTGTCCGAGTCCAGTGAAAAATGTTTCCTTGAAACAATATTGCTCCCTCTATGGCGTAGAAGGATGAAGAGCAACTGTTCCCCAAGATAAACGAACCAAACTCTGCAATGTTGCGCTGCAAATTGCAAAGAATCGACAAACTCAAGAGAAATGTTTAAGAACAGAGTTTCGAGGGAGAAGAGGAATAACAGAATCAAATGTTGATGAATTCTCTTCTGCCGCTTCTTATATATAGGTATGAGAAGGTGCATATTCGTTTTGAACAGTTGTGACGTTTGGATAGGTTGCGACCATTTACCAAGCGGTGCGACCATTTTATTACCCTTTGAGTTTGAATGGACAAAAATAAAAAAATGTCCAGTTTGAATAGCCAAACCAAGCCAACTGCCAAGTGCCTCTAATACGCCTCAAACGCTCATTCACCTATGCCGCAAATGCGGGTGCGGGCATGGGCGCGTGCGTGCGGGATGGTGCGTTGCACCACCCTCTAAGATGGCTATGCTTTCATGTCTCTTTTGTCTGATAGTAACTATAATAGTATCCACATTTTAGTATATAAGCACACAATGTATATTTTATTCTAAGACGTGAGACTATTTATTTTCCAAGGCATTCAATGCCTCACATTTCCTAATGTAGGCATTTAATGCCTCACGCTTTCCCATAAATTACTCATTCATTTCCAACAATCCTACACATGAATGAGTAGTTTCTTACTTGTTCTTAATTTTACGAAACCTTTTATCTATCAGTTAAACTAGCACACATGCTTTGAACTTTCCTAGTGTTTTATCTTTTTGACTTACTGGCAAATCAGTGAACTTAGATTGTCTTTGAACTGTAAGCCATTTTGTGTAAGTCTAAACAGATAACACACGATAAATGTTTCTTATCTTCCTTTGTTCTCTGTTTGTGTTCATTTTTACCATGAACACTAGCTTGGTCTCATGAGTGCTTGGAGAATTTAGCCTGTCAATTCTCCTTGAAGCGGCGCCTTCGCACTCACGTTAGTGATTCTTAACACTTGGTTTTTTATCTTACCAAGTATAGACATCATTAAAAGTTTCAAAACTTATCATATTCTCCGACGAGTAGTGCACTGACTTATCATAGGAATGGTTTGAATATTTACAGCGCTGTCGAGTTTATCTAAACTTAGTTGTCCCTTTGAACCTAGATCTTGGGATCTCCTGTCAGCAAGGTGGGGTTTTCATTTAAAAAAACTTTTTAGTTTATGGGCCCTAACCCCTTTCCCATCGATAAGATATTAACCTTCCCTCTAGGTAAACCTTTTGTTAGTGGATCCCCAATGTTACCATTTGATCTTACATAGTCAATTGTGAAAACCCCATTGGAGAGAAGTTGTCTAAAAGTTTTATTTCTACGACGAATATGTCATGTCTAGACTTGCCATTGTAAACCTTACTATTGGCTCTTCCAATAGCTGATTAGCTGTCGCAATGTATGCTTATTGGAGGTACAAGTTTTTTCCAATTTGGAATACCTTTAGAAAACCTCGAAGCTAGTCCGCTTCTTCTACGGCTTTGTCTAAGGCAATAAATTTTGGTTCCATGGTTGATCCGTTATACAAGTTTATTTAGAGGATCTCTAAGATATTGCCCCACTAGCTAAGGTAAACACATATCCATTAGTGGATTTTGTATCTGATGAACCAGTTATCCAATTTGCATCATAATACCCTTCTATTACAGATGGGTACCTTTCATAATGTAGTCCATGACTTTGTGTATACCTTAGGTATCCTAGTACTCGAATTATAGCTTTCCAGTGATTCTTTTTTGGGTTGCTAGTATATCTGCCGAGTTTACTTATAGCACATGCTATATCGGGTCTAGTGCAGTTCATTACATACATGATGCTGCCTAGTATACGAGAGTACTCAAGTTGGTAAATACTATCACCGCTATTTTTAATCCAGTTTTGGTTCAAATCTACGGGTGATTTTGCTGATATTATATTGTGCTGTTTAAACTTTTCAAGTAATTTCACAATATAATGTGATTGGGACAACACATATTCTTGGTTGGTCTTATGTATTTTTACACCAAGTATCACATCAGCGATTCCCAGATCTTTCATGTCAAATCTGGCAGAGAGCGTATCTTTTGTGGATTTTATTATCTTCTTGTTGCTTCCAAGTATTAGTAAATCATCTACATATGGACATACAATGACATATCTCATATTTGTATGTTTAGAATAGACATATTTGTTGCATTCATTTATATGAAATCCATTTAGTATCATATTTTCATCAAATTTTTCATGCCATTGTTTAAGCCCATACAGTGATTTTATTAATCTACAAACCTTACTATCATTTCCATTTTTTAGGAAACCTTCAGGTTATTTCATGTATATTTTTTCTTCTAGTTCAGCATTTAAAAATGTCGTCTTAACATCCATTTGATGTATTTCTAAATCAAGTGTGGATGCAATTTCTATTAGCATTCTTATTGATGTTATTCTAGTTACTAGAGAGTAGTCAAAATAGTCCAGGCATTCTTTTTGTCTAAATCCTTGAACCACAAGTCGAGCTTTATACTTGTCTATCGAACCGTCAGGTTTCAATTTCTTCTTAAATATCCATTTATTGCCTAAGGTCTTGCATCCTTGAGGTAAATCAACTAACTCCCATGTATGGTTTGCCATAATGGGTTTGATCTCATTGTTATTGGCCTCCTTCCAGTAAGGGGCATCGGCAGAGGACATAACTTGTTTGTATGTCAATGGATCATCTTCTAACATAAATGTTTAGAAGTCTAGTCTAAAGGTTTTTGAGGTCCTTGATCTTTTGCTTCTCCTTGGTTCCTCCACTTGTTGATTAGCACTGTTTTGTTGATCATTATCAATATTTTGTTCAGTATCCTCAAGTGAATTGGAGATTTCAGTTTCCCTCGGTCTCTTCTGAGTATAATTTTCAGTACCCTATTTTAAAGGGTCTACGTGTTCGAAGAATCTAGCATTTCTCAACTCAAAGATGGTATTTACGTGAATATCATCAATTTCGAATTTGTGTACCAAAAATCGATAAGCGGCACTGTTTTGTGCATATCCAATGGATACACAATCAATTGTTTTTTGTCTAATTTTGACTTTTTTTAGTTTAGGTACCTCCACTTTCACAAGACACCCCCACACTTTTAAGTATTTGTAGGATGGTGGTCTATTTTTCCAAAGTTCGTAGTGAGATTTAGATGTTTTCTTTCATGGTATCTTATCCAAAATATGATTTGCAGAAAGAATAGCTTCTCCCCAAAAGTTTTATGGCAAGCCAGAATAATCATTCATCATTTCTTTAAGAGTTCTATTTTTCTGTTCGGCTATACCATTGGATTGAGGTGAATACGGGGCTGTAGTTTGGTGTATAATACCATGCTCGGCGTAGAATTCCTCAAAGGGAAATTCATATTGTCCTCCTCTATCACTTCTTAAAGCTTTTATTTTCTTGTTGAGTTGATTCTCAACTTCTGCTTTATACTGTTTAAACATGTCGAATGCATTGTCCTTGCTTCTGAGGAGATACACATAACAGTACCTTGTACAATCATCAATGAAGGTAATGAAATACCTTTTTCCACCTCTAGTTTGACACATTTTTAAGTCAAATACATTTGTGTGTATTAGGTCTAGAGGTTCAGTTTCTCGTTCAACATGGTGAAATGAGGTTCTTGTCAATTTTGCTTCTGCATAAACTTGACATTTATAGTTGGAATCTATTTTTCATTTTGATATAAAGTCTAGATTAATCAATTTTTGCAAGGTATCAAAATTTACATAGCCTAATCTAGAATGCCATATGTTAGAAGAGTCACCAATATAAGCAGAAGATTCAGTTTTATTCATATCATTGTTTGGTACAATAGTGGTTACATTTACTTTAGATAAACCATCACACACATATATCCTCTTCCTACATACACTCCATTCTTTAACAACACAAACTTATCAGAGAAAAAGGTGAGTTTGAAGTCATGCTTGCTAAGCAGCGATCCGAAAATCAGAATCTGGCGGATCTTTAAAACATGAAGAACATCTGCCAAAGTTAGCTCTTTTCCAGAAGTCATTTTTAGTACAATCTTTCCCTTGCCTTCGACCTTTGATGCGGATGAATTACGCATAAAAAGTTGTTCGTCCTTAGTAGCAGTTTTGTAGGTTGTAAACATCCACTTATTTGCACATATGTGTTGCGCTGCTCTTGTGTTTACAAACCATTCCTTCGAGTTACCAACAAGGTTTCATTCGGACACTACTGCACATAAGTCCATATTAGACATGCCTTCTAAAATGTCGGTCATGTTTTCTTCTGATTTCTTTTTCTTGGGTGCGTGACATTCGCGGCTTTGTGCCCTTTCTTTCCACAATTATGGCATGAATCCTAAAATTTCTTTGATTTCATAGGCGCATGCTCACATTTCCTTTTGTTGGGTTTCCCTGACTCGACTACATTTGCCTTGTTAATCATGGTATGCGAAGTTTTCTTCTTAGATTTTCTGTTATCTTCCTCAATCCTCAATCGAACTACAAGTTCCTCCACTGTCATCTCCTTGCGCTTATGCTTAAGGTAGTTTTTGAAATATTTCCATGATGGAGAAAGCTTTTCAATTGCAGTGGCAACCTGAAAGGATTCGCTTAGAGTCATTCCTTCATCGTGCAGTTAAAACACGATAAATAAACGATAAAAGATAAAACATGAAATATAAAAGATAAAAGATAAATAACTTGATAAATGATAAAAGTTAAAACATGAAGACAAAAGTTAAAAGATAAAAGACAAACCAAAGATACATATGACCAATTCTCTTAAATAAATTAAATACTCGCTTATTAACTAAATATTACCCATAAACGAAAAAGTTAAAAAAAAATTATTTTTCTGTTATCTCCGGCCAATGAATGATAAGTATCTATTTTTTTTCAAATTAACGACAAGATTTATTATCATTTCTCGCATGCCTCGCGAAAGTCAGAGTCGACGTGAATTCTCCCAATTTGTGACCTACCATACGATCTGTTTCATGGCTTTAATTTGAGCTGCGGATCATGACAATAACATGACAAAGCGATATAGGCATTTATCCCATACATCAACCGAGAAAAACACACTAACAGGAGCACGCTTCTTTATTTATTAAAAACAAAATACCGAAATGACTGGCCAGTTCCTGTTACTAGAGGACCATCTATTGTTTGCCCTTATCATCCATTTTTATGCCTCTATCTTTATAGAAGTCAACTTATGCTGAAAAAGGTTTAAATTCAAAATTGAATGAAATGATATATATACTTGTCTTTATTTATTTGAATTCAAAATAGACAAATTTTATATCCTCAACTTTATTTTCAGTTGAAATCATTCTTACAAAAAGTAATTAAAAATAAAATATGAAATAGAAATTTTAAAAAGATAAATAATAACATGTTTTCTTTATATTATTTATTTCCAAATTCGAAAAAAAGATCACACTTTATATTAAAACATTGTTTGGAAATTCCAATGGAATGTAAAGCACTGTAATTGTTGCACAGTTTCCATTGCATGCAAAATGGATTTTAAAAAAAATGAAAGAAAACAAAGAAAGCATTGGCTTCTAATCAAGAAGAATTAACAAGTTAGAAGTTGAATCAGTGGAATAGTTTGGGGAATGGTGGAGGTGGGCGAGTTGAGACAACGAGAAACATAGTAAATGAAATGCAGAACAAAGGAGAATCTGCCATGACCATATAACAGTTTAACTGGTACAACTGTACAACATTAAAGAAAAACTAAATTGGCATAAAAAGAGCAACAGTAAGTCAATTGAATTGGTGCAAAACTGGACTACAAGGTAGCGTACATATGGTTCAGAGCATACATGCAAAACTGGTGCAAAATATAGAGTACAGTAGGTTGGAATCCACACATTGGCGCAAAAATGAAGCATTGAAGCACAAATGCAAGATAAATTCATTCATTTATTTAAAAAAGTTGAAAAATAGATAAAGGAAAATTTCACTTTTTCTTAAAAGATAAATTCATTTGTTCTTTTAACATGACAGCAAATCCTGAAAGAAATTGTCATTTTAATAAAATGCTAAATTGCTTTATCTTTTTAGTAAATTGATGAAATTTTAGTTTCTTACTAGAAACATAAAGAGGTGCTTGGTTCAAATTTCAACAACAATGCTAAATCCATAGGAAAACTAAATGCTAAATCCATATGAAACTAGCATTTTTATTTTTAACATCAAACTAAAAGTTTTACCTTTTAAGTAAAGTGCTAATGGTTTCATCTATTAATAAAAAAAGCTAAATGATTTTATCTTTGTAATAGAAAACTAAACCATTTTATCATTTAACCAAAGACTATTTTTTATTTGTTTCAATAGAATGATAACCCGTTAGGTTAGCCATGGCTGCTTATACAAATTTCCTTAATAATCCTATCTATAACCTCGATCAGATTGATGGATCTTCTAATACTTCTCCATCTCACTCTCCTCCTCCTCTACTGAATCCATTGTCGCAAGAATCACCTCAGCCAGAGAAGGCATCTGTGATAGATTCAGAAGGTTTTCAGGCCGTTCAAAGCAGAAAATCTAAACAGATGAGTAAAGAATCTGCTTTGCAATATGCAGATAAAGGTTCTCATCAATCCAACCTGAAACAATATCCTAAACAGAATTACAGAAATGCAAATCAAGGATTCTTCAAGTCAATAAATGTTGTTTATGGAGGAAACTTTGCAAGAAAAATGACAAGGTCCAACCAGCAAGTTTCAAACTCGGAAAATCAGTTCAAAAATTCAAGAACCAATGCAAGATTCATTCATAATAATGGAACTGCATCCCAATCTAATACTAACCTGACCAAACCATCTTCTTGGGAAGAAATGATCAAAAAAGGTGGTTCAAATTCTGATTTTGACCTGAAATATGTGGCTCCTTTATCCATCAATGAGAAGAAAATAGTGGTGGTGAGCGCGGATGCCAGTAGAAGGGCTGAGAGTAAGTGGAGTTTCTCAGTTCTTGCCTACGTATTCAGCAATAGACATGCTTATCATCATTTCAAGGCAATTATTGTTTGATTATGTAATCTCACTGGAAATTTCGACATCTTTACTCGTAATAATGGTTTCTTCCTAATCAGATTCTCTAATGCTACAGACTGCGACAATGCAATTAATAGAGGTCCATTCTTTATTAATGGAAAGCTTATCATCATGAAAAAATGGAGCAGTAAAATCAATCTTGATAGGGATTTACTATCTACCGTGCCTATATGGATTAAACTGCCTGGATTAAATCTCAGATTGTGGGACAGTGAAATTTTAAGTGCTATTGCCACTATGGTGGGTACTCCTCTCAAATTAGATGAACACACCGCAAAAGAATCAAGACTTTCTTTTGCAAGAATACTAGTTGAAATTAATGCAGTATCAGACCTACCAAATGAAGTTACTATTTCTATGCATGATGGGGATAATCTAGTTAAAAACATTGAATATGAATGGGTTCCCCCCAGATGTAAAACATGTTCCTGTTTTAGGCATTCAATAGAAAGCTGTGAAGCTAATTTAGTTTGGAAAGTAAAGCAAAGCAGTCAAGTAAATACTGAAGTTAATTGCAACACCTTTACTGTAGAGGGAGATGATGCTGCTGGAAATTCATTAACAGATCTTTACAATAAAAAGAATCCAAAATCTTATAATGTTGCTTCGGGAAATAATATAAATATTGAAGATTCTCTTATTATTCAAAACTCCCCCCTTGAAAAGGATACACAAGATGGCATCAAAGATCTGAGAAATACAGTCAAAGAAACTGAAATCATTTCTGAAACATATGAAGGTCCAGAGAAAAACACTGAAATATCTCAAGCTAAGGTCATGAATTATCAAGCAAATGAGGACTCAACTGCTACAGAGGTTATGAATTTGGATGATGGTTCTTACATTAATAATATCTTAAATAAAGAACCATCTGATAACACCAATATCAGTCACCTTGCCTCTCATCTTTCTCCAATTATCAAAAATTCAAATTCCAATTCAGAAGGCAATATTCAAAAGGCAATCAGTCTGATTTCAAATTCTAACTCAGTCTCAAGGAAGAACAGAAAATACATTAAAGATAAGAAGAAAGGCAAAATGAAAAGTATTAAAGAAATAGTTGACAATGGAAGCACTGAAAATTCAGAAGACAGTGAATTCAGAAAGAAATACATCATCAAAAATCACAAATGGGAAGAACAGTTAAAAGCAATCAACAAAACCACATACAAGAAGAAAGGGAAAAGGACAGAATCCTTTGAAGAAGAGAGCAGTCACAGTGCTTAGCTGCTGCTGCTTCATGTATCCTTTATGTATCCTTATATTTTTATTTTTATCTTTTTTATTATGTCTATCATCTCTTGGAATGACAGAGGTCTCAATTCTTCTGAAAGAAGATTGGACCTGTCTTATCTTCTTAAGACTAAAAACCTTAGTATAGTTGGACTGCTTGAACATAAATTAGATAATTCTAAGATAAAAGATTATCATATTAAAAGCTTAAATAATTGGGACATTGTTAATAATAATCAGATGGGGGGAATGGCAGAATCATGGTCATTTGGGATCCTAATATTTTGGATATCTCCCAATATTTTGTTAATTTCCAATTTATTCACAGCAAATGTATTAATAAAGGTGGGTTTCAAATAGAAATTACCTTTGTTTATGCATCAAATAGTGAGTTTGAAAGGCCAAAACTTTGGGAAAATCTTGAACAGATTAATTCTAATATGCATTCCCCACGGATTATTATTGGTGATTTTAATACTATTATGCATGCACATGAAAAAAGAGGGGGATCCCGTTTCCTTCTAAAAAATTGAAAATTTTAAACAAGTTTTTACTTAAAACTGGTTTATATGAACCATTTATTTTTGGAAACAAATATACTTGGAAATCTGGAAAATCCAGAAACATCCATTGCAAACTGGATAGAATCTTACTTAACCTTAGGTTCACTAACTATTTTAAAGATTTCAAATGTTACACTCTACCTCAATCCTCTAGTGATCACACCCCAATTCAAATTTTTCTCACTCAAAATAATTCTTCAAAGAAAAATTTCCCCTTCAGATTTATTAATGGGTGGGTTTATGATAACAACTATAAAGATATCATCAAAAATAGTCTGTCTTTCAAGGTACAGGGCACTTCCCAGTACAAATTTAGTAATTTCCTTCAAATTGCAAAAGGTAACTTGAAAAATTGGAACAAACTAAGAAATAAGAATGATGTCTCTCACTTTAGAGAGGAATGTAAGTTAAGGCAGAATATCTTGGATTGTGATTGGTTAGACATTGAAAATGTCAACAAATTTTTTGAAGCCCAAAACAATTTAATCATGTCCCTCCAAGTGCAGTCTATGAATTTGAGGCAAAAAGCTAAAGCAGATTGGCTTACTCAAGGTGATGAGGCTAGTAAATTTTTTATGCTAGGATGTCTAGCAGAAAATTTAGAAATGATATTGGTAAAATCATTGATGTAAAAGGTAATGTTATTAATGAAGAAACTTGCATTGAAAAAAAAGCTATTAATTATTTTACTAATCTCTACAATTCTAATAGCTATTCTAATAATTTTCCTATTATTGAATCTAAGTTCAAACTGAACTCTAATAGCCAAGATATTCTTCTTGCCCCTATTTGCTTTGAGGGAATTAAAAACATTATCTTTCATTCTAATAATGATAAAAGCCCTGGCCCTAATGGGTTTGGTGCAAAATTCTATAAAACTCATTGGGATGATATAAAGTGTTTTTTATTTGATTCTATTTCTTAGTTTTTTAGAACTGGTAAGCTTTTAAAAAAATTTAATCATAATTTTAAAAAGCGCTTTCATCCCTGGCAGACTTATTGTGGAAAATACCCTTCTTTCTCATGAGTTAATTAGAAACTTTAATAATAAAAATAAAAATCTAATGTGTGTCAAGATTGATTTACATAAAGCCTTTGATAAGATTAATAGGCATTTTATTATTTATATGATGCAACAAATGGGTTTTGATAAAAAATTTGTTCTCTTATACAAGAATGTATCAACAATGTCTCCTACTTAATTCTGGTTAATGGTTCTTCTAAGGGTTTTATTCATAGCAATAGAGGTATTAGACAAGAGGATCCACTTTCTCCCTACTTATTCACTATCGCTATGGAATATTTCTCTATTCTTATGGAAACTGAGTTCATCAATGGAAATATTAAACCCATTAATAGAATCAAACCATCTATTACTCATTTGTTATATGCAGATGATCTTCTTCTATTTTTATATGCAGACTCTAATAGTGCTAAAACTATCTCAATTTTTTTATGAATCTGGAAGAACATGCAGGTCTGAAATTAAATGATTTTAAAAGTAAAATCTATTTCAGTAAAGGATGTACCAGAAAATCTGAAATTCTTAATATCCTTAAATTTAAAGAGGGAAAACTACCAGTTAAATATTTGGGCTTGCCTTTGAGTGTAAATCAAATCAATGATAAAGACTGCACTAGACTATTGGACATAATTCAAAATAAATTTGAGGGTTGGGCTTGTAAGCTTCTGTTTCTAGCTGGTAGGTTAGAATTAACTCATACTATCATCATCGCAATCATAATGTATTGGATTCAAGCCCACAATATCCCAGTTAAAGCAATTCATAAATTGGAAAAAGCCTGTGCTAATTTCATCTGGAAAGGAAAACAGCATAAAATTGCATGGGATATGGTCTGTAAACCAAAAAAATCTGGTGGTCTAGGCCTTAGGAATATAAATGATTTGAGAGAAGTCTGTAAGCTTAAAATTTTTTGGAAATTTGTCAACGGGAACTCATTATGGGCTAAATGGATGAAAGCAAAATATCTTAAAAATAAGAATTTTTGGACTGCAAAATCTAAAAATCGTTACTCTTTCTCTTGGAAAAATATTTTAAGTTGCAGGGTAATTGGTCTAAAACTTTTGGAAAGGAAATTTAAGGATGGTAACCAGACCAGCTTATGGTATGACCCATGGATTCATGGGAAATCTTTGGTCAGTCTCTTGGGTTGGGATAGTTTGTTTTGGTTTGGTGGGACTTTTGATAAAGTTAGCACCATTATTCAAAATAATTCTTGGAATACATTTAGACACCCAGCTACTTCAATTTTTAATGAAGCCATAAAAAAGATTACTATTAACCCAAATCTTCAAAATGACACTTGGGATTGGAGACTTTCAAAAAAAGGGAATTTTTCTTTTAAAAAAACTTGGAAATTTATTCAGGGTCATGAAAGTGAAGTACACTGGCACAATGTTATCTGGAATAAATCGAACTGCCCAAAAATGTCCCATTGTGCTTTCTTTGTTGTTATTAACAGATTACCTACTAGGGACAGGTGCTTGAAATGGAACAAAAATGGTGAAATAGTTTGTCTTCTTTGTAAACAAGAGGCTGAAAGCATAAATCATTTATTTTTTGATTGTGTCTTTTCAAAGCATATTTGGTTTATAGGCAAGTCAAAACTTAAAATAAATTAGCATCAGGCCGTGCAAAGCATCAAAGAAAGCATCAAATACATATAGGAAAACTTCAAAGAAAAATCAAAGGACTTCAAAAATGCCAGCATTATTCTTACAGCAACCATCTTTCACATTTGGAAAGAAAGAAATCAAAGACTTCACACTCAAAAGGAGACAGGAAGCATTCAACTATGGAAAACAATAGATATGGAGAGCCAAATTCTCCTCCAAAAATTTGATAGTCGACATAAATATTCAGAACATCTCAATCATACTCTCTAGAATGCAGAAAGTTATGAGGAAGAGTTAGAAACTTTCTTACAAAACAAAAAGCATGACTCTGTCTTTCCTGGAGGCAAACCTCTTCACCACAGTGGCTATCACTGAATGAAGAAGTCTAGTAGCTTCAGTAGATCCAAATCTGAGATTGCCCATATTGGTGGCGACCACCTCTACCAACAAACTAGTAATTCACCCTACAATAAAAAGGGAAAGGGAAGTATGCTTTAATATAATCATGAAGTTAATAATTATACAAATTTAAACACTGACGTTTCTTCTAATTTACCTGATAGGGGCGGAGGCTACCGCACACTCAGGCGCAAGGCAAATTCCGAACATCTCCTGCATAATGATAGGATTTTGCAACTGGATATGAATAATCAGAGAGTTTCGACAGATCTCTACAAAAGCAACATCAATAACCTTATCTATCACTTATCTGTTTGAGACAAAGGAGAATCCAGCAAGCATTATACTAGTGAAGAGCTTAATGCTGGCGATAACAGCAAGAGATTCACTAAGAGCAACTTCGATTACTGCTCATTTGCTTACTCTTCCGACTACAATAAGCAAAAGGCCCTTATTAGGCCTGAGATTCAAGACAAATTTACTCGAGATCCCCAAACATTAGAGATCGGCTTCCATCTGAATTATTCATCAAGATTAACAAGCATACGGAGCAGAGAGCCTCGATTCCGCCTTTTTCGCGAGAAATTAAGCGTGACACACTCATTATCAATGATGAAGATAGCAAGGATAAGACTTTTGCATGGAAGCCTCCATGATTTCCCTGATCTCTTTCAAAATCGTCATGAATCGCCATGGTTTGTTATGGCCTCGGTGTTTTTTTCTTAGGGTTTCTTATTTTGTTTCTAAGTGTTTGTTAAGTAGCGGCGAGGGTTTGTAAGAGTTTATTTCAGGTAGGGTATATTTACCATTCCTGTTTCTTTCTGGGCCTTGGGCCTAATGTTTACCTGTTTCGAAAAAAACAAAGAAGGCAATGACGTTAGCAAGGTACGATGGAGGAAACAATTGCGATGGTAATAAAGAGGAGAGAACGAGGGTTAATTATGTAAGGAAAAATAATAATTTTGTCCTTAAAACTAATGGAACTTGGTTAATGCAGCCTTGAATAAAAGAAAGCACCCAAAATGTCCTGCAAACTGAATTATTTGAATCGCTATCGTGTAAACTAATGCAGCACCGCACATGGTCACTGAGACTGAATTTCCAGGACACATATTTATCTAAGTACGAAACATAAAGTAATTAGAGAACTGTATGTAAAATAATAATGAAATATGAAATTTTTTGGCATTTAAAATTAAAATATATTCCATTCTCCAGACTGAGAAAGAAATTGAATAAAAAACTAAACAATGTTAAGAAAATATTAATATAACATAGAAAATTCTCATATTTATGGAAATATACTTGTTCTTTTATCATTGAAGTTAAAAATACTAATTAGATAAGAGAAACATTCAACATAACAATTGTAATCTAAGTTAGATATGGAAATAAACAATAATTTTGGATATCAAGACATTTTGGCTCCGTCTAACACACGGACATAAATGTGTAAGTAAATTATAATCTAGGATAATTTTTTAATTTAGACCAATTTTAAAAAGTGGAAATTAGCCACAAGGGCCTCTTTAGCAAGTGCAATTAGTTTCTAGGACACACAAATAAAATAATTACTTTTAAGGACAAAATGTAAAATAATTAGTTTCTAATACCTAAAAACCTATGAAATTATGTCCTTGAAAGTAATTGGACTGCTGACTTTGTCCTTAAAAGTAATTATTCTGCTGACTTTAGCCTTGAAATTAATTTCTGTGCATGTGTGTCCTAGAAACTAATTGGACTGCAAAGTTTGTCCTTGTAGTGAAATGCCCCTTTTAAAAACTAATTACAAATTTAGACCAATTTTATAACTTATTACAAAAATAGACCAGTTTGCGCCACATCAGCACCACATGTACTGGCGGCATTTGAAATGCCGCCAGTTCATTTTTTTTAATTATGGGAGGCATTTGAGATTCCAGCTGTGACGCCCCACCTCTATACTCACGCCAGCCAAGGACACTACGGGGTAATGCCGTCAACTAGCACGAAGAATAAGGCTGCTGAGGAGCGACCATTTGTGTAATTGCTTTGTGCGAGTACCGATATGTCAAATAATATAACTTACATTTCATTTCAAGAGGAAATCTGACATATCAATACAAACTCAAAGCTACCACACAGTGGCTATACGGACTTCGGAAACAAATATAGAAATAATCATAACACAAATCAGTCACAGATATTCATATCACAAAGGCGGAATCAGATATGAATATAACACATAAAAGTGTACATCAAAGTAGTGGTAAAACAAGATCCACTACATCACAAATTAATAGATACAAGTGCTAGACAAAAGAATAAGTATACATCATGGAGTCTCTATCTCAAATGTATACTAACAAAAACTACTATGCTAAAGTAGTTAGCCAAAAGTCAGGTGAAAGACCCTAATAAGAAGTCAAGCAGGAGCACCTGAAAAATCTCGGTCTGACCCAAGTATTATTTAAGAAGAAAATAATAAACAGATCAGTCTAGCTATAAATATCAGATAAAATGATATAGGATAAGAGATATGACCAAAAACGTATGATAACAAAAATGCCATACTGTGTCAAGTATACATCAAATAACAACAAAATCATACAATATCTCAAATCATCTATAAACACCAGAAAGAATCACATTCTTTAAATAATTCACCAAAACACAAATATTGACAAAACATATCAATGCCAATCACATAAAAATTGGTGAAACACAAATTCCAGAAATCACAACGAGAAATCCAAAAATCACAAAGGGGGAGGCCTATCACAAACGGGAGCATGAAAACTCACCAACACGTGTATCATAAATGAGCCGGAGCTCCTCCAAACAAGGTATAGTCCCACATTGTGGACTTTGAGCCGGAGCTCCTCCAAATGAGCCGAAGCTCCTCCAAACAGGGTACAGTCCCCCATTGAGGACTTTGAGTTGAAACTCCTCCAAATGAGCCGAAGCTCCTCCAAACAGGGTACAGTCCCCCATTGAGGATTTTGAGTCGAAACTCCGCCAAACAGGGTACAGTCCCCCATTGCGGACTTTGAGCCGAAGCTCCTCCAAATGATCCGAAGCTCCTCCAAATGATCCGAAGCTCCATAAATCAGGGTACAGTCCCCCACGTGGACAAAGAGACATCGCACAATGCTAGTCTAAATAACAAAATGATCATCATCGATCATCAAGAAGTGTCAATTACAATAAGTTAGTAAATATATGAGTTTAGCTTCATGTCCCATAACCACTAGCTTAACTTAAATATTTGCGAACAAATTGTAGATCTCCACTAGAAAATTGTCACAAGAGTTTCAATCGAACAAGTCCAAAAATTAACCGACGAAGTAAACGCAAGCGTTTCATACCACTTGTTTTGCTAGGCCGTTTAATTATATTTTCTCATACGAATGAGGTAAAGGTTTGTATATGCTAATAGATTGGAAAACGGTTTTGAAAACAAGCTTTATTTTTAAAATAGAGTTGAAATCATCTTTGTAAAAGAGTTTGAATATTTACTACTAGTATAGAAAACCTTTATATTTTTAAAGTGACAAATCACAAAAACGATTGTAGAAACAATCAATGATAAAAATTCACATACGAAGACGTGAATCAAATCCAAAGAAATCAATACCAAATCCATCAAAATAGATATTCTCAAAAATCCCAAAAAAGAAGTCATCAACGTCAATAATAATTGATAACAATAAGTCGGATCAACAAAAATCGATAAACCTTGGAAATTTACTCGAAAATAGGCAAATTAGGCAAAACCAGCAGTTCCAAACGTCTGGTAGGTGTTCCCAGACGTCTGGCCCAAGGTTCGGGAAGTTTAAGTGTTTTCTCCATTCTATTTTTAATTCCTGAGCCATTTCAGACGTCTAAAAATTTCAACCAGACGTCTGAATTTGATTTCAGATGTCTGAAATAAATTTCAGACGTTTGGATTTTGTTACTGCCCTTTCCGGACCCCTTTCTAGACGTCTATATTTTTCAACCAGACGTCTGGATTTGGTTTTAGACGTCTGAAATTTATTTCAGACGTCTGAAATTTTCTACTAGGCAAAAAAACAGCCTAGCTCAAAAACGACAAATCCAAATCGAAATGCGATCGAACGAGCGACGAGCACTAAGGGTTTACACCAATCGGCAACCCGGTCTTATAAGCACTTCGATGCATCACCAAAAACATGTTCAAACATCCATAAAAGGATTATCATAAAATTGAACCAAAACACCAAAAATTGGAGAATTCACAAAACCAATTCAAATCATAGCAAATGAACACAAAATAGATGTTAGGAATTTATACCTAACAACAAAGATAGATATAGACATAGATGTGAGATAAAAATCTCACCTTTATACACGAAAACACAAGAGAGAAGCTTTGAAACAAAGGATAGACCAATTCCTCTTCAATCTCAACTCAAGAAGCTTGAATCTAAGCTTAAAAGAGAAATATTTCCTAAATTTAGGTTTAGGAATTTTTGAAATTGAAAGGAGAATGAGTTGGAGAAGAAGAAGGAGATGCTTACCAATAGCTTCTCTTCGAATTTGGAGCTAGAACTTGAGTTTGCAAGAGGAACTAGGGTTTGGAATTTCTATTTCCCATTCTCTTCCCCCATTTTCAGTTGAGCTTAAGTGTTTGCAAAATGAAATGAGTGAATGGAGAGGAGATGGGCTGAGTTAGGATATAGGGCTGAAACCCAAACCCAAACCCAAAGTGAAAAAGTAGCAAAATTCTACTAACTCCAAACATATCGAAGTTTATACTCAAAAAGGTCGCAAACATCATTTTGAACTCAACGGGGGTGGTCTCGAGTCCTAATTCGACTGTTTGCAAAAAGTAACTTTTCGGACTATAATCCGACTAACGATGAAATATTTAAATAAAATATTTAAATATTCAATCGATAAATATGCGGGTTGTTACAGACTCCCCTCCTTAAAGAAATTGCGTCCTCGCAATACTTAAGAAGAAAATAAATAGTAACAACCATAAAAGCATATCAACACAAAAGAAAATTTGAAATAAGAAGTTCACCAAAAAGAGCACGAAAGAGTTAGCCCAACCGTGTTTGCTCGATGAATTCTCTGGATTCCCAAGAGCTAATAAATTCTTGGGATTTGAGAATCATTAAACTTTCACAAGAAGAACATCTTTATTTCTAATGCGCTCAACCTCCGAAGCAATGATGCAAATAGGATGTTGCTCATAAGTCAAATCTGGTGAAACCTCAATTTCTACAATTACACCGGACTCAAGAATAGAATCGGAATCCCTAAGGCATTCCCATAGATGAGAGACGTGGAAGACGTCATGAATAGCAGAAAATTGATCCGGTAAATAAAAGGCGATAAGCCATAGAATCAATATGTTCGGTGATGGGAAATGGACCAACATATCGAGGTGCTAATTTTCCCGATCAACTAAAATGCACAACACCCATCAAAGGTGAAACATGAATGATCACTAATAAAATCTGGACCTAAAACCAGCTTCTCATCGGTTTTAAGCCAACACGAAGGAAATCGGCATGGCCTTCCATAGAGTGCCTAGAAAGGTGCCATACCAATACAAGATTGGAAGCTATTATTGGAAGAAAACTCAACAATAGAAATATGATCTTCCCAACTTCCACCAAAAACAAGAACACCCGCACGAAGAAGATCTTCAAGAGTTTGATTCACACGCTCGGTTTGTCCATCGGATTGAGGACGATAAGCGGTGCTAAAATTAAGCTTTGTTCCCAAAGCTTTTGAAGACCTTACAAAAATCCACTAGCAAAATAATGGATCACGATTGCTAACAATATAAGTAGGAACTCCATGCAATTTAACTAGACATAGAGTTTAGTAAAAATAGGCACGGTCTGATTGGACCGAACGGGAAGAACATGGGCGGACTTTGTAAGTCTATCTACAATCACCCATAAATTGTCATGACCCGAACGAGAACGGGAAAGACAGTCAATACAATTCGTGGAAATATGATCCCACCTCCAAATAGGAATGTCCAAAGGTTGCAATAACCCACCGGGCCTTTGATGCTTGGCCTTTATGAGTTAGTAAGCCATGCAACGCTTAATGAAGTTAGCAATATCAAATTTCATTCCATCCCAATAATAAAGTCGCTACTATTACCGGGATGAATGGTAAATTTAGAACGATGAGAACCTTCTTAAATGTCTTTACGAAGATTACAAATGTTTGGCACAATAAGTCTACCAACACTCGAATTCCACCACGAGCATCGATTTCAAAATCTTTCAAACCATGAACCTTATTTTGATCCCTACAATTTTGGCTAAGAAAAGCCAATTTGGGATTTTACTTTAGAGTTTCAAGGATGCGGTCTAAAAGAGAAGGATGAGCCTCAAGGCTACCCAAAACAAGAGATGAACATAAATTGGATTCACGATCTCGAACCTCATAAGTGGAGGAAATCTTGAGATAATTCCATTTGGATATCATCAAAGAAATAACCGCTTGTTGCTTAAGACTAAGGGCATCGGCGACACAATTTCCCCCTTTCGGGAGTATAAAGAATATCAAGATCATAAGATGCCAGGAACTCGAGCCAACGTTGTTGGCGCAAATTGAGTTCCTTTTGAGAAAATAAATACTACAAAAACTTACGATCGGTATAGAGAACAAATTTCTCTCCCAAATGATAATGTCGCTAAATACTAAGAGCGAAAACAAAGGCCACGAGCACTAGATCATGAGTGGCATATCTAGTCTCGACAAGCTTTAATTGTCAAGAAGAAAATGCGATAACACATTCCCTTTGCAAGAGAATGGCACCCAAACCAATACGACTAGTATCGGTATAAATAATAAAAGTCTTGGTTCCCTTCGGGAATGACAAGAATAGAAGTATCGGAAAGGAGTTCTTTTAAATGATCCTCTTTCCCGAAAAGCTAAAACTTTCAAAATTACAATTAACTTTATGTAACCATCTTTTTAGAAATATCAAAAAGATTTACAAATTTTAAATTGTTATTTTCATCCATAATCAATAAATACCAAGATAAACTAATCGAGATATTCGTAGAATATTCGATTCACAAAATGGATTAAATAAGGTAGAAGATTCATCAAATCGAATGACATAACGAACCAAACACAAAAATCACAACGAGTGCGGAATGCGGTAAGAGGATGCTACCTTTCGCAACTCGTAGCTGATGAAAACCGGTGGCAAGGTCGAGCTGAAAAGACCTTAGCACCACACAATAGATTTCTTAGGTGATAATCCTAAGACAAGCTCAAATATACCGGAAAATTCACAAATTACTTGAATGAGAGAAATAACACTTTCCTCATCAAGTGGGTTTAAAGAATAGAATGATATCCCTGAATTTGGAAATCAAAAACATTAAGAACAAAAGGAATCTTCTTAACAGATTGAGAATGTCGAGATGAATAGTCCACATTGGACATAGGATATGGGCTTCATAATGATCAAGCCAATCCTTTCTCAAAGAAAATCAATTTCGAAGCCTAAGTAACGCATAACATGCAAATCGGCTCGAAAAGAATAATCACATAAAATAATCTCGACATTTTCACAAAGTAAATTGAGTGTTGCGGATCCATCAATCGAATTCGCAATTCTCAATGAAGTCATCAAGTCCATAATATTAAAAGAGAAAGAATCATCAAGTTCTTTTGATATAAAATAATAAGATGAACCCAAATCAAGAAGAACTCGAATAAGATAATCATTAAAAAAAATATCGTCAAGGATAGAATGAGAAATACCTTGACCAAGAGAAGCGCTAGTAGAGGCTTGCACAACATTTAACTTTCCCTCTCTCCTACTCTGAAGTTTGGGACATGAAGGTATATAATGATCCAAAATTTTGCAATAGCGGCAAGAAATAGGCCTTGGACACCTATTTATATAGTGGTCCTTAGAGCCATAATTGTAGCATTCTCCACGATTAGGGATTGGAGTCTTTGCTACCGAAGTTACTTGCTTCACTTTCTTGTTGGGATTATGACTTTCGAACTTAGTAAAGGGATGCCTCTTCTTATTGATGTTGAGGTTTTGTTTGGCACACACAACTTCAACATCAATTTCTCTATCGGCCTCTTCAAGTCAAAGAGCGATATCTACAAGCTGATCAAAAGAAACTTCTAGTTTCAGAAGTAATGGTTTCTTGAGGTTCTTGTTCAACCCATAAACAAATCTCTTATTTTTCTTAAATGGGGTATTAATATACTCGACCCCATATTTGGATAGAGATTCGAAAGATGCGACATAATCTGCCACAGAGGATTCACCTTGAACAAGGTCAATAAAGCGTCAAGCTAAAGTTACTTTTTCAGCCTCCGGCACAAACTTTAATTCGAATCTTTCCCGGAATTGCTTCCAAGTAAGATCCGCTTAGATAATTTCAGAAATCAAAAGCTCATACCAATCTAATGCTCTTTCTTGGAGAATGCTAGAAGCCACTTGGACTCGAAGTGAATCAATAAGATCCATGCGGGAAAAGATGTGATCACACGATCTAATCCAAGCTTGGATTTCTATAACACTTTCGGATCCCTTGAATGGCCTTCCACCCAAAGCGATATAATCTTTGCACAGGTGTGAAAACCCGAATTTAGGGTGGGTTGGCGCTGGAACGGGTCCGACAGCTCGGGCATTGTTCACAAGATCTAAAAGTTGTTGAGCTAACATAAATACTCCATCCTGAGGAGTAGCACTAGATTGACCGGCGCTGGGACGGCCAGGTCTAACCATTTCTCTTTTCTAAGAAAGAAAGAAAGAAGAGAAAAAAGGTTATTCTCAAAATGAAGATCAAACAACCTTGATTGATAAAACAAGGCATCACAAAAGAAAATAGGATAGAACGGTACGAAGACCCGAATTAAATCCTATGGCACGATTCCTAAGAAAGACTTAGGACAATGATCCTTGCTAGATTATTCTACATTATTCCGAAGTTTGGCTCTGATACCAAGCTGTAACGCCCCACCTCTATACTCACACCAGCCAAGGACACTACGGGGTAATGCCGTCAACTAGCACGAAGAATAAGGCTGCTGAGGAGCGACCATCTGTGTAATTGCTTTGTGCGAGTACCGATATGTCAGATAATATAACTTACATTTCATTTCAAGAGGAAATCCGACATATCAAATACAAACTCAAAGCTACCACACAGTGGCTATACGGACTTCGGAAACAAATATAGAAATAAACATAACACAAATCAGTCACAGATATTCATATCACAAAGGCGGAATCAGATATGAATACAACACATAAAAGTGTACATCAAAATAGTGGTAAAACAAGATCCACTACATCACAAAAGAATAGATACAAGTGTTAGACAAAAGAATAAGTATACATCACGGAGTCTCTATCTCAAATGTATACTAACAAAAACTACTATGCTAAAGTAGTTAGCCAAAAGTCAGGTGAAAGACCCTAATAAGAAGTCAAGCAGGAGCACCTGAAAAATCTCGGTCTGACCCAAGTATTATTTAAGAAGAAAATAATAAACAGATCAGTCTAGCTATAAATATCAGATAAAATGATATAGGATAAGAGATATGACCAAAAACGTATGATAACAAAAATGCCATACTGTGTCAAGTATACATCAAATAACAACAAAATCATACAATATCTCAAATCATCTATAAACACCAGAAAGAATCACATTCTTTAAATAATTCACCAAAGCACAAATATTGACAAAACATATCAATGCCAATCACATAAAAATTGGTGAAACACAAATTCCAGAAATCACAACGAGAAATCCAAAAATCACAAAGGGGGAGGCCTATCACAAACGGGAGCATGAAAACTCACCAACACGTGTATCACAAATGAGCCGGAGCTCCTCCAAACAGGGTACAGTCCCCCATTGCGGACTTTGAGCCGAAGCTCCTCCAAACAGGGTACAGTCCCCCATTGAGGACTTTGAGTCGAAACTCCTCCAAATGAGCCGAAGCTCCTCCAAACAGGGTACAGTCCCCCATTGAGGACTTTGAGTCGAAACTCCTCCAAACAGGGTACAGTCCCCCATTGCGGGCTTTGAGCCGAAGCTCCTCCAAATTAGCCGAAGCTCCATAAATCGGGGTACAGTCCCCCACGTGGACAAAGAGACATCGCACAATGCTAGTCTAAATAACAAAATGATCATCATCGATCATCAAGAAGTGTCAATTACAATAAGCTAGTAAATATATGAGTTTAGCTTCATGTCACATAACCACTAGCTTAAATTTGCGAACAAATTGTAGATCTCCACTAGAAAATTGTCACAAGAGTTTCAATCGAACAAGTCCAAAAATTAACCGACGAAGTAAACGTAAGCGTTTCATACCACTTGTTTTGCTAGGCCGTTTAATTATATTTTCTATACGAATGAGGTAAAGGTTTGTATATGCTAATAGATTGGAAAACGGTTTTGAAAACAAGCTTTATTTTTAAAATAGAGTTGAAATCATCTTTGTAAAAGAGTTTGAATATTTACTACTAGTATAGAAAACCTTTATATTTTTAAAGTGACAAATTACAAAAACGATTGCAGAAACAATCAATAATAAAAATTCACATACGAAGACGTGAATCAAATCCAAAGAAATCGATACCAAATCCATCAAAATAGATATTCTCAAAAATCCCGAAAAAGAAGTCATCAACGTCAATAATAATTGATAACAATAAGTCGGATCAACAAAAATCGATAAACCTTGGAAATTTACTTGAAAATAGGCTAATTAGGCAAAACCAGCAGTTCTAGACGTCTGGTAGGTGTTCCCAGACGTCTGGCCCAAGGTTTGGGAAGTTTAAGTGTTTTCTCACTTCTATTTTTAATTCCTGGGCCATTTCAAACGTCTGAAAATTTCAACCAGACGTCTGAATTTGATTTCAGACGTCTGAAACAAATTTCAGACGTCTGGATTTTGTTACTGCCTTTTCCAGACCCTTTTCCAGACGTCTGGATTTGGTTTCAGACGTCTGAAATTTTCTGCTAGGCAAAAAAACAGCCTAGCTTAAAAACGACAAATCCAAACCGAAATGCGATCGAACGAGCGACGAGCACTAAAGGTTTACACCAATCGGCAACCCGGTCCAATAAGCACTTCGATGCATCACCAAAAACATGTTCAAACATCCATAAAAGGATTTTCATAAAATTGAACCAAAACACCAAAAATTGGAGAATTCACAAAACCAATTCAAATCACAGCAAATGAACACAAAATAGATGTTAGGAATTCATACCTAACAACAAAGATAGATATAGACATAGATGTGAGATTCTTGCAGCGTATGTTTAAAATCTACTCTATTAGCAACAGTAAACTACACTAGCATTTAGTAAATACCTCAAACCATTATAAAGAGTATTTTCCTATATTTGCGGAAATAGCATTTACAAGGTATACCATATTGATTGAGTTTAATAAAGGTATACTATATTGAAATTCTTGTGACGATAATAGAGTTTCGCACAAGAAAAGGTTACCTTAGATTTGAATATTTGAATGGATTCGATTTGGAAAAAACTTGATCTAAGGGGGCAAAATATGAAGAAAACCCTAGGCTCATACAAAGAGAAAGAAAGTGGTTTGCTAATGCGTTAGAAACAGCAAAACAAAGGATAACAAGCAAAATTACAAATCTTCCCTCCTTACATCACGTTGTTTACACAAGTACCAAATATATGCTAACATTTACAACGCTTACAAAGCGGAACCAACGGAAAAAGCTATTGGTAATTTACAACGATCATATCCATAACGAATAATTATTCGCTTTTGAAACAACTGCGCTTATTGAGAAGCGCCTCGCTTACTTTGCAGCGGTTCTAAGTTTCTACGATTGGTAAGGAAGCGGTTATGCTCTCTTTTAGAAGCTTAGAAGATAGGCAAGATTCCTGAACGCGCCCCATAAAACTAAAATTCACATGTGGAGCACTTTACACGGTAAATTAAATACTATTAACAACTTAAACTCTAAACTACTAAACAATTTTAATAATAACTCTTGCTACTTTTGCAACAGAGCCCCTGAAACTACCACACGTCTCTTGTACAAATGTTAATTCACTCAATGCACAATCCACACAATACTACATATTTTTTGTCTTGACATAAACAATATTGTATCGTCCCCATAAAAATATTGGTAAATACAATAAATCTACTAGGAAATATTAGACACTTCTAATCTATTACATGTTGGGGTCTCTGGCAAGAACGAAACCAAAGAATATTCAATAATTAATATAAAAACTATTTGGCTATTTTGTATTTCATTACCTGACATATTTCAATTTGGATGGGTTCTCCTGGTAAACAATCAAGCCGGAGAGGTCGCCGGGATAAGATCACGGATGCACTACAAAAGAAGCACTGTTTAGCAGCTGATCATCCGCTTCTTCTCCTTGATCTCAACTTGGAAAATTAATCTATTCAAATGCACATCCATTTCCCACTGTTGCTGTAGTTTTGCATGCATAAAGATACACGTAAAAGGCACTCCAGCTAGCTAGCTGAGAATTTACATCTTGCGCATTGACATAAACCAGAAGCATCTTCGATAGTTCGAGTATGCACTGGCATGAGCATGGTTTTGTACAGCATTTTATTGCTTCAGCACCAATACACTGACATGCAGTTGTTGTGCTGTCTCTGCATTCATTAGCTGGAGTATGCAGCCATCCATCACCACTGTGTTTGTGCATCTAGTTCTGGTTACTTCAGCACACCTGTGCACAAATTGAACGTCTGCATGCAGTTTCCCACACCCTGCAAGTTATTTCTGGTCTCCTTAAGCTCCTACAAGCCCAGATTTAAGCCTCTGGTGGTAACCTTAAGCCCCAAGCTCCTTCCATTAGTCTCCGCAAGCTATGGGCAGTCAACAACATATACTCATGTTCCAAGCATTGTGCATGCACACACGTTATTGCCATCTTATGCTGTCTCAGCACTCTCATCACTACTCGGTCCGCTTTAGGTTGCTGCCACTTGTCGCATCACACTCAACACTTCCCAGTCTGCTTCAGGCTGCACGCATACACCCTTTGCGCTCGTCATAAATGAGCGGCATCAGGCATGGTTATGCACGTCAGCTTAGTTTGATTCTATTACAGCATCCCCTTCTCACCATTTCAACACTCGAAATCATGACCATTACAACACTTTATTTTATTTTACTCCATGAACAATAATGAGTGTAGATTTTGCTTAATTATTATTTCCTTAAGTTTAGATCATCCATGTGATGATTCCCTAGTTTTTCTTATACTTTTGTACACTTTTTGTAGCCACTCCTCGGACTTGTTGATGGTTTTTGCATTCTACATATATAATTAATAGCGGGTGCTCTCGTCTCTTCGAGGACCACTCTTTTGTATACAGAAAATATTGCGTAGATATAACAATTTACGGCGTATGAATAGAATTTGCATTTCTTAAAAATCCTTTTATTTATTTTTTCTAAAATGTTTACATTTTAATTATTTTGAATAAAGAGTTTACTCCAAATTTATGTACATAATTTGCACTTCTCGAATAACACGGAATACGCGCGCGTGCGCACATATATATAACAAGGATCAACCACACCTTATTTTGACTACACATACAATCTAATCTGATTTCAACCACATGTTTTCACTCAAATAATACAATGCGGTGATAGGAGAGAAAAACCATAATTATTTATATGGGAACATGACGCAGCCTACAGGATCACACAACTTACGAATTGATGAATTCGCGGAAAATGAATTGATGAAACAAAATGAATCGATGAATTGAAGATACCCAAGCGCCCAAATCCGTTGATCTCTTGAGATACCGGATTCTAGCTATCTTCAACACGTTGATCGCGCACGATACCGCGTTAGAAGATCTACGATTCTTCGACGTTGATCTCGCGCACGAGATTCCGTGAATCGGCTTCAAGTTCGTTGATTCGAGCGCACTCGAATATCCGAAGATGGAGAAAGGAGATAACACTCAACTTCCAATTTTAATGTTGGCACAAAGCACAAACCAATTTTTATTCAAAAATCAACTCCTTTACAAATGACAACACACCCCTATTTATAGGGAAAGTACAACACATACGACTTAACCACATACGACTTAACAGTACACAAATTACAACACAAACGACTTAACAAACAACGACATAAGAACACACGACTTAACAGTCAAACGACACAACAACAAACGAGTTACAACTTCATACGATTTAACAATAATGCGACATACGACCTAACAAAACAAGGTATCAGAAAACAGCGACCTAACTGGAGCGACTTAAGAACTTCGGCATCAGGAGCGACTTAAAGAATTCTTGAACGAGCGACCTAAGAAATCTTCACGACATATAGAATTTGGTAGCGACCTAATAATCAGCGACTTAAAACTTTCTCGTTCGCGACGTTGGAATTTGGCAGCGACTTACGGAAGGTCGTTCGCGACATAAGGCACAGCGACCTACTGGAGATCTAGAGCGACCTTCGTCCTCGCGACCTAAGTTATGTCGCTCGCGACATAAGGATTCCTGGAGCGACCTTCGTCTTCGCGACCTAGGGTTGCGACTTAAGCCTCGCGACTTATGGTGTTGATCGCGACCTTCGATTTCGCGACTTAAGTAGATGAGCGACCTATTGGTAAGTCGTTTGCGATCTAGGGTTTCACGATCTAGGGTTTCGCGATTGCGCGCTGCATCAGAACATGTGGTTGACCTCAGGGGATTCAAGATGTAGCGAAAATAAGACGCAGTAATGTAATAACTAAACGCAATGATCATTTATAAAGTATTTATAGCTTAAAATTAAGAAGAAAAATTTTTTTTGAAAAAAATTAGACCAAAGACATGTTTTATTTTTGAAACAAAGGACGGAATATTAGTTATAATCAACATTATATTCGATTTTAATTAGTATTATATTCAGTTTACACTAGGTTAATTATAAGGGGAAATTATTTTAAAGGACAAAAATTTGTATATTTTTAGCCTCAATGACACGACATCAATATTTTAAGCACAAGGACAAACATTTTCCTAAAAATTATTTATAAAGACAAACATTCTTTCAAAATTATTCAAAAGGACAAACATTATTCCAAAACTGATACCTAACTAAAAACTGATACCTAAAAACTGCTACCGATAACTACAAACTGATGCCTAAAAACTTTAAAAACCAATACCTAAAGAAAGTTGTCCTTCAAGCTAAAATACTGAAGGTCTGTCCTTGAGGCTAAAATGCTGAGAAATTTTGTCCTTAACAATAATTTCCTGTTAATTATAATTAGTATTGTTGTCCTCGGTCTAGATCTTTTTTAAAGTTCTAACTTTGTCTATTTTCCTCTTTCATTTATTAACAATTATTGAATAATTAATTACTTAAAAGAAAAAACTGAAATTACGTATGAGCTGCTAAAATAGATCGTCGCGATAGATTACAAATAAATTATTGCGAAGAAATAGGCATCCGACTCTAAAACCCATTTATCAATCCAACTGGATCTTCGTCACTAAAATAGAAGGTCGGTTAATAACATGAACAAATAAATAAGAGAATAAAGGTCAATTGATTACCAGGTTACGTAGTTACAGTAACAAATTGATCTAACGGTCAATTAATCAATTATAACAATAGTAAATTTCCTTCTATATATTCAGTAATTTTCTCTCCGGTTAAATATCAATACACGAAAACCCGCAAAAAGAGCTATTTGTTTCTGAAGAACGATCGCTGAATGAGAAAAAAAACAAGCCATTGAAAGTTTATTACAATTTGTTTTCATCAAGCGCTACTTATTCTAGCTCTCCTCTCACTCTTTCTCTTTGAATCAGTAATCCAAATTCAAATTTATTCCTGGTGACCCCTTTATCAGGTATTCCAGTGTTTATTTATTTATTTTAAAGTAATTTTTTTTACTATTATGAGCATCACCATGTATTGATATCATTGCTTCAGAATCAGAATTTACTATCGAATGCATGTATTGGTAGTGTATCTTCTTTTCTTGCCTCCTTTTCCAAATTTTGGTGGGATCGTTTTAAAGTCTGATGTAGAGAGTATGAATAAGATTTTGTTCTTTGCAGTGAAATTGTGCATAACCTTGTGTACTTCTTTTGCATAAAGTGACTGTTGTCATTTTAATGTCTTCTGAGACAAAACAATCATCAATGAATATATATGTATATATTACAAACTTTAATTTGTGTAACCTTTAATGTAAGCAAAGATCGACTACATTTTAATCTGGCTATACCTCCAATCCTCTTTATTTCCATCAAACGTTCCAAATTAAATAATATATTTTCTCTCTCTTGTCAGTCTGTAATATTATTTAATTCCGAACTCATAATGGAAATTATATGGATTGAAGATGTAGCCAAATTGAGGTATAGTCGATTATAGTCCTATATGTGTGTGTGTGTATAGGACACACATATAGTTTGTGTAAATACGATTGTAAAATAATGAATTCAAGATTTGTGTAAACTTGATTATAAAACAATGAATTCAAACCTATATATTATTAGAAAACTATTTTTTTAGGTTAAAAAGATTTTAAAATTAGATTTAAAAATCATAGGAGTGTAAAAATAGGATCCAAAATCTAATGATAAATTTAACATATATGTGTATGGTTTTAGAAAGAAATAAGTTTTCAATTAGTGAAACTATTATTTTAAATTCAAAATTGAAATTTAAACATACTAACATTTAAAGCAATTAGTAATTTAAATTAATATAAATATGTACATTAAGTATGTATTTAATTAATATATATTATTAATAAACATACAAGGTCAAAAATCATAAAGATATATTAAGTTGTATATATCATTTTATATTATGTACACACACACCCACATATATGTATGTATATATGTGGGTGTATGTGTATGTATGTATTTTTGATAATAAAAGTGACATTTTATCCAAGCAGAACACTCATTTGATGTTTTAAGGGCTCAAATCCATAACCTTTAGAATCTCTGTCTAAAGTGTAATATCTCTAACCACTTGAACTAAAGGTCCTTGACATGTATATATATTGTTATAATAAATATGTATGCATGCATGTATGTGTGTGTAATGCAAGTTTGACCAATATATATATATATATATATATATATATATATATATATATATATATATATATATAGTCATAAATCACATAACTAAATTTGTATATTTTATGTTGACATGTATAAAATGTTTTATTGCAAAAGTTACCCTTAGATTATATGCTCATGTTTATACGTACATATCTACCCTTAGATTTAGGCATGTGTGTGTATCAACATCATATGATTTTAAATATTTTTTAATGATTAATAAGAAAATTAAAATAACATAACCTAACGGTAAACTTTTAATTTCTTCTTAATGTATTAAATGCGATTTAATGCATCAATTTAAGATATTAACACACCTATTGAAACCTTTCAAAATTCCTTTCAATACATTAAATATGATCTAATGCACCATTCAATAAGAAAATTAAAATAACATAACCAAACGATAACCTTTTTAATTCCTCTCAATGCATTAAATGTGATTTAATTCACCTATTTATGACATTAACGCACCTTTTTAAACCTTTCAAAAAAAAATTCAATACATTAAATATGATATAATGCGCATTAACATTAGCACATGTAATGTACCCTTTCATATGTATTTTAATGCATTACGTTTGGTTTAATGCATCAATAAATTGTAATTAACGTGCTATAAGATCTAATACTTCAAATTAATTAGAGACCTTTTTGAAATTTGGACTAAATTATCCATTCCGCAATGTACTTGATCCAACAGAAACAAATATAGAGATTGACATGGTCATTGACGCTTGAAAATTTGAAAATAAAAAAGTTGATTTAAAATCCGATCAAGAGAATCTGAGATTCAAATCCAGCAAAAATGTGAGCAAATACTATACAATTTATATTTTGAATAATTTTTATTTTTGTGCCTATAGTTTTGAAAAATATGACAAAAGTCAAAACGAAAAGCATACAAAAAATATATAGGTGGATTGATCAGAACTGATAAAAAAGAAGTAAAATGGATGGTAGAAAGCTGATTGCACAAGAAACTATCACTTCGAGAAAAATGGACTATATGAGAAGCTTGAAATTAATAATTGTCAATGTTAATTGAAGATTTTCACATTTAGTGGGAAACTCAACTTATTTATGCCATCACATTTCTACGAAAGCATGTACGGTAAAAAAGAATCCTAAATTATGTAAAAGGTTTGATTGTTTTTTGGTATTTTAATAAAGCGGATGTTTCAATGAGACTAGTTAGGTAAGCTAGTAGTGACTTTGTGGATGATAATAGTAATAATAATAAATTCTAGTTATGCATTATGTTTGAAAATCGTGAAATATTCTACGGAATGTTGACAGTTGATGTTCGAGGAAACAATTGATGTTTTACATTCTTGGTATACTAGACCTAATGAATGCAAAATTATTTTAATACTCTTACGAAATTCTATACATGTCTTTATTTTTTTGTAATATATACTAGCCCTATGAGGTAGAGTTTTAAATCTCCATCTCGACCCTGATTTCCTTCTAAATTTGGTTTTCACACTTCGGGGAGATGGAACTTCAAATGTAATGTTTTACATTGTTTGACTCTCTTACTCTCATATTAAGATTTCTATAGGAGATACGAATTGATATACCAGTCCAGGATTTTGTCTAAAATATGAGGTTTTGTTTTTGAGGGAAAAGGGTGGGAAAACTAAAATATGAGGTTTGAAACCTTGATATGAAGAGACTTACTGTCATTTCGTATATTGTGAAGGTGTGAATAATATTTTTCGATAAAATATTTGGCATTATTAATAAAAAAATATTTATACGTAACACAGATATATATTGTTCATGAAAATTTATATGATTATTCATCCAGTGATACCTATTGTCTCTTCGAATATGTTAATATTTGCACAATTGACAAATAATTTTATATTTTAGTCTATGTGTAGTTCAGTGTGAACAAAATATATTAAATAACTATAAATGATCATATACAAAATAACTATATATAAATGAATTATTAATAACACAATACAAAATAAACATACCTATACATAACATAACCCCAAATTCTATTAGTCTTGTTTCATTAATCTATAGTTTACAATAAAAATATAACCTTTTTAATAAATGTGTGTTGTTTGTTGCATTGTGCGTAAGGCTCTATTTTTATCTGTTTGTGCACCATAGATCATAATGTAAACTCAACAGCCGCATGTGTTGTATGTCACGTAATAAATAAAATAATCTTACATGATGAAATTAGTTAAATAGGACATCCATTAATAATAAGAGATCATTTGTCATATTATCAGTTGCTTTTGTGATAATAAATGTTTTTCTAACATGATATCAGAGCTAGGTTGAATTTATACGAGCGTAACCGTCATACGTTTTTTGTTTCATGTAAAGATAAATTTCCATACTTTTGACATAACATGGTACACATGAGTTTAGTGTTAAAAATAATCTCACATCGTGAAATTAATATAATAGGTTTAAAATACTAAAAGATCATTCTTCACCATGCCGATTATTTTTGAAAAAAAATAAATATCTTTGACTTTTTTTTTAATCTTTTCTTTTCTGTACACTCATATATCATGTCTTCAACATTTGCAGAAGATAGGAAACTTTTTGTCAAATTTTATTAAGATATATATATATATATATATATATATATATATATATTCTCTAACAATTATGTCCATTTTGCTGTATTAGTACTCATGGAAGAATCAAGTGCCCGTTATAGAACAGGTTACATTGCTGATGTTTTAAAACGAAAAAAGGAAGGGAACTCTACCCCTAGGTCACCATTCATTTTCAGAATTAAACGATCCAAATTGACAGCTTCTCGCAGAAATAGAAGCTTCATCAAACGAGAAAAGGGTGATAATTCTAATGAGGTAACTTTATTAGGTTATATACTTCAATAGTGTAATCATATATATATATATATATATATATGTATGTATATGTATATATATATATATATATATATATAGCTTGCAATGCATACTAGCTTTGAAGGTTCAATATGTGTACTAGTTCTACTTACTGACATGGTAATCCTGTTTAAAATTTAAATTGTTACTTCTGCTTATTTTACACTATAGCTTATGTAGCCAATTTAACGATAAACAACAAATAGTTACTGTATTATGATCTTCTTGATGTAAGTTTTTGAAGTGCATAAAGATTCAATCAATATTAGCTGGTACTATTAATTTGTTACATCAAAGCTATTGTAACCTTTCCAAGTTTATGACCTTATAACATCCTAGTATATGGTTGTAGAGCATTAAGACAGCCTTATGATCCCAAAACAACAAGCACATTTTCGTTTCTACAACTTTATGATCAACTTTTTTGATCCCAAAATTGTTATCACCACTATGACTCAAGTATCATTTCCTGAGCAGTTTTGTTATTCACGAACGAAATTAATCTATTTTACAACACTAGGAGTTGGAAGGGGTTCAGATAAAAACTACATGCATTGGTGAAACCTCTCAGACAGATGGTAGGTGTGATTTGTGTGTCAAATGCAAGAAGCCTGGATTGCTCATGTGAGTGCCTCGCTAATTTATTTCTATTAACTACTTTGCATAGTGAGTATTAACATTATACTTCAACTTCTGTCTGAACCATGACGACATTTATGATTTGAGGTTTTATTTGAGAGGGTGTAACCATGTGTATCTGTTTGGTTCACATTGTTCGCAGATGACTTCTAATCCACTAAAATAAACTGCGTTTGTAAGCATTTATAGACTTGATAACTAGTTATGTTTGAACAATTTATATCTATATTTAAAGCAAAGACAAAAAAAAGCAAAGCAAGCCATATTACAGGGGTATCGTTGTTTTGGTTTTTTGACCATCCATGTTTGTTCCTCTCTTTGGGTGTTTTATTTATGACAAGCTATTTAAAAGTTGGTGCAAATTGCCGATTATGGGATTAATTAATTGTTTCTGTGCTTGATTTTGTTCTAGACCAATAATGGGATATCTATGCATATCCATCATACAAGGGGAGGAGCATAGCATGAAGTCCTTCCTATATTTTATAATATGAAATAAATAACCTTAACAAATGCACAGGGTAATTAATATCATGGCAATAAACATCTGGCAGCATAATAATATTACTGTTTGATAGTAATTTTGTAAATAAAATATTTGCATACTGTAAAAAAGGAATGGGATGGCCAAAGCTGTTAACTCAACTCCTTACAGCTGTTTTCATTTGTACACCACCGAAGCAATTATGTAGGTTTAGTTTCTTGATATGTATTTCCATAATATCTTTTATATTCAGTGGAATATTTCAACTTTGTATACTGAATCTGAATTTTCATATCTATTACATGTGGCAACTGATGATAAGTGCTTTTAGGATTTCAAAAAACACTTTTTAAGATGAGACTTGCTATAAAGATTTCTACCAGTCTTATGTTATCATATACTCTGGAAAACAATGAATCAGCATAAACTTGTTATATATATGAAAGAAACTCAAATATGAACAGGTATTGTGACGGCAAGAACTGTAAGAGATGTTATCATCTATCTTGTATAGATCCTCATTTGAGTGACGTTCCTTTTGGAATGTGGTATTGTGTTTACTGTTTATGGAAGAAACTGGAGTCTGGAGTACATTCAGTATCCCAAGGCATTGAATCGATTTTGGATTCCAAAAATGGTAAGTATGTACTTTACATACAACTACTTTGGTAGTTTATAATTTATTTTTATTATCACATTGTTTTTTTCCCATTGCGTCTTTAGAAGTGCGGAAAGGGAAGCATTATCTTGTGAAGTATAAAGGTCTTGCACATATTCATAATCATTGGATTCCTGAAATCAAGCTGCTTAGAAAGGCTCGTCCACTCTTAGAGAAATTCAACACGAAACAAGAAAGAGGACAGGTTACCATCATTTGTTACGTCAAAATTCAGGATTTTTCATCTTTTACCCTTTTAAGAATCACGCGTAGTTAATGGACAAACAAAATATTGTGTAATTTTGCTCGTATAGTTTTTAATTATATTAAACAAATAATATTTTGGAAAGGTTAATACTAGTAAATACTAAATATCATTATTTTGGAATGCTGCGGGGGTAAATTGGAAGCAAATTGTAATGGTTTGAGTTACCAAACAACTAATTTCCTGTGTTATATAAGCAAAAGCATATGGACTTCAGTATTCCAACAGTTTAACTATTATTTTCTTTTGCAATCTATAATTTTATGCATTTATCTCATGAGTTTGCTACTTTCTCAAATTTTAGAAGATTGAATGGAAACATGAATGGACAACGCCACATCGTTTATTACAACGAAGATCCTTGGTGCTACCCGAACGAATTGATCTTTGTTCTTCCGAACATGGTGATAGCAATAAATATAGCTACGTTGAGTGGCTTGTTAAATGGAAAGGACTTGGGTATGAGTATTCTACCTGGGAGTTCGAAAATTCAGAATGTTTGTGCTCAACTGATGGGAAAGCTTTGATGGATGAGTTCAAGAGGCGACGGGTTGAAGCGAGAAAGAAACCAGTTCCTTCTCAAACTATCAAAGTATTCTTTTTATTTTAGATTTGCATTTTTGGCATGCATATACGATTCAAACATTTATCACTTTGGTTGTTGTTCCTTGCCTTTCATATTAATCTCATTATCACATTACCGAAAACAATGCTTGTAGCAGTGATCACTCATCTAGTAGTACAACAAACTAATTAGTTGAATTCAGATTTGGTGTCACATATGAATGCTTGGAAATACCCTTCCTTTTTCTAGATCTAAACCAATTTTTAACTCTCCTCCAAATAAATATTTACTTTCACGTTAACCCTAATTTTTATATTTCTGTAAGCTAAGTCATTATATTACAACATAATAACTTTGCTAAAAAAATTCTTGCTGATCTTGGTACTGTAAATTGCACAAAATAATCATAATATCCATTTAATATTCCCTCAATAACTAACCTCTAGCGCTAGTATTATTTAGCTCATAATCACTATTTCAGTTTTTTTCATAAAGATAACTAAAATAGATAAATTAAGTTTCACATATGTCAAGATACCTGCAGAAAAAATAGCTGCTGATGTTGATGTGTATAAGATGAGAATATCAATAAAATAACGATTAACTGCTTATTTTTTTATGCACATATGCTTAAATGATATGTTCAAAGGTTACTTTATGCAATTACATTATGCTTAGCATCAAGTCAATTTATTAGTATTTTCAATAAATGTTTGGTTTTTTTAGTTCTTTCTGTAGCCAATTTGATTTTCTCTTCTGCTTACAAGATGTTTGATAATGATATTGCCGTCTCTTAAATTCATTTTTAATATCCTTTAATGCATTGAATATCCTATCTTAATTCGGGGCTTCAAGCACTATTCTCCTATTATTATCAATTTCAGGATTTATGCATAAGAGAAAATCTCCACAAGAAGCTCACAATGTTAGCGGATGAGCTTCCAATTGAACATAACAATGAGTTCCTGCCCTCAGTTTGCAATATCATCAAGCATTGGTACAAAAAAAAGACTATTATTTTGATTCTTGATCAGGTAGGTTATCAGTTGCAATGCATATCCTCCTTGTAATTATGCATGTTCATCTTGAAATCTAGATAATATTTTTGTATGTCATTAATGATGCAAGGCTTTTTGGTTTTCTTCGGACTAACACTTAATGCATTCTTATTTCTGGCAGGAGGCAAAGGTTAAATCCATCATATTCATTTCATACCTGCTCTCTTACAGTTGTCATCCTTTCCTTATTATTTCTACCATCGCTTCTCTTTCAAACTGGGAAGCTGAGTTTGCTCGTCTGGCACCATCCATAAACATTGTTGTTTACAGTGGAAATAAAAAAGCTCGTGAAATGATAAGGTCCCTTGAATTTTATGAAGTGGGAGGCTGTGTTATGTTTAAGGTCCTCATAACATCCCCTGATGTAATCGTCGAGGTAACTATGGGTACACTTGATTTTGTATGCATTTTCCTATTTTGTGATTGTTCTATTCTGGATTTATCTGTGAATTACTTATTGAAACGCTAATTCACAAAATCCCTGGCACTGATTTAACTATCATTTAGTACCTTTGCTATTTCAATTGGTTGTTAAAGTGAAGAATCATGAGGAACTCACCGTTAAGGTTCAATTATTTGGTCTCATTCAAAACTTATAACAAAAATAGACTTGTTTTTCGCTTTTATACAAGCAGACTTTCAGAATGTGAACGTACATACTCAAAATTTGTATAATGCGAATGTATAAAAATCAGAAGCAAAGACAATTTTTGTAAATAAGATTTAGACAAGGCTTATTTGTGAAATGAGTTGTGTGTTGATTCTTAGTTTTGTAATTTACTCTAAAAAGAAGAAGAGGGCAATGATAAAGAGAGACATATGATTTGTACATTGATTGGAATTCCAAAAGAGGGTTATTGGATGCTCTAATTTGATTGCAAGCTCTCTATTCCTATTGGATGTTACTTTTTTTTTCCTCCTTGCAGTCTTATACTCTTGTTCCTTTAGGTGGATACATGTGTGTTTGTAGCCCGTCTACTCAGTAGTTAATAAAATTATTTGTCGTTCCTTTGCAATTAATTGGTGCCTTTTAATATTCCTAAGTCTATAACAGATTTTTGCCTATTACATTTTATTTAAAATTATTACTTTGTTTCCAATATATTGCTCAACAGGACCTTCAATATTTGGATTGTCTTGTCTGGGAGGGAATAATTATAGATGACTATCAAAAAAAAGAAATTTCTGAACAGTTGGACAAGTTTGCAATTCTCTCGGAATTCAAACTCCTAATTTCAAATGGTGTACCTAAGGTAGATTTGCTACTACTCCCTCGGCAATAATGTTGCTGATAATTCCATTTTCTCAAGAAACAATTGTTAATTGCTATATATTGCTTTCATATTCGACATAAAGGGACAAACTAATACTCAAGATTCAAATTCCGATTCAAGTGAAAATGGCAACGAACTTTCAATTAGTTTCAAAAACTCATTTATTTCTCTTATAATGTAGGTTGTACGGCTCATCAAGAACATTATTTTGTTCTGTAGGAACCTAATTAGTTTATACGTGCCAAACTTATTTTTTCCATTCATTTAATTTCAAGTATGTAACTAATTTCACTAATAACAAAAGTTAGGGCATTATCTATTAGTGTATGGGGCATGAGAATTAAGGGACATGGATCATTACATGAATTTAACTGACAACTACTACTAATAACTTAAGTCAAAAAGTCAAATTTTTCCTTCATGAATTCATGCATATTCTGCTATTACTTCTTAAATATCACTTGCATATATATATTTCCTTGATCAGTTGGGCTCTGAGACTGATATTAATGTCCCTGCTATATATTTACAGAGAAGTGGACCTGCTTTGAAAGATGGTAATAGCTCACAAAGCGCATATGCACATGGAGCACAAGAACATGATGTGCTACTACGTGAAGAAAACCCTGAGGCAGAGCAAGTTTATTTTGACATGAAAGCTGCACGGAATAGTCAAGAAGTATTTAATCCCACTCCTCTTCAGAATCAAATGACTATGATGAGCCCATCAGAATGTTTAATTGCTCATTTTCATGAAAAAAGGGTGACTATCTTCTTGCTTACCATTTTTATATTGTAGTTTTTATATTGTATTCTAGCTACAGTGAAATGTTCATTCCTAAATTTTGGCATCAAAAAATTCTATATTTCGATATACACTTTTTGACCTTCTCTAAAAATTACCTAAACTAATGTTTCACTCATTTTCTTATTTTCTCAATTTGCCTGGTTTTCACTGTGTGAGCACACGTGTGCGTGTGCATGTACACACACTTGCAAATTAGACTTGAGACCATTTCTCAGTCAAGTTAAGAATAACTGCAAAATAATGATACAGCTTTGTTTTAAGTAGTAGAGATAAGTTTGTAGTTTATCCAAGTATTCATCGTCCTAACCATGTCTATGCAATATAATAACATTTTGTTATTGTTGCAGAAGTCGACTTTAGCCGCAGAATGCGAGAAAGTGCTTGAGGAGGTGCGGAAAAAATACAATCACCTCCTTCTGAATGAGGAGCAAGCGTGCAATCAAAACTTAAAGGTAGTAAAGGAATTACAGTCCACCAGTCAGAAAAATAAATTTTTGGCGGAGTTGCTGAAAAGCAATTCCACCGAGCCTTGTAAGCATGGAAGCTCAGAAGAGTTTCGAGGTATGATGTCTCTAATATATCCATGAATAATAAAAATGGTAACCAAAATAGTTGCATGATTTATTGCAAAAAAATTGGGTGCATGTACACAGACACACCGTTGTTATTAAACTTGAGCTCTCTTTTGACTTTTAAATTGGCAGCCTAGTGCCAAAGATTGATAGTACTCAACAACTCAAATTATTGACATTAATAAGTATAATCTCTGCTTTCAAGTATCTTATTCCACATTTTTCTATCGCACTTTGACACTTAATGACAGTACTATTTCTGCATCGTAGAATGTAAAGTAAGAGTATAATTTAGTGTAACTTGGTATGTCCAGTACTCCATCAGCATGTAAATTTTGTTACAAAATTTTTCTAAAAGACAATATTATGCATGCTTCTCATTACATTTAAATCATCCTTGACATCAAACACTGCTTTTCAGGTCAGATGGGAAACTTGAAGCAGATGTTGCCAAAGAAAGATATTTCCAAAATGCCAACTTTGCCCTCGTCTTCAAGTTTAGCCCTGCCATTTCCTTTTTCACCGCCAGGGATGGGACCACCGTCCACAGTTGTAACTTCAATTTCTGTGCCTTCTTCTGCAGGTAACTTTTTAGAGATAGATTTTTCATTATGCTACACACATTTCGCCAGTGAACTCATTGCCATTGAAACATGTGGTTCGTTATTTACTTTTATTTGATAGCAATCAAATCAATTTACAATGGTTTCACCAATTGGCATATGCCTTTCATCATTTGGATTTACCCTTTTTTGCATTGATAATATATATCATTTTTGGTTGCCAAACTTTGCATAAATACCTATTTATGGATATGAAACACTGGACTATTCAAAGGAAAAGCTATAATCATCTTTTTATCGATAGTGGCTCATTTCTTGAGTTAGGTTATCAGTTTGTTTTCCTTTATATGCCAAGATGGTTCATTAAGATCACTGAGATACAACTAGTCATTTTGGCAGATTTTGTTATTTCTTCTGTTCCACCTCTTCATAGCTGTATTTTCCATCTATGATTTTCTTAGAAAAAATTATCATATAAAACCTCAATAACTGCACCATTGTGTTAAGAAGAAAGTAGAAATGCAATAATAAAACGTACATGGTGATTTCCTTTTAACAATTTTCTTATGCTACGTTTCAGTAATCCTTTATTTAATAGCAAAATTTATCAATCGGATCTGCTTCAGTTTTTTTTTCCGATGCGGTTTGGTGTTCATTCAACAAGTGGTGCTATTGAGTTTATAGCTTTATTTTCAAAGAATATTGATTTGCATGTTATCAAGTTGAACAATGTGCATTCTTTAAGCTGATGTTTTGTTATTACAGTTGAATAATATTGCTTCATGCTAACCATTTTTTTCTTCTTCTTTAGGCGATCAGAAAAAATCTGTAGAAGAGAATTCGGTTCTTCATGCTCCTGCGCCACATATTCACCATTATTATTCACGGAAACGCGGCATGTTTTAGCATAAACAATATTAGTGCATTATTAAGTAAACCACGTACTAGATTAGTCTTGTATGTTGCATATATGATTATTATTGTTGTTGTTGTTGTTTTAGTTGAGTACATTTATTGTGATTCTTCCGGTGCAAATGCATGTGTAGGAAGAAAAATATATGATTTGGATAGAGTATATTTATAGATATGTGGACTTGGTTTGTCTTTTTCAATGAAGTTTATGGATGGAATTCACGAAGTGCATTCAAGTCATTTGATTTGCAATTCAATACCATGATGAATTATATTAATTGTCATTACCAGATTAAATGAAAGAAAAGTCATAGTAGCAGTAGCATGCATTAGGAGCAGTTCTGTATCACCTTTGTCCAAATATCTTCCAGTCAGCTGTTATTTAAGATTTCATAATTGAGTAGAAAGGATTAATTTCATTAGCTATAGAATAACTTGCAGTTTATTGCTGGTCCAAAAAACTAAGTATTTCTCTATAGAAAAAGCTTGAAATCTAGGGTTTCCTCTCAGCCATGGGGAAAATCAATTCCCTCATCAAATTTCCTCAAATCTCTCTAATTCTTCCTTCCTAATCAGACCACCTAAGTTTCTCACATCAGAAAGCCATCAGGCGTTATCAACATAGACAATGATGGTTTTAAATTGGTCCAATCTAAGCAACAAAAGAGGAAAGAGACCAAGAAAACTCAGGAGTTGCTACTAGTTCTCAATAAAGTCAATCAAAAAGGTAGAGATGGTCAGAATACAACCACCCAGATCACAAAAAAGGTGAAATGCTGTCATTACAAAGAAATCGGTAGTTATCTCACTGAACAGAGAACAAGGCCGAAAATCTTAGATTGATATTGTTGCTGATCAGCCTCAAGAACCTAATGATGAAGAATGCACTCTAGAGCATATTGCATCAATCAAGATCAACAACAAGAAGTATGGTCGGGTTAGGAAAGAAGTATGTAAAAGGGCAACTGAATCATAGAATAATTCTGTTCTTGTTTATGTAGTGGGTACCAAACCATACTACTTGTTTTTTAAATCATACATCCAAAGAGTTTGAAATCCGATTGGTGAATTTGATATTTTTACTAGAGAGAAAGAGTTCTTTCTAGTAAAGTTTAAAGAATCTTAAGATTGCAATTCAGTTTTTAAAAACGGACCATATTCGACAATGGCAAACTCATCATAGTGAGAAAGTGGTCCGATTCTCTGAAAATGGACAGAGACTTGCTAACGTCAATGCCGATATGGGTAAGATTACCCTGTGTCAATCTAAATCTATGTGACATAGTGGCCTTCAATGTCATGGTAAGTATCATAGGAAAACCCATTAAAATGGATGCAGTCACAACTATGAAGGCGAGATTGAATTATGCCCGCCTTCTCGTTGAAGTGTCTGCAAATGATGAACTTCCCAATGAAATCTATCTTTCTTTGTATATTGGAGAGAAAATTACTCAAAAAGTTGAATATGAATGAGTCCCGCCAAAATATAATGTATGTAAATGATTCGATCACACCAGAGATCAGTGTAATCCAAAACAGGCATGGGTACCCAAGGGCAATAATCAAGAAAGTCAAGATAAAGAAACTTCAAACTCTGATCCAAGAAACTCTTCAATATCACAAAAACAGACTACATCATCTGAGGATAATGATCGGATCAACCAAAAGGGTATCAGTTCCGATCAAAGAAAGAATGACAGTGTGCTCTTTAATCAAGATGATCAGGTCATAGCAAAGGAAGTTCATCATAGCGATATAGAAATCTTCTCAAAGGGAAAAACACAGAGCAATAAAGTGGTGGGTGAAAAGAATATAATTGTCTTAGAGTATGTAACCCCACCAGTTACAGACCCTTGTTTAATTACAGATAATTATGGTACAAATAACAACAATGATAATGAAGATCATCTACAATTTGCAACTCTGGATTTGGAATAAGTCCACTGAAACAGCCCCTCCACCTGAACAGGCTACACTGGCTGAGGAGTCTGACTCAGCCATGCCTTGCACTGCTCACCCATTTGATATTTCTCTTATTAAAATCCAAGAAGTTGCTAATAATGCTAGAACAGAAATAGAAATGGTGGATGCTGTTGATCAGTTTGATATTTTTGAACTGCACATTCCAAAAATAAAGGCTATTGGTACTAACAAGTGTAATAAAGAGAAGAAAGCTTTTAAACAAAAGTACATTTCTATAAATCCAGACTGGGATGAAATGTCAACCAGGTTAAAAGCTAAAAGTGTCGAGAATAAAAGAAGAGGTAAGAGTACTTCGGTATCAGGTACTCTTACTTTTGTTTTCTGATTATGTCTATACTAGCATGGAATGTAAGAGGTTTGAATTCCTCTTCTAAAAAATCTGATATCTTACATACACTTAGTGTATACAAACCCTCTGCTATAGCATTGATTGAGAATAAACTGAATGAAGACAATTTTGAAATTTTTTGTTTTGAATTACCTAGAAACTGGAAAGCTATTAATAATAATGATTGTGGTTGTATATGCAGAATTATTGTTATTTGGGATTCCAATATTTGGAATATGTTAAATAGTAATAAAGATCAACAGTTTATAGATTGTCAATTTAAAACTATTGGTGGTTTTCTCTACAAATTACTAGTATATATGGTAGCAATTTTGGAAATGAAAAAATGGCATTTGGAGTAGGCTAAAAGCTTTAAATTTAAACTACAATTTCCCTTGGCTTATTTTAAGGGATTTTAATACTGTTTTGCATGCATCTGAAAATTTGGGGGTAATAAAATCCCTCAAAGCAAATTAGATAGACTCAATAAATTTTTAATTAAGACTGGGTTAATAGAACCAAATATTAGTGGTAATAAATTTGCTTGGAAATCTGGTATAGAAAGGAATATTCATTGTAAATTAGATAGGGCTCTTATTAATAAAGAATTTTCAAATGTTTTCCCCAAATTTATTTGTTCTACTCTTGAACAAAATACTAGTGATCATACTCCAATACTGATCACTCTTTTTGAGGATTTAAACTCTGGTAAAAAAAAACCTCCTTTTAGATTTAAGAATGGGTGGGTTTTAGATAATAATTATAAAGCCCTAATGGAAGAATGTATTAACTTTTCTTGTAATGGTACTAAACAGTTCCAATTTAATATGTTTCTGAAGAATGCCAAAAGTAAACTTAAAGTCTAGAATAAAAATAACTTTATGAAGAATAATAAGCTAGAACTGTTAAGACAGGAAGGTAAACTTTTACAAGAAATAGTTGATAAAAATCCCAGGGATATTACTGCTATTAAAAAATTCTTTTCCAATCAGCAAAATTTATCAACAGAGCTTTATACTAATACTATGAATGCTAAGAAAAAAGACAAGGTTGACTGGTTAACCATGGGTGATGATTGTACTAAATTTTTTCAAGCAAAAATGAGTAGTAGGAAGCATGTGACATCCCGGGATTTTGGCAGTATTTTATTTAATTGAATTAATTAAAATGTAGCTTATTATTTTAAAATATATATGTATTTGGGGAAAACTATGATTTGGAGGGTAAAATAAAGAGTTTTAGATATTTTAAAAATGAAATCTATTTTTAAAAAAACAAATACATGGACTTAAGTGACTTAATATTGACATCTGCTAATTTGAAATTAACAGGGTTAAATTTATTAAAATACTAATTTGTAAATTGAAAGGTACCTCAATCAGGAATATTTTTCTAAAAACTAATATATTGTTTTCTATATATATATATATATATATATATATTTGTATATATTGTAAATAGATGAGATCTGTTTTAAAATTTAAGTAAATAAAAATATGTCTTCAAATTCTAATATTTTTGCTAAATTTGGGAATTTTAATTAATTTAGTATTAAGTTATTAAATAGATAATCATATGTTTTTATTTACTCAAAATAAAAGTTTATTTGTTTAAATGTGTTCTAGCCTAAGTCTAAAATTTAAAAAAAAAGTTTGATCTATTTTCTTTTTAAATATAGTTTGATTAAATAGGTAATTTGTTAAATAAGAAACAGTTTCTTTAATAATAAGTATTGTTAATCATGTAATATTTTTACAAATGGAGATTGCTATTTCAAACTTATCTAAATGCATACATGTGTATATAGATAATAATAATAAAAAAAATATCCAGGCAAAAGTAAGCATTTCCTGTGAAATAGTATGCAAGGAAAGAAACAAAGTATAAGCAAATATGTAGCCTGTACGGTTTTAAATTACAAAGTAAATAAGATGCAGGCAAGAAGTAAAAGAATGCAAACAAAGAAAATGCAAAGTAAAGATAGCTTAGAACAAAGAAATGTAAAATATCTGAGCATAAAATGAGGTTAGTAGAGACATAAAGTACGTTGGCAATAAATGCTTTCATTTCTTAGCAGCAAATATAGTCAACTTGAAATGTATAAAAAACAGCTGAGCCTCCTAATTGTAAAATCTTGCCTGATAAGCTAAAGTAAAAATCTCTGAATAAACAGAAATGTTTGTACTAACTTATGCAAACCCTGTAAACTCTTTTATACATATAATCCTTCTCATTTCAATTCGTTCAACAATCAAACTTGCCTGCATTCTCTAAGGCCTGCAAGCATTTCTTCAACCTGGATCTATTCAAAGAAAGCTCAGGAAGAAGTAAACAAAGCAGCTCATTTTGTTTCATCTGAGTCATCAGATCCAGTAACTAGCATGCAGTTTTTAAAATCAAAAACATCTTCCAGCATTTCAAAGATTTCAAGTTTTAAAGTTTTCAAAAGCAAAAGCATATTCAAGTTTAAAGTTCAAAACAGTTTTCAATGTGAAGTGCACTGTTCTTCTTTAAAGCAGGTGAGTAACAATTTTTACTAAATGAACTTAAGTGTTAATTTAGTTGCTTGTTTTTATTCTGGAGATAAGTGTGTTTGCATGCCATATTTAAAGTTCATTACTGGTATAACATGTGAGTAGCATCATTCTTTAAAAGCTTAAGTATAAATAACCTGTTACATGTTCACATCTAGGAATATGTATGCTTATGTATATATGAATTGACTGTGTATATTGAATGATGAATGTATGGGTGTAAACTTGTTTCCTGTAACATCCTGTTCTTTGTTTTCAAACTTCAGTTTGATTCAAAATCATTACCGCTTGATCTAGGCTTGGTTTGGATTCTAGACTTAAACAAAACTTGTTTGTTTAACCCTAAATTATAGTCAAATTTTATTTAAGTTAAAAATAATTATGAAATGCCTCTGGAAATCATAAAAATTGATCAAACTTGAAAATAGTGAAATTCAAAACCTTGCAATTTATTGTTTCAGGCCTAAGATCTGAAACATCGTCCCTAAACATGATTTTTAAAACTAAGATTATAATTTTTAGTTTAGAATTAAGCATGAAGTGTTGGGTTGAACTAAAAAGGGAATATTGGCATTTTTGGGTGATCTCGGCAATTTTGGAAGGTCGGGTTCTTCCAGTAGAGGGAGAAGTGATCAGTGAAGCGTGGAAAAATATTGAATGGCGATGCATTGCATCGAGGATGCAGCGGTAGCAAAATTCTTTTTGTAACCCTAGTTTTAACTAGGCATTTTGTTTTGATCGGTACGACCTGTAGAAATGATCGAGTTCAACAAGGCCTTGACAGATGGAAGCTCGGTCGTAGATGAGAGCATGGCCGGAATTGTTGGATTATTGGTGATCGGAACGCCGTGGACGAAGCATTGACAGGCTTGGATGGAAGGCCTCTGTTGTTTCCAGGTTTCAGATAAAACTCGAATTCGATTTCGAGCTGTGGGAGGGTGATTTTGCTGGTCGTGTTAGGACGTGGGGTTAGTCGCCGATGAGGTGGGACCGCCGGAGGTGGCTGGAATTGATCGGAGGCACGGTGCAGGTGCACCGTGCACTTTTGGTTTCTGAAGTACTCTGGGTGGAAGCAGTGTAGAGGACTCGAGAATCACTCGAGTAGTTCTGTGTATGGCTCGAAGCATGTAGGCGGGTTGCTCGAAGTTTTGGCTTGTTGACTCGAAACAGGAATTGGGTAGACTCGGGTTAGTAACAGCATCAGGATTTGACAGGAACCTGTAAAGTTGATATAAAATTTTCAAACTGAAGGTTTAAACAAAAGCAAAGGTTTAAACTAAATTTTTAAATCCAAGTTAAAATCTGGAATTCAAGTTAAGATTAAATCTTAATTTTTAGAATAAAAATGAAGTTTTTATTTTATTCTATTTTAAAAATTTGAATTGTTAAACTACTTTAAATGTTAAGTAGTTTGAATTTTGAAATAAAGTTTTAAATCGTAAGTAGAGTTTTAAAATCTAAAGGGTTATCTAAATTCAAATTTAAATATGTATTCAAATTTTGGAAGTGAAGGAAGTTTTTTTTAAAAACAATTTGAAATGTTTAAAGTGTAATTTAAATTAAATTTAAATATGAATTTGGTTTAAAACCTTTTAAACTTCTTTATTAATGGGTGTATCTTAACTTGTGGAATGAAAAGGTTTAGAAATGTGATTTAAAACGTTGTTAAAGGTAATTTAATTGAAATGTGAGAGTAAATTCAAAGTAAATTGATTTAAAATACTTTGTAAATGATAACTTGATCATTAATAAGAACAAAGTTTTATCTTCAAGTAAATTAGGATTTATGATTTGAATTAATTAATCAAGTAATTTTGAATTAATTAAGTTACAGTTAACACTTAATTAATTTAATAATTAAAGGTTAATAAATAGATAATATAGATTAATTAGTTCATAATTAATATTGATTGCTGAAAGTTAATTACTTAAGAAAAGAAATTAAAGAATGGTTAATAGTTAATGAAGGTCATTAACTAAGAATTATTTACCAATTAATTAATATGATTAATTTTAATAAGTAATTAGGTTAATTAAATTAAAGATAATCAATTGTGAAATTGTTTAAATATAATTACTTAATTAAGGAGTTAATTACTCAATGTATTTAATTGAGATTAGTGTGGTTTGTTTGAGTAAATTAATTAGGTTAAACACTTGATGATTTGATAATAATTACTCAGTGAATTGATTTATCTTGCTTATGTATGATTAAATGATGATTAAATGCCCTAAATTGATAGGTACCCTTGATTTGAAATGATACGCGATATGATGTGTTAGGTGGGAAATGATAATGTGGCTATCTATTAATGATGAATTGCTGAGTGAACAGGGTGACATCTTTTATTTAAAGTTGAATTGCATTTCACTTGAATGACTGTGTTATGATGAACTGAATTCGTAAAGTTTGGCGTCGGGTATTAGTAAATACCCGAAACCACTTCGATTCTTTACAAATTGATACGGAAATCAATAGGCTGTAATGGAATGACTTAAGCGAATTGGACCATATAATCCAAGTTCTGGCACTTAGAAATTGATGTGTGAAATAAGTGATATCTATAATAAAATTGTGAATTTGTAAATTGATACGAGTTACCCCGGGTTTTATGTAGTTTTATGTTGTTGTATTCCATGTTAGATGGGTTTACTCACGCTGGTTTCCAGCCTGACTCGGGTGTTACTTTGATGTAATGCTCGGGTCAGACCGAGTATTACAGATTTTCAGGTAAGGACGTTCAGGAGCTCAGGAGACGAGCTGGATGGCAGGAACGTATGGAGTGTTTCCGCTGTGATATAATTTGTTTATCTGGGATATGTTGATTTGTATATATCCAGTGATTGTGTATATGTATAACTCTGATGTATTAAAATGAAAATTGACTGATATGGTATTCTTTTGTAAACTGTTTCTATTTGATATTATATTTTATCCACTGCGAATGTGAGATTCTGTGTTTTATTTTCTGTTTCTTCTTCTATCTCTTTCTTCTTCTATCTCTTTCTTCTTTTTCATAACTATCTGGAATTTTCGGGATCGAAAATTCCGGGTCGTTATAGAAGCATATAAATAGCATTGGTAATGTTATTGACAAAACTAGCAATCTAGCTAATGCTTATGATAAAGTGGCTAAAGATGCAGTTGATTATTATGAAAAACTTTATTTTTCTGAATCTAGTATTAATAGCTTTCCTCATATTATTTGTAAAAATGTTTTAAATGCTAATGCTTCTGATATATTGCTTTCTCCAGTTTCTATTGAAGAAATTATATATGTAGTGTTCAATGCTGGTGACAACAAAAGTCCTGGCCCTGATGGTTTTAATGCAAAATGTTATAAAAATCTTTGGGATAGCATTAAGGGTCAGGTTCTGGATGTTGTAAATGAATTTTTTGATAAAGGCAAAATTCTTAAAAGCATTAACCATACTTTTATTACTTTAATCCCCAAAAATAAAAATCCCACTTGTATTGGTGATTACAGACCCATCTCTTGTTGCAATTTTATTTATAAAATTATTGCTACTGTATTAAGTAAGAGGATTAAAAAAATTCTGCCTTTTAATATCTCTAAAAATCAGAGTGCATTTGTTCCCAGTAGACTTATTTATGAAAACTCTCTTCTAGCCCATGAACTGGTCAGAAACTTTAATTCTAAAAATGTTGATAATGTTTGTATTAAAGTGGATTTGCAAAAAGCCTATGACAAAGTAAACATACATTTTTTATATCATATAATGAAATGTATGTGTTTCCCTAGTAAATTTTGCAATTTGGTTTTTGAATGTATAAACTCTCCTACCTTTTCTATTCCCATTTAGGGTAAGTCAGAGGGTTTTATAAAAAGTAATAGGGGTATTAGGCAAGGTGATCCATTATCACCTTACCTATTTACTATGGTCATTGAGTACTTTTTTATATTAATGGAAATAGAAGCTATTAAAGGTAATATTACTCCTATGAATAAAATCCAGCCTTGTATTAATCATCTTATATATGCAGATGACCTTATGGTTTTTACTAAGGCTAATAAGACTAATGCAAATGCTATTAAAACCATTTTTGGAAAACTTTATAAATATTCCGGCCTCCGACTTAATGAATGCAAAAGTAAAGCTTATTTCAGTAAAAACAATAGATACAAAAATGAAATTTTAGAATCTCTAAATATAGCAAAGGGTAAACTTCCTATTAAATATTTGGGTCTGCCTTTATCTATTAATCAGATTAGAGATTCTGATTGCTCTATGCTTATAGAAAAAATTCAAGAAAAATAGAAACTTGGCCTTGTAAACTTCTTTCTATTGCTGGCAGAATGGAGCTTATAAAAACTGTGATTTATGCCATTATTTTATATTGGTTATAGACATATCATATCCCGGTTGTTTCTATTAAAAAAATTGAAAGTAGATGTGCTGATTTTTTATGGAGGGGTAAATATCATAAAATTAGAAGGGAAAAAGTGTGCAGACCTAAAAAAGAAGGGGGAATTGGTATTAGGGACATGAATGATCTCATTCTAACCTGCCACTTAAAACTATTTTGGAGATTTGTGAATGCAGACTCTCTTTAGGCAAGATGGATGAAGTCCAAATATCTCAAGAATGGTAATTTTTGGACTGTTTTACTAAAAAATAACCAGTCTTAGCATGGAAACAAATTTTAAAATGCAGGAATATTGGTAAAAAAATTTTGGAGAGGAAATTTAAACTAGGAGAACAAACTAGTTTATGGTTTGACCTTTGGTTTAGTAGTGAGTCTTTTGTTAATAAAGTAGGTTGGGATAATTTGTCATTTGTGGTGGGGTTAATGATACAGTGTCTATGATAATAAAAGATAATCAATGGCAACCACAATTGCACCCTATTACAAACCCTCATAAGTATAGTTTATGTCAAATTCCCACTGATATTCATGCAGACAGTGATTATTGGGAGTGGAAAGCAAGCACCAGAGGGAAGTTTTCCTTTAAAACTACTTGGGAAAATATTAGAAATAAAATGCCCACTGTTGAATGGTATAATAGTATATGGAACAAAGTGAATTATCCCAAGATGCTTTTTTGTACATATTTTGCTATTAATAACAGATTGCCAACTTTGGATAAAATAAATAAATGGGGAAATTCAAACAATTCACTTTGTTCCTTATGCAATTTAGTAAATGAAAGTGCTAATCATCTATTTTTTGAATGCAGTTACTCATACTACATTTGGAATCAAATTCAAACCGTACCGCATATTACCAATAATGGCCAGATGGATCTATTGCAAGCTATTCAGTATATCAACAAAAATTTTAAAGCTAAAACCAGCGAAAGAGATTATGCTCACATATTAATAACTACTGTCGTGTTTCATATCTGGAAAGAAAGAAACTTTCGAACTCATAATAAAAGCAGTATGAATAGAGAGCAGAAATGGATACTTATCGAGATAGATAGCAGGATTATTCTTCATAAATCAAAGAGAAAAGTCAAGGATCAAACCAAGTTCTATTTTTTAGCTGATGAATGGTGCCATGAAGCTGGCAGCAAGCATTTAGAGCTCTTTCTCGCTCGTACAAAAGAATTCCAAGTCAATCAATAAACATTTGAAGTCAATGGCCTAAATCAGAGCTCAGTCATAGGTGACAAAGACTTTCATGCTAACCAGCGAACAACTGAGGTCACTAGGATGAATCAGAGCTCATCTTTAGGCGAAATTGCAAATATGGAGAGGGAATTAACAGATCTGAGTCGCAATGACCTCAGGTTTGCTAATTCCTCTTGGTTTTCACTTCATCAGAGAAGCAATCACTTTAAAGTGAATACTCAAGGGATGCGAGGTGCTTTAATAGTAGTTTATCATATTGGGAGAGAGGAGAGTCAAGTGGTGTAAAGAATGCTGGCAGGGAAACATAGATGGAAAATCGCCGATTCAACATCTCTGCCATTTTTTAGGGTTTCGAAAGTTTGAGATGTGTTGAGAGTATGTCGGCGTATTAGGGTTGCTGTGATTTTTAGTGTAGATGGTTCGGGTTTTGTATAACCCGCTGTCTTTTGTAAACCAAGCTTGGTCCATTTATCTTATTTCAAAAAAAAACTTGCAGTTTATTAACTACAAAGTATTTAGGAAGATTGCCTCGCAGCCTTTATTATTGATTGATAAAATGGAACTTGATTATATCGTTTATTTGATTATAATATAACAAATAGATAAATCATAACCATTCGAATTCATCCTAATTGGGCATGATTTACAAAAAATTAAAGCAATATATCCATCACTCTATATTGGCTAATGCAGATAATATCCCTATCGCTATGACCTTTCTGACTTGATGGTCATGTTTATGTCATGAATAAGTGACACAAGAATCACTTGGGTTTCCCACAAGCCAAATAAGTGGGATACAGAGTTGATTCTAGGTCAGGTAAGTTCTTTGCTTAGAGCAATCCCCAAGTGATTGCACTAGATTCGAAGCTTGGTTCATATCGAGCTTCCTTCCATACATCCATTTCATCCAAAGAAATATTGGGTCAGCTAACTCATATGGAGCTATGTTAAGGATGAAATATTGGGTCACCCGAGCACTACAACAAAAAGTGTCTTTTATAGCGGCATATAGCCGCTATTAATCACAACCATAGCGGTTTGATAAGCGCTGTATATCGACATGTTATAAAAAACTGTTGAATATTTATAACACAAAATATGCCGCTATGGTTGAGCTTAGTTTTATAACGCAAATTAGCCGCTATGGTACGTTAATTCAATAGCTCATTATAGCCGCTATAATACAGCTAAATCTCAACGGAACTAGAAATCTTTATAACACCATTTTGCCGCTATAAAATATTTATTCAATAGCTCATTATAGCCGCTATAATACAGCTAAATCTCAACGGAATTGGAAATCTTTATAACACCATTTTGCCGCTATTTACACGGTACTATAGCATGTATATACCGTTATAAAATACGCAGATACACGGTACTATAGCATGAATCTTCTTTAAAAACATAACAGTTGAACAATGTAAGAGCCGAAGAATATAATAACCAGGAAATGAAACTCATTCAATCAAACGTACCAAATGTCTATATATATATATTATATTAAACATGCTCAAACATACACATAATATCCATTATATAATAACAACATCGCAAATAAGTTTTCAACTGGACTAAAAAACAATATAGCTAATAACACAAAACCAGGTCATAACCATTATCTTGCGACTTGCTCTTTTACTGGGAAGCATGGAAGCAGAGTTGAAGCAGGTGCAGGAGCTGTTCAACAAGCAGCAGATAATCCAACATCATAAAAATGACATGTAATCTGATGCCATCTCCTTCTCAATTGTTTCCTTGACAGCCTGCAAAAAGAAAAGGTTCAAAACATTGTATACACGAGCACAAGGCTACATTCAAATTCTCAAGAGGATATTTGTTTTTATTTTTTAATTTGGAAATTTGTCTATTAGCTCACCACGAGTAAATTTAATCACTTTATATTCAATCAATGCATGTTGTGAGGCTATTGATTTATCTCTAGGAATGGTGATCCTATCTGATTGTCCATCTTCAAGTACCATCTGGAAAGAAACTGCTACATAATGTCATTTTATTTTGTAAATAAAGAAGTAAAAAAACATGTAGAACATTAAGGCATCAATGCCAAATCAATCATGAAAAAAAATCCAAGTTATAATGCAAGATGATAAGGTAAAATAAACCAACATTTTTTTCATCAAAATTTACACACTATATCAACCATACATCGTAAGTTCAAAAAAGACAAGTAGAAAAACTGGACAGATTGCTGCATATGAATGGAAATTGAAATTATATTTACCTTTGCGAGTGGAGCATCAATCATTCCTAGAGAATTCTTTGGAGTCCCAATGACAAGATCATAGTACTTCTTTTCCAATGCACTATTAATATTCCTATTGTCCTTGATAATAAAATATCAGTCCACCTGTACAATTGTTCTTCCAAATTTTGAGCAATCAGCCCACCCAATCCTAACAGTTAATTTGTAAGGTCATCAATTTTTTTTGCAGTACCTTACATGAGATAGATACAAACATATTTGGGCAAAGAAGCATTACCGGGTAAACTATAAGCTCCAAGTGCTAGAATATTTGCAAAGGTAAGCCACACACCATGGTCACATTTTAAATGCCCCAGTTCATGAGCTAAAATAGCCTGGTTATACCAGTTATGTGTAAATAATTAAAAAATAAAAATAGAGATGTACACATTAATAATACAGAAAATTGCTAGCACTCATCAATTATTAGTCTTTATAGTTTAAAAACATTCATTCTAGCAAATTTGTATAAAGACAAGACATGCACAGAAGAAGTCAAATAAAGGGAAAAAGAAAAAAGAAGAGGAAAAAAAAACAAATCCATTTGGTGTTGCCTTTAAAAGCAAATGAAAGCTAGGTGGGCTATGGTAAAATAACTATAAATAAGAAATAAATACAGATCAGAATAAGTAGGAACAAAAGTTACTTGCAGCTCTTTTCCTGTTAGAAGTTCAACTAAACTTGTATGGACAACAATAAAAGGTTTCCGACCACTAATTGCCAATGTGTACGCATTTGGGACAGGATTTTGGCGAACGTACAGATCAGGTGCTTCTATATTCAAAACCTTTGCAGCTTCATTCAGTGATTGATAAAGACCATATAACTGTAAAATAATATCACCAAATTTGGTTGACAATACTACAATTGAAAAGCAAACAACCACAAACTGTGTTTAAACTTTAAACAGAAGCAATTTCAGTAAAAATCAGGTGCTTCTATATAAAGCATTTGCCTTCGGTACCAACTACATACTTAAAAAATTACATGAGTACATAAGAATAGCATATAAAAATCAATAACCATGCGTAGGCAAGTACAAAGACCACAACCATGTACACAGAGTAGTAACATATTCTGATATGAATTCATTAGATAATTGCTTTGCATTGGATTTTTCCATCAAAACAATGATCCAATGATTAGAAATACAAATATTTGTATATTTAAAGAGTACGTAAGTATACTCCCTCTTAATTACCTATTGATGATGCAATGCCAGAAACACTTCCACAAACTAAGCTAACCGAATCATTAGAATCTGAAGGCCTATTCAAGCATATCCAAATCAAACTTTTGCATGAAATTAAAATTAAAAATCACTTAATATTAAAAACAAATCACTACCTTCTTACTAATGATATCTTAGAGATTCATAAGCAGAAAAGCTGATTGCCATGCTAGGTCCAACAACTTGCATTTCATAAACAAAAAAATTGATTGCTTTGCAGATGGAACAAAGTGTATGAGAAATCCCTCTATAATACATTTGGTTTGTCTGTAACTATTTCATATGACTACCTGAATTTATTGAGTCGATTTCCCATGAAAAATTGATGATACCAAAAATTTATGGATGTTCTATAATGTCTGATTTGTGGATGGATACCAAAAATCGACATTTGATCAATTTTTTGATCGTGTAATTTTAAAAAGTAATAAAACATGGATTTGATGAATTGTATTGTTTAATTAGGTGTCATGGGGAATAAATTTGTTGTTAAACATTATTGTTTATACTAATATTTTTAATGGATCATTTTGTCGCAACTGTGGAATAAGATCTTTAGTTGTAATATGTTTCCAAAGTAATTCGTTGCTATTGTGAGTGCATATTAGTACAAATAGTGACCCTACTGTTTCATATCAAAATTGTCATGGAGATTGGAATATTTTTCAAATTGGTGTAGTGTAGCCATTAGCTAAACGTGTTCAAAGTTGAATGTAGACTTATGAAAGTGGGATGAGTTAGTGCAGATACGTAGAGTTCTACAAAGCTAGCTCTTGATCTCTGTTCATTTGTATTCTTCCCAAATTCAGAGATTATTCAAGAAAAAAGCAAAGGCCAGCATTATTTAGCGGTCCTTCTGACGAGAGATTAATTGCTAGTTGGCCAACTGCATTCATCTATACTATTCATATTTGTTATAGCTCGAATAATCAAGTGTTAACCATTTTTTATCACTGAACTACTTGCTTACAATTACAATTACATAATCATCTATTAATTGTTGGAGTAAAAGATGATCTTTCAACATTCAATCGTGATACATTATTTTGATTTTTTTTACCACAATCATACACCGTTAGCTATTCGATTAATACATTTTTGCATCCTACTACTAAAGTCTCTTGCTTTGTATAGAACTCACATCGTCAAAGTTAACAAAAATTCACAAGAAACAGAAATTAACAAGAAATTACAAGAAGAAGAAGCAGCAGTAGCATTGAAGAAATCGCAACAGGAGGAAAACACAGGCGATGAGATCCTCAGGTTTGGCGCCTTCACATTTAAGATGAAAAATGGTGTTCTGGAACAAATTTTTGAGTAAATCTACATGGTAGTGTTCTTATTTTGAAAAGAAATGTACAGAAAATCAAGATAGATTATTTGTATTATATGACTTGGGGGGCACCAATTCTTTCTTCTTGTTCTATGCATGAAGTCCACATTTACTAATGCTACAAAGTTTTCATTTTACATGCAATCTTGGCTTCTTTTCATATTTTGCTCATGTCAACTATGGTTTCTCTCTCTGTTTTTTTCAGTTGAGTTTCTACATTTGATTCTTTAGCTGCCACTTGATGTGCGAGTTGCAGCTTTCCAAATAGTTGGTACTATTCAGTGTGTTTATCTTAGATGAATTTTCAATTATTATTTTTATTGGAAAGACATGTTAAAGTAGAATATTCAGTGTTGTTATTCATATAAGATCGACTGAACGCAGTGTTTAGTTTTTCGCATGTTAAATTAGAATATTCCAACTATCATATTCCAAACTTAATATATTTGGAATTACTGAATGTGAAACCATCTTGTATATTCTAGATTTGAAGACTGTAGCCAATCTCATAAAAATCTTCATGCTTTTGAAACATTATATAAATCAGAGGCATTCGAAGCTTTTGTATCTTCTGAAAAACTATTACAAAACTTATATAAACATGCCTAAAGCTTTGCAATTAGAATTCTTTAGTTCAAAGTAAGTTCAAATCTGAAATTCTGTGTACATGTAACTCCATACGTTTGAAATCATATACTTATTTGAGCCATATGTCTGTAATAGTTGATGTATTGAAGTTTATCTTTATATCCTAAAACTAAATATCATAGAAAATAATGTTTCATCATTGACATGGACCGTAAGCATAAAAGGAATTATGGGACATAACATGCAAAATACAGTACAAAGTTGATTCACGTTCATGATCCAGGTTTGAGAATGGGACGAATGGCAATATGCAGTTATGTTTAATGTATAAGGAGCCAATATAACACCATAGGGGATATAACAGTATGGATTAACTCGGCTCTCCCTACAATTAGATAAGAATTTGTAGTCTCATTTTTCTACTTTATTCGTTATTTTTTGGAATAAATTTGTGGAGTCACCATAATGTAAGTAATTTCTTAATAAAGGCACCCCCAAATATCTTACAAGCAGACTGTCCTTAGTGATTTGCAGTGTGTCAAGTATGTCCGCCCTATTGGTTGCACCGTCACTAAAATAAATTGTCGATTTAAAAGCACTGGTTCACAATCATAGTGGTGTTTTTCAACTACTTTAGATTGCTCTTTAAGGTTTTTGCACTTTTCATATCTAATCCAACAAAGAAAATAACATGTGTAAACAAAAAGTAGACCAACTGTCAAAATTATGCAATAATGAAGCTACAGAGTACATGAAAAGATAAAAAATAAAGTGTTTAATCCAAGGAGATAGAGCTACCCATTCCTTTCATGCTGGTGTTTCCCAATTGAAGGCAACTTCTATGGCTAATACGATGTTTGATGCCTAAGGAAATTGGGTAAATACAAACGGAAATCTTAACAGGGAAGCCATTCAATTTTTTATTAAATTATTTAACAATTCTAACCTTAGATGTAATTTTCCTCATACTGATCTTAAAAACAATCCACTCTGAAAATGCAAGAACGTCTCTAGATAAACCTTTTGAGATGGAGGAAGTGAAAGTGGCGATTTTTCAAATAGACAACAACAGCTCTCTAGGTTCATATGGTTTCAACTTAAAATTTGCAAACTTCATTAGGAGATGATTAAAGATGATGTTTACCGAGCAATGTTGGGCATTAAACAATCAAGAAAGATTATTAAAGAGGTAAATCACACATTTATTTGCCTTATCCCTAAAACTATGGACCCACGAACTCTTTCAGATTACAGGTCAATTTGTTTATGTAACATTCTTCAAAAATATTTGGCTAATCTAATGTGTAGTAGAATGAAGCAATATATAAATGATCTGATTTCTATTAATCAAAAAATATACCGTCAAAGTCTGCAAGCGTATTGAGAAAGAATTACCATTAGAGAGATCTTTGAGCTTCTTGGTCGTATCTAAATACATATACAAACAATATGTGTTAGAAAATCTAAAGAAGTCCTAGAAAAAGCATAATAAATATGAAAATTCGTCTTCTTTTCCTTAGAGTGAGATTTAACAATGAATGTTGGATCATAAAATTCCGGCTGCTTCTTTTCTCTATTGCTTTTTCTTAATCTTCCACTCCCTGTATCAAATTTCAAAGAGGAAAATGCTGATGATAGAAGGGAAATGCTGACAATCTAAAACAATTTAACTATAATTACTAAACAATTAAAAAATCAACCAAATCAAAAACAAAAAAGTATAAGAACAGAATCGCATCAAATCGATTTAGGGTTTTAGATAATACGCACACGACAACCCGACTTCTTCGAATCAGCTTGCCGGAGAATTCAGAGATGTTGAAGATCGAAAGTTTAGTGTTTTGATTTTGGATTGTTGATTTCTTCGTGGATTTTGATCTAGGGTTGAATAAGCAAAAATGTTAAAGTTTGAGGTTTGATTTGTTTAGAGGGAGACGAAAAATTTAAGAGCGGGGTTGTTCTGTTTTGGGGCCACTTTTGGTGGAAGCGTTATGGACTACAAACAAAAGAAATAAAGGTAAAATAACAAACAATTAATAATAAACAATAACGCTTTTGAATAATGTGTTATCTAATTCCGTTATTAATAACAAACTTTCTTGTAGTGGAGGTTCCCCTTGATAGGGCTAAGGTTGTAGTCTAGGCAAAATTATACTATTTTTTATGCATCTGGTTTAATTTTCTTTTATATATGTTGTTATATATTGATATAATTGATGAATTAAATAGACTAAACATATATAAATAAAAAATCCTTAAGAGAAGTATTTTATCGATTGTAGTTACGAAATGTTTGTGACCATGAGTAATGAATTGTGTGTGTATTTGTATGTATACAATAAATATTTATTCCTTAAATATTTCTAGCTAAGATGCATTAAGGATATCAATACATCTGTTGAATGTACGCAATGCTCTCCATACGATGGATAATGATTTACTCATGACTGTTGAGAGCACCAAGGGTTACGTACTTGTGCTTGTTTGGAACAACCGTAGAACGACCTGACATGAGTCATCTATAGGTTATATAACTGGATCAAAATAAAAGATTTTAGAATAATGACAGAAGGTAGTCTTCTGACTTGAGAGTGCCGTTGATCTTGAGTACCTAGGTTATATTTGATTACGGTTTAACACATGGAATAGTAATCGTGTTATGGTCATAATTGAGTATACATTGAAATAATAGGAGTAAAACACTGTCCAAGAGCTAAGTAGTTAATATCGGTATCGGATACGTATCAGTTAGGTATCGACATGAGATATCTTAAAGTACCATGATAATATCGGATAATATCTGTAAAATATCGTATGTATTTGGAACATGTTATAAACGATATTGTACTATGTTATAATAATATTTGAAGTTAACTTTTTAAATACTTTGATCAACATTGTCAAATTACTATTAAAGATTGATTGCATACAGTTTACAGATCACAATCTATTTATTGGGATATTCTATTAAATACAAGTATTAAAATAGACTCATAAGAACTAAGAAATTGGTATAATGTATGTGTGCTTGTAACATATAAACATATACATATTTATTTCCAAATTTATGTATGTATATATTTTGTAAATATATATACCAAGCGATAAAAAACTTATTTTAAGTATTTACCCAACACAAATAGAGTTGGAGGTATGCCTTAGGAGCAATTTTGGAATTTATTGTAAATTATTAACTCTGTAATAAAATCTTTTTTGAAATAAAATATGTTTTCTTTCTATTATATACTTGTCATAGTGTGTTATGTTAGTTAATTATTTAATTTAAGTATATTTAATAAAAAATTATAATAATATGTTATGTGATAATAATTTAAATATGTTGTAATCATGGGAAATATTTCGGAATTAAAAATAACATATCATTTTAAATATTCCTAATCAAGATGTTTTGAGACAGCATATCGATAAATCCAATGAGATTAGAGTACGTAACGCTCTCCAAATATTAGGTTATGTATTGCTTATGGCTGAAGGGGACACCAAAAGATTAAGTACTGATAGTTGTTGGACAACCGTGAAATGACTCACTCGATAGCTTTCTATTTATTAATATAACTAAGGTCGAACAGAGAATATCGAAGTGGTAATATTACATAGTTAAATCAACTTGTGAATACTTTTAAATTTCAATGTGGATACTGTGGATACTTCACTATGATTATAGTATAATCGTGCCACTGTTGTCCAACGAATGACTATAATTGTTATGAGTTGAAGCATTGGAAGTGAAACACTATTCAAGAGAGAATTTGTCTCCTCGGTTATATAAGGTTAGTATTAGGTCAACTATAATGAATTCAAAGTCAAAGTCACTGGCCAAAGTAGTTCGGTTAATAATTATTATTATTACTGAACCAAGGACTTTGTGTTTGGATTATACAAGTTGAGTGTGAATGATATTGGAATTTTGACCAAAATCAAATTCCATAAGTCCTAATGTGATATAGTTTTAATATGTAATAATCGTCACTACCAAGGACCAGTTAAATAGTAAAATTGGATTTTACCAAAATGCATATGCAACGTATATAAAAGTTATATATGTACGTATCGATATACGATATCATGAAAATTTGAATTAGATTTAAAATGTATAAATGTTGATTGGATTTGAAAATATATGTATAGGTCACTACAACAAATAAAGTCTTTTACAGCTCTTAAAAAAAGTTGTAATAGGTATTCTACAATGTTTTACTAAACGTAATCTTAGTCACAGTTGTAATAGGGTCTACTTCTTTTACAACCTTTTTTAGATGTTGCAAAAAAGGTTGTAATAAACCTTATTACAACTGCTTTTAGATGTTCCTGTACATTTTTTCACAACATTTTGCAAACATTGCGGTATACTTTTTGACAACATTTTACAAACCTTGCGGTATACTTTTTGACTACATTTTACGAACGTTGCGATATACTTTTGACTACATTTTACGAACGTTGCGATATACTTTTCTACAACTTTTTTAAAATGTTGCGTCATATTTCTTACTTTTGAAAAAATACATGGACATTTTGGATTATTATCATCGTAAATACATTAAATTACAAATGTCAATACATGAATTTCAATGACACATCCAAATTGTTTCCATTGAAAATAAGTCAATAATTTATTAACACAAATAATATTTATATTAATTTCAAAGAAACATCATATGAAAATTCTAAATCCAGGTGAATTTTAAAAAATCCACAAAAACACAACTTCAATGTACACAATATAAAAATATTACAATCAAAATATTAAATTTTTTTACAAATTACTCAAATAATAATCGGGTCCATTCTAGGACATTACTAGCTTTTGATTTTTTTCCAGCTTTTGCCAATTGCCTGCATAAGTAATGGTGCATAAATTACAACACATTGTGTATTGATGAGTTAACTAACAATAGTGGTTAAACATTATGATTTTGGTTTAGATGGACAAGCATCAGTAACCAAGGATTCTCTCTAGTACATTTAAAATTCGCAAGAACAAGAAAAGAAACTTGTGGTTGAGATCAACGGGTTGAATTAAGCAAGGCACACAAAACAATGTTTCTTAACAACTGCAACAAAATTCTAATTGGATTATACTTCTTTGCGTTGGTAAAATGTAACCAAGCTAAAGGTAAAAATGGTAAGAAGATTTTACCTCGATGAATTTCAATTTAAAATCAAGGCTCCTAAAGCGCCGAGTGAGTTCAAACTCTTCTCGAATATACTCCAGTATCTGGGAATAGTTTGCATTCTTTCATGCAATCTCTGATCTAGTTATTATAAACAAAGAAAATTATAGTTAGCAAGTTCTTTTTAGTTGAATGACCTATAAATATATTAAGTGAGAGTAAAGTCGGTCAAGATCTAGCAAGAGTAAATGCCTTCTAAGTTTATGAACGTGAATAACAAATAAAGTTTAACATATTTAAAAAGTGAGTGATGATATTCACATTCATAAGGGATCCAAATATGGATCAAAATACAAAACAGAACATACCGTTGAACAAAATGAACATACTGCTCCTATTTACATTAAAAGTTAGTGAAATGCTTCAAGGCACACGCATACAATTATAGTATTTATATGCAACATTCAAATTATTCTTTAAAACAAAATTGCAGGCTAAAAAGGATCGATCTGAACTTAAGCAGTTATAAAATGGTGAAAATAACAAAATTGATAAAAACACAAAGTGTTATTTATATGATATCCGTATAATCAAGTCTAGAAAATATCCAAAACTTTTGATTTCTTATAGCTAACCAACTTAAATGCCCAAAGCACACTCAATATGGGACGTACAAACTACTTCACATGCACATGTAAATATTATGACAGATATATAGATAATGTTCTTCCATGCAACCCTTTTTTAAACAGTGTCATACAAAAAAATATAAATACATAATTAATGATAATATTTTACTAGTTTAAATCATATGTTCCAGATATATTCCTATTATTTCACTTAATTTGGTAAACATTTGATATCACACAACTAATCTATAAATGCACCAAGCACTAACCTGTCAAAAAGCCTAAATTTAATAATCACATCAGCAAGATTTGAATTGGCCTTCCCTAAAAGTTAGAACAACTTCTTTCTTTTCATGTTGAAATTTCCCATCTTTTCCATACCATGATTTATAGCTGTAAATTCTTCTACCATAACATCGACCTATTACAATAGAAAATCAGCCGTAATCTTATTATTAGGTATGTATCCCGTATGTTGCTTGGCATCACATAAATTTTATGTCCACGTTGAAACAGTAAGATAAAATAGAACAGACTTATATTTTATTTGATTATACCTAACGAATATGGTAATCAAGGGCAACGCTTTGTCCTAGTACACTTCCAATAATGCGTATACCGTCCATATCCAATTTTTTAAGAACTATATGGTTTACTCCCCCTTGCATCTATGTCATTAACAATGGTCTCTTAACTACAGTATAATCAAAACATAAAAGTACCATGAAAGTATGAGTCTAGTAAGAACAAAAATATTCATAGTAATTGAACAAGTAAGCAAAAGAAACTATAAGCAGACATTTTGAACTCACAACTTCGAGAGGACATTTTGTCAAACACTTGCCTTTCCATGCTTATTCCGCCGCATTTGGAGTACAAACAGAGCAATGAATTATTCACCAACATGTCGCGTGAAATACAAACATCACATCTACTCAAAATGAAGGCGTGGCTCCACATATTGAGGGAGATGGACCCCAAGCCCGCGCACGTGCACAGGGCACTCTGCAATGTGTAGATGTCTAGCTTTAGGTCTAACTTCATCATCATGTCCTGACGAGTTCGATAGCAGTTTCGTAATCTCCGCTCGAGGAATTGGAATCCACGATCGCGTTCCACAACACCTGATTCTTTCTTTCGATCTCGTCGAAGATGAATCTAGCTTCAGTCAAGCAATTACAGGAGGAGTAGAAGTGGACGAGGCTATTGGAGATGAAGAGGTCGGTGGAGAGGCCGAGTTTGAAGATGTGGGAGTACAGTTGGGACCCTTCGGAGAAGGCGAAGGTAAAGGCGCATGACTTGAGGATGAAAGGGAAGGTGTGGTTATCGGGTGGGACGCTCGATAAGAGTATTTGGAGGAGACGAGGATGGAGCAGGTGTGTTGTTTGGAGTGCACGTAGGTGCGAATGAGGGAGTTGAAGCAGAAGGAGGCGAGGGACATGGATTTGAGAATGGGTGATTTGTTTAAGGGATTTGTACGTCAAAATGAAATTTTTGGGTTTGGAGCCAAAACTTTATGTTTTGGAGCCAAAAGTTTCATTTTAGAGCAAAATGAAATTTTGCACATCTCTTTAAATTATTTTAATCATCGAGCAAAATTAGACTTGAGCATTGAGATTTGCAACGTAATACTTATATTTTTCAAATTTTAAACATCTTTAACATTTGAACTTTTTGAAATTTTGAATGTTTTATAAAGTTCTAAATTTATTTAAAGTTTCGGTTTTTGAAATTTTGAAATTTGTGAAAATTTCAAAATTTTGTTTTAAATTTAAGGAATATTGTAACATTTATTTTAGAAACTTCCAAAATTTTAACTTTTTTGAAATATTAAATATAATTATCAATTCTAATTATAAAATATTAAGTGCTAAATTTTAAATATTACTTCATAATTACTAAAGATTACTTTATCATTGATCAATGGAAATCAATTACTAAATGAGGGTAAGAGGGAAATGGAAATTAAGCAGGAAATCATATACTAAATTTGTCACTTCTTAATTATGAAATATAAATTATAAGTTATCGAATATTCGCGTTAATTATTAATCGTTAACTATTAATTATTTAATAGAAATTATTTAATAGTAATTATTAATTATTAAATATCCCTTCTTATTTATTAATTATCAATTGTTATTATTGCTTTTTAATTATAATTGGATATTAATTATTAAATACTAATTATTAAGTAAATATTATTAATTGTTAATTATTATTGTTTGCTGGAACTAGGACATGTGTGAACTAAGATCAATGCACTTATTAATCATTAAATATTATATAGTAGATAATAAATATTAATTAATAATCATCGAAGATTACTTATTAGTTATTAATTATTTAATAGTAGTTATTAATTATTAATTCTTAGTTATTATTAATTAATTATTACCTATTACTTCTTAAATATAATTGAATATTAATTATTAATTATATTTGTTAATTATTAAATGTGTTTAAGAAATTTTGACTATAATTTACCAATTCTTAACGATTAATTATAAAAAATTATTAAATATAAAAAATAATTATTAATTATAGATAATAATTAGTAACTAAAATTATTTTTAATAATCAATGGTTATAAATTATAAATAATTACCCATCTAAGTTTTCATTTATAAATTATTAACTATAAACTATCATTTATAAATTATTCAAGTAAGTTTAAATATTTGTTATTACTTATAAATTATTAAAATATTTCAAGCAATACCAAACATATTCATAAAAAAGTTACCTAAACCTATGAGTAAAACTAATTTAAAAAAAGTTGTAGTTAATTAATATCTAGTTGTAAGAAACAATGTTTTTACAACTTTTAAACTGTTGTTAAAAGGTAACTTTGGCAACGTTTACAACAGATTATGTTGTAAAAAAGTAGTTTTTACAACGTTTTTGGTAGAAAGGTTGTAAAATGTCATCTTTTACAATGTTTTCTAAAAAGACATTACAAAAATATGCTTTTTACAATGTTTTTTGGGAAAACGCTGTAAAAGGCATTTTTTATAACATTTTAAATAGAAACGTTGTAAAATAGACGTTGTAATAAGCTGAATTTGTTGTAGGTCTGCCAAATTGATGGCCGACCTTGCAAGGAATGGGGTGGTGATATTTGTTTGAAATACATGGTTTGAATTGTCAAGGAGAAGAGCTAAATTAGTAGACCCAGATCTCCTCCTTTTACACCATTCTCTTGCATATATAAACCAACCATCCCCATTTTATTTTTACTTTGCCTTCCCTCCATCTAGTTTTGACTCCAAGGAATAAGACCTCCCCCTTCTTCATTTCCAAATAAAATTAAATCAAATTATAGTCTAGGCATAATGATCTCTCCAATTAGCTGGATTTCTAGAAGAGTATAGATTAGATACATTCAAGATGCACATTTAAGGCTACATCATTAGTATCTTCTAATATATTTTCTATTATACATACATTTACCTATGTCATTTCACATGTGCAGATTAGACCAATGTATTACCATGAATTTGTATATTTGTTTATTGTTTGATAACATGCATATACTTTCACAGTTAAATTGAATTAAAAAAAGACATGCATACACATAATATATTTAAAATATTTTTCAACCATTTTAAAATTAAAAAATATTCCAAAGTTAAAATGTTTTTAAAAAAAATTTAAAATTAAAATTTGATTTTATAATTAGTGTACCATGTATATAATATATACAAATAAATTTATTAATTTATATTCATATATATATATACACACACACACATATACACACACTTAAAAAAATTATAATTAAATCTGAAAAATATCAATAATTACAAATGTATATAAATCTTTTAAATAAATATGTATTAATCAAAAATTGTTTCTTTAAATTTAAATCCTTACGGATTTATTAAAAATATTCTTATAAAATTCGTATGGATTTTGTAATGAAAAAATATATTTCTCAAATGCATATGGATTTGTGAAAAAAAATGTTTGGATAAAATGATTTCGCCAGAAAAAAAATAAAAAAAATTAATTTTTTAACATATATTTATTTATTTTACTAACTAATATTCAACTAATAAATTTAATAATTATTTATAAATATTTTGAATGTTTTAAATTAAAATATCCACATTTGAAATTTGAAGTTTAGATTTGAAATGGATTTTATTCTAAATCCAGATCTGTTTTTAAATTTAAATCTGCATTAAGATATTCTAGATATTAATTTGAATTATTTTGAATTGGACGATATTTTTTAAATAAAAACTATTAAATATATAAATGTTTATATATATATATATATATATTTGTATTTGTGTGCATATATATATGTATATAATAATAAATTAATCATGGATAGTAAATGTTTATATAAAGAGGCGAATGTTTCTGTTGTGATGTAAGTCCAAACACTTATATAGGAGCATAATGAACTATTTACACATCTATATGTTTCACGTGTACCATACACATATGTGTGTATTTGATACGCATATACATTAAATAGCTAGTCCTCGTGTGCGTATTGAAATCAAATCTTTATATAAATTATGTAAATAAAATAAAGATTTAATTTAAAAAATTTATAATCGGATCAAAATTAATTTGGATTTCATAGGCCTAACAAGATCTAAAATTGATTTTTTTTAAGTTCACCCATTTAACTTGCTGCGTGCTAGCACAAACTTTTCAATGGTATACGAGCACAATAGCCTATGCGGTCCAAATTATCAGTATCAGGGCTAACTTATTAAAGATTCCCATTTAATAGGGTGTCTAGAAAGTAGTATCAAAGGTTAGGTTTGGATGATCAAATACTCTGCCCTACATATCTACCGGCCTAGCCCAAAAGGCAAAGTAAACCTAAAGGTTATTCATAGTATAAAGGTCCAAATTAATTTTAGGCCTTGGGCTATTTTTCAATTTTTGTTTTGAAATTATATAAATAATATTTTAAATTTAAAAGATTAAATTTGACATATATAATAAAATTTTATAAACGTAATAAAATATTTTCAAGTTTTTTTGAAAATTAAATAATTATTTTATTTTTTATTAATTATTAATTGAATTAATTAAATAAATAAATAATTAAAAGTTAATTAAATAACATATAAATATATATAGTTATCTTAAAAATGTTTAAGGTAATTAAAATATATAATTTTTGAAATTAATTAAAATTATTAGTTAAACAAATTAATTAATAAATAATATAATATACATATATTAAGGTATATGCATTTTACTATAAATGTTATAGTATACATATTAACTTTAAAAAGTTAAAATTAATAAAATAAAATTATTTAAAATGTTGATAATTAAATAAATGTATTAAACTAATTAAATAATATTTAACTAATGTAATTAATATAAGATTATTATATAAGTTGATTAAAATTATAGACTGTTATACAAGAATTAAACTTATATAATATGAATATTTAATAAAAAATGAATCTGTAATAAACGCAAATTTGATTTAAAGAATAAACACATAGTACATATACCATGATTTCTGATGTGTCTAACACTTGGATCACGAGGATATTTCATAAGAAATACATTGTTCCATAAGTAGATATTACTTAAATAAATATATTAAAGATTATGAATCTTTAATATACGTGTTGTCCTCTACCATTTATATATTAATAAATTACTCACATTCATGTTAGTTGTTGAGATTTCTTCAAGCTAGAGATGTTATGTGTAGTATTATCAATATATAGAATAGACGATGTAAGGTACATGCACATATTTGTTAAGCTTCCTTAAGATATATGCATTATACTTAGGCCATCGTGAAATGGTAGGTACAAGTGAATAATCTCTCTTTATGTGTAGAGCTTTCCTCAAGGTAAAGATGAAATTAGGACAAAGACCACAGGGTTAGGAGTTGTATATGATATAATCAATAAGGCGTTATCCATTGCATGTCGATCTATGATTTGTTAAGCTTTCCTCATGGTCAAATCCCCAGGCACGCGAGTTCTAAAACTCACTAGTGAAGTCCAAAGATTTCCGAGTTTCCTCTTAGGGATTGTAAAACATAAAATTCTAGTGGGAGCTTATTAGTAAAATAAAATATAATGTTTAACCTTACTAATGTTATATTAACATTTGCTATGAAATAAATGTCTTGATCTATTAAATTAAATTTATAGGAAAATGTCTACACTAATTTTTTTTTGAAAATGACAAACTCACGGAACCTAACTACATAGATTGACTAAGAGCAATACATACGAATGCTTATGGTCATCAACAATCGAACCTCCTAGAGTTAGATATGTTGAAGATGCAGATCCCGAACTAATAGCCACTTATAACAAATGGATCGCGGACCTAGAAATTGCCTAATTTATGTGCTGCCTATATTAGAAAAACCATTGAAAGACAGTATGAAATAATTTTTGTCCATAAATTCTTTGATAATCTCAAAGGTGCTTTAGGGAATAATCTCATTCCGCAAGGCACGAGATTACTAAGAAGTTGTTAAGCACAAAGATGTCGAAGGGCTTGAAAGTGGACGATTGCGTCTTAATGATGGAAGGCTATATTGATACACTTGCTCAATTAGACATCACAATAAGCAACAACTTGCAAGTGGACTTGATCTTATGGTCTTTTACTCCATAGTATGAGCCGTTCATATTAAACTATAATATGAACCGGTTAAATGCAAGACTCATTAAGATCAACTGAGGCTTCATCCAAGGATTAAGGCGCAGTGCTTGTGGTAAGAGGGAAAGCATCATCTTCAAATGGTTTGAAGAAGAGGAAAAGGGTTAACAAGAAGAATAATAAGACTGCTCTAATTGAAAAAATTGAATGTCATTATCAATATCACAAGAAGGGGCATTGGAAATGATACTATCTGGATTACCTAAAGATTGTTAAGGAGAAGAATCAGAATGATTCTGCCACTCCTATAGGTATATTTATGATTCATTTTTTTTTGCAATCAATGAATTATCTTAGGTTTTAGATACTGGATTTGGAACTCGTATATGTAATATGTTACAGTGACTTAAAAACAGGTGTCATATAGAAAAGGGAGATATGAGACTTCAACTGAGACTATCACTTGGCTTTGCCTAGTGGATTAGTTTTAATTTTAGATAATATGGTAAAATGAATATTCATGGAATAATTTTCATAACTATATTATCTATGACTGAATATAATTTTCATTATGTTGATAATGTTATGAACATTATGTTAGATGGAAATAAAATCTGCAATGTTGTTTTGGATAATGACATTTATATTCTTAATAATTTTGTCTATGCTGTGAATATTCTCCTAATATTGACATTAATAATATTTATCTATGGCATTTTAGGCTAGGTCTATATATGAGAAATGACTACACAAATTGAAAACTAAAGGTATTCTACCATCATTTGATTTTGAATCATTTGATACATGTAAATCGTGCTTACAGGAAAAATGACCAAGCACCTCTTTAGTAGGAGCAATGAAAGAGTTAATGAACTCTTAGGTCTCATACATACTGATGTATGTAGCCCAATGCCTATAGTTACCAAAGATAATACTTTTTATTTTGTAACTTTTACCAATCATTTCTCAAGACTAGGATATGCATTTCTTATGAAGAACAAATCCGTGTTTGTGAGTAATTTGAAGACTATAAGAATGAGGTTGAAAATCGAATAAACTATAATATTAAAATACTTCGATCAGATCAAGGAGATGAGTATGTTGGACAAGGACACTAACAATACTTAAAGGATAATGGGATTATTTCTCAGGTTACTTCACCTTATACTTCACAACAAAATGTTGTTTCAGGAAGAAGGAATCGTACCCTATTAGATATGGTTCATTCCATGATGAGTAAAGGTGGGTTGCCTCTTTTCTACTGGGATATGCGCTGGAAATTATAGCGCATATATTAAATTTGATACCCATGAAATATGTGCCTAAGGCAGAATATGAGATATGGCATGAGAAAACACACTTTAATTATTTGAAAGTGTGGGGTTGTCCTGCCTACGTTAAGAACATCGGTCCTAACAAACTTGTAACGACCCGTATTTTTACGAATCGAAAAGTTCGTTAAAATCTGGTATTTTCAGCATTTTTAAGTCGTTTCAGATTTTTGACAGAATTTTGCTTAAGTCCTAAGTCGTAGCCGACTTAGGAGTTTTGGACGAGTTAGTGTTAAGTCGGTTGACAGTTTGGGACGACTTAAGGTTTTAACCGAGTTAAGAGATAGGTCGTATTGTCTTAAGTCGTATGGTGGTTTAGGTCGTGGGTTAGTTGGAGCGACCTATAGAATTATGCGACCTAAGTTTTAGTTAAGTGTTAGGTCGGCTGGGAGAGTTAGCGACCTAGTGATTCCGGGTTAGCGACTTAGTGATTAAGTTGTTAGGTCGGTTGGGACGACCTATAGAAGCTAGCGACCTATAGGAGTTAGCGACCTATAGGGCTGAGCGACTTAAGGATAGGCAGTGACTTAAGAGGGTTAGCGAGTTAGTGTAGTTAGGTCGGCAACGACCTAAGTAGTAGTGAGCGACTTAAGGAGTTAAGTCGTGAGTTTGTTAGGTTGCGAGGTAGTGTGCCTGTTAAGTCGCTGGGTTTCTGCCTGAGTGATAGGTCGTGAGCAACTTAGTAGTTGTTAAGTCGCGAGCGACTTAAGAGTTGATCTGTTTTAAGTCGTAGACGACTTAGTAGTTGAGTCGTAGCCCCAGTTATTTGTTAAGTCGTAGCCTACTTGTTAGGTCGCGTGTAAGTTAAGTCGCGCGTTGCGTTAGGTCGTAGGTCGCTGGGTGCTTGGATGCGCAGAAGTGTTAGGTCGTAGGAGTTGGGGCGCACGTGCATATCTGATAGGTCGGAGAGGCTTAGGTCGGAGACGACCTATGGAGATAGCCGAGTTACGACTTAAGGAAATTTCTGCTATAAATAGGAAGGGTTTTTCTCACTTTTTGAGATCCGGATTTTGAAGCGACGAAGTGCTGCCATTTTGAGAGCTCGACTTCTACACTTCTTCACTTCTTTTCTCCACTCTAATCTATTGCTTCCTTTCATCCAAATCGAAGATCAAGATTGAAGATTCAAGAGCTAAAGTTGAAGATCTTCATCCATTGAAGTGTGATTTCTTCGTTTGAAGCGGATTCATGATAGATCAAGCTTGATCCTTCGTTGTCCAGATCGGAAGCGTGTTGATTTGAGGTTGTTTAGGTGATTTGGTGAGTGGTGATTATCTCTCACACGGATCCAAAGGAGTATATCGGATTGTTGGCTCGATTTGGTGTTAAAATAGTGATTTTCATGCATTTTCTTCATCCTAAGTGTAGATCCATGTAGATCCATTGTTCATGATGATTTGACAACCATTTTACTAAGTGATAACCTATGCGAGTTCATTCATTAAGATTGTAGAGATATTTCTTATGATTTCATGCATGTTAGACTTTCAACTCTTTAATTACGAAATTGCCATTATAGTGATAATTGTCTACATAGATCATATTTGAATGTTTGATTGCTTGGATTAATGTTTGACTTGATTGATTGCTATGAATTAGATGATTGATGATTTGATTTAGACCGAAGACAATTCAAAAGCTAAGGGAAAGGCTCTTGAATTGGGAAAGCTGCTCGTGGCATATGTAGTGGGATGATGAAGCTCTTATGCATAGATCCGATGATGATGATGTTGAGATGAGACTTTGCGAGGATGTGATGAAGCGAAGTATGATATGAGATAGTCTTGGTCTAATCCAGACGGGATCATTCCAAGCACGTTGGTAACTCGGTGATATGATTCGAGTTAAGGGTAATGGATGCTTGAGAGGCGCTTGAGGTAGCATGGAAATAGTCGTCAAGGAGGATAACTAGGAGGATTGGATAGCATCGTTGTTGAAGGTTCTAGCATGCTCTAAGCAAGAGTACGTTTGGGCAGATTCGATAGTCCCAACGGCCAACTGTTGATGGTCGAGTACTCTGGGCAGATTCGATAGTCCTAGGCACGGGCTGCGACGACGTGCGGGAGTTATGTCTAGAACCGGGGTTTCCATTAGCCCTTGACGGACGGCTGAAAGAATGTGCCGGTCATTCAATTAACGGTGATATCAAAGCAATGATAACAGTGATAGCCAGAGTCATGGATGTTTGGTTGTATCGTCATTCGGTCTCAAGAGCAGTGTTTTCTGGGTGCTTATCTGATCTTGGTTTAGGCCTTGGGGGTCTGTGCTTGGAAAACATCGCCCTTGACTCGAGTGATAATTTCTTTACTTTACATTGTATGCTCTGTTATGTTTGTTTCTGCTTAGTGTGTGTCTGGGGGCTATCACTGTAGAAAGAGGTTGGAGTGGGAGGGTTGCATTCCTATTCCTTTTCCTTTATGCTCTTTTGGTATGTTGTTAGTTAATTTATTGCTCACTAAGACTGTTGTCTGACTCAAGGCTTTATGTTTTAATTCTTATTGCCTTGGGCTGTTTGTCCATTTTGGGACGGGCAGACTAGGTAGCAGGTGACAGGTGCTGTTCTCTTCTCACGATGCTGATATAGAAGACGAGCTAGAGGGTTGCATATTATCTTCTTATATGTACTGGATGTTCCGTTGTTTGTATAATCTCTGAGTGTTATGTAGTGAGGCTTGATGTATTGACTATTTGGATGCTTGTATTCAACTATTATGGAGTTTTATATGATGGCATTTTATTCTGTAAAGCTTCACTATACATATGTTCTATTGTATTTTGTCCATGCGCTGTGAGTAATACGATAGATCCTGTTATTTTGATCTACCCTGACAATCGTCCAAGGTCGCCTGGCACACTTTTCAGCGCACTATCTCTAGATTCGGTGCAGGGGTCATGGGCGGTCGTCACATTTCGTATCAGAGCATTGGTTAATCGATTTTACCCAACGCTCGCTGACGTAACTACGTATGAGAGACGTAATTGTATTTTGATGGATGAATACTATATATAATATAGTAGCTTAGTAGAGTTTGAGTCCTTTATGCAGTTGTTTCTCTAGATGTTCTAATCATTCCTTTTTATAGATATTGAGAATGAGTCGAAGAGGGAGACCAGCTGCTAGGGAAGGCCGTGCTACTGAGGGGACTGCTGATTATGCAGCTATGTTCGAAGCTATGATGACTTCGATCATGAGAAGGATACCAGTTCCGAGGGCAGCAGTAGATGTTGGAGTTCAAGTCCAAACTCCGAAACCAGTGGATTTTGCTAAGTTGTGCAAGGACTATACTGCTCTTGGAGGGAAGGTTTTCTTGGGAACAGAATCAACTATCGAAGTCCAGAGATGGATAGATGCTTGTAGAAGGATCTTTGGTGATTTGGGAATTGATGATGCAACTAAGAGGAAGTTGGCATCAAGGCAACTTCAAGGAGAGCTTCTGATTGGTGGAACTCTATTACCATCAATACTGCGGAGGAAGAGATTTCTTGGGAGCAATTCCAAGCTAGATTCGAAGCTAAGTTCATTTCTACAGCTTAGAAGTCTGTTCTGTTCAAGAAGTTTGTGGAGCTCAAGCAAGGTGGAAGATCTGTTCTTGAGTATGTTTCTAAGTTTGAGGCTTTGTCCAAGTATGCCCGGTCATATATCGAATCTGCATATCAGAAGAATGAGAAGTTTGTGACAGGCTTGGACAGTTACCTTGGGAGGCAGTTGGTGGATCATCTGGATGATTCATTTGAGAAGCTTGTGGAGAAAGCTCTCAGGCATGAGAGTCTGTTTCCTAAGGAAGGATCTGTTGTTGCTGTGACCAGGGAAGAGTCTAAACCCCAGCAGGGTGGAAACAAGAAGATGAAGCAGCAACAACAGAAGGGTAAGGATGACCAAAAGAAGCCGAAAGGCGAAGTGACTTGCTACAATTGTCAGCAGAAGGGCCATTTCTCAAAGGATTGTAAGAATCCGAAGGCACCGATGAAGTGTCACAACTGTGACAAGCCGGGGCATTTCAGGAAGAATTGTCCAGAATCGAGGAGGGACAAGCAGATTGTGCAAGCTTATGCTTTGGGAGCTGTTCCGTTGTCTTCGAAAGCTCCTACCGCTGAAGAGAAGGGAAAGAGTGTGGTGGTTCAAGGTACTCTTTTCCTATGTGGTGTTCCAGTTAGAGTTCTGTTTGATACTGGAGCGTCGCATTCATTTGTTTGTAATGAACTCGTAGGCCGGTTAGATTTGAAGCTGGATATTGTTGATAGGCCATTGGTTGTGACTAATCCAGTTGGGGGTTCGTCTTGTTTGTGTATGTTATGCCGTGGTCTAGTCGTATCGAGTCATGGTTGCTCTTTTGCTTGTGATTGTTTTGTTCTGAACTTTGCGGGGTTCAGAATTATTTTGGGTATGGACTGGCTTAGGAAGTATGCGGCTAAGGTTGATTGCGAAAGGTTGGAAGTGACGGTCGAGAATGTGGAGGGGCGAAAGGTTGTGATACGATGTAAGCATGAAGAAGGCGTCTTCATGAGCTTCATGTATTCGCTAGTTGTTCCACGGGATGGACTGTCATTAGTGCCAATCGCGAATGGATTCGAGGATGTCTTTGACGAAGTCAAAGGGTTGCCGCCGCATAGAGAGATCGAGTTTCGTATAGATCTAGTTGAAGGAGCCAGACCTGTTGTGATGCCTCTTAGGCGGATGGTGCCTAGGGAACAGCAGGAGTTGAGGGTGCAAGTTGATGATCTTTTGCAAAAAGGATTCATTCGGCGTAGTGTGTCCGAGTGGGGTGCACCAGTTGTGTTTGCAACCAAGGCAGATGGGTCGTTGAGATTGTGCGTCGATTATCGTGAGCTGAATAAGGTGACTAAGAAGAACAAGTATCCATTGCCGAGAATAGATGACTTGTTTGATCAGCTTCACGAAGCTAAGGTGTTTTCTCAGATGGATTTGGCAACGGGATTTCACCAGTTGAGAGTGGCTAAGGATAGTGTGCCGAAGACTGCTTTTAGGACACCATCCGGTTTCTTTGAGTGGCTGGTAATGCCGTTTGGGTTGACTAACGCGCCAGCATATTTTGTGGATCTTATGAATAGAGTGTTCAGAGATCAGTTGAACAAGTTCGTACTTGTGTTCGTGGATGATATTCTGATTTATTCCAGAACTGAAGAAGAGCACAAGACGCACTTGCGTATTGTTTTGGAAATCTTGCGGAAACATCAGCTGAAGGCTAAGTTTTCGAAGTGTCACTTCTGGAAGAGTGAAGTGAGGTTCTTAGGCCATGTGATTTCTGGAAGTGGAATAGCGGTTGATCCCGCTAAGGTGGCAGCAATCCAGGATTGGGTTAGACCTAAGAATGCATCTGATATGAGAAGTTTTCTTGGATTAGCAGGATATTATCGACGGTTTATCAAAGACTTCTCTAAGATAGCTGCACCGTTAACAGGATTGACGAAGAAGAACCAAGTGTTCAGTTGGGATGCTAAGTGTGAGCAAGCTTTCGGAATCCTGAAAGAGCGATTGACGAGTGCTCCTGTTTTGACTATTCCAAGTGGGAACGATGAGATGGTGGTTTACACCGACGCATGTAGTACTGGACTTGGAGTAGTGCTGATGCAGAGGGATAAAGTTGTTGCGTATGGCAGTCGACAACTGAAGCTGCATGAAAGGAATTACCCGACTCATGATTTGGAGTTAGCAGCGATTGTATTTGCTCTGAAGATGTGGAGACATTATCTATTGGGAGTTCGATTCGAGTTGTTTACAGATCATAAGTCGTTGAAGTATCTTTTCTCCCAAAAGGATTTGAATCTTCGGCAGCAACGTTGGCTAGAGTTTTTGGCATCATATGATTTTGGTATAGCTTATACTCCGGGAAAAGGTAACGCAGTGGCTGATGCGTTAAGTCGAAGACATGCAGGATTGGGAGCCATGTTTTCAGAATGGAAGAGTCTCGAGTATTTAGCTGGATTTGACTTCAGGCCTAGATGTGAATTGGAACCTGAGATGTTGGCAAACTTATCGATAAGACCTTCTCTTGTGGAAAGGATTGGCGAGAGCCAAAAGCGAGACGATAAGCTTGTCAAGATTATCCGTGATTTGGAATCTGGATTGGATCCAGAAAAGGATAAAGGATTCGAGGTCGATCGAGAGGGTTGGCTTCGAAAGCAAGGACGACTAGTTGTTCCCGATATAGATGAATTGAGGAGTGAAGTTCTGAAGGAAAGTCATCACTCGAAGCTGACAATTCATCCAGGTGGAAATAAGATGTATCGGGATATGAAGAGAACCTACTACTGGGAAGGTATGAAGAAGGATGTTGGAAATTTTATTTCCAAGTGTATGAACTGCCAGTTGGTAAAAGCCGAACAAAAGAAGCCAAGTGGATTGCTTCAGCCATTAGAAGTTCCTACATGGAAGTGGGAACAGGTATCGATGGATTTTATTGATGGACTACCTAGAACCAGAACGGGAAATGAAGGGATTTGGGTCATTGTGGATCGTCTGACTAAGAGCGCAAGATTCATTCCTGTTCGATCAACTAGGACTGCATCAAAGTTGGCTGAGTTGTATGTTAAGTGGATAGTCCGATTCCATGGTATTCCGAAGAGTATAGTGAGCGATCGAGATCCATTGTTCACTAGTGGATTTTGGAAGAGCTTCCAGGAAGTTTTGGGAACCGAGTTGTGTTTGAGTACAGCTTATCACCCTCAAACAGATGGTCAGACCGAGAGAGTCAACCGAGTTTTGGAAGATCTCCTCAGGGCTTGTGTTTTGGATTTCGGAGGATCATGAGAAGATCACCTTCATTTGGTGGAGTTTGCATACAACAACAGTTACCAGTCAAGCATTGGTATGGCACCGTATGAAGCGTTGTATGGAAGACCGTGTAATTCTCCGACATGTTGGTTAGAGACAGGAGAAAAGCTGGTGCTTGGGCCAGAGATGATTCGTCAGACTTCAGATTGTATAGAGATCATTCGGCAACGAGTGAAGGCAGCCCAAGACCGTCAGAAGAGTTATGCCGATAAGCGTCGAAAGGATTTGGAATTCGACATAGGTGATATGGTTTTTGTGAAGATTTCTCCTCTGAAGAATGTTATTAGATTTGGGAAGAAAGGAAAATTGACTCCGAGATTTGTTGGACCATTCCCGATCATCGAGCGAATTGGAAAGCTCGCCTACAGGTTGGAATTACCGGAGAAGATGTCGGGTGTGCACAATGTTTTCCATGTATCGTATCTACGGAAGTATGTGCACGACTCAAGTACAGTGGTTTTTACTGATAGCTGTGAAGATTTCGAAGTTGATCCAGTTGATAGAAGACCTCGTAAGCCGCTTCGTGTTGTTGAAACCAACACGAAACAGCTTAGGAGGAAGGTAGTTAAGTTGCTCAAGATACAATGGAGTGATGATGATGACGACTGTACGTGGGAGGTGGAAGAGAGGGTGAAGGCAGCTCATCCTGAACTCTTCAAGGTATGGCCCTAAGGTGTCGTCTCATCTCACGATATTGTAACTTGTTCTAAGTTTTAGAATTCTGCATGCTAAGCTAGAATTGGATGCATGGTTTGTTGATTGCTATGGATGGTAGGCATGCAGAATAGTCTTTGATTGATTTGTTTGTTTGGAATTTCGGGGGCGAAATTCCTAAGGGGGAGAGAATGTAACGACCCGTATTTTTACGGATCGAAAAGTTCGTTAAAATCTGGTATTTTCAGCATTTTTAAGTCGTTTCAAATTTTTGACAGAATTTTGCTTAAGTCCTAAGTCGTAGCCGACTTAGGAGTTTTGGACGAGTTAGTGTTAAGTCGGTTGACAGTTTGGGACGACTTAAGGTTTTAACCGAGTTAAGAGATAGGTCGTATTGTCTTAAGTCGTATGGTGGTTTAGGTCGTGGGTTAGTTGGAGCGACCTATAGAATTATGCGACCTAAGTTTTAGTTAAGTGTTAGGTCGGCTGGGAGAGTTAGCGACCTAGTGATTCCGGGTTAGCGACTTAGTGATTAAGTTGTTAGGTCGGTTGGGACGACCTATAGAAGCTAGCGACCTATAAGAGTTAGCGACCTATAAGGCTGAGCGACTTAAGGATAGGCAGCGACTTAAGAGGGTTAGCGAGTTAGTGTAGTTAGGTCGGCAACGACCTAAGTAGTAGTGAGCGACTTAAGGAGTTAAGTCGTACGTGTTAAGTCGTGAGTTTGTTAGGTCGCGAGGTAGTGTGCCTGTTAAGTCGCTGGGTTTCTGCCTGAGTGATAGGTCGTGAGCGACTTAGTAGTTGTTAAGTCGCGAGCGACATAAGAGTTGATCTGTTTTAAATCGTAGACGACTTAGTAGTTGAGTCGTAGCCCCAGTTATTTGTTAAGTCGTAGCCTACTTGTTAGGTCGCATGTAAGTTAAGTCGCGCGTTGCGTTAGGTCGTAGGTCGCTGGGTGCTTGGATGCGCAGAAGTGTTAGGTCGTAGGAGTTGGGGCGCACGTGCATATCTGATAGGTCGGAGAGGCTTAGGTCGGAGACGACCTATGGAGATAGCCGAGTTACGACTTAAGGAAATTTCTGCTATAAATAGGAAGGGTTTTTCTCACTTTTTGGGATCCGGATTTTGAAGCGACGAAGTGCTGCCATTTTGAGAGCTCAACTTCTACACTTCTTCACTTCTTTTCTCCACTCTAATCTAGTGCTTCCTTTCATCCAAATCGAAGATCAAGATTGAAGATTCAAGAGCTAAAGTTGAAGATCTTCATCCTTTGAAGTGTGATTTCTTCGTTGAAGCGGATTCGTGATAGATCAAGCTTGATCCTTCGCTGTCCAGATCAGAAGCGTGTTGATTTGAGGTTGTTTAGGTGATTTGGTGAGTGGTGATTATCTCTCACATGGATCCAAAGGAGTATATCGGATTGTTGGCTCGATTTGGTGTTAAAATAGTGATTTTCATGCATTTTCTTCATCCTAAGTGTAGATCCATGTAGATCCATTGTTCATGATGATTTGACAACCATTTTACTAAGTTATAACCTACGCGACTTCATTCATTAAGATTGTAGAGATATTTCTTATGATTTCATGCATGTTAGACTTTCAACTCTTTAATTACGAAATTGCCATTATAGTGATAATTGTCTACATAGATCATATTTGAATGTTTGATTGCTTGGATTAATGTTTGACTTGATTGATTGCTATGAATTAGATGATTGATGATTTGATTTAGACCGAAGACAATTCAAAAGCTAAGGGAAAGGCTCTTGAATTGGGAAAGCTGCTCGTGGCATATGTAGTGGGATGATGAAGCTCTTATGCATAGATCCGATGATGATGATGTTGAGATGAGACTTTGCGAGGATGTGATGAAGCTAAGTGTGATATGAGATAGTCTTGGTCTAATCCAGACGGGATCATTCCAAGCACGTTGGTAACTCGGTGATATGATTCGAGTTAAGGGTAATGGATGCTTGAGAGGCGCTTGAGCTAGCATGGAAATAGTCGTCAAGGAGGATGACTAGGAGGCTTGGATAGCATCGTTGTTGAAGGTTCTAGCATGCTCTAAGCAAGAGTACGTTTGGGCAGATTCGATAGTCCCAACGGCCAACTGTTGATGGTCGAGTACTCTGGGCAGATTCGATAGTCCTAGGCACGGGCTGCGACGACGTGCGGGAGTTATGTCTAGAACCGGGGTTTCCATTAGCCCTTGACGGACGGCTGAAAGAATGTGCCGGTCATTCAATTAACGGTGATATCGAAGCAATGATAACAGTGATAGCCAGAGTCATGGATGTTTGGTTGTATCGTCATTCGGTCTCAAGAGCAGTGTTTTCTGGGTGCTTATCTGATCTTGGTTTAGGCCTTGGGGGTCTGTGCTTGGAAAACATCGCCCTTGACTCGAGTGATAATTTCTTTACTTTACATTGTATGCTCTGTTATGTTTGTTTCTGCTTAGTGTGTGTCTGGGGGCTATCACTGTAGAAAGAGGTTGGAGTGGGAGGGTTGCATTCCTATTCCTTTTCCTTTATGCTCTTTTGGTATGTTGTTAGTTAATTTACTGCTCACTAAGACTGTTGTCTGACTCAAGGCTTTATGTTTTAATTCTTATTGCCTTGGGCTGTTCGTCCATTTTGGGACGTGCAGACTAGGTAGCAGGTGACAGGTGCTGTTCTCTTCTCACGATGCTAATATAGAAGACGAGCTAGAGGGTTGCATATTATCTTCTTATATGTACTGGATGTTCCGCTGTTTGTATAATCTCTGAGTGTTATGTAGTGAGGCTTGATGTATTAACTATTTGGATGCTTGTATTCAACTATTATGGAGTTTTATATGATGGCATTTTATTCTGTAAAGCTTCACTATACATATGTTCTATTGTATTTTGTCCATGCGCTGTGAGTAATACGATAGATCCTGTTATTTTGATCTACCCTGACAATCGTCCAAGGTCGCCTGGCACACTTTTCAGCGCACTATCTCTAGATTCGGTGCAGGGGTCATGGGCGGTCGTCACAAAACTAGAGGCAAGATCAGCCCTATGTTAGTTTATTAGATATACCAAGAACTCTGGGGGATATATTTTCTACAACACCGAGGAACAAAAGATTGTTGTTTCCACACAGTTGTCTTTTTAGGAAAGGAATTTATTTTAAAAGAAATTGACAATGAAGTTGTATACTTGGATGAGATCAGAGAAACAAACATAGAAACTAAGCCAGTGTGAGAACCAAGTTCACTAGTACACGAGAACATGCAACATATTAGAAGGTTTAATAGGGAGTCTGACACACCAGAGAGATACTACGATTTTCTCGAGGATGGTAAGAAGGACTATATCTTAGAAGATGACACTCCTCTTTAATTCCAACAAGCTCTGTAGAGTAAGGACTCTACACTTTGGCTTGAAACTATGAAATTTGGAAAGGATTCCATGTATGAACACAAAGTATGGACTTTGGCTGACATACCCGAAGGGATAAAATCCATCAGCTGCGAATGTATTTTTAAGAAAAAGCTAAATGCGGATGGACAAGTAGAGACTTATAAAGGTAGGCTGGTTGCAAAAGGATTTCATCAAATTCAAGGTATTGATTATGATGAAACATTTTCGCCCGTAGCAAAGCTTAAATCCATTATGATAATGCTAACTATTGTTGCATTCTACGATAATAAATATGGCAAATAGACATGAAAACGATGTTTCTAAATGGTGATTTAGATGAGACTGTTTACATGTCACGGTTCGAGGGTTTCGAGGTTAGTAGGAGTGAGGGCAGGCTTGCAAGTTGTTAAGATCCATTAAAGCTTATAAACAAGCTTCAAGAAGTTTGAACAAGTTATTTGATAATGTAATTAAACAGTTTGGTTTTTATCAGAATATAGAGAAAGCATGTGTCTATTAGAAAGAACAAGGAAGTGTTATAGTATTCTTAGTTCTATATGTCGATTATTTTTTACTGATTGAATACGACATTGTATTGTGGCAATCGATGAAAGCTTGGTTGTCCAAGAACTTCTTTGTGAAAAATTTGGAAGAAGCAGCCTATATACTTGGTATAGAGGTCTATAGAGATAGATCAAAGAGGCCACTGGGATTATCCTAATCTCTGTATGTAGATACTATGTTAAAAACTTTTAGTATGGAGAATTTCAAGCACAAAATGTTTCAACGTAATCTGGAATCATCCTTTCTAAGAATGACACTCTTCATATAGATAAGGATAAAGAAGGTATGAAGAGAATACCGTATGCATCGGCAATTGGTTCCATAATGTATACCACGCTATGTACTAGATCCTGTATGGCTTATGCATTATGATGGTCGATACCAATCTAATCCTGGAGAAAGACATTGGACTAGTGTAAAATGTATACTTAGGTATTCGAGAAATATTAAGGACTTATTCCTTATATATCAAAATGGAGACCTCATTATGAAGGGGTATACAGACTCCAGCTTTTAAATTAATGTCGATGATAGTAAGTCTATATCATTTACATTTTTACTTTAAATGGTAGGGCTATTAGTTGAAAAGGTTCCAAATAAGAAATGTTATTTGATTCCATGATGGTGGCTGCGTACATCACCCTCAATGAAGAAGCAGAAGAAACAGTCAAGATGTGCAGACTTATGAGTGAGCTAGAGGTGATTCCCAACATAAAAGATCCAATGACATTATTTTATGAGAACAATGTTGAGATGCAGATTGCAAAAAAACCTGGAGCACACAAGAAATCAAGACACATTCTTCGAAAGTTTTACCTCGTTATAGAATTTGCCAAAAAGAAGGAAGTCATGATTCTAAGAGTAGATATAAAGTGTAGTATAGCAAACCATTAAGAAAAGGCCTGACTCGGTCAGTTCACAACAAACTGATCGAAAGGATGGGATTAAGATTCAACTATTGGCCCTAAGTGCTGGTGGGGGATTGATAGAGTTAGAGGTATGCCCTAGGGGCAATTCTATAATTTATTGTAAATTATTAACTTTGTAATAAAATCTCGTTCGAAATAAAAGGTGGTTTTCTTTTTATTATATACTTATCCTATTGTGTCATGTTAATTATTTAATTTAATTTAATTATATTTAATAGAAAATCCATAAATAATATGTTATGTAATAGTAATTGTAATGTGTTGTGATCATGAGAAATTTATCATAACTAAAAATAATACATTTTAAATATTCCCAGTCAAGATGTTTCAAGACGGAATATCGATACAACTTTTCAGACTAGAGTACGTAACGCTCTCCAAATTTTAAATAGTATATTGCTTATGGCTTTTCGGGGCATCACGGGGTTACATGATAATAGTTATTTGATAACAATGAAATGGCTCACTCGATAGTTTTATGTTAGTTAATATAACTAAGGTCAAACAAATAATATCAAGATGGCAATATTATAAGTTCTCTCGACTTGGCAATACTGTTAAACTTCAATGTGCACACTCCACTTTGATTATAGTTAAATCATGGCATGACTTCTACCGAACGACTATAGTTGGGTCTGAGTTGAAGATTTGGAAGTGAAACATTCTTCGATATAGAATTTGTTTCCTTTGTTATATGAGGTTAGTATCACAGTCAACTGTGGTCAACTCAAAGTCAAGGTCTCCAGCTAGAGCAGTTCGGTTAATAATAATAATTATTATTGTACCAAGGACTCTATGTTTCGATCATACAAGTTGAATGTGGATGATATTGGAATTTTGACCAAAACCAAATTCCATAAGTCCTAGTGTGATATAGTTTTGATGAAGAAAACTAGTGTAAATAATCGTCACTATTAGGGACCACTTAAATAGTAAAATTGTATTTTACCAAAATTTATAAGTGATAAATTCGGCCAAACCATCACACCGCTACCTAAGGTGACGTGTGAACATTAAAATTCAAATTGTTTAAGATTAATCATTGATTGAATTTACACCGTGAGTCACACAATTGCAATGTTGAATACTTTGAAATACCACAAGATTGAACTAAATTATTATTGTCGTAATTTCAGTATTTAATAAAGCGAGCATATAAAAGTTATATATGTACGTATCGATATACGATATCAATAAAAATTTAAATGTATATAAAATATATAAATGTTGATTGGATTTGGAAATACATATAGGTCCATTAACCCAAATTGATGGCCGCCCATGCAAGGAAGGGGGGTGGTGATTTTTTTCTGAAATATATGGTTTGAATTGGAAAAATGAAGAGTTAAATTAGCAGACCCAAATCTCCTCCTTTTACACCATTCTCTTGCTTATATACACCAAGCATCCTCATTCTTTTTTTTCTTTGCCTCCTCCTCCATCTAGTTTTGGCCCCAAGGAATAGGACCTTCCCCTTCTTCATTCCAAATAAAATTAAATCAAATTATAATCTAGGTGTGGTGATCTCTTCGGTTAGCTGAACTTCTAGAAGAGTATAAATTAGATCTAAGGAGTTTTTGATTCACATTCAAGGTGCACATTCAAGGCTACAGTATTGGCAACCTCTAATATGTTTTTTGTTATACATACATTCATCGATGTCAGTTCACATGTGCAGATTAGATCAATGTTTTATCACAAATTTATATATTTCTTTGTTGTTTGATTACATGCATATACACATACATTTATATTGAATTAAAAAACAAGCATGCATATAAAATATTTATGATATATTTTAGATATTTTAAAATAATAAAAAAACCAAAAGTTAAATTTTTTTTTAAACAATTTTGAAATTAAAATTTGATTTTATAATTAGTGTACATATGTATATAATATATATAAATAAATTTATTAATTTATATTCATTTATATACACACAAATAGTTAAAAAAATTATAATTAAATCCGAAATAAAACAATAATCACAAATGTATTTAAATCTTTTAAATAATCATGTATTTAAAAAATTATTTTAAAATTCAAATCGTTGTGGATTTATTAAAAAAAACTTTTAAAATTTGTACAAATTTTATAATTTAAATTAACTGTATTTTTAAAATCTGTAGGATTTGTGTAATTTTTTTTGATAAAATGGTTTTGAAAAAAAGAAAATTTAATTTTTTAACATATGTTTCTTTATATTTACTAATTTATATTCAACAAATAAATTTCAAAATTATTATAAATATTTTAAATGTTTCATATATTAATATATATATTTATCCATATTTGAGTTTTAAACTTGAAATAGATTTTTATTCTGGATATGGACTGTTTTTAAATTTAAATCTACCTTAAGATAGTTTTGATATTAATTTGAGCTAGTTTATACCTTTTAAAACACTATTTAATATATAAGTGTTTATATATATGTATGTATATATGTGTGTGCATTTATATATGTAACAACCCTGGTTTTGGAGATTACCTATAGATATTAAATTATAATGGCAGTTATGATTTAATATTGTGAATTAAAATAAAATTGGAGAATTTAAATTGTTTATTTGGAATAAACAATGAATTTTGGAATTTAAAATGAGAAAATGAAATTCCAAGCTTTATTTTATTTGTTTGGGTTAATAATGAATGGAAAATAATTTTTATTTAGAGAAAATGCAATAATTTTATTAATTATTGCCAATTACTTCTTTTAATAATTTTTAAAGGAAGTATTAGATTTTTAAAGATGGTTTATTTAAATAAAAAGGTGGAAATTGTTTTAAAAATATGTTTGGCTATAAATTAAGTTTGGAAATGGTTCTAAATATTTTTCTAAGTAAGAAAAGTATTTTTGTTAAATTTTAGAAGTAAAGAATATAGACTTTTGCATTTTATTAGGAAAATAGTGCATTTTTGTGAAATAAAGGATTTTAATAATAAAAATGTTTTAAAAATATAAATTTATCTTTTATATAGTGTAAAATGTATTATTTTATAAGTATACAAGTTTACATATTTTTCCTATGTAAAATATGGAGAAAAATGCAATTTTGTTGTGTAATTAGTGTAAATATGAAGCCTTTACAATATAAGTGTGAATAAAAAACTTAGGCCATTTATTTTCTTTTAATTTTTGGAACCCATTAGGCCCATTAGTGCTAAACAAGGTTTGAGAACTGAGAAAACAGAACTTATACGTTCATTTCCCTCATCATCTTCTTCTTTCAGCCATAAACAAAACTCACATTCCTCAAAATTAAAAATCCAAAATTTCTTCAAATCAATTCAACAAATTACAATCTTTTCAGCCTAGAGTGTTAATACAAAGGTAATCTAACTCCAAACACCACAATTTCATCAAATTTCTAATTTGTGAAAGTGGTTTTTTTAATTTACCGTATATTTTTGCTTGCATGTATTGTATCTTCCTTCTACAGGTTCCTAGAGGCCATTTTCTCCACCAAAGTTTCAATCTTTTTGCTTAAATCCTGGTATTTGCACAACTACAGCAAGGTAAGTTGAAATACTCACATAATCTAGCTGAGCCAAGCTCAAAAAATTGCAAAAGCAATCAAAATTTGGTTTTTGTCGGTAAATTTTTTTAGTAGTTTTCTGTTAGAAATTTGTTTCATATTACCTCTTTGAATGCCTATAACTTTTGATTCCGGCAACGAAATGCTGCCGGATTTTCTTTTGTTGATAGTTCATCTGTTGTAGTCTATATCTGCAAAATTTTATAGCAAAACACTTTCGTTTGATACCTGAAAACCTTGCTGCAAAATCAATGCACAGCCTGGAAATTACCTGCACATTTTGTTTTCCGAGTTGCTGCAAACATGGCCCGAGTCCATATTTGAGACAGCATATCTCTTTTGTTTCTTGCTCGAATTGCGTGATACTTTTTTTGTTTGAAAGATAGAGTTTTCTACTACAAGAATACCATATTTCAGATCATTTCGACCTATATAGCTTATAGAAATATGCTGCCAAACTTGATCCGGAGCATGTTTTTGCCCAGAGTTTTACAGTGAAAACACTGCCTGGGTTTAACTTTGTGACATCATAACTTTCCATACTTTATCACAATTGCATGATTATTATTTTGATTAAAAGATAAAGTTTTCTTCTATGTGCCTATCAATTTTGAGCTCAATTCGATGCAGTTTGGTGCTCTATTTTATGACTGGAAGTTGAACCCAGAATGGATTTTCAGGCCTGGGCACATTCTTGTTGAACTGTTACAAATATGGTCTGAGTCCATGTTTGAGGTAGCGTAACTTTTTCATTTTCTATCGGAATTCATTGAATCTTTTTTTGTTTGAAAGATGAAGTTTTCTACTTTGTGCACACCAATTTTTAGTTCAATCAAAGGTCGTTCAGACACCTGTTTGATATCCGAAAGTTGAACCCAGTGAAGATTTTCAGACCTGGGTATTATTTTGCCTATGCGTTTATGTTTTTTTTTCCGTCCGACTTTTGACTTTTACTTCATGTTTTTGTGATATTTCTGAAATGTTTTGAGGGCTATGATGCCTATCAATAGCCTTGCAAAGTTTTGATGAATTTGAATTTCAAATTTAAATTGAATTGAATTTGAATGATAGTTTTGAGTGATTTTTTGATTTCGAGCACAGATTTTTCCAAACAATTTTGAAATAATTTTTAAAATAAACTGGCATTTAAAATAATTATTATGTAATATTTTTAAATTATTTTAAGCTATAAAATCTATTTATTCTCTATAATAAGAGAATTTTCAAATATTGTCTTCAAAAATTGATTTCAGAAAATGGTTTTAAAAGCATGTTTTCTCAATAAATTATTTTATATATAAAATACACGTTTTTTCACTATTCTAGCGAAAGAGACGGAGAATTAAATGGTTTGGTAAAACACGTGGTATGGGACACGGGCGTTTATCTTATCGGTTATTTCCTTACTTGTCCGTTTGATCGTTTTGACCTTCGGATTGAGTTTACCGATGAGATGAGGTAAACTTTTTACTGCTTTGAGTGTGAAATTTACTGGTGATTAGTAAATCATTTAGTGCGAACGTGTGGTATGGGACGCACGATAACATTATTCGAGTTCCTATTCGAGAGTTTGTGACACATTTGCCATTGCGGCGTGCCAGTACTGGACCATCGGGTCATTGCCATTGCGGCGTTTGCTACTGCGGCGTAATTGTCTTTGAGATGTTTTCCATTGCGGTGTATTTGCCATTGCAGCGTATTTGCCATTGAGGCGTATTTGTCATTATGACGTTTTTCCTTCGGGCGAGGTACCTATTTGAGATAACAGTACTTGGCAAGTCTTCGGACACATGCACGTGAAAACACTTTTGAGATGGTTTCTTTGACTATTTTCCCTAGTGTATCGTGCCTTTCCGGAATTAGTCCTTTGAACCGTTTGATATACCTTTGTGACGATTACCTTTTGGGAATTTGAACTCTTGGAAGTTCTATTTTGAGATTTGAATTACCTACACTGGCGTTATATGAGATTTGCCTTTTGGCGTTTACTTGAGATTTTATTCTCCTTTTTGGAGATATATTTTCCTTATGGCGTTTTTGAGATGGGGTCTCTTTATGCATGTTTTGGGTTTGCCAAGATTGCGGGTTTAGGTTTTCCCCTAAACCATATTTGATGTTTTATGAATGCCGACGATATGAGGCTCGCTACTTTTAGTGTTTTATGGGTTATTTTATCTCTTTTGAGATTATATGTTTCTGTAGTGATACCATATTATCACTTGATGTAATCATACACTTTAGTTGTCCCTTCTCACTCGAGAATATTATCACATTATCCTTATGCTCATATTATCGCTTATCCTTGTTAACTGATTTGTTTAGCTAGACTGACCCGTGTATTTTATACTCGGTCAGACCGAGGTGTTTCAGGTTAGGTACATTTGGACTTAGCCTATTCTGCTTCCGCATGGACTCTATTCTTCTAGCTCTTTTTGTTATAGCTTTGTGTGTAGTCCTTTTTGGTTTGCTACTCTGATATGTATATTCTTTTGACTCGTGTTTGTATTGTGGTCATCATACCGCATATGTGATGTATCATTTTGTATACTCTGTGATGTATCTTTATATGTGTGTGTATATGGGATTATCTGCTGTTCAGTGATGTGTTTTGCATTTGAGTTATTGTATTTTGTTCTGATAGATCCTATAACCACCTATGGATTTGTTTTATGTATTTATTGGATATGCCGATCTACTTGAGATAGAAAAAAAATATATGGCATTTGTCGACGTATTCAATAGATATTTAAGACAAAGCTATAGATGGTCGCTCCTATCCAGCCCTATTCTCTACATTAGCAGACAATATTACCTAGTAATACTCTTTGTTAATGTGGGTCTCGGGGTGGGGCGTCACAGCTTGGCATCAGAGCTAAGTTTAGAACAAAATATGATAAAAACAGAACATAAACACATATTACGGTACATCAAAGTGTAATACAAATGTTACGAATCCCTGAATCATCGTGCCTTTGTTCTTTTCGTGTCCTTTGGGGTAGATAGAATTTTGGGAATACGTCTAGGAATGCATTTTAATTCCATAGTATTCCATATTTGAATTAATGATATCTACCATGTGAATAATCTTTATCTTATCTTAACTTTCAGCTAATGGCTGGAAGAGGCAGAGGACGATGCTCGGATGCTGGGCAATCCAGCGGCTCGCATCCGGATGGCGTTTATATGTCTGCCGATCAGTTTATGGAGTTATTTAGGAGCACTTAGCCTCCAGCTCCTACTCGAGCATCTCCGCCACGCAAGTCTGTCTTTGCACGCTTGTGTAGTGATTTCTCTTGTCTCGGAGGAAACCCGTTCAAAGGCTCCGAGTCCGTTCTTGAGGTCCAAGCTTGGATTCGTACGTGCGAGCGCATCTTTTCTCGCATGGATGTTTATGACCACGATAGAGTTCTTATGGCATCTAGCCTATTGCAAGAGCATGCCCTTGATTGGTACGAGCTTCTCATAGCCGAGCTCGATGAGTCTACTCTTTCTTGGACTCAGTTTTGGGAACGATTCGAGCTCAAATTCGTTCCTGAGTCTGAGAAAGCTTTATTAGCCCGTCACTTCCTTGAGTTGAAGCAAGGGAAGTCCTCCGTCTCTGAGTATGTTTCATCATTCGAGACCTTATCTAAGTATGGTCTTGAACACATTATCACCTCTTATAAGAAGAATCTGAAGTTTGTCTTTGGTCTAAAGAAGTATTTGAAGAAGTCTCTGATGCTCCAGCTCAAGCTTTCTTTCGAGGAGTTGGTTGACTTGGCGCTTCATCTTGAAGCCATTGAGAAGGAGTGTGATAGTGGTGATGAGGCCGAGGTTCGCAAGAACCCCAATAAGAAGAAGTTCCCATTTCATAAGCCAAAGTTTGTCCCCTTCAAGAAGAAGAAGCCCGTTGGATCTAGTCCTAATTCAAAGCCTAGTGGAGCACCTCCTACTCGGAAGGGGTGTTTCAATTGTGGTTCTCCTGACCACATGATTCGAGATTGTCCTAAGCCTCTCTTCTACCGCTATTGCAAGAAGGAAGGCCATCGTATTTCCACTTGTCCCATTGCTCCGAATAATTCTAAATCTGGCAAGCTAAATGTAGCGGATGCTTCTAGAGGTTCTTCTCGGTGCAGAGGTACTTCTCCTTCTATTCTTGAAGGTTCATTATTGTTTCATGATCGTTCTATTCGAGTCCTCTTTGATACGGGTGCGTCGCATTCATTCGTATCGAAGAAGCTCGTCGATGATTTGTCTATGGATGTTTCTTGTATGGTTACTTCATTGAGGATTGCGAATCCTTTCGGGGGATCCGCAACCCTTAGCATGCTTTGTGATGATGTTGAGATTGTTTTATGTGGCTTTTCTTTTCGTGCGAATCTGCACGTTATTTCTTGTTTGGGATTTGATATGATTTTGGGTATGGACTGGCTAGTGCGATACGATGGCAAGATTATTTGTTCAGAGAGAATTTTATATCTTTGACATCCAGATTCATCTACTCAGCTATCACTTATTCTTCGGAATGTGGATAATTCTGAAGCATCTTTATTTTCTCTCGACTCACGAGATGATGATGATATATCTCGTATTCCTATTGTTTGTGATTTCTCTGATGTATTTGAGCCTGTTTCTGGTTTGCCACCCAAGCGAGCAATTGAGTTCCACACTTATCTCATTCTAGGCGCGCAGCCAGTTAGTCGTCCTCCCACGAGGATGTCTACAAAGGAAAATGAGGAACTCAAGAAGCAGCTTTTAGAGCTTGAGTCTAAGAAGTTGATTAAATCTAGGTTTACACCGTGGGTTGTCGCGGTCGTCTTCGTGAAGAAGTCCGATGGAACTCTTAGGCTTTGCATCAACTATCGCAAGCTTAACGAGTTGACCATGAAGAATAGGTATCCATTACCTTGGATCGACGATATGTTTGATCAATTGAGTGGCGCTAAGGTCTTCTCTCAACTTGACCTTGCCACTGGTTTTCATCAGCTTCGAGTCATGGAAGATAGCATACCTCTTATAGCTTTCCGCACTCGATATGGATCTTACGAGTGGCTCGTTCTGCCGTTCGGTTTGACGAACGCTCCTGCTTTCTTTGTTGATCTTATGAATCGAGTATTCCGGCAATATCTCGATAAGTTCGTCCTTGTGTTCATCGACGACATCCTTGTTTATTCGAAGTCTAAAGCCGACCATGCTAATCACTTGAGAATTGTCTTGAGTACTCTTCGTCACCATCAGCTTAAAGCCAAATTCTCCAAGTGCCATTTCTGGGAGAAAAAGGTTAAGTTTTTAGGCCACATTATTTCTTCCGAAGGCATTTCGCTCGATCCTTCGAAGATCGAATCCATCTAGAATTGGAAGGGGCCTGAGAATGTTCATGAGATTCGTAGCTTCCTTGGATTGGCGGGTTATTAGTACTGCCGATTCATTAAGGATTTTTCCCGCGTTGTGCTTCCTCTCACCAGCCTTACTCGGAACAACGTTCGATTTATTTGGTCCGACAAGTGTAAAGCTTCTTTTCAGCAGTTGAAGGAGCTTCTCACTAATGCTCCTATTCTAGTGGTTCCCGAAGGGAATCAAGATCTTGTTGTCTACACCGATGCTAGTCATTATGGCCTCGGTGCCGTGCTTATGCAGAAGGATCAGGTAGTTGCTTATGCTTCTAGGCAACTGCGACCGAATGAAGTACGCTATGCCACTCATGACCTCGAGTTAGCCACCATTGTCTTCGCCTTGAAGATTTGGCGCCATTATCTATTAGGCGAGCACTTCATTCTATACACCGATCACAAGTCATTGAAATATCTGTTCATACAGAAGGAGCTGAATATGAGGCAACAACGTTGGCTCGAGTTCCTTGCCTCCTATGACTTCGATATCCAGTATACCCCTGGTAAGGGTAATCATGTTGCTGATGCGCTTAGTCACAAACATTCGGCTATTGTTTCTATGATGCTAGCCGAGTGGGATGTTCGTGAGACCTTATCCCTTTGTGATATTCGTGATCGAGCTCCATCTTTTGATTCTCCTATTTTATTATTCAGTTTGGAAGCTCGACCCAGTTTATTGGATTATATTGCCGATGCTCAGCGGCGTGATCCCGATCTTGTGCACCTTATCCAAATTTGTGTGTCTGAGTCCCATGACGAGGAGTTGGGGGATTTCAATATTGATTCTCATGGGTGTCTTTGCAAGAAGAACCATCTTGTTGTGCCTTCTGATTCTACACTTAGGCATGACATTCTCAATGACTGTCATTGTTCTAAGTATACCATTCATCTTGGCAGTAGTAAGATGTATGCCGATATGCATCGCCTTTATTATTGGAAAGGCATGAAGCACGATGTGGCGAGATATGTGAGTAATTGCATGAATTGTCAACGTATCAAAGCCGAACATCAGCACCCTTCTAGTCTCCTTTAGCCTCTAGAGATTCCATTGTGAAAAATGGATCAGATTTCGATGGATTTCATTGACGGCCTACCTCGTACGAGATCGAGTCATTCTACCATTTGGGTTATTATTGACCGCCTTACCAAATTAGCTCATTTCATTCCTATTAAGTCTAATAGGAGTGCTTCTCATTTGGCCAAGTTGTATATCAAGGAAATCGTGAGACTTCACGGTGTTCCTAGTTCGATTGTTTGTGACCGTGACCCACTATTCACGAGTCATTTCTGGCAGAGTCTTCAACAAGCTTTGGGAACAAAGCTTAATTTTAGCACATCATATCATCCGCAATCTGATGGACAAACTGAACGGGTGAATCGTATTCTCGAGGATCTTCACCGTGCTTGCATTCTAGATTTCGGTGGTAGTTGGGAGGATCACCTACCTCTTGTGGAATTCTCCTACAACAATAGTTTTCAGTCCAGTATCGGTATGGCTCCTTTCAGAGCCTTATACGGAAGGCCATGTCGATCACCTTCTTGTTGGTTGGAATCTGGTGAGAAGCTTATTCTTGGCCTAGATTCTATTTGTGATTCTTCTGAGAAGATTGATCTTATTCGTCAGAGAATGAAAGAGGCACAAAGCCGCCAGAAATCCTACGTAGAAAACCGTAGGAAGCCTCTCGAGTTCTCGGTTGGTGATCTCGTCTTTATTCGTGTTTCTCCTTTGAAGGAGGTTATGCGTTTTAGTACGATTGGGAAATTGGCTCCTCGCTTTATAGGACCATTTCCTATTACTGAACGAATTGGCCCTGTGGCTTATAGAATTTCACTTCGCTCATCTATCTGGCATTCATGACATGTTTCATGTCTCTCAGCTTCTAAAGTGTCTTCGAGAGTCAGATTCTGTTATCGATTCTCCTGATTTGCAAGAGCTTGAGATCTCACCAGACCTATCTGTTGTGCAGCAGCCTATTCGCGTACTTGCTTCGGAGGTGAAATGCCTTCGAAACAAGGACGTGCCGCTCGTTAAAGTTCAATGGTCCGTTGATCCCAATGACTGCACTTGGGAAACCAGAGAGTTTATCGAGCGATCCTACCCTGGTTTTCTTTCTTCGCATAGAGATGGTGAGAATCTTTTTATCTCAAGCTTATTTCTTTTCTTTTGATTGATGAAATTAATAAGTTGAATACAAAATCTTCACTAGAAATTGCGTGGACGCAATTTTGTTAAGGTGGGGAGTTTGTAACAACCCTAGTTTTGGAGACTACCTGTAAATATTAAATTATAACGGGAGTTATGATTTAATATGGTGAATTAAAATAAAATTGGAGAAATTAAATTGTTTATTTGGAATAAACAATGAATTTTGGAAATTAAAATGAGAAAATGAAATTCCAAGCTTTATTTTATTTTTTTGGGTTAATAATGAATGGAAAATAATTTTTATTTAGAGAAAATAGACTTTTAAATTTTATTGCGAAAATAGTGCATTTTTATGAAATAAAGGATTTTAATAATAAAAATGTTTTAAAATATAAATTTATCTTTTATATAGTGTAAAATGTATTATTTTATAAGTATACAAGTTTAAATATTTTTCCTATGTAAAATATGGAGAAAAATGCATTTTTGTTGTGTAATTAGTGTCAATATGAAACCTTTACAATATAAGTGTGAATAATAAACTTAGGGCCATTTATTTTCTTTTAATTTTTGGAACCCGTTAGGCCCATTAGTGCTAAACCAGGTTTGAGAACTGAGAAAACAGAAATTGTACGTTCATTTCCCTCATCATCTTCTTCTTTCAGCCTGTAAACAAAACCCACCTTCCTCAAAATTAAAAATCCAAAACTTCTTCAAATCAATTCAACAAATTACAATCTTTTTCAGCCAAGAGTGTTAATACAATGGTAATCTAACTCCAAACACCACAATTTCATCAAATTTCTGATTTGTGAAAGTGGTTTTTCTAATTTACCGTATATTTTTGCTTGCATGTATTGTATCTTCCTTCTACAGGTTCCTAGAGGCCATTTTCTCCACCAAAGTTTCAATCTTTTTGCTTAAATCTGGGTATTTGCACAACTACAGTAAGGTGAGTTGAAATACTTACATAATCTAGCTGAGCCAAGCTCAAAAAATTGCAAAAGCAATCAAAAATTTGGTTTGTCTGTAAATTTTTTTAGTAGTTTTCTGTTTGAAATCTGTTTCATATTGCCTCTTTGAATACCTATTACTTTTGATTCTGGCAACGAAATGCTGCCGAATTTTCTTCTATTGATAGTTCATGTGTTGTAGTCTATATCTGAAAATTTTTATAGCAAAACACTTTCGTTTGATACCTGAAAACCTTTCTGCAAAATCAATGCACAGCCTGGAAATTACCTGCACATTTTGTTTTCCGAGTTGCTGCAAACATGGCCCGAGTCCATATTTGAGACAGCATATCTCTTTCGTTTCTTTCTCGAATTGCGTGATATTTTTTTTGTTTGAAAGATAGATTTTTCTATTACAAGAATACCAAATTTCATGTCATTTCAACCTATATAGCTTATAGAAATATGCTGCCGAACTTTGATCCGGAGCATGTTTTTGCCTAGAGTTTTACAGTGAAAACACTGCCTAGGTTCAATTTTGTGACATCATAACTTTCCTTACTTTATCACAATTGCATGATGCTTATTTTTTTTGAAAGATAAAGTTTTATTCTATGTGCCTATCAATTTTGAGCTCAATCCGATGCAGTTTGGTGCTCTGTTTTATGACTAGAAGTTGAACCCAGAATGGATTTTCAGGCTTGGGCACATTCTTGTTGAACTGTTACAAACATGGTCTGAGTACATGTTTGAGGCAGCGTAACTTTTTCATTTTCTATCGGAATTCATTGAATCTTTTTTGTTTGAAAGATGAAGTTTTCTACTTTGTGCACACCAATTTTTAGTTCAATCAAAGGTCGTTCAGACACCTGTTTAATATCCGAAAGTTGAACCCAGTGAAGATTTCAGACCTGGGTATTATTTTGCCTATGCGTTTTTATGTTCTTTTTCCGTCCGACATTTGACTTTTACTTCATGTTTTTGTGATATTTCAGAAATGTTTTGAGGTCTATGATGCTTATCAATAGGCTAGCCAAGTTTTGATGAATTTGAAATTCAAATTTGAATTGAATTTGAATTGAATTTGAATGATAGTTTTGAGTGATTTCTTTGATTTCGAGCACAAATTTTTCCAAACAATTTTGAAATAATTTTTAAAATAAATTGGCATTTAAAATAATTATTATGTAATATTTTTAAATTATTTTAAGTTATAAAATCTATTTATTCTCTATAATAAGAGAATTTTCAAATATTGTCTTTAAAAATTGATTTCGGAAAATGGTTTTAAAAGCTTGTTTTCTCAAATAAATTATTTTATATATAAAATACACATTTTTGCACTATTCGAGCGAATGAGAAGGAGAATTAAATGGTTTGGTAAAACACGTTGTATGGGACACGTGCGTTTATCTTATCGGTTAATTCCTGACTTGTCTGTTTGATCGTTTTGACTTTCGGGTTGAGTTTACTGATGAGATGAGGTAAACTTTTTACTGCTTTGAGTGTGAAATTTACTAGCGGTTAGTAAACTGTTTAGTGTTAACGTATGGTATGGGACGCACGTTAACACTATTCGGGTTCCTATTCGAGAGTTTGTGACACATTTGCCATTGCGGCGTGCTAGTACTGGACCTTCGGGTCATTGCCATTGCAGCGTTTGCCATTGCGGCGTATTTGTCATTGAGACGTTTGCCATTGCGGCGTATTTTCCATTGCGGCGTTTTTGTCATTGTGACGATTTGCCTTCGGGCCAGGTACCTATTTGAGATAACACTTTTAAGATGGTTTCTTTGACTATTTTCCCTAGTGTATCACCCCTTTCTAGAATTGGTCCTTTGAACCATTCGATATATCTTTGTGACGATTACCTTTTGGGAATTTGAACTCGTGGAAGTTTTGTTTTGAGATTTGAATTGCCTACACTGGCGTTATATGAGATTTGCCTTTGGGCGTTTACTTGAGATTTTATTCTCCTCTTTGGAGATATATTTGCCTTATGGCGTGTTTGAGATGGTATCTCTTTATGCATATTTTGGGTTTGCCAAGATGGCGGGTTTAGGTTTTCCCCTAAGCCATATTTGATGTTTTATGAATGACGACGATATGAGGCTCGCAACTTTTATTGTTTTATTGGTTATTTTATCTCTTTTGAGATTATATGTTTGTGTAGTGATACCATATTATCACTTGATGTAATCATACACTTTAGTTGTCCCTTCTCACTCGAGAATATTGTCACATTATCCTTATGCTCATATTATCGCTTATCCTTGTTAACTGATTTGTTTATCTGGACTGGCCCGTGTATTTTATACTCGGGTCAGACCGAGGTGTTTTAGGTTAGGTACATTTGAACTTAGCCTATTCTGCTTTCGCATGGACTCTATTCTGCTAGCTCTTTTTGTTATAGCTTTTTGTGTAGTCCTTTTTGGTTTGCTACTCTGATATGTATATTCTTTTGACTCATGTTTGTATTGTGGTCGTCATACCGCATATGTGATGTATCATTTTGTATACTCTGTGATGTATCTGTATATGTGTGTATATATGGGATTATCTGATGTTCTGTGATGTGTTTTTCATTTGAGTTATTGTATTTTGTTCTGATAGATCCTATAGCCACATATGGATTTGTATTATGTACTTATTGGATATGTCGATCCACTTGAGATAGAAAAAAAATATGGCATTTGTCAACGTATTCAATAGATATTTAAGACAAGGCTATAGAAGGTCGCTCCTATCCAGCCCTATTCTCTACATTAGCAGACAATATTACCTAGTAATACTCTTTGTTAATGCGGGTCTCGGGGTGAGGTGTCACAATATATATTTATAATAATAAATTAATTATGTACAACAAATATGTATATATAGGGTAAGTGTGTCAATTGTAGTGTAAATATCAACTTTTATATACATGCACATTTAACTATTACAAATCTATATGTTGCAAGTGCAATATACATGTATGTGTGTATTTGATACACATATACATTATATACTATATATATTTAAATCAAATCTTTATATAAACTACATAAAAAAATAAAGATTTTATTTAAAATTATTAAGATCATATCTAAATTAATTTAGTATATGCCTAATAAGATCTAAAATTGGGAAAAACTTGTAATTCGCTCGTTTAACCTTCTGTGTGCTGGCCCGGTTCCTTCAACACACATGCATGCATGCATATATGTGTGTGTTCTCATAATATATACACATATACATAATTATATATGTATATTAAATATTGTAAAAAAATTGCTACAGCAAATTATACACACACAGTTTTGTGTATATATATATATGTATATATACACATATTTATATCAATGTGTATATATATCAATTACATTCAATATTATTTTAGATTTTATTTAATAAAAAAATTTGGATCTTGTATCAATACACAAACACACACATAAACATACACATACTATTATTTCAATTTTAAATGTCAAAATTTATTTTATTTTTCAACCGCATTTTCTTAAATTATTTTAGACATATGAGTTTTTTTTAAAAAGACTAAAGAAAAAAAAATTATTTTTATTATTTAATTAGTATCGTAAATAAATATAGATTGAATATGTACATATATAAAAGTATTTCTAATATTTATTCAATAATGTTAGTCTAAATAAAATTATATTTCATTATTTATATATTATGTATACATATTTATATCTTCAAAATGGTCTTGATTATATTACTACTTATGTTTATATTTTAAATATATATATAATAGCTGGAAAAATTGTATTTGTTTCATGCCAATATACATATATAGTTTATGATTATTATATATGCATGCATGTATGTATGTATGTATATGTGCGCGCGCGTATATATTACATAGACACATTGTTAATCGTATGTCAAACGATCAACTTTCTTATGGGCCTTAGTAAGGACATTTATATATTTATATATACATACAGTGTTGTGAGCTCCATATTGTGAATATGGATATTATGACATTACTCAAGGATTGCATAGCTCCCGGTAGGATATCACAAATGTTTTGGGTCTAGAGTGTCCAATGTTCTTCATGATTTGTTGAGCACCTTCAAGGTCATGAAGATGATTAGGAACATAGTTAGAATGTATGTTAAGAGTTATATAAGAAATAATTAGTAAAAATTACTTACCGTTTATGGGGATTATGATTTGTTGAGCACCCTCAAGATCGTAGTAACATGATAAACAAATTTTAACACCCACTAAAGGAATTTAAGAAATTCTCATATCACTTTTGGGTTGAGAGATGTAAAATTTAGTGGGAGCCTTACTAGATTAATATATTAAATCAATCTAAGAAGTATAAATATATATATAAAGTCAGATTAATATACTTAGATAAATTTTAGCAAGTATTATAATTGATAATATTATTTATCAATTAAAATATAATAAAATGAAATGAATTAAAGATTGATAGAGAAAAATAAAATTTATACTTACCAATATATCATTTGGTATGTTGTCACTTCAGGACCCATGTAATAGTAAAAATCATGTAATCCTTAAAAGGTGTATTGCTTTGCTTATTTAAGTATTGATTTGCCTGAGACCATGTACAGTCTTCTATGAGTTTTGAACTCTAAAGAAATTTTACAATATGGATATTTGATCCATATTCGAGCACATATGAAAGTTGTATAGTAAACGACTGTGTTCATATTATACGAAACCTCGATGAAATAATTCACTTGAACTGAAAAAATAAACCATAGTGCGAGATTGTGTAATATGATTGATTGCAATAAGGATCTTATTATGGCAGATATAGCACTAACCAAATACTACAAGACATACCTAGGATTTCGACCATTGAAATGTCAATTAGATTAGTTTTAAACTGTAACTTATTTAATATCTTTAAATGTTAAGGATGATCAAATACGTTTCTACAATGAATTTGGTATAGTCTTGTAGAAATGAGTTTCTTATTTTGAATAATTTGACTTTTGAAAGTGAAAGCGAAAGATTTAGAATGTAATAATACTGATACAATTGGGATGAGGAGAGTGAATGGCCACATCTGTTTCATGATGAGTGTTTCATTAAGAGATATCAGGAATGCAATAGGTTAAAATATATGTAGACGTTTAATATTGGTCGAGAAATATGATTTATTTTCCAAATTTATTTTACCTTAGAGAAAATTTGTTCTTTATAAGATTCATTTCTTGAGTTTGAGATATTTTATATAAAACTCTTGAATGTAAATTAGGTAAAGGAATGAAAAACCCATAGTGAGTGGTTGAATAGAGTTTCGTATTTCATACGTTATTATAGTAACAATGGAAATAGTAGAAGCACACCATATGACATTTATTGGAGGACCCATCAAGTTCTGAAGTTTTCTTTCCTATGTGCCAAGTATTATTTATGAAATAATAACTATATTCGGTTATCAAATGAATATATAGTTTTGTTTCGAATATTATGAACATCCTTACAAGATAAACCAACTATTGGCTATTTGATGACAATATTTACTTTTAACATTGGTGTTGTGTTATCTATAGGAAATACAAAAAAAAAACTAAAACTTAACAAGTAATTTTGGTGTTTTTGACTATGCAATGTATTGATATAATTCTTTAATTATATGATTATGAATCATAGGGTATTTGTTAATGAACTCATTGGATTGATACATATAAATTTATATAGTCAAAAATCTTAGTACCAAAAGTGCGTTCACTTATTGCAAAATATAGAAGTTTATGGTTTTTGTTTGATGATAATAAACACACACACACACACACAGACACACACACACACAATCACACAGATATATATATATATTCAAATGTGTTTGTAGCAGTACTATTATAATATCACAAAACGAAATAAACATCTAAAAAAATCAAAAAAAAAATTATTTCAATAGTACACACAATTAGAACAAGTGCTCTTACAACTTTCATACTCTATTCGTATACAATGATTTCTACTCTCATATACAACTCTCTTTCAAATACAAGAATTTTTAATCATTCCTATCCTCACTTACTCAAATACGAATTTAATATACTTGCTCCAGTTTTTGTCCACACATCTGCTTTACCTATCAAATAGCAATGCAGTAAAAAGCAAAAAAAAAAACAAATTGAAACTACAAAAATATAAATATATTTAAAATCGACATTGCCTTAGTTTATTGGTTTTGCTCTTTTCATATTTTAAATAGCTTGATCAAATTAAAATAAACAAGCATATTAATTTCAAGCACTTAAAAAAGGCAATACATATGCACATGTGCACATATCACACTTGCAAACATGCACAAAAACAAATCAGCATACTTAACATCAAAGTCAAGTTCAGAAATTACACAAGTGCACAGACCATTCATGAAATATTCTTAAGCCAGGGTTAAGTGCATAAAAAATATATTCAAGCGCATAATAAAACAAGAAGGTAGAACATCAGTACATGAGAAAGTGCAAGTGCATGTGCATACAAGGCTAGACAAGGTCGAGCTCATCTGGACTAGCAAATGCACATCATGAACAACAATACATAAGCATAAGGGACATACACACAATATAAAATCAGGTTCAAGTGGAAGTAAACATACAAACATGTAGCAAGTACAAGGTCAAGAGCAATACAGCCATGTCGAGCAACAAAAATTCACACCAGCTCCACATAGTAGAGATGCACCAAACTCAGATGCTCACAAGTGTGATATCCCGGAATTTCAAGGAATTTAAAATGTGATAATCTCTTAAATTAATTAATTAAAATTGGTAAAGTTTATTATTTTCAAACAATTTAATAATGTGATGTTTTTAAATATAGATATAAATAGATTTTAAAATAGAATTATTATTTTCAAAGTAATAATGTGTTTGTTTAAAATTAATATCTATATTTATTTGAGTTGATTTTAAATTGGATTTTTAAATTGAATTTGAATTTGAATTGGATTTAAATTTGAATCTTTAAAGATAATGATTTTAAAGATTTTGGATTTAAAATTATATGAAATAAGTTTTATTTAAAATAAGATTTGTTTTCCCTAAAAAGATTTCATTTATATAAATTTGGAAAGTATTTAATTAAATAGTAATAAATACAAAGTTTTATATTAACATTTAAGAATGGATTAAATATATTATATATGATTTTATTAGAATATAAATGGGTTTTTATTTTATTTTCTTTTAAAGGTTTCATTTATTTATAGCATAGGAAGGCATTTATAAATTAAGAAATGTATTAATTAATTAGGAAATTTGTTATAAATTTTTTTAAATCTTTTAAAAATAAATAAAAATTCTTAATGACAAGTGTTTAATTATGAAGCTTAGTGTTAACATGTGTAAGTTAATTAGAAATTTGGAGTGACAAATGTTGATTTAATTGAACAAGTGTCATTCTTTTATTTTCTTTTTCTTTAAATTTTAATAAATCCTAATTTACATTATATAAACAAACATCTCCTCTCTTCCATTTCTTTTTCTTATCTTCTCATTTTCTAAGCAAAAACTCAAGCCTGAAATTCATTTCCAAAACCAGAAAAAAATCATTTCCCTGCAAACCTTCTTCAAGTTTAAACACAATCCCTGTAATCAATTCACTTTTCATCTCAAAAACCAAAACCTGTCTACAAATTTTCAAAAGCAAGCCTGAAACCCAGTTTAAAAGCAAAAGAAGATCAGATTAAATGCATCAGTTACTGGAGCAAGAACAGATCCTGCTTCTCTGTTATTTAATGTGAGTAAATGTGACGCCCCACCTCTATGCTCATAATAACAAAGAATATTAAAAGGAATACTGTCTATTATTACGAAGAATAAGGCTGGATAGGAGCGACCATCCGTAGTTGGCCTTACACTAATATTGGTTATCTCGATAGAAGTGGTATATACTTTTTATTTTTCTTCTATTATTTATTTACTTCCATCGACACACCCAATACTAGTATAAAACGAACTACGACGGTTCATAATAGTTTAGGACATTAGATATAACAATAACACATACAATATAAATGCGGAACAAAGATAAAAACAAAAGTCTCATATATATATAAATGATGTCAGTTAATACATAGTTGACACAATACATATGATACAACTACAACTGTCGACTCTAGAAGTTATATATACAAGTACATTATCGACTAATATACATGAATACATGTCGTTCTATACAATGACACGACTACTACAAAATGACACTGACAACTTCAGAAGATGTGAAAAGTCTTCAAATCCCGAACAGCAACTCAAAGAAGGAAATCTACAACCTGAAATAACTCGGGTCTGACCCGAGTATTAAATTCAAAAGAAAATAATACACGGGTCAGTCTAATTCAAACTCAGTTATTAGTGCATAGCAGCAATAATAATCAGAAAGTCAAATAGACGACAATCACAGAAATCTCGTATATCCAACTCTCGATACGAGAATTGGATAACGGCAGATATAACACTAAACAGTGTTAAATGACAAATCAACAATCCAAATCAGAATACAACTCCAAAACAATGAAATTAACCAACGAAACAATTCGACAAATCGAAACATCAATTTAAAACTGTCAAATCTGATAGGGCTGCAGTACACGCACGCGTGTACTGCCTCGCCACTATCGCAGGAGGTACACAAAAGCTCAGAGAAATCACAAATGATCACAAGGTCAAACCCCGAAATCGGGTTCAACACAAGTGTAATAACAACCCACATGAAACTGTACAACATAACAGTGCAAACTCCAAAAAGATATGAAGATTACATTACTACGGGTCGGGAACAAACATATGCACATCAACCAGTGACGAGCACATGAGTGCAATCACCCTCGAATTCCAGGGAACAGCCTAAATCAATACCAAACAAGATCAGAGGCAACAGTGAAACAAGTTCAAATGAACATAGACAACAAGCTCTAAATATAAAGCAGCAGTGCATATATGTATTTAACAAACATGCTATGTAGATGAACACGACTTAACAATGCCGAGGCTAATGACAAACTTTAAAACCAAGTATAAAGCAGTGTCAGTGAATAATACAAGCAAATTAACAACTGCATATACTGTAGTGCAGCATATAACAAGTGAAGGCTAGCACAACAAAGAGCCACAAAATGATAAAATTCCAAATCACAAAGGTTCAATGACTCAGAGGTCAAAATAATACCCAAGGCATGTTCGAACAATTTCAAATGAGAGCCATGATTGCCCGAGAATTCGAACAGGTCAAAAATACTCAAAAAAAATCAAACTCAATCACAAAGGTTACAACAACAGGTGAAAGTCATTCATGCCACAGAGATGCGTAGAGGTGACAATGTCACAATGACCGAAGTCAAAAAAATAAACTACTGTGATGAACAAGTCATCATCAAGTATACTAATCAGAATCATCTCGACCATTTAATACAAATGAAGTCGAAGTCGAAAGTGCACAAATCCAATAAAATATATAAGTGTTGAATTCAAATAAACATGTACGAACGAAGATCAAAGCAACAGCCAAGAATACAGAGACGAACTCAATATCGTCTAACTCAACTCGAGACAGTGAATATACCTGAAAGCAAACATCTCAAACAACCGAGCCTAACAACTTCACCTCAAATGGCCAAAATAAAATGAATCGACACTCGACAATTGAAAACAACAAGATCGCAGAGACCAAACCATCAACAATTTCAAGTGTGGATTCGATAATATATGCATACACAAACACTATGGTGTATATGCACATACATGAAGTCACACAAATTTTTTTCAAACAAATTTCAAAACTACAGTTTTATCAGCCAAAACCAACACTCACAGATCAAAAAGTCACAATTATCATTTTATATCAATTTGATTGAAATCCAGAAAACGTCAAATGCAGTTCAACGATTATCAAATGGACGAAAGCATGAATAAGTCATGTAATCGCATAAACCAAGTTAGGTGGCCGAAGGATAGCCAAAGTCGAACAAGAACGAAACAACTTCATCAAATCAAGTAACAGCCGAGGCCAATCTTTATCACAATTTTAAGTAATCGAAATGGCAGGGGACACAAAATCATCAATTTACAACTGGCCAACAGGGAGTTCAAAACCGCTGTCAACGATCAAAGTCGAGAAGAACAACTCGGCAAAAATAAAAAGGAACGACATCAACTCGTCAATTCAAGAAACGAAATTACTAAGATCAACGAAATCATCTACAGCAAACAAAAGCGATATCTCGAGCCGAAGCCCAAAAAGAGTGGAGTCAACCAGTTCAAAAGAAATCGAAGCCAGGTTAAACAACTAGATCATATGAATAAAATAGAAGAATCAGGAGCTTGAATTTGATGTGAGTGAAAGTTTCACTCACCTTGAAATGAAGCGACAAAGAATTCGAACAATCGAAGAGCAGCCGTTCGAATTGGGGAGGGTCGATGTCGTGGTCCCAAAAGAAGATCGACAACATCCAGCAGCTCTCCGAATTAATCGAACCCTAAATTCGACGCCTCTGATCTGCGAGCTCTAGCTTTTGGAGACGAAAACGAACGAAGACATCGAGCCTATTTGAATTTGAAGAACGAACGAACGCCGCCATTTTTTCTTCTCGTTCAATTTGGTTTTAGGGTTAGCTTGAGAGAATGAAAGGGGGACATGGGTTTTAGCCTTAGGAAATATTCACGGCTACCATAAAGAAGGCCAAGGCAAAATGTGAAGCCCAATATCTTCTCTAATTTCCCAAATTAATTTCTATAGTAAACAACAATTTATTAAATAACCTTTACAATTTTAAAAAAAGAATTTCAACATGCTTTTAAATTCCCAAACAACGTTTCACAGTTATTATTTACTCTACTTACAATGTTTAATAGAGGATTATACAAATCAAAAGAAAATGAATTTCAGATTGATTTAAAATCTCTAACCACGCATAACAATTTTATTAAAGAATTTTAACCCGAATAAATCTCAATTGCAATCAAACAATTTTCACATTTCAAATCCGATTCGAATTCCAATAACAATTATCAACTGAATTAAATCGTCATTTTGACGATAATTGAAATTACAAAAATCCCGGTTGTTACAGACTCCCCTCCTTATAAAAATTGCGTCCCCACAATTTTCATAATTAAAGGTGTCAATAACAATTACTTTTCTAACATAAACTGGTTAAGCTAGAAAATAAGAGTCAATAATTCAAATGCCAAAGAAATCTTCTAATTTCAATAAAAGAGATTCACAAATTCTTCAACAAAATCTAACTATCAACAGATAATTAGGAAGCAGCAAAACCGAATAAATGCAATTATCAGCAATCTTAAATTATCAATTAGATAATTAAAATACAGAAATTCACAAAACATCAATATCTAACTATCGATACGATAATTAGAAAACAGCAAAATCCAATTATCAACAAGGATAATTATAAAACACAAATCGCAATTCGCAAAACTGCAAGCATCTAGCTATCTAACCGATAAATAGAAAACACGAACTTTATAATCAGCAAACTCTGACTATCAACAAAGATAGATAGAAAACAGCAATTCAATACAATCAACGTAATCTAGAATCAATAAGAAACTAGAAAATCTCATATCGATAAAATCAGCAAACATCCAATCATCCAAACGATACTCAGAAAACAAATCAACAAATGTCAAATTATCGAAGACGAATATCACAAAACAACAAATTCAACAAATATTCGATCAGCACAAACGATAATCAAATATCAAATTCAACAAATATTCGATTATTACAAACGATAATCAAAGTTCAAATTCAACAAATATTTGATTATCAAAAACGATAATCAAATTTCAAATTCAATAAATATTCGATTATCAAAAACGATAATCAAATTTCAAATTCAACAAATATTCGATTATCAAAAACGATAATCAAATTTCAAATTCAACAAATATTCGATTATCAAAAACGATAATCAAATTTCAAATTCAACAAATATTCGATCAGCACAAACGATAATCAAATTTCAAATTCCACAAATATTCGATTATTACAAACGATAATCGAATTTCAAATTCAACAAATATTTGATTATCAAAAACGATAATCAAATTTCAAATTCAACAAATATTCGATTATCAAAAACGATAATCAAATTTCAAATTCAACAAATATTCGATTATCAAAACGATAATCAAATTTCAAATTCAACAAATATTCGATTATCTCAAGCGATAATCAAATTTCAAATTCAACAAATATTCGATTATCATAATCGATAATCAAATTCAAATCAACCAATATTTAATTATCTAAAGCGATAATTAAATTTCAAATCAGCAAATATTTAATTATCTCAAGCGATAATTAAATCTAAAATCAACAAATATTTAATTATCTCAAGCGATAATTAAATCTCAAATCAACAAATATTTAATTATCAAAAGCGATAAGTAAATCTCAAATCAACAAATATTTAATTATCTAACAGCGATAATTAAAAGCAACAAACATCCGATTATCGAAAATGATAATCAGAACTCATATCAACAAATATCTAATTATCACAAGCGATAATTAGAAACAACAAATATCCGATTATCAAAAATGATAATCAGAACTCATATCAACAAATATCTAATTATCACAAGCGATAATTAGAAACAACAAATATCCGATTATCAAAAACGATAGTCAGAACTCATATCAACAAATATCCAATTACCTACAGATAATTGGAAACAACAAATATCTAGAAATCAATTAAGAAGACTAGAAAATCAACATAAAAGCTTGGATCGATCCCATCAGATAGCGAGTTTTTAATTCGCCGCACGTGCATCAACAAATGGCCGAAGCCTACCAAGTACTCAACATAATTTTATATCCAAAACAATGAAATTAACCAACGAAACAACTTCATCAAATCAAGTAACAGCCGAGGCCAATCTTTATCACAATTTTAAGTAATCGAAATGGCAGGGGACACAAAATCATCAATTTACAACTGGCCAACAGGGAGTTCAAAACCGCTGTCAACGACCGAAGTCGAGAAGAACAACTCGGCAAAAATAAAAAGGAACGACATCAACTCGTCAATTCAAGAAACGAAATTACTAAGATCAACGAAATCATCTACAGCAAACAAAAGCGATATCTCGAGCCGAAGCCCAAAAAGAGTGGAGTCAACCAATTCAAAAGAAATCGAAGCCAGGTTAAACAACAACTAGATCATACGAATAAAACAGAAGAATCAGGAGCTTGAATTGGATGTGAGTGAAAGTTTCACTCACCTTGAAATGAAGCGACAACGAATTCGAACAATCGAAGAGCGCAGCCGTTCGAATTGGGGAGGGTCGATGTCGTGGTCCCCAAAGAAGATCGACAACATCCAGCAGCTCTCCGAATTAATCGAACCCTAAATTCGACGCCTCTGATCTGCGAGCTCTAGCTTTTGGAGACGAAAACGAAAGAAGACATCGAGCCTATTTGAATTTGAAGAACGAACGAACGCCGCCATTTTTTCTTCTCGTTCAATTTGGTTTTAGGGTTAGCTTGAGAGAATGAAAGGGGGACACGGGTTTTAGCCTTAGGAAATATTCACGGCTACCATAAAGAAGGCCAAGGCAAAATGTGAAGCCCAATATCTTCTCTAATTTCCCAAATTAATTTCTATAGTAAACAACAATTTATTAAATAACCTTTACAATTTAAAAAAAATAATTTCAACATGCTTTTAAATTCCCAAACAACGTTTCACAGTTATTATTTACTCTACTTACAATGTTTAATAGAGGATTATACAAATAAAAAGAAAATGAATTTTAGATTGATTTAAAATCTCTAACCACGTATAATAATTTTATTAAAGAATTTTAACCCGAATAAATCTCAATTGCAATCAAACAATTTTCACATTTCAAATCCGATTCGAATTCCAATAACAATTATCAACTGAATTAAATCGTCATTTTGACGATAATTGAAATTACAAAAATCCCGGTTGTTACAGACTCCCCTCCTTATAAAAATTGCGTCCCCGCAGTTTTCATAATTAAAGGTGTCAATAACAATTACTTTTCTAACATAAACTGGTTAAGCTAGAAAATAAGAGTCAATAATTCAAATGCCAAAGAAATCTTCTAATTTCAATAAAAGAGATTCACAAATTCTTCAACAAAATCTAACTATCAACAGATAATTAGGAAGCAGCAAAACCGAATAAATGCAATTATCAGCAATCTTAAATTATCAATTAGATAATTAAAATACAGAAATTCACAAAACATCAATATCTAACTATCGATACGATAATTAGAAAATAGCAAAATCCAATTATCAACAAGGATAATTAAAAACACAAATCGCAATTCGCAAAACTGCAAGCATCTAGCTATCTAACCGATAAATAGAAAACACGAACTTTATAATCAGCAAACTCTGACTATCAACAAAGATAGATAGAAAACAGCAATTCAATATAATCAACGTAATCTAGAATCAATAAGAAACTAGAAAATCTCATATCGATAAAATCAGCAAACATCCAATCATCCAAACGATACTCAGAAAACAAATCAACAAATGTCAAATTATCAAAGACGAATATCACAAAACAACAAATTCAACAAATATTCGATCAGCACAAACGATAATCAAATTTCAAATTCAATAAATATTCGATTATTACAAACGATAATCAAAGTTCAAATTCAACAAATATTTGATTATCAAAAACGATAATCAAATTTCAAATTCAACAAATATTCGATTATCAAAAACGATAATCAAATTTCAAATTCAACAAATATTCGATTATCAAAAACGATAATCAAATTTCAAATTCAACAAATATTCGATTATCAAAAACGATAATCAAATTTCAAATTCAACAAATATTCGATTATCAAAAACGATAATCAAATTTCAAATTCAACAAATATTCGATCAGCACAAACGATAATCAAATTTCAAATTCCACAAATATTCGATTATTACAAACGATAATCAAATTTCAAATTCAACAAATATTTGATTATCAAAAACGATAATCAAATTTCAAATTCAACAAATATGCGATTATCAAAAACGATAATCAAATTTCAAATTCAACAAATATTCGATTATCTCAACCGATAATCAAATTTCAAATTCAACAAATATTCGATTATCATAATCGATAATCAAATTCAAATCAACCAATATTTAATTATCTAAAGCGATAATTAAATTTCAAATCAGCAAATATTTAATTATCTCAAGCGATAATTAAATCTAAAATCAACAAATATTTAATTATCTCAAGCGATAATTAAATCTCAAATCAACAAATATTTAATTATCAAAAGCGATAATTAAATCTCAAATCAACAAATATTTAATTATCTAACAGCGATAATTAAAAGCAACAAACATCCGATTATCGAAAATGATAATCAGAACTCATATCAACAAATATCTAATTATCACAAGCGATAATTAGAAACAACAAATATCCGATTATCAAAAATGATAATCAGAACTCATATCAACAAATATCTAATTATCACAAGCGATAATTAGAAATAACAAATATCCGATTATCAAAAACGATAATCAGAACTCATATTAACAAATATCCAATTACCTGCAGATAATTGGAAACAACAAATATCTAGAAATCAATTAAGAAGACTAGAAAATCAACATAAAAGCTTGGATCGATCCCATCAGATGGCGAGTTTTTAATTCGCCGCACGTGCATCAACAAATGACCGAAGCCTACCAAGTACTCAACATAATTTTGGCGCCCAACAAATGACCCGAAGGTCCAACAAATGACCCGAAGGTCTAGTACTGGTATTGACCCGAAGGTCCAACATATGACCCAAAGGTCCAACATAGTGGCTCGAAAGCACACGAAAGCATCAAAATATTTCAATTAACGAGTCCGGAATTAACCGAAATAGCAAACGCACATGTCCCATACCACGTGTTTTACTAAATCGTTTGATTCTCTTCATCGTTTCCTTGAAAGTGCAAAATTGTGTATTTCGTAAAAATACACTTTACATTCTCAAACGGACAAGTCCGGAATTAAGCGAATCAGTAAAAGAGGGGTCATAGTCCTCGATTTTGCTGAAACGTTTAAATCGCTTCCTCATTCTTTTGAAAGCGCAAATTGTTAAAATTCTTGAAAACAATTTTATTTATTTTGTAAAAATAACATTTCACATTCTCAACTGGACGAGTCCGGAGTTAAGCGAAACAGTAAAAGAAAGGGGTCATAATCCTCGATTTTGCTGAATCGTTTAAGTCGCTTTCTCATTCTTTTGAAAACGCAAACTGCTAAAAATTTATAAAACAATTTTCATTTTAAAACAATTTTCCAATCACGTGATTAAAACAGCAAATCAGTAACAATTTCGATAAGGAAATTGTACTTCTCAAAATACCGTAAAAACGGTTACAAATCAGCATTGCGGAATAACCGCTTGAAAATCCACTTTTAAAATTTGACGGTTACTGAAGCCAAAGCGACAGTAGTTTTAAAACGTCAAAATCACATCAAAACAATCTACATCAAAATGTAATATCAGTGAATTCACATTCATCAAAATGCCACAAAACACCGTGCTTCAAAATATAGCATTGGTGTAAAATCCCGTTATAAAAATAACGGCAACAAAATACGTTTCATAACCAAGCATCGGTTCAACGTAAAATAAATGCAATAACGTGCAATTCAAATTTTGCACGTATTACAAAATGAGCAAAGAAATCATTCGAATGTATCTTCAATGAAGAAAATTCAAAACAGCAAAATTTAATCAATAGATGATTAGTACAAAAGAAAGCCAGCGGAAATTTCAACAAAATCACATATCTGCAATTTCTTCGAATTCTCAATTCGGATTCGAAATTCTCAAAGAAACAAAATAATTACAGCTATGTAAACCACAAATGAAATTCATATCAATTTCGTATTTTGATTTTTAAATCAAAAAGATTATCAGTTGTACTTAGCGGAGACAGTGTCACTGATTCCGCTGCGCACTCTAATAAATAGAACACAATTTAATCAAAACAACAAAACACAATTCCACTTTTGTTTTTAAATAAAGATATTTAAAAACTTTCATCAAAATTTCAAAACTTTAGTTTTGACTTAAATCACAAATAAAACATCGACCAATAGTTGTAACATATGTTCCATCCAAGTTATGTTTTATATTATGTCCATAAACCCCAAGCTCTGATACCAACTGTGACGCCCCACCTCTATGCTCATAATAACAAAGAATATTAAAAGGAATACTGTCTATTATTACGAAGAATAAGGCTGGATAGAAGCGACCATCCGTAGTTGGCCTTACACTAATATTGGTTATCTCGATAGAAGTGGTATATACTTTTTATTTTTCTTCTATTATTTATTTACTTCCATCGACACACCCAATACTAGTATAAAACGAACTACGACGGTTCATAATAGTTTAGGACATTAGATATAACAATAACACAGATAATATAAATACGGAACAAAGATAAAAACAAAAGTCTCATATATATATAACTGATGTCAGTTAATACATAGTTGACACAATACATATGATACAACTACAACTGTCGACTCTAGAAGTTATATATACAAGTACATTATCAACTAATGTAACGACCCGCAAAATTTAATGGTTTTAAAAAGCATATTTAACCGGAAATTTGTGAAATTTTAAACAATAAAATTTGAAATTAAAAATTTATTATTTGGAATACGTCTATTTTAATATAGCAACTGGTAAATTTTCATCTGATAATATTGAAGTTTATTTTCCTGTTAAATTTCATTTCAAATCAAGCCAGTTAATAACAGTGAATTTATAAGTTTTTCGAAACCAAAATATGTCAACAGGAGAAAATTTATTCAGATCATTCTGAATCAGACTGCGAAATTCGTTTTTCCAAATTTGGACTTCTACTGCTCCGTTTATCTTAATTCTGGCAAAATAGCAGCATTTCCGGTACTGATTATCGACTTTTGATCGGATGATCGTGCCACTAATATCTGTATACCATTTTGATCGTCTCGTCGTGCTGATCTCTGCTGTATATTTGTTTCCGTATTTTGAGGTCTGGTACGTGACGGAAATAATGACTATTCGTTGTAACAGTACCGTAAATTTGTGACTTTCCACTTTCTTACCCTTTCGAAATTGAAGCGTGCTGTCAAAGCCATTAATTGCTTTTATATTTCAGCTCAATCCACGGGTGACCATTGCCATCCCATAACCGGTTCAAAAATCAAAACGTACAAAAATTTATATACGTTTTTTCAATTGATTGGAAACGGTTCATTTTATTTGCCTTTATAGCTTTGCTGTTTTTCACTTCATTTCTTGGCTGTCAATTTCCATTCTTCCCTCCAGGCTCGTTTCCATGGCCCCAACCCTTCGAACCCACCACGTTCCCAAAGCCTACTTCTCACTACCAAACCCGCGCCACTCCCCTACAAAACCCGAAGGCACCAAAGTACCCACAGCCCCAATCCCCTCTCCATGCTCACGCTACCTCAACCGAACAGCCCTCCCACGTCAGCATCCCGCCATCTTCCTCCACCCCGACATCACCAGACCCGCCTACCACCGAAGCCACACCCACTTGTAGCCGCCTATGGCCGAACTCACCCAGTCTTCCACCGTTCTTCCCTCTCCCATTCCCCTTGGCTACCGAGCCTCCTCCTTCAACCTCATGTCCTCCAACCCTCTGCCGTGTCCTTCACCTCGAGCAACCAACGGCCACAGCTCCTCCCTGATCTTCCGCCCCTCTCCCTCCAACTTATGCCGTGCATAGCCCATCATCACGCCTACTTCACTCCTTGTTTTCGTACAGGTGCATATATATTATTTTTAAAAGGTAGATTTGATTTGGTTATATTTTATACGCTATGTGTAGTTTATATATTAGTATATATAAAGTTTTATAGGCACTGTCTTAGTTTATTTCATTTTTATTGTAAAGTGTATATATGAAACATATCCTGGGTACATGCTCTCACTATATATATAATGTAAATATGAGTTTCGTATATATTGTGCAGTCTGCATTTTTGTTATTTCATGGTCTGTCAAATTTATATATATATAATTGTTGTTCGGCTATAGATATATTGATACATATAATATGTATTCTAGAACTTTACTTATATCCTAATCTTATGGTATGTTAGTTACATATATCTATGTTTTTATATATATACACTTGAGTTACATGAAATAAGATGGATGCAGTTTTATTAAGCTTCAGAATATATATAATTATAGTTTCAAAATGTTTTTGTACTGTGTTAATGTATATAAGCATTGTTTTGAAATATAGTATAAGAGTGGTTTCGCATACGTATTTTTGAAAGCATGCATATATTGTTGGAAGTCTGCATATTATTTTAGGGTGTATATACCATTGTTTGTATATATAAGTCTATATATATATATCATTATGGACAGGAATAGTTAAAAATGTTAATACATATATAAAAGTTTACAGACTTTATAACGGTGCTAATATATGCATTTGTTAGTTTATATAAGTTTATAGGTGTATATGTTATAAAGTTTTAAAGTTATAAAAGTTTATATAAGTTATATATTGTTCGCTAGTATATATATAGTTATGGTTTACATATATGGACTGGAGTATTGATGTTGCAGAAGATACGTAGGTAAATATGTTTATAGTATATATTAAGTTATATGAGTTTAGTTTATATATTTTATCTATATACAGTATCATATGTTTTAGTATTGTATATTTTATTTTATGTAGTGAAAAATGATAGTACAAAATCTTAAATTAGGATATATAAAGTATATATAAGAATCCTGTGACTTGTTGGAATTATATACTGTAATTTTAGTGGTCTGCATATATATATTGATTTTCTTTGTTTCGATATGTATTGTAATATAATATGGTTATTTATGTTGATATGTAGAAATATAGAAATATAGACATTGGATATTTGATTATTTCCTTTTAAATTAATGTATGTATTTAAAAATTGAATATTTGTTTAAGGAAATTTTTATTAATAATAATAGTATATTTTTGTTTCTATCAAACTGATTTTTCTCGTCGGTTCATATTTATCAGCTCTATCGAATTCGTGCCAATCTCGCTTTGCTTTGGAAATCGTTACTCATCTCATTCTTGTTCATCTCTCTAGCCTCGGAAGGTGAGCAATGACTCACGATTAACGTTCTTTAATTTATTAAATTCAATTTCAATTGAAACGACAATTGAAATATTACTACTGTTAGTTAGTTTCATTGCTGTATATATGCTATTTTCTGTATCTGTTCACATGTGACATCTGACACTAGTATCTAGTATTTATATGTCTGTTATTACTATCATCTGTAATTGTTCACCCGTGACATCTGACACCAGTATCTGTTTTATTATTATTGATGATATATGCCTGTTGTTGTATTTTATATTATCTGTTATCACCCTGCAAGTTCCCTGTAGTATAGAATTCACTATGGGTTGAAATGATACATACCCGAACGGACTTTAGAATAGGAGAAAATCGTTATGGGTTGAAATGATAAACCCAAGCGATTTTCATTTGAATTAAAATTGGGATTACGGGTTGAAATGATATCTACCCGTATATATTTAAATTACGGATTGAAATGATAAATATCCGTATCACTTTACCATATGATAGAAATATATACAAACACCGTTGGTCCATATATTTTAAATATCTTGAAAATAAAATTCTATGGAGTTGGGAAGAAAAATTTATATTTTATAGATTTTGGTAATAATTTGAACAAATTAAGGTTGGGAAGATAATTTGAATTTAGTTGAAATGTATTCATTAAGGAATTTTATTTAATTAAACCTATATAAAGCTTATTGAAATTGGAATTTAAGATATGATTTATAACTTGAGTTTGATTTAAATAATTTAATGAATATTTCTTGTTTAAATAAATTTAAGGAAATATTTAGTAAAAATGAAATTTAAGGCTAGTTAAATGATATTGAATTTATTAAGTGAATATTCCCTGATTAAATAATAATAAAGTTAAATCAAGAGCTATATGAAACTATTAAATTTAACTTTGAAAATGTTGAATATTAAAGCCTTGAAATATATTGAAAATTTAAATGGTATATTTAGAACTGAATTGAATTGATGAATTGAGCTTTGAATAAATTTGAATTTGAAATTTGAAGTTGATTTGAATCGATTTGCAAGACTTGAGAAAATTAAATGCTTACTTTATAAATTAATTAATATATATACTATCTTGGAAATAGTTATATTTGAAATGAAATGATATTTGGGTTTTGAAGTATAAATTAAATTGAAATGACCATGGTGTTATAATATATATTTCCACCTTGTAGATAGTTCTGAAGATCCTTAGAGGATGGTTATCCCAAACATCCTTTAAGTTAATTGTATTTCAGTTGATATTTCACTTGAGTTGGATTTATTGATATAAGAATGTTAATCCTGACTCGAGTGTTTTGTGTTTTGCTTTACGCTCGGGTTAGACCGGGTGATACAACAATTGAGACTCACCTTTGGAGTTTGGAGTTTCGTTTGGAGATCCAACCATCGATTCAGCTTTCCAGTAGATTTGTTCAGAGTGGTCGTCTATTCGTACTGAAGACTTCACTGTATTCGAGATATTCTGTTGTATTTTTTATTTGTAACTCTGATGTTTATATAGTAGCTTCATGAACTACTATTTTATCTATTCCGCTGCGTATTATTGTATTACTCTGTGTCTGTGATTCTGTGATTGATTTATTTACTGCATATGCTGAGTTTTGCCAAATTTTAAATTAACAATCTGATATTTTGAACTATTCAAGTCAGACATGTGTGAATTATTTTCGATTTGAATGGTCCAAAATAGCGGGTCGTTATAGTTGGTATCAGAGCTTTGGCTCTAGGCAAAACTTATCATATATGGTAAATTTATTTACAGAATCACTTTCGTTCGAGTTGAATCTCTTCCTTTTTGACTCGATTTCCTTTGAATTTTGGAATGTCCCTCGGTTCCGAAATTCATTCTTGTCTCTCCCTATTTGTATTCTTTTCATTCTGGAGTATCCCATAACTCCACTTCGAATGATCTCTATAAGAATAGGATTCCGCCAATCTTTGAATGATTTGTAAAGGGGTGAAACTCCTTTATAATTGGCATTGATTCACCGGAGATTTATATATCCCTCGGTTTAGATGCTGCTATCTCTTGTTATGCCGAATTCTATCTCTGGCGATCGAATGTCGATTTGCCTCAGAATTTTGAACCAATCTTATTTTGAAGTCACAGGTGACCAGTTAAAGTTGCTCGCGATTTATATAAGAGTATCCATCTACTGTTTTGTTAATTAATCTTCGTTCGAGCCTATCTTCGAATCAGAATCCTATTTGATTAGAGTCCCTCTAACTTGAATTTCTATCTTTGTTTTGAAATCCATTCTTGAACCATCTTTTGAAAATCAGGCTTGTTTATATTTTAGAAATTGTTTTACATATCGAAATTATTATATTCTATATATAAAGTGAAATGTGTTCGATAAAGATTATAAACCCTTTTAAAATAAGAATTTGAGGTTTCGAAAGGATTTGTAATTTTGAAAAAACTATATAAGAAATTTGATTTATAACTGAAGGATTTTAAATTTGAAATTCGAGAATGGAACTCCGGTATTTTGAAATTGATTTTAAGATTTTGAAATATATAATAATATGATTTAAAAGTATTTTCCGAATAAGAAATGTGTCAAATGATTTTAATAAGTTTTAATGAGTTTCGAAGAAATTTCAAAAGAAGTTTGAGTAAATAGAAGTCCAGAACTCAATTATGTCGCTGGAAAATAATTTCGGTGATGAGTGCACGCATCATCAACATTGATTTTCGAGTTTCAGAGTGAGGGAAAGGCCACTTTAATAGCATTGCTGTGCGAGTGATTTTGTGAAACCATTTTGAGTTCAAATTCCGAAGTAAGATTTGATATTCGAAAGATATATGTATATTTGAAATGATTTGAAGTAAGCCGGTGTTCGTTCCTCGAGTTTTGGATTTGATATAACGCTATCTATTAAAATTAATTTACTAATTTGAGCTGATTTCCAACTCTTGAAATTGAAAATGATTTCTTCAACTATTTTGAAGGTTCGAGCACTTCCAAATCAAGGTTAACTTTTCAAAGCTAAGAAATTTCGAAAAGTATAAAGTATATAAGTTTGGTGTGTATGTTTGAAGTATGTAGTAATATGATTTAAATAAGTGGAAACTGTTTTTTTTAAGTAAATGAATAAGGAAATTTTATTTTTTCTAATATGAAATTTAGATTTTGAAATGTTTCGAAAAGAATTTGGTCTTCAAAATATTTTGAATAAAGTTTAGTTTAAATGTTTTAACTTAGTAACATCTTTATGAAACTATATTTAACAAGTTGGAATAAATATATAAGTTGTACGTATGCTGTTTTATTCGCATAATTACTTTGATCCAGGTTTGAGTACACAAGTTCGAGGTGAATTACACCATTTCGCGTTAGGATTTTTCATTCGATTCTTGATGGCGAATATTTGATATGGATTTTGGGCTCGATTCTAGAATTCTCTATCATAGTATATGGCTATGCAAGGAGACTGATGTCTTCTAGTCAAGAAACCATATCGAAATCCGCATTAGGGAAGTCGAATGGACAATACTAGTTCGAAAGCGAACTTGTGTGATCGAGCGAGCGATCAAATGTGATTCTGCGAAATGATGACGTATGTACATCTTATATTCTAATATCATTGATATATTTTGACGCTGAAATTGAAGCTGTCATGTTAGAATATCTTTGCTTACTAAAAAGAAAATTTCCAATTTAAATTACAAAGATATATAACCCATAAAGGCAAAGATATTCAATCCCATATGGCTCTTCATACAGCGAAATTTATTTTGTAAAATTTTGATCCTGATATAAGATGGACCTTATGTAAATATAAAATGATTTTGAAAACCATTGATTTTGGAAATGAATTGTTTGACTTAATTATATTGATTTGGAAATTTCGATTTATCTCCTAAATTTATTATTTTGGAAACTTTGGAACTAAAGATATTTAATTTGAGAAGAAATAATTTGGTGAAATTGTATATGATTTTGAAATTGAACTGATATTGAAACAAATTGAAATTTGAGAACCTTATGTTACTAAAAACTTGATTTGGGAGTTGTCGAACTTATATAAAATTGATTTGTATGAGTATGAAATTGATTCGAAAACTATAGATTTGAAAAGGTACTCAATTTGAAAGTGAAATCTTATATAAATTGAAGTATATATAAGTATGATTTGATATACTATTGATTTTGGAAAGTATTTGATTTGAAAATTTAACCTTATATATAATGGATTTTATATAAGTACGATATTTGAAAGTGATTTGAAAGGTACTATATGATACATATTTTCGAAGTAAAGATATGGAAAGTGCCTTCTGCTTGATATCCGATTTGTGGCCACATCTTGGATTCATTCTATCGATATTATTCTCTCTGATTTTGGTTTTCCGGATATGATACTCGAGTGTCCTTCGAATTCCATGGCGTTACCCATGGTCTTATTTTTCTCATGACTGCATAGCGCAACTGCCTGGCTGAGTCTTGCCTAGGGGTACGGATTGTTTCCTGGGGGATCCAGACGTAACCATTGTGTATCCTGCAATCTGTGTAGGTCGCGAATAGTAGCGCAAATGCTTGGCTGAGTCTTGCTTGGGGGTACGGATTGTTTCCTGGGGGATCCAGGCGTAACCATTGTGTATCCTGCATTCTACTAGTCATCATGGAGTAACTCGCACGGCTGAGAAAGCTTACGGATATGGATTGTTTCCTGGGGGACCCAGGCGTAACCATTGTGTATCTGCGAACCATGGTTAGACAAAGGTTTTGTTTGTGTTTTTGATTAGATTGTACTTTCCATATCTGTTTTAAAAAAAAAAGAGTTTTGCCAGTATTTTCACTAGGTGTTGAAACAGGTCTACTAAGTACCTGGAGAATTCTAGCTTTGCGCTTGATCAACGCTCTGCCAGAGTCTGTAGGAACGAGGATAAACTTGTTGAAACATCGAGTTATAAAAGTATTTTCGAAAAAAAAAATTTCGTTATAAAGGAATTTTATTATAAAAGTATTTCCAGCAAAGAAATTTTGTATCAATATTTGAAATTGAAATCCTTATAGTTTGAATTTATTATTCATGCCCGATACTATTCTTTTGAATCTACCTTATCTGCTCAGCTTTATTTATTCACCTATATTCTATTTTCCAAATCCTCCTTCTTTTCCATGTTGACTATATCCTTTAAAATATTGTTTATTTATATACTACATGGTTTAATAAAAAAAAATTAGTGTTATAAATATTTTAGAAGTTATGAATTTAATAAGACATATTTAAAGTAAATGATTGTTGATTTATTAATGATATTTGAAAAGTATTTTGGATAGAATTAATAAATTTATGAATTTTGGATTTAATGTTTTCAAATAACTTCTTTGTAAATATAAGCAATAATGTAAATAATTGTTTTCAAATGGTTTTCATATATTTATAAAGGTGTCATTTAAACATATAAATAGTATTTATAAAGGGAAGCAAGAAATTTTACAAATGGATTTTTGAAAGGTTTTAAAGTATATAAGATAATTGAATTGCAAATGAAGTTTTCAAATTTTAAGTAAAATTTATATTGTTCAAATAAATTGTTTAATCTTGACTTTCAATCTATCTTTTCTGTCTGGTTGTTTCTATTCTTCTACCTCCTTCCTTTTCGGGGATGAAAAGTTTTGAGTGGGGGAGAGTGTAACGACCCGCAAAATTTAATGGTTTTAAAAAGCATATTTAACCGGAAATTTGTGAAATTTTAAACAATAAAATTTGAAATTAAAATTTTATTATTTGGAATACGTCTATTTTAATATAGCAACTGGTAAATTTTCATCTGATAATATTGAAGTTTATTTTCCTGTGAAATTTCATTTCAAATCAAGCCAGTTAATAACAGTGAATTTATAAGTTTTCCGAAACCAAAATATGTCAACAGGAGAAAATTTATTCAGATCATTCTGAATCAGACTGCAAAATTCGTTTTTCCAAATTTGGACTTCTACTGCTCTGTTTATCTTAATTCTGGCAAAATAGCAGCATTTTCGGTACCGATTATCGACTTTTGATCGGATGATCGTGCCACTAATATCTGTATACCATTTTGATCGTCTCGTCATGCTGATCTCTGCTGTATATTTGTTTCCGTATTTTGAGGTCCGGTACGTGACGGAAATAATGACTATTCGTTGTAACAGTACCGTAAATTTGTGACTTTCCACTTTCTTACCCTTTCGAAATTGAAGCGTGCTGTCGAAGCCATTAATTGCTTTTATATTTCAGCTCAATCCACGGGTGACCATTGCCATCCCATAACCGGTTCAAAAATCAAAACGTACAAAAATTTGTATACGTTTTTTCAATTGATTGGAAACGGTTCATTTTATTTGCCTTTATAGCTTTGCTGTTTTTCACTTCATTTCTTGGCTGTCAATTTCCATTCTTCCCTCCAGGATCGTTTCCATGGCCCCAACCCTTCGAACCCACCACGTTCCCAAAGCCTACTTCTCACTACCAAACCCGCGCCACTCCCCTACAAAACCCGAAGGCACCAAAGTACCCACAGCCCCAATCCCCTCTCCATGCTCACGCTACCTCAACCGAATAGCCCTCCCACGTCAGCATCCCTGTAACGACCCGGAATTTTATAAATATTTAAAATGATAATTTATTAATTTTTGAATTAATATTTGTGAAATAAAACGATAAATGGATTGAAGAGATGCGAGTTTCCCCGGATTCTAATATATTCTATATAAATCATTTCAAATAAAAAAAAATTATATATATGTGTATATATGTATTTGGGCATATACGAGTGAATATGATAATAATAAATATTAGAATAAATCCTAACAACGAATTTAAAATAGAAATTTATTTATATTACAAAACAATAAGATTTAAAGAAAATAAAATATCTTTACAAATGGGTTTTTAATATGTATAGAAATTATTTATATGTATGTACTTGGGAAAACTATGATTGTAAATATAAAATAAATCTTATAAAAATGTACATAAGTTTGAAATAATTTTAAGAAAATTAAGTATTTAATAATGTAAGATTAATGAAGTATGACATAAATAAGACAGCATAGATATGTGTATTCATGTACAAAAATATAATGAGAAAAGCAAAGCAGCTACATCACACTATCTCAAACATATTGTACAGCCGAAAATATAAGCAAGAGACATAAGGTACTCATGTATTTAATGCTAGCAACATTAGTCAATTCGAATTGTATAAAAAAATCACTTCAGCCTCCAGTTTCTGCCTGGCCAGATAAAAGGAAGGTAAACAAAGAAAATATCTCTGCTAACAATTTGCACAAACTCATTTTATAACCCTGTTACCTTCTTTTCTATATATCATACTTCATTTCTCTTCGTCCATCAAAACTGAAGCAAACATCATCTCAACCTAAAACAAAAATTCAAACTTTAACAATAAAATGAAAATCAAAGTGAAGTTTTCCAAATAAAGCAACAAAGCAATTCAAAGTCTTCAAACCTGGAAATCAAGAGCAAAGTAACTAATTCAACTTCAAGCACAAGATCAAATTCAGTGTTTCCAGTTCAACAATTTTTCAAGCTTCTCTATTCTTCTCGAAAACAAATGTGAGTAACTTTTGTTTGAAATCTTAACAGTAAATCTGTTGAATACTTCTCTGTTTTTAATATTCAGTGAGCAAACTTAATTTTTTCAACCACTTCTTTGGTTCTGGAGTCTGTGATGATAAATAAGTGTTGCATACGTCTGTTTGTATATGTATTCATGGCAAGGATAGGGTGTATGCTTGGTTACAGGCAGATAAGTTTTGTTTCAGGTTTATAGAGTAAACCATTCCAAAAAATTCAAATCTCCGAGTGTAAGTAGTTTTGAGTTATAATCTAAAAAGGAAATTTGTTAGGGGTACTCAGATTCAAATTTTAAAAATAATCTCAACCATAGAATATTAGTAAATAATTTGGAATTGTGAAATTACAGAGGAAAAACCTTTTAAACAGAAAATTCAAGTATTTTAATTTGAAGGTTTGATCATTGGATCAGATTTATCTTGTAATAAGATGATTTTTAAAAGGAATTCCACGATTTTTAAGTGAATGGATGTTGAGATTTCTCGTGATGAACGAAAATCGAGTTGATGGCAATTCCCAGCGATGGACGAACAATTAAATCTCGAGTTTGATGTCAGAAGTAGCTTGAGGACTAATGATCATTAGAAAAATGGTAAATAAATTTTTAGATACTCGGTGAAGTTAGTGAAATTCTAACAGTTAGTTGATGTGAATTTAGGGTTTTTTTTTGTGTTTTTGGTCATCATTGAATCTCGAATTCGTGTTTCGCCCATGGTGGATCGGAATGAATGAGACCAGTGGCGATCGAATCTGGGGAGGTAGACGGAGCTCCGACGATGTTTTCGTGGCCTCCGATGGCCTAGGGCGATGGTGCGAGACGATTTCGTGACGACCTTTCGTACTAGTCTGGACCTGGTAGTGAAACTTCGAACTCGTCGTCGTTGATGATGTCTGGGTGGTCGGAGTTAGTTAGTGGGTTGAGTGTGGCATGCCGGACGTCTTGAAGATGGTCGGCGATGATTTGTTCAGGTATACACGTGCATGTGCACGTTTGGTTCTGGGTTAATCAAGGTTGGGAAGAAGAAGATTAACCCAGAGCGTGCTTCGGTAAGTTTGTATGTTGTCTCGAGTTTTACTCGAAGCATGGTAGTGTTTGGCTCGGGGAAGTAGGGTGTTGGACTCGAAGTAGAGGAGAGTTTGATTTGGGTTGATGCTTTGGTTACAGGCTTCATAGGAAACCTGTTATCCTGTCAAATTTAAAAGAAAAAAAAGGGGGGTTTTGAAATTGTTGAAATCTTGTTAAAATTAATTTATTTTAAATCTAAAATTTAAAATGAAATGAAAAAAAGTGAATTTGGAAACAAATTGTTTTAAGTACCTTGATTATGATGGTTTGATCCTTAATAAGAAAAATATTCTTATCTTGAATAAATGAGGGTTTTATAATTTGAAATTATTAAATTAATTAAAATGGATAATTTATGATTTAAGGGTGATTAACCAAGTGATCAAACAATAAATGAATTTAAGGATAATTAATTTATTTAAATTTTAATAAATTAATGGAGAATGATAATTAATTGAGAATAAAGGGTAATTAATTATTAAAGGTTAATTAATTTATTATTAAAGGTTAATTATTTAATAATTTAAGTTTGATGAATTTTAATTAAAGGTTAATCAATTTATTATTAATGGTTGATTAATAAATGATTGAAGAATAATAAATCAAAATAATTTGTAATTTATCGATGTTGAGTAACCAGGATTAGGAATTCATAAGTAATTAATCTAATTTGAATAAATCAGATAATTAACTGATCTTGCTTATGAATATTTGGATTCTATTGGATGACTTGATTGTTTGATATCCTTGATATATGATGCTTTGTGATATATCCTGATTTATGTTGTGATCTGTAATTTACTTATCTGTGATATATATCTGTGATCTGTGAATAAAGATGAGCGTTATAGTTTATATCGCTTATCGACTATGTTTCTGTATTCTGATATATGATGATTGTATGATGTTGCACTACTGTGTAAAACCCCTGGACCACACTGTTACACACACAAATATGGATTTCACGTGGAGATCGGTTGAGTCACAGATAATTTAAATCTGATGTTTTTGAAATTGGAATTTTAATTTCGATTGATTTTGAAATTTGAAAATCGGGTTTAAAGTGAAAAGCTTTTGAAATAGAATTTCAAAGATAAAAGTTATTTTGAATAACTTAATCGAGTTTTGAAATTTAAATAATTTGACTTAAATTTGAATTCAATGATTGGAAATTTTGATTAAAGATGATATAAATGTGTTGTATGAATTTAAACCATTTAAAAGTATAATTTTGAGAATTTGGATTTAACCCAAGGATTTCCACTCGTATGAATGAATCAGATTTTCTAAAATGAAACTGTTGTTTTAAAAGAATAAAAGCTTTCAGATAAGAAATGAAATTCTAATTTAATTAAAGGAATTTCAAGATTGAATTGAAAGATGGTTTTCCAAGTTATGAATGAATTGTTTTGAAAAGCTATGATTTGAATCTGTTATCTTTAACAGATTTAAAATAATGATTGGTTTAAATCATTTGAAATGGGATTGTTTTGAAAGCTATAAGTTAAATCTTGATTTAAAGATTTAACGAGTTAATCAAATTGAAATGGAAATTGTTTTGGAAAATCTGTGAATGAATCTTTTATTTAAAAGATTTAAATGTGGAAATTGTTTAAACCGTTGAAGGTTGTTTAAAATAAATCTTTTTGTTTAAAGATTTGAAATGGTAATCGATTGAAACCATTTGAAAATAAAGTTGGGTTTAAGTTGTGACTTAATTGAAATCCCATATCCATATGATTTTCGAATATTTCGCGCACTATTCGGTTTAGCCGGGAGAGGACCTTTGGGTCGTATAACCCATTCCGAATATGTGATACGTCGATATGGATGGCATTTGAAGACCGGTGTTGAAGACCGGATATTTTTGAAAATGGAAGGATTACCGTCGAGTTACTCTGCATCGGCTGATCCCCGATATAGAGGTTTTATCATCCTTAGTGACGGGAAGTCCGGACGTGATTGGAAATTATCCGGATTTGCAAGGGCTTCGCGAGAAGTGCCTTCGGTTCTGTTCGAACCCGGAACAGACTTGTATGGATACATGTCTGACATTACACTTTGAGATATAAAGCCGATTTCTTTCAAATACATTTCTGTTGGTGGCGGAGAATTTATTCTCTTAGCTTAACACCCTTCTCTGAGACATACGAGCTCAGAGGTTATGTAGTTGAAATTTATCAGCGATATATTCCCAATTTGGTAATGTGGCATGCTGAGTGTTGCTGTGTGATGATCAGTGTTTGATCATTTGTGATATGATCATTTATCTTTGTGATCATAGGTTGATCATCTGTTGACCCAAAGCATGGCTTTTTGAAAAAGTGTAGCTTTGTGGACGAGACTTCGTCAGGGCCTCACTACCCGGAAATGGTCGAAACAGGAATGTTGCGGCAAGGTTATGAGGGTCGCGCCCTTTAGGGTATGTCATTTCCTTCTGGAAAGGGGTGGTATCATGGTATGGAGCCCAGATACTTACTCAAGTGGATACACTTTCTTTATGATGTGTGATGTTGGATACCGAGCTCGGATAAAGGTCCCAAAGGACCAGGAGGTGGCATATTCGTGAGTTACCTGTTACAGGGGTAACCCGGCCTTGTTGGCAGAGAGCAGTTTGTCTCTCGGAGCGTCCCGCCAGAGGCGTTTCCTTCGTGGCATAGGAAGTTCCTTAGCCTGACCATTTGTTGGAAATCCATTTCCCAATACGGAACTTGTACGGTATTAGTTGTAGAACCTGCCATTTACTTATGGTGGCGCCCCACTGTTTAGATGGTAGCTATAATAGGCATAGTTCGAAATGTCTATGCTGGCTAAGATTAATATTATACTTCCAAAATGTTTTCTGCACTATGCACTAATAATAATATCCAATTGATTTTGCGTAGTAAGCATCTTTGACTATCATAAGAAGAAATCTCCTCCAATTCTGCGTTTGCATTGTGTGTGTGGCGGGAGGTCTTATGGTAGTTTCATTTTCCAAAAGCATTGCGGATTTCAATGTTTTAAATCCTTTTGTTGATTGTTTAAAGATGAACTGTTTTTGTTGCTCACACCAGTCCCATGACTGATCCGGAGTTTATTGTTCCCTTCCTAAACTCTGGGTGCCCACTATTTTCCACACGGGCAGTCTAGAGTTGGGTTCTTTCAGATATTCAGGTTGAGTAGATTATCTGGAGCTAGCTATGGATTGGAGCACTCTATTGGAGATATTCTATCCGCTGCTGGTGTTATCTATTTTCTTTCCGCTGCTATTTCTTGTATCATATCTCTGATGTATATTGATATCTGTTGCATCATTCTGTTGTATCATATTATATCAGATTTTGTATCTGTCATTGTATCAATGTTATATATATTGATATATTCTTTTTCTTCCGCTGTGTTATTTACTTAATTGTGTTATAGCTCCGGCGAATCGGATTTGAACGGTCGAATCTACGGCATTCTAGTACAATGTGAAGTACGGATGTTGATTTTCGAGCGGGCAAAACCCAAGTCGTCACAATCCCGCCATCTTCCTCCACCCCGACAGCACCAGACCCGCCTACCACCGAAGCCACACCCACTTGTAGCCGCCTATGGCCGAACTCGCCCAGTCTTCCACCGTTCTTCCCTCTCCCATTCCCCTTGGCTGCCGAGCCTCCTCCTTCAATCTCATGTCCTCCAACCCTCTGCCGTGTCCTTCACCTCGAGCAACCAACGGCCACAGCTCCTCCCTGATCTTCCGCCCCTCTCCCTCCAACTTATGCCGCGCATAGCCCATCATCACGCCTACTTCACTCCTTGTTTTCGTACAGGTGCATATATATTATTTTTAAAAGGTAGATTTGATTTGGTTATATTTTATACGCTATGTGTAGTTTATATATTAGTATATATATAGTTTTATAGGCACTGTCTTAGTTTATTTCATTTTTATTGTAAAGTGTATATATGAAACATATCCTGGGTACATGCTCTCACTATATATATAATGTAAATATGAGTTTCGTATATATTGTGCAGTCTGCATTTTTGTTATTTCATGGTCTGTCAAATTTATATATATATAATTGTTGTTCGGCTATAGATATATTGATACATATAATATGTATTCCAGAACTTTACTTATATCCTAATCTTATGGTATGTTAGTTACATATATCTATGTTGTTATATATATACACTTGAGTTACATGAAATAAGATGGATGCAGTTTTATTAAGCTTCAGAATATATATAATTATAGTTTCAAAATGTTTTTGTACTGTGTTAATGTATATAAGCATTGTTTTGAAATATAGTATAAGAGTGGTTTCGCATACGTATTTTTGAAAGCATGCATATATTGTTGGAAGTCTGCATATTATTTTAGGGTGTATATACCGTTGTTTGTATATATAAGTCTATATATATATATCATTATGGACAGGAATAGTTAAAAATGTTAATACATATATATAAGTTTACAGACTTTATAACGGTGTTAGTATATGCATTTGTTAGTTTATATAAGTTTATAGGTGTATATGTTATAAAGTTTTAAAGTTATAAAAGTTTATATAAGTTATATATTGTTCGCTAGTATATATATAGTTATGGTTTACATATATGGACTGGAGTATTGATGTTGCAGAAGATACGTAGGTAAATATGTTTATAGTATATATTAAGTTATATGAGTTTAGTTTATATATTTTATCTATATACAGTATCATATGTTTTAGTATTGCATATTTTATTTTATGTAGTGAAAAATGACAGTACAAAATCTTAAATTAGGATATATAAAGTATATATAAGAATCCTGTGACTTGTTGGAATTATATACTGTAATTTTAGTGGTCTGCATATATATTGATTTTCTTTGTTTCGATATGTATTGTAATATAATATGGTTATTTATGTTGATATGTAGAAATATAGAAATATAGACATTGGATATTTGATTACTTCCTTTTAAATTAATGTATGTATTTAAAAATTGAATATTTGTTTAAGGAAATTTTTATTAATAATAATAGTATATTTTTGTTTCTATCAAACTGATTTTCTCGTCGGTTCATATTTATCAGCTCTATCGAATTCGTGCCAATCTCGCTTTGCTATGGAAATCGTAACTCATCTCATTCTTGTTCATCTCTCTAGCCTCGGAAGGTGAGAAATGACTCACGATTAACGTTCTTTAATTTATTAAATTCAATTTCAATTGAAACGACAATTGAAATATTACTACTGTTAGTTAGTTTCATTGCTGTATATATGCTATTTTCTGTATCTGTTCACATGTGACATCTGACACTAGTATTTAGTATTTATATGTCTTTTATTACTATCATCTGTAACTGTTCACCGGTGACATCTGACACCAGTATCTGTTTTATTATTATTGATGATATATGCCTGTTGTTGTATTTTATATTATCTGTTATCACCCTGCAAGTTCCCTGTTAGTATAGAATTCACTATGGGTTGAAATGATACATACCCGAACGAACTTTAGAATAGGAGAAAATCGTTATGGGTTGAAATGATAAACCCAAGCGATTTTCATTTGAATTAAAATTGGGATTACGGGTTGAAATGATATCTACCCGTATATATTTAAATTACGGATTGAAATGATAAATATCCGTATCACTTTACCATATGATAGAAATATATACAAACACCGTTGGTCCATATATTTTAAATATCTTGAAAATAAAATTTTATGGAGTTGGGAAGAAAAATTTATATTTTATAGATTTTGGTAATAATTTGAACAAATTAAGGTTGGGAAGATAATTTGAATTTAGTTGAAATGTATTCATTAAGGAATTTTATTTAATTAAACCTATATAAAGCTTATTGAAATTGGAATTTAAGATATGATTTATAACTTGAGTTTGATTTAAATAATTTAATGAATATTTCTTGTTTAAATAAATTTAAGGAAATATTTAGTAAAAATGAAATTTAAGGCTAGTTAAATGATATTGAATTTATTAAGTGAATATTCCCTGATTAAATAATAATAAAGTTAAATCAAGAGCTATATGAAACTATTAAATTTAACTTTGAAAATGTTGAATATTAAAGCCTTGAAATATATTGAAAATTTAAATGGTATATTTAGAACTGAATTGAATTGATGAATTGAGCTTTGAATAAATTTGAATTTGAAATTTGAAGTTGATTTGAATCGATTTGCAAGACTTGAGAAAATTAAATGCTTACTTTATAAATTAATTAATATATATACTATCTTGGAAATAGTTATATTTGAAATGAAATGATATTTGGGTTTTGAAGTATAAATTAAATTGAAATGACCATGGTGTTATAATATATATTTCCACCTTGTAGATAGTTCTGAAGATCCTTAGAGGATGGTTATCCCAAACATCCTTTAAGTTAATTGTATTTCAGTTGATATTTCACTTGAGTTGGATTTATTGATATAAGAATGTTAATCCTGACTCGAGTGTTTTGTGTTTTGCTTTACGCTCGGGTCAGACCGGGTGATACAGCAATTGAGACTCACCTTTGGAGTTTGGAGCATCGTTTGGAGATCCAACCATCGATTCAGCTTTCCAATAGATTTGTTCAGAGAGGTCGTCTATTCGTACTGAAGACTTCACTGTATTCGAGATATTCTGTTGTATTTTTTATTTGTAACTCTGATGTTTATATAGTAGCTTCATGAACTACTATTTTATCTATTCCGCTGTGTATTATTGTATTACTCTGTGTCTATGATTCTGTGATTGATTTATTTACTGCATATGCTGAGTTTTGCCAAATTTTAAATTAACAATCTGATATTTTGAACTATTCAAGTCAGACATGTGTGAATTATTGTCGATTTGAATGGTCCAAAATAGCGGGTCGTTATAACTAATATACATGAATACATATCGTTCTATACAATGACACGACTACTACAAAATGACACTGACAACTTCAGAAGATGTGAAAAGTCTTCAAATCCCGAACAACAACTCAAAGAAGGAAATCTACAACCTGAAATAACTCGGGTCTGACCCGAGTATTAAATTCAAAAGAAAATAATACACGGGTCAGTCTAATTCAAACTCAGTTATTAGTGCATAGCAGCAATAATAATCAGAAAGTCAAATAGACGACAATCACAGAAATCTCGTATATCCAACTCTCGATACGAGAATTGGATAACGGCAGATATAACACTAAACTGTGTTAAATGACAAATCAACAATCCAAATCAGAATAAAACTCCAAAACAATGAAATTAACCAACGAAACAATTCGACAAATCGAAACATCAATTTAAAACTGTCAAATCTGATAGGGCTGCAGTACACGCACGCGTGTACTGCCTCGCCACTATCGTAGGAGGTACACAAAAGCTCAAAGAAATCACAAATGATCACAAGGTCAAACCCCGAAATCGGGTTCAACACAAGTGTAATAACAACCCACATGAAACTGTACAACATAACAGTGCAAACTCCAAAAAGATATGAAGATTACATGAGTGCAATCACCCTCGAATTCCAGGGAACAGCCTAAATCAATACCAAACAAGATCAGAGGCAACAGTGAAACAAGTTCAAATGAACATAGACAACAAGCTCCAAATATAAAGCAGCAGTGCATATATGTATTTAACAAACATGCTATGTAGATGAACACGACTTAACAATGCCGAGGCCAATGACAAACTTTAAAACCAAGTATAAAGAAGTGTCAGTGAATAATACAAGCAAATTAACAACTGCATATACTGTAGTGCAGCATATAACATGTGAAGGCTAGCACAACAAAGAGCAACAAAATGATAAAATTCCAAATCACAAAGGTTCAATGACTCAGAGGTCAAAATAATACCCAAGGCATGTTCGAACAATTTCAAATGAGAGCCATGATTGCCCGAGAATTCGAACAGGTCAAAAATACTCAAAAAAAATCAAACTCAATCACAAAGGTTACAACAATAGGTGAAAGTCATTCATGCCACAGAGATGCGCAGAGGTGACAATGTCACAATGACCGAAGTCAAAAAAATAAACTACTGTGATGAACATGTCATCATCAAGTATACTAATCAGAATCATCTCGACCATTTAATACAAATGAAGTCGAAGTCGAAAGTGCACAAATCCAATAAAATATATAAGTGTTGAATTCAAATAAACATGTACGAACGAAGATCAAAGCAACAGCCAAGAATACAGAGACGAAATCAATATCGTCTAACTCAACTTGAGACAGTGAATATACCCGAAAGCAAACATCTCAAACAACCGAGCCCAACAACTTCATCTCAAATGGCCAAAATAAAATGAATCGACACTCGACAATTGAAAACAACAAGATCGCAGAGACCAAACCATCAACAATTTCAAGTGTGGATTCGATAATATATGCATACACAAACACTATGGTGTATATGCACATACATGAAGTCATACAAATTTTTTTCAAACAAATTTCAAAACTACAGTTTTATCAGCCAAAACCAACACTCACAGATCAAAAAGTCATAATTATCATTTTATATCAATTTGATTGAAATCCAGAAAACGTCAAATGCAGTTCAACGATTATCAAATGGACGAAAGCATGAATAAGTCATGTAATCGCATAAACCAAGTTAGGTGGCCGAAGGATAGCCAAAGTCGAACAAGAACGAAACAACTTCATCAAATCAAGTAACAGCCGAGGCCAATCTTTATCACAATTTTAAGTAATCGAAATGGCAGGGGACACAAAATCATCAATTTACAACTGGCCAACAGGGAGTTCAAAACCGCTGTCAACGACCGAAGTCGAGAAGAACAACTTGGCAAAAATAAAAAGGAACGACATCAACTCGTCAATTCAAGAAACGAAATTACTAAGATCAACGAAATCTACAGCAAACAAAAGCGATATCTCAAACCGAAGCCCAAAAAGAGTGGAGTCAACCAGTTCAAAAGAAATCAAAGCCAGGTTAAACAACAACTAGATCATACGAATAAAATAGAAGAATCAGGAGCTTGAATTGGATGTGAGTGAAAGTTTCACTCACCTTGAAATGAAGCGACAACGAATTCGAACAATCGAAGAGCAGCCGTTCGAATTGGGGAGGGTCGATGCCGTGGTCCCCAAAGAAGATTGACAACATCCAGCAACTCTCCGAATTAATCGAACCCTAAATTCGACGCCTCTGATCTGCGAGCTCTAGCTTTTGGAGACGAAAATGAACGAAGACATCGAGCCTATTTGAATTTGAAGAACGAACGAACGCCGCCATTTTTTCTTCTCGTTCAATTTGGTTTTAGGGTTAGCTTGAGAGAATGAAAGGGGGACACGGGTTTTAGCCTTAGGAAATATTCACGGCTACCATAAAGAAGGCCAAGGCAAAATGTGAAGCCCAATATCTTCTCTAATTTCCCAAATTAATTTCTATAGTAAACAACAATTTATTAAATAACCTTTACAATTTTAAAAAAAGAATTTCAACATGCTTTTAAATTCCCAAACAACGTTTCACAGTTATTATTTACTCTACTTACAATGTTTAATAGAGGATTATACAAATCAAAAGAAAATGAATTTCAGATTGATTTAAAATCTCTAACCACGCATAACAATTTTATTAAAGAATTTTAACCCGAATAAATCTCAATTGCAATCAAACAATTTTCACATTTCAAATCCGATTCGAATTCCAATAACAATTATCAACTGAATTAAATCGTCATTTTGACGATAATTGAAATTACAAAAATCCCGGTTGTTACAGTAAACTAAGCATAAAATAGTTTTAAATTATATACATATGATAAATGTTCGAAGTGAAATTGTGATGCATGTTTGAAAATGTGTATGCATGTTTGTTTAGATCTGAATGCATGTTTATATGAATGGAGATAATGTGTGTCTGTCTGAATATATAAGTGATCATCTCTGTTTCAAGTTACAGAGTTTAAAACTTAGATTAAAAAATTTCAATCCTTCTCTCTTTCTAATCTCTATTAGGCTTAGATATTTAAACAAAGTATGTTTGTTTAAACATAAGCTATGGTTAAAAATTATTTTTTAGAAAAATAAGCTTGTATTTTTCTAGAAATAAAGAAAAGACAGTAAAAAATTATAATTAGGTAAAACTCAAGTATAATAATTCTTGGATTTACCTATATAATTGTAATCTCCATTAAAAACCATGACTTTTAAAAGTTAAATCAAAATTTTTAACTTAAATTTGAAAGAGAATTTAAGGGTTGAACGGGAAATGGGTTTAGGGGAAATTCCGGTGATCGACGGCATTAGTGGGGTCGGGGTATCGGCTGAAGCTAGCTAGGTGATTGGAGATGGTGGCAAAAATAGTCGAAGGGGTGTCAGTTGCCTGTGGTGGCTGGACGAGGCGGAACTAGGGTTCAGAGCTTGGTTTTGGTCGAGAAGACAATCGAGGTGATCGCGGCATCATATGAGTATCGGAGTGGATCGCTTGGGGGGGGGGGAATCGAAGCTGGAAGTCGTGGCGGAGTTTCGGTGAAGACAGCGAGTGATCTCGAGGTGTTGTTCATCGGCGATCGACGATTTTCTGATCGGTGTGTGTTTCCAGGATGGTCGAGTGAGCTGGATTTCGTTTGACATTGTTATTATAGGATCTGGGTGGTCGGAAGCCTTGCGGTGGTCATCGGCGATGTGTCGAGGCCGGCATGGTTGATCGGAGGGTTATGGATTGTCTGTTTGGAACGAAGATGGTCGATGGGTTTGGGAAGAAGAATTATACTGTGTTTTGTCTCGGGAATATTCGGTTTTGTCTCGAAGGAGTACTCGGGTGAATGAGAAGATGGACTCGAGTTTTGTCTCGTGTATGTGAGAAAATTTTGGTTCCAAGTTTTTAAAACTTAAACTAAATCTAAAAAAAATAATAGAAGAAGAGGATAAAGAACTCGAGTCTGAACTCGAGAAATGGTCGGGTTGAACCCAAAGCAGGAGTTTGAACAGTTTTTAAAAGTTTTTATAAAACAAAGTTTGGAAATTTAAAAAGAAATTTAGTTTAAACTTAAATAAAATTCTTTTATATATAATAAATGTATCTTTAACATTTTGGATTAGGAATTATATGATTGATTAACTTTAATTTGTTAAGATTAATCTTTTAAGTTATTCTAAAACTTATTTTTTTTAAATATAATTAAGTGTTAGTTAAAAGAATAAATGTTTTAAAAATAAGGTGATTAGATAATTAATAAAGGAAATGTTTTATCTTAAACTTAATCAAGGTTTGATAATAAATGAGGCAATTAAAGAGTCATTAATTTATTTAATTAATTAATGATTAAGGATTAATTAATTTATAATCGAGGGTTATTAGTTAATTAATTAAAGATTAATTAATTAAGTAATTAATTTGTAATTAGTGACTAACTAATTAAGTAATTAAGTTGTAATTAGTGACTAATTAATTAAGTTGTAATTAAGCATTAATTAAGTAATTAGAGATTAATTAACTGATAATTAAGAATAAATTAATTTGTTATTAAGTTTTATTAATTGATAATTAAGGTTTATTAAATAATAATTAAAGAATAATTAATCTGTAATTAAGGTTAATTAATTTTTTTAAGAGTAATTAAGGAATGGATTACTCAATTGTAAATAATAAATGGATGTGATTAATTTAAGTTAATTAATTTGTAAATTAATTAAAGATAATCTTGATGCTGATTAAGTATAAATACTTAATGAAATTAATATGTGTAATTACTGTAAGTAATTAATGTATAATTACAAGATGTAATTAATTAAAGGGAATTACTTAATGGGAAGAAATTGAAGTATAATTACTTTGTAAAAGTAAATTAAGGATTTATTACTTGGTGTAATTAGTTAAAGGATTAATATAATTAATTAAGGAGTTAATTAATTAGGGTAAGTAATTACAGGATGGTAATCAGTGTTTATGATTTATTTAAGGATAATTAATGGAGGTAATTAATTAAAGTTTAATTAATTAATATAATTAATTAAGGATTAATGAAATTAATTATAGTTAATTAATTAATAAATAAATGGTTAATTACTGTTAATGGTTAAGAATAATTAATTTGTGAAATTAATTAAAGGATAATTACTTTATGTAATTAATGAATAATTAATCAAGGATGATTAATATTCAATGAGTAATAAATTAATTAAAGGTTTGTAATTAATTAATGATTGATTAAGCAAGGTTAGATAATTAATTCTTAAGTAATTAATTTAATTTAAGTTAATTAAATTAATTATAACATAGGGTTAATAATTGTTGCTTATGGATGGTTGTTGTGTAAAATATCTGAATTGGATGATATCTATTGGATAAGATGCTGTGATATTCTGTGATATGATATTCGATATATTTGTGATAAATGTGTGATATTTATCTGTGAATGTTGTGTGAATTCAAGTATTAAATTGAATTAAATTGTTAAAACCTTAAACAACTTGGACCTAAAAGATGGCGATTTGGATTTCGATGAGACCGGGATCGGGTTTCCAGATTTGGATATCTGAAAACCACATCGATCCAAATTAACGATAGGTCGTGAATCTCAAGTGAAGATGAAGATTCAGAGTGCAAGGGTTATTTTCATTAACTCTGAGGGTGATTCCAAAATGAGTGTAACGAGATAATGCCTTCGGTTTCGTTCGAACCCGGAATGAACTTGTATGGATTGAATGCTTTCAGAACATCGTCAGGTGGACGATGAGCATTCTAAGTGATGTGTTCTGATAAGGTAATCGTAGCCTCAAGCCTCATCAACCGGGAATGGCTAAAACATGGGAGGTGCAGCAAGGTTAGTGGGTAGCGCCCAAGTAGGATAAGATTTCCCTTGTCTAGAGGTCCCTTCTTTTTATTCGGCTGTGTGGGCGGTTGAATAGCTACAACCGTTGGGGTTTCTTAGTCGGGAATTATCCAGTAAGGGATGGTTTCAGCTTTGTGTTGTAGGGGTCGGGAGTGATCCTCGGTATGTTGATCTAGGCCACGTACTGTGATGGGCGGTACCCCAGTAGCCCTGCCATTGTATGGAATCCAAAATCCAATAAGTGTCGTACGATTTAGTTTTGCCCAACTATGTTGGAACGTGAGATGTAAGCATTCCAGCTATTTCTGTATTTTCTTGAAAACCCTAGACACTATTATAATATCACTGGATTTCCTATCAATGTTTTAGTTAGCGTAAGGTAAAAACTTTTCCATGTTTATGTGTGGGAAGTCTTACGTGATACCTTTGTTTTCAAAAGGTTTTGAAGTTAAGTAACTTTAACCGTTTACTCACACCAGACCCATGTCTGACCCAAGTGTTTATTTTCTATTTTATAAACTCTTGGGTACTCAAATTTTTATGAGTAGCCAAGGGATTCAGGTTAGCTTTGACGAGTTTTCTGGAGGAGCAATGGAGCAGAAGGCTTCAGCGTTTGTAGATATAAGTTGTTCCGTTGTGTTGATCGCTGAGTCATTTGTTTGAGTTGTGTTTTGAGTTGTAATAAATAGACAGGTGTTTATAACTGTCTAGTATGTGTTTTATAAGCTGTGTATCTCTGATGTATATGATACTATGTAATATCTTATGTGATTAATATAATTTATTCGTTCCGCTGTTTAGATTCTGATGTTGTTTCTTCTTTCTTCTCTAACTTTTCCCTTTTCTATCCCTTTCTTTCTTCAAGATGATGCGTCTTTCTGTGGAAAGAAAGGCGGGTCGTGACAACAAGCATGAAGCAAACACAAGGCACACACAGGCAAACATATAGGGTCAGGCTCAAATGGTTTAGGTTTAACACAAGGCACTAAAGTCATACATAACAACAATCCAACTTAAGTCCAAAAGCTCAAAGTGAAACACATTTGCACCGGCAATAAAGCACATACATAAGGACAACAAATAGCAAGCAACATGAATTTGCAAAAACCAGAAGCATACACCAATGGCTGCAAACTCAAACACATAAAGAAGTACACAACTCAGAATGGAAACAAACATAAAGTCATGCAAGCACACACATAAAAGAAAGCAAGGCAGGGATGTACTAAAGCTCGGATAAGGAGAATATGCACCAGTGCACACATATATACATACATATATATGTATGTACATACATGGAAAAATGGTACATAGAAATATCTATGGTCGTACAAACACAAGCATAATGCAAACACATGAAAAAGTACAATGAAAAGAGTCGGGCACTCAAAGGCAAAGCTTCAAGTCAAGCACATCAAGATCAGCAAGTGAATGCACATATGCGCAAAGAAATGCACTCAAGAACATGACATAGAAATAAATAATCAAGTGTATATATCAATGTTGAACCAGCCTACAAATTCAAGCCAAAGCAAGTTTGAACAAGTTGGAAAAATCAGGCCAGAATCAAAATATTGAACAAGTCATATTTCAAAAGCATGGAGAATACATAAGGGAAAATAAATGCAAAATTCGAAGTTGAATATGTCAACAGTTTCAGGCCGAAGCAATCAAATAACAGGGGTGAACATGTCAATAATCTCAATACCATAGATCTAAAAATTGATCAAAAAAATTATCGGTGAAGATTAAAAGCAAAATTTGAAAGTTGAAATATTCAAAACATAAATTCTAAAATATTTGAAAATCTAGGAAGATTTTTATCAAATCACTCCTTATATAAATCATATCATTGTCGGCAAATTTCAACAAGTTGAGCAGGAAAAAAATTCGAATATAATTGGAAAATAAAATTTGTACCTAATAATCAATAGCAAGGAGCTCGACAGTGGAAGCAATCGCAACCAACCATCACTAGCCTATCGAAGAACAGAATCAATAGCGAAGTGAATTTGAGATTTTAGCGACAATTTGCAAATTGGCGGCTTCCAAAAGGAGGAACCTTAAATGAAGAATTAAGGGGATAACAGAGAAGAAAAGGAATCGGCTTTTGAATAGAAGAGACAAACATGCCAAATTAATTTGAAGATTAATTTTTTTCTTTTGGGTTGAAACTTTTTTATTATATATTATGGTTCATATTGCTTATTTTTATTTTGTAATTGACTTCTAAATTTTAAAACTCTAGTTTGTAACTAGGATTGAACTACGGTGTGTAGTTCAAAAAATTCTCAACTCGAGGATACGGTTGAGGCATGGTTTATAGGCTTAGGGTAAGAACAATTAGGTAAGGGATCATCGTAAGTTTATAAAGTTTTTGTAAGCGGTTGATTATTCAATCTTAGTAGAAATCTTGGGGGCAGCAATAGACATGTATTGCCCAAGCTGGGTAAATTTGTGTATTGCTTCTACATTTACATTTACTTTATTATTATATGTGCTACAAATTTTATTACCCTATAAATTTGTAATAAACCTATTCATCCTTCGCTAGGGTTAGCTCGATCCTACAAGAGGTATTAGAGTAGGTTGCTAGTGAAAATGTCTAACCCTAGTTTAGATCTAGTAAGAGTCAGTACAGTGTTGGTCCACCTATTTTTGATGGAACGGATTTTCTTTTAAATTAAAAACCAAAAATGGAACTTTATTTAAAATCTATTAATTTTAAATGTGGGATATTATTGAAAATGGGTATGATATGAAAGATAAGAAATATATTTCGATTAACACTTGTGCTCATATTCTCTACTCTTTAATTAATAAAGCTGAATTTAACCATCTCTCTTGTTTAACTACATAGGAAATCTAGAATACTCTCAATTCAATATTTGGCAAAAAGTCAACAACAGCAAGAAACTCCTTAAAACTGATTCAATTAAAGAATTTTGCTTAACAGAATTTACAAATGACAATTTGGATTATGACAGCAAAGATGGTAATGAAAAATATGCAACAGAAAATGAGATAAACGATTTTTAACTCAATGGTTTAGTTCTCTTATGCCAAAAAATTAACTTAAATTACTGATAATCTTAAACTAAAAAATAACGGGTTGAAATATAAAAAATCTAAATTGCATAAGAAAAATAATAAATTGTAAATGGAGCTTGAAAATTTAAGAAAAATGAAAATTCTATCGAAAAAAATGTTTGAATTACGAAAGAGAATTTGTTCATTTTGATAAAATTTTCAAAAGCTAGAAAACGTAATTCTGATTTTGGAAAAAAATGAAACTAAATTGGTTTGCAAAACCAACATTTTACAAGGAAGTTGGAAAGTTTTACGATGTCCGAAAATTCCAAATGTGCGAATTTTGAAAGGGAATTAAAAATCGTCAAAGAAAATTACAAAACCCTAGAAAAATAAAAACGTGATTTTGAAAAATATCAAAACTGAAATTATTCGAATAAATCACGAATTTGAAAAAGTGATCGAAAAGGTCAAGGATTTTGAAAAACTTAAACCTAAAAATGCCAACTCTTTGAAACTGAGATGCTTGAAATTGAGACCAAAATAAAAGATCTCGAAAATTAAAACAAAGTCTTAAAAAGAAATGATGTTGAAAAGAGACAAAATGCTATTAGTCGTTGTTCAAAGTAATAAATAAAAATAAAATTTTGAAATCCAAAGCCAATGATCTAGAGTTAACTCTTCAAAAAATTTCCACTAGAGAAAAATCATTTAAAATATGTTATTAGGAAATCTCTTTGCAAACAACAAAAAATGACTTGGATTTGAAAAAGTGTTTCAATATATAAACAAACAACTAGTGACACCGTTAGGGGAAGAAGTGTGATACCCAAATGCATAAAGTGTTGCAACATAGGACATAATTATAATAATTGTCGAAATAAGAAAAAAAACCATAAAACCGTTAAACAAATCTGGGTTTCAAAAGGTACAAATCTAAATTTTATTAAAATTAAAAAAGTCTAGATGCCCAAGGGAAAATTAACGGGTTGCCATACAAACAAATTTGGGTGCCAAAGGTTTTGAATGAAAACGAATGTGGTCATATGTTCTTTTCTAGACCAATTGCTTCTTCTAAGATTTAGGTACCTAAACGGGCTAAGGAACAACTACAATAGAGGTAGATTTTGAGTTGTTCTATATATTTGATGAGCAATATATCCAATGTACCTTAGCCTGGAAAATCGAAGTGGAGATCCATGCACTTTTGATAATAGTTGTGAACTCAATGCAACTTCAAAGGTAAATGAAGGTATGACTTCTAAATCCTAGTTCCCATTTTCCCTCCTTGTTTTGAATTCTGTATTTATTGACACTGTTGTAGTATAGTTGTCATATCTTGAGCTCCTTAACTCCAACTTGCAAAATTCAAGATATTCTGGAAAACAGACATAAAGTTCAATAAGTTTTATATTTGTACATTTCCAGAATTTTAAATTAAACCAATGGAAAACTACAAATCATTCAGTGTATTATTTGAAAATTATTTCAGAACTTCCAAATACATCTTTAGTAAATCAATCATAACTTAACATCGTCACTCCGAATTTTGAAAATTTTGAAGTTCTGAAAATATAACTGATAACATTACGAAATTACTGTTTTGAGGCTTTGTTGATCTATTTTGTAAAACCTTCAAAAACAACCATCATGTCAACACATTACTTGAAAAGTGATTTTGATTTATGCAAACAATTTGTAGTATTTCAGACATAACCTTTGATTGATTCATTGTTTGGACTTGAAATCAATTTTATTGATTAAAAATATTGAATTTCTAAATCTTCCATGTTTATTGCTAAACCAAATTATGGACTTAATGTTTTCGAACAGTGGTTTCAAGTGGATTGAATTTTCAAAACAACAATGGTCAATTATTTATGTACGATGTTTATCTTCATTGCCTCTAATGACGATAAACACATTATTGGTTGGAGTATTTTTAGCTACGTGTGCCTTTGTTCGATAGAAATGACTTTGCCATTGTTTAACATAGATGACATAGTTAAAAAATTAAATGTTATTGAACAAATTCGAGTGATATTGTGAGGTACGCAGACTACTTGTTTAATGATGCTTATATTTCATGCTTAACATTGATAATGTGCATCTTTCTCTTGGTATGAGACATTTGTACATTCGAGATCATATTTGCATTGGATTTACATTTCAATCGATTTTAAAATTAGTAGACATTTTTTTTTCAAGCCCCTTCCAGAAAATAGATTTTCACAACTTCAGGTTTTGGATTTTACAAATAACTTTGATTTTATACTTCGATTTTCTTTAATAAAAACACTCTTGTTTACTTCAGTAAGGAATTTACTCTGGAAAAGATGGTAGTTGACTGCTTGAATCTTTTGAAATCTATCAAAAATTATCAATAGTGATTTAGAAAGTGAGAGATAGTGGTTAAATTATACTTCATAATTAGAGGAAGGATATGTTAAAATTTCTTGAAAATGGAACAAGTGTTTTAGTATTCTTTAATTGGTACATATTCCATGAACATTTCTATTGCTATCATCTTTCTGACATTTCATCCACCAAAATTTAATATAGCGTGTATAAGTTGGTATTCCCAAAAACGAAGAATAAAATATTTAACATGATTCAAATAATTAATTCTATCATAATGGATTCACTCTCATTTAAAAGTCCTCACAATTATGCATGGGTGAATAACTTTAATCTCTAGATATGTGCTTCAATTCTCATTTAAAAGTCCTTATGGTTATGCATGGATGAAACAGTTATACAAGAGAGGGATAAATATTTAAGTAATTTCTAACCTCATTTGAAAGTCCTATATTGGTTATGAATGATTAGAAAATACTTGACATTCTTTTTTAAGACACTATCAACCTCATTTAAAAGTCATAACAGTTATACATGGTTAGAAAGTGTTTAACATTCTTTATTTAATTTTCAAAAATAATTTAAGAAATTTCAAAAAAAAATTCCTTTATTAAAAAAATACCACACTACTATGATTATATAAAATCCTCCCTAAATCATAGTCCAATCATCACTCTAAAATGGGATATATGCGTAATTAATAAAATATTATGATTTTATTTGATTGATCGAAATTATTAGAATTTTTATCTCTATATGATTTGTAGTTTCAAACAAAATTTATCACTATATCGATTATTATTTTAATTTTTGATGGTAAAAAGGGGGGAAAGGTTAAGATTTTGGCTCCTGTTTTAGTCACATCAAGCTGACTCGCGGGAGTTCGGGCTGCGTTCATACCTCATACAGACGTCGCCAAACCATCCTACTTCGTTTTGGAATCTCCACCACGTATACAGTTGTTAAATTGGTTTTCAATATTGGCAGAGAGTATGCCAATATCCGATCCCGGTCTCTTTAACAACCAAACGCTTATTTCACACCATGGTCATTTTTTATTTCAAACGGTATATACTTCATATCAAAATATCATATTCGTTTCAAAATCATATCGCTTTCGAAATCATATTCACTTTCGAAATCATATCACTTTCGAAATCATATCACTTTCGAAATCATTATTCATTTCCAAAAATCATAACCATAAAATAGTTTAAACCATCATATCAAAATATTCACATTTAAATCCATTAAATCTAAATCATAACAGTTCCAACTTAAACAGTTTAAATATTGAAGATAGCTTATATATATTGAAATAGTTATAAATTTAAAATAGTTTATATATTAAAATAGGTTATAGATTAAAATAGTTTATATATTAAAATAGTTTATGTATTAAATATATATATCGAAAATAGTTTCAAGTTATAATTGTTTCTTCCAATTTCACAAATCAATTCAAATCAATTTTAGTTCCAAAATTCAATTTAAATCAATCTCAGTTCAACAATTTCAATTAGAAAGGTTAAAGGTTCAATTCAAATTCTCATTAAACCATTTTAATTTATATCGATTTCAAATCTAGGTTTGAACTACGAATTTAAACCACTTCCAATTCAATAGGTTTCAAAGTTTAAATATTCAAACATTTATAATAACTCAATTTGATAAATTTCATTTATATTACAAAATTCAACTTTAATCTTATTTAAATTTGAAATATTCACTTAATCATTTCAATATCCCTTTAAATAAAATCCCAGGTTACAAATTTAAATCAAAATTAAATATTCAACCTCAATTTATTTTAAATTTGAAATATTCATTTAATCACCTTTAATCAAAATCAAGTTATCAAGTTATAAATTCCATATCTTTAAAATCTCAAAATCAACAAGTTTCAAATCAACTCTTATTTAAATTAAATTACAAGTCAATTCTTATTTTAGTTCAATTATTTACCAAATTAAATGTCAATTCAACTTTAATTTATCTTTCCAACCTTTATTTATTAAAGTTATTACAAAATCTATATTAAAATATTAATATAAATTTAAAATAAATATCTTAACATATTATATATATATTATTAGTTAAATAATATTCTTAATAAATTCTATTATATTAATTATTATCAAATTAAATCTTATTATTATTAAACCAAATTTAAATCTTAAGTTATATTTTTTAAAAATAATAAAGTTATAAGTAAAATTTTATAATTTACATTTTGAAAACTTAACTTATAATTTTAAAATTTCCAAAAACATATAATTTTAAAAATCTAAATTTTACACATATCTTAAAATTAAAATATCTTTATATTATATTCTAAATATCAATACACATATATTTCTCCTTTTCAAAAATATGGAAATCATTTAAAAATAGACCAACGGTGTCCGTATATAGTTTTTTATCCTATGGTCAAGTGATACAGATATTTATCATTTCAATCCGCAATAATTTAATATTTACGGGTACATATCATTTCAACCCGCAATCCAAAAATTTCAAAATCAATAAAATCACTTGGGTTTATCATTTCAACCCATAACGATTTTTCTCTAATCTATAATATCGTTTGGGTATGTATCATTTCAACCAATAGGAAATTTCTAAACTAACAAGGAACTTGCAAAGTGGGCACAATATAATAATAATATAAAATGACATACATATCCATGGCATATATGATTAAAATTGTCATATTAATATGATATAAATATACTAACAGGTTATTGGTGTCAATGATATCAATTATAATAGGTGAACAAATGCAATTAATATCATATCATGTTTAAATGATTTAATTACTAACAAATTCAAATTTAACATCATATTTCAATCGTTATTTCATGTGAATCAAATTTACTAAATATAAAAATGATAATCGTGAGTGATCGCTCACTTTTCAAGGCTAGAGAAATTTGACAACTCGACAAGCTATGAATTGAATCACGAACTAGACAATCTACCAATCCAAACGACAATTTCCAAAGCAGAGCAAGGTGGACAAGAATTCGACGAACAAAGCTGATAACTTGGAATCGATGATATATATATATTAAAAACAATATTTAATTAAAACACATATTAAGATAAAATCTTTATATTATATTTTCAAATCGATATTTATAAAACGCATATATAAAATCAAACTTTCTATATATCATTATTTTTTTAAAAAATCAATACTTACAAATCAATATCTAATAAATTCCATAGTTTACATGTAAACATAATATCTATATATATATATATATATGTTTTAAAAATCATTACAAAAATCCATTTCAAAATCATAAAATTTTAAAATAAATGAACATATTATATATATACAGTTCAAAATATTAACTTTAATATAAACATAAACATATATTATACTATTCTTTCATACATAAAGAGAAAGAAGGCTACTGGCTGAACAAAAATAAAATATCTATTATAATATATATGTGATATATATGTAATCGAACATATGTAATATAAATGTAAAATAAAAAAATTCAAGTATCAATATATATAGAACATAATCACGAGTCTAGAAACGTGGAAACACGGGCTGGAGCTCGGATCTGAGGCTACGTCTTGGGTGGTTTGCTTTAGGAGAAGTGGATGAGCAGGTAATATCAACTTTGCTTCATTTTTTTATAGCCGAACAGAGATAAAGAAGAGAGGAGATAGGGGAGCAGCTGGACGGTTGTTGACTATGAGGCTGAGGTGGGGTTTTCGTGTGAGGGCTAGCTTCATGGGCTGACACATGAATATATCGTTGAAGGGTGGATGGTCAGAGTATGCAAGTTGTAGTAGGTGGGGTGGTCTCGATGGTTGAAGGGTGTGGCCAGGGAGCTTGGAGATTGGCTGCAAGGAGGAAATGGGTAAGGCTTGGCACTGTCAGAGGAGGGAGGTGAACTGCAAATGCTCGGAGGTTGACGACGAGCTATGCTGTGGAGGATGACTGGGTGAAGGTCGATGAAAAGAATTATGGGTAAGGTGGAAAAAAATGGAGGCGAGCAGCTTCCATAATTGTATATAAACTTGTACATATTATTTCTTTTCGAATGGAAGAACATAACTTTATATATATTCTTTTTTTTTGAATAAAGGAGGACCAGGACATCGTGAAAGAGGAAGATGAGCAGATCAAATAAGAATGCAACTGACATAATTGATATAATAAATATTTTTCACAAATGAGAGAACGAATATGAAACAAAATATAAATTGACACTAGGGAATAGAAAAAGTCTTTTTTTTGAAAGGAGGTAAGGGCCCAGCCCAACAAAACAATCCAGCAAAATACAAAAACGGGTAACTCAACCAGAACCCGAAACAAACCAACAAACCCTAAGAAGCATTAGGTTTGCCGTCACAATATCATAACCAACGAAACAAAGCAAGAAAAATGGCGACAGAAAAATTCACGAGATCAACATCTCAGATCTCTTGCATCTTCTCTTTCCCACTGCTTTCGCCTCTTTCCCAATAAGAAAGGCATTGGTTGAACTTGCTTCTCATACCACAGTCTTTGTTGATGCTGATGTGGTTCCTCGGGTTTGAGATGAAGCTCTGATTTACAGATCTGATGTCAAGGCGACTCAGATCTGTAGGTCTGTAGTTTCTGTTGCCATCAGTATGCTGATTGGTGTTCGGGGGCTCTTTGTTACCATGATTAAGCTGCTGATGACTACTAACATCAGTATGATAGGCCTTCGGATTGAGGAGATAATGTTCGATGTATTTGCAACCAGCATCCTTGCTCCACAAATCCGCAGGGAAATCATAATTGGTTTGGTCTTTAACCTTATTCTTAGATTTTTGAAGAATAATTCTACTGTCATTCTCTATAATAAGCCATCTTTGCTCTTTGGAAAGCTTCGACTTGTTGTGAGTATGATTGTTTCTTTCCTTCCATATGTGATAAACAGCTGTAGTCAGTAAAATGTGAGCTAGATCTCTTTCGATAGACTTCTTTCTAAATTGCTTGTATATATCCATGATGATTTGATTAAGGTCCATGCTGCTATTGTTGAACATGTTCAGCTTAGTCTTAATTTGGCTCCATATGAAATAACTGTAATTGCATTCAAAGAATAAATGAGTAACAGTTTCATTAGCTAAGTTGCATAAGGAGCAGAGTGAAAGAGAATTTCTTCCCCATTTATTAATTAAATCCAGAGTTGGCAATCTGTTTTTGATAGCAAAATATGTACAGATAGCCATCTTAGGATTATTCACCTTGTTCCATATGCACTTATGCCATTCAACATTGGGCTGCTTTTTTCTAATATGCTCCCAAGTTTTCTTAAAAGAGAACTTACCTTTGCTGCTAGCTAACCATTCCCAATAATCACACTCTGCATTAGGGTCTAAAGGGATATTAGTAATCAAATTTTTATGTGGATTGGTAATTGGATGGAGATGTGGCTGCCATTGATTATTATTAATTATTACATTTACATTAGCACTAGCTTCCCCACAAATAACAAGATTGTCCCAACCAACCCTATTAATAAAGGAATCATTTTGAAACCAAGGATCAAACCAAAGACTTGTTTCACAACCAGATTTGAAATTTCTTTGAATTAAAGATTTTCCTAAATCTCTGCAATTTAAAATTTGATTCCAAGTATTGGATTGATTATTCTTTGTTAAAGTAGTCCAAAAATTACCTCTTTTAAGATATTTACCAATCATCCATTTGGCCCATAAAGAATCACCATTGATAAATCTCCAAAAAGGTTTTAATTGACAAGTTAAACTTAGATCATTAAGATTTCTTATACCAAGCCCACCTTCATTTTTGGGTTTACAAACTTTGTCCCAACTGATTTTATGGTATTTACCACCCCAGAGGAATTCAGCACATCTATTTTCAAATTTTTTAATAGTAGCAGCAGGGATGTGGTGAGTTTGAAACCAGTATAAAATAATGGCATAAACAACAGTTTTAATTAACTCAATTCTGCCAGCAATGGATAGAAGCTTGCATGACCAAGTTTCCATCTTGTTTTGAATTTTATCAATAAGGCAGGAACAATCACTGTCTTTAATTTGATTAGCAGATAAAGGAAGCCCTAGATATTTAATAGGAAGATTACCTTCATTAACTTTAAGAACTTCTAGAACTTCATTTTTGTACCTGCAGTATTTACTAAAATAGGCCTTAGTTTTAAATTCATTAATCTTGAGGCCAGCATATTTATACATATTTTCAAAGACCTCACTAATTGCCTCTGCATTATTTTTGTTAGCTTTAGAGAACAACATAAGACCATCCGCATAAATCAGGTGATTAATGGATGGTTGAACTCTATTTATTGGAGAAATATTGTTTTTGATAGTTTCAATATCAATTAGGATAGAAAAATATTCCATGGCTAAGGTAAAAAGATAGGGAGAAAGAGGGTCTCCCTGTCTGATCCCTCTGTTACTCTTAATGAAACCCTCCGGTTTACCATTAAAAAGAATAATGCATTCAAAAATTAACTTACAAAACTTAGTAGGAAAATTCATACATTTCATAATATGCATAATAAAATTTCTGTTAACTTTGTCATAAGCTTTTTGAAGATCTACTTTTAGACACATATTATCCCCTTTTTTATGGTTAAAATTCCTGACCATTTCATGAGCAAGTAAAGAATTTTCATAAATTAATCTGCCAGGAATATAAGCACATTGGTTTTCAGAGATTAAAAAGGGGAGAAACATCTTAATTCTATTACTTAGAATAGTAGCAATGATTTTGTAGACAAAGTTGCAACAAGAAATAGGTCTGTAATCTTCAATGCAAGTAGGATTTTTGTTTTTAGGAATTAAGGTAATGAAAGTATGATTAAAACTTTTGAGCAGTTTACCTTCATTCATAAATTCATTTACAACTTTAGAAATATGATCTTTGATGTTATCCCAATGGGTTTTGAAAATTTTTGCATTGAAACCATCAGGACCAGGACTTTTATTGTCTCCTGCATTGAAAATAATTGCTTTGATTTCATCAGTACTAACAGGAGCTAGTAAGATGTCAGTAGCATTATTGTTTAACACATTCTTACAGACAATATTAGGAAAATTGATTTCATCTGAGTCAGAGAGATATAACTGAGAATAGTAATTGATAGCTTCATTGACAATTTTTTCAAAATTATTAATGCACTCACCTTTATTGTCAATAATTTTACCTATGTTGTTGATATGCTTTCTACAGCTCATTTTAGCATGAAAAAATTTTGTAACAACCCGGAATTTTCGAACCTGAAAATGCCAGATAGTTAGAAGAAAAAGAAAAGAGGTAGAAGAAGAAACAGAACAAGACAAAGATTCTCACATTCGCAGCGGATCAAAATACAATATCAAATAATAATATCAGTTATACAAAGAAAACTGTATCCATCATTTACATTTTATACATCAGAGTTACAACCATTTATACATGAACTGGACAGTTATACAACTTGTTCCAGACTACAATCTATACAGACTTCACAGTCTCATATACACAGCGGAAAATACTCTATACGTTCCTGCCATCCAGCTCGCCTCCTGAGCTCCAGAACGTCCTAAACTGAAAAGCTGTAATACTCGGTCTGACCCGAGCATTACATCAAAGTAACACCCGGGTCAGGCTGGAAACCAGCGTGAGTAAACTCTTCTAACATGAAATTTTAATTCATAGAACTTATTTAAACCCGGTGTAACTCGTATTTTACTATAAGTAAACAACTTATATAGTCAACACTTATTTTCACAAAACAATATCTAAGTATCAACTTAGTTTAAATGGTCCATATTATCCTAATCCAGCCCATTGATTTCACATATCCTTCTATAAGGAATTTTAGAAGATTTCAAATCGAAGTGGTTTCGGGTATTTACTGATACCCGACCCCGGTCTCTTCGAATCAAACGTCATCCTTTAAGCCAAGACGTTTAAGTTAAACAATTTAATTTAATTTCATGATATCATATTCATATAGAAATTTTACCACAGATAGATAACTTACATTATCACAATTCATCCAAAGCATTACATATTGCAGAACATCATAATTTATCCGACTAGAGATATTAATCAATCCAAACATTCAATACAATTTAATCATCCATAAGCAAGATTAATTAGTCCATTTCTAATTAATTTAATTAACACAAAGTAAATTAATTACTTTTATAAATCCTGCTTTATTATTATTTAATTAATTATTGAAATTAATTATTTATTCTTAATCATTTAATCATTCACATTAATTAACCTTAATTAGTCTCATTAATTACATTAATTAATTATTCTTAATTAATTTCATTAATTAATCAACTTATAATCACTTTACCTTTAATTAACATTATTTAATTAATTTAACTAAGCAATTACTCCTTAGTTACTTCTATTAAAAATCCTCAAATCAATTCCATTAAGTAATTACCTCAAATTTCCTTTACTAATTTCCCATTAATTAATCACATTCATTAATTAATTCATAACATTAATTAATCATATTTATTAATTAACTTTAATTAATTACATTAATTAATTAACTCTAATTTAATCACATTAATTAATTTTCTAAGTAATTTATCCTTAATTACTTTCCTTAATTACTTCCATTAATTAACTTTAATTTATCACATTTGTTAATTAACTTTATATCTATTAATTAATCACATATATTGTAAACACTTCTCTCTCTGATACCCGCTTCGAGTCAACCACGCTTTTACTCGAGATAGTCTCGAGATTTTCCGCGCCTACTTCTTGTCACGACCCAAAATTCTTCATTCGAAAATAGACATCAAATACTTAACTTGTATTCGACTGCCAAAATCCAAACGTTAAATTTCAGTTCGGATGGAGCTTATAACAACAATTAGATGAATATAAAACAGCGGAACAGAATCAATATCATAAATATCATCACAGATACAACATCGATATATATAATCCATACTACATCAGAGTATTTAATACAGATACTACAACTCCAAATACAACATCATGATAATACAACAGTAATCATATATCCAAAAGTCTCCAGATGAAAGAAGTGATAACGGACTCTCTAAAGCTAAACACCTGAGATCTCCAAAAAGCTCCTAAGAATATCTCCAAGATAAGAGCTCCAAATATAGCTAACTCCAAAATACGGAAAACCTGCTACTAGGCTGCCCGTGTGGAAATAATGGGCACCCAGAGTTTAGGAAAGAAAACAATAAACTCCGGATCAGTCATGGGACTGGTATGAGTAAACAAAACAGTTTATCTTTTAAAAACGGACAATAAAAGAATTTAAAGTAAATTCGCAATGCTTTTGGAAAATGAAACTACCATAAGACCTCCCGCCACACACACAATGCAAACGCAGAATTGGAGGAGATTTCTTCTTATGATAGTCAAAGATGCTTACTACGCAAAATCAAATCCTTTTTAATATTATTATTAGTGCATAGTGTGGAAAACATTTCGAAAGTAGAATATTAATCTTAGCCAACATACGACCAGTATCGTATGCCTACTATAGCTACCATCTAAACAGTGGTGACCACCGTACGTAAATGGCAGGTTCTACAACTAAAACCGTACAGAGTTTCGTATTGGGAATTGGATTTCCAACAAATGGTCAGGCCAAGGAACTTCCCATTGCCACATGGAAACGCCTCTGGAAGGACGTCCCGAGAACCTAACCGGATCTCTGCCAACACAAGGCCGGGTTACCTCTGCAAAAATAGGTAACTACTGACACGAGTATGCCATCTCCCGGTTGTAACCAACCTTTAACCGGGGCCCCGAGCAACAAATCACAAAGATAATAAATGTATATCTGCGATATCCACATAAGTAAAGTATCTGGGCTCCATACCATGATACCACTTCTATCCAGAAGGAAATGAACATACACTAAGGGGCGCTACTCCCTATAACCTTGCCGCATCTTTCCTGTTTTAACCATTCCGGGGTGTGAGGCTCGACGAAGTCTCATCCACAAAGCTACGTTTTTTTCAAAAAGCCACGCTTTGGGTCAACAGATGATCAACCTATGATCACAAAGATAAATGATCAAAAAAATGATCATATCACAAATGATCAAACACTGATCATCACGCAGCAACACTCAGCATGTCACATTACCAAATTGGGATATATCGCTGATAAATTTCAACTACATAACCTCTGAGCTCGTACGTCTCAGAGAAGGGTGTTAAGCTAAGAGAATAAATTCTCCGCCACCAACAGAAATGTATTTGAAAGAAATCGGCTTTATATCTCAAAGTGTAATGTCGGACATGTATCCATACAAGTCTGTTCCGGGTTCGAACAGAACCGAAGGCACTTCCAAAGAAGTCCTTGCAATCCGGATAATTTTCTAATCACGTCCGGACTTCCCGTCACAAAAGAGTGATATAAATCTCTATACCGGAGCAACTCGGTGCAGAGACATTCGACAGGTTGTCCTTTCATTTTCGAAAATATCCGGTCTTCAACACCGGTCTTCAAATGTCATCCATATACGACGTATCACTATATCGAAACGGGTAACCCGAATAGTGAGCGTTAATTTCAAAAACATGTGGATATGTTATTCACAACAATTCATAGATTCGATGTGGGCTTCGGATAACAAACTGAAATCCGATTCCCTGTCGCATCGAGGTTTAAATGTCATTTTACGGACAAACAGGGTTTTTCACATCAATATAGAACAAATTCACAGATCACAGTGCAATACAAAACAATCACAGTATCATAACAGGAATATCAATACAATCAGAATATTTGGTAATGGTCAGTCATAGTCGATTCAAGTAATTTGATCTAACCTGAATTAACTACATAAATATTTTTACTAATCATTATGATGTTAAATTTCATTAAATTATAAATAATTTTAAATCTTAATTTGCTCTACTAATTCATTATTTCTTGATTAATTGTCTAAATTTATTTATTTGATTTCTTTTTCCGTTGATTTAAATTTCAATTTCTTTTATGAATAAATTTATTATTATTAGTTACAAAGTAATTTCAAATCACAATTTCCTAATCATTATTTAGTTATTATAATTAAATTTTATTTTTAAATAAATCAGTTTGCATATTTGATTAACTCCTCGTTATTTTATTTCATTTACCCACAATCATCATTCTATAGTAAATGAATTATTTTAGGAATTAGTTGCACTTGTATTTATATTTCAAAACTGGGAATGTTGATTTTTTTATGACCAACCCGAGCCTTCCTCGAGTCATGCCCGGTCCAAAAGCCCCCCCTGCTTCGAGTTTTCTTCTAATTTGACCCAGGTGATACATTTTTACGAAAAAATTTGCTTAAGTTAAAATGACCCGATACGTAGACAAGACTACTCGACTCAGCTTCGAGTTTTCCACCAATTTCCTCCCAAGCTACTTCGAGTCTTCTCTCGTCTTCTCCAACTTTTCTTACTGATACGCGAAACATCCTCGTGCACGTGTACACCACCGCGCCTCCGCTTCAGTGGCGATCGTGACCTCCTCCAAGTCGTGCATCACCTCAACTTCGATCACGTACTCACGAGCGACTTCACTTCTTCATCGATCAAAATCGAACGATGCTCGAGAAAACTCAACCCAGGCTCCTTCATGAACCCATCTCGCCGCCCCACCTCCGACCACCTGAAGACCCCAACATCCGGCCATAGCCTTGTCACCAACCCAGCTTCATTTCCCTCCAATGGCGTGCAACTCGACGCATGGTGGATGTTGCGGCAGCCAAAAATTTGAGCACCACCAAATTTAGGTTTACGAAACAAAATTGATCCCTATAGACGCCACCGTCGATGATGCTACCCCTATCCATTTTTCTTTCGACCACCGTAGGCTACTCCTCCGTCCCTAGCAACGCCGACACATCCAGATCCACCTATTACCTGAATTCGATCAAATTCCCTCAAACGAACCTCTCCAAACTGCTCACAAATCTCACCACTAAAAATCACCAAATTTGTCTTAAAAATCATCATTTTGTACAAGTATTCAAACTAGGTACGTGAATCAGTGTTTATTTAAATTCGAAAATTTCAAGATTGTAAGTATTCTCTGTAAAAATTTCATCTTTTCTTCTGTACACGTTTTTACCTCATGAAAATATTTTTAGATTGAAGTCCTTACTTCAATACACCCTTTTACTATAAACATCAATGCTTGAAAGTGAATAGAAATAGAGGGATCGAATTTTCATATGATGGTTTCATCCTATACCAAGAACAGAGAAGCAAGCCTGTCTCTGTATTGTCAAAAAGAGTTTCCTATACTCACGGTGTTTGAAGAAGACATTCAAAACATATTAATACAAAGCATTCCCAGAATTATATATTACAATATACATAGCAAACACTAGATGTATATGAACTAATTACCTTACTTGAGAGAAAAAAAAACAAAAAAAGTTAGTTTACTCACCTTAGAAATATTTGGAAACAGGAGAATTTCTTGTTTGAAAAAGAACAGTTTGATCTTTCCTTCCTTTCTTCTTCTCTGTTTTGCTTTTGTTTCCCCAGTGATTTGTTTTTAAATTTTGAAGTAAAGTGATGTTTTGGTTTCCTTTAAATTCTTTGTTCTTTTCTCAGTTTGCTAAATTGTTTTGAACGAAAATAAAACAAGGTTTATGCATGTGTATAGAAAGAGGTGGGCAGGCTTTTAGGTGAAGTACTGATATCTTTGTGTTGTATAATGTTATAGGCTTGTACTTTGTAGTAATGGGTAGGCTTGAAAACATTAAATGCAAGCATGTATTCACGGCTGCATTAAATGAAAGCATGCTATTCGATTTGCTTTGTACACTTCAGCACATGTTATTAAGTTGAAATATCTTATGTAGGCTGCCTTGGTTTTCATTTTTCTTATATTGAGGCTTATATACTTTATTTTGGTAACTTTGTTTTCTTTGTTGTTTTGCTTTTATAAAGAGTTGTTTGTATATAAATGTTCTTACTTTATTTAACTAGTGTTTATTTTTATTTTGTTTTGTTCTAGTATAAGTGTTGCTTTATCTTTTGTTAAGTGTTGTTTTACTTTTGATAATACGTGATTTTATTTCTCTTAAAATTTCATAAATTAAAAATTATTCGTTAAATTATTTAACGAATTTCCGGGATGTTACAATATCCCCTACTTTAGAAAATTTCGTCCTCGAAATTGAAAGAAAGAGAAACGTAGACGAAGAATATACGAATTCGAAATAAAGAAATGACTTACAGTTTAAGTCGAGATGTCTATTCTGCAGTTGGGATATGATTTCTTCATATTATCTTCAGTCTCCCAAGTACAGTCCTTTGGATTGCCACTCCATTGAACTTTGACTAGCTTCACAACTTTGTTTCGCAATCGCTTCTCCTCATGATCAACAATTTTTATCGGTTCCCTCTGTACTGCCAAATTAGGAGTGATTTCCAGATCCTGCTGAGCAGCTTCTTCAATAATATCATCTGGGTCGTGCACATACTTCCGAAGATTAGAAATGTGAAACACATTATGCACGCCAGACAACCAGTCGGGTAGCTGTACTCGATATGCTAGAGGACCAATCCTTTCCAGAATAGGAAAAGGACCAATATAACGCGGTGCTAGCTTTCCAGTTTTCCCGAATCTTAATACACCCCTCATCGGAGATACTTTCAGAAATACAGAATCTCCAACTTGAAATTCTAAAAATCTTCTTCGGCGGTCATAATAACTCTTATGACGGCTTTGGGCAGTTAATAATTTCTTGCGAATAAAGTCAACCTTCTCAGTGGCCTCTTTGATCATATCCGGACCTAAGACAAGTCTGTCACCTGATTCTATCCAGCATATAGGTGATCGACACGGACGACCATATAAAACTTCGAAAGGAGCCATTTCTAGACTGGCCTGATAGCTGTTATTATATGAGAATTCAACCAAATGTAAATGGTCCTCCCATGAACCACCAAAATCATGAACACAAGAACGTAATAAGTCTTCTAGAATTCGGTTGACCCTTTCAGTCTGTCCATCTGTTTGCGGGTGATAAGCAGTACTGAAATTTAATTTCGTTCCCAAAGCATCCTGAAATGCCTCCCAAAATCTACTAGTGAAGATCGGGTCACGATCACTCACTATACTACTGGGAATACCATGGAGGCGAACAATTTCTTTTACGTATATACCTGCTAAGCTTTCTGCAGTCCGAGTGGATTTCACTGGAATTAAGTAAGCAGTTTTGGTTAGACGGTCCACTATAACCCAAATCGCTTCATTTCCCTTCTTGGTTCGTGGCAATCCGTCGATGAAATCCATCGATACCTGATCCCACTTCCATTTTGGTACTTCCAAAGGTTGAAGTAAACCGGCCACTTTCCTTTGATCGCTTTTGATTTGCTGACAAGTAGCACAGCGACTCACATATATCGATATGTCTCTCTTCATCGTCTTCCACCAGAATGTTCTTTTAATGTCACGATACATTTTGTTGATTCCTGGATGGATACTAAATTTGGACTTGTGGCATTCGTCCAATACTTCACGCTTTAATTCTGGGATATCTGGCACACAAAGCCTGCCTTTCAGCCTTATATCCCCTTTATCATCAATTTCAAAACTGGAATCTTCACTACCTTCTATCCTTCTTCGAATTTCACGAAGAAACTTGTCTTCTGTCTGCCGTCTTGCAATTCTTTTGAGAAGAGTAGGAGTAATAACAAGATGAGCAAGAAGAGCGTGCTTTCTACTTAAAGCATCGGCAACTACATTGGCTTTTCCCGGAGTGTATAGAATGTCTAAATCATAGGATGCTAGAAATTCCAACCAACGTTGTTGTCGCAGATTCAGATCCTTCTGGGTGAAAAGATATTTCAAAGATTTATGGTCGGTGAATAATTCGAATTTTTCACCTAAAACAAGAAGAGTTTATTAAGTATATTTATTTAGTTAATTTCGTAAATTGTTAAGAAGCTGAAAAGATTCTTACCCAGAAGATAGTGTCGCCAGATTTTTAAAGCGAAAACAATAGCCAAAAGCTCCAAATCATGTGTCGGGTAGTTCTTCTCATGCGGACGTAATTGTCTACTCGCGTAGGCAACTACCTTTCCATTTTGCATTAATACTGCACCTACCCCGTCACCACACGCATCAGTATAGACAGACAAGCCTTGGTTCCCGTTAATAATAACGAGAACAGGAGCAGTAGTCAATCTCTTCTTCAATTCCTGGAAAACTTCATCACATCTTGAAGTCCAATCAAATTTAGCATTCTTCATTGTCAGCTTAGTCAATGGGCTAGCCAACTTAGAAAAATCCTGTACAAACTTCCTATAATATCCCGCTAAACCGAGAAAACTTCGAACTTCTCTAGGAGTAGTGGGTTGCTTCCAGTCCATAATTGCAGAAATCTTGCTTGGATCAACAGAAATCCCTTCTTCATTAATAATATGACCGAGAAATTTGACCTCTTTGACCCAAAAGTGACACTTAGAAAATTTAGCGAATAAGACATTCGTCTTCAATATTTCCAAAACAATTCTGAGATGTTCAGAATGCTCCTCTTCAGTTTTGGAGAAAATCAAAATATCATCAATAAATACGAGGACGAATTTGTTCAACACTTCTCGAAATACTCGGGTCATTAAATCCACGAAATACGCAGGAGCGTTGGTCAGTCCGAAAGGCATAACTAACCACTCGTAGAACATGTCTGGACCCCTAAAAGCAGTAAAATGAACACAATCCTCAGCTATTCGCAGTTGATGGAATCCCTGAGCTAGATCCATCTTAGAAAAGAATCGAGCGCCATGAAGTTGATCAAATAGATCGTCAATTCTAGGTAAAGGGAATTTGTTCTTGAGAGTTTGTTTATTGAGATCACGGTAATCTACACACAATCTCAAAGATCCATCTGATTTAGCTACAAATACGACGGCTGAACCCCATTCGGAAACACTAGGGCGAATCAATCCTTTCTTCAGCAGATCTCGAGTTTTATTGACTAATTCAATTTTCTACTTAGGTGCCATCCTGCGACTTGCGTGAACAACAGGACGAGCATTGGGTATTAAGTCAATTCGGAATGCTATTTCTCTGTGCGGAGGTAAGGAATTTACTTCTTCAAATACGTCGGAAAATTCCCGAACAACAGGTATAGACAGCAAAGTGGGTTCAGGATATCCCAAAGTATACATCAATCCATCTCTTCTTGGACTCGGATTCTCACAAGAGATTTCAATAAAATTTCCAAAGTCCGTTTTGACCAAAGCGGTCCGATCATTACACTCCAATATAGCTTTGTATTTCGATAACCAATTCATTCCGAGTATGATTTCAAATTCATTAAATTCGAGGATATAAAGGTTGATAGGAAATCGATAACTATCATATGAAATAGGAACTTTCTTGCAATATAAACAAAGATTTGCGGGACCTCCAACCGGATTTTTCACGCAAATAGGATCGGCAGAAAATCTAGCTTTAAGTCCTAATTCTTTTACGGTTTGTTGGGAGATAAAACTATGTGAAGCTCCCGAGTCAAATAAAACTCTAACAGTTCTACCATTAATAGTAAGGTTACCTTCGAGAACACCTTTTCCTTTATCAGCTTTCGAAGTGGAAGGATCTTTCTTTATCGCGTAAACATTTGCCACCTGTGCTTGCTTCATCATTGGGCAGTTTTTGATAACATGTCCCTCTCCCTGACAGGCGTAACATTTTCTGGGCTTATATTGCTCATTCTTCACCGGTTGTTCCTTGTTAACTTGCTTCTTTGGTTTTGTGCAGCTGTTTGAATAATGGCCCTTCTCATTGCAATTGTAACAAGTTATGTTGCTAGCCGAATTTCCTTGATTGCTCTTTTTATCGTTGCCTTGCTGTGGCTTCTTGCCCCCAAACTTTCTTTTCTTCCAGTTCTGATTATTTGAATTTCCTCCTTCCTTTGGAATCTCCTGCATATCCAGTGTAGCATACCTGTATCCCATATCAATAAGATCTGAAAAAGATTCCTTGACGTGCGCTGTCATTCTTTCGTGATATTTCTGGTTCATTCCCCGGATAAACCTTTCATTCTTCTTAAGAGGTGTGCTTAACAATTCTGGACCAAAACGGGATAGTTCGTTGAACTTGTTTAAGTATTCTTCAAAAGTCAGGCTTCCTTGCTTTAAATCCAAAAATTCTTGATACATTCTGGAAATTCCCGCCGAAGGCATATAACGCTTTTCGAACACCTCCTTAAAACGATCCCAAGAAAACTCTTCCTCGGATTCATCAACAATGACTGTTTCCCACCAGGCTGAAGCTTCCTCTTGGAGTTGCCAAGAAGCTATAAGTCTCTTCTGCTCGTCTTGCAGCTTAAGCCCTTTAAAAATTTTCTCACATAATCTGACCCAAGCTTGAGCCTCAATAATTGACTCTTTGCCAGTGAATGGTTTGCCACCAAGCCTTTCGAATTTCTTATTCAAATCAGCCAGATCAGGCTGCTGCTGGATATCCATTGCTGCCACTACTGCTGGAGGATCTTGGTTTTGTGCTGGGGCATTTACTTGACCCCTTGGTCTTCCTCTGCGTCCGCTCATTCTTACTTATCTGAAATTAGTGAGAAAATTGATTTAGATATACGGACGAATATCTTAAGGAATATCAGCAGTAAAAGAAATAGACTAACAAATTTTTAGAGTTATAGTCTTGGTTATACTCATTCTAGGGTATACTTCACCCTATCTCTAATGAGCCATCTAATGTGTTATACTCCGTAGCTTAAGTTCTTACTCAACCAAATGCTCTGATACCAATTTGTCACGACCCAAAATTCTTCATTCGAAAATAGACATCAAATACTTAACTTGTATTCGACTGCCAAAATCCAAACGTTAAATTTCAGTTCGGATGGAGCTTATAACAACAATTAGATGAATATAAAACAGCGGAACAGAATCAATATCATAAATATCATCACAGATACAACATCGATATATATAATCCATACTACATCAGAGTATTTAATACAGATACTACAACTCCAAATACAACATCATGATAATACAACAGTAATCATATATCCAAAAGTCTCCAGATGAAAGAAGTGATAACGGACTCTCTAAAGCTAAACACCTGAGATCTCCAAAAAGCTCCTAAGAATATCTCCAAGATAAGAGCTCCAAATATAGCTAACTCCAAAATACGGAAAACCTGCTACTAGGCTGCCCGTGTGGAAATAATGGGCACCCAGAGTTTAGGAAAGAAAACAATAAACTCCGGATCAGTCATGGGACTGGTATGAGTAAACAAAACAGTTTATCTTTTAAAAACGGACAATAAAAGAATTTAAAGTAAATTCGCAATGCTTTTGGAAAATGAAACTACCATAAGACCTCCCGCCACACACACAATGCAAACGCAGAATTGGAGGAGATTTCTTCTTATGATAGTCAAAGATGCTTACTACGCAAAATCAAATCCTTTTTAATATTATTATTAGTGCATAGTGTGGAAAACATTTCGAAAGTAGAATATTAATCTTAGCCAACATACGACCAGTATCGTATGCCTACTATAGCTACCATCTAAACAGTGGTGACCACCGTACGTAAATGGCAGGTTCTACAACTAAAACCGTACAGAGTTTCGTATTGGGAATTGGATTTCCAACAAATGGTCAGGCCAAGGAACTTCCCATTGCCACATGGAAACGCCTCTGGAAGGACGTCCCGAGAACCTAACCGGATCTCTGCCAACACAAGGCCGGGTTACCTCTGCAAAAATAGGTAACTACTGACACGAGTATGCCATCTCCCGGTTGTAACCAACCTTTAACCGGGGCCCCGAGCAACAAATCACAAAGATAATAAATGTATATCTGCGATATCCACATAAGTAAAGTATCTGGGCTCCATACCATGATACCACTTCTATCCAGAAGGAAATGAACATACACTAAGGGGCGCTACTCCCTATAACCTTGCCGCATCTTTCCTGTTTTGACCATTCCGGGGTGTGAGGCTCGACGAAGTCTCGTCCACAAAGCTACGTTTTTTTTCAAAAAGCCACGCTTTGGGTCAACAGATGATCAACCTATGATCACAAAGATAAATGATCAAACAAATGATCATATCACAAATGATCAAACACTGATCATCACGCAGCAACACTCAGCATGTCACATTACCAAATTGGGATATATCGCTGATAAATTTCAACTACATAACCTCTGAGCTCGTACGTCTCAGAGAAGGGTGTTAAGCTAAGAGAATAAATTCTCCGCCACCAACAGAAATGTATTTGAAAGAAATCGGCTTTATATCTCAAAGTGTAATGTCGGACATGTATCCATACAAGTCTGTTCCGGGTTCGAACAGAACCGAAGGCACTTCCAAAGAAGTCCTTGCAATCCGGATAATTTTCTAATCACGTCCGGACTTCCCGTCACAAAAGAGTGATATAAATCTCTATACCGGAGCAACTCGGTGCAGAGACATTCGACAGGTTGTCCTTTCATTTTCGAAAATATCCGGTCTTCAACACCGGTCTTCAAATGTCATCCATATACGACGTATCACTATATCGGAACGGGTAACCCGAATAGTGAGCGTTAATTTCAAAAACATGTGGATATGTTATTCACAACAATTCATAGATTCGATGTGGGCTTCGGATAACAAACTGAAATCCGATTCCCTGTCGCATCGAGGTTTAAATGTCATTTTACGGACAAACAGGGTTTTTCACATCAATATAGAACAAATTCACAGATCACAGTGCAATACAAAACAATCACAGTATCATAACAGGAATATCAATACAATCAGAATATTTGGTAATGGTCAGTCATAGTCGATTCAAGTAATTTGATCTAACCTGAATTAACTACATAAATATTTTTACTAATCATTATGATGTTAAATTTCATTAAATTATAAATAATTTTAAATCTTAATTTGCTCTAATAATTCATTATTTCTTGATTAATTGTCTAAATTTATTTATTTGATTTCTTTTTCCGTTGATTTAAATTTCAATTTCTTTTATGAATAAATTTATTATTATTAGTTACAAAGTAATTTCAAATCACAATTTCCTAATCATTATTTAGTTATTATAATTAAATTTTATTTTTAAATAAATCAGTTTGCATATTTGATTAACTCCTCGTTATTTTATTTCATTTACCCACAATCATCATTCTATAGTAAATGAATTATTTTAGGAATTAGTTGCACTTGTATTTATATTTCAAAACTGGGAATGTTGATTTTTTTATGACCAACCCGAGCCTTCCTCGAGTCATGCCCGGTCCAAAAGCCCCCCCTGCTTCGAGTTTTCTTCTAATTTGACCCAGGTGATACATTTTTACGAAAAAATTTGCTTAAGTTAAAATGACCCGATACGTAGACAAGACTACTCGACTCAGCTTCGAGTTTTCCACCAATTTCCTCCCAAGCTACTTCGAGTCTTCTCTCGTCTTCTCCAACTTTTCTTACTGATACGCGAAACATCCTCGTGCACGTGTACACCACCGCGCCTCCGCTTCAGTGGCGATCGTGACCTCCTCCAAGTCGTGCATCACCTCAACTTCGATCACGTACTCACGAGCGACTTCACTTCTTCATCGATCAAAATCGAACGATGCTCGAGAAAACTCAACCCAGGCTCCTTCATGAACCCATCTCGCCGCCCCACCTCCGACCACCTGAAGACCCCAACATCCGGCCATAGCCTTGTCACCAACCCAGCTTCATTTCCCTCCAATGGCGTGCAACTCGACGCATGGTGGATGTTGCGGCAGCCAAAAATTTGAGCACCACCAAATTTAGGTTTACGAAACAAAATTGATCCCTATAGACGCCACCGTCGATGATGCTACCCCTATCCATTTTTCTTTCGACCACCGTAGGCTACTCCTCCGTCCCTAGCAACGCCGACACATCCAGATCCACCTATTACCTGAATTCGATCAAATTCCCTCAAACGAACCTCTCCAAACTGCTCACAAATCTCACCACTAAAAATCACCAAATTTGTCTTAAAAATCATCATTTTGAACAAGTATTCAAACTAGGTACGTGAATCAGTGTTTATTTAAATTCGAAAATTTCAAGATTGTAAGTATTCTCTGTAAAAATTTCATCTTTTCTTCTGTACACGTTTTTACCTCATGAAAATATTTTTAGATTGAAGTCCTTACTTCAATACACCCTTTTACTATAAACATCAATGCTTGAAAGTGAATAGAAATAGAGGGATCGAATTTTCATATGATGGTTTCATCCTATACCAAGAACAGAGAAGCAAGCCTGTCTCTGTATTGTCAAAAAGAGTTTCCTATACTCACGGTGTTTGAAGAAGACATTCAAAACATATTAATACAAAGCATTCCCAGAATTATATATTACAATATACATAGCAAACACTAGATGTATATGAACTAATTACCTTACTTGAGAGAAAAAAAAAACAAAAAAAGTTAGTTTACTCACCTTAGAAATATTTGGAAACAGGAGAATTTCTTGTTTGAAAAAGAACAGTTTGATCTTTCCTTCCTTTCTTCTTCTCTGTTTTGCTTTTGTTTCCCCAGTGATTTGTTTTTAAATTTTGAAGTAAAGTGATGTTTTGGTTTCCTTTAAATTCTTTGTTCTTTTCTCAGTTTGCTAAATTGTTTTGAACGAAAATAAAACAAGGTTTATGCATGTGTATAGAAAGAGGTGGGCAGGCTTTTAGGTGAAGTACTGATATCTTTGTGTTGTATAATGTTATAGGCTTGTACTTTGTAGTGATGGGTAGGCTTGAAAACATTAAATGCAAGCATGTATTCACGGCTGCATTAAATGAAAGCATGCTATTCGATTTGCTTTGTACACTTCAGCACATGTTATTAAGTTGAAATATCTTATGTAGGCTGCCTTGGTTTTCATTTTTCTTATATTGAGGCTTATATACTTTATTTTGGTAACTTTGTTTTCTTTGTTGTTTTGCTTTTATAAAGAGTTGTTTGTATATAAATGTTCTTACTTTATTTAACTAGTGTTTATTTTTATTTTGTTTTGTTCTAGTATAAGTGTTGCTTTATCTTTTGTTAAGTGTTGTTTTACTTTTGATAATACGTGATTTTATTTCTCTTAAAATTTCATAAATTAAAAATTATTCGTTAAATTATTTAACGAATTTCCGGGATGTTACACTTCTTCTCCCCTCAGTTCTTTATAAAACTAAACTGCTGATTTTACCATTCTCGTACACGAACGAACTCGAGTGAACTTCGAGCCTAACACCTAAAATCACGATAACGCTTCGAGTCGCCTGAAGCTCATCTCCTCTGACACATCCATCAACGTTGTGCACGTGCACGGCGATCCCAGCCATCTCTGACGAACTCGCCCATCTCCGGCAAGTCGTAAATCACCACTACATTCGATTTTGAACTTCAGATCGAAACCATTAGGCCTAAAACGAAAACGAGATATTCACTTCGAACAGCAGTTCGACATTGCCTGGAACGAACGTCTTGCCACCACGTCTCCGACCACCATTCCACTTGAAACTCCGGCAACAACTTCCCAAGCCCTTCACGCATCCAACCCCATCACTCCCATGAAGCTCGATCCATCATAGGTGCTCCAATCGTCACGATTCCAACCACGACATTCAAAAATGCCTAAACCCTATTTCGTTCAATCGCCAATGCCACAAAGGATGATAAAATCATCAGGCAATTTTCTCGACATCTCTGACCATCAACCAAGCTACGACAAGAACCTCGAGTATCAATTGTCATTCGATCGACAGAAAATGGTGAAAACACCTTCCACGTTCAACACCAAACTGCTCTCAATTCACTAAATTAAAAATTACCAGATTCATTTTAAAAATCTTATTTTCTTTAGTGGATTCTCATTATATAATTTAATCAACAGATAATAACACTTGGTTTCAAACATATTTTCCAAGATTCATACTGTATTTCTTAACTCCAGGCAGATCTCAAACCTGAGATACTTAACTATAGTTTTAAAAGTTAAATTATGTTTAAACGATCCTATCTTATTTGAAAACAAAAGATTAACAAAGAATAGATAAGGAGAAATTTGATTTCTTGATTCATTTTTAACTCTGTAACTAGAAACAGACTTGCATAATTCAAACAAAACAATAAACAGATCTACACTAATAAATATATACATGCAGGCCTATTTATATTCATACAACAACAATTTATATAGTCTCAAGATGATATGGTAGATCTAAGGTTTGTTTTGCTTACTGGACATTTGAACAGGGGCAGATTTTATACATATACAGGTATATTCTCCTAGGATCATGGCAATTCATATATAACTAGATAAATTCGATCATTCAATCAACTTTTCATATAGGACTGTCACATGCAAATAAAAATAACAACCATATTACTGTTTTTAACATTTTGTTTACTCACCTGTTAATGATGAGCAGATAAGATTTGAAGCAGTTTTAAACTTGCAAACAAAATTTCATTCATGCCAACTACTAACTCATCACTCTTTCCAAATATTATTAACATGCATTAGATCTAAACAGTTTAGGCTTAGTTTACTCACATTTTTAATGTTTGAACGGAGAACAGAGAATAGTTTTGAAATCTGGAAACTATAACTTGATTTTGAAACTGCAGGCTTGATCTACTTTGATTAAGTTGAATTTTGAACTTGAAGCTTTGCTTGCTTTAGCTTAGTTGAAACTTGAAAGAGTTGAATTTCCTTAGCTTGATAAACTTGAAGATGCTTCAGGTTGTAATTGCAAAGATGATCGTAGTTGAATTTGATTCTACTGGTTTCTCTCTTTTTATTTTTTTAGTTTCCAGGTTATTTTTTTGAAGTGAAAAGAAAGAAATGAGAACCTGGTTTATCTTTAGCATATGTTACTTAAAATTTAAATTAAGGAAAATAAAGTTTTTGCCACTTGTATCTTTCTCTAAGATAACACTTGTTTGATTTTTAAGAGTAATACTTACATTTGTTTTAATGCATGCTTCATAATTTTACAAATGTCAAGATAATTTAACTATTATATTTATATCACAAATTCATGTATCATCCCTACATATGTTTATATCCTTGCCTCTAAATTATTTATAAATTATGTCTTGTGTACTTTAAATTTTATACTTATAGTTTTAAAAGATATACACATATCAAAGCTTTATATTTATATACATATATACTAACTATATCTATTTCCAAGTATATAAAAGAAAAGGTATTTTTTTTAAATCTTTAATTAAATCTCACCTTACATATTTATAGACCAATCTCACACATATATATGTATAGAATTTTTTTAAAAATTTGTTTAAAGTTGATTCTACGTATATATATTTTATACCAGCTTTGAAAAGATAAATTTTGCCAAATAAATATTTATAAAAGAAGATCATTAAACAAATATTATCAAATGAATATTTATCTAGATATTTATAAGTCAGTATTTATTATAGTTCGAATTCATCTATATACATATCCAGATATATTCTAATTATCAGAATTTTATTTATTAATCCAAATAAAATCAATATTTTTATTAATTAAACCAGTTAATTATCTATTAACAGATGTTCAAAAATCCGGGTTATCACATTCCTCCCCCCTTAGAATCTTTTCGTCCTCGAAAAGAAACGAAGCCAAAATTTATTCAATAATTTAAAATCGGATAAATTATTCTTGGATCATTTTTAAAACACTTTTAAAATTCACATAATATTATAAAATAGTTTTTATAAAAATACTCTTTATAACTCGATGTCTCAACTGGTCCATCCTTGTTCTCACAGAAATTCAGTCATACGTTGATCAGGCGTAAGACTGAAAATCTATAAGTACTTAGCAGACCCGTTTTCAACACCCAGTGAAAATACTTGGAAAATAATTTATTGAAAATATAGAAAACATTTTTGAAATAGAGGAAATATCTTTGGTGAGAATGCTCTGGAAATCATCACCCCCATCCAAGGTCACAGTTACATCACGGGTTACGTTGCCATCGCAGCAAAAGTCCATGTAACTGATTACACCATGGAACCCACAATAGATCGCAGTTACATCCAGGGTTACGTTGCCGTCGCAGCAAAAGTCCATGTAACTGTTGGCTCTCAGCGGCACACACGATTTCGCTGTCAAAATGAAACTTCTCCCACATAGGTCGCAGTCTACCGATATAAAATCAAACGCAGACTGTTGGCTCTCAGCGGCACAAACGACTTTCGCTATGTTACCACAGTGTCACAGTCTACCGATATAAAATCAAACGTAGACAGTTGGCTCTCAGCGGCACACATGACTTCCGCTATGGTCTGCAGTAGATCGCAGTGACATTGAGTTAAATTGTTGTCACAGCATAACTCAAATGCCTCTGTGGGCACCAGCCCCTCGACTTTCGCTACACAAATAATCCTCAGGAACTAGTTTTGTCCGGACTCCTCACAGGATCAACTTTAGAATCCCCCCTTGGGGTTCAAGGCAGTACCACCCAGTGGCACTCCTGAGAAGTTCATTTCAAGGAAGCGCCTTTTTCCCCAGAGCTATACTCAAAACATTTTATACTATACATTTATAGTATCTTCAAATCATACCCTTTATGATTTATCAAAATCTCCTTTACACAAAATCGATTACCAAAATCGATAATTCCCAAATTAGGCTTTCCAAATTCCCAAAATTGATTTTCCCAAAAATCAAAAGCCTTTTCCAAATTCATAGGTTCCCAAAAACCTTTTTCAAAATCATTCTCATAAGATCCTTTATATATATATAGATATAGATATATATAACTTTGAAAATCTTTGGATCATTTCAAACTTGTATAAAACCTCTTTTATACTTCAAATATTTCAAAACCCTTTTTATTCTGGCTAGATTCAATAAGGGAAGTTTATCATATTATAAAATATAACTTTATTTATTGCCAAATCAAATATTCAAGTTTGATTTCTTTATAAAGTTATTTACCATTTACTTACTTCCATATAGTAAATTTCAACCAAAGAAATATCCAATTCCATTATATTTCACAAATATACTTTTCATTTCAAAGATCATTTTACAATCCTTATCCACAAACTTCAATATCAATTTCATTCAAACTCGTACGATGTACACATATCATCCGTACGCAATATCAATCTGATTGCTCAATCGATCACAAAATTTCACTTCCGAACTAGTCTCGTCCACCCGACTTCCTAGTGCGGACTCAGATCTGGTTTCTTGATCAGAAACCGTCATTCTCCTTGCATAGTCGTAGCCATGATAGAGAATATCCAGAACCAATCAACAATCCATATCCAGGTTCGCCGTCGAAAATCGAGCGAAAAATCCCGACTCGGATCGATAATACTATCTCGAAATTCTGTGTTCGAATCTGGATCAAATCACTATGCGAATAGAATGATATACATATATCCTACGTATTTATCTTTATTGGTTATTAGCCAAATCAATTCTCTTTTCTATTCACATTTCCTTTAATTCATTCACTTATTCTCAATTGCTTCCATTTCCAATTGAGTTATTACTTCAATTACAAACAGTTTGAACTCTGACCAATTTAAATTTAAAAATAACTTGAAAAAGTTTTTAAAATAGATAAGTAGTTGAAAAATAGTTATTAGTTTGTAAAATAGCTGTAAAACAGTTAAGTAGGTATAAAATAGTTAGATGATTGCAAAATAGTTTTTAAAATAGTGATTAGATAAAAGTAACTGAAAAATAGTAATTAGTTTATAAGACAGTTTCAAAATAGTTAAATAGTTCCAAAATAATTGTAAAATAAGTATGAGATAGTTTGGGGTTTAAGAAGAAAGATTATATAGTAAATAGTTTGGAAAAATATATTTGTATTAAAACAATTTATTTTGAAAATAATCCAGAGCCAAACTGTTCAATTTTCAACAATTCAATTTAAATTTCCACCACCATTTAAATTAACTCAATTGCAATTTAAACAACTTCAATTTCTATTGAAATTGATTTAACCTCAATTCAAGTTGAATAAATCCTTAATTTCTTTCCTAATTCAAATCAAATTTCATTTGATTTTAAACATATTCATTTTAATTAAAATTTCAAATTAATTCAATTCAAATTTTCCATTTGAATTTTAAACTTATTCATCTTAAATCACAATTCCCATTTATTTAAATCAATTTCAGTTTGAACTAATTCAATTTAAATCTCAATTTTAAACTATCTCGAATTATATAAATTCGAGTTAAATTTTAAATGTTGATTTAATCCTTTAAATCAAATTAACCTTTACTTTTAAATCAAATCAACCTTAATTTTTTTATTTAACAACTTAAATCTTTAAACCATTTAATTCTGGATCCAAATTCCAAAATTCCATTTTAAGATTATCTCTACTTAACTTATTATAAAGTTCAAATAAGAATTTAAAAACAATTAAATTTCAGATTATAATTTATTATCCATTTTCAATTTCCAAATCTCAAACCCATTTTGAGATCACTCATAACTCCCATTTTAATCAACCATTTAACTTCCTAAGTTAAATTTTAATTTCATCTTGAAATTTCTACTTCAAGTTGTTCATTCTAAACTCATTTAACTTTCCTTAAGTTAAATTCAATTTATCTTTACCCAAATTGAATTCCCATTCAAATTTTAAACTTCTTATTAAAAATCTTCCCACTTAAGTTTAAAAAAACTTATTCACTTTGGGTTTTCACATCACATTCCAAGGAAAAATTTAAAACTCAATACTAAGAGTTATTTCAAATCATCTTTAATATTATGTATATCCTCATATATACATTTTACACACCAAGTTATACCTTAAATTTTTAAACCACTTTTGGTTTTAATTCAAAACAATTTCTTTAAAATAATTTCAAGTTTTCTGGATTTAGAATTTAAAACTTCACAATTTAAAACCCACTACAATTTACAAGTCATATTTGCCTAAATGTTTTATTTCCCTAATACATTTCATTTTACTTAATTATTTACAACATTTCATTATTAAATACAACAACCATTTATGATAATAACCAAGATTACCATATCTGGAAACCAATTCATTATTATCTTTATTCTTGACAACACTTCTATAAATTCAAGATTTTAATTTCAGTTTGAATTCATTTCAAACTTATCTTTATTCAGTTTTAATTTGGTTGTATTACTATTACCACTCAATTTAATTCCAATATTTTAACAACCAATTACCTTAATATTTATTAGAAAGAAATATCATTATATATATCAAAATATATTCTTATATAAAATCATTTAAAATCCTTATATAAGAAAATAACAATTACGCTCTCATATATATATATATATATACACTCAACTCGTTCTAGGGTACCATTGACCCTATCCTTAACGAGTAATCCCAACAGAGCCAAGGTTCTCGCTTAACCTTCGCTCTGATACCAAATGTAACAACCCGGAATTTTCGAACCCGAAAATGCCAGATAGTTAGAAGAAAAAGAAAAGAGGTAGAAGAAGAAACAGAACAAGACAAAGATTCTCACATTCGCAGCGGATCAAAATACAATATCAAATAATAATATCAGTTATACAAAGAAAACTGTATCCATCATTTACATTTTATACATCAGAGTTACAACCATTTATACATGAACTGGACAGTTATACAACTTGTTCCAGACTACAATCTATACAGACTTCACAGTCTCATATACATAGCGGAAAATACTCTATACGTTCCTGCCATCCAGCTCGCCTCCTGAGCTCCAGAACGTCCTAACCTGAAAAGCTGTAATACTCGATCTGACCCGAGCATTACATCAAAGTAACACCCGGGTCAGGCTGGAAACCAGCGTGAGTAAACTCTTCTAACATGAAATTTTAATTCATAGAACTTATTTAAACCCGGTGTAACTCGTATTTTACTATAAGTAAACAACTTATATAGTCAACACTTATTTTCACAAAATAATATCTAAGTATCAACTTAGTTTAAATGGTCCATATTATCCTAATCCAGCCCATTGATTTCACATATCCTTCTATAAGGAATTTTAGAAGATTTCAAATCGAAGTGGTTTCGGGTATTTACTGATACCCGACCCCGGTCTCTTCGAATCAAACGTCATCCTTTAAGCCAAGACGTTTAAGTTAAACAATTTAATTTAATTTCATGATATCATATTCATATAGAAATTTTACCACAGATAGATAACTTACATTATCACAATTCATCCAAAGCATTACATATTGCAGAACATCATAATTTATCCGACTAGAGATATTAATCAATCCAAACATTCAATACAATTTAATCATCCATAAGCAAGATTAATTAGTCCATTTCTAATTAATTTAATTAACACAAAGTAAATTAATTACTTTTATAAATCCTGCTTTATTATTATTTAATTAATTATTGAAATTAATTATTTATTCTTAATCATTTAATCATTCACATTAATTAACCTTAATTAGTCTCATTAATTACATTAATTAATTATTCTTAATTAATTTCATTAATTAATCAACTTATAATCACTTTACCTTTAATTAACATTATTTAATTAATTTAACTAAGCAATTACTCCTTAGTTACTTCTATTAAAAATCCTCAAATCAATTCCATTAAGTAATTACCTCAAATTTCCTTTACTAATTTCCCATTAATTAATCACATTCATTAATTAATTCATAACATTAATTAATCATATTTATTAATTAACTTTAATTAATTACATTAATTAATTAACTCTAATTTAATCACATTAATTAATTTTCTAACTAATTTATCCTTAATTACTTTCCTTAATTACTTCCATTAATTAACTTTAATTTATCACATTTGTTAATTAACTTTATATCTATTAATTAATCACATATATTGTAAACACTTCTCTCTCTGATACCCGCTTCGAGTCAACCACGCTTTTACTCGAGATAGTCTCGAGATTTTCCGCGCCTACTTCTTCTCCCCTCAGTTCTTTATAAAACTAAACTGCTGATTTTACCATTCTCGTACACGAACGAACTCGAGTGAACTTCGAGCCTAACACCTAAAATCACGATAACGCTTCGAGTCGCCTGAAGCTCATCTCCTCTGACACATCCATCAACGTTGTGCACGTGCACGGCGATCCCAGCCATCTCTGACGAACTCGCCCATCTCCGGCAAGTCGTAAATCACCACTACATTCGATTTCGAACTTCAGATCGAAACCATTAGGCCTAAAACGAAAACGAGATATTCACTTCGAACAGCAGTTCGACATTGTCTGGAACGAACGTCTCGCCACCACGTCTCCGACCACCATTCCACTTGAAACTCCGGCAACAACTTCCCAAGCCCTTCACGCATCCAACCCCATCACTCCCATGAAGCTCGATCCATCATAGGTGCTCCAATCGTCACGATTCCAACCACGACATTCAAAAATGCCTAAACCCTATTTCGTTCAATCGCCAATGCCACAAAGGATGATAAAATCATCAGGCAATTTTCTCGACATCTCTGACCATCAACCAAGCTACGACAAGAACCTCGAGTATCAATTGTCATTCGATCGACAGAAAATGGTGAAAACACCTTCCACGTTCAACACCAAACTGCTCTCAATTCACTAAATTAAAAATTACCAGATTCATTTTAAAAATCTTATTTTCTTTAGTGGATTCTCATTATATAATTTAATCAACAGATAATAACACTTGGTTTCAAACATATTTTCCAAGATTCATACTGTATTTCTTAACTCCAGGCAGATCTCAAACCTGAGATACTTAACTATAGTTTTAAAAGTTAAATTATGTTTAAACGATCCTATCTTATTTGAAAACAAAAGATTAACAAAGAATAGATAAGGAGAAATTTGATTTCTTGATTCATTTTTAACTCTGTAACTAGAAACAGACTTGCATAATTCAAACAAAACAATAAACAGATCTACACTAATAAATATATACATGCAGGCCTATTTATATTCATACAACAACAATTTATATAGTCTCAAGATGATATGGTAGATCTAAGGTTTGTTTTGCTTACTGGACATTTGAACAGGGGCAGATTTTATACATATACAGGTATATTCTCCTAGGATCATGGCAATTCATATATAACTAGATAAATTCGATCATTCAATCAACTTTTCATATAGGACTGTCACATGCAAATAAAAATAACAACCATATTACTGTTTTTAACATTTTGTTTACTCACCTGTTAATGATGAGCAGATAAGATTTGAAGCAGTTTTAAACTTGCAAACAAAATTTCATTCATGCCAACTACTAACTCATCACTCTTTCCAAATATTATTAACATGCATTAGATCTAAACAGTTTAGGCTTAGTTTACTCACATTTTTAATGTTTGAACGGAGAACAGAGAATAGTTTTGAAATCTGGAAACTATAACTTGATTTTGAAACTGCAGGCTTGATCTACTTTGATTAAGTTGAATTTTGAACTTGAAGCTTTGCTTGCTTTAGCTTAGTTGAAACTTGAAAGAGTTGAATTTCCTTAGCTTGATAAACTTGAAGATGCTTCAGGTTGTAATTGCAAAGATGATCGTAGTTGAATTTGATTCTACTGGTTTCTCTCTTTTTATTTTTTTAGTTTCCAGGTTATTTTTTTGAAGTGAAAAGAAAGAAATGAGAACCTGGTTTATCTTTAGCATATGTTACTTAAAATTTAAATTAAGGAAAATAAAGTTTTTGCCACTTGTATCTTTCTCTAAGATAACACTTGTTTGATTTTTAAGAGTAATACTTACATTTGTTTTAATGCATGCTTCATAATTTTACAAATGTCAAGATAATTTAACTATTATATTTATATCACAAATTCATGTATCATCCCTACATATGTTTATATCCTTGCCTCTAAATTATTTATAAATTATGTCTTGTGTACTTTAAATTTTATACTTATAGTTTTAAAAGATATACACATATCAAAGCTTTATATTTATATACATATATACTAACTATATCTATTTCCAAGTATATAAAAGAAAAGGTATTTTTTTTAAATCTTTAATTAAATCTCACCTTACATATTTATAGACCAATCTCACACATATATATGTATAGAATTTTTTTAAAAATTTGTTTAAAGTTGATTCTACGTATATATATTTTATACCAGCTTTGAAAAGATAAATTTTGCCAAATAAATATTTATAAAAGAAGATCATTAAACAAATATTATCAAATGAATATTTATCTAGATATTTATAAGTCAGTATTTATTATAGTTCGAATTCATCTATATACATATCCAGATATATTCTAATTATCAGAATTTTATTTATTAATCCAAATAAAATCAATATTTTTATTAATTAAACCAGTTAATTATCTATTAACAGATGTTCAAAAATCCGGGTTATCACAAATTTGGTGCACTCATCACCTTTAGTAAGCCAGTCAACTTTAGCTTTTTGCTTGTGATTGACAGAGTTAATATAAAGCTCTTGAGAAAGCTTAGCTTGATTAGAAAAGAAATTATCAATGATATCAGAGTTGCCAGGATTATCATCAGCAAGTTTTTGCAAAATTTTTCCTTCTTCCCTTAAATTATTTAAACAGTTATTATTACTAAAATTAGCCTTGTTCCAGTTTTTGATTGTGTTTTTAGTATTTTTAAGAAACTTGCTAAACTGGACTTGATAAGAACCATTATTAGAGAAAGAAAAACAATCTTTAACAATATCATTATAATCATTGTTTAAAACCTAGCCATTCTTAAATCTAAAAGGAGCAGCTTTAGGTTTATTATTATTATTAGATTGGTTTTGGAAAAAATTTATCAGTAAAGGAGTATGGTCGCTAGTATTTTGCTCAATAGAGTAACAACAGAGATTTGGAAAAGAATTACAAAATTTATCATTAATTAACACTCTGTCAAGCTTGCAATGAATATTTTTCTCCTTTCCAGATTTCCAAGTGTATTTATTGCCAATCATATTAGGCTCAATAAGTCCAGTTTCAAGCAAAAATTTATTAATTTTATCAAGCTTACCGTGGGGGATTTTGTTACCACCAAATTTTTCATTAACATGAAAAACAGTATTGAAGTCACCTAAAATAATCCAAGGTAAATCATAGCTTTGACTAAGAGCTTTTAATCTATACCAAAGACTGTTTCTTTCATTTTCGAAATTACTACCATATATATTGGTTATCTGTAGGGAAAACCCACCAACATTTTTGAAATTGCAGTCAATAAATTGAATATCTTTATTAACATTAACTAAATTCCAAATATTAGAATCCCAAATGACAAGGATTCTACCTTTACTACCACAGTCATTATTGTTAATAGATTTCCAGTTATTAGATAGTTTAAAACAGAATTTCTCAGTGTTGTTATCATCCATTTTGTTTTCAATGAGGGCAACAACAGATGGTTTGTAAATTCTAACCATATTTAAAATATCAGTTTGTTTAGCAGGGGAATTCATACCCCTAACATTCCAGGCCATGATAGTCATAAAAATTAATTAAAGGTTAAACAAAAAGAAACAAAGTTTCAGATCGAACCTGAAACACTGCTACCCTTACCTTTTCTCTTTTTGTCTGATCTTTTAGCTTTTAGCCTTGTGGTCATTTCATTCCAGTCTGGATTGATTGATATGTATTTCTGCCCAAAAGCTTTCTTCTCTTTACCCATGTTTTTGTATTTACCAATAGCTTTAGTCTTATGAATATGAAGTTCTGATATATCAAATTGCTTTTCAGGTTCCTCCATAACATTATCAGATGTAGAAGCGATGTAACTTTCTGGGATTATAATGCGAGAGATGTCAAACTCCTCAGTATTGCGAGGCAAGGTTGAGTGGATGCCACCATTGTCCTCAACTTCTGCAGCTATATCTGGTGGTGGTTCGCTCTCCATTGTAAATTCAGGACTTTGGTTGGCGTACAAAGGCTGGACATTGTTTGTGATAGTCTCATGATTGTTTGTAATTAAACATAACTCTGAAATTGGGGGGATTTCGGAGTTAAAGACCTCTTTACTATATATTCCCTCCTCTGATCTGCATTGAGAATTGTCTTTTGAATTTTCTATTATTTTCCATGTATGATGACTTCCTCAGCAAGGATCTGGTCATCTTGATCAGTGAGCAAAAGAGATGTTGTTTTTTGATCGAGTATGATACCATTCTGGTTGATTCGATCTTTATTCTTTTGAATATTTGATTCTTTTGGTATCTCTTTGTTGAGATGTGAATTTAGAAGAGTTGTATCTGCATCATTTTCTCGGTCAATGACTATTTCCTTATTTTTATTGAGAGCTTTGGGTATCCATCTTTGTTCAGTGACACATTGCTCTCTGATGTGTCCAAAACATTTACAGATGCTACACTTCGATGGAACCCATTCATACTCAATCTTTTGTGTGATATTTTCTCCATTGTATAATAACGTAAGATTTATTTCTTGAGGAAGTTCATCATTTGCAGAAACCTCCACCAGAAGACGAGCATAATTCAATCTCGTTTTCAAGGTTGTAGCTGCATCCATCTTAATGGGTTTTCCAATAATGCTGGCCATTACGCTGAAGGCTTCGCGATCCCAAAGTTTAAGATTAACATTGGGTAGCTTAACCCATATCGGCATCGTACTAAGGAGATCCCTATCCATGTTAAGGGACTCAGACCATCTTCTCATTATGATGAGCTTTCCATTATAAAAGTATGGGCCATTCTGAATGATCGAATCGCAATCTTGAAAATCTTTGAATTTAACAATAAAAAATCCATTTTCTCTGGTAAAAATTTCAAAATCTCCAGCAGGTTTCCAAACACGTTGAATGTAAGCTTTGAAATATGTATAATATGGTTTGGTACCGACAACATAAACTAAAATCGAATTGCTCCAACAATCAATTGCTCTTTTGCAAACAGATTCTTTTATCAAACCGAATTTCTTACTGTTGATTTTGATCGGAGCAATAGTTTCAAGATTGCATTCATCATTGTTAGGTTCTTTAGATTGCTCAGAAACGATTTCAGCCCAAGATCTTTGCCCTTGCGTCTTGTTCAGAGAAAAATTTGTGGGTTTCTTTGGTTGGTACGATTGATTTCTTGAATTTGGAGGAGGAATGGTTGAATTCTGACCATTTGTCTTCTTTGTTTGAGTATAACTGCCCCGCGAATTTCTCTGATACTCATTCAACATGGGCTGACGTTTCTTCTGTGATCTTGATTGAACCAACTGAAACCCATCTTTATCTATGATGATTCCATTGCTAGATTCTCTGATGTGAGATTCAGGTGGTCTGTTTAGAAGATTTGAGGAAGAAAGATGAGGGAGATTTCTGTGAGGGGAGAGATTTTCCCCCATGGCTGAGGAAAACCCTAAATCCTAACGTTTGTTTTTTTAGGGAATAGAAAAAGTCCAACATGTGAATTCAGAAAATATTAATAACAAATGGCTACTTGGTTTTGACCGGTGGATAATTGAAAGGTCACATAGAAAACAAAAAGGCTCAAAACGGGGGCCAACCGTTTTGCAGATTTTGCCACGTACCAGACACCTAAATACAGGAATGAATATACTACAGAGATCAGCACGACGAGACGAACGAAATGGTACACAGATATCAGCGATACGACTATCCTATCAAAACTCGATATTCGCTGCCGAAAATGCTACTAATTCGCCAAAAATAATATAAACGGAGCTATAGCAATCCAAATTTAGCGAAAAGAATTATGACGTCTCACTTAGAAAATGATTTACATTTTTATTATATAAAATTATTCAGATTTCGAAAATATTTTATTTTCATCAAATTTAACTGATTTTAAATTGAAATTGAAAATTACACAGTAGAACTAACTTACATTTTTTCTGACGAAAATCTGATATTTGCTACATTTAAATAGACGTACTCCAAATATCAATTTTTCATCGTCAAATTTTATTGTTTAATTTAAAAAAAATAGTTAATTACGTTATAAAAATCGTTAAAATTTCCGGGTCGTTACACTCTCCTCCACTCAAACCTTTCATCCTCGAAAAGGAACGAGATAGGAGAACAGAAACAATAGAAGGGAAAGGTAGATTCGAAATACATAACACCAGATACAACAATTAATTCAAAACCATATAAATTTCATTTTTTTGAACAATTTATTACCTACATTTATGTTGTATATTATTCAATTACATATTCTCATAAACATTTTAACTTTTTAATATTTCAAGCAAGTTATATATGTTTTAGAATGTAATTGACTATTATACAAATAAATATTATCCTAGTTCAACTGTTTCAAGTTGTTTCAAATTCTATTTCTCATTTTAGACGCTCCAATTATTCAAAAAATTTGCTTCATTCCAGTAATTGAAAACCATCACTTAAAATAGAACTTAAGAGTTAAATTTCCGATTTCACTTCAAACTATTTTGAAATATATATATATATATATGTATATGTATATATATATATATTTGTACATCAAATCATACTCAAGAAATTCAAATTAAATCCATTTTCCAAAACAAAAGTGTAGCGAAGCTACTAAGTAGTCTCTCCACTTTGAGACTCGAAAATGAATGTCGATGATGATGCAGTCATCATCGAAATTATTTTCCAACGAAAAAAGAGGAGAGTACTAACTTACTTCTTTTAAAATTCTTTGGAAACAATTTCCATTTGAAAAATACATTCAAATAATATATTTTTCAAAACTTTGAAAACCAAATTTTGAAAAGCACCGAAAATTTAATTCTTAAATCCTTAATTTAAATTCATTTCATTTGCAAACAGATTTATAACCCGTGTTTATAAAAATTTATCTCCTTATAACATACAATAATAGTTAATAGTTTAGGAATGTTGATAAAACAATAAATGATAATGTAGTACTATCATTTCTAAAACCAATTCATTAACTATCTAATTTCAGAAAATTATACTTTTATATATAAAATATAATCATACACAAAAATTATTTCATTTACTAATTTCAAAATAATATTGTGCCAGTTTGCTTTGTTGAAGTGTTTTGGAATTCCTATCGATAGCATTGGCCAGACGAATCGATCGAAACCCAAAATTCAAACATAACAACTCAAACAACATAATATCAAACATTTTATATTAATTACAAATACGCTCCAGGATGATTAAAGAATGGATTTTGAACAAGGATAGAGATTCAAATTTAGAGGAACCCTAATCAAAGAGAATTTTGACTAGGAAGATAGGCTCAAAAGGAAGATAAGATAATTAAATTACAAAAGAGGAAAGATGGATAGATCTATATTAATCGCGGCAACCTTAACCGGATCAACCGAGACTCTGAAAAGATGAGAATACCATCAAAGAAAACTAGGTCAATCCTGTTGAGAACATCGTGGAAAACACGATTCAGAGATCGATGAAGAAGGCAAGAGCATTGATTAATCTAAGGGCATGACTAACCATTCATAAAAACCATTCTTCTGGGAGGAAGGACAACAGGTCGAGCTCTAGGAATAAGATTGATGCGTAATTCAAATTCTCGCTTGAAAGGGAGAGAAATGACTCCACCGAAGACATCAGGAAAGAGTTGGATGATAGGGGTGGAGTCAAGATCACTAGGCTGAGAGTCAAGTGAGAAGATAAAACTGCATGTAAAATCCTAAGGTAATCGACATTCGATCAGAAGAGAATGACCCTGGTCATCTACTAGAGAAACGGTTCGGGCATTGCAAGAAATAACAGCATCAAAACCGAGGACATAGAAATCCCCGGTAAATCGATACCTGTTGTAAAGGAGTTTCACCCCTTTACAAATCATACAAGATTGGCGGGACTACCGATGAGATTAGTCACATATAAGCATGAAGTTGCCAATTGAGGTAGCAAGATGGATTTAAATTTATTACAATGATCCACAGAAATAGAGCTATGAGATGCTCCAGTATCGAGAAGAACATGGACAGGAAAAAGAAAAATGTATTTTAGAACAAAAGGAAAGTTCCAAAATTCAAAAGAAATCCAAATCAATGAGGATCCTAACAAAGGACTTTAAGCTCGAACGAAGCTGATTCTGTAATTAATTTTACTCATTCTAGGGTATTACTACCCTATCTAAAATGAGTTTTTACTCCATATGCTAAGTTTCCAAAAGCCAGAGCTCTGATACCACTTGTAACAGGACCTCGCTAGTAGGGTAACCCCTACCGTAGCATACAACGGTACCTGTGTTCTACTTTTACAGCCAGCCTCTTGACTGCACCAACCCCGCGGGACATGGAGGAGTAAGATTCCTCCGTTCGTTGCCAAACAAAAAAGCGATAACCCCCTATCATGCTACATCCACCAAGTGCATAAGTAGACACACATGTCGGACATGAATTGCTCAAAACAACAGATTGTTAATTTATATTTGGCAAAACTTAGCATATACAGTAAATAAATCAATCACAGAATCACAGACACAGAGTAATATAACAATAAGCAGCGGAATATATAAATAATAGTTCATGAAGCTACTACAGAACATTGGAGTTTAAACAAAATACAACAGGAATCTCGAATACAAAGTAGTCTCAAATACAAAAGCAACTGACAAATCCGAACATAGATCTAACTGGAAATAACTGCAAAACTGAATAGATAACATATATATCTCCAAGCAAAGCTTCAAGCTCCAAAGGTGAGTCTCAAATGCTGTGACACTCAGTTTGACCCGAGCTTAAAGCAAAACACAAAACACTCGAGTCAGGATTAACATTCTTATACAAGTAAATCAACTCAAGTGAAATACAAAATAACTTAAAGGATGTTTGGGATTCACATCCTCTAAGGATCCATTAAACTATCTACATACATAGTACAATACGCTACATAGATAATGTCTATAGTAAAGTAAAATATTAAAATAGCGTTAAGGCGTTACCCATATCCCCCTTAACACATTTTTATATAAGTGTCGTAGTCTATACAGTACTGTAAACACCACCAAACTGGTAGGCTATCAGGGAGCACTCCATAGGTACGACACAAACCAAACTCATAGAAGGCGCGATAAGGCATGTGACAAGGCACGCGAGGCAATGCCCAGGGTAGGATACTACCGTTTGCAGATCCGGACTCTTGGTAACGCATAGCAGCTACTACTGCCCACCTCGAGACACACTCCCATAATCAAAGGTGCACCCAATCAAATCACAAGTAATAGAATGGTATCGAAGAAGCATGCTCGATCGGAGGTGCCACTTCACTTGGCTCGGCGTGGCTCCTATTTTAGTCACATCAAGCTGAATCGCGGGAGTCAGGGTTGCGTTCATACCTCGTATAGACGTCGCCAAGACATCCTACTTCGTTCTAGAATCTCCACCACGTACACAGTTGTTAAAGTGGTTTTCGATATTGGTAGAGAGTATGACAATATCTGATCCCGCTCTCTTTAAAAACCAAATGCTTATTTCACACCGTGGCCATTTTTCATTTCAAACAGTATATACTTCATATCAAAATATCATATTCGTTTCAAAATCATATCGCTTTCGAAATCATATTCACTTTCGAAATCATATCACTTTCGAAATCATTATTCACTTCAAACAATCATAACCACAAAATAGTTTAAACCATTATATCAAAATATTTGCATTTAAATCCATTAAATCTAAGTCATAACAGTTCCAACTTAAATAGTTTAAATATTGAAAATAGTTTATATATATTGAAATAATTATAAATTTAAAATAGTATATATATTAAAAATAGGTTATAGATTAAAATAGTTTATATATTAAAATAGTTTATATATTAAAATATTTATATTGAGAATAGTTTCAAGTTAGAATTGTTTCTTCCAATTTCACAAATCAATTCAAATCAATTTCGAAAATTAATATTGAAATTTCAATATAATAATTGGGTCCAAGAAGCTATCTTCTCCATACGATCGAATTAGGACTCGAAACCTCTTCCATTGCATTTGGAATAGGGGTATAACATTATAAACGCCTAGCGGCACACCTCGATAGGGGCTCAAGATTTTAAGTTACGTAAAACGAGACATTTTGAAAATTTTATTAATATATTATCTGGTCAAAATTATTCACATCAGCTTTTTCTTCTTTTCAAAATCATTGTACTATTAGCTATTCAAGCACGCTTCCCTCCTTTCTTTTAAATCACATCTCCTCCCTCCATCAATTTTCAAATCCTTGGAACGAAAAAAAGGGAATTCAAATTTCTTTTCCATCTCCTCTCGTTTATTTAAAGATTGAGCTTTTTTCCTTTCCATTCTTCAATCATCAATTCAAAATCCACATCAATCGAAGAGGAAAAAAAGGAGGAAATTCGAATTCATCTCAAAAACAAAAATTGAATTAAACGAAAATTCTAAATCTTTGAGCTGAGATCGATGCTAATGCTTTGAAGAAGGCCCGACTTGTTTTTTTTGGTTCCACAGTTGGTCGCGAATAGGAAATGAGGCTAGGACTTAGGGGAATTTGGGTTGGAGCATTGATTCGAAGAGCAGAGGGCTGTTCGAACTCGTGATGGAAAGAGACGCCTGGGGGAAAAGGATGGGAGGTTGCGGCGCATTATGGTGGGATGCGACATCTTTGCAGTCACGTTTTTCTCAACAGTAAGTCAAGTAGTGTCGTGTTTCGGCATGGTGGAGCTGAGGCCAGGCCTTGGTGGCAGGGCAGTCGAGTACATCGAGGGATGAAGTTGGCGAAGTCAAAGGCTGGAATCGATGGCTTTGGGGATGATGTGTACAACGTGTTTTCTTCGTGTGTGTACAAGGGAGGGAAGAAGATGAAGTTGTGTGGGCCGGGTTTTGTTCGATGATGGGCCAGACTATTTTTTTAGGTGAGAATAGTTTAAACTTAGAGTTGTTTTAATTTATGAATTTTTTTATTTAGTTTTAATTAAATTCAATTAATGTGTAATTAGTTAAGTATAAAATTTAAAAATATATATTCGTAAATTATTCGTGCAAGGTCGAATCAAGTCACGATAGATTCGTTATCTAGGATGCTAAGCAATTGGGATTAATGTGGAGTTGGTTAAATTTAAAGCGAGCTCGTTGCAAATTCAAAAAAAAATCAATGTGAGTTAATCTCACTCAATTTTGGATTACTAGCTAATTTTAAATAGTTAGAATTAATTATTGGATGCCTGGTTGAATTTGATAATTATTATCAGTTTGGATGTTATTATATATATAGTAGTATATATAGTTGGATTGATTGTTCCTGCATATATTAGCGGATAAGACCCTATGCGCCCCGCATAATAGCGGATGATCCTATATACCACGATATCCCCCTCGAAGTGGGATTGGTATTTTTATGTTATATTAACATCCATGGATGCAGGGAAACAAGTTGGAGGAATCCAACTGGATTCCTCAAAAATGTTGAATTTTATTTCATATATAGTGATATATGATATGTTTGAATAGTCCGTGATAGATTATTGTGTGATTTGATTTTATTGGATGCTGTAGTAATACTGGCCTAGATTTTTGTATTTTAAAATACCATATATATATATTTGAATTTGGAAAGAAAATAAAAAGGGATTTTTGGGAGTAAAATATTTATATAGAATTATGGACTAGTTAAAAGAAATTGATTTGGGTAAATAAAATAGTTCGACTTTAAAATTGTGCTTAACTAATTCGGATTTTTTAAAGAGAGATTTGTAATATTGTATATAAAGGATTGTAAATAATGGTTCTTATGTGATACTTGTTTAAATAAAAAGGTTTTTAAAAATCGATATTTCTAATAAGTTTGGATAATAAAAGGGAATCTGGAGATAAGTATAAAATTGGTTGTACTAGAGCTTAAATAAAATTTCTAAATTACGAAAGGGAAGTAGAATCGAGATTTGGTTGTTTTTGGAATATAGTTGGGTTATTTAAGAAGTTAATTTATAAATGGAATTCAATTTAAGAAATTGATTTATAAATGGAATTTAATGTAGAAATCAATTTATAATGGATGTAAGTGATGTGAAACCGTTCAAAACTGGAATTGAAAACGGTGAGATTTATAAACAGTATTTATAAATAAAGTGAAGTGATTATCAGTTGATAAATTGAAGTTATAAATTCATGGTGAGGATTTATAATGAGATGGGTAAATCGGTTAAAAAATAAATGATAAATTTACTTCTAGAAATGTGAAAATGGGGATTTACGAAATTGGGACGTAAATCAAATTGGTGATAAATCGAGAGAGATTTATAAATACTAGACTGGCTATATTATGATTGGAAAATATATTTTTTCGAGAAGTTAAGTTTGTTTTAAAAAGAGGATTTTAAATTATTAAACTGGGTAATTTAAAAGTGTTTAAAAATATTCCAGAAAATTAGTTATTTGAATATTTTAAAATTATCAAAATGGATTATAAGTTATAAATAAGTCTTGTAAATCGATTAGAACCTTATTAACAAATCAAAATTAATTATCGTTTCAAAGTTATGTAATTATTTCAAATTGTTTAAAGTATATTTAATTATTAATTAAGTTAGTTTATAATTAGTTGATATTAAAGTAATTATTATTCAAGAATTAATCAGTATTATTATTTTAAAAGATAAATTATTCAATATTAATATGTTTTATATAATAACTTTTATTTAAGAGTATTTTCCTAAATTAAACTTGGAATTTTTTTATAGAACTTTATAAACATTAATTTTAGATAATTATTAAATAAAGTTTTCGGAAAAGTAATGGTATACTTTCATGGCAAAATCGGAGGCATAGATTGCCTGCAGTTAAGTTTGGATTTCTCCGGGATAGGGACATAATCATCGAGCTGTAAATCCATGGTTGATATTGAGTAGTGCTTTCCATATTATTTTAAAAGGTTTTTCAAATATTTTGAAGGGAACTGATTTGTGTATATACTTATTTCGGTGAGATAAGTATATATTTTTGAATTAAGAAATTTTAATTAAGGAACCTGGAACTTATAGGATTCGTTATAAACGAGTTAAGGAATTTACAATATAAATTTGGAAGGGTTTTGAGAAAAGAGAATTAAGTGAAATTTTCCTAGGTGTTGGGAAGTAATGTGTTAGAAAATATATTTTTAAATAATTTTCTAAGTGTTGAAATAAGAAATGGTTTGAAATATCCTGATATGGATATAAGTATTTGAGTTGTCTCAAATATTGAAAATTGGAAGTTATTTGAAAATATTTATCATAAAGATTTTTTGGAATAAATTTTGGAAAATCTATAATAAGGCCTGATGTCTGCTTCTGGATGTTTTATTGATAGTTAAATAATCGACTATCAATTTTGGCCAATTTCGTTGATCGTTTCGAAGAGACCGAGATCAGATTTAATTATCCGAAAACCACTTCGATCCAATTTGAGTGTTATGCATTAATACAATGAAGATGATGAAGATGGTGATTCGGTTTGTCCAGACCTAGGACAACTTGTATGGACGAATGCTATCAGAACATCGTCATTGGAGGACGATGAGCATTCTAAGTGAAATTATTCTTGAAAGGTAATCATAGCCTCTAGCCTCATCAATCAGAATGACTGACAATCTGGGGATATGCAGCAAGGTTAAGTGGGTCATACCCAGTTAGGGTATGTTATCACCTTTCTAGATACCCTCGTATATATTATTTGTTATGGATACAGTGGTGCATGCAAAAGAGCTCTCGATAAGGGTGGGAACATCCGGGGTTATAACATATTCGGTTATATCCAGGTTAGGGATAGAGTCGGTCTTGTGTTGTAGGGGATCCCGGTGAGGTCCTCGGTACATTTTTCTAGACGTGTACTGTGATAGGTGGTACCCCAGTGCCTAGTCATTGTATGGAATTCATTCTCCAATACGTACCTTCACGGTTTTGATTGTAGAGCCTAGTATGTTGGAATTTAATAATGGTAACAAATTCGGCTATTTGAATAAGTACTTGTAGTTAGACACTATTATAATATCAGATGATTTTTATAAAATGTTTTGGTTTTTCGTAAGGTAAAAACCCATCATGTTTATGTATTGAATGGTCTTACGAGGTACCTTTGTTTTTCAAAGGATTTTGATAACCTTAATAATTCAAATTGAGTGTGTTTTCTCATGCTGGTTTTCCAGACTGACTCGGGTGTTATTTTATTATAATGCTCGGGCCAGACCGAGTATTACAGATACAAGATATGATGCTATAGAGCTCAGGAGACAAGTTGGATGAGGAAGGCATATTGCACATATTTGATTTTATTCCACTGTGTATTGTAGGCTGTATATTCAGCACTTGTGAGGACAAGTTATTATAACTGTCCGGTATTGAGTTATTGATGTGTTGTACTCTGATGATGTAATGTGTAAATAACAGCTGTAGTTTTTTTTGTATAAAGAGATGTTATTATCTATTATATATTGTTCTGCTGTGACTGTGAGATTTTATGTTGTTGTTCTGTTTCTTCTTCTACCTCTTTCTTCTTTTCCTCTAACGATCTGGTATTTCTGGCACTCAATTGCTCGGCATGCTATACAGTGGACGTATTAGTGTCGATTTTTGAGGGTCGAAAATCCGGTTTGTTACCCAAACCTTATTATGATATTCTTTAAATGGTTACCTTCCCTTTGTTTTCCCGCCCTCATTTCTGCTAATTTTCATTTCCCGCCTACCTTATTTTTACTTAAACCTAGATCCCAAATTCCACCCCAGACTCCCAAATTAAAATCAAAGTAATGCTTCACCATGCCTCACGTCATCGTTCGAACCCCAATTTCAATTCCAAATTCCCATGCACAAATTTATAACCGAGTTGATGGGTAACTCCAAATGGTAAGAATCTCATAACATTGGTGTCACGACATAGTTCGTAATAGTAGTTAGAGCTCACTGGAAGTTGAGAGACATATTCTAAATTGTTCAACATGATAAACCCAGTTTATCAATGTCAAAGAGAGTTAATCGACAGAGTAGATTATTAAAATATAATAGCATACTCTTTCACTAAAGGACAGACCTAATTGGTTTTGAGGAAACCGATTGGAAAGTTGCAAAAATATTCTATAATTGACCCTAAGTGCAAGTGGGAGATTGATAAAGTTAGGGATATGCCCTTGGGGCAATTATGTAATTCGTTACATATATCTAACTCGTTGACCAATCTTGTTCAAAATAAAGTTGTTTTCTTTTTATTATATACTTGTTATAATGTGTTATATTAATTAATTTAATTAAAAGTATATTTTATAGAAAACCCATAAATGGTATGTTTTGTGATAGTAATTGCAAAGTGTTGTAACCATGAGTAATTTATCACAATGAAAATAAATATACAATTTTAAATGTTCCTAGTCAAGATGCATCGAGATTGGATATTGATATATTTGTTGAGACTAGATTACATAACTCTCTCCAAATGTTGGGCAGTGTATTACTCATGATTGTTGGAGGCACCTAGAGATTACTACTGATAGTTATTGGATAACTGTAGAACAACTCATTCGATAGTTTTCTATTGGTTAATATAACTAAGGTCAAACATAAAATATCGATGTGACTAATTTGAACAATTCTCTCGACTTGAGAATACTATTGATCTTCAATATGAAAGCTCCGCTTTGATTATAACCAAATCATGGCGTGGCATCCATTAAGTGACTATATTGGGTCGGGTGGAAGTATCGGAAGTGAAGCACTATTCAAGAAAGGATTCGTCTCCTCAATTATATGGGGTTAGTATTACGGTCAACTCAAGTCAACCAAATGTCAAAGTCTCTAGCCAAAGCATTTTGGTTAATAATATTTATTATTGAACCAAGGAATTTGTGTTTGGACTATTGAGTTGAATATGGACGATATTGAATATGGACGATATTAGAATTTGAACCATCACCAAATTCCATAAATCCAAAGTGATATAGTTTTGACAAAGAGAATTAGTGTATATAAATGTCACTAATGGGTAATGCTTATTAAATTAAAATGAGATTTTACTGAAACTGAGAAAGCAATAAATTTGGCCATAATGTCACACCACTTGCTAAGTGACGTGTGAACGTTAACATTCGAATAGTTCGATGTTAGTTATTGACCGAGTTTACACCCAAGAGCTAAATAATTGAAACGATGAATTCTCTTAAGACCAAACGATTTAATTATTTTATAATTATTATAAATTAATTAATATTTATGAAACATTAATTATAAAATTTGAATATGATTTGAGAAATAAATAATGTTATATATATTTATAATAGTTATAAATATATCGATCGATATGAAATATCGATAAAATATTAAATTAAATATAATTGTATAGAATTTAGGCCAAATAGGCTCATGGCCCACGACGTTATAAGGGAGAAATTGGTTGGTTTGGGTAGATATCAGAGGCAACTAAATCATAGGGATAGGCATGGAGATAGATGGTTAAGATTAGGATCATATACATACACACACACACACACACACACAGATATATATATATATATATATATATATATGGATCCCTAAACCCTAATCTCCCTACATTTTTTGGCCACCATTACAATCTTGTTTGCTGGTCAAAACACAATCCCAAATCAACTCCCAAAACCTCAAATCAAATTAAAGTTAAATTCAATGGCTATTCGATAGTGAAAGGTCAACGATTCCAGACTAGCAATCTGACGGATCGGGAGATATTCAAAGAAGGGAATTCATTATTTCAACGTGGAATCAAAGGCATCTATAATAGGTAATATTCATTCATATTATAGATACGATATAATTTTTTATAATCTATTTTATGGACATCTGAATACATATATTTATGTTACATAATTAGTTATGTGAGATCTTTGTATGTAAATGTAGTTGTCACAATTATATTGGTTATGTGCATGACTTTTGATGTTTATATTCATAATTCAAATATAATCAGAGACATTTGTTATATAAATTTTATTGTAGTATTATGTTAATTAATATACATGTATAAATATATTAATTGGTATATAAATACATACACACTATTTATATAAAAGCGTATTTATTTTATACTATATAATATTAATTCATAATTTTTCCTATACTTGTTTATGTTTATTATGAATTATAAGCTCTAAAAATTAATTTTATGCTATATTATATATTTTATTTTCAATATTTAATTATTATATGGATTGATTATTTTACGTAAATAATTAACGATTCTAAAATTCAATTTCGTGTTTTTTTAGCAAAACTAGCCGGCTTTAAAGTGGGCCGTAACACTGTATAAATATGGGAAAACAAGTGTTCTGTACATGCACAGAACAGCTAAAGGGGTCAAGAGACCAAACCATAAAAAAAGCACAGGAGCTAGACGAAAGTGCCTAAACTACTAAATAGAACATAACTAAGCACCCTCAGAAGAGGAGGAAACGACACGAACAACATCCGATGCTAGACAAGTGACATGAGAGAAACCAGAGAAGAGAGTAGCCATATACAGATCATATCCCTCAGAATCAGGCGAGTAAATAAATTTCCTATCTTAAGTTGACATCATTAAATTGGCTTTTATTCGCCTCACCGATTTCACCGACCCTGGTATGGGACATACCCTCTCCCTTAATGTGATAAGTAAGACAATGACTCTCTCCCTCAACGTCACTGGTAAAAGCATTAATGGTGCCAGTCTCAGGCGAGTATCGCATATCAGAAGGAATATGAAGCCAGGCTTGTTCATCTAGATTCCAAATAATAGAATCATACAAAGAAGGAGAGACAGCCTCAATCAGGACTGAAGGAGACAAACTGGCGGAGGGCGGAGCTACAGAAGCATCATCACTGGGTCCTACACTAATAGGTGCAGCAGAGGAAATCATATCAGAAGAGGGAGGCACAACCTTCGGAGCCCATTTCCATTAAGGTGGACGTGGAGGAGGAGTCCTATTAGCAAGAGGAACAAGGCTAGCGGATGCCGAACTGGAACACTCATCCGAAAGATGACCAAATGGCTAACAAGATGTACAAATCTGTGGTTTCCAACTGTAGCGAACTCTGACCTCAGCAAAATGGCCCTCATCTAGTCTGACTTTTATACTGAAGGTAACAACTTCTCAGGAGTTATTTCAATCAAAGCTTTGGCATAAACAAGTCTCTTTCTGGCCACATTGTTAGCGTCATAACAAATAACCTTACCAACCAGGCCGGTAAGCCAATCAATCTCGATGAGAGGCTAAAGGGCGGATGGGATGTGCGAAAAGTGGGCTCAGACAGGAATAGATAAAATCTGGTCAATAGCCGTATCAACAAAAGGACTTCAGGTAGTAATAATGAATGGTTTCCCTTCTATGAGAGTAGGGTCGGCTTTTAGAATACGCTGTAATTCATCACTACGGGAGAATTTAAAATAGAACATAGCACTTTCGACAGCATCATAGGAGGGATTGGAGTCTAGGAAAAATCCCACCAAATAGTCTTTCCAATAATCAACTCCGGCATCAATCACTTTCGACGGCAGAATCATAACACCATCAATCTCAACTTTATCAAAACAACGAGGAGAATGCGATCCCGCATTTCTTGGCAATTTGGAGAACAGTGATGACCATTATGGAGCAGTCGTAAGGGAAGAAACCAATGGGACATTGCAAGTTTTATTAGTAGCTGTAACAGTGGGATATGAACCGGATGAGGGTAAATTGTGCTCGTCATTAGCACAAACACCAGGTGAGCGGTCAGTATTAAAACCACACCGAGCAGAATTGAGAGCAACCTCTTCAACAAGAGTGACACATACATCATTGCCTACTACATTGTTATCCAAGGACTTATCATTTAGACCAACATATTGCTTAATAACTTCATCTCCGACTGGAGATATGATATTCACGTCAGCTGCAGTTTTCGTCCAAGAGGAGCCATTCATATAAGCTAACAGCGGAGAAAGAAGATGCTCACCCGGATCCAGAAGACATTAAGGTAATTTTGGTGTAGCTTGATAGACGTGTTCATTTAAGAAATTAAATCAGAAAGCGGGTTGCCATCGCCAGCAAATACAAAAGCAGGGACAGATGCAGAAACCTGAGAGATGTTGCAGTCGACCACTGGTGCACCTAACAGCGCGGCAGCCGAGGAGCACGGTTCAAAGAAGCATATCATGTTACTTCTCCTACCAGATCTGGCAGTGGAGGAGTAGGCTGGGGCTTTTTCTTCGGAGGCATAGGGACGTGCGGCTATTAGGAATTGACGAGGAGGACGGACTAAGTCGAAAACCGCAGGTGCGATATTAATCACAGTCGCAACTAAAAGAAGTCGCCTATGTCGCCATTAAATGGAAATTATATAATAATATTTTAACATTATTCTAGTTACTATATCAAGTCAGAATCTCCCAAATTTTTTAACATTATTTTTTATGTTTAATAATAAATATAAATTTTAGTCGATTAGTGTCTAATTTATTAAGAATAATATTTTAATTCAAAAAAATCTTAAATTTTTTCGTAACACCTATAATGTGATCCTAGATTTTTTTGAAATTTTAAAATTTGAATTTTTATCAGACAATTATTTTATATCAATTAATTATGGCCGAAACATCTAATTAACTCATAGATAATATATATTAAAATATTAAAAATTACAATATCTACAGATCTAAGTTAGTTTCAAACTGGAAGAAAATTTTAAATTATTATATATAAAAATTTTATATTTATGTATATATAATAAATTAGGAAATTATTTACCTTTAATTATATATTTATTATATATATATAATCAATAATTAGTTTATATTTCACATATGGTAAAAAATTGTAATATCATATATATATATATATATATGCATTTATTTATCTACATATATACATAAATGATTTCAGTTATTAATTCTAATATTATATAATTATAGATATATATAAAGATATGTGTATATATAAATATATTTTGTAATATTTTAAAAATGAAACATAATTATAATACATACATATATATATATATATATATATGTGTGTGTATGATTATTGGAATTTAAAATATATATACATGCGCTTATTTGAATAACATACATACATACAAAATGAGCTAACGTGTCCGATGAGATGTATATCCCAACATATATATATATATATATATATATATATATATATGGACATTTTATACCCTCCATGGATTATTATGTTACACATGCACATGCATACATATATATATATATCTGTATGTATGTATGTATGTATGTATATGTATATGATTCATGTAGATAAATTAAATCAAAACAAATTAACTTTATATTACAAAATATATAAATTCAAATAAAATACATGATTTTATTCAAACAAAATTTAGAAATGTTCTAAATAAATTAGACTTTATAGGTCCAATAAAGATCCAACATAGTAAAAAAATTGAACTTCACTCATAACTTCCACTGTGGGTTGGCCTAGTTCCAACATTACCATCTCATTGATTTAAATTAGAACAAGACTGACCGTTTATTATTTTATATAATACTCGGATGGAACTGAGTTATTTTAGGTACTACTATCCGTTCATTTCTCGAGTTGGTCAGCCTGAAGGTAGTTACATACATATACGTATTAGTTATATCGTTTTGAATAGACCACTAGTTTATGTACACATTTTGATGAGACAGAGACTTATATTGTGTGTATATATATATATATTATTTTGGGTTGGGTTGTACTCTATTTTGTATGTCATGCGGATCATGTATGACCCCGTTGTATTGGCCATTCTATGTATATGTGCATATGATCTCTTTTGTTCTTATATGATAGATGTATATTTTACTGTTGCACTCTATGATTCTGTGATCTATGATATTTTATATTGTTCTGAATTTATTAAGCAATCATGATATTATTTGTGCTTAGATCATACGCATTGAATCACCTCTAGTGAGAAATAAAATTCACCTAATTTGACGTGTAGATACTCGCCCAAAGTAATATTCAAGGTTGGTCACTCTAATCCAGCCTTATTCTCCATATTAACAAATGGTATTACATAGTAATATCCTTTCTTAATATAGGTATAGAGGTGTGGCGTTACATGGATGACTCTCGGAGGTTGTACGTGGATTACCGTGAGCTAATACGGTGACGAAGAAGAATAAGTATCCACTTTCACATGTTGATGACTTGTTCACCTAGCTCCATGGTGCGAACGTGTCCTCTCAATTGGATCTTGCAACATGATTTCACCAATTGAGGGTAGCAATGAAGAATGTGCCAAACACTGCTTTTCTTACGTCATCTGGTTTCTATGAGTGCTTGATTATGCCCTTCGGGCTAACCAAAGCTTTGATATACTTTGTTGATCTCATAAACCATGTCTTCAGGGATCACCTAAACAAGTTCGTGCTTATGTTCATGGATGATATTTTGATCTATTCCAGGATTGAGGAGGAACACAAGACACAGTTGAGGATTATGATTGAGGTGTTGAGGAGCATAGATTGAAGCGAAGTTTTCGAAGTGTCATTTCTGGAGGAAAGAGATGAGGTTCTTATGTCATGTAGTCTCAGTCTCTCAAAGCAGGGCATCGTAGTAGTTCCTGCCATGGTGGCAGCGGTTTAGGATTATAACCAAACCAAGAATGCTACGGATGAAAGGAGTTTCTTTGGTTTGGCAGGATAATATTTACATTTTATCAAGAACTTCTTGAAGATAGTAGCATCGTTGACCAATTTGACGAAGAAGAATCTGATTTTTGTTTGGGATGCGCATTTGTAAATCTAAAATAGAGGTTGACGAGTGAACCATTATTGACCATTTCGAGCGAGAATAAGGAGCTAACTATGTACACAGACGCCCGTGGCACAGGATTAGGTGCGGTGTTGATGCAGAAGGGAAAAGTTGTCGCCTAGGCTAGTCGACAGTTGAAATCGCATGAGAAGAAGCACCTTATGATCTGGAGTTAGCGTCTATAATGTTTGCTTTATAGATTTGTAGGCATTGCTTATTAGGAGAAAGGTTCGAGTTGTTTATGACTCATAAATCCTTGAAGTACCCTTTACCTAGAAGGATCTCAACTTTCATCAACAGCGATGGTTGGATTCGTGGCTTCCTATGATTTCAGCATTTCTTATACACCTGTTAAAGGGAAAGTGGTCATCGATGCATTGAGTAGAAGACATGCCAGTTTGGGAGCAATGTTTATGGAGTGGAAATGATTGGAGTATATTGCTGGCTATGACTTCAGATCCCATTGCAAGTTAGAGGCAGAGATGCTGGCAAGTTTGATTATCAGACCTACTCTGATTCAGCAGATTGGTATTTGTTAGAGGCGTGATGCTAAACTAGTAAAGATCATAACAAAAATTGAAGGAGGAGTATAGTCTAAAGATATGAATCAATATAGACTCAACCGAGAAGGTTGGCTCCGTAAGAACGAGAGACTATTTGTTCCCGACACGATGGTTACGAGATGAGGTGCTAAAAGAGTGACACCATTATAGGTTGACCATACATCTCGGCGGTAATAAAATGTATCATGATATGAAGCAGACCTATTATTGGGAAGGGATGAAGAAGGATGTTGGGACATTGATATAGAAATGTATGACCTGCAAGTTGGTAAAGGCGGAGCAAAAGAAGATAACTAGGTTGTTGTAACCGCTTGAAGTTCCCGAATGGAAATGGGAGCAAGTATCAATGGATTTTATTGATGGACAACCGAGGACTCGAGTGGGGTATGACAGCATTTGTGTCATAGTCGATCAATTGACCAAGAGCACTAGATTTATACCTATCAAGTCAAGTAGAATGACAGCCAAACTAGCTGAGTTGTATGTGACATGCGTTATACGATTTTATGGTGTGCCGAACAACATTATTAGCGACCGATGCCAGTGGATTTTTGAAGAGCTTATAGGAGGCATTAGGTACCGAGCTGCATCTCAGTACAACTTATCTCCCACAAACTGAGGGGCAGACCGAGAGGGTGAATCGTATCTTGGAGGATCTCTTGCGAGCTTGTATTCTCGACTTCGGAGGATCGTGAGATGATCAATTACATTTAGTAGAGTTTGCACAACAACAACTATTAGTCTAGTATCAGTATGGCATCATATGAAGCATTGTATGGTTAACCGTGTAACTCTCCTTTGTGTTGGTGGAAAGCAGACAAGAAACTGATACTTGGGCCAAATATAATCAGTGAGAATTCGAAGAAGATAGAGATCATTTGATAGTGAATGAAAGCTGCTCAGGATAGGTAGAAAGGCTACATCGATGGGAGACGTAGAGATTTGGAGTTTTCTGTTGGCGATATAGTGTTCATGAAGACTTCTCCTTTGAAGAATGTTATTCGATTCAGTAGTAAGGGGAAGTTGGCATTGAGATTCATAGGTCCTTTTTCGATAATAGAGAGTATTGGGAACCTAGCATATATGGTCGACTTACCTCAGAAGATGGCGAGTGTGCACAATGTCTTCCATGTTTCTCACTTGTGGAGGTTTCTGCATGACTCAGGCATAAAGATTACACCAGATCAACTGGATGATATTGAGATTGAATCAGAAGCTTTGAGACCTCGTAGGCCGGTTCGTATTATCAAACGCGATACAAAATAACATAGGAGGAAGGCAGTGGAGTTAATGAAGGTTCAATGGGGTGAAAGTGGAGACGACTGCACGTGAGAAACTGAGGAGAGCATAATGCCACATATATGGAGTTCTTTGTATGGTAAAATCTACTATTTTATCGTATTTACTTTCAGCTTAGATATCATATAGGGTAGGATAGTACCTCACATGCTAGGATAGGTTTGCTTATGTTGTTGATTGCATGAGTACTTGTTTGATGTGTTTGATGGTTGCTCCTGATTGATAGAAATGTCAGATAATTATGATTGACTATTCCTTGATTCATTTGGGGATTTTGGAGGCGAAATTCCTAAAAGGGGAGTGTGTAACGACCTATGTTTTACACACCGAAGGATCATAAAATATTATTATTTTATTTGTGTAAGGTCGTATGACTTTATAATTTCAGAAAGTGACTCTTAGGGACATTTTCCACATCTATTATTTTTGCCAATTTTCTGTGTGACCATTTGACCCTGAAAATCCTGTTTGGACTATAACTTTTAATAGGAGCTGAATTAGAGTCTTAAATCACTTCCATTGCTTTAGGGCGATGGTTTCTCATTCCATAGAGTGGTTATAATATAAAAATGGATTTATCGCTTGAGAGTTATAGCTGTTGTAAGTTTTGGCTGCTGCTGGCCAATTTTAGTAGGTAACTAACTAAGTCCGTGCTTAGGGCCACTAACCCACTTTAAAATTTGCGCTAAGGAAAGGTAATAGGAACTGATCTAGGTTATTTCCATCTTCCTTAGAGTAGTTCTAACCTCCGTCAACCTTAATTCTTCTCCTTACTAATCTTAGCCAAATCATTGATTAGTGGGGTAATTAGCATACAGAAGTTAGAGATTATCATTTTTGCTGATTTGATTCCTTCTCCTTTGTTGTCCACTTTAGATCTAAGAGGAAAGGTTGGTATTTTGGGTATTTGATGAGTGGTTCTTGACCTCTCACTCTACTATGCATGTTTATGTAGTTAAAAATAGTGTTTTTGATATGATTTTGACCGTAAAATATTTTCTAATATTAATCACACTTTCATATATGTTTGAAAAAAATTGAAGGGTTTAAACGATTTTTAATGGCTTTGAAATCCCTTGTATTCATGTGCATATGCTAGTGTAAAAGTTAGATCTTGATTAGATTTTCTTGATTATCATATTCTTATGTTTTGTATGTATGAATGGAGGTATATGCATGATTATCCATGATTGTATGTTGTTTACTAATGCTTAAAGGAAGTTAGGAAATAGAGGGTTGAATTAGCGAATCAAGAGTAAAGATGGTTGGAATTTGAAGAAACTTGGTGGGAAGACTTTGGAGCATAGAAGAAGTTTGGAGTTCAAGTCGCATCAGGAAATGAGCTAATTAAACAAGTCGGTACCAACTTGTTCATGTCGGTACCGACTTGTTCATGTAAGTACCGACTTGTTTGTATTAGTCAAACAAGTCGGCGATTTTGGGGATATCTAGAGCATGGCTAGAAGAGGAGGACCATTGCAAGAAACAAGGATTTGGCTAAGCATGGGGTGATATGCTGACATGTTTCTAAAGTTTGAAGATAAAAGCTCTTGCACTGGACTGAGTTGTTTGGGTGAATTGTTCGGGGATAGAAGCACACATGGAAAGGTGTACTAGAAGCTGGGGGAAAGACTTGAACAAAATTGGTCAAGTAGACAAGTCAGTACCGATTTGTTCCTGTTGGTACCAAGTTATTCCTATTGCTTGGATCAGCATGAAACTTCCAATTGGGGAAGTAGGCACTCTGTAGGTCGTGCTGAAGGTGTTTGTTTGCTAGCTTTGGTTTTGCTGGCAACATAGTGGCACGATGATAGTTTTGGGGCTTTGGTAACAACTCAATGAAGAAAGGAGTTAGGTCCCGATGATGGCAGCTTGACATTGAAGAGAGTCATGAGAAAATTTATCTACACAAGGCGCGTTCTAAGAAACCTACTGATGGAAAAGTTGAATGGTTCTATCGTGGAATAGAGAATTGTAAAATGGATCATCGAGAATAATGGAAATTAAATAGAGCGAAGAAAGGGCTCGGATACGCGTGCTAAGGGATTGTTGACACGCCGAGTGTTTTCTGATGTACTCAAAGCAGGAGTATTGTGAGGATGCTCATAGGTATGTTGAAAGGCTGCTCCAGATCCATGTACCTTAGACCGATTGAATGGGTCTAGTATCTGCTTTGGGCTAAAGAGAGTAAAATGAAAACTAGGATTTCCATTAGTGCCTAATAATAGGAAGGTCATACAAGTTATCATATATCCAGAGCACGTTGATTGATCGTGGGAATTGTTTGATGGATGGTGTGGTTGTTTTGATTGTTCTACTGTAGTCTATTACCCCAAGGATGTCACTGGAGATAGGTATTGGAGATAGAGTACTGAGACACCCGTCATCACACTTGGATTTTAGTATACCCTTACTCTATTCGTAGAGTAGCATATTACATTGTTATGTGCTAACTCTTTGGTTGTAGGGACAGGTCAGGTATGATTCGTGTACCCTTGTTCCTTTCTATATTGACTTGTACGGTGTTTTGAGATTCATTTACCTCTCACACCAGACTATTATCCGACTCTAGGTTTTATTCTTTTCTTCTTATTATATTGGGTACTCTTAAATGTGTAGACTAGAGAGCAATTCTAGGTGCAACACTGTAGTTGTGCAGAGGACGAGCTAGATGGAGCTATCTCGTATTATATATGGATTTCTTTGCTTATTCCATTGTGCAACACCATGGAGCCTTGGCAGTGCTTGCTTATCATTACGTAATAGTTATTTAAGTTTAATTCTGTTGTATAAACTTTGTCATTGTATAACTTTATGAATCTTTACTTTGATATTTGATTTCATAGTTCTTGTTGTCTCTCTTGTTTTATATCTGTAATGTATATTATATTTTTTTCCATGCGCTGTGAGATATAAGACAGACTATGTGATGTCTTGTTTCATTTTAAAACCTTGATTATCATTCTACATTGGCCAGGCATATCAGCATCTCACTATCTTATGTATATTGGATGCCGTTGGTATAGGGCGGTCATCACATAGTTGAAGCATTTCTTCACATATTCTCTTACATCTCTCTTCATCCATTCTTAACTGAAGAATATCTTCATGTTATGATACATCTTCATGCCCTTGGATTAATAGTAATCTTAAATCGATGACCTTCCTCCAAGACTTCCTTCCAAAGACTTCCTACATTCGGAGCACACGGTCTTCCTTTCTTTCTAAGTCATCTCTTCGAGTTTATCTTGAGTCCTTTCAAATCCTCGACGACCAATCTCATTTCTAATCGCCTAATTCTTTCACCTATCAATGACTACTCCTTCTGCCTTGCAGCAATTCTATCCACAAGTGCTGGGTGTGCCTCTAAACTTTCCAACACACTCAGATCTTTACTTAATCCGGTAGATTTCCTATAGTGCACTTCATAAGAAAAGAGGCTAACTTCTCTAATGTCTTCCATTCCTCAATCATGGCTAATACTCCATTCTGCTGCTTTCTACTCAAAGCATCAGTAACCTTGTTCCCTTTCCTAGCATGTATTCTATCCCAAAATCATATGCTGCTAAGAATTCTAGCCATCTATACTACCTCATATCCAACTCCTTCTGAGGGAATAGATACTTAAGGGACTTATGATCCATATAGAACTCGAACTGCTCTCACAAAAGGTGATGCCTCCAAATCTTCATCACAAACACCACCATTGCCAACTCTAAGTCATGAGTCAGATACCAAACCTTATGTGGCCTCCATTGCTTGGATACATAAGCTATCGCTCTCCCTCTGTACATTAACACTGCTTCTAAACCTATTCCATATGCATATTCATACAACTACCAACTCCTGGTTCCCTTCAAGCACAATCAAGACAGGAGTATTCATCAATAGCTTCTTCAACTCCTTAAATGACCCCTCACAATTATCGGACCATAGGAACTTCCCATTCTATCTGGTCAAACCAGTCAACGGTGCTGCTATACGCAATAAATACTTAATGAATCTACGATAATAACCCACCAAACCCAAGAAGCCTCTCATCTTTGTGACCATCCCAACCCAAGAAACCTCTCATCTTCGTTACCATCTCTAGTCTCTTCCAACCATTGATAGATTCTATCTTTGATAGTTTTCAAAAATAACACTTCGAAAACTTTTCCTTCAACTTGTGTTGTCTAAGTTTCTCTAACACCAATCTAAGATGGAATCTTTCTCATCCTTAGAACATACCAAGATAGAAAACCAACACAAATCTATCAAACAGATCGTGAAAGATCATGTTCATACGATCAACAAAGAATACAAAGGTGTTGGTAGTCCAAACGACATCAGTAACCACTCATATGAACCTTATCCTGTTTGAAACAAGGTCAATGGAATATTGTCTATTTCTACCATCAGTTGATGGAACCCCATCGCCAAATCTTGCTGCGAGAATACTCTAGCTCCACTTAATTGATTAAACAAGTCATCTATCCTGGGTAATGGATAATGATTCTTCGTTGTCAACTCTATCAATTTCTGATAATCAATACACATATATAAAGATCCTTTCGACTTCTTTACAAATACCGCGGCTGCTCCCTATGGTGAACTACTCAGCCTAATGAAACTCATCTTCAAGTTTCACTAACTTGTTCTTCATTTCTTCCATCTCCTTAGGCAACACTCTGCTACATGGTCTACTAATAGATTGCGTCCCCAACATCAAGTCTATATAGAACTTGATTGCCTCCTTAGTGATAGTCCCATTGAGGGTTCAAAAGCATCTACTAATTCTCTAACCACCCTTACTTTACCGACCTCACCATCAACTTCAATAGTACATAACAGCAAGTCTGGCTCCTCCTTCATTACATCTAATGCTATCATAATTCTCTCTTCTCCTTTGATTCTGTCAGACGATAATCCAATTTGTATAATAGATCCTAACGTCACTACACACCAACCAATCCATACCCAAAATTACCCCATATCCTTCGAATTCAAACATATATGGGTTGCAAACAGAGAGATGTCCACACAAATCAAACTCGATTACAATGCACCTTAATCCAAGAGTAGCATACCCACCGATTGGATTAACCACACAAAGGGACATAATTAAATATGAAGTATCTAATTTTAACCTATCAACCAAATCTCTTGAAACGAAAGAGTGAGTAGCACGAGTATCAAATAGAACTCTAACTGACATGCTGGAAAACGAAATCATAACTACGAGCACAACCTTTCCTTTCTCCTCAGCAGTCAGTTCAGACGAAGGTCCATCCAAAGCATCAACCTTATCATGCTTTGCTTTAGGGTAATCCCTCTTCTTAAAGCCAGGTTTATTACAAATAAAGCAATCATATCCTTATTCTCCAACTGGGTACTCTTAGTGGATAGTGTCCCTTCTGTCCCCGGTTAAAACAAGTAACGTCTGCTACATTTGGCCTTTGAGCTCCTCCTTTAGAAGTCTTACCTCCTTTCTGATTCTTTCCTCCCTTTTGATATGGATTGAATCTTTTCTTTTGCTTGCACATTAGCTTTCCTCTACTCTTGAAATAAGCGATCATACATTCTCACCATTTCCACCACCATCTCAAAAGGTGACAACTGATGCATCATCGCCTTATGATTCAACCCCTTCCTCGGACCTTCAATGAGCTTCTCATTGTTCTTTAGCAGAGTATTAATATGCTCCCTTCCATACTTGGACAAAGCATTGAAGCACTAAATGTATGCTTCCAAAGTCATATTTTCTTGCTTCAAGTCAAGAATTTCCCTACATAATGCACTGTTCTACAATTCTGGAATGAATCGAGCCTTGAATGCTCCTTAAGCTATTCCTAGCTTATGTCCTTCTTTGGACCTCAGTAATCATAACCTCTTACCGGTTTAATGCATCCTCCTGAAGCCAATGAGAAGCCAATCTCCTCTTTTGAGCATTATCTTACTTCAAGTCCCCGAAGATATGTTCATACATCTTCAACCAATTCAACAATTCTAGAGCATACACCTTCCCCGTAAATAATTTTCCTTCATAGTTCTTAGTATCTCGTGTCATCTTAGAGAAGTATTATCCTCTAGCTACCACCCAGTCTTAGCACAACAACTTCAGTTGGCTATTGCTCATCATCTCCATCATAAATTGGTGTAACAAAGCATTTATATCCATTCCTCCTTTAGCTGGGGCAGGCTTTTGAGTATCGGTTTCGACACAAACTTCCAAGGCTGCATCCCTTCTTGGCCAGTAGTTTGCGTACTATTGGTTCCCCTGCTAGGTGTAATATCCCCCATTTGGAAGCCCAAAACTAACTGCTACGGATGTTGTAGTCATCCATAGTTATTAATTATTGGCGACCAAATGCCATAATGTTAGATATATTGATATACCAGAAACACATGAACACGAAAAACTTTAAAACTCAATTTTAAACAAATTTCTCATTTCATCAAAAATAGCAATTCAGTTTCATTACATAACCTCATAAATAAGCCACGTTCAAAGAAATTACAATTTATTACAAAATATGCCAAGAGCGACATATGAAGATGCCTCCTTGGTTGATCAGAGTCTAAATATAGGCACTAAATAGCTTTGCCATTACATCCAATTACACAACGGAATAAAACAGAAAGAACTCCTAATAGATAGCTTGCCTCCTGCACATCTTTGGAAGCTTATTCGTCTAAAGGAGAACCTGGAAACCTTTATTCTCAAACTACTCAAAATCAATTGAGTACTCGAGAGTTTAGGGGGAAAATACAAACCTCGAGTCGGATAAAAAATATGGTGTGAATAATAACCTACCATCTCGAACCATATAGATATCAAGTGAGACCACGCTACTTAGTGGAACGGGTTTTTCCCTCACTAGTATCTTAATAATAACCATATAGTGTGCACCTACATCCACAATGGTTAAGATGTAACATAATGAAATGTATCATGATGATATGAAAACATGCAATATGCTCTGGGCTTCCCATCCCCATTCACTTGACTATCTGTGTTAAGTTATAGTTTCTAGGGTCACTATTAACCTATTAGTTTTCATGGGCTGACTAATAACCTATTCAATTCTTTATGGATTTCCTATCCACTTTCATAGTTTTCATGGGATTATTATGAATTACAAATACTGTTATCCGATCATAGTTTTAATTAGATCACTATGAACCTATTGGTTTCTACCAATAACATTAACCAATCATAGTTTTCATGGGATCACTATGAATCTATTGGTTTCCACCAATAATATCTCTCATATCATAGTTCTCATGGACTATCTATAAACATATTGATCTCTTTCAATAACTTATTCCGGACACAGTTTTCATGGGATCACTAAGAACCTATTGGCCCTTGCCAATAACAATTTCCATAACATAGTTTTTATGGGCTTACTAATAACATTTTTAACTCCATGGTCTTTTTATCCAGTTTACATTCACTGTTTGGGTCAACCTAGCTAGTCATCCTACCCTTTTACACCCCAACATGCTTAAATGGGTTATAAAGTGAATATGATAACACAAAATTCATGATAACTGATCAAATGATACACACCATATAAAAATCCATAGTTTATTTCCATATATTCATTTGTCTAATGAAAGGTGGTTAATACTTTTAACCTTACTAAGGAGAGCTTCCTTTCGAAACCATAAAATATATCTTTCGAACACTTGGAAACATTCCTTTCAAAACAATTAAAAACCTGTCTTTCGAAACACTCAAAGCATACCTTTCGAAACACTCAAAAACATACCTTTCAAAATCATTAGGTTCAAGTAAAAAGTTATGGAAGCATAGCTTCAAAACCAACTAAAAGTGTTTCTTTCGAAACCATAGTTTGAAAATAGAACAAACTACAAAGTATAAAACGGGGACACATTCGAAAGTTATCTTTTCAGAAGACCTAAAGTGACGGAAACATGCTTCCGCATGTATATTTGGGTTTAAATAAGTAGCTTCAACCATGCTAAAGGTATGAGAGCGACACCCACCCTTTCACATGTATAAGTTAAAAGAAAAGCGGCTTTATTGGTTATGGAAGGGTATCGATTTGAAACCCTACCTCTGAACTCATTAATACAAATAGTTATAAAAGCGGCCTCTTACAAAGATGAAAGGTTTTAATGCGGCAGCTAGGGTATCAGAGGGTTTCAAAAGCAGCAACCCTTTCGAAGATACTAAATCAAAGGAAGGTTTATAGATCCGAAACTTGGAAATACAACTTCACCCCTTATGCATGCATACTTTCGAAACCTTTACTACCTTTCACATATGTCCAATACACTTCGTACCACTAGCTTGATACAATGCATATTGATACCAAATGGATGCAGAAGGGTTAGAGGTGGGGTGTATGAAGTCGAAAGCTAGCAGGGTTAAGTGGCGTAGATGAAATTTTTATAAAAACTACATTTAGACCTTTTGAAGTAATTCCTTTTTACATACCACAAATATTTTCCAAAATCTTATTGGTTTAGAAAACTTTATCAATTCCCTTTTTCAAAATTTGTTGTCGAAATTAAATTTGGATTTGAAAAAACGTAACTCTTAAGCCCTTCTCCTTAATAAAATGTTTAAAACATTTAAGTCCTCTAACTTAAATAATTTATTAAATACAGTAAAACACTTAAGAAAAATCCCACAATTACCATAATTCATATTGAATATGTTTTCTAACATATATAAATTTCAGACCTGAAAACATTATTTAATTGCCTTAAATAATTTAACTTCAAAATTAACTATTTTCTCTCTTAAGAATTCATAATAAATTCACAATTACTTGAAAATTTATGAAACTTGAAACTAACTTGTAAAATAATATTTTTAACCATATATCAAAACACAACATATTTGGATGTCATACGATAAGTTTTCCAATCTATACATATCATAAAATTCATACTAAATTATATAAATCATCAACAAGCATATTTATCCATTTAATCTATCAAAACATATCATCATTCATCCAATCATATGGTTTTAGACCTTAAACTCAAATTAAAACATTCGGGATGACTTATATGAGATTGTTTAGATCATTATTCACCTTGTTTGGATAAGGAACTTGAGATTTGTTCTTGCTTTAATCTTCCTAACTTGAATCTTAATCTAAATGGGTTTTGCTCCTCTTCTTCTTAGGGTTACGACCGGCCTTCAACTCTCTTTGCTTATATTTTTAGTTTATGAAAATGTGAATAAGAATGAGGTAAGGGGTTTAAGGGTTATGCTATAAGGCTATTCCCATTTTGCCATTGCCTAATTCTCTTAAATTTCTAATTTATAAATCACACTTATAATTTCCTTAGTTAAGGCACGACCCTAATTAGTTTCCAAATCTCAATTCCCTTATCACTCTAACATCTACATTATTTTATTTTATTTATCTAATTAAATCTCTTGATAATATTATTTAAAATTAGGGGTGTTACAGGCTCCCATCCATAAAGAATTTCATCCCTAAAATTTAACAAGGACTATATACTAAGCATAGTAATCATCTGTAACATCACCTAACTACCATACTAGCCTATCTGACTAGCAAAAAATCTATATAAATTAAATATAGAACATACCTTATAATAGATCAGGATAAGTATCTCTTATCTCGTCTTCAGTTTCCCAAGTATTGTCGTTCCACTGAACTTTCACCAACTCAACTATCTTGTTTCTTAACCTCTTCTCATCTCTTGTTACAACCCAAACTGGTTGCCTAACAAAGGTCAGATCTGATTCTACTATTAAATTTTCCAATGTAGTTGGAGGGATAGTAGTCTTTGAATCATGCACATACTTACAAAGATGAGACACATGAAATACATTATGGACACCTACCAAACTGCTTAGCAACTCTACTATGTATACGTTCTTTCCGATCCTCCCTATAACTGAGAATGGTCCAACATATCTCGGTGCCAGTTTCCCTGAATTTGCGAATCGTACCATCCCTTCATCGATGATACTTTAAATAAAATTTTATCTCCAACTGAAAACTCTTGATCCTTACGCCTCTTATCTGCTAACTCTTTTGTCAAACCGAGCTACCTTCATCCTACCTCGAATCAACTCAATCTTCTTTGTTGGCTCTCTTACCAGATCTAGACCTAAGACTAATTTGTCTCCAGTTTCCAACCAACATGCTAGTGACTTGCATGGCCTTCCTTACAAAGCTTCGAAAGGCGCCATTCCTATACTAGTATAATAACTGTTATTATAGGAAAAATCAACTAAGAGTAGGTAATCTTCCCATGATCCACCAAAATCTAGCACATAAGCACTCAACAAATCCTCGAGTACCTTATTGACTCTCTCTGTTTGCTCATCTGTCTACGGATGATAAGCGGTACTCATACTAAGCTTGGTACCTAAAGTATCCTGTAGACTCTTCCAGAACTCGCTAGTGAATAAGGAATCTCTATCACTTACTATACTACTAAGAATTCCATGCAGTCTAACCATATTCCTCATGAATAACTTAGCTAAATCTGGTGCTGTCTCGGTCGACTTAACTGGAATGAAATGAGCACTTTTGGTCAACCTGTCCACTATGACCTATATGCTTTCATTTCCTTAATTCGACCTTGGCAACCGTCTATAAAATCCATGGATATCGAATCCCATTTCCAAATTGGTATCTCTAAAGGTTGAAGCAACCCACTCGGCTTCTGATGTTCGACCATCACCTATTGATAGTTCTCACACTGCTTTACCCACAAGCCAACATCCTTCTTCATACCTTCCAAGTAGAAACTCATCTTCGTATCCTGATACATCTTGAATCCCCTAGGATGAATTGTAAACTTCAATCGATGACATTCTCTAAGAATATATCTTCTTAGGTCATCAACATTCAGAACACACAACCGTCCCTTCTTTCTTAATCATCCTCTCTGGTCAAGATTAAAACCTTTTAGATCATCAATCTCTAATCCAACCTCAAGCCTTCTAATCTACTCAGCCAACAATGGATCCTCTTTCTGCTTAGAAGCAATCCATTCGATCAGAACTGGTCAAACTTCCATACAAGATAACATGGCAGTGCTCTGACTATAACTAGTAGTCAATCTTAGTTGCACACTACAAGTAGTCAAAGCCTCTAGCTCCTTCCATTCTGTTAACATAGCTAACACTACATTTTGATTTTTTCTGTTAAGAGCATCTGCTACTTTATTTCTTTTTCCAGGTGTATACTCTATACCAAAATCATGAGCTGCCAAAACTCCAGCCACGTTCTGCTGCCTCATATTCAACTCCTTCTGAGAGAATAATTACCAAATTGACTTATGATCTGTGTATAACTCAAATCTCTCCCTTAAGAGATAATGTCTCCATACTTTCAATGCGAAGATCACCGATGCCAACTCTAGATCATCGGTAGTATATTTCACTTCATGCGATCTAAGCTGTCGTGAAGCGTAGCCAATAACTTGACCTTTCTGCATCAACATAGCCCTTAATCCGGTTCAACATGCATCAATATACACTACTAATCCTTGATTCCCATCTGGAACTACTAACATCGTTGCATTGGTCAATAAATGCTTTAACTTAAGGAATGCTTCCTCGCACTTGTTAGACCAAATAAACTTTACGTCCTTCATGGTTAGCTTAGTCAGAGGTGCTGCTATCTGCGAGAAATTCTTAATAAACCTCTGGTAGTAACCAGCAAGCCCAAGAAAACTTCTGATCTCAATCAACGTCTCTAGTCTCTTCCAGTTATTAATAGCCCAGAAATGACACTTTGAAAACTTCGCTTTCAGTTGATGTTGCCTCAGCATCTCAAGCACCACTCTAAGATGGACTTCATGCCCTTAGAGTATATTAAGGTGTCATATATGAATACCTGTACAAACCTATCCAAGTGCTCTCGGAAAACCCGGTTCATCAAATCGATGAACAAAGCTAGAGCATTCGTTAACCCTAATGGCATCACTAACCACTCATACGAACCATACCTAGTCCGAAACACCGTCAATGGAATACTTTCCTCTGCCACTCTTAGTTGATGGAAACCTGTCACCAAATCCAATTGGTAAAATACTCTAGCTCCACTCAATTGGTCAAATAAATCATCGATTCTCGGCAAATGATACTTATTCTTGATCGTCTTCTCGTTCAAGTTACAATAGTCGATGCACATTCTTAACAACGCATCTGGTTTCTTCAAGAACACTGTGGCCCCAAGTTGAACTGGTTGGCCTGATAAAATTCTTTTCCTCTAAGTTCACTAACCGCACCTTTAACTCCTTCACCTAAATATATGTCATCCTGCTAGGTGTTCTACTTACAAGTTCTCCTCCTGGCATAAGATCTATCCAAAACTCAATGGCTCGCTTCGATGGTAGTCCTGTGACTGGCTCAAAAACATCTGCAAATTCTTTTGCCAGCATAACCTGATTCAACTCTTCTTCTTCTTCCATAGCACCCAACAATGCACAAGCACTTTGATTTGAATTTTCCATTGAGTATATAATTCGATTATGACTATTAGGGTGTCTTAGCGATATTTTAAAATCTTGGTAAAATATCCTAGCATCATATCTATCCAACCAATCCATACCCAAAATGATCCCGAAGCCTACGAAATCAAAAACATACAAACTGCATGCAAACTTATGACCTAACAAATCAAGTTCTAATTGATCATATCTCATCCCAGAGTTGCATACCCACTTGTCGGATTTGCAACCCTTAAGGAAGTAATAAGGTATGAGGGTTCTAAACATAACTTATCTAACAAACACTGAGATATAAATGAATGCGATGCACCATATCAAATAGTACCCTAATAGGTATACTATGAATCAAAAGCATACCTTCCATCATAGTTTTTCCCTTCTCACCAGCAGTTGGCCTAGAAGCTGATGGTTCCATGGCAAAAACCTTTCTCTTGTCCGCTCTAACAAGTCCTAGAAACTGATTCTTGTAGTGTTCGATCTAATCACAGCTGAAACATTTCACTCCTTTCTTGTCAGCGGCTTTCTTTGCTTTACCTGTCCAACACTCATGGGAAAAACGTCCCTTCTTATCACACTTAAAGCAAACCAAATCAGCTTTTACCTCCTTGGCAGCTCCTCCCTTCTAGGCTCCTTCCTTCTTAAAGATTTTCCTCTTCTTGCCTTGGGAATCCTAGGTTTAACCCTACTTCTCGTTCCCGAAAGTAGAAAGCATCTCTTCATTTTTGAATGCCATCTCCACTATAACTGTACTCAGATCATGGAGATGTGGTTTAGTCGCCCTAGCAATCTCGGGTCTTAACCCTTTAATAAACTTCTAGTTTCTTTTAATGATGGTGAGAGTGGTAACATATTCGTATCTGGACAACTTATCAAACTTCGTAGCATACTCAATCACCGAGATCTTACTTACACTAAGTCCATGAACTTTCTTAGCAATACTGACTTGGCAACTTCCGACAAGAACCTCTCTTCGAAACTCTACCCAAGTCAACTCTTCCTCAGGAACTCCTACGGTGATTCAGTTCCACCAGTATAATGATGCACCCTACAACTGTTTGGAAGCAAGTCTTCTCTTCTACTCATCATCTAATCCCAAGTCAGCAAAAATTCTTTCACAATGCAGTAACCAGTTTTCTACTTCAACAGCATCCTTTGTTCCCAAAAATGACTTCCTACCAAGACTGGAGCAATCCCTGCTAAGCTTGGCATAGTTATTGCCAACTGGGGCTATAGGATTTGCTCCCCCAACATTCATAACATTTCCCCCGACTACTCCTACAGCTGCTCCATCTTGAATCAGATTGAAAAAGAATTGATACATCATCCCCATATCTACTAGTGGGGTTCCAACACTTGAATTGGCATTTGCATTTGGATTAGCATTTGCTTGTCGACTTGGGTTTCTCCTTGTGTTGGGTCGAACATTTCCATTAGTCGTGGTGATTCCTCCACCTAGATTTCCTCTTCCATTTCTTGCCTTCATATCATTCTTTTCGTATATCCGTATATAAGCCTTAGTAAGATATATAAGAATGGTCTAAGAGAAAAGGGGAATATGTACTTATAAATAACAAATGCAAGTATGTTACTATAATGTTAACCCAAACCTCGGTCTCATTATCTAATTCATTGGGTTATGTTTTGAAAATATTTTAGGTTTAAATTTATTTTAAATTTACATAAACCTATGCTCCAATACCAATTTGTAACATCTCCGATTTAGAGGCCAAAAACTACCTGCTACGGATGTTGCAGTCATCCATAGTTATTAATTCTCCGTGACTAAATACAGTAATGTTAGATACATTGATATACCAGAAACACATGAATATGAAAATTTTTAGAACTCAATTTAAAAAAATTCTCATTTCATCACAAATAGCATTTCAGATTCATTACATAACCCCATACGTAAGTCACGTTCAGAGAAATTACAATTTATTTCAAAATACGTCAAGAGCGACATATGAAGACGCTCCCTTTGTTTACCAGAGTCCAAAAATAGGTACTAAACAGCTTTGCCATTACATCCAATTACACAGCGGAATCAAACAGAAAGGATTCCTAATAGCTAGCTTGCCTTTAGCATATCTCCGGAAGCTTATTCATCTAAAGGAGAACCTAGAAACTTTAATTCTCAAACTACTCAAAATCAATTAAGTACCCGAGAGTTTAAGAGGAAAACATAAACCTTGAGTGAGATGAATGGTCTTGTGTGAATAATAATCTACCATCTCGGACCATATATATCTACTAAGACTACACTGCTTAGTGGAACGGGTTTTCTCCTCATTAGTATCTTAACCCAATTTATAATAACCATATACTGTGCACCTGCATCCACAATGGTTAAGACATAACATAATAAAATGTATCATGATGATATGAAAACATGCAATATGCTCTGGGCTTCCCATCCCCATTCCCCTGACTATCTATCTCAAGTTATAGTTTCTAGGGTCACTATTAACCTATTAGTTTTCATGGGCTGACTAATAACCTGTTCAATTCTTTATGGATTTCCTATCCACTTTCATAATTTTCATGGGATTACTATCAACCTATTGGTTTCTACCAATACTATTATACGATCAAATTTTCATGGGATCACTATGAACCTATTGGTTTCTACCAATAACATTATCCAGTCATAGTTTTCATGGGATCACTATGAATCTATTTGTTGACACCAATAACATCTCTCATATCATAGTTTTCATGGGCTGTCTATGAACATATTAATCTCTTTAAATAACTTATTCCGAACATAGTTTTCATGGGATGACTAAGAACCTATTGGCCCCTACCAATAACAATTTCCATAACATAGTTTTATGGGCTTGCTAATAACCCTTTTAACTCCATGGTCTTTTGATGCAGTTTACATTCACTATTGGGTCAACCTAGTTGGTCATCCTACCTTTTACACTCCAACATGCTCAAATGGGTTATAAAGTGTATATGATAACACAACATTCATAATAACTGATCAAATGTCATGCACCATATAACATCCATAGTTTATTTCCATATATTCATTTTTCTAATAAAAGATGGTCAATACTTTTAACCTACCTATTTACTAAGGAGAGCTTCCTTTCAAACAATAAAATATATCGATAATTTATTGCTTAAAATTTTAGTCATCCTCTTTCGAAACATAAAATATATCCTTCTAACACTCGGAACATTTAAAAACCTGCCTTTCGAGAAACTCAAAGCATACCTTTCGAAACACTTAAAAACATACCTTTCAAAAGCATTGGGTTTAAGTAAAAAGTTATGGAAGCATAGCTTCGAAACCAACTAAAAGTGTTTCTTTTGAAACCATAGTTTGAAAATAGAACAAACTACAAAGTATAAAATGGGGACACATTCGAAAGTTATCCATTCAAAAGACTTAAGGTGACGGCAACATGCTTCTGCATGTATATTTGGATTTAAATGAGCGGCTTCAACCATGTCGAAAGGTATGAAAGTGGCACCCACCCTTTCGCATGTATAAGTTAAAAAGAAAAGCGGCTTCAATGGCTGCAAAAGGATATCGATTCAAAACCCTACCCTTCAAACTCATTGATTCAAAGAATTATAAAAGTAGCCTCTTACTAAGGCAAAAGGTTTTAATGCGATAGCTAGGGTATTAGAGAGGTTCTAAAGCAGCAACCCTTTCGAAGATATTAAATCAAAGGTAGGTTTATAGATTCGAAACTTGGAAATACAACTTCACCCCTTACGCATGCATACTTTCGACACCTTTGCTACGTTTCGCATAGGTCCAATACATTTCATACCACTAGATTGATACTATGCATATTGGTATCGAATGGATGCGGAAGGGTTAGAGGCAGGGGTATATGAAGTCGAAAACCATTAGAGTTAAGTGGCGAAGATGTAATTTTTATAAAAACTACATTTAAACCTTTTAAAGTAATTCCTTTTTACTTGCCACCAATATTTGTCAAAATCTTATTGATTTAGAATACTTTAACAATTCCCTTTTTAAGATTTTGCTGTCGAAATTATATTGGATTTGAAATAACTTAACTCTTAATCCCTTCTCCTTAATAAAATGTTTAAAACTTTAAGTTCTCTAACTTTAATGATTTATTAACTATAGTAAAACACTTAGGAAAAAATCCCCAAAATTACCATAATTCATATTAAATTTGTTTTCTAACATATATAAATTTCAGGCCAGGAAGTATTATTTAATTGCCTTAAATAATTTAAATCCGAAATTTACTATTTCTCTCTTAGAAATTCATAATAAATCCATAATTACTTGGAAAATTATGAAACTTGAAACCCACTTTTAGAATAATATTTTTGATCATATATCAAAATGCAATACATTTGGATGTAATATGATAAGTTTTCCAATCCAAACATACCATAAAATTCATACTGGATTATATAAATCAGTAATAACCATATATATCCATTTAATCTATCAAAACATATCTCATTCATCCAATCATGCAATTTCATAACCTCAAACCTAAATTAAAGCATTCAAGATGACTTATATGAGATGATTTAGATCATTATTCACCTTGTTTTGATAAGAAACTTGAGATTTGTTCTTGCTTTAATCTTTATAGCTTGAATCTTAGCCTCTAAATGGGTTTGCTCCTCTTCATCTTAGGGATATGGTCAGCCTTCAACTCTCTTTGCTTGTGTTTTTTGTTTATGAAAATGTGAATGAGAATGAGAATGAGGTAAGGGGTTTGGGGGTTATGGTATATGGTTATTCTCATTTTGCCCTTGCCTTATTCTCTTAAATTTATAATTTATAAATCACACTTATAATTTCCTTAGTTATGGCACGACCCTAATTAATTTCCAAATCTCAATTCCCTTATCACTCTAACCTCTACATTATTCTATTTAATTTATCTAATTAAATCTCTTGCATCATGTTATTTAAAATTAAGGGTGTTACACTAGGATTATCTCTTGTACTTCCTATAGTTAAACTTCGGTTATGTAGGTCCATTATTTCCTTCGGCATAAGTAAGCATCTATAAGTAACAGAAGTAACAAGAGTGAGATCAATCATAGAGGGGTAGATATCCTACTATATTTCAAACCAAAATACAAATACGCGGTATATATATATATATATCGTCTACCTTCCCTAAGGTGTTCTTTTTCTACTACTTAATTTCTACTTAGCTCTATTTCACTTAAGTGTTTCCGTAACCTAAGCGCTGATACCACTTTGTAACATCCCCCACTTCAAGACTCGAAAATAGAAGTCGATGATGCTGCAGTCTTCATCTGAATCATTTTCAAGCGATAAAGTTGGTTCACTATTATTTTGCACAACGTTAAGTAAACAGGGCAGCTAAATAAATTTTGATTACATCAATTTGCCTTACATAATTCATTACATCACCATTAACCCATTTTATTTCTATGCAAGGGTAAATATAATAAGAAATAAATATAGTGTCATGCCCGACATATGATGATGCTGACACGACACAATCAGTTATAATTCCTGGTTTTACATAGCAGAATTTTCAAAAATAACTTTTATTTACTAGATAAGCCTCCAGCTACATCATTGAAGTCTTTATTCATCCTTCCAAAAGGTATCTTCCAAATCCATAAACTCGGCCTACTCGAATGAGTTCCCATGAGTTTATGTGAAATAATAAAAATATAGGTCGGAATAAAGTCTGGTATGAGTAAAATGTTTATCCTATGCAATCATAGTGAGATCATGATACTGTAGCACAACGAGTATTTTCCCTTCACTTTATCACCATAGTAATTACATCATATCATGTAAACAACCAATACTAATATACAATCATGAATTAAGTCATTCAATCATCCATTAGCCATATAAACATCATCTAATCTCTTGTTTTAGGTATTCATCTTTACATTATCATTAAGTTACATTAGTGGTTACCTCTCTAGGCCTATCTATCACTAATTCATAGTTTCTTGAACAACGTCACCTGATGAAATGGCCATTCATTCCGCCATGGGAGCCACCTTGACTAGAGCTACCATAACTCTCCTAAGAGGTTGAATGTAAGCACCCTGAATACATTCCAACAATCATCCTTACTGAGCGTCAATGGCGATAGTGCCTTAGTGGGAATTTTGTAATTTATCGTAAATTATTAACTCTGTAATCAATTCTCATTCGTAATAAAGGTGTTTTTCTTTCTATTATATATTTGTTATAAGGTATTATAAATAAACTAAATGTTTAATTAGATTATATTTAATAGAAAATCCAAAAATGGTGTATTTGTGTTAGTAATTACAAGTGGATGTAATTATGAGTATTATATCACGATATAGTAAACATATCATTTTAAATATTCCTAGTCAAGATTTATCCCGACTGGATAACGATGCATCCATTGAGACTAGAGTACGTAATGCTCTCTAAATGTTAGGTAGTGTATTACTCATGACTATTAGGGGCATCAAGGGGTTACGTACTGGTAGTTATTGTATAACTATAGAATAACTCACTCGATGGTTTCTGGCGGTTAATATAACTGAGGTCAAATAGAAAATATCGATATGATTATTTTATACAGTTCCCTTGACTTAATATATTATTGACCATCACTATAAAAGCTTCACTTTGATTATAGTTAAACCATGGAACAACAACCATCGAACGACTATAGTTGGGTAGAATGAAAGTATTGGAAGTGAAACACTATTTAAGAGAGGATTTGTCTTCTTAGTTATATGGGGTTAGTATCAAGGTCATTTGAAGTTAACTCAAAGTTAAAATCTCTTGCTAGAGTAGTTCGATCGATAATGATTGTTATTATTAAACCAAGGACATTGTACTCAGACTGCAAAGTTGAATTTGGATGATATAGGAATTTTGACCATTACCAAACTTCATAAGTCCAAAGTTATATAGTTTTGACGAAGAGAATTGGCATTAATAATTATCACTACCAAGTAACACTTAATAAAGTAAAATTGGACTTTGCTAATACCAAGTAAACGATAATTTTGGACATAATGTCACACCACCTTCTAAGCGAATTATGAATGTTAATATTTGAATTGTTCAATATTAATCGCTGACCGAATTTAAACCTAAGAGTCATACAATCAAAACGTTGAATTCTCCTATTACACCCGATATAATTAAATTATAATTGTTATAAATTAATTACTATTTATGAAATATTAATTATAAAATTTTATTTGATGTGTGTTGAACAGTTTTAGATAGTGTTTTTATAATAAATATAAATATACTGATCAATATATGATATAGGAACATGTTTAAATTTGATTTAAATGCAACATTTTTTGTTTGGGCTTGGACTAGGTTTAAGGCCCATATGGGGCATGAAATTTTTTGCTAGAGGAAGCATGATATGACTGGCAAATTGTTGAGTTGAGGGAGGGCTTTTGATTAGGTAAAAAGGAAGAAGTGGTAAAAAAAATACAGGGATGTGATCCATATTTCACTCCATCTTTCCTCCTTTATCTAATGCACCATACCCGCATTTATAACTTGTTTTTTTCACACTCTCCTTTGCAATTATTGGCTAGAGATCACCTTCTCTCTATCTCCAAAAATCCAAGCCAAAAGCATATCAAAAACACTTTAATCAGATAGCCCGTGGACACCAATTTGAAGCTAGCATCTTCTCGATTGTAATAGAATCTAAGGAGTTCTCGTCAACATTTCAACATGCGAACGTTGGGCCTTGGTGAAAGGTAGTCATCACATTTTACAATTCATCTGATATTATAATTAATTATTGTATCATATTATAGGTTGTTAGACAATTATTGATATAACATATTTGTATATAATTGTGTTGTCATATTGGATGGTCATATTTATATGTGCAAATATTTTTTTTATTGTTGTTCAATATATATATTTTTCTCATAGCCAGATCTTAAAATAGTAATTAAAATAATACTATTTAATTATTTTATTGTTACAATCTAAGTATATAATAATTATCATAATATATATGTATCAAAAAAATTTTGAAAATTTTATTCATACATAAAAAGAATTCGGTAGCAAAATTAATATATATATATATATAACTGTATTTAATTAAATAGATAAAATGAATTTATGTATACTTATAAATTATTAATTCTTTTTGGAAAATTATATATATTATGATTTCGAAAATCATTTTTTAATAATTTTAAATTAAATTAATATGGATTTTGAATTTTTTAATAATGTTATTATTTAAAATACATTAAACCAAGAAAAATTCACTGACCTGGCCAAGAGCAGCAACAACCTTTTTATAAAAATATAATATTATATATATTAATTTAAAACTAGTAATATGTATATAATATATCTATATGTATAAGTTAATTAAAAAATTCACTAACCTGGTAATGTTATTTACATAAATTTATTTATACAATAATATGATGCACACATATATATTTAGACAACACATTTATATACAGAAGGTGTAACATGTCTGTTGTAGTGTAAATCCCAATATCTATACATGGGCATGTTAAATCATGTACATATTATTCTGTTGCATGTGCATGTACACACATATGCATATATGATACGCACGCATACATATGTAATATAATACAATTATATGTATAATAAAACATTATTTATAAATTTAAATAAAATATTGATTTTATTTAAAGGAAAATTAGAAACGTTTTAAATGGATTTAGACCATTTAGGTCAAATAAAGATCCAAAATGGTAAAAAATTGAAATTCATACATTTCTTTTACTGCGGGTTAACCTGTTTCCAACAAATAGCCCTTTTATTCCCGCCGCTATCGCTCATGTTGCCAATTAAGTTTATTTATAACACCATCTTGATGTTTTGGCATCCTATCATGGCACCCTATCATGGCACCCTACCACAACCCCCATTTAGAGTTTATGTGACATCCCGGATTTTTGGCAGTATTATTTTAATAAATATTTAATTGAATTAATTAAAAATGCAGCTTATTATTTTAAAACAAATATATATGTATATATGTATTTATGGGATAACTATGATCTGGAAATATATATATAAAAAAAAGATATATGATAAAATAAAAGAATAAATATATATTACCACTAGGAACTATGAAATGAACATAAGAATTTGGTAGTTAAGTTTAAAAATAAAAATAAAAATCTTATAGGTTATAGTGGTGTAAAATATTATATGAACATACAAGAAAATTCTAGAACACATCTATGGGTGGATACAAGTAATATGAAATAAACAAGACAAACATGCATATGTATGTATTCTCAAGGTATAGTAACTTTATAAAAGCTTATAATATACATGAAAAGCAAACTAGGCATGTGATAAGAAATAGGACAAAGAAAATGAGCTGAATACATAAAGTATGGAAATAAAATAGTAATTTATTAACTTTAAAAAGTAATAAACATTAATTATTATAAACTCTAAACCACATATGCACTTAGGCAAGTAGTAATATAATGATGATAAGTATAGACAAGATGTATATATGAATATGCTCACCAGAGCAAAACAAATCAGGCTGCACATAAAAATATATGAATGTATAAGCTTGTAGAGCAAGCCAAAAGTAATAAATGCAGCATACATTTTTTTTTCATTTCAGCCTACAATTGGAAAAAAAATCTCTGCCCAACATTTATAAAATCATTTCCAGTACAAGAAAAATCTTGCATCAATATCCTGTACCAGTATCACAGCCTATATACTTTCTTTTATATATATCATCTCATATGTTTCATTCGTTCATCATAAAAAAAATATAGCAACCTGGAAACTAAATTCAGCAACTTGATCAAAAACTATTATCATCAACAAGACAAGACTCTGGAAAACAATATCCAGGCTGATAGCTTTCAACAACAAGAAGTTGTGTTCCCTGTTTAAGCTAGTTTCATGTGAGTAACTTCACTATTAAACTTAAAGTATAAATTAGTTTGAATATCATTGCTGTGATCAATATTGTATTTGTGAAGTATGTCTGCTGGTTTATAATTGCTGAAGTATGTGGTATGCAGGCATGTGAATATTTATAACTCTTCTGTTTACAGTGTTTTTGTTCAAGTCTTGATTTAAATTCAAATTCTTTAATCTTTGTTTAGACTTAAGATTCAGAAGAACATTGTTGTTCATTTCAAACTTTAGTTTAGGGTTTTATTTAAGTTAAAATACATTATTAATGACTCAGGAACTCAAGAAATTAGTGCTAACTTTAAATATGACAAAAATTCGAACTTCATAATTCACGAATTCCGGTGTATAAATGGAATTCTTGTACCTTAATATGATTTTTAAAGGTTAAATCATCATTTTTAAAATGGGAATAGAGGAGCAGTTCGAGTTTGTTCGAATTTCGTATTATTGGCGAATTCTGGTGATTGAAGAATCAATGGAGCTCGGGGTTTCACGTAGAGGTGGAGGGGCTTACGAGAATGCAGGGAAAAATGGATGGAGATGATCTCGATCATCGAGGAGACGGCGGCAAGCTTTTGTAGTTCGTAAACCTAGTTTGAACGAGGGCTAGTATCTCGATTGGTTCGACGTCCATGATTGTTCGAGTTCAACCAAACTCGAGGGAATGGAAGCATGGAGGTAGGCGAAGGCCTGGCCGAAGTCTTAGCAATTCTGGTGGTCGGAGTTGTGTTGACGAGGCATTTCCAGGTTTTGTGGTGATTCGAGATTTCTGTTCCGGGTTTGAGCTAAGAAAAGAATTCTCGATTTAGACTTTGGGATGTTGTCGAAGTTTGGATGATTGGGATCGGCTGCGAGGATGATCGGCGACCTGAGGAAGGTTTGGGCGATGATCGGAGATAGGTGGTTGGTTCGTGCACGTGCACGATAGTGGATTTGGTGTCAGGATTGTTGTTTGGGTTGAAGGAAGGAGTACTCGAGGTTTATTCGAGTTGTTGAAGGAGTTGCTCGAAGACGTGTGGTTGGTTGGTGACTCGGAGCATTTGTTTTTGTAGCTTGGGGAACAAAATGATTACTGTTGTTTTTTAGGTAAGCTGTTCTGGGTCCTTTAGATTTAAAACAGAAAATTTAATTATAAAGCAAGGATGTAAAATAAGTTTGAATCTAAGTTTGATATGGGTTCAAGTAAAAATTGAATTTTTGTCTAAAATTTTGTTTGGAATTACTTTAAAGTTTTTAAATTCAAATTGTTCAAATTATTTCATAGTGTTTAAACAATTGGAAAAAAAATATTAAACAGAATTTGGGTCAAAAGGGAATTTTAAAATGTAAGGAGGGTTGTAAACAAGCTTAAATAAGAATTTGTAATCTGGATCCAAATCTATATTTGAATCCTAGGTCTTGAAAGAAAATAATGTTTTATAATTTTAAATGTTTCAATTTATGGTGATTAGGTACTTATAAAAAGGATTTAATAATAATAATTAAAAGGGTTAATGAATAATTGCTTAATGACATTTATTAAGGAGGGTAATAATGAGTAATTACAGAATGGTTAATTACTGATTATGATTGGTTAAGGCTGATTAAGGGAAGTAATTAATTAAGGATCATTAATTGATGTAATTAATGAGGGCAAGTAAAGTAATTAGGATAAATGGATTAAAGATAATTAATTTGTGTAATCAATTAAAGGAAAATTACCTTATGTAATTGAAGATAATTAATCAAGGATGATTAATTAAAATGGATAATTTAAGGATGATTAATTAATTTGTTTGTAATTAATTAATGTTAAATAAGCAGTATTAAGGGTGATTGAAGAGATTAAATCAATTTGTTTAAATTAATTAGGAATGGTATGACTCATTTATCTTGCTTATAAATGATTGAATAAAATTGTATGCCCTAGATTGATTTGATAACTCGGACATGTGATTTTGTGATGCTACATGATATGATATGTTGGATTTAAACTGAGAATGTGGTTATCTATTGATGATAGATTAATGTGTATAGTTGACACCCTGATTTGAAGTTTGAATTGTGTTTTACTTGAAGAATTTAGATAAGATGATATTGAATTCGAAGAGACCGGGGTCGGGCATTAGTAAATTCCCGAAACCACTTCGATTCATTATAGATTTGAAATGTGAAATCAATAAAACTGGAATGAAACGATTTAAGTGGATTGGACCATTTTAATCTAAGTTTTGGTACTTAGAAATTAATATGTGAAATAAGGGATGTCTATAACCACTTGTAAAGTTGTAAATCGATACAACTTACCCGGGTTTATATAAGTTGTATACCATTGTGTTCCTTGTTAGATGGATTTACTCACGCTGGTTTCCAGCCTGACCCGGGTGTTACTTTGATGTAATGCTCAGGTCAGACCGAGTATTACAGATTTTCAAGTAAGGGCGTTCTGGAGCTCAGGAGACGAGCTGGATGGCAGGAACGTATGGAGTGTTTCCGCTGTGATATATTCTGTTTATTTGGGATATGTTGATTTGTATATATCCAGTGATTGTGTATATGTACAACTCTGATGTATTAAAATGAAAATTGACTATTATGGTATTCTTTTGTAAACTGCTTCTATTTGATATTATATTTTATCCGCTGCGAATGTGAGAATCTGTGTTATGTTCCTGTTTCTTCTTCTTCTATCTCTTTCCTCTTTTCTAACTATCTGGAATTTTCGGGATTGAAAATTTCGGGTCGTTACAGTTTAAATCTTTTTAGATTGAACTCTATCGTGGCACCCTATCATATACCATTGGATTTTAGACTTAATAATCTTGGCACCCCGCTATCCAATAACTCTATAAACCTGTATACATTTACGATCATGGTTCACCTCAATTTATTTCATTCATTAGTTGTGTGCCCTACAAATTCTTTAGATAAAACATTTTTATCTTTGATAAATGATACTTTATCATTTTTACCTTCTCTAATCTTTCTTCCATTTCATGATAAGATGACACAATTTTAACTTAAAAAAATTCTTTCACTATTTCATCCCTATGAAATAGTCAATCAACATTTAGAAACTGTCTTTCAAAGTGCACTAAGAGCACAACTCACAATAGCTTGTTCAATTGAAAAGGTAAACTGAACTAGTCACCATGCACCAAGTATGGCTTGTTCAGTTGACCATGGCTAATTTTGGCTGACTTATTGGCTAATGAACTAAAAAATGGACTAGTTTTTAAAATAACAAAGACATTTCATTTTTATTATGAAAATAGATTAAAACGGTAAAGACTTTGTCGATTTAACTAATTTTGCAATAAAATGGCAAAGTATTTATCGTTTTATTGTTAATTGAATAAAGTGGCAAAGAATTTTCCATTTTATTTAATTTTCACAATAAAATGGCAAAGTCTATGTTGTTTCATTTATTAGTAAATTTTATAAAAAAACTAGTTTCGTGGTTGGTTTTCCTTATTCTGGGTATAGAGCTCGTTCGCTTAGTCAAAAGGGAGAGAGAGAGTAAGTGAACATGTCCATTGTTGGCAATGATCTAAGTATTTTATATTTTACGTAGAAAGTTTTAGCTTCCCAAGCTATCACACATTGACCCTAGTTGTCACATATTAGGCTTCCTAAAACCATTGCAAATCAAGCCTAGTTATTACAAGTTGGCTTCTACTAAGCCATCGCATGTTGATCTTATAGACTATCACTAGTTTACCCTTAACTAGTTATCGCTGGTTGATAGTTTAGTTTGCTATCGAAAGTTGGGCTCTTATGAGATGTCGTAAGTTGATAACTTCCCTAGCTATTGCACGCTGAGCTCTTGTGAGATGTCATAAGTTAATAACTTCCCTAACTATGACATGTTGAGCTCTAAGTAGCTATCACCACTAAATTCCCTAAGCCATCGCAAGTTGAGCTTCTTTCAAGCCATCACATGTTGAGTAACGTATAGCTATCTCAAGTTGATAACTATCATTGATTATGCCCTTAGGAGCCATCGCCTGTTGGCTTTCAATAACTATCGCAAGTTGACACCCCATTGGCTATCTTATATATGTTACACACACACACTATCGCAAGTTAGTGTATGTATGCATGTGTGTGTGTATGTGTGTGTGTATGCATCACAAGTTGGCTATCTAATTGGCCATCGCAAATTGAAATGGCTCTTTTGTATAACTTGAAACTATTTGTTACCTTATAAATTACTTATAACAAACTCCGTCCGGTGTTGAATTCTCAATGATTAATGTACCTATTTACTATTTTCTTTTCATAATTTATTAAACACCATTTTAATTAACTAATTAATTACCTTTAACTAATCAATTTTTCCCCTAGCCAATCAATTCATTTATTGTTTTTATTATTTTTAACAATTAATTTTCCTGAAATTAAGCCTTTTTTGAACTTAGAAAATTCATAACAATTTCAAATAAATTTCAAAAATTATGAAATTAAAAGGCAAAATTTTTTATCACCAAAAACATCATTTTAAAGCTTCAAAGCTTATACATATGATTTGATCATGTTTTACCTTAAAACATGAACAAATTCCTTCCGTTTAAATTTCAAACAACATTCCAAACATTGTTTAATCATTCAAACACATTTACCATCATCATAATCATTTATTCCAAATCAAATCTAAATCTAAATGGGTTAGAAAGGGTTTTAGGGAAAATTTTACTCACCGCGATTAAGAAAACCCTAATTTAATCTTCTTCCTTCTTAGAATTAAAGGTTGGATATTCTATCTTTTAATTTCCACTTCCTTAGCTATGAAAATAATAGCCGGCCTTGTCTAGTTTTAAGGATTTTGCTTTGTAAATGAAATGATATAGAATAAGGGAATGCGGCTAAGGAAAGTATGTTGTTGATTTTGACTAGGGAAAATATCCCTAATTGTCTATTCTCCCCGATATATTTCCCTTAAGCCAAATCCTTCTCGTTCTAAAACATAATTTTTTGTTCTCATTAATAAGGCCAACTTTAATGGCCCTAGTTACCTTTGGTCCTTTTAATTAATTTTTTAAGCGTCTCATGCTTAATTAATCAAACCTCCCTTAGGCAATTATTGTAAATAATTCATTTTTTTAGCCTTTTAATAATCTCTTATTTTTATTAATTTAATTTAAATTATCATATTATGGTGCTCCAAAATATGGATGTTATAGAAGCGCTTTTCATTTTCGCTACTAAGGTAGATGGTTCCCCAAGGTTATGCATCAACTATTGATAATTGAATAAGCTGACGAGGAGAAACTGCTATTCCTTACCTCACTTTAACAACCTCTTCAGTCAATTAGTTGGGGGCAAAGGTTTTCTCTCATCTTAATCTGGCATTTGGGTTTCATAAGTCGAGATTAGTTGAAGATAGTATCACGATGACCGCTTTTTGTACACATGTGAATTATTTGAGTGGTTAGTCATGTCATTCATGTTGACTAATGCTTCGGCTTATTTTATAGATTTGATGAATATGGTGTTCCAAGAGTAGTTAAACAGATTTGTGGTGGTCTTATCAGGGTGAATGATTGAGCCATCTATATTGTTACTCTAAAGACCAAATGAGTTACTTAAGGAGAGAGATGATAGGCTATGTGTACCAATAGATAAGGTATTGATAAAGGAGGTCTTGGGTGAGTGTCATTATTCCAGGATGATTATTCGTCTAAGAGGAGATAAGATGCATTAAGATGTAAAAAGGATATTCTATTAGCCAAGGATGAAGAGACATGTAGGGAAATATATAACAAAGTGCATGAGATGCCAAAGGGTGAATGTGGAACAAAAGTAGTCCAATGGGTTATTGCTTCCATTAGATGTACCATAGTGGAAGTGAGAGTGCATACTTATGGATTTTGTGGATGGATGACTTAGGAGTAAGAGAGGAAATGGAAGTATATGGGTTATAGTAAATCATCTCGCATAAATCGCACACTTTAAACCAGTAAAGAGTACGAGGATGGCGGTGCCATTAGTGATACAATATATCAAAGAAGTGGTTCAAGTACATGGAGTTCCAGCAGGTACAGTGAGTGCTCAGGATCTAATTTTCATAAGTGAATTCTGAAGGAGTCTACAAGATGCACTAGGGACTCAGTTGAATTTGAGCATAACCCATCACCAGCAAACCGATTGACAAATTGAGAGAGTGAACCAGGTATTGGAGTACTTGCTTTGGGATTGCATATCTGATATTGGGGATCTTAGGAAGATTATCTTCCTTTGGTGGAATTCTCTTATAATAATAGCCTCTAGACTAATATAGGCATGACACCGTTCGAAGCAATTTACGGAAGGCCATGTAAATCACCTACTTTTGGTAGGAGTCTATGGTTAAGATAATTTTGGTCTAGATATAGTTAAAGGTACCGCGAAGAAGGTGGAGCTTACTAGGAAAAGCATGAAAGTTGCATAAGATCGACAAAAGTCATACGCTGATAAGAGCTGGAAAGATTTGGAATTTTCAGTTGGAGATTCAGTCTTTGTGAAGGTTTCTTCAATAAAGAGGGTGGTAAGGTTCAAAAGTTTGAGAAAGTTAACACCCTGATTTGTTGGTCCATTTCCATTGTTGGAGAGGACAAATAGAGTGGAGCTCCTAAAGAAGGTGGTAGGAGTCCATAATGTATTCCATGTTTCACATTTGTGAAGATGTGTACATGATCCGACTATCGTAGTTGTACCTAGTCAATTAGAGGAGACAAAGTTGAAACCTCAACCGAGCTCATCCCATGGTCTAGCCCATATTGTGGAACATGGGGTGAAATGACTTTGGAATAAAGTAGTGAAGCTGTTTAGAGTGCAGTAGGGGAACAAACCAATTGAAAGTACATAGGAGCCCGAAGGGAAGATGAAGGCCACTCATCCTCAACTCTTTTCTGGTATGTTCCTTAATTTAGTCTAAATTCTTTAGGTTAGATTATTCTAGGATTAGGATTGGGTGCTATAGATAATTTATTTGTTAGAATGATATTGTTGGATTTGCACTCATATAGAAATGTTACAACCTCTATTATTGGATTTTAATGACAGCAACTATACAATCATACTATACAATATCTTAACTAATATACAGGATTGTCAAAGAAGGAAAAGCTCTAGATTTCGGATAATCAAATGAAGACAAGAGAAAAGAGCTACATCATGATGGATTGAAAATAAGGTCATATACATGTTTAATATTTTAGATCATCTTGTACAATTTTCCTTGAGTTATATCACTACATAAACACATATCCCCAAAGTTTGCACAAAACAATGGACTATTAATCGTGCTTAAGCCTCATCACAACTATCAATTCCTCCTTCATTTTTTACCTAAGATCTGACTCTGCTTCCTACTTCCCAACAACAAATGGGTTATGATTCTGACTTCGGCATACATGACATTCGACTCAATCCTAACCCAAATGAATCGATTGGTTACTTGACAATTAGAAATCAACAAATTTTAGCTTAGAATAAAAAACTTTGGCTTCGAAAGTTAGTATCTCGAATGTTGTTTCTCCACTAGAATGGGAAAATTTGAAAAAACTTCAGATAAAATAACTTCTTCCCTATTAAAAATTATTGGAAAGGTACGCAGACGATCTAGTTCAAGTTCTACATCCACTTCTCCAATAAGACCACCTCCTTCACAACCTTCGCCAACAAAGCATGTTGAAGAGTTTTCTCCATGTACAAAAGTAAAAATATTGTTCAAGAAACACCCCTAAACATTGAAGAAGAATCTTGGTCTGACCCTCCACCTCAACTACAAATAGAACAACTGTATTATGACTCCTTTTAAGGCACGAACATCAACAAAGATGAAGAATTAATCACTCTTGAACACCAATGGATGATTGATTACCAATCCAAGCCTTTCACATATTATGAATACTATGAGAACTATGGTTGACTTTCCTTTAATCAACATCAGTAATTTATGCTTCTTTAAATCTTGTGTTAGTTATTCTACTATGTTGGTATTTCTGACTTTATGTGTATTATGTTCTATCCATCACTCTTGTGCATCTTAGTTTTGTTATATTAGTATTTTGTTATGTCTGAACAAAGTATTAGTTCATCACTACGTATGTTATGCTGTGTTTTTCGTCTTATCTCATATATTTTTTGATAATGGAAAAAGGGGAGGAAACATGCAGATATATAGGAGGAGATATCAAGGGGAACATTATTTCAATAGATTGTATAGTTGTCATCATCAAAAAGAGGGAGAATGTTAGAAACTATCATATTGGATTTTAATGACAACAATTATGCAATATCTTAGCTAATATACCAGATTATCAAATAAGGAAGAGCTCTAGATTTCGGATAATCAAAGGAGGACTATAGAAAAGAGCTACGTCAAGATGGATTGAAAATAAGGTCATATACATGTTTAATATCTTAGATCATCTTGTACAATCTTCAATAGGAAATAGCTTTAGATGAAAAGGAATGAATTAAAAATTTGCATCCATTAGACAAAACTCTTGATAATCTATATATACAATCAAGTTTTGAGATTAAAACTTTAACTTAACGATTATTAATCTTGCTCTTGATCTCAATTTCTTACTTTCGTAGAAATCTTAAAATAACTTTATACATCATCAAATAACTTTTGGTGATAAGCATTCCTACAAATCCACGTGCACACACACTTATACTCAAGGAAAGATTATAGGAATACTTGTATCAACAGTCAATATCAGTGTTGTATAAAACACAAGTTTGTCAGAGAAAATAACTTTGTATAAGCCTATTCCTTCAGGCGAAGCGAGGATTATTGTTCAGTGAAATACCAAAGGTGGGCTTCGGGACTGTACCTAGGACGGTAGGTCCGAAGTAATATTAAAACTCTGGTGTGCTTATTTTTTATACTTTGCTTTCTACACCGTGTTACATTGCTAGATTTAGCTCATATATAAGTATGCGCTCACATACTAATACACAAGTCATATTAGATGTGATCCACTAGACTGTCATTTGGTATCAGAACATGGTCATTGCAATTTACAGTAACACGTGATTGCAAAACCTTTTAAAATGGCAAGTACATTTCAAGAAGATCAATAAACTACTCATCCTCCATTATTTACCAGTTCTAGTTATGCTTATTGGCCAACATGTATGAGAATTTTTATGGAAGCTAATGATTTAGAAATTTTGCAAACTACTCAAATTAGATATGAAGCACCTACCACTGACATAAACACTTGGACTGATGCAGAAAAGAACACGTCAGCTAATAATGCCAAATCCATGAATATTTTATTCTTTTCACTTGATAAAAATATATTTTCATGAGTTATGCTTGGCACTATTGCATATGATATATGATGCACTTTGCAAGTTACTCACGAAGGCACAACAAAAGTCAAGCAAACAAAAATTTCTATTTTGCAAACAGGAAATTATTGTCAAGGACAAAATTTCTCAGCGTTTTATCCTCAAGGACAGAGCTTCAATATTTTTGCCTGAAGGATAACTTTCTTTAGGTATCAGTTTTTAGTTATTGATAGCAGTTTTTAAGTATCAGTTTATAGTTATCGGTAGCAGTTTTTAGGTATCAGTTTTTAGTTCGGTAGCAGTTTTGGAAGAAAGTTTGTCCTTCCGAATAATTTTGGAAGAATCTTTGTCCTTATGAATAATTTATAGGAGAATGTTTGTCCTTGTGGTTAAAATATTGAGGTCGTGTCCTTGAGGCTAAAAATATACAAATTTTTGTTCTTTAAATTAATCCCCCCTTTTGCAAAATCAATTTTCATCATTTAAAATGAAAGCAAATAAATCTATTATTGACATGTATTCTATATTTTAGGCCATACAAAGTGATCTCATGGCACTTGGGGTCAAATTCACTAAATTTGACCTAGTTACACGAACCTTAAATTATTTGATTGTCGATTGGGAAAGAAAGGTTTTAGCAATCGAAGAAGCTAACAATCTTTCTCAACTCAACGTCGAAGAACTAATAGGAAATCTTATGTCGTATGAAGCTAATTTGCAGGCAAGAATGGAGCAAAATCAAGAAAAGAAGAATATTGCCTTTCAAGCCAATAATGACTATTTCAAGCAAAATCAAATCAAACATAAATCAAATGTTATGGATGTGACAAGTTCAACCATATGAAGAAAGATTGTCCATAGCTCAATAATGACAAAAAGGAAAGCAAATTTAATAAATTCAAGAAAATGCAAAGAGCCTTTCAAGTAATTTGGGATGACTCCGATTCTTCCTTTGATAGTGATAGTGAAAGCGACTCAGAACAAGCTAATGTATGCTTTATGCCTAGTACTGATGAGGTATTTCCTGAACTAACACATGATGAAATTTTGGAAATTAGCATAGAATTAGATGATAAATATAGAGAATCTAAGAAAATAAACAAGGAACATGTAGGAAAGTTAAATAGAGCAGAGCTAGAATTTGGTTTACTAAAAGATGAAAAAATATTCTTAGAAGAAGAATTAGAAATAGCTTAAAAAGAGTGTAAAAAATTATGTTCTCAAAATACTACTCTAATACATGATTTAGAAAATAGTAAATTAGAAAATGCAAAACTTGAAAAAGAAAAATTAGAACTAAAGTCAAGTTTAGATTCTAGCAATATTGAAATTTTTATCTAGAGAACAAGTTAGATAAAATAACCAATAATGTATTGAAATTCAACAAGGGAAAACCAAATTTATAAAATTGATTAAAATATCAAAACCATATGGTAGTCCGAATGGAATAGGTTTTAATAGTAAGCAAAAACCTAAGAACTGTAGTACACTATATACTAAGATCAAAAAGACAAAATCTAAGACTTAGATTAAGGACTCAAACCCAAAAAGGGTCAAGATATGGAAAACAAATAACAAATTGATTAGGCCAAAACATATAGACGAATACTTGAAACATATTGTTTATATTTATATTTGCGTTTTTAAAGGTCCCAAATCCACTTAGGTATGGCTACCTTCATCCACTAACACATATGACCCTAAAAAAGGAAGTGGGTACAAATTAAAATTCTATTATTTTTCAGGTACCCAAAATCAAAATTAAAAGCAAGAAGAAATGGATAATAGATAGAGGATGCTCCAAGCACATGATAGGAAATGCACACATGCTATCCAACATAACATATATTAATAGTGGCGCTGTGACAGTTGAAGATAATTCAAAAGGATTCGTAATTGGCGTTAGAGAAGTCATCAACGTCGGTATATCTACCTCTCCCATAATTATTAATGTTTTGCTTATAGAAAATTTTAAACATAATCTATTAGGTATAAGTCAACTATGTAATAAAGGATTTAAAATTAATTTTGAAAGTGATAAATATAATATTTTCGACAAAAATAAAAATCTAATATTTGAAGGATTAAGAAATCGAAATATATATGTTTTGAACATTAATATCACACATAATAATGATTTATGCTTAGTTGCAAATCATAATAATTCATGGCTATGGCACAAATGATTTTTTCATATAAATTTTAAATAAATAATAAATTAGAGAAAAATGAATCAGGTAGAGGATTACCCAAAATTAACTACAAAGTAAAGAATTTATGTAATGCATGTCAACTTAGAAAATTAAAGAGAAGTTTTTTAAATCTAAAAAGGAAATTTCTACAAAACAACCGCTTAAAGTACTTTATCTAGATTTATTCAGACCAACTCAAGTATGTTCAATAAATCATAACAAATATGTTTTTGTAATTATCGATGATTTTTCAAGGTAGCCTTGGACACTATTTTTGAAACATAAAAGCAACACGTTTGAAATGCTTAAAATTTTTGCTAAAAAATTAGAAATTTAATGTACTTAATAATTAAACGTATACGAAGTGATCATGGAGGAGAATTTAAAAATGGACTTTTTGCAAATTTTTGCAATAAAAAGGGAAATAGTTATAATTTTTCATTTCCATGAACACCACAGCAAAATGGTGTAGTAGAAAGGAAAAATCGCACACTACAAAAATGTGCACGAACACTACTTAACATCAGTAAATTACCAAAAAAAATTTAGGCCGCATCCGCTGCTACTGTATGTTATGTATTAAATCGTGTAACACTTAGATCAATGACTAAAAACACATGCTATGAAATATTTTTCAAAAGGAAACCTAAAGTATCATATTTTCGTGTATTTGGTTCTAAATGTTTTATTCTAAATACTAAAGATAATCTTAGAAAATTTGATTCAAAAGCCGATGAAGGAATTTTTGTTGGTTATTTAGATCGAAGTAAAGCACATAGAATTTTAATAAACGAACTAACATTATAGAAGTAAGTCTTCGTGTTTCTTTTGATGAAGATTTTAAAAATAATATAAATGATGATGAAGAAGAAGTTCTAATAATACTACTAATAATGTTACTGAAAATAATAATAATGATATCAATAACAGTAATGATAATATATTAAGACCACCACCTTGAATTTTAAAAGACCATCCGATTAATAATGTAATTGATGATTTAAACACTAAAATTTCAAATAGAAATCAATTAAATCAAATAATTCATGTAGCATTCATATCCAACTTCAAACCCAAAAATTAAAAAGAGGCATCAAAGGATAATTTTTGGATTTTAGCAATGCAAGAGGAACTTAAACAATTTGAACAAAACGTTGTTTGATAACTCGTACCAAGAGCAGATGATCAGTCCATAATAGGAATAAAATAGATTTTCAAAATTAAAGCAGATGAAAATGGAAACATTGTTCGAAAATAAAGCAAGATTAGTTGCTCAAGGATACAATCAAGAAGAAGGAATTGATTATGAAGAAATGATTGCTCCTGTAGCTCGTCTTGAAGTTATAAGAATTATACTAGTGTTTGCATGTTTTTATAATTTCAAATTATTTTAAATGGCCGATAAAAACACCTTTTTAAATGGTTTTATAAAAGAAAAGGTTTATGTTGAACAACCACAACTATTTTCTCATGAAAAATTCCTGAACCATGTTTTCAAACTTAAAAAGGCATTATATGGATTAAAAACAAGCACCTCGTGCATGGTATAATGACTAAAAACACATTTACTTAATTCTGGTTTTCTTACCGGAAAAGTTAACCAACACTTTTTATAAAAAGAGAAAATAAAGATATAATAATTGTACAAACCTATGTTGATAATATCATATTTGGTTCCACTAATGAGAAGTTATGTAATGAGTTTTTGAATATAATGAAAAATGAGTTTGAAATGTCACATATGAGAGAACTAAACTTTTTCTTAGGTCTACAAATAAAACAATTAAACAATGGAATCTTTATTAATCAAGAAAATATTGTCATAAATTATTAAAGCATTTTGGAATGGATAGTACTTCAAGTATACTAACTCCTATGAGCACGAGTTTACATTTGGATAAAGATGAAAATGGAAAGGATTACGATCAAAAATTATACCAGAGTATGATAGGATCTTTATTATAATTAACTCCTAGTATACCAGATATAATGATAAGTGTTTGTTTATGTGCGAGATTTCAAGCACAACCTAAAGAGTCACATCATCGAGTAGTTAAAGGAATTTTGCGATACTTAACTAACACCAAATATTACAGTCTTTTTTACCCCAAAGGCAGCTCTTTTGTAACAACCCTAGTTTGGAGATTACCTGTCAATATTGAATTATAATGATAATTATAATTTAATATTGTGATTTAAATTAAAATGGGAGAAATTAAATTGTTTATTTGGAATAAACAACGAATTTTGGAATTTAAAATGAGAAAATGAAATTCCAAGGTTTATTTTATTTTGTTGCATTGATAATAAATGGAAAATGACCTTATTTTATAGAAAATGCAATAATTATATTAATTATTGCCCATTCACTTCTTTTAATAATTTTTAAAAGAAGTATGTAATTTTTAAAGGTGGTTTATTTAAACAAAAAGGTGAAAACTGGTTTAAAAATATATTTTGGCTATAGATTAAGCTTGGAAATGGTTTGAAATAGTTTTCTAAGTGAGAAATGTATTTTTGTTAAATTTTAAAAGTCAAAAATATTTTATTATGAAAATAGTGCATTTTTGTAAAATAAGAGATTTTAATAATAAAAATGTTTTAAAAATTAAAATTATCTTTTTATATAGTGTAAAATACTTTATTTTATTTGTATGCAAGTTCACATATTTTGTCCGGTTTAAAAACTAGATAGAAATGTAATTTGTTTTGTAAAATAGTGTAAATATGAAGCCTTTTTTATTTAAGTATGAATTAATTAACCTTAGCCATTTTCTTTTCTTTTAATTAATGGGTCCATGGCCCATTAGTGCTTAACAGATGAGAAGGTGAGAAAAACAAATACCTGTACGTTCATTTCTCACTTGCTCATCTTCTTCTTCAACCAAAAACAAAATACAGTAATCCACTTTTCAAAATTTCAATTTCAAGCTCATTTCTCCAAATCAATTTAACAAACTGAAATCTTTTGCAAACTAGAGTGTAATATAAAGGTAATCAAATTCGAAACCTCATAGTTTCATCAAAATTCATAATTTCAGAGATGAGTTTGTAATTTACATTAAAATTCTTCTTGCATGCTATTTCTTTTTGCTCTACAGGATTTTGAAGGCCAAAATCTAGCTCAAGCTTCAATCTTTTTGCTTAAATCCGGGTATTTGTGCAACTATAGCAAAGTGAGTTGTTACTCACAAATTCTAGCTGAGCCAAGCTCAAAATTGCAAGAAATTGAAAAAAAATAGCTTTTGTTCATAAATTTTTGTAGTGGTCTCTGTTTGAAATCTGTTTCATGTTGCTTGTTTGATAGCCTATAACTTTTGATTCCGACAACGAAATGATGCTGGATTTCTTACATTTGTTAGCTTGCATCTTGAACTTCATTTCTGCAAAATTTGGTTGAAAATTATTGTCATTTGGATGTTCAAAACAGTGGTAGAAAATCAACTTGAAAGCAGATTTTTGCCTGTAGAAATTGTTTGCTGAGTTGCTGCAAACATGGCCTGAGTTCATGTTTGAGATAGCATAACTCTTTCATTCCTTACTGAAATTGCATGATTTTTTTTTTGATAGATAAAGTTTTCTACTATAAGCATACCAAATTTCAGGTCATTTCGACCTAAACAGATTATAGAAATATGCTGCCGAACTTTGGTCCGGAGCATGTTTTTGCCTAGAGTTTTACAGTGAAAACACCGCCTGGTTTCAAATTTGAGATATCATAACTTTCTTATACTTTATCCAAATTACATTATTCTTTTTTTTCCAAGATGAAGTTTTCTATTATATGTCTACCCATTTTCAGCTCAATCTGAGTTAATTTATTCCTCTGTTTCATGCCTGGAAGTTGAACCCAGAATTGATTTTCAGGTCTGGGCACATTCTTGTTGAACTGTTACAAACATGGTCTGAGCCCATGTTTGAGACATCATAACTTTCACATACTTTATAAAAATTGCATGATTCTTTTTTTGTTTGAAAGATAAAGTTTTCTACTATATGCATTCTAATTCTGAGCTCAATCCGATATAGTTTGGTGCTCTGTTTTATGTTTGGAAGTTGAACCCAGAGAAGGTTTCAGACCTGGGTATTATTTTGTCCAAGTGTTTTTATGTTCATTTTCCATCCGATTTTTGACTTTTACTTCATGTTTTATGATATTTCAGAAATGTTTTAAGAGCTATGATGCCTATCAATAGGCTAGCCAAGTTTTGATGAATTTGAAATTCAAATTTGAATTGAATTTGAATGACAGTTTTGAGTGATTTCTTTGATTTCGAGCACAGATTTTTCCAAACAATTTTGAAATAATTTTTAAAATAAATTAGCATTTAAAATAATTATTATGTAATATTTTTAAATTATTTTAAGCTATAAAATCTATTTATTCTCTATAATAAGGGAATTTTCAAATATCGTCTTTAAAATTGATTTCGGAAAATGATTTTAAAAGCTTGTTTTCTCAAATAAATTATTTTATATATAAAATACATATTTTTGCACTATTCGAGTGAATGAGAAGGAGAATTAAATGGTTTGGTATAACACGTGGTATGTTTTATCTTATCGGTTAATTCTTGACTTGTCCGTTTAATCGTTTTGACCTTCGGGTCGAGTTTACCGATGAGATGTGGTAAACTTTTCACTGCTTTCAATGTGAAATTTACTAGCGATTAGTAAACCGTTTAGTGTGAACGTGTGGTATGGGACACACGTTAACACTATTCGGGTTCCTATTCGAGAGTTTGTGACACATTTTCCATTGCGGCGTGCCAGTACTGAACCTTCGGGTCATTGCCATTGCGGCGTTTGCCATTGCGGCATATTTTGCCATTGCGGCGTATTTGACATTGCGGCGAATTTGCCATTGCGGCGTATTTGTCATTGTGACGTTTCGCCTTTGGACGAGGTACCTATATGAGATAACAGTACTTGGTAAGACTTCGGCCACATGCACGTGCAAACACTTTTGAGATGGTTTCTTTGACTATTTTCCCTAATGTATCGCCCCTTTCCGGAATTGGTCCTTTGAACCATTCGATATATATTTGTGGTGATTTCCTTTTGGGAATTTGAACACTTGGAAGTTCTATTTTCGAGATTTGAATTGCCTACACTGGCGTTATATGAGATTTGCCTTTTGGCCTTTACTTGAGATTTTATTCTCCTCTTCGGAGATATATTTGCCTTATGGCATGTTTGAGATGAGATCTCTTTATGCATGTTTTGGGTTTGCCAAGATGGCGGGTTTAGGTTTTTCCCTAAACTATATTTGATGTTTTATGAATGCCGATGATATGAGGCTCGCTACTTTTAGCATTTTATGGGTTATTTTATCTCTTTTGAGATTATATGTTTGTGTAGTGATACCATACTATCACTCGATGCAATCATACACTTTAGTTGTCCCTTCTCACTCAAAAATGTTATCACATTATCCTTATGCTCATATTATCGCTTATCCTTGTAAAATGATTTGTTTAGCTAGACTGACCCGCGTATTTTGTACTCGGGTCAGACCGAGGTGTTTCAGGTTAGGTACATTTGGACTTAGCCTATTCTGCTTCTGCATGGACTATTCTGGTAGCTCCTTTTGTTATAGCTTTTTGTGTAGTCCTTTTTGGTTGTAACTCTGATATGTATATTCTTTGACTCGCCTGTATATTGTGGTTTCTATACCACTTGACATGTATCATTTTGTATACTCTATGATGTATCTGTATATGTGTATATGTATGTGATGATCTACTGTTCTGTGATGTGTTTTGCATTCGAGTTGTTGTATTTTGTTCTGATAGATCCTATAGCCACCTATGGCTTTGTATTAAGTATTTATTGTAGGATCGATTTTACCCTAGAGGGGGGGGGGGTGAATAGGGTGATACTATTAATTATAAAAATTATTGCGGAAGTTTATATAAAATAATTTCAACACAGATCACAGTAGAATAATATCAGCACAGATAATAGCAGAATAGTAAATGCAGAAAATAGAACACACAGATTTACCTAGCTTCGGCAAAACCCTGCCTACGTGCTGCCCCCAAGGTTTCTACTAGAAATTAGATAGTCAGACGCTTACACACGTAAACTCGCGACACTCGCTATCGACTAACCTAACTCTACGCTCAAAACCCTACCATAACTCAGCCACTGAGTTGCGAATTCTCAAACTATGCCACGTAGTTTGTCCCCTAGTCACACGACTAGTAATTAACAACGGTTTAACAGAAGAATTTAAATTTAAAACAAATTTAAATAATAAAACCCTAATTTAAAAGGTAAAGCCCAATTATAAACTTAAGACAATAGAAAGGTCGGCCCCTTTCTCTTTTATATCTTCACTCTTCTTCCCTCTGTAAAATGGCGGCCTTGTTCTTTCCTCTTTGCTCTATAATTAGGGCTTGTGAAATATGAAGAAGCCGACTTTAATTAGAATGATCGAATATGTGATTTCACGTGTAGCTTTGATCGATCGTCTCCTTCTTGCTCAGCTTCGACTGCTTCGATTTTTGATCGAGTTCGACTCCTGACTTTGGTACGTGATTTTTCCCTTTTGCTTTACTGTTTGTGCGTACTTGAACTCGATCAGATTCGAGTTGTTGATTTTTGTTCTCTGTTTAGCTTGAACTCGAATTGATAATTTGCCGATGATGTAAATTACTTATATAGGGTTCGAATCCCTTTTATTTTCATTCGTCTGATATTTGTTTGAATTCATCAATAATTTATCTCGGTCGTTTGATGTTGCTTGGTGTTTGAGATGATTACTGACTTGTTCCAATTTGTATATATTTTGCTTGGTTGACATGGTGTTGAATTTGGCTTTCCTTGGTCATTACGGCTTTGATTTTGTGGCATTCAAACTTGACTTTGTTTTGATAAATTACTGCTTGGATTTTTGAAAAAACAACTGCTATGTGAATTTCCTTTTGTTCGAACTCTTCTTTGACGACCCACGGCTTTGACTTCGAAACTGTTCGATCTTTCCGTTGTTTTTGCTGTTGACTCGACATTGCTTTGATGCTTGAGATTGACCCTTGTCTTTGTGGCTTCGGCACTGTTACTGTACTTGTGTAACCTTGTGATCATCTGGCTTCGACTTGTTCTACTGTTCCATGGCTTCGGCATAATTGTTCATAGTTGATTTTTGTATCACTTCTGACTGTTGACATTTCTATGTTGTTTGGATTAGCTTGTGTACTTCACTGCTATATGTGCACTGTGCTTTGAGTCTGGTACCTTGATTCACTATTGTCTGCATTTGTTCATATACTTATCTTCATATATTTAAAATTGTTGTCACATTCACTTGTGTACATTGTAGTCTTGGTCGACCATTTCGATTCACTGGTCTTTGGCTTGTGAACTTTCTGGTTGTCTGTTTGTGACTTCAGCATTGCTTTGTCTTCGACATTTCCTTTTCATTTGTGATAAGTTGCTACCATGTACATGAGTTTAGTATGTTTGTTTCACTAGTTTGGTTGATCTTGAGACTGTAGCATTTCCATATGAACTGATATGTGCTTGTGCACATATTCTATTTGTCACTACTGCATTTGTCTTTGTACATTTGATGTTTGCTGCTATTTACTGCTGCACTGCTTCATTGATACATATATATATATATATGTCTTGTTGAAATGTTGTATTTGTATCATGTTGTTCTGAAGTTTCTTTGACAGTCACGGTTCAAGTGCATGGCATATTGAACTGGTTCATGTATATATGTATGTTGTTTATCACTTCATGTTGAAGTCTGGTCACTTGTGATCTGTTTTCATACAAGTCTGTACTTTGTTTCAATTGAAGTGATATGGTCGAGTCTGGAGCATTTGGTTGACTTGTGTTCATTACTGAACTTTTTGGTCGTGGCTTGTTTTAATTGTTTTGACCATTTTCTTGTATTTGCACCTGTGTTGAATCCAGCTAACAGCTCGGGTTTGGCCTTGTGCTCGTGTCATGACTTGAGTTGAATCCGATTTTTGGGTTTGACCTGTGTTCACCTATCCCTGTAATTGTATCAAGTGTATATACCGGTGTGCACGGCCTTGTGGCATGTACAGTGATACACTGTGCATGTCACAAGTTGTTCGTTAATGATGAAATTCAAATTTAAAGATAGGAAGAACCCAAATAACTGAGGTAAATAATATTTTCAATAATAAATTTTATTTTACACTGCAAAAATATTTTATTTTCAATTTTACTGCGTTAGTGTGTATTTTTGCAGATTTCTTAGATGCTGGATTCAATCTGGACTAAAGTTGAAGCTAAATACGAGTGAGAGTGAATTGTAGTGAGGTGCAACTGTATAGTGTGATGTAGTCAAATTTGTATTGTAGTCTAAATTGTGTATTTATATAGTGAGAGCTTGAATTTGTACTATTCAAAATTGTAATAAATATTTGTTTGAATAAAATATCCGTTTGAATTTAAATTCTGTGTTATTTATTTTATTCAGCAAATATTTAATCTGTGAAAATAAAATAGTACATTAACAAATACATTTAAATGAATATATATATATATATATATTTATTATCATCAAACAAAAATCATATAGTCGCATATTCAACATTTATTGGATATGTCGATCCACTTGAGATAGAAAAAAATATATGACATTTGTCGACGTATTCAATAGATATTTAAGACAAGGCTATAAATGGTCGCTCCTATCCAGCCCTATTCTCTACATTAGTAGATAGTATTACCTAGTAATACTCTTTGTTAATGTAGGTCTTAGGGTGGGGCGTTACAGCTTTCATACTCATATCATATAGCGATGCAGATTTCAGTGGAAGCATAATGGATAGAAAAAGTACAAGGGGCACCTATCAATTTATTGGTCAATCTCTGGTTTCATGGTTTAGTAAAGAGAAAAATTGCGTTTCTCTCTTGACATGTGAAGCCAAGTACATCTCTGTCGCCTCAGCTCATGCACAAGTAATTTATATGCAACAAACACTTTGGAAAAATTTGTAACACCCTGCATTTTTAATAATTAAATAATCAAATAACGATGAACAATGAAAATAAACATTTTTGGAATTGTCAGAATATGGCGTTAAAACTTATACCATTGTGTTCGTGGCGATTTTTCGATCAATTTCCATATATAACTTGTCAAAATCTGAGTCAATATGAAGAAGTTACGGAAGAAACGAGAGATGGGAAATAATCAGAAAAAAAACAAATATCGGCCGACCCATAGGTCGACCCAGAACACCCCTAGGTCGACCGCCAGGTCGACCCAAGGGAAGCACATGTCGACCCTAGGGTCGACCCGCGTTACTACCTGGATGTAGTTTTGTCCAGGTACATGCTGAACCAATTAAAATTCGATTTTTCCACAATCTAAGCCATACGTTGATTTATCTGATGGCTCCGAACGACTCTGTGACATGGTGGCTCCAGATTCAATCCAAGAATCCAATGGTCTAAGATCCCCAAACTCCACTATAAATAGAACCCTATGCCTAGCTATTTTCTCACAATCAGATTTTCTCCCAATGGGTTCATTACCTTAGGTTGGACCCTAAATAGAAAATATTTCTTTGGGTTCATTGCTTGAGGCTGGACCCTAAAAAGAAAATATTTCTAAGGAGGAGGTCTTCTCAATAAAAATATTATACACCTTAGAAGGGGATCCAGAAGGACCATGGAGCCAAGCTGAGCACAAGCAAAGCTAAGGACGACAAGTGAGTGGATTTAATTATATATCTTTTACATTTATGATATATTATCGTTAGATTCCCATTAAATAATTTTATTCAGTATTTATTTTAGTAATTAATTATGTTAATTAGTTATGCCGAGACTGTAAATTGTATAAGAGAGCTTATATTTAATTATTATTTATATGGAAGAAAAGGGAAATAGTAATACAATTAAATATAAATAATATTAGGCTTGACAGTTAGAGAAAGGCATAAGCCTAAAAGTAAGAAATTTACGGTTATTTACATCTATTTTAAAAGTTGAAATTTAGCCTGTAAATGTTAGCTTCATTTTATTTCTTTTCACGCGAATAAAATAGTAAAGAGAAGAATTCGCAAATACGGACCAAAATAAAGGAAAATTAGATTTACAGAAATTAAATGTAAATTAAGAAAAGCTAAAATAAAAAGGGAAAAATATAATTTTGCAGTAAATTATGCTAAAACGGGGGAAAATAAATTAAAAGGGAAAATCTAGTAACTTGATGTGGAAGTAAGTGATAGATTAAATGGTTGGTTTAGAAAAGATAATACATTTCCATAGTCTAATATTTAGAAGATAACGATAAACGTAATTGCAAGAATAAAAGAAAGAAAAATAGAATTAGTGTAAAATAGAGAAACTACTGTATTTTGCACTATCCAAGAAGGAAAAGAAATAATAAAAGAAATATCTTGCAGTTACAGATTATTGTTTATAGCATTGTTTAGTATTGAAACATGGAAATGGAATTTTAGCACTGTTTTTGTAACCAACCAAATTGAACTACTTCCTAGAATATAAGAAAATAAAGTGAAGAATTACACGAAGTAAAGAAGAAATCAAGTTAATTATTAGACAAGGCTAGAAGCAATTAAAAGAAATATACCTAGATCTATAATTACTGTGTAGATAATAGAATAAAGGTAAAGCAGTTATTATGATAATTAAATTTGTGACAGTCGGACGTATTCCCAAGCCAAGATTGTCATATAATAAGAGAATTAAAGAGAATTCGATATCATAATAAAAGAAGACAGACTAGAATAGAAAAGAGGTGCTTGTAATTTGTAACGAACCGGATTTTTCGATGTTTAATTTAGAATATTTAAAAGGTTTAAATATTGGATTTGGAATTTTAATTTAATTAATGAGTTTTTAAAATTGAAAATTTTGAGTGATCTCGACAATTTTTGAAATCGTCGATTTAATCGACACATTAAAATAGCGATCCAGGACACAGTCTCGGAATTCGACGATACCAGTTCCATTGGATCCGTAATAGTGTGTTATTATCGAATTACAAATTTCGTAGTGTTTGGAGTTATCGTTTGATTGTACGGGATATAAACGCGTTGAAATATATATCGAAATTTCAATATAATAATTGGGTCTAAAAAGCTATCTTCTCCATACGATCAAATTAGGACTCGAAACCTTTTCCATTGCGTTCAGAATAGGGGTATAACATTATAAATGCCTAGCAGCATGCCTCCGTAGGGGTTCAAAATTTCGTGATATGAAATGTAAGTAATTGAATTATAAAATAAAAATATATATGGTCAAATCAGTCACCTTACCTTCTGAAATACGCTAACCATTTACCTTTAAATCATGACCCTATCTCGTTCACCTCAAATCAAAATTCACGAGTGCCTTTTCTTTTCGCACAAAAAATATGTCGAATCGAATTCGTTCAAATAAAAAAAAGAGATCGTTCGAAAACTAAATCGAACGAATCGCGATGGCAAGCTTTGCCATTTAAATTGGGAATCGCGTTCGTAGAAACATCGAAAGGGGATTCAGTGGCATCGATGACGAACTCGACAGAGGCAACATGGAGGAGCATTGCAACTTTAGTATCGATTGAAGATAAGGTCAGACGCGGTCGAGTGAGGGTTCGTGGATTTGGGCGGCGCGATGGTGTTTGGCGTGGGCAGACGCAGGCTTGGCATGCACAAGCAAGTGCGACTAAGGGTGGAGGGTCGGGGTTCATTGCCAGCGATGGGCCTTCATGGAGGCATCATGATTTTTTTTGGCGTGGGGGTGTGTACGAGGTAGGAGCGGCGATTGGGGATAGAGCGGTGGTAGAGAGTCAGTGGCCGAGGTCAAGGGTTTTGGTCGAGCATGAAAAAAAAATGATGATGAAGTCGTGAGCTCGGCTATAGTGTGAAGGAGGAAGGAATGCAAAGTTAAGTTATCTAATTTTTATTACAGTCAAGATAATTATACTAATTTAATTGAAATGTTCATTAAATTCATATTGTGTTCATACGAGGTTGAAATCGCATGAAACTGAAAATGCTGGAATCATTATGACTTAGGGTATAATCTGAAATTGATTTGCGATTTTTTGAAGTCAGCTGAGATTTAGGAAAAGTAAAAATCTGAATGTTTGCAAAAAAAAACCAAGGTGAGTAATTCTCACTCTTTTTGGATTGCTAGGATAAATTTATAATAGTTAGAATTAATTATTGGACGCTGTTTGAATTTATAAAGTATTATTTGTTGGATGTTATATTTCATATATAATAGTATATTTAATAGTATTTGGAGTGATATTCCCGCACATTATAGCGGATGAGACCATATGCGCCCTGCATAATAGCAGATGACCCAATATATCGCGATATCCCCCTCGAAGTGGGATTGATATTTTTATGTTGTATTAATATCGGCAGATGCAGGGAAACATGTTGGAGGGATCCAACTGGATTCCTCAAAAATGTTGATTAATTTTCATATATAGTGATATATGATTAGTGTGAATAATCTGTTATAGATTATTGCTATGATATTGAATTATATAATGCTATAAAAGCAAGGACCTTAAATTTGGTATTTTAAATACCATAACTAGTTATTTTTGAACTTGAAGGAATTAAAAAGGAGATTCTGAATATAAAAATATTTATAGGGAAATTTGGATTATTTTAAAGGAAATTAAGTGGAATGAGAAATATATATATAATTTTATTTGGGTTATACTTAGCTATTCGTAAATTGGTTTAAATAGAGATTTTTAAATAAAATTATATAAAGGGATTTAAAAATGATATTTTGAAAGTATGGGAAGGAGTTGAAATCGATATTAAAAATAGGGTTGAAATTAAAATGGGATTTATTAAGGAAGGGATTTATAAAATGAAATTTTGTAAATAAAATTTGTTTTTATAAATAAGTGAAAACTCAAAGGAGTTTATAAATTTATAAACGATGTTTATAAATAAGGAAAATGATGGTCAGTTGATAAATTGGAAATATAGATTTACGATGTGAATTTTTATCGAGTTATGGAAATCGTTCAGGAAAGAAATAGTGGAATATATTTGTGAAAATGAGAATGGTTATAAAATTGAGATATAATCGACATGATACGAATCGAGAGGGATTTATAAATTGAAATTGGCAATATTGGATTTTTAAAATAGATTTTTGTCGAGAAATTGAAAAATTGATTTAAATGGGATTTTTAATTACTATACTACGTAACCTATTATTTAGATTTCGAATATTCCAAAAAAGTTAGTTATTTTAATATTTAATATTTATTGAAATAAATTCTAATTTTACTTATCAGCTTTCTAAATTAATTAGTTATTTAAAAATGATTTGGAAAATGAGTTATCGATGTTATTTAAATTGTTTTGATATTTTAGAATTACTTAAACATATTTTAAAAATAAACTGTTATTCTTTAAAAATACTTATTATATATATATATATATAGTTTTTTTAAAGGTTGAATTTTTTTATAAATCCTCTCGAGATTGGAAACGAAGTTTATTAAACGAATATTATTTAGGAGGGAACCTTATAGGGGAATTCTAGGAACTTAAAGAAATTTCCAGGGTGTTAAAATACGAGAACTTCAGAGGATGAATTAGAATTCATAAAAGGAGTTAGAAATGGGAATTTGGAGATATAGGCAAGTGTATTCGACTTTGGAAATTTGTAAAGGATTTGAGAAATAGGAAAATAAATAGACTATTTCCTAAATATTAGAGATAAAAAGATCTTAGGAAATATACCTATAAATATTCCTATGTACTGGACAGAAAGGATTTGAAAATAGTTAACTTCGAGATTTTAATTATAGAAAATATTTTCGAAGGGGTGAATTATAATTGGAAGTGAGAAAAATATTCTAAGTATTGAAAAGACTTGAAAATATCATGTTAAGGATATAAGAATTTGAATTTGATTTCCACTATTGAAATATTGGAAGGGTTGAATATATATATATATAAATATATATATATATCTTACAAAGATATTTGAGAATATTTTTGGAAAATTATAATAAGGCCAGATGATTGCTTATGGATGTTTTATTGATAGTTAAATATCTATGTAAGGACCTGTAACGATCCGACTTTCCAGACCCGGAAAATTGAGCCATTTGAGTTAAGAAGAAGAGGTAGAAGAAGAAAAATAGAAAACAACATCAGAATCTAACCATCGCAGCGGAATAAAATATAATATATATATCAACAGATCTTTACACAAATCAAAAACTATATCTGTTTTATATAATATAGCATCAGAGTATACACCAGAGAACACATAACATACAACTGGACAATAACCATATCATGTCCTCAATACAACAGAGTACAACAATCAACACAGCGGAATATATATATATAAACAAGTACGGGAGATGTGACGCCCCACCTCAATACCCACGCTGGCCAAGGACACTACGATGTAGTGCTGTCAACTAGCACGGAGAATAAGGCTGTTGAGGAGCGACCATCCATGTAATTGATTATCACACGGTGGCTATAAAATAATCTTCGGAAACAAACATAGAAATAAACATATCACAAAGCAGTCACAGACATCCATATCACAAAGGCGGAAGAAGATATGAATATATAACTAACACATGAAAGTGTACATCAGAGTAGTGGTCAAAAAGTTCCACAATAATACAAAAGAATAGCAACCTGTGCTATACAAAAAGAATACAACTATGAGTCCATATCTCAAGTGTATACAACAAAAACTGCTAAACTAAATAGTCAGCCAAAAGTCAGAGTAGCAAATCCCGGAAGGAAGTCAAGCAGAAGCACCTGTAACATCTCGGTCTGACCCGAGTATTATTTAAGAAAATAATAAACGGATCAGTCTAACTATAAATATCAGATGACATGATATAGAATAAAAGATATGGCATAAACATATAATATCCATACTGACATACTACTATAAGTATGAAAATGATGATCAACAGGAGATCAACCGATGAGAAATGATCAATATCACGAGAATCTTCTCAAAGATCCAAAGAGGGCATCATACCCTAGACTTGTACTCATAACAAGTCAATGACATAAAAATCTAGAAATCAAAACAAGAAATCCAGAAATCATAAAAAGAGAAAGAGGCCTATCACATGATGGTCCGAAGACCATGGGGAGCTACCCCATATGTGTGAGTCGGAATCACACTGATTGAGGCCTAGGCTAACCAAAAAGCAGAAAGGTATGTGTGAATGGAATCACACAAGTGGTGTCTAGCCTAACCTCGCAAACATAAAGATATGTGTGAGTCGGAATCACACTACTGCGGCCTAGACTAACCTTGCGGACAAAGAGATGTGTGTGAGTCGGAATCACACTATTGCGGTCTAGTCTTACCTTGCAAACAAAGAGACATCGCACAATTGCTAGTCTAAATCATAAAATGATCATCATGATCAGCGAGAAGTGTCAATCACACCAAGCTAGTAAATATATGAGTTTAGCTTCATGTCCCATAACCACTTGCTTAACTTAAATATTTACGAACAAGCTGTAAATCTTCACTAGGAAATTGTCACGAAAAGGGTTCAATCGAACAAGTCCAAGAGCTAACCGACGAAGTGAACGCAAGCGTTTCATACCACTCGTTTTACTAAGTCGTTTAAGTCGATTTCTCGTTCGAGTGAAGTAAAGGCTTGTATATACTAGTAGATTGAAAATCGGTTTGAGAAAACGAGCTTTTGATATTTAAAATAGTGTTGAAATCGCTTTGATGAAAGAGTTTTGATATTTACTATTAGTATTGAAACCTTCATATATCCTTAAAGTGACAAGTCATAAAACGATGGTAGAAACAAATCAATTCACGTTCGAAGACGTGAGTAAAGTCCAAAGACGTCAATCCCAAAACCATCAAGTAGAAATTCTGATAAATGCTTTTCAGAAGAGATTGCCTACGCAGAGTAATACGGGGGTCGACCTGCCTGGTCAGGTCGCGGGGGTCCAGGGGGCAGCGCCCACGGCGGGGTGCGGGGCAGCGCCCCGTCACGGTACGACCTAGTGAAGGCAAGCGGTCTCGAGAAGCCAAACCGGTCAAATGACCAAGTACTAACTCGCGAACGACTTACGACTTAAGGGAGGCAAGCAACTTACGACTTAAGGGATAAGGTCATACGACCTAAGTGGAGAATGCCACGCGACTTAGCAGAAGAACAGGTCGAACGACCTAGGGGAGAAACAGGTCAAACGACCAAGTACTAACTCGCGAACGACTTACGACTTAAGCCTTTAACGACTTAACGACTTATGCCATTAGCTCCTGAACGACTCAAGCTAGTAACTCGCGAACGACCTAGCGAAGGCAGAAACGACCTACGACTTAAGGTCATACGACTTAACTGGGCATACGACCTAACGAGTTAGCAAGGCACGCGACCTAAAGACTTAAGCTTTGAATACGAGCTACGTGTTAGCAAACGAATGTCTTAACGACCTAAGCCTTGAACGACTTAGTGGAACGAACGACTTACGACTTAAGCTCCAATTCGAGCTACGGGCTAAGGCTGGAACGACCTAGTGGAGTTAGGTCGAGGACGACCTACGACTTAAGGCCAGGGCGAGCGAGCTAACTGCAAAACGACCTAAGACTTAAGAGCCATACGAGCTACGACTTATCACTTAACTCGCGAAAGACCTAGCGAAGGCAGAACACCCAGAACGACTCAGGCCTTTAACTCGAGAACGACTCAAGGAGTTAACTCGCGAACGACTCAAGGAGTTAACTCGCGAACGACTCAGGGAGTTAACTCGCGAACGACTCAGGGGGTTAACTCGCGAACGACTCAAGGAGTTAACTCGCGAACGACTCAGGGAGTTAACTCGCGAACGACTCAGGGGGTTAACTCGCGAACGACTCAGGGAGTTAACTCGCGAACGACTCAGGGGGTTAACTCGCGAACGACTCAGGCCTGGAACAGAAATGCACGCGCGCGACTTAAGCCCTTAACTCGTGAACGACTCACGACTTAGGCTTAACTCGTGGACGACTCAGCGAAGGCCAGAACGACTTAAGGCCAGAAAAATCACCAAAACGCTGAAAATTGAAGTTTTTCGCCAATCCAATCCAAACCAAATGCAAGTGTTGATGCAAATACAATAGGGGATCATTCCCAACAGTCCAAGATAGATATAGGCAAGATGTGAGATCAAAAATCTCACCTTTTCACGGAATTTGATGAAGATGGAGATTTGAGAGCAAAGCAAGAACACCAACAAGCTTGAATCAATGGTCTTCACGTGAATTTGATGTTGAATCTCGGATTTGCAATGGAATTTGTGTTTGGAGTTTTAATTTCCACTTCCCACCACCATTTTTGAGAGAGCTTCAAGTGTCTTGATAGAGTGAGGAAGATGGTTGGGCTGAACTAAAGGGGTGCAGTCCAAACCAAAGTCAAAGGCGGGAAAAAGTGTTGAAAATTTCACTATCTCCAAACATATCGAAGTTTACACTCAAAAAGATCGCAAACGTCATTTTGAACTCAATGGGGGTGGTCTCGAGTCCTAATTTGACCGTATGCAAAAAGTAGCTTTTCGGACTAACATCCGACTAACGATAAAATATTTAAATAAAATATTTAAATATAGAATCGATAGATATGCGGGTTGTTACAGACTCCCCTCCTTAAAGAAATTGCGTCCTCGCAATATATATGGTGGAAATAAAAAGTAACAACCATAAAAGCATATTAACACAAAAGAAATTGGAATTAAAAAGTTTACCTCAAAGAGCATGAGAAAGTAATTCCGGATGTGTACGCTCGATGAATTCTCTAGTTTCCCAAGAGCAATCCTTAGGATTTGAGGACCATTGAACTTTAACAAGCGGAACATCTTTATTTCGAAGCCGTTTAATCTCCGAAGCAATAATTCGAACAGGATGCTGCTCATAAGTTAAATTAGGTGAAACTTCAATCTCTTCCACAACACCGGGCTCAAGTATTGAATCGGAATCCCGAAGGCACTTCCGTAATTGAGATACGTGGAACACGTCATGCATAGCAGAAAACTGAGCCGGTAAAGAAAGGCGATAAGCCATGGAACCAATACGTTCAGTGATAGGAAATGGCCCAATATATCGAGGCGCTAACTTTCCCGATCGACTAAAACGTACAACACCCTTCATTGGTGAAACACGAATAAATACAAGATCACCAACAGAAAATTCTAATTTCCTTCTTCGGTTATCGGCATAGGATTTTTGTCTACTCTGGGCTTCTTTCATCCTATGTCGAATAAGTTCAATCTTTTCTGTGGAATCTCGAATAAAGTCTGGTCCTAAAACCAGTTTCTCACCGGCCTCAAGCCAACAAGAAGGAGATCGGCATGGCCTTCCATAGAGTGCCTCGAAAGGAGCCATACCAATACTAGATTGGAAGCTGTTATTATAGGAAAATTCAACAAGTGAAATATGATCTTCCCAACTTCCACCGAAATCAAGCACACAAGAACGAAGAAGATCTTCAAGTGTTTGGTTCACACGCTCAGTTTGTCCATCGGACTGGGGGTGATAAGCGGTGCTAAAATTAAGCTTCGTTCCCAAAGCTTTTTGAAGACTCTTCCAGAATCCACTAGTAAACAATGGATCCCGATCACTAACAATGGAAGAAGGAACTCCATGCAGTTTAACAATTTCTTTAATAAAAAGTTTGGCCAGAAGAGGAACGGTTCGGTTCGACCGAACAGGAATAAAATGGGCAGACTTAGTAAGTCTATCAACAATCACCCATAAGCTATTATGACCCGAACGAGAACGGGGAAGGCCATCTATAAAATCCATGGAAATTTGATCCCACTTCCATACTGGAATCTCCAATGGTTGCAATAACCCACCGGGCCTTTGATGTTCAGCCTTAACAAGTTGGCAAGTCATGCAACACTTAACAAAGTTAGCGATATCAGATTTCATTCCCTCCCAATAATAAAGTCGCTTCATATCAACGTACATTTTACTGCTACTGGGATGAATGGAATACTTGGAACGATGAGAATCTTCTAGAACGTCTCTACGAAGATCACTAATATTTGGTACGATAAGTCTACCAAATTTTCGAATGCCGCCACGAAAGTCGATATCAAAGTCTTTCAAACCTTCAATATCGGTTTTATCCTTAAGATTTTGGCCAAGCAAAGCCAATTCAGGATCTAGTTGTTGAGCTTCAAGAATGCGGTCTAATAAAGAAGGACGAGCCTCAAGGCTACATAAAACAAGAGATGAACACAAATCGGAAATGCGATCTCGAATTTCACAAGTGGATAAAAGTTCGAGATCGTTCCATTCAGATATCATCATGGAAACAACCGCTTGTTGTTTTCGACTAAGTGCGTCGGCAACACGATTCCCCTTTCCGGGAGTATAAAGAATGTCAAGATCATAAGAGGCAAGAAATTCGAGCCAACGCTGTTGACGCAAATTAAGTTCCTTTTGAGAAAATAAATATTTCAAAGACTTATGATCAGTATAAAGTATAAACTTTTCTCCCAAAAGATAATGTCGCCAAATTCGAAGGGCGAAAACGATAGCCGCGAGTTCTAAATCATGTGTGGCATATCTAGTCTCAGCCGGCTTCAATTGCCTAGAAGCATAAGCAATAACACGTTCTTTTTGCATAAGAACGGCACCCAAACCAACGCGACTAGCATCGGTGTAAACGACAAAGTCTTGATTCCCTTCGGGAATAATAAGAATAGGAGCATCAGAAAGGAGTTCTTTTAATTTCTGAAAAGAAGATTCACATTTGTCTGACCAAATGTATTTAACACCTTTCTTTGTTAAGCCAGTAAGAGGTACGGCAATCTTAGAAAAGTCTTTTATAAAACGGCGGTAATAACCTGCCAATCCGAGAAAGCTACGGATTTCAGTCACGCTCTCCGGTCTCTTCCAATTTTGAATCGCTTCAATCTTTGAAGGATCCACGGATATTCCGGATTCGGAAATGATATGACCGAGAAATTTCACACTAGATTGCCAAAAATGGCATTTAGAAAATTTTGCTTTTAGTTGATTGCTCCTAAGAGTTTCCAATACAATTCGGAGGTGCTTTTCGTGTTCCTCCTCGGTTTTAGAATACACAAGAATATCATCAATAAAGATGAGAACAAACCGATCGAGAAAATCTTTGAAAACTCTATTCATAAGGTCAACGAAATAAGCCGGAGCATTCGTTAAACCGAATGGCATAACTAGCCATTCATAAGATCCATAACGCGTACGGAACGAAGTCAAAGGAATACTATCCTCTGCAATACGAAGCTGATGGAAACCGGTAGCCAAGTCCAGTTGTGAAAAGACTCTAGCCCCACTAAGTTGATCAAACAGGTCATCAATCCGAGGCAATGGATATCTATTCTTAATAGTAAGATCATTAAGCTTGCGGTAGTCAACGCAAAGCCTAAGTGTACCATCGGACTTACTTACGAAAATAGCTGAAGCTCCCCAAGGCGAGGAACTAGAGCGAATAAGTTGCTTCGTCTCCAACTCGGATAGTTGTTTGCGCATCTCTTCGTTCTCCTTATTGGACATGCGATAAGGAGGACGGGTAACAGGCTGAGCTCCAGATATAAGATTAATTTTGAACTCAATTGCTCGCTTAGGTGGAAGTCCTAAAACGGGCTCAAAGATGTCGGAAAATTCACGAACGATGCGAATACGAGAAATGACATCCTCCTCATCATCATTGTCATCATCACGAGGATTTAAAGAATATAATGATGCAACTAAAGCGGAATCCGAATCTTTAAGAATAATAGAAATCTGGTTAACAGATTGCGGATGTCGGAGATAAATAGTCCGCTCAGGACATAGGATATGAGCTTCATAACGAGTAAGCCAATCCATACCCAAAATCATTCCAAAGCCTAAGTAACGCATGACATGCAAATCGGCTAGGAAAGAAAAATCATATAAAATAATCTCTACGTCTTTACAAAGTAAACTAAGAGTTGCGGATCCACCAACCGGATTCGCAATTCTTAATGAAGTCATTAAAGCAGTAACACTTAAAGAAAAAGTATCGACAAGTTCCTTTGATATAAAAGAATGGGATGCACCCGTATCAAAGAGAACTCTAATAGGTTGATCATGAAATAATATAATGCCATCAAGGACAGAATGAGAAATACCTTGGCCACGAGATGTGTTGCCAGGGGCTTTAGCCACATTCAACTTTCCCTCCTTCTTGCCTTCACGTTTGAGGCATTGATGTATAAAATGATCTGGGCTTTTACAGTAGCGACAAGATTTGGGCTTTGAACATTTGTTCGCATAATGATCCCCAGATCCACAGTTGAAACATCTCGCGTTATTAGGAGAAGGAGCCTTTGCAGAAGGAATCGCTTGCTTACCCTTTTTGTTGGGGTAAGGACCTTTAAATTTGTTGGGCCTCTTTTTGTTGTTAAAGCTGGGTTTGGAAGCTACTACTTCAACATCACTTTCTTTATCAGCCTCTTCAAGGCGAAGAGCGATATCTACAATTTGGTCGAAAGAAACTTCTAACTTCAAAAGTAGTGGCTTCTTGAGGCTTTTGTTTAAGCCGTAAACGAACCTCTGGTTCTTCTTTAGTGGAGTATTTATATATTCGACCCCATATTTGGAAAGGGATTCGAATGATGCGACGTAGTCCGCCACAGAAGCCTGACCTTGAACAAGGTCAATAAATCGCCGAGCCAAAGTTACCTTTTCAGCCTCGGGTACGAATTTCGATTCGAAGCGTTCCCGGAAGTGCTCCCAGGAGAGGTCCGCTTCATTAATTTCGGATGTAAGGAGTTCATACCAATCCAATGCTCTCTCTTGGAGCATACTTGAAGCCACTTGAACTCGGTGCAGATCGACAAGGTTCATGCGAGAGAAGATTCGATCACATGATTTTAACCAAGCTTGAACCTCGATAATAGGCTCGGAACCTTTGAAGGGCTTCCCACCCAAATTGGTGTAATCGCTGCACAACCGTGCAAATCCCGACTTTGGGTGAGTAGGTTCCGGGTTAGTTCCAGCTGCTTGTGCATTCGTCACTAATTCAAGAAGCTGTTGAGTTGTCATAAAAACTCCATCTCGAGGAGCAGCAGCAGATGTTCCAGCTCTGGGACGGCCTGGTCTTGACATCCTCTTCCTTTACAAAGAAAGAAGAGAAAGAAGAAGGTTATTCACCAATGAACATCAAGCAATCTTGAATGATGAAATAAGGAATCATAAAGAAAACAGGATAAGTCGGTTCGAAGACTCGAACTAAATCCTGAAGCACAACTCCTAAGGTGGACTTAGGACGATGATCCTTGTTAAGTTATTCTACATTGTTCCGAAGTTTGGCTCTGATACCAAGCTGTGACGCCCCACCTCAATACCCACGCTGGCCAAGGACACTACGATGTAGTGCTGTCAACTAGCACGGAGAATAAGGCTGTTGAGGAGCGACCATCCATGTAATTGATTATCACACGGTGGCTATAAAATAATCTTCGGAAACAAACATAGAAATAAACATATCACAAAGCAGTCACAGACATCCATATCACAAAGGCGGAAGAAGATATGAATATATAACTAACACATGAAAGTGTACATCAGAGTAGTGGTCAAAAAGTTCCACAATAATACAAAAGAATAGCAACCTGTGCTATACAAAAAGAATACAACTATGAGTCCATATCTCAAGTGTATACAACAAAAACTGCTAAACTAAATAGTCAGCCAAAAGTCAGAGTAGCAAATCCCGGAAGGAAGTCAAGCAGAAGCACCTGTAACATCTCGGTCTGACCCGAGTATTATTTAAGAAAATAATAAACGGATCAGTCTAACTATAAATATCAGATGACATGATATAGAATAAAAGATATGGCATAAACATATAATATCCATACTGACATACTACTATAAGTATGAAAATGATGATCAACAGGAGATCAACCGATGAGAAATGATCAATATCACGAGAATCTTCTCAAAGATCCAAAGAGGGCATCATACCCTAGACTTGTACTCATAACAAGTCAATGACATAAAAATCTAGAAATCAAAACAAGAAATCCAGAAATCATAAAAAGAGAAAGAGGCCTATCACATGATGGTCCGAAGACCATGGGGAGCTACCCCATATGTGTGAGTCGGAATCACACTGATTGAGGCCTAGGCTAACCAAAAAGCAGAAAGGTATGTGTGAATGGAATCACACAAGTGGTGTCTAGCCTAACCTCGCAAACATAAAGATATGTGTGAGTCGGAATCACACTACTGCGGCCTAGACTAACCTTGCGGACAAAGAGATGTGTGTGAGTCGGAATCACACTATTGCGGTCTAGTCTTACCTTGCAAACAAAGAGACATCGCACAATTGCTAGTCTAAATCATAAAATGATCATCATGATCAGCGAGAAGTGTCAATCACACCAAGCTAGTAAATATATGAGTTTAGCTTCATGTCCCATAACCACTTGCTTAACTTAAATATTTACGAACAAGCTGTAAATCTTCACTAGGAAATTGTCACGAAAAGGGTTCAATCGAACAAGTCCAAGAGCTAACCGACGAAGTGAACGCAAGCGTTTCATACCACTCGTTTTACTAAGTCGTTTAAGTCGATTTCTCGTTCGAGTGAAGTAAAGGCTTGTATATACTAGTAGATTGAAAATCGGTTTGAGAAAACGAGCTTTTGATATTTAAAATAGTGTTGAAATCGCTTTGATGAAAGAGTTTTGATATTTACTATTAGTATTGAAACCTTCATATATCCTTAAAGTGACAAGTCATAAAACGATGGTAGAAACAAATCAATTCACGTTCGAAGACGTGAGTAAAGTCCAAAGACGTCAATCCCAAAACCATCAAGTAGAAATTCTGATAAATGCTTTTCAGAAGAGATTGCCTACGCAGAGTAATACGGGGGTCGACCTGCCTGGTCAGGTCGCGGGGGTCCAGGGGGCAGCACCCACGGCGGGGTGCGGGGCAGCGCCCCGTCACGGTACGACCTAGTGAAGGCAAGCGGTCTCGAGAAGCCAAACCGGTCAAATGACCAAGTACTAACTCGCGAACGACTTACGACTTAAGGGAGGCAAGCGACTTACGACTTAAGGGATAAGGTCATACGACCTAAGTGGAGAATGCCACGCGACTTAGCAGAAGAACAGGTCGAACGACCTAGGGGAGAAACAGGTCAAACGACCAAGTACTAACTCGCGAACGACTTACGACTTAAGCCTTTAACGACTTAACGACTTATGCCATTAGCTCCTGAACGACTCAAGCTAGTAACTCGCGAACGACCTAGCGAAGGCAGAAACGACCTACGACTTAAGGTCATACGACTTAACTGGGCATACGACCTAACGAGTTAGCAAGGCACGCGACCTAAAGACTTAAGCTTTGAATACGAGCTACGTGTTAGCAAACGAATGTCTTAACGACCTAAGCCTTGAACGACTTAGTGGAACGAACGACTTACGACTTAAGCTCCAATTCGAGCTACGGGCTAAGGCTGGAACGACCTAGTGGAGTTAGGTCGAGGACGACCTACGACTTAAGGCCAGGGCGAGCGAGCTAACTGCAAAACGACCTAAGACTTAAGAGCCATACGAGCTACGACTTATCACTTAACTCGCGAAAGACCTAGCGAAGGCAGAACACCCAGAACGACTCAGGCCTTTAACTCGAGAACGACTCAAGGAGTTAACTCGCGAACGACTCAAGGAGTTAACTCGCGAACGACTCAGGGAGTTAACTCGCGAACGACTCAGGGGGTTAACTCGCGAACGACTCAAGGAGTTAACTCGCGAACGACTCAGGGAGTTAACTCGCGAACGACTCAGGGGGTTAACTCGCGAACGACTCAGGGAGTTAACTCGCGAACGACTCAGGGGGTTAACTCGCGAACGACTCAGGCCTGGAACAGAAATGCACGCGCGCGACTTAAGCCCTTAACTCGTGAACGACTCACGACTTAGGCTTAACTCGTGGACGACTCAGCGAAGGCCAGAACGACTTAAGGCCAGAAAAATCACCAAAACGCTGAAAATTGAAGTTTTTCGCCAATCCAATCCAAACCAAATGCAAGTGTTGATGCAAATACAATAGGGGATCATTCCCAACAGTCCAAGATAGATATAGGCAAGATGTGAGATCAAAAATCTCACCTTTTCACGGAATTTGATGAAGATGGAGATTTGAGAGCAAAGCAAGAACACCAACAAGCTTGAATCAATGGTCTTCACGTGAATTTGATGTTGAATCTCGGATTTGCAATGGAATTTGTGTTTGGAGTTTTAATTTCCACTTCCCACCACCATTTTTGAGAGAGCTTCAAGTGTCTTGATAGAGTGAGGAAGATGGTTGGGCTGAACTAAAGGGGTGCAGTCCAAACCAAAGTCAAAGGCGGGAAAAAGTGTTGAAAATTTCACTATCTCCAAACATATCGAAGTTTACACTCAAAAAGATCGCAAACGTCATTTTGAACTCAATGGGGGTGGTCTCGAGTCCTAATTTGACCGTATGCAAAAAGTAGCTTTTCGGACTAACATCCGACTAACGATAAAATATTTAAATAAAATATTTAAATATAGAATCGATAGATATGCGGGTTGTTACAGGAGATACGTCTCGCCATCTAGCTCATCTCCTGAGCTCCACAGCATCATATCCTGTAACCTATAATACTCGGTCTGACCCGAGCATCATATAAAACAATACCCGAGTCAGTCTGGAATACCAGCGTGAGAAAATCACACTCAATTGATTATTAAAGTTTCAAAAATACTTTGAAAACAAAAGCATCTCGTAAGACCACGCCACAAATAAACATGTCGGGTTTTTACCTTACGATAGCTAAAACACTTTTTATCAAATTCCTCTGATATTATAATAGTGTCTATATACAAATACTTATTAAAATAGCTGAAATTGTTACATTATTAAATTCCAGCATACTAGCCACAAAGTGGGTAATACAAACAAATACCGTACAAGGCACGTAGGAAGAATGGATTTCCAACGAATGACTAGGCACTGGGGTACCACCTATCACAGTACGTGGCCTAGATCACCGTACCGAGGAGTACGCCCGCTCCCCTGCAACACAAGGCCGGAACCATCCCTTACTGGATGATCCCGAATAAAATCACCCCACGGTTGGGATCAGCAACCGCACCACTAAGCCGAAATAAAAAGGGACATCTAGACAGGGATGACCTTACCCTCCAGTGGGAGCTACCCACGAAGCCTTGCTGCATAACCCCTGATTTTCAGTCATTCCCGGTTGATGAGGTTCGAGGCTAAACGATACCTTTTCAGAACATATCCCTTAGAATGCCCATCGCCCACCTGACGATGTCACGAAAGCATTCGTCCATACAAGTCCGTCCCGGGTTCGAACGGAACCGAAGGCACTATTCCTACTACATCCATTTTGGAAATATCCTCAGGATTAGTAGCGACTAGCCCTTGCACTTCACAGCTCCATCTTCGACTCCGAACACGTTACACGAAACGTACAAACCGGATCGAAGTGGTATTCGAGTCTCCAGACCTAGAATCCCGGTATACGGAAACCCGATCCCGGTCTCTTCGAAACGATCAGCGCATTTGGCCAATATTGATAGTCGGTTATTTAACTATCAATTAACATCCACAAGCAACCATCACACAATTAAATAATTTCCCACATTATTTATTTGCCCAAACATCTTTCCAAGATATATTTCCGAATTTTCAAAACTCATTTGAAAACAATTTCAAAATAGTTTTCGCTTACGGAATACATTTCCCAAATAATTATTTCCACTGAATCACCAAGTACAAAATATTTTTAAATTTTAAAATAATTTAAAAACACTTTATTTTAAATATACTTTATAACATTGAAATTTTAAAACTACTTTAATACTTTATCAAAATATATATTGTAAGAATATTTAAAATAAAACTACTTTATAAATATAATCTAACTTTCTCTTTTTAAAACATAATACCAAATCATTTTTATATAATTACTACAATAATAGATTTTTGAAAATACTACTTTAGGCTTTAACATTTAGAAATAATCAATTTTCTAAAATATGCTTTTTAAAACATATTAAAACTTTTAACTTATATTAAAAATTGCTTTGAAAACGTACTTGGCTATCCAGAGAAATGCCCTTCTCACTCCCATCTTTTAAAAATAAATCAACATTTATTTTAAACCAAACCATATCCTTTTATAAATTCCCACTTTGAATTTATATTTTCAAATATCCACTGATATTTTATTTTACTTGATAAACCCAGTTTATATCTCCAAAATCTCATTTCTCCTTTAAAAATCCCGTTTTAACACTTAAATCAAATTCCAAATTGATTTCCGATTTACTTTACTTTGAAATAAATTTCTTTATTACTTCGTTTATTCCAAAATACTTTAACTTTTAGATTTATTTCCTTATTGTGAGTTAAAAACCTTTTAACTGAAAATACCAATTTTAAACTTCCAAAATTCCTTCCTTGTCCCTTAATTAAACTTAATCCTTACATTTAAAAATAAATTCTTTATTCTTTCAGATAATAACTCTTAAGCTTTACAACTACATATTTCTCTTGTTAATTCAAAATTCCCTTATTCCAATTTACTTGAATTATTTTACTTAAAAATTTACTCTTTTATTTCTTTCAAAATTCAATTCTATAGAATTTAATAACTCATTTTACTTGGATATTCAATCCAACAATATCTTCCAACATTTCAATCATCAATAAAATCATCACAGGATATCAATATTCATAACACAGAATATAAAACAGTCTAGATAAATTTTTGAGGAATCCAGTTGGATCCCTCCAACCTGTTTCCCTGCATCCACAGACGTTAGCACAATACCAATTCCACTTCGAGGTGGAATATTGCGGTATATGGGTTTTATAAAATATCATCCGCTATTATGCGGCGCATAGGGTCTCATACGCTATATAAATGCGGGAATATCAACTCCAATACATACATATGCCAATATATATATATTGGTATATACTACTATATATATATACCATATCAATCAAATCAATCATTCAACCAGACATTCAAATTTAACCAATTAAATTAAATTATAATTTAACTGAGTGAGATTAGCTCACCTTTTATTTGCAAACCAATCCCAATCCAATCTCGACTTGATTTTCCTTGATTTCAGACCTTGTATAAATATTATATGGTGTGTTAATATTTGAGATGACCTATTAAAAATTTACCAATAAATTTAATTTTAAACTAATTCCCTTTTTAAGTAATCTTTAATAACTAAAATAATTTAAGTATGTTATTAAACAAATTATTCACCAACATACATTTTTCAAAGCTTATATACATATATTACAGTCTATCTATACTTTCAAATGAAATAAAATAAAAGTATGTGTAAATATATATATACCTATGCCTGTATTCAACTTTCCTTTACTGCATGCTAATATACATATAAACTTTTAACTGAAAATAAAAATAAACATTTATTTTACCCCTTACTGAACATTAAAATCTTGTCTGTCTATGAATTTCCTTCCTATACATATAATTAAGACTAAGATGGGTTTTAATCCTTACTGGAAAAATCAAATACTGGGTTGCATGTATATCTATTATCATCATCTAATTTTATTTTTTTCTATAACCAGTATCTATAAATAAAGTTATCTAAATACCTTACAGCTAACCACCTCGCCATCTTCCTCTCTGCCGAAGATAATGGTGAGCACCCAGAGACATCGACCGTGAACGAGAAACCCAACACCCCAACATGCAGTCGCGAACACCATCTCGCGCCTACTCTTACGCCGCAGTGCCCCCACGCGAGTCTCCTCCAGGCGCCAAAATCAGCGTGGCCTCCAAACGAACTCCCTCAATTGCCTCGCGACTCCCCCTTGCCTATGCGAACTGAAACCCTAGCCCTTTAATCTGCTCGTCGCCGACTCCGCAACTTCTCTGATAGTCGCAACCGCCCTGCTTGATCGAGACCAAAACTCGACATGCTCGAGTTCGAAATGAGTCACGCGATTTGAGTATATGTGAATTTTTAGGGGTTGGGTAATTTCGTTCTGCCTTTATTTGAGAGGAAGGGCACGATTCGTTTTTGATAAGAACTGGAGATGGAATTTGATTTTATAAAGAAGAGGAACGAAGAGAATACGTGGGTTGCCATTCTTATTTTTAACAGAGGAAAGTTTGATTTTCCCTTTTGAACGAAAATGATTTGGTTTTAGAAGATGATTTCGTTTTTGATTTCAATTGGAAGGAGTATAGGAGGCACGGGGTTCTTTTCCATCTGTCTTTTATTTCTTGAGAGAGGACACGTGTTATACCAAGGTGAACACGTGTTTAAATTAATATACGTATCTACATCTAATTACTTAGGCAAGAAGAGAACGTTGCCAGGAAGGACACATGCTCTGAATTTCTATGCGTTTATATACCGTATGCTTACACAACAACTCCAAACGCTCCGAAATTTAAAATCCGATAATAATATAATACTACGGATCCAATGAAACTGGTTTCGCTGAATTCCGAGACTGTGCCTCGGACGGCTATTTTTTTTAAATTCAATTTCAACGATATATTTTCAAAACTGAACAAAACTCTTTAAAATTCCATTTTAAAAGTTCTATCATCTTCAGTATTAACAATATAAATTTTCTGAACCTTTGAACTATTTTTAACAGGCTTTAAAATCAAGATTCAATATTTTACCCAATCCCGATAATTAAATTTAATAATTAATTATCCAAAGAAATACTGTATATTTGAAATTAGAGTTAAAATTTAACCTTCGGATATTTAAAATAAATTAAATATTCATATTTCAAATATACAAAAATTCCGGGTCGTCACATTCCTCCCCCCTTAAAAGAATTTCGTCCTCGAAATTACTAGTTAGGAAGAATGATTCAATCCCCGTTAACTATTTCCCCAAATTCAAACAGTTTTAACAATACCCAAACAATCTTTTATTAATGATACACTAATCATCTTTTAACTTCCCAAACTTATTCATAAGTTCAACCCATATCACCTACTTATCCATTCAAATTTAAATTTGAATTCAAATTTTGCATTATCAAAATTTTCCAAATTTTTTCTAACTCCCTAAATTTCCGAAAAATTTCGCCAGCGTCTCCTTTGCGCGGCTAGCTCGGTAGTCGGTACTACTACAAAATGGCTCTACGGCCTCCCAATCTCAAAAAGAAAACAAAAAGCCAAGTGGCTGGATCAAAAACCCAATCAAATTTCATATAGAAATTCAAATACAATCCTTTTTGGTCGGGCCATTAAATTTTATCTTCAAAAATCAAAATCCCAATTTATCCATTGCTTTTATACACCTGTATATCCTACTAAGCAAATAATATTCAATCACAATTCCAAAGCCATTCTAGACATTTCTTTACAAATTTTCAATATTTGCTTTACTTAAGCCCGTACGATGCACATATATCATCCGTACGCAATATCACATTCGATCGCTCAATCGATCACACAATTTCATTTCCGAACTAGTATCGTCCACCCGACTTCCTAGTGCGGACTCAGATCTGGTTTCTCGATCAGAAACCGTCATTCTCCTTGCATAGCCACCAACTATGATAGAGAATATCCAGAATCAATCAACAATCCATATCCAGGCTCACCGTTGAAAATCGAGTGAAAAATCCTGATTCGGATCGATAAAACTATCTCGAAATTCTGTGTTCGACATCTGGACCAAATAGCTATGCAAATAAAATAATATACGTACATCTTACGTATAAATTCCAATTGATTATCAGTTATATCAATTCTCTTTTATTCACATATTGTTATCCACTTATTCACAACTATCCCATTTCATAACTTCAGTTTTAGTCTTCATTCAACTATTTACTTAGTATATTTATTTTATTTTTCCATTCCAAAATTACTAAGTATATTTCCAATACAAATTTTCTTAAGAATTTCATTCTTCAATTCTTAAGTTCATATAAATTTTCTTATATTTATTTACTACTTCACCATCGAAGTGTATATATTCAAGTTGAACTCCTATTTCATATGAATTCCAACTTACTTCAATTTACTACTTCATCTCCAACTTCCAAAAATTGAATTTTATTTAGCTCGAAAACAATCCAAGTTAATTCATTCAATAACTATTTCTCAACTAATTTAAACCACTCCTCTGTTTGAGTTCAGTTTCCATTCAACATTTACTTAAGTCAATACTTAAATTTATTTCCCATTTAACCAACCCTTTAAAGTTTTATTTCCATCTTTCATTTGATTCTTATTTAATCAAATTACATCCATTTATTTATTTAATATAATTGGTTTATTCACTCAATCATTATGAATTTTATTTTCCATACTCAATTCATCTGGAATTATTTTATTAATAACCAGGTCATTTTCAATTTATTTTTACTTATTTGGATTTCATTCGCAATTCAAACCATCACTATTTTAATCCAATTTCATTTACTCACAATTCAATTTCATTAACTAATTTATTATCAAATTAGTTCCTCCGCTCGTTAAAATTAAATACTTGCTTTTTAATTCCAAATATCACTTCACTTAATTATCTTAAGTTCAATTTATTTTATAACTCAAGTTTGGATTTATTTAAAAATTAAGATTGCTCATCTTAGTCGTTTCCATTTGATAATTACAATTTCAAATTATAACTCTTAATGGTTCAAAGTAATAGATTCCCATTTATGACTTACAATTTCATTTCTATTCATAAGTTTAACTTACTTGCTGAAGACCTGGGACTATTCATTTAAGTCCATTTTCATCTTTACAATCAAATTTCAAATTATTACACTTAAGAACTTAAGAATATGAATTTCTTTACACAATTCAAGGTTTTAAATCTCCCCGAGATCAGCCGAGATGAAAATCCGAGATATTAGCCAAAATCCGAGATTTGGCAGCTTGGTTAGTTATAAGTGTTTTAAATATCGCCCGAGACAGCCGAGATATTTGCCCGAGATATTGGCCAAAATCCGAGATTTGAAACCATGACACAATTATAAGCATTTTACATTACCTTTATATCCAATTCAATTCAATTTCAACTTATTTACATTTAATTCAATTCTAATTCTCAATTTTATTTAACTTATCTTAAGTTAAATTCAAATATATTTTATTCACCTTCATATACTCGAATTAAATTTTAATTCCAGGATACAATTTTTATACAAGTTTTACAATTCATTCACCTTCAAGTTCTCTAACTCTTTTATCTACCAACTTATATTACCCATTGAGTTATTTTCATCTCATAATTATAATCCCAGAATTAAACTTTCATTCCCTTCTTATTTAAATCAACTTCATTCTATACTTTATGTTGTTGATTCATTTAAATTTCCACATTTATATTTTAAATAGAATTTCCAGAATCCAATTGCCCGATTTTATTCCAAAAACCATTTTGAATCCATAAATAACTCATACATATCTGGTATATCACCTCAAATCCCAATTTCCAAAACAATCTGCTTTTACCAAGCAATTTTCCCTTTGGATTTCAAAACCAACCCAGTTCACAATCATTTCCAATTTAAACAGTTTGGTAGCAATTTCTCTTTGGAAACTCGAAAATAGACATCGATGATGCTGCAGTCATCACCGAAATTATTTTCCAGCGACCGAAAGAGAATTTAATGCTTTTATCACTCTAAAACATTTCAAACATTTTTAAATCCCAAATCCCACCCGATTTCAATTCAATTTCGCAAATATTCATGAAATAATATCACCATTATTTTCCCCAAAACCTTTAAAACAATTTTTAAATCCAAAGGAATTTAAACCTTTCCCAAAACTTCAAATTCAAAATCTATTCAACTTTATATCCAAACATTACTCTGGAATTCTATCACATTTTATTCCAAGTTATAAGTCACATTTACAATTTCATTTGTTTATGAATTTCTCGTTTGATTATAAATCACATTTATAATTCACATTTGTATATAAAGTTTATCTCAATTTATAAATTTCATTTATAGTCTATATTTCAAATTCCATTTTGTTATATAAATTTATTCTTCAACTTGGTTATAAACTTTCAATTTCTACTCAATAATGAGACTAACTAATTATTGTCATTTTCTAACAACCAAGCATCCAAATATATAACTATAATAATTTCCGAATAATTATTTCTTTTATATACAAAATAATTTGGGCAAAATTATTTCATTTACCCTATTTAAAACAATACTGTGTCGAACTGTTCTATTCAAGTGTTTAGAAACCCCTTCGATACAGTTGTCCAGACTGTGCCGACGAAGGTTCATATGCTACTCAATAAATCAACCAACACAATATAAAACCATTTTATATTCACTAACAAATACGCGCTCATATCTATTAGTACTCTCAAAATTCCCACCAGAGCCAAGGTTATCGCCAGCCCAAGCTCTGATACCATTGTAACAACCCGAGGCAGTGGCGACCGGTAGGCTTTGCAACCATCCCAGACCCACCGTGGCATACAGTGATACCTCGAATTTGCTTTTACGGCCAGCCTCTCGACTCGCAACCAACCCAGGGCCTTCCTACCCAAAAGGGACATGTAGGGGTAAGAGTCTCCCGTTCGCCACCAAACCGCGAAGCGAGAACCCCCTATCATGCTGTAATGTAGCAAACTCGATCCCGGTCTCTTCGAAACGATCAGCGCATTTGGCCAATATTGATAGTCGGTTATTTAACTATCAATTAACATCCACAAGCAACCATCACACAATTAAATAATTTCCCACATTATTTATTTGCCCAAACATCTTTCCAAGATATATTTCCGAATTTTCAAAACTCATTTGAAAACAATTTCAAAATAGTTTTCGCTTACGGAATACATTTCCCAAATAATTATTTCCACTGAATCACCAAGTACAAAATATTTTTAAATTTTAAAATAATTTAAAAACACTTTATTTTAAATATACTTTATAACATTGAAATTTTAAAACTACTTTAATACTTTATCAAAATATATATTGTAAGAATATTTAAAATAAAACTACTTTATAAATATAATCTAACTTTCTCTTTTTAAAACATAATACCAAATCATTTTTATATAATTACTACAATAATAGATTTTTGAAAATACTACTTTAGGCTTTAACATTTAGAAATAATCAATTTTCTAAAATATGCTTTTTAAAACATATTAAAACTTTTAACTTATATTAAAAATTGCTTTGAAAACGTACTTGGCTATCCAGAGAAATGCCCTTCTCACTCCCATCTTTTAAAAATAAATCAACATTTATTTTAAACCAAACCATATCCTTTTATAAATTCCCACTTTGAATTTATATTTTCAAATATCCACTGATATTTTATTTTACTTGATAAACCCAGTTTATATCTCCAAAATCTCATTTCTCCTTTAAAAATCCCGTTTTAACACTTAAATCAAATTCCAAATTGATTTCCGATTTACTTTACTTTGAAATAAATTTCTTTATTACTTCGTTTATTCCAAAATACTTTAACTTTTAGATTTATTTCCTTATTGTGAGTTAAAAACCTTTTAACTGAAAATACCAATTTTAAACTTCCAAAATTCCTTCCTTGTCCCTTAATTAAACTTAATCCTTACATTTAAAAATAAATTCTTTATTCTTTCAGATAATAACTCTTAAGCTTTACAACTACATATTTCTCTTGTTAATTCAAAATTCCCTTATTCCAATTTACTTGAATTATTTTACTTAAAAATTTACTCTTTTATTTCTTTCAAAATTCAATTCTATAGAATTTAATAACTCATTTTACTTGGATATTCAATCCAACAATATCTTCCAACATTTCAATCATCAATAAAATCATCACAGGATATCAATATTCATAACACAGAATATAAAACAGTCTAGATAAATTTTTGAGGAATCCAGTTGGATCCCTCCAACCTGTTTCCCTGCATCCACAGACGTTAGCACAATACCAATTCCACTTCGAGGTGGAATATTGCGGTATATGGGTTTTATAAAATATCATCCGCTATTATGCGGCGCATAGGGTCTCATACGCTATATAAATGCGGGAATATCAACTCCAATACATACATATGCCAATATATATATATTGGTATATACTACTATATATATATACCATATCAATCAAATCAATCATTCAACCAGACATTCAAATTTAACCAATTAAATTAAATTATAATTTAACTGAGTGAGATTAGCTCACCTTTTATTTGCAAACCAATCCCAATCCAATCTCGACTTGATTTTCCTTGATTTCAGACCTTGTATAAATATTATATGGTGTGTTAATATTTGAGATGACCTATTAAAAATTTACCAATAAATTTAATTTTAAACTAATTCCCTTTTTAAGTAATCTTTAATAACTAAAATAATTTAAGTATGTTATTAAACAAATTATTCACCAACATACATTTTTCAAAGCTTATATACATATATTACAGTCTATCTATACTTTCAAATGAAATAAAATAAAAGTATGTGTAAATATATATATACCTATGCCTGTATTCAACTTTCCTTTACTGCATGCTAATATACATATAAACTTTTAACTGAAAATAAAAATAAACATTTATTTTACCCCTTACTAAACATTAAAATCTTGTCTGTCTATGAATTTCCTTCCTATACATATAATTAAGACTAAGATGGGTTTTAATCCTTACTGGAAAAATCAAATACTGGGTTGCATGTATATCTATTATCATCATCTAATTTTATTTTTTTCTATAACCAGTATCTATAAATAAAGTTATCTAAATACCTTACAGCTAACCACCTCGCCATCTTCCTCTCTGCCGAAGATAATGGTGAGCACCCAGAGACATCGACCGTGAACGAGAAACCCAACACCCCAACATGCAGTCGCGAACACCATCTCGCGCCTACTCTTACGCCGCAGTGCCCCCACGCGAGTCTCCTCCAGGCGCCAAAATCAGCGTGGCCTCCAAACGAACTCCCTCAATTGCCTCGCGACTCCCCCTTGCCTATGCGAACTGAAACCCTAGCCCTTTAATCTGCTCGTCGCCGACTCCGCAACTTCTCTGATAGTCGCAACCGCCCTGCTTGATCGAGACCAAAACTCGACATGCTCGAGTTCGAAATGAGTCACGCGATTTGAGTATATGTGAATTTTTAGGGGTTGGGTAATTTCGTTCTGCCTTTATTTGAGAGGAAGGGCACGATTCGTTTTTGATAAGAACTGGAGATGGAATTTGATTTTATAAAGAAGAGGAACGAAGAGAATACGTGGGTTGCCATTCTTATTTTTAACAGAGGAAAGTTTGATTTTCCCTTTTGAACGAAAATGATTTGGTTTTAGAAGATGATTTCGTTTTTGATTTCAATTGGAAGGAGTATAGGAGGCACGGGGTTCTTTTCCATCTGTCTTTTATTTCTTGAGAGAGGACACGTGTTATACCAAGGTGAACACGTGTTTAAATTAATATACGTATCTACATCTAATTACTTAGGCAAGAAGAGAACGTTGCCAGGAAGGACACATGCTCTGAATTTCTATGCGTTTATATACCGTATGCTTACACAACAACTCCAAACGCTTCGAAATTTAAAATCCGATAATAATATAATATTACGGATCCAATGAAACTGGTTTCGCTGAATTCCGAGACTGTGCCTCGGATGGCTATTTTTTTTAAATTCAATTTCAACGATATATTTTCAAAACTGAACAAAACTCTTTAAAATTCCATTTTAAAAGTTCTATCATCTTCAGTATTAACAATATAAATTTTCTGAACCTTTGAACTATTTTTAACAGGCTTTAAAATCAAGATTCAATATTTTACCCAATCCCGATAATTAAATTTAATAATTAATTATCCAAAGAAATACTGTATATTTGAAATTAGAGTTAAAATTTAACCTTTGGATATTTAAAATAAATTAAATATTCATATTTCAAATATACAAAAATTCCGGGTCGTCACAGGACCCGATTCTTCGACTTCCGAATATCGACATCAATACGTCCATTGTATCGACTGCCGAACAAACGAATGCCGGAAAACCGAATACTTAGGGTTTTAGAAAGAAGAGGTAGAAGAAAAGATAGAAGAAAAAGAAAGAAGAACAGAACAACATCAGAAACGGAACAATATCAGAATCTCACATTCGCAGCGGAACAAAAATATAATAGATAATCACTAGCCTTTTAAACAAAGAACTATATCAGTTTTATACATACATCAATCAGAGTCAATATACAACACAACACATCAATGGACAGTTATATAAACTTGTCCTTATATAGAATACACAGCGGAATAATACAAAGTATATGTGATACGTTTCGCCATCCAGCTTGCTTCCACAGCTCCAGAATATCCAGAATATCCTGATAACATAACTCTAGGCTGCCCGTGTGGAAATTGGTGGGCACCCAGAGTTTAGAAGGGAAACAATAAACTCCGAGTCAGTCATGGTGACTGGTGTGAGATCGTAAAACAGTTATTTTTAAAACAAACAACAGGAAGGTTTTAAAGTCAATTTCGCAATGCTTTTGGAAAATGAAACTACCATAAGACCTCCCGCCACACACACAATGCAAACGCAGAATTAGAGGAGATTTCTTCTTATGATAGTCAAAGATGCTTACTACGCAAAATCAAATCATTTTTGATATTATTATTAGTGCATAGTGTAGAAAACATTTCGAAAGTAGAATATAAATCTTAGCCAGCATACGTACCATTATAGTATGCCTACTATAGCTACCATATTAGATGGCAGGTTCTACAACTAAAACCGTACAAGGTGCGTATTGGAGTTTGGATTTCCAACAAATGGTCAAGCCAAGGAACTTCCCATTGCCACATATCACCTTAGGGAAATCAATCAATCCAATATATGCATATGCCAATATGTATATATTGCTATATATATAGATATATCCTACTATATCTAATATCACATCCAAACAGTCAAACAAATCAATAACTGCAATATCAAATTTCATTTGAGTGAGAAAAATCTCACCTTAGCTTTTTATTTTGCAATCCATTTTCCCATTCCGGCTTGATTTCTTGTTTTATACCTTGTATAAATATTATACAAATTAATAAATATTTGAACCAATCATATAACTAATTTCCATTTTTGATTGTTTAATTAACTAACTTTTTCTTTAATAATTTAACTAGAATTTTACTTTCAAAACTAAATTAAATATATCAACCTTTGATAATTAAGATAATAAATTAAGTTTTAAATAATCAAATCTATCTCCATAATCTATATTTACAAATAAACTAGTAAGTGAAGATATCTATTTTTATAAAAATTTCATTTCATCAATTTCATTTTCCCTTTTACTGTAAATTAAATTTCATTGACACATATATATTTCTGCTCAAACAGTGGTTTCCTTTATTGTAAAATTTTTATTTTTTATTTTTTTATACGTATATCTTTTAAATAAAATAGAAAATAACAATTATCGTTACCTGAGAACAACATCGCCACACCCCTGTTTACTGTCTCGCGACCATGACTTCGAACAGGGGCAAATGGATCGCGAACAACCCCATGCCGTGCTTCCATGAACCTCCCATGCCCTAACCCTAGCAGCGAATCGCGACAACCCCTTCGACCCAGGAGCCGCCGTCTTTCCCTTAGTCGCTTACGTCGCCACGGCCTCGAGCGCGCGCAACACTCCCAAACGAACACGCGTACACACGTTCGAGATCTAGTGTGATTCCTTGATTTGAATCGAACGAAAGAGAGAGGCCATTATTTCTACGAGTTGATTTTTCTTCGACCGAAGCATCGCGACCTTGCTTCCACTCATGAATTCATCCGCGTCCTTCTTTTTTTTATTTGAACAAGCACGGCTCGATTTAAATTTGAAATGGGGGAGGAAGGGGAGTTCGTTTATAAAAGGGGAACGAGAATTTCACTTTGATTTCGAACGAGAAGCTCGGCCATTTTTATTTTCTCTGATGTTTGCTTTAATTTGAACGAAAGAGGAGAAAAGGTATGCGTGAGTTTTGTAAAGGAATGGGGAGACAAGGAGTATGCGATTAACAGAGAAAGGTCGGCATTGAAATGAAATGGAGCCAGGAATCTCTACTGCGTTGACAAATTTTTTAAATTTAAAATTTAAATTGAATTTGCTTTTATTTCAACGCGTTTACTCACCGTACGGTCACATAACAACTTCGAAAAATACGAAATTTGAAATCCGACCATAATTCAATATTACGGACCCAATGGAACTAGTTTCGTCGAATTCCGAGACTGTGCCCCGGAACGCTATTTTTAAATTCAATTTAAACGATATAAATTCAAAACCGAACAAATCACTTTCAAACTCGATTCTAAAGCTTCTATTATCTTCAGTATTGTTAATACGAATTTTACAAGCTTTTGAAATATTTTAAAGCAGCTTAAAATTGGAGATTCAAATTTTTATTCAACTTACAATAGATTAAATTTTATAATTTAATCGCCGAATTCATTTTTATATTGAGAATTCAAACTAAACCATCATTCAAATATTTAAAATTAATTAAATATTTACAATTTAATTTATCGAAAATTCAGGGTCTTTACAATCTTCCCCCCTTAAAAGAATTTCGTCCCGAAATTACAAGTTAGGAAAAATGATCCTTAACTCGTCTACTATTTTTCACAATCTAAATAGTTTTATCAAATTCTCAAAACAAATCCTTCTATTGAAGATTCGTTATCACTTAAACTAACTTTCAACTTCAACTATAAGTTTCAAACAACATTGTTTACTTCAAAATTCAAATTTTAAATTTAAATTCTAATTTAAACATTCAAAATTTTCTTAAAAATTTACTAACGTCCTAAATTTTCAAAAATTTTGCCAGCGTCTCCTTTGCGCGGCTAATACGGTACGACTACAAAACGTCCCTACGGACTCTCAGATTTCAAAAAGAAAAGAAAAAGCCAAGCGGCTAGACAAGAAAATCATCAAATCTCATATTGAAATTTAAATACTTACCTTTTGTCGAGCAATTCAAATTCATCTTTGAAAATCAAATCCAATTCCTTTATACACCTGTATATCCTACTAGCCATAATATCTAGTTACAATATTCAATTATCATTTTGCACATTTTATTACAAAATTTTCAATATATACTTCTTGTATATTTTTTTTTACTTCACTATTGAAGTTACATATCTATTTTCATTCAATTTTACATTTCAAGTTTCATTTGAATTAAATTTACCATTTCAATTCAATTTGGATTTAGTTTACTTCTGAATATTGAATTTCATCAACTATCTTTCATTCACAACTGATTATTTTAAATTAGTTCCAGTTACTAATTCATTACAGATTCCAATTCATTTAAAATTTGTTTCCAACATTCAGTTTCAATTCCAGTTTTATTTTTTCGTTCATTCCCAAAATTTATTTTCAATTCACTATTTTGGTTTATAACCACTTATATTAAACTGGATTTCCAATTCGAATTTTTATTCATCTTTCATTTATAATTATTTAATTCAATTCTATTGCTTATAAATTCGAAATGAGTTTCAACTTCAATCTCACTTTCATTTAATCACAATTGTAAATTTATTTAGTCATTCACAATTTACTTCCATAATTCAATACTTAATTCCAATTTATTTGTTACTATTCCAAATTTATTTTCAACTTAATAAATTTTCTTTAAGTAATCTTTTCACTTTATTTAATTGATTCACTTATACTTACTTTGATTTAACTCCATCCTTTAAGTTAAAATTATTCTATCAAAATTCAATTTGTATAAGTTATCAACTTAATAATATTTCATAAATATTTATATATAGTATTCCAGAGTCTTACCAACATTTCAAAGCCATTTTGAAAACAATTCAAATTATGTTTAAATTTCCAAAACAAAATCCAAAATTTTCAAACAACTTCCATTTAAAACAATTTGGCAGCAATTCCTCTTTTGGTAACCCGAAAATGAACACCGGTGATGTCGCGATCATCATCGGAATTATTTTCCAGCGACCGAAAAGAGTTTAGAGCTTTTCATTCCTTCAAAACATTTTTCCAAAATCCTTTGAAAATCATTTTCAAACCAAAAAGGAATTAAACTTTCCAAATCTCCAAAATTTTCAAATTCTTTTCAAAACATTTCCAAATACTTCTCTGGAATTCCATTTCAAACTACAAATCACATTTATAATTTACATTCTTAAATTTCATCTGTATGTGAATTTTATTTCTTAACTTTGGAGTTACGATTCCAATTTCTTATTTACTTTCAATGATAATAGTTTAATATTATCACTTCTAACAACCATGCAACCATATACTATGATAATTCATAGAAAAACATTTCTTTTCTATACAAAAATAGTTTTGGGTAAAATTATTTCATCCACCCTATTTAAAAAATATTGTGCCGAATTGTTCTATTCGAGTGTTTAGAAACCCCTTTGATACAGTTTTGCAGACTGTGCCGACGAAGGTTCATATGCCACTCAATAAACCAATCATCACAATATTAAAAAGAATTTATATTCACTAACAAATACGCGCTCGTATCTATTATTACACTCACACTCATTCTAGAGTACTACTAACTCTATCTCTAATGAGTAACACCCAACAGAGCAGGGTTGTCGCCTAACCATATGCTCTGATACCACATTGTAAGGACCCGATTCTTCGACTTCCGAATATCGACATCAATACGTCCACTGTATCGACTGCCGAACAAACGAATGCCAGAAAACCGAATACTTAGGGTTTTAGAAAGAAGAGGTAGAAGAAAAGATAGAAGAAAACGAAAGAAGAACAGAACAACATCAAAAACAGAACAATACCAGAATCTCACATTCGCAGCGGAACAAAAATATAATAGATAATCACTAGCCTTTTAAACAAAGAACTATATCAGTTTTATACATACATCAATCAGAGTCAATATACAACACAACACATCAATGGACAGTTATATAAACTTGTCCTCATATAGAATACACAACGTAATAATACAAAGTATATATGATATGTTTCGCCATCCAGCTTGCTTCCACAGCTCCAGAATATCCTGAATATCCTGATAACATAACTCTAGGCTGCCCGTGTGGAAATTGGTGGGCACCCAGAGTTTAGAAGGGAAACAATAAACTCTGAGGCAGTCATGGTGACTGGTGTGAGATCGTAAAACAGTTATTTTTAAAACAAACAACAGGAAGATTTTAAAGTCAATTTCGCAATGCTTTTGGAAAATGAAACTACCATAAGACCTCCCGCCACACACACAATGCAAACGCAGAATAGGAGGAGATTTCTTCTTATGATAGTCAAAGATGCTTACTACGCAAAATCAAATCTTTTTGATATTATTATTAGTGCATAGTGTAGAAAACATTTCGAAAGTAGAATATAAATCTTAGCCAGCATACGTACCATTATAGTATGCCTACTATAGCTACCATATTAGATGGCAGGTTCTACAACTAAAACCGTACAAGGTGCGTATTGGAGTTTGGATGTCCAACAAATGGTCAGGCCAAGGAACTTCCCATTGCCACATGGAAACGCCTTTGAAATGACGTCCCGAGAACCTAACCGGATCTCTGCCAACACAAGGCCGGGTTACCTCTGCAAAAATAGGTAACTACTGACATGCGTATGCCATCCCCCGATTGTAACCGATCCTCCCGAGGATCCTCGATTTCCAACAACCATATAATAATAATAATGCAGTAACCACATAGGTTAAGTATTTGGGCTCTATACCATGATACCACCTCTATCCAGAAGGAATGACATACACTAAGGGGCGCTACTCCCTAGAACCTTGCCGCATCCTTCCTGTTTTGACCATTTCCGGGGTGTGAGGTCCGACGAAGTCTCGTCCACAAAGCTACGCTTTGTCACAAAGCCATGCTTCGGGTCAAACAAATGATCAAAGTAATGATCACAAAGATAAATGATCAAACAAATGATCATATCACAAATGATCAAACAATGATCATTTCACAGCAACACTCAATATGCCACGTTACCAAATTGGGAGTATATTGCTGATAAATTTCAACTACATAAACTCTAAGCTCGTACGTCTCAGAGAAGGGTGTTAAGCTAAGAGAATAAATTCTCCGCCACCAACAGATATGTATTTGAAAGAAATCAGCTTTATATCTCAATTTGTAATGTTAGACATATAATCCATACAAGTCTGTTTCGGGATCGAATAGAACCGAAGGCACTTCTCACGAAGCCCTTGCACATCCGGATAAATTTCTAATCACGTCCGGACTTCCCGTCACTAAGGGTGATAAAACCTCTAAATCAGAGATCAGCCGATGTAGAGTAACTCGACGGTAATCCTTCCGTTTTCAAAAATATCCGGTCTTCAACACCGGTCATCAAATGCAATTCATCACAACGTATCACATATTCGAAATGGGTTATACGACCCCATGGTCCTTTCCCGGCTAACCCGAATAGTGAGCGCTTATTCAAAAATAAGTGTGGCATTCAAATTCATCCAATTCACAACAAATACCCATTCAAGGTAATTATTGATAGTCGGTTATTTAACTATCAATAAAGATGCGCAACATCATCAGATTCCAAAATAATTTTCCAAATTATTTATTTTCCAAAAATATCTTTACTAGATATAAAATTTCCACACTTCAAAATTAAAACAATATTTATTTTTAAAACGAATTCCCATTTCTTTTATAAATTCCATAGTGAATTTATATTCTCAACTATCTACTGATATACGATTTTCAAATTGATTCCAATATTCACTTTCAATTTATCTTTAAGAAGATAAATTTTCTAAAAACGTTCCACTCTATATTGGAAAAGCATTTCCATACTTATTTAATAATAAGTAATTCACAAATCGATTTATTTTCAACCTTTGAAAATATTCAATATACTTAAATAAATGTTAAGTATATATTTCATTCTTTAAGGAAAACTATTTGAGTCAAAACTAATGTTACGTAAAACATTGTTACGACGACTCAAAATCACTAGTATAGGGATTCAGAATTAAGATAGATATGTAAATCCCAATACTATATAAAACATTTCCTTTCGGAAATCATTTACTATAACAACAGTGTTATAGTCCACCATTTCCTTATTTCTCGAAAACGTCTATTTCAACAATGAATGTTGAAATCTATGGTTTCGATACTTAATACATTTTTAAAACATCGTTAAACAATTAACTTTATTTTAAATGTCACTTTCCCAAACAATATCCATTTTACTTAAAAATATATTCACTGTCCAAAATCGTGAATATACCTCACTAGCTAAATTTCAACATTTTCTACACATTAAATTTCAAGAATTTATCCACTATCCAAAATCGTGGATAAAATTCCCTTAATAACCTTCTATATTAAATTCATCAATTGTGATTGGTATTTCGAATTTATAAAACAACGTTTATAAATTCAACTTTATATTTCACAACAACTTTGATTTATATATCCCCTTTATTAACAAGTTCGATCAATACTCCCTTTAAAGGCAAAAATCCAGTTTATAAGTTAATTTCTTATAAATCTCCTATTCTGCAATTTTATTCATTTTATAACTTCACGATTTATAAATCTATAAATTTCATATCTTCACAATTTATAATTCTATAAGTTCCATTCACTTACGAATTCCATTGATATTTCATTTTTAACACTTATAAAACTCGTTTTATGAGTCCAATACTTTTAATTTATAGATATCAATTTTATAAATCTTTTATATAAACCGTTACAATAATTCAAAAATCTCCATTTAAACCATTTTTTATAAATCAATCAACTATTTATTTCAAAAATCACCTTTCGGTTATATTTCACAAAGATCTTAACTTCTATAACTATAAAAATTTGAACGTTTATTTATTTAAAGTAAATTAATTCAAAAATTCAAATAAAACGTATACTTTCCAAAAATCACTTTAAAAATCTCTTTTAAAAATCAACATCGTTATTTTCAAACTTTCAAAATTGGATCCGATGATGCAACGCACAAATTAGTCCATCACAACCTTCAATATCATATATCAATATGATAACAGAATATACAACAAATATCTGCAAATAATTAAATACTGGTGAGGAATCCAGTTGGATTCCTCCAACCTGTTTCCCTACATCCAAAGACGTTAGCACAATACCAATTCCACTTCGAGGTGGAATATCGCGGTATATGGGTTTTATAAAAATATCATCCGCTTAATAACAGCGCAATAGGGTCTCATCTGCTATACAGTGCGGGAAATCAATCAATCCAATATATGCATATGCCAATATGTATATATTGCTATATATATAGATATATCCTACTATATCTAATATCACATCCAAACAGTCAAACAAATCAATAACTGCAATATCAAATTTGAATTTTTAATGGTGACAAGTGCTGTTCTAGCTTTCCACGGTGCTGATATCGAAGACGAGCTGGAGTATTGCATATTGTTTCTTTCTTACTATATGTACTGGATGTTCCGCTGTTTTGTATTCTCCGAGTGATTGTAGTGAGGCTTGATGTATTGACTATTCAGATGTTTGTATCCAACTATTATGAAGTTTTATTGATGAGATTCCATGCTGTGAAGCTTCACTATATATATATTCTATTGTATTTTGTCCATGCGCTGTGAGTAATACGATAGATCCTGTTGTTTTTAATTTACCCGGACAATCGTCCATGGTCGCCTGGCACACTTTACAGCGCACTTTCTCTAGGTTCAGTGCAGGGGTCATGGGCGGTCGTCACATTTGAATTTTTAATGGTGACCACTGCAACGGCTAGTTTTGACTTTCCCGTTCTTTCTTCTTCTTCTCCATCAAACTCGTCCAATCCATCTCCGTTACCTGTCATTATTCCTCCTTCTCTCAACCCTCCACCTCCTGTACCTCCTGACCTCGGTTCTCCTTCCTTAGCTTCTCTCTCTATTGATCAATCTGATCCCCCGTTGGCGGCATGGTTTTCTCTGTTTACATCTAAGCCTAGAAATGCGGGTTCATATACTCCTATGGAGTTCAATATTGATTATCGAGGTTCGCCGATTCCTCCCCCTGAAGTTTTAGTGTCTGAAGGTATGAATTATTGGGATGGTTATCTTGTGGGTTTCTTCTTGGGTGTGCCAGTGAATTATATGGCAGTGGTGTCTCATTTAAAAAAGACATGGAAACTGAAAGGTACATATGATATTAAATCTGATGGAGCTAACTATTTCCTCAAGTTTTCTTGTCCAGAGGACAAGCAAACTGTTCTTTGTGCAGATCCAACCTTTATAAGAGGTCAAATGTTTGTCATTACTACTTGGAAACCAGCTTTCGGTTCAGTTCAATCTCAAGTGAAAACTGTGCCCATTTGGATCCAACTTTATAACATTCCCCACATTGCATGAACTCTTATTGGAATAAATTGGATTGCTTGTCATCTGGGAAAGCTTGTTTGCTTCAATGAAGCTACTGAAAAGAGGGAAAGAATGGAATATGCCAAGTGCTTAGTTGAAATATCTCCGGACAAAGAGTTACCTGAATTCTTATTAATAGGAGATAAAGTTGAGACATGTCAAAAGGTATACATTGAGTATAATTGGAGGCCTCTGATATGCACTGCCTGTAAAGTCTTTGGTCATTCAACTATAAATTGTGATATGGATAAAAGTATTGGTGAAGGGAAAAATAGCAGTGAAAAAGAAGTTCAGGCTAATGGTCCAGGTCCTACATTTAAAAATAAAATTTCAGTGCATAGGAACAATATTGGTGACATTGTGAAGAATAGGCAACAAAGATGGAAGCCCAAAATTAATCAAGTGAACCACAAAAGGGTGGAACCAGACATAGCAAAAAAGAATACAGATACGAACTTAAGTAATTTAAGTAGTTCAGACACAATACAAGCAACCAAAGAATTACAATTACAGAGTGTAACACAAAATCCAGTTGAAACATGTAATGCATTTGCTGTTCTCTCAGAAATAGAGGAAGGAGAATTAATAGAAGAGGAAGGGGGAACTTTATGTACCTTACGAGAGGAATCTGTCAATTTTGTTAATCTACAGAGTGGAGTCTCTGTGCTTAACAACAGTAATCAAAAGAAACAAGGTCAAAATGAAACTGAAGTAAGTAAACAGCAGCAAGATACATCTAGAAGCCAGCAAAATGAAAAGGAGGCACCCTCTCCTGTCTCTCTGAATTATACAGCAACAGACACTACTTGTTTGAACTCTCCTGTTATCAAAGCTGTCAGCCCATATGCAAACTTAAAACCTCCCAAAGAAATTCCTCTTTTTTCTCCTACTAAAGATAACTCAATTGAATCCAATATAGGTTCATCTTCAGATGCTGAATTTTGTTCGAAAGATGACATGAATGAAGGCTATGAATTCAATCAAGAGCAAATTATGGCTAAGATCAGCTCAAAAAAAAGAAAGAAAAAAAAAGGCCTCTGTTCAAGGGCCACAAAGATTTACTCGGCAATCTGCCAATAAACACAACAAATTATGATGCTAGACAACATAGGATATTGGAATATTAGTGGAGGGCATGATGATGCCAAAGTATATGAAATCAAAATGCTTATCAAAGGCAATAAATTGGGAATTATATGCATCAGTGAAACAAAATACTCTGAAGCAGAATCTAATATGTTTGCTAATCGTATTGCTCCTGGATGGGATTTTATTCATAATCATTCTGCTGCCCCCTTTGGGAGGCTGTTGATCTTGTGGAACCCCCAGTTGTATACAATTAGTGCTGCTGTAACTCATAGACAATTCATACACTATAATATTAATCACCTTCCTACAAATTTCATTTTTAACTCTACCTTTGTTTATGCAGATAATATAAAAGCTAATAGGCAGAATTTTCTTGACATTCTTCCTTCCTTGCACACTGCCACCCCCTGGATGTGCCTAGGTGATTTTAATTGTATGCAACATTCTGAGGATAAGTTGGGAGGAGTTCCATTGGCTCTGGTGGATGTTGCTCCCCTCAATAATGCTATCTTTCTTGCTCATCTTCATGAAGTACCTAAAACTGGTGTTTTTACACTTGGAATAATTGCAGCAGATCAGGTATTAGAACATTTTGCAAATTGGATAGGTCTTATTTTAATTTCGCTGCTTTCAATGCTTGGCCTTCTTTAATTTCTATTTTCCCTACATCATCTCTTTCTGATCATAGTCCTATTATTATGGACTGGGGAAATAGAAGTAATAAAGGTCCTTCTTCTTTTAATATTTTTTCCAGTTGGTTTGACGATCCTGAATTTCTTCCTTTAATTAAGAAAGTTTGGGGAAAACCAAAATTTGGCAATCCCATGTATATTCTTCAATCGAAACTTAAAGATTGTAAAGTTTCCATTAAAGGTTGGTCTTTACATAAGTATGGTAATGGTAATCCGTTGTCCACTAAATTAAGCTCGGAGCTTAGTGATATTCACTTTCAACTTCAAAATGACCCAAGTAATATTGCTATATCTAATAAAGCAAGTGAGCTTACCAAGAGATTGAAAATAGCCATCAAAACTGAACTTAAAATGATTCGTGAAAAAAAAACTAAATTGGGATATAGGAGGAGATAGAAACACTAAAATATTCCATAACTCCTTGAAGCTTAAGAAATCAGCTGCTTTAATTCATAGGATAAAAGATAGACATGGATTTGAAGTTAACACTTCTTCTAGTGTAAAGCAATCCTTTCTTAATTACTATCAATTTCTTTTTACTAAATCTGAGGAAGTAACTAATTTTCATGTCATTAATGAATGTCCTATAAATAATATCTCTACTGATCTTGCTAATAATTTAATAAAGATTGTTACTCCTGATGAAATTCAAGATTCCATTTTCAAAATGAAAAGTACTAGCTCCCCTGGTCCAGATGGGTTTTCTGCTTTATTTTTTCAAAAATGTTGGCATATTATTAAACATGACTTTTGTAAAGCGATCCAACATTTCTTTAAATCCAATACTTTGCTGAAAGGTATAAATCATACTAAACTTGCCCTTATTCCTAAAGTTAACATGCCTCAATCTGTTACTGAGTTCAGGCCCATTGCCTGTTGTAATGTCATATATAAATGTATTGCAAAAATTATATCTTCTAGAATGAAAACTTGCCTTCCCGACCTGATATCTCCTAACCAAAATGGTTTTGTTACTGGTAGATCTATCACTGATAATATATTACTATCCCAAGAACTGATTAAAGGATACAATAGGAAAGACATTTCTCCTAGATGTTTTATGAAGTTGGATATTCATAAAGCTTATGATTCTGTTTGCTGGGAAGCAATCATATCCATTATGTCCAAGATGAATTTCCCATTACCTTTCTTAGCTTGGATATATACGTGCATATCTTCTGTGCATGTCTCCTTATCTATCAATGGCGAGTCATTTGGTTATTTCAAAACTCAAAAAGGTATAAGGCAAGGGGATCCTATCTCCTCTACCTTATTCATTTTAGTTATGGAGGTGCTTACCCAATTGATTAGTGTTGAATTCCATAATAAAAATATTGATTATCATCCTAAGTGTCAGAAACAGCATATCTCTACTTTAATGTTTGCTGATGATCTTCTGCTATTTACTAAACCAAACATTAAATCTATCTCTTCTGTGTTTGCTGTCTTTCACAAGTTTAATCAAATGACAGGTCTATATAAAAATAAAAATAAATCTCAAATTAATATTGCTGGGGTATCTGATATCAACTACCAGAATATTCTTCTGGCTTCGGGGCTTCAAGCTATTGATCCTAATGCTATGCACCTTGGTGCTCCTATGTGTAAGGCTAGAATTTCCAATGCCCAATGCCTTCCTTTATACGAAAAAATAACAAATAAACTCAATAATTATAATGGTTCTAAAATTTCTCAAGAAGGTAGGCTTGTCATCATACAGAGTATTGCCACTGCTATGTGTGCCTATTTTTTTTAAAATTTTCTTCATTCCTAATAAACTTATTAATATGTTAAATAGGGCTTTTAATCATTTCCTATGGCATGGAAATATTTTCTCCACTAAACTCATACTGATTGCATATAAAAAAATTATTGCTCCTTTAAATAAGGGAGGTCTGGGTATCATTAATCTAAAATTATGGAATATAGCCACCACTTCCCAACTTGTTAACAAGTTGCTCAGTAATAGCATGGGGATGTGGGAGATCTGGAATAGGCAATATAACCTTAAAGGTGGAAATTTTTGGACTATGGGAGCTAACAATTCTAATATCTTTTTATGGAAAAGGCTTCTGGCTAATAGAAGATACTACCTTCCTATGGTTCAATGCAACTCTGCTAACTCTTTTTGGAACTCTCCCTGGTGTGCTCCAGGAATGATTCTCTCTCAACATTGTGATTATAATCTCTTACTTAACTCTGGTATTCCCATTAATACTAATGCTAATGCTTTTTTTGTCGATGAAGTTCTGCATTTACCTCATGTCAGTTCGTCTGTGCTGAATAATCTCTGGTCTACCATTACTGCTTCTTTTAAGCATGTCGAACATGAAGGGCTAAACTGGAATGGGAAACTTCACAGCATCTCCATAGTCTACAGATCGATAATCCAAAATCAATGCAACTCTCCTTTTCCTTGGCACGCTCGCATATGGAAGTCTGGATCGAAACAAAAACATAATTTGTTGCTTCGGAAATGTCTGATGAACGCAATACACACTCAAGATAATCTTGTCAAAAGGCAGTTAATTAATCATTCTCTGTGCATCCTATGCAACCGGGCTGCAGAAAACGTGGGACACTTATTCTTCAATTGCCAATTTTCCTACCATTTATGGAAGGAGGTGCTTCATCGAATACATGAGAGACCACCGCAGCGTGATTTCAAAATTGAATGGATTAGGATCTTCAGTTTAACCAGGTGGAAAACCATGACGACCAAGCGATTTCTCCATTACCTCAAGCTTACGATAGCAGTGATATGGGAGGAAAGAAATTCGAGAATATTTGCGCGGACTTCGTCTTCTATTTCTGATCTTATTTTGAAAATTTGTCCTGTTGTTGTCACAATATAATTTTGTTGGTGGGTAGTTTTCCTCTATCCTGTGTTATGTATCCTTTTTTTTGTATGTTGCTTTTGATTAATAAAAGTGGACTGGCCACTATAAAACAGGCTGGCATTGCCAAAAAAAAATTCATTTGAGTGAGAAAAATCTCACCTTAGCTTTTTATTTTGCAATCCATTTTCCCATTCCGGCTTGATTTCTTATTTTATACCTTGTATAAATATTATACAAATTAATAAATATTTGAACCAATCATATAAATAATTTCCATTTTTGATTGTTTAATTAACTAACTTTTTCTTTAATAATTTAACTAGAATTTTACTTTCAAAACTAAATTAAATATATCAACCTTTGGTAATTAAGATAATAAATTAAGTTTTAAATAATCAAATCTATCTCCATAATCTATATTTACAAATAAACTAGTAAGTGAAGATATCTATTTTTATAAAAAATTCATTTCATCAATTTCATTTTCCCTTTTACTGTAAATTAAATTTCATTGACACATATATATTTCTGCTTAAACAGTGATTTCCTTTATTGTAAAAATTTGTATTTTTTATTTTTTTATACGTTTATCTTTTAAATAAAATAGAAAATAACAATTATCGTTACCTGAGAACAACATCGCCACACCCCTGTTTACTGTCTCACGACCATGCCTTCGAACAGGGGCAAATGGATCGCGAACAACCCCATACCGTGCTTCCATGAACCTCCCATGCCCAAATCTAGCAGCGAATCGCGACAACCCCTTCGACCCAGGAGCCGTCGTCTTTCCCTCAGTCGCTTACGTCGCCACGGCCTCGAGCGCGCGCAACACTCCCAAACGAACGCGCGTACACACGTTCAAGATCTAGTGTGATTCCTTGATTTGAATCGAACGAAAGAGAGAGGCCATTATTTCTACGAGTTGATTTTTCTTCGACCGAAGCATCGCGACCTTGCTTCTACTCACGAATTCATCCGCCTCCTTCTTTTTTTTATTTGAATGAGCACGACTAGATTTAAATTTGAAATGGGGGAGGAAGGGGAGTTCGTTTATAAAAGGGGAACGAGAATTTCACTTTGATTTCGAACGAGAAGCTCGGCCATTTTTATTTTCTCTGATGTTTGCTTTAATTTGAACGAAAGAGGAGAAAAGGTATGCGTGAGTTTTGTAAAGGAATGGGGAGACAAGGAGTACGCAATTAACAGAGAAAGGTCGGCATTGAAATGAAATGGAGCCAGGAATCTCTGCTGCGTTGAAAAAATTTTTAAATTTAAAATTTAAATTGAATTTGCTTTTATTTCAACGCGTTTACTCACCGTACGGTCACATAACAACTTCGAAAAATACAAAATTTGAAATCCGACCATAATTCAATATTACGGACCCAATGGAACTGGTTTCGTCGAATTCCGAGACTATGCCCCGGAACGCTATTTTTAAATTCAATTTAAATGATATAAATTCAAAACTGAACAAATCACTTTCAAACTCGATTCTGAAACTTCTATTATCTTCAGTATTGTTAATACGAATTTTACAAGCTTTTTAAATATTTTAAAGCAGCTTAAAATTGGAGATTCAAATTTTTATTCAACTTACAATAGATTAAATTTTATAATTTAATCGCCGAATTCATTTTTATATTGAGAATTCAAACTAAACCATCATTCAATATTTAAAATTAATTAAATATTTCCAATTTAATTTATCGAAAATTCAGGGTCGTTACAATCTGACTATCAATATTGGCCAATTTCGTTAATCGTTTCGAAGAGACCGGGATCAGATTTAATTATCCGAAAACCACATCGGTCCGGTTTGAACGAAACGAATGAATATCGTGAAGATGATGAAGACGGTGATTCGATTTGTCCAGACCCAGGACAACTTGTATGGACGAATGCTATCAGAACATCGTCATTGGATGACGATGAGAATTCTAAGAAGAATTGTTCCTTGGAAGGTAACGCTTAGCTTCAAGCCTTATCAACCGGGAATGACTAAAACAGGTGAGACGCATCAAGGCTAAGTGGGTCGCAACCAATTAGGGTATGTTATCACTTTTTTTAGATGTCCTCGGAAACCTATATATTATGGATATGGTTGCACATGAAAGAAGGAGCGCTCAATTTGTAAGGGTAGGAACACCCGGGGTGATAACATATTGGGTCTATCCAGGTTAGGGATAGGCCGGTCTTGTGTAGCAGAGGTTCCCGGCGATGGTCCTTGGTACATTGTTTTAGAGGTGTACTATGATGGGCAGTACCCCAGTGGCCCAGTCATTCGTATAGAATCCATTCTCCAAGACGAGCCTCACGGTTTTGTTTGTAGAGCCTAGTATGCTGGAATTTAATTAATGTAACAATTTCGGCTATTTGAATAAGTATATGTGTTTAGACACTATTATAATATCAGAGGATTTTTTATAAAATTGTTTTGGTTATCGTAAGGGAAAAACCCGTCGTGTTTATGTGTGACGCGGTCTTACGAGATACCTTTGTTTTTCAAAGGATTTTGATAACTCTAATAATTCAAATTGAGTGTGTTTTCTCATGCTGGTTTTCCAGACCGACTTGGGTGTTATTTTATTATAATGCTCGGGTCTGACCGAGTATTGCAAATTCAGGATAGGATGTTATGGAGCTCAGGAGATGAGCTGGATGACAAAGACGTATCTTCGTATTTAGTTTATATTTCCGCTGTATAAGGATAAGTTATTATAACTGTCCAAGTTGATGTATGGATTGTTGTACCCTGATGATTGTAAGTATATAAACTGTTACAGATTCTTTTGTATAAAAATCTGATATTATATATTATATTTTGTTCTTTTGTGATTGTGAGATTCTGTTGTTGTTCTATTTTTCTTCTACCCTTTTCTTTTTTTTACCCTAGTTATTCGCTCTTTCGTACACTTTGGGTTAAACAAGAATGAATTATTGTCAACTCAAGGGGTACGGAACTACGGGTCGCTACATTTGGTATCAGAGCTGAAGGTTAAGCGAGAACCTTTGCTCTGGTGGAGGATTACTCATTAAAGATAGAGTCAGTAGTACTCTAGAATGAGTTGACTGTAATAATAGCTATGAGTGCGTATTTGTTAGTGAATATAAATGGTTTTATATTGTGTTAATTTATCTGTTGAGTGGTATATAAATTCTGTTCGAGTAGTGTGATGCCACTAAATCGATAGGAGTTTCTAAACACTTGAATAGAGTAATTCAACACAATATGGTTTTGAAGCAGGTAAATGAAATAATTTTACCCAAATTGTATTTAGATATAAAAGGAATAATTTTCTAGAAAATTATTATAGTAGATTGATGTTTTTGGATTATCATTATATAACTAAAGGAATATTGTATAAATATGAATTATACAAATGAGTTAAAAACTACAAATGGGTTCAAACCAGAATTTGGAAAATTTAAATCCCGAAATTTTTTAGAAGTGTTTTCCAAAGTATTTTGAGATAAATAATAGTATTATTATTTTGCAGATATTTTGAATAGAAAAATAGTTTTAAATGGATGTTGGAAGTGATATAGCACTGAACTCACTACATTCGCTGGAAAATAATTCCGATGATGATGCGGCATCATCGGTGTTCATTTTCGAGTTTCTAAGTGACGAATTGCTACCATAATAAATTGATATGGAGATTTTTAGTGAAAAAAAGTGTTGTTTTGGAAATTCCGAAGGGAAATTGTTTTGAAATGGAACCAAGTGAACTTTGAAAATCCAAGGAAGTGGTTTGTTAAACAAAAAAGAGTGTGTGTGTGTGTGTGTATATATATATATATATATATTTGATTTCAAAGTGATTTGAAATATATACCGGGTGTTTAAATTCTGGAATTTAAAATAAAGGTTAGGAAAAACCTCGAAAATAAGTTATGAACTTATAAAGTGAGGATGATTTCAATAAGAAAGGAAAGTATGGAATTTGAGTTTTGAGAAATAAATTTTTACTTAAGTAAGTTAAATAAATTGTGTGAATTGAATTTAACTTAACGAAAGTTAAATAAATTTATTGGGAATTGAGACAATAATAAATTCGAATGGTGAAATTGCTATATGAATATAAGTAAGGAAGTGGAAAAATTTGGAATTGGAATTGAATTCTTACTTGATTAAATTGAATGAATTAAAAGTAAAATTTGCTCGGGGTAGAATTTAATTTAAGTATGATTTGGAATGATGGTAAAGAAGAATTGAAATTGAAATTAAATTGACTTGGTTGGATTAGAAATAATATCGAATTGAAGTAAATATAAATTTTGAATTGTGAATTAATTATATGGCTAATAAGGTTAAAAAAATTTGGAATGAGATAAAATTTAAGTGAAAATTGGAATTGTGAATAAATAAATTTGAATAGCTTATAAAAATTGAAATTATGAAATAAAAATATACTCGGGCTATAAATAAATCTATAATCTCGAGGTAAAAATAAAATGTGAATGTGTTTGAGTGTAGAATTGATATGGAAATATGAAAAATAAGTTGTGTAACTTATAAAATTTAAAAATGGAATGATAAAACCAAAATAAAAATGATTTGGAATTTTTAGTAAGGGAAATAAATCCAACTTGAATTTTAAAAAGAGTTTGAGCTCAAGAAAAATTAAATGAAGAGATTTTTGAAATAAAAACTAGATATTGAATTATGAATTGGAAGTGAACTAATTAGCTAAATAAATTAGTTAATTGAATACGGGAATGGAGCTTAATTTTGTTAAACAATTTGGATTGTGAATTAAAAGTGGATTTTGGAAATGGAACTTGAGGTATAAATAAAATTCGACTTAATTATAAGCTAATTAAATATATTTGGAAATGCGGTCGAATAAAATGGGATTGGATTGAAATATAATGACTTGAGTTATAAATAAATTTAATTTGGGTATAAATACATTCAAGAATGAATTCGAGTATGGAATTAAAATTGAAATGGAATAAAATTGAATATAAATTGATTTGGAATCAATTTAAAATAGCTATAAATTGAAATGGTAATGAACAGCGCCAAATTTGCATAGAAAACAATTGTTGTTCGACGCAAATGAAAGTAAATAAAATCTTATGAATTAATAGAATGTGAATAAATTAATTTTTAGTCAATTTGGAATGGATATGAGTTGTTTGGTATAAAAATAAATTGAATGCTTGTTAAGTGAGTTGTAAATCATTTAAATTGAATGAAATGGTATATAGATTGATTGAAAGTAGTTAAACTAGTATTGGAACCTCATAATTGCTTATAAATATATGTTAGCATGCATTGCTTATGAAAATTTTCTGTTTAACCATTTAAATAAGTGAAATGTTAATGAATTTCATATTTTGGTCTTATGTGGATAAAATTGAGTAAGTACAGGTAACCGGAGGCTGTCGGACTAGATTTGGGTTGTGTATTTGCGTATGAAGTAACTTGCTTTCTTAATAATGCTTAACAATGCTAAAATAAGATACGATTTCAGATTAAATACCGCAAATATATAAATATTAATATATATTTTTGTTTTCCGACCATGTGGGTCGATGTATATATATTTATCTTTCTTGTCATATTGCAAAAGGCTCTCCGTACAAGGGAGACTCTGCCAAAAAATTTCGGAAATTTAGGGTGTTAGAAAAATTTTGAAAATTTTTGGAAATTTTTTGTTAACGACAATTTAATTTCAAATTGTAATCATAATAAAGGATTCTAGAATTAGAATTAATAACTAATTGTTTTTGTTGGAACAAAAGGATTAGAAAACCGAATATCGAATTTTCACTAAGTGGGTTTTGGAAAAGTTAATGGGTTTTGAGCATTTTTCCTGCCTTAGCAATTTCGGGGATGAAATTCTTTTAAGGGGGAAGGAATGTAACGACCCAGATTTTTCGATGTTTAATTCAGAATATTTAAAATGGTTTAAATATTGGATTTGGAATTTTAATTTAGTTAATGATTTTTTAAAATTGAAAATTTCGAGTGATCTCGACAATTTTGAAATCGTCAATTTAATCGACATGTTAAAATAGCGGTCCGGGGCACAGTCTCGGAATTCGACGAAACCAGGTCCATTGGATCCATAGTAGTGTGTTATTGTCGGATTTCAAATTTCGTAGTGTTTGAAGTTATTGTTTGATCGTACGGGATATAAACCCGTTGAAATTTATATCGAAAATTCAATGTAATAATTGGGTCCAAAAAGCTATCTTTTCCATACGATCGAATTAGGACTCGAAACCTTTTCCATTGCATTCGGAATATGGGTATAACATTATAATTGCCAAGCAGCATGCCTCCATAGGGGTTCAAAATTTCGTGATATGTAATGTAAGATAATTGAATTATAAAATAAAAATATATATGGTCAAATCAGTCACCTTACCTTCTAAAATACGCTAAACATTTACCTTTAAATCATGACCCTATCTTGTTCACCTCAAATCAAAATTCACGAGCGCCTTTTCTTTTCCTAGTAAAAAATATGTCGAATCGAATTCGTTCGAATAAAATAAAGAGATTGTTCGAAAACTAAATCGAACGAATCGCGATGGCAAGCTTTTCCATTTAAATTGGGAATCGCGTTCGCAGAAACATCGAAAGGGGATTCAGCGGCATCGACGACGAACCCAACAGAGGCAACATGGAGGAGCACCACAACTTCGGTATCGATTGTAGATAAGGTCGTGGTCAAATGAGGGTTTGTGGATTTGGGCGGCGCGATGGGGTTTGGCGTGGGCAGATGCGGGCTTGGCATGCGCAGGCAAGTGCGACTAAGGGTGGAGCGTCGGAGTTCGTTGCCAGCGATGGGCCTTCGTGGAGGCGTCGCGATTTTTTTTTTGGCGTGGGGTGTGTACGAGGTAGGAGCGGCGATTAGGGACAGAGCGGTGGTGGAGAGTCAATGGCCGAGGTCGAGGGTTTTGGTCGAGCACGAAAAAAAATGATGAAGAAGTCATGAGCTCGGCTATAGTGTGAAGGAGGAAGGAACACAAAGTTAAGTTATTTAATTTTTATTACAGTTAAGTTAATTATACTAATTTAATTGAAATGTTCATTAAATTCATATTGTGTTCATACGAGGTTGAAATCGCATGAAACCGAAAATGCTGGAATCGTTATGACATAGGGTACAATCTGAAATTGATTTGCGATTTTCCGGAGTCAGCTGAGATTTAGGAAAAGTAAAAATATGAATGTTCGGCAAAAAAAATCCAAGGTGAGTAATTCTCACTCCTTTTGGATTGCTAGAATAAATTTATAATAGTTAGAATTAATTATTGGATGCGGTTTGAATATAAATTATTATTTGTTGGATGTTATATTTTATATATAATAGTATATTAACTAGTATTTGGAGTGATATTCCCGCACATTATAGCGGATGAGACCCTATGCGCCCCGCATAATGGCGGATGATCCTATATACCGTGATATACCCTCGAAGTGGGATTGGTATTTTTATGTTATATTAACATCGGTGGATGCAGGGAAACAGGTTGGAGGGATCCAACTAGATTCCTCAGAAATGTTGATTAACTTTAATATATAGTGATATATGATTAGTGTGAATAATCTGTTATAGATTATTGCTATGATATTGAATTATTTAATGCTATAATAGCACGAACCTTAAATTTGGTATTTTAAATACCATGACTATTTATTTTTGAATTTGAAGGAATTAAAAGGAGATTTTTAATATAAAAATATTTATAGGAAATTTGGATTATTTTAAAGGAAATTAAGTAGAATGAGAAAAATATATATAATTTGATTTGGGTTATACTTAACTATTCGTAAATTGGTTTAAATAGAGATTTTTAAATAAAAATATATAAAGGGATTTGAAAATGATATTTTGAAAGTATGCGAATGAGTTGAAATCGATATTAAAAATAGGGTTGAAACTAAAATGGGATTTATTGAGGAAGGGATATATAAAATGGAATTTTGTAAATAAAATTGATTTTATAAATAAGTGAAAACTCAAAGGAGTTTAAAAATTTATAAACGATGTTTATAAATAAGGAAAATGATGGTCAGTTGATAAATTGGAAATATAGATTTAAGATGTGAATTTATATCGAGTTATGGAAATCGTTCAGGAAAGAAATAGTGGAATCTATTTGTGAATATGAGAATGGTGATAAAATTGAGATATAATCGATGTGATACGAATCCAGAGGGATTTATAAATTGAAATTGGCAATATTGGATTTTTAAAATAGATTTTTGTCGAGAAATTGAAAAATTGTTTTAAATGGGATTTTTAACTACTATACTATGTAACCTAAAACTATTATTTAGATTTAGAATATTCCAAAAAAGTTATTTATTTTAATATTTAATATTTATTGCAATATATTCTAATTTTACTTATCAGCTTTGTAGATTAATTAGTTAATTAAAAATGATTTGGAAAATGAGTTATCGATGTTATTTAAATTGTTTTGAAATTTTAAAATTACTTAAAATATTTTAAAAATAATATGTTATTCTTTAAAAATACTTATTTTATATATATATATAGTATTTTTAAAAGATCGAAATTTTTTATAAATCCTCTCGAGATTGGAAACGTAGTTTATTAAACGAATATGATTTAGGAGGGAACCTTATAGGGGAATTCTGGGAACTTAAAGAAATTTCCAAGGTGTTAAAATATGAAAACTTCGAAGGATGAATTATAATTCATAAAAGGAGTTAGAAATGGGTATTTGGAGATATAGGCAAGTGTATTCGACTTTGGAAATACTAAGTGATTTACAAATAAAATTTGTAAAGAATTTGAGAAACAAGAAAATAAATAGACTATTTCCTAAATATTAGAGATAAAAAGATCTTAGGAAATATACCTATAAATATTCCTAAGTATTAGACGGAAAGGATTTGAAAATAGTTAACTTCGAGATTTTAATTATAGAAAATATTTTCAAAGCGGTGAATTATAATTGGAAGCGAGAAAAATAATCTAAGTATTGAAAAGACTTGAAAATATCCTGTTAAGGATATAAGAATTTGAATTTGATTTCCACTATTGAAATATTGGAAGGGTTGAATATATATATTTATATATATATATATATATATATATATATCTTACAAAGATATTTGAGAATATTTTTGGAAAACTATAATGAGGCCAGATGATTGCTTATGGATGTTTTATCGATAGTTAAATAACCGACTATCAATATTGGCCAATTTCGTTAATCGTTTCGAAGAGACCGGGATCAAATTTAATTATCCGAAAACCACTTTGATCTGGTTTGAATGAAACGAATGAATACCATGAAGATGATGAAGATGGTGATTCGGTTTGTTCAAACCCAGGACAACTTGTATGGACGAATGCTATCAGAACATCGTCATTGGATGACGATGAGAATTCTAAGAAGAATTGTTCCTTGAAAGGTAACGCTTAACCTCAAGCCTCATCAACCGGGAATGACTAAAACAGGGGAGATGCAGTAAGGCTAAGTCGGTCGCAACCAATTAGGGTATGCTACCACTTTTCTAGATGTCCTCGGAAACCTATATATTATGGATATGGTTGTGCATGAAAGAAGGAGCGCTCGATTTTCGTAGGATGGAACATCCGGGGTGATAACATATTGGGTCTATCCAGGTTAGGGGTAGGCCGGTCTTGTGTAGCAGGGGATCCCGGCGATGGTCCTCGGTACATTGTTCTAGAGGTGTACTATGATGGACGATACCCCATAGGCCCAGTCATTCGTATGGAATCCATTCTCCTAGTCGAGCCTCACGGTTTTGTTTGTAGAGCCTAGTATGCTGGAATTTAATTAATGTAACAATTTCAGCTATTTGAATAAGTATTTGTGTTTAGACACTATTATAATATCAGAGGATTTTCTATAAAATTGTTTTGGTTATTGTAAGGGAAAAACCCGTCGTGTTTATGTGTGACGCGGTCTTACGAGATACCTTTGTTTTTCAAAGTATTTTGATAACTCTAATAATTCAAATTGAGTGTGTTTTCTCATGCTGGTTTTCCAGACTGACTTAGGTGTTATTTTATTATAATGCTCGAGTCTGACCGAGTATTACAAATTCAGGATAGGATGTTATGGAGCTCAGGAGACGAGCTGGAAGACAGAGACGTATCTCTGTATTTAGTTTATATTTCCGCTGTATGAGGATAAGTTATTATAATTGTCCAAGTTGATGTATGGATTGTTGTACCCTGATGATTGTAAGTATATAATTTGTTACAGATTCTTTTGTATAAAAATCTAATATTATATATTATATTTTGTTCCACTGCAATTGTGAGATTCTGTTGTTGTTGTTCTATTTTTATTTTATCCTTTTCTTCTTCTTTACCCTAGTTATTCGCTCTTTCGTACTCTTTGGGTTGGACAAGAGTAAATTATTGTCAACTCAAGGGGTACGGAATTACGGGTCGCTACATAATTATATTTATAATATACAGATTATTAAAGAAAATAAAAGTGACAATTACAAGTAAAATTATAACATAGGTTATAATTAAGTAGAAATAACAGAAAGGCTTATTTAAGACTTAAATTAAGTTAATAAGCAAATAGAGTAGAAATAATAGAAGTGACTTATTTTAATAAACTTAAGACTAAAATTAATTTAATAAGCAAGATAATAGAAGTGGCCCATACCAACAGCATTCCCTTTCAGTCAGGAACTGATGGTCTCACAATAGTTAGGTGAGGCTGGGACAAGATTATGCTAATTAGGGTAAATAAGTAGCCAACAGAATAAGAAAAGTAAACAAAACGAAAAATAAAAGATTAGACTTAGGGTCTAATAAAATAGTGAGATGCGTTTGAAGTAGCCCAAAGGATAAAGAGCCTAACGAAGCAGTTCATCATAGATTTCAACACAGAAGAAGCACGTCCAACTTAAGTATTTTGGGTTAGAAGTAAGTACGAGACTTCAATGAGACGTGAGGGTACTCTAGGATGGCCCTCTGGGGTTGGCGTAGCGGAGCAGTCCTCTAGAGGCAGGTCTGTAGGTGTTCCATCAAAAGAGTATGCCTTGACTGCTTTTTGCATGGCAGGACCATTGTAGGCAGTCAAAAGGGGTTGATGTTTGGAGTAGGATATTCGTATGTCCCAGTACTTTCAAGTAAGTTTTAGTGGGCAGGATCCAAAAGGATAGTTGGATGCGGATATCGGGCCAGCATCAAAACCAAGAAGCAAGTTCAAGAAAGACTAGAGTTAAACCAACAGTCCAATGAACCTTTCACTGTCAAGACATTGGATGAGGGGCGCAACCAATTGGATGTTTAGATTGTTTACAGTAAGGAACAACCACTTAGCTTTTTAGAGGTCTTTCGATTAGTTGAGGGGTGCCTACGTAGGGACATAGCCATGATAAAAAAAGAGACAGACCAAATAGAATATCTATATTGTAGGCCTAACAGGGCAGTCCTTTACCGAAATAGAAAATCCCCGATCGAGTTCCATACAAGGTAGACCTTGTTAAGCGGGATTCAGGGAGTAGACAGAACGATTATGTATAGTCCTCAACGTACGCACTAGGTGGTACATTATCAATGTCCAAGCATTAGTATGCACTAGTGCGGACGCAGTTTTACGTTTTCATAGTAGACGACGGAACATCTGTATTATAGGCCTTATGAGGCAGTCCTTTATAGATGCAATCACAGAACACCATAGCAGCAAGACGATGGAGTCCTTTGCGAGGAGGATACGTGTAACGACCCAGAATTTCTGTCATTTTAAATTCAGATATTTAATTAATTTTAAATATTAATAAGTAAGATTTGTAAGTCGAATGAATTTAATTTCGAATATAGTGATTTAATTAGATAATTTAAATTATTAATTTAATATTTGAAATTCCAGAAATATTGGAAATTGGGTTTAATGTAATTAAAAATGATTTATAAAGTTATATTAAATCATATTGAAGTTAGAATGATGTTATAGAACTTTAAAATTGAATTAAAAGTTAATTTGTGAAAATTGATTGTTTTAATATTTAATTGACGAGTGAAAATAGTCATTTTTCAAACAGTCTCGGATTTCAACGAAACTAGTTTCATCAGATCCGTAATGTTATATTATTATAAGATTTCAATTTTCGTAGCAATTGGAGTTGTTGTTTGCCCGGGGCGAGCCAAAACGCATAGAAATCGTTTTAATCGATTTAATTTTAATTTGATAATTTAATTTCGTAACTCTCACGTACGATCGAATTAGCTCTCGAAACACATTCCATTGTGTTTGAAACGCGGGTAAAACCCTAGAAACGTTAGCCGGCACGCTTCGTTTGGAGTTCGGAAAATTTCGAATGAATAGTGTTTTGCCATTTTCTATAAAAGGACCCCATTGTCTTCATTTGCATTCAAGCCCTAAGCAACTAGGGTTAGCCGCCGTTCTTTATCACCAATGGCCAAAATTTCGCCTTCTTTCCCCTTCGATCTCTCTAAATCTATCAACCAATTCGAGAAGCCTTCAACACGAGATTTGTAGACCTCGATGATACCTTCGATTCCATACGGTGATGATCGGAAATGAAGCAACGAATCAACGGCAAATTGAGCTTGAATGCCTGATGTTCGCGCACGATTTTCAATGCTATGGTGGAACCGAGCTTCACCTCGTTCAAGCTGAAGGTAGAGCTCGACTTTGGCTTCGAATGGGAGGTAGTTGATCGACGTGGAAGTGAACGATGGTGGCCCGACAATTACGGTTAGAGGCGGCCGAGTTGGGTTATTTGCGTTCGACCTGTATGTGAACGATGGAAGAAAGGAAGTGCGGCCCTGATGCAATCAAGCAGAATGAACGGTGATGATGAGCTAGGGTATAAAAATAAAAAGAAAATTGAAAATTGATTTATTTTAATTCGTATAAACTTTAAACTGTCATAACTTTTTGATGCGAGGTTCGTTTCGCACGAAACGAATTGCGTTGGAACCGTATTGATGAGCACTACACAATGGGGCAGGATTGGAGTCGATAGGAGCTAGTGATAATTTTGAGTAAAATTAAATGTGCGTTTAATTTTATTTGAAATAAAATACTACAACTGTTATTGAAAGCAAGGTGAGAACTTCTCACTCAATCGAATATTTGTTTCGATTTAAATTTTAAACAGTTAAATTTAAAATTGCTTGATTGTGTGAATTAGATTATGATTGTTATTGGTTGTGTTGAATAGACCCTATACGCCGTATATTAAGCGGAGGTTATTTATTAAACACATATACCGCGATAATTCCACCATGAAGTGGAATTGGTATTATATATGTATTTGGAGTTGATTTCCCGCATTATATAGCGGACGAGACCCTATTGCGCCGCATAATAGCGGATAGTATTTTATAAATCCCATATACCACGATATTCCACCTCGAAGTGGAATTGGTATTGTACTAACATCTATGGATGCGGGGAAACAGGTTGGAGGGATCCAACTGGATTCCTCAAATAATTGAATTTGTTTCAATATTGTGTGTTGTTTATTTATAATCTGTGTGTGATTATATGGTGATTGGAATGGTTAAAGGCTATAATTTAGCCGAATATATTTTTGGTATCGTTGGATACCAGAAATAAATAAAAATTGGATTTTTAAAATTCAAGTTGAAAATTTATCGGAAAAATTATTTTTGAGACTTGGATAAATTAAAAAGGAGTTTCAAAAAGATAAAGATTTATTTTTGAACCATATTGAATTAAATTCCAAATTTTGGGAAAAAGCCTTAATAAATGGATTTTGGTAATATTGTTTATAAGTTAAAGAATTTATTTAAATTTGGATTTTTAAATAGATTTGAAGAGATAAATTTATTTTAAAAAGGAAATAATTTGGAAATTCGTTGAAAATTTGATTTGGTGTTTTGAAATAAATTTGAAAATCAATTTGAAATTAATTGATTTTTTAATTTACCATAACTAGTAAAATTGATTTATAGAAATTCATCTAATTTAAATTTATCAGATAATTAAAGTAATCATATTCATGGATGTTTGGATTATATTGGATGTTAAATTATTTGATATCCCAAATATGTGATGCTTTGTGATACATCCTGATTTGTGTTGTGATCTGTAATTTGTTTATCTGTGATAGATATATCTATGATCTGTGAATAAAAGATAAGCGATATAGTTTATACCGCTTATCAATTATATTGTTATATTTGATCTGTGATGGTTGAATGTTGTTGCACTATTGTGTTAAACCCGTGGACTACACAATACACACACAAATGTGGATTTCACGTGGAAATCAGTTAATTCACAGATTTTTAACAATTCTAAAGATTGAATTTTTGAGTCAAAAATGGTTTTGGAAATTGGAATTGAAAGTTTTGAAAATGAGTTTCAGAAATTAGAGTTATTTCAAATAACTTAATAAAATTGAAATTAAAATCATTTGATTTAAATTTTGAATTCAATATTTTGAAATTGAATTCAATAATTTGGGAATTTTGGTTTAAAAGATTTTACAAGTGTAAAAGGTGTTTATATGGGTTTTTAACCATTTAAAAAAATATGGTTTTGGAAATTTAAATTTAAATCCAAGATTTGTACTTGGACGGCTTTAACCTGTGAAATTGTAACCAGTTTTTCCCCAAAATGAAAACTATCTGTTTTCAAATAATAATAGCTTCCATAAAGTGAAAAGATTTCTAATTTGTATCGAAACAATTCAAGTTGAAATGAAATTGTAAATAGTTTGGAAAAACTATGAATTAACCTTTGTGACGATGATTAAATCTTGTTTTGAAACAAAGAAGATTTTAAATGGTGTATCTTTTATATTATAAAAGACTTGAATTGTGAATAGTTTTGAAAGCTATAAATTAAATCTTGATTTAAAGATTTAATGGGTTAATCCAATTGAAATGGAAATTGATTTGGGAATCTATGAATGAATCTTTGTGAAACTGGGTAAACTTTGTGAAGTAAATCTTTTTTTTAAAGATTTAAAATGGTAATTTGTTTAAACCATTTAAAGGAAAGGATTTGGGTAATAAGTTGTGACTTAATTGAAATCCCATATCCATATGTTTTAAATATTGTGCTCACTATTCGGGTTAGTCGGGAAAAGACCTTTGTGTCATATAACCCATTCTGAATTAGTGATACGATGATACGGATCGTATTGAAGACCGGTGGTGAAGACCGGGTATTTGTGAAAACGATAGGATGACCTATCGATTGTCTCTGCACCGTTAGCTACAGTATAGAGATTTCCTTTGTGATGGGAAGTTCGATCGGGATTGTGAATACCCGGATTTGCAAGGGCTTCTTTGGAAGTGCCTTCGGTTCTGTTCGAACCCGAAACAGACTTGTATGGTTACATGTCTGGCATTACATTTTGAGATATAAAGCTGATTTCTTTCAAATACATTTCTGTTGGTGGCAGAGAATTTATTCTCTTAGCTTAACACCCTTCTCTGAGACGTACGAGCTCAGAGGTTATGTAGTTGAAGGTTATCAGTGATATACTCCCAATTTGGTAATGTGGCATGCTGAGTGTTGCTGTGTGATGATTATTTATTGATCATTTGTTGATCAAAGCGTGGCTTTGTGAAAAAGCGTAGCTTTGTGGACGAGACTTCGTCAGACCTCACAACCCGGAAATGGTCAAAATAGGAATATGCGGCAAGGTTATGAGGGTCGCTCCCTTTAGGGTATGTCATTTCCTTCTGGAAAAGGGTGGTATCAGGTATGGAGCCCTGGTATTTAACCTATGTGGTTACTTTAATCTCATTTACTATGTGATTGTGTGTTTGATCGAGGAGCCTCGGATAAAGGTCCCAAAAGGACCGGGGGGTGGCATATTCGTGTAGTAGTTACCCAGTGCAAGGGGTAACCCGGCCTTGTGTTGGCAGAGATCCGGTTAGGTTCTCGGGACGTCCATCTAGAGGCGATCCCATTGGCAGTAGGAAGTTCCTTAGCCAGACCATTTGTTGGAAATCCAATCAAACAATACGAGCCTTTACGATTGTAGTTGTATAACCTGTCTCCTCAGGCGGCAGCTATAGCGGGCATAATATAATGGTACCTATGCTGGCAAACATTAATATTGTATTTTCGAAATGTTTTCCATTGTGCACTATTACTAATAATAAAAGAGTTTTCTTTGCATAGTAAGCATATTTGACTATCATAAGAAGAAATCTCCTCCAAGTCTGCGATTGCATTGTGCGTGTGGTGGGAGGTCTTATGGCAGTTTCATTTTCCAAAAGCATTGCAGATTTCAATGTTTAAAATTCTTTTGTGGTTTGTTTTAAAGATAAACTATTTTAGTTCTCACACCAGTCACCATGACTGACCTGGAGTTTATTGTTTCCTTCCTAAACTCTGGGTGTCCAAAATTTTCCACACGGGCAGCCTAGAGTCAGGTTATCAGGTCATTCTGGATTCAGGAGATGTTGTGGAGCTCAGTGGCGAGCTGGATGGCGAGGCGTATCACTTGTATATGATATTATTTATTCCGCTGTGTATTCTGTATGAGGAAAAGTTTATATAACTGTCCATTGATGTATATTGTTGTTGTAAACTCTGATGACGTAATGTATAAAATGATATAGTTCTTGATTTAAAGATTATTCATTTACCTATTATATGTTGTTCCGCTACGATATGTGAGATTCTGATCTTGTTTCTGTTGTTTCTTCTTTCTTTTTCTTCTGTCTTCTTCTACCTCTTCTTTTTAACCATAACAATTCGGTTTTCTTGCATTCGATTGCTCGGCGGTTGATACAGTGGATGTATTAATGTCGACTTTCGAGCGTCGAAAAATCGGAACGTTACATGTGGTATTAGAGCATATGGTTAAGCGATAACCTTGGCTCTGTTGGGTGTTACTCATTAGAGATAGAGTCTGTAGTACTCTAGAATGAGTGTGAGTGTAATAATAGATATGAGCACGTATTTGTTAGTGAATATGAAATTGTTTTCTATTGTGTTGACTTATCGGTTGATTGTTTATAGATTCTGGTCGGTGCAGTCTAGCTAACTATAATCGATAGGGGTTTCTAAACTCTTGAACGAGACGAACCGACACAATATCATTTTAAATTGGGTAAATGAAATAATTTTACATCGATTATATTTTATATATAAAGGAAATAATTCTTTCAGAATTATTAAAGTGTATATAAAATTGAATTGTTTGGTTGTTGAAAATGTAAGAATATATATGAGTTAATAAAAGTTGTTGGAATAATCTAAATAAAAACAACAATTGTAAAAGAATGAAGTATATAAGCAGATTAATTATTAAGTATGGAATTATAGTGTTAACCCTTAATTCTCCACGACTTAAGAAGTACGCGACTCAAGAGTTAACGAGTTAAGGGAGTGCAAGACTTAACGAGTTAAGAGTTAGATGACCTACGACTCAACAGGCTCCGACCTAAGGAATGGTCCGACTCAACGACCTACGAGTTAAGAAGTTTAACGACTTACGACTTAGCGTGCTACGACTCATCAGATTCAACGAGTCATGGAGTATACGACTCATGGTCTTACGACTCATCAGATTCAACGAGTCATGGAGTATACGACTCATGGTCTTACGACTCATCAGATTCAACGAGTCATGGAGTATACGACTCATGGTCTTACGACTCATCAGATTCAACGACTCATGAGAACTGACGACTCATCAGGTCTGTACGACTCATCAGACTTACGACTCATCAGGTTTACGACTCAAGAGGACCTTACGACCTAACAATGTACGAGTTAAAGTACCTGTGAGTTAAGGAGTCTGCGACCTAAGATGTCTACGACCTAGGACTCAACGACTTAACTTGTCCAGCGACCTAAGGCTACAGGAATGTCACGACCTAAGGGAAGTCGCGACCTAAGGAAGCTTGCGACCTAAAGACTCCGCGACCTAGTAATGTTGCGACCTAAAGGTTACGACCTAAAGAAGATTCCGAGTTATGAAATGCTCCGACTTAAGAAGGTTCCGACCTAACGAGTTACGACTTAGTGGGTTTATGACTTGAAGGCTGCGAGTTAAGGCCTTACGAGTTAAGGTTTGATAAGTCGGCTACGACTTAATACTTGTCAAAGACAACCATCCCTTAACTCGTCACCGACCTAACCCCATCCCTTAACTCGTCACCGACCTAACCCTATTCCTTAACTCGTCACCGACCTAACCCTGTTCCTTAACTCGTCACCGACCTAACCCTGTTCCTTAACTCGTCACCGACCTACCCTAAGTGGGCGACGACTTAAAAGACTTAGAGAAATTTCCTAAGTCCAGATCACCTCCTATAAATACCCCATCACTTCCAACTTAAGGGGGACTTTTGGCCATTCATTTCTCCAAGCGCCGTTACGCTGTCGAAGCCTCCTCTCATTCAGCAATCAAAGATCTCCAAGCATTCGAGACACTACAACGATCTTCGAGAAGAGCTCCTAACATCCAACGCGGATTCGTCGAGTTTCATCATTAAAGATCGAGCTAGTAGTCAAGAATGATTTCATGATCAAATTGTATTGTATTTAGAGGGATATTGTATTGAATTGTAATCAAATCAGCAATAAAAGACTATAAAGTGGATGTAAGCTCAATTACGGGCCGAACCACTATAAATCTGTTGTTCATTTACTGCTTTTCTGCTATTCTCAGCTCATATTCTGTTCCCGTACCAACGGGTGGTGCTTTCACGATTCTATTACACACACTGGGTGTTAGCGTTCACTTTTTACCGTTAACATTTTGGTGCTTTCACTGAGAATTGAACTCAGGCGATCATCCACCGTTGCTTCGCAAAGATTCATAAAAAGAACCTCTCTTTAAAAACCAGATCTGAAATAATGGCTCCTGGAAGAAGAGGCAGACCTATCAGATCCGGAAACGCTCACGAAGGAACTTCCGCTTCCCCAATAACAGACCAAGCAACTCCAACCGTTGGGGTCACCAGGGCTGAATTGGATGACGCAGTTTCTGGATTATACCAACAAATTGAAACTCAAAACGCTTTGATGATGGATAGATTAACTGCTCTGCTCGGGGCAAATCGTCAACCAGAAAACCATCGAACTACTCTTCCTGAAATGCCACCTTTCCAAACTGATGGTTCTATGCCGCAACCAACTTGTCATGAGCAGATGCCCGGGCAAAATTCCGAGGGAAGAACTAATACTTGCCCGGAGGTGTCTTTGAACAATAAAGAGTACCTGTCTGAAATGGTTGGCCGCATCATGAAAGAGAGCATGCAAAGGGAAGAAAATGAGGCTGACTGGGGATTTGCGCCAAGCAGAACTCCGTTTACTGAAAGGATCCTAAGAGCGGAGTTTCCAAGGAAATTTGCACCTCCTACTATCCAAGCTTATAGGGGAACCAGTGACCCTAATCATTTCCTCTACAAGTACGATTGGCATATGACTGGTGCAAGAGCATCAGACGAGATCAAGTGTCGATACTTTCCGGTATACCTAGAAGGTGTGGCTTTACTTTGGTTCAAAAAGCTTCCAGTTCGGTCTGTAGATAAATTCTCCGACTTAACGCAAAAGTTTAAAGAACAGTTCAGATTGTATGCTTCAAAAGCTAAGGATATAATGTCATTGTCCAACCTTGAACAAGCGCCCGGAGAATCAATCAAATCTTTCTTGAGTCGTTTCAATATAGCTTTGGCCGAGGTAGAAAATGCGGAACCACGCATGATCCTGACTTATTTGATGAGAGCCATTGATAAATCGAGTGAATTTGGGATATGGTTAAAGATGAAAGAACCAAACTCACTTGATAAATTTTATAAAAAGGCCGATGAGTTCATTCGCCTTGAAAGCCTTTCTGCAACATCGAAAGTGGTTACCGCCCAGACTAACAATGACAATGTCGCACCTAAGAAAAGAGAATCTGAAAGTCAGAAAAGGGAGAATGAAGGAGGAAAAAGCCAGGGAAATGAAAAGAAACCTCGCCGCTTTAATCCTTCAGACTTTACTCCTTTAACTGATACACCAAGAAATATCTTTTTTGCAACAAAGGACGCTGTCAGGTACCCTAAGCCGCCTGAGATGACGAGAGGGGCAAAGCGTAATGGAAAGTTCTGCCAATTTCACAATCAACCTGGCCATGACACTGACCAGTGTCGCGAATTAAAGAAGGTGATTGAAGAATTGCTAGAGCAGGGTAAACTCCAACAATACGTTAAAAGAACCGGAGTCGATCCAACCCCATCCGCTCGGGGTCAACAACGTCCTACCCATCAATCCGATTCTCTCAGCAACACTGCAGTGCAAGATTCAGAAAAGCTTGTCATTAATGCTATCACAGGGGGACCATACCCAGCAAGCAGAAGTTGGGATGACTACTAATCACTCACAAAACTGCAACTGGGGCATCTCTCGCTTTCTCTGACATGAAAAATCCAAAAGCTATGAATCAAGCACAAATGGAAATCCAGCTTGGAGATTCTGGAACAACAATAACTAGCATTCATTTTACTTAACTGCATTGCTTGAATTTGTAAAGATAATGATGGATGTGTATTTTCTGCATTGTAAACCGCTGAGAAATCAGCGTGACTCAATAATGAAAAAACTATGCATTGTGTTTTCTATTATAAAATGCCTGTTATATTTCGATGTGTAAATACTCTAAATGTATTGCTAAAATATCGATCTAATACTGCAGGTCATTAAAGCAAAGCTCACCCATCGCAAAGCTAAGCGAGCCTTACAAATCGTTTAGCAGATTTCAAGCAACAAAAATTTCAAACTCAAATCCCATACAAGAGGAACTTCACATAAAAAGTTGACGGCTCCACTAGGTCAAGCCCTCGTTAACTGGTTGTGATCGCTGATGTAAAAAAGGCATCCAACCAAATAACTTGCGTTTACTCTGTGGAGTCATTCAACAGTGAAGTCTACTTCTTCGAATAAAGCAATTTACTTGCAAGAGAAAGAAAAATGCGCTTGGAAACGATGATAAAGGATCGCAGATTGGTGGATGATGATACAACATGAGCAGGCAAACATGGAAGCAGCCAAAGGAAGGTATGCCTCTCAACAGGAAAACAGGTAGATCCACTAAAAGGATAACTTCCCAAGCAGAAGGAATAAGACCCTCGCTGGCTGATTGTGATGCATCCGATCAGGCAGCTTGTGTCCATCCCATGGATCTACTTGCCCCTAAGACGCAACCTTCCTGGCACACCAACCAACTGATGCTCCTTCCCAAGGATCAACAAAGCCCTCTAACGAGGCACGCCAATAAATGGAGAGCTTTCCTCAATCAAAAAGATCGGTGGGACTACCAAAAAGGGGCACCTTGTTAATCGATTGCGATCGTTTGTACAAACAAACATCCAATTGAACGACTTACGCTTGTCCCGTGGACCCCTCCGACCATGAGAAAGTAACTTCCAGGCAATCACAAGCCCTCTTCGGAGGCACAAGCCCTCTTCGGAGGCACAAGCCCTTTTCGGAGGCACATTTCACCCGTGTAGAAGTGCAAAATGCTTCTCTTCGGAGACCCACTTCACCAGTGATGAAATGCTAAAAAGCCCTTTTCGGAGGCACATTTCACCCGTGTAGAAGTGCAAAATGCTTCTCTTCGGAGACCCACTTCACCAGAGATGAAATGCCAAAAACTGCTTCTCTTCGGAGACCAAAACTGCTTCTCTTTGGAGACCAAAACTGCTTCTCTTCGGAGACCAAAACTGCTTCTCTTCGGAGACCAAAATCGCTTCTCTTCGGAGACCAAAAGACCTCTTCAGAGGCGTACTCCACCTTGCTTGAAGTACCAAAAATAAACCCTTTACTGGGGCACAAAAATCAAAACCTTCTTCAGAAGTTCATTTCACTGTGCAGGAAAATTCACTTTCAAACAAATAAAAGTGATCATTCCCAGAAGTCGAAGTGTTCTTCAGGAGGAAAAAGAAAATAAAGATTCCTCCAAAGACAAGATATACTCTATTAAAAGCAGAACAATTCTTCCCTGAAAAAGTGGAAAGTTATTCTCTAAAATAAGAGTATCGGTCTTGTGAAATCAAGAGATATTACAATATACTTGTGGTATGGGGGCAACATTGTACAACTCAGTTACATTAATAAAAGTAGTATACAAGCAACATACCACAAGTTCATTGCAATATCATGTAATAAAGATGTGGAGTAAATGCGTTCTTGAAACACAGACAAAAAATTTGTACAAGTGAAAAGAATCGTTTACTCTACACTTCAAATGAAAAACAGATGTATTCCTACATACACAAGGATTTGTACAAGAAAAATATCTATTTTATTTCAACACTATGAGAATTTTTACATTGTACAGGTTACAAAAAGAAGCGGAGACCGGAATCCGCACAATCCCCGGTCAATACAAAAAGCAGAAAATGCAAAATCAAACTCATTTCCCCTTCTTCCCACCCTTGGAACTTTTACCCGGCCTGGTAATTAGTTTCGTAGGCCGCGTCGGAGAAGAAGGAGAAAGAGACTCAGCCGGATCAATCTCTGCCTCATCTCCAGCAGCAGTAGAACTCTTCTTTCCTTTCTTTGAAACCACGCGCTTCCCCTTCTTCTTGGAAGAAGACTCACTCCCCGGAGCAAGAAATGTAGAAAGCTTTGTGTCATAATCGAAAGACTGCTCCGGGGTCTTCTCGCTATCTTCCAGACCTTCTGCCTTCTGTTCTTCGGAAGCAGATGGTTCATCTAAACCTTCAAGGGCCGCTATTGGTTCTTCCTGTGAACCAGGCTGGGAAGCTGGAAGAGGTATAACTTGAGAAGGAGGAGGAACGGCAGCTGAAGAAGGAAGAGTTGGGGCAGTTTCTAGGGTGTCTGCTGCATAATAAAAGATATCAAAATCAGTATTCTCCGAGAAAAAAGAAGACCGTGAATCGTCAAAGTTACCTGGAGAAGCCGGTTTAGCAAGATCAATCTCAAATTCCCGAGCTTGGAAGTCTTTCATTGCCTCTTCCTCTGTAGGGGTGGTTACAGTTTCTGTGTCAACCTTAGCGGGAGGCGTGGAATGAGAACTAGAGCCAACAATATCCGCATGAGCTAAAACCGAAGTATAAGCAGGAGCAATAGGGGGTGTTTCTTTCTCAGGAAGCTTCTCTCCCGTCGCTTCGGCCCGCACTCGGATGAGCTGCTCTTTTCCTTTGGCAAGGGCAGCGCGATCGCTCTCACTTAAGTAGGTAGCTTGAAGATCTGTTTCAGAGTATCCGGCACCACCAAATAAGTCAATGATTGCCTCCCATACCTCCGCTAAGGTGACTTCATACTCTGGACCCAAAAATGAAAGGCTCCCACGCCCCAGGACACAATGCATATAAAAGTCGAACAGAGTCGCGTCAACGGTGGCTATGGTCGCCTTATGGGATTCTTCGGCTGCAGCTTTACCAGAAAGAACTTCATCACGTTCTCTTTCAGCCTTCAGTAACTGGGATTGTAGCCTAGCAATTTCTAAGTCTCGAGAGCTGAGTTTCTCCTGAAGACGAGCAGCGTCATCACGATATTTTCTAACAACATGCTGTTCTGCTTCAAGTTTGACTTCAGTATTCCGCTGAGCAGCATGGGCGTCTCGAACTTGTTTTTGAAGAATTTCTTCTTTCTGAGAATAAGAAGTGGAGGAAGTAGCAAGCTCATTTTTAAGTTTTTCAACTTCAGCTTCGAGCTTCCCATAACCATCGCTAATGCTTTTCATCTCCGCGTCATGCTGCTTACGCCATTTGTCCCACTCTGTTTTATCATTTTCCATAGTCATCATCGCTTCAAGGTTCAGATGGTTGACCCTTTGAAGTTCATCAACCAGCTTCTGCCACCCAGACATTCTTTCGATGTCAAGCTTTACAGCATCGACATTTTTCAGCATCGCCTGCTTATCAATGGGGACCAAGTCCAAATCAAAACGCACTCCTTTCAGACACCAATTCGGAAATCGGCTCTGGAGTGTGGGAGGACCATCTCCAGCTTGGTACTGTGGCCTATTAATGATGGTCTGGATGTCAGATTCCTTAAGGGCAGGAGAACCGGAAGATGTATTAGGAGGAACAGAAGCGGTTGTCTTTTCCGAGATGTTAGATGTGTCTTTCTCACCAAGTCTAGCACGTTTACTGGAATCATCAGAAGTGTGACTCTTCCCCTTATCGTCATAAGATTTCCTTTTATAAGGATCGTCGCTTCTGCGAGAAGAGTCATGTTGCTCGTCCCTTCTCCCGTAGTATTCCTCATCTTCTCTCCGGCGACGCTCTTCATGAGCTCGCCTCTCATGAGCCTTTCGAGCAGCTCTCTCCTCATCAGTTTCTTTCACGGCACTAATATAACTCCTAAAGTCATAAGCCTCACGGCTTCCGTAACGCTGGAATTTGTTGTAGTAAGAGCCGCTTCGCCCCATCAGAGAACCTGAAATTGAAGAAAAAGACCATTTTTAGAAATCCTCAAATTGAAGAAGCTAAGTGCATAAAAAGTGCCAAGGTTCTAAGTGTGTGTGATGTGCAAACTACGCGCGTCAGACTACAAACCACTTTTGGGTGTAGAAATGGTAGTAAGTTGTGTGGAAGGCGTTGTGGTTTGTTGCAAGAAAGAAGTTGCTTCGATAACAGGAGGAACCACTTTAGAAACATCATCTTTAAAGAGCTCCTGAGAGGTTATCATGATGTCGCTCAGGCTGTCGAAAGTATCATCGCCATGGTGCATGGGAGAATTATCCTTTTCAACTTCCACCTCAGCCGTCTTTTCAAGAGTATGAAGATTTTCCTCCTCTTCAATAACCGGGGCAAGTGCTAACTTACTGGACGACCCCGCAATGTCGGTAAGAGTAGAACACTTCACCAATGAAGTCTCAACGGTAAATTCTTTCGGTGAAGGTTCTTTAGCAGAAGCAGGGGCATCTGACTCCTCAGCCGAAGAATCAGGGACTTCATGTGGCTGAGTGGAACGGGAAGGATGTAAGAGTCCGAATTCGTGAAGGAACTCATCTCTCAATAGAAATTGAACGCTCCTCTCCTCAACCGGCACGGCCATAAGCCTCTCAAAGGTAGTCTTGTGACGAGATTCCCTAGAGGGGGAAGGGAGTGCTGAAACAGTAGAAAAAGAAGTTAACACTTGACAATTTGAACTTCAAAGAATTTAGAAAAAGCACAGGGAAAAGGTAGATAATCGTACTTCCCACTCTCCAAATGGCGTAAAATCCCGGGGGACAACGAACAAAGAAAAAATGGCTCAGAAACCCAGGAAAACTTTCAGGAAGACCAATAATCAGTTTGCGATTCCTGGCACTCCTTACAACTGTGATAGAGGGATGGTCCTTGATCCTTGTGAATGAGCATAGAAAGCAAATTTCTCCAAAACTGGGGAAACGGTCCAGCGTTCTCCTAAAAAGCACACACAGTCCCAGCAGGATGGCGTAGCCATTAGGATGAAGTTGAAAAGGGGAGATAGATAATCGAAGAAGAAGTTCTCGGAGACAGTCATTAAACGGGGGAATCGCTCCACTCAAGCACATTTGGCGGTTCACCGCGATGAGGCCGTGCGGTGGCCTATCAGCAGTGTCATTTACTCCAGGAAGCAAAGCGTCAGATTCAGCGATGCCAAACTGGGTGCATAGTTGGCGAAAGACTTTATGACTCAGGGTGGTAGGAGTCCTTTCTGGGGGATCATTCAACGGAGTAGCGATTGGAAAAGCTTCTCCAGCTGATTCCAAATCTTCTTGATGGGATGTCATTCTACACAATCAGCCGAATGTTCAAAAGTGAAGGTGCACGTTTCCTAAAAGTGTAAAGTGCTGTGCAAAACTAATGAAAATAAGAAAAAGCAAGTATAACTGGAATTAAACTAACTGACAATCAGTCGATTACGAGATTTCAAAACTTGTTAATACTCAAGTGCAGTGTTAATGCAGACAAATCAGTTCTAGTTAATCATTACGATTCTGCTTTAATACTTCATTTGAATTGGTTATTGTGTAGCATTTTTCTCATACAGTTCATTTAATCTTTATCAACTAATCTGTCATCCGATATGGGCAGTCGGTGGCAGTATATTCGTCCCAGTTTTTTTGTAAATGTTATAACAGGCAGTTAGAGTTATTGACAATCTATAAAAGAGTGCAACAAAATTCAAGAGTCCAAAGTTCAAACAACTCAAGTCTTAGCATTCAAGGCAGTGGGAAAATTTGCTCAAGTTCTAACTCGGTCACGACTTAACTTAGGGCAGATTTTCCTAAGTCCTAACTCGTTCACGGTCTACAAGATATGCCATGAATCAAGTTGAGTCGTAACTCTCCAATCGTACCGCACATTCAAGCAAAATCTGAACAAGTGCTAAGTCACGAACGACTCAAATGGCTCCTGCGACCTAGGGTCAACTATTCTCTAAGTCGTAAGTCGTGAGGAATAAAAAGAGACTTCAAGTCGTAAGTCGTAAGTCATAACATCAAAACTGCTGGATCACGCGAAATTACCAATCCAACTCCTGACTCGCTAAATCCTTAACTCGTTAACCATCTATCCATCCAATTCCTAACCCATTTACCTCCTAACCCGTTAACTTTCCAACCCGTTAATCCATTAACCAGTTAGCCTCTCCATCAACCCTATTTCTAAATCACCGAAAATCGCAAATCGTTGCAAGTCATGCCGAGCCACCTTAAGTTCATGGATATCCTGTATAACAGTATTCGCAAGGCCCAAAGGGAAAAATCATGGATGAAGGTCGACGGCAATGATCGGCGATTGGGAAAAGGGAAAAGATGCTTACGCGGTGTAAATGGGAATGGCTGGAAATAGATCAGGTCGAAATCGCCTTTGGAAGCTTGAAATTGCGTTAATGGCAGATACGGCTTAAAGAACGAGTAATAGGAAGACGGAGAAAAGAGGAACGACCTAAGCATTTTATACCCCAGGTTGAAGGAATTGGAATCGGCCCACACGAGTTAAGATAAGTCGAAACACACGACCTACGACTTAGGCGTGTATTTCGAGGGGCAAATGTTAACCCTTAATTCTCCACGACTTAAGAAGTACGCGACTCAAGAGTTAACGAGTTAAGGGAGTGCAAGACTTAACGAGTTAAGAGTTAGATGACCTACGACTCAACAGGCTCCGACCTAAGGAATGGTCCGACTCAACGACCTACGAGTTAAGAAGTTTAACGACTTACGACTTAGCGTGCTACGACTCATCAGATTCAACGAGTCATGGAGTATACGACTCATGGTCTTACGACTCATCAGATTCAACGAGTCATGGAGTATACGACTCATGGTCTTACGACTCATCAGATTCAACGAGTCATGGAGTATACGACTCATGGTCTTACGACTCATCAGATTCAACGACTCATGAGAACTGACGACTCATCAGGTCTGTACGACTCATCAGACTTACGACTCATCAGGTTTACGACTCAAGAGGACCTTACGACCTAACAATGTACGAGTTAAAGTACCTGTGAGTTAAGGAGTCTGCGACCTAAGATGTCTACGACCTAGGACTCAACGACTTAACTTGTCCAGCGACCTAAGGCTACAGGAATGTCACGACCTAAGGGAAGTCGCGACCTAAGGAAGCTTGCGACCTAAAGACTCCGCGACCTAGTAATGTTGCGACCTAAAGGTTACGACCTAAAGAAGATTCCGAGTTATGAAATGCTCCGACTTAAGAAGGTTCCGACCTAACGAGTTACGACTTAGTGGGTTTATGACTTGAAGGCTGCGAGTTAAGGCCTTACGAGTTAAGGTTTGATAAGTCGGCTACGACTTAATACTTGTCAAAGACAACCATCCCTTAACTCGTCACCGACCTAACCCCATCCCTTAACTCGTCACCGACCTAACCCTATTCCTTAACTCGTCACCGACCTAACCCTGTTCCTTAACTCGTCACCGACCTAACCCTGTTCCTTAACTCGTCACCGACCTACCCTAAGTGGGCGACGACTTAAAAGACTTAGAGAAATTTCCTAAGTCCAGATCAGCTCCTATAAATACCCCATCACTTCCAACTTAAGGGGGACTTTTGGCCATTCATTTCTCCAAGCGCCGTTACGCTGTCGAAGCCTCCTCTCATTCAGCAATCAAAGATCTCCAAGCATTCGAGACACTACAACGATCTTCGAGAAGAGCTCCTAACATCCAACGCGGATTCGTCGAGTTTCATCATTAAAGATCGAGCTAGTAGTCAAGAATGATTTCATGATCAAATTGTATTGTATTTAGAGGGATATTGTATTGAATTGTAATCAAATCAGCAATAAAAGACTATAAAGTGGATGTAAGCTCAATTACGGGCCGAACCACTATAAATCTGTTGTTCATTTACTGCTTTTCTGCTATTCTCAGCTCATATTCTGTTCCCGTACCAACGGGTGGTGCTTTCACGATTCTATTACACACACTGGGTGTTAGCGTTCACTTTTTACCGTTAACATATAGTTAATATGATTTGCAATTGTGAAATAATCTTGTATAAGTAAAGTAAAATACTGAAATTATATGAGAAAAAGATTTATAAATGTGATTTATAAATAAAAGGAAATTTTTGAAAGAATTTAAAGCACTGAATTCACTACTGTTACTGGGAAAAAATAAGAGAGATGAATGCAGCATCATCAGTATCATTTTCGAGTTTCTATGTGATGGATTTGCTACCATAATAAATTGAAAAAATTGAAGTTTTGTTGTGATAAATAAAATTTAAATTAAAATCCAAATTGAAATTGATGAATATAAGTGAAATGAGTTTTGAACTTATAATATGAGATAATAAAGATTTAACTTTGGTAAAGTTGAAAGGAATTTGGGTTAGCATAGTAAATATATGATTTGGAATTTAACTAAAGGAAGTTGAATAAATTAAATCAGATTTGGAAGTTAAATAAATAAGTTGTGTAACTTATAAAATGAGGAGATGTAAGTGAAACCAAATGACAAAGGGTTAAACGAATTTTGTTAAGAAAAATGAGATATGAATTTGAATAATTGATGAAATTTGACTTTGGTAAAAGTTAAATAGAATTTACTTTAGAATTGAAATCTGAATTGGATTTATAAGTGGAAATTTAAGTTAAGTTAAACAAATGATGTTTAATTGGAATATAACTTAAGTAATGATGAATGAAGTTGATTTTGATATCAAAGTAAATTAATAAAGTGAATTAATGAAATGAAGTGATGAATATGAACTTGAGTTATGTAATAAAATTCAATTTTATTTGTAAAATGAATTAGCAATTGAATTGAACTAATGGATTGAATGTTAATCAATCGAACATAAGTAAATTAATATGGAATAACGGATATAAGTATTAATTCATTAAAAGCTAATGTAATTGGGATTTGAATGAATCGAATGGAAGCCAAATTAATATTAAACCAATTGGAATTAAAAAATGTTAAACCAAATTGAAGGTAAACAAAGTGAATAAATTTGGTTGTGTTAAATATACATTGGTTGTTATATGATTGTTGGTTGATTGTATATAGTATAATTCATTAAGTGTTAATGAAATTGAATTAGTGAAATTGAAAGCTATGTAATTGAATTTGAATTGAAAGTGAAGTAAATTTAAATAGAAATTGATTTAAATTGGAAGTGAACCAACTTGAATTTAAATTAGTGAATGTAAACTAATTGAAGATGAAGAAATGAATGTCGTTGTATATGAATTGGTTGTAAACAATTACAAGTAATGTCGAAATCATATAAGTTGCTTATAAACCTTGTTTAGTATGCATTTCTTTTAATATGCATGCGTTGTAGTTGTTTAAAAGAGTAAAATGTTAATAGATTTCGTATATATGTCACTTACGTGTTTAAATTGAGAAAGTACAGGTGCAGTGGCTGCCGTTGGCTGGTTGGGTTACGCTAAAATGCTTAATAAATAACTGCTTTGCTTAAAAATGCTAAAAAGGTACGCCTACGCAATAAAAATAGGAAATATGAACTGTTTTTCTGCTTTTTCGACCGTGTGCGTCGATGTATATATATTTATGTCTATTGTGATCCTACTACGATCGAACCGCGCAAAGGAGGCTATGGCGAATTTTTCTGAAAATTTAAGGCGTTGGAAAATTTTTGGGAAATTTTGGAAAATTTGTGAAAACTAAACTTTGGATTTGGAGTTAAAAGTTAAACGATATAGTTTGTTTTGAAAAGCATAACTAAGTATAGATTTGAAAAACTTAGTAAAGTTTTTGAAAGAGTTTAACTATTGGATTTTGGGGAAGTTGTACACTTAAGTGATTTTGAAATCTAATTTGAACGAATTGTTTGAAAAGTTAATGAATTTGGGGCATTTTTTCTTACTTTGCAATTTCAAGGACGAAATTCTTTTAAGGAGGGAAGATTGTAACGACCCAGAATTTCTGTCATTTGAAATTCAGATATTTAATTAATTTTAAATATGAATAAGTAAGATTTGTAAGTCGAATGAATTTAATTTCGAATATAGTGATTTAATTGGATAATTTAAATTATTAATTTAATATTTGAAATTCTAGAAATATTGGAAATTGGGTTTAATGTAATTAAAAATGATTTATAAAGTTATATTAAATCATATTGAAGTTAGAATGATGTTATAGAACTTTAAAATTGAATTAAAAGTTAATTTGTGAAAATTGATTATTTTAATATTTAATTAACGAGTGAAAATAGTCATTTTTCAAATCGTCTCGGATTTCGATGAAACTAGTTTCATCGGATCCGTAATGTTATATTATTGTAAGATTTCAATTTTCGTAGCAATCGGAGTTGTTGTTTGTCTGTGGCGAGCCAAAACGCATAGAAATCATTTTAATCGATTTAATTTTAATTTGATCGTTTAATTCCGTAACTCTCACATACAATCGAATTAGGTCCCGAAACACATTCCATTGTGTTCAGAACGCGGGTAAAACCCTAGAAACATTAGCCAACACGCTTCGTTTGGAGTTCGGAAAATTTCGAATGAATAGTGTTTTGCCATTTTCTATAAAAAGGACTCCATTGTCTTCGTTTGCATTCAAACCCTAAGCAACTAGGGTTAGCCGCCGTTCTTTATCACCAATGGCCAGAATTTCGCCTTCTTTCCCCTTCGATCTCTATAAATCTGTCAACCAATTCGAGAAGCCTTCAACATAAGATTTGTAGACCTCGACGATACCTTCGATTCCATACGGTGATGATCGGAAACGAAGCAACGAATCAACGGCAAATCGAGCTTGAATGCCTGATGTTCGTGCATGATTTTCAATGCTATGGTGGAGCCGAGCTTCGCCTCGTTCAAGCTGAAGGTAGAGCTCGACTTTAGCTTCGAAGGGGAGGTAGTTGATCGACGTGGAAGTGAACGATGGTGGCCCGACAATTACGGTTAGAGGCGGCCGAGTTGGGTTATTTGCGTTCGACTTGTACGTGAACGATGGAAGAAAGGAAGTGCGGCCCTGATGCAATCAAGCAGAATGAACGGTGATGATGAGCTAGGGTATAAAAATAAAAATAAAATTGAAAATTGATTTATTTTAATTCGTATAAACTTTAAACTGTCATAACTTTTTGATGCGAGGTTCGTTTCGCACGAAACGAATTGCGTTGGACCCGTATTGACGAGCACTACACAATGGAGCTGGATTGGAGTCGATAGGAGCTAGTGATAATTTTGAGTAAAATTAAACGTGCGTTTAATTTTATTCGAAATAAAATACTGCAACCGTTATTGAAAGCAAGGTGAGAACTTCTCACTCAATCGAATATTTGTTTCGATTTAAATTTTAAATGGTTAAATTTAAAATTGCTTGATTGTGTGAATTGGATGATGATTGTTATTGGTTGTGTTGAATAGACCATATACACCGTATATTAAGCGGAGGTTATTTATTAAACACATATACCGTGATAATTCCACCGTGAAGTGGAATTGGTATTATATATGTATTTGGAGTTGATTTCCCGCATTATATAGCGGATGAGACCCTATTGCGCCGCATAATAGCGGATAGTATTTTATAAATCCCATATACCGCGATATTCCACCTCGAAGTGGAATTAGTATTGTGCTAACATCTGTGGATGCAGGGAAACAGGTTGGAGGGATCCAACTGGATTCCTTAAATAATTGAATTTGTTTCAATATTGTATGTTGTTTATTTATAATCTGTGTGTGATTATATGGTGATTGGAATGGTTGAAGGCTATAATTTAGCCGAATATATTTTTGGTATCGTTGGATACCAGAAATAAATAAAAATTGGATTTTTAAAATTCAAGTTGAAAATTTATTGAAAAAATTATTTTTGGGACTTGGATAAATTAAAAAGGAGTTTCAAAAAGATAAAGATTTATTTTTGAGCCATACTGAATTAAATTCCAAATTTTGGGAAAAAGCCTTAATAAATGGATTTTGGTAGTACTGTTTATAAGTTAAATAATTTATTTAAATTTGGATGTTTAAATAGATTTGAAGAGATAAAGAAATTTATTTTAAAAAGGAAATAATTTGGAAATTCGTTGAAAATTTGATTTGGTGTTTTGAAATAAATTTGAAAATCAATTTGAAATTAATTGATTTTTTTAATTTACCATAACTAGTAAAATTGATTTATAGAAATTCATCTGATTTAAATTTATCAGATAATTAAAGTAATCATATTCATGGATGTTTGGATTATATTGGATGTTAAATTGTTTGATATCCCAAATATGTGATGCTTTGTGATACATCCTGATTTATGTTGTGATTTGTAATTTGTTTATCTGTGATAGATATATCTGTGATCTGTGAATAAAAGATAAGCGACATAGTTTATACCGCTTATCAATTATATTGTTATATTTGATCTGTGATGGTTGAATGTTGTTGCACTATTGTGTTAAACCCGTAGACTACACAATACACACACAAATGTGGATTTCACGTGGAAATCGGTTAAGTCACAGATTTTTAACAATTCTAAAGATTGAATTTTTGAGTCAAAAATGATTTTGGAAATTCGAATTGAAAGTTTTGAAAATGAGTTTCAGAAATTAGAGTTATTTCAAATAACTTAATAAAATTGAAATTTAAATCATTTGATTTAAATTTTGAATTCAATATTTTGAAATTGAATTCAATAATTTGGGAATTTTGGTTTAAAAGATTTTACAAGTGTAAAATGTGTTTATATGGGTTTTTAACCATTTAAAAAAAATGGTTCTGGAAATTTAAATTTAAATCCAAGATTTATACTTGGACGGCTTTAACCTGTGAAATTGTAACCAGTTTTTCCCCAAAATGAAAACTATCTGTTTTCAAATAATAATAGCTTCCATAAAGTGAAAATATTTCCAATTTGTATCGAAACAATTCAAGTTTTAATGAAATTGTAAATAGTTTGGAAAAACTATGAATTAACCTTTGTGACGATGATTAAATCTTGTTTTGAAACAAAGAAGATTTTAAATGGTGTATCTTTTATATTATAAAAGACTTGAATTGTGAATAGTTTTGAAAGCTATAAATTAAATCTTGATTTAAAGATTTAATGGGTTAATCCAATTGAAATGGAAATTGATTTGGGAATCTGTGAATGAATCTTTGTGAAACTGGGTAAACTTTGTGAAGTAAATCTTTTTGTTTAAAGATTTAAAATGGTAATTTGTTTAAACCATTTAAAGGAAAGGATTTGGGTAATAAGTTGTGACTTAATTGAAATCTCATATCCATATGTTTTAAATATTGTGCTCACTATTCGGGTTAGCCGGGAAAAGACCTTTGTGTCATATAACCCATTCCGAATTAGTGATACGACGATATGTGTGAAATCCCGGAAATTTTGGCAATATCAATTTAATAATCGGTGATGAAAATTAAATTGATTTGACAATAATTGTGAATAATTTTCTTTTAAATAAATATTTAACTGATAATTTATCCTTTAAAAAAAGCTGCTAAATTGTTTTCTATTTATAATAAATAGATAAGATCTATTTTAAATTTTTAATAAATAAAGATATGTTTTCTTATTTTAATATTTTTGGTAATTTTAGTTTTATTTAATATATATATATTTTTAAATCTATTGAATAAATAATCATTTGGCTTTAAAATTATACAGGATAAAGTAAAACTGTTTAAAATTGATTTTAGCTTGAATTTAAATTCAACAAAGGGTTGTTTGTTCTTGTTTTAAATATAGTAGGTAAACAAGTAATTTATTTATATAGAAATAATCTCTTTCTAAATTATTTTAATTTGATAATGAGTTTTATTTATAATATAATATCTTTATGAATAGATTTTTAAATAAATAAAAATTTTGTTATATATATGTATATAATTGGAAGAGCTATAGTTTGAAGTTTAAAATAAAATCTTTCAAAATGTTTTAAAATTTGAAATAAACTTTATAAATATTCATTATAGAATAAAATAATAGTAAATGAATGTAATATTGGGTAGTTAAGTTTTAAATGAAATAACAAAGTAAATATCAAAATATAAACTATGGTAAAGCAATAAGTAAAAATATATACATAAGTAAAATTTGATAGATTGTAAGTTTAACACAAACACATTAAATATTTAAACAACGTTTCAACTACATCTCAAAATATAGAAACAAAGAAAGAATCAAAGGCAAGGTGAAACAATTCGAAGATGATATGCATGTAAACTGTAAGGCAATAAGAATCAAAATACAAAGTGAAAATATATATGTGTGTGTGACTTGTAAACTAAGCCAGGCAAGATAAGAACAAAATGAGATAAGTATAAAGTAAAAACATAAAGTACAACAACATTAAATGCTCTCAATTCCTTGCAGCTGAACAAAGTCATTCGAGTTGTATAAAATGTTGATTTCAGCCTCCATCTTCTAAAATATCTTTGACCATAGGAAGAAGGAAAATATTTATACCCTGAAACTGTTTAAAACATCAACCTGTAAGCTATTATTTCCATCACATTCCATGTCCAGTTCGAGCTAAGCAAATACAAAATGAAACTCCATTTTTAATCTTAAACAAGCTTCAACAAGCATCAAGCAACTAAACAAAACAGTGAAGCCAAGTGATGGGCAGGAAGTATCAAGTGGAAACATGTTTCCAGATTTCAAATTCAAACTGTTTTCAAAAGACAAACCATGCTCTGTCCATTTTCTCTGATCAAAAGTGAGTAACACTTTATTTTAAATCTATATCTAAATTAATATGGAATGCTTTTCCTTGTGATATGTATAAGTATATGTATGTTGTGCCAGTATCTGTGAACATCTGTTTCATGTATGCTCTGTTATATGATGACCTTTCTTTGAGTAAATGTGCAAACGAACCTTTCTCTCCTATTTTAATAACTGTTTGGCTGAAAAGTGTAAACAACAATTGTTTGTTTAACAAAAATCTAGATGTTAAAAATTTAAATAAGTTAAACTAGTGGCTAGGTGACTCTGTAAAACCAAGAAAACTTATACAACTTTAATTATGTTTAAAATCAAACTTCTGATTTTAAAGATGTAAGAATATAAATTGAAACTACAAACAAATTTATTATTTTTAAAACAAATTTTATAATTTTTAAAACTTGAGTGAAGAAGCAGTTTTAGTTTTTCTGTTATGAGTATTTTGGTGTGCTGTGGCTTACCTCGTCGACTGGAGAAGTCGTGGGTTGGTCAAGAGGTAGAGGAGTGATGGGTGAAGCTAGGGAAAATGGAGTCAAGGTGGCCAGATCAACGTGGAGCCGGTGGCCACGTTTTCTATTTTGTAGACCTAGTTTTTAAGAGCCATGGGTATTTGTCTCGTTCGAAGTCGTAGCTCGATCGAGTGCCTCGATTTTCTGGGTATTGGTGGTGGGGCGATTGACGAAGGCGTGGCCAAATTTTCAGGTGCTCTGGTGGTCGGAGTTTGGAGTACGGCATCTTTCCAGGTCGTGGTTTTCGTTCCAGTTTCATGGCAGGTACTCGATTTCGATCGAGGGTTTGTGATGATGATCGGAGGGCTGGGTTAGGGTGTCGAGGTGATCGTCGATGTGTGGAGATGGACGTGGTCGTTCGGAGATGATGAACGGAACTGTGCACGTGCACAGTTGGGTGATCGGGTGCTGTGTTTTTCGTGGAGATGACAGGGAAATTGGACTCGATAATTACTCGAGTAATTCTTCAATTAGCTCGGGTGATTTCATGAAAAGCCTCGAAGTAGAAATAGGGTGACTCGGGTAGGAAACTGTTCCTAAGTTTTTAGCAGTGTCCAGGTTAACTCGAGATTTTCTCGAGTGAATTTCATTTTTTTCTCGGGTAATTTTCCATTTTACTCGAAGCAAACTGATGATGGTCTCGGGTTGCTTTGGTTTCAAGTGTAACAGTACAGATTTTTTGACAGTTTTTAAAATCTATTGGTTTTTAAATTTAAAATCACTGTTAAACTGAGTTTGATTAAGTGTTTAAAATTTAGATTTTTGAAATAAAAGGAAGTTTTAAATATTTATATTTATTTAAGTAATTTGAGCATGGTTACCTAAAATTAATCAAAGGATTAATTAAGTTGTTATTGAGGAGTAATTAATTGAGGGTAGATAATTACTGAATGCTATTAATCAAGGTGATTGATATATGTAGTTTTGAAGATTGATTTTCCTTAATGTAATTAATCTAAACAGAAAAATTAATAAAATATAATTAGAGGTTAATAATAAATATAATTAATGATGTAATTAAGGATTTGATAATTTGGAATATTAAATCAATGAAGTGATTAAAATGTAATCTATTAAGTATGAATGAAATTAATTATAGATAATTGATTTATGAATTTATTTTAAGGTTAATTGTTACAAATGGTTAAGGATAATTACTTGAACAACTTGGGTTAAGATGAACTGAATTCGAAGAGATTGGAGTCAGGTATTAGTTAATATTCGAAACCACTTTGAATTCTTATAATTTGATTTGTGAAGCTAATGGGCTGAAGTGGTATGACTTAAGTAAATTGGACTATTTAAATCTAAGTTTTGGCACTTAGAAATTGTCGTGTGAAATGGTTGACGTCTATAACAACTTGTGAAGTTGTAAGATTGACAGGAGTTACCCCGGGTTTATATAGGTTATATACTTTCGCATTTCATGTTTGATGGGTTTACTCACGCTGGTTCCCAGCCTGACCCGGGTGTTACTTTGATGTAATGCTCGGGTTAGACCGAGTATTACAGATTTTTAGGTAAGGACGTTCTGGAGCTTAGGAGATGAGCTGGACGGCAGGACGTATGGAGTGTTTCCGCTGTGACTATTATTTCTGTTTATCTGAGATATATTTGATTTGTATATACTCAGTGTTGTGTATGAGAGTAACTCTGATGTATTATAAATGTAAATTGACAGATATAGTATTCTTTTGTAAACTGCTATTATTTGATATTATATTTTGATCCGCTGCGAATGTGAGGTTCTGTGTTTTATTTTCTGTTTCTTCTTCTATCTCTTTCTTCTTTTCCTAACTATCTGGAATTTTCATGATCGAAATTTTCGGGTCGTTACAGTTGGTATCAGAGCGAAGGTTAAGCGAAAACCTTGGCTCTGGTGGGTATACTCATAAAGATAGGGTCAATAATACCCTAGAATGAGTTGAGTGTAATATATATGAGAGAACGTACTTGTTATTTTCCTATATAAAGATTTTAAATGGTTTTAAAGGTAAATGATTTTATACAAAGTTATATTTGATATATATATAAAGCAATATTCCTTAACCAATAAATGTTAAGGTAACTGGTTGTTAAATTATTGGAATTAAATTAAGTTATAGAAATATAACTAAAATGAAAGTAAAAATAAGTTTGAATTGGGTTCAAACTGAAATTAAAACCCTGAATTTGTAGAAATGTTTTCAGAATAAAGATAATAATAAATTAGTTTCTAGATATGATAATCTTGGCTATTATCGTAAATGGTTATTGTGTTTAATAATGAAATGTTGTTAATGAGTAAGCAAAATGAAATATTCTAAGGAAGTAAACATTTAAGTAAAATATGACTTATAAAATAAAATTTAAAATACCTAAATTGTGAAATTTTAAATCTAGGTCCAGAATTTGAAATTTGATTCAAAGTGTTGAAAGAAATAATAAATAAGTATTATTTGAATAAAGGAGACTTGTTACAAACAATGGGTTGTTCGAAATTTTGGTTTGAATTTAAAACGAAGATGGTTTAAAATGTTAAAACATGGCTGGGAGGGCCAAGAAATAAATATGTATATATGTATGGATATATGTGATATCAAGGATAATTTGAAATAAACTCTAAGATGTTGAGTTTTGATTTTTCCCTGAAGTGTAATGTAAAACCCAAAGTGATATAAGTTGAGGTAAAGAATTTTTAAATTTGAAGTGGGAATTCAAATTTGAGTAGAGTTGACTAGGTTAAGCAAATTGAAATTTAACTTGGGAGAAGTTAAATAAGTTTGAATGAACAACTTGAATTGGAAATTTCAAGATGAAATTGGGATTTGACTTGGAAAGTTAAGTGGTAATTTGAATTGGGAATTTGTGTGATCTCAAATGGGTTTGAGATTTGGAAATTGAAAATTAATGGATGTTTTAAAATAAATTGGATGATACCATCCTATTGTTAATTAAAAATCTTTAAACCGTGGACCAGATTTGTTTAATGAATGAGAAATGAAGTGTGGTAATATATCCATTATTGTGAAAAAGGGAAATTAAAATTTAATTTAAAATTAAGGATATGGAATTACTTTGAACTGAAAATTTGAATAATTGAATTTGTAAATTAAAAATTGTTTAAGGACTAGTTTCGAACTGGAAAATAAATTGGGTAATAAATTTGATTTTTAAGATAAAATTGTTTTGAACTTTTATTTGAACTTTGAAATAAGTTAAGTAAAGAAGATTTAAATGGAATTTTGAGAATTGGACTCAGAATTAAATTGTTTAAAGATTTGGATTATTAATTTAAAAATAAAGGTTAATTTGATTTAACGGGTTAAATCAACTTTTGAAAATTTAACTCGAATTTAAATAATTCGAGATGGTTTAAAAGTGAGATTTGAATTGAATTAGTTCAAACTGAATTTGATTTGAATTAATGAGAATTGTGGTTTATGATGGATAAGTATAAAATTCAAATGGGAAATTTGAATTGGATTAATTTGAAAGTAAAATTGAATTATTCAAATTGGGATTGAGTCAATTTAAATGAAAGCGGAAATTTAAATTGAATTGATGGAAATGGAGATGGGGTATTAAACAGTTTGGCTCTGGACTAATTTTTTTTTAAAATAAATCATTTTGATAGGAACTGTTCTAAATCTATTTTCCTAACTATTACTATACAATTTTTCTTTAACAATTCCAGAACTATCTTATACTTATTTTATAACTACTTTTGAAACTATTTAGCTATTTTACAAATTAATTACTATTTACAATTATTTTGCAATTATCTACGATTTCTGAAAACTATTTAACTGTTTTTCAACTATTTTATTATTAGTTAACTATTTTACAGCTATTTTGCAAACTATTAATTATTTTTCAACTACGTATCTATTTCCAAATTTTTCAATCTATATTTCTAAATATAAACTGGTCGGAGTTCAAACTGTTATTGGTTAAATACCCAACTGAGATAAGAAGTGAAGTGGTAATCCAAATTGGGATTAAGGCAAATGTGGATAAGTGAATAAAATCAAAGTGAGGATGAATAGAAAGGAAATTGATTTAACTGATAATCAATGAAGATAAATACGTAGGATGTACGTATATTATTCTATTCGCATAGTGATTTGATCCAGATTCGAGCACAGAATTTCGAGATAGTATTATCGATCCGAGTTGGGATTTTTCGCTCGATTTTCGACGGCGAACCTGGATATGGATTTTTGATTGATTCTGGATATTCTCTATCATAGTTATGACTATGCAAGGAGAATGACGGTTTCTGATCAAGAAACCAGATCTGAGTCCGCACTAGGAAGTCGGGTGGACGATACTAGTTCGAAAGTGAAATTGTGTGATCGAATGAGCGATCAGATTGGTATTGCGTACGAATGATATGGGGACATCGTACGGGTTTGAATGAAATTGGCATTGAAAATTTGTGGATAAAAACTGTAAATGATTTTAGAAATTAAAAATATATTTTGTTAAATAAATGATGAAGTAAAATGGAAATTGGATATTTCTATTATAAAAATTTACTTTATGGAAGTTAGTAATTCGGTAAATGACTTTACAAAAGAGTAATCAAAATTTGAATATTGATTTGGAATAAACAAAGTTATATATCTTTATTATATATGGTAAACTCCCCTTATTGAATCTATTGCCAGAAGAAAAAGATTTTCAAAAATATTTGAAGTATAAAAAGTGAATTTATACAACTACAATTTGATTCAAAGATTTTTCAAAACTTTTATATATATGTATTTATAAAAAGAATTTGTGAAAATGATTTTGAGGAAAGGTTTTTGGAACCTTTGAATTTTGGGAAAGGCTTTTGATTTTTGGGTAAAAATCAATATTTAGATTTGGAAAAGCCTATTTTGAAATTTATCGATTTTGGAAATCGATTTGTGTAAAGGAGCCTTGTGTGAAATTCATACTAGGTGTATGATTTGAAAATACTATATGTGTATAGTATAAAGTGTTTTGAGATTGGCTCTGGGGAAAAAGGCGCTCCCTTGGAATGAACTTCTCAGGAGTGCCACAGGGTGGCACTGCCTTGAGCCTCTAAGAGGGAAGTTCTAAAGTTGATCCTGTGAGGAGTCCGGACAAAACTAGTTCTTGAGGATTTTTGGGTAGCGAAAGTCGATGGCGTTGATGCCTACAGGGGCATTTGGGTTATGCTGTGACAACAGTGTAGCTCGATGTCGCTGCGATCTACTGTGTGGGGACCATAGCGAAAATCGTGTGGAGGATGAGTGCCAACGGTCTACACTTGATTTTGCCGGGAAGGCAACGCAACATCGGTAGACTACGGTCTATGGTCAAGTGGAGGAGTTTCATTCTTTGGCAGCGAAATTCGGTGGCGCTGATGCCTACAGTTATATGGGTTTTTGCTGTGATAGCTACGCAACCCCAGTTGTAGCTGCGATCTGTAGCGGGTTCCATGGCGTAATCGAGGGGCGCGGAGACCTACAGTTATCTGTGGATTTTTCCGGGACGGCAACGTAACCATCGGGTTAACTGCGACCATGGATGGGGGTGATGATTTCCAGAGCATTCTCACTAAAGCTATTTTCTCTATTTCAAAACTGTTTAGTAAAAATTATTTTCCAAATATTTTCACTGGGTGTTGGAAACGAGTTTACCAAGTACTTATAGATTTTCAGTCCTACGCCTGATCAACGTATGACCGAATTTCTGTGAGAACGAGGATGGACTTGTTGAAACATCGAGTTATAAGGTATTTTTATAAAAAACTATTTTAGTGATATTATATAGATATTAAAAAGTGTTTTAAAGATGATTAAAGGATATTTATCTAATATTAAGTATTTTAATGAATTCTGGCTTTGTTCCTTTCCAAGGACGAAAGGATTCAAAGGGGGGAGGAATGTGATGACCCGGTATTTATACTCGGGGAAACTCGAGAGAATTCTAACCAGAATTTTATCTGGATAGTTAGATTTGTTTGATTGGTTGATAAGGTTGTTAGCATATGTTTGATATGTGCTTGTATTTTAAAATTAAATCTTTAATTGGATTATTAAATTACCTTCGTTTAAATTTCGGGGATGAAATTCTTTTAAGAGGGGAGGAATGTGACATCCCGGAAATTTTGGCAATATCAATTTAATAATCGGTGATGAAAATTAAATTGATTTGACAATAATTGTAAATAATTTTCTTTTAAATAAATATTTAACTGATAATTTATCCTTTAAAAAAAAGCTGCTAAATTGTTTTTTATTTATAATAAATAGATAAGATCTGTTTTAATTTTTTAATAAATAAAGATATGTTTTCTTATTTTAATATTTTTGGTAATTTTAGTTTGATTTAATATATATATCTTTTTAAATCTATTGAATAAATAATCATTTGGCTTTAAAATTTTACAGGATAAAGTAAAACTGTTTAAAATTGATTTTAGCTTGAATTTAAATTCAACAAAGGGTTGTTTGTTCTTCTTTAAATATAGTAGGTAAACAAGTAATTTATTTATATAGAAATAATCTCTTTCTAAATTATTTTAATTTGATAATGAGTTTTATTTATAATATAATATCTTTATGAATAGATTTTTAAATAAATAGAAATTTTGTTATATATATGTATATAATTGGAAGAGCTATAGTTTGAAGTTTAAAATAAAATCTTTCAAAATGTTTTAAAATTTGAAATAAACTTTATAAATATTCATTATAGAATAAAATAATAGTAAATGAATGTAATATTGGGTAGTTAAGTTTTAAATGAAATAACAAAGTAAATATCAAAATATAAACTATGGTAAAGCAACAAGTAAAAATATATACATCGGTAAAATTTGATAGATTGTAAGTTTAACACAAACACATTAAATATTTAAACAACGTTTCAACTACATCTCAAAATATAGAAACAAAGAAAGAATCAAAGGCAAGGTGAAACAATTCGAAGATGATATGCATGTAAACTGTAAGGCAATAAGAATCAAAATACAAAGTGAAAATATATATATGCGTGTGACTTGTAAACTAAGCCAGGCAAGATAAGAACAAAATGAGATAAGTATAAAGTAAAAACATAAAGTACAACAACATTAAATGCTCTCAATTCCTTGCAGCCGAACAAAGTCATTCGAGTTGTATAAAATGTTGATTTCAGCCTCCATCTTCTAAAATATCTCTGACCATAGGAAGAAGGAAAATATTTATACCCTGAAACTGTTTAAAACATCAACCTGTAAGCTATTATTTCCATCACTTTCCTTGTCCAGTTCGAGCTAAGCAAATAAAAAATGAAACTCCATTTTTAATCTTAAACAAGCTTCAACAAGCATCAAGCAACTAAACAAAACAGTGAAGCCAAGTGATGGGCAGGAAGTATCAAGTGGAAACATGTTTCCAGATTTCAAATTCAAACTGTTTTCAAAAGACAAACCATGCTCTGTCCATTTTCTCTGATCAAAAGTGAGTAACACTTTATTTTAAATCTATATCTAAATTAATATGGAATGATTTTCCTTGTGATATGTATAAGTATATGTATGTTGTGCCAGTATCTGTGAACATCTGTTTCATGTATGCTCTGTTATATGATGACCTTTCTTTGAGTAAATGTGCAAACGAACCTTTCTCTCCTATTTTAATAACTGTTTGGCTGAAAAGTGTAAACAACAATTGTTTGTTTAACAAAAATCTAGATGTTAAAAATTTAAATAAGTTAAACTAGTGGCTAGGTGACTCTGTAAAACCAAGAAAACTTATACAACTTTAATTATGTTTAAAATCAAACTTCTGATTTTAAAGATGTAAGAATATAAATTGAAACTACAAACAAATTTATTATTTTTAAAACAAATTTTATAATTTTTAAAACTTGAGTGAAGAAGCCGTTTTAGTTTTTCTGTTATGAGCATTTTGGTGTGCTGTGGCTTACCTCGTCGACTGGAGAAGTCGTGGGTTGGTCGAGAGGTAGAGGAGTGATGGGTGAAGCTAGGGAAAATGGAGTCAAGGTGGCCAGATCAACGTGGAGCCGGTGGCCACGTTTTCTATTTTGTAGACCTAGTTTTTAAGAGCCATGGGTATTTGTCTCGTTCGAAGTCGTAGCTCGATCGAGTGCCTCGATTTTCTGGGTATTGGTGGTGGGGCGATTGACGAAGGTGTGGCCAAATTTTCAGGTGCTCTGGTGGTCGGAGTTTGGAGTACGGCATCTTTCCAGGTCGTGGTTTTCGTTCCAGTTTCATGGCAGGTACTCGATTTCGATCGAGGGTTTGTGATGATGATCGGAGGGCTGGGTTAGGGTGTCGAGGTGATCGCGGATGTGTGGAGATGGACGTGGTCGTTCGGAGATGATGAACGGAACTGTGCACGTGCACAGTTGGGTGATCGGGTGACTGTGTTTTTCGTGGAGATGACAGGGAAATTGGACTCGAGAATTACTCGAGTAATTCTTCAATTAGCTCGGGTGATTTCATGAAAAGCCTCGAAGTAGAAATAGGGTGACTCGGGTAGGAAACTGTTCCTAAGTTTTTAGCAGTGTCCAGGTTAACTCGAGATTTTCTCGAGTGAATTTCATTTTTTTCTCGGGTAATTTTCCATTTTACTCGAAGCAAACTGATGATGGTCTCGGGTTGCTTTGGTTTCAAGTGTAACAGTACAGATTTTTTGACAGTTAGTGTAACGACCCGTAAATTTCAACTATTTTAATAACGTAATTAGTTGAAATTTTGTGAAATTTTAAACGATAAAATTTTGAAATAAAAATTTATATTTGGGATACGTCTAGTTAAACATAACAACTGGTAAATTTTCGTCCGAAAATATGAAAGTTTATTTCGCGCGTAAATTCACTTCAATTTAGTCAGTTAAAAAGCGATGAAAATAAAATGTTTCCGAAACTTAAATATATTTACATAGAAAAATTCTAAACCATCTTCTGAGCAAGATGTCAGTTTGTCGTTTTTCCAAATTCGGACTTCTTTGGCTCCGTCGATCTTATTTTTCAGCGTTTTTCTTGCATTTTCCGCTATTAGAAAATTCGAATTTTTATAAATCAATCAAATCACTGATATTTGTATATCGTTGTGATCGTCTCATTGTGCTGATCTCTACGGTATGTTCATTTGTGTGTTTTAGCGGTCCGATACGCGACGAAAGCCGCAAAACGATTTGTTGTCTCGGTACCGTTTTGAGTTTATAGATTTTATGTGACCGTTTATCTGTCCACCTTTATTACGTAATTGGTCTGTAGCTTTTATAAATTGCTGAATTCAATAAATTGACGGTCACTATTCCCACTGCAATTTATTTTGCCAACCGTTCGTTCCATTCCTTATCCCCTGATTCAATTCACATTCCTCCACTTTATTAAGAATTAGAGCATGCGTACTCTTCTTCCTCATTTTGTTTCTTGTAACCAGCCACCTTCTCAACCTTACCCACATCTTCTCCTTCCCCTCTCAAACCCATACGGCCAATGCCACCTCGCGACCATGGCCTTCCACCAACGTCAGCCACCGAGTTCTCGCCTCTTCTCTGCCTCTTCTCCACTCTCTTCCCCTCCATTCGCCAAGCCCACAAAACCCACTTCATGCATCGCTCGTGACCATCGATCCACTCGACCCACCAACAAGGCTTCCTCCTCCGCTCATCCTCCTACCAAAGCCTGCCACGTCTCCATGCACCGCAACCGACACCAGCACCCATAACCTCTGCTTTCTCCTCTGCCCATGCTGTGCCAAAGCCACTGACCACCTCTAGCCCACTGACTCCGCCACGTAAAGCATCCACCTCCTCCTATTCATGTGCCCTCTACTGCAAGGCCCGCATCGACCCACAACCTGAGCCCATCACCTTCACTTCAGTCCAGACGAGGGTGAGCAGCTCCTATTGTTTACGTATATATTTATCATGTGTTAGTATTTTTAATTATATTGATATTTGAAAATAAATATGTTCATGCTAGTGTTTTGAAAATGTATGATATATAAATATTATGCATATTTGGTTCCAGTATTGATTCTTTATAATGTATATATATGAGTAGGTTCATACGCTAGTTTATATATATATATATATATATATATATATGTTTATGTATTGGGTCTGCATATATTTTATTCATGAACATTGAGTCTGTATATGTATGTTCATGTACATTGGGTCTATGTATATTTGTGTATGTGTATGTAGTCTGCATACATTTTGGTGATAGCTTGCATATATTATAATCAAAATATGTAAGTTTTCATATGATCTGTTGGGTTCATTTATATAATAAAGTAAGTCTAAATATAAAGTATAAGTTTATTAGCAAGGTTGCATTTGCTGTTTGTATATAAATGTTTATAGTACATATATTTTAAAAGAAAATACATGTTTATAGTATATCCTATTTTAAGGGAAACTGAAGACTGAACTTGTTCATGTGAAACGTCAGTTTATAGAGGCATAGGCAAAGGAAATAGAACGGTATGTGTTTATATATAAACTATCATCTTATATAATATGAAAATATTGCTAACTTATATAAATCTTTGGGTTGGTCATATATTGATTTGCATAGGATAGTTTAATTCGGCTGGATATAGGTGAGTCTGCATATATAAAATGTATTTTGGTATATTATTTCCTTATAAGTATTTTTGGCGTGTTGTATAAGTTGTTATGGATAATCTGTAGCTTACAGTAAGTTTATATGCGCTTTCAAATCTTACATTGATTTTATGATAAATATTGACTTTAGATATAATATGTATGTAAAATTTATAGATTAGTTTATATATCTATGCACATGTTTTCAAAATATCTATATATGGATTTATTTATTTTTACATGTCTTTGAGTTGATTTGAAAAAATTATTTGTAATAATAGCAATTTATATATTCCGTCTATATCAGCCATTTGATTCTTTCTCATCGATTTTCGATCTATCAGCTTTGACCGGCACATTCGTGTAAATCTTGCTTCGTTTTGGATTTGTACTTGGATATCGTAACTCAACTTCATTGTCCATCTCTCAAGCCTCGAAAGGTGAGCACTTACTCACGATTAACGTTCTTTTATTTATTAAATTTGATTTCAATTGAAACGACAAATTGAAATATGCTGCTGTAGTTATTTACACTGTTATTTATGTTATTACCTGTATCTGTTCACCTGTGACATCTGACACCATTATCTGTTAATTATTTATGTGATGATAATGCAGTTTGGCTGATAATTGATTTATTGTTGATGTTTATTTTGGACGTTAAATTGTTAGTGTTAAATGATAAATAGTATGCAAATGTGAAATGGGTATAGGATAGTTAACGAGTTTAAACTGATTTATATGTTAAATTTGATTAGTTGAATATGACCCCTTTTAATTGTTAAATTAATTGACATGTAGAATAGTGATAATTACACTTTGAACCATCGACGTATATTGGATTAATTGTTGTAGTATAAATTGAAATTGAATGACAAGTGAAAACCGTAATGTAATAATCTTTAATCTACATGAAATGATAGTGTAGATTCTAGAAATAATTACATTAATTCGTACAAATTGTAATATCCCGGAAATTTTGACAATATCAATTTAATAATCTGTTGAATAATTAAATTGATATGGATAATCTTTGATAATAAGATTTGAATTTAAATTAATAATCTGATTAAATTAGTATTAATTGATGATTTTATCTTTTAAAAGTTAATAAGATATTTCTATTTGGATATATATATATATATATATATTTATTTATATATATTGTAAATAGAAGCTTTGGTAAATTGGAAATTTAGATTTAGTTTAATCTGGACTTTTCAAAGTTATTTAAATAAATAACATTTTAGTTTTAAATATACTTTAGATAAATCTTTTAATTGGTTTTATTTTCTTTAAAGAAATTTATATATATATATAGATAAGTATTTATAAAATAATAAATTAAGTAAAAGCCTTTATTAACATTTATATTAAATAAGTAGTAATTACTTAAATGACATGTGTAAATCTCTAAAGGCTTGTTTTACCAAGTGTTAACTAATAAAACAATATAGTGACAAATGTCATTTTTTTAAAAATTAGTTTTCTTTTTATTTTTAATAAATCATTTTACCATTATAAACATATGCCTTCTTCTCCTCATTTCTTTTGCTATTTCTCTTTTCTAATACAAAGAAAACTTCAGCCTGAAAACCATTCTCAAAACAAATCTGAAATCAATACTTCTCAAACCAAATCTAATTCAATAACCTGAAACCACTTCCTCAAACCCCTGTAAACACATTTCCAAATCAAGAGCCTGTAACATTTTCAAACATTTATCTCCTGTTTCAAAACTCTAAAGCCATCATTTCCAAATTAAAGCAAACCTGCACGTTTTCAAACAATGGCAGCTGCATTCATTATCTTCAACCTGAGATGATTAGGATGCATTTTCTTTTAATCTGGAAGTATGCAAAGCAAATCTGAAGCCAGCATTTTCTTTTCAAAATCTGGAACTCATCTCTGCATGCAATTTATAAAACCAAGGCATTCAGCAACATTCAAGTTTAAGGATTGATAAAACAATAATAAAAGCATTCAAACAAGTATAAAGGCTGTTCAAATAAGGCTCTGTTCATCTTCTTTAAATCTGGTGAGTAAACATTTGAATTTAAAAAACAGTTTTAAACCTATGTTTATGCCTAAATGTTGTGTTGAATCTCTATATGGTTGCATGTGTTCATGGATGTAGATGTATGTACATATAGATATAAATAGCTCTATGTATATGAATGTAAATGCCTGTATGTGAAAGTGAGTAAAACTCTTAACCCTCTCTCTATATATTATATATATATTGATTGCCTGTGATAAATGCTTGTAGTATGAATATGAAATGTTTGTATAAATGTAAGTATGCCTGCATGCATATATATACATGTAAATGATGTGTGCATGTCTGAGTTTAAGAACATATATCTCTGTTCCAGGTTTACAGTGTTTAAACCAAATTCAAAAATCAAAATCTTCTCACCTCTTCTCCAATAGGCTTTAGAATTTAAACAAAAAGTGTTTGAATTAACATGATTTGAGTTTTAAAAATATTTTTAAGAATAATTAGTTTAAGATTATCTGGAAAATTAAAATTGACAGTGTAAATCATTTAAAATCAGAAAATCAAGTAGCAAGATTTCATGTTTAAATTATATAAACAGATTCGTAGTGAAGAATAATGATTTTTGATGTTAAAATCACGATTTTTAAATTTTGGGAATAATGGGAATTTTTGAGATGAATGGAAAACACATTTTGATCAAATTTCGGCGATCGGAGCAAGGTGGGTCATCGGGATTGTTTCTATAGGTAGCTGGAAGGTTGATGATCGCAGGAAAAATAGATGGAGATTTTTCTGGGGATCGTAGCGATCAGTCGAAGCTGATTTAGGGTTTAGCAGTGGGTTCTGTCATCGATATTGACGAGGCTTGTTCGAAGTGGATGGGAGACCGGACTCGATCGCGATAGGGGGAATAGGTGTGGAAAGTCGTGGTGAAGCTTCGGGTTGGTCGGCGTGAGTTCTGGTGGTGGAGATCGTCGACGGCGATGAGATTTAGTCGATAGGTTGGGTTCCAGTTTGTAATCGAGATACTCGATTTTGATTCTCTGGTGTATTCGTCGATCTGGGTGTTTGAGTTGCTCGGCAAGGTCGTCGTCGATGCGTCGAAGGTGGCGAGGTTGGTCGGAGATGGCCAGTTCAGGCGTACACGTGCACGCGTGTATGTTTGTATCCATTGTCGTTTGAAGGTTGGGGAAGACGAGAGTTTCTGGGGACGAACTCGAAGTAAGACAGGGTTTGCCTCGGGGAAACGAAGAGCGAGATGAGTGCTCGGTGATTTTGTTAGTTGGCTCGAGGAATTGTAGTCTTGGGCTCGGGTTTCTTTGTATAATAACAAAGTTTAAAATAAATAAATAAATGAAATATGAACCAAGTTTTTAAAAGAAAACATGATTAAGTTTTGAAGTAATTTGGTTAACAAGTTTTCGAAGTAAAAGCATTTATCAAGTTTTCAAAAACAAGTTTCAATATAAATTGTAAAGTCAAATGAATTTGAAATTTAATTCGTTTTGATTTAATATAATTGTTTTTCAAATGCATTTATCCTAATTGTTTTTCAAATGGGATTAATGATGTAATTAGAAGTGATTAAGATAAGTGTATTCTCAAATGATTCTATATAAGTTGATTTCAAGCTTTTTAATAAAGTTTAAATGATAATAAAGTAGTTAATTAAGATAAATTGATTATCTTTAACTAATAAAGTTTTAAGTAATTAATGAATAGTTAATGAATGTAATTAATTTAAAAATCATTAACTAGTGATTAAGAAATAATTAATTAATAAAATTAATTTAAGATAATTAATTAATTTGATTAATTAAGGATAATTACTTTGAAATGGATTAAGTATAATTACTTAATATAATTAATAAAGTATAATTACTTTGTATAAGTAATTAGAGTTAATTAATGGAAGTAATAAAAGGGTAATTTCTTAAAAAGGAAGTAATTAAGGAATTAATTACTTAATGTAATTAATTTAGTTTAAGTGTAATTCGTTTAAGTTAATTAATTAAGTTTAATTAATTTAAACATTTGATGATTTGATAAATAATTACTTAATTTAATCAATGGATTGAAATTACTTAGTAAAGTAATTAATAAAAATTACTGGATGTAATTAATGAAAAATGATTTAAGAATGGAAGTAATTTGAGTTATTGTAATTAATCAAGGGATTAATTAAAGATAATTAATTAAGAAGTAATTAATTAATGGAGTAATTAAGGGAAGTTAATTACTAAATGAGATTAATCAAAGGTGATTAATAAATGTGGTTTAATTAAAGATTAATTATTAAAAATAATTAATTTTAAATAGGATAATTAATTAAGGAAGTAATTAATTTAGTTAGTGAAAGTAATTAAGGGTAGTTAATTACTGATTAAAGATTAATCAAGGTGATTAATAAATGTTGTTTAATTAAAGATTAATTACTTAATGTAATTAATTAATTAAGTAATTAATAATTAAGTTGTAATTAAGGATCATAAATTAATATAATTAATGATGTAACTAAGATTGATTAATTAAGTAATAATTAATAATTGAAGTGATTAATTAATGTAATTAATTAAGGATTAATGTAATTAATTATAGTTGACTAATTTAATTATATTATAGTTAATTAATTAATGAAGTAATTAAAGGTTAATTACTATAAGTGGTTAAGGATAATTAATTTAAGTAATTAATTAAAGATAAATTACCTGAATGGAATTAAAGGGTAATTAAAGGATAATTAATTAATTTGTAATTAATTAATGATTAAGTAAGCAGGATTTATAGAATGAAGTAATTAATTTAATTCATTTTAAATTAATTAGAAATGGTATAAATCATTACTTAAGAATGGATGATAATATTGAATGCTTTGCATTGATTGATATCTCTGATGAGATATATGCTGTGTGATATGGATGTTTAGTTGAATTTGTGATGATAATATGGATTATCTGATAATGTTGATTATCTATTGTGAATTATCCTTCTATGTGTATAAAGATAATTGAATTGAATTGTTTTAACTTTAAAACAACTTGGCCTTAAAAGATACGCTTTGGATTTCGATGAGACCGGGATCGGGTTTCCGTATACCGGATTTCCAGGTCTGGAGACCCGAATACCACATCGATCCAAATTAACGATAGGTCGTGAATCAAGTGAAGATGAAGATTCAGAGTACAAGGGTTATTGTCGTTAACTCTGAGGGTGATTCCAAAATGAGTGTAACGAGATAATGCCTTCGGTTTCGTTCGAACCCGGAACGAACTTATATGGACTGAATGCTTTCAGCACATCGTCAGGTGGACGATGAGCATTCTAAGTGATGTGTTCTGATTAAAGGTAATCGTAGCCTCAAGCCTCACAAACCGGGAATGGCTAAAACAGGGGAGGTGCAGCAAGGTTAGTGGGTAGCACCCAAGTAGGACAAGGTTACCTCTGTCTAGATGTCCCTTTCTATTTTCGACTTAGTGGTGCGGTTGCTGATCCCAACCGTGAGGTATCTTGTGCGGGAATTATCCAGTAAGGGATGTTCCGACCTTGTGTTGCAGGGGATTGGGAGTGATCCTCGGTACGGTGATCTAGGCCACGTACTGTGACGGGCGGTACCCCAGTAGCCCTGCCATTGTATGGAATCCAAACTCCAATAAATGCCGTACGTATTAGTTGTGCCCAACTATGTTGGAATGTGAGATGTAAGCATTTCAGCTATTTCTGTATTTTACTTGAAAACCCTAGACCCTATTATAATACAATCAGATTTCCTATCAAATGTTTTGGTTAGCGTAAGGTAAAAACTTACCCATGTTTATTTGTGGGGAGTCTTACGTGATACCTTTTCTTTCAAAAGGTTTTGAAGTTAAGCAATTTTAACCCGTTTACTCACACCAGACCCATGTCTGACCCAAGTTGTTTATTTCTGTTTTATAAACTCTTGGGTACTCAAATTTTTACGAGTAGCCAAGGGATTCAGGTTAGCCTTGACAAATTGTGGAGGAGCAATGGAGCAGGAGGCTTCAGCGTTGTAGATATAGATAGTAGTTTCCGTTGTGTTGATCTTGTTTAGATCTTTGTCTTGTATTTGAGTTGTAATGTCTAGACAGATGTTTATAACTGTCTAGTAAGTGATGTATATGCTGTGTAACTCTGTAAAGTGTTGTATACTATGTAATAGTTTATGTTATTAATATAATTTATTCGTTCCGCTGTGAGTATCTGTTGTTGTTTCTTTCTCTTTTCTCTTCTTCTCTTTTCTACTTCTCACCCCTTTCTTTCTTATTAGCGATGCGACTTTCTGTGGAGAGAAAGCCTAGGTCGTTACAGTGGTATCAGAGCATAGGTTGAGCGAATGCCTAAGCTTTTGGTTAAGTGAATATCAGAACACTAGGTTGAGTGAATACCTAAGGTTCAGAAGGATTGTCCATTAGAGATAGGATCTGTAGCAACCTATTTGAGTCTGAGTATATCTATATACGAGAGCGCGTATTTGTTAGTTATATAAAATGGTTTTATATTGTGTTAATTGATCGGTTGAGTGGTATATGGATTCTGGTCAATACGAGTAGCTAACGTTATTGATAGGGATCTCTAAACACTTGAACCAGGCCAACGGACACAATATTGTTTTAAAAAGGTAAATGAAATAATTTTACCCAGATATAATTTCTATATAAAAAAAATATATCATTTTAAATATATATATTTATGTATTTCTACCTATTTATTGGGTTACCTGTTCGGGTTTTCCAATATAAGTTATAAAGGTAGATAAGGTGGTAGTGTGTGTAACACAATTACCAATAGTTGGAGTTTGAATGTTTGAGGTTGGAAGTATATATCGAGACTGTAAACACAATACCGTCTCGAGTAAGCTTTGCTGTGGTGAAGGATTTCATCGATCTCCGAAGGAAACTGTAATGGTTCGGAGTTTATCTTAGGAGTTGGATGAGTAGAGTTGGATCTGTCGGAGAACAGAAGCGAGTGATGGTATCTCAGGTAATAGTAGCTGTGTGATGAGATGCAGTGACTATGGATGTTCCCGAAGATGTTTTCTTTGGAACAAGTTAATGAAGTGTGTCTGCTTCGGTGTTGTGGCTGAGTTCAGCATGGTGTTTCTGTTTGGTTTGGAGTTCGAGTTTCTCGAAGATCTTTGGAGTAGGAAGTCCTTGGCATCAGTGTCAGCAGTGCAGCTCGGAGTATTCTGAGATGGCAGGAAGTTTTCTGGCTGAGCAGTTTTTCTGAAGGTGAAGTTCAGAAGCAGTAAGAGTGGGTCCATTTCTTCGATGAATTGGATAAATAAGTGTAAGCTGTTCTGATTGGTAAAGAGAGAACAGTCTGTTTGGAATTAGGCTGGGTTGATCGCAAAAGTGACTTGCGATTGTCTGAGTGTTCTCTTGGGTTGTCAGAATTTTCTGGATGTATTCAGAGAAGTCAGAAGTTTGTCCGCATCTGAAGGTTGAGTTTTCTTATCAACTTGGATTCCAGGAGTAATACCGGTGGTTCAGTCTAGTGGAAGGATGTTTCCTAGAGATGGAATTGGTGAAACAGCTCAAGTTTTGCTGGAATATCTGAGTTTTATTTATGGATCAGTGAACCTTATTTCTGGAATGAATTGTCAGTTTGGATAACAGGAATTCATTGAGTTTTACGTATCTCTGAGGGAATACATATTTGATCTATCTCTTGTTTTAGAATCTGCAGTTTTGGGAAGTTTGGTAGTTGAGTCAGACTCGTCTGTAGTCTGATATTCTGTTTAGTTCTGTAGATCTAGATGAGTAGGAGATCTATAGCTTAGTAGTTTAGATTGTTTGTAGAGCGAGTATCCCGGTATATATATATACTTGGGGAAACTCGAGGAATTTTATCTAGAATTTAGTCTAGGTAGTTAGAATTGTTTGATTGGATGATTTGGTTGCTATGGTTGCTAGCATATGGATGATAGTAGATGCTTGTGTTTTGAATTTAAATCTTTAATAAGATTATTAAATTACCTTTGTTTAAATTTCGGGGACGAAATTATTTTAAGGGGGAAGGAATGTAATATCCCGGAAATTTTGACAATATCAATTTAATAATCTGTTGAATAATTAAATTGATATGGATAATCTTTGATAATAAGATTTGAATTTAAATTAATAATCTGATTAAATTAGTATTAATTGATGATTTTATCTTTTAAAAGTTAATAAGATATTTCTATTTGGATATATATATATATATATATTTATTTATATATATTGTAAATAGAAGCTTTGGTAAATTGGAAATTTAGATTTAGTTTAATCTGGACTTTTCAAAGTTATTTAAATAAATAACATTTTAGTTTTAAATATACTTTAGATAAATCTTTTAATTGGTTTTATTTTCTTTAAAGAAATTTATATATATATAGATAAGTATTTATAAAATAATAAATTAAGTAAAAGCCTTTATTAACATTTATATTAAATAAGTAGTAATTACTTAAATGACATGTGTAAATCTCTAAAGGCTTGTTTTACCAAGTGTTAACTAATAAAACAATATAGTGACAAATGTCATTTTTTTTAAAATTAGTTTTCTTTTTATTTTTAATAAATCATTTTACCATTATAAACATATGCCTTCTTCTCCTCATTTCTTTTGCTATTTCTCTTTTCTAATACAAAGAAAACTTCAGCCTGAAAACCATTCTCAAAACAAATCTGAAATCAATACTTCTCAAACCAAATCTAATTCAATAACCTGAAACCACTTCCTCAAACCCCTGTAAACACATTTCCAAATCAAGAGCCTGTAACATTTTCAAACATTTATCTCCTGTTTCAAAACTCTAAAGCCATCATTTCCAAATTAAAGCAAACCTGCACGTTTTCAAACAATGGCAGCTGCATTCATTATCTTCAACCTGAGATGATTAGGATGCATTTTCTTTTAATCTGGAAGTATGCAAAGCAAATCTGAAGCCAGCATTTTCTTTTCAAAATCTGGAACTCATCTCTGCATGCAATTTATAAAACCAAGGCATTCAGCAACATTCAAGTTTAAGGATTGATAAAACAATAATAAAAGCATTCAAACAAGTATAAAGGCTGCTCAAATAAGGCTCTATTCATCTTCTTTAAATCTGGTGAGTAAACATTTGAATTTAAAAAAACAGTTTTAAACCTATGTTTATGCCTAAATGTTGTGTTGAATCTCTATATGGTTGCATGTGTTCATGGATGTAGATGTATGTACATATAGATATAAATAGCTCTATGTATATGAATGTAAATGCCTGTATGTGAAAGTGAGTAAAACTCTTAACCCTCTCTCTATATATTATATATATATTGATTGCCTGTGATAAATGCTTGTAGTATGAATATGAAATGTTTGTATAAATGTAAGTATGCCTGCATGCATATATATACATGTAAATGATGTGTGCATGTCTGAGTTTAAGAACATATATCTCTGTTCCAGGTTTACAGTGTTTAAACCAAATTCAAAAATCAAAATCTTCTCACCTCTTCTCTAATAGGCTTTAGAATTTAAACAAAAAGTGTTTGAATTAACATGATTTGAGTTTTAAAAATATTTTTAAGAATAATTAGTTTAAGATTATCTGGAAAATTAAAATTGACAGTGTAAATCATTTAAAATCAGAAAATCAAGTAGCAAGATTTCATGTTTAAATTATATAAACAGATTCGTAGTGAAGAATAATGATTTTTGATGTTAAAATCACGATTTTTAAATTTTGGGAATAATGGGAATTTTTGAGATGAATGGAAAACACATTTTGATCAAATTTCGGCGATCGGAGCAAGGTGGGTCATCGGGATTGTTTCTATAGGTAGCTGGAAGGTTGATGATCGCAGGAAAAATAGATGGAGATTTTTCTGGGGATCGTAGCGATCAGTCGAAGCTGATTTAGGGTTTAGCAGTGGGTTCTGTCATCGATATTGACGAGGCTTGTTCGAAGTGGATGGGAGACCGGACTCGATCGCGATAGGGGGAATAGGTGTGGAAAGTCGTGGTGAAGCTTCGGGTTGGTCGGCATGAGTTCTGGTGGTGGAGATCGTCGACGGCGATGAGATTTAGTCGATAGGTTGGGTTCCAGTTTGTAATCGAGATACTCGATTTTGATTCTCTGGTGTATTCGTCGATCTGGGTGTTTGAGTTGCTCGGCAAGGTCGTCGTCGATGCGTCGAAGGTGGCGAGGTTGGTCGGAGATGGCCAGTTCAGGCGTACACGTGCACGCGTGTATGTTTGTATCCATTGTCGTTTGAAGGTTGGGGAAGACGAGAGTTTCTGGGGACGAACTCGAAGTAAGACAGGGTTTGCCTCGGGGAAACGAAGAGCGAGATGAGTGCTCGGAGATTTTGTTAGTTGGCTCGAGGAATTGTAGTCTTGGGCTCGGGTTTCTTTGTATAATAACAAAGTTTAAAATAAATAAATAAATAAATGAAATATGAACCAAGTTTTTAAAAGAAAACATGATTAAGTTTTGAAGTAATTTGGTTAACAAGTTTTCGAAGTAAAAGCATTTATCAAGTTTTCAAAAACAAGTTTCAATATAAATTGTAAAGTCAAATGAATTTGAAATTTAATTCGTTTTGATTTAATATAATTGTTTTTCAAATGCATTTATCCTAATTGTTTTTCAAATGGGATTAATGATGTAATTAGAAGTGATTAAGATAAGTGTATTCTCAAATGATTCTATATAAGTTGATTTCAAGCTTTTTAATAAAGTTTAAATGATAATAAAGTAGTTAATTAAGATAAATTGATTATCTTTAACTAATAAAGTTTTAAGTAATTAATGAATAGTTAATGAATGTAATTAATTTAAAAATCATTAACTAGTGATTAAGAAATAATTAATTAATTAAATTAATTTAAGATAATTAATTAATTTGATTAATTAAGGATAATTACTTTGAAATGGATTAAGTATAATTACTTAATATAATTAATAAAGTATAATTACTTTGTATAAGTAATTAGAGTTAATTAATGGAAGTAATAAAAGGGTAATTTCTTAAAAAGGAAGTAATTAAGGAATTAATTACTTAATGTAATTAATTTAGTTTAAGTGTAATTCGTTTAAGTTAATTAATTAAGTTTAATTAATTTAAACATTTGATGATTTGATAAATAATTACTTAATTTAATCAATGGATTGAAATTACTTAGTAAAGTAATTAATAAAAATTACTGGATGTAATTAATGAAAAATGATTTAAGAATCGAAGTAATTTGAGTTATTGTAATTAATCAAGGGATTAATTAAAGATAATTAATTAAGAAGTAATTAATTAATGGAGTAATTAAGGGAAGTTAATTACTAAATGAGATTAATCAAAGGTGATTAATAAATGTGGTTTAATTAAAGATTAATTATTAAAAATAATTAATTTTAAATAGGATAATTAATTAAGGAAGTAATTAATTTAGTTAGTGAAAGTAATTAAGGGTAGTTAATTACTGATTAAAGATTAATCAAGGTGATTAATAAATGTTGTTTAATTAAAGATTAATTACTTAATGTAATTAATTTAATTAAGTAATTAATAATTAAGTTGTAATTAAGGATCATAAATTAATATAATTAATGATGTAACTAAGATTGATTAATTAAGTAATAATTAATAATTGAAGTGATTAATTAATGTAATTAATTAAGGATTAATGTAATTAATTATAGTTGATTAATTTAATTATATTATAGTTAATTAATTAATGAAGTAATTAAAGGTTAATTACTATAAGTGGTTAAGGATAATTAATTTAAGTAATTAATTAAAGATAAATTACCTGAATGGAATTAAAGGGTAATTAAAGGATAATTAATTAATTTGTAATTAATTAATGATTAAGTAAGCAGGATTTATAGAATGAAGTAATTAATTTAATTCATTTTAAATTAATTAGAAATGGTATAAATCATTACTTAAGAATGGATGATAATATTGAATGCTTTGCATTGATTGATATCTCTGATGAGATATATGCTGTGTGATATGGATGTTTAGTTGAATTTGTGATGATAATATGGATTATCTGATAATGTTGATTATCTATTGTGAATTATCCTTCTATGTGTATAAAGATAATTGAATTGAATTGTTTTAACTTTAAAACAACTTAGCCTTAAAAGATACGCTTTGGATTTCGATGAGACCGGGATCGGGTTTCCGTATACCGGATTTCCAGGTCTGGAGACCCGAATACCACATCGATCCAAATTAACGATAGGTCGTGAATCAAGTGAAGATGAAGATTCAGAGTACAAGGGTTATTGTCGTTAACTCTGAGGGTGATTCCAAAATGAGTGTAACGAGATAATGCCTTCGGTTTCGTTCGAACCCGGAACGAACTTATATGGACTGAATGCTTTCAGCACATCGTCAGGTGGACGATGAGCATTCTAAGTGATGTGTTCTGATTAAAGGTAATCGTAGCCTCAAGCCTCACAAACCGGGAATGGCTAAAACAGGGGAGGTGCAGCAAGGTTAGTGGGTAGCACCCAAGTAGGACAAGGTTACCTCTGTCTAGATGTCCCTTTCTACTTTCGACTTAGTGGTGCGGTTGCTGATCCCAACCGTGAGGTATCTTGTGCGGGAATTATCCAGTAAGGGATGTTCCGACCTTGTGTTGCAGGGGATTGGGAGTGATCCTCGGTACGGTGATCTAGGCCACGTACTGTGACGGGCGGTACCCCAGTAGCCCTGCCATTGTATGGAATCCAAACTCCAATAAGTGCCGTACGTATTAGTTGTGCCCAACTATGTTGGAATGTGAGATGTAAGCATTTCAGCTATTTCTGTATTTTACTTGAAAACCCTAGACCCTATTATAATACAATCAGATTTCCTATCAAATGTTTTGGTTAGCGTAAGGTAAAAACTTACCCATGTTTATTTGTGGGGAGTCTTACGTGATACCTTTTCTTTCAAAAGGTTTTGAAGTTAAGCAATTTTAACCCGTTTACTCACACCAGACCCATGTCTGACCCAAGTTGTTTATTTCTGTTTTATAAACTCTTGGGTACTCAAATTTTTACGAGTAGCCAAGGGATTCAGGTTAGCCTTGACAAATTGTGGAGGAGCAATGGAGCAGGAGGCTTCAGCGTTGTAGATATAGATAGTAGTTTCCGTTGTGTTGATCTTGTTTAGATCTTTGTCTTGTATTTGAGTTGTAATGTCTAGACAGATGTTTATAACTGTCTAGTAAGTGATGTATATGCTGTGTAACTCTGTAAAGTGTTGTATACTATGTAATAGTTTATGTTATTAATATAATTTATTCGTTCCGCTGTGAGTATCTGTTGTTGTTTCTTTCTCTTTTCTCTTCTTCTCTTTTCTACTTCTCACCCCTTTCTTTCTTATTAGCGATGCGACTTTCTGTGGAGAGAAAGCCTAGGTCGTTACACAAATAACAATGCGAATTAATACGGTTATTTCGGGATTATTTAAATTGATTATTGGATTGTTATTGTTTGTTATTGCTTGTTTATTTACTTTGACACCATCCCAGTTATCACACTGCAAGTTCCCTTTGTTATGCTTTGATTTTGAATTGAATTAGAATCGGGTTGAAATGATAAATACCCAAATTGAACTTTGACCTAGGATAGAAAATTAAATAAACCCGATTGGTCAATAATTTGATTTAAAAATAAACGAAGATTTTATTTGAATAAAAATATGGTTTTGAAATGAAGTTGAAATTTGAATTTTAATGAAAGGAAAATGTTAATATTTAATAACCTGAAACAAAATATTAACAATGTAATTGATGAAAGAATGATGTTAAATTTGAGAAATGATTGAATTAAGTTTGAAATTATAATTAAGTTTGAAATTATTAAACTTTGAAATGATTTAATAATTAAGTTTTGAATTATTTAATAATTAAATAAGATTGAATTATTTAATGATTAAATTGAATTGAATTCTTTAATAAGTAAAATTGAACTTTTGAATAAGTAAATTTTTCTTCGTAAATAATTGAAATTGAGTTCTTTATTAATTAGTTTTGGAAATTATTTAAGTAAGTAAATAAGTGAAATTGAATTTCTTTAACAAGAAATAAGTGTGATTTATGGGAATTAATGTAAGACTTGAAATTTAAAGGATTTGATTTGATGAATTTAATTTAATTAAATTGTAAGTTTTGATATAATGAAGTTGAATTTAAATAATGGATTTAATGAATTGGAAATTTAAATAGAAATTGTTTTGAATGACAAATTTACTTAATGAATATTGAATGAAATTGATAAATGAATTTAAATTGATTTAAATGTTAAATTAAATTTATTTAAATGATTTGGAATGAAACTTATTTACGAACTTGAATCAATATTTGAATTGGTTTAAAAAGAAATTGAAAATTGAATTATAAGATTTTGAAATGGTAATTTGGAAGTTTTGAAACGAAAATTTTGGAAATTGATTTCGAAAGACAAATGAAATGTTGATTTACAAATTCTAATTGAAATTGAATTTGATTTGGTTTGGAAATATATAAACGACCAATCGGTGAAATAATTACGGAAGTTATTAAAGAGACCGGGATTGGATATGGACATACTCTCTGTCGATACCGAAACCACTTTAATAACTAACATTCGCGGAGTGTTGATCCAGAATGAAGTGGTTGGAATGATGTACGTGATGACTGAAGAAAGAGAACGATGATGGATAGCCTTGACACTTGTGTCAAATTGGAAATGACTAAAACAGGAGCCGTGCTGGGCCAATGGAGGATTAGCTACCTCAAGTGGACACACTTCTTCGAATTACTCATTACTTGTTGTCGATTGGTGCAACCTTGATTTTGGGAGTGTTGTTTCACGGTGTTGCGGGCGCTGCGGCGTTGCGTTCTCACCAGTCCGGATTAGGCAAACGGTAGTATCACTACCTTGGGTATTGCCTCATGTGCCTTGTCATACTTGTATCCCTTTATTCGCGACCACTATGATTTTGGTTTGTACCTTTAGTATATGGATTGCCCTCTGGTGACTTCCGGTTTTGGGGAAACTACGGTCTTGTATATGCTTTTGGGAATAAAAATGTGTTAAGGGTGGAATGGGCCATGACTTAACACTATTTTGATATCTTTATATTACTGATAGACATTATCTACTTATCGTACACTACTACATAGTAGATAGTTTAACGGATCCTTAAAGGATGGTTATTCCAAACATCCTTTGAGTTACTTATATTTCAATTGCTATTTCACTTGAGTTGGATTTATTAATATAAGAATGTTAATCCTGACTCGAGTGTCTTGTGTTTTTGCTTTACGCTCGGGTCAGACTGAGTGTACCAGTATTCGAGACTCACCTTTGAAGTTGGAGCTTTGCTTGAAAATCCAGCCATCTATTCTGCTTTCAGTATTCGATGATTTCGGTGATGTATTCTGATTTGTATCTGATGTATCGTGTTACTCTTCCGTTGTATCTGGTTTAACTCTGATGTATCATATTACTCTTCTGTTGTAAACTCTGATGTATCTTATATATTTATATAGTAGCTTCATGAACTACTATCTCTTTTATTTCCGCTGCAATTATTACTCTGTGTCTGTGATCTGTGATTATTTTATTTACTGTTATATTCAGTTTTGCCAATTTAAATTAACAACGCGGTATTTTGAGCAATTCAACTCCGGCATGAGTGTCTACCTATACACTTATAATGGATGCGAATGGTCCAAAATATCGGGTCGTTACAGTTGGTATCAGAGCTTTGGTAGCTCTAGGCAAAACTTAACATATAGGGTAAATGTATTTACAGAATCACTCTCATTCGAGTTTCAATCTCTTCCCTTGACTCAATTCCTTTGAATTTTTGGAACGTTCCCTGCGGTTCCAAAATTCATTTGTGTCCCTCACTATTCGTCTTCTTTCAATTTTGGAGCACCGCATAACTCCATTTTGAATGTTGTCTATAATAGATCGGCGGTCTCGCCAATCTTCGAATGATTTGTAAAGGGGTGAAACTCCTTTACAATAGGCATTGATTTACCGGAGATTTCTGTATCCTTGGTTTACGATGCTATCTATTCCCTGCTATACCTGAATTCCATCTCTTGAGATCGAGTGTTGATTTACCTCGGAATTCAGCATCGATCTTATTATTGAAGTCACGGTCGATCCTGTTAAGGTTGCCCATAAATTAAATAAGCTTATCCATCTCCCGATTATGTTAATCAAACTATCTTATCTTTGTTTCGAACTTATCTTCGAATCAAAATTCTCTTTGATTTGAGTCCATCAAAATTTGAATCCCTATACTTATTTTGAAATCCATTCTTGTATCGTCGAGTGAGGAAGTGTATTTGTAAATTAATTTTAAAATGTTTTTATATTGTGTTGTTTGAGTTGTTGATGTTGATTTGGGTTTTCGATAGATTTGTCTGATCAACGCTATCGATAGGATTCCCAAAACACTTGAGCAGAGCAAACTGACACAATATCGTTTTCAATTTGATATATAAAATAGAAGTTTTGTATGATTATCTTATATATAAATATAAGTTTCTGAAATTAAATTGTTAATGAATTTGTTGTCTGAAAATAATAATATTTGATTTTCATTTATTGTTTTGTAAACCATCGATTTACCAACATATAAATAAACGGAATTATAAAACTTGGTTTATAAATTGATTTGGAAATTTAAATGAATTTAATTCAGGAATTTGAGAATTTAGTTCCAGTGATTTCGAACTTTGTTTTTTTGAATTTTAAAGTATATATATTGAAAGTATTTTCGAATAGAAATTGTTTTCAAAGAAATTTTAAAAATGTTGAAATCAGTGTTCTTCTCTTTGTCGCTGGAAAATAATTTCGGTGATGGCGGCCGCATCATCGACATTCATTTTCGAGTTTCGAAGTGGAGAAACCATTCTGTAGCTTTGCTACGGTTTTGTTTGGGAAATATTTTAATTTAAATTTCTTAAGTATGACTTGATCTATATATATATATATATGGGTATATTATTTTAAATTTAATTTGATTTAATATATATAGTATATACATAATTACCTCTAAAGGGTTTGAAATTAAACGGAAATTTAATTCTTAAAATTATGCTAAAGGATGTTTTCAGTTATAAATAAAGCTAAATTTTGGATAAATATTTAACTTGAAAAAAAAAATTGAATTTGAAAATTTTATTTGTATAGTACTAAATTGCATTTCAAAATAACTTACCTAAATTATTCAGAAGTTAAAATGTAATTGGATAATATACAATATAAAATAATTTTATAAATAAATTTTGAGTGTTTATAATAAATGTTATACACTAAATTTTGATTATAAAGATGTTAATAGAGTTAGATAGGATAATAAGTAAAACTCAGTCAATAATGAAATAAATTTGTTTTGAAAGAATTAATAAATTGAATTTGATCAACTTATGAAAATATGTAACGACCCGTATTTTTAACACTTTAAAAATACGAATTAAAATGAAAATTTTGGATAAAAATCCGAAGGAAATAAAATTTTGTGTTGTTAATTGTGAATTACAAGTTAAAATACAAAACTGAATTCTGAAATAACTTATTTGTAAATTAAATATGGATGTTAACTTGTAGTGAATGTAAATAATGGATTGAATTTGATTGTAAACCAAATTGGTTATGATTGTAAACAAAGAGTAAATAAAATGGTAGATTTAATAATGGAAGTTTATGTTATTGAAACTAATATAAATAAATGTAACTGAATATTACAGTTGATTAGAAGCAGATAATGACTGAAACGGTAATTCGATAAAGATGTTAACTTGTAATTGAACGTAAGTAAAGATTTAAAATTTGAATGTAACAAGTAATTGAATTGAATTGAATTTGATTGTAAACGACGAAATAAATAAAATGTTACATTTAATATTGAAGTTATAATATGGAAATCAACGTAAATGAATGTAATTTAATATTACTGTGAATTTAAATAAGATGATAGCTGAAGAAAATGAAAGTAAATGAATTATAAACTATTGATAATAATGTATAAGTAAATGGTTGATTCAATAATGAAAGTGTAAATCGAAATAAAAGAATTCATTTGGAATTAAATAACTTGAATTTGAATTACAATAAAATTGAACGCTGAATCTACTATAATATTTTATATTGGATTTATAATGGAAAACTGCATTGTAAAAGATTGTTAATTACTGTGAAATTAAAAATGGAATTTGTGAACAATTGAAATTTGATTTAAAAGTTAATAATTTAAAATTGGGAATTTTAAATTGAAATTAAACAGTCGAATAAATTATTTTTCGAATATTGGATTTAATTAGACAATTAAATCGATAATTTAATAAGTTAAATTTCAGAAATAATTGAAAATCGAGTTGAATATGATTGAAAATGATTTGTAAAATTTTATCTTATCATATTGGAGTATAGTAATGTTATAGAACTTTTAAAATTGAATTTAAAGTTAATTTGTGAAAATTGAATATTTTAATATTTAATTATCGACTGAAAAATAGCCATTTTTCGAACAGTCTCAGAATTGAACGAAACTAGTTCCATTGGATCCGTAATAGTTTGTTATTATCGGATTTCAATTTTCGTAGCAATCGGAGTTATCGTTTGACCGTGGCAGCTCGAAACGCATCGAATTGTTTTTAATATTAATTCGGCAAGAGAAAATAGTCATTTTTCAAAAAGTCTCAGATTTCGACGAAACCAGTTTCATCGGATCCGTAATGTGATATTATTGTATGGTTTCAAATTTCGTGTCAATTGGATGTACCGTTTGTCCGGGGCAAGCCAAAACGCATCGAAATCGGTTTAAATCGGTTTAATTTAAAACTGATCGTTTTTCTCCGTAACTCGCCCAGATGACCGAATTAGCCTCCGAAACATGTTCCATTGCGTTCGGAACATGGGGTAAACCTTAGAAACGCTAGCCGGCACGCTTCGTTTGGAGTTTGGAAAATTTTCGATGAATAGTGTTTTGCCATTTTTCTATATAAGGACCTCACATCTTCAATTTGCAAACAAAAGCCCAAAACCCTAATCCAAATAGCTCCAGCCGCCACTTGCTCTTTGAATGGCCAGAAATGTGCCTTCTTCTACCTCGATTATCTCTCAATCCGTTCAACGAAATCAAAAAATTCCAAAAGCAAAGTTGTAGATCTCGGCGAGCTCTTCAAATCCATACGGTTGATCTATGCTTTTACGTCACGGATTCGCCCAGATCTGACTTGGAAGTGTGTACGGGTTTTCTCGAGCTGCGTGCAAATGGTGGGGCCGAGTTCATCATGGTGGTAGGCGTGGGTGGTGGTGGCCGAGGCGCTTCGAATGGCGGTAGTTTGATGAAGTTTCGTCAAGCGTGGAGGCGGTGGCACGTAACCCTAGCTAATGGAGATGGGTTTGGTTTTGTGCGTGTGTGACCTGGAAGAGAACGTGAGGAGGAAGATGATCTTGTGTGGCCAGATCTGATGGGTTGAAAATGGACGGCCCAGATGTGTTGAGGTGGTAAATATATAAGGAAATGTAAATTTATATATATTTTAATACGTTCAAACTTTAAAATAGCATAACTTTTTCATACGAGATCCGATTGGAACGAAACTTTTTGCGTTGCGATCGTAATGACGAAAGCTTCAAAATGAAACTAGTTTGGATGGATTTGGAGACGGTAGAAATTTGGGCTAAAGTTGGGCGTCGTCCAGTTTCAGTTCCAAACCGGAACGTCTCGGCGACAACAGAAAATCAAGGTGAGTGTTTATACGCTCACAATTGACTAAAATAATTTATGGTAGTTAAATTTGACATTATGAAGTGATATGAATTTATTTGTCGTTGTTTGATAAAAATTTAATTGTCATATAGATTGTCGTGTGAATTCACCGTTGAAAATTTAAATTGACAGTAAATTGAAATTAGGATTTAATTGAAATCAAATTTCCCGATATTGATAACTATGAAATTGCCGTGAATTGGATTGACTATTGGATGATTTATTTCGATGGATGTTATTGGTTGATATTTAAATGTTTGGATGTTTATTTCCTTATATATATCATGTTATACATGCACATGACACTGTGATTGGTTTAAGTAATATATATTCATCCCTGACATTTAATTGAAATAACTAACCACTTGGCCATAGGTTAGAGAATTATATACGGACACCGGGTTGGTTAAATTAAATGATTTTAAAAGTTGTTTTGAAATTATTTAAATGAATTGATTTAAGAATAAAAATCCAATTTATGGAAATTGAATTATTTTGAATTGATGCTCGAAATGTTGGAATTTAAACTTGGTAAATGAAATTGTTTAATTATTCGAAGTTTAGATTTTGAAGAAAAAAATTTGAAATACGGCGTAAATTTTCAAAAGTTGATTTGGTTTAAAAGATTGGACTTTTAATCGAACTCTGAATATTTCTAAGAAAATTTATATGAAATGATATTTCAAGTTTGAGTTTGGAATTGAAAATTGATTTGAAATTGAGATTTAATTAATTTGGAATTTAATTGAAATTCAAAGAAATTTGTGGATTGGACTAAATTGAAACTATTGAATTAAATTTGAAGACAAAATTGATTTGAATAGGATTTGAACTGAAATTGATTTGGAATGTAATACTTGAATGAATTCTTGAAATCCGAATGTTAATCTAAGTTTATTGAATTGGAATTGTTCCAGAAATTAAGTAAACTACTTAATACGGATGTTTAATTTGAAGTATATTCTAATTTGAATACGAAATGGTTTTAAAGCGAATCTTATATTCTTATATAAATATATGAACTGTTTGAAATGTGAAATATTTAAAGTTTCGAAATATATTGAAAGTGAAATGGCTTATTTTGTGGTTCAAATATGTATTTGAAGTTGATAATTTGAAATGGTTTATGGAGAAGCTGAATCGAGTTGAAATTGATGATTTGAAATTTGATTAAATTTTAAATTTTGGAATTCGGGTTTATGTGAATCGTTTTGTGAGATTTTGAGGCGAAAAATGATTTTGAAATCGAAATGAGATATTGAGGCGAAAAATGATTTTGAAATGAAATCGTATATTTGAGTAGATATGATGATTTTGAAATGGATTTGATTTTGAAGCGAATATGATATTTTGATATCAATTATGAATCGATTTGAAATGTAAAAGATCCAACCGGTGTGAAAAATATAACGTAGTTATTAAAGAGACCGGGATCGGATATGGACATACTCTCTGTCGATACCGAAAACCACTTTAATAACTATATTCGTGGAGTGTTGATCCAGAATGAAGTGGATGGTTTGATGAACGTGTTGACTGAAGAAAGAGAATGATTTTGGATGACCCCTGACATGACTAAAACAGGAGCCGCGCCGGGCCATTGAGGATCGCCATCTCTAGCGGACACACTCCTTCGATACCATGTCTATTACTTTTGTGATTCGATTTGGGTGCACCCCGCGATTTGGGAGTGTTGTTTCGCGGTGTTGGGGTAGTAGCTGCTATGCCCAACATCAGTCCGGATCACGCAACTACTAGTATCCTAGTTGGTATTGCCTCATGTACCTTGTCATACTGATTATCCTATTCGCGACCACTACGATTTTGGTTTGTACCTTGAGTATATGGATTGCCCTCTGGTGACTTCCGGTTTTGGGGAAACTACGGTCTTGTATATGCTCTTGGGAATAAAAATGTGTTAAGGGTGGAATGGGCCATGGCTTAACGCTATTTTAATACTTTTACTTTAATGTAGACATATTATAATAGCGTATTGTACTACATAGTAGATAGTTTAACGGATCCTTGAGAGATGGAAAATCCCGTAACATCTCTTAAGTTATTGCACTCACGTTGACACTGGATAGGAGATGTCAAACCCCGTAAACATCTCTGACGCCGTCACACTCATATTTTCTTATTCGATTTGACTTACATGAGATATTTTAGTCCTGACTCCAGTGTTTTGTCTTTTCATTACGCTCGGGTCAGCCTGAGCATTTCAGATAAGGTTGAAGATCTATTTTGGAGGACGAAGACGGAGTTTGGTATTACATCATTTGTATTCTTCTACCATATTATTTTTCCGCTGCATTATTGTATTATCTCTGATATGTATGTAACTCTGATTTATGATGTATAATAATAATCAAATTTATTTATTTAACAGCTTCATGAACTGTTATTTTATTATTATATCTTGTTCCTTCCGCTGCAAGATTCTGAGTTTGCTTCTGTTCTTTCTTTCCTTTTCTTATTTAACCCCAATAACCATCTGCCTTTTTGAACGGTTGAGTTGGACATGTGTGGATTATTGTCGACTTGAACGGTCAAAAATGCGGGTCGTTACAGTTGGTATCAGAGCTTTGGTTTAGCGATAAACCTTGGCTCTAGTGGGGAATAACTCATTGAAATAGAGGTAAACTATATGAATGAGTTGAGTGTATATGAGAGAGCGTATTTGTAATTTTGATATAAAAATGATTTTATATTGTGTTAATTTGTTCCGTTGAGTATTTATGAATTCTGGTTGGTACTTGGGATGCCAAGGCATCGATAGGAATTTCTAAACACTCGAATAGGACAGATTGACATAATATTGTTTTGGACTATATTTTATATAAAAGAACTATCTTGAAAATTTATAAATTTTGATTGTATTGGTTGTTAGGAGATGATAATATTAGATTATCATCATTTATTGTTAATTAGTCAATATTTCTAACTATTGACTATTAGACGATTTTAAGAAATGAAACTTGTAAATATGATTGACAATGAATATAAATGGTAAATAAAATAAAATAAAATTGAATTTAAATTAAGATGGAGAATTTAAATTCCGGTGTTTTGAAAATTTATTAACAAAATTTTGGAATGTATAATACAAGTATTATATGATAGTATATTCGATTAAAAATGGTTTTCAAAGGATTTTCAAATGAAGTAAGTGTTATACTCCCCTCTTGACACTAGAGAATGATTTCGGTGATGAGTGCACGCATCATCGACGTTTATTTCCGAGAGTCTAAGTGGGGGAGATCACTTAATAGTTTTTCTAAATCCTGTTTTGATTAAAAATTGTAAATTTCTAAAGTATGAAATGAAAATAGGTATATGTATATATATATTTCAATGCTGATTAAAATTCTTCTAAAAAGTATGATTTGAGATATAAAGATATTAGTATATATATATTTATATTTTTATAAAAAAATGGTTTAAATCGAATCCGGAGTTGAAATTCTTAAGTTCTCTAATAAGGAATGATTTTAATTATTAAACTAAAGTAAATCTTGAATTGTTTGAAACTTATGAATGGAAAAAGGTGAAATTGAATTTAAGTGTTAAAAAAAAAATTAATTTAAAATTGTAGTAGTAACCCTTAATTTGGAAAATAATAAATTGGAAATTTATTTAATAGGTATAACACTCAAATTGAACAAAAGGAAGTTGTATATTGTTTAACTACATTCTATTTGCATAGCTATAACTTACCAAATACTTAAAAAGTTTAAAATGCTAATAAGGATAAGTAAATGAATAATATACAAGTGTGATTGCAAATAATAAAAATGTGAAGATCTATTGATAGTTGTAAATATAAAGGAAATTTAAGTTGTAAAATGAATTAAATTTAAAATTAATTAAATATAAAATTAGTAAATGGAAACTAATTAAATTTGAATAAAACTAAATGTCAATAAACTTGGAAGTGTATGAAATTAAAATTTTGACTTGGAAATGTATAATTGATTTAGTGTAGATTATGGATGGATGTTAATGTTTGATATGCATTGGTTGTTAGATGGATGATAATTGATTAAATAGAATTCATTAGTGTAAATGGAATTGAATAAATGGAATAAAATTTTTAAATAATTAAATTCAAATTTGAAGCAAAGTGAAATTAAATATAATTGAATTCAAATTAAATTGAAGCAAATTGACTTGAATTTAAATTATGAAACAAACTTGAATAAATCGGAAACAAATCGAATGTAAACTTATTTCATGGATAAATAAGAAAATAAACGACTTTGTGTTTATGATTGTTTCTTTAGAAAATTTGAAGTTGATGGTTTGTACTTTGAAATAAGAAAAGCAAATTTTTGGAAAAATCCAAAATTGTCCAATATATGCTGAAACGAAAACAACCATAACTTTTAAATGGTTGAACAGAATTTGACGATCTTGGACTTTTCGGAAAGCCTAGAAACAGTGCTACATCTTTTGTTTAGAATGTTTTAATAAATACCTTCATCCACTAGGCTTAAAACACCAATATTAGTCGCTGGCCTGTGCGAAGTAGAAATCTGAAGCACCTTAGTATTCTCGCCATAACTTTTTATTGGTTTATCGGATTTTTATGATCTTGCCCTTTCTGGAAAGCTTAGAACTTAAGCTAAAACTTTTGTTTTAAAGGTTTTGTGATTTTCTGTCATTTAGAGGGTAGAAAACGTGAGGGAACGTTGCTGACCTGCGCAATTCATTGCCAGGCTGAGGCGTATCTATTTAGTAAAACGGTCGTAACTTTTGAACAGAAGGTCCGAATTCAATGATTTTGGACATTCCGGAAAGCCTGAAACGAATGCAACAACTTTTGTTTAGATTCCATTGCCAAATTTTATCGTTTAGGTGACCAAAAACTGAGATTCGTTTGCTGTCCTGGAATTGGAATTGCAGTTTTTAAGCTAAACATGTTATATGTATGTTGTTTATGATAAGTATATCGATCTATCTTTATATGCATGGTTCTAACTTGGTTATTGAGAATTTTAGTAGGTAGCAAAGGGGTTGCGCTTCGCTTGTGGAGCTCGCTTCTGCGCTTAATGCAAAATGTAAGTTAAAATGCTAATAAACGCTAAATAAAAGGTACGTTCTCGGATTACGGTTTATGTTGTGGTATATTATTGTGTTCCCCATGTTTTGGGATGCCTCATTCTTGTAATGAGATGTATATCATGCAATTATTACCACTGTGAAATTTTTCGGTCCTAGCCGCGCAAAGGAGGTGCTGCCGAAAGTTTTCAAAAATCCGGGAGTTAGAAAATTTTGTGAGAAAAAAAAATCCTATAACTAAATTTTGCAAATAAGTAGAATATTTTGAATGAATTATATCTAAATGATGGTTTCCCCTTCTCCGTTCCTTTTCGAGGACGAAAAGTTTTAAGTGGGGGAGAATGTAACGACCCGTATTTTTAACACTTTAAAAATACGAATTAAAATGAAAATTTTGGATAAAAATCCGAAAGAAATAAAATTTTGTGTTGTTAATTGTGAATTACAAGTTAAAATACAAAACTGAATTCTGAAATAACTTATTTGTAAATTAAATATGGATGTTAACTTGTAGTGAATGTAAATAATGGATTGAATTTGATTGTAAACCAAATTGGTTATGATTGTAAATAAAGAGTAAATAAAATGGTAGATTTAATAATGGAAGTTTATGTTATTGAAACTAATATAAATAAATGTAACTGAATATTACAGTTGATTGGAAGCAGATAATGACTGAAACGGTAATTCGATAAAGATGTTAACTTGTAATTGAACGTAAGTAAAGTTTTGAAATTTGAATGTAACAAGTAATTGAATTGAATTGAATTTGATTGTAAACGACGAAATAAATAAAATGTTACATTTAATATTGAAGTTATAATATGGAAATCAACGTAAATGAATGTAATTTAATATTACTGTGAATTTAAATAAGATGATAGCTGAAGAAAATGAAAGTAAATGAATTATAAACTATTGATAATAATGTATAAGTAAATGGTTGATTCAATAATGAAAGTGTAAATCGAAATAAAAGAATTCATTTGGAATTAAATAACTTGAATTTGAATTACAATAAAATTGAACGCTGAATCTACTGTAATATTTTATATTGGATTTATAATGGAAAACTGCATTGTAAAAGATTGTTAATTACTGTGAAATTAAAAATGGAATTTGTGAACAATTGAAATTTGATTTAAAAGTTAATAATTTAAAATTGGGAATTTTAAATTGAAATTAAACAGTCGAATAAATTATTTTTCGAATATTGGATTTAATTAGACAATTAAATCGATAATTTAATAAGTTAAATTTCAGAAATAATTGAAAATCGAGTTGAATATGATTGAAAATGATTTGTAAAATTTTATCTTATCATATTGGAGTATAGTAATGTTATAGAACTTTTAAAATTGAATTTAAAGTTAATTTGTGAAAATTGAATATTTTAATATTTAATTATCGACTGAAAAATAGCCATTTTTCGAACAGTCTCAGAATTGAACGAAACTAGTTCCATTGGATCCGTAATAGTTTGTTATTATCGGATTTCAATTTTCGTAGCAATCGGAGTTATCGTTTGACCGTGGCAGCTCGAAACGCATCGAATTGTTTTTAATATTAATTCGGCAAGAGAAAATAGTCATTTTTCAAAAAGTCTCGGATTTCGACGAAACCAGTTTCATCGGATCCGTAATGTGATATTATTGTATGGTTTCAAATTTCGTGTCAATTGGATGTACCGTTTGTCCGGGGCAAGCCAAAACGCATCGAAATCGGTTTAAATCGGTTTAATTTAAAACTGATCGTTTTTCTCCGTAACTCGCCCAGATGACCGAATTAGCCTCCGAAACATGTTCCATTGCGTTCGGAACATGGGGTAAACCTTAGAAACGCTAGCCGGCACGCTTCGTTTGGAGTTCGGAAAATTTTCGATGAATAGTGTTTTGCCATTTTTCTATATAAGGACCTCACATCTTCAATTTGCAAACAAAAGCCCAAAACCCTAATCCAAATAGCTCCAGCCGCCACTTGCTCTTTCAATGGCCAGAAATGTGCCTTCTTCTACCTCGATTATCTCTCAATCCGTTCAACGAAATCAAAAAATTCCAAAAGCAAAGTTGTAGATCTCGGCGAGCTCTTCAAATCCATACGGTTGATCTATGCTTTTACGTCACGGATTCACCCAGATCTGACTTGGAAGTGTGTACGGGTTTTCTCGAGCTGCGTGCAAATGGTGGGGCCGAGTTCATCATGGTGGTAGGCGTGGGTGGTGGTGGCCGAGGCGCTTCGAATGGCGGTAGTTTGATGAAGTTTCGTCAAGCGTGGAGGCGGTGGCACGTAACCCTAGCTAATGGAGATGGGTTTGGTTTTGTGCGTGTGTGACCTGGAAGAGAACGTGAGGAGGAAGATGATCTTGTGTGGCCAGATCTGATGGGTTGAAAATGGACGGCCCAGATGTGTTGAGGTGGTAAATATATAAGGAAATGTAAATTTATATATATTTTAATACGTTCAAACTTTAAAATAGCATAACTTTTTCATACGAGATCCGATTGGAACGAAACTTTTTGCGTTGCGATCGTAATGACGAAAGCTTCAAAATGAAACTAGTTTGGATGGATTTGGAGACGGTGGAAATTTGGGCTAAAGTTGGGCGTCGTCCAGTTTCAGTTCCAAACCGGAACGTCTCGGCGACAACAGAAAATCAAGGTGATTGTTTATACGCTCACAATTGACTAAAATAATTTATGGTAGTTAAATTTGACATTATGAAGTGATATGAATTTATTTGTCGTTGTTTGATAAAAATTTAATTGTCATATAGATTGTCGTGTGAATTCACCGTTGAAAATTTAAATTGACAGTAAATTGAAATTAGGATTTAATTGAAATCAAATTTCCCGATATTGATAACTATGAAATTGCCGTGAATTGGATTGACTATTGGATGATTTATTTCGATGGATGTTATTGGTTGATATTTAAATGTTTGGATGTTTATTTCCTTATATATATCATGTTATACATGCACATGACACTGTGATTGGTTTAAGTAATATATATTCATCCCTGACATTTAATTGAAATAACTAACCACTTGGCCATAGGTTAGAGAATTATATACGGACACCGGGTTGGTTAAATTAAATGATTTTAAAAGTTGTTTTGAAATTATTTAAATGAATTGATTTAAGAATAAAAATCCAATTTATGGAAATTGAATTATTTTGAATTGATGCTCGAAATGTTGGAATTTAAACTTGGTAAATGAAATTGTTTAATTATTCGAAGTTTAGATTTTGAAGAAAAAAATTTGAAATACGGCGTAAATTTTCAAAAGTTGATTTGGTTTAAAAGATTGGACTTTTAATCGAACTCTGAATATTTCTAAGAAAATTTATATGAAATGATATTTCAAGTTTGAGTTTGGAATTGAAAATTGATTTGAAATTGAGATTTAATTAATTTGGAATTTAATTGAAATTCAAAGAAATTTGTGGATTGGACTAAATTGAAACTATTGAATTAAATTTGAAGACAAAATTGATTTGAATAGGATTTGAACTGAAATTGATTTGGAATGTAATACTTGAATGAATTCTTGAAATCCGAATGTTAATCTAAGTTTATTGAATTGGAATTGTTCCAGAAATTAAGTAAACTACTTAATACGGATGTTTAATTTGAAGTATATTCTAATTTGAATACGAAATGGTTTTAAAGCGAATCTTATATTCTTATATAAATATATGAACTGTTTGAAATGTGAAATATTTAAAGTTTCGAAATATATTGAAAGTGAAATGGCTTATTTTGTGGTTCAAATATGTATTTGAAGTTGATAATTTGAAATGGTTTATGGAGAAGCTGAATCGAGTTGAAATTGATGATTTGAAATTTGATTAAATTTTAAATTTTGGAATTCGGGTTTATGTGAATCGTTTTGTGAGATTTTGAGGCGAAAAATGATTTTGAAATCGAAATGAGATATTGAGGCGAAAAATGATTTTGAAATGAAATCGTATATTTGAGTAGATATGATGATTTTGAAATGGATTTGATTTTGAAGCGAATATGATATTTTGATATCAATTATGAATCGATTTGAAATGTAAAAGATCCAACCGGTGTGAAAAATATAACGTAGTTACTAAAGAGACCGGGATCGGATATGGACATACTCTCTGTCGATACCGAAAACCACTTTAATAACTATATTCGTGGAGTGTTGATCCAGAATGAAGTGGATGGTTTGATGAACGTGTTGACTGAAGAAAGAGAACGATTTTGGATGACCCCTGACATGACTAAAACAGGAGCCGCGCCGGGCCATTGAGGATCGCCATCTCTAGCGGACACACTCCTTCGATACCATGTCTATTACTTTTGTGATTCGATTTGGGTGCACCCCGCGATTTGGGAGTGTTGTTTCGCGGTGTTGGGGTAGTAGCTGCTATGCCCAACATCAGTCCGGATCACGCAACTACTAGTATCCTAGTTGGTATTGCCTCATGTACCTTGTCATACTGATTATCCTATTCGCGACCACTACGATTTTGGTTTGTACCTTGAGTATATGGATTGCCCTCTGGTGACTTCCGGTTTTGGGGAAACTACGGTCTTGTATATGCTCTTGGGAATAAAAATGTGTTAAGGGTGGAATGGGCCATGGCTTAACGCTATTTTAATACTTTTACTTTAATGTAGACATATTATAATAGCGTATTGTACTACATAGTAGATAGTTTAACGGATCCTTGAGAGATGGAAAATCCCGTAACATCTCTTAAGTTATTGCACTCACGTTGACACTGGATAGGAGATGTCAAACCCCGTAAACATCTCTGACGCCGTCACACTCATATTTTCTTATTCGATTTGACTTACATGAGATATTTTAGTCCTGACTCGAGTGTTTTGTCTTTTCATTGCGCTCGGGTCAGCCTGAGCATTTCAGATAAGGTTGAAGATCTATTTTGGAGGACGAAGACGGAGTTTGGTATTACATCATTTGTATTCTTCTACCATATTATTTTTCCGCTGCATTATTGTATTATCTCTGATATGTATGTAACTCTGATTTATGATGTATAATAATAATCAAATTTATTTATTTAACAGCTTCATGAACTGTTATTTTATTATTATATCTTGTTCCTTCCGCTGCAAGATTCTGAGTTTGCTTCTGTTCTTTCTTTCCTTTTCTTATTTAACCCCAATAACCATCTTGCCTTTTTGAACGGTTGAGTTGGACATGTGTGGATTATTGTCGACTTGAACGGTCAAAAATGCGGGTCGTTACAAAATACCTTGAATTTAAAAGCAATTAGTAAATATATATTAATTTAAATCGGAACTTTTATGGTTTAAATTAATTTATATGGGTTAAATATATGTGATTAGATATATTAAGTAGAATAAATTTAACAATAATTTGTAACAAAGAAGAATTTAAATTTCTGAAAAATATATGATTGTAATAAAAACTATTCAAATTTATGGTTTTAGAAATTGTAAATCGAAGATAATTGGATAATATGATAATGAATTTAGAAATAGTGAGATTGATTTTAGTGAAATCAAATGGATTAAATCAATTATCGAATATCAATTAATTTAAATTTGAATTTATATGGTTTAAATTAATTGTTATTTTGTATTTCAAATCTGTTTTTCTTTCTGGTTGTTTCTATTCTCCTACCTCGTTCCTTTTCGGAGACGAAAAGTTTTGAGTGGGGGAGAGTGTAACGACCCGTAAATTTCAACTGTTTTAATAACGTAATTAGTTGAAATTTTGTGAAATTTTAAACGATAAAATTTTGAAATAAAAATTTATATTTGGGATACGTCTAGTTAAACATAACAACTGGTAAATTTTCGTCCGAAAATATGAAAGTTTATTTCGCGCGTAAATTCACTTCAATTTAGTCAGTTAAAAAGCGATGAAAATAAAATGTTTCCGAAACTTAAATAATTTTACATAGAAAAATTCTAAACCATCTTCTGAGCAAGATGTCAGCTTGTCGTTTTTCCAAATTCGGACTTCTTTGGCTCCGTCGATCTTATTTTTCAGCGTTTTTCTTGCATTTTCCGCTATTAGAAAATTCGAATTTTTATAAATCAATCAAATCACTGATATTTGTATATCGTTGTGATCGTCTCATTGTGCTGATCTCTACGGTATGTTCATTTGTGTGTTTTAGCGGTCCGATATGCGACGAAAGCCGCAAAACGATTTGTTGTCTCGGTACCGTTTTGAGTTTATAGATTTTATGTGACCTTTTATCTGTCCACCTTTATTACGTAATTGGTCTGTAGCTTTTATAAATTGCTGAATTCAATAAATTGACGGTCACTATTCCCACTGCAATTTATTTTGCCAACCGTTCGTTCCATTCCTTATCCCCTGATTCAATTCACATTCCTCCACTTTATTAAGAATTAGAGCATGCGTACTCTTCTTCCTCATTTTGTTTCCTGTAACCATCCACCTTCTCAACCTTACCCACATCTTCTCCTTCCCCTCTCAAACCCATACGGCCAATGCCACCTCGCGACCATGGCCTTCCACCAACGTCAGCCACCGAGTTCTCGCCTCTTCTCTGCCTCTTCTCCACTCTCTTCCCCTCCATTTGCCAAGCCCAGAAAACCCACTTCATGCATCGCTCGTGACCATCGATCCACTCGACCCACCAACAAGGCTTCCCCCTCCGCTCATCCTCCTACCAAAGCCTGCCACGTCTCCATGCACCGCAACCGACACCAGCACCCATAACCTCCGCTTTCTCCTCTGCCCATGCTGTGCCAAAGCCACTGACCACCTCTAGCCCACTGACTCCGCCACGTAAAGCATCCACCTCCTCCTATTCCTGTGCCCTCTACTGCAAGGCCCGCATCGACCCACAACCTGAGCCCATCACCTTCACTTCAGTCCAGACGAGGGTGAGCAGCTCCTATTGTTTACGTATATATTTATCATGTGTTAGTATTTTTAATTATATTGATATTTGAAAATAAATATGTTCATGATAGTGTTTTGAAAATGTATGATATATAAATATTATGCATATTTGGTTCCAGTATTGATTCTTTATAATGTATATATATGAGTAGGTTCATACGCTAGTTTATATATATATATATTTGTTTATGTATTGGGTCTGCATATATTTTATTCATGAACATTGAGTCTGTATATGTATGTTCATGTACATTGGGTCTATGTATATTTGTGTATGTGTATGTAGTCTGCATACATTTTGGTGATAGCTTGCATATATTATAATTAAAATATGTAAGTTTTCATATGATCTGTTGGGTTCATTTATATAATAAAGTAAGTCTAAATATAAAGTATAAGTTTATTAGCAAGGTTGCATTTGCTGTTTGTATATAAATGTTTATAGTACATATATTTTAAAAGAAAATATATGTTTATAGTATATCCTATTTTAAGGGAAACTGAAGACTGAACTAGTTCATGTGAAACGTCAGTTTATAGAGGCATAGGCAAAGGAAATAGAACGGTATGTGTTTATATATAAACTGTCATCTTATATAATACGAAAATATTGCTAACTTATATAAATCTTTGGGTTGGTCATATATTGATTTGCATAGGATAGTTTAATTAGGCTGGATATAGGCGAGTCTGCATATATAAAATGTATTTTGGTATATTATTTCCTTATAAGTATTTTTGGCGTGTTGTATAAGTTGTTATGGATAATCTGTAGTTTACAGTAAGTTTATATGCGCTTTCAAATCTTACATTGATTTTATGATAAATATTGACTTTAGATATAATATGTACGTAAAATTTATAGATTAGTTTATATATCTATGCATATGTTTTCAAAATATCTATATATGGATTTATTTATTTTTACATGTCTTTGAGTTGATTTGAAAAAAAATAATTTGTAATAATAGCAATTTATATATTCCGTCTATATCAGCCATTTGATTCTTTCTCATCGATTTTCGATCTATCAGCTTTGACCGGCACATTCGTGTTAACCTTGCTTCGTTTTGGATTCGTACTTGGATATCGTAACTCAACTTCATTGTCCATCTCTCAAGCCTCGAAAGGTGAGCACTTACTCACGATTAACGTTCTTTTATTTATTAAATTTGATTTTAATTGAAACGACAAATTGAAATATGCTGCTATAGTTATTTACACTGTTATTTATGTTATTACCTGTATCTGTTCACCTGTGACATCTGACACCATTATCTGTTAATTATTTATGTGATGATAATGCAGTTTGGCTGATAATTGATTTATTGTTGATGTTTATTTTGGACGTTAAATTGTTAGTGTTAAATGATAAATAGTATGCAAATGTGAAATGGGTATAGGATAGTTAACGAGTTTAAACTGATTTTTGTGTTAAATTTGATTAGTTGAATATGACCCCTTTTAATTGTTAAATTAATTGACATGTAGAATAGTGATAATTACACTTTGAACCATCGACGTATATTGGATTAATTGTTGTAGTATAAATTGAAATTGAATGACAAGTGAAAACCGTAATGTAATAATCTTTAATCTACATGAAATGATAGTGTAGATTCTAGAAATAATTACATTAATTCGTACAAATAACAATGCGAATTAATACAGTTATTTCGGGATTATTTAAATTGATTATTGGATTGTTATTGTTTGTTATTGCTTGTTTATTTACTTTGACACCATCCCAGTTATCACACTGCAAGTTCCCTTTGTTATGCTTTGATTTTGAATTGAATTGGAATCGGGTTGAAATGATAAATACCCAAATTGAACTTTGACCTAGGATAGAAAATTAAATAAACCCGATTGGTCAATAATTTGATTTAAAAATAAACGAAGATTTTATTTGAATAAAAATATGGTTTTGAAATGAAGTTGAAATTTGAATTTTAATGAAAGGAAAATGTTAATATTTAATAACCTGAAACAAAATATTAACAATGTAATTGATGAAAGAATGATGTTAAATTTGAGAAATGATTGAATTAAGTTTGAAATTATAATTAAGTTTGAAATTATTAAACTTTGAAATTATTTAATAATTAAGTTTTGAATTATTTAATAATTAAATAAGATTGAATTATTTAATGATTAAATTGAATTGAATTCTTTAATAAGTAAAATTGAACTTTTGAATAAGTAAATTTTTCTTCGTAAATAATTGAAATTGAGTTCTTTATTAATTAGTTTTGGAAATTATTTAAGTAAGTAAATAAGTGAAATTGAATTTCTTTAACAAGAAATAAGTGTGATTTATGGGAATTAATGTAAGACTTGAAATTTAAAGGATTTGATTTGATGAATTTAATTTAATTAAATTGTAAGTTTTGATATAATGAAGTTGAATTTAAATAATGGATTTAATGAATTGGAAATTTAAATAGAAATTGTTTTGAATGACAAATTTACTTAATGAATATTGAATGAAATTGATAAATGAATTTAAATTGATTTAAATGTTAAATTAAATTTATTTAAATGATTTGGAATGAAACTTATTTACGAACTTGAATCAATATTTGAATTGGTTTAAAAAGAAATTGAAAATTGGATTATAAGATTTTGAAATGGTAATTTGGAAGTTTTGAAACGAAAATTTTGGAAATTGATTTCGAAAGACAAATGAAATGTTGATTTACAAATTCTAATTGAAATTGAATTTGATTTGGTTTGGAAATATATAAACGACCAATCGGTGAAATAATTACGGAAGTTATTAAAGAGACCGGGATCGGATATGGACATACTCTCTGTCGATACCGAAACCACTTTAATAAATAACATTCGCGGAGTGTTGATCCAGAATGAAGTGGTTGGAATGATGTACGTGATGACTGAAGAAAGAGAACGATGATGGATAGCCTTGACACTTGTGTCAAATTGGAAATGACTAAAACAGGAGCCGTGCCGGGCCAATGGAGGATTAGCTACCTCAAGTGGACACACTTCTTCGAACTACTCATTACTTGTTGTCGATTGGTGCACCCTTGATTTTGGGAGTGTTGTTTCACGGTGTTGCGGGCGCTGCGGCGTTGCGTTCTCACTAGTCCGGATCAGGCAAACGGTAGTATCACTACCTTGGGTATTGCCTCATGTGCCTTCTCATACTTGTATCCCTTTATTCGCGACCACTACGATTTTGGTTTGTACCTTTAGTATATGGATTGCCCTCTGGTGACTTCCAGTTTTGGGGAAACTACGGTCTTGTATATGCTTTTGGGAATAAAAATGTGTTAAGGGTGGAATGAGCCATGACTTAACACTATTTTGATATCTTTATATTACTGATAGACATTATCTACTTATCGTACACTACTACATAGTAGATAGTTTAACGGATCCTTAAAGGATGGTTATTCCAAACATCCTTTGAGTTACTTATATTTCAATTGCTATTTCACTTGAGTTGGATTTATTAATATAAGAATGTTAATCCTGACTCGAGTGTCTTGTTTTTTTGCTTTACGCTCGGGTCAGACTAAGTGTACCAGTATTCGAGACTCACCTTTGAAGTTGGAGCTTTGCTTGAAGATCCAGCCATCTATTCTGCTTTCCGTATTCGATGATTCTGGTGATGTATTCTGATTTGTATCTGATGTATCGTGTTACTCTTCCGTTGTATCTGGTTTAACTCTGATGTATCATATTACCCTTCTGTTGTAAACTCTGATGTATCTTATATATTTATATAGTAGCTTCATGAACTACTATCTCTTTTATTTCCGCTGCAATTATTACTCTGTGTCTGTGATCTGTGATTATTTTATTTACTGTATATGTTCAGTTTTGCCAATTTAAATTAACAACGCGGTATTTTGAGCAATTCAACTCCAGCATGAGTGTCTACCTATACACTTATAATGGTTGCGAATGGTCTAAAATATCGGGTCGTTACAGTTTTTAAAATCTGTTGGTTTTTAAACTTAAAATCACTGTTAAACTGAGTTTGATTAAGTGTTTAAAATTTAGATTTTTGAAATAAAAGGAAGTTTTAAATATTTATATTTATTTAAGTAATTTGAGCATGGTTACCTAAAATTAATCAAAGGATTAATTAAGTTGTTATTGAGGAGTAATTAATTGAGGGTAGATAATTACTTAATGTTATTAATCAAGGTGATTGATATATGTAGTTTTGAAGATTGATTTTCCTTAATGTAATTAATCTAAACAGAAAAATTAATAAAATATAATTAGAGGTTAATAATAAATATAATTAATGATGTAATTAAGGATTTGATAATTTGGAATATTAAATCAATGAAGTGATTAAAATGTAATCTATTAAGTATGAATGAAATTAATTATAGATAATTGATTTATGAATTTATTTTAAGGTTAATTGTTACAAATGGTTAAGGATAATTACTTGAACAACTTGGGTTAAGATGAACTGAATTCGAAGAGATTGGAGTCGGGTATTAGTTAATATCCGAAACCACTTTGAATTCTTATAATTTGATTTGTGAAGCTAATGGGCTGAAGTGGTATGACTTAAGTAAATTGGACTATTTAAATCTAATTTTTGGCACTTAGAAATTGTCGTGTGAAATGGTTGACGTCTATAACAACTTGTGAAGTTGTAAGATTGACAGGAGTTACACCGGGTTTATATAGGTTATATACTTTCGCATTTCATGTTTGATGGGTTTACTCACGCTGGTTCCCAGCCTGACCCGGGTGTTACTTTGATGTAATGCTCGGGTCAGACCGAGTATTACATATTTTCAGGTAAGGACGTTCTGGAGCTCAGGAGATGAGCTGGACGGCAGGACGTATGGAGTGTTTCCGCTGTGACTATTATTTCTGTTTATCTGAGATATATTTGATTTGTATATAATCAGTGTTGTGTATGAGAGTAACTCTGATGTATTATAAATGTAAATTGACAGATATAGTATTCTTTTGTAAACTGCTATTATTTGATATTATATTTTGATCCACTGCGAATGTGAGGTTCTGTGTTTTATTTTCTGTTTCTTCTTCTATCTCTTTCTTCTTTTCCTAACTATCTAGAATTTTCGGGATCGAAATTTCCGGGTCGTTACAATATGGATCGTATTGAAGACCGGTGGTGAAGACCGGGTTTTTGTGAAAACGATAGAATGACCTATCAATTGTCTCTGCACCTTTAGATACGGTATAGAGATTTCCTTTGTGATGGGAAGTTCGATCGGGATTGTGAATACTCGGATTTGCAAGGGCTTCTTTGGAAGTGCCTTCGGTTCTGTTCGAACCCGGAACAGACTTGTATGGTTACATGTCTGACATTACATTTTGAGATATAAAGCTGATTTCTTTCAAATACATTTCTGTTGGTGGCGGAGAATTTATTCTCTTAGCTTAACACCCTTCTCTGAGATGTACGAGCTCAGAGGTTATGTAGTTGAAGGTTATCAGTGATATACTCCCAATTTGGTAATGTGGCATGCTGAGTGTTGCTGTGTGATGATTATTTATTGATCATTTGTTGATCAAAGCGTGGCTTTGTGAAAAAGCGTAGCTTTGTGGACGAAACTTTGTCAGACCTCACAACCCGGAAATGGTCAAAATAGGAATATGCGGCAAGGTTATGAGGGTCGCTCCCTTTAGGGTATGTCATTTCCTTCTGGAAAAGGGTGGTGTCATGTATGGAGCCCTGGTATTTAACCTATGTGGTTACTCCAATCTCATTTACTGTGTGATTGTGTGTTTGATCGAGGTGCCTCAGATAAAGGTCCCAATGGACCGGGGGGTGGCATATTCGTGTAGTAATTACCCAGTGCAAGGGGTAACCCGGCCTTGTGTTGGCAGAGATCCGGTTAGGTTCTCGGGATGTCCATCCAGAGGCGATCCCATTGGCAGTAGGAAGTTCCTTAGCCTGACCATTTGTTGGAAATACAATCAAACAATACGAGCCTTTGCGATTGCAGTTGTATAACCTGTCTCCTCAAGCGGAAGCTATAGCAGGCATAATATAATGGTACCTATGCTGGCTAACATTAATATTGTATTTTCGAAATGTTTTCCACTATGCACTATTACTAATATCAAAAGAGTTTTCTTTGCGTAGTAAGCATATTTGACTATCATAAGAAGAAATCTCCTCCAAGTCTGCGATTGCATTATGTGTGTGGTGGGAGGTATTTTGGCAGTTTCATTTTCCAAAAGCATTGCGGATTTCAATGTTTAAATTCTTTTGTGGTTTGTTTTAAAGATAAACTGTTTTAGTTCTCACACCAGTCACTGTGACTGACCTAGAGTTTATTGTTTCCTTCCTAAACTCTGGGTGCCCAAAATTTTCCACACGGGCAGCCTAGAGTCAGGTTATCAGGTCATTCTGGATTCTGGAGATGTTGTGGAGCTCAGTGGCGAGCTGGATGGCGAGGCGTATAACTTGTATATGATATTATTTATTCCGCTGTGTATTCTGTATGAGGACAAGTTTATATAACTGTCCATTGATGTATATTGTTGTTGTAAACTCTAATGACGTAATGTATAAAATGATATAGTTCTTGATTTAAAGATTATTCATTTACCTATTATATGTTGTTCCGCTGCGATATGTGAGATTTTGATCTTGTTTCTGTTGTTTCTTCTTTCTTTTTCTCCTATCTTCTTCTACCTCTTCTTTTTAACCATAACAATTCGGTTTTCCTGCATTCGATTGCTCGGCAGTTGATACAGTGGACGTATTAATGTCGACTTTCGAGCGTCGAAAAATCGGAACGTTACAATACGGAAGGTACTATGGGTAGTATCTAGGACCGATGCGGTCAAGGGGCATATAACTATATATATCAGTTATTCGGTTTTTATCTACTAGGGAGTAGATGGGCACGATTCACGCACTTAGGCGAGAGTATTATAAACCCAATAAACCAAATATAACAGTAAATGGAAATAAAACGGTATATGTAGAATTAAGCTTAGAAGTGTATAATTTGTCCATTCGCTAGAACTTTAGTTCTGACCCCCTCCTCATAACATCCTATAGGTAAGTTAGATGGTAGAGACTTTCCAGCTTTGAGACACTTGTTTAGAAAGTGTTATTTTATTAGTGAGTATTCACTTACTATTATATTTTAGTCAGTTCCGCTGTGGGATATTTATCTGAGCTCTGATATATTTACCTTTGCCTATTTTGTAGGATACTAGATACCCAACTCGGGCTTCAGTGGGCTTGGATTCTAGCATTTTTGTGAAAAATATGGACCCACTGAAATTTGGGTTGTTACAAAATTATTAGTAAATCTCCTATATATTGTGATAATACTAGTGCCATAAATTTGTCAAAAAATCCAATTAGTCATTCTCAAACAAAACATATTGATATTTGTCATCATTTTCTTAGAGTTAATATAGAAAAAGGTATCATTTCTCTCGAATTTGTTAACGCCGAAAATCAAATTGCCGATATTTTCACTAAACCATTATTGTGAATCAATTTTATAAAGCTAAGATGAGACCTTGGTATATATTCATTTAATGAATTAATTAGTTAGTATACATCATAATTATTTATCATTATTTTTCATAAAATGTTGAGCTCTATTTTTTTATATAAGGGTTTAACTGGAATTATTTATTGTTAATTTTTTAACAACCAAAACAAAAACCGTTAACTAATTTATGGTTAAAACAGTTCTATCCATACAAAGCTTTTACTATAGATAGACTATACATTCTATTTATAGATAAACACTTAGTTAAAGAAAAATAAAAGAAAAATATTATTTATAAACTTAGAAAAACTAAACATGTCTTCTGATCATGACTCCACTTACTCAACTATTGACATTAGCTCACCTTCATAAAATAGAACCTATGTATCACCAACAGAAACCACACCTCCATCAAATCGATCAACCTCACTTAAATATTATGGCATCACCTACATATCATACCGGCTGCGCTCCAAAAGAAAAGAAAGCTAAACATGCGACTGTACTTGAATCGAAGTTTCTTAATACTAAAGTGGATGAAATATATCACTATCAACAAGAAATGATGGGAGTTCAACGAGAAATGTACTATAAGCAATGACGTTAAGGATCCCATTTCAACTTTCTCGAAAGATGTATTTTAGCAATCTGCGGTCATTCACCAACAAAATATTATTTACATAAGAAATCTCATTTAATAGAGACTCATGCCAAAGCTTACAACATTACTCCAAGCAACGTATGGGAGGTATGGCCATCAAACACTCCAACCTATCCAAATTCGTCTCCACTTCAGCCCGAGCAAACTAAAAATAAAACGAATTCATACGATCGTACTGAGCACAAAATCTCAGATTCATCGACAAATAAATGATTTTCTACACACTCTCTCGTATCATTTTACACACATACATAGATATATATATATATATGACATTGACTATGTAACAATAAAATGCATGTTGTTTAATAATAAATAAAATCTATCATGCTTTTAACAAAATATATGAATATATAGAAAAATTAATATTTTAATTGTAAATATTTTTTCATATAGTTTAGACATTTGAAACCATATATCAGACGTCTGACCACCTATCTTACAAAATCAACCTATAGAAAACCAAACGTCTGACCAACGCGAAATTTAGCTTACGTCCTTTCTGCTTGATTTTTCACTCAATTCAGATGTTTGTTCCTCTTATTCAAACATCTGACCAGCTTTTACAAAGTAAACCTATAGATAATCAGACGGCTGATCCTAAAACACCAAACTTCTGACCAAACCTAATTTTTGCGTAATTCCTTTCTAGTTGATTTTTCTTCTCATTCAGACGTCTAATCCACCTACTCAAACGTCTGACCCACTGTGTTCCCTCTCTTCAAAAGAATGTTTCATCACCTAACTCACTCCTTTTATCACAAACCCAAATCAACTCAAAAACTCTAGCTTCTCAAAACAAAACAAAATCATTAGAAATGACACCAAAATCAGTGGCAAAGAAACCAAGACAAGGACAATCATCTTCTTCCGCTTAAATTCCTTTAACAACTGAAGAAAATATCCGTCTTTGGCTTCGTGATAATCTTAGGGCTAGGGAAAGATTTGATGATTTGAAGAATGAAAAGATCCATGAAGGTCCATTCTACCGATTAGGAAATTTTGAAGAGTATCGTATTCAAGAGTTAACGAACGTTGTCGAGATTTCTTCCTTAATTGAATTTTCTCCAAATGAGGTAACAATTGATTTCCATGTGAGAAATGGGTTGTCATAGTTAGGGGAAAATCGGTTCCCCTATAGCTTAGTGGCAGTGATAGTAGTGAGAATTTATTTCCACAATAGCCTAACGCCGGTGTATTCATGGTTAGTAGCCAAAGGGGTAGTGTTTTCATGTTTAATAGCATTATGGCAGTACTTTCATGTTTTAGTAGCCTAGCGGCGGTGTCCATATTGAGTATCTCTAGGAGCAGTGGCCAAATGTTAATTGTGAGGTTCGATCCTTGTATTAGCCTATACAAGTTGTAGTGTAGGTATGTATTAGATAAGAACCCTTAGGTAATGGACCTTAGGAATTCACGAATACTTGTAGTATACCCTATGCCATCTAGAGTAGAATTAAAGTTAAATGCATATGATCATCACATATTAAACTAGTACTCAATCACTAGACTTTTGTCTAACCCACCCCCTTCTCTTTATTATTTTCCCTAACAAAAGATGACAAGTTAGCAGTTGACTGGGCATAGTGCATGGAGAAAGGAAGTTCACATTGGAGTTCTCATATTCTTTGTTTTCCATCATGTAGTTACTTACTGTATTAAAAGTCTTTAAAGCATAGATTGTACTTTAAAACAGCGTATGTGGCAGATAAAGTATTTTGGAGATTGTTTTTATGAAATGTCTATCATTCAATACTTATATTATTATTCCTTCCACCGTGAGGTCTGAAACTGTAGAATGTTTTTGAATTTACCTTTATAATCATGCTTTGTAATGTTTAAGAACCTAATAACTCGTATTTCTTGGCATGATGTGAGTCCGAAAGTCACACTAGGCTTTAAATCGGTGTGTCGAGAAGTGCGGGTTGGTACATTTGGTATCATATCTTAGGTTTAATATTCCTAAGGATTTAGGTGTGTATTGGGAGAATATACTTGAAAAGCTTTAGAAAAAAGGTTTTCCAAATAGTTTTCAAATGGTTTTCAAATTGGACTTTTGAAAGGTAAATAAATGTATAAAAAAAAGGTTTCAAAGGTTTTACATATATATAAGTACAACAAGAAAGAATGATTCAAGTATTCTTGCCAAGTACTATCTTTGGGAAAGTTGAAAATTATTCCCAATTACAGATAGTGAGAATGAGTACAGCTCTTAGAGGACTACTTTGGAAAAGCAGCTAAAATTCCAAGCGTGAACATCCCTATATGGTTCCGTCGGTATCTAAAGTGAAGAGACAAGAAAAGCCTAACCTAACCGAGGGAGTGTAATTATAATTTTTTGATACGTGTATTAATACATAACACCCTACATATTTCGACTCATAAAATAGTTGTTGGCTTATCCCTAATAGAAGTAGACAATTTTGGGTCAAAATAAGTTTTAATGTTATCGCAATTGTGGTGAAAAATAAAATTTTCACGTTTATTGTACTTTACCCCATTGAGAAAGGCTAGTATAGGTTTTATATACCAACTAGCTGTAGCAAGAAAATAATTGACTTAAGGATGAGTATAGAAGATTAGTACCTTGAGAATTATTTAATATGAATATGATGTTGATAGCATAAGGGTAACATGAAGGAGGACTTTAGAAATTTAAGGTAGATTCACCAATTGAGTAGAAACCCTATTCTCATATCGGTAGTAGACACAATGACTCCAATTTATTTAAAGATATGTGTTAACTAGGTTTTTGACTAAGCAAAAATCAATAGGATTTAGTACGTCGAAAAGAGAACAGAACGACATGAAATTTGCAAAGATACTCAGAAAGAATAGAGGAATGACACAAGAAAATAGTGAACCCAAAATGAGCTAAGTGCTTAAATCGACCCGAGTTAACACCTTGACTCGGTACCGAGTAGAAATTCCAAGCCTTGGCATCTTCATATTTCTGGCAAGTGATCCCCGAGTTTTCCTATGCATGCTCAAGATGTTTCGTAGAGTTCTACAGAAATAATCATAAGAAATGAAGATTTGACAGTCAAAACTGCAGGATAACCCAAGTCATGAATGAATGATAATCAAAGCTTGTCAATAACCTATCAAATTACATAGAGGACATCTAGATGAAGCAAGGAGCTCAAAGAAAAAGAATTTAGTCGAGTTGCGGCTAAGCATTAAACTAGGCCCCGAGTCAAGTGCTTGACTTGGTACCAAGTTTGACTCATGTCATCTTGCTATTTTTTGTACTATCTTGTGCTAATCCCTGGACTTACCTGGAAGTGGGCTACTAATCCAATATGACTGATTACCCTATAAATACAAACCATAGAGAACCAAGAAAGGAACTGGATTCTGTTATCACTACGCATGAATTCTATCTCTTCTCCAACTCTTTCCTCTACACAACAGTCACCAGGGCAGCTCCTTTAGGAAATTCTAGGACGTATAACTTTCCTAACCCTTGTAACTATGATTCTTTCTCTCTCAAATGCCTTGTAGTCTCATACAAACAAGATCAAACAACTATTAAATAGAAATAGGCTTAGTTAAAAGCCTAAGCACTATAAAACCTCTGTCTCTCTCTTATTTTCTCTTACTTTACTGTTATTTTCCATTGACTTTGCCTTATTACAAAAGAGTTGGTGCTTTCATATCATACTCGAGGGTGTTGACCTATTTTTCTGGTTAACATTTTGGTGCTTTCATTGAGAATTAAACTCGAGCTTAGATCTAGCTCTCAATTTTAGATTGGTTAGGTCCAAAAGTTTGATCCACAAATCCTGCTTTGAAAAGGGTTTGAAGGCTTACCGTTGAAGATCAATGGCGGGAAGAAAGTAGAGTGCTTATGGAAGATCTACATGAGCAAGGCTTGGTGGTAATGAAGCAAACCCCAAACAAACCAAAGTGAATAACACTAACAACGGAGATTAGTACTGGCAAAGCTTTAGGATCATCCACCTAACAGGAGTTTGTGACCAAAGGAGAGCTTAACCAAATGGTTAATCAACTTAACCAGAAGATGGCAGATAGCCAGAAGGCACTTATGGACAAGATTGATGCTTTGCTGGCACTGCAACCACCAATTGCTCCAAGACCTGGACCGAAAACCGCAGCTGTTATAGAATAGGGGATTTCCTCCATCTCAGGCCTGAATAAGAGGGATGGTAAGCAAAAGGAGATAGTTGGTGGAGCTACAAGGATCGTTATTGAATGAAATGGAAGTACTCTTCCTACTGGAGGACAATCTGTTGTAAACCCTACCTAGGTGTGAATCCTCTATAAGGGAATATAGGAATCCTTCTTTCTGATTCTGAAGATGACATGCAACTTGATGACAAAGGACTGGGATTGAATGCCGACATAGGCAGGAAAAACATCGGAGAGGAAGTTCAAATTGCCGCTACAAGGTCAATCGCGTGCCAATGGAATTCTGCAGAAATGATTCTCCTAGAGAATGGAGAACCTAGGCTTCAGCTGGCAAACCAAGGCCGTTTGCAGAGTCAAACGCTTGGCGTAGTCCCTAACATTCGACCTATGGACTATTGGATCAGTGAGGCATTCATTGCGGACATGATCGAATGCATGATGGAAGAAATTAAAGGCAGGAAAGGCGATGATTGGATTTTACACCAAGCCGAATTCCATTTACTAAAAACATTCTAAGGAAAGAGTATCCGGAGAAGTATATTATGCCCAGTGTGCCATCTTACAATGGGATGACCGATCCTAAACAGTAATTATACAAGTACAGTTGGCATATGGATGGAGCTAGGGAAATATATGTTGTTCGCTACAGGTGTTTCCCCATCTTCTTGGAAGGAGCCACTTCTATGTGGTTAACTAGTCTTACGCTAAGGTCTACTTCCACTTTCGACGAGTTAGCAAGAAAATTTCTAGAACCATATAGACTTCGTACTGCACGACCAAAGAACATGATGTTTTTATCTAGCCTATCATAAAGACCTAAAGAATCACTAAAGAGCTTATTGAACCAATGGAATCATTTTCTTGCAAGAAAAAACCACATGCTATGTCATCTGCAGCATAGCTAGGAAAATGCTCCTCTGTCCCCAAATCACGGATTGGGAGCACAGAGTCTTAATAGTTCCAGGCTAATGGGTCAAATAAGCCCCAAATGTTTTAAAAAGTAACGTTGCTCTGGCAATGTTAGGAAGGTCCAAACCATTCCGGATTGATGGGTCGTATCGATCCGTGGCTTCTGAGAACTGGTGTTGCTCTGGCAATGTCGGGAAGGGACAAAGTCTTGTGCGCATCCTATAAGCCGCACCTCGCTTCTTGAGCTGATGGAACTGTGCTCTTGTAAGAAAATTCCCTGTGTGCATCCCATAAGCCGCACATCGATGCTTGAATCCATGGAACTGTGTTCAAGTACGCTCTATCCCTTCACTACTTGAACCGATGGAACTTCGTTCAAGTGCACTCTATTCAATCGCTGCTTGAACCGATGGAACTACGTTCAAGTATACTCCATTCATTCGCTGCTTGAACCGATGGAACTGCGTTCAAGTTCACTCCATTTCTACATTGGTTGAACTGGTAGAACCGCATTCAAGTATGCTCCATTCATTCACAACTTGAACCGATGGAAGTATGTTCAAGTACGCTCCATTCATTCGCTGCTTGAGCCGGTGGAACCGTGTTCAAGTACTCTCCATTCCTACGCTGCTTGACTGATGGAGCTTCATTCAAGTAGGCACCATTCATTCGCTGCTTGAACCGATGGAACTATGTTCGAGTACGCTCAATTCCTTCACTGCTTGAACTGGTGGAACTGCATTCAAGTACGATCCATTCATTCACTACTTGAACTAATGGAACTGCGCTCAAGTATGCTCCATTTCATTCGCTACTTGAACCGATCGAACTATGTTAAAGTATGCTCCTTTCCTTCGCTGCTTGAACCGGTGGAACCGCATTGAAGTACGCTCCATTCATTCACTACTTGAACCAATGGAATTGTGTTCAAGTACACTTCATTTCATTCGCCGCTTGAACTGGTGGAACTGCTTCAAGTATGCTCCATTCCTACGTTGCTTGAACTAGTAGAACCGCATTCAAGTACGCTCCATTCATTCGCTACTTGAACTAATGGAACTATGTTAAAGTACGCTCCATTCCTTCGCTGCTTGAATTGGTGGAACCGCGTTCAAGTACGCTCTATTCATTCACTACTTGAACCAATGGATTTGTGTTCAAGTATGCCCCGTTTCATTCGCTGCTTGAACCGATGGAACTGCATTCAAGTTGCTCCATTCCTTCGCTGCTTGAACTGATGGAAACATGTTCAAGTATGCTTCGTTCCTTCACTGTTTGAACTAGTGTAACCCTGTTCAAGTGCGCTATAATCCATTTGATGCTTGAACCGGTGGAACCGCATTCAAGTGTGCTCCATATCATTCGCTGCTTGAACCAGTGCAACTGTATTCAAGTTCACTCCATTCATTCATTACTTAAATCGGTGGAACCGAGTTCAAGTATGCTCCATTTCATCGCTGCTTGAACCAGTGGAACAAAGTTCAAGTATTCTCCATTCATTCGCTGCTTGAACCGATGGAACTACATTCAAGAACGCACTACTCTTTCTCTTCTTGGATCGATGAAACTGCATCTCCCATATCATAAGTTACATATATGCTTACACATTGCATAACTGAGAAGACACTTCCTTATCCCCGGATAAGAAGTACCGACTCCCAAACCTCCCAAGTCTGGCATTGCTCCGACGAGGTCAGAAAAATCGTTTGTTATAGGATTGGAGGGAATTGATTCCATTTTTCCAAGAGGTTAGTGCTACCCCGGCAGTGCCATGAAAATTCCAGACTATAAGATCCGTGTTGAAAATCGATCCTTGTTAGTAAAATTCTATTGTCACTTTAGCAACACTAGAGAATTCCAGGTAATCATGCTAGTTGAGTAGTCAACTCATGATTATCAAAAGCCTGACATCACCTGGAGATTAGTGGAATATAAGGACTTGAGTTGTTCATAAGTTTTCGAAGATAGAAACAAATATACATGTAAGATCTCCATGTTGGATAAGACATTCAAAACCGAGCTAGTATCCAAACTACAAGTTCCCAGAGGTAGGAGCTGCAATACAACTCGAACTGGGGGAAATCGGGGAGTCACCAGAGCACTCGGTCTTTCGACAAGTAATTAACTGTTCGGAGTAATTAGCTCAGTGGAGTAGAGGGGCGCACACACTAACACTTGGTCCAAATAAATCAAGACACACCACGGTTCTGTTTCGCCAAACGGTGTATTTTGGCAATCACAACAGAGCTATACAATATAGTATGCCGAATATCTGCAGAATTGGAAGGAAAATTGGTCCAACCTCCTAGGCCCCAATGTTTCCCTGGCAACATCAGGAAATCCAGATCATCATATTGACAAGAGAATCTAACTCCATACAATTCGGCATCGCCCATGCGATAACAGGAAGAACTTATCATCTTCCAGAGTTAGGTGACAATGGGAAGACATAACCCTTGTATTCAACCTAGAAAGAATTTGATGCAGCCCAAAGATAAGCAGCTCGAGAGAAGGTTGCTTGGAACCGAGCAGCTAAGTTGCCAGTTCTTGGAGGTAAGAAGTAACAGATGAACTGGACTTCCATAATGACGTTAGCAGTCAAGCAAGATACGCACAGCTAAGGACAAGCGGGGAAAATCATGAAAAGTCACAAATTAAATCACCGAACTTCCTCAAATCCAAGAGTAGGATTGAGTGCTAAACCGGGGCAATTTAATCATTTTTCCACACCTTTCCATCTCCCACAAACGCTTGAATATATGCATTCGAAATGTTAGTCCCGCGAATAGGGATAACACAAAAATACTTGGTAGAAGAGAACATCGCCAAGTCCAAACACGAATAACCACGAAGTTGGTTAGATAATAGTTATGTTTCACAAAATAGAGCATTCGGCTAGCAAATTACCACCTAGGGAAATGAAGGTCTTAATGTTCAGGAATTTGGCCTTTCCTGAAGAATCACAACAACAAAGAAAAATCCACAGAGTTGAGTCATTCGTGCATAAGTTTCTGAAGATAAATACCGATGCATGATCAGTATCACAATACTAGGCTTGGAAGAATTTACAATGACAAAAGATGACGATGATGCATCTTTTTGATACATACCATGCAAATCACCAGTTCTTGGAGATAGGAACTACCGCACAAATCAGGTTGGGGGCAGCCAAACGTATTGCTTAGGAAACCTAGTCTCCCGAAAATTTATGGACTTAGTATTCAGCGTTGTCATCCCTATAGACTGACGCATATACACCTACACTTGGTCGAAATGAACTCGACCGAGCCTAAATAGGAACAGTCATGTAATTGGCTAAACCAAGCGATGTCACAACTTTGAATGGAGCCATTTAATAGAATACGCTAAAATGACTTACAATGTATTATTTACATGCACAGAGTTGCAATAAATAAATATGCTACATGGGAATATAAGAGGCGCAGCAGCAAGAAAAGGCGATGCTTGGAATTGAGCAATTAAACCACCAGTCCCCAGTGACTGGTGCGTAGACTGGATTATGGAAACTACAAAGAAAGGGGAATCAACATTATCGATGTGCACCCAATGGTGAGGAAAAGAAGAAAATATATTATCCTAGCTATTGGCTTCAAGTGGTGAAGCGGAACCGCTTGCCATGATCATGGTGAAAAAACACAAATAAACGAGTGGAAGTAGTGAGCCAAATGTTCTCGATACAAAAAGGGACTACTCGGTACTAAAAGGCCCAGAATCTAGTCATTGATGTGCCAGTTTCCGAAGATAGGAACAGATGCACGATTAGAATTTTAGCTACAACCTATGGGAATCTATCATCGCTTGGAAATTGGCAACGTCAAGAAGATGTAATCACCAGCCTTTACAAAATTTATTATTTTGAGGAAATAGATAACTTGATGGAAGGATAATAATAATTCATGTGCCAGTTTTCGAAGATTGAAACTATGCCTAATTGAACTTCAACGACAGTGTTGGCAACCAAATATGATATGCTTTATAGAGGATAAGCTAAGATAGTCATAGAAAATTACAAATAAGTACTGTTGGATTTTGTTCGATACAAGACCGGGATTGGAGAAGCTCAATTAGGCACGACAGTTGAATAATTTTCCCCATAACATCTAGTTACAACTGGTGCCCAGAGTCAGGCATTTTAAACCTTCCATAAACAAGATTCAGTTCTAGGAAAAGATCATACGATAAGGAAATGAACATCCCAACTGCTTTCTGAGACGGTTAAGAGCAGGGTGAAAATGGGGTTATCCACGACTAGTAGTTGGTCGAAAGGAACACGGCCAAAGACGTGCAAGAATGGATACAGAGCTGTTTAAACGACATCCCTATGTTGCCAATCAGAGCACTTTGGCAACTATATGCAGGGTCGAATAAAGGAACATAACCAAAGAAGTTGTTAGGATTTTGTCTATCTTCACAAAGGTGACCGCTCTTGCGTAAGCACAGCTAAAAAGAAGATCGACATGACAACAACCTTCAAGGAATCCCAGCTTGCTCCTCCCACTTCGTCCAAGGCTCTTAAGGCCATGTACTGATTTACAAGAGGAGGAAGATTTAGTAACAGCTCCACAATAGCAAATGTGCCTTGCAATTCAGCCATAATCAATCATCCCAGTATGATTAATAAAAAGTGAGGCCTAAGCTATAAAGGATCCAACTTATAGCGGAGTTGAAGTTACTTCGCCAGACTAATGATGGGATGGTAGAAATTCATTCTAAATAATAAAATTTGACATTCAACACTATCATATATGTTTTACTTTAAATAATATTCCCGTGTGAACAAGCCCGGAATCCAAGGAAAGTCGATGTGTGTTGACCAGTCAGATTCTGAGCATTAACCGGGGCGAGTGCAGTGTGTTATTTATGCAAAGTGAGCCCAGTGTCTCGAACACAGCGAATGGACCATCCTATGTAGATATCTCACTCGAACGTGGAAAACGAGTCGCGTCGTACTTTAATATTATCCTTTTGGGATTGAGCAATGCAATAAATAAATATGCTACATGGGAATATAAGAGGTGCAGTAGCAAGAAAAGGCGATGCTTGGAATTGAGCAATTAAACCACCAGTCCCTAGTGACTGGTGCGTAGACTGGATTCTAGAAACTACAAAGAAAGGGGAATCAACATTATCGATGTGCACCCAAAGGTGAGGAAAAGAAGAAAATATGTTATCCTAGCTATCGGCTACAAGTGGTGAAGCGGAAACGCTTGCCATGATCATGGTGAAAAAACACAAATAGACGAGTGGAAGTAGTGAGCCAAATGTTCTCGATACAGAGAGGGACTACTCGGTACTAAAAGGCCCAGAATCTAGTCATTGATGTGCCAGTTTCCGAAGATAGGAACAGATGTACGATTAGAATTTTAGCTACAACCTATGGGAATCTATCATCGCTTGGAAATTGGCAACGTCAAGAAGATGTAATCACCAGCCTTTACAAAATTTATTATTTTTAGGAATTAGATAACTTGATGGAAGGATAATAATAATTCATGTGCCAGTTTTCGAAGATTGAAACTATGCCTAATTGAACTTCAACGACAGTGTTGGCAACCAAACAGGATATGCTTTATAGAGGATAAGCTAAGATAGTCATAGAAAATTACAAATAAGTACTGTTGGATTTTGTTCGATACAAGACCGGGATTGGAGAAGCTCAATTAGGAACAACAGTTGAATAATTTTCCCCATAAAATCCAGTTACAACTGGTGCCCAGAGTCAGGCATTTTAAACCTTCCATAAACAAGATTCAGTTCTTGGAAAAGATCATACGATAAGGAAATGAACATCCCAACTGCTTTCTGAGACGGTTAAGAGCAGGGTGAAAATGGGGTTATCCACGACTAGTAGTTGGTCGAAAGGAACACGGCCAAACACGTGCAAGAATGGATACAAAGCTGTTTAAACGACATCCCTATGTTGCCAATCAGAGCACTTTGGCAACTATATGCAGGGTCGAATAAAGGAACATAACCAAAGAAGTTGTTAGGATTTTGCCTATCTTCACAAAGTTGAGACAAAGGTGACCGCTCTTGCATAAGCACAGCTAAAAAGAAGATCGACATGACAACAAGCTTCAAGGAATCCCAGCTTGCTCCTCCCACTTCGTCCAAGGCCCTTAAGGCCATGTACTGATTTACAAGAGGAGGAAGATTTAGTAACAGCTCCACAATAGCAAATGTGCCTTGCAATTCAGCCATAATCAATCATCCTGGTATGATTAATAAAAAGTGAGGCCTAAGCTATAAAGGATCCACCTTATGGCGGAGTTGAAGTTACTTTGCCAGACTAATGATGGGATGGTAGAAATTCATTCTAAATAATAAAATTTGACATTCAACACTATCATATATGTTTTACTTTAAATAATATTCCCGTATGAACAAGCCCGGAATCCAAGGAAAGTCGATGTGTGTTGACTAGTCAGATTCTGAGCATTAACCGGGGCGAGTGCAGTGTGTTATTTATGCAAAGTGAGCCCAGTGTCTCGAACACAGCGAATGGACCATCATATGTAGATATCTCACTCGAACTTGGAAAACGAGTCGCGTCGTACTTTAATATTATCCTTTTGTGATTGAGCAATGCAATAAATAAATATGCTACATGGGAATATAAGAGGTGCAGCAGCAAGAAAAGGCGATGCTTGGAATTGAGCAATTAAACAACCATTCCCCGGTGATTGGTGCGTAGACTGGATTCTGGAAACTACAAAGAAAGGGGAATCAACATTATCGATGTGCACCCAATGGTGAGGAAAAGAAGAAAATATGTTATCCAAGCTATCGGCTACAAGTGGTGAAGCGGAACCGCTTGCCATGATCATGGTGAAAAAACACAAATAGACGAGTGGAAGTAGTGAGCCAAATGTTCTCGATACAGAGAGGGACTACTCGGTACTAAAAGGCCCAGAATCTAGTCATTGATGTGCCAGTTTCCGAAGATAGGAACAGATGCACGATTAGAATTTTAGCTACAACTAATGGGAATCTATCATCGCTTGGAAATTGGCAACGTCAAGAAGATGTAATCACCAGCCTTTACAAAATTTATTATTTTGAGGAAATAGATAACTTGATGGAAGGATAATAATAATTCATGTGCCAGTTTTCGAAGATTAAAACTATGCCTAATTGAACTTCAACGACAGTGTTGGCAACCAAACAGGATATGCTTTATAGAGGATAAGCTAAGATAGTCATAGAAAATTACAAATAAGTACTGTTGGATTTTGTTCGATACAAGACCGGGATTGGAGAAGCTCAATTAGGCACGACAGTTGAATAATTTTCCCCATAACATCTAGTTACAACTGGTGCCCAGAGTCAGGCATTTTAAACCTTCCATAAACAAGATTCAGTTCTTGGAAAAGATCATACGATAAGGAAATGAACATCCCAACTGCTTTCTGAGACGGTTAGGAGCAGGGTGAAAATGGGGTTATCCATGACTAGTAGTTAGTCGAAAGGAACACAGCCAAACACGTGCAAGAATGGATACAGAGCTGTTTAAACGACATCCCTATGTTGCCAATCAGAGCACTTTGGCAACTATATGCAGGGTCGAATAAAGGAACATAACCAAAGAAGTTGTTAGGATTTTGTCTATCTTCACAAAGGTGACCGCTCTTGCGTAAGCACAGCTAAAAAGAAGATCGACATGACAACAAGCTTCAAGGAATCCCAGCTTGCTCCTCCCACTTCATCCAAGGCTCTTAAGGCCATGTACTGATTTACAAGAGGAGGAAGATTTAGTAACAGCTCCACAATAGCAAATGTGCTTTGCAATTCAGCCATAATCAATCATCCTAGTATGATTAATAAAAAGTGAGGCCTAAGCTATAAAGGATCCAACTTATGGTGGAGTTGAAGTTACTTCGCCAGACTAATGATGGGATGGTAGAAATTCATTCTAAATAATAAAATTTGACATTCAACACTATCATATATGATTTACTTTAAATAATATTCCCGTATGAACAAGCCCGAAATCCAAGGAAAGTCGATGTGTGTTGACTAGTCAAATTCTGAGCATTAACCGGGGCAAGTGCAGTGTGTTATTTATGCAAAGTGAGCCCAGTGTCTCGAACACAGCGAATGGACCATCCTATGTAGATATCTCACTCGAACTTGGAAAACGAGTCGCGTCGTACTTTAATATTATCCTTTTGGGATTGAGCAATGCAATAAATAAATATGCTACATGGGAATATAAGAGGTGCAACAGCAAGAAAAGGCGATGCTTGGAATTGAGCAATTAAACCACCAGTCCCTAGTGACTGATGCGTAGACTGGATTCTAGAAACTACAAAGAAAGGGGAATCAACATTATCGATGTGCACCCAATAGTGAGGAAAAGAAGAAAATATATTATCCTAGCTATCGGCTACAAGTGGTGAAGCAGAACCGCTTGCCATGATCATGGTGAAAAAACACAAATAGACGAGTGGAAGTAGTGAGCCAAATGTTCTCGATACAGAGAGGGACTACTCGGTACTAAAAGGCCCAGAATCTAGTCATTGATGTGCCAGTTTCCGAAGATAGGAACAGATGCACGATTAGAATTTTAGCTACAACCTATGGGAATCTATCATCGCTTGGAAATTGGCAACGTCAAGAAGATGTAATCACCAGCCTTTACAAAATTTATTATTTTGAGGAAATAGATAACTTGATGGAAGGATAATAATAATTCATGTGCCAGTTTTCGAAGATTGAAACTATGTCTAATTGAACTTCAACGACAGTGTTGGCAACCAAACAGGATATGCTTTATAGAGGATAAGCTAAGATAGTCATAGAAAATTACAAATAAGTACTGTTGGATTTTTTCGATACAAGACCGGGATTGGAGAAGCTCAATTAGGCACGACGGTTGAATAATTTTCCACATAATATCTAGTTACAACTGGTGCCCAGAGTCAGGCATTTTAAACCTTCCATAAACAAGATTCAGTTCTTGGAAAAGATCATACGATAAGGAAATGAACATCCCAACTGCTTTCTGAGACGGTTAGGAGCAGGGTGAAAATGGGGTTATCCACGACTTGTAGTTGGTCGAAAGGAACACGGCCAAACACGTGCAAGAATGGATACAGAGCTGTTTAAACGACATCCCTATGTTGCCAATCAGAGCACTTTGGCAACTATATGCAGGGTCGAATAAAGGAACATAACCAAAGAAGTTGTTAGGATTTTGTCTATCTTCACAAAGTTGAGACAAAGGTGACCGCTCTTGCGTAAGCACAGCTAAAAAGAAGATCGACATGACAACAAGCTTCAAGGAATCCCAACTTGCTCCTCCCACTTCGTCCAAGGCTCTTAAGGCCATGTACTGATTTACAAGAGGAGGAAGATTTAGTAACAGCTCCACAATAGCAAATGTGCCTTGCAATTCAGCCATAATCAATCATCCTGGTATGATTAATAAAAAGTGAGGCCTAAGCTATAAAGGATCCAACTTATGGCGGAGTTGAAGTTACTTCGCCAGACTAATGATGGGATGGTAGAAATTCATTCTAAATAATAAAATTTGACATTCAACACTATCATATATGTTTTACTTTAAATAATATTCCTGTATGAACAAGCCTGGAATCCAAGGAAAGTCGATGTGTGTTGACTAGTCAGATTCTGAGCATTAACCGGGGCGAGTGCAGTGTGTTATTTATGCAAAGTGAGCCCAGTGTCTCGAACACAGCGAATGGACCATCCTATGTAGATATCTCACTCGAACTTGGAAAACGAGTCACGTCGTACTTTAATATTATCCTTTTGGGATTGAGCAATGCAATAAATAAATATGCTACATGGGAATATAAGAGGTGCAACAGCAAGAAAAGGCGATGCTTGGAATTAAGCAATTAAACCATCAGTCCCCAGTGACTGGTGCGTAGACTGGATTCTGGAAACTACAAAGAAAGGGTAATCAACATTATCGATGTGCACCCAATGGTGAGGAAAAGAAGAAAATATGTTATCCTAGCTATCGGCTACAAGTGGTGAAGCGGAACCGCTTGCCATGATCATGGTGAAAAAACACAAATAGACGAGTGGAAGTAGTGAGCCAAATGTTCTCGATACAGAGAGGGACTACTCGGTACTAAAAGGCCCAGAATCTAGTCATTGATGTGCCAGTTTCCGAAGATAGGAACAGATGCACGATTAGAATTTTAGCTACAACCTATGGGAATCTATCATCGCTTGGAAATTGGCAACATCAAGAAGATGTAATCACCAGCCTTTACAAAATTTATTATTTTAAGGAAATAGATAACTTGATGGAAGGATAATAATAATTCATGTGCCAGTTTTCGAAGATTGAAACTATGCCTAATTGAACTTCAACGACAGTGTTGGCAACCAAACAGGATATGCTTTATAGAGGATAAGCTAAGATAGTCATAGAAAATTACAAATAAGTACTGTTGGATTTTGTTCGATACAAGACCGGGATTGGAGAAGCTCAATTAGGCACGACAGTTGAATACTTTTCCCCATAACATCTAGTTACAACTGGTGCCCAGAGTCAGGCATTTTAAACCTTCCATAAACAAGATTCAGTTCTTGGAAAAGATCATACGATAAGGAAATGAACATCCCAACTGCTTTCTGAGACGGTTAGGAGCAGGGTGAAAATGGGGTTATCCACGACTAGTAGTTGGTCGAAAGGAACACGGCTAAACACGTGCAAGAATGGATACAGAGCTGTTTAAACGACATCCTTATGTTGCCAATCAGAGCACTTTGGCAACTATATGCAGGGTCGAATAAAGGAACATAACCAAAGAAGTTGTTAGGATTTTGTCTATCTTCACAAAGTTGAGACAAAAGTGACCGCTCTTGCGTAAGCACAGCTAAAAAGAAGATCGACATGACAACAAGCTTCAAGGAATCCCAGCTTGCTCCTCCCACTTCGTCCAAGGCTCTTAAGGCCATGTACTGATTTACAAGAGGAGGAAGATTTAGTAACAACTCCATAATAGCAAATTTGCCTTGCAATTCAGCCATAATCAATCATCCTGGTATGATTAATAAAAAGTGAGGCCTAAGCTATAAAGGATCCAACTTATGGCGGAGTTGAAGTTACTTCGCCAGACTAATGATGGGATGGTAGAAATTCATTCTAAATAATAAAATTTGACATTCAACACTATCATATATGTTTTACTTTAAATAATATTCCCGTATGAACAAGCCCGGAATCCAAGGAAAGTCGATGTGTGTTGACTAGTCAGATTCTGAGCATTAACCGGGGCGAGTGCAGTGTGTTATTTATGCAAAGTGAGCCCAGTGTCTCAAACACAGCGAATGGACTATCCTATGTAGATATCTCACTCGAACTTGGAAAACGAGTCGCATCGTACTTTAATATTATCCTTTTGGGACTTACCCATTATCGATAAGAAATCGATAATGGAGTCGCTTTTCGGAGCGTCATGAAAAGCTTTTCTTTTCAGGATCACTAGAAGTGCAAAATAGGAAAATCTATATAATGGAATCATCTATTACTTCCGATTTTGGAATAAATCATCTCACTAGAATTAAAATAGAGAAAGGAACTTGGCCAAGTTCTCAAAAAGGGACAGTCAAAACCAGATAATAGGAATTGACTTTAGAATAACGTGCACTTGACCGAGGCAAAGCTCAGCTTCTCCACCGGCTAAGTACAATCCAAAATTTAACCATCTCCCTTTGAAATTGCCATCATCCCTAAATCATCACGAAAGAGTTTCTTTACCAACCTAAAGGGCGACGTAATCTGTAACAACCCGCATATTTTTACGATAATATATTTAAATGATTTATTTAAATATAGCATCGTTAGTTGAATTTAAAAGTCCAAAACGTGACATTTTGTAAATGGTTAAATCTGGACTCGAGACCACTACCATTGAGTCCAAAATGGCATTTGCAATCTTTTTGAGTATAAATATCGATATGTTTGGAGTTGATTAGAATTTTGATATTTTCATTTGGGGCTTTGGGTTTGGGTTTTAGCCCACTAACCCAACAAGAGAACCCAACTCCTCTACCTAATAACTCCCACTCCACTCATGTTCATTCATTCATAACATTTCCTAACTCTCAAGCCCTAGAAAGAAAGGTGGGAAGAGGAAATTAAAATTCCTAAGCCCTAGTTTCTCTTAGGAATTCAAATTCAAGTTATAAATCAAAGAGAAGCTTAGGTAAGAATCCTCTTCATCTTCTCCATCTCAATCTCTCTTCAATTTTCAAAAATTCCTATAATCTAACTTAGGAAAAACTTCACCTTTGATAATAAATTGAAGATTCTAGAGGTGTGTTGAAGAGGAATTGGTCTTGCTTTGTTTTAAAGCTTCTCATTCCTTATTTTTGGGTTTAAAGGTGAGTTCTTGAACTCACATCTATGTCTATAGCTTTCATTGTTGTTAGGTATGAATTCCTAACATCTATTTCATGTTCAATTGCTTTTGATTTGAATTGATTTCGTGAATTTTCCAAATTTTGGTATTTTGAACTCAAAATCTTTAAAGATCCTATCTTGGATGTTTTGACATGTTTTTGGTGGTGTATCGAAGAACATATAGGGCTGGGTTGTCGATTGGCATAATCCATCGCTCGTTCGATCACATTTCGGTTTTGATTTTTGCCCTTTTTGGGCTAGGCTGATTTTTTCCTAGCAGGAAATTTCAAACGTCTAGATTGAAAATCCAGACGTTTGGTTGAAAATCCAGATGTCTGGTTGGTAATTTCAGACGTCTGGAATTAGTCCCTGGAAAGAGAAAAAAGGAAGAGGCAAAATCCAGATGTCTAGAAATCCAACCAGACATCTGGTTAGTGGTTCAAACGTCTGGTTGGTAATTTCAAACGTCTGGTTCTATGCAGTTTTGCCTATTTTGGCTGTTTTTGAGTGGATTTCCAATTTTTATCGATTTTTGTTGATCCGGTTAGTTGTTGTCAATTATTATCAACTTTGATGACTTCATTTATGGATTTTTGGGAATATCCATTTGATTGGGATTTGATATCGATTATTATGGTTTGAATTCACGTCGTCGAATGTGGATTTTTGGTGCTAGATTGTTTTTACAATCATTTTTGTGATTTGTCACTTTTAAATACAAAGGTTTCTATACTAGTAGTAAATACTCAAACTCTTTCACAAAAATGATTTCAACATTTCTTTTAAATACAAAGCTCGTTTTAAAACCGTTTTCCAATCTATTAGTATATACAAACCTTTACCTCATTCGTACGAGAAATCCAATTAAATGACTTAGCAAAACAAGTGGTATGAAATGCTTGCGTTTACTTTGTCGGTTAATTCTTAGACTTGTTGGATTGAAATCTTGTGACAATTTTCGAGTGGAAATCTACAATTGGTTCATAAATATTTAAGTTAAGCCAGTGGTTATGGGACATGAAGCTAAACTTATTTATTTACTAGCTTAGTGTAATTTACGCTTCTTGTTGATCAATGATGATCATTTTATGGTTTAGACTAGCGATATGTGATGTCTCTTTGTCCGCGTGGGGAACTGTACCTTGTACTATTGAGCTTCGTCTCATTTTTATAAGCTAGCGACCTATGGGTTTTATGGAGTTCGGTTCATATGCCGTACCGTTATTGTTCTACGTCGTTGTTCCGAATTATTTGAGTTTCAGGTTCATCGGGCGTACCGTTATTGTACTACGTTGTTGTTCCAGCTTATTTGAGTTTCAGGTTCCTCGGGCGTACCATTATTGTACTATGCTGTTGCACCGACTCTATGGTTAGCGACCGTGGGATAGAGACCCGTTTGTGATACACATGTTGGTGAGTTTTCATGCTCCCGTTTGCGATAGGCCTCCCCCTTTATGTTTTCTGGATTTCTAATTGTTGATTTTTGGAATTTGTGTTTCACCAATTTTTACGATTGACATTGATATGTTTTGTCTATATTTGGGGTTTGGTGAATAAGCTAAAGAATGTGATATTCTTTTTGGATATTTAACGAGATTTGAGATATTGTATGATTTTTATTGTTATCGAATGTTTACTTGTCAAAGTATGGCATTGTTGTTATCATACGTTTTTGTAGTATCTCTTATCCTTTTTCATCTCATATGATATTTATAGCTAGACTGATCCATTTATTATTTTTCTTCTTAAATAATACTCAGGTCAGACCGAGGTGTTTCAGGTGCTTCCACTTGACTTCTTAGCAGGGACTAGCTTCTGACTTTTGGATAACTATTTTAGCTTAGTAGTTTTTGCTTTTATACATTTGAGATAGAGACTCCTTGATGTATACTTATTCTTTTATGATGTTGTGGATCTTGTTTGACCACTACTTTGATGTACACTTCTATGTGTTATATTCATATCTGTTTCCGCCTTAGTGATATGAATATCTGTGACTGATTTTGTGTTGTGCTTATTTTATATTTGTTTCCGAAGGCCTCATACCCACTGTGTAGTAGATTTGAGTTAGGATTGGATATGTCAGATTTCCTCTTGAAATGAAATGCATGATATACTATCTAGCATATCAGTTCTTGTTCAAACCAATTATACAGTTGGTCGCTCCTCAACAACCTTATTCTTCATACTAATTGACGGCATTACCCAATAGTGTCCTTGGTTAGTGTGAGTATAGAGCTGGGGCATCACAGCTTGGTATCAGAGCCAAACTTCGGAATAATGTAGAATAATCTAGCAAGGATCATTGTCCTAAGTCTCTCCTAGGAATCGTGCCTTAGGATTTAATTCGAGTCATAAGACCCGTTTTATCCTATTTTGTTTTATGATGGCTTGTTTTATCAATTAAGTTTGTTTGATATTCATTCTGAGAATAACCTTTTTCCCCTTCTTTCTTTCTTTCTTAAAGAAGAGAAATGGTTAGACCTGGCCGTCCCAGCGCTAGTCAATCTAGTGCTACTCCTCAGTGGCGTATTCATGTCTTCCTAACAGCTTTTAGATCTTGTAAAGAATGCCCAAGCTGCCGGACCTATTCCAGAGCCTACTCATCCTAAATCTGGGTTTGCACGCTTGTGCTGAGATTATACCGATTTGGGTGGAAGGCCATTCAAGGGTTCCAAAAGCGTTATAGAAATCCAAGCTTGGCTAAGAACATGCGATCGCATCTTTTCTCGCATGAATCTTGTAGATCTACATCGAGTCCAAGTGGCTTCTAGCATGCTCCAGGAGAGAGCATTAGATTGGTATGAGCTTTTGATTTCGGAAATTATTGAATAAGATCTTACTTGGGAGTAATTCCGGGAAAGGTTCGAATTGAAGTTTGTGCCGAAAGCTTAAAAAGTAACTTAGCATGACGCTTTATTGACCTTGTTCAAGGTGAATCTTCTCTGACCGACTATGTCGCATCTTTTGAATCCCTCTCTAAATATGGGGTCGAGTATATTAATACCCCATTGAAGAAAAATCAGAGGTTTGTCTATGGGTTGAATAAGAACCTCAAAAAGCCTTTACTCTTGAAACTGGAAGTTTCTTTTGATCAACTTGTTGATATCGCTCTTCGACTTAAAGAGGCCGATAAGGAAAGTGATGTTGAAGTTGTGGGTGCCAAACGGAACTTCAACAACAACAAGAAGAGGCCTATTAAGTTCAAACCTAATTCCAATATGAAAGGGAAACAAGCAACTTCGGTAGCAAAGACTCCTACCTCTAGTCGTGGGCAATGCTACAATTGTGGTTCTAAGGACCATTATGCAAATACGTGCCCAAAACCTCTTTTTTGTCGATATTCCAAAAGTTCGGGTCATCTTTTATCTTCATGCCCCAAACTTCCAAACAAGAAAGAGGGAAAGCTAAATGTTGTGCAAGCCCCTAGTAATACTTCTCTTGGTCAAGGTATTTCTCATTCTATCCTTGATGGCATTATTATATTTCGTGATCTTCCTATTCGAGTTTTTTTGATACGGATGCATCTCACTCTTTTATATCAAAAGAACTTGTTGATGCTTTGTTTTTAAATGTTATGGGCTTAATGACTTCACTGATAATTGCGAATCCGGTTGGTGGATCCGCAACACTCAGTTTACTTTGTAAAGATATCGAGATTATTTTATGTGATTATGCTTTTCGAGCCAATTTTAATGTTATGCGTTACTTAGGTTTCAGAATGATGGGAATGGATTGGCTTAATCGTTATGAAGCCCACATCCTTTGTCCCGAGAGGACTATCCATCTTTGACATCCTCAATCTATTAAGCAGATTTATATTGTTCTTAAAGATTTAGATTCCAATTTGGTAGCATCCTTATATTCTCTAAATCCGCATGATGACGATAATGATGATGAGGAAGATGTTATTTCCCTCATTCACGTTGTTTGTGAATTTCCCGACATCTTTGAGCCCGTTTTAGGATTACCACCTAAGCGAGCAATTGAGTTCAGAATTAATCTAATCCCTGGAGCTCTACCTATCACTCGTCCTCCTTATCGTATGTCCAATAAGGAAAATGAGGAGATGCGTAAACAATTATCTGAATTGGAAGGAAAACAGTTTATTCGTTCTAGTTCCTCTCCATGGAGAGCTTCGGCTATTTTTGTGAAGAAATCTGATGGTACACCTAGGCTTTGTGTAGACTATCGCAAGCTTAATGATCTCACCATCAAGAATAAATATCCCTTACCTCGGATTGATGATCTATTCAATCAACTTAGCGGTGCTAGAGTCTTTTCACAGTTAGACTTAGCAAACGATTTTCATCAGCTTCATATTGCAGAGGATAGCATTCCTTTGACATCGTTCCATACTCGTTATGGATCTTATGAATGGCTTGTTATGCCATTTGGTTTGACGAATGCTCCAGCTTATTTCGTTGACCTTATGAATCGAGTTTTCAAAGACTACCTCGATCGATTTGTTCTCATCTTTATCGATGATATTCTTGTTTATTCTAAAACCGAGGAAGAGCATGAAAACATCTTCGGATTGTGTTGGAAACCCTTAGGAGCAATCAATTGAAAGCAAAATTTTCTAAGTGCCACTTTTGGCAATCTCATGTGAAATTTTTAGGACATATTATTTCTGAATCTGGAATTTCCGTGGATCCTTCAAAGATTGAAGCGATTCAAAATTGGAAGAGACCGGAGAGTGTGACGGAAATTCGTAGCTTCCTTGGATTGGCGGGCTATTACCATTGGTTCATAAAATAATTTTCAAAAATTCCGTGCCTCTTACTAGTTTGACAAAGAAGGGAGTTAAGTACATTTGGTCAAACAAATGTGAAGCTGCTTTTCAGAAATTAAATGAACTCCTTTCCGATGCTCATATTCTTGTGATTCCCGAAGGGAACCAAGACTTTATTGTTTATACAGATGCTAGTCGTGTTGGTTTGGGAGCCGTTCTCATGCAAAGGGAACGTGATATCGCTTATGCTTATAGGCAATTAAAGCTTGTCGAGACTAGCTATGCCACTCATGATTTAGAGCTCGCGGCTATTGTTTTCGCCCTTAGAATTTGGCGTCATTATCTTTTGGGAGAGAAATTTGTTCTCTACACCGATCATAAATCTTTGAAGTATTTATTTTCTCAAAAGGAACTTAATTTGCGTCAACAACGTTGGCTCGAATTCTTTGCATCTTGTGATCTTGATATTCTATACACTCCCGGAAAGGGAAATTGTGTTGCTGATGCCCTTAGCCAAAAGTAACAAGCGGTTGTTTCCATAATGATATCTGAATGGAATGATCTCGAGACTTTGTCCACTTCTGAGATTTGAGATCGTGAATCCAATTTATGTTCATCTCTTGTTTTATGTAGCCTTGAGGCTCATCCTTCTATTTTGGACCGCATCCTTGAAGTTCAAAAGCAAGATCCCGAATTAGCTCTTCTTAGCCAAAGTTATAGGGATCAAAATAAGGTTGATGGTTTGAAAGACTTTGAAATCGATGCTCGTGGAGGCATTCGAAAATTTGGTAGACTTATGGTGCCAAATATTATTGATCTTCATAAAGAAATTTTAGAAGATTCTCATCGTTCTAAATTTACCATTCATCCCGGTAGTAGTAAAATGTATGCGGACATGAAGCGACTGTATTATTGGGATAGATTGAAATCAGATATTGCTAACTTCATTAAGCGTGCATGACTTGCCAACTCGTAAAGGCCGAGCATCAAAGGCCGGGTGGGTTATTGCAACCTTTAGATATTCCAGTTTGGAAGTGGGATCAAATTTCCATGGACTTTATTGACGGTCTTCCCCGTTCTCGCTCGGGTCATGACAGTTTATGGGTGATTGTAGATAGACTTACAAAATCCGCCCATTTTATTCTTGTTCGGTCCAATCGGGTCGTATCTCTTTTGGCCAAACTTTATGTTAAAGAAATGGTTAAATTGCATGGAGTTCCTACTTCTATTGTTAGCGATCGTGATCCATTATTTACTAGTGGATTTTGGAAAGGTCTTCAAAAAGCTTTGGAAACAAAGCTTAATGTTAGCACTGCTTATCATCCTCAGTCCGATGGACAAACGGAGCGTGTGAATCAAACTCTTGAAGATCTCCTTCGTGCATGTGTTCTTGATTTTGGTGGAAGTTGGGAAGATCATATTTCTCTTGTTGAGTTTTCCTGTAATAATAGCTTCCAATCTAGTATTGGTATGGCACCTTTTGAGGCACTCTACGGAAGGCCATGCCGATCTCCTTCGTGTTGGCTCGAAGCTGGTTTTAGGTCCAGATTTTATTCGTGATGCCACAGAAAAGATTGACCTTATTCGTCATAGGGTGAAAGAAGCTCAAAGTAGACAAAAATCCTATGTTGATAACCGAAGAAGGAAATTGGAATTTTCTATGGGAGATTTAGTGTTTATTCGTGTTTCACCTATGAAAGGTGTTGTGCGTTTCAGTCAATCGGGAAAATTAGCACCTCGATATATTGGTCCATTTCCTATCACCGAACGCATTGGTCCCGTAGCTTATCACCTTTTATTACCGGCTCAATTTTCTGCTATTCATGACGTATTCCATGTCTCTCAACTATGGAAATGCCTTAGAAATTCTGATTCTATTCTTGAGCTTGGTGTTATTGAAGAAATTGAAGTTTCGCCTAATTTGACCTATGAACAACATCTTATTTGTATCATTGCTACGGAGGTTAAACGCCTTTGAAATAAAGATGTTTCTCTTGTGAAAGTTTAATGGTCCTCAAATCCTAAGGATTGCTCTTGGGAATCCAGAGAATTCATCGACTGAACACATCCGGACTTACTCTCTCGTACTCCTTAAGGTGAACTTCTCATTTCAAAATTTCTTCTTTTGTGTTGTTATGCCTTAGTATCGTAGTTACTTTTTATTTTCCTCTTAAGTATTGCGAGGACGCAATTTCTTTAAGGAGAGGAGTCTATAACAACCCGCATATTTTTACGATAATATATTTAAATGATTTATTTAAATATAGCATCGTTAGTTCAATTTAAAAGTCCAAAACGTGACTTTTTGTAAACGGTCGAATCTGGACTCGAGACCACTTCCATTGAGTCCAAAATGGCATTTGCGACCTTTTTGAGTATAAACATCGATATGTTTGGAGTTGATTAGAATTTTGATATTTTCATTTACGGCTTTGGGTTTCAGCCCACTAACCCAACAAGAGAACCCAACTCCTCTACCTAATAACTCCCACTCCACTCCTCTTCATTCATTCATAACATTTCCTAACACTGTCAAGCCCTAGAAAGAATGGTGGGAAGAGGAAATTAAAATTCCTAAGCCCTAGTTTCTCTTAGGAATTCAAATTGAAGTTATAAATCAAAGAGAAGCTTATGTAAGAATCCTCTTCATCTTCTCAATCTCTCTTCAATTTTCCGAAATTCCTATAACCTAACTTAGGAAAAACTTCACCTTTGATAATAGATTGAAGATTCTAGAGGTGTATTGAAGAGGAATTGGTCTTGCTTTGTTTTAAAGCTTCTCCTTCCTTGTTTTTGGGTTTAAAGGTGAGCTCTTGAACTCACATCTATGTTTATAGCTTTCATTGTTGCTAGGTATGAATTCCTAATATCTATTTCATGTTCAATTGCTTTTGATTTGAATTGATTTCGTGAATTTTCCAAATTTTGGTATTTTGAAGTCAAAATCTTTAAAGATCCTATCTTGGATGTTTTGACATGTTTTTGGTGGTGTATCGAAGAGCCTATAGGGTTGGGTTGTCGATTGGCATAAATCCCTAGCATCTATCGCTCGTTCGATCGCATTTCGGTTTGGATTTTTGCCCTTTTTGGGCTAGGCTAATTTTTGTCTAGAAGGAAATTTCAGACGTCTCGATTGAAAATCCAGATGTCCGGTTGAAAATTCAAACGTCTGGTTGGTAATTTCAGACGTCTGGAATTAGTTCCTGCAAAGAGAAAAAAGGCAGAGGAAAAATCCAAACGTCTAGAAATCCAACCAGACATCTGGTTAGTGGTTCAGACGTCTGGTTGGTAATTTCATACGTCTGGTTCTGTGCAATTTTGTCTATTTTGGCTGTTTTTGAGTGGATTTCCAATTTTTATCGATTTTTTTTGATCCGGTTAGTTGTTGTCAATTATTATCGACTTTGATTACTTCATTTATGGATTTTTGGGAATATCCATTTGATTAGGATTTGATATCGATTTTTATGGTTTGAATTCACGTCGTCGAATGTGGATTATTGGTGCTAGATTGTTTTTACAATCATTTCCGTGATTTGTCACTTTTAAATACAAAGGTTTCTATACTAGTAGTAAATACTCAAACTCTTTCACAAAAATGATTTCAACATTTCTTTTAAATACAAACCTCGTTTTAAAATCGTTTTCCAATCTATTAGTATATACAAACCTTTACCTCATTCGTATGAGAAATCCAATTAAACGACTTAGCAAAACAAGTGGTATGAAATGCTTGTGTTTACTTTGTCGGTTAATTCTTAGACTTGTTGGATTGAAATTTTGTGACAATTTTCGAGTGGAAATCTACAATTTATTCATAAATATTTAAGTTAAGCCAGTAGTTATGGGACATGAAGCTAAACTCATTTATTTACTAGCTTAGTGTAATTTACGCTTCTTGTTGATCAATGATGATCATTTTATGGTTTAGACTAGCGATATGCGATGTCTCTTTGTCCGCATGGGGGACTGTACCCCGTTCTATTGAGCTTCGTCTCATTGTTATAGGCTAGCGACCTATGAGTTTTATGGAGTTCGGTTCATTGGGCGTACCGTTATTGTACTACGTCGTTGTTCTGAATTATTTGAGTTTCAGGTTCATCGGGCGTACCGTTATTGTACTACGTCGTTGTTCCAGCTTATTTGAGTTTCAGGTTCCTCGGGCGTACCATTATTGTAGTACGCCATTGCACCGTCTCTATGGTTAGCGACCATGGGATAGCGACCCGTTTGTAATACACGTGTTGGTGAGTTTTCATGCTCCCGTTTGGGATAGGCCTCCCCCTTTATGTTTTCTGAATTTCTAATTGTTGATTTCTGGAATTTGTGTTTCACCAATTTTTGCGATTGACATTGATATGTTTTGTCAATATTTGGGGTTTGGTGAATAAGCTAAAGAATGTGATATTCTTTTTGGATATTTGACGAGATTTGAGATATTGTATGATTTTTATTGTTATCGAATGTTTACTTGTCACAGTATGGCATTGTTGTTATCATTCATTTTTTAGTATATCTTATCCTTTCTCATCTCATATGATATTTATAGCTAGACTGATCCGTTTATTATTATTCTTCTTAAATAATACTCGGGTCAGACCGAGGTGTTTCAGGTGCTTCCACTTGACTTCTTAGCAGCGACTAGCTTTTGACTTTTGGCTAACTACTTTAGCTTAGTAGTTTTTGCTTTTATACATTTGAGATAGATACTCCTTGATGTATACTTATTCTTTTGTGATGTTGTGGATCTTGTTGACTACTACTTTGATGTACACTTCTATGTGTTATATTCATATCTGTTTCCGCCTTAGTGATATGAATATCTGTGATAGATTTTGTGTTGTGCTTATTTTATATTTGTTTCCGAAGGCCTCATAGCCACTGTGTAGTAGATTTTAGTTTGGATTGGATATGTCGGATTTCCTCTTGAAATGAAATGCATGATATACTATCTAGCATATTGGTTCTCGCTCAAACCAATTATACAGTTGGTCACTCCTCAACAGCCTTATCCTTGGTTAGTGTGAGTATAGAGCTGGGGTGTCATAGCATCTTTAGAGTGTCGATTGCATCGCCAACGCAAAAGAATGCAAAGCTAAGTAAGATGAGAAACATAGAAAGGAAGTATCAATATAAAAAATTCACCTGAAAAATTTCTTAAGTCCTTAACCCAGGATGAGTTAAGGATAAACAAAGTACCGAGTTTACAATTTTTGCGCAGGTCAATCCTAACTCTCTAAAATAAACATATATGCCGACTTAAAGCATTATGTAATCTCTAAAATGGAGATTGCATCGTTGAAGTAGAGAGTTGGAATTTAGATTGAAATCAGAATGAATAGCTAATTGGAAGTTAACCAAGTGAAAATAATGCCTCAAGACAAAATATGACGATTAGCCAGAATTCACCAGTTGGAAATCTAGAATTACCTTGTTCCAGAGCACACCTTGTTTCCAACGAAAGCATACACTAGAGGGAAAATGTTAATTGGGTTTTTGACCAAGCAGAAATCAATAGGAGTTAGTACGTCAAAACTACAACAGAACGACTTGAAACTTTGCAAAGATACTCAGAAATTCTAGGGAAGGCACAAGAAAATGTGGAACCCAAAATAAGTTAAGTGCTTAACTCGACCCTAATTAACACCTTGACTCAGTACCAAGTTTAACTGCCAAACGTTGGCATCTTCGTATTTCTGGAAAGTGATCCCGAGTCTTCCTATGCATGCTTAAGAAGTTTCGTAGAGTTCTAGAGAACCAATCGTAAGAAATGAAGACTTGATGGTCAAAACTACGAGATAACCCAAATCGTGGAGGAATGATAATCAAAGCTTGTCAATAACCTACCAAATTAAATGGAGGACATCTAGACGAAGTAAGGAGCTCAAAGCAAAAGGATTTAGGCGAGTTGCAGCTAAGCATTAAACTTGGCCCTGAATCAAGGGCTTGACTCAGTACTGAGTATAATTGTTGACTCGTGTCACCATGCTATTCTTTGTACAACCTTGGGCCAATCCCTTGACTTCTTTGGAAGCAGGATTCTGATCCAATATGATTTCTACCCCTACAAATATAAACCATAGAGCAACCAAGAAAGGAGCTGAATTCTGCTATCACTACATAGGAACTCTATCTCTTCTTCAACTCTTTCCCTTACACAATAGTCACCAGGGTAGCTCCTTTAGGCATTTCTAGGACTTAAACTTGTCTAACCCATGTACTTGTGATTCTTTCTGTCTTAAACACCCTGTACCCTCATACAAACAGGATCAAACAACTATTAAGTGGATGTAGGCTTAGTTAATAGTCGAATCACTATAAAACATCAGTCTCTCTCTTATTTTCTCTTACTTTACTATCATTTTCTATTATCTTTACCCTCTTCCAATAGGGCTGGTGCTTTCATATCATACTCCAGTGTGTTGATCCATTTTTTGGGATAAAAGTATGGCTAGAGTATTTCCATATTGAAGTTGAAACTGCATTAGAAAATAAACTTGAGTTAACCATCTTTGAAAGGAAAGAAACCATATGCACTTAAGTGTTGTTAGATATAAGTAGGCTTAGGTAATTATGTTGCTATTGTCTACCCCGATTTAAGTGATAAACTAATGAAATGTTTACTTAAAGTTAGAAACTATGGAAGTCTGATATTTTAAATAAAAAGAGAAAGTGGTTTATGATTTTATATAGACCAATCAGACAAGTTTTGCGGAATTAGTTTTTAGAGTAAAAGTTGGGAATTTAATTAAAAAAATAATTTTTTTAATAACTTTTTAAAGCTTTTAACAATAGTTTTGGAAAATAAAATTAAAAATTGAGAAGTATGTAAGATCCAACTTTTGAACTCTTTTTATAAATAAGAACTGGTTAGTACTTGAAAGTGTCTTTTATCGATGTTTTTGTCAAAGACTAAAATAATAATAGTAATAAGTTAAAAAATATGTTTTTGTAAAAACTTCTTATTTATGAAAGAAATTTTAAAATGGTGTGTTTTATGTACATTTTGCTAAGTTAAGCTCAATCTTTTTGATAATTTAATTAAAAAAATATCAAGATCTTAGTAAAAAGGAAACGTTTGCTAAAAATGAAAAGAGAGTTTTAAAGTCTTCGAACTTAATGATTTTGTGGAAATGAAGTTAAAATCAAAGGTTTTGATTCAAAAGGGTAAAGTGAAAATGGTATGGCTATCATTTAAACTTAAAAGGAAAGAAATATATCGGAGTTAGACAAATAGGATTAAACAGCCTACTAGAACAGAATTGATAATGAATTTTGAAGCCTTAAAATGATTGGGACAGAGATAAAAAGGAAACATGTGAATTTAGAGACCTTTTCAACAAACGGTTGAATTAGAATGACAGACTACTAGGTCAAATTTTCTATAGTAATGTAAGGTGAGCACCACCATGTGTCTTTTACCCAAGTATGGTTTAAATCGTAGAATATTTGAGTGAGGAAGTTTGGAAAGTATGGTTTGGATAAAACCTTCTTTTGAATAAGGAAAGAGTAAGCTGGGATATTTGTTTGTACCAAAAATGGGCACAACACTCTTCGAAAGTTTTTTGAAGAGATAAAATGAAGAATATAAATGTAAAACACAGATTATCTAACAAAAACTCCAACAAACATAAATGTAAAATGCAAAGACAAGCGATTTAGAGTGGTTCGGCGTATTGCCTACGTCCACTATGAAGTTTTGATGACTTTATTGATTCTCTTTCAATGATTACAAGTGATTACAACAAACAACGGCGAATTACAGTTTGGAATTCGAATTTAACAGTAAGAATAAGATGCAAATCTCAATACGGCAGAGTCTGGGCGCTTGAGAATCAAAAGATCCTTCTTCCGTAGGCTTTGGGGCTCTATTTATAGGCGTAGGAGGCTGAGATTTCATTCAAACTTCGGGAGACTCGGTCTGGCACGTGAGGGGGCCCACGCGACCGTTTCCAGAAAGTTTCGCCTTGATCTGCGATCGATACGAATCCATTTCATATCGATCAAGATGATGTCCAATCGGGCTGAAATTTGGCAGAGACATTCCTTAGTGTGTATGTAAGCTTCTGTGAAAATTTCATTGAATTTGGATCAGTGTATCATGAGATACAGTCGATACGAAGTGGAATTTCTTGAAGGTTGTTTGGTTCGAACCCATCACTTCGAATCGATACATTCGAATCGATCTTCCCACGTGGTTCTCTGATGACGTGGCACGCACTCTTCGCCTCGATTCGGTCCTTACTCCGAGTTGACCGTATCGACTCCATGAATCTCGCCTTGTTCGCATCGAGGGATGGCACGTCATCCAGGCTTGTTGACTTGATGGATTCGAATAGCAGCTGCATCGATGGATACGAAATGTTCTGTCCAGATGGATACGAAGAGAGGCTTTCGTAATGGATACGAAGCAGTGACTGTTGCCTCAGTTGATGGATGTGAAGTAGACCATCTACTGATGGATACGAAGTGGGGTGATGCCAATGGGTTCGAATAAGGAGGTGCCGATGGATACGAAGTCGTTGGACCTCTGATCGATACGAACGTGATCGATTCGAACCAGAGTTCGATGATGGATACGAAGACAAAGCTTTTTTCCTCAAATTGCATTGGCCATAACTTGAGCATACGACCTCGGATCGACTCGAAATTTGGAATGCTGGCCTTCATGGCTTTGCTTGTCATGTACTATCAATTGTAGCCTTATCCAGGCTCGGACAAAATTCATCGACGTCCATGACAAGCGATACTTGGTTTTCAATCAGTCCGTTGATATCTTGGCCTTGCCAAAAGGCGGGAAAATATTTGCCCCCCAAAGTACATCTTGTGGAAACATGATGTGCTTTGAAAAGCTGCAGTTTCTCTCTGAACAATTATCATATCTTTCATTGAAAGTTGTACTCTGTATTGCTGTAATTGATTGCTGTGTGATAATGATTAGCCGACTCCCGTTAACGTTGCATGTTCACGAGTCGTTGTCAGTTTCGTTTGTTATCGAATTTCGTATCGATCCTAACCTGAACCGATTTGAAATCCGCACTGTGACAAATCTTGATGGTTGTTTTTGACTATCCTCTTGTATCGATCCTCCCCTGAATCGATGTAAAAAGGTTGAAAAGTAGTTTTTCATATCGATGCGGGTCAAGTTGATGGATACGAAATGTTCATTCGTATCGATGGTCACAAATTGCGGTGGACTCTGCTTCGCATCGATGATCTCCGATGGATACGAAATGATTGTTCGTATCGATGAGCTTTGATGGATACGAAATCAATGTTCGTATCGATCGACATGTACCGCTGAGAGTCGATGGTTGCAAAATAGAGACTTTGAATCGATGGAGTTCAATGTCATTATTGCAGCCTTTGTTGTGCGCTTCGAATCAATGAAGTCCGGTGATAACTTCGCCTCGATGAAGGCATAGGCCGATGGATTCGAAGAGAGCGTTCGCACCGATCCATTGTTTGACCGATTGCGACCGGTCATGTTGATTGGTAGACGAATCGACCCAGTTTATCCCTAGGCTCCATATAAATACCTTGGACTTAGACCATTTTCACTTTTTACTTTTTACTGCTGCCTTATACTTTCTGCGCTTTCGTATCGATCTACAAACTTGAGAGAGCAAACTGTTCTAGCCTTCGAATCGATCCCATCCTTCAATCCTTCGAACCTAAACATTAAACTCAGGTAATTAAATGATAGAATCGTGTTAAGAACGATGAGACTCGAAATCTTAGCCATCCTTCTTGCTTTTACAAACGATTTAGATAAATTTGAGATCTGGACTTGTGATAGCAAAATTGTGGATGGAGCATGGCCATGGAGTTGAGGCTCTTTGGAGAAGAAGGAGATGTGGAGGAATCACTTTAGCTCCGTTTCGTGTCGATCTGGAATGGGAATATTCGAATCGGTCCAGATGGTATGATTTCATATCGGTATGGAGGCGAGAGCGGCGATCGATGCAAAGCCAGCGTTTTCAGATCGATGCGAGATCAAAAAACCTGATCGATGCGAATTGGTTTACCATCGATCGATACGACACGTATCGATTCGAACCTGATCGATACGAAACATACCTAGCCCAAACTGATCGATACGAACGTATCGATTCAAACACGGCCGGTTTGATATGTATGGTCCCTCTGACTTGATATGAAAGCGAAACGCGGTGATCGATTCCGACCTAAATTTTTACGAACTTAAGGAAATTTTGCATACTTGAACACTTGACTCCGACGAGCTTTTGCCCTGCATGACTGAACTTGAACACAGAACTGCATATTTCACTGCCTTTTGAAGCTCGTTGATGGAAGTGTAACCTAACAACGTGATAATGAACTTTAACTCGAATCGATCGCCGATATCTTGATGGTATGGTTGTGAAGGTCAGCGATGACGGTCATTCCTACTGGACCTCGAAGTTCTGTCGTTTTCATATTTTCTTTAATTCTGCAGAATCTTTTCAAGTAATGCACAGCACTGCACTGCACAACACACACTTTACACGAGGGGAAAACACGGGCTTTTTAGCATCTAACGATGATTTCTCATGAGTTAGCTAGTTATGGAGCCATCAAGTTCGCAGCAACAAGAAACTCAGAGTTTAACTCCTCCCAGACTTGAAATACCGGACATCGAGGCCGAAGTCATTGGTCCAGCCCTAGACGAATTGCATGATGCGTCCTTCATTAATAGTCCACCCGACTCTGTTCCGTCCAATATTTCCAAAGATATGCTAGGGAGAATATGCTTAAGGCATGGTATGTCGATGGACGATGTACTATTTCCGGGACCAGATGACAGACCGCATAATCCCCCGGAGGGATATACTGCATTTAATCGCCATGCATGCTCAGCCGGGACACTTCCTCCATTCAATGAATATATAAGAGAAGTGTTGGCTTATCTGGGGATCGCCCCATCTCAGCTACACCCGAATGGATACGCTTTGCTCAATAGCCTGTTCATTGCATTTATGGAGTACCTCCATCGACCTCCTCGCATGACCGATATAAGATATTTGTTTAACTTCAAAAGTCGAACCGACAGCAGTCCATCTTTCACATTCCTGGAGTCTGTAAGAAATTGCCAAGTGGTCACAGGGTCTTGGACTAGACTGAGCTACTTCAAGACGGAGTGGTTCTACGTTCGATGTCCTCCAGGATTTGCCAGGCGATGGTTATTCAGACGTGAGTGTCATCAATTTCCCAAGTAGTTGATAAGGCAATTATGAACGAAATCGAACTCACATTTCTTTTTCTTTTTTAGCAATAATCCAGCGACCCGAAGGTGGTTACTATAAAGAGATAGTCCGGATTCTTCAAGAAATTCCGAGCGAAGAAAGAAACATTGACCTGATCTTGACAGACAAAAACCTTAGGATCCTTGGACTGATTGAGCGAAGACAGAGTATAAGGCTTGACAGTGTACTAAAGACTTTCTCAAAGGAGCGAGTTAGGCGTAAGAAGCCCAAAGTTATCGTCATTGAGGAAGCTGACTCCGAGAGAACCCTTACTGACATTGAACCTTTGGTCGGGCCTGCCGATGTGACCCCGGAATCTGAAGAAAAGAGAACAGGCAAGGCAGTTGCTTTTAAAAAATCTAAATTTGGGAGACAGAAGTCTGTGGTCACAAACCGCCCCCTTTCTGGAGTTAGAATCTCAAAGGCATCCCCCCTGTAGGTGGAAAGCTCCTTCGAAGGGCTCGCTGACCTCCCAATTCCGGACCTTGCGTCCGCACAGCATGATGTGGGATTGGATGAACTGTAACATACTTTCGACGTTAGCGAGTCTCTTTCTACCAGTGTGGTCGACACTTCTGGTTGGTCTGGGGGGTTACACATCCATACACTCCTCACGGCACTACACAATCTTTGACCACAAACTGCATACCATAAATGGTTACTAATCCTCCTCATTTTACTTTTCAGGTACGATGTCTGGTCGCGGATCAGTGCTTGGTGGTTTGCGCAGCAAGCGCCGATATTATGAACCACGCAGGAGAGAGGGAGATAGAGATTTTGAGTCGGGGCATTCCGGTCAGGAAAGGTCTGACAGAGATATGGGATATGTACGTCGGTCTCGATCCTGCTCTCCTCCTCCTACGACCTCTGTACCGCCCACAGTTTTGGTTACACGTCCTCCTGAAACTTCATGGCCCAAGCCGCCCTCTCATGTTCCTAGATCTGACCCTCAACGTGGAACTGAAATAGCCACCTCCTCGGCTACTATACCAGTCGTGACTGATTCGACCGGGGAAGGAGCGATCAAACTCGCACAAATGAGGAAGGAATTCCCCGACATCTGCTTTGATGGTTACGTCTTTCCCCCACACCTGAAGAGAATTCCGCCAACGGCTGAAAATAATATTCATTATTATGTTGTAGACAAATTCTTTCAGTACAAGGAGTGGGCGAGGGCCGCGAGGAAAGCATCTAAAGTGGCATTTGATCGGGCCGCCGCCATTGAAAAGCTGGAGAACGAGTTAGGTCAAAAAGACCAAATTATGAGAGTGCTCAATGCCGAGGCCGAGTCTTCCCGTAAATCTGAAATGGAAGCTTTCAAAAAGGCTGATGATGCGAACTCGGCCATGAATAGAATGAAACAAGAGCACTACACTACGATAGAAGACATGGGTCATAGGAACATCACCATCACTACCGAGAGAGACGCAGCCCTCAAAGAGCTTAATGAGATGAAATCTAAGTTCTCCGAAATTGCGAGGGAGAAGGATGCGGCCAACGTCTCCGTGTAAGAAGCCTGTGATCAGGCGGTGGTGCTTCACAAGGAGAGGGATGCGGCTATGGAAAAGGTCCGCGAAGTCAAAGCCGAGGTTGACGAGAAGGTTCGACAGGCAGAAGTCAGGGTTGAAGCTGAGGTAGAGGAGCTACTTGTCACTTACAATGCCAACGTGCTAAGGCATAGAGATTTGACTTGGCTCGATGATTACCCAACACATCTCTACAATGCCTGGAACCTGTTGGTTGAGGAGGAGAAATCGGGGCATCCTGATGAAGCCCTTGACGAATTTGAGCTGGAGAACCGCATACTTAATGATGACGAAAAGAAGGTTCTTCACGACTCCATGATTTCTCATGAGAAGGAGAAGCTCGATACTCAACCCCGGGAAGTTGGAGAAGGCTCTGGTGTTGAGCATCACATTACAAGTTCCGAGATCGTTATGCCACCTCAGTCTGAGCCGACTTCGATGATCGACTCCCAACCTATACCAGCCTATGACCCGGATCAGCCACATCTATCTCCTATAAAGGAGCACCCTTCTGAAGTTGTTCAGCCGACTTCGAGCCAAACTGAGGAAGGTACCCTACACTAATCTCTTGTACGTTCGGACAAAAAACTTGTATAGAAGTGTATACTAACAAATGCTTCTTTTCTCTGATCAGTGACCGAAGTTGCACCGACAACGCTTCCTGCAATCCAGGAATCATGCCAAGCGCAGGAGGCCATCATCTCTGAGGCGACCTCTGTTGTGACAGTTGTGCCTGTTGAAGTATCGTAGGGGAGCTCAATCTCTTTTGATGAACAGATGATAAACGAGCTTCTTGGTCGACAGAGTGACCCCTTTGCGGACTTAACATTTGGCCCGGGTGGATTTTTATCTACTTCTGATATTTCGACACAGACCACTACGGCACATAGTGAGGCCCGAGCCCTTCGAGAAGTAAGCATACTGGCTGAAATTGACGCCGAGATGGGGGCAGCGGCACATGGTGGCAGTTCAGAGGGTGGAGCTGTAGTGCACGACCCTACACCACTTATGATGGTGTCTCCTAGGGGCACGCTTGTTGGTACTAGTGCGCCACTCCCGCTCTCGGCTGTAGATCCCGTTCCTTCGACCCCTCCCGTGGGAAACATCCCCTTAGACTCCAGTTCGGAGGAGGACGTTGACATCATGCTTCCGTCTAAGGATAGCCTGTCTAAAGAAAAGGGCTCAAAACGTAAGATCACCAGTGGCTCCAGTATCTCCTCGAAGAAGAAGAAGCTAAGGAAAAAGAAGGAGTAGATAGACTGTATAGGCACATGTTTCCTTTTGCTGTTAGGAATTTTGTCATCTTTTTTTTTGTAGGCCGTGTATAGATGCGGGTTCGGCCCCTGCTAGTAGGAATTTTTTGGAAAGGCTTGTATATGAGCCATCGCTCTTGATTAGTTGAAATAAAATTTTGTCTTCTTGTTTCAACTTCCATTCCTTTCATGCTTAAATGTTGCAGTGTGTGAACCTCAGTTCTATGTACTTGCATTATTTTAACACTTAAGCATAGCTCGTTTTATCGTTTAGGGTAGTGATTAACACTCGAATCTGCCCCCAGTAACTCGTTTCTTTATAAATCGTTACACCCGCACTCTGGGGGTTTGCACTTGCATTCTTGCAATCGGTCATAGCCATCGAATGCTTTCAAATATTAGTCCACACTCTGGGGACGTGAGTCATCTTGCGAGCGGTTTCTCACACTTTGGGAACTTAAGGTAGACGTTAATACTCCAACCCATATTCTGGGGAATTTGAGTTAGCGTTCACATTCTGACTCGCACTCCGGAAGTTCAAAAGACGTATCAGGATCATGGATGGTTAGACCATATCTATCCTGAGTTAACAAGTGAGATCGTTAGATGGATGGGTCCATCCCTCTCGAGCTTAGTTACGTTATAGTCGAAGTCGTTAGGTGAACGGATTTACCCTCTTCGAAACTATATTTTAAAGTTTATACTCCACCTCGCACTCTGGGAGCATAGAGTTAGCCGACAAACGGTCAGTCATGTTTGTTTGGGCACTTGGACTACGTTCGCACTCTGGGAACGGTAGATTAATCAGGATCGTGGACGGTTGATTTGCATCCACCCTGAGTTGACAAGCGAGGTCGTTAGATAGACGGGTCCATCTTCCTCGAGCTTGCTTAAGGTACAGCCGAAGTCGTTAGGTGGATAAGTCCACCCTCTTCGAAACTGCATTTAGTCGTAATTCGATCAAGGTCGTTAAGTGGACGGATCCACCCTCCTCCAGACCGCATTCGCTTGATGTCTATATTCCGGCTCATACTCTGGGAGCTTGGAATTAGTTATAGGATTGTCGTGTATCAATCCTATTTAACATTGGTGTAATGACTTACCCCCGAGCTCGGGTTTCACTTAGCGAGTGGCCGGTCGTATCACAGCCACTCTCTATTTGAATAAATCCCACTGCGTGATGCGATTTAGCTCTCTGTGCATCGTGATGTCGTACATCGTATTCAATGAATCACAGCTTTGGCTCGAAGAGATGGTATTTTATTGCTGAAATAAGAAAATGTGGCAAAGTCAGTTGCCTTATTATAGAATTCAAATTTAAAAATGCGGAAACAAACTGTAAATGTAAAAAATAGGATGAAACAAATAAAGCCTGTTAGGTGTAATAGCGACGGAGACTTTCGCTGTTCCAGGCCCTTGCCAAAGCAAGACCGTCAACGGTCGATAATTTGAATGTGCCATCTCCAAGTCTTTGTGCAATCACGTATGGTCCTTCCCAATTTGGTTTCATGTGCGAAGGGACCGGATAGATTCTCTTGAGAACGAGATCGCCGAGTTCAAAGGTTCGAGGTCGAACTTTGGCGTTGTACAATCGAGCGACTCGACATCGATATGCGGCTGTTCTCAAATCAGCCTCTTCCCGCTTCTCATCCAGTAGATCCAAGGATTCAGCAAGCAATATAGCATTTGTTTTCGGATCATAGTAAGTCACGCGATGGGAAAACACTTCCGTCTCGACTGGAATAACGGCTTCTAAGCCATAAGATAGGGAAAACGGCGTGTGTCCGGTTGCGGTCTTGTGGGTCATTCGATAAGCCCATAAGGCCATAGGAAGTTCATCAACCCATTTGCCCCCGGCTTTTTCCCATCGTTTCTTTAGAATGGATTTTATGACTTTATTGATAGCTTCGACCTGACCATTTGCCTGAGGATGTGCAACTACCAAGAACTTTTTATGGATATGAAACCGTTGACAGAAGTTCTTGAATTCCACACTATCGAATTGGGCTCCATTATCGATGAGACGGTATGCGGGAGTCCAAATCGACAGATAATGTTGCGAACTACGAAGTTTATCACTTTCTTCGTCGTAATGGTTGCGAGGGGTTCAGCTTTAGCCCACTTGGTGAAGTAGTCAACTACAACGATGGTATGTCTCGCCCCACCTTTGGCCCGAGGTAGTGCACCGATGATATCGATGCCCCACATTGCAAATGGCCAGGGACTGACCATTTAGGTTATCTCGATAGGTGGGGCCCTTGGAATTCGGGCGTGTTTCTGGCACCTATCGCATTTTCTGGCATAGTTTACTGCATCTCGGTTCACTGTCGGCCAGTAGTACCCGTATCGGAGTATCTTCTTAGCGAGAGCTTGCCCACCAGTGTGATCGCCACATTCTCCTTCGTGTATATCATGTAACACTCGTTTGATTTCGTCGTATGCGACACATCAGAGGAGAAGAACAGAATACCCTCTTCTATACATGACTTCGTTCTGAATGACGAACCGTGAAGCTTTTCGTAGAATTTGTCTTTTCTCATTTCTACGCTCAGGCAATGTCCCATTCTCGGTGTAATTTAGGTACGGAGTCATCCACGATTCTCCACTGGGAGCGGTTTCAAACACAAAATTCATCTCTACTTGATCAATACTTGGAGAGGACAAAGTTTCGACGGGGACAAGTCCCATCTGCTGTGCTTCACCTGTACTTGCTAACTTTGCTAATGAGTCGGCCTTCTGATTATGCTCATGGGGTATATGGTAGATAGCATAGTAATCGAATCGACCTAGTGCTTCTTGGACTCGGGCTAGATAAGTAGCTAGTCGTCGATCCTTAGCCTGATATTCGCCCAGAACTTGATATACAACCAACTGGGAATCACAATAAATTTCCACAGCGACAATCTTTAGATCCAAAGCAAGTTTTAACCCAGCAAGTAAAGCTTCGTATTCGACTTCATTGTTGGTTGTGCGAAATTCGAACCTCAGAGCGTAGCATATGGATCGGCCTTCGGGAGTTCCAAGTACTATCCCGGCGCCTGAACACTGATCGTTCGATGCACCATCGGTGTGCAGCTTCCAAATGCATTTAGGAGGTACAGTGGTTTCAGGCAGATCCTCTGAAATAGTAAATTCAGCTATAAAATCAGCTAAGACTTGTCCTTGAATGGCTCTCTGCGGAGCATAAGTGATATCAAATTGACTCAGCTCAATGTTCCACTTGAGTAGCCTACCAAACGTCTCAGGCCGCGTGAGGACCTGTCGTAACGGCTGATCGGTGTACACAGTAAGAGGATGAGCTTGGAAGTAAGGACGGAGCTTTCTTGAGGCAATGACCAGGCAATAAGCCAGTTTCTCTAGTCTTGGGTAATTTCTTTCAGCTCCTGTTAGTCGTTTACTAACATAGTAGACCGGTTTTTGCACTCGATCTTCTTCCCAAACTAAAGCAGCACTGATGGCATGCTCTGATACTGCCAGGTAAAGGTACAATTGCTCGTGGTCAACTGGTTTTGACAAGATCGGTGGTGTGGAAAGATGCTGAACCAGCGATCAGAATGCGTCTTCACACTCCATGGTCCATTCAAAGTTTTGCCTTCCTTTCCGGATCAGATCAAAGAAAGGAATGCATTTATCGGTGGACTTTGAAATGAACCTGCTCAATGCTGCTACTTTCCCATTGAGACTCTGGACTTGCTTTATGGTTCTCAGGGTTTGTAGGTTCCTTATTGCCCAGATATTTTCGGGATTTGCTTCTATCCCTCGAGCGTTAACGATGAACCCGAGGAACTTTCCAGATGCGACACCGAAATGACATTTTAATGGGTTGAGCTTCATCCCATATTCCCGAAGGATGTAGAACATCGAATCTAGATCTCTGACGTGATCAGTGGAGAATCGAGATTTTACTAGCATGTCACCCACATAAACCTCCATGGTCTTCCCGATCTGGTTGGCGAACATCCTGTTGACCAAGCGTTGGTATGTTGCTCCGGCGTTTTTTAGACCAAAGAGCATGACTCCATAGCAGTAGAGTTCCAGATCGGTCACGAAGCTGGTATGTTCTTGATTAGGCAAATGCATGGGTATTTGATTGTAGCCAGAATAAGCATCCATAAAAGATAATAATTCATGCCCAGCTGTTGAATCTACGAGCTGGTCAATTCGAGGAAGCGGAAAACTATCCTTCGGACAAGCCTTGTTTAAGTCAGAGTAGTCAACGCAAGTTCTCCATTTCCCATTCGGCTTTCGAACCAGTACGGGATTGGACACCCACTCTGGATACAAAGCATCTCGGATGAACCCATTCGATTGTAACTTATCAACCTCCTCTTTAAGGGTGACAGATCTCTCTGGATCCATACCACGCCTTTTCTGTTTGACCGGGACATACCGCGGATCAATATTCAGGGAGTGACTTGCGATGTCCGGTGAGATTCCGCACATATCAGAATGTGTCCAGGCAAAAACGTTGATATTCGCCCGGAGAAATTCAACCAATTCCTGTTGTGTCTGTTGGCCCAATTGAGACCCAATTTTTAGCATCCTCGAGTCATCATCTTCACTGATTGGAACATCCACAGTCATTCGGCTGGGGAAGCTTGATTCTCTTTAGACTCGTCTTTATCTTCATTGTCTCTAGGGTCAAGGTCTTTCTGGAATTGGTTGTCGTGCCCGGGCCGAGGCCCAGGCATCAATTGTCAATTATCAGCAGAACGGATGTAGAGAGATTTCTCTACGTCCTTTCCCTTCTCCTTTCGCTATGCCCCGCGCAGTTCAGCAACATAGCAAGCCCTCCCCGTTGCCTGATCTCCTTGGATGACTCCAATCCCGCGATCAGTGGGGAACTTCAGAGTCAAACACCATGAGGCAATGGCGGCCCTGAACTCAGAAACGGCCGGTCGGCCTAAAAATGCGTTGTAAGGTGAATCAATCTCCAAAACGACAAACTGTAACATCCGGACTGTGCAGTTAATGCCCCGCTATTACCCCGCTATATCGCCGCTATATCTCATAGCGGGTTTCTGCCGCTACGATTTTTCCATATAGCCCCACAATATAGCCTTTCCGCTTTAATCCCCGCTATTTCCGCTATATCCCGCTATTCCCGCTATATTCCGCTATTCCCGCTATATCTTCTTTAATAAAATGAATTGAAAAATTCAATTTATACATTATAAAAATTATGAAACTAATTTATTTGATTTAATTTTTAATATATTTTCAGAAATGAAAATACTCTAATATTCTACTAAATTCAATTATGTTATATAACAGTTTTACGTTTATTTAAAGTATATTCACACAAGTTTTTATTTAAAAATTACTTATGTGTTAGTTATAATTCAATTGAATGATAATTTTTCATTTAATTACCATTTATATATTCGTAAAAACATTAAGTATGAGTTTTATATGCTATTTTAAAGCCATCCGCTATATCCCGCTATATCCTCGCTGTATCCCCGCTATGACTTTTTGCACCTCCACCGCTTTGAATCTGCCGAGCGCTTTAACTGCACAACATCCGGACTCTCCGACATTCTCCAACTCCCAACTCCACCGGTAGTTCTGTCACTCCAGTGGGTATTGTAGCACTTCCGTTGAAGCCGTGGATTCGAGATTGGCAGGGTTTCAAGTCCTTCGCTTCCATTTTCATTAAATCGTAAGGCCGTTTAAGTAAGATATTTACGGAGCTCCCACTGTCAACCAGGATCCTCTTCATCCAAGCAGGACCTACCTGGGCAGATATGACCAGTGGGTCGATTGTAGGGGCTTCGACCTTATCGGCATCTCAGCTTCTAAATACGATATCATCAGACATCACCTTCTGTTGTTTGGCCGGAGTCCCGTCTTCACAATTACTGCAGCATTCGAAGTCTGCATGCTTGATAGAACTAGCATACGACTCCATTTCCCCCCAGCTTCTGTCTACTGGGTGGGGACCACCACTTATCGTGTTTATAACTAGCCTTCCGCCCGTACGAGCAGGTTCTTCCTGTCTTTCTTGATTTTGTACATGGTTTTGATTTGAAGGGCCCGCACCACCAGACTACGGCGCCCGCATGAACTGATCTAACTTTCTCTCCCTGATCAACTTCTCGATAAGGTCCTGCAAATGTCGACACTCATTGGTATTGTGGCCGTAACTTTCGTGGAATCTACAAAACTTTCCTATTTGAACCTGCCTCTCCGACGAGGGTTTTGGAGCAGGCTTCTTATATTGCACAGTGTTGCAAGTTTGTAGGTACACGTTCTCCAATGACGTATTCAACGGCGTGTAATTGTCAAACATCGGAGCCCTGCATCGTGGGCCTCGGTTCTGATCTCTTTTCTTATCCTGACCATTGTTGCCCCTTGGCTGGGTTTGTTTGTTCTGTATATTCAACTGAACTTTTCCGGAACTCTCACCGGACTGCTTAACTGCTACGTTACTTTGTATTCCCTCACTACTGGGCCTCACATCGTCCTGCTTCCTAGACTGTTTCGCGTCCTCTTGTCGTAAGAATTGAGCGGCTTTGGAGTAAAAACGGTCCAACGATGCGGGTGGTTTTCTAGCTAACCAATTTCCAAATTCAGAATCGGGATCGATTCCTTTAGTTAATGCCATCAAGATCGAGTTATCGTTGGGATTACTAATCTCCACACATGCTACGTGGAATCTCTCTAAATAACGCCTGGGCGTCTCCCCATGAGCTTGGGTTACACTAGACAGGGTATTAACATCTTTAGGTCTAGCAACATGCATACGAAACTGTTCTACAAACCTTTTAGCCAGTTGATCGAACGAAGAAATAGATCTAGGTGGCAACCTTGTAAACTACATTGTTGCGATTCCCCCCAGAGAGATGGGGAAACTTCGACACTTCACTGCGTCATCAGCTCTTGCAGCGCTCATTGACCACTCGTATTTCAAAATATGTTGATTGGGGTCGGAACTTCCTTCGTACATTGGGAGAGTTGGCATTTTGAATCGCTGAGGGGGGTCAGCGTATAATATCTCGTCTGTAAAAGGGGTATGACTACGGGAGATTCCCCAATCATCATTCGTGAGCCCCTGACTTTCACGAATCATCTGACGTATCATGGTTGAAATATCCGGCACCGGCACATTCTGTGCATGTTGAGCTAAGGTGTGGTCGGGTTCCACAGTGCGAGTTTGGACCGAGCGCTGTCGACGGTCCGGGTTTCACCTCCTTGGCTTAGCATCTTCCGGGACGTATGGTTCAGGAGTACGCCCACGTTGTTGATTATTCGGATCTGATAGATTTCGGGCATCGACCCTTTTTTCTGCCGTGGCGGTTGCAGTGCGATTGTCCATGGTATACCGTGGAACAGCACCTCCTCGTGATGAGGGCCCAGTTTGGAAGCTGGTTGACGGCCCTACCCTCAATTGTCCCACGGTCAAGGCAGGTTGATTCCGGTAGCTTGTGTGTGACTCCCGTCTAATCGGGGATGGGTAGATTTGTGGTGATAGTCAGACGAGGCGGAACTTTCAGTAGACGAGTGGGAAACATCATCCCTCCTGGACCTTCTGCGGCTTTGGCGGTTTAGTTGGTTGGTCAATTCAACATTAGCGCGCAACTGCTCAGCCAACTGTTGCCGACTTTGAGTCAGTTCTTGGAACTCTTGCCTGGTGACTGGCCCCGATGGATCCGAGTGGACAGTGTTGTCTTGATTGGATGGTGGCTGCTGTACAGGATTCTGTCTATCCCGACCTTCTTGATCAGCAGCTGCGGCAGTTCTTGTGCTAACCATTTTGAGTGGTGGAGTCCTTTCCAAGACTTTATGCAAATTTGAATAGAATGGAAGGATTCTGGATTAGAGATATGGATCTTCCTCTTGGATTTATGCAATCCGGCGTCGATGGTAGATCCAAGGAGCAGGAGAAAAAACTGGTTCTCTCAATGAAAGCACCAAAGTGTTTGTACCAAAAATGGGCATAACACTCTTCGGAAGTTTTTTGAAGAGATAAAATGAAGAATATAAATGTAAAACAGAGATTATCTAACAAAAACTCCAACAAATAGAAATGTAAAATGCAAAGACAAGCGATTTAGAGTGGTTCGGCGTATTGCCTACATCCACTATGAAGTTTTGATGACTTTATTAATTCTCTTTCAATGATTACAAGTGATTACAGTGAACAACGACGAATTACAGTTTGGAATTCGAATTCAACAGTAAGAATAAGATGCAAATCTCAATCCGGTAGAGTCTGGGCGCTTGAGAATCAAAAGATCCTTCTTCCGTAGGCTCTGGGGCTCTATTTATAGGCGTAGGAGGCTGAGATTTCGTTCAAACTTCAGGAGACTCGGTCTGGCACGTGAGGGGGCCCACGCGAACGTTTCCAGAAAGTTTCGCCTCGATCTGCGATCGATACGAATCCATTTCGTATTGATAAAGATGATGTCCAATCGGGCTGAAATTTGGCAGAGACATTCCTTAGTGTGTATGTAAGCTTCTATGAAAATTTCCTTGAATTTGGATCAGTGGATCATGAGATACAGTCGATACGAAGTGGAATTTCTCGAAGGCTGTTTGGTTCGAACCCATCACTTCGAATCGATATATTCGAATCGATCTTGCCATGTGGTTCTCTGATGACGTGGCATGCACTCTTCGCCTCGATCCGGTCCTTACTCCGAGTTGACCGTATCGACTCCATGAATCTCGCCTTGTTCACATCGAGGGGTGACACGTCATCCAGGCTTGTTGACTTGATGGATTCGAATAGCAGCTGCATCGATGGATACGAAATGTTCTGTCTAGATGGATACGAAGAGAGGCTTTCGTGATGGATACGAAGCAGTGACTGTTGCCTCAGTTGATGGATGCGAAGTAGACCATCTGCTGATGGATACGAAGTGGGGTGATGCCAATGGGTTCGAATAAGGAGGTGCCGATGGATACGAAGTCGCTGGACCACTGATCGATACGAACGTGATCGATTCGAACCAGAGTTCGATGATGGATACAAAGACGGAGCTTTTTCCCTCAAATTACATTGGCCATAACTTGAGCATACGACCTCGGATCGACTCGAAATTTGGAATGCTAGCCTTCATGGCTTTGCTTGTCATGTCCTATCAATTGTAGCCTTATCCGGGATCGGACAAAATTCATCGACGTCCATGACAAGCGATACTTGGTTTTCAATCAGTCCGTTGATATCCTGGCCTTGCCAAAAGGCGGGATAACAATGTTTATTCTATCAAAGGATGTTGCTAATGCAAGACGCTATCTGGTTTAAAGTGTAAAAAGGGCCAACTAGGGCCTACTTTAATTCTTATATAGTGAGTTAAGTGACAAAGGGGAAATTCCTTGATTTCATTATGCAATCTTAATTTGAATGGAAAGTTTGACGATATCGTAGCAAGGTCGGTACCATGTAGGTATGGATAGAATACCGGTAGGCTACTGACGCACTAGCTAGACATGAGTAGGAAGTCATATTAGTAGGAGAGCAGTTCCCACCGTAGCATTATGCGGTGATATTAGTGGAAATCGGTTTCCACAGTAGCCTATGGGCGGTATTTCCTTATTTGGTTCCATCATTGTAGATATGTTCCAAGTATGCCTATGTAAACCATGGAATTATAGAGTTATAAATTTGTACATATTGGAATCTGGAAAGTGTTGGGTGGTAGTAGTCCCTAAGACATATAAATCATGTGATAGTCCAAGATTTGATGTGTGCAACTTAAATGTAAAGTAAGTTGTCACGGTAGATTGTTGGGTAGTTGATATGGACTAGTAAATAAAAATAGGAAACTATTATAAAAATAAGAATGAGATTCAAGTAATATTTTTAATTCATTGGTATGTAGAGGGTTGCAATATAAATTTCTATGGATTATCAAGTTCGGATTTATAAATAAAAGTGTATCATTTAAAATAATAAGGAATATGCCCAAAACAAAAGAGCTTTACAAAATAGGGACATATATCATATTTTGTACTATATACTTCAATAACTATGAAAAAGATAATTCCTTGTATTCCAAACGTAACACAAAATTTTCCTTCTAGATTTGACATGGAAATTTACACTATAACCTTTCCTTTTGAGCTTTATAAAATAGGGACACTTACCATATTTTGTACTGTTTATTTCAATAACCATGAAAACGATAATCCTTTGTGATTCCAAACATAACATAAAATTTTCCTTTTCGATAAGACATAGAAATTTACACCGTCAACCTTTCCTTTTGGAGAGATGTATTTCTAATGCATTAAAATACAGAATCCCCCAAGTATAAATTAAAGTATTGGCCATCATGTTTATTGGATTAAAATGTTGAGGCATCATTCCATATTGAGTTATCTCAATCATGAAATAATTAGAATAAAATAATAAGTGGTTATGTTTGGTAGAAAGGGCTCATTTATGGAAGGACATTAAGAGATAGCAAAGTTTTAGAAGTTCGAACCACAAAAAGTATCCAAGAGAAGATTTTAGTCAAGATTGTACAAGGGTTGGTTAATTCAAGGTTTTGGGTCTCAGTCCAGAAAATGATATTATTATTTGAAAGCATTAAGAATGTAAAGGTGATTTTCATATAGAATTAAATCAGGAAAATTTTGATAAGATTTAGAGGAAGGGATAAAGAGGATTCTTCTCGATCATTCCTTAGATTGGAAGAAGACTATTTATTTAAGGAAATTCATGGAAGACTATCTCAGAATACACAGTTGTGTGCATAGCGATCACACGTGAACAAAGTACCACTTAGGGGATTATTATGAATGCTAGGGTGATTCTAAGTTATGCCTTCAATTAATTTTGGGACTTTTGCTGTTAAGGTTAAATGGGAAGATATACCAAACTTTCACTCATAGAACTTAGGATGGATCCCTATAGATTCTACACATGATACCTACTAACCATGATTTTTGAAGGACCGAAGAAACCATTTAGGATTAAAATGAGATGGTTTGAGTTGAATAAAATTGGAAAAGAAGTTTTGCTATTTTCAATAATTTAAGAAATCACCAAGTTTGGATACTTGGGTAAAGTAGAGAAATAGCAAAGAGCTAAGTAAGAAGTACCATAGAAGGAGATACCATCTATATACGAGTTGTCTTACTTGGTATCTAGGAGTTAAGGTGATTAGGTATACCACTGGATGAGTTGACACAATATGTTGTGCATTGAAGATTTCCTAGAGATATAATTTCGTGGGAGCATACTTATGCTCAAATTGTTTAGCGTGGTGCATGTCGACACCATTTGAGTTAGTAGCAAGGATTGCAGAGAATCTCCTATACACATACATTCCGATTACAAGTTTATGCCAGTGGTAAAGAGCGAGAAGTTCCGATGGATGGATTTGTTTCATGGAGAGACAAGGATGGCATAGGACAGGCAAAAAGCATGTACTGACAGGAGACACATGAGATTGAGAACGGCGGAGGTGACATGGTCTGGGTGAACATCATACCTCATCAATACGAATTGGATTGATAGTTCAAAAAAATTAGCACCGAGAGTCATATGGCCTTTCCGATTTTGGATACCAAATGTCACGGCCCACAAATTCGTACCCTTTGAGCCGACAATAAACCACACATGTCCGACCCAAGTTGCACGGAAGTATGAATGATCAAGGGTAATAAAGAAAAATAGACAGAACAGAATCTCACACGAATGGAATAATATATAATATTGAATAATATCTTTATAGCAGAAAACTTTTTAAAATACATATATATCAGAGTCTAACCTAAATTCAGCTTGGACAGTTATAAACATATGTCCTTACAATCGTTGATAAACATCAAACTAAAACTAACAAACCACAGTGGATAATAGAATTTGTCCATACGTAGATGAATATCTCCAGCTCTTCTCTAAAACTTCAACTGACTTCAACTAAACCTGAAACTACTCGGATCTGACCCGAGTATTGAAAATACCCGGATCAGGCTTGATAAACCAGCGTGAGAAAAACTCAATAATAAATGACAGTGTCATATATCAGCCTTTGAATAAAATCCTTTGAAAAGAAAGATTATCTCATAAGACCACGCCCACACATAAACACGGACGGGTTTTTACCTTATGATAACTAAAACACTTTTATATATCAAAACGTGTGATATTATTTCTAATGACATTCTTTGAAAACATTTGCAAATATACTTATTAATCTTATCCGAAATGGTTACCCATATAGCATTTCGAGGCTATTCATTACGCAAATACAAACCAAACCGCAGGTTCTTATTGGAGAACGGATTTCCATACAAATGACAAGGTGAAGGGACTACCTTCCGATGGGTACACATCTAGATGGATGTCCCAAGGCACAGAACATCTGCCCTCTACCAACCCAAGACCGGCCTACCTCTATAACTAGATAGTACCGAATATGTCATCCCCGGTCGTTACTGACCTTTAAACCGGGCGCCCGAGCATACAAACCACATTAATTTACATCCCGAACGTCATAGCAGGAAGAAATATATTTAGAAGGGGATGATCATACCCTAATTAGGAACGACCCACTTAGCCTTGTCGCATCTAACCATGTTTCGGTCATTTCCGGTTGATGAGGCTTGAGGCAACGATTATCTTTTCACATAGCACATATCACATCTCTGAATGCCACGTTGCCATTTCCGTTGAATACTAATTGCCTTCCACAAAAATACAACCCTTGAGCTCGTACATCTCAAGGAGGGTGTTAAGCTAAGAGAAGTTGTCTTCTCCGCCATCACAGATGTATGTTTGTAAAAACCAATGTACGTAATCTTTAGAAATGCAATGTCAGACAAATGTTCATACAAGTTGTCCAGGAATAGGACAAACCGAAGGCACTCTCCTGCTACCACTAGTAGCGAGTAGTCCTTGCAATTCGAAAAATCTCCACAACGAGGAGACCACTGCTATAAAAACCTATATAATGGGAGCTACCCAGAGCATGTCAACAAGCAATCCTCACGCTATGAAGATCCACGGTCTTCAATAATCATCATCTTCAACATGTCTTCACATTCAAACATATACATTGGTTCGAAGTGGTTTTCAGATAGGAATCACCCAAATTCGACCCTGGTTCTTTCGAAGCCAATCATCGATAAAAAGTGAATATGAGTATATAGTATCTATTAAGTCTCTTTTCACTTTAATTCTTTTCGAATGATTTCAAAATCTCTTTCTTTTGACTTAGGATAATTCTAAGTAATTCACTCTTTTTCTTTGGATAATATCTCAAATTTCCTCAATTAACTCTCAATCCAAATTTCTTAACTTTTAGGCGGGTCAAAAACAATGTTATTTAAGACATCGTTTACGATAAACCCTAAATCAATTTTAGAAAAACATTTTTGAGTAAATAGGATCATATAAATCATTCTAATTTTACTCAACATCAATTTCCGTATTCAACAAGTGCTATGGGCGGAATAATGGTGAAATAACTATTTAAATTCCACGAATAGGACGAGTTTCCTCTTCGGATTTTAATACCAATTATAAGAAGAATATCTTTATGCAATCCAAGTCATAATTTATTCATTTTGGAGATTGCTTAAATTTTTGATAATACCAATCTTCTTTTATTTTGGAAAACTTAATATAATCTTTTTATCTTAGAGCATCCGGGCTTTCCTTTCGTTCTGTTCCACCCCTCGCCTAAGAAAAGAAAACAGAGGCCAGGTAAGTTCAGGGCACTGGTTGCTGCATCCCTAACCTTAGTTAAAAACCTTGTTTTATATTCCCAGATCTCACGGGGAGACAAATGTACTAGTCGTTTCTGCATACTCAATTATCAACTTTATTTCGGAATTGGTCATAAAGATTTCAAATTATCTTTTAAACACTTAGTTTTCCTTTTAAATACATTCACAATTGATTCTAGGAAAAATCGTCACGTTTAAACTCATATTCAAAAAGTTATAGAATTCGCAGCATAAAAGTGCTGCGGAAAGTGTTATATAAGCTTATTTGATTTAAACAACTTTTAAACATTTTATAATTCATATTTTCCACTTCAAATCTCTTCTAAACCATTTTATCAAATTTATTTCATATTTTTCCTTAATTAAAAATGTTCACTTAAACGGATTCCCCTTACGGTCACTTAACTACACTAGCGCGATTTTTCTAGAAAATTGATTTGGACTTAATTCAAAATATACTCAACAAAATTTTGATTTTCTTCTTCATTTAGAAGATATGGATATAATAGTCCGGAATTTTCTTATCTCGAAGAATTCCGAGCTATATTCCACTCTGTACACTCATTTGGACTTTTCGGCGCGAAATCGCAAACTACCGTTGCACGACGCGTCTAGTTTTAACTTATTTTTTCAACACTTGAAATAATATATTCAAATTGAATTTTATTACTTATAAAATTATTACGAATCATTATAAATCAATATTTTCACTTTTTAAAGCTTTTAAAATGTATTTTCACTATTTCCATATTATAATATTATCTTATTTCTATTATTTTAATATTAAATTTTAAATTCCAATTTCAAATCAATTTCAATTCTAGCATCAAATTAAGCTCAATTAAAACTTAGATTTCAAATCTAATTTCAATTTAAACTTCAATTCAACCTTAATCTCAATTTCGATTTTCAAAATCGATTTCAATTTCAATTTCACTATTAATCTCAATTTCAATTTCACTTTAACTATCATTTTTAATCCCGTTTCACTTCAAATTTCAAATTCTCTTTTATTTTTACTTTAATTTCAATTCCACTTGAAATGAGACTTATTTTTCCGAAGTATCTCATATCACCAAAATATGGTCTTATTTAATAATGGGAATACTTAATCAAAATAAGCATAACCAAGTTTAACATTTATCACTAACATAATTATGATTCATACAAAACTAATATGATAAATAATCACAACCATAAACACTAGCAACTATTTAAACATAACACAAACATATCCAAACATCCATATAACATTTCAAAGGGGTGTATACTTGCATGTAATAGGATGATTATAACAAAATTAAAATAAGATCTTTTAAAAGCGATGAGAATTTTCTCACCTTTATTTCCACTCCGTCAATCTTTTACGTGAGATACGCATCTCTCGAGCTAACATGTTATTTCCAAACGTCTCGGATTCGCCGCTTTCATTTCCTTCTCCTTTTCTTTTCTTTCTTTTTTTTCTCCTCTTTTTTTTCTTTGTTTTTTTATTTTGGCCGTGGGCTATTAGGCGAGGGTGTGTGGCCTAAGGAGTGCATATAGGGCTTTGGGTAGGTAGGTAGGGTGTGAGTAGGGTCTTGGGACGTGGGTTATGGGTCTTAGGAGGCGGGTAGGTGAATGTGTGGCTCGGGTAGGTGGTGATGGAGGGGTGCGTGAGCTTGTGGAGGTGGGTAGGGTGTTTGGCCGTGAGTTGTGGTGGTGTAGGTGATGGTGTGGCTAGGTTTTGGTGTGTAGGAGCTTGGTTAAGGTGATGGAAGTTATGGAAGTGAAAGGGAGGTTGGATGCCATGGAAATGGAAGTGGAGAGGATGAAGAAGAAGATGGAGAAAGTGAAGAACAAGGAAGGAATGGAATGTGAAAAAGTGGAAGGATGGTGGTGCTACTTATAGCTAAAATCTATAACCAAAATTACCTTACTACCCATAGCCAAAAAGACCAAAATACCCTCTATATCAAATCAAACTTTGTCTCCTCTTTCACACTTTCCAATGTATGATTTTGATTTGTTATTAGTGTTGAAATGAAGTGTATTAATGTGGAATTGATGTATTGATTTGATTTTGTACTTATGACATGATTTCTTCTCTTTTTCTTACACTTTAAAATGTTAATTAATCATTTTGCTTCTTTTCCATGTATATACATAACTTCCCATTATGGAGACATGAAATGTAGTAATGATGTTGTTTATAAAAATTTAAAGTAAAATAAAATTAGTCAAATCATACCTTTTTATATATTTATTTTAACTTTTCAAAAGTAAACATCTTTTGTCTTTTAGTGCTAAATGTAAAGTATTTTAAAAGTTTGTAAAGTTGTATTTATGCATATGTGTATGTTAGAAAATGTATCATGTTGCAACAACTTGACGACAACTTATTTTGGTTGAAAATGGTGTTTTTGTCGATAAATTTTACAGTCAAAATTTGACGTTTTTGTTAAGCTATATATTGAAGTAAACCAAACTTTAAAATGAACTTTTTACTTCTTTAAATAAATTAAAACATGTCTCTTTATATTTTAAAATCACATTTAATTAATATCCAAATCTCTAATTTTATAGTGTATGTAAAACTGACAAAATGCGACAAAATTGGGTTATTTTTGTAAAACGATTATTAACATACTTTTAAATATTTTAATATACTTTTATAATCTTTATTAGATGTTTTTAATAAGATTTATCTTTTTAAATAAATATTTAAACCTATTTATTTAAGCCTTTATTTAACTTTTGTTTATTTGTTCTAAAATCCAAATTTATACTTTTTAAATTATTCACTATAAGAATAAATAATATCTCTATTATTATTTATTATATATAATATATTTATTTAATTTTTAAACCCTTTTTAATTTAAAATAAACAAAATCACTCATTTTCGAAGTAGCGAAATTACGGGTCGTTACATTCTTCCCTAATTAAAAGCATTTCGTCCTCGAAATGAAAGTTAGATAAAGGAATCTACCTCATACTCGTATCCTTAAACATTTTGGTTTATTTATACTGATGATAGAAAAAATGCATATATAAAAAGAAGGTTGATACCATAACATACTGAAACAAACGATACCAGTCATACATATAGAGATTTGCCACACCAACCTGAGCACTTATCATGTACTTAAGGTTATATATCAAGTTAGATTTCTATCCTACCCATCCTAGTGCGTACTACACACTTAAGATAATATATACAACAACCAAACAAGACTATACATCCAAAAACAACCAAACTGATACTATATCAACATAAATGAATACATCCACATAACTCATCCCCTGACCTGAGTATGTACTATACCTGAGGTATATATATACACATACAAAAATGTCAATCCATCCCCTATATCTTAGTGTCTACTATTTAGGATAACTATCCAACCACTATGTAAATAGACCCAGAACATCATACTATATGTGATATATAATTGATCTATTATTTGAATCCACAACTTTACTTCCGAACTAGTATCGATCCCTCAATTTTCTAGTGCGGACTTTGATCGGACTTTCTAATCACTAACCCTTGCTTTCCTTGCATAGCTCTCAACTATGATAGAAAACTCGAGCACATAACTATAAACTCTTATCAATGTTCGCCGCCAAGAATCGAGTGATAAATCCTTTCTCGGATTGGTGTAAACACCTCAAAGTTCTGTACTCAAATCTTAGATCAAAAGTTTATGTGCCGGAATGATCTATGTATAACTTATGTATTTATTCACATTCATTTATACCTAATGAATTTTTTTTCAAAATTTAAATTAATCCAAGTTTATTTCACAATCATTTACTTTTTTTCTAAATACATTATTACTTAAGCATGCAAATATGACTTAAACTTGTATAATATACCTTTACTTCCTAAGAGTATATATACATATCCCCAAACTTCAAATCTTTATTAATTCAATTAGGGGTTTAACTAATATGGAATTCTACTATTATCTTAAATTAATAATTTATGAAACTTAATCCTTAGCTTTATTTATCTAAGGTCTTAATTTAGCTAATATTATTTATCTTATCCATATATAATAAGACAAATTTACAAAGTGTACATCTTTTTCTTACTAATTCTATGATTATCTACTTAACTTATTTACCTATCCATTTATAAATCAAATTTCTTAACCTTAAATCCATCAAATACCTTATAGTCAAATTGTGAAACTTAATTCACATGGTATTTGTTATTTAAACATTTTCATCCAACAATCAACCTACTAACCATATTATTCAAATCTTCTTTTTAACTTTTTCTAACCTATCCACTTCCAATCTTACTTCATTTTGAATTACAAATGTTACCCTAAATGTATCACTAATTCAAAGTTTTATATTAGGATGATATTTCTAATATCTCTTATTCTTAAATTTCACTTTGATTCTAACCTAATCAAAGTGTATAAATTTCAAATTATCTTATCTCCTTTATAAGTTATTGAACTCACCCTTTTATATTATATTTACCCAAAGTTTCAATTTAGGTTTATCTTTTTCTATCTTGTTAATAAGAATTTTTCTAAGTGTGCATTTTCTTTTTACTTTCTCTAATTACAACTTCTAGCTTCCATATTATTATCAAATATCATATAGTCAAATCGTGAATTTTACTTCACAAGATATTTGTACTTAGCTTTTAAATCCATCCATTATGATGATCGTTAAATCATTATTCCTTAATAACTAAATGTCTAGGGGTATATGATTAAAGTTATAAATTCTAACTTCCAACTAATTGATTTTATATGGAATATCTTATAGTCAAATTGTGCAATTCTAATCACAAGATATTCATATTTTACTTTTACTAAGATATATTTCAAACAATCCTTAATTTCTAACCCAAAAATAAAAATATCCCCTTTGATATTTAAAATATAAACCCAAGGTAAAATTATTTCATTTACCATCTTTTAAAACAAAACATTTATATAAAATTAACAAATATGCGCTCGTATATATATAATACTCTCAACTCATTCTAGGGTGTTGCTAACCCTATCTCTAATGAGTTACTCATCCTAGGATATTACTAATCCTGTCTCTGATGAGACTTACCCCTATTAGGCTTCGGTGTTTGCTCAACCAAAATCTCTAATGCCAAATGAGACGACCCATAATTTCGTACCCTTTGAGCCGACAATAAACCACATATGTCCGACCCAAGTTGCACGAAAGTATGGATGATCAAGGGTAATAAAGAAAAATAGACAAAAAAGAATCTCACTCGAATGGAATAATATATAATATTGAATAATATCTTTACAGCGGAAAACTTTTTAAAATACATATATATCAGAGTCTAACCTAAATTCAGCTTGGACAGTTATAAACATCTGTCCTTACAATCGCTGACAAACATCAAACTAAAACTAACAAACCACAGCGGATAATAGAATATGTCCATACGTAGATGAATATCTCCAGCTCTTTTTGAAACTTCAACCGACTTCAACTAAACCAGAAACTACTCGGATCTGACCCGAGTATTGAAAATACCCGGATCAGGCTTGGTAAACCAGCATGAGAAAAACTCAATAATAAATGACATTGTCATATATCAGCCTTTGAATAAAATCCTTTGAAAAGAAAGAGTATCTCATAAGACCACGCCAACACATAAACACGGACAGGTTTTTACCTTATGATAACTAAAACACTTTTATATATCAAAACGTTTGATATTATTTCTAATGACATTCTTTGAAAACATTTGCAAATAAACTTATTAATCTTATCCGAAATGGTTACCCATATAGCATTTTGAGGCTATTCATTACGCCAATACAAACAAAACCGCAGGTTCTTATTGGAGAACGGATTTCCATACAAATGACAAGGTGAAGGGACTACCTTCCGATGGGTACACCTCTAGATGGATGTCCCGAGGCACAGGACATCTGCCCTCTACCAACACAAGACCGACATACCTCTGTAACTAGATAGTACCGAATATGTCAACCCCCGGTCGTTACCGACCTATAAACCGGGCGCCCGAGCATACAAACCACATTAATTTACATACCAAACGCCATAGCGTGAAGAAATATATCTAGAAGAGGATGATTATACCCTAATTGGGAATGACCCACTTAGCCTTGCCGCATCTAACCCTATTTCGGTCATTTCTGGTTGATGAGGCTTGAGGCAACAATTACCTATTCACATAGCACATATCATATCTCTGAATGCCATATTGCCATTTCCGTTGACTACTAATTGCCTTCCATAAAAATACAACCCTTGAGCTCGTATGTCTCAAGGAGGGTGTTAAGCTAAGAGAATTTTCCTTCTCCGCTACCACAGATGTATGTTTGTAAAAACCAATGTACGTAATCTTTAGAAATGCAATGTCAGACAAACATCCATACAAATTGTCCAGTAACAGGACAAACCGAAAGCACTCTCCTGCTACCACTAGTAGCGAGTAGCCCTTGCAATCCGAAAAATCTCCACAACGAGGAGAACACTACTATAAATAACTCTATAATGGGAGCTACCCAGAGCATGTCAACAAGCAAGCCTCACGCTATGAAGATCCACGGTCTTCAATAATCATCATCTTCAACATGTCTTCACATTCGAACGTATACATTGGTTCGAAGTGGTTTTCGGATAGGAATTACCCAAATCTGACCTCGGTTCCTTCGAAGCCAATCATCAATAAAAAGTGAATATAAGTATACAGGATTTATTAAGTCTCTTTTCACTTTAATTCTTTTCGGATGATTTCGAAATCTCTTTCTTTTGACTACGGATTATTCTAAGTAATTCATTCTTTTGCTTTGGATAATATCTCAAATTTCCTCACTTAACTCTCGATCCAAATTCCTTAACTTTTAGGCGGGTCAAAAACAATGTTATATAAGACATCGTTTACGATAAACCCTAAATCAATTTTAGCAAAACATTTTTGAGTAAATAGGATCATAGAAATCATTCTAATTTTACTCAACATCAATTTCCGTATTCAACAAGTGCTATGGGTAAAATAACGGTGAAATCACCTTTTAAATTCCACGAATAGGATGAGTTCCCTCTTTGGATTTTAATACCAAGTATAAGAAGATTATCTTTATGTAATCCATGTCGTAATTTATTCATTTTGGAGATTGCTTAAATTTTTGATAATACCAATCTTCTTTTATTTTGGAAAACTTAATATAATCTTTTTATCTTAGAGCATCCGGGCTTTCCTTTCGATCTGTTCCACCCCTCGCCTAAGAAAAGTAAACAAAGGCCAGGTAAGTTCAGGGCACTGGTTTCTCCATTCCTAAACTTAGTTAAACACCTTATTTTCCCAGATCTCACAGGTGGGACAAATGTACTAGTCGTTTTCACATGCTCGGTTATCAACTTTATTTTGGAATTGGTCATAAAGATTTCAAATTATCTTTTAAACACTTAATTTTCCTTTTAAATACATTTATAATTGATTCTAGGAAAAATCATCACGTTTAAACACATATTCAAAAAGTTATAGAATTCGCATTATAAAAGTGCTGCGGAAAGTGCTATATAAGCTTATTTGATTTAAACAACTTTTAAACATGTGATAATTCATATTTTCCACTTCAAAATTCTTCTAAACCATTTTATCAAATTTATTTCATATTTTTCCTTAATTAAAAACGTTCACTTAAATGGATTTCCCGTTACGGTCACCTAACCGACTAGCGCGATTTTTCTAGAAAATTGATTTGGACTTAATTCAAAATCTACTCAACGAAATTTTGATTTTCTTTCTTCATTTAGAAGATATGGATATCATAGTCTGGAATTTTCTTATCTCGAAGAATTCTGAGCTATATTCCACTCTATACACTCATTTGAACTTTTCGGAGCGAAATCGCGAACTACCGTTGCACGACGCGCCTAGTTTTAACTTATTTTTTCAATGCTTGGAATAATATATTCAAATTGAATTTTATTACTTATAAAATCATTACAAATCATTATAAATCAATATTTTCACTTTTTAAAGCTTTTAAAATGTATTTTCACTATTTCCATATTATAATATTATTTTATTCATATTATTTTAATATTAAATTTTAAATTCCAATTTCAAATCAATTTCAATTCTAACTTCAAATTAAGCTTAATTAAAACTTAGATTTCAAATCTAATTTCAATTTAAACTTCAATTCAACCTTAATCTCAATTTCGATTTTCAAAATCGATTTCAATTTCAATTTCACTATTCATCTCAATTTCAATTTCACTTTAACTATCCTTTTTAAACCCTTTTCACTTCAAATTTTAAATTCTCTTTTATTTTTACTTTAATTTCAATTCCACTTGACAAGAGACTTATTTTTCTGAAGTATCTCATATCACCAAAATATGGTCTTCTTTAATAAAGGGAATATTTAATCAAAATGAGCATAACCAAGTTTAACATTTATCACAAACCTAGTTATGGTCCATACACAAACTAATATGATAAATAATTACAACCATAAACACTTGCAACTATTCAAACATAACACAAACATATCCAAACATCCATACAACATTTCAAAGGGGTGTATACTTGCATGTAATAGGATGATTATAACAAAATTAAAATACGATCTTTTAAAAGCGATGAGAATTTTCTCACCTATATTTCCACTCCGTCAATCTTTTACGTGAGATACGCATCTCTCGAGCTAACATGTTATTTCCAAACGTCTCGGATTCGCCACTTTCATTTCCTTCTCCTTTTCTTTTCTTTTTTTTTCTTCTCTTTTTTTCTTTGTTTTTTTATTTTGGCCGTGGGCTATAGGGGAGGGTGTGTGGCCTAGGGAGTGCATATAGGGCTTTGGGTAGGCGGGTAGGGTGTGAGTAGGGTCTTGGGTCGTGGGGTATGGGTCTTAGGAGGCGGGTAGGTGAATGTGTGGCTCGGGTATGTGGTGATGGAGGCGGTGCGTGAGCTTGTGGAGGTGGGTAGGGTGTTTGGTCGTGAGTTGTGGTGGTGTAGGTGATGGTGTGGCTAGGTTTTGGTATGTAGGAGCTTGGTTAAGGTGATTGAAGTTATGGAAGTGAAAAGGAGGTTGGATGTCATGGAAATGGAAGTGGAGAGGATGAAGAAGAAGATGGAGAAAGTGAAGAAGAAGGAAGGAATGAAATGTGAAAAAGTGGAAGGATGGTGGTGCTACTTATAGCTAAAATCTATAACCAAAATTACCTTACTACCTTAGCCAAAAAGACCAAAATACCCTCTATCTCAAATCAAACTTTGTCTCCACTGTCACACTTTCCAATGCATGATTCTGATTTGTTAATAATGTTGAAATAAAGTGTATTAATGTAGAATTAATGTATTGATTTGATTTTGTACTTATGACATGATTTCTTCTCTTTTTCTTACACTTTAAAATGTTAATTAATCATTTTGCTTCTTTTCCATGTATATACATAACTTCCCATTATGGAGACATGAAATGTAGTAATGATGTTGTTTATAAAAATTTAAAGTAAAATAAAATTAGTCAAATCATACCTTTTTATATATTTATTTTAACTTTTCAAAAGTAAACCTCTTTTGTCTTTTAGTGCTAAATGTAAAGTGTTCTAAAAGTTTGTAAAGTTGTATTTATGCATATGTGTATGTTAGAAAATGTATCATGTTGCAACAACTTGACTACAACTTGTTTTGGTTGAAAATAGTGTTTTTGTCGACAAATTTTACAGTCAAAATTTGACGTTTTTGTTAAGCTATATATTGAAGTAAACCAAACTTTAAAATGAACATTTTACTTATTTAAATAAATTAAAACATGTCTCTTTATATTTTAAAATCATATTTAATTAATATCCAAATCTCTAATTTTATAGTGTATGTAAAACTGACAAAATGCGACAAAATTTGGTTATTTTTGTAAAACGATTATTAACATACTTTTAAATATTTTAATATACTTTTATAATCTTTATTAGATGTTTTTAATAAGATTTATCTTTTTAAATAAATATTTAAACTATTTATTTAAGCCTTTATTTAACTTTTGTTGATTTGTTCTAAAATCCAAATTTATACTTTTTAAATTATTAACTATAAGAATAAATAATATCTCTATTATTATTTATTATATATAACATATTTATTTAAGTTTTAAACCCTTTTTAATTTAAAATAAACAAAATCACTCATTTTCGAAGTAGCGAAATTATGGGTCGTTACATGTGAGTTAACTTATGAGTGGAGTTTCCTAGAGGGTTGGCAGGAAGTGTTTATGCAATGCAGTTACCATGGTCGAGCCATGTCAGCTAAGGAATGTTAAAAAGGATAGGCTATTCCTTGTTCACCATGCATTTACCCGTATTATTAGTTAAATTTTTATAAAGCTCGGTTAACTTATTTATAAATTTATTTATATGAACTCAATCTTATAAATTATTCCAATTTGTAAAACTTAAATGTCATGACTCAAACTTATAAATTACCTCAAACTTAAATTTTATTAACTTGGTTAATTTTTATAAATTATCTCAAACTTATAAATTTTTCATAAACTTAGTTAATTTATTATTGTTATTATTATAAACTTAATCAATTTTTATAAACTTATATATTTTTTATAAAACTTAGTTAACTTAGTTTATTTGTATAAACTTAGTTTTACTTATTATTGTTGCTTTTGTTATTATTATTAATAATTATAAAACTTAGTTGACTTTGTTAATTTAGTATTATTATTATTATTATTATTATTATTATTATTGTTATTATTATTATAAACTTAGTTAATTTTTATCAAACTATAGTTGTTTATCATTATTATTACATACTTAGTTGATTTTTTTACCAAGCTTTGTTTATTCTTATTAATATTATTAACTTGTTAATTTTTATAATACTTAGTTAATCTTTATAAATGTATTTAATTTTTATGAACATAGTTAATTTATTCAAACAATTGTTTATTATTATTATTATTATTAAATTTATAAATTATCTCAATTGTTAAAACCTAAAATGTCATAACTTATATTGTAATTAACTTAAACTTATAAATTATCTCAAACTTATAAATTATTCATAAACTTAGTTAATAATAATAATAATAATAATTATTATTATTATAAACTTATTTAATTTTTATAAACTTATTTAATTTTTACAAAACTTAATTAACTTAGTTAATTTTTATAAACATAGCTTTTGTTATTACTGTTATTAATTATAAACTTAGTTGACTTAGTTAATTTATTATTATTATTATTATTATTATTATTATTGCCCTTTTCTAAGCTTGTTTTCCAAGCGACTTTACTATGCCGTCTTTTTCAAGGCCTAGGCTTTTTAATATCGCCATTAGTATCAATGATAGTTCCCTCACTTTCTTTATATATTCAACTGGCACTTCTCTATTGTTTATTGATCATTTCAAAAGAATATTTTTGATATATGATGAATAAAGTATTTCTAAATGTGCAGATAATGAATAAAACCTGAACTAAGGAGGATTAGAAGGCCAGTTATAAATAAAGTTTTCAAGAGGATAGCAATGAAGTCTCAAATAATCTCTCCAGTTCCTTACATTTTCAGTGGATACATTGAAGCCAGTTGATACCCTTGTCTCCTTTGATGTGTCACTCGAGTGTTTCTTTAGCCTTTCGGACTTAGGTAGACCGAAGAACTCTTTAGCGGTACTTAGCATTGCATTGATCAAATCTTCAAGTATGCCATGATTGTTCATTTGAGAATGATAGTACGCTTAGAGAATTATTTGAAGTACATAAAGCTTATATAGGATGTGAAAATGATTAGAGAAGTATATGCACTGAATAACTTGAAAAAATCCACTTGAGTAACATGCCAAACCAATTTTTTTTACCACACTTTGTCAGTCAGAACCATTGATTCCATGAACTTTGATAAGTGGAATAGGAGAATCAACATTGCTAATGAGATTTGGTCGCCCGTAAGTAGGTTTGATATAATTGGGAGGAACAGTTTTAAGCTGTGATACAAAGTTTCTGCAACAACAATAAAAAAACAAAATCTATGTGGTGCAAACTCAAAAGAAGAAAAACAACCCCATACCTATAAAGGAAATCGGGCCGAGACATATTGTTTAGAAAGTTAAGTATCTGTATGTATCTGTTATATCCAAACCCCAAATGAAATCCCATTGCATAGACCTGCACCCAATAGTATCTCTTAAAAATGGATCACAATACTAACTCATCCAATCAGATCCCATAACGATTACCTAGTAGGACCTTGCTTCTCCAGTGTTACCAAAGTTGCCACTGCTAAAAGTGAACTGTAGTGATCCACAACTGCAATAAAATAAAGCCAGACATGTATTATTATATAACTTGCATGACAAAAAAAAATCTTATACTACAAAATGAATATGAATCAGATTGCAAAAGCAGTGAGTGGAAAGATTGTATGTGCCTACAATGGATGTTTGATAAGATGCACGAGGTGGTATTGCACTGCAGACAATGCCTTCATGTGCTAGCCTTACCAACAATCTGCTCACTCTGCTAACCTGCTTGCAAACGGGCATGAGAGAGTTAGGCCAAAGACAACATCATCTAGAGATTATAGTTTTCCACACTAGAATCAGGGGTTTAAGAGAAAAGCACGGACGCCATGCAAAGAGTCTTGTTGCAGTGAAGCCAACAGTTCAAGTGTCGAACATGGAAGCGTTAGCTAAAGAGGAGAATGTAGTGAGTAATATCGTGACTAGGAAGGAGAGGACGTGGAACAAATGCTTCTCGAAGCTCCACTTCTCAAGCATCCATATTCCATTCGCCTATCATCTCGAACAACACCACATGACTTAAAGTACATCACATTTATCATTCAAATAAATAATTCAATCTATTTTTTTCCTAATAGTCCAATTGAAATTTAAAAAATAGTATGTCAATTCCTAAATCCTAACTTCGATCTTCTCCAAAGAATCATATCATATTATCCAACTCCATCAAGCTAACAACTGCAGCATGTTTAAGTTTCATTTGATGTTAAACCAAAATGACTTCCTCCATTACTAGACCTAGGTGAAAAGTCAAAGAATAACAATAGTGCAAAATCTGCATACATTTAAGAAAAATTGATCAAATAACAAGGTCGTACAGAATACTGGTTGGTTAACAATTAATTTAAATTGATCTAGAATATAGTGCTGACAAGCTAATACCCTTAACAATCAGTAAATGGTAATGTTTATTAACCAGTGAATTATATGACAACTAAAGAATAACAATAGTACCTCGATATCTGATTAAACCATATTCATAGAAGAATGAAGATAGTTCCTTTACAAACAAAGAACTTTGATCAACACCGAAAAAAGGTAGGTTTAGTAAAAAAAAGCATCCAACCTATTTTAGTTACCGAAATCTCCTAAGTTTCTGTTAAGTGGATTAAACTCACGATTATCAGTTGGTTTACTAATAAAGCTCAATTGATTTGATCATGAATTTGAGACTGACTACGATGGTGGCAATGAAGCGATCGATGCTCGAACTGAAAATAACATCTTCTCCATTTCCTAATTTGCAAAATGACTTGGTAATTTATTATTAATTTATAATTTTTTGGCTTAATGAAAAACAATTAAATAACTATTCAAGAATGAAAATTAATTGAAATTAATTAACAGGTCAAAACTGATATGAAAGTATTCAAGAAAAAATAATACGTGTACTATCTCAAGGAATTCTATCAGTATATTTTTCTATACCCCATAGCGTTGCAAATTTCAAGCATAAAAACTTGTGTGAATAAGAAGAATCTATATATTGTCAAGTAGATTCCTAGTCTGTGAATTGTGAACTTAAATAATTGCAACTGTACTATACACTATAGTACTGACAACTTAAATAATTGTATACCTTTAGAAGTATTCTGATGAACAAGTCTAAGACTGTAATATATTATTGCTCCAACAGTGACATATACAGGCGAAGGAGGATCAAGTGACATAGCTTCAGTAACAGTAAGAACAATCTTGATCACATGTTCAAATTGTGGCTCAAGCAATTGAGCACTCACAACATCATGTCCAATTTATACCCCCTCACCACATACAAGTCTGAACCGAAGCTCTATTGCACATTCATTGAGTAAGAATCAAGTTAGGTGTTACACAAAAATAATTGATGAGAGAAAATTTTATTACACACTTCTTTTTCCAACTCTATTTGAGTATCCAGATCGCCATAGAAACCTCCACAGTTGCTTAATGGGGTTTCTACCAATGGGACATGGACAAGGTGATCAATAGTAGAAGAATATGAAGATTGAGGAAGGAGCTGCCAGAGAAATCGCAAACCCACCAATGATGAGAATACATTATCTGCAAGAATTAGCAAATAATGACATTTTTTGGGAATGTAAACAAGATTGGGTTCTTAATAGATATTGCAAAGAAAAGCATAAAAGTACCAACTATCTGAAAATTAAAATTAAAATTAAAATACACGTCAAACCCAGAAAATGAATTGCTTAAACCCCCTAAGTCCTATTTCGAGCTAAATTTGTACAGAACTAGCCAATTAATCATCCTATGAGACCAACATTTCTTGTATGATGCAACAATTCATTTTGTACTCTTAGTTACATGTGTCCTTTTTATGTAGGAACCTCAAAAAAAAATGAAAAGATGACAAAGTTTGCAGGGTATTTCTAATCTCAAAAGATATATTATTTACGAGTGTAAATAATGGATGGAAAAAAAAGTTGAACATTCAATTTTTTACAAATATAATGTAACTAATTGAGTTGTGGACAATATTTGAGTTTTAAATTTACAAGGTCATGCGTACCCTTTTACTCTAGCTTAATAACTAAGCTGCTAGCTTATATGTTCTAATCTAGTTACATGTAACACAAACTTCTATGTTTTATATGATGATAAACTGTAAATTACTGACAATTTTGAATCAAGCTTTTTAATCTTGGATTTAAGTAGAAATCATGGACTGACATCTCGGTTCATATCTCGGGTTCTTCAGATCTTGAATGAAATAGGTGTTAAATAATTAAAAATCATGTTTGAAATATTGTCTCACCCAAGTGCAAAAAGTGGATCTCAGGTGAAATCTCGAAGGAGATAAAGGAGATTTAAAACTCTGTTCTGAATACAATATTTGGAGATCTAGCACAGTAAACATGACACATGACTCATCAAAAGAACTACTTAGGAAGCCAGTCTGAATTTAGTGACAGAGAGAATGGAGTGGTAAACTGTTATTAAAGAAGTATGTGTTTAGAATCTAGGGCACACGCTCTCTATCACCAAATTCAGATTGACTTCTTAAGGAGGTTTTTTGACAATCATGTGTTAGGTTAGGTTTATTGTGCTAGACCTCTAAGTACTATATGCAAAAAGTCGCCAACAAATTACATTTAAATATTATACCAAATGTATAAGCTTTATCCAAAACATTTTAGTTCTATTTCACTTTGATGAGGGCAAGCTAGTTTATGTTTCTTGTAACATGATTAATGTTGAACATATTAACAATAAATGCTAACATTAATATATTGCACACCTTTGTCATCAAATGCACGAATTCACAAAGTAGCAAGCTCCTCCAAATCAATCTTAACTACATGATGAAATATTTGAATTCGTAAAATATAGTCGATAAAGACCTTACATCTATAGTAATTCCAGTCTGCTTATCAGTAACATAAACTGCAGTCTCCTTCCTCTTTGAGCTAAAAGGAGCGATCGATGTCAATCGTGCAGTCATCGAGCATCCACTACTATCATTATACTCAAGTTTCACATCCAATATATCATTATGATCCCATGACCTACCAAACCAATAAAGGTACCATATACTCAAATTAGAATGCATAAGGTTTCTTGTCAAAATACATAATCGATACATTGCACCGAACTAGTCTGATATTTGCAAAATTTGATCATAGCATCTTAAACACCCTCAAATATAGAAAAATTATCTCCTTTGTCAATAAGGAAAAGAAATAATGGACAAAAAAATACCAAAAAGGTGCAAGGGTTACTTGAACACCCTCAAATTTAGAAACTGTAAAACATCGAGCATTCATTATGTACTTGAATATTGCTGAAGTTCAACGAATCAAGGAATTTTAGGGTAAATGCAACTTATATTGTGAATTCTTTATAAACTCCAATTCCATCTTTATAAACCCCACTCACAAGAACATCAAATGAAATTTTTTTTTCTCTCTAAAATCCAATACACCCCATTTGATGAAAAATAGAAATCTTAATTGATTACTCTTCTCCCTTCTTACATTATAATTCTATGTTAACTCATCGATAAAATATTTACCAAATTCGATCAAATAGAGTCATGCATTAGAAAATCTTCACCATGGTGATTAATCAATACATGCTGGGCATTATTAAAGACATAATATATTTCATAAAATTAAATCACGAACGTTAGAGTAGAAACATATAGAAACAATTATCATGTACAATCAGAATCATGTTGAAAGCATAATGTCAATGATGTTGCAAATCGAGTAACAAATACATGGTATCAATCATCAATTGTGCTGTAATAATAATATATTGCAATGTTTGCATGCTATATGTGAAATAATTTTTCATCGATTGTATATTTGATTTAATTTTTGGGTTTATTTATTGTTTAGTTTGATAAATTATGTATCTTCTGGGAATTGTCTATATGATGACGTCCTTCGTAAAAACACACACCAATACAAATTATTGTCATTTTCTTCTTATTCCTATTCTTTCACGACTCAAACATTATAAAGGCAAAAGGTTGTCTAACTAAAAGAGAACCTAATCTAGAAATATCAAAAATATCTTCTCCACAAAAAATCTATGTATGTAACAAAATGGATTAGTTGTATTTATAACAAATTCCTTAAACGATCTTATAGAGAAGTGAATCATCTTTGATAACATAGATTATTGGAATCTTGCATGGTTATATGCTGATTGATTAAGCTAGGAATGTTGAATGCTAACAAGAATGAAATTTGAACCTTACTACCAACAGAGATAGGAGTAGCCATCCCTTTCCAGCATAGCACAACCCTTGAATCTCCATTATTGGAAACTGCAATTTCATTGGCATTAACTGCGACAATAGTAGTCATTGACCAAACATGGTCGCACTTCGGCATTGGTAGCTCACAACTGCATTTCACTTTCTGACCATCGACTGCCTGTCACATCACCATCTCTGCATCCATTCTTCTGAAGCACCTCTCCAATATCTCTTTCCAATTCCTATTTGAACTCGCATCCGCCATTTTATCTTGCAAGATGTAGCCACCTAAAATTTATTTCGATTTAGGGGAAGAAAAATAATCAGATACCAAAATAGATTGAATACCTAAATCAAATTAGGGAAAGGAAAAGAATTGGATACCTAAATCGATCGATGGTGGGGCATAACATATATTCTGAATTTTTAATCGATTATCATTTTGATAAATAACAATATGTATTTGGGTGGTGGGAATGATCACTAGACAACAGATGTTTTTGAGATTTGAGAAGAGGAGTTAGAATTAGACAAATTTTAGGCTTTTATTTTGTTCTGGCGCTAAGAAATAAAGAGAATGAAAATTAGACGGCATGATAGGCGGGAATGAGAAAACAAAGCCCGCCTAGAACGTGTCTAACACTGCAATGCTGCAATTATACTGGAGTGAAAGAAACAGCGTCATTTAGCATTCAAACGCTGCTATGTAATGCAACTAAAAATACAATTTTTTGTAGTGAAAATTCAAAATAAAATCAAACTAGAAGAACACAAATAATTGGATCTAGAGGAGCAAGTGAAGAATGCATACAATGAGGAAATTCTCGAGCAAAGCAAATAGGAAGAGCTTAGGCTTGAGGTGAGTGAGAATAAATTTAATTAGATGATTAACAATAGTTAAATTTTCTTTATCTTATATGATCTAGAATGCTACAAATCTAATTTTAAACTATAAAACCCTAAATTTGAAAATCTATAATCTAGGGTAGAATTGAAATTACAATGTATTGCTAAACCTGGTATTGGTCTAGTACAGCCCTTTCATTTAGTTAACTATAAACCCTAAAATCTATAAACCCTAAAACGTGAAAACCTTATATTGAAGAATTGAAATGAAAATTTGAGAAATATTGGCAGGTCATATTTACCGTCTAAAATCAATAAATGCTGAAATAATCAATTAACGTAAACCCAAATTAAAAATCAAGGTCAGAAAACAGCGAAACCCTAATTTTTTACTACGAAGAAATAGATCTAGGTGGCGACCTTGTAAACCACATTGTTGCGATTCCCCCCAGAGAGATGGGGAAACCTCGACACTTCACTGCGTCATCAGCTCTTGCAGCGCTCATTGACCACTCGTATTTCAAAATATGTTGATTGGGGTCGGAACTTCCTTCGTACATTGGGAGAGTTGGCATTTTGAATCGCTGAGATGGGTCAGCGTATAATATCTCGTTTGTAAAAGGGGTATGACTACGGGAGATTCCCCAATCGTCATTCGTGAGCCCCTGACTTTCGCGAATCATCTGACGTATCATGGTTGAAATATCCGGCACCGGCACATTCTGTGCATGCTGAGCTAAGGTGTGGTCGGGTTCTACAGTGTGAGTTTGGACCGGGCGCTGTCGATGGTCCGGGTTTCGCCTCCTTGCCTCAGCATCTTCCGGGACGTATGGTTCAGGAGTACGCCCACGTTGTTGATTGTTCGAATCTGACAGATTTCGGGCATCGACCCTTGTTTCTTCCGCAGCGGTTGCAGTGTGATTGTCCATGGTATACCGTGGAACAGCACCTCCTCGTGATGAGGGCCCAGTCTGGAAGCTGGTTGATGGCCCTACCCTCAATTGTCCAACGGTCAAGGCAGGTTGATATCCGGTAGCTTGTGTGTGACTCCCGTCTAATCGGGGATGGGTAGATCTGTGGTGATAGTCAGACGAGGCGGAACTTTCAGTAGACGAGTGGGAAACATCATCCCTCCTGGACCTTCTGCGGCTTTGGCGGTTTAGATGGTTGGTCAATTCAACATTAGCGCGCAACTGCTCAGCCAACTGTTGCCGACTTTGAGTCAGTTCTTGGAGCAACACTTGGAACTCTTGCCTGGTGACTGGCCCCGATGGATCCGAGTGGACAGTGTTGTCTTGATTGGATAGTGGCTGCTGTACAGGATTCTGTCTATCCTGACCTTCTTGATCAGCAGCTGTAGCGGTAGTTCTTATGCTAACCATTTTGAGTGGTGGATTCCTTTCCTAGACTTTACGCAAATCTGAATAGAATGGAAGGATTCTGGATTAGAGATATGGATCTTCCTCTTGGATTTATGTAATCCGGCGTCGATGGTAGATCCAAGGAGCAGGAGAAAAAACTAGTTCTCTCAACGAAAGCACCAAAGTGTTTGTACCAAAAATGGGCACAACACTCTTCGGAAGTTTTTTGAAGAGATAAAATGAAGAATATAAATGTAAAACAGAGATTATCTAACAAAAACTCCAACAAACAGAAATGTAAAATGCAAAGACAAGCGATTTAGAGTGGTTCGGTGTATTGCCTATGTCCACTATGAAGTTTTGATGACTTTATTGATTCTCTTTCAATGATTACAAGTGATTACAGCGAACAACGACGAATTACAGTTTGGAATTCGAATTCAACAGTAAGAATAAGATGCAAATCTCAATCTGGTAGAGTCTGGGCGCTTGAGAATCAAAAGATCCTTCTTCCGTAGGCTCTGGGGCTCTATTTACAGGCGTAGGAGGCTGAGATTTCGTTCAAACTTCGGGAGACTCGGTCTGGCACGTGAGGGGGCCTACGCGAATGTTTCCAGAAAGTTTCACCTCGATCTACGATCGATACGAATCCATTTCGTATCGATCAAGATGATGTCCAATCGGGTTGAAATTTGGCAGAGACATTCCTTAGTGTGTATGTAAGCTTCTATGAAAATTTCCTTGAATTTGGATCAGTGGATCATGAGATATTGTCGATACGAAGTGGAATTTCTCGAAGGCTGTTTGGTTCGAACCCATCACTTCGAATCGATACATTCGAATCGATCTTCTCATGTGGTTCTCTGATGACGTGGCACACACTCTTCACCTCGATCCGATCCTTACTCCGAGTTGACCGTATCAACTCCATGAATCTCGCCTTGTTCACATCGAGGGATGGCACGTCATCCAGGCTTGTTGACTTGATGGATTTGAATAGCAGCTGCATCGATGGATACGAAATGTTCTGTCCAGATGGATACGAAGAGAGGCTTTCGTGATGGATACGAAGCAGTGACTGTTGCCTCAGTTGATGGATGCAAAGTAGACCATCTACTGATGGATACGAAGTGGGGTGATGCCAATGGGTTCGAATAAGGAGGTGCCGATGGATACGAAGTCGCTGGACCACTGATCGATACGAACGTGATCGATTCGAACCAGAGTTCGATGATGGATACGAAGACAGAGCTTTTCCCTCAAATTACATTGGCCATAACTTGAGCATACGACCTCGGATCGACTCGAAATTTAGAATGCTAGCCTTCATGGCTTTGCTTGTCATGTCCTATCAATTGTAGCCTTATCCAGGCTCGGACAAAATTCATCAACGTCCATGACAAGCGATACTTGGTTTTCAATCAGTCCATTGATATCCTGGCCTTGCCAAAAGGCAGGATAACAATGTTTATTCTATCAAAGGATGTTGCTAATGCAAGACGCTATCTGGTTTAAAGTGTAAAAAGGGCCAACTAGGGCCTACTTTAATTCTTATATGGTGAGTTAAGTGACAAAGGGGAAATTCCTTGATTTCATTATGCAATCTTAATTTGAATGGAAAGTTTGACGATATCGTAGCAAGGTCGGTACCATGTAGGTATGGATAGAATACCGGCAGGCTACTGACGGACTAGCTAGACATGAGTAGGAAGTCATATTAGTAGGAAAGCAGTTCCCACCGTAGCATTATGCGGTGATATTAGTGGAAATCGGTTTCCACAGTAGCCTATGGGCGGTATTTCCTTATTTGGTTCCATCATTGTAGATATGTTCCAAGTATGCCTATGTAAACCATGGAATTGTAGAGTTATAAATTTGTACATATTGGAATCTAGAAAGTGTTGGGTGGTAGTAGTCCCTAAGCCATATAAATCATTTGATAGTCCAAGATTTGATGTGTGTAACTAAAATGTAAAGTAAGTTGTCACGGTAGATTGTTGGGTAGTTGATATGGACTAGTAAATAAAAATAGGAAGCTGTTATAAAAATAAGAATGAGATTCAAGTAATATTTTTAATTCATTGGTATGTAGAGGGTTGCAATATAAATTTCTATGGATTATCAAGTTCGGATTTATAAATAAAAGTGTATCATTTAAAATAATAAGGAATATGCCCAAAACGAAAGAGCTTTACAAAATAGGGACATATATCATATTTTGTACTATATACTTCAATAACTATGAAAAAGATAATTCTTTGTATTCCAAACGTAACACAAAATTTTCCTTCTAGATTAGACAAGGAAATTTACACTATAACCTTTCCTTTTGAGCTTTATAAAATAGGGACACTTACCATATTTTGTACTGTTTATTTCAATAACCATGAAAACGATAATCCCTTGTGATTCCAAACATAACATAAAATTTTCCTTTTCGATAAGACATAGAAATTTACACCGTCAACCTTTCCTTTTAGAGAGATGTATTTCTAATGCATTAAAATACAGAATCCCCCAAGTATAAATTAAAGTATTAGCCATCATGTTTATTGGATTAAAATGTTGAGGCATCATTCCATATTGAGTTATCTCAATCATGAAATAATTAGAATAAAATAATAAGTGGTTATGTTTGGTAGAAAGGGCTAATTTATGGAAGGACATTAAGAGATGGCAAAGTTTTAGAAGTTCGAACCACAAAAAGTATCCAAGAGAAGATTTTAGTCAAGATTGTACAAGGGATGGTTAATTCAAGGTTTTGCGTCTCAGTCCAGAGAATTATATTATTGTTTGAAAGCATTAAGAATGTGAAGGCGATTTTCATATAGAATTAAATCAGGAAATTTTTAATAAGACTTAGAGAAAGGGATAAAGAGGATTCTTCTCGATCATTCCTTAGATTGGAAGAAGACTATTTATTTAAGGAAATTCATGGAAGACTATCTTAGAATACACAGTTGTGTGCATAGCGATCACACGTGAACAAAGTACCACTTAAGGGATTATTACGAATGCTAGGGTGATTCTAAGTTATGCCTTCAATTAATTTTGGGACTTTTGTTGTTAAGGTTAAATGGGAAGATATACCAAACTTTCACTCATAGAACTTAGGATGGATCCCTATAGATTCTACACATGATACCTACTAACCATGATTTTTGAAGGACCGAAGAAACCATTTAGGATTAAAATGAGATGGTTTGAGTTGAATAAAATTGGAAAAGAAGTTTTGCTATTTTCAATAATTTAAGAAATCACCAAGTTTGGATACTTGGGTAAAGTAGAGAAATAGCAAAGAGCTAAGTAAGAAGTACCATAGAAGGAGATACCATCTATATACGAGTTGTCTTACTTGGTATCTAGGAGTTAAGGTGATTAGGTATACCACTGGATGAGTTGACACAATATGTTGTGCATTGAAGATTTCCTAGAGATATAATTTCGTGGGAGCATACTTATGCTCAAATTGTTTAGCGTGGTGCATGTCGACACCATTTGAGTTAGTAGCAAGGATTGCAGAGAATTTCCTATACACATACATTCCGATTACAAGTTTATGCCAGTGGTAAAGAGCGAGAAGTTCCATGGATGGATTTGTTTCATGGAGAGACAAGGATGGCATAGGATAGGCAAAAAGCATGTACTGACAGGAGACACATGGGATTGAGAACGGCGGAGGTGACATGGTCTGGGTGAACATCATACCTCATCGATACGAATTGGATTTATAGTTCAACAAAATTAGCACCGAGAGTCATAGGTCCTTTCCGATTTTGGATACCAAATGTCACGGCCCACAAATTCGTACCCTTTGAGCCGACAATAAACCACACATGTCCGACCCAAGTTGCATGGAAGTATGAATGATCAAGGGTAATAAAGAAAAATAGACAGAACAGAATCTCACACGAATGGAATAATATATAATATTGAATAATATCTTTACAGCGGAAAACTTTTTAAAATACATATATATCAGAGTCTAACCTAAATTCAGCTTGGACAGTTATAAACATCTGTCCTTACAATCGCTGATAAACATCAAACTAAAACTAACAAACCACAGCGGATAATAGAATATGTCCATATGTAGATGAATATCTCAAGCTCTTCTCTAAAACTTCAACTGACTTCAACTAAACCCGAAACTACTCGGATCTGACCCGAGTATTGAAAATACCCAGATCAGGCTTGATAAACTAGCGTGAGAAAAACTCAATAATAAATGACAGTGTCATATATAAGCCTTTGAATAAAATCCTTTGAAAAGAAAGATTATCTCATAAGACCACGCCCACACATAAACACAGACGGGTTTTTACCTTATGATAACTAAAACACTTTTATATATAAAAACGTTTGATATTATTTCTAATGACATTCTTTGAAAACATTTGCAAATATACTTATTAATCTTATCCGAAATGGTTACCCATATAGCATTTCGAGGCTATTCATTACGCCAATACAAACAAAACCGCAGGTTCTTATTGGAGAACGGATTTCCATACAAATGACAAGGTGAAGGCACTACCTTCCGATGGGTACACATCTAGATGGATGTCCCAAGGCACAGAACATCTGCCCTCTACCAACCCAAGACCGGCCTACCTCTATAACTAGATAGTACCGAATATGTCATCCCCGGTCGTTACCGACCTTTAAACCGGGCGCCCGAGCATACAAACTACATTAATTTACATCCCGAACGTCATAGCAGGAAGAAATATATTTAGAAGGGGATGATCATACCCTAATTAGGAACGACCCACTTAGCCTTGTCGCATCTAACCATGTTTCGGTCATTTCCGGTTGATGAGGCTTGAGGCAACGATTATCTTTTCACATAGCACATATCACATCTCTGAATGCCACGTTGCCATTTCCGTTGAATACTAATTGCCTTCCACAAAAATACAACCCTTGAGCTCGTACATCTCAAGGAGGGTGTTAAGCTAAGAGAAGTTGTCTTCTCCGCCAACACAGATGTATGTTTGTAAAAACCAATGTACGTAATCTTTAGAAATGCAATGTCAGACAAATGTTCATACAAGTTGTCCAGGAACAGGACAAACCGAAGGCACTCTCCTACTACCACTAGTAGCGAGTTGTCCTTGCAATCCGAAAAATCTCCACAACGAGGAGACCACTGCTATAAAAACCTATATAATGGGAGCTACCCAGAGCATGTCAACAAGCAATCCTCACGCTATGAAGATCCACGGTCTTCAATAATCATCATCTTCAACATGTCTTCACATTCAAACGTATACATTGGTTCGAAGTGGTTTTCAGATAGGAATCACCAAAATTCGACCCCGGTTCCTTCGAAGCCAATCATCGATAAAAAGTGAATATGAGTATATAGTATCTATTAAGTCTCTTTTCACTTTAATTCTTTTCGAATGATTTCGAAATCTCTTTCTTTTGACTTAGGATAATTCTAAGTAATTCACTCTTTTTCTTTGGATAATATCTCAAATTTCCTCACTTAACTCTCAATCCAAATTTCTTAACTTTTAGGCGGGTCAAAAACAATGTTATTTAAGACATCGTTTACGATAAACCCTAAATCAATTTTAGAAAAACATTTTTGAGTAAATAGGATCATATAAATCATTCTAATTTTACTCAACATCAATTTCCGTATTCAACAAGTGCTATGGGCGGAATAATGGTGAAATCACTATTTAAATTCCACGAATAGGACGAGTTCCCTCTTCGGATTTTAATACCAAGTATAAGAAGATTATCTTTATGCAATCCAAGTCGTAATTTATTCATTTTGGAGATTGCTTAAATTTTTGATAATACCAATCTTCTTTTATTTTGGAAAACTTAATATAATCTTTTTATCTTAGAGCATCCGGGCTTTCCTTTCGATCTGTTCCACCCCTCGCCTAAGAAAAGAAAACAGAGGCCAGGTAAGTTCGGGGCACTGGTTGCTGCATCCCTAACCTTAGTTAAAAACCTTGTTTTATATTCCCAGATCTCACGGGGAGACAAATGTACTAGTCGTTTCTGCATACTCAATTATCAACTTTATTTTGGAATTGGTCATAAAGATTTCAAATTATCTTTTAAACACTTGGTTTTCCTTTTAAATACATTCACAATTGATTCTACGAAAAATCGTCACGTTTAAACTAATATTCAAAAAGTTATAGAATTCGCAGCATAAAAGTGCTGCGGAAAGTGTTATATAAGCTTATTTGATTTAAACAACTTTTAAACATTTTATAATTCATATTTTCCACTTCAAATCTCTTCTAAACCATTTTATCAAATTTATTTCATATTTTTCCTTAATTAAAAACGTCCACTTAAACGGATTCCCCTTACGGTCACTTAACTACACTAGCGCGATTTTTCTAGAAAATTGATTTGGACTTAATTCAAAATATACTCAACGAAATTTTGATTTTCTTCTTCATTTAGAAGATATGGATATAATAGTCCGGAATTTTCTTATATCGAAGAATTCCGAGCTATATTCCACTCTATACACTCATTTGAACTTTTCGGCGTGAAATCGCGAACTACCGTTGCACGACGCGTCTAGTTTTAACTTATTTTTTCAACACTTGAAATAATATATTCAAATTGAATTTTATTACTTATAAAATCATTACGAATCATTATAAATCAATATTTTCACTTTTTAAAGCTTTTAAAATGTATTTTCACTATTTCCATATTTTAATATTATCTTATTTCTATTATTTTAATATTAAATTTTAAATTCCAATTTCAAATCAATTTCAATTCTAGCATCAAATTAAGCTCAATTAAAACTTAGATTTCAAATCTAATTTCAATTTAAACTTCAATTCAACCTTAATCTCAATTTCGATTTTCAAAATCGATTTCAATTTCAATTTCACTATTAATCTCAATTTCAATTTCACTTTAACTATCATTTTTAATCCCGTTTCACTTCAAATTTCAAATTCTCTTTTATTTTTACTTTAATTTCAAGTCCACTTGAAATGAGACTTATTTTTTTAAAGTATCTCATATCACCAAAATATTGTCTTGTTTAATAATGGGAATACTTAATCAAAATAAGCATAACCAAGTTTAACATTTATCACTAACATAATTATGATTCATACAAAACTAATATGATAAATAATTACAACCATAAACACTAGCAACTATTTAAACATAACACAAACATATCCAAACATCCATACAACATTTCAAAGGGGTGTATACTTGCATGTAATAGGATGATTATAACAAAATTAAAATACGATCTTTTAAAAGCGATGAGAATTTTCTCACCTTTATTTCCACTCCGTCAATCTTTTACGTGAGATATGCATCTCTCGAGCTAACGTGCTATTTCCAAACGTCTCGGATTCGCCGCTTTCATTTCCTTCCCCTTTTCTTTTCTTTCTTTTTTTTCTTCTCTTTTTTTTCTTTGTTTTTTTTATTTTGGCCGTGGGCTATTAGGCGAGGGTGTGTGGCCTAGGGAGTGCATATGGGGCTTTGGGTAGGTAGGTAGGGTGTGAGTAGGGTCTTGGGACGTGGGTTATGGGTCTTAGGAGGCGGGTAGGTGAACGTGTGGCTCGGGTAGGTGGTGATGGAGGGGGTGCGTGAGCTTGTGGAGGTGGGTAGGGTGTTTGGCCGTGAGTTGTGGTGGTGTAGGTGATGGTGTGGCTAGGTTTTGGTGTGTAGGAGCTTGGTTAAGGTGATGGTAGTTATGGAAGTGAAAGGGAGGTTGGATGCCATGGAAATGGAAGTGGAGAGGATGAAGAAGAAGATGGAGAAAGTGAAGAACAAGGAAGGAATGAAATGTGAAAAAGTGGAAGGATGGTGGTGCTACTTATAGCTAAAATCTATAACCAAAATTACCTTACTACCCTTAGCCAAAAAGACAAAAATACCCTCTATATCAAATCAAACTTTGTCTCCTCTTTCACACTTTCCAATGCATGATTTTGATTTGTTATTAGTGTTGAAATGAAGTGTATTAATGTGGAATTGATGTATTGATTTGATTTTGTACTTATGACATGATTTCTTCTCTTTTTCTTACACTTTAAAATGTTAATTAATCCTTTTACTACTTTTCCCTGTATATACATAACATCCCATTAATGAGACATGAAATGTAGTAATGATGTTGTTTATAAAAATTTAAGTGTATAAATTTCAAATTATCTTATCTCCTTTATAAGTTATTGAACTCACCCTTTTATATTATATTTACCCAAAGTTTCAATTTAGGTTTATCTTTTTCTATCTTGTTAATAAGAATTTTTCTAAGTATGCATTTTCTTTTTACTTTCTCTAATTACAACTTCTAGCTTCCATATTATTATCAAATATCTTATAGTCAAATCATGAATTTTACTTCACAAGATATTTGTACTTAGCTTTTAAATCCATCCATTATGATGATCGTTAAATCATTATTCCTTAATAACTAAATGTCTAGGGGTATATGATTAAAGTTATAAATTCTAACTTCCTACTAATTGATTCTATATGGAATATCTTATAGTCAAATTGTGCAATTCTAATCACAAGATATTCATATTTTACTTTTACTAAGCTAAATTTCAAACAATCCTTAATTTCTAACCCAAAAATAATAATATCCCCTTTGATATTTAAAATATAAACCCAAGGTAAAATTATTTCATTTACCATCTTTTAAAACAAAACATTTATATAAAATTAACAAATATGCGCTCGTATATATATAATACTCTCAACTCATTCTAGGGTGTTGCTAACCCTATCTCTAATGAGTTACTCATCCTAGGATATTACTAATCCTATCTCTGATGAGACTTACCCCTATCAGGCTTCGGTGTTTGCTCAACCAAAATCTCTAATGCTAAATGAGACGACCCACAATTTCGTACCCTTTGAGCCGACAATAAACCACATATGTCCGACCCAAGTTGAACGAAAGTTTGGATGATCAAGGGTAATAAAGAAAAATAGACAGAACAGAATCTCACTCGAATGGAATAATATATAATATTGAACAATATCTTTACAATGGAATTTTTTTTAAAATACATATATATCGGAGTCTAACCTAAACTCAGCTTGGACAGTTATAAACATCTATCCTTACAATCGCTGACAAACATCAAACTAAAACTAACAAACCACAGCGGATAATAGAATATGTCCATACGTAGATGAATATCTCCAGCTCTTTTTTGAAACTTCAACCGACTTCAACTAAACCAGAAACTACTTGGATCTGACCCGAGTATTGAAAATACCCGGATCTGGCTTGGTAAACCAGTGTGAGAAAAACTCAATAACAATTGACATTGTCATATATCAGCCTTTGAATAAAATCCTTTGAAAAGAAAGAGTATCTCATAAGACCACGCCAACACATAAACACTGATGGGTTTTTACCTTATGATAACTAGAACACTTTTATATATCAAAACGTTTGATATTATTTCTAATTACATTCTTTGAAAACATTTGCAAATAAACTTATTAATCTTATCCGAAATGGTTACCCATATAGCATTTTGAGGCTATTCATTACGCCAATACAAACAAAACCGCAGGTTCTTATTGGAGAACGGATTTCCATACAAATGACAAGGTGAAGGGACTACCTTCTGATGGGTACACCTCTAGATGGATGTCCCGAGGCACAGGACATCTTCCCTCTACCAACACAAGACCGGCATACCTCTATAACTAGATAATACCGAATATGTCATCCCCCGGTCTTTACCGACCTATAAACCGGGCGTCCGAGCATACAAACCACATTAATTTACATCCAAAACGTCATAGCGTGAAGAAATATATCTAGAAGAGGATGATTATACCCTAATTGGGAATGACCCACTTAGCCTTGCCGCATCTAACCCTATTTCGGTCATTTCCGATTGATGAGGCTTGAGGCAACGATTACCTATTCACATAGCACATATCATATCTCTGAATGCCATATTGCCATTTCCGTTGACTACTAATTGCCTTCCATAAAAATACAACCCTTGAGCTTGTACGTCTCAAGGAGGGTGTTATGCTAAGAGAATTTTCCTTCTCCGCTACCATAGATGTATGTTTGTAAAAACCAATGTATGTAATCTTTAGAAATGCAATGTCAAACAAACGTCCATACAAGTTGTCCAGGAACAGGACAAACCGAAGGCATTCCCCTGCTACCACTAGTAGTGAGTAGCCCTTGCAATGCGAAAAATCTCCACAACGAGGAGAACACTGCAATAAATAACTCTATAATGGGAGCTACCCAGAGCATGTCAACAAGCAAGCCTCACGCTATGAAGATCCACGGTCTTCAATAATCATCATCTTCAACATGTCTTCACATTTGAACGTATACATTGGTTCGAAGTGGTTTTCGGATAGGAATCACCCAAATCTGACCTCGGTCCCTTCGAAGCCAATCATCAATAAAAAGTGAATATAAGTATACAGGATTTATTAAATCTCTTTTCACTTTAATTCTTTTCTGATGATTTTGAAATCTCTTTCTTTTGACTACGGATTATTCTAAGTAATTCATTCTTTTGCTTTGGATAATATCTCAAATTTCCTCACTTAACTCTCGATCCAAATTCCTTAACTTTTAGGCGGGTCAAAAACAATGTTATATAAGACATCATTTACGATAAACCCTAAATCAATTTTAGCAAAACATTTTTGAGTAAATAGGATCATAGAAATCATTCTAATTTTACTCAACATCAATTTCCGTATTCAACAAGTGCTATGGGGAAAATAACGGTGAAATCACCTTTTAAATTCCACGAATAGGACGAGTTCCCTCTTTGGATTTTAATACCAAGTATAAGAAGATTATCTTTATGTAATCCAAGTCGTAATTTATTCATTTTGGAGATTGCTTAAATTTTTGATAATACCAATCTTCTTTTATTTTGGAAAACTTAATATAATCGTTTTATCTTAGAGCATCCGGGTTTTCCTTTCGATCTGTTCCACCCCTCGCATAAGAAAAGAAAACAAAGGCCAGGTAAGTTCAGGGCACTGGTTTCTCCATCCCTAAACTTAGTTAAACACCTTATTTTATATTCCCAGATCTCACATGTGGGACAAATATACTAGTCGTTTTCGCATGCTCGGTTATCAACTTTATTTTGGAATTGGTCATAAAGATTTCAAATTATCTTTTAAACACTTAATTTTCCTTTGAAATACAATTATAATTGATTCTAGAAAAAATCATCACGTTTAAACTCATATTCAAAAAGTTATAGAATTCGCATTGTAAAAGTGCTGCGGAAAGTGCTATATAAGCTTATTTGATTTAAACAACTTTTAAACATGTGATAATTCAATTTTCGACTTCAAAATTCTTTTAAACCATTTTATCAAATTTATTTCATATTTTTCCTTAATTAAAAACGTTCACTTAAATGGATTTCCCGTTACGGTCACCTAACCGACTAGCGCGATTTTTCTAGAAAATTGATTTGGACTTAATTCAAAATCTACTCAACGAAATTTTGATTTTCTTTCTTCATTTAGAAGATATGGATATCATAGTCTGGAATTTTCTTATCTCGAAGAATTCTGAGCAATATTCCACTCTATACACTCATTTGAACTTTTCGAAGCGAAATCGCGAACTACCGTTGCACGACGCGCCTAGTTTTAACTTAATTTTTCAACGCTTGGAATAATATATTCAAATTGAATTTTATTACTTATAAAATCATTACAAATCATTATAAATCAATATTTTCACTTTTTAAAGCTTTTAAAATGTATTTTCACTATTTCCATATTATAATATTATTTTATTCCTATTATTTTAATATTAAATTTTAAATTCCAATTTCAAATCAATTTCAATTCTAACTTCAAATTAAGCTTAATTAAAACTTAGATTTCAAATCTAATTTCAATTTAAACTTCAATTCAACCTTAATCTCAATTTCGATTTTCAAAATCGATTTCAATTTCAATTTCACTATTCATCTCAAAATCAATTTCAGTTTAACTATCCTTTTTAATCCCGCTTCACTTCAAATTTTAAATTCTCTTTTATTTTTACTTTAATTTCAATTCCACTTGACAAGAGATTTATTTTTCTGAAGTATCTCATATCACCAAAATATGGTCTTCTTTAATAAAGGGAATATTTAATCAAAATGAGCATAACCAAGTTTAACATTTATCACAAACCTAGTTATGGTCCATACACAAACTAATATGATAAATAATTACAACCATAAACACTTGCAACTATTCAAACATAACACAAACATATCCAAACATCCATACAACATTTCAAAGGGGTGTATACTTGCATGTAATAGGATGATTATAACAAAATTAAAATACGATCTTTTAAAAGCGATGAGAATTTTCTCACCTATATTTCCACTCCGACAATCTTTTACGTGAGATACGCATCTCTCGAGCTAACGTGCTATTTCCAAACGTCTCGGATTCGCCACTTTCATTTCCTTCTCCTTTTCTTTTCTTTTTTTTTTCTTCTCTTTTTTTTCTTTGTTTTTTTATTTTGGTCGTGGGCTATAGGGGAGGGTGTGTGGCCTAGGGAGTGCATATAGGGCTTTGGGTAGGCGAGTAGGGTGTGAGTTGGGTCTTGGGCTGTGGGGTATGGGTCTTAGGAGGCGGGTAGGTGAATGTGTGGCTCGGGTATGTGGTGATGGAGGGGGTGCGTGAGCTTGTGGAGGTGGGTAGGGTGTTTGGTCGTGAGTTGTGGTGGTGTAGGTGATAGTATGGCTAGGTTTTGGTATGTAGGAGCTTGGTTAAGGTGATTGAAGTTATGGAAGTGAAAGGGAGGTTGGATGTCATGGAAATGGAAGTAGAGAGGATGAAGAAGAAGAAGATGGAGAAAGTGAAGAAGAAGGAAGGAATGAAATGTGAAAAAGTGGAAGGATGGTGGTGCTACTTATAGCTAAAATCTATAACCAAAGTTACCTTACTACCCTTAGCCAAAAAGACCAAAATACCCTCTAACTCAAATCAAACTTTGTCTCCCCTTTCACACTTTCCAATGCATGATTTTGATTTGTTATTAATGTTGAAATAAAGTGTATTAATGTGAAATTAATGTATTGATTTGATTTTGTACTTATGACATGATTTCTTTTCTTTTTCTTACACTTTAAAATGTTAATTAATCATTTTGCTTCTTTTCCATGTATATACATAACAACCCATTATGGAGACATGAAATGTAGTAATGATGTTGTTTATAAAAATTTAAAGTAAAATAAAATTAGTCAAATCATACCTTTTTACTTTTTTATATATTTATTTTAACTTTTCAAAAGTAAACCTCTTTTGTCTTTTAGTGCTAATTGTAAAGTGTTCTTAAAGTTTGTAAAGTTGTATTTATGCATATGTGTATGTTAGAAAATGTATCATGTTGCAACAACTTGACTACAACTTGTTTTGGTTGAAAACAGTGTTTTTGTCGACAAATTTTACAGTCAAAATTTGACGTTTTTGTTAAGCTATATATTGAAGTAAACCAAACTTTAAAATGAACATTTTACTTATTTAAATAAATTAAAACATGTCTCTTTATATTTTAAAATCATATTTAATTAATATCCAAATCTCTAATTTTATAGTGTATGTAAAACTGACAAAATGCGACAAAATTTGGTTATTTTTGTAAAACGATTATTAACATACTTTTAAATATTTTAATATACTTTTATAATCTTTATTAGATGTTTTTAATAAGATTTATCTTTTTAAATAAATATTTAAACTATTTATTTAAGCCTTCATTTAACTTTTGTTGATTTGTTCTAAAATCCAAATTTATACTTTTTAAATTATTAACTATAAGAATAAATAATATCTCTATTATTATTTATTATATATAACATATTTATTTAAGTTTTAAACCCTTTTTAATTTAAAATAAACAAAATCACTCATTTTCGGAGTAGCGAAATTACGGGTCGTTACATGTGAGTTACATGTGAGTTAACTTATGAGTGGAGTTTCCTAGAGGGTTGGCAGGAAGTGTTTATGCAATGCAGTTACCATGGTCGAGCCATGTCAGCTAAGGAATGTTAAAAAGGATAGGTGATTCCTTGTTCACCATGCATTTACCCGTATTATTAGCATGGGATAAATCGAATCTGTAATGAAAGTATTAAACTAGCTAGAGTCCAGTTGGAAGACGAACCAGTTGAGAGCACATGGGAGTTTGAAGAGAAACTCTGAGCTACCCATATTGAACTCTTTTCTGCTACGTTTCCATTTTAATTAGAAGAAGTACATATTACTTTTATGTTAAGGTTCTAGTTTAGGTAGAACCCATTGGATGGTAGGAATGGTTGCAAATGTGTCATTATAACATGTTATGATTGATGGATGCTAGTGGGTGTATTCTTTGGATTGTTTCCTTTACACGTTTAGGATAGTATATCCTCTAGGTGGTAATCACACATTCACATTTTCCCTTATTACTGTCTTGCTTATTAGATATGATACATATGGATGCTTGATTGGTGCTATGTTAGTGGATGTTATACATATGAATGTTGCGTATGGATTATATGGTTGGGCATACATATAGAATTGCAAGTACACTTACTTAGGACTTTGCATATATTTAGAAGCATGGCATGAGCATTTGCACTACAGGAGTTTGACTGAATCAGGAGACCGCCACCTCTTTTACATTAGTATAGGTTCACGTGCATTTCATGTTGCATATATATGTACATATTACATTAGAAAATTTCTAAGGATCATGATTTGTTTTTGGATGATGGATGAGTTGATGGATGTTGTATGTGTAAGCAACATTTTTCCATCCTATGAGATTTAGGGGACGAAATCCTTTTAAGGGGATTAGAATGTAACACTCCGAAAATTTAGCAGAAAATTGATAAGAAAATTAAATTCAAATAAAAAAGGACTAAAAATAAAATTCTCGTAGACATCTGAATTTTGCTATGAAACTTGCACCATTGCGTTCTTAGCGATTTTCTGAACGATTTTCATATATCACTTTGAAATCGGAGTTAGTATGGAGAAGTTACAGACGTTGGTAGAATTGGAAATAGAATAAAAATTTGAAAATAAAATATAACAAAACACACACTGACCGGTCGACCCGGGGGGTGATGGTCGACTAGTAGCATTAGACCTATATGGCTTGAGTAGTCGACCGTAGGCCTTGAAAAATTAAGATTTGCCTGACGTGTCCGAACGGTGGTGATTAGTTCCTTTGTTGCAAAGTTTTGACAAACGGACCTGATAACCCTAGATATTCTCTACACTAAATCCAATGGCCTAAATATTTGTCAACTTCTATAAATTCAAGTCTAACCTAATCCTAAAATTCACATAACAGCTTACTGTAACAAAACTCTGCCCAATTCTAATCTCTCCTCTAAACCTAAAATTCTTCAAACACTACACCAGAAAAGGCCTTTTGTAGGGTTGAAAAAACTCTCCTAAAACTTTAGCATTTCGATAAACGCTACGATGCGACATGGAACTTAAAGTCTGAAACTTTTTGTAGCCTTGTAGAAAACGCTGCCAAAACTTGACCTATTGTAGAGTTCTAGAAATGCTACAAAAAGTTTCAGACTTTTAGTTGCATGTCGTATTTCAGCCTTTATCGAAACGCTATAAAAGTTTTGGCAACGTTTTTTCAATGCTTCAAAAGGCGTATCGCATCTATTTACATTTATTTTAGCAACGTTTTTAAAACACTAATAAAAGTTATTAACTGTTTTGTGCATACTTTACATGCTTCTATTCCATGTTAATGGCATGTACCATTTCTAGTCATCGCTCACATAATAGTCCTATTAAACCAACAATGAATCACATAATCATCGTATTCAAACAATCAATCAATCAATCACATAATCATCATATTCAAACAATTAAAAAAACATGTTAATCACATAATCAAATATAATATCCATAACCATTTTGATAATCATTTTTCAACAAATAGAGCAAATTCATATAAAATCCATAACCATTCATAAACAAGTTTACACAAGTGCTAACAAAATGTTATAGTATATATAACAATTAAAACATATTCATTACTTGATTACCCACAATTCTTTGTTGCAGCTGGTCTTTACTCCTAAAAAGCTAATTACCTGTAGACAAGTTTAACAATCAAAAAATGATTGTGAAACTGTTTCATATTTAAGTATATCTAACATCTTTAGTTGAACTTTTCTTAAATTTAAATAATTTTAATAAAAGTTGGTTAAATTTTTATAAAACTTGGTTAATTTTTATAATAAACTTGTTTAATTTTTAAAAACTTATTTACGTAGTTAAATTCTAGTAAAATTTAATTAATTTGTATAAATTTAATTAATTTGTATAAATTTATTTAATTTTTATAAAACGTAGTTAAATTATACAACTGTTGGTTAATTTTTAAAATTTTGGTTAATTTTTATAAAAATTAGTTAAATTTTTATAAAGCTCGGTTAACTTATTTATAAATTTATTTATATGAACTCAATCTTATAAATTATTCCAATTTGTAAAACTTAAATGTCATGACTCAAACTTATAAATTACCTCAAACTTAAATTTTATTAACTTGGTTAATTTTTATAAATTATCTCAAACTTATAAATTTTTCATAAACTTAGTTAATTTATTATTGTTATTATTATAAACTCAATCAATTTTTATAAACTTATATATTTTTTTATAAAACTTAGTTAACTTAGTTTATTTGTATAAACTTAGTTTTACTTATTATTGTTGTTTTTGTTATTATTATTAATAATTATAAAACTTAGTCGACTTTGTTAATTTAGTATTATTATTATTATTATTATTGTTATTATTATAAACTTAGTTAATTTTTATCAAACTATAGTTGTTTATCATTATTATTACATACTTAGTTGATTTTTTTACCAAGCTTTGTTTATTCTTATTAATATTATTAACTTGTTAATTTTTATAATACTTAGTTAATCTTTATAAATGTATTTAATTTTTATGAACATAGTTAATTTATTCAAACAATTGTTTATTATTATTATTATTATTAAATTTATAAATTATCTCAATTGTTAAAACCTAAAATGTCATAACTTATATTGTAATTAACTTAAACTTATAAATTATCTCAAACTTATAAATTATTCATAAACTTAGTTAATAATAATAATAATTATTATTATTATTATTATAAACTTAGTTAATTTTTATAAACTTATTTAATTTTTACAAAACTTAATTAACTTAGTTAATTTTTATAAACATAGCTTTTGTTATTACTGTTATTAATTATAAACTTAGTTGACTTAGTTAATTTATTATTATTATTATTATTATTATTGCCCTTTTCTAAGCTTGTTTTCCAAGCGACTTTACTATGCCGTCTTTTTCAAGGCCTAGGCTTTCTGATATCGCCATTAGTATCAATGATAGTTCCCTCACTTTCTTTATATATTCAACTGGCACTTCTCTATTGTTTATTGATCATTTCAGAAGAATATTTTTGATATATGATGAATAAAGTATTTCTAAATGTGCAGATAATGAATAAAACCTGAACTGAGGAGGATTAGAAGGCCAGTTATGAATAAAGTTTTCAAGAGGATAGCAATGAAGTCTCAAATAATCTCTCCAGTTCCTTACATTTTCAGTGGATACATTGAAGCCAGTTGATACCCTTGTCTCCTTTGATGTGTCACTCGAGTGGTTCTTTAGCCTTTCGGACTTAGGTAGACCGAAGAACTCTTTAGCGGTACTTAGCATTGCTTTGATCAAATCTTCAAGTATGCCATGATTGTTCATTTGAGAATGATAGTACGCTTAGAGAATTCTTTGACAACTAAAGAATAACAATAGTACCTCGATATCTGATTAAACCATATTCATAGAAGAATGAAGATAGTTCCTTTACAAACAAAGAACTTTGATCAACACCGAAAAAAGGTAGGTTTAGTAAAAAAAAGCATCCAACCTATTTTAGTTACCGAAATCTCCTAAGTTTCTGTTAAGTGGATTAAACTCACGATTATCAATTGGTTTACTAATAAAGCTCAATTGATTTGATCATGAATTTGAGACTGACTACGATGGTGGCAATGAAGCGATCGATGCTCGAACTGAAAATAACATCTTCTCCATTTCCTAATTTGCAGAATGACTTGGTAATTTATTATTAATTTATAATTTTTTGGCTTAATGAAAAACAATTAAATAACTATTCAAGAATGAAAATTAATTGAAATTAATTAACAGGTCAAAACTGATATGAAAGTATTCAAGAAAAAATAATACGTGTACTATCTCAAGGAATTCTATCAGTATATTTTTCTATACCCCATAGCGTTGTAAATTTCAAGCATAAAAACTTGTGTGAATAAGAAGAATCTATATATTGTCAAGTAGATCCCTAGCCTGTGAATTGTGAACCTAAATAATTGCAACTGGACTATACACTATAGTACTGACAACTGAAATGTTCATTGTAAACCTGACAACTTAAATACTTGTATACCTTTAGAATTATTATGATGAACAACTCTAAGACCGTAATATATTAGTGCTCCAACAGTGACATGTTCAAATTGTGGCTCAAGCAATTGAGCACTCGCAACATCATGCCCAATTTCTACCCCCTCAACACATACAACTCTGAACCGAAGCCCTATTGCACATTCAGTGAGTAAGAATCAAGTTAGGTGTTACATAAAAATAATTGATGAGAGAAAATTTTATTACACACTTCTTTTTCCAACTCTATTTGAGTATCCAGATCGCCATAGAAACCTCCACAGTTGCTTAATTGCATTTCTACCAATGGGACATGGACAAGGTGATCAATAGTAGAAGAATGTGAAGATTTAGGCTAGAGCTGCCAGAGAAATCGCAAACCCACCAATGATGAGAATACATTGTCTGCAAGAATTAGCAAATAATGACATTTTTTGGGAATGTAAACAAGATTGGGTTCTTAATAGATATTGCAAAGAAAAGCATAAAAGTACCAACTATCTGAAAATTAAAATTAAAATACACGTCAAACCCACAAAATGAATTGCTTAAACCCCCTAAGTACTGTTTCGAGCTAAATTTGTACAAAACTAGCCAATTAATCATCCTATGAGACCGACATTTCCTGTATGCTGCAACAATTCAATTTGTACTCTTATTTACATGTGTCCTTTTTATGCATGAACCACAAAAATAAAATGAAAAGATGACAAAGTTTGTAGGGTATTTCCAATCTCAAAAGATATATTATTTACCAGTGTAAATAATGGATGGAAAAAAAAGTTGAACATTCAATTTTTTACAAATATAATGTAACTAATTAAATTGTGGACAATATTCAAGTTTTAAATTTACAGGGTCATGCGCGTACCCTTCTACTCTAGCTTAATAACTAAGCTGCTAGCTTATATGTTCTAATCTAGTTACATGTAACACAAACTTCTATGTTTTATATAATGATAAACTGTAAATTACTGACAATTCTGAATCAAGCTTTTTAATCTCGGATTTCAGTCGAAATCATGGACTGACATCTCGGTTCATATCTTGGGTTCTTAAGACCTTGAATGAAATGGGTGTTAAACAATTAAAAATCATGTTTGAAATATTGTCTCACCCAAGTGCAAAAAGTGGATCTTGGGTGAAATCTTGAGGGAGATGAAGGAGATTTAAAACTCTGTTCTGAATACAATATTTGGAGGTCTAGCACAGCAAACATGGCACGTGACTCATCAAAAGAACTACTTAGGAAGCCAGTTTGAATTTAGTGACAGAGAATGGAGTGGTAAACTGTTATTAAAGAAGTATGTGTTTAGAATCTGGGGCACACGCCCTCTATCACCAAATTCAGATTGACTTCTTAAGGAGTTTTTTTGACAGTCATGTGTTAGGTTAGGTTTGTTGTGCTAGACCTTTAAGTGCTATATACAAAAAGTCGCCAACAAATTACATTTAAATATTATACCAAATATATAAGCTTTATCCAAAACATTTTAGTTCTATTTCACTTTGATGAGGGCAAGCTAGTTTATGTTGCTTGTAACATGATTAATGTTGAACATATTAACAATAAATGCTAACATTAATATATTGCACACCTTTGCCATCAAATCCACGAATTTACAAAGTAGCAAGCTCCTCCAAATCAATTTTAACTGCATGATGAAATATTTGAATTCGTAATATATAGTCGATAAAGACCTTACACCTAATAGTAATTCAAGTCCGCTTATCAGTAGCATAAACTGCAGTCTCCTTCCTCTTTGAGCTAAAAGGAGCGATCGATGTCAATCATGCACTCATTGAGCGTCCACTACTATCGTTATACTCAAGTTTCACATCCAATATATCATGATGACCCCATGACTTACCAAATCAAAAAAGGTACCATATACTCAATTTAGAATGCATAAGGTTTCATGTGAAAATACGTAATTGATACATTGCACCGAACTAGTCTGATATTTGCAAAATTTGATCATAGCATCTTAAACACCCTCAAATATAGAAAAATTATCTCCTTTGTCAATAAGGAAAAGAAATAATGGAACAAAAAATATCAAAAAGGTGCAAGGGTTACTTGAACACCCTCAAATTTAGAAACTGTAAAACATCGAGCATTCACTATGTACTTGAATATTGCTGAAGTTCAACGAATCAAGGAATTTTAGGGTAAATGCAACTTATATTGTGAATGCTTTATAAATTCCAATTCCATCTTTATAAACCCCACTCACAAGAACATCAAATGAAATTTTGTATTGCTCTCTAAAATCCAATACACCCCATGTTGATGAAAAATAAAAATCTTAATTGATTGATCTTCTCCCTTCTTACATTATGATTCTATGTTAACTCATCGATAAAAACTTTTCCAAATTCGATCAAATAGAGTCATGCATTATAAAATCTTCACCGTGGTGATTAATCAATACATCCTGGGCATTATTAAAGTCATAATATATTTAATAAAATTAAATCACGAACGTTAGAGTAGAAACATATGGAATCAATTATCATGTACAATAAGAATCATGTGGAAAGCATAATGTCAATGATGTTGAAAATCAAGTAACAAATACATGGTATTAATCATCAATTGTGATGTAATATTAATATATTGCAATGTTTGCATGCCATATGTGAAATAATTTTTCATTGATTGTATATTTGATTTAATTTTTGGGTTTATTTATCGTTTAGTTTGATCAATTATGTATCTTATGGGAATTGTCTATATGATGCCTTCCTTCATAAAAACACACACAAATACAAATTATTGTCATTTTCTTCTTATTTCTATTCTTTCATGACTCAAGCATTATACAGACAAAAGGTTGTCTAACTAAAAGAGAACCTAATCTAGAAATATCAAAAATATATTCTCCACAAATTCTATGTATGTAACAAAATGGATTAGTTGTATTTATAACAAATTCTATAAACCATCTTATAGAGAAGTGAATCATCTTTGATAACATAGATTATCAGAATCTTGCATGGTTATATGAAGATTGATTAAGCTAGGTATGTTGAATGCTAACAAGAATGAAATTTGAACCTTACTACCAACAGAGATAGGAGTAGCCATCCCTTTCCAGCATAGCACAACCCTTGAATCTCCATTATTGGAAACTGCAATTTCATTGGCATTAACTGCGACAACAGTAGCCATTGACCAAACATGGTAGCACTTCGGCGTTGGTAGCTCGCGGCTACATTTCACTTTCTAACCATCGACCGCCTGTCACATCACCACCTTCCATTCTTCTAAAGCACCTCTCTAATATCTCTTTTCAATTCCTATTTGAACTCGCATCCGCCATTTTGTCTTGCAAGATGTAGCCACCTAAAATCGATTTTGATTTAGGGGAAGAAAAATAATCAGATACCAAAATAGATTGAATACCTAAATCGGATTAGGGAAAGGAAAAGAATTGGATACCTAAATCGATCGATGGTGGTGCGTAACATATATTCTCATTCAATTTTCAATCGATTATCATTTTGATAAATAGCAATATGTTTTCGGGGGGTGGGAATGATCTCTAGACAGCAGATGTTTTTGAGATTTGAGAAGAGGAGTTAGAATTAGACAAATTTTAGGCTTTTATTTGTTTCTGGCGCTAAGAAAAAAAGAGAATGAAAATTAGACGGCATGATAGGTGGGAATGAGAAAACAAAGCCTGCCTAGAAAGTGCTTAACACTACAACGCTGCAATTATACTGGAGTGAAAGAAACAGTGGCATTTAGCATTCAAACGCTGTTATATAATGCAACTAAAAACACAATTTCTTGTAGTGAAAATTCAAAATAAAATCAAACTAGAAGAACACAATCAATTGGATCTAGAGGAGCAAGTGAAGAATGCATACAATCAGGCAATTCTCGAGCAAAGCAAATAGGAAGAGCTTAGGCTTGAGGTGAGTGAGAACAAATTTAATTAGATAGAGCAAAGCAAATAGGAAGAGCTTAGGCTTGAGGTGAGTGAGAACAAATTTATTAGATGATTAACTATAGTTAAATTTTCTTTATCTTATATGATCTAGAATGCTACAAATCTAATTTTAAACTATAAAACCTTAAATTTGAAAATCTGTAATCTAGGGTAGAATTGAAATTACTATGAATTGCTAAACCTGATATTGGTCTAGTACAACCCTTTCATTTAGTTAACTATAAACCTTAAAATCTATAAACCCTAATACGTGAAAACCTTATATTAAAGAATTGAAATGAAAATTTGAGAAATATTGGTCGGTCATATTTACCGTCTAAAATCAATAAATGCTGTAATAATTGATTAACATAAACCCAAATTAAAAATCAAGGTCAGAAAATAGCGAAATCGTAATTTTTGACTACGACAATCGACCTTTACCCCGAGCGGTCGAATGGTTGTTAACTGAAATGCGCAAATTGAACCTCGAATTAAGGCCCAAGTTAATGATAAAAATTTACATGATTGCTTAGTGTTTGCGGGCATATTTTGGGCTAAATGACTTAGAGATAATAGGAAGCTAGTTCCTTATGAGAGGAAGCTACATCGTTGTGGTGTTGGGTAAATGTTGTTTATCCAATTGGGAGTCTATTTTTCGACTAGGGGCAATGTATTTTCGCAAATGACACTCACAAATGGTTCGGGGGACACGCAACATTGATGAGGATGTCTGATGGAGTATGGTCAGCATAACAGGAATCCTGGTATGCATAATTTCTGATGAGACGTGATACAGTTCAGATGGAGGATCTCAGCCCATGCAATAAAGGGCCGACACTATGATCGGGAGGAGGAAGCAGATGCAGACAATGAGACACACCAACGAGTCAGTATTTCGGGTTCTTCCTCTCTAGGGGTATTGAGTAATGGGTAGTCGTAGCTAGGGGAAATCGATTCCCCAGTAGCTAGTGGAGGTGAAAGTTGTGGGAATTTATTTCCACATTAGCCTAGTAGTGGTATTTTCACGGTTAGTAGCTAAAGGTGCGGTGTTTCCACGTTAAGTAGAGTTGTGGCAGTGTTTCTACGTTTTAGTAGCCTAGTGGTGGTGTTCATATTGAGTAGCTCTTGGAGAGGTGGTTGAACGTTAGCTGTAAGGTTTGATCCGTAGTTTGATCCTTATAGTAGCCTACAGAAGTTGTAGTTTAGGTATGTATTAGACAAGAACCCTTAGGTAATGGATCTTAGGAATTCATGAAAACTTGATGTATACTCTATGTCATCTAAAGTAGAATTAAAGTAAACTGCACATAATCATCACATATTAAACTTTTACTCATTCACCAGACTTTTGTCTGACCCATCCCTTCTCTTTATTATTTTCCCCACCAAAAGATGACAGGTTTGTAGTTGACCGGGCATAGTACGTGGAGAAAGGAGGTTCATGTTGGAGTTCTCATATTCTTTCTTTTCCATCATGTAGTTACTTATATTGTATTAAAAGCCTACAAAGTGTAAACTGTACTTTGAAATAGTGTATAATGGAAGATAAAGTATTTTGGAGAGTTTATCTACCATAATACCTTTAGAATTTACCTTTATAATCATGGTTTGTAATGTTCAGAAACCCAATAGCTAATATTTCTTGGCATGACATGAGTCTGAAAGTCATACTAGACTTTAGATCGGTGTGTCAGAAAGTGTGGGTTGCTACACAAGGAATGTATTATACATATTGTTAATATTGTAAATAGGCGTTGTTACTTGGATTTGATTGTTATTATGTATCTAACGGTGTAGACATATTATGATGTATTAAAATGATTATGGTGATTGATATTATATTTTGTTTTCTTTTGTTGTGAAACTCTAAAAGTTATTAGTTAGAACTATATTTGTTTCTTTTTATCATATTTCAACGTCCTGTACTTTTTGGTTCACGAGTTCTTAATGTTGGTTTTGGAGTTAAATCTAAGGGTTGAAAAGGTAGGCTGTTGCAGCAAGGAAGTGTGAAGTGTCAATCAATGCAATGTTTGTCTTGTGTCGAGCTGCATATAGGTGTATACATGATAAAAAATATTTCTTTATAAATATAACAACATATACAAACATACAACCAATCCAATTGTGACAATATATTTATTTATTGGAACCGTCGCCTAACCAAAAGTATAATATATATGACATAAACATAATATGTAAATATTAATATTCATAAATTAGTTAGGAATATACCTTATATCCAGTTCCTATAATTACACTTTGAAATGATGAAATTTGCTCCTTGAACCGATTTCCAACCCAGTGGATGACTAGCCTCTAAATCGATGACCACCAGTTATCGAATAAGACATGTTTCACCTTGATTTGACTTTGAAAATGGAGAGATGGTAGCACTAGATTTTGGCCAGAGGTAGGTTAAGATGGGGGCTTCATAAAATTTCAAAAGTATGTGGGTTGAGATGCTTATACGGAGAAGGAATGAAGAGAGAAGTTAGGATGATAATACATGTTTCTCTCTTACTCTTTCTTTCCTCTTATCCACCTAACCCTAGCCTATCTAGCCCATCATTTGGGACTCCTATGCTCCATTATAGCTGAACGATTCATCCCTCGATATGGGCTTCAAACCTATTTAAAGCCCAAACAAAATTAATTTTGTAATTAATTCCAATTTATCGTGTATCGATATCGTATATAGATTAATATGTTTATAACTATTATAAATATATTTAATATTATATGTTCATCAAATCAAAATAAAATTTTATAATTAATATTTCATAAATATTAATTAATTTATAACAATTATAAATTTATTAAATCGTTTAGTCAAAGGAGTATATCATCATTTCAGTTGTGTGGCCCGCTAGGTATAAATTTGATCAGCGGTTAATATCAAACTATTCGAATATTAACATTCACACGTCACTTAGCAGGTGGTGTGACATTTTGGCAACATTTATCGCTTCCTTAGTTTCAATAAAATCCAATTTTACTTCGTTAAGCATGATCATGTCGTGACTATTATTTACACCAATTATCTTCATCAAAATTGTATCACTTTAGACTTATGGAATTTGGTAATGGTCAAAATTCCAATATCGTTCATATTCAACTCTATAGTCAAACACAAAGTCCTTGGTTAATTAATAACATTTATTATTAATTGAAATTGAAACTCTAGCCAAAGACTTTGACTTTGAGTTGACTTTAGTTGATCATGATACTAATAGGGGAGACAAACCTCTCTAGATTAGTGTTTAACTTTCAATGCTTCCACTCGACCCAACTACAGTTGTTCGAAAGATGCCATGCCAAAGCAAAGCTTCCACATTGAAGATCAACAGTATTCTCAAGCAACGGAACAGTATGATTTTGTCACATCGATATTTTTTGTTTGACTTTAGTTATATTAACCAACAGAAAACTATTGAGTGAGTCATTGCATATTTATCCAATAACTATCAGCGCTTGGTGCCTCCAGCAGCCATAAGTAATACATTGTCCAACATTTGGAGAGCATTACATACTTCAGTCTCAACAGATGTATCGATATCTAGTCTCGATACACCTTGACTAGGAATATTTAAAATGGTATATTTATTTTCATTATGATAAATTACTCATGGATGCAACACTTTGTAACTACTATCACAAAACATATCATTTATAAATTTTCTATTCAATATACTTTTAATTAAATCAATTAATTAACATAACTTATTATATCAAGTATATAATATAAAGAAAACACCATTTATTTTGAAAAAATTGGTTATCAAGTTAGATATGTAACGAATTACATAATTGCTCATAGTGCATACCTGTAACTCTATCAATCTCCCACTTGCATTTAGGATCAATTATGGAATCTTATTCCAACTTCTTCAATTGGTTTTTTCATAACCAATCACCATCGCACTCACTTTCGCCGCTATATATGTGAAGCCCTCTCCCATATGAGTCCAATGGATCCAATGCCAGCTCCCTTCGTTGCCTGTAGCTCCGGGTTTAATTTGAAAAAGGTGGTGGCTATGTTTGTTTATTTTATCAAAAGAGGGGGAAGAGAGGAAAAGTGAGAAAGAGAAGTGAATATGAGGTTATTTATAACAATATATATATTATATTTAGTTTCTCAAATAAATCGCAACCCGTTTTGAGCTCGTACGGTCATACATTACATCGGATCGCCACAAACTCGTCGGCACACATTACCTCATTATTCCGGTCCTGATAATATTGGTTTCATCACAATCCAAGATAGTGCACCAGGATGATAATTTCGTGAGTTTTGAGGGAGTTTGTCAATAAAATGATTTTCGATCACATTATCAATATTTCTTCAACTATTTATTTTTGTAAAAATATTTCTAAAACAAGTTTACCATCATTAGTTATTAATTAAAAGGGGGTTACCAAGGTTATAAATTCACATTTATTTATATTAGATCCAATATTTATGTAACGACCCGTAATTTTTTATAATTAAAATTTTAAATTAAATAAGATTTGAAATTTAATATTGTGAGAAATTAAAAATTTATGATTGATTAATGAGAAAATTAACTAGAATATGATTCGATATTATTATTTGAATATGAGTGACAACTATTTTTATGTAATTTAAATCAATCGAAATAATTGTAAAGTTAAATTTGGTTATAATTGTAAATAAGGAATAAATTTAATGTTGGATTCAATATTGAAATTATATGTTATAAATTAGGATAGGTTTATTAAGGAATATGAAAACAATTAATTAGTATGTGAATTTATTAGCTTTGTTTGTAAACAATAAACATAGAAATGTGTTTAAATTATTATTGTGTAGTAATTGTTTAATTATCATCTTGATATTTAATCCGTTTGAAATAAATTGTAAATCAATTGAAATTTATCTAATTAAATATTGCAGTTAATATGAATTAAGATGATAACTGTAGAGTTTGATGTAATAAAATATAAACCAATGTTAATTATATCTATAAGGTGATAGTTAATTTAATAATAAGAGTGGAAATCAAATAAAAGAATTTGATTGAATTTAAAATATAATTAATTGGAATTTCATTACAATTGCAATTGAACTCTGAAATTAATGTAATATTTAAATAGCGAATTTAACATGGAAGTTTATTTTAATAGGTTTTTAATTTCTATGTAATCAAGAATGATGAAAATGGTTAACTTTTAATTTTGAATTTAAAAGTGATTAAATTAATTTAATAATAATTTATTTATTTAATTGACATGAAAATAGACATTTTGGCCACTGTCTTGGATTTTGACGAAATTAGTTTCATCAGATCCGTAACAGTGAATTATTGTAGGATTTCAAGTTTCCGTAACGATCGGAGTTGTCGTTTGATCATGCGGGCTCGAAACGCGTAGAAATCAATTTAATAAATTCAATTAAAATAATCTGATTTTAAAAGCTAACTTCTGTATATAATGGAATTTGGGTTTTAAACTAGTTCCATGGAGTTTAAAAATGTCAAAAACATCTATTTCTATATATTAGATGACCCACTTTCATTTCGAAAACAGAACGGGCTTTTCGGGTCGTGTTATCGTTTCGAACCAATTCGATATGTTATTTCTTATCTACCTTTGCCTATATATAAGCTATTATAAACCCTAGCTGTCTCTCATTTTTGATTTCTATACGTACTGCTTCTTTCCATCTGCTTATTCCTATCTCCTCCCTCCAATGGCTGAAACCCTAATTTCCTAAATTCAATTTCGAAATCAATTTCAAAAAATTCAAACTCTCCAAACTGTGTCAATTTATATATCGTTGGAAAGCTCTTGACGAGCGCAATCTACTACTGTAATTTGTTCTTGCTATTGAGTCACGATTTGGCCAGAAATTGGCAATCTTTCTTAGCCGTTCATTCCTAGGGTTTCAATTTCAATGGTGGATCTTCGTCGATAGGACGATCGAAGGTGACCAGTGGGTAGAGGCCGTCGAGCAGCGCGTGTGCATATGGTTAGTTGTATCTAAAGTGCCACGAATTCGAGGTGATTTGGTGAAAGATGGCGGTGTGTGGGTCGTGGGCGGAGGCAGTTTCAGGAAGTCGGAGGTGTCGGCGATCAGGTCATGGGTGCAGCTCTAGGCGAGGGTCGAGGTGATGAGCTCTGATCTGAGCGTAGGCGGTCGGAGTTGGCACAGTGATGTGGGGAAGTTCGGTTGCAAGCTTAGGTTACTGTGCTTGCTCGATAATAGGGTTTGGATGGAGGTAACGAGCTCAGATTCACGCGCGGTTTTCTCCGTTGCGATCATATCGAAATTACGGACATTATGGAACTAGTTTGGCTGCATTCTGAGACTGTTAAATTTTGGGGCCTAATTTAGATTTTAAATCGATTTGAAATCAAAGGTGAGTGTTTTAACCCACTCACAAATACTAAATCGTCTTATGTTGGTTAAACTGAATTTATGATGTGATGAGAAATTTATTGATTGTTGTTTGGTATGTTAAATTGTCATTTAAATTTAATTAGAGTTTATTTGAATTTAATTGCTAGTTAAATTTCTGATAATGATAACCAGTTTATTTGTTATGATTTATTGGTTGATTTGAATGATAATTATGATAAATGTTTAATTGTGGATATTTGGATGATTGGATATTATATTCATTTTATATGTTGTTATCACACTGCAAGTTCCCTTAGTTGTTGTTAGGAAAATCACTATGGGTTGAAATGATACACAACCGAATTGTCCAATAGATGAGGAAAAAATCGTTATGGGTTGAAATGATAAACTAGAGCGATTTTATGGATTTGGAATTTTACTCGGGATTGCGGGTTGAAATGATATATACCCGTAAATTTAAATTTATTGTGGGTTGAAATGATATATATCTGTATCACTTGATCATAGAGTAGAAAATTATATACGGACAACAGATTGGTTAAATTAAATGATTTTAAATCCTTTAATTTTGAAATCGAGTTAAATGATATTATGAAATAAACTAGATTTATATGAATTGAATTATTTTCAAAATCCAAGCTTTAAAATGTTGAAATTGAAATTGGTTTAAATGGATTGTTTAAAAGAATTTAAATTGAAATCTTAAAGTTGAATTTCGAAATATAAATGAAATTTATCAAATTGAGTTATTGTAAACATTTGAATATTTAAGCTTTGAAACCTATTGAATTTGAAGTGGTTTAAATTTGTAATTCAAACATGGATTTTGAAATCGATATAAATTAAAATGGTATTTAATGAGAATCTGAATTGAAACCTTTAGCCTTTTGAATGGAAATCGTTGAACTGAGATTGACTTAAATTGAATTTTTGGAACTAAAGTTGATTTGAATTGATTTGTGAAATTAGAAGAAACAATTCTAATTTGAAACTATTTTCGATGTAAACTCTTTTAATATACAAATTCTTTTAACATATAAAATATTTTCTCATATAAACCATTTTAATATATTAATAATTTTTAATGCATTAACCACTTTTAATATATAAAGTATTTTAATCTATAACCTATTTTAAATTATAAACTATTTTAATATATATTATTTTAAATTTATAAACAACTTTTAATATATTTTTTAATATATATATTTTAATATATAACTTATTTTAATATATAAACTATTTCTAGTATATAAACTATTTTAATCTATAACCTATTTTTAAAATATAAACTATTTTTAATATATAACTATTCCAATATATAAACTATTTTCAATATTCAAACTGTTTAAAGTTGGAACTGTTATGATTTAGATTTAAATTGATTTAATGAATATTTTGATACGAGGGTTTAACCTATTTTGTGGCTATGATTTTGAAAATGAATATGATTTCGAAAGTGAATATGATTTCGAAAGTGATATGATTTTAAAGTAAATATGATATTTTGATATCAATTATTAATCGGTTTTGGAAATGTAAAAGAACCAACCGGTGTGATATAAGCGTTTGGTTATTAAAGAGACCGAGATTGGATATTGTCATACTCTCTGCTAATACTGACAACCACTTTAACAATTGTGCACGTGGTGGAGAATCCAAAATGAAGTAGGATGGTTTGACGAACGCTACTATATGAGGTATGAACGCAGCCCTGACCCCCTTGGGTCAGCTTGATATGACTAAAACATGAACTATACCTAGGCCAAGTGAGGTCGCACCTCCGATCAGACATGCTTCTTCGAAACCATATCTGTTACTTTGTGATTGATTTAGTGGCCACCCCTCGATTTGATTATGGGAGTGTGTTCCGAGGTGGGCGGTAGTAGCTGCAATGCATTACCACCAGCCCGGTTCTGCAAACGGTAGAATTCTACCCTGGCATTGCCTCGCGTGCCTTGTCATATGCCTTATCGCGCCCACTACGAGTTTAGTTTGTGTCGTACCTATGTGGTGCTCCTTGATAGCCTACCGGTTTGGTGGAGTTTACACTATTGTATAGACTATGGCATTTATACAAAATGTGTCAAGGGGGATATGGGTAAGGCCTTAACGCTATTTTAATACTTTACTTTACTGTAGACATATTATAGTAGAGTATTGTACTATGTATGTAGATAGTTTAACGGACCCTTTGGATGAAATCCCGAACATCTCTTAAGTTACTGCACGCAAGTTAGATACTGGATAGGAGATGTAAAATCCCATAAATATCTCTGACACTGTTACACTCTTATTTACTTATTTTGATTTAAATTACATAAGATCGTTTAGTTCTAACTCGATTGTTTTGTCTTTTCATTACGCTCGGGTCAGCCTGAGCTTTTAGTGTATTGAAGACTTTATTCTGGAGGACGAAGACGGAGACTTGTATAATATTTATTCTGTAAATGTTCCACTGCATCATGTTGTTCTGCTGCATTATTTATTTATTCCCGCTGTATGTATAACTCTGATCTGTATTGTAAAAGTGTAATCAAATGTTATTTGTAAAACAGCTTCATGAACTATTTATTTGATTATTATATTTTTTCATTCCACTGTGAGATTCTATGTTTTGTTTTCTTTCTTTCTCTTCTTTTCTTATTTATCCCATAACAATCCTCCCTTTTGAATTGTTTGAGTTGACATGTGTGTCTACTTTGGCACTAGTTGGGTGCAGCATGATAGGGGTTTTCGTATTTGGGTTTGGAAGTGAGCGGGTGACCCTTACCCCTACATGCCCATGGGTTGGTTTAGTCGAGAGGCTAGCCATAAAAGTAGAACACGGGTACGGCTGTATGCTACAGTGGGTTTACTCACTAGCTGGTGTCCCGTTACATTTGGTATCAGAGCTTTGGTTTAGCGATAGTCTTAACTTTATGGGGTCTGACTCATTAGAGAAAGGGTAGTAATATCCTAGAATGAGTCTTTCTGAGTGTATATATATGAGAGAGCCTATTTGTTAGTGTTATAAAAATGCTTTTATATTGTGTTAATTTATTCTGTATAATATTTATAAATTCTGGTCAGTACATAGGACGTTATGGCATCGGTAGGGATTTCTAAACACTTAATAGGACAGACCGACACAATATTGTTTTTGAAATATAGGTAAATGAAATAATTTAACCTAGTATTATATTTTGTATAAAAGAATAATTTTATGAATGGATATAGTTGCATTTGATATGTTTGTTTGTTAGTAAGTGGAATTTTATAAATATTGGTTGCAAAATAGAATTGACAAATAATGTGAATATAAATTGGAAATTTGAGAACTTAAGTTCCGAGGTTTTGAAATTAGTTTTCAAAAGATTTTGGAAAGAAATATTTGTATTATTTGAAAGTATTTTTGGATATTAACATTTTCATTATGATTTGAAAGAAATGTTTTAGAAGAATTTTAAAAGTAAATAAGTTTTGTACTCCCCTCTTCTGTCGCTGAAAAATAATTTCGGTAATGACGGCCGCATCATCGACATTGATTTTCGAGTTTCAAAGTGGGAAGACCACTGTAGTAGCTTTACTACACATTTGTTTTGATAAAAAAATCTTAATTTTAAATTTCTAAATATGACTGGATATATAAAAGATGTGAGTGAGTGTGTGTGTGTGTGTGTGTGTGTATTATTTTAAAATGATTTGAAATGAACCCGGTATTTAGTTCTTAAGTTCCTGTTAAATTAATGATTGTTAGTTTAGAAATAAAGTGAAGTTTTAATAGTTGGAAACTTTTAAAATGAAAACTAAGAAATTAAGAGTTAAGTGATTAATGAACTGTAAATAAATTGGAAATTTGTCAATTGTAAATTAATGGTAATGAAATTTAGAAGATGTATGTTATTGAATACTTTTACTAACTAAAATGAATAAGATAAATTTGTATAGTATTCAATTTGCCTTCTTAAAAACATGGATATAACTTACCTGAAATGTTTAAAAGTTGAAATGTTAATAGGAATATGTGATTGAATATTATACAAGTAAAAGCTTAATGATAGAAATTCCTCAAAAATGAACATGTGTTTATAAATAAAAGAATTAAGATGTTAATAGAATATTATGAACTTAAGTTATGTTTTGAGGTGATTTATAATTAAATTGTATAGTTAAAAGTGAATACTATTTAAGTAAATAATTATAAACTTAAAGAAGTGATGAGATGATTCATAGATAGTTTTAATATTAAATGGTACTATATATGAAGAAATAAATTGGAATCAAAGAATAAAGAAACCTAAGTATGAATTAATTCACTAGCAAATATAAATATTAAATTGAAATCAAGTTATATATATAAATATGAATTAAACTGCAAGGAAAATTATGTAATACTTTAAAATTTTATTCATTGATGAATTTTAAATATTGAATGGGAAATGAATTTTGTAAGTAATGAAGTTAAATTAATAAAATAATCATTGTATGAATTAATGAAAACAAATGAACAGTAAATGATGTGAAAGGAAATTAACAAGAATAAACTTAAATAATATTTGAAATTCTTGGTTGTTTTGGCTTATGGGCTGTTTGGGAAAGGATGCTTCTAATTGTTTAAGGTTGTAAGGATAATCTATTAAGTAATTATCTAAGGCTGTTGAGCATAAGGTACGCTTAGTAGTTTATTTATCATCCTTGTACGATGAAAAGTTTCTGAACTAAACAAATCATTAGTTTTGGTTGCTATGGATGTATGGTTGATTTCTTTGTTGCATTTGATGGTCATGCTGTTTTGCTTACATTTGTTTTGTGTTGATTTTCTTTTGTTACTAGTTAACACAACTAAATATTTCTCTTTTACATTATTAACTTCATTGGACTATGTAAGTGAAATACAAGTTTATGGAAGCAATAACTACTGCTTTTTCTTTCATAATTTAAGTTGTTTGCCCGACAAATAGGTACGTTTTCGGATTACGGTTTTGCAACGATATTTTATTAGTTTTCCTATGGTTTAGGATGTTTGTAACGACCCATATTTTTAGGTCATCAAATTCGAATATTTAAAATGTAACAACCCATAATTTAATCACTTTGAACATGAATAGTTAATATGTTTTTAAATGATTAAATAATGGATTTTATAATTATTAACCCTGCCTAATAAAGCAGAATAGTATAATTACTTGCCTAATAAAACAAGAGAGAATTATTAACCTTGCCTAATAAAACAGAATAGTATAATTACTTGTCTAATAAAAACAGAATAGTATAATTACTTGCCTAATGAAACAAAATAGCATAATGATTATTATATTCCATGCGGATGGTTGCCATTGGACCAAAATATGGTCGAATCAGGTTCTTCCATGCGGATGGTTGTTATTGGACCAAAATTTGGTCGAATCAGGTTCTGCCATGCGGATGGTTTCCATTGGACCAAAATCTGGTCGAATCATGTTATGCCATAGTTGATAAGGAGAATTTCTATTGGACCAAAGTGTGGTCGAATCAAATTAAGCCATCAAGATGTTTTCTATTGGACTAAATTGTGGTCGAATCAAATTAGGCCATCAAGATGTTTTCTATTGGACCAAAATGTGGTCGAATCAAATTAGGCCATAAGGCTGGTTTCTATTGGACCAGAATCTGGTCGAATCTGGTTAGGCTATATGAAATGACTAAAGTACCCTTCTCTTCACCTATAAATAGCCAAGTCCATATCTCATTTTAATTCATTCACAAACTAAAGAAAAGAAATAAAATTCATTATCAAAGGTGAAGTATTCCAAGTCTCCATCAAAGCAAATAGGATGTAAGTATATTCCTTGTTTTCATAGTTTAGTGGGTATAACTTATTATGTGAGTATAATTCAATTATTTACAGTGAGGGAAATCTTAATCTCTTTCCTTTGACTCATTCACATTTTAATAAATGTTGTGTTAACTATTGATTGTAAATTGTTAATAATAATGAGTCTGTTCTTATTCTTGTTATTATTCTTGTTTGGTTGTTTGATTTATGCTCGGCCAGTTTATGAGCATCGACTATTTGTTGATTATTGACATTGCTTGACCAGTATATGAGCAATTTATTCATCCATATGCATGGGTTGAGTAGAAAACAATCGTAGGCTAACACCTTGTGATTTGTTTCACGATTTGACTAAAAGGTGTTTAGCTATAATATAGTTTCATTTAATTGTTATAATTAGTTATAATAATTTGATGTCAATGGAATTGTTTTTAAAGTTAGTTTTTATAAATGAACATTTATGAAATGTTTAAAGAAATAGAAATAATTAGAACTGAGTGATTTGAAGTTATATTATAATTTGTAAAATGGTTTTACAAAAATGTTTTATAAAATGGAAAGAATTTCGAGGACTAAACCAGATGGTTTAAGATGATTTTTGAACGGATATGGGAAATGAAAATTATTATAGATTTGAAAGTACTTGTGAATATTAGTGTGAAATTGTAAGAGTCCAAAAACTCGACCTTCGAAAATCGGCACCCGTACTTCACTTTGATTTTGTTTTGTTGTTAAAGTTTGAATTGTTGTTTTAAATAAGAAATGATGTTTACTCTAGTTTTACTCAGCTTGACTGAAATGAGGAGAAGCTTGATATATAGAAAATGAGTTGTACAGGTGATATATTATTTTGTACAATACAGGTACAAGATTTTTCTTTGCTTGGTGGCTAATAATTTTACTTTGGTGGCTGATAGAAAATATGTTGTGTTTAGAGATGAAAACATTTAATGCATAGTACTTTATGTTTCTATACTTATCTTATTATATTTTTATTTTATACTTTGTTTATGTTCTTACTTCTTGCCTTGCATTTCTTTAACTCGGCTGAGATGATATATAGTGGCTTGCATTTATTAACTTGTCTTTATTTCTTGAGTACATACTTAAATATATATCTTCTTTTGCAAGCTTTTACTTATCTATTCTTGTTTGTTTTACCAGCCTACATACTTATCTAATTAATCTTGTATACATTTCTTATTTATGTTGTTAGTACTTTTGTTGGTATTATATTTTACTTCTCATATTTTTTTTGTAGTCTATTTTGCTTATATTATTTTGTATGGATTTATGAGATTAAAATTTATATATTTACTTTATATTGTATAAAACTATATAATTTATTTATTTGGTAATATAGATGAATTTCTATAGTTAATATGTTGTTATAATTTATCTAATGTGTTACTTTATATTTTACATAGTTTATTAACATGTTGTTTGAATTTATTTATGTATTTATTTATAGTTTACATAACTAAAATTTTAAGGTATTTATTTTATTTCTTTTTGAAGTTTAACTATCCAACATTTAATTTACTTATCTATTATTATTTATTTATTTTCCTACTTATATTATAAATTCAAATTATCTTTAAATCATTTACTTAAAATTTAAAGTCAAATCCAATATATATATATATATATAAATTCAAATCTACTCATATATACACATATACATATATATTCACATATATATACAATTTCTAAATTTAAAATGATTTAATATATTTTTATTTGGTTTTGGGGAAACTCGAATCAATTCACAAATTAATTTTACAATTTTAATTCAAAAATTCAATTAATTATCAATTTAAATTTAATTAAAATCCGGGGTCGTTACAGACTTCCCCCCTTAAAAAATTTCGTCCCCGAAATTTGCCAAGGAGACACAAAGATAGATGAAAAATGTTTCATCAAATCAAACTGAATATTTATTCTGCATTTGGTTTACCAAATCAGAATATCAATAATAGATACAAGAACGAATCTATTTTAACACTTCACAAGATACTAGGGTTATCCAGATCTACGAAATATGCAGTGGCATTGGTTAGTTCGAAGGGATAACTAACCATTCGTAGAACATATCTGGACCTAAAGAATAGATAGATATATGGATACAATTTCAAAACTTTTAGTTTAGAAACCAAGGTATACCTATCAACCATAGAAATCAAAGCAACTAATTCATCCAAACAAACAATTTTGGTTCATCCAGAGTTTATGTCCCATATTAATATATCGAATCTCCTCCTGGATCTACCAGGAACCATCGAAGAATTGGAAAGAAATACTGAACAAAAGAGATTGACAAAGAAAAGATTGTTTCCTTGTTGTTACAGAGTATTAACCATTTATAGTCGTATTCCCCTGTCCCCTATCTCATCCTCTTCTTGCACTCATACATATTATCAGTGGACAGTAAGAGAATTTACTGAGGCACATGGACGGATATCTTAGAGATACTCATTCTAGGGTATACTTCACCCTATCTCTAATGAGTTACTTAATGTGTTATACTCCTGAGCTAAAGTTCAACCTTAGCTCTGATACCAAATGTAAGAGTCCAAAAACTCGGCCTTCGAAAATCGGCACCCGTACTTCACTTTGATTTTGTTTTGTTGTTAAAGTTTGAATTGTTGTTTTAAATATGAAATGATGTTTACTCTAGTTTTACTCAGCTTGACTGAAATGAGGAGAAGCTTGATATATAGAAAATGAGTTGTACATGTGATATATTATTTTGTACAATACAGGTACAAGATTTTTCTTTGCTTGGTGGCTAATAATTTTACTTCGGTGGCTGATAGAAAATATGTTGTGTTTAGAGATGAAAACATTTAATGCATAGTACTTTATGTTTCTATACTTATCTTATTATATTTTTATTTTATACTTTGTTTATGTTCTTACTTCTTGCCTTGCATTTCTTTAACTCGGCGGAGATGATATATAGTGGCTTGCATTTATTAACTTCTCTTTATTTCTTGAGTACATACTTAAATATATATCTTCTTTTGCAAGCTTTTACTTATCTATTCTTGTTTGTTTTACCAGCCTACATACTTATCTAATTAATCTTGTATACATTTCTTATTTATGTTGTTAGTACTTTTGTTGGTATTATATTTTACTTCTCATATTATTTTTTGTAGTCTATTTTGCTTATATTATTTTGTATGGATTTATGAGATTAAAATTTATATATTTACTTTATATTGTATAAAACTATATAATTTATTTATTTGGTAATATAGATGAATTTCTATAGTTAATATGTTGTTATAATTTATCTAATGTGTTACTTTATATTTTACATAGTTTATTAACATGTTGTTTGAATTTATTTATGTATTTATTTATAGTTTACATAACTAAAATTTTAAGATATTTATTTTATTTCTTTTTGAAGTTTAACTATCCAACATTTAATTTACTTATCTATTATTATTTATTTATTTTCCTACTTATATTATAAATTCAAATTATCTTTAAATCATTTACTTAAAATTTAAAGTCAAATCCAATATATATATATATTCAAATCTACTCATATATGCACATATACATATATATTCACATATATATACAATTTCTAAATTTAAAATGATTTAATATATTTTTATTTGGTTTCGGGGAAACTCGAATCAATTCACAAATTAATTTTACAATTTTAATTCAAAAATTCAATTAATTATCAATTTAAATTTAATTAAAATCCGGGGTCGTTACAGAAATGATTTATCGCTTCGGGATATAAAATGATTTGTTATGTTACCGATGATTCGGGTAACCCGTAACTAAAAAGTGGGCATATGTTTTTGGTATAGTTTGCTCTTGGAATAGAAGAATGTAATTATTTATCAATTGTATGAAGGCTGGGACCCAGTTGCCTTGTTATTGGGAGAAACATCCCAATCTGCTTGCATATGGTTTGATATGTTTTTATTACAGTATTTGGGATTTCCAAATAAACTTTTCAAAAGATTTGATTTAAGATCCCGAAGTAAAGTATAATTTGAATATAAAAGATATATATATTTCAAAAGTTTTGAAATGAGAATTTGGGAATAAAGTCCAAAGATATAATTTCCGTAAAGTTAATTAGATTGTAAAATCTAAAATTGAAGATTAAGCCTAAGTGGGTAGTTTTGGAATTGCATATTGTTTGTTGCATCGTAGGCTCTATGAGTCCTATTTGCGGTAGGAGAACTACATTGGCTTGATCCTGTATCTAATTGGGTACCCAATTAGATAGGGGTATGTAGGCAGTCACAAGTGGTAGTGATGCAGCCCCAATAATAACATAACATTTTTTGTTTGTTGTTTGTCATATATCATGTATTGTTGGATCTTTCATGCTTACTATTTTATTCCGCATTTACATTGTTTATTGAGTTTGCAAGTAATGATATTGTTGTTTCTCATCAGAGTTGCACAGAAGTAGATTTACAGTTTGTTTGTAGTATTTGATTTTGGGTTTGTATCAAAGCACACTAGTAGATTAAATTGATTACTTTGATAACTTGTAAAATTGAAAGTTGTATCCTATACATTTAGTAGTGTTGGATATTTATCAAATATTGTGTATTAAGTTGGTAGTTTAATTCGTAGTTTTAGAACGGACGGGTCTTTCAGCGATTTTGACTGGTCCGAAAACCTGGGTCGTCACAATGTTTTACTATTGAATATGATATATATATAATGAAATTATTGATATTGTTATTTTTTTCGAACCTAACTGTACGAAGAAGACTCTGCCTAAATTTTTCGTGAATTTAGGACTTAGAAATTTTTTGTAAAAGTGAAAATATTTTTGAACATTTATTTAACTTGAATATGAAGATTTAATTATTTATAAATTGATATATTTTATTTAAAATATTTGATATGTAAGTTTAAAGCGTTTATAAATTGATTGTTTGAATAAAAATATATTAGTTTCTTAATTACTTCTTTTCCCTTTTCGAGGCTGAAAAGTTTTGAGTGAGGGAGAGTGTAACGACCCATAATTTTTTATAATTAAAATATTAAATTAAATAAGATTTTGAAATTTAATATTGTGAGAAATTAAAAATTTATTGTAACAACCCAGGGTTTTGCAATTATTTTATTTTCGTCATTAGACGATTAAAATTGGTTGCAAATTTTAGTTTGGAGTTTGAATCCAGTTTAAATTCTTTTGAAAATTCGTTAAGAGATTAAGGGCTTTAAGTAAAAATCAGGGCCCAAATACATTTTTCTCCTTTTATTTTTGGCCGTGCCCTTCTTATTCCCAATTCGACCCGCCCCTCATTTCATTTTTCGCTTGCGTTCGAAAACCTAATCAAAGAAACGAAAATGGCGGCCCATCCTCTTCTTTGTTCGATCAAATTAAGGCTTCAAGTTTAGAGTCGCCGCGTTGCCTACTTGTAAGCGACGAGACTTCAATTTTTGGAAGTGGGGGCAATGGATCTGGGTTCATCTTTGCTTCGGAAGTTCATAGCCTTCATCAATTGTTGGCTGCTCGAAAAAAAAAAGTGAGTAATTTCTTAATTACTCACATCTGATTCGATTTCTTGTACGTGTGATTTTGTAGTATCGATCTTGAATTTTTGTAATTCGACTTCGGTCGTGATTCTTGGCTTGTTTTGAGTTTGCTGTCGTGATTCGTCCTTTGTTGTCTTTTGATGTTAAACTCTTTTGACGATGCTAATTTCGAGTCGACTTCGACACTTACTGCTATTGACTTAACTTGGTTGATATCGGCCTTGGCATTTTGTGACAGTTGATCTTGATCCATGAGTGCACTTGATTTTTGAACTGTTCGATTTATTAGTAACTTCATTTCGGCAGTGTGTTTTTGTGAACCACGTTGATTGATGTTTTGATATTACCAGGCTCTTCGAGTTTGGTAACTCAGTGGTTCTTAGTTTTGATGGATCTATACTGACTTGTTTGACTCTATGTTGCTCGGCTATTTCATTTCAGTTATATTTGGTAGCTTCACTTGAGTATTGAGCTGTATTGTTCACTAATTATTCGCTTCGAGTCCTGATTTATGCTCTTTGTTGTCGTACATTCATGGGCACTTTGTACATCATTCTGGTTTGAAGTCTTTTGTTAGTCCATGTCTGGACATTGGGACTATTTGAGTTGAAGTTCAATTGCTGGTCCTATTTCAATTAATATAGATATGTATGTGTGTATATATTTATATGCATACATGTTTAATTTTATTTGCTCGGCTTCGAGTGACATTGTGCGATAATAGGGACTTTGACTTGTTCAGTTCTTTTTCTTGAGTGACTTCACTTTGACAAACAATGTTCGATTCTTCTTTTTAACACTGTAACACTGATGTGGTTGTTTAAATATTTTTGAAACTGCACTTGATTTTCATGTGCAATGAATGGCTCTTTTTGAAACTGCACTTGATTTAAATATTTTTGAAACCGCCTTTTTTAACTCAGACTTGGGTTGCACTGAGTGGTACTGATTTGGTCTTTGCCTATTGGTCCAGTTTCATGTATATTTGATACTGCAGTTTCTTCACTTGGTTCCTGCATATATATCACTACATGTTGTTTATGTTACTCTGACTTATGTGCATGTGTCTTTAGCTTGTGTTCATTTGAGGCTGCTGTTCCACTTTGTTCATTACAGTTTCATTTGCATGTATTCGTGTCCCTTGTTCATGTTGCTATTGGATTTGTTGGTTTTACTTGAGTCTGGGCTTATTCCCTTTTACTTGTGCAATTCTCTATTGCATTCTGTCTTGATGTTTCAGCTGCCATCATGTTGAATTGTGAATTTGTGTGTTACCGTTTCTTGGTATCTTTTATTGATTGTGTTGTGGTGCCACATTTTGGTGCCCTCACCTTCATAATGCGATGTTCATGTAGCTGTATCCTTTTGCTGGCGATGCTTGAGATTTTGTTGCATTTAGTATCACTTGGTTTTGGGCTGCTTTTTAGGACTGCACTTGATTTTTGTGTGGTCTTGACTCTGTATATACACTTCATGTAGTGTAGTGTGCAGACATTTACTTGTGCTAACCAGTTGAGTTCGACACTTGAGTTGTCGTTGTTTGACTATTTAGTTCCTAGTTAATCGTTGTTCAATTGCAGTTTTATTGTGCGGTGTTTCTTGCTTCCTTTTGTGCAGTTTCACCTTAGTGATCTGGTGGTGACTGCAGTCTTGTTGCAGATTGCCCTTGTAATCATTTGTGACTACAATTTCGTCTTACATGCAGCTTTGGTCCTTGTTGTTTTGCATTGTATTAATGCATTTGGATCTGTTTTCAAATTCACTTGAGTTGAACCCGATTTCGGGGTTTGACCTGGTGATCATTTGTGACTTTCACTGAGCTTTTGTGTATCTCTTGCGATAGTGGCGAGGCAGTACACGCGTGCGTGTACTGTAGCCCTATCAGATTTGACAGTTTTAAATTGATGTTTCGATTTGTTGAATTGTTCGTTGGTTAATTTCAATGTTTTGAAGTTGTATTCCGATTTGGATTGCTGATTTGTTGTTTAACACTGTATATAGTGTTATATCTGCCGTTATCCGATTCTTTTATCGAGGAGTCGGATATACGAGATTTCTGTGACCGTCGTCTATTTGATATTGATTATTATTGCTACTGTGCATTAATAACTGAGTTTGAATTAGACTGACCCGTGTATTATTTTCTTTTGAATGTAATACTCGGGTCAGACCCGAGTTATTTCAGGTTGTAGATTTCCTGCTTTGAGTTGCTGTTCGGGATATGAAGACTTTTTACATCGTTTGAAGTGGTCTTTGTCATTTTGTAGAAGTCGTGTCATTTTATAGGATGAGATGTATTCATGTATATTAGTTGATAATGTACTTGTATATATAACTTCCAGAGTCGACAGTTGTAGTTGTATCATATGTATTGTGTCAACTATATTGTAACTGACATCAGTTATAGATATATGAGATTTGGATTTATCTATGTTCCGCATTTATATTATCTGTGTTATCATTATATCTAATGTCCTAAACTATTATGAACCATCGTAGTGTTTTATACTAGTAATTGGGTATGTCGATGGGAGTAAATAAAGAAGATGAAAAATAAAAAGTATATATACCATTCCTATCGAGGTAACCAATATTAGTGTAAGGCCAACTACGGATGGCCGCTCCTCTCCAACCTTATTCTTCATAATAATAGACAGTATTTCTTTTAATACTCTTTGTTATTATGAGCATAGAGGTGGGGCGTCACAGTTGGTATCAGAGCTTGGGGTTTATGGACATAATATAAAACATAACTTGGATGGAACATATGTTACAACTATTTGACGATGTTTTATTTGTGCTTTGAGTCAAAACTAAAGTTTTGAAATTTAGATGTAAATTTTTAAATTTATTTATTTAAAAATAAAAGTGAAATTGTGTTCTGATGATTTGATTGATTTGTGTTTTGTTATCAGTGTGCGCAGCGGAAACAGTGAAACTGTCTTCGCTGAGTACAACTGATAATCTTTTTGATTTAAAAATTTGAAATATGAAATTGAAATAAATTTCATTGGTTGTTTACATAGCTGTAATTATTTTATTTCTTTGAGAATTTCGAATCCGAATTGAGGATTCGAAGAAATTACAGTTATGTGATTTTTGTTGAAATTTCCGCTGGCTTTCTTTTGTACTAATCATCTATTGATTAGATTTTGCTATTTTGAATTATCTTCATTGAAGATACCTTCGAATGACTTTTTTGTTCATTTATTGCACGTTACTACATTTATTTTACGTTGAACCGGTGCTTGGTTATGAAATGTACTTTGTTGCCGTTATCTATAACGGGACTTTTACATCGATGCTAAATTTTGAGGCACGGTGTTTATTGGCATTTTGATGAATGAAAATTCACTGATATTACATTTTGATGTAAATTGTTTTGATGAGATTTGGACGTTTTAAAATTACTGTCGCTTTGACTTCAGTAATAGTCAAATTTTAAAAAGTGGATTTTTTAAGCGGTTATACCGCAATGCTGATTTGTGATACGTTTTTACGGTATTTTGAGAAGTACAATTTCCTTATCGAAATTGTTACTAATATTGATGCTTTAATCACGTGATTGGAAAATCGTTTTAAAATGAAAATTGTTTTATAAATTTTTAATAGTTTGCGTTTTCAAAAGAATGAGAAAGCGACTTAAACGATTCAGCAAAATCGAGGATTATGACCCCTTTCTTTTACTGTTTCGCTTAACTCCAGACTTGTCCAGTTGAGAATGTGAATTGTTATTTTTACAAAATAAATAAAATTGTTTCAGGAATTTTAACAGTTTGCGCTTTCAAAAGAATGAGGAAGCGATTTAAACGTTTCAGCAAAATCAGGGACTATGACCCCTTTCTTTTACTGATTCGCTTAATTTCGGACTTGTCCGTTTGAGAATGTAAAGTGTATTTTTACAAAATACACAATTTTGCACTTTCAAGAAAATGATGAAGAGATTTAAACGATTTAGCAAAAGTGCGGAGTATGGAACCACACTTTTACTATTTCGGTTAATTCCGGACTCGTTAATTGAAATATCTGTTGTTTTGATGATTTTGATGATTTTACACTTTCAAGTAAACGATGAAGAGAATTAAACAATTTAGTAAAACTCGTGGTTATGGGACATGTGCGTTTGCTATTTTGGTTAATTCCGGACTCGTTAATTGAAATATTTTGATGCTTTCGTGTGCTTTCGAGCCACTATGTTGGCCCTTCGGGTCATATGAGGACCTTCGGGTCATATGTTGGACCTTTGGGTCAATACCAGTACTAGACCTTCGGGTCACTCTGCGGACCTTCGGGTCATTTGTTGGGCGCCAAAATTCTGTTGAGTACTTGGTAGGCTTCGGCCATTTGTTGATGCACGTGCGGCGAATTAAAAACTCGCCATCTGATGGGATCGATCCAAGCTTTTATGTTGATTTTCTAGTCTTCTTAATTGATTTCTAGATATTTATTGTTTCCAATTATCTGCAGATAATTGGATATTTGTTGATATGAGTTCTGATTATCGTTTTTGATAATCAGATATTTGTTATTTCTAATTATCGCTTGTGATAATTAGATATTTGTTGATATGAGTTCTGATTATCGTTTTTGATAATCGGATATTTGTTATTTCTAATTATCGCTTGTGATAATTAGATATTTGTTGATATGAGTTCTGATTATCGTTTTTGATAATCGGATATTTGTTGCTTCTAATTATCGCTTGTGATAATTAGATATTTGTTGATATGAGTTCTGATTATCGTTTTTGATAATCGGATATTTGTTGCTTCTAATTATCGCTTGTGATAATTAGATATTTGTTGATATGAGTTCTGATTATCGTTTTTGATAATCGGATATTTGTTGCTTCTAATTATCGCATGTGATAATTAGATATTTGTTGATATGAGTTCTGATTATCGTTTTTGATAATCGGATATTTGTTGTTTCTAATTATCGCTTGTGATAATTAGATATTTGTGATTCTGATTATCACTTTTGATAATCGGATATTTGTTGCTTTTAATTATCGCCTTTGATAATTAAATATTTGCTGATTGAAATTTGATTATCGTTTGTGATAATCGAATATTTGTTGAATTTGAAATTTGATTATCGTTTTTGATAATCGAATATTTGTTGAATTTGAAATTTGATTATCGTTTTTGATAATCGAATATTTGTTGAATTTGAAATTTGATTATCGTTTTTGATAATCGAATATTTGTTGAATTTGAAATTTGATTATCGTTTGTGATAATCGAATATTTGTTAAATTTGAAATTTGATTATCGTTTTTGATAATCGAATATTTGTTGAATTTGAAATTTGATTATCGTTTGTGATAATCGAATATTTGTTGAATTTGAAATTTGATTATCGTTTGTGATAATCGAATATTTGTTGAATTTGAAATTTGATTATCGTTTTTGATAATCGAATATTTGTTGAATTTGAAATTTGATTATTGTTTTTGATAATCGAATATTTGTTGAATTTGAAATTTGATTATTGTTTATGATAATCGAATATTTGTTGAATTTGAAATTTGATTATCGTTTTTGATAATCGAATATTTGTTGAATTTGAAATTTGATTATCGTTTTTGATAATCGAATATTTGTTGAATTTGAAATTTGATTATCGTTTTTGATAATCGAATATTTGTTGATTTGAAATTTGATTATCGTTTGTGATAATAGAATATTTGTTGAATTTGAAATTTGATTATCGTTTTTGATAATCGAATATTTGTTGAATTTGAAATTTGATTATCGTTTGTGATAATCGAATATTTGTTGAATATGAAATTTGATTATCGTTTGTGATAATCGAATATTTGTTGAATTTGAAATTTGATTATCGTTTTTGATAATCAAATATTTGTTGAATTTGAAATTTGATTATCGTTTTTGATAATCGAATATTTGTTGAATTTGAAATTTGATTATCGTTTTTGATAATCGAATATTTGTTGAATTTGAAATTGTGACGACCGCCCATGACCCCTGCACCAAATCTAGAGATAGAGCGCTGTAAAGTGTGCCAGGCGACCATGGACGATTGTCAAGGTAAGATTAAAACAACAGGATCTATCGTATTACTCACAGCGCATGGACAAAATACAATAGAACATATGTATAGTGAAGCTTTACAGAATAAAATGACATCATATAAAACTCCATAATAGTTGAATACAAGCATCCACATAGTCAATACATCAAGCCTCACTACAAATCTCTCAGAGAATACAAAACAGCGGAATATCCAGTACATATAATAAGAAGATAACATGCAATCCTCCAGCTCGTCTTCGATATCAGCATCGTGAAAAGAGAACAGCACCTGTCACCTGCTACCTAGTCTGCCCGTCCCAAAAATGGACGAACAGCCCAAGGCAATAAGAATTAAAACATAAAGCCTTGAGTCAGACAACAGTCTTAGTGAGCAGTAAATTAACTAACAACATACCAAAAGAGCATAAAGGAAAAGGAATAGGAATACAACCCTCCCACTCCAACCTCATTCTACAGTGATAGCCCCCAGACACACACTAAACAGAAGCAAACATAGCAGAGCATACAATTTAAAGTAAAGCTACTATCACTCGAGTCAAGGGCGATGTTTTCCAAGTACCAAGGCCTAAATCAGATAAGCACCCAGAAAATACCGCTCTTGAGTCCGAATGACGATACAACCAAACATCCATGACTCTGGCTATCACTGTTATCATTGCTTCAATATCACCGTTAATTGAATGACCGGCACATTCTTTCAGCCGTCCGTCAAGGGCTAATGAAAACCCCGGTTCTAGACATAACTCCCGCACGTCGTCGCAGCCCGTGCCTAGGACTATCGAATCTGCCCAGAGTACTCGACCATCAACAGTTGGCCGTTGGGACTATCGAATCTGCCCAAACGTACCCTTGCTTAGAGCATGCTAGAACCTTCAACAACGATGTTATCCAAGCCTCCTAGTCATCCTCCTCGACGACTATTCTCATATCCATTCATTATCTTCAACTCGAATCATATCACCGAGTTATCAACATGCTTGGAATGATCCCGTCTGGATTAGACCAAGTCTTCATCATATGATTGCTTCGCTTCATTACATCCTCGCAAAGCCTCATCTCATCATCACATCATCAAATCTATGCATAAGAGCTTCATCATCCCGCTACATATGCCACGAGCAGCTTTTCCAATTCAAGAGCCTTTCCCTTAGCTTTTGAATCATCTTCGATCTAATCTAATCATCAATCATCTAGTTCATAACAATCAATCAAATCAAACATCAATCCAAGCAATCAAGCATTCAAATATGATCTAAGTAGACAATTATAACAATAATGGCATTTTCGTAATTAAAGAGTTGAAAGTCCAATAAGCATGAAAACATGGATTATATCTCTACAACTTGATGAATGAACTTGCATAGGTTAACATATGATAAAATGGATGCAACATCATCATGAACAATGGATCTACAAGGATCTACACATAGGATGAAGAAAATGCATGGAAATCACTAATTTAACACCAAATTGAGCCAACAATCCGATCTACTCCTTTGGATCCGTGTGAGAGATAATCACCACTCACCAAATCACCTAAACAATCCAAAAGATAACAACTTCAGATCTGGACAGCGAAGAACTAAGCTAGATCCGACAAGATCTCACTTCAAACGATGAAATCTCTCTTGAAAAGATGAAGATCTTCAATCCAAGCTCTTGAATCTTCAATCTTGATCTTCGATTTGGATGGAAGGAAGCACTAGATTAGGGTGGAGAAAAGAAGTGAAGAAGTGTAGAAGTCGAGCTCTCAAAATGGCAGCACTTCGTCGCTTCAAAATCCGGATCCCAAAAAGTGAGAACAACTCCTCCTATTTATAGCTGAAATCTGTCCTTAAGTCGAAATCTGGCTATCTCCCTAAGTCGTTTCCGACCTAAGACTCTCCGACCTAAGCTTCTCCGACCTAACGACTTAGCCAGACCCAGCGACTCATCGCACGCGCGACCTAACCTCTTACGCGCTTAGCAACCTAACAGGCCTCCCCATCTTACGACCTAACACTTAACTCCTAGGTCGCTTTCGTCTTAAAGCATAGGCTACGACCTAACACTTAAACTATCCAAGCGACTTAACAATCTACGACTCAGTTGGGTTGCGACCTAACAACTTAGGCTCCTACGCGACCTAACACATGTCGACCTAAAACAACATAGATCTAACGACCTAACTACGCTAACACTTAGGTCGGTCAATCCCATAGGTCGCTAACTCGAACTGCCGACCTAACACTTAGGTCGCTCACACATTTTCTTAGGTCGCCAGAACCTCTTAAGTCGGTCACGACTTAACCCCTTAGGTCGCCTACGACCTAACCAAAGCCAACAACTAGTCTTCCTTAAGTCGGTCAGTCTTTAGGTCGTTAACTCGCCCTGCCGACCTAATTACTTAACTAAATCCTAGGTTGCACAATTCTATAGGTCGCTCCAACTAACCCACGACCTAACACTAACTCGCCGAAGTCCTTAACTCGGTCACGACTTAGCTCTTAGGTCGTCCACGACCTAGGACTTAGACAAATTTCCACAAAAATCTGAAATGACTTAAAAATGCAAAAATTCCAGATTTTGACGAACTTGTCGATCCGTAAAAATACGGGTCGTTACATTCTCTCCCCCTTAGGAATTTCGCCCCCGAAATTCCAAGCAATCAAAACTATTCTGTACGCCTACCATCCATAGCAATCAACAAACCATGCATCCAATTCTAACTTAGCGTACAGAATTCTAAAATTAGAACAAGTTACAATATCGTGAGATGACACGACACCTTAGGGCCATACCTTGAAGAGTTCAGGATGAGCTGCTTTCATCCTCTCTTCCACCTCCCACGTACAGTCGTTATCATCTTCACTCCATTGTATCTTGAGCAACTTAACTACCTTCCTCCTAAGCTGTTTCGTGTCGGTTTCAACAACACGAAGCGGCTTACGAGGTCTTCTATCAACTGGATCAACTTCTAAGTCTTCACAGCTATCAGCAGAAACCACTGTTCTCGAGTCGTGCACATACTTCCGTAGATATGATACATGAAAAACATTGTGCACACTCGACATCTTCTCTGGTAACTCCAATCTGTAAGCGAGCTTTCCAATTCGCTCGATAATCGGGAATGGTCCAACAAATCTCGGAGTCAATTTTCCTTTCTTCCCGAATCGGATAACATTCTTCAGTGGAGAAATCTTCACAAAAACCATATCTCCTACGTCGAATTCCAAATCCTTTCGACGCTTATCAGCATAACTCTTCTGACGGTCTTGGGCTGCCTTCATTCGTTGCCGAATGATCTCTATGCAATCCGAAGTCTGTCGAATCATCTCTGGCCCAAGTATCAGCTTTTCTCCAGTTTCCAACCAACATGTCGGAGAGTTACACGGTCTTCCATACAATGCCTCATACGGTGCCATACCAATGCTTGACTGGTAACTGTTGTTGTACGCAAACTCCACCAAATGAAGGTGATCTTCCCATGATCCTCCGAAGTCCAAAACACATGCTCTAAGAAGATCTTCCAAAACTCGGTTGACTCTCTCGGTCTGACCATCTGTCTGAGGGTGATAAGCTGTACTCAAACACAACTCGGTTCCCAAAACTTCCTGGAAGCTCTTCCAAAATCCACTAGTGAACAATGGATCTCGATCGCTCACTATACTCTTCGGAATACCATGGAATCGAACTATCCACTTCACATACAACTCAGCCAACTTTGATGCAGTCCTAGTCGATCGAACAGGAATGAATCGTGCACTCTTAGTCAGACGATCCACAATGACCCAAATCCCTTCATTCCCCGTTCTGGTTCTAGGCAATCCATCAATAAAATCCATCGACACTTGTTCCCACTTCCATGTAGGAACTTCTAAGGGTTGAAGCAATCCACTTGGCTTCTTCTGTTCAGCCTTTACCAACTGACAGTTCATACACTTGGAAATGAAATCTCCAACATCCTTCTTCATGCCTTCCCAGTAGTAGGTTCTCTTCATATCCCGATACATCTTATTCCCACCTGGATGAATTGTCAACTTCGAGTGATGACTTTCCTTCAGAACTTCAGTCCTCAACTCATCTATATCGGGAACCACTAGTCGTCCTTGCTTTCGAAGCCAACCTTCTCTATCGACCTCGAATCCTTTATCCTTTTCTGGCTCCAATCCAGATTCCAATTCACGGATAATCTTGACAAGCTTATCATCTCGCTTTTGACTCTCGCCAATCCTTTCCACAAGAGTCGGTCTTATCGATAAGTTTGCCAACATTTCAGGTTCCAATTCGCATCTAGGCCTGAAGTCAAATCCAGCTAAATACTCGAGATTCTTCCATTCAGAAAACATGGCTCCCAATCCTGCATGTCTTCGACTTAACGCATCTGCCACTGCGTTACCTTTTCCCGGAGTATAAGCTATACCAAAATCATACGATGCCAAAAACTCTAACCAACGTTGCTGCCGAAGATTCAGATCCTTCTGGGAGAAAAGATACTTCAACGACTTATGATCCGTAAACAACTCGAATCGAACTCCCAACAGATAATGTCTCCACATCTTCAGAGCAAATACAATCGCCGCCAATTCCAAATCATGAGTTGGGTAATTCCTTTCATGCGGCTTCAGTTGTCGACTGGCATACGCAACAACTTTATCCTTTTGCATCAGCACTGCTCCAAGTCCAGTACCACATGCATCGGTGTAAACCACCATCTCATCATTCCCACTTGGAATAGTCAAAACAGGAGCACTCGTCAATCTCTCCTTCAGGATTCCGAAAGCTTGCTCACACTTAGCATCCCAACTGAACACTTTGTTCTTCTTCGTCAATCCTGTTAATGGTGCAGCTACCTTGGAGAAGTCTTTGATAAACCGTCGATAATATCCTGCTAATCCAAGAAAACTCCTCACATCTGACGCATTCTTAGGTCTAACCCAATCCTGGATTGCTGCCACTTTAGCGGGATCAACCGCTATTCCATTTCCAGAAATCACATGGCCTAAGAACCTCACTTCACTCTTCCAGAAGTGACACTTCGAAAACTTAGCCTTCAGCTGATGTTTCCGTAAGATCTCCAAAACAATACGCAAGTGCGTCTTGTGCTCTTCCTCCGTTCTGGAATAAATCAGAATATCATCCACGAACACAAGTACGAACTTGTTCAACTGATCTCTGAACACTCTATTCATAAGATCCACAAAATATGCTGGCGCGTTAGTCAATCCAAACGGCATTACCAGCCACTCAAAGAAACCGGATGGTGTCCTAAAAGCAGTCTTCGGCACACTATCCTTGGCCACTCTCAACTGGTGAAATCCCGTTGCCAAATCCATCTGAGAAAACACCTTGACTTCGTGAAGCTGATCAAACAAGTCATCTATTCTCGGCAATGGATACTTGTTCTTCTTAGTCACCTTATTCAGCTCACGATAATCGACGCACAATCTCAACGACCCATCTGCCTTGGTTGCAAACACAACTGGTGCACCCCATTCGGACACACTACGCCGAATGAATCCTTTCTGTAAAAGGTCATCAACTTGCACCCTCAACTCCTGCTGTTCCCTAGGCGCCATCCGCCTAAGAGGCATCACAACAGGTCTGGCTCCTTCAACTAGATCTATTCGAAACTCGATCTCTCTATGCGGCGGCAACCCTTTGACTTCGTCAAAGACATCCTCGAATCCATTAGCGATCGGCACTGATGACAGTCCATCCCGTGGAACAACTAGCGAATACATGAAGCTCATGAAGACGCCTTCTTCATGCTTACATCGTATCACAATCTTTCGCCCTTCCACATTCTCGACTGTCACTTCCAACCTTTCGCAATCAACCTTAGCCGCATACTTCCTAAGCCAGTCCATACCCAAAATAATTCCGAACCCCGCAAAGTTCAGAACAAAGCAATCACAAACAAAAGAGCAACCATGACTCGACACAACCAGACCACGGCATAACATACACAAACAAGATGAACCCCCCACTGGATTAGTCACGACCAATGGCCTATCAACAATATCCGGTGTCAAACCTAACCGGCCAACGAGTTCATTACAAACAAACGAATGCGACGCTCCAGTATCAAACAGAACTCTAACTGGAACACCACATAGGAAAAGAGTACCTTGAACAACCACACTCTTTCCCTTTTCTTCAGCAGTAGGAGCTTTCGAAGACGACGGAACAGCCCCCAAAGCATAGGCTTGCACAATCTGCCTGTCCTTCCTTGGTTCTGGACAATTCTTCCTGAAATGTCCCGGCTTGTCACAGTTGTGACACTTCATCGGTGCCTTCGGATTCTTACAATCCTTAGAGAAATGGCCCTTCTGTTGACAATTGTAGCAAGTCACCTCGCCTTTCGGCTTCTTCTGGCCATCCTTACCTTTCTGCTGCTGCTGCTTCCTCTTCTGGTTTCCACCCTGCTGTGGTTTAGATTCTCCCTTGGTAACAGCAACAACAGGTCCTTCCTTAGGAAACAAACTCTCATGCCTAAGAGCTTTCTCCACAAGCTTCTCAAATGAATCGTCCAAATGATCCACCAATTGTCTCCCAAGATAACTGTCCAAGCCGGTCACAAACTTCTCATTCTTCTGATAAGCAGATTCAATATACGACCGGGCATACTTGGACAAAGCTTCGAACTCAGAAACATACTCAAGAACTGATCTTCCACCTTGCTTGAGCTCCACAAACCTCTTGAACAGAACAGACTTCTGAGCTGTAGAAATGAACTTAGCTTCAAATCTAGCTTGGAATTGCTCCCAAGTAATCTCTTCTTCCGGAGTAGTGATGGTAATAGAGTTCCACCAATCAGAAGCTCTCCCTTGAAGCTGCCTTGATGCCAACTTCCTCTTAGTTGCATCATCAATTCCCAAATCACCAAAGATCCTTCTACAAGCATCTATCCACCTCTGGACCTCAATGGTAGATTCTGTTCCCAAGAAAACCTTCCCTCCAAGAGCAGTATAATCCTTGCACAGCTTAGCAAAATCCACTGGTTTCGGAGTTTGGACTGGAACTCCAACATCAACTGCCGCCCCCGGAACTGGTATCCTTCTCATGATCGAAGTTATCATAGCTTCGAACATGGCTGCATAATCAGCAGTCTCTTCAGTAGCGCGACCTTCCCTAGCAGCTGGTCTCCCTCTTCGACTCATTCTCAATATCTATAAAAAGGAATGATCAGAACATCTAGAGAAACAACTGCATAAAGGACTCAAACTCTACCAAACTACTATATTATATATAGTAATCATCCATCAAAATACAATTACGTCTCTCATACGTAGTTACTTCAGCGAGCGTTGGGTAAAATCGATTAACCAATGCTCTGATACCAAATGTGACGACCGCCCATGACCCCTGCACCGAATCTAGAGATAGAGCGCTGTAAAGTGTGCCAGGCGACCATGGACGATTGTCAAGGTAAGATTAAAACAACAGGATCTATCGTATTACTCACAGCGCATGGACAAAATACAATAGAACATATGTATAGTGAAGCTTTACAGAATAAAATGACATCATATAAAACTCCATAATAGTTGAATACAAGCATCCACATAGTCAATACATCAAGCCTCACTACAAATCTCTCAGAGAATACAAAACAGCGGAATATCCAGTACATATAATAAGAAGATAACATGCAATCCTCCAGCTCGTCTTCGATATCAGCATCGTGAAAAGAGAACAGCACCTGTCACCTGCTACCTAGTCTGCCCGTCCCAAAAATGGACGAACAGCCCAAGGCAATAAGAATTAAAACATAAAGCCTTGAGTCAGACAACAGTCTTAGTGAGCAGTAAATTAACTAACAACATACCAAAAGAGCATAAAGGAAAAGGAATAGGAATACAACCCTCCCACTCCAACCTCATTCTACAGTGATAGCCCCCAGACACACACTAAACAGAAGCAAACATAGCAGAGCATACAATTTAAAGTAAAGCTACTATCACTCGAGTCAAGGGCGATGTTTTCCAAGTACCAAGGCCTAAATCAGATAAGCACCCAGAAAATACCGCTCTTGAGTCCGAATGACGATACAACCAAACATCCATGACTCTGGCTATCACTGTTATCATTGCTTCAATATCACCGTTAATTGAATGACCGGCACATTCTTTCAGCCGTCCGTCAAGGGCTAATGAAAACCCCGGTTCTAGACATAACTCCCGCACGTCGTCGCAGCCCGTGCCTAGGACTATCGAATCTGCCCAGAGTACTCGACCATCAACAGTTGGCCGTTGGGACTATCGAATCTGCCCAAACGTACCCTTGCTTAGAGCATGCTAGAACCTTCAACAACGATGTTATCCAAGCCTCCTAGTCATCCTCCTCGACGACTATTCTCATATCCATTCATTATCTTCAACTCGAATCATATCACCGAGTTATCAACATGCTTGGAATGATCCCGTCTGGATTAGACCAAGTCTTCATCATATGATTGCTTCGCTTCATTACATCCTCGCAAAGCCTCATCTCATCATCACATCATCAAATCTATGCATAAGAGCTTCATCATCCCGCTACATATGCCACGAGCAGCTTTTCCAATTCAAGAGCCTTTCCCTTAGCTTTTGAATCATCTTCGATCTAATCTAATCATCAATCATCTAGTTCATAACAATCAATCAAATCAAACATCAATCCAAGCAATCAAGCATTCAAATATGATCTAAGTAGACAATTATAACAATAATGGCATTTTCGTAATTAAAGAGTTGAAAGTCCAATAAGCATGAAAACATGGATTATATCTCTACAACTTGATGAATGAACTTGCATAGGTTAACATATGATAAAATGGATGCAACATCATCATGAACAATGGATCTACAAGGATCTACACATAGGATGAAGAAAATGCATGGAAATCACTAATTTAACACCAAATTGAGCCAACAATCCGATCTACTCCTTTGGATCCGTGTGAGAGATAATCACCACTCACCAAATCACCTAAACAATCCAAAAGATAACAACTTCAGATCTGGACAGCGAAGAACTAAGCTAGATCCGACAAGATCTCACTTCAAACGATGAAATCTCTCTTGAAAAGATGAAGATCTTCAATCCAAGCTCTTGAATCTTCAATCTTGATCTTCGATTTGGATGGAAGGAAGCACTAGATTAGGGTGGAGAAAAGAAGTGAAGAAGTGTAGAAGTCGAGCTCTCAAAATGGCAGCACTTCGTCGCTTCAAAATCCGGATCCCAAAAAGTGAGAACAACTCCTCCTATTTATAGCTGAAATCTGTCCTTAAGTCGAAATCTGGCTATCTCCCTAAGTCGTTTCCGACCTAAGACTCTCCGACCTAAGCTTCTCCGACCTAACGACTTAGCCAGACCCAGCGACTCATCGCACGCGCGACCTAACCTCTTACGCGCTTAGCGACCTAACAGGCCTCCCCATCTTACGACCTAACACTTAACTCCTAGGTCGCTTTCGTCTTAAAGCATAGGCTACGACCTAACACTTAAACTATCCAAGCGACTTAACAATCTACGACTCAGTTGGGTTGCGACCTAACAACTTAGGCTCCTACGCGACCTAACACATGTCGACCTAAAACAACATAGATCTAACGACCTAACTACGCTAACACTTAGGTCGGTCAATCCCATAGGTCGCTAACTCGAACTGCCGACCTAACACTTAGGTCGCTCACACATTTTCTTAGGTCGCCAGAACCTCTTAAGTCGGTCACGACTTAACCCCTTAGGTCGCCTACGACCTAACCAAAGCCAACAACTAGTCTTCCTTAAGTCGGTCAGTCTTTAGGTCGTTAACTCGCCCTGCCGACCTAATTACTTAACTAAATCCTAGGTTGCACAATTCTATAGGTCGCTCCAACTAACCCACGACCTAACACTAACTCGCCGAAGTCCTTAACTCGGTCACGACTTAGCTCTTAGGTCGTCCACGACCTAGGACTTAGACAAATTTCCACAAAAATCTGAAATGACTTAAAAATGCAAAAATTCCAGATTTTGACGAACTTGTCGATCCGTAAAAATACGGGTCGTTACAGAAATTTGATTATCGTTTGTGATAATCGAATATTTGTTGAATTTGAAATTTGATTATCGTTTTTGATAATCGAATATTTGTTGAATTTGAAATTTGATTATCGTTTTTGATAATCGAATATTTGTTGAATTTGAAATTTGATTATCGTTTTTGATAATCGAATATTTGTTGAATTTGAAATTTGATTATCGTTTTTGATAATCGAATATTTGTTGATTTGAAATTTGATTATCGCTTTTGATAATTGAATATTTGTTGATTTGAAATTTTAATTACCGTTTGTGGTAATTAGATATGTGCTGATTTGTTTTCTGAGTATCGTTTGGATAATTGGATGTTTGCTGATTTTATGGATAAGAGATTCTCTAGTCTCTAATTGAGTTCAGGTTATGTTAATTTTATTGAATTGCTATTTTCTATCTATCACTGTTGATAGTTAGAATTTGCTGATTATGAAGTTCGTGTTTTCTATTTATCCGTTAGATAACTAGATATTTGCAGTTTTGCAAATTGTGATTTGTGCTTTCTAATCATCTCTGTAGATAATTAGCTTTTGTTGTTTTTCTAATTATCGTATCGATGATTAGACATTGCTATTTTATAATTTTCTGTATTTTGATTATCTAATTGATAGTTAAGTATCGCTGATAATTGTTTTTGTTCAGTTTTAATTGTTTTTGATTATCTAATTGATAATCAGATTTTGTGGAGAATTTTTGAATCTCTTTTATGAAGATAAAAGATCTCTGTGGCATTTGAATTCGTGACTTTTATTTTTCTAACTTAACCAGTTTATGTTAGAAGAATAATAATGTTGATGACCTTCATTATGAAAATTGCGGGGACGCAATTTGTATAAGGAGGGGAGTCTGTAACAACCCAGGGTTTTGCAATTATTTTATTTTCGTCATTAGACGATTAAAATTGGTTGCAAATTTCAGTTTGGAGTTTGAATCCAGTTTAAATTCTTTTGAAAATTCGTTAAGAGATTAAGGGCTTTAAGTAAAAATCAGGGCCCAAATACATTTTTCTCCTTTTATTTTTGGCCGTGCCCTTCTTATTCCCAATTCGACCCGCCCCTCATTTCATTTTTCGCTTGCGTTCGAAAACCTAATCAAAGAAACGAAAATGGCGGCCCATCCTCTTCTTTGTTCGATCAAATTAAGGCTTCAAGTTTAGAGTCGCCGTGTTGCCTACTTGTAAGCGACGAGACTTCAATTTTTGGAAGTGGGGGCAATGGATCTGGGTTCATCTTTGCTTCGAAAGTTCGTAGCCTTCATCGATTGTTGGCTGCTCGAAAAAAAAGTGAGTAATTTCTTAATTACTCACATCTGATTCGATTTCTTGTACATGTGATTTTGTAGTATCGATCTTGAATTTTTGTAATTCGACTTCGGTCGTGATTCTTGGCTTGTTTTGAGTTTGCTGTCGTGATTCGTCCTTTGTTGTCTTTTGATGTTAAACTCTTTTGACGATGCTAATTTCGAGTCGACTTCGACACTTACTGCTATTGACTTAACTTGGTTGATATCGGCCTTGGCATTTTGTGACAGTTGATCTTGATCCATGAGTGCACTTGATTTTTGAACTGTTCGATTTATTAGTAACTTCATTTCGGCAGTGTGTTTTTGTGAACCACGTTGATTGATGTTTTGATATTACCAGGCTCTTCGAGTTTGGTAACTCAGTGGTTCTTAGTTTTGATGGATCTATACTGACTTGTTTGACTCTATGTTGCTCAGCTATTTCATTTCAATTATATTTGGTAGCTTCACTTGAGTATTGAGATGTATTGTTCACTAATTATTCGCTTCGAGTCCTGATTTATGCTCTTTGTTGTCGTACATTCGTGGGCACTTTGTACATCATTCTGGTTTGAAGTCTTTTGTTAGTCCATGTCTGGACATTGGGACTATTTGAGTTGAAGTTCAATTGCTGGTCCTATTTCAATTAATATAGATATGTATGTGTATATATATTTATATGCATACATGTTTAATTTTATTTGCTCGGCTTCGAGTGACATTGTGCGATAATAGGGACTTTGACTTGTTCAGTTCTTTTTCTTGAGTGACTTCACTTTGACAAACAGTGTTCGATTCTTCTTTTTAACACTGTAACACTGATGTGGTTGTTTAAATATTTTTGAAACTGCACTTGATTTTCATGTGCAATGAATGGCTCTTTTTGAAACTGCACTTGATTTAAATATTTTTGAAACCGCCTTTTTTAACTCAGACTTGGGTTGCACTGAGTGGTACTGATTTGGTCTTTGCCTATTGGTCCAGTTTCATGTATATTTGATACTGCAGTTTCTTCACTTGGTTCCTGCATATATATCACTACATGTTGTTTATGTTACTCTGACTTATGTGCATGTGTCTTTAGCTTGTGTTCATTTGAGGCTGCTGTTCCACTTTGTTCATTACAGTTTCATTTGCATGTATTCGTGTCCCTTGTTCATGTTGCTATTGGATTTGTTGGTTTTACTTGAGTATGGGCTTATTCCCTTTTACTTGTGCAATTCTCTATTGCATTCTGTCTTGATGTTTCAGCTGCCATCATGTTGAATTGTGAATTTGTGTGTTAATGTTTCTTGGTATCTTTTATTGATTGTGTTGTGGTGCCACATTTTGGTGCCCTCACCTTCATAATGCGATGTTCATGTAGCTGTATCCTTTTGCTGGCGATGCTTGAGATTTTGTTGCATTTAGTATCACTTGGTTTTGGGCTGCTTTTTAGGACTGCACTTGATTTTTGTGTGGTCTTGACTCTGTATATACACTTCATGTAGTGTAGTGTGCAGACATTTACTTGTGCTAACCAGTTGAGTTCGACACTTGAGTTGTCATTGTTTGACTATTTAGTTCCTAGTTAATCGTTGTTCAATTGCAGTTTTATTGTGCGGTGTTTCTTGCTTCCTTTTGTGCAGTTTCACCTTAGTGATCTGGTGGTGACTGCAGTCTTGTTGCAGATTGCCCTTGTAATCATTTGTGACTGCAATTTCGTCTTACATGCAGCTTTGGTCCTTGTTGTTTTGCATTGTATTAATGCATTTGGATCTGTTTTCAAATTCACTTGAGTTGAACCCGATTTCGGGGTTTGACCTGGTGATCATTTGTGACTTTCACTGAGCTTTTGTGTATCTCTTGCGATAGTGGCGAGGCAGTACACGCGTGCGTGTACTGCAGCCTTATCAGATTTGACAGTTTTAAATTGATGTTTCGATTTGTTGAATTGTTCGTTGGTTAATTTCAATGTTTTGGAGTTGTATTCCGATTTGGATTGCTGATTTGTTGTTTAACACTGTATAGTGTTGTATCTGCCGTTATCCGATTCTTTTATCGAGGAGTCGGATATACGAGATTTCTGTGACCGTCGTCTATTTGATATTGATTATTATTGCTACTGTGCATTAATAACTGAGTTTGAATTAGACTGACCCGTGTATTATTTTCTTTTGAATGTAATACTCGGGTCAGTCCCGAGTTATTTCAGGTTGTAGATTTCCTGCTTTGAGTTGTTGTTCGGGATATGAAGACTTTTTACATCGTTTGAAGTGGTCTTTGTCATTTTGTAGAAGTCGTGTCATTTTATAGGATGATATGTATTCATGTATATTAGTTGATAATGTACTTGTATATATAACTTCCAGAGTCGACAGTTGTAGTTGTATCATATGTATCGTGTCAACTATATTGTAACTGACATCAGTTATAGATATATGAGATTTGGATTTATCTATGTTCCTCATTTATATTATTTGTGTTATCATTATATCTAATGTCCTAAACTATTATGAACCATCGTAGTGTTTTATACTGGTAATTGGGTATGTCGATGGGAGTAAATAAAGAAGATGAAAAATAAAAAGTATATATACCATTCCTATCGAGGTAACCAATATTAGTGTAAGGCCAACTACGGATGGCCGCTCCTATCCAGCCTTATTCTTCGTAATAATAGACAGTATTTCTTTTAATACTCTTTGTTATTATGAGCATAGAGGTGGGGCGTCACATTTATGATTGATTAATGAGAAAAATAACTAGAATATGATTTGATATTATTGTTTGAATGTGATTGACAACTATTTTTGTGTAATTTAAATCAATCGAAATAATTGTAAAGTTAAATTTGGTTATAATTGTAAATAAGGAATAAATTTAATGTTGGATTCAATATTGAAATTATATGTTATAAATTAGGATAGGTTAATTAAGGAATATGAAATCAATTAATTAGTATGTGAATTTATTAGCTTTGTTTGTAAACAATAAACATAGAAATGTGTTTGAATTATTATTGTGTAGTACTTGTTTAATTATCATCTTGATATTTAATCCGTTTGAAATTAATTGCAAATCAATTGAAATTAATCTAATTAAACATTGCAGTTAATATGAATTAAGATGATAATTTTAGAATATTGATGTAATAAAATGTAAACCAATGTTAATTATATCCATAAGGTGATAGTTGATTTAATAATAAGAGTGGAAATCAAATAAAAGAATTTAATTGAATTTAAAATATAATTAACCGGAATTTTATTACGATTGCAATTGAACTTTGAAATTAATGTAATATTTAAATAGTGGATTTAACATAGAAATTTATTTCAATAAGTTATTAATTTCTATGTTATCAAGAATGATAAAAATGGTTAACTTTTAATTTTGAATTTAAAAGTGATTAAATTAATTTAATAATAATTTATTTATTAATTAACGTGAAAATAGCAATTTTGGCCACTGTCTCAGATTTCGATGAAACTAATTTCATCGGATCTATAATAGTGAATTTTTGTAGGATTTCAAGTTTCGTAACGATCGGACTTGTCTTTTGATTGTGTAGGCTCGAAATGTGTTGAAATCAATTTAATGAATTCCATTAAAATATTCTAATTTTAAATGCTAACTTCTGTATACAATGGAATTTGGGTTTGAAACTAGTTCCATTGAGTTTAAAAATATCGAAAACATCTATTTAGATATATTGGATGACATACATTCGTTTTGGAAATGGAACGGGCTTTTCAGGCCGTGTTATCGTTTCGAACCAAATCAATATGTCCATTCTTTCTTTTCTGCCTTTGCCTATATATAGGCTGTTATAAACCCTATCTGTTTCTCATTCCAGATTTTTGTACGTACTGCTTCTTTCCATTTGCTTATTCCTATCTCCTATCTCTAATGGCTGAAACCCTAAATCCCCAAATTCAATTTCAAAAAATTCAAACTCTCCAAACTATGTCAAATTATATATTGTTTGAAATCTATTGATGAGCGCAATCTACTACTGCAATTCATTTTTTCTATAGAATCACGATTTGGCCAGAAATTGGTGATCTTTCTCAACCGTCCATTTCTACGGTTTCGATTTCAACGGTGGATCTTCGTCGATAGGACGATCAGTGATGACCAATGGGTAGAGGGCATCGAGTAGCACGCATCTATATGGTTAGTTGTATCTAAAGTGCCAAGAATTCGCAGCGATTTGGTGAAAGACGGTGGCGTGTGAGTCATGGACCGAGGCAGTTTCAGGGAGGCGGAGGTGTCGGCAATCTGGTCATGGGTGAGGCTCTGGGCAAGGGTTGAGGTGATGAGCTCTGATCTAAACGTAGGCGGCCAGAGTTGGCACAGCGACATGGGGAAGTTAGGCGGTAGGCTCAGGTTACTGTTCGTGCTCGATATTAGGGTTTGGATGGAGGTAACGAGAATTACTATATTGCCCTTCTTTATTTTAAATTTAATTTAAAATTTTAAACTTCTAACATCAATATCTTTTTCATACGAGCTCGGATTCATGCGCGATTTGCTCTGTTGCGATCGTATCGAAATTCCAGACATTATGGAACTAGTTTGGCTGCATTCTGAGACTGTTAAAATTTTGGGCCTAATTTGGATTTTAAATCGATTTGAAATTAAAGGTGAGTGTTTTAACCCACTCAAAAATACTAAATCATCTTATGTTGGTTAAATAGAATTTATGATGTGATGAGAAATTTATTGATTGCTGTTTGGTATGTTAAATTGTCATTTAAATTTAATTAGAGTTTATTTGAATTGAATTGCCATTTAAATTAGTATTGAATTTATTGCCAATTAAATGTCTGATAATGATAACCAGTTTATTTGTTGTGATTTATTGGTTGAATTGAATGATGATTGTGATGGACGTTTAATTCTAGATATTTGGATGATTGGATATTATATTCATTTTATATGTTGTTATCACACTGCAAGTTCCCTTAGTTGTTAGGAAGATCACTATGGGTTGAAATGATACACACCCGAATGGTCTTATAGATTAGGGTAAAATCGTTATGGGTTTTGAATTTTACTTGGGATTGTGGATTGAAATGGTATATACCCGCAAATTTAAATTTAATGCTGGTTGAAATTATATATATCCGTATCACTTGACCATAGGGTAGAAAATTATATACGGATAGCGGATTGGTTAAATTAAATGATTTTAAATCCTTTAATTTTAAAATCCAATTACATGATATTATGAATAAACAAGATTTATATGAACTTCTGTTCCGTGTTTATTATAATTTGTTCTGAATTTCAGCTCTAATACCAACTGTGATGCCCCACCTCTATGCTCACAATAACAAAGGTAATTATAAGGTAATAATGTCTGCTATTGCGAAGAATAAGGCTTGCTAGAAGCGACCATCCGTAAGTTATGCCTTAGACGAGTATTGATTACATCGATAAGAGTTATGTAATTACTCCCAACGATATACATTCAATCCAAATCTAAAACGAAACTACGGTGGCTTACGAAAAATTCAGAACAACTCATAATAGCAACAACACAGATAAGTATAATCACATTAGAACAGAAATATCAAATATAGCAGAAGACTACTCTGGATACATGCTACAAATCTCGATGGTTCTCATGAACCAAATGTACATATACATAACCATCATACATACATGAGACGAGAGTCAATACACCAAAAGTATCGCCTCGAAGCCTAAACAAAAGATGAGGTGAAATCCCAAAAGCTGAAGCAGCAACTGAATCAGAGATAGCGATTATCCTGAAATAACTCGGTCTGACCCGAGTATTATTTAAAAGAAAATAATAAATGGATTAGTCTAAATTTAAACTCAGAAATAAGTGTATAATAAACAACACTTAAGCAAATTAATTATAATCTCGAATGAGACTATTCATCAAAATAATCAACATAGTTTAAAGGAAGAAATCCCATTAAACATCACCAAAATCAACTTTCAAATTCACAATTGAATTCAAAACATCAATACACAAAATCTAGAAATCAAATAAGATGACTAGAAAATCAGCATAAAAGTCAACACAAAAGTGGATTGATCCCAGCATATGGCGAGTCTAAGCTACGCCGCACGTGCATCTCATATGGCCGAAGTCTACCAAGTACTGTCATCATAATATTTGGCGCCCAACAAATGACCTGAGGGTCCAACAAATGACCCGAAGGTCTAGAATTGGTAATTGACCCGAAGGTCCAATAAATGACCTGAAGGTTTAGCAGAGTGGCTCGAAAGCCCAACAAAACATCAAAATCTTTAAACAACAATTCCACGGTAAATATTTCAATTAACGAGTCCAGAATTAACCGAATTAGTAAAAGCGTGGTTCCATACTCCGCACTTTTGCTAAATCGTTTAAATCTCTTCATCGTTTCCATGAAAGTGCAAAATTGTGTATTTTAAATAAATAACATTTTACGTTCTCAAATGGACAAGTCCGGAATTAACCGAATCAGTAAAAGTAAGGGTTCATAGTCCTTAATTTTTCTGAAGCGTTTAATCGATTTCTCATTCTTTTGAAAGCGTAAACTGTGAAGTTTTTAGAAACAATTTTTTTTAAACAATTGGAAAACACGTGATTAAAACAGCAACATATATAGTAATTTCGATAAAGAAATTGCGCTTCACAAAACACCGTAAAAACGGATATCAAATCAACTTTGCGGGATAGTCGCTTGAAAATTCACTTTAAATTGACGGTTACTGAAGTCAAAGCAACAGTAATTTTTGTTCGTCAAAATCTCATCAAAACAACACGCTTCAAAAATATAACACCGCAGTAAAAATCCATTATAAAAATAATGGCAACACAATACGTTTTAAAACCAAACACCGGTTCCAAGTAATTTAAATAGTAGATTGCACTACCATATATATATATATATATATTCATCAAAATATTGCACTGCATGACACTAACTTCTTGCCCGCATATATTTTTGCACACAGAAATGAAGAAATTAAATTGACTTGGAACTTGATTCTAGTGTACACGTTTGTACACAAAAATTGAAATGGACAAAAACATTTCCCACATGCTGACACGTTAAAAGGTGCAAAAGAATACTGGACTTGGACTAAATTTTTCTTTGCTGCATGCATTTTTTTTTGCTCACGCAAAATGGCCTAAGTATAAAGTGACCTGGATTCGCATATAGTAAAATGTAGCCTGGACATAGTTTATATACATGCAAGAATTCAATATGTATGCACGCTAATGTAAATTGTTCTAGGCTCATTTTTTTTCTTCAAAATACACGGTACCCATACAAAATGTAAATGACTCTTTTACACGCACACGTACAAATGAATAAAAATGCAAATTTCATAAAACCATTACATAGTGTTAAGTTTTGGGTAGAGCTACATCAGTGTGCATGGTGTTACACTGGTTGAAATCTATGTTTTCTACTCCTCTAACTTATAAAACCATTTGCAATAATTAGTAATATCGTGAAAAAGGAAGTTTCTGTTCCCATTATCTGTAAACAAAGTCTATCACGAACAAAATGACAATTTGTACGCAATGTGGAGATAGTTAAATGGCCTGGAACTCCTTTTATTTTTGAAATGCAACTTATACAAAAAAAAATAGCCTACACCTTTCATGCATGCACAAAATGAAATAAACAAAAGTGCCTGGCAACATAGTTTGCACGCCAAAAACAAATTAGTGAATAAATTAGAGATGTGAGTTTTACACTCACCTTTAGATTCTTTTCAAAACAACTAGCAACCGAGATTCAAGGAAGCAAGAATTTTGGAGCTGCCATTGAAGTTTTACTGAGCTATTGAAAATTTTACAATCAAAGAATAAACTACTACTTGAAAAAAATGAGAACAAAATGAAAGATACAGCTTACTTTCCTTTTCTCAAAATTGTGTACCAGTCAAAAATAAAGTGATGGAAAGAGTTTTTGTACAAATGCATTTAATGAAAATGTGCCTCAGTAAAAAAAGGACATGCTGCATAAAAATGATGGTGAAAAGTGTTCAACTTGCATTTACAAAATCTTAGTGTGTGACAGCAAAGAATGTTCAATTATTAGTGATAGCTAAAGTGTTCAACCTTTTGAATGAACTTAGCCTCAAACGTGAAGGCAAAAGAAATAAAACACAACTTGGATATTTTCCAACACAACCAAGGCCAATTGCAATTCATTTCAGCTGCTACCACTTAGAGGCATGCAACTGACTTTGCAACGGATTTTCATCATTTTCATTTTTTTCAAAACTCAATTTAAAATTTATATTTTAAATTTTTATTTTGACGGTAATAAAAATAGGGTTGTTACATGCCTCTTCGATACCATATCTATTACTTTATGATTGATTCAGTGGCCGCCCCTCGATTTGATTATAGGAGTGTGTTCCACGGTGGGCGGTAGTAGCTGCCACCAACCCAGTTTTCCAAACGGTAGAATCCTACCCTGGCATTGCCTCGCCTGCCTTGTCATATGCCTTATCACAGCCACTATGAGTTTGGTTTGTGTCGTACCTATAGATTGCTCCCTGATAGCCTATCGGTTTGGTGGAGTTACAGTACTGTATAGACTATGGCATTTATATAAAATGTGTTAAGGGGGATATGGGTAACGCCTTAACGGTATTTTAATACTTTCTTTACTGTAGACATATTATAGTAGTGTATTGTACTATGTATGTAAATAATTTAACGGATCCTTAGGAGATGGAATCCTGAACATCTTTTAAGTTATTGCACTTACGTTAGACACTGGATAGGAGAAGTAAAATCCTGTAAACTTCTCTAACGCCGTTACACTCATATTTACTTATTTTGATTTAACTTACATAAGACCTTTTCGTTCTGACTCGAGTATTTTTTCTTTTGTACGCTTGGGTCAGCCTGAGATTTTCAGTTTATTGAAGACTTTATTCTGGAGGACGAAGACGGTGACTTGTATATTATTTATTCTATATATGTTCCACTGCATCATGTTGTTTCGCTGCATTATTTATTTATTTATTCCTACTATATGTATAACTCTGATCTGTATTGTAAAAGTGTAATCAAATGTTATTTGTAAAACAGCTTTATGAACTGTTTATTTGATTATTATATTTTGTCATTCCATTGTGAGATTCTGTCTTTTGTTTTCTTTCTTTCTCTTGTTTTCTTATTTACCCAATAGCAATCCTCGCTTTTGAATGGTTTGAGTTGACATGTATGGTTTATTGTCGATTTTAAACCGTCCAAAAAGGTGGGTCGTTATAATTTAATTAATTTAGATATTTAAGTACGAAGTGTTCGAAATTTTGGGTCGTTACATTCTCCCCCATTAAGAATATTTCATCCTCGAAATTCCAACATAAGCAAAAAAATGCCCATTAATACTTAGCGGCATTTATAATTACTAGCAAACAAAGCTTATGGTTTGCTCCAGTTCAGAAACCTTCTCACCTCACAAGGATGATAAATAAACTACTAAGCGTAACTTTTGTTTAACGGGCTCAGGTTATTACTTAGTTGATTTTTCATGTTATCTCATAACAAATCGAAGGGTCATTACCTAAACTTCACATAAGCCAATCTGTGTAGTTAAAGCGCTTCACGGTTCTATAACGTTGGAGGTGTAAAAAGTTATAGCGGGGATAAAGTGAGGATATTGCGGAAAATAGCGAAGGTGAAAAAAATTTCATTAGATATAAAACCAAATATTTAAAGTTAATTTATTCTCGTTCTCACATCATTTATATAGGAAAATGAAATATTGTTTAGTCTTATTGTTAGCACCAAAATTGGTCACTAACACCCAAAGAGAGTTTTTTGTAGAGAGATTAATGAAGAAGGTAAATTAAAACTAAGGAATGACGCAGTGGAATGCAGTATTAACTGTAAGAAACAAGAACACCAAATTTAAAGTGGTTCGACGTAACTGCCTACGTCCACTTTGAGTTTAATCTTTATTTCTTTTTCAATAATTGAATACAGATACAATCCGTACACCAACTACTTGAATACAAGCTCTAACTGAAAAAGAATGAGTCTTGAAAATGGTAGAGTCTCCCCAGCGTTCTCGAAAAAAGGTCCTTTTCACTGTGCCCCTGCCCTTTTATTTATAGACGAAGATGGATTGGACTTCCCTTACGGGCCTAGGAACAAGGTATCTCAGCCCATAGTAGATGACAACCGTGCGCCATTCCATGCAAGCTGAACAAGACAAGCCGAACGAGGAATGTCGGGCGACAATTGGTCGAACCATAAACTATAGGCTATTGTGGCTGAGTGATGCTTGCCGAGCGAGGTATGTTGAGCGATGATGCCCTCACTTAAGGTTGAGTGTTAGTCCTTTCCCCAAAGTTGCTCAACGTTCTAAAGACGAGCGAAGCATTTATGCCGAGCGACGCTCGTATGCCGAACGATGGCTCTGTGCCAAGCGGGACTTCTGTGCCAAGCGAGGGCTTTGTGCCAAGCAAGGTCTGAAGACGAGCGAATCCTTGTATGCCGAGTAAGGCTCGTATGCCGAGTGAGGTTCTGTGCCGAACAAGGCTTCGTACCGAACGAGCCTTAATGCCGAGCGAGGCACTCGTGCCGAGCGAAGCTCTGTGCCGAACGAGGCTTTGTACCGAACGAGCCTTAATGCCGAGCGAGGCACTCGTGCCGAGCGAAGCTCTGTGCCGAACGAGGCTTCGTGTCGAACGAGCCTTAATGCCAAGCAAGGCACTCGTGCCGAGCGAAGCTCCTGTGCCGATCGAGGCTTCGTGCCGAATGAGCCTTAATGTCGAGCGAGGCACTCATGCCGAGCGAAGCTCCTGCGCCGATCGATGAGGAATGCCGAGCGAGGCCTCCTTGTGCCGAGCGAGGTACTTGTTTAGTGAACCACACATTACCGGGAAGTATCACCCGGGTAACACTTGCCCCCCAAAGTGTGTCGTGTGAGGCAACAGGACACGCTTTGAGCTAATATCCAATTATTTCTCTTGGAATTTGAATGAGCTTATTGAAGGTCACAGCGTTGCAGCCCTGAATCCATTCCCTTCTGTCCTTTGTTACATACACAAGAAGCCGTTCGGCATATGGATGTCGAGCCACTCGTTCGGCAAGTCACATGTCGCTCGGCATAAGTATGCCAAACCATCGAGATATATTCACCAATTCCACTGGTCGATGCCTGTTCACCTCCCCTTCTTCCTATATAAGCCGGTACTTCTTCTTCTTCACGCTCTTACTTTTACTTCGTTTCAGGAACTCACAACTTTCTTCCTCCTGAACTTCGGCTACCTCTCCAACCCTCCTTCCTTACCCCAAATCTAGCAAGTCTTCCATACAGTTCTTTCCCAGGTCGAATCTAAACAATCTCCGGCCTCGAACCTAATCAGATCCCTAAGTCTCGACCATCCTCTTAGGTAAAAACTTCTCTTTTAAACGCTCTTCCCAGACTAGGAAACTTAGTATGAGATTCAAGTTCGTGGATTTTTGTTAGATCAAGGACAGTAGGAATTGTGTGGAAAAAGGAGATGAATCGTGGTTTGAACATGTCTCAGGGCTAGGTGGAGAGGAGAAAGGAAGAGGGTGTTAGAGGCTTTTAGGACGTAGGATCTGGCTGGGTTGCCAAGCAAGGGAGTTAGGTTGTTGAAGTGTACCCAAGTGCGAGGGAAAAATTGGTGGCTAAGTAGGTCGATGATGTATAGGTAGACGAGTGAAAAACTGGCCAAGTGAGGAACTGGTGGCCCGGTGGTCTCCATATGAAAGTGTTGTTAGGGAGTAAGGAGGTAAGTTGGTCAGTTAAGACGTGTCGAGGGCCGCTCGGCATTGAGTGTTGTGAGTGTTAGGAAGGTCGCTTGGCATTGAAATAGCCGAGCGAGGTGAAAGCCGTTTGGCATTTAGAGGCTTGAAGTAAGCACAAGCGTGGCCCGTCTAAAGGCCAAGGTATTGGTCCGGCATGCCGAACGAGGATCTCCCTCATGCCGAACGATGAAGAAAGAGAGTAGGAGAGAAGCGTGAGTCGAGTTCAGCGTGCCGAGCGATGCGGCTCGGTATGACCATGGTTCGGCATGTCTCTCGCATGCCGAACGGTGGAGAGGCAGTGCAGGAGAGTTTAGGTGGTTGTTTAGTTGAGTCTTTTGAATGTCGCTCGGCATTTAGTCTTGAAGTAGGAAATAATAGTCAAAACCATCCTAACTCGAACATAGTTCATGTCGACTAGACTCACTTATTATGCCTAAACATACGACAAAAAACAAGGACGAGGACTTAAGCAAACAAGCATATCGACCAATCTGGACTGATATCTCCCCTGTCTCAACAACTATAAATCTAAATTTATTCCGATAAACACAGACAATAGCCTTCGACATATATTGTGAACTTCCAAGTTCAAAATTAAAAGCCATCATTGGACACTTGTACTTTACTTTATCTTATCAGTTTTATGACTTTAAATTCTTGGACACTTATACTCGAACGATTGCACTAGTTCACACACCACACGGGGGGAGTATTCTTGTTGTTATGTCTAATGTTAATTGTTTTTCAAGTATAGTTTAAACAGGTGTTTAATCAAATTCAACATTTATTGAAGATGTCTAGAAAGTCTAGCTCCGCCACAGTTTCAGATAAACCCGGGCCGAGTTCTCAACAGGAAGTGGTTGGAACTTCAAATCCATCGACAACTCCTGCACAAGATATTCCGAGTCCCATGATCGAATCTATTGATCTGGCTCCAGATGCCCTAGATGCAGCGATCTTTCTAGATAATCCGATCGATTCTCAAGCTTCGAGAATTAATGAAAGTGCCATTCGCCGACTATGCTCGATACATGGAATTCCTTTTGACGATGTACTAGTCCCATCAGGGCAAGATCGTCACTACCCGCCCCCAGCCGGATATACTGCCTGCAACAAATTTATGTGCTGGGTTGGTAGCGTGCCACCATTCAACTCTTTCCTCCGCGATGTGCTACAATATATTGAGATCACCCCAGCACAGTTACATCCCAACAGTCACGCGTTCATATACGGCACATGCATTCTTTTCATGAGCATTTTATTCAGGCTCCTGACTCCTGGCGATATCCGCTGCATTTACCGTTTCAAGAGACGCTCCAACAGCCCATACTTCGTATTCCTCGAGCCTCATAGCAAGTGCCAAATCCTCACAGGGGCGTGGAGAAAATTAGCCCAATATAAGCAAAAGTGGTTTTACGTGCGCTGCCCCCCTGGTTTCGCGAGGAGATGGCTGGAAGGGAGTAAGTTCCTTTTCTAGATCAATAGTCGTACGAGCCAGGAAGTGCATTTTTTCTAAACCCTTTCTCGACTTTTACAGGTATCAGCCCGCGTCCCGAAGGCTCCGGGTACTTTGGGGCCGTCGAAGCTATCCGAGCCGTTTCCGTAGAAGACCGGGACATCAGATCCATCATTTCCAATAAATCGCTCTCAAAATTTAGGTTGTTGGCGGGAGGTCGCCGAATAAGTCTTCCTCACAGCATCACTACAACTGGACTTGCTTCGGACAAAGGCAAAAGGCAAGTTGGGCCTTCGTCACACGGTGCCCCTGACACACCTGAGGAGGGCGAGATTAGAGAAACTAAGGTGCCCGAAGCATCAAATGAAAATGTCAGTCCCACTCTGGAACTGGTGGTTGAGGTACACAACATTGAAGTAACGCCTCCTCCTTCAAAGGGAAAGAAGAAATTGACTTACAAATTGAGGAAAAAGACAGCGTGCGGAACCTCTAAGGTCACCATCATTCCAGTAGAGAGAGAGCCTTCTCCTCAACACTTAGAGAGTTCATTGAAAGGCTAGTCGGACCTCATTATTCTTGACGATTTGCTTAATTATGGCTTCGACGATCCGAAAGCCCTGAAGCTTCGCTCGCCCGCGAAAGGCGATGATGGCGCTCAAGTCCAAAATCAGGGAGAGAAGACTCCGATAAGTAAAGCCAAAAAAGCTGGTCCGTCGGGGGGAAACACTATGACACACACAACCACACTCACGCTACACTTTGCACTTACCCTTCAGCTACCATATGATTCTGGCTAACCCGCGTTCATTTAATTTCTGTGTAGGTGATATGGGACGTTCTCATGGATTTGACCGCCTCCGCGGTTCCTCTATTTTCCATCATTCTGGACGAGATTCGGGCTCCGACAAACGTTGGGATAGAGATGATGACATCAACAGAGATTACCGCTCCTGGGATTCGTCATCCCGAAGGAAAACTTACCATCAGCCTTCATCTCATTATGATTCTCCTTCTCACCCGGAACAATGTAGGGAGAAATCTGGCCACAAAGGGTCCCAGTCTGATACTCCCCGTGATCGACACTCAGGCTCTTCCAGCACACGGCCTCACAAGAAAACTATAGTTTCAAAACCAACTCTTTCTACTTCCGCACAAGATCCGTCGGTATCGGAAAAGCTAGCCAAGCTCAAGGATACGTTCCCCAAGATATGCTTTGATGGTCTGAAGTTCCTTTCGGTGATCCATCCCATTCCAGGACACGTTAAACAAGGCGCCATTGCATGTAACAACGACGTCTATGTTCAACATGACACATTCGTCCATTTGGTTGAAATCTCGGAAGTCTCTATTGAGCATCAACATGAAATCGACCATCTGAAGCTCGCGGCTATTCATGACAAAGACATCATTAAAGTTCAGGATGAAGAGCTCTCTTCATATAAGTCTCGACTCGAAGCTTCCCAAAAGAATGCTAAAGACACAGCGGAGGCCGTTAGTCATCTGGAGACGACACATAAGAAAGAAATTGACGAAGCGGTTCAACGTTGCGGGGCCTTAGCTTTAGAGAAAGATTCTGTTCAAAAGGATAGAGACGTGCTCGCTCAACGAGTCAAAGAACTGGAAGAGCTATTTCTCAAAGAGAAAAAAGAAAAGGTTGCTACTCAAGAGGAGTCGCGATGTTACTGCGACGAGATTGTCGCTACACGACTCCTGAAGACAAAGCTCGATGAAGAACTCTCCAAGGCCGAGACGCTGAAGGATGAAGCCCGCGATGAGGGCAAAAGAATAGCATTTACGGAGATGGACTCTCGCCTTGAGGAGGCCGCCGAGGCTGGTAGAGAGGAGATCAAATGCCAATTCGATCCGCTTATAGCTGAGTACAACGCTCGAGTCCTCATGCATCGTGACTTAACATTTCTCGGCGAGGGTTACCTCGAATCTTTGGCTGAAGCATGGGAGACTTTGATAAGGATCAAAAAGGTTGAGTTGGGAACGAAAGAGATTGACGAAGATGCTTTAGTGAAGGAATTTTTTCGGGGGAATGAGCCTTCGGACTTGTCTACGGTGAAGGCTCTTTACAGCAGAGACTCCCCCTTATCAAAGGAGAAAGATGCCATTGCCGGTCCGTCCGGAACCGAGTCTCCGTTTCCTCCCCCTACCCTGCCATCCAGTCGTCCACCCCTTGACCCCTTCGAGCAACATATTGACTATGATCCAAAGGATCCTGGACTTAATATTCACGTCCTATCTCCTATTCCAGAAGGCGAAACTCCCCGAATAGTCGAGAGTCAACCTGAGATGGGTACATAACTTTCCCTTCAAAGTCCAAAGGGTCTTTGCTTTCAGCAAGCGATAAATGTATTCTAACACTTGTTTCTTATGATTCCGCGTAGGTCATCCCGATCCCGTACCTACTCTAAGGAGCGATGCCACCATGGAGAAGGAGGAGAAGACGGGAGAAACAACGCAAGCGAAAGAGACTCCCGGACCTGACGCTCAAGTGATTGAGGCGCTTAACGAAGACAAATCCGACAATCCGTTGCCCATCGAGGAACATTACGAAGTTGAACTTACTGGCGCCTCCAAACACACTTCAAAACTAAGCATGAAGGAATAGGTCACTGAAGAGGGGAGAAAGAAAGCGGAAATTAAGGCCGAGCCTCAAGTGGTAGAACTCGACGACCCATCGAACAGGCCTTTGAAGATTATTCTTCCAGGTGGGACCAGGCCATTTGAAGTTTGTAACGACCCGATATTCTGGACCATTCAAATCGACAATAATCCACACATGTCTAACTTGAATAGTTCAAAATATCAGAATGTTAATTTAAAATTTGGCAAAACTCAGCATATACAGTAAATAAATCAATCACAGAATCACAGACACAGAGTAATACAATAATACACAGTGGAATAGATAAAATAGTAGTTCATGAAGCTACTATATAAACATCAGAGTTAGAAATAAAATACAACAGAATATCTCAAATGTAGTGAAGTCTCCAGTGCAAACAGATGACTTCTCTGAACAAATCAACTAGAAGAGCTGAAAGCTGAGGCGATAGATGGATCTCCAAAGGAAGCTCCAAACTCCAAGGGTGAGTCTCAAATGCTGTATCACTCGGTCTGACCCGAGCGTAAAGCAAAACACAAAACACTCGAGTCAGGATTAACATTCTTATATAAATAAATCCAACTCAAGTGAAATATCAACTGAAATACAAGTAACTTAAAGAATGTTTGGGATAACCATCCTCTAAGGATCTTCAGAACTATCTACAAGGTGGAAATATACATTATAACACCGTGGTCCTTTCAATTTAATTTATACTTCAAAACCCAAAAATCATTTCATTTCAAATATATCTATTTTTTAAAATAGTATATATAGGTTAAATAATTTATAAAGTAAAGTATTTATAATTTCCTCAAGTCTCACAAATCGATTTAAATTAACTCAAATTCCAAATTCAAATTTATTCAAAGCTCAATTCATCAATTCAATTCAGTTCTAAAGATACCATTTAAATTTTCAATATATTTCAAAGCTTTAATATTCAACATTTTCAAAGTTCAATTTAACAGTTTCATATAAATCTTGATTTAACTTTATTATTATTTAATCAGGGAATATTCACTTAATAAATTCAATATCATTTAACTAGCCTTAAATTTCATTTTCTACTAAATATTTCCTTAAATTTTTTTTTTAAACAAGAAATATTCATTAAATTATTTAAATCAAACTCAAGTTATAGATCATATCTTAAATCCCAATTCCAATAAGTTTTATATTGGTTTAATTAAATAAAATTCTTTACTAAATTCAAATTATCTTCCCAACCTTAACTTATTCAAATTTTTACCAAAATCTATTTTGAAATATAAATTTTATACTTAACATATTATTTGTATTAAATCCATCTTAATTAAATTAAATATCATTATTAAATCTATATATATCATTACCATTTATATATAAATTTTTAAAAATAAACATTTGTTGAAACCAAATATTTCTTTCCAAACCATAGAATTCGATTTCAAATATTTATATATATATATATGGACCAACGGTGTTTGTATATATATTTATCATATGGTTAAGTGATACGGATATTTATCATTCAATCCAAAATTTAAATATATACGGGTAGATATCATTTCGACCCGTAATCCCAATTTCAATTCAAATGAAAATCGCTTGGGTTTATCATTTCAACCCATAATGATTTTCTCCTATTCTAAAGTCCGTTCGGGTATGTATCATTTCAACCCATAGCGAATTCTATACTAACAGGGAACTTGCAGAGTGATAATAGATAATATAAAATATAACAACAGGCATATATCATTAATATAAATAACAGATACTGGTGTCAGATGTCATAGGTGAACATATACAGATAATAGTAATAACAGGCATATAAATACTAGATACTGGTGTTAGATGTCACAGGTGAACATATACGGATAATAGCATATATAACAATTTAAATAACTACAACATCATATTTCAATTGTCGTTTCAATTTGAAATCAAATTTAATAAATACAAGAATGTTAATCGTGAGTGATTTCTCACCTTTCGAGGCTAGAGAAATTTGACGAATGAAACGAGTTACGAATCCAAACACGAATTCCAAAGCAAAGCTAGATTGACATGAATTTGACGAACAAAGCCGATAATAGCAATTGAAGCACTAACACGGATACGACACGGAAACTTCAAATAACTGCGATAATAAAACAGATTTTAGCACGATGATTAGATGGAACAATTATATATATACATAACAATATATATACATTTTTGAAAGAACAAGTATATAGAGCATATATATTTCTTGTCGAAATTTCAGAAGTGACGTACACTACTGTTGTCAACAAAATACAACAGGAACAATTATATGCTTCAAAAGTATACATTTCTGCAATAAAGAATGCGCAGCATATATGTATACTTCCGATGACAAGAGTATAAACCACGATACTTAGCTGTCGTATATACTTCCAAATATATATATGTGCACTGCACATATATATACACACTCCAATACATAGAACAAGGCCACGCAACCAACTGTTTCAGCCAGGAGGTCGCACGCTTCGGTTACGGGTCAAGCTGGGGTTGGCTTCGGGTTTTCTTGAGATTAGGAGGAGAGAAGTCACTACGGGTAAGAGCGGGTGGCAACACGGGTTGGAGTCGAGGCGGTTTCTAGGGGAGGCAGCTGGGTCCGCTTAGGGTCATTTATTGTGATGCTTCGGGTTCAAGGACGAGGACGGAAGATCTGGAAACAAGGGGTGGTTCGGTGGTTCGGCTATTGATGGGATTGTGGGTGGTCTTGCTGAGTGATGTGGCGTCTGGTTATTTCGAGTTGAGGAGGGGTTGCTGCGAGTTTTCTCTTATGGTGTTGCAGCCGAACAAAAGAATTGTTATCAAAAAAAATTGAAGAAGAAGGCATTACCTGTTTTTATTTCTGAGAATGGTACGAGATTGGAAGAAGAAAAATGCAGATCTAAAATAGGCTTCTATGAATATATTATATCAGTGAAGGAGAAGGCAGAGAAAAAGGAAGTGAAACGTATAGAAAAATAAACAACGGGAGAGGAAAGGAAACGTCAACAGCTCACATTGATTCAGCTAAAAGATTTAAAGCAATTGATGGTTGCTTGGATACCACGGTTGTAGTTTAAAAGGGCAAAGAGAAATAAAAAGTCACGGATTCGGTACCGATACAATATATAGTTTGATTGTTTCTGTCGTGTACCGGACCTCAAAATATAGAAATAAATATACCGTGGTGATCAACGCGACGAGATGGTCAAAACGGTACACAGATATCAGTGGTACAGTCATCCGATCAAAAGTCGATAACCGGTACCAGAAATGCTGCTATTTTGCTAGAATTAAGATAAACGGAGCAGTAGAAGTCCAAATTTGGAAAGTGAATTTCGCAGTCTGATTCAGAATGATCTGAATAAATTTTCTCCTGTTGACATATTTTGGTTTCGGAAAACTTTTAAATTCACTGTTATTAACCGGTTTGATTTGAAATGAAATTTCACAGGAAAATAAACTTCAATATTATCAGATGAAAATTTACCAGTTGCTATATTACAATAGACGTATTCCAAATAATAAATTTTTAATTTCAAATTTTATTGTTTAAAATTTCACAAATTTCCAGTTAAATATACTTTTAAAACCATTAAATTTTACGGGTCGTTACACTCTCCCCCACTCAAAACTTTTCGTCCCCGAAAAGGAAGGAGGTAGAAGAATAGAAACAACCAGACAAAAAAGATAGATTGAAAGTCAAGATTAAACAATTAATTGAAACTATATAAATTTTACTTAAAATTTGAAAACTTCATTTGCAATTCAATTATCTTATATACTTTAAAACCTTTCAAAAAAAAATCCATTTGTAAAATTTCTTGCTTCCTTTATAAATACCATTTATATGTTTAAATGATTCTTTTATAAATGTATGAAAACCATTTGAAAATAATTATTTACATTATTACTTATATTTACAAAAAACTATTAAATCCATGATCATAAATTTATTAATTCTATCTAAAATACTTTTCAAATATTATTAATAAATCAATAATCATTTACTTTAAATATGTTAGTCAACAAGGAAAAGAAGGAGGACTAGGAAAAACAGAATATAGGTGAATAAATAAAGCTGAGCAGATAAGGTGGATTCAAGGAATAGTATCGGGCATGAATAGTTAATTTAGAACCATAAGGGTTTTGATTCCAAATATTAATACAAAATTTTCTTTGTTGGAAATACTTTTATTATAAAATACCTTTATAACGAAACAAATTTTCTTTCGAAAATACTTATATAACTCGATGTTTCAACAAGTTTATCCTAGTTCCTGTAGACTCTGGCAGTGCGTTGATCAGGCGCAAAGCTAGAATTCTCCAGGTACTTAGTAGACTTGTTTCAACACCCAGTGAAAATACTGGAAAAACTTTTAAAAATAGATATGGAAAGTACAATCCAATCAAAAACACAAACAAACCTTTGTCTAACCATGGTTCGCAGATACACAATGGTTACGCCTGGTTCCCCCAGGAAACAATCCATATCCGTAAGCTTTCTCAGCCCTGCGAGTTACGCCATAATGACTAGTAGAATGCAGGATACACAATGGTTACGCATGGATCCCCCAGGAAACAATCCGTACCCCCAGGCAAGACTCAGCCAAGCATTTGCGCTACTATTCGCGACCTACACAGATTGCAGGATACACAATGATTACGCCTGGATCCCCCAGGAAACAATCCGTACCCCTAGGCAAGACTCAGCCAGGCAGTTGCGCTATGCAGTCACGAGAGAAAAATAAGACCATGGGTAATGCCATGGAATTCGAAGGACACTCGAGTATCATATCCGGAAAACCAAAATCAGAGAGAATAATATCGATAGAATGAATCCAAGATGTGGCCACAAATCGGATATCAAGCAGAAGGCACTTTCCATATCTTTACTTCGAAAATATGTATCATATAGTACCTTTTCAAATCACTTTCAAATATCGTACTTATATAAAATCCATTATATATAAGATTTAATTTTCAAATCAAATACTTTCCAAAATCAATAGTATATCAATCATACTTATATAGACTTCAATTATATAAGATTTCACTTTCAAATTGAGTACCTTTTCAAATCTATAGTTTTCGAATCAATTTCATATTCATACAAATCAATTTTATATAAGTTCGACAACTCCCAAATCAAGTGTTTAGTAACATAAGGTTCTCAAATTTCAATTTGTTTCAATATCAGTTCAATTTCAAAATCATATACAATTTCACCAAATTATTTCTTCTCAAATTAATTATCTTTAGTTTCAAAGTTTCCAAAATAATAGATTTAGAAAATAAATCCAAATTTCCAAATCAATAAAATTTAAGTCAACCAATTCATTTCCAAAATCAAATGTTTTCAAAATCATCTTATATTTACATAAGGTCCATCTTATATCAGGATCAAAATTTTACAAAATAAATTTCGCTGTATGAAGGGCCATATGGGATTGAATATCTTTGCTTTTATGGGTTATATATCTTTGTAATTTAAATTGGAAATTTTCTTTTAGTAAGCAAAGATATTCTATCTCGACAGCTTTCAATTTCAGCGTCAAAATATATCAATGATATTAGAATATAAGATGTACATACGTCATCATTTCGCAGAATCACATTTGATCCCTCGCTGGATCACACAAGTTTGCTTTCGAACTAGTATTATCCATTCGACTTCCCTAATGCGGATTTCGATATGGTTTCTCGACTAGAAGCCATCAGTCTCCTTGCATAGCCATATACTATGATAGAGAATTCTAGAATCAAGTCCAAAAATCCATATCCAATATTCGCCGTCAAGAATCAAATGAGAAATCCTAACACGAAATGGTGTAATTCACCTCGAACTTGTGTACTCAACCAGGGTCAACTTAATTATGCGAATAAAACAGCATACGTACAACTTATATATTTATTCCAACTTGTTAAATATATAGTTTCATAAAGATGTTACTAAGTTAAAACATTTAAACTAAATTTTATTCCAAATATTTTGAAGACCAAATTCTTTTCAAAACATTTCAAATCTAAATTCTATATTTAGAAAAATTCAAAATAACCTTATTCATTTACTTAACAAAACAGTTTCAACTTATTTAAATCATATTACTACATACTTAAATATTCGAAACAATTTTATATACTTTATCAAATAATTCATACTTGTCAAAATTTCTTAGCTTTGAAAAGTTAACCTTGATTTGGAAGTGCTCGAACCTTCAAAATAGTTGAAGAAATCATTTTCAAATTCAAGAGTTAGAAATCAGCAACAAATCAGTAAATCAATTTTAATAGATGGGGTTGTATCAAATCCGAAACTCAAGGACTGAATACCGGCTTACTTCAAATCATTTCAAATATATATACATATATACTTTGAATATCAAATCTTACTTCGGAATTTGAAATCAAAATTGGTTTCGCAAAATCACTCGCATAGCAAAGCTATTGAAGTGGCCTATCCCCCACTCTGAAACTCGAAAATCAATGTCGATGATGCGTGCACTCATCACCGAAATTATTTTCCAGCGACATAAGTGAGTTATGGACTTCTATTTTCTCAAACTTCTTTTGAAATTTCTTCGAAATCATTCGAAACTCATTAAAATCATTTGAAACTTTTCTTATTCGGAAAATATTTTTAAATCATACTATTATTATATATTTCAAAATCTTATAACCAATTTCAAAATACCGGAGTTCAATTCTCGAATTTCAAATTTCAAACCCTTTAGTTATAAATCATTTTTATATAAATCAATTTCTTATATAATTTCAAATCCTTTCAAAAATTCAAATTCTTATTTTTAAAAGGTATATATAATCCTTATCGAAAACATTTTCACTTTTATATATAGAATATAATCATACTTATAAAAATTTCGATATATAAACAATTTCCAAAATACGAATAAACCCGATTTTTCAAAAGGATGATTCAAGAATGGATTTCAAAACAAAGATAGAAATTCAAATTAGAGGGACTCTAATTAAATAGGATTCTGACTCGAAGATAAGTTCGAACGAAAATGAGATAATTAATTTCAAAATAGAAGATGAATATACTTATATAAATCGCGGATGACTTCAGGAACAAGATCGATGCAGAATTCCAAGAAAAATCAACATTCGATCGCAAGAGATAGCGGCATCTAAACCAAAGATATATAAATCTCCGGTGAATCAATGCCAAATGTAAAGGAGTTCCACCCCTTTACAAATCATTCAAAGATTGGCGGGATCGCCTATTCTTATAGAGATCATTCAAAGTGGAGTTATGGGATACTCCAGAATCAAAAGAATACAAATAGGGAGAGACAAGAATGAATTTTGGAACCGCAAGGACGTTCCAAAGTTCAAAGAAAATTCGATTCAAAAGGAAGAGATTCAACTCGAACGAAAGTGATTCTGTAAATAAATTTACAATATATGCTAAGTTTTGCCTAGAGCCAAAGCTCTAATACCAACTGTAACGACCCGATATTCTGGACCATTCAAATCGACAATAATCCACACATGTCTGACTTGAATAGTTCAAAATATCAGATTGTTAATTTAAAATTTGGCAAAACTCAGCATATACAGTAAATAAATCAATCACAGAATCACAGACACAGAGTAATACAATAATACGCAGCGGAATAGATAAAATAGTAGTTCATGAAGCTACTATATAAACATCAGAGTTAAAAATAAAATACAACAGAATATCTCAAATGCAGTGAAGTCTCCAGTGCAAACAGATGACTTCTCTGAACAAATCAACTAGAAGAGCTGAAAGCTGAGGCGATAGATGGATCTCCAAAGGAAGCTCCAAACTCCAAGGGTGAGTCTCAAATGCTGTATCACTCGGTCTGACCCGAGCGTAAAGCAAAACACAAAACACTCGAGTCAGGATTAACATTCTTATATAAATAAATCCAACTCAAGTGAAATATCAACTGAAATACAAGTAACTTAAAGAATGTTTGGGATAACCATCCTCTAAGGATCTTCAGAACTATCTACAAGGTGGAAATATACATTATAACACCGTGGTCCTTTCAATTTAATTTATACTTCAAAACCCAAAAATCATTTCATTTCAAATATATCTATTTTTCAAAATAGTATATATAGGTTAAATAATTTATAAAGTAAAGTATTTATAATTTCCTCAAGTCTCACAAATCGATTTAAATTAACTCAAATTCCAAATTCAAATTTATTCAAAGCTCAATTCATCAATTCAATTCAGTTCTAAAGATACCATTTAAATTTTCAATATATTTCAAAGCTTTAATATTCAACATTTTCAAAGTTCAATTTAACAGTTTCATATAAATCTTGATTTAACTTTATTATTATTTAATCAGGGAATATTCACTTAATAAATTCAATATCATTTAACTAGCCTTAAATTTCATTTTCTACTAAATATTTCCTTAAATTTTTTTTTTAAACAAGAAATATTCATTAAATTATTTAAATCAAACTCAAGTTATAGATCATATCTTAAATCCCAATTCCAATAAGTTTTATATTGGTTTAATTAAATAAAATTCTTTACTAAATTCAAATTATCTTCCCAACCTTAACTTATTCAAATTTTTACCAAAATCTATTTTGAAATATAAATTTTATACTTAACATATTATTTGTATTAAATCCATCTTAATTAAATTAAATATCATTATTAAATCTATATATATCATTACCATTTATATATAAATTTTTAAAAATAAACATTTGTTGAAACCAAATATTTCTTTCCAAACCATAGAATTCGATTTCAAATATTTATATATATATATGGACCAACGGTGTTTGTATATATATTTATCATATGGTTAAGTGATACTGATATTTATCATTTCAATCCGAAATTTAAATATATACGGGTAGATATCATTTCGACCCGTAATCCCAATTTCAATTCAAATGAAAATCGCTTGGGTTTATCATTTCAACCCATAACGATTTTCTCCTAATCTAAAGTCCGTTCGGGTATGTATCATTTCAACCCATAGCGAATTCTATACTAACAGGGAACTTGCAGAGTGATAACAGATAATATAAAATATAACAACAGGCATATATCATTAATATAAATAACAAATACTGGTGTCAGATGTCATAGGTGAACATATACAGATAATAGTAATAACAGGCATATAAATACTAGATACTGGTGTTAGATGTCACAGGTGAACATATACGGATAATAGCATATATAACAATTTAAATAACCACAACATCATATTTCAATTGTCGTTTCAATTTGAAATCAAATTTAATAAATACAAGAATGTTAATCGTGAGTGATTGCTCACCTTTCGAGGCTAGAGAAATTTGACGAATGAAACGAGTTACGAATCCAAACACGAATTCCAAAGCAAAGCTAGATTGACATGAATTTGACGAACAAAGCCGATAATAGCAATTGAAGCACTAACACGGATACGAACACGGAAACTTCAAATAACTTCGATAATAAAACAGATTTTAGCACGATGATTAGATGGAACAATTATATATATACATAATAATATATATACATTTTTGAAAGAACAAGTATATAGAGCATATATATTTCTTGTCGAAATTTCAGAAGTGACGTACACTACTGTTGTCAACAAAATACAACAGGAACAATTATATGCTTCAAAAGTATACATTTCTGCAATAAAGAATGCGCAGCATATATGTATACTTCCGATGACAAGAGTATAAACCACGATACTTAGCTGTCGTATATACTTCCAAATATATATATGTGCACTGCACATATATATACACACTCCAATACATAGAACAAGGCCACGCAACCAACTGTTTCAGCCAGGAGGTCGCACGCTTCGGTTACGGGTCAAGCTAGGGTTGGCTTCGGGTTTTCTTGAGATTAGGAGGAGAGAAGTCACTACGGGTAAGAGCGGGTGGCAACACGGGTTGGAGTCGAGGCGGTTTCTAGGGGAGGCAGCTGGGTCCGCTTAGGGTCATTTATTGTGATGCTTCGGGTTCAAGGACGAGGACGGAAGATCTGGAAACAAGGGGTGGTTCGGTGGTTCGGCTATTGATGGGATTGTGGGTGGTCTTGCTGAGTGATGTGGCGTCTGGTTATTTCGAGTTGAGGAGGGGTTGCTGCGAGTTTTCTCTTATGGTGTTGCAGCCGAACAAAAGAATTGTTATAAAAAAAATGAAGAAGAAGGCATTACCTGTTTTTATTTCTGAGAATGGTACGAGATTGGAAGAAGAAAAATGCAGATCTAAAATAGGCTTCTATGAATATATTATATCAGTGAAGGAGAAGGCAGAGAAAAAGGAAGTGAAACGTATAGAAAAATAAACAACGGGAGAGGAAAGGAAACGTCAACAGCTCACATTGATTCAGCTAAAAGATTTAAAGCAATTGATTGTTGCTTGGATACCACGGTTGTAGTTTAAAAGGGCAAAGAGAAATAAAAAGTCACGGATTCGGTACCGATACAATATATAGTTCGATTGTTTCTGTCGTGTACCGGACCTCAAAATATAGAAATAAATATACCGTGGTGATCAACGCGACGAGACGGTCAAAACGGTACACAGATATCAGTGGTACAGTCATCCGATCAAAAGTCGATAACCGGTACCAGAAATGCTGCTATTTTGCTAGAATTAAGATAAACGGAGCAGTAGAAGTCCAAATTTGGAAAGTGAATTTCGCAGTCTGATTCAGAATGATCTGAATAAATTTTCTCCTGTTGACATATTTTGGTTTCGGAAAACTTTTAAATTCACTGTTATTAACCGGTTTGATTTGAAATGAAATTTCACAGGAAAATAAACTTCAATATTATCAGATGAAAATTTACCAGTTGCTATATTACAATAGACGTATTCCAAATAATAAATTTTTAATTTCAAATTTTATTGTTTAAAATTTCACAAATTTCCAGTTAAATATACTTTTAAAACCATTAAATTTTACGGGTCGTTACAAAGTTCCTCCTTCCTCTAACACCCTTTCTCAGGCGAGCAAAACTTCCAAGAGAAAACGCGTGGGGGAGGAGTCATTTGAGAAATCGAAGAAGGAGAAGAAGTCAAAGAAGTAAATATCATGCTCATTCAACGAGAATCAGCCTGGATTATGTAATTATTTTTATTTATTTCCATAGCCATTGTAGATAGAATTTTTGCCCCGAGTTTGGGAGAAGTTGTAGTAGGACTTCATATTGAATTAATGAATAAAACTTCGTTCTTTGTCTTTCAAATGACTTTTGTTGTTCAGCTCACTGTATAACTCATAGTCGAAATCTAAAACCTTGTGAGTTACATAAGCCCTAGTTCACTTCCATATGACTCGGAGATTTTTTGAATCGCTTATACTCTGAACCATACTCTAGGAACTCAGAACATTCCAGTCCGCGCTCAGGGGACTTTGGAGATTTCAAAGTTATTTATACTTTAGCCCGCACTCTGGGGGCTTAGAGTACTCTAGTTCGCACTCTGGGGACTTAGAGATTTTTCAGTCATTTATACTCTAGTCCTCACTCTGGGGACTTAGAGATTTTTCAGTCATTTATACTCTAGTCCGCACTCTGGGGACTCAGAGTACTCTAGTCCGCACTCTGGGGACTTAGAGATTTTTCAGTCGTTTATACTCTAGTCCGCACTATGGGGACTCATAGTACTCTGGTCCGCACTCTGGAGACTTAGAGATTTTTCAGTCGTTTATACTCTAGTCCGCACTCTGGGGACACAGAGATTTTTCAGACGTTTATACTCTAGTCCGCACTCTGGGGACTCAGAGTACTCTAGTCCTCACTCTGGGGACTTAGATATTTTTTAGTCGTTTATACTCTAGTCTGCACTCTGGGGACTCAGAGTACTCTAGTCCGCACTCTGGGGACTTAGAGATTTTTCAGTCGTTTATACTCTAGTCCGCACTCTGGGGACTTAGAGATTTTTCAGTCGTTTATACTCTAGTCCGCACTTTGGGGACTCAGAGTACTCTAGTCCGCACTCTGGGGATTTAGAGATTTTTCAGTCGTTTATACTCTAGTCTGTACTCTGACGACTTAGAGATTTTTTAGTTTCGGGTGCGCGTTCATACGCCAGACAGAATAACGCAATTTAATTTTCGTCACTGAATTATACTATATGGTAACATCAATAGTTCATGGAAAAGATGGCTTCAAGCCTTTATTGATCATAACAAATAAAAACAAACTAAATTGTCTTATTACATACTGACAACTAAAAACAACGAAAGGAACATAAACTGGAAATAATTTCAACTAAAATGCAAAAAGAAATAGACTAGGTATAATAACGGCGCAAATGCTCGCTATTCCATGCTCGGGGGAGTGTCGCGCCATCAACGGTCGCTAGCTTGAAAGTTCCTTCTCCAAGCTTCCGTTCGATGACATATGGACCTTCCTATGTGGGATTCATATGTGTTGGGGCTGGAAAGACTCGCTTCAAAACAAGATCGCCCACATCGAAACTTCTTGGGCGGACTTTTTCATTATAATATCGAGCAATTTTGTTCCTATGTGCAGCCGCTCTCAATCAGCTTCTTCACGTTTTTCATCAACAAAGTTCAGTGATTCCAATAAGAGATTCTGATTCGTCTTGGGATCATAATAGGTTACCCGATGAGAAGGAACTTCAAGTTCGACGGGTATTACAGCTTCAGTGCCATAGGCCAAGGTGAATAGAGTATGACCAGTCGCGGACTTGTGGGTGGTTCTGTAAGCCCAGAGCGCTGTCGGAAGCTCATCCACCCACTTGCCTCTGGCCTTCTCCAAACGGTTCTTTAATATCAACTTGATTATTTTATTTACGGCTTCCACTTGTCTATTTGTTTTATGGTGAGCGACCGCCGAAAATCTTTTCTTAATATGATATTTTTGGCAAAAATTTTAAACTCCCTACTTTCAAATTGAGTTCCATTGTCCGTAATGATAGTTCGTGGGAGGCCAAAATGGCATATAATGTTTCATACGATGAAATTGATGACCTTTTTGGTGATGATTGTGGCTAAGGGCTCGACTTTCGCCCATTTGGTAAAATAATCAACTGCAACAATTGCATACTTTGCACCATCTTTAGAAATAGGTAAGGAACCGATTATATCGATCCCCCAAATCGCAAATGGTCAAGGACTAACCATTTGTGTGAGTTCCGTTGGCAGAGCTCTTGGGATTTTCGCAAACTTTTGACATTTGTCGCACTTTCTTACGTAGTCTGCAGCATCCCGATTTACAGTTGGCCATTAATATCCATAGCAGAGGATCTTTTTTGCGAGTGTTTGCCCCCAGTATGGTTGCTACACTCTCCTTCATGCACTTCCATCAAAACTCGTTTTATCTCATCATGGGCGATGCACTGGAGTAAGGGAACCGAGAATCCCCTTCGATACATTATTCCATCTTGCATTATATATCTTGAAGCTTTACGAATGCTTTTCGTCTCTCGTTCTTTCTATCGGGCAAGGTTCTGTGTAGTATGTATTGTTTGAGTGGGGTCATCCACGACTCCTTTTCAATTTCTGTTTCTAGAACAAAATCTATCTCCATTTCGTCTATACTTGGAAATTGCAAAACTTCGACGGGAACCAAGCCCATCTGCTGTGCATCGCCTGTACTTGCGAACTTTGCCAATAAATCGGCCTCCTTGTTTTGCTTGTGCGGGACATGGGAAATATCGTAGTATTGAAGGTCTGCCAACAGTTCTTGAACTCGTGCAAGGTATGGGGCGAGTCTCTGCCCCTTTGCTTGATAGTCTCCACGAACTTGGTATACTACCAATTTGAGTCGTAAAAGATTTCAATTGATTTTATTTCGAGTTCCCTGATAAGTTTCAAGCCAGCAATCAATGCTTCATACTCAGCTTCGTTGTTTGTGGCTGGGAAATTGAGTTTCAAAGCGTAACAAATTGATCGATTTTCGGGAGTCACAAGAATTATACCAGCCCCAGAACAACGGTCGTTGGATGCCCCATCAGTGTACAGTTTCCATCGAATAGGCGGAATGACATCAAAATCATTTGATTCGTCTAACATGGTGAATTCAGCAATGAAGTCTGCTAGTGCTTGCCCTTGTATGGCCCTTCGCGGAAGGTAGGTAATATCGAACTGACTCAGCTCGATATTCCATTTTAACATCCTTCTAGAGGTTTCTGGTCGTTGGAGTACCTATCGCAAGGGTTAATCGGTATAAACACTGATCGAGTGTGCTTGGAAGTACGGACGTAGCTTGCGTGATGCAATCACCAAGCAATAGGCCAATTTTTCAATTTTAGGATAATTTCTTTCTGCCCCCGTTAGACGTTTACTGACAAAGTACACCGGCTTTTGAACTCGGTCCTCCTCGCGAACCAATGTTGTACTGATAGCATGTTGGGATACAACCAAGTATACATACAACACTTTATGGTCTACAGGCTTCGATAGCACCGAGGGACTTTCCAAATGCCTTACCAGAGCTCGGAATGTGTCTTCGTGGTCGGGCGTCCATTCGAAATTCCTCTTCCCTTTCTTTATTACATTGAAGAAAGGAATGCACTTATCTGTGGCCCGGGATATGAACCGACTCAATGCGGCAACTTTTCCATTCAAGCTTTGTACTTTCTTTATTGTTCTGGGTACTTGTATGTTTCGGTTAGCTTGAATCTACTCCGGGTTAGCTTCGATTCCTCGTGCATTAACAATGAAACCCAAAAACTTTCCCGATGCAACACCAAAGGAACACTTTAGTGGGTTGATTTTCATTCCATAATTCCTGAGTATATCAAACATCTCCGCCAAGTCTCAAATGTGGTCGTTTGACTGCCGTGACTTCATGGGCATGTCATCCACATAGACTTCCATTGTTCTACCAATTTGGTCTATAAACATCCGATTCACCAAGCACTGATAAGTCGCCCCTGCGTTTTTCAGCCCAAAAGGCATCACTACATAACAGTACAGTCCAACATCTGTGACGAAACTGGCATGTTCTTGATCTGGAATGTGCATTGGGATTTGATTATATCCCGAGTACACATCCATAAATGATAATAACTCGTGTCCTGCCGTTGAGTCGACCAGCCGATCAATTCTAGGTAATGGGAAACTATCCTTAGGGCATGCTTTGTTTAAATCCGAGTAATCAACACAAGTCCTCCGTTTCTCATTTGCTTTTCTCACTAGTACAGGGTTAGAGACCCATTCTGGGTAGAGGGCGTCGTGGACGAACCCATTGGCTTTGAGTTTGTCCACTTCCTCTTTGAGAGCCACGGACCTCTCCGGGTCCATGCCTCTCCTTTTCTGCTTTACTGGAACGTATCTCGGGTCTATGTTCAACATATGACTCACAATAGCGGGAGAAATCCCTCACATATCAGAATGTGTCCAAGCGAAAACATCCAGATTCGCTCGGAGGAAATCAGTGAGATCCTCGGTCATCGAGGGGCTGAGTTGTGATCCAATCTTAAGTACTCGCGACGGATCGTCTCGGCTGACTGAAATGTCAATCGTTAGTTCAGCCGGCTCTGCTTTTTCTTCCCTGGGTTCCTCATCATCATCTCTCGAATCTATGTCTCTACAGATCTGATCATGTTGCCCGAGCTAGGACTTGGGCATTACTTGTCAATTTTCAACGACTCGGTTGTGGACGGAGCTATCCACAACCTTTCCCTTCTCTCTTCGCTGGGCCTCTCTCAGCTCAGCCATATAGCATGCACGACCAGTCGCCTGATCGCTATGTACAACACCAACTCCTTTGTCTGTCAGAAATTTCAGAGTTAAACACCACGGGGCCAAAGCTGCCCTGAACTCTGCCAAGGCCGGTCGACCCAGAAATACATTGTATGGAGAATATCAACATCCAAAACTATGAAAGGTAGGATTCGCACCCTCCTACGTTCACCTTGCCCTAGTTCAACTGGCAATTCAACATAACCCACCGCATCGGTTGCTGCACCATTAAAGCCATGGATACAAGCTTTAGATGGTTTTAAATCTTTCGCCTCCATCTTCATTTGGTCATATGGTTTTTTGAAGATGATATTAACAGAACTTCCACAATCAATCAAAGTTCTTTTCACAAATGCTGGCCCGATTGTCGCGGATATGACCATCGGGTCAACGGTAGGAGCCTCCACCTGATCAGCATCTCTGCTCCTGAATACTATATCGTCTGTCATCATGCGTTGTTGTTTAGCGGGAGTCCCATCCTCCACATTCGAACAACACTCAAAATCCGCATGCTTCAAGGAGTTAGCATACCGCTCCATTTCTTGCCAGTTCTTATCTACAGGGTGAGGTCCACCTACTATCGTGTTTATGACCAGTCTACCCACGGCCCGAGCAGGCTCCTCAGGGTGACGTGGAGCTGGTGCGCGTCTAGGATTGGACGTTCCCTGTCCATCCTCTTGAGGATTCTTTACAAATTCCTGCAACTTTTTCTATCTAATCAACTTTTCTATAGCGTCATGGAGATGCCTACACTCCTCGGTATTGTGCCCGTAAGTCTCATGGAAGCGGCAATACTTCCTAGTCCGCTTTTGCTCTTCAGTAGACTCCTTTGGCCGTGGCTTTCGATATTGGAAAGTATTACAAGTTGACAGGTAATATTTTCCAAAGATGCATTCAGAGGAGTGTATTCGTTGTAAGTTGGGATCCTTGGTTTCCACTTTCCAGTTTCCCTTTTCTTTCTGGGACTTCCCCCACCGGATCCTTTAGATTGTTCAGGCTTGTTTTGAACATTGACTTGTACCTTTCCAGAGTTGTCACCGGATTGTTTTACAGTGATTTTACTCTGCACAGCCTCCTTGCCATGTACCGGTGCACTATCTCGCCTCGTCCACCTAGCTTCCTCCCTTATTATAAATTGGTATGATTTTGAATAAAAACGTTCTAGCGTAGTCGGAGGCTTTCCCGCCAGCCAATCTCCAAACTCTGAATCCGGATTTACCCCTCACATCACGGCCATTAAAATAGCATGGTCGTTGGGGTTACTAACTTCAGTTGTGGCAACATGAAATCTTTGTAAGTACTCTTTCAACGACTCCCCTCGAGCCTGAATCACACTAGACAAGGACATCACATCCTTGGGACGAGTGGCATGAATCCTGAATTGTTCCACAAATTTCGTCGCTAACTCATCAAAGTTGGAGATAGTCCACGGAGGAAGTCGGGTGAACCACATGGTAGCGATTCCAGATAAAGCTATTGGGAAACATCTACACTTGGTTGCATCGTTCGCTCTAGCTGAGTCCATCATCCATTCATACCTCCTTACATGCTGTCGGGGATCAGTCTTTCCTTCATAGGCCGGAATAGTCAGCATATTAAACTTCCTGGGGTACTCGGCCTATAAGATAACATCTGTGAACGGAGTATGACTCCTGGATATCCCCCAATCATCATTTGATAAGCCTTGATTCTCTTTCATCAGCTGTCTGACCATAGCTGATAGGTCTGGGGTTTGTATGGAAGATGGCAGGTTGGTGTCTGTCCTGTGAGACTATTTTGGTCGGTGTCTCCTCCGTTGGCGATCTACCAAGTGTGTCTCCTGGAGTCCAGCATCATTAAGACCTTGGTGTGCTGGCTGTCCAGCTTCCACTCATACTCCAGATCCTAAGTTTCCCGTTCCAGCTTGAGTGTGATTTTCTTGGTGTAAGTGAGGAGCCATTGCTCCAGGTAGAGAACCCGGACCATCCCTGGTTGATCGATCAGCAGCACCTGTTTGCGTTGTTTCTATTCTACGACGTTTAAGCCTGGGAGGTTCATCAGACGAGGAAGAGCTGTCGGATGAGGAATAAGGAGTGGGGCTTCCTCCAGCATTCTGATGCTGTTGTTGAGTAAGCTGAGTCATAAGGTTGGCGTTAGCTTGGATCTGTTCGCTAAGTTGTATCCTGCTCTCCATGAGTTCTCTCATCAGCTCGTTGAACTCTGTCCTAGTGATAGCATCCATTTGATTTTGGGCAGTAATAGTCCCTGCGCCCAAATTAATCTATTGATTACTGGGTCCTACTTGTTGGACACTAGCAGTCTCGTTGACATCTGCGTTGTGGGAGGCCGATCTAGTACGTGGTCTTCCTATTGTAGAGTTATTGATAGAAACTCTAAGTAGAATCAACGGACTTCCTGTGAATGACTTTGATCTCCTTCGGGGGATTTCTTCAATCCAGTAGCTACAAAGTAGATCCTAATGGCCTGAGAAAGCCTCTTAATGAAAGCACCAAAATGTTAGCACCAAAATTTGTCACTAACACCCAAAGAGAGTTTTGTGTAGAGAGATTAATGAAGAAGGTAAATTAAAACTTTTTCCCTGCCAAAATTGATCACTAACACCCAAAGTGAGACCACGTCGCTTAGCGGAACGGGTTTCACCTATCAACATCCTTTTAAAATATATCTTTTGCAAAACCTTTTTCCCTACAATCAAAAATGATTAAACGCTGCAAAGCATCATTATGTAAACATACATAAATATCAGGTAATAATGAAGTATCAGTTCAAACACATAAGTTTTGTTTGGATAACTTTTAAACTTCGGCTGACTCGAGCCTACCAGAAAATATAATTAAAATTAATCTACCTCCTATTAGCTATTCTTTTTCTGGACTATCTATCCTTAACTATCTGTTAAATACTTCACTTCTAGATGGTCTGTCCCCAACTATCTATTAAATACCTCTCTTCTGGACGGTCTGTCCCTATCTTAATCATCTCCAAGGTCTTTTGTTTTTTGGGCTCACTAATAACCTATATATATACAAAAATATATTCCTTTAGGTGTGTAATCATAATTTTAGTCTACCTGTGACAAAGCCTTACACATTGGAATTTTGGACAACAATTAGCTGGGGCTATTAGCAAATGTATAGGGAGCGACCCCATACTAGTCCCATTTGGTATTCTAATATCTAAGTCATTTTTACTTAAGGATCCCCTCCCATAAATTTCCTAGAAAACATTTTCAAAATGATTCAAAACCTTTAAATCAAACTTAACAAGGAAAAGATATAATCTTTATGCTTTACTCAAAGTCTTATCACCATGTTATATATATATATATATATATTCTTTACTCAAATCTTAGTTGATGAAAACATTTAAACACTGGAAAGAACCTCTTTCTAACCATTTGAAATCATCTCTTTTAAAACCAAACATCAAACCTTTCGAAAGTATACCTTTCGAAACCATTAAAAATAAACCTTTCGAAACCAATAAAACTTTGGACATCCTTCTTTAAAATCATTTTAAAACATTGCCTAAGAAAAACTTTGGAAAACCTTCCATCTCAAACCTTTTGAAATCATTAACTTAAACCTTTCGAAGTCATTCAACTAAAACCTTTCGAAATCATTCACTTAAACCTTTCGAATTCATTAAACCTTTTAAAACATAAACCTTCCGAAGACTTACTGGGTTCAATATAAACAAGTGAAAAACCTTTTTTTTAAATCTTTTGACTCCATTGGAAGCAACTTTTCGACTAAGTCAAAACCTCTACTTCGAAAGCTTGGTTATACTTTAATTAGAAAACAAGGGTAAGTCACATAAGTCGAAACCTCTCTTTCAAAAACATTGGGAGAAGCGGCTGGTTTTAAAACAAGTAAACCATTCGACTTTGTCGAAAGGTTCAAAAAAAAAACATTTATAAAGCGCCAGTAACCCTTCGACTGTGTCGAAAGGTTTCAGAACAAAATGGTGATAAAGCAGCAGTAAACTTTCGACTGTGTCGAAAGGTTTAAAACCTTTCTTTTAAACATTCTAACTTGGTTGAAAGCAACCAAGTCGAAAGCTCTAATTCCAAAGCAAAGCAGGCAAAATCTTTTGGTTTATAAAACAAACATACTCCAACCTCTTTGGCCATCAACCTTTCGACTAAGAACCCTTCGACTTTATCCAATTCATTACATACCATGTAACTTGATACCATATGCATTGGTTTGAACTTTTCGAAAGCTATGAAACTCTCGACCTTGTCGAAAGGTCTGGGTCGGAAGGTTTATTGCCGTCAAGGCTGAAACATGCAAAAAGTATGATTTCTTGGTTTTTAACTTAAAATGGATAACTTTTCAACTAACCTGCCTTTATTTGTCAAATTCTCATTGGTTAACAAATTATTTTCAGAAATGTGCTGCCATTATTTTTAAAATTAAATAATCATTTTATTTTACAGAATGCCCCTTCTCCTTAATTAAATATATATAACATTTAAGTCCCGTACCTTAAATAATTTTATATATTCATCAAAACACTTAGGAAAGTTTTGGAAAAATCCTAGAAAATCTATTTTAATATGTTGCCTAACATATAAAAATTTCAACCCCAAATAAAAATTATTTTAGCCATGAATAATTTATAACCCAATAAACAATTTCCTTCAATAGAAAATTAATATAAAATCCACCTTAATTCGAAATATTATGAAAATTGAAACCCATCTCTAAAATATCATTTCTGACATAAATTTAAATTTTCAAGGTATTTGGATATCATCTAGTTGGGTTTTCATATCAAACATATCATTTAAGACAAGTATGAACATGCATAATTCACCAACAAACATACATATAACTTTTAATCATCAAAACATGGCAATTACTTGCAAAAACATTTCAGATCTTAGTCTTAAAAATAAAAACCGAAAGAATATAGGATGTAGTAATTATTCACCTTAGCTTTGAGATTAAAAGATGTGAGATTTGATGTTGATTTAGTTGATTGTCTTCCTTCTCTTGAATCCTAGTTTTTCTTCTTCATGAGAATAAAAATGGTGGCCAGCTTTAAGAGTTTTTAATTTTAGTTTGAGTGAAAATGAAATGAACGTGAGTTTCTATTCCTAAGGGTTTAGTGTATAAGTCTTGCCTATTTCCCATATTGCCCTCCTCATTTCCTTACACATTATCTTATTTTATTTTAATTTGCATATTAACATGGCACGGTCACCCTTAGCTAATCAAATCTAAACTTATTAATCTTCACATTATTTCATTTAATTTTTGTCAATTAAATATTCTAAATTATGTTATAAAAATATGGGGTGTTACAGACTCCCTTCCTTAAAGAATTTCGTCCTCGAAATTACGATAAGATACAAAATCAAACAATCAAGGATAAAACATACCATCAAACAAATCAGGATACACTACAAGAAAATATAACTTCCGCAGCACCAATTAGTAGGGTTTTAATAAATAAGTTGCGATTATCCCAGCGATTATAAAAAATTATCGTCAAATCGCTGCGACTTAACAAATTCACGGGGTTTTAATAAAAAGAGGCAAAAAGAAAGTGATCCCGCCTTTCTCCCAAATCACTCAACATCGAATCCCTCTCTCACCCACAAATCCCTAATTCCAAATTTTATTTAAAAATCAAACTTTTTATCTTCATCTAAATCTTCACAGCTCTGCCATCGATCGCGAGGTACAATCATTTTATTTAGAACTCCGATCAAACCTCCTTATCTGGTACGACGAAAGCAACCGAACACTACCCCGGCACAAAGAAAGAGGCGAGAATGCCGTATTAAGAAAGGAGAAGGAGCAAATAGCATATGGAGTGTGAGTATCAAAAGTGACGCTGTAGCAAACACGAGTTACAGCTGTGGTGGATTATTATAACAGGTAGATGGAGAAATGGCATACTATTGCCTACTTGGCAGAGGCAGGGTTGGAGGAGGTCAATGAAATGTGGGATGGATTGGGCTATTATAGACGTGCCCTCTTTCTTTTAGAGGTACTCGTGTTTCTAATTTCAAACTTAAAAGTAATAATTTATGTCAAATATGCTAGGATGCCCAAATTGTTTTTGTTTGTCGAAATCCTAGCTCTGTAAAATCATTGTCTGGCCAAAAGAAGTATTTGAACGAAGTGAATGTTATATTATAAAATTGAAGTGATACCCATGATTCTAGATTAGGAGATACTTATATATATATATATCCCATACCATGAATTTAGTTAAGGTTTTCCTGGCATTTTTTCATTAAATAAAGAAATTGGTTTTATAATGTTAAAATTCTCATCCTTTAGAAAATAAAAGAATTAACAAAAGCCAAAGGATAATGAAGTGCTAGATTTTGCATCTAATCCAAGAATAAATATTTCTATGAATTAAGCTATTGGTATTTATATTCCTCTTCCACTAGAAACACCGGAGCTAAAATTAAAGCCTAGTGTTATATGATGTAGGCAATTGTTATTTCTTGTTGTATGACCATCTTGTCAAATAGGATGACTATAACCATACGTAGATCTACACATCTAATTTCAGTAATTCATGTGTTTGTGGGATTTAATTCCAAATTTCCATTTGCATTCACAGTAATTTTATTGCTCTTTCTTCCAACAACATTATTATGTGGCTTATGCAATCAACGATGCCAAGGTTTGTGGAAACAAATAATAAGTTTGTTATTTCATCAAATTTTTAAAAGGAAAAAATATATGTTATTTTTATTTTTCAAGTCAATTTATGTTCAAATAGATCAAGTTTTATTTCTGCTCTCTTGTGATGGAGGCTGGGATGCCTTATATGTTGCTTTTATATTTCGATAACATCTCTTAAGAACATTATCCAATTTTTTAAAGAAACCCTTTGGTGACTACTTAATCCTAAAGTGGTTATTTTGGAAACTGTTGTAGAAAACTTTACTGGTATTGTCTCAGCTTGTCACATATTTTCAGCTGCATACCTAACATGTTATTATCTGTTATTGTATGGAAATGTTGTAGCACATATGTAGTTATGTATAGGTTCAAATTTTGATTTAATAGACCATGTAAAGATTTTGGCTTGCTTTGATTCAAACCAGTCATAGGTCATATGTTTAGTCTATTGTGAGATTACTATGATTTAAATTGCACTCTCATAATGCAATATATCATACAAGTACTGGCACAAACAACAACAGAAACCTGAGCCAAATGCTTAGTGCAAAACTAAAACCGACAAAAGAACAAAATCCAATAAGAAGATGGTATCAAGATGCAAAGTATTTCTTCCAAGACAATTGGAAAAGAATATGGGTAATCTTACTATGGCTTTCAATATGTACTAGGCTATTTATTTGGAAATTCATGCAATATAGTAACAGAGCAGTTTATCATGTTATGGGATATCGTACTTGTGTTGCTAAAGGAGGTGCTGAGACTTCGAAGTTTAATATGACACTAATTTTACTACCCATTTGTCGGAATACTATTACTAGGCTCAGAAACAAGACTAAGCTGGGAGTTGTGGTTCCTTTTGATGATAATCTTAGTTTTCATAAGGTATATTTATCTAAAAGTTGCTTTCTAATCATAGTACATTAGATACTTATTATGTATTTCTTTTGGATGTTTACTCATTAAAACTGTAATGTGCTCTTAAATAAACATTTTTTGAAAGCTATATGTACATACGATATTAAATTTCCTAATTGGAAATTTGATTTCGGCATCTTTGAATCATTCCAGATATTTAGCCGGGGAGCTTGTGTGATTTATGTTATTTTGTGTTTACAAATTCATACCTTAGCTTGTATCTATTAATTTTGGTAATTTTGTATTATGACATCAACATTTGTGATGTTGCATAATCGAATACAATTATTGCATGAATTAAATTTGAATGTAGATTTCAAACCTTGATTAACCATTTCGAAGTGATAGTTGTATTTTTTTTAGTGGTTGTACCTTACCTGACTTTTGTGTGAAATATGCATCACAATGTCAAGTCACTCTCTAATAGCTACCATCACCAACATGTATACTTGTCAAGTAATAAAAGATTTTTAAAATAACAGGTAATTGGAATGGGTATTGCTATTGAAGTTGGTCTTCATGCTATAAGTCACCTAACATGTGATTTTCCTTGACTACTTCATGCCAGTAGCAGGTTTACTCGTCGGCTAATAATATAGTTGCATGACACTTTATATCATACAATTTTAAGTTAATTAATATTATGGTTTTAAGTTAGTTAATGATATAGTTGCATGACATCTTGTATCATATGAAATCAATTCACTACTTGGTGAAGTAGTTTTGAGTAGCTTACAAGGTGTTAACTTATGTTTATCAAGTTTTCCTATTCTCTTTCCATCTCTGTTGCGGTAGTGGGTTTTCCCTTTCTTGTTTACTCAGCTTATACATAGCAAGTTCATCCCTGATGGTTATGTTTCCCCTGCTTTTAAATAGCAAGTTCGTTCGGATTATAATTGGTGCTAATTATCAAATTGAGCCTAGTTATCTTGTTTAATTTGTCTACTCGGGATATGGTGTATATGATTTGTTGTTTATAAATATTAAATAGTTATATACTAGCTTTAAAAAATTGTAAGATGTTATAACCATGTATATGATATTTTTTGATGACCGTAACGCATATGAAATGTTCATGAATGCACAAAGAATGTTGCATACCTTTAACAAAATCAATTTTGGAATTTTATTGGAAAACGATAAAAATAATTGAGTTTAGTACATTTATTCATGTTGAGACTACAAAAATCTAAATAAGCCTTTAACTAAGTTTTATAAAATTTGTCTAAGAGTTCTTTAAAATTCAACTGAGTTTTTAAATTTTAACTAATTTTTATAAAAATTAATCAAGTTAATGTTTTATATGAAATAAATAAATTCATAAAAATTAACTAATGTTTTATAAAATTTAACACAGTTTCTAAAGATTGCAAATTTTAATAAATATTAAACAAATATCATACTAAGAACTAACTAATTGGACAACATTGTAAAATACAAATCGAGGGAGAACAAATACCATCGTCCAATATCAAGATTTCTGAGTTCAAATCTTCAAATTCTAAGTGTCTCTATCACAAATAAATCAAGTACACTCGTGCATAGTATACCAAAACTTTAAGCAATAATGACTGTTACTACAGCTGGGGCCATAATTGACAAGGACAGGAACGATGCAGACTTAAGTTATCTTCCTATAATAATAATATTAAAAAACATATCAAAATGCATATGAAGAACCATGAATTTGAATCATGACTTGCCATTTACAAAAAAATATATGATATCATGATTGGTTTGTATGTATTGTTGTAATAATGGAGCAAGTAAAAGTGCATTTGTAGTGGAGCGGGCAACCAAGTTTTAGAAAGAAAGAAAGAAGAATAAAATAAAAATTAGTTCCATGCCTTGTGCTTAGCTAAGATTTTCCCTTTGCACTTTTGCTTTATCTATTATTTACAGGTTATGATTTGCCTACATTATTTGTTTTTCCTCTTTTCTTTTGGCAGATTTCATGGTAATTGCTTCCTTTGTGGTAGCATGCAGACGCATACTTCAGCTTCTGCCTGCTACACTTATCTGTTCCTTGATTTTGTTTGACTGTTTAAAGCTTTTGGTTTGGAAGACAACCAGGTTTCATGTTCTCACTATTGGTTTTGTATGTTAAAACTTTTTATTTGTTGTTGTGTGTCAAAGCACAAATTAGCTAGTTGAAACCAGTTATATAAATTCAATGTGAAATCTGGAATTTATTAATTTTATATAACATAGTTTCTAAATCTTGACCAGAGGACCTTTTATTTGTTGTTGTGTGTCAATGTACACGGTTTAGGTTATCACTATGTTGTCTCACGAGTGTCATGCATAGTATACAGTGTATATGAATATCATACATTAGCTTCATAGGTATTGCTGCTTCGGAATTCAGAAAACGGATATGTTTAAATTAGCTTGATTCATGCTTTAGGCAACTAATATGTCAAACTCATATTCATATCATAAATTTTGAATAACTTGAATAGGTTGCCATACTGTTCATATATATAGTGTATATGAATTAACTAGTAGTTCATCAGGCAGCAAAGCACAATGAATAATCATATTAACTAAAGAGTGATAATTCACTGCAGTTATTGTTCTACGAAGACTCATGTTTATAAAGTCGAACATATAGCTAATTTCTCTCTTTTTGTGCCAAGAAGGAGAAGACGTGGTTGCCGAATTGACAAAGGCAATGAAAAGACAGGGTCTCGATATGCGTGTTGCGACACTGGTTTATGCTTTCTTACAACTTTCCTTTCTTTCCCCAGGAACATCAATATACAACATTTAACATTGTATGAATGATGTTTGATTTTAAACTATTACTTTACTATAGATCAATGATACAATAGGAACATTGGCTGGCGGGAGATATTATGATAATGATGTTGTTATAGCCGTGACACTAGGCACTAGTACAAATGCAGCATATGTAGAACGAGCACAAGCTATTCCAAAATGGCATGGTACAATACTAAAATAAGGTGAAATGGTACCGTATTTTTCATCATTTTTTACTTTATTACATGTGAAGCTTTTGTTGATAGGACTAAATATAATTAACGTTTCGCACATTATCAGGGAAAAGATTTGGATATATTTTTCTAGTATAGTGGCACACGCGCTGTTCCAATGAGCAACTAAGGAAACACATTTTAATAAAATTATACGCGCATTATATCATATATTATAGGCCTGTAAATGGTTGGATACAGATTCAGATAGTGTCATATATGCATTTGTATCCGTAGCCGTTTTCGGATATCGGATTCAGATAGTGTCATAAACTGCCTAAAATCAATTATTTCTTTCTAATCAAACTTGCATTGTAGACTGGTTTCCAATCCTTGACAAAATGAGAATCAGATATTTACTTGCATGTCAAGAACAGAGATCTGCTCAGTTTGAACATTAAAAAAATATCACACAAATGCAATGTGAACTAACATACTAAGTCTTTGTGTATTTGAAACAAGTGTTTTGTATAATCTTTAATTATGTTGAATTTAACTAAGTGAATCATACATATATTACAGGCGTGTAAGTGGTGTTGTCTGGATTCACGAACAAAGCGAGTATATTATTTGCAGTTCTTTTATGGTTGTCATTGTTCTTTTGTGGCATCCAAATATAACAAGTTTATAAATAACTAGTTAACTATGTTTTATAAAAATTAAACGAGTCTATAATAATAATAATAATAAATTAACTAATTTATAAAAATTAATTAAGTTTTATAAATATTCAATAAGTCATTAGAAATTCAATAAGTTCGTAAAAATTAACTAAGTATTATAAAAGTACAACTAAATAATAATAATAATAATAAATTTTATAAAAAATTAACCAAGTATAATAATAATAAATAATTTTATAAAAATTAACTAAGATTTATAATAATAATAACAATAATTTAATTAAGATTTATTATAATAATAATAATAATAATTAAACGAGTCAATAATAATAGTAGTAGTAATAATAATAATAATAAATTAACTAATTTATAAAAATTAACTAAATTTTATAAAAAATCAATAAGTTTATAAAAATTCAATAAGTTTGTAAAATTAACTAAGTATTATAATAATATAAAAAAATAATGATAATAATAATAATAAATTTTATGAAAATTCACTAAGTATAATAATAATAATAAATTTTATGAAAATTCACTAAGTATAATAATAATAATAAATTTTATGAAAATTCACTAAGTATAATAATAATAATAATAATAAATAAATAATTTTATAAAAACTAACAAAAATTTATAATAATACTAAGTTAATTAAGATTTATGATAAATAATATTAATATTTATAATAATAATAATTTAAATGAGTATAATAATGATATAATAATAATATTAATTATAATAATAAATCAACTAATTTATAAAAATCAAGTAAGTTTTTAAAAATTCAGTAAGTTTATAAAAATTAACTAAGTATAATAAAACTAATAGTCGTATATTGTAATGTGCAGTGTGATAAATAATACATGACAGAATAACAAAATCCCATTAAGAAAATAAGTTGCTTATGAGATACATCCATAAGTCATAAGCAACAAATCGTTGCTTCTCACATTTCTGTTTATAGGTCATTTCTATAAGTTTCATATAAAGAACCGTTAAACACTAAAATTGTAATAAGTTGCTTATAAGTAGTTATGACTGCTTATGCACAGACCCTGCCCATGGGGAAGCCCAACAAGCAAAATTTTGAAAATATTTGTATGCTATATTGGTATTCGTACAAAAATGGGTATGCTTGAAAACAAAAGTGGTTGTGGTTGGTAAGTTATGTAGAATTTGGTTGTGATGAGCAGGGATCATGTCTTTTAGTTCATTGTAATATCTACTTCAAATCTTTTTCTCGCCTAATTAGAAGGTTTCTAAACTATGGTTATGTATTGTTGAAGTTAGCTTGAATGATTTCTAGGTTTTTTAGGCACTATAACATATTTTCTACTAGTTACCATGCATCAACACTAAATGTGTATTTGTTAGATCATCCCTAATAGGGTTGGATCAATGACTGACTCACCCTCAATGAAAAGTAGACCGCATGTTATGCATATGTATCAGAAATCTTTATAGTTGGTTTAGTTTGTTTGATTTTTATTTTTGCAATTCCAGTGGAAGATAAAATCTCAAAAGCTTTAGCTGGCATTCTCCTAAAAGTTCATATACTCTATAAAATCTGCTTATAGTGACACAGTATATATAAAAGCTAGCTGACAAAAATTTGAAGGGTATAAAATTGAACATGTAAGGCATCCATAAAATTTTAAGTTGATGATTTATGCAGCTATTAGATGTTAACTCATTATCAAAAATAATAGAAATGGTAGATATGTTGGAGATTTTTGGATTGATAAATGAGGAAAGATATTTGACTACACATCTGTTACTTTATTAAAATACATCTTCTGCTTTACATCATTTACAGTTTTATTTATGATTATATATCATGATGTGGTACAATTATTATGCAATTAATACATGTAAAAGCTATCGGTGCATATTCTGACTTTTATAACTTTTGTTTAGGTTTTGTTACTGATGAGAAATCCGTCCATGAACTTGACCAACCCTGATTTTGAGGACCATGTAAGTTAATTCTGAATGCAAATGCATTTAGTATAATATATTCTGTATTTAGTATGTTCATTTTTTTTGTATGTAAGATAAATGGAGTAAGTATGTTAGCTTAATTTCAGCAATTAGTTTAGTCATTCAAGCTACTATTTTTTTCACATCATCATTGCTTACAAAACGTTCAAATTAATATTGGAAAATTTCCTTTAGTCCTATTCTATACTTAGGTATATTTGGAAAACCATCATGAATTCTGCAAACTTTTGTAAAGATCTATATCACATAAATATTTCTTTGATTCTTGTTTACTTTCCTATTCAACGATACAATTTTATATTTAAGGTGCATTTTTATGAATCGCCAAATTTCACCTCACTAGCCCACTTTAGCCCTTACAAAAAGTGTACTGTGACTTGTGTCATACTGTAATTGCTCTTTATTATTTATGTATATATGGAGTTTATTGCGCATATAGTTTCATATTTATTAAATAATATGTTGTAATTATTATTTTAACAATGGGCTATCATATTTCAATTTGGTAGAAAATGCTGCTAGCATCATATGGAGTAGATGGTGAGGATATCAGTGTGGTGGATATAATTGATGAGACAGATCCATTCATGTATGCATATTTTTATATGCTGTTAATTTTGTTGCATAGAGTTGCATCTTAATAACTGTATATTCAATTTCAGGTTCAGCGCTGAATAAGCGATAGTGTACTTATGCGAGTAATATGGTAAGTTTGTGCATGCCTCTTCCTTTGTGTACATATGAGTACTGTTATTCTATAGAAAATGGCGTCCCTCGTATGTTGGATGGTAGTGTCGCTTCAACTGAAAGAATCGTATTAAATTTAGGCTGTGTTTCACTTGGGCTGTTTGGCCGATAATTAGGGACGGGATTTTCTACTGTCTGAGCTAGTCAAATTATCTTGAACATGTTTTATTTGATTCTATATAAATTCATATTTGTTCTCTTCTACCGTTGATCTCTAATTGCTTCTTTTGTCCTCATAGGCATACTGGACATTTTAAAAAAACGAGCTTGGACTTTCCATTATTTATATTTTCACTTTTTGCAAGCTCTTTTTGTAAAATTTTATGTCACTAACATTTTTTCTTAAAACATTATTCATGAAATATTGTATATGACTGAATTTTATGGTGTATGAAATTGATGTAGCTTTGATTATGTTTAATCTTCCTAACTGTTTATAATATCGTATTATATCTATTAGTGTTTTATAAATTTATAGTTTCATTTCGAATATATTATTCATGACTTTTATAATTGTTTTAAAACTGCTACCATAGGTATAAAATGTTGCAAAAAAATTGATATACTACAGCGTTTCAAAAGGGCTACAATAGGTGTAACATGTTTAAAAAAAGTGATATATCGCAACATTTTAAATGAGTTTGTGTCGTTTAATAAACGCTACGAAATTAATTTACTGCAGCGTTTTGTAAAAGCTTCGGTAGCCATCTTTTTAGCAACATTTCTAAAACTCAACGGTATTTCCTAACACTATTGCAGCATGACATTAGACAGCGTTCTTTGAAACGCTGCTAATGTTTATGGCAACATTTGTAAAATGCTGTGAAAGAACTTTTTTTGTAGTGATAAGCATCTCTACTTATGCTCTCAGTCTCCCTAGTACAATCTCTAGTATCATCACTCTATTGAACCTTTAATAACTTGACTGTCTTGTTCCTCAACTTCTTCTCATCTCTTGCCACAATTCGAATCGGCTTTCTAACTATAGTCAAATCTGGTTCTACTACTAAATCTTCTAACACTGTAGATGCTATGGTAGTCTCCGGGTCTCTAACACATTTTCTAAGATGAGAAACATGAAAAACATTATAGACTCCAGCCAAACTACTCGGTAACTCTACTCTATAAGCGAATTTCCCGATTCTCTCAATAATACGAAAAGGACCAACGAACCTAGGTGCTAACTTTCCTGACTTTTCAAATCTAATCACACCCTTCATCGGTGAAACCTTAATAAACACATATTCTCCCATAGAGAATTCTAAATCCTTCCTCCTTCTGTCTGCATAACTTTTATGCCTAGTCCGAGCATCCTTCATCCTAGCTTGAATCAACTCAATCTTCTTTGTAGCTTCTTTCACTAAATCTAGGCCAAGAACCAACCTATCTCTAGTTTCTAACCAACATACAGGGGACTTGTATGGTCTTCCATACAAAGCTTCAAATGGTGCCATCCCAATACTAGTCTGGTAGCTATTATTATATGAGAACTCGACTAAATGAAGATGGTCTTCCCATGATCCCCCAAAATCCAATACACAGCCTCTTAACAAATCCTCCAAGATTTTGTTATCTCTTTCCGTTTGCCTATTAGTTTGTGGATGGTAATCGGTACACATGTTGAGCTTGGTTCCTAATGCTTCCTATAGACTTTTCCAGAACTCACTAGTAAACAAAGAATCTCCATCATTGACAATACTACTAGGAATCCCATGCAGTCTAACTACATTCTCCAAATAACTTCGCCAAAATAGGTGCCATCCTAGTCAACTTTATGGGAATGAAATGAGCACTCTTAGTCAATCTATCTCCTATGACCCATATGCTTTCATTTCCTCTACTAGACCTTGGCAACCCATCGATAAAATCCATAGAGATTGAATCCCATTTCCACAATGGAACTTCCAACGGTTGAAGAAATCCACTTGGCTTTTGGTGTTCAGCCATTACTTGCTGGCAACTCAAGCACTGCTTAACACATGCTCCAGTGTCCCATTTCATACCTTCCCAGAAGAAACTTCTCTTCATATCCTGATACATCTTCGTTCCTCCTAGATGGATAGTAAACTTCGAACGATGGCACTCATCCAAAACTTCTTTCCTCATGTCACCTACATTCGAAACACACAACCTTCCTTTCTCCCTCAACCACCCATCTAGTCAAGACTGAAATCCTTTAAGTCGTCGCTCTCTATTCCTTCCCTTAACCATCTGATCTGTTCAGCCAAAACCGGATCCTCCTCCTATTTAGAAGTTATCTTCTCAATCATTACTGGTCTAACTTCCATAGATAATACAGCAATACCTGCACTAGAACTTACCTCGGATCTAAACTACACTCTACAAGCTAGCAACGTTTCCAAATCTTTCCACTCGGCACTCATAGCCAATACTGCATTCTGATGTTTTCGGCTGAGTGCATCCGCTACCTTATATTTTTCCGGGTGTGTACTCGATTCCAAAATCATTAGCAACAATAAACTCCAACCATCTCTGCTATCTCACGTGCAGCTCCTTCTAAGAGAATAAGTACTTCAACAATTTATGATCCATATAAAGCTCAAATCGCTCTCCCGAAAGATAGTGCATCCATACTTTCAAAGCAAATATAATGGCAGCTAACCCCAAATCATGCGTTAGATACCTAACTTCATGTGGTCTGAGCTGTCTAGAAGCATAAGGAATCACTTTACCTATTTGCATCAACACAACTCCTAATCCAGTTCCACATTCATCAGCATAAACCACTAAATCTTGATTCCCCTTCGGAACCATCAACACCGGTGCATGGGTCAATATGTGTTTCAAGCTCTGGAATGCTTCCTCACACTTATCGGTTTATACAAATTTCGCATCTTTTTGCGTAAGCTTATTCATCGGTGCAGCTATCCATGAAAAATCCTTTATAAATCATCAATAATATCTTGCCAATCCAAGAAAGCTCTTTATCTTGGTCACTGTCTCAGGTCTCTTCCAATTATTCACCACCTCAATCTTAGTTGGATCTACAGATAACCCTTTCTCTGAGACAACATGACAAAGGAACTTCACTTCCTTCTTCCCAAAATGACACTTCGAAAAATTAGCCTTCAATTGATGCTCCCTCAACATCTCAAGCACAACTCTAAGATGAACTTCATGCTCCTTCTCATCCTTAGAGTATATCAAAATGTCGTCTATGAAGACCAACACAAATCTATCTAAGTGCTTTCGGAAAATTCGGTTCATCAAATCCACAAAAAATGCCGGCGCATTAGTTAATCTGAATGGCATAGCTGACCATTCGTACGATCCATACCTCATTCTAAATGCCGTCAAAGGAATACTATCCTCTACCACTCTACGCTGATGAAATCCCATCGCCAAATCCAGTTGAGAGAACACCTTAGCTTCACTTAACTGATCATACAAATCGTCAGTTCTCGGCAATGGATATCGGTTCTTTATCGTCTTCTCATTCAACTTACGATAATCGATACATAGCCTCAACGATCCGTCCGGCTTCTTAGCAAATAATGCGGAAGCCGCTCATGGTGAACTACTTGGTTGAATAAAACTCTTGCCTTCGAAATCCACCAACTGCACCTTCAGCTCTTTCATCTCTGTTGGTGTCATCCTGCTTGGAGGCCTACTCACCGGTTCTACTCCAGGCACCAAATCGATCCAAAACTCTATGGCTCATTTCGGTGGCAATCCAACTACCGGCTCAAACACATTAGCAAATTCTCTAACCACAATGACTCGATGCAACTCATCCTCCGACTCTAAAATACCCAATAAAGCATTCTCCTTACAGCTAGGGTTTTCTACAGTATAAACTATCCGACCACTACAATCCGGGTGACTAAGTGATATCTTCCTATCATGGAAAAATATCCTAGTGTCATATCTACTTAACCAATCCATCCCAAGCATAATCCCAAATCCCACAAAATCAAATACATGCAAACAACAATCAAAAGTATGGCCTAGCAAATCAAACTCTAAATTGTCACATCTCATCCCAAGTGTCGCATACCCTCCTATCGGATTTGCACCCCTTAAGGAAGTAACTAAGTATGAGGGTTCTAGGTAAAGCTTGTCTACCAAACATCGGGAAATAAAAGAATGAGATGCTCCAGTATCAAACAGAATGCTAACGGACGTATCATGAATCTATAATGAGCCTCCGAGCATAGCCTTCCCTTTCTCCTGCACTACAGGCCTTGAAATTGTAGGTTCAATGCATACATCTGTCCCTTTCCTTTCTAGTAGGTTCTTTGCATTAGTTCTTGTAATGGCCGATCTGATCGCAATTAAAGCATCGGATGTTCTACATTCCAATTACCTCCTTTCCTTTCTCTTTTCCTTTCCCAGTGCGACACTCATTAGCATAGTGTCATTTCTTATCACATTTATAACAAACCACCTCAGCTTTTCCCCTCTTTTATGCTCCTCCCTTCTGAGCATTTTTCTTATAGAAAAACTTTCTTTTCTGGCCCTGTCCCACCTGGGCTTCCTTTATCTTCTTCCTCAAGCAAGCTAATGCCTCTTCCTGTCTCAGTGCCATTTCTACCACTACATCACTGGGATCTCTTAAATGTGGCAAATTAGCACTTATCAACTCCGGCCTCAAGCCTCTTATAAACTTCTCATTCCTCCTTATCACCGTATCAACCAAAGCGTACCCATACCAAGCCAACTCCTCAAATTTCCTTGCATACTCCAGAACAGATATCTCCCCTTGTTCTAGTTCTGCAAACTTCCTCACCAGTGTCGACTGTGTCATCACAGACATAATCCTTTCTTGAAACCTCCTCTTGAACTCCTCCTAAGTTATGGTTTCCTCATCAACACGAGCTACAACGGTATTCCACCAAAATAAGGCAGCTCCCTGAAGATGTCTCGAAGCTAATCTCCTCTACTGTTCGTCATTCAACCTTAAATCTGCAAAGATTCTCTCACAGTGTAGCAACCAATTCTCCACCTCAATCGCATCTTCAGTTCCAATGAATGACTTACCCCCAAGACTGGTATAATCTCTGCTTAGATTAGCATACTGGTTGACCATTGGAGCTTCCTGAACTCCACCTCCAGCAGCATTTCCTCTGACAACTCCAGCTGCAATTCCAGCTTGCATCATGTTTACAAAGAACTGATTTATGGCTCCCATGTCCACTTGGGGAACCCCAGCACCAAAAGTTTCAACTTAATCCTTACCTGAACCTCTTTTAGCATTTGGTCGGGCATTTCCATTAAAGGTAGTGCTATCTCCTCCAAGATTAACTCTGCCTCTTCTTCCTTCCATATCTGTATTCAAACCTCGTGAGATACATATGAATAGCCTAACTAAGATAGGAGTCTAGAGATATAGTGTATACTTATGTATATATAGCAAATACAAATACATTATTATAGCATTATCACATACCCCAATCTTAACTCTAATTTCTAAGGATTTTGTATTCAAAAACCATTTTTAGTTAAAGTATTTCATAAACCATACTCTGATACCAAGCTGTAACATCCACTATCTAGAGGTCCAAAACTAAGCGCTACAGATGTTGAGTCATCTATAATATTAGTTTCCGGTGACTAAATACGGCTATGTTAATGGTATCAATATTATCAGAAGCACTTGAATATGAAACAAAACACAGATTTCAAAAACCACATTTACTTCATTACATTTCAAAATCAAATTGTTTCACAGTCACAACACATAATCCCATAAATCGTTCCCAGGCACAGATCAAATATAATTATTACAAATTACGCCAAGAGCGATATATGAAGATACCCCCTTGGTTGATCAAAGTCATATGGTCATAATAGACCAAATACAAACGACACAGCGAAAACTCATCAAAACATAACAAGAACTACAAATCCTAAATAGTTATCAGTTGCTTCCTACATGCCTTCGGTAGCTTATTCGTCAACATTCTAAAACCTAAAAAAGACCTTAACCTCTTAGCCTACTCAAATTAATTTGAGCACCCAAGAGTTTAAAGGGAAAACATAAACTTCGAGTCAGACATAAAGCCTGGTATGAATAACACTGTACATCTCGGTTTAGTATGTTAAGTGAGACCACGCCGCTTAGCGGAACAGGTTTCCCCTCACTAACATCCTTTTAAAATATATCTTTTGCAAAATATTTTTCCCTACAATCAAAACTGATTAAACATAGCAAAGCATCATTACTTAAACATACATAAATATCAGGTAATAATGAACTATCTGTTCAAACACATAAGTTTTGTTTGGATAATTTTTAACCTTTGGCTGACTTGGGCCTACCAGATAATATAATTAAAATTAACCTAACTTCTATTAGTTATTCTTTTTCTGGACTATCTACCCTTAACTATCTGTTAAATACTTCACTTCTGGACGGTCTGTCCCTAACTATCTGTTAAATACTTCTCTTCTGGACGGTCTGTCCCTATCTTAATCATCTGCTAGGTCTTCCTGATCCTAATGGTTTTTCGGGCTCACCAATAACCTATCTGTATACAAACATATATTCCTTTCGATGTGTAATCATAATTTTAGTCTACCTAAGACAAAGCCCAACACACTGGAATTTTAGACAACAATTAGCTAGGGCTATTAGCTAATGTATAGGGAGCGACCCCATACTAGTCCCATATGGTATTCTAATATCAAAGTCATTTTTACTTAAGGATCCCTTCTAATAATTTTCCTTGAAAACATTTTAAAAATGATTCAAAGCCTTTAAATCAAACTTAAACAAGGAAAAGTATATAATATTTATGCTTTACTCAAAGTCTTATCACCATGTTATATATATATATATATATATATTCTTTACTCAAATCATAGTTGATGAAAATATTTAAACACTTGAAAGAACCTCTTTCTAACCATTTGAAATCATCTCTTTCAAAACCAAACATCAAGCCTTTTGAAACTATACCTTTCGAAACCATTAAAAATAAACCTTTCGAAACCAATAAAACTTTGGACATCATTCTTTAAAATCACTTTAAAACCTTACCTTAGAAAAACTTTGGAAAACCTTCCATCTCAAACCTTTCGAAATCATTAACTTAAACCTTTTGAAGTCATTCAACTAAAACCTTTCAAAATCATCCACTTAAACCTTTCGAAGTCATCAAATCTTTTAAAACATAAACTTTTCAAAGACTTACTGGGTTCAATCTAAACAAGTGAAAAACCTTCTTTTAAAGCCTTATGGTTCCATGGGAAGCAACCTTTCAACTAAGTCGAAAGCTCTGCTTCGAAAGCTTGGTTATACTTTAATTAGAAAACAAGGGTAAGTCACCTAAGTCGAAAGCTCTCTTTTAAAAGCATTGGGAGAAGCAGCTGGTTTTAAAACAAGTAAACCTTTCTACTTTGTCGGAAGGTTCAAAACAAAACATTTATAAAGTGGTAGTAACCCTTCGACGGTGTCGAAAGGTTTCAAAACAAAATAGTGATAAAGTAGCAGTAACCTTTCGACTGTGTCGAAAGGTTTAATACCTTTCTTTTAAAGATTTTGTCCTAGTTAAAAGCTACCAATTCAAAAACTCTAATTCGAAAGCAAAGCAGGGGAAAGCTTTTGGTTTATAAAACAAACATACCCCAACCTCTTTGATCATCAACCTTTCAACTAAGAACCCTTTGACTTTGTCCAATTCGTTACATAGCAAGTAACTTGATACCATATGCATTGGTCTGACCTTGTCCGAAGCTATGAACCTCTCGACCTTGTCAAAAGGTTTATTGCCGTAAAGGCTTAAACATGCAAAAAGTATGATTTCTTTGTTTTTAACTTAGAAAGGATAACTTTTCAACTAACCTACCTTTATTTTTCAAATTCTCATTGGTTAACAAATTCTCTTTAGAGATGTGCTGCCAGTATTTTCAAAATTAAATAATCATTTTATTTTACAAAATGCCTCTTCTCCTTAATTAAATATATTATACATTTAAGTCCCATAACTTTAATAATTTTATATATTCATCAAAACACTTAGGAAACTTTTAGAAAAATCCTATAAAATCTATTTTAATATGTTGCCTAACATATAAAATTTCAACCCCAAATAATAATTATTTTAGCCATAAATAATTTATAACCCAATAACCAATTTTCTTCACTAGAAAATTAATATAAAATCCATCTTAATTCGAAAGACTATGAAAATTGAAACCCGTCTCTAAAATATCATTCTGACCTAAATTTAAATTTTCAAGGCATTTGGATGTCATCTAGTGGAGTTTCCATATCAAACATATCATTTAAAACAAGTATGAACATGCATAATTCACCAACAAACGTATATATAACTTTTAATCATCAAAACATGGCAGTTACTTGTAGAAACATTTTGGATCTTAGTTTTAAAACCGAAAAACAAAAGAATATGGGATGTAGTAATTATTCACCTTAGCTTTGAGATTAAAAGATAGAGATTTGATGTTGATTTAGTTGATTATCTTCCTTCTCTTGAATCCTAGCTTTTCTTCTTCTTAAGAATAAAAATGGTGGCCGGCTTTAAGATTTTTAATTTTAGTTTGAGTGAAAATGAAATGAACGTGAGTTTCTATTCCTAAGGGTTTAGGGTGTAAGCCTTTCCTATTTCCCGTATTGCCCTCCTTATTTCCTAACATATTATCTTATATTGTTTTATTTTAATTTGCACATTAACATGGCACGGCTACCCTTAGCTGATCAAATCTTAACTTATTAATCTTCACATTATTTTATTTTATTTTTATTAATTAAATATTTTAAATAATGTTATAAAAATATGGGGTGTTACACAACATTTGATGCCTTCTGTTTCCAACATGAAGAAGATGCATCAAGTTAACGTTGGTGAGCTATCTTTAGAACTTATACATCATTTAACTTATATACACTAGTGTAAATTGCACGTATGTGCATGTAATAATTAGAAATATTTTCTTTTTGTTTAATACAATTTTATGGACGGATGTGTGTTGTAAGTGCAAAAGCTTTGGTGGTCATATTACTTTTATTTTCAGAAAATTGAAAGTGAATTCGGTTGATGGATGGTTGGAAAATGGACAGTGGTGGAGGTTGTAAACTGACGGTGGTATTTTCAAAATTTTCAAAAAACCACTATGAAAATATATTCGTTGAATTCTCTTTATTTATATTTCATTGAATTCTTTTTGTTAATACGAGAGATGGCAGCTAAATACTGTAAATATGGTTTTGTGCTTTGGAACATGATTCCTCTGTTATCATCTTTCAAAATCATATGTGTTCAAGAACAATTTATCTTAAGTATACTGTAGCCTTAATTTGTTCATTTTTATTGACCTGCGCCATTTATCTACAAAGTGCAGTTATCTTTATGGACTATATAACATCTACAGGCAATTTTCTTTAAAGGATTTTTCAAAGATGAACCATGAAAGCTTCTTAAGTTTTCATTAAAATGCATAGTAAAGTGAATACTAAAAACAGTAAATTGTAGATGTAAATATAGTAAATTCCAATATGTTATTCATACTAAAAGGTTAGATAATTAATTGACTTGGGAGATCAACATTCTATGATTTTATTATATATTTTGTATGTAAGATTTACTAAATACGTAATTTTAGCCAGTTGCTCCCTTTTTGAACAAGTCATATTCTTTTTGAAGCAATACATTTTAATACATTTAACAAAGGACATTCCTGTTGTAATATATATTAGTAATATGGATGAATATGCTAAATGGAAAAGGACATTATTGTAATCTCCTTTGCATTTGGAGTCTATAAATAGAGAGCTCATTTGTATTATAGATATATCTAAGCTAATAAAATGTCTTCTCTCTCCAATGACTTTTGTACTTATTTTATTCTATAACACGTTGTCAGCACAATATTCTCATTCATTTTACAATATCATTTTATTCGTCCTTATTTTATGTGAACTACTTATGTCAGTTCATTTATAGAATTTATGCATAGTATAATGCTTTTCTTATCTCTTATTTTTGGATCATTGATCCATGATTTCAGTGGCTAAAGATTTTTAACCTATTTAAACTAGGTCAGCCATCTATTTTGAGATTTTTTTTCACAAGATATTTTAACTTTTGAATTGGTCAAATGATATCAAAGAGACCTATTCCATAGTTCAGATATATCGATTCGATTTGCTTCCCATGTGCTATTTTAACTCATTCATCTTCAATATATTCTAATGTAGTTGGTGAATTAGACACAAATATTGAGTACTATCAAATATCCATTATTTTAACACGCTTATCTTTCCTTTTCTGCTAAAGGTATTCTAATATTCATTATTTTATATATACTTAATCATTTACCTATCAATATCATGTCTCTTGAATTTAAAATATTAACAAGCTATACCCTATGCATGGAGTTATCAAGTTATGACATATTATTTTGCTTTTTCATTATTAACTTTCCCTGTACCATTATCTTTTGGTGTATAATTTCATTTGCCCTTATTTGGTTGTATAATTCTTTAGGCATATGATGTATGATATAATGCCTATCTAATCCATGAAAACTGACATCATTTTTTTTCTTCCTTTGGATGTTATCATAAAAAAATGACAATTGATTCACATTTACAGTTCAAACAAGAAATGTGTACTTCAAAATGATACAACAGGAAATTTGAAATGATTTATTTTGTTTCTAATTGCACATTTGCATTCGCTAGTGCTTTTCATTAATCACCCGCATTACAAATTTTTTTCTGTTTAATAAGTTAACTTTTATCTGATAGCTCAACTTTTGTTTGATAGCTCAACTTCAATCATTCAAAATGATTTACACTTAATCAGTCTCTTGATTTTTTTTAACTCTATAAATATTTTAGTCTTATTCTTACGCAATTTTTTTTATGTATAGTTCACAAAATGGCAAATATCGTCGCTTGAATTCAAAGCTTTGAACATATCTGGAGACAACTATTTGTCATGGATACTGGGTGTTGAAATCCACTTGCAATCTCAATGTTTAAAAAATGCCATTAAAAATGGTAATAATATGTCCCAGCATTACAAAGCAAAGGATTTGATATTTTTAAGACATCACATCCACGATAATCTAAAAATAGAATATTTAACAGAAAAGAATCTCTCCACTTGTGGAACTCCCTGAAGGAGCATTATGACCACCAGAAGACAGTCATACTTCCAAATACTAGGAAAGAGTGGTTGAACCTGAGGTACAAATCTGTAAGGGAATGTAATTTTGCTATGCTTAGAATTACTTCCAGACTGAAACTATATGGAGAAAAGGTAAATGATGCGCAAATGTTTGAAAATACATTTTCAACGTTTCATGCCTCGAACATACTCCTGCAGCAGTAATATCGAGAGTGTCATTTTACAAAATATTCTGAACTCATAGAATGTTTATTAATTGCTAAGCAAAATAATGAATTGCTTATTAAAAATCACTCCTCAAGACCAACTGGTTCGGCTATGTTACCATAAGTTAATGCTAATTTTTCCCACTCCAGAAGAAGTAGAGGTCGAGGTTGAGGAGGTGGTCATGGCCGTGGATGTGGATATAACTCCAGCAGAGGTGGTTATGGTGGTTTTAAAGGCAAAAAAACTGCCAACTTTAAAAAGCAAAAAAAATGAGCCTGAAAAGACTAATGATTTACTCCAGAAAATCAAAAAGCACTATGAGGAAGTTTGTTATAGATGTGGGCGCTCTGGTCATTGGTCACGTTCATGTAGTTCATCAAAGAAAACAGTTGGAGAATACAAACGTTCGAAGAAAATTGAAACAAAAAACACTGAAGGATTGTTTGACAACACTAACTTGAAGTTAAATGATTTCTTCGAAGATAATGATGGAAATTTCATAAATGATGAAAATCTCAATGCGATGATTGATGATATGACCGATCTGATTAACTAGAAGTAGCTTGAAGCTTTTTGTCTAGTTTTCCATTTTATTTTAATTAGTTTGAAGTTGATGTTTATTTGGTTGTTTTATTTTTCTAGAACTAGTTGAAAATATTATGTACTGATTGATATTGATTTGAATTAGTAGTTTGCTTTGTAACCCTTTTCAGAAAACATTAGCATTTATTTATGTTTAGAATTATTTTCAATAATTGACTAACTATGTTGTCTTTAATTCTTAAGGTATGGGCCATCAATACTTGAATGATGATATATGCCTACTAGACGGTGCGATTACTCATACGATTTTGTAAAACCAAAAGTTTTTCTCTGAATTATCTGAAAATATTTTAACTAAAGTTTCCACTATAACTGGATTTACTAATATAATTGAAGGGTATGGAAGAGCTCATATAGTGTTACCAAATGGTACACATATCTTCATTCAAAGTGCATTATACTCAAGCAATTCCAAAAGAAACCTGCTAAGCTTTAAGGATATAAGAATTAATGGTTATCATATTAAAACTGTAAATGAAAATGATAAATAATATCTTTGTATTATTTCTAGAATTGAAGCCAGAAGCTTATTTTAGAAAAATTTGAAACAATTTCGACTGGATTATATTTCACGAAAATTGGCTAGTCGAATCTCATTCTATAAACATGAGTCAGAAGCTCACAAATACAAAGACATTGATTCTTTGGCATGATCACTTGGGTCATCATGGGTCAACCATGATGCGTAAAATCGCTAAAATTTCAAATGGGCATGATTTACCAAATCAATTGAATTTACCCAGTGACTACATATGTGCTTCTGTGCACAAGGAAAATTAATCACTTGACCTTGATGTAGTAAAATCACTTTTGAATCTTAAAAATTTCTACAAAGAATTCAAGGTGATATATGTGGCCCAATCCACCCAGAATATGGACCATTTAAATATTTTATGGTATTAATTGATGCATCAACTCGTTGGTCACATGTATGTTCGCTTTCTATAAGAAACATAGCATTTGCCAAATTACTTGCTCAAAAAATCAAATTAAGAGTCCACTTCCCTAACCATCAAATTAAATCAATTCGACTAGATAATGCAGGAGAGTTTACTTCACAAGTATTTGATGATTATTGTCTATCACTAGGAATTGAAGTTGAACATCCAGTAGCTTATGTTCACACTCAAAATGGTCTAGTAATATTATTAATTAAGAGTTCGCAACTTATTGCAAGACCATTGCTTATGCAGTCAAAGTTACCTATTTCAGCTTGGAGACATGCTATTTTGCATGCATCAAAATTTGTTAAAATTAGACCAACGTCTTATCATCGATTTTAACCATCACAGCTTTTAACTGAATCCCAACAAATATTTCATATTTACGAAAAATTGGTTGCGTTGTGCATGTGCCAATTAGTCCTCCACTTCGTACTAAAATGGGTCCTCAACGTAGGTTGGGAATTTATGTGGGATTTGATTCACCCTCGATAATTTGTTATCTTGAACCTCTTACGGATAATGTCTTCACTGCAAGAATTTCAGATTGTAAATTTTATGAGAATATTTCTCCACCGTTAGGGGGAGGAAAGACCATTCCGGTAGAACGACATGAAATATCATGGAATAATCCATCTATGTCTCATTTGGATCCACGTACCAAACAATGCCAATATGAGGTACAAAGAATTTTGCCTCTTCAGAATATCGCAAATCAAATGCCTATTGCATTTAGTGATGCTGAAAAAATAACTAGATCTCACATTCTAGCAGCAAATCACCAGCTAGAATTGAAATCCCAGAAGGACCAAAAGCAGAAAATGAATCTAAAGTAAGACAAAAGCGTGGAAGACCTATTGGTTCAAAAGACTTGGCGCTTAGCAAAAGAAACTCTAACAAAAAATAACCAATTGACAAACCTCCCGAAGAGGTTATAGATGAACTAAAAGATAACTTAAATGAAAATCCCAGTTCTCCTAAACATAGCAAAGAAACTATTTTCCCATAAGAAACAATAGAAGCTTCCAAAAATAAAATGGTGCCTAATAATAATGAGATCTCAATAATTTATACAAACTATGGAGAAATGTTGGAGCGAAGTAACATAATAATTGATGATGTATTCTCATCCACAGTAGCTATGGAAATAAATGAAAGTAAGGACTATAATGAGAATAATAATAATGAACCAACTGGCATAAATGAATGTCTAAAAAGACATGATTGGCCAAAAATGGAAAGATGCTACCCAAGTTGAGCTAGATTCACTTCAAAAACATGGTGTGTTTGGACCAATAGAGAAAACACAAGAAAATGTTAAACCAGTAGGTTATAAATGGGTATTCGTTAGAAAACAAAATGATAAAAACAAAGTCGTGAGATACAAGGCACGACTTGGCACACAAAGTTTTCTACAGAGACCAGGTTTTGATTTTAAAGAAACATATTCTCCTCTTATGGACATCATAACATTTTGATACTTGATAAGCCTTGTAGTTTCAGAAAAACTATATATAAGACTAACTGATGTTGTGATAGCTTATCTTTATGGTGAATTAGATACCAGTATTTACATGAAGATCCCAGATGGATATAGGTTGCTTGAAGAAAAATCAAAGCTGATGTACTCATTAAAACTGTGGCGATCACTATATGGTTTGAAACAATCTGGATGAATGTGGTATAACCGTCTTAGTGAATATTTGGTAAAAGCCGGATATAAAAACAATCTCATTTGTCAATGTGTCTTTATAAAGAAATCGGCAAAAGGATTTGCTATTTTAGCAGTTTATGTTGATGATATAAATTTGATTGGGAATCCAGAAGAGATTGATGAAACAATAAATTACTTGAAGAAAGAATTTGAAACGAAAGAGCTTGGCAAAACTTAATATTGTCTCGGTCTACAAAACGAGCATAGTACAAATAGCATACTAATCCATCAGTCAAACTACATTGTGAAAATCCTAAAGCATTTTCAAATGGATAAAACATATCCACTTAGTATGCATATGGTTGTTAGACCTTTGGATATTAAAAAGGACCCTTACCGCCCAAAAGAAGAACATGAAAATATGCTTGGTCCAGAAGTACTATACCTTAGTGTCATTGGTGAATTATTATATTTAGCCCAATGCACGAGACCAGATATTGCATTCTCAGTAAATCTTCTAGCAAGATATAGTTTAGCACCAATGAAAAGACACTGGAATGGTATGAAACTATCATGAGATATCTTCATGGAATGACAAATTTAGGCTTGTTTTATTTTGACATAGGTAATAACCCAAATCTAGTTGGCTATGATGATGCAGGTTATCTTTCTGATCTACATAAAGCAAGATCACAAACCAGGTATGTGTTCAGTAACAATAATGCAGCCATTTCATGGCGATCTGTGAAGCAAACGATAGTAGCAACATCATCCAATCATTCTGAAATACTAGCATTACATGAAGCAAGACGAAATATATTTGGTTAAGATCATTAATCGAGCATATTCGAAGTATGTGTCAGCTCTCCTCAGCTACAGAAGGATCAACTATTATTTATGAAAATAATGCAGATTTTGTAGCTTAGATTCAAGCAAGTTACATCAAGAGTGATAGGACGAATCACATTTCTCCTAAGTTTTTCTTCACATACGAACTACAAAAGGACAACAAAATAAAGGCGAAACAAATCTAGTCCCAAGAAAATTCGGCAGACCTATTCATAAAGGCACTTCCAAAATCAATGTTTCAAAAGATGGTGTATAAAATTGGTATGCGTCCGATGCATCAACAGACTAATTGAATAATGCGTTATAAATCATGGAGAGAATTCAAATGTATGCTATGATGTACTATTTTTCCTTCACTAATATTTTTCCCACTAGGTTTTTGTTAGTAAGGTTTTGATGAGGCAATATCTTTATCCAGAAGCATCAACCCTCATAATAACATTGTAAAATATATTTTACCTAAAGATGAAATTAAATTGCACTCTTTTCATATGATTTACCCACTGGTTTTTCATAACATTGGCTTTAATGAGGCAATTATCATATGCATATTCAAAGAGGAGTGTTGTAATATATAGTAGTAACATAGATAAATATGCTAAACGAAAAAGGACATTATTGTAATCTACGTTGCATTTGGAGTCTATAAATAGAGAGCTCATTTGTATTATAGATATATCTAAATTAATAAAATGTCTTCTCCCTCCAATGACTTTTGTTCTTATTTTATTCTATAACAATTCCTTATTTGTTAAGCCAGCGTGGAACATGTTATAAATTCAACGAAACAAGAAAATAATCAGTGTACCCAGATGGGCTGTAAGAAAATTAAAATGAAATACATAACTTGACCTGTGAAAACTAAAAGACAACAAACCCGGTCTTTACATATGGAATATCTCGACTTCAATGAATAGAACATGTTCCTAAAATGAACAAGTTTCCACTGAACTATGTCTAACATGTCTTAGCTAGCTTTACCTTGCCCGTTTACTTAGTTAATTGCTCCAAAATATTACTTAGGTTGTTGCACATTGTTGCCAAAATGTTTAAGCTTTGCATAATTGAGTTCCAAATATTAGCAGAATACTGGTTCTAAAAAAATGAATGCTCTGTTGTCTCTTCTTCCTTGTTGCATGGAAGACATGTTTACCCATTGATTTTAATGGAAATTTTAACATACATCTTTATCATTATAAAATATTAATCTTAGATCCATTTCAATTCTCTTTTATAAATTACTTTCCATTTCTTAAAAATGTGAAATTTATATAATATTTGGATAATTTTACTGACTTTAATATATGCTTTCAGGTTATATGTCTATAACTCATAACTACCGCAATACACGTCGTAGCGGTCATTGTAAATTTTGAAATGGGAGAAGGGAAAAAATTCATAAAAGAGGGACGTAGAAAATAGGTTCTGAAAGGGAGGAGTGTAAAACAAATAAGTTTAGAAAATAGGGATATGTGCTTAATTTCCACTTGAATTAGATCTACATTTGATTCATAGCCTGTTCAAAATAGGAAGATAGATGGTCATACACATATATTTTGATAACACCTATTGTAATGCCTTAGTATTTTAATCCATAATAATAGTTGTAATACTTTTAATGTCACAATTATTGTGTGTCGGCGTGAACTACCAAAAATGCCCTTCAGTAGATATAACAAATATTAGTATCACTTTAAAATAGAATTTAACAATTAAATATCTTTTACAAATTTAGACCATTTCTTTAAAAATATTACCAAATATTAATATCACATAAAAATAGAATATAACAAATAATTCTTTTTACAAATTTGTTCTTTATTAATTAATAATATATACAGAATATTAAACTAACAAAAAGGTAGATGTTGCAACGTGGAAAAAAAATTTAACTAACTAATTTTAATGTAAAAATATGGCTAAATATATGTGCAAATTATTTTCTCTTAATTGTGTTAAATATATAAATTTTTACAAAAACAATTTACCTGTGAAGCACGTGCCATCATCATGCATGAAGCGTGTGCTGTAAAACTCGCAAATTCAAAAGATTGTTTTGATCCATTTTTTTTAATAAGGGAAAATGATCGTTTTGTAAATATTGGAATTTAACGATGAGACTTCTGCCATTGCGATTGGCTTGTTTTTCCAATCAAAACAATATATACGTTTGTCTAAATTGGAGGTCGTATGAAGGAGATATGTAAGACAAGAGTTTCAGGTTATGATTGAGCTTAAGGGTTTGGCTCGTTATTTGAATTTGAAATTTTAACTTTACATTCCATTAAAATATACAAACATGGCCCACTTTTGAAAAGAAGTACATTCTTTCATTTTTCTTCTTCGCACCGACATTTCTTTTCATATTCTTCTTCAATTCTTCAGACAACGATACCTCGATTAAATCTCAACAAAACCCAACATTCTTGGTACCGAAATGATCGTAAAGACAAAGGCTATGATTTGGTGCATAATTTGCGATAAATCAGTGTACTTTTGGGGAGCGCCTTCTGGATAATGGAGGTTTCTCTTCACTTTTTAGGATTTAATCTTCAAATCGAAGTGAGTGGGTACTTTTTTTCCTTATATAATGCAATTAGAGTGATAAGATATTGTTAAGAGTCCGATTAGGATTGATAATGAATCTAAAATGATTTATTTTTTGAATCAAAGAGTATAAAATTGTTAAATAAATATAACTTTGATTTTAGAGAATGATTTTGCAAAATAACTCGATTAGGTCCAACATATATAGTAATATGACCGTAATACGGTGTATAAATGAAGTATGAACCCCTAAGTAAAGTAACAACCTAAAATAAACAACTAAACTCATAAAACTTATGGAAAACCGACAAAGAGTGTGCAATGATAAAGGACTCATCACTGCATGGTAATCACTTGATCGGTTGACCATTAACCGGTTGGCAACTGATCGGGCTAGGTTAAACCTAGACCCAATCGAGGTAGTGCAATTAGGAGGAGTTTGCGGAATCGAGACTTCATGTGACACTTCGGGATACTTCATAGGAGGAAATACAATATGATCTTGTTGTGATGAGACATATAAATATCGTTATATATACGTGTTCCTGACATATGTGAAATTGGAGTTATGGTTGTTTTACTAATATCTAGATGTCATATGAGTTCATATGATCGGATATTAGATATTCTACAAATTTGGTGTGTTATTGATGTGTTAGATAGTATTTATGGGGCATATGCGGTATGTGGAATTGTTGTCCTGGGGAAATAGTTGTTCCCTCGATATTTTAAGAAAATAGTTGTTTCAGAGAAATGGTTGTTCCCTCAGTGATTCAAAAAATTGTTGTTTGAAATTGGTGTTTCCTCAATAACGTGGATGTTGTTGACCTTATCAATTGAGTATATATTTGTGTATAGTATATAATGAAACGTAACATAACCTTAACTGAGTAGCTAACTTGTGAAGTGATAATATTACTCTTCAGGTGCAAGGTAAGCAGGTTAAGGTATGTATGCATGGGGTAGGAGACACTGATTATGTTTTACCTATCTTTTTGCAGCATATACGATATAGACTTGTTTCAGTCACTTAGATGTATGTCTGAATCTTTCTATTTTCTTTTTCATGTATATTACACATAGAGGACATGGTGATTAAGACCTTGCATTGTTAATACGATATATTTGTAAATATACTAAATGACTAGTACATACTGTGCGGTGTGATTTATGACAGGCACTGTATGGATATATGAAATGATGTAAGTAACATTAGTATGGGTTGAATATATGAATATTTTATATTGATATTATAGTTTATTTCTTTCTATTATGAGATCTGAAACTTATTAACATTAGTATCGGGTACATATTGGTATCACGATATGGCGTGATTTATGACCGATTCCCGGCTCTAGTGAAGATATCCAAGGGGGTGTTTGATGCTCATCTAGCACAACAAACATCAATGAGTCTGTGGATAGAGCAACGGAAGCACATGTTATCGATGAAGCGCAAGCGGAAGTAGAAGAAAGAATTGAAATGGAAATAGTCCATGAAGAGGAAGGAGGAAGACAAGATGAAGGAGAAGAGACAAAAAGATGAAGAAGAAGAAGAAGAAGAAGGCAATGATGGCAAAGACTTCGATCAAGGAGGAGACGAGTCACATAGAGAGACGTCTCCTGAAGGCACTAAACTTCCTGCCTCGCCGCATCCAAAATGAATAATCATCGAGATTTCTCAACAAACTGAATAACCAACACGACACTAACAACCGAGGCGATTCCTCTAGTTGGTTCTTCAGACAACATGCTTGGCACGTCGAGCGGTCTCAATATCCCTATCGATGTTCTTCTTAAGGAGTGCTCTTCGGGCATCAACTTCCCATTTGAGGGTATCCTAGTTGAATAAGGCAAGACTCCCCCTTACTACCTTTCAAACACGGTCCGCAAAATACTTAAGGAGACACTGACACTCCACACACTTTTAGGGTCATGAACACATATTCCTTGCATTCGATCATATTAAAATGTTCCAAAAATGATACAATCCTTTTTGTTCATTTTAATTACAATGAAAAGAGACAAATTTGGCTATCTTCACTTTGGGGTTAGAGGAAGCTAACCCATGTGCCTTATCTTCCTTGCTTTAGCTCTCACAGATAACCGAGAGATGGAAGAAGAGAGAACCTGAAGAATAGAAAGAGAGCACAAGGCGGAAAGTGACTGCCAAGTAGAAAGGGACAGGAAGAAAAGGTAAGTGGAGGAAAGAGAATTTTACAACCATGGAAAAAGATACAAAGATACGCATGACTGCCATGGTACCTCTTCCATCCTTCTCATGCCTCAATCTCAACCATAGTTCCCTCTACATCAACAAGCTCTAGCATCACTTTCTTTAACTACTTCATTTCCTTTCTTTAACTACTTCATTTCCTTTGCCCCCATAATTTGAAGGGATTTATATTCCTTTAGCTCCTCCTATAGTCCCATTGATACGGACGCAAGCTGCCTTCCCAGACCTCTGTTTTATTAGGGTAATGTTCGACCGTGATCTCAAAGACATTCCTACAGAAGAAGCATACTGCAGGGTCAGAGGAATCCAAGATCTTATAGACTAGGATTATGTATGGAAGAAACTCTGCTTTGCTCTCTTCGACGTCAACCAAAATCATCAAACTGATATTCAATCATTTGCATCACAGAAGAAGAGATATGATAAAATCATAGAGAAGTACAAAAGGATTTGACTATGGATGAAGAAGAAAGAGATGCAGCTCCGATATCGGAGCAGAAAGCCAAAGACTTGGTCGAAGAGATGAAGAAGGCTCATAATCTGGCTTAGATTATGATAAGGAACCTTGTAAAACTGTTCGAGTGCCGCTCTCAAAATGTAGCTAGCATCTAAGGACACGACCCTCTAGAGAAAAACAAGGCTATCAAGGATAAGAAGGCGAAATCCAGGAACTCTGTACCAAAAAGAAGAAGCTTGAATCCACTTTGCTCCTGACAAAAATAGAGAAATTGGATGCCCAGATCAACCACTTTACAACCAAAAATGAGCTAATCGAGATAAAGGAGTATAGATACAAAGAAAAAGAAGAACTAAACTATACCTTCGATAGCTCTTTGCCAATGTTATCCAACATAAGCACTTAAAATGGCTTGGAAGTACTTATAACGTTACTCTTTCTGATGCTTGGGAAGAGGTATTACAACCTGTGCAAGCTGTCAGTAAAGGCTTCATCGAAGATGAATTGAAAAATGAAGTACCTCGATACCGACGACATCGAAAAACTTGAAGAGGAAAAACTATCCTAGTCGTAGAAGATGCTACCGCCGCTGAAGCTATCACTGAAGCTCCAGCTAATCCAAGTGCATCGAGCCTCGTAGAATCATCATCTCCCAAAACCCAAGAGCTCGCAGTGAAGATTCCAATATCCGAGGAGACCAGCTCCAAGGCAATCCAGATCATTCCAGCTACTACAACAATTATCTCCAGCGAACCTTATATTTCCTTTTCCTTCTCTCAATCCATTCTATTGCCTATAGAGGAGGGTGAGACTACTATATCTCCAACCAGCGGAGGAATATCCCCCATCTCTCCAATGTTCGAGATCCTTGATTCTCACTCGAGATTGTTACTAATCTTTATTTCTCTGTTTGTGAACTCGCAAGTCGCTTCCTCCTCCTCTACCGCCAACTATTGAGTCGACCTCCATTACCACAAGATTTTTCATCCAAGCCTTCCCTCCAGCTCCATTATTGGCCCTGATTCGGAGAAATTACAGCTCTGGAAAGATTGGACGATACTTCACTGTCCTTGGGCGAAGGCATTACTATTACAAGCGCCTCGAACCCAACCGGTTCCATCTCTATGGAAGAACGATTGAAGATTAATATTTCCAAAGTCAAAATCAAGACTGGGCATGGACTTAAAAAAACTCACCGGTACCAATGAACCGAAGCCTTCTATAAGAATACTTCCTATTACCATCAAACCTACAAAGAGCAGTGGCACCGGCGCCACTACAAAGACATCACAGCCTCCCATTGACCGACTCGAAGATCCTACCATCATTATTACCGAAAGTGAAATCCTTTCTTCCAAAGGCAGCATACCTAAGGGTGGGAAGGGCCAGAAGAGACCCCACGATGGCTTAGGGAGCAAGGGTAGCAAGAAGAATGTAACACCCTAAAATTTTAACTGAAAATTTAAAATAAGAATTAAATTTAAATATAATAAGGGGAAAATGGAATTTTCATAAATGTTTGAATTTGGCTACGAAACTTGCACCTTTGCATTCACAATGATATTCTAGGCAATATTCATATATAATGTTTTGAAATCAGAACTAGTATAAAAAAGTTATTAAAGTTTTAGATTTCGAAATCGAAAATAATTAAATAAACAAAGCTGGAAATAAATATTATTAAATAAGGAAACCCACCGGTCGACACCAAGGCTGTGACCGATTGACCCCTAGTGGTCGACTGCTCCAACCTATAGCGGTCGACCTATCTTGTGTAATCGACTAGGGTTTGTCCTGGCCAAACGGCCCAAATTTGATAGGGTTTGATCGAACGGTTCTTATTGTTTTCTACGCATATAAATAAGAAAGTAAAGCTAACCATAATTCATTAACGATAAAAAAAATACATCCAAAATCTGTCTCTCTAAAATTTAAAATCTCTTTCTCCTAAAATCAAAGTTTCTTCAAAATCAAATAGTAATTAAAATAGAGAAACTTGAAGAAGTAGAGATTAAATCAAATCAAGAGAAGATCTACACCAAGCGGAGGTGATTCCAAGCATGCTAGGAAAAGATAGATTTTTTGAGGTGATTGGGTTCATAACTAATTTGGGGATTTATATAATTGATTTTGTTAAACCCTATTTGACTCAGAGTTGTTGGATTTGATGAATTGGTAGAATGTTAATAATTTAATTTACAAATCTAATCACTTTCCTTTAGATCTAACTTGGTAAAAATAGATCTATTGAATAACTATTGATTCAAGTTGATTACATGTTCTTTTTGTTAACTAAATAAGAATTGATTCAAGTTAATACACCATTTTTTTCAAATTAAATATAGGTTGATATAACCTTGTAGATAATAAATTAAGTTAAATATGAACTTATGGAAAACTATAAATTCACAAATTTAGGTTCACTATAATTAGGGTTTATTGTATGATAAATTAGAAACTAAAGTTACTTAATCGGCAAAGATGATTATTAATAAACAAACAATAATAATCGAAAAAAACATAACGCCTCGAGACAACCTCCTCAATGATTAGGCACTACTTATTTCGGATGTCGACTTTTGATTGGTGCGATTCTATCGTAAATCGCAATTATAATAGGGTTCTACGGTATGTGTGCACACTGATAATGATGCCTGGAGAAATGTGGGGCCTAGCACCAACAGGAGTTCCTTCTTATGTATGGCTTAGCGGACGTGGTACTGTGTTGTTGATGGATCCCAACACGGTGCGATAAGAGGCATACATTTTTATTGAGAGATGGACATGGACGCAACAGATGTCTTTTGCGTGACTTGACATTATGGGGTCCCTCTCAATGCATAACTAGGATACGTATAGTCGTAGTTTGGGAATGAAGTCCCAAGGTTGATGTTGTAGGTAATCCCTATGTGGATTCTAGTAGCTATTAGCTGATCCGTAGTAGGACTGTGGGCATGATTAGTTATTCGACCATGAGTATTAGCCTTCACAAGAGGTGGTGTTGGTGTGTTTAAAAACATGACCCTTAAGTTGGCGAAACTTACCTTAGTAAGAAGTTCACAAATACAAGTATGACACCCTACTTCACCTACAGTATTAATGAACTTAATTGCATGTGATCACCATATGTTAATAATGTAACTCATTAACCAGACTTTTGTCTAACCCACCCCTTCCTTTCATTTTTCCCACCATAAGAGTACATGACAGTAGGTGATAGGCCCGAAGAGTTGTGCATGGAGAGAGGAGCTTGACATCGGAATTTCTTTTTATTTCCCATTTCTCTCCATATACTATTTATCATATTTAGTATTTTATCTGACTACTTGACGTATTATGTATACTATGAATTTGAGTACGTATCGTTTTGAGACTGCTATTTTTTGGATATTTTCTAAGATGACTATTTTCTGTACCTTTATTTTTTCGCCTTCCACTATGAGACCTAAAAGTATAAAATGACTTAGATTTTATCCATATATTTTTTTAGTCTCTGAAATGTTTAATAACCCGATAGCTCATACTTCTTGGCACTGACATGAGTCCGAAAGTCACCTTAGGTTTTGGATCGGTGTGCCGAGAGGTGCGGGTTATCAAAAAGAAGGAGGAACATAAGAAGTAGGCTCCTTAATTAGCCTTTATGATGAAGAGACAATTTCCTTTTCTCTTTTTGATTGTACTTCTAATTTTTCCTTTTGTACATAGGCTGTGCTTGTGTGGGATTGGCCCGCGCATCCATTGTATATAAAGATCGAATGTAATGAAAGATTGTTTTTCTATTTCAATCTATGTTCTGTTTACATTTTTGCACTTTATATTTTTTCCTGCCCATATACAACTGCTTGCATATATAATATAACTTCTTATGTTGCAATTTTATCCATATTATACATACATATGTCTATGCACTGCTTTTACTTACTGTAACTCTGTACATATAAGTAAAATTTCTGCAATTGCTTTAGCTAATTCTATTATCCAGTTCTGTTTACCATTGCCACAGTGTTTCCGTTTGGCTAAACAAAACTAATATTTAACCAACATTATGGTTATTCCTGCTTATCCTGGGTCAAGTTTCCTTTGACTATTAACTAGTTATAAATAGACCAAGTTTTGTATCATTCCCTATTTCTAGGAAACATCAGTTTGGATGTTCATATCCTAACATCCTTGATCTCGCCAATAACTAGGCATGATTGATATTATTCATTAATTCCCGCCACTCAACCTTAGCCAAGCATATCCTGCTAGGTCATGGGTGAGATCATAAATTTTTATAATTCTACCATATACCGAGGGTCTTCGGAACTTGGCATTCCAGATGTCAGAATCGGGGCGTCATTCCTTAACATTGCATACCTTCGAGCAATGGTCAAAGGTTAATAGCATGGGAAAATTATCCAATTGCACCCAGTCCGATTATACTCTCTCGATCCTGATCTTGGACTGGAGGAGTCCGGTGGTACCCATCTTCGAGTATCAACTTTTGACCTCACTTGTTTTAGGTATTGGTTGAAAGCTTTCAACGGCTATCCCTGCTTATCCTCGACCAATCTTGTCTAGCTAGGTTGTAAGCGCAGTCGTGAAAAACCTGGTAATACACCGGTTCCTATTTCTAGGAACCATGATTCTGCTGCCTATCATTGGGGATCCGCTCCCAGTCTCGCCTATCTTCGGGTGTCGACCGAGAGTATCCTTTGACCGTCCTCACTTATCCTCGGCCTAGCATGTCATGCTAGGTCGCAAACTTGGTTATTGAAATACTAACCACACACTGGTTTCTATCTTTAGAAAATGGCACTTTCATTGCCCCTTTGCTAGGCATTCTCATTGACTTTCCCTATCTCTAGGCTTTAGTCAATTTGGAGGGATAGGGTCAAATGATCTGATTGGCCCTTGTGATTATACTCCTTTGTCCTAATCCGAGACCAAATTAGTCGGTACCTATCTTTGGGTACCTGGTTGTGCTACCAGTCACGTAGACAAGGCCTTGCTTATAAGAATATGGTTCCATTGATTCAAGGTGCTAGTTTTTATTCATAAACAAAAATACATGGCAAGTCATGCCTTATTACATTACCCCTAATTCATTCGGGTGGCTTATTTGTTGAAAATAAACTAAATATATCTAAATGAAATAGCATCGGACATGTTGTTATTCAATGTTTATGAGATAGTGATCCAATCAACAGCTCCCATTTAATGTAGCGGATAGCTCCGGATCAAGATTGCTCCTTCTATTTTTCTCATGTCGCTTTGCCTCTCTGAGCTCAACAATATGACATTCCCGACTAGCACCTTGGTCACCGCTGCTCGGTTCGACCCCATTTTCTATAGGGGAATTTCAACATTAAACAGCAAGGTAATAGTGTTATCCTGAAATCTGCAAGGGGTTGATTGGCCCAAAAAGGAATTGTATTTTGAGAATTCATCCACAATAACAAATTTCTGGATTTTCACAGCCTTGTTGTTTACTTCGCCCAACTCCAGAGACAAATTAATAGACCGTATGGGCATATTCGCCTTTTCGATAAATCCTTGAATCCTGAATTTAAAAGGCTTTGTATCCTTTGAGCATGATCTTCATTTGGACAAACATTCATTTGAACAAGAGGTTCACCAAGATTCAGCAATCCACTAGAAACTGGTGTATAGCAACCGGCCTAATCACGGCTATTATCTCCGGGGGATTGTGTGACGCCCCACCTCTATGCTCATAATAACAAAGAGTATTAAAAGAAATACTGTCTATTATTACGAAGAATAAGGCTGGATAGGAGCGACCATCTGTAATTGGCCTCACACTAATATTGGTTATCTCGATAGGAGTGGTATATACTTTTTATTTTTCATCTTATTTATTTACTCCCATCGACACACCCAATTATTAGTATAAAACAAACTACGATGGTTCATAATAGTTTAGGACATTATATATAACGATAACACAGATAATATAAATGCGAAACACAGATAAAAACAAAAGTCTCATATATATACAACTGATGTCGGTTACAACATAGTTGACACAATACATATGATACAACTACAACTGTCGACTCTAGAAGTTATATATACAAGTACATTATCAACTAATATACATGAATACATATCGTTCTATATACTGACACGACTACTACACAATGACACTGACAACTTCAGAAGATGTGAAAAGTCTTCATATCCTGAACAGCAACTCAAAGAAGAAAATCTACAACCTGAAATAACTCGGGTCTGACCCGAGTATTACATTCAAAAGAAAATAATACCCAGGTCAGTCTAATTCAAACCAGTTTATTAGTGCATATAGGCAGTAATAATTTAAATAGACGACAGTCACAATAATTCCCGTCTATCCGATTCTTTAAACAAAGAAACCGGATAACGGTCAATATAACACTTAACAGTGTTTAGCAAAAATCAGCAGATTTAAATCATCAACAGAGATAAATAAACAATTTATCAAATCGACTAAATCAATTTAATACTGTCAAATCTAATAGGGCTGCAGTACACGCACGCGTGCACTGCCTCGCCACTATCATACGAAATGCATAAAAGACCAACGGAAATTCACGAAACGCGCATAAGGTCAAACCCAGAGAAAGTCGGGTTCAACTCAAATGTACAAGGCAGTGGAGTGCACAAATGAAAACAAAGCACAGTGATGTACAAATGAAACACAGTGCCGTGACTACAGAAATGATCCTCCAAATTTAACATCATTATCAAGTGCAATGAAGACTATAATGTACTCAAGTGATAACGTGAAACAGGCTCAAGTAATGAAGCAGATGTGATAAACAAACAGGCTGGTCAAAGTATCAAGTGTACCCATGAACAATATGCCACCAGAATCAAAGAGATTCAACTGCAACAATGAAATGTGCAAATATTACAAATACAGACAGGCCAGAGTCAATTCAACATGCAAATGAAACTGTCCAAGGAACATACACCAGTCAGATGTATGCACTGGGAAATCAAAAGCACAACATGCACAAGTACCAGAAATGAAATGCAGACACATGAATGCACCAAACTCAACAAGACCAAGATCACAGAAGCATCAACATGAAAACAGTGCTCAAGATGAATCAACAAACAAGAATTCAAAATGTACAAATGACAGCAATGAGATGAGCAAGTGAACCACAGTAGCTCAAGTTCAAACTTCAGTGAAACAGCAACAAATGTCATCAAAGATGAGCTAATGGATAGAGCTCTAGGCCAAGAACCAAACAAATGTTGACTGCAAATGATATTACAGGAACAAGACTTTCTATGTCAATCAGTAACCCTTTAAGCCATAGACAGAACCAAAGAAGAAAACCAACATCAGTGACATAAAAAAAACTATAGTAAGATTCATGAAGCTACATGGCGACATACATACTACATGTCTGAAACTTATTTTATTTAGGAGATGCAACACTACCTGAACCATATATTATTGAATAATACAACTACAAATATGAAAAGCAAATAGCTTAGGCAAGCTATAAATGTACACACGAAAATGATATAAATCAAATGCCTGGACTAAGCAATATGACTTACCTCTTGAGAAAAAAACTTAGTTTGGACAGCATTGAAACGTAACTTAAAGTTTAATGCATGAAATCTAATGCATGCAAATGTGCCTTGAAAACGACGCACAGAATTGCCTATCTAGACTCACGGCAAGGAAATCTAATCGTGTGCTGAATGCACAATTAAAACACGCACCTGGCCTGAGTATTAAACATTTTCACGAAAAATAATAAATAAACTTTACAATAGGCACACAATTGAAATCGAAATATAATATGACCTGGAGCATGAATTTGCTCTAAATGCTACAACCACATGACACAGTTCAAATAAAAAAAATGCAAATAATATGCAGTGGATACTTCAATACGCATCCACAAAACTTGTACACCAATGATGTTTGGCCAGGCAACATTTTCACGCAAACAAAATGCATGCACTAAAAACAATTTAATCTCTAAAGTTTGCAGCTATAATCATGATCGGTCAAACCAAAGAGAACTCATTTCTGCGACCCTTTTTATAGATGAAAATCATATAACATGAATGTCACAGCATATTAGTCGCACCAAATAAATTTTTGTGGGTAAAAGATGAAGCGCATAAACCGTATTTAAAGAAATCACCAACCTTTATTCTTTATGGTTTACACAAATTAAGCAATGGTGTTAGTACATGTATTTACTGTACATTTATTAGCTGGACACAATAAACTTACATAAATAATCTTAACACGATTATTTACAAAAATCAACCAACTTGGTTGTGTCAAGGCCGTTCGTATTTCGACATTTAATTCAATGTTTACAGCAAAAACACAGTTAAAATAGAAGGTGAGTTTGAACTCACATCTATTTAAACTGAGTCATTTATCTCTATCAGTTTCATGATTTTAATTGCGTGCAATTACTTGTACAAAGTCGAACAAAATCCATACCAAATATCAAGTTTACAATCGAAAACAACTACAGGTCAAATCAACTACCCCAAACTACATATACCAACTGTGATTCGAAGCCGTGGTGGTTACGAGCTAAAACAGTAAGTAAAATCGAACAAAGCCGAAAGTCAATAAATTCAATCATCGTAAAAAAAATCGAGTGAAAGCCTAAGACACGAGAAATCTGATCAGTATCCAAACACTTCAAACGACTGGGCCAATAAATTGGCAAATTCAAACGATTTTATACGGATGAAAATCACGTAATTTAAACACTAAATAAGCTTGAGCATTGAATTAAAGATGTGAGTGAAGGAAACACTCACCTTTTTATCCCATAACACGAATCAAGGATCGGCAGTTCAAATCGAAGCCGCGTTCCTCCAGAATCAGGCGGAGACAAGCCCTAGCAGCCAACGCAGTATCGAAGAGACTATCTTCCATCAGAGTAGAGAAATCGAGTTTAGATTGAGTCTTTGAAGTCGTAGCTTTGAGAAGAACGAACGAAGGAATACCACGAGACCGCCATTTTTTTTTTCCGTTCGATCTCGTTTGTTTTAGGGTTTCCAATGCGAAAATGAAAATAGGGGATCGGGATTGCCTCTGATATTATCTCGGCTAAACGAAGAACCATGGGCCACGATTCAAAATGTAAGGCCCACACAACATTTTATGAATTTACAAAAGAATTTCAAATTGATTTAAAATTTCAATAGCACTTAGCAAACAGTTTGATCGTCATTTTGACGGTAATTAAAAATTACAAAATCCCGGGTTGTTACAGACTCCCCTCCTTATAAAATTGCGTCCCCGCAATTTTCATAATTAAGGTTGTCAATAACAATTATTTTTCTAACATAAACTGGTTAAGCTAGAAAATAAAAGACGGGAATATAATCGCCAAAGAAATCTTTCACTTCCATAAAAGAAATTTACAAATTCCCAACAAAGCCTAATTATCAATAGATAATCAGAAACCAGCAAAACTGGATAAATACAATTATCAGCACATTCAGTTATCATTTAGACAACTGAAATTCAGAAGTCATAAAACAGCAATATCTAATTACCGATACGATAATTAGAGAACAACGAAATATAATTATCGACAAGGATAATTAGGAAACACAAATCACAAATTGCAAAACTGCCAATATCTAGTTATTCAACAATTAACTAGAAAACACAAACTTCAAAATCAGTAAACTCTGATTATTAACAGAAATAGATAGAAAACGGCGATTCAATAAAATCAACATAATCTAGACTAAATTAGAGACTAGAAAATCTCTTATCAATAAAATCAGCAAACATCCAATTATCCAAACGATACTCAGAAAACAAATCAACAAATGTCAAATTATCGAAAACGAATATCACAAAACATCAAATTCAACAAATATTCGATCAGCACAACGATAATCAACTTTCAAATTCAACAAATATCCGATTATCAAAAATGATAATCAAATTTCTTAAATCACAAGTATTCAATTATCAAAAACGATAATCGAATTTCTAAAATCAATAAATATTTAATTATCAAAGACGATAATTAAATCTCAAATCAGCAAATATTTAATTATCAAAGACGATAATTAAATCTCGAATCAACAAATATTTAATTATCTAACAGCGATAATTAAATATAAAATCAACCAATATTTAATTATCAAAGACGATAATTAAATCTCGAATCAACAATTATTTAATTATCTAACAGCGATAATTAAATCTAAAATCAACAATTATTTAATTATCAAAGACGATAATTAAATCTCAAATCAGCAAATATTTAATTATCAAAGACGATAATTAAATCTCAAATCAGCAAATATTTAATTATCAAAGACGATAATTAAATCTCAAATCATCAAATATTTAATTATCAAAAGCGATAATTAAAAACAACAATTATCCGATCATCAAAAACGATAATCAGAACTCATATCTACAAATATCTAATTATCACAAGCGATAATTAGAAACAACAAATATCTGATCATCAAAAACGATAATCAGAACTCATATCAACAAATATCTAATTATCACAAGCGATAATTAGAACAACAAATATTTAATTATCGATACGATAATTAAATCTCATAACATCAGATATCTAATTACCTGTAGATAATTAGAAACAATCAATATCTAGAAATCAATTAAGAAGACTAGAAAATCAACATAAAAGCTTGGATCGATCCCATCAGATGGCGAGTTTTTAATTCGCCGCACGTGCAACAACATATGGCCGAAGCCTACCAAGTACTCAACATAATTTTTGGCGCCCATCAGATTGACCCGAAGGTCCGCAGAGTGACCCGAAGGTCTAGTACTGGTATTTGACCCGAAGGTCCATCATATGACCCGAAGGTCCATCATAGTGGCTCGAAAGCACACGAAAGCATCAAATATTTCAATTAACGAGTCCGGAATTAACCGAAATAGCAAACGCACATGTCCCATACCACGTGTTTTACTAAATCGTTTGATTCTCTTCATCGTTTCCTTGAAAGTGTAAAATTCATCAAAATCATCAAAACAACAGATATTCAATTAACGAGTCCGGAATTAACCGAAATAGTAAAAGTGTGGTTCCATACTCCGCACTTTTGCTAAATCGTTTAAATCTCTTCATCGTTTCCTTGAAAGTGCAAAATTGTGTATTTTGTAAAAATACATTTCACATTCTCAAACGGACAAGTCCGGAATTAAGCGAATCAGTAAAAGAAAGGGGTCATAGTCCTCGATTTTGCTGAAACGTTTAAATCGCTTCCTCATTCTTTTGAAATCGCAAACTGTAAAATTTTTGAAAATAATTTTATTTATTTTGTAAAAATAACAATTCGCATTCTCAACTGGACAAGTCCGGAGTTAAGCGAATCAGTAAAAGAAAGGGGTCATAATCCTCGATTTTGCTGAATCGTTTAAGTCGCTTTCTCATTCTTTTGAAAACGCAAATCGTTAAAATTTATAAAACAATTTTCATTTTAAAACGATTTTCCAATCACGTGATTAAAACAGCAAATCAGTAACAATTTCGATAAGGAAATTGTACTTCTCAAGATACCGTAAAAACGGTTACACATCAGCATTGCGGTATAACCGCTTGAAAATCCACTTTTAAAAGTTTGACTGTTACTGGAGTCAAAGCAACAGTAATTTTAAAACATCAAATATCTCATCAAAATAATTCACATCTAAATGTGACATCGGTGAATTTTCATTCATTAAAATTGTCAACAAAACACCGTGCTTCAAAAATCTAGCATTGGTGTAAAAATCCCGTTCCAAAATAACGGCAACAAAATACGTATCATAACCAAGCATCGGTTCAACGTAAATAATTGCAATAACGTGCAATTCAAATTTTGCACGTATTATAAAATGAGCAAAGAAATCATTAGAATGTATCTTTAATGAAGATAATTCAAAACAGCAAAAATCTAATCAATATATGATTAGTACAAGAGAAGCCAGCGGAAATTTCAACAAAAATCACATAACTGTAATTTCTTCAAATCCTTAATTCGGATTCGAAATTCTCAAAGAAACAAAATTATTACAGCTATGTAAACAACAAATGAAATTCATATCAATTTCGTATTTTGATTCTTAAATCAAAAAGATTATCAGTTGTACTCAGCGAAGACAGTTTCACTGTTTCCGCTGCGCACTCTGATAAATAGAACACAAATCAATCGAATCATCAGAACACAAATTCACTTTTATTTTTAAATAAAGATATTTAAAAATTTCATCAAAATTTCAAAACTTTAGTTTTGACTCAAATCACAGATAAAACATCGACCAATAGTTGTAACCTATGTTCCATCCAAGTTATGTTTTATATTATGTCCCTAAACCCCAAGCTCTGATACCAACTGTGACGCCCCACCTCTATGCTCATAATAACAAAGAGTATTAAAAGAAATACTGTCTATTATTACGAAGAATAAGGCTGGATAGGAGCGACCATCTGTAATTGGCCTCACACTAATATTGGTTATCTCGATAGGAGTGGTATATACTTTTTATTTTTCATCTTATTTATTTACTCCCATCGACACACCCAATTATCAGTATAAAACAAACTACGATGGTTCATAATAGTTTAGGACATTATATATAACGATAACACAGATAATATAAATGCGAAACACAGATAAAAACAAAAGTCTCATATATATACAACTGATGTCGGTTACAACATAGTTGACACAATACATATGATACAACTACAACTGTCGACTCTAGAAGTTATATATACAAGTACATTATCAACTAATATACATGAATACATATCGTTCTATATACTGACACGACTACTACACAATGACACTGACAACTTCAGAAGATGTGAAAAGTCTTCATATCCTGAACAGCAACTCAAAGAAGAAAATCTACAACCTGAAATAACTCGGGTCTGACCCGAGTATTACATTCAAAAGAAAATAATACCCAGGTCAGTCTAATTCAAACCAGTTTATTAGTGCATATAGGCAGTAATAATTTAAATAGACGACAGTCACAATAATTCCCGTCTATCCGATTCTTTAAACAAAGAAACCGGATAACGGTCAATATAACACTTAACAGTGTTTAGCAAAAATCAGCAGATTTAAATCATCAACAGAGATAAATAAACAATTTATCAAATCGACTAAATCAATTTAATACTGTCAAATCTAATAGGGCTGCAGTACACGCACGCGTGCACTGCCTCGCCACTATCATACGAAATGCATAAAAGACCAACGGAAATTCACGAAACGCGCATAAGGTCAAACCCAGAGAAAGTCGGGTTCAACTCAAATGTACAAGGCAGTGGAGTGCACAAATGAAAACAAAGCACAGTGATGTACAAATGAAACACAGTGCCGTGACTACAGAAATGATCCTCCAAATTTAACATCATTATCAAGTGCAATGAAGACTATAATGTACTCAAGTGATAACGTGAAACAGGCTCAAGTAATGAAGCAGATGTGATAAACAAACAGGCTGGTCAAAGTATCAAGTGTACCCATGAACAATATGCCACCAGAATCAAAGAGATTCAACTGCAACAATGAAATGTGCAAATATTACAAATACAGACAGGCCAGAGTCAATTCAACATGCAAATGAAACTGTCCAAGGAACATACACCAGTCAGATGTATGCACTGGGAAATCAAAAGCACAACATGCACAAGTACCAGAAATGAAATGCAGACACATGAATGCACCAAACTCAACAAGACCAAGATCACAGAAGCATCAACATGAAAACAGTGCTCAAGATGAATCAACAAACAAGAATTCAAAATGTACAAATGACAGCAATGAGATGAGCAAGTGAACCACAGTAGCTCAAGTTCAAACTTCAGTGAAACAGCAACAAATGTCATCAAAGATGAGCTAATGGATAGAGCTCTAGGCCAAGAACCAAACAAATGTTGACTGCAAATGATATTACAGGAACAAGACTTTCTATGTCAATCAGTAACCCTTTAAGCCATAGACAGAACCAAAGAAGAAAACCAACATCAGTGACATAAAAAAAACTATAGTAAGATTCATGAAGCTACATGGCGACATACATACTACATGTCTGAAACTTATTTTATTTAGGAGATGCAACACTACCTGAACCATATATTATTGAATAATACAACTACAAATATGAAAAGCAAATAGCTTAGGCAAGCTATAAATGTACACACGAAAATGATATAAATCAAATGCCTGGACTAAGCAATATGACTTACCTCTTGAGAAAAAAACTTAGTTTGGACAGCATTGAAACGTAACTTAAAGTTTAATGCATGAAATCTAATGCATGCAAATGTGCCTTGAAAACGACGCACAGAATTTCCTATCTAGACTCACGGCAAGGAAATCTAATCGTGTGCTGAATGCACAATTAAAACACGCACCTGGCCTGAGTATTAAACATTTTCACGAAAAATAATAAATAAACTTTACAATAGGCACACAATTGAAATCGAAATATAATATGACCTGGAGCATGAATTTGCTCTAAATGCTACAACCACATGACACAGTTCAAATAAAAAAAATGCAAATAATATGCAGTGGATACTTCAATACGCATCCACAAAACTTGTACACCAATGATGTTTGGCCAGGCAACATTTTCACGCAAACAAAATGCATGCACTAAAAACAATTTAATCTCTAAAGTTTGCAGCTATAATCATGATCGGTCAAACCAAAGAGAACTCATTTCTGCGACCCTTTTTATAGATGAAAATCATATAACATGAATGTCACAGCATATTAGTCGCACCAAATAAATTTTTGTGGGTAAAAGATGAAGCGCATAAACCGTATTTAAAGAAATCACCAACCTTTATTCTTTATGGTTTACACAAATTAAGCAATGGTGTTAGTACATGTATTTACTGTACATTTATTAGCTGGACACAATAAACTTACATAAATAATCTTAACACGATTATTTACAAAAATCAACCAACTTGGTTGTGTCAAGGCCGTTCGTATTTCGACATTTAATTCAATGTTTACAGCAAAAACACAGTTAAAATAGAAGGTGAGTTTGAACTCACATCTATTTAAACTGATTCATTTATCTCTATCAGTTTCATGATTTTAATTGCGTGCAATTACTTGTACAAAGTCGAACAAAATCCATACCAAATATCAAGTTTACAATCGAAAACAACTACAGGTCAAATCAACTACCCCAAACTACATATACCAACTGTGATTCGAAGCCGTGGTGGTTACGAGCTAAAACAGTAAGTAAAATCGAACAAAGCCGAAAGTCAATAAATTCAATCATCGTAAAAAAAATCGAGTGAAAGCCTAAGACACGAGAAATCTGATCAGTATCCAAACACTTCAAACGACTGGGCCAATAAATTGGCAAATTCAAACGATTTTATACGGATGAAAATCACGTAATTTAAACACTAAATAAGCTTGAGCATTGAATTAAAGATGTGAGTGAAGGAAACACTCACCTTTTTATCCCATAACACGAATCAAGGATCGGCAGTTCAAATCGAAGCCGCGTTCCTCCAGAATCAGGCGGAGACAAGCCCTAGCAGCCAACGCAGTATCGAAGAGACTATCTTCCATCACAGTAGAGAAATCGAGTTTAGATTGAGTCTTTGAAGTCGTAGCTTTGAGAAGAACGAACGAAGGAATACCACGAGACCGCCATTTTTTTTTTCCGTTCGATCTCGTTTGTTTTAGGGTTTCCAATGCGAAAATGAAAATAGGGGATCGGGATTGCCTCTGATATTATCTCGGCTAAACGAAGAACCATGGGCCACGATTCAAAATGTAAGGCCCACACAACATTTTATGAATTTACAAAAGAATTTCAAATTGATTTAAAATTTCAATAGCACTTAGCAAACAGTTTGATCGTCATTTTGACGGTAATTAAAAATTACAAAATCCCGGGTTGTTACAGATTGAATGTTGGTGCCTCGATCCCATCAAACTCTCACTTCCTAAAATCAATATAGTCCGTTATCAACTATTGCTGCTTTGTTGGGGCTTCGTCCTCGATGGCAAGGCAGCTTTTCTATGGTATGTGCTTTAAAGAACTTGCATATCCTTCTATTTCATTTTATATTTTCTCTGCTCAATGAGGTCCTCCTATTATAATGTTAATAACAATTCTTCCATCTGGCTACCTGGGCCCCTCTCCAATGGGTCCGGGTTGGTTTCCTTGGTTGTTCGGCTACTAGGATGTAGCATTTTGTCTGCCATCCTATGGCTTTCTAAAATATTCCTATAGCTTTTTTATTATCAATTCCTAAATGAAATCCCTAAGATGTCTGCACTCATTCATGTTATGCCCATAAGTTTCATGGAATCGACAGAAATTTCTAGAGCTTTTTTCTTGCCTCAGTCGCCTCCCACTTAGGTGGCTTCTTATATCTTTACATGCCTTGATGGCAAGGTATATGTTCTCAAGTGTATCATTCAGAGGCATATACTCATATGTCCTTATATTCCTTAGACATTTTTCTACATCATTGTGTCTGCCTTCGGCATCCTAATTCCTCTTTCTTTGATTATAAGGATTTTTAACATTCACAGTTACGTTTCCAGATGTATGCCCCGGACCAATGCCATCAACGCCATATTCTCATTTGGATTATTAACTTCAGTAACTACAATATTAAACCTTTTCAAGAAACCCTTCAACGACTCTTGAGGTCCTTGAGAAAGGCTTGACAAGGACTTCATGTCCTTAGGCCGAGCAATGTGGAGATTGAACCGCTCAAAAACTTCTTTGCTAATTCATAAAAAGTCGAAATGGAATTTGGCACGAGCTGAGTAAACTACATCAACGCAACCTCATCCATAAAAATAGGGAAACACCTACATTGAATGGCATCTCTTGCTCTGGCACCAACCATGTCCCACTCATACTTGAACAAATATTCTCTAAGGCCAGTAATCCCATTATACGATGACAATGTAGGCATCACAAATTTCCTGGATACTCTTCTCTTAAGATATTTTCCATGAATGGAGTTCTACTAGGCGCAGAACCCCAATCTTCATTCTTTTTCTATTTATTTTCCTCCAACAACCACTTAGTCATGTTCACTATGTGCTCTTTACTAGCCTGGTACTTTGAAAGACAACTACCAAGAACTGCCTCGAGTGTTTGACTCTGCAAATGGTCTCAGTTTGCTTGTTTACATCTAGAATCTCTAACCACAGGGAGAAACACTCCTTCAACTCTTCTTCGATGTCCAATTGGCTTCGTAATGGTTGTTTGAACACTAACATTCCAAGCTTCAACATCAAGTCCATCATCATCGTCAGCATGCTACAAATCATCCTCGGAATTGGATAAGTTGACGGCCTTAGCTTCCTACCCTTCTAAGGGCCTCAAATTTAGGTTGTACCGATTCGACTTCCCTTTGCAGGGGTTCTTCCAATACCTCCATCGCTTCTCTCTACTACTCCAGTTGCTTGTTCCTTTTGTTTTTGCTTTCTATCCCTTTTGTTCTGTGCAGAAGCAGATGAGTTCTCCTCTTCAGATTCAACAGCTGATGCCACTCTCCTGCTTCTCTTGATCCTCTAGACTGCTGGAACAGCAAGGCTATGCAAGCATCCATTTTGTCAAATAGAGCCTTCTAACTATCTGTCATCTTCTGATTCAACTCTGCCATCATCTTATCAAATTCCACTCTTGTGAACATCTCCTAAGGGGCGGATGGTCCGGGCAATACTGATGTCGATTGATTAGTAACTTCAGTATGATAGGAAGCTCCTTCATCTGCACTAGCTATTGTTCCAGGTCTACCATACCCCCTTGATGGTGTCATTGATTCCTATATGAAATTCCTTCTAACTTTTGATAGAAAACCTTCAGGATCTAACCTCCGGACGCTCTAGTCCAGAATAGGTGGCTAGATCTACGCTTGAGAATCGTTATTCTTAGTAAAGCACCAAAATGTTGAGCCTAAAAATGGCACAACACCGCAAAAAAATGATATAGAGAGATCTAGCAAAGTAAACTAAGAAACATAGGAAATTTTTATAGTGGTTCGGCAAATCTGAGGCCTATATCTAGTTTAATCTTATATTACATAGAGATTTTTGTCACAAAGAGGAAAGAAAATAAAAGATGACAAAGATGATTGATTCATCTTCCCTCTTTGGTAGACTTAATATATGCAGCATTCAATTTACAATCAATGAATCATTACGAAACAAGAATAGGAATAGCTAACAATATTGATATGCATATATTATTGCCTCATTTTAAATTGTTTGATAATAATAAAGCGTTTAATTTATACAATTTGAAATATAAACATTAAATTTTATATGTATATATACATATAAATGTAATTATGTGTATATAAAAATTAAATCAAAATTGTTTAATTAATTCGAAATAAAATTTTTTATTATATTAAAATTTTATGATGTATTTGTGAACTTATGTAAAACTTAAATTAGTTAAAAAAATACATATATATACAATTAAATCAACAGATTCAACCTATATGAATAAAGATATATTTTTATTATAAAACAAAAGTGAAACATACTAAACTAAGCAATATATTAATAATCCTTTGAATATTTAAAGAAGGATATTTGTAATGTTAAATAGGGTAACAAATTTGGAAAATTATTGTTATAAAAAATCCTTTAACCATATGTAAGATTCTATTACAGTACAAATGCAAAAATAAGAACATATACTTCCAAATCTAGAAAATATACTTTGATATAAGGGATTAAAACATAGATCTATAATTAAAACATTATACTAATCATATACAAATTTCAGTTTTGATTTATCAAAATAAAACCCAATCAATTAATATGAGCATACAAACTTTCAGATCTATAGAATTACACTTTGATTTGAATGTTTAAAACATAGATCTAAAATAAAAACATACTATTAATCATATTCAAATTTTTGCTTTGATCTGTCAAATTTAAAAAAATAACTAATCAATTAGTATGTACATGCAAGCTTTAAGATCTAAATAATTATACTTTGATTTGAATGTATAAAACATGGATCTATAATTAAAGAGTTGTTTAATTGTATAAAAACTTTAGTTTTGATTTATCTAAATAAAAACCCCAATCAATTCATATAATAAACAATTCAAACTACATAAACCATTTTCAAATCAAATGAGACAATGTTACAAAAATATAAATTATGATATTCAACTTTTTTCATTAAAACATTATATCAAAATCATTAGAATAAAAAGGATCATACCTTAATTCCAAAGCTTTGAAGTACACCTTGAAACAATGAATTCTCCTTTATATTAGCCAATAAATCAAACCTTGAATGATGAATCAAAGCTCTAAGATTCGAAAATCACTTTCTAGTTGTTGCAAGGATTAAGAGGAATGAACCACTTTTCATAAATTGATTCTATTTGTATTTGATTTTGGTAATTTTTGAAGCCATGGAAGTTCTCATAATTTCGGCCATTAGAGAGGAAGGAGAGAACTATAGAAGTTATAGGAAGAAAAAATGAATAAGAAAGAATGAGTTGTACGTAGAAAACAAATTAGTGGATATGTTTTAATTAAATGAATGAACCTTTCTCATTCTTTGATTAAAACTTTTCTAATTAATTCTCTTGATTATCTCTCTCTTTCCATTCCTATTTTTTTACATGGTATGGCTAAAATTACATGCCATCAAATGACATACGATTTTCATAGATCACTACACGTAATTATCTTTTATTTAAATTCGTTTAAAATTACATTGATAACTTATATCAGTGGGCTTAAAAATAACTCTTGTAAATGAATTCAATTAATTACAGACAACTCTCAAACATCAAATAAACTAAATAATAATTAATATTTCTCAAATATTAATTTAATTAATTTACAACGTCTTATAAATTAATCAAATCATGTGGTTTTTTGGAGAATTCATTATTATGGTTGTGCGACCTAAAGGTGTAAATTCGGTTAGCGATTAATATTGAGTAATTTAAATATTAACATTCACACGTCACTTTAGCTAGTGGTGTGACATTTTGGCTGAATTTATTGCTTACACATCTTTTGGTTAAGTCCAATTTTACTTATTTAAGAGTTACCCGATAGTGACAATTATTTACACCAATTCTCTTCATCAAAGTTCTATCACTTTAGACTTATGGAATTCGGTAATGGTCAAAATTCTAGTATAGTCCATATTCAACTTTCTATTCCAAACACAAAGTTCTTGGTTTAATAGTAACGATTATTACTAAAAAAAATTTGGCCAGAGACTTTAACTTTGAGTTGACATCAGTTGACCTTGATACTAGCATCATATAACTGAGGAGACAAACGTCTCTTGAATAATGTTTTGCTTCCAATGCTTCAACTCGACCCAACTATAGTCGTTTGATGAGCTTCGCGCCATGATTTAACTATAATCAAAGTAGAGCTTCCACATTGAAGATCAGCAACATTCTCAAGTCGAGAGAACTATGTAAATTAGTCACATCGATATTTTCTGTTTGACCTTAGTTATATTAACTAATAGAAAACTATATAGTGATTCATTCTATAGTTATCCAATAACTATCAGTATATAACAACCCCTTGTCGTCTCTAGCAGTCATGAGTAATACACTGCCCAAAATATGGAGAGTGTTATATACTTTGGTCTCATTGGATATATCGATATGCAATCTCGATACATCTTGGCTAGGAATATACAAAATGCCATATTTATTTTCACTGTGATAAATTTCTCACAGTTACAACACTTTGTAACTATTATCACAAGACATATCATTTATTGATTTTCTATTAAATATACCTTTAATTAAATTAATTAATATAACATATTATATCAAGTATATAATTGAAAGAGAACACATTTATTTTAAACAAGATTGGTCAACGAGTTAGATGTATGTAACAATTACATAGTTGCCCCGAGGGCATACCCCTTACTCTATAGTAACCATTTATACAAGTCAAGTGTGTAACGTTTACATGTTATTGGCATTCACTTTCTATGTATAAATTCAATATGAGAAAAACTAATTCGACTGATCATCGTCAATTTTAGCTAAAGTATTCTTATTTTAGGAAAGAACTACTAAAACACCCCCGGATGAAATAGGAAAATGGTTCTGTAACCATTCGACATAAAACAAAGACTAAAGAAAAGAAGTTCATGTAAACCTTTCAAAGGAGTCAAAGGAATGCCGATAACAGTTACTAGCAGTCCCAAACCTTTCAAAGGAGTCGAAGGGTTTCATCTCTTGACATTCAAAGAGTTCTTACCTTTCGAAAAGGATGGAGAAGTCAAGGAAAGGGCATGCAACTCTATAACGGCCTTTTCGAAAGCATAATAAGCTTTTCGGACCGGTTGGAACACATACTTAGTACCTTTCGACAGTGTCGAAAGGTTCATGATAAAGGCAGCATTCATAGGTCAACAAAGAATGAAAGACAACTTTCCGGTGACATCCAAGAAAAGCACGACTCTCGGTGGCAATCAAATAGGGAGGAACCTTCCGACAAGGTGGAATTCACAACAGTCGAGTAAAGGAGCAACCTTCCGACAAGGTCAAAGGGTTCACAGTACCATTTAAAATATAAACCCTTTGGAAAAGACGAATGGTTCATGAATAAGTAAGGAAATGCAGACCCTTCGACGACATTCAAAGGTCCATGATGACGTACGATGGACAAACCTTTCGATGAAGTTGAAAGGTTTACAGCTGCATATAAAAGGCGACCTTCCGTCCTAGTCGATAGCATGGAGCTGAAGGGAAGGCCGCCAACATCTATAGATAGGACCCAAGGGTTCTAGTTTCGGGATCCGATTTTTCTTCTCATTCTGCTATCGTTCAACTACTCTTACTTCCGCTCACTACTTTGTAACCCTAATTTAGAAATCAAATTGGGGATTTGTTTCTTGAATTTTGTATCAAACTTTATTAGGAGGAAATAAAGAGAATTGTGGCTTGCGATCGACTCTGAATTTGGGATGATCATGATTAGGCGTTAATTCAATATTAACGGCTGATCATATATGATTTATTTCTTATCTTCTTTGTTTATTTCGAGTATATGCCATGGGATTATCATTAGACATTTTCACGAGTTTTGTTCCCTTTTCTTGGCCCCGGCCATAAAAAAGGGAAATATTACTTGTAGATCAATCCCTAATATGGATCCATGGCATATTAAATTGGCTCTTATTTTTATTTGAGCATACTAGGATGATGCAATCTTTTAAGAGGTTTTTCACGAAAAGAATATCAACCAAGGAGGCCGAAAGCATTAGGAGAATGTAAAACAGAGTAACATCCTTTCGATCATACCAAAAGGTCTACTACCTTGCGACAAGATCGAAAGGAGACGCGAATCATTGATTGATTGCTCTCGATCTTCAGGGGAGGTGGAATTTGATGAAGTGACAAAGTCAAAAGTCATATAAATGGATCCTAAAATGGGAAGTTATGATCGTAGGAACCTGATCGAAAGGTTTAGGTGAACTCTTAAACCCACCGGCCAGGGCGGAAGATTCAATAATTCCATTATTCAAAACAGGCTGTAAGGTTCAAATGGAACCTCAACCTTTCGACACGGTTAATGAGTTGGTTAAACTCATACTTGATTTCGTAAAAGGGATAAAAAATTCCTTAAAACCTTTCGGTATTGCCCATCTTAGGTCAAAGTTAAAACTAAGGCCTTAAACCCTTTCGACCTAGTCATTTTATTCGAAAAATGTGAATCTACTCAACTACAAAGTTGAGCCCATATGAAACAATCTTATGCAGAGCATTGGGGATGTTAACAAGAAATCTTGTTAACATTTTTAGCACTAGAAGGAGGGCTCGAACCTCCGATCTTGCTATATTGATACAACTAATTGTGGAAATTTGGTTTGTTGTAGGAAAATGAGAACGAAAAGGCTTACCACCCATAACGAAAGGGACGAACATGTAACTTCACTGGAGGAAAATGTCTCACCATCTTTTAACCCTAGAAACAGGGAACAGGGGCAGTCTTCCACCCCGGCTCAACCAACTCCACCACAGCTCAAATTCGACTGTCTCCACCACTGGCTCCGACTCAAAATCTTCAGCCAGAGGACCACATTGCTAAAATCACATATTTAGAACGGCAAATGGTAGAGATGAAGGATCTCCTAAATGAAGTACTATCTCATCGATCATCCATGAAAGCTGCTACGGCAGGAGAGGAAGTTGTCTCTCCTAGAAGAAATTTAAAAATCAATATGGATGTTGCAAAGAGTAAAGCCAATATTTCCTTGTCTAAAAAGAAGGATGGCCTTCCACTAAAGTCAAACTATCAAGGAAGAGTCCAAGAGGAAGATAAGGATTGTTCCGCAAGCTCTACTTTAGATGGCTATAAACCAGATAGAAGGAATTACTTGAACAGTGAGGCTTACCTCAAAGACGTAGCAGAGAAAGCTGTGAAGGGTCTGTTGAATGTTAGGTGTAAGAGAACAGAGGATGAGAGAGTAAATGACAACGAGAGGGTTTCCCCATTCATTGATGAAATCATGTCGGCGCCTATCCCATCTCACGTAAAGGTCCCTATAATGAAATATCACAGAACATTTGATCTAGACGATCATTTGATGGCATTCGACCGTCAAATGGATTTGTACAATGCTTCTGGCGCCGTTAGATGTTGGTTTTTTCCAATCACACTACAAGGAGCTGCTGCTAAACGGTACCGATAGTATCGTGAGAACACAATCTATTCTTAGAAGCAATTCTCTTATGAATTCTCTGCTCAGTTTTGCATCTGCAAAGACCCCTCAATCGACTATACAGTACTCGCTAATATCAAACAGGACCATGGTGAGTCATTAGGAGATTATTTGAAGAGGTTCAACACTGAAGCTTTGAAAGCCAAAGGAATGAATGATGGAGACAAGCTCATTGAAGTTCACTCAGGTCTCATAGTCAATTCTCCTTTCTGGAAGGAATTGTTTATCCATAAATGCCGGGATTTACAAGACTTCCATTTTCAAGCTGACAAATTCATCTGGATGGATGAGTTGTATTATTCAAGGAAAAAATTTAATCGAAAGAAGGATAGTGGTAAATTCGGCCTAGAAAGGATTCCTAAAAGAGCTAGATGGGAGGATGCTAATACTAACGCGATGGCGTTAAACAGACCGATTTCTTACGTATATGCAATGACCCAAGATAAAGGTCAATTTACCGACCTCGTTTAAAGCCCGAAATTACCTAGAACAGAAGAAAGGAGATAAATATTGTGCTTACCACAAGGCGAATAGCCACAAAACCAACGAGTGTAAGGTACTGGCTGGAATAATTCAGAAATTGATTCGAGAAGGACAATTGAAGGAGTTTGTGAAGAATCCGCAATAGACTTTCCTGCCAGAGGCTAAGGCATGAAAACTTGTTGGTAATGCTATGAATATGATCGAAGACGAAGACCCACTAAGCCTGTGTGCACCCCAAAACAGAATTGATGTTATATACAGTGGACCGCAACCCACAGGCAGAAGTTAGAACTGCCGAAATAAATACATTTGTGAGGCCAGGAAGGGTGTATTCTTAGTGCAAGAAGAACCACCACTCGAGATCCTAAAATACAACATCAACATGCATACTTTGGCGATCAGTCCCCAAGAATTGAGAAGGGGAATCCATCATCCCTACAATGATCCGTTAATGATCACAGCTCAGCTAGGATCCTTAGTGGTCACAAAAATCTTGGTCGATACTGGGAGTGAAGTAAACGTGATATTTCGACATGCATTTGATCAGATGGGAATCTCCAAGGAAAAGCTTGAGCCTAGCCCGAAACTTATCTTCGGATTCAACAATAAAGGAACAACTCCACTTGGGAAAGTGAAGCTTTTGGTTCAGCTGGGACTCCCTCCGTGCTCCCGTGTTTTTGAAACAACCTTTGTGATCATATATCAACCATCATTCTACAATGCATTGTTTGGACGTCCAGCACTAGACGAAGTGGACGCATTCGTCTCGCCAAATATCTTATGCTCAAGTTCCTTACTAGGAGTGGCTGGGGAACTATCTGAGGCGAGAAATTTGTGTCAAGAGAAATGTATTTTGCAACCTTGGAGTAATATAACAGGGAGTTTACTTGTTACTTTGATTCTTCCATTACTTTACAACCTTCGGACGATGGACTTCTACATCCTTCATTCGAAGCAAAGAAAAAATCTGATAAAACTAACAAACGTATTGCAGCAAGATGTTTTGCAGCTTTTGGGAAGAGGAAGAGAATGGATTCCAACTTGATAGAGGAAAGTGAAATTATTACAAAGCTAGATTGTCGGGGGGAAGTCGAAAGAGTTAAGCCGGTTGAAGAAACCGAAGAAATCTCAATAGACTCTACCAATCCTACCAAAATAATCAGAGTAGGAAAGGATCTTAAAGAGCAGTTAAAGTCAAGGTTGATAGAATTCTTAAAGGCCAATAGGCATGTTTTTGCTTGGGCCCACTCTGATATGTGGTTGGAATTAACTCTACGGTCATGAATCACGCCCTGAATATCAATACAGACATCCCTCCGGTCAGGCAAAAGAAAAGCCAATTCAATAAGGAGGGGACCGACGCCTTAAAGGAAGAAGCCAAGAAATTGCAGCAAAATGGGTTTATCCAAGAAGTCTTTTACCCCCAACTGGTTGGAAAATCCGGTTCTGGTAAAGAAATCTAATGGGAAGTGATGGACTGGCATGGATTATACAGATTTAAACAAAGCTTGTCTAAAGGACAATTACCCGCTGCCAAGGATAGATCAATTGGTCGACTCCACCAGTGGACATAAGCTGCTCTTTCTAATGGATGCATATTCTGGATACAATCAAATCCCTATGTTTAAACCCGATGAGGAACATACCAGCTTCATTACAGATGAGGGGACCTATTGTTATAAAGTAATGTCATTTGGACTGAAAAATGCTGAAGCAGCTTACCAAAGGTTGGTTAACTGAATGTTCAAAGAACAAATTAGAATAAATATGGAAGTTTATGTAGACAACATGTTGGTAAAATCCTAGAAGGTGAAGAATCATCTTGAAGAATTAGATGAAATGTTCGAGGTGCTCCGCAAGTATCAAATGAAACTCAATCCCCAAAAATGCAACTTTGGAGTCCACTCTGGAAAATTTCTACGCTATATTGTAAGCGCACAAGGGATTGAGGCTAGTCTAGAGTAGATCAACGCCATTAAGGATATGGCAGAGCCTAAGACGAGTAAGGATGTCATGAGTTTGAATGGGAAAGTAGCAGCACTAAGCAGGTTCATATCAAAGGCCACTGATAAGTGCATACCATTCTTTGATGTAATAAAGAAAAAGAAAAATTTTGAATGGAATAAAGATTACCAAAAGGCATTTCAAGAGTTGAAGTTACATTTGGAAAAACCTCTGATCTTATCCAGCGTCGAACATGGGGAGGATCTATTATTATATATGGCAATTTTTGAACATGCAGTAAGTTCAGTATTGATCAGAAATGACAAGGGACTGCAACTACCGGTTTATTATGTGAGCAGAAGGTTAAAGGATGCCGAAATTCAATACCCAATCATTGAGAAACTGGCATATTGTTTGATTTTGACAGCTCGAAAATTAAGGCATTACTTCCAGGCACACCCAGTGAAGATGTTGACCAACTTTCCATTGAAACAAGTCTTTCAGTAAACCTAAAACTTCTGGAAGATTGATTAAGTGGGGCATTGAGCTAAGTCGGTATGATATAGCATATCAGCCCAGAACGTCTATAAAAGGGCAAGCTTTGGCTGATTTCATTAATGAGTGTACGGGATTCATTTCAAAACAATCTGAAAAGGAAAAGGATGTAAAACCCAAGTGGTAGTTATTTGTGGATGGTGCCTCGAATGAACAAGGGACTGGAGCAGGATATGTAATAATTACCCCAGATGGACACAAACTTCATTATGCTATGAAATTGGGGTTCTCGGCAACTAAAAGCAAAATATGAATCCATGGTTGCATGATTAACCCTCGCTCTACAACTCAAAATCCCAAGGATTCAAGTATTCAGTGATTCTCAATTGGTGGTTAACCAAATCAAACAAGTATATCAAACCAAAGATCCCAAACATAATCAGTATGTGAAGAAAGTTTTAAAATGCTCGCACTTTTCGAATATTTCTCTGTATACCAAATACCAAGAGGAGACAATTCTCAAGCAGATTCGCTGGCTAAGTTGGCAAGTTCGAGAGGAGTTCCTGAGACTCGAATTGTGCCTATGGGATTCCAGGCTAATCCCAACATTAAGGAAAACAAACAAGAGAAAGCCAAGGAGCTATTAGTATTAACCTGATCACAAGCCATAGCACAAGAAAAGGAAGAAACATATCAGGAAATACTGGGTGAAGAGCATGTAACCCTAATAGTGGAAGAATATCACGAAGAAACTTGGATCGCTCCGATTATGAGTTATATTGTCAATGGGACACTACCTGCAGATAAAATATAAGCACGAAAGCTAAAAAGACAAGCCCAAAACTTTGCCGTTACGGATGGAATTCTATACAAGAAAGGACATGCCCTTCCCTATTTGCGATGCGTAAAACCCGAGAGCGAATTGAGGATATTAAAGGAAGCACATGAAGGATTTTATGGGGATCACTCCAATGGAATTAAACTGGCCAAAAGGATAATGAGACAAGGGTTTTACTGGCCACATTTGACCAACCAAGCAATTGAGTATGTTAAAAGGTGTGAAAAGTGTCAACGTTATTGAAAGATACCATGTCTTCCTCTGAGTCAACTAACCCCCATTACCAGTCCATGGCCATTTGATGTTTGGGGAATAGATTTAATCGGGCCGCTTCCATTCTCCAAAGGAGGAGCGAAATATGCTGTAGTGGCAATTGATTACTTCACAAAATGGGTCAAAGCAGAGCCACTTCCAAAATCACCTCTAGGAAAGTGTTAAGATTTCTCATTAAAAACATTGTCACAAGGTCTGGGATACCTTACAAGGTAATATCCGACAATTGAACCCAATTTTAAAATGAAGAATTTTCGTGATTTTTCCATAAGAATGGAATCATAAAAGCTTCTCTTTCGTTGCTCACCCAAAGGCCAATGGAGCCATTGACGCTGCTAACAAAACAATAAAGACAATCTTGAAAAAGAGACTGAATAAGGAAAAGGAAATTAGGTAGAGGAATTATTCCTATTTTTGTGGGCTTATAGAATATCCACTAGAACTGCAACGGGTCATACCCCGTATTCACTAACATATGGATGTGAAGCAATGTACCGGTAGAATTGAAGTACCTTCTCATCGAAGGATTGCCTACGCCTTTAATCCAAACCAAGAGCTAAGAAAGGAGTCACTTAACTTGATTCATGAATTAAGAGATGAAGCGGCCTTGAGAACGGCTGAATACCAAAGGAGAATATCAAAGTACTACAACTCAAAGGTAAAAACAAGGACGTTCAGACAAGGAGATTTGGTACTTAAGAAGAGTAATGGTAAATATGAGAAACCAATCAGATCGGTCATTAGGACTAAATTGGGAAGGTCCACTAATAATTTTTAAAGAAATCCCCTCAGGGGCCTACAAGTTATGCCATCCTGATGGTAATATGGTACCAAGAACCTGGAATGCAGAACATTTGAAACCGTATTTTCCGACTCTGAATGAATAAAGCATTTTCAAGAATGTCTCTACTATGATTCATTAAAAAAAGTCTACATGGTCGGCAGTAAAATTCTCCTCAAACTTGGACTACATAAGATGGTAGGCCACCAATAATGGTAGAAAGCCTTTAGTCGTGCCAAGATGGCAAGGTCAAGGCACCTCCTAAAGGGAGGGCGTAAGCCTTTATCCAGGCTAAAGTCAGAAATGGCCAGGTTAAAGCAGCACAAGCCCTTATCCGCGTCACGCTATGGCCCGGATAAGGCACCTTCTGGAGGGAGGACGGGTAATCCCCTAGTCCTTCCACGCTATGGCCTGGCCAAGGTACCGAACAAGCCTTTAACCGCATCATGCTATGGCCAGGTTATGGCACCCTCTGGAGGGAGGTCGGGTAAGTCCTCGGGCCCTACTTCAGAATAAGCTAGCCGAGCGCACTGGAAACCCAGTGAAATGTCCGGCTGACTAAGAAAAGTCCATGCCTGAAATGGGCACCGCCAGAAATCGGCATCGCCTAAAATGGCAATCGACAAAAGATTGGCAATGTCTAAAATGACAAACAGCCTGAAATGGGCCTTGCTTAAATAAGCACAAAATTGGACCAAAGAGTCCCTGCCTGAAATAGGCCAAAATAAATGGACAAATAAAACTCGAGCCCGAGAAAGCAAAAACATGCAAGGCATCCTTAAAGCCTGAAGATGGAACATTCGATAAAAAGAATCAGAAAGAATTCTCTAACTTCTCTTCGTAAACATCTGCCAGGAATGGTATTCTGGTCTTCTATTATTACTTACTAGAAATGGTATTCTGGTCTTCTATTATTAATTGCCAGAAATGGTATTCTGATCTTCTTTTATTAATTGCCAAAAATGGTATTTCGGTCTTCCATTATTAATGGTGCATTGGATTTCTATTACCAGAAATGATATTCTAAATATGGCATTCTGGCCTTTTGACAGTAATTACCTAAAACGGTATTCTAGGTTTCTATTACTTATTACCAGCAATGAATTTTTGGGCTTCCATTACTTATTGTCAGATATGGATTTCTAATCTCCTACTCCTTATAGCCAAAAATGGTCTTACGATCTTTTATTATTGAATGGCAAAACAAGTCAACTGAACCTCTAAATGTTTACAATCAAAAGTAATCTCCTGGATTTTCATTATTGATGTCAAAACGGATGCTCTAATTGATATTCTGGTTCTCTCTTGTTATTATCAGAGCGACATGAGACTTTAGTCTTCTAATATGATCAAGATGATTCTAGATACTCCACTGTCAGTTGATGTGGTATTTTCAGCCTTTATTGTTACAGAAGATAAACTTTTAAATTATCTAGGCATGGTGTCCTAATATCCTTTCGCTAAGAGAAACGGTTATTATCCAACAAGAAACTGATAAATTCCAACCACCGAGACATGAATCGAGGACTTCAAATACTTATGCCCACTATAGGTCCTGAGGATTTAAAGGATGACCCTTTCATTAAAAGAACGCAGTGACAATTTGGTAATCCTGAAATTTTTGTCCTAAAGAACAAAAGCCTACTTTATACAAGGAGGGGCTAAATATTGACCATAAAATATAAATGAAGATAAAGAACGCATTTTCGGGAACCTTTCGCATAGATAAAGAACATCAGGAGAAATCACCTTTTGACGATGTCAAAAGGATTTTACAACACTAATAAGGAAGAGAACATGAGAACTTCAGAATGAAGCTTCCGCAAGCATGAAGGAAAGAACTACTGAAACACCCCCGGATGAAATAGGAAAATGGTTCCGTAACCATTCAACATAAAACAAAGACTAAAGAAAAGAAGTTCACGCTAAACCTTTCGAAGGAGTCAAAGGAATGCAGATAACAGTTTCTAGCAGTCCCAAACCTTTCGAAGGAGACGAAGGGTTTCATCTCTCGACGTTCAAAGAGTTCTTACCTTCCGAAAATGATGGAGAAGTCAAGGCAAGGGCATGCAACTATATAACGGCCATTTCAAAAGCATAATAAGCCTTTCAGACCGGTTGGAACACATACGTAGTACCTTTCGACGATGTCGAAAGGTTCATGATAAAGGCAGCATTCATAGGTCAACAAAGAATGAAAGATAACCTTCCGGCGACATCCAAGAAAAGCACGACTCTTGGCGGCAATCAAATAGGGAGGAACCTTCCAACAAGGTAGAAGGGTTCACAACAGTCAAGTAAAGGAGCAACCTTCCGACAAGGTCAAAGGGTTCACAATACCATATAAAATATAGACCCTTCGGAAAAGACGAAAGGTTCATGAATACATAAGGAAATGCGGACCCTTCGACAACATTCAAAGGACCATGATGACGTACAATGGACAAACCTTTTGACGAAGTCAAAAGGTTTATAGCTGCATATAAATGACCTTCCGTCCTAGTCGAAGGCATGGAGCCGAAGGGAAGGCTGCCTACATCTATAAATAAGACCCAAGGGATCCAGTTTCGGGATCCGATTTTTCTTCTCATTCTGCTATCGTTCAACTACTCTTACTTCCGCTCACTACTTTGTAACCCTAATTTAGAAATCAAATTGGGGATTGGTTTCTTGAATTTTGTATCAAACTTCATCAGGAAGAAATAAAGAGAATTATAGCTTGCGATCAACTCTGAATTTGAGATGATCATGATTAGGCGTTAATTCAATATTACCGGCCGATCATATATGATTTATTTCTTATCTTCTTTGTTTATTTCGAGTATATGCCATGGGATTGTCATTATACATTTTCATGAGTTTTGTTCGCTTTTCTTGGCCCCAACTACAAAAAAGGGAAATATTACTTGTAGATCAATCACTAATATGGTTCCATGGCATATTAAATCGGCTCTTATTTTTATCTGAGCATACTAGGATGATGCAATCTTTTCGGAGGGTTTTCACAAAAAGAATATCAACCAAGGAGGCCAAAAGCATCAAGAGAATGTAAAACAAAGTAACTTCTTCTTTCGATCAGATCGAAAAGTCTACTACCTTGCGACAAGATCGAAAGGAGATGCGAATCATTGATTGATTACTCTCGATCTTCAGAGGGAGGTGGAATTCGTTGAAGTGACATAGTCGAAAGTCATATAATTGTCTCCTAAAAGGGGAAGTTATGATCGTAGCAACCCGATAGATGGTTTAAGTGAACTCTTAAACCCTCCGGCCAGGGTGGAAAATTCAATAATTCCATTATTCAAACCAAGTTGTAAGGTTCGAATGGAACCTCAACCTTTCGACATGGTTAATGAGTTGGTTAACCTCATACTCGATTTTATAGAAGGGATAATATTGCTAAATATCATATATTAATGCATTCCTTTACATATCTCCACTTAAGTCAATTGTAACATCTTCATTAGTTTGTTACTTGTCGTGTCTCACTTTTGGCACCTATGTGCCTAAAAATTTAATTGAATATGTTTAACTAACTAAATCAGGTCAGAAATAATAGTTCCTTTTAAAAAAATGAACTTGTCTTGTCGATGGATGGTTCACTTATAATCTGTCAAAATTAGAATATAATAAAGATGAAACTGAAATTTAGTTTATTGATTAACAAATATGTTTGTTTGTATGCATATTTGTTAATACATTAAGGGTTTATTATCATGCTTAAGTGAATTAAAGCATGAATTGACATTTAAAGGTTTTGGCATGATAAATATCTTAACTAAAATAGCTTTACCTTAAGTCAGTTTAATATATTAAAACTTATAAATTTTAATTGACATTTCTGTATTTGACCTTTGTTATTTTAGTCGGATCAAAATGCTAATCATAAACATATGATGGAAACCTTTTTTTAGAAGCAATTTTTAAATAATACATATATTTATTGTTGGGATATAGTTGGTACTCAGACTGTTGATGTTGTTGTTTCATTTGTACTTCAAAAGTAACTTATATTTATCATGTCACAAAATGTGGCCATTTAAAACCGTAGCATGTCTGTGTTTAGAATTGTGATATTTTTCAAGATTTTGTGATAAACTTTATATTTTTGTCTTATTAGGCTATATCACATGATGTCTTGCTTGCATATTTTACATATGGGTTGGATGTCCAGCATATATCAAATTGTATTTCTTTACACCTCCAAACTATGCTTTCAGACTTGTAGCACTGTGAATTCCATTTACATATTGATATTTTTATTATCAGGACAAATAAATGGAAATTGTGAATTCCATGTACATATATTTATTGTTGGGATATAGTTTTTTTTTCTTTCCTCTAATATCATATGGATGATTTTAAAGGATGTAGCCTAACATCAATATGTAAGTTTACATTCTGCAGTTTATATTATGAAGTTTTTTCCCATGAATCAGTTTTTGCACCATTGTCTTCTTCTCCGTATCCATGTTTACTTTTTACTTTTTGTTTCTTACTTTTGAAATTTAATTTGGACTTGAATAATTTAGGAGTGTTTATTGCACTGTAGTCATAGTTGGGACTACAGATATTTGGTTGAGTTGTTTGTATGGAGAGTAGGGAGAAGCAACTACCAATTTATAAAAGAGACCATGTTTAGTTTAAAGTTGGATTGAATTATTATTAGGATATTTGTGTAATTGATCAGTCTTAACATATGATGTTAACATTTTACTTCAATTAATGGTATCTGAGCTATCTGATACAGAATTTAAAGATTATGCTGAATTGAGTTCAAGTTAAACTACATTGTATATTTTTTATTCTGAAATGACAACAATTTCAAAATATAATGATTCGGATTTCAGGATGAATCTATGCTATGATAATTACCAAAATTTAGGAATAATATCCAACTATAATAGTCTTAACAAGCATTGATAATTTGGATCTCAGTATGTGATATCAATTTTTTTATAATTTCAATGATGCTGATAATTCAGTCCAGAATTTTCAAATATGTATCGACCCATGATGGTGCAATGATACATTCAAGAAGTTAAATCAAAAGAACCATAATAATATCTATGTCTCTCTCTCTCTCTCCCTGAGTATAAATTGACAGCTAATTTTCAGGCTTTTTCAATTTTTCTAAGGTTTATTTATTTTATGAGTCAAAAATAATTAAATTATTGTATGAAAGTTCCTTGTTGGATCATTTTTTTGAAATGTGTGCTACATCACATGAAGTGCATGTACTTAATTTTGTTTGATTTCATGTGTAGGTACAGGTTTTTACATCTTATTTCTGAGTTAACTTTATTTTGGATCATGGTTTTTTTATTTTGTTTGTTTATCATTTTTATTTTGGTTTCATTTAATGCATTGGTTTCCTTATTAATTTGGCTCCAGTTCCTGTAATGACCCGAAAATTTTGATGGTTTTAATAAGATAATTAATTGAAATTTTGTAAAATTTTAAACAATAAAATTTGAAATTAAAAATTTATTATTTGGAATACGTATTTAAAAACATAGCAATTGGTAAATTTTCACCTGATAATATTGAAGTTTATTTTATGGTATAATTTTATTCAAACTCAAATCAGTTAATAATTGACGGAAATAAAATGTTTTCCAAACTTGAATATTTTTCTATAGAAAATTTCTAAATCCTCTTCTGAGTGAGACGGCATCTTTCGTTTTTCCAAATTTGGACTTCTATTGCTTTGTTTATCTTAATTCTGACAAAATAGCAGCATTTTCGGTACCGGTTATCGATTTTTGATCGGATGATCGTACCACCAATATCTGTATACCGTTTTGATCGTCTCGTCTTGCTGATCTCTACGGTATATTTAATTCTGTGTTTTGAAGTCCGGTACACAGCGGAATTCGCGAAACCGGTAACCGTATCGATACCGGATTCGTGACTTTTATTTTCTTTGAATTTTAAACTTCAGCCAAATAAATTGCTTTAATAATTTTTCCAATTCACGGATAGACTTCCCCATTCCCAGCTATTAATAAAATTTTCAAATCAACGTCCTTGTCTTTTGTTTTCTCTGGTCACTTTACGTTTTACAATAATAATTAAATATGTAGCCGTTTCAGTATATAGCTTTTCAAACGTTTTATAATATTAATAATAAGGAAAGGTGTGAACATATATTTAGTTGAAGCCAACACACATATTTATATTTGTCAGATCTATTCGTTTCATTCTGCCGCATAGAGAATATAGTTTGATTTCATTTTGAGATTAGCCTCCTCTACCTTCTCTTTCCTCTCTCCCATTCCACCAACTTGCCAACCTCCTCATATCCTTGAACACATGGCCACGTAAGGTAGCCAAGCATGCCACACCATGTCTGTCGCCCTCCACTTCAGTGATCAACCAACCAAAACACTCGACTACACCTCCTCTTGAAACTGCCTCCACGTGCCACCTTTCATCTCCTTCCACCCCTCGAGCAGCTCCTCCTCCCCACACAACCGGCCTCTTCCTCCGCTTCCACACCATCGCCAACGAAATCTACCACCAACCAAACCTCGGCAAGTGCACCCCTCCTCCACTTCACCTAGACGCCGACAACCCGCGGACCCCACGCTGCCTATGTCCACCTTCCCGTGAACCAGATCCGACCTTAATTCTTCAACTCACCCATCTCCATCCTCCTTCGCTTCCCTCCACCGTCCGAGTCTCCATCAACCTCCGGCTTGGCGATCTCCGAACCCATTTCCTCCATAGCCGACCGAGCCCACCCACATGACAGCCTTTCCCCTGCCTTTCTTCCTCCGACACGGTCCATAAAGTCACCCTTGGCAGCCAACTCATCTCGATACCTCCAGTAGCCGAGACCCTCCTCCTTCTTTCCCACCAATCATGGTCCACTGACTCGAGCTCTGACCTGACCTTGTACTTGTTGTATAAAAGAGATATATAAACAATTATATGTATGTAATGGTTTCGGTGCTTATATAAGGTCAGTTAATTAGTTTATATATATTGTTAGGAAAAAAAATTTGAACTGCAGATCTGCGTACGTATATATATATATTATATACTATTTTATAGTATGGTTAGTAGTGTACTTTATTATGTTACATATGTATAAGGTAGGAACTGTACAAGTCTGTTATATATGTGTTGATTTTTATGTGTGTTTAGTCTAAAATATGACGTGTGCTATAATTTGCGATTTGAAAATGAATAATAGGAATATTTTACTTAATAGGAGCTTTAATAAAATGTTTATTTTAATATATGTAAAAACTTATTTAGAGTACAGGTTTAAAAGTTAATATCTATGTTTATACATTAATTTATATTTATAAGCATATATACAGTGTTATGAGGTATATAGATGTATATGCTTTGTTATATAAAAAGTTATATAACTTGTTCGTTTGTGTTGTATGTAATTAGCTATACTTTGTTATAGTTGTTGTATATTACATTTTAAGTTACTGTATACAAGTCTATATATTAAGGTGTATTATCAGTGTTATAAAACAATACTTTATTTTAGTACAGTATTATTATGGTTGTTCGGTTGACAGGTTCTTTATATGTATATATAGTGTAATAAATTAACTTTTATAAGATTTATTGTTTAAAATTTTAACATGTGCGTCAGTTTATATTAGCCTATATATATATATATATTAGTGTATATGGGTATACTTTGGTCTAGGGTTTTATTAAATGTATAGGTATATATTTTTTTGTGTTTAGATTTAGTATCTATTTGAAAGTACATATGTATATTTTATTTTAAATATGAGTCCAAGTTTAATACTGGTTTAAGAAATTTATATAATGAATAATATATATTTCATTTCAGTCTGTATCAAGCAAATTCTGATTTGATTTCGTTTATTCCTGTTTATCAACCTTATCCACTGAATTCGTGCCAATCTAGCTTTGCTTCGAAATTCGTGCTTGGATCGTAATTCATTCCATTGTCGAATATCTCTAGCCTCGAAAGGTGAGCAATCACTCACGATTAACATTCTTTTATTCATTAAATTTGATTTCAATTGAAACGACAATTGAAATATGCTGCTGTAGTTATTTAAATTTGTTATATATGCTATTATCTATAACTGTTCACCTGCGGGATATGACACCATATCTTGTTGTTTATATTATATTGTTATTGATGACATATGCCTGTTATTTTATTGTATTATCTGTTATCACTCTGCAAGTTCCCTGTAGTTTAGAAATCACTATGGGTTGAAATGATACATACCCGAATGGACTTTAGAATAGGAGAATTTCGTTATGGGTTGAAATGATAGACTCAAGCGATTTTTATTTGAATTGAATTTGGGCTTACGGGTCGAAATGATATCTACCCATATGTATTTAAATTTACGGATTGAAATGATAAATATCCGTATCACTTGACCATAAATAGAAAATTATATACAGACACCGTTGGTCTATATATAAATATTTTGAAAATAAATTCTATAGTTTTGGAAAGAAATATATGCTTTTAATAAAAGTTGATTCTTAAATTATTATATATAAATGGTAATGATATATGTAGATTTAATAATGACATTTAATTTATTAAGATGGATTTAATACATATGATATGTTTAAGTATAAAATTTATATTTCAAAATAGATTTTGGTAATAATTTGAATAAGTTAAGGTTGGGAAGATAATTTTATTTAATTAAACTGATTTGAAACTTATTGAAATTTGAGATTTAAGATAGGATTTATAACTCGGGTTTGATTTAAATAATTTAATGAATAATTCTTGTTTAAATAAATTTAAGGAAATATTTAGTAAAAATGAAATTTAAGGCTAGTTAAATGATATTGAATTTATTAAGTGAATATTCCCTGATTAAATAATAATGAAGTTAAATCAAGAGCTATATGAAACTGTTAAATTTAACTTTGAAAATATTGAATACTAAAGCCTTGAAATATAATAAAAATTTAAAAGGTCTATCGAGAACTGAATTGAATTGATGAATTGAGCTTTGAATAAATTTGAATTTGGAATTTGAGTTAATTTGAATCGATTTGTGAGACTTGAGGAAAAATTAAATACTTTACTTTATAAATTATTTAATGTATATACACTATTTTGGAAAATAGATATTTTTGGAATGAAAATGATATTTTAGTTTTGAAGTATAAATTTTATTTGAAATGACCACGGTGTTATAGTGTATATTCTACCTTGTAGATAGTTCCGCAGATCCTTAGAGGATGGTTATCCCAAACATCCTTTAAGTTACTTGTATTTCAGTTGATATTCACTTGAGTTGGATTTATTGATATAAGAATGTTAATCCTGACTCGAGTGTTTTGTGTTTTACTTTACGCTCGGGTCAGACCGAGTGATACAGCATTTTAGAATCACCTTTGGAGTTTGGAGCTTCATTTGGAGATCCAACTATCGATTCAGCTTTCAGCTTTTCCAGTTGATTTGTTCAGAGAGGTCATCTATTCGTACTGAAGACTTCACTGTATTTGAGATATGATGTTGTATTTTATTTTTAACTCTGATATTTATATAGTAGCTTCATGAACTACTATTTTATCTTTTCCGCTGCGTATTATTGTATTACTCTGTGTCTGTGATTCTGTGATTGATTTATTTACTGTATATGCTAAGTTTTGCCAAATTTAAATTAACAATCTATTGTTTTGAATTATTCAAGTCCGACATGTTTGATGTGTGTTTAGTGTTTGATGATAACAAACTATATATATCATATTTTAGATGTGTTTACAGATTATACACATACAGGAATAATAGAAATTTTATCAACACAGAATTTGAATTCAAACTGAAATTTTATTCAAACAATCTTTTATTACAAATTTTGAATAGTACAAATTCTGACTCACTAAAACTGTACAATTTCTGAATACATCACAATTTGATTTTACAGTAACAACCTCACTACATCACTCAATCACTCATCTGCATTGTCCAGCTTCAGTGTTTGTCTTGTCTTCCTGTGTACCTGTATAATTGACAATCTACAGCAGTAATCTAAACAGAAACAAATTTGAATTTGCAAAAATATATAATTTGTTTTATCGTTGTCTCAGATATATGGGTTAACGTCATCATCTTTGATTGTGTAATATCTGTGCATATCAGTATTCATATCAGGGACAGGTATTTACGAGTGGCTGCAGTACACACGTATGCACGTGTGCACTGCCTCGCCAACTCGAGTGCACAAGGTCAAATCTATATCAGATTCAACACAAAGTGCCAATAGACTCGATCAAAATTCAAAGTGTAAATGCAACAAGGCAAATACATGTACAAGTTCAACAAGACAAGTACAAACTGGACAACAACAAAAGCCACCAAGCAGGCAAACTCAAGTGATCAAGTCTGTCAACATGATACTGCAACAATACAAATAAGGATGAACTCAAATGCAGACTCAAGTTTATATGAAGTAAATGGATGAAAAACAAAGCAAGACAGTTTGCAAGCAGTTCAATGATCACTGCAACAAAAGACTACAATGACAGTTCAAGTATGCAGAGAGCAATATGAAGCAATGCAATACAAGAATACACAAGCAACTCAGTGATGTTCATATGACCAAAGATCAAACAGAATGGCAACAGGCTCAAGTTCAAGTGTTCAGTTGCAACACTGACTCAAATATATGCAATGCAGACAATCAGTGGCAAATGTTCAAGTAAAACAGTGTTGAACAAGATGATCAAGTAACCAGAGCTACTCAGGGTACATAAGCTACAAGTATCAGGTCATCAGACTACTACAACAAGCTACATAAATCAATACAACCAGACTTAACTGCAAACTCAAGTGAAGACAGTGGCTAAAGAATAAAAACTGTAATGACAAAGTGATCGAAGCCGAGTCCGAGAATCAAATAATAGTTCAACATCACAGACCAAAGTAAATTCTCAAGTAGATTGACAAAGAAACAAATGTACATACACAGTGCATCAAGTGTCAACATCACCATGAACAGTAGCAAGTTCAACGAACAAAATGACCAAAGTACATCAAAACAAGCATATACAGAACTACAAGTGATGCAGCATAATAAACAGTCGCGAATGACCAATGTCAGATGATCAGAGAAGATTACAGAAGTCGAAGAATAATAATGCAGACGTAAGTCAATAAATCAATGCTACAGAGATGAACAAATGGAAGTATCGAAGTCATAACAATATTCAATGACGAAATCGTATTTTTGAAAAGGTCAAAGATTTGAAAATCAGGAAAGTTTCAATACCGTGAAGAAAATTCAAATCGAGATGACCAGAAACAGTAAAAAATAAAGCCGTGCATCGAAAGGAATTTCCAAATATATCGGAGCTTAAAACAGGAAAGTTTCAACAACGTGAATATCACGTAAACCAAATCAGACGACTGTATAAGGAGACCCAAATCATCATTGACGAGTGTGGTGAAGAGCAACGAAAATAAAACCCAATCATCACCGACATAAAACTCAAGCAATCAAGTTCAAACCAGAGAACACAAAGAAGATATCACATACCAATTTCAGAGCCGAAGCTCCAAATCGACAAAGGGAACAGCGAAGCCAGAGCTACAGAGAATCGACGAAGTCGTATTCGCCAGAAAATCTAAATCTCGAAAGCCCCAAGGAGCAAAAGAGAACGATACTATCTCAAGGCTATCGAGCAGCACAAAGCTTCAGACATCAAGCAAATCTCAAGCCCTAAATTTGACAGAGAAATCGAAGAACTCGTCGTCGCCGCAATACTTTCCAGAGAGAAGAGGAGATCGGGCTGAAGAATTGTGATAGGGCTGAAGATAGTTAATCGGGCCGATCATTTTTAAAAGGAATTAACATAAATTGAAGCGGGCCGGCCTTATTAAAAAGGGCTTGTTTTAATTTTAATTTTGGTCTAAGTTCAAATTTATTTGGGCCAGGTTTTATTGATTTAGTTTTAGGCCTAGTCTATTGAGGGCAAAATCGATTTAAATTTCAAAGTTAAATTTTGCCCTGGTATTTAAACTGTGTCTTTATTTTCAGTTTATATTTTTCAAGGTCCAGTTAGAGTCAATCACCACCAAGGGTTTAGGTGTTGTCAGATTGTCTAGTTAGAATTAGTTCAGTGAGCAGGGAGGCTGCGAGTTTGCAAAGCTCTATAGGCGGGAACAGAGTTTGCGAGTAAACGAAACTCTATAGGCGGAGCAGGGTGTGCGAGTCTGTAGGAGTGTTTGTGAGCGGGAGCGAGTGTCTGCGAGTCTGTCAGAGTGTTTGTAAGCGGGAGTCTGTTTAATTCTAATAGAAATATGGGAATGCCGCAGTAGGCAGGGGTTGCCGAAGCTGGGTAAATTTGTGTGTGATTTACTTTACGACATATTTATTTATCTGCTGATTACTTCCGCGTTTAATTTGAGAAAATTTGCGATAACCCTATTCACCCCCCCCCTCTAGGGTTAATCTAGATCCTACAAGTGGTATCAGAGCGAGGTAAATTTTTCTTTAACTCTAGAGCCATGAATATGTCAAATAATGCTTTTTCTGAGGGGCAATCTATTGCTAGGCCACCAATGTTTAATGGTAATGATTATGCTTATTGGAAAGTTAGGATGGGTATTTATCTTAGTTCTGTTGATTATGATGTTTGGGATATTATTGAAACTGGCTATAAAACTCCCACTATAACTGTTGGTGATACTGAGATTCCTAAACCAAAGGATAGGTGGGATGCTAACGATAAGAAATTGAAAACCACAAATGCTAAAGCAATGAATGCTTTGATCTGTGCTCTTGATAAAACTGAATTTAATAGAATTTCTCATTGTAAAACAGCACAGGAAATTTGGCATACTTTGGAGGTGACACACGAAGGAACTTCTCAAGTCAAGGAGTCTCATCTAGCCCTGTTCAGCAATGAATACGGGAACTTTGTGATGGACAAAGGCGAGAGCATAAAGGATATGTTTGGATGCTTCTCAACCTTGGTGTACAATGCTAGAGCGCTTGGAAAGGTATTCTCTGAAGTAGAACTGGTGAGGAAGATTCTACGAGTCTTACCAATGAACTTTGAGGCAAAAGTCACGGCAATACAAGAATCAAAAGATTTGAGTAAACTACGCATGGAGGATTTGATCGGAAATCTGATGACGTATGAGCTTGAGTTGAAAGCAAAGGAGGAACGCATCAATTCCGAACCAAAGAAGAAGACGATTGCCTTAAAGAGCAGAGAAGAGAGCGATGAAGAAGAAGTTGATCCAATTGAAGGACTTGCAGTGGCTGTCAATAATTTTAGAAGGTGGTCGAAATACAAGCCACGAAAGAAGAAGACCAGTAGTAATAGATCTAAAGATTCTGACAACTCTGAAAACGAACTAATCTGTTATAACTGCAACAAGCCTGGTCACTTCAAACCAAACTGCCCACTTCTCAAAAACAACAAAGGAAAGAAAAAGAAGAAGAAGGTCTTTGCAGCAACTTGGGATGATGAAGAAGGAGAGGAAGCTTCGAATAATAGCTCAGAGGAGGCTAATTTGTGTCTTACGGCAAGGTCAAATTCAGAAGCAAGCTCAGAGGAATCAAGATCAAATTCAGAAGAAAGCTTAGAGGAATCTAGTGAGGTAAAGAACTATTCTTATAAAGAACTTGTTTATATGTGCCTTGATCTTACTAAAACAGTTGATGCTCTTGATTCTAAAATTGATAAACTGAAATCTGATAGGAGAGAACTTGCCCGTGAAAATTTTAGGTTAGAAACTGAACTTGAAAAGATTCAGAACCTAGATTGTAAAAACTGTAAAACTTTAGATTCAGAATTATCAAAACTGAAGAATAGCTTGGAGAATCTTGAAAAAGAAAACTTGAATCTTAAGGAAACCATTGACACTAGGAGAAAGGATTTTATAAATAGATGCACTACACTTGTGTCTGAAAACTCAACACTGAAAACCAAAGTCCTAGATCTTGAGAAATCACTGAATAACTTTTCTAGAGGAGAAAAATCATTCAATATGTTATTAGGCAATCAACTGTTTGCTAACAACTGAAAAGGGCTAGGTTTTGGTAAATCACAGGTTGACGATAGTGCTAAAGGAAGGAGTGTCTTTGCTAGATGTGTAAAATGTGGAATAGTTGGACATCATATTGAAAATCGTAGTCATAGGAACAAGAACACGAAATTTATACAAGTTTGGGTTCCTAAAAATTCTACAAAAAAATTTCAAGTGTATTGGAACAAGAATGAAAGGACAAAACAAATTTGGGTTCCAAAGGGATTATTTATTCAAAATTATTCTATCACTAACAATCATGGACCTATAAATAGGTCACATACATCTTTAATCGTGTAGGTGTGGTGGCAGGCTAAGGAACAACATTAGTTGTTAACCCTTAATTTTCTACGACTCAAGAAGGTTACGACTTAAGAACTGCGCGACTCAAGATAGTTACACGACTTAACGAGTTAAGGTCTGAATGATCTACGACTCAAGGAAGCCGCAAGCCTACGACTCAACAGGCCCCGACCTAAGCTACAGGACCGACTCAGTAAGTATACGACTTAAGGGGTATACGACTCAGTAAGTATACGACTTAAAGGGTATATGACTCAAGGGCTTCACGACCTACGACTCATGGTCCAGATGACTCAACGAGTTAAGATCTAAAACGATTTAAGAGATTCCACGACTTAAGGGAAGCTCCGGCCTAACTACTGTAAAGGGTTTACCAACCTGGACGACTTACGACTTAAAGGGCTCATGACTTAACGACTCATTATAAGTCGACCATGAGCTACCTAAGGTCAACCACGACCCAGTACTTAAGTCAACCATGAGCTGCCAAGCCACAAGTTGAATTCAATGAATCATCCCCGAGCAACCTTAAGTCGGCAACGAGTCACGACTTACCTTAAGTTGGCCACGACTCATGACTTAGCAAAAACTTCTGTCCAGTTTTGAACCCCTATAAATACCCCCCTACCCTCAACATTAAGGGGACTTTTGGCCAATCACTTCTTCAAGCATTGTTATTCTGCCGAACTCTCAACTCAATCAACACACAAAGATCTTCAAATACTCGAGACACTACAACAAGCTTCGGGAAGAACTTCATACATCCGACACGGATTCATCGAATTTCATCATCGAAGTTTGAGTTAGCAGTCGAGAGTGTTTCTGTGATCAAATTGTATTGTACTGTGAAGAATATTGTATCATCTTGTAATCGAATCAGCAATAAAAGACTATAAAGTGGACGTAGGCTCAATTACGGGCCGAACCACTATAAATCTATTGTCATTTACCGCTTTACTGCTATTCTCTGTTTGTATTCTGTTCCCGTACCAACGGGTGGTGCTTTCACGATTCCATTACACACACCGGGTGTTAGCGTTCACTTTAAAATGTTAACATTTTGGTACTTTCACTGAGAACCCAACTCAGGGAGTTTGTCATCATTGCTCCACGAAAGTTCGTTGAACAAGTTTCTTTCAAGACTAGAAGTCTATCTGATATAATGGCTCCTGGAAGAAAGCGTAAGGCTGTCAGATCTGAAGATGTTCATGATAATACAGCCACTTCTATTTCTCCAAGTCAAGCAGCTCCAAGCGTCGGGGTGACGCGACAAGAGCTAGACGCTGCTGTGTCCGGATTGTACCAGCAGATTGAAACTCAAAATAATCTGATGATGGAAAAATTGAACGCTCTGCTCGGCACTAACCAAAGACCAGTGGGTAATGAAGAAAACATCGCTGATGCTCTTCGCAACTCCGAAGGGAGAAACATTCCTCAAGGGGGATCAGGTGCCGCTGAAGGGGCACCCCTCCAAGCTGAAGGATCTAGGCCATCGCCAGTTTTCCGCGAACATTTGCCCGGACAAACTTCTGAGAAAATGGCCGAAGTCTACTTCGCAAAATCTTTAAACAATGAGGAATACCTTTCTGGCATGATTAAGCAAATAATGAAAGAGAGCATGTAGAGAGATGAGGATGAGAGCGAATGGGGATTCGCACCAAGTAAGACTCCGTTTACCGAGAAGATTCTAAAGGCCGAGTTTCCTAGAAAGTTTGTTCCCCCCACCATTCCTGCTTATCGGGGAACAAGTGATCCAAATCAATTCTTGTATAAATATGACTGGCACATGACTGGCGCAAGAGCAACTGATGAGATTAAGTGCCGGTATTTCCCGGTATATTTAGAAGGAGTAGTACTTCTCTGGTTTACTAAGCTTCATGTCTGATCTGTAGATCAGTTTTCTGATCTGACCCGAAAGTTCAAAGAGCAATTCAGGCTATACGCTTCAAAGGCAAAGGACATAATGTCATTGTCCAGTCTCAAACAAAATCCGGGAGAGCCTTTTAAGTCATTCCTGAATCGCTTCAATATAGCTCTGGCAGAAGTTGACAACGCAGAGCCACGAATGGTCTTGACCTATTTGATGCATGCTATCGACAAATCGAGCAAATTTGGAAAATGGCTGAAAATGAAGGAGCCAAATTCTCTCGAGAAATTCTATAAGAAAGCTGATGAATTCATACGCTTGGAAAATCTTCCGGCACCAACGAAAGTGGTGGCAGCAAAGGTGGAGAATAATATTGCTGCTTCGGTGAAGAAAGATTCCGGAGGTCAGAAAAGGGAAAGTCACGATGGGAAGAAACAAAAGGATGCAAAGAGACCTCGCTTCTTCAAACCCTCAGATTTCACTCCCTTGACCGACACTCCGGAAAATATCTTCTTTGCCACCAAAGATGCTGTAGATTATCCCAAACCAGCTGGGATAAAACCGGGAAAGGGCGCTATGCGCAATGGAAAATTCTGCCGTTTTCACAACCAACCCGGTCATGATACCAACGAATGTCATCACTTGAAGAGTTTAATTGAAGAATTGTTGAGAGAAAACAAGCTGCAACAGTATGTCAAGAAAAACAGGAATGACCCGACTTCATCTAATCAGGGGCAGCAACCCTATGTTCAACCATCTGGCTCGGGTAAAGGCACTACGGCGCATGAATCCGAAAGGCCCATTATCAATGTAATCAAAGGAGGCCCACATCCAGCGGGCAGAAGCTGGGGTGAAATGGAACGATATGCTCATGCTTTGAAGTACATCCCAGTAGAGGAAGATGTTTTTGCTATAGAAGATGTTGCACCCCTGAAGCAGCAGAAGATTTCTAATGATGATATTATGTTCAAGGCTAGGGATTCTATGGGTATTGAAGCTCCAACCATAGATCCCTTGGTTATCTCTGCAGGAATTGGGCCAGCTATCGTAAAGCGAGTGCTCATTGATTGCGGTGCTTCTTGCAATATACTCTTCAAGAAAACATTTGACCAGATGAAGATTCCAATGACTGACGTTCAAGCTTCATCACAAAAGATCGTTGGTTTCACTGGGGAACCGCAGCAACCAATCGAGACTGTCGAGTTGTTCGTGGAACTTGGAGAAGGGCAGAAAAGGGTAGTTCGAAAACAAACCTTTGTAATTGTTGATGGATTTTCTGCCTACAATGCTTTCCTAGGCAGGCCAACTCTAGCTGCATTCAAGGCCATTTTGGCCCCGTGGTGCCTGACTATGAAATTTCCTACAGAAAGTGGTGTTGGTATCATCAAAGGAAATCAAAATGCTGGACGCGAATGTTATCTTATAGAGCTTCGAGAAGCCAGGAAGAGAGAAATGGGTAAAGATGCGGCAGCTCCCCTCCGCATCAAAAACCCAACCTTATAGCAAATACAGGGTGGTCCCTGCACTGGCGAGCATAGTGGTGCAAGGAAAGAGATGGACCCCAGAAAAGCCAGTGCAGAGGAGAATAGAGTGGTACCCGTGGAAGTTACGGTACCGATACCCGTCGACTCAAAAGACCCAAACAAAGTACTCAATGTAGGTTCGCAACTAAGTATAACAGTTCAAAACACACTGATATCATTTCTAAAAGCAAATCTGGACGTATTCGCTTGGTGTCATGCTGATTTGTGTGGAATCTCTCCGGAAATTGCTGTTCACACCCTGAATGTCGATCCGAAATTCACACCGGTAAAACAGAAAAGAAGAACTCAAGGTCCAGAAAGGTCAGCAGCATTAAAGGAAGAAGTTGATCATCTTATGGAGAATGATTTCATCAGAGAATCCACTTATCCAAATTGGGTTTCAAATCCAGTATTGGTGAAGAAGTCGAATGGAAAGTGGAGAGTATGCATTGATTTCTCAGATCTAAACAAAGCTTGCCCCAAAGACTGCTTCCCGTTGCCTAGAATCGATCAACTGGTGGATGGGACGGCTGGACATGAGTTGTTATCTTTTATGGACGCTTACTCCGGATACAATCAGATTATGATGAATGAACCAGATCAGGAAGACACGAGCTTTATCACAGATGTGGGACTCTACTGTTACAAAGTCATGCCTTTCGGATTAAAGAATGCAGGGGCAACCTACCAAAGACTTGTCAACGCTATGTTCAAACCTCAGATTGGCAAAACTATGGAAGTTTATGTTGATGATATGTTAGTAAAGTCAAAGAAAGCAGTAGACCACATGGATCACTTGGCGGAAATGTTCACAATCCTTCGAAAGTACGAAATGAAGCTCAATCCATTGAAATGTTCATTCGGGGTAGAGTCCGGAAAATTCTTGGGTTTCATCGTGAGCGCTAGGGGCATCGAAGCCAATCCTGCTCAAATCACAGCTCTAAGAGAAGTCAAAGCCCCTAGGACAAAGAGAGAACTGCAAAGTCTCAATGGAAAAGTCGCCGCTCTGAGTCGCTTCATTTCCAAGGCCACAAACAAATGCATTCCCTTCTTTGATGCTCTAAAGAAAGGAAAGAAAATTTTTGAATGGACTCCCGAATGTCAGAATGCTTTCGATCAACTGGTTCATCATATGGAAACTCCTCCAGTTCTTTCCAAGCCTAGTGATGGCGAAGACCTCTTCATCTATTTAGCGATTTCATCTCATGCTCTAAGTGCGGCACTCGTACGAGAACATATGAAAGTACAACGTCCAGTCTATTACATCAGCAAACGGTTCACTGGGGCAGAGATGAATTATTCAAAGATAGAAAAGCTTGCTTATTGTTTGCTAATCGCTTCCAGGAAGTTGAGGCCATATTTTCAATCTCATCCTATCAAGGTCCTTACCGATCAACCTCTAAAGCAAGTCCTGTATCGTCCTGAAACTTCGGGTCGCCTTTTGAAATGGAATATTGAACTCAGCCAGTATGACATTACTTACCATCCTCGAAGAGCAATCAACGGACAAGCTTTAGCGGATTTCATTGCGGAATCTACTGACAAAGGAGATAGTGAGAGAGAAATAACCGATGGCGTTCAAATCCAGTGGAAGTTGTTCGTTGACGGTTCAAGAAATGATTACTGTTCTGGGGCAGGGGTAGTGCTTGAAACCCCCGAAGGACGATCATTGTGCTATGCATTGAGACTGGAATTTCCTTCAACCGACAATGAAGCAGAATATGAAGCTCTCATTGCCGGTCTAAGAATTGCCAAGGAATTGAACATCAACGTGTTACAGAACTTTAGCGATTCCCAACTTATTGTTTGCCAGGTAAAGAAAGAATTTCAAGCTAAAGGTGGAAATTTGCCCGCGTATTTGTCAAAGGCATGTGAACTTCTCGAAGATTTTGATAATTACACGATAAGTCATATTCCTCGGGTTGAAAACATGAAGGCGGATTCTCTAGCAAAGTACTCGAGTTCTGGAGAGGCTCAATTATTGGGGTTAGTCCCTGTAGAAGTTCTGTCGGCTCCAAGCATAGAGGAAATGGACATTGATTGGATTATGGTTATGTCTCAAGAGCATGAATCATGGATGACTCCAATCAAAGAATATCTACTCAATGGTTTCCTGCCAGAAAATTCTAAAGAACATCGAAAGCTGTTGAGGAAAGCGTCCAAATATACAATTCAAGATGGCCGATTATACAGACGGGGATTCTCAATGCCATTACTCCGATGTGTAACTAAGGAAGAAGCCAAGACAATTCTGGCTGAAATACACGGAGGAGAATGTGGAGATCATTCAGGCAGTCAAACTCTAGCTAAGAAAGTTCTTCGATATGGGTATTTCTGGCCGGACATTAATCAAGATGCTGCCTCTTATTCCCGAAAGTGCGACAAGTTCCAAAGATTTGCAAAAATTCCAAAAGCTCCTTCCACCGAACTCATGCAAATGGTCAGCCCATGGCCGTTCGCCATTTGGGGAATAGACTTAATTGGACCTTTACCAATTGCTAAATCTGGAATCAAATATGCTATTGTTGCTGTTGATTATTTCACTAAATGGGCTGAAGCTAAACCTTTGGCCACTATTACTTCTAAAAAGATGATAAATTTTGTAACAAAAAATATCATTTGCAGGTATGGTGTGCCACAGAAGATAATCACAGACAACGGTACTCAATTTGAAAGCGAAGAGTTCCAGGACTTCTGCAAGCAATTCAAAATCCGAAAAAGTTTCTCAGCAGTGGCTCATCCGCAGGCAAATGGGCAAGTAGAAGTAGTAAATAAAATTCTCAAGTCAACCATCAAAAAACAGCTTGAAAGAGCAAAAAGTGGTTGGGTCGATAAACTTCCATTAGCACTATGGGCATACAGAACTACTCACAAAACTGCGACTGGGCACACTCCGTTTTCACTAGCATACGGATCAGAGGCAATGATTCCAGTGGAAGTAGAAGTTCCTTCACACAGGAGAATTTACTTCAATGAAGCTGAAAATGAAAAGCTGCAGCTTGAAGCGCTTGATTTTCTGGATGAGAAAAGAGAAGAAGCTAGACTCAGAGTTTCAGCTTATCAGCAAAGAATAGCCAGGCACTTCAACTCAAAAGTTCGCCAATGCAGCTTTGAAGTCGGAGACTTAGTTTTGAAAAGGATCATGACAGTAACTGGTGTGTTTGGGCCAAACTGGGAAGGACCATATGTCATTGGCAATAAACTTCTTAATGGCACTTTCAAACTCGTAACCGTCGAAGGAGATCCAATTCCAAGAGCCTGGAACAGCAACCACTTACGTCCTTATTTTACTTGAAAAAGCTCTGCTCAAGATTGTAAAATAGTGACGAATGTATCAGTTGTACTGTAAGAAATTGTAAATCGGTATAAATGAATGAAAGCTATAAAGTGGACGTAGGCCTGATTCTTGGCCGAACCACTATAAATCTTGTGTTCTTTACTGTTTTATAATGCTTGTTTCATTTCGATATATAAATGCTTTAAATGTATTGCTAAAATGTCAATTCAAAATTGCAGGACATTAAAACAAGGCTCACTCGTCGCAAAGCCAAGCGACCCCTATAAGCCACTTATTAAGCAAATTTCAAGCAATAAAAATTCCAGATTCACATCCCATACAAGAAGAACTTCACATAAAAAGTTGGCGACTCCACTGTTTCAAGCGCTCGTTAACTGGTTGCGATCGTCGATATAAACAGACATCCAACCAAATAACTAGCGTTTGATCCATGGAGTCATTCGACAGTGAAGTCTACTTCTTCGGATAAAGCAATTTACTTGCAAAAGAAAGGAAAATGCACTTGGAAACAATAATAAAGGATCGCTGATGAGCAGATGATGAGAAAACATAGGCCGGCAAACATAGAAGCAGCCGAAAGGAGGTATGCCTCTCAACAGGAAAGCCGGTAGATCCACTAAAGGGACACCTTCCCAAGCAGAAGAAATAGGACCCTCGCTAACTGATTGTGATGCATCCGATCAGGCAGCTTGCGTCCGTCCCGTGGATCCACTTGCCCCTAAGACGCAACCTTCCTGGCACACCAACCAACCAAAGCCCTCTAACGAGGCACGCCAATGAATGGGAGTGCTTTCCTCAATCAAAAAGATCGGTGGGACCACCGAAGGGGTACCTTGTTAATTGATTGCGATCGTTTGTACAAACAAACATCCAATCAAGCAACTTGCGTCCGCCCCGTGGACCCATCCGACCATGAGAAAGTAACTTCCAGGCAATCGACAAGCCCTCTTCAGAGGCACAAGCCATCTTCGGAGGCACGCTTCACCATGCTTGAAGCATAAAATAAAAAGCCCTCTTCGGAGGCACAAGCCCTCTTCGGAGGCACAAGCCCTCTCCGGAGGCACAAGCCCTCTTCGGAGGCACAAGCCCTCTTCGGAGGCACAAGCCATCTTCGGAGGCACGCTTCACCATGCTTGAAGCATAAAATAAAAAGCCCTCTTCGGAGGCACAAGCCCTCTCCGGAGGCACAAGCCCTCTTCGGAGGCACAACTCTTCGGAGGAGCCCTCTTCGGAGGCATGTCCCAAAATAGGATGCTCGAACCAAAAAGCCTTTTCTGGAAGCACATTTCAACTCTTAAAGGAAGATTAACTTATTCATCTCAAAAAGTTTTTCCTAAAAAAGTTGAAGTACTACAAAAAGACCTCTTCGGAAGCACACTTCAATATGCTCGAAGTACCAAAAATAAGCCCTTCACTGGGGCACAAAATCAAAGTCTCCTTCAGAAGTTCATTTCACTGCGTAGGAAGATCTACTTTTTAATAAAAGTGGTCATCTCCGAAAGTTAAAGTGTTCTTCAAAAAAGAAAGAGAAAATAAAAAGTTCTCCAAAGACAAGATATACTCTATTAAAAGCAGAATAATTCTTCCCTTAAAAAGTGGAAAGTTGTTCTCTGAAATAAGAGTATCGGTCTTGTAAAAGCAAGAAATATTGCAATATACTTGTGGTATGGGGGCAACATTATACAATTCAGTTACATTAATAAAAGTAATATACAAGCGACACACCACAAGTTCATTGCAATATCACGTAAAGAAGATGTGGAATAAATGTGTTCTTGAAACACAGACCAAAAGTTTGTACAAGTAAAAAGAATCGTTTACTCTACACTTCAAATGAAAAACAGATATATTCCTACATACACAAGAATTTGTACAAGTAAAATATCTATTTTATTCAATACTATGAGAAATTTTTACATTGTGCAGATTACAAAAGGAGCGGGGACCGGTACCCGCACAATCTCCGGTCAATACAAGCAAAAAAGTAAGACAAAAAGCCCAGTTTATTACTCCTTCTTCCCACCTTTAGTACCCTTGCCCAGTTTGATGACCAGTTTCGGGATCCGGCGTGGACGGGATGGAGAAGGAGGAGTAGTTGGGTCTTCCTCAACATTTTCTTCAACATTTTCTTCAACATTTTCTTCATCAACCGAAGCACTCTTCTTCTTCTTCTTCATGGCACGCTTCCCTTTTCTTTTCGAGGAAGACTCACTTCCAGGAGTAGTAAGAAGTGTGGAAAGTTTCGCGTCATCATCAAAAGACTGCTCCGGAGTCTTTTCGCCTTCTTCAAGCTTCACAGCCTTTTGCTCCTGCGAAACAACTGGATCGTCCAAGTCTTTGAGAGCTTCTATTTTCTCCTCTTGCGATCCCGGTTGAGAAGCTGGAAGAGGAGTAACTTGAGAAGAAGAGGGAGCGGCATCCAAAAAAGGAGAAGTTGGCACAACTTTCGGTGCTTCTGCTACAGAAGAAAAGAAGTCAAAATTAGTGTTCTCCGAAAAAAGAGAAGATATTGGATCACCAGGACTTAAGTAATAAGCGAGAAATTCATCCAAATCAATCGAATCAAATGAATAATCCACTTGAGCCGGATCTGACTTGAAGTTACCTGGAGATGTCGGTTTTGACAAATCAATTTCAAATTTATCAGCCACAGTCTCTTCTTGGCTCTTTTCTTCAGTTTGGGTAAGGGGAGACTCAGTAACGGCAAGCTTAGCTTCAGCATCTTTTGCAGCAGGTGGAGAATGAGAGCTAGAACCGATAATATCAACATCGGTCAAAGTTGAAGTGTGGACAGGGGCGGTTAGAGATATTGTTTTTTCTGGATGTTCCTCTGCCACTGTCCCGGCTCTAGCTTCGGCAAGTTGCTCTTTGCCTCTAATAAGCGCATCACGTGCTTCATCATCCAGATAAAGTGCTACAAGGTCTGCCTCCGCATAGCCGGCAAATGTATCAAGTATGGTCTCCCAAACTTCAGCAAGTGTAATCTCATATTTGGGACCCAAGAATGAGAGTCTGCCGCGGCCCAGAACGCTGTGCATATAGAAGTCAAATAGAGTAGAATCGATGCTAGCTTTAGTGGCTTCGTGAGACTCTTCGGCCGCGACTTGTCCAGCAACCGCGTCATCACGTTCCTTCTCAACTTTAAGGAGCCTAGCTTTTAGCATCTCGATCTCTGCATTCTGGGAACAAAATTTTTCCCGCAGTTCAGCATTTTCTATGCGATATTTCTCAGTAATATGCTGCTTGTAACAACCCGGGATTTGCATTACCAACTAATAAATAAAAGTTAGGATTTTTATTTATTTTAATGAAGCATAAAAGGTTTTGGAATAACAAAATTTATGTGAAAAAAGCTATTTTAATTAAATGGGAAATATGGGATTTTAAAATGAGAATAAAATGCTATTTTTGGAAAGTTAAATATTTTAGGAGAGATTTTAAAACGGGTTTGGATAAGAAAAATGTGTTTTATAAACATACATGAACACTTAGACTAATTTTTGGAAAACATGTAAATAACTCTCTTCTTATTGGGTTTCTAAACCTAGCCCAATAACCCACCCTAAACCTCCTCTATAAATTATCTCATACTCTCCAAACCTCATTCATTCCAACCCTAATCAAATTCCTAAAACCCTAAACCTAAAAATGGCCTCCATGCTTAGGAAAGCTCCATCCTCTCTTATATTGGCTTAAGCTAGTTAAAGTAAGGGAATGTAATGCAAAAACCCTCTTGTAATCCATTTCTAACTCTCTTTCATTTCTGGAAATCATGTTGTAACTCTTGGTTTTATGTGTTTTGGTATTTTTCTAGCTCCTTGATCATCATCTCTTAGCTTTGGTTAGTGCCATATAAGTGTTTGTTCTTTTGCTTGAGAGGAATACTAGGTAAACGCTCTCCTAATCTATGTATAAGCCTCTCTTAATTTCTGAAATTATTTTGTAATCCTCTTTTTTTTGTGCATTTAGATTGTGAAACTCTTTGATCTTCTTTTCATTGCTTGGAAAGAGGTAATATATGCTAGCTGAAATTATAATTAGTTTATTGCTGTTAGTAAATTAGACATATCTCATTCATCTTAAATCGGAATTAAGATTTTCTTGAAGTTATGGAAATTTTATTCTGTACCCTATAACTTTTATGTTTTGTGCTTTGCCTAATTTTGAGGTTTGAATGGTCGAAATCATGCTTGTTTGTCGCTGACCTGACAACAAACTACAGGGTTGATAAAATAAAAACCTGAAATTGATTTGGCCATAAGTTACTCGTTTCTTATCCAAATCTAATAATTTTGGATGTTCTGGAAAGCTTAGATTTAGTGCTAAACCTTTCATGTTTTGAGTTTCATGAAATTTCGAAGTTAATTTGGTCAAAACTGTGCATTCTTACCACTGTCCCGAGAGCACAACGACAGTGATATAAAATTTAGATCTGAGAATTGTTTTAGTCATAGAATTTTCATCTCTGGTCGGAATTTGACGATCTTGGTCATTTCGGAAAGCTTAGAAACTAAGCTACAACTTTCATTTTATTCATTTTGCCAGAATTTGAAGTTTACTATGCCAATATTGTGGTTTTTCATCTCTGGCCAGTTAGTGCATAGCTATATGCCTTAGTCTCTTTTCTCCCGTTGTTTTCAGCATAGAACCCCGACTTTGCGACGCCATCCCGGGCTCGTCCTTTGTCGGATTTCATCGTTTTTGGTCTCGTTAAAATGATGAGATCGAGATCTTTAACCATGCAAAGTTTGGTTTAGATCTGGGTGCATAAGATACTTCGTTTCTATTGCCGAAGTAGCACCCAGAAACTGTTTTACAATAGTGATCATTTTCAGTTATCGTCGGACCAACTTTGAAACATTGTCGTTTCTTCGTTTCAAGTCGAAACCGAACGATTCTTGTTGCATATCAAAGTAGGAGTACTTTAATACGCTCCTGCAAATTTTCATCAAGATCTGAGTTCATGTGACCCTTCGACCATGTCGTCGAAGTGGTACCTTTACACTGTTTTGACACAGTAAAGTTTTATGATTTTTGTCCGACTTTGAGACGATGCCGTTTCTTCGTTTCAAGTCGGAATTTCCCGATTATTTTTGCAGTTTGGAGCAGGGATGTTGGACTATATGTTTACCAATTTTCATGCCATTCGGATTTAGTTTGCTAGTCCGAATAATTTTCCGAACTTGGGTTCGCTTCATTTTTGGACTATTTTCCAACACTTAGAATATTTTCAGTGATTTTCTGGTTTTATTGATTTCTTTGAGATTTGTCTCTAGATTTCGTACACGGGTTTTATGAATTATTTTCAAAGGATTTTCACTCCTAAATGGCTTTAGAAATTATTATATAATATTATTTTTAATTATTAAATTAATTACTCCATAATAGGAGAGTTTTCAAAAGCCGTTTTAAAGTGATTTCAAAATCAATTATAAATCTGTTTCGCACCATTATTTTCTATAATAAAAATCTCACACTCACTTTTTAGCACGTCGAGCAAAGTGGAAAGGTGCTTAAACGGTTAGGAAATCTCCGGCCTATGGAACCGTGTGTATTTTCTTTCTGGTTAATCCCCGACCTATTCGATTGATCGTTTTGACCTTTGGGTCTAGTTTACCGATGATACGAGGTGGACTTTTTATTGTTTGGAGTGTGAGCTTGCTATTGGTTAGTAAACCGTTTAGTGCGAACGTGGGGTATGAGACTCATTGTTAACACTTTACGGGTTCCTCTCCAAGAAGTTGGTGACACATTAGCCTTTGGGCGGCCAGTACTGGACCTCTGGGTCACCACGCCTCTGGGCAACCGTCTCTGGACACCTGCTCTATGGAGCAGTTTATTTTTTCGGCATGCGCCTCTGGGCCTTTATCCTTCTGGGAAGGATCTTGCCGTCTCGCGCGTTCCGCATCTGTGCGAGTGATCGATCACAACTCTACAGTACTTGGCAACAACGACTCTGGTCGGTGCACGTGCAATATTGGTATTATTTGATGATTTTTATATCCATTCGAGTACCGCCATTCGGTGTTGGTTCTATGGAACCATACGATGTAAGTGCGATTACCTTGTGGATTCACAGTGTCTCTGGACACTGCTTTTCAGTGTTGGGTTTCATTGACTTTTCAGTATATCCCCATTGCTCTTTGGAGCATCGATCTTTGCTTGGGCATTGATTACAGACTCTGGTCACTCTTGGGATTATTGCCTATGGGCATCTTTTTATAGCTTTGGCTACGCCGATGATATGAGGCAATTTTATTTATTCTACACTTTGGTGTTGATTTCTCTTTGGAGATTTTTATTGTTTATTGATGATTAGGGATCGTCATTATATTCATGTGGTTCATAATATACTTCTCTTTGGATAAATACTGTTTTATTTATGTACTACATTACTATATATCTCAGTTATTACTGATTGTTTAGCTAGCCTGACCCGAGTGTTTTCGCTCGGGTCAGACCGAGTTGTTTCAGGTTAGGTCTCTGGACTTAGCTTCTGTGCTTCCGCTTGGACATTATCTGCTATGCTGATAGATAGCGCTTTTATTTGTCCACTATTCCGCTACTCTGTTATTATTCAGACTTTGATATGTACATATTTTTAACCCACATGTGTGGGCAGTGGCTTTGTACCCATTTATTGTATTTGGATCTGTATTGACGATGTATTGTTCTGGGATTTTATATCTATTATGTGATTCTGTTCTGTGATGTTTTATCATTTAATATTATGCTTTGTCCTGATAGATCTTTAGCCATTTGTAATTTCGTTATAAGTATTTACTAAATATGTCGAACAACTTGAAAAAAAAATATAGATACCATCCTTTCGACGTATTTAGTAGATAGTTATAGCTTGATTACAAATGGTCGCTTCCACTATACTCTATTCTCCGCTTTAACATACAGTATTACTCCCGTAATACTCTTTGTTACAGTGGGTCTCAGAGTGGGGCGTTACACTGCTCAGCTGCAAGCTTCATCTCAGCATCCCTTTGTGTAGTGTGTGCGTCCCGCACATGCTTCTGGAAGACTTCTTCCTTTTGAGTATGTGATGCAGAGGAAGTGGCGAGATCTTTCTTAAGACGTTTAACTTCAGATTCAAGCTTTACGTTGTCGTCTGCGATACTCGTCATCTCTACATCATGATGCTTGCACCATTTATCCCATTCGGCTTTATCATTCTCCAGAGTTAGCATGTTTTCGAGATTCATGTGCTTGACTCTCTGGAGTTCATCAACGAGCTTTTGCCACTGCGACATCCTCTCAACATCAAGCCTAACTGCATCAAGATTTCTGAGCATGGCTTGCTTATCAATCGGGACCAGATCTAGGTCGAAGCGTGCTCCTTTTAAGCACCAGTTCGGAAACCGGCTTTGAAGCGTTGGAGGGCCATCTTTAACCTTTAACCTGATACTGGGGCCTGCTGATAATTTCTTGGATATCGGTTTTCTTTAAAGGAGGAGAGCCGGCCGGAATATCAGAAGAGGTAGGAACGTCAGTCTTTTCAGAAATTGCAGACGCGTCCTTTTCGCTGAGTTTAACCTGCTTACTCGGGTCATCGGTAGCATGCCTCTTCCCCTTATCGTCCTGATATTTTCTTTTGTGAGAGTCATCGTCTCTCCTTCTTTGCTGCTCTTCATAAGCTCTCCTCTCTTCAGCTTTTCTAATGGCTCGCTCTTCGTCAGATTCTTTGCGGACGGGAAGATAGCGTCTGTAATCATAATTATCACGCCCTCCGTAGCGCCGAAAGTTGTCATAATACGAGCCAGTTCGCCCCATTATAGAACCTGAAATTGAAGAAAAGACAAGTCTCAAAAATCTTCAAATTAAGGAGACTAAGATCATATAAGTGCTAAGCATCCTAAGTGTGTGTGATGTGCGAACTACGCGCGTCAAACTACAAACCACTCTTTGGTTGAGGAGTGATAGCAGATTGAGAAATGGGAGTTGATTCTTGAGCCGACAAAGTTTGCTGCAAAGTAGATGTTGCTTCTGTTATAGGAGAAGTGGCTTTAGTTATGTCATCTTTAAAGAGCTCTCGAGAAGTTATCATTATATCACTTAAGCCATCGAAGGTGTCATCACCATGGTGCCCAGCAGAGCTTTCCTTTACAGCTTCCACATCGGCTGGTTTTTCAGAGATTCGATGATTTTCTTCCTCTTCGATAATTGGGGCAAGTGCCAGTTTGCTAGACGGGCCCGCAACATCGGTAAGTGTGGGACATTTTACCAGTGAAGTTTCAGTGGCAGTTTCCTTCGGTGTGGGGTCTTCAACAGAAAGTGGGGCATTTGCTGCCTTCGAAGGAGAGTCGGGAACTTCGTGAAGCTGAGTAGAGCGAGAAGAATGAAGAAGTCCGAACTGATGAAGAAATTTGTCTTTCAACAAAAATTTCGCGTCCCGCTCTTCAATCGGTACAGCCATAAGCCTCTCCAGAGTTTGCTTGTTGCTGAGATTTCTAGAAGGAGGGGGAAGCGCTGAAATGAGAAAGCAAAGTTAACACTCGATGACTCATACTTCGCAAAAAACTCAGAGAATAGAAGATGTAAAGATAGGTAATCTTACTTCCTTCCCTCCACACAACGTAGAATCCTGGGGGACAGCGAACGTAAAAGAATTGAGTCAAGAACCCGTGAGCACTATCAGGAAGGCCAACAATCAATTTGCAGTTTCTGGCACTTCTCACGACAGTGATAGAAGGATGATCTTTGGTTTTGGTAAAAGAGCACAAGTAGCATATCTCGTCGAAGTTCGGAAGTCGCTCGAGAGTTCTCCCAAATAGCACACATAGCCCCATTAAAATGGCGTAGCCATTGGGATGTAGCTGAAATGGAGAAATGGCCAGTTGTCGGAGAAGATGTTGGAGAAAGTTATTGAAAGGTGGAACGGCTGCACTAAGGCACATCTGTCGATTCACTGCTACAAAGCCAGGAGGCGCTACATCAGCAGTGCTATTCTTCTCAGGGAGGATGGCATCAGCTTCAGCAATGCCAAACTGAGTGCACAATTGCCGAAAAACCCTGTACGATTAAGTGGTAGCAGCTCTTTCTGGGGGGTTGACTAAAGAAGCTGGAATAGGAGTGGACTCTCCGGTCTGGACTGTTACATCTCCTTGTTGAGAAGTCATTCTACACAAGCAACTGGATATTCAAATATGAAGGTGCACGTTTCCTAAATAGTGTGAAGTGTTGTGCAAAACTAGTAAAGATAACAAGTAAATACAACTGGAATTAAGCTAGTCGGTAATTGATCGATTATCAAATTTCAGGACTTGTTAATTTAAAGATCAGGTACAGTATTAGTGCAAACCGGTCATTTTCAGTTGACAATTTCAATGTTGCTTTAATACTTGTCTTGAACTTGTTGATTTAAAGCACTTCATTCACATAATCTATTTATGCCGATTATCCGTTATTTACTAATCTGTCATTTGATGTGGGCAGTCGGTGACAGTATATTCGTCCCAATTTTCTGTAAATATTGCATTAAGCAGGTTATTAGTTTGCAAGTTAGAGTGATCTGTTGGAAAAATGCAGCAATTCAAAGTTCAACAGTTCGAAGGTCGTGCAAAGTACAAGTCCTAAGTCGTGAACGACTTATGTGCTAACTCATCCACGACTTAAGGGTTACAAGGCAAGTCAGGGCAGGTCGATTCGATCTTAGGTCGTTAATATTTTACGTCGGCAGTACTTCGAATCTTAAGTCGTGTAAAAGTGGAAAAGGCTTCAGTCCAAAGTGGTGCAAAATCCCAAGTCCTAAGTCATCCATGATTCAAGACTTATGTCGCAAGAGGCTAAATCGTCCACGACTCAAGACTTATGTCGTAAGAGGCTTAAGTCATGAGTCGCACGATGTTACTAAACCGTGACCATGCTAACATCTCACTCCATTGGACCCATTGACTATTCTCTTAACCTGTTATCCTCCAAACCCGATAACCTCTCAATCAACTATAACCCTTATCTTCATTCCACCACACCATTGAATCACCCAAAAGCCAATTCGCCAAAGCCTCGCCAACTTAATCGGTTAAACCTGAGAATCCCTCATCTCCATCGCCCCTTTCATCTAAAGATAGAATCGAGCAAACATCAGGCTCACGAACTGCCAATGCAGCGGAGTTCACAACAAACCAGTACACAAGGGGACAGGTTAGGGACAAAGAGGGGAATTCACGAGTTAATGATGATCGAGAATCGAGAAGGAGGCAGGAGCACTTACGCGGTAGAGGATCGAGTATCGGTGATCGGTTGATTGTTAAAAAGGGAAGAAATTGCCTTGAGAAAGCTCGGAGGGATATTAATGGCAGAAACGACTCAGGAGATAGGTAATGAGTGGAAGGAACGACTCAAGCTTTTTATACCTTGGGGCAGTGGAACACGAAGAGGCACACACGAGTTAAGATAAGTCGAAGCACACGACCTATGACTTAGGCGTGTACTTCGAGGGGCAAATGTTAACCCTTAATTTTCTACGACTCAAGAAGGTTACGACTTAAGAACTGCACGACTCAAGATAGTTACACGACTTAACGAGTTAAGGTCTGAATGATCTACGACTCAAGGAAGCCGCAAGCCTACGACTCAACAGGCCCCGACCTAAGCTACAGGACCGACTTAGTAAGTATACGACTTAAGGGGTATACGACTCAGTAAGTATACGACTTAAGGGGTATACGACTCAAGGGCTTCACGACCTACGACTCATGGTCCAGATGACTCAACGAGTTAAGATCTAAAACGATTTAAGAGATTCCACGACTTAAGGGAAGCTCCGGCCTAACTACTGTAAAGGGTTTACCAACCTAGACGACTTACGACTTAAAGGGCTCATGACTTAACGACTCATTATAAGTCGACCATGAGCTACCTAAGGTCAACCACGACCCAGTACTTAAGTCAACCATGAGCTGCCAAGCCACAAGTTGAATTCAATGAATCATCCCCGAGCAACCTTAAGTCGGCAACGAGTCACGACTTACCTTAAGTTGGCCACGACTCATGACTTAGCAAAAACTTCTGTCCAGATTTGAACCCCTATAAATACCCCCCTACCCTCAATATTAAGGGGACTTTTGGACAATCACTTCTTCAAGCATTGTTATTCTGCCGAACTCTCAACTCAATCAACACATAAAGATCTTCAAATACTCGAGACACTACAACAAGCTTCGGGAAGAACTTCATACATCCGACACGGATTCATCGAATTTCATCATCGAAGTTTGAGTTAGCAGTCGAGAGTGTTTCTGTGATCAAATGGTATTGTACTGTGAAGAATATTGTATCATCTTGTAATCGAATCAGCAATAAAAGACTATAAAGTGGACGTAGGCTCAATTACGGGCCGAACCACTATAAATCTGTTGTCATTTACCGCTTTACTGCTATTCTCTGTTTGTATTCTGTTCCCGTACCAACGGGTGGTGCTTTCACGATTCCATTACACACACCGGGTGTTAGCATTCACTTTAAAATGTTAACATTAGTGTTATCCGGATTCTGGCTGTTCCAGATATACACAACGGGCATCAAATCTACATTCCTTGGCCAAGTAAAAAGGTGACAGATTCACTATGAGCAAACAACGAAAAACTATCGTACAGGTAAAACAGGTAGTTATCTTTATTTTCACCTGATAGATAACCGGTAAGAATATGCACCGTAATCTGAATTAAATCAGCCAGTTATGATTGATAATTCTGATTTTTAACCAATTATCTTGCTTGAAGTAATTGTGATGGTTGATAGAATCTAACTTGCTTGATCTTTAATGACATCATTTTCTTCTTGAACTTAATCTGTTTGGTCAGACTATGATTGATTGCTGATTACTCATGCTCTGAAAAGTATTTTTAGAAACTGCTGAAACTGTTGCTTCACTAATGAAAACTTCAAATTGTTTTTGTGATAATCTTGATATTTTAACTGTGATTCTATGGAAGGTATACACACTCGCTCTTCATTTGATAAAAGTTTGTGTGAGTTTTGTTAACACCGTAGTTTTATTTCTGAAGATGAATCTGATACTGTTGAAATGGTTCTTAACTGCTTCTAGACTCCATATTATGTTTTCTGTGTGTTTGTGTACACGTTTTCACTCTAATTCTAAAGAATCACATTTGAATACCACTAAACGAAATTTTGAGATATTTTTCACACACACACAAATTTGGACTATGATATCTTTCGTGTGAAAACTTTAATTTAGTTGGTTATTCTGATGTTGATTATACGGGTTCACTGGTTGACAGGAAAAGTACTAGTAGGACATGCTTCATGCTAGGACACTCACTAATTTCATTGTCTAATAATTCTGTTCTCCATTCACTCACCAAACACATTGATGTGAGACACCACTTTCTTAGAGATCACATTGCAAGGGAAAACATTTGCATTAAATTCATTTCAACTGAAAATCAACTTGCTGGTATTTTCACAAAACCCCTCGCCGAAGACAGATTTTCCAGATTACGTTTGGATTTGGGAATTATGGACATTGACTAATCATTTTTCAATTTTTGGTTGAAATACTCTTGGATATTTATTTTCAACTTCAATTTCTAGAATTCAAACCTGTTTTGGATATTATTCAAAGATTGATTCAAATATGGTATTCAGTAGTGGAAATACGTTTGGTTTATAAAATTTCATAATATGATTAATTTGGTAACTTATTCCACGACCATTTCTATTTCTACCATCTTTCTATCATTCATAATGGTTTTGAAAAATGAGAAGAGTGAATTGTTTTTTAAATTAAAAAGGAAAAATCAAAGAAAATTTTAAAATATTCCTTATGCATCCATTCTCATTTAAAAGTCCTTATGGTTATGCATGGATGGATCATTAGAGGTTATCATCACTCCATTCTCATTTAAAAGTCCTTATGGTTATGCATGGATGGAGCTTGATAACTAATGAGTAACTGCTAATCCCATTTAAAAGTCCTTATGGTTATGCGTGGTTGGTAAGTGCTTATTACTTTTGTGCTTAAATGTCAAATCTTTTTAAAAATTATAATAAATAGAATAAAACATCTCTCTTCTCATTATAAAAACCAAATCATCGATCCATTCTCTAAAATGTGGAAATTGTTATCTTGTTATGATATATTATGGTTTTTCCCTATTTTTTCCATTTGTTTTCCCCTACTGTTTCATTATTTTTTGTCAGTCTTTTGATGATAACAAAAGGGGGAGAAGAAAGAGATTTTGAATGGAAAATAAGTATTTCTGGAATATTTATTTACCAAATTTGTTAAATGTTGTTAGTTATTTTCTATAGTTCTTTTATTCGTCTGTAATTTCCTAAATCTTCTAAATAGGAAGTGGTCTCAGTTGTAGGGGGAGCATACATGTAGGGGGAGCTAAATATCTCATGTTTAAACACATCTACTGGAATTTCAAAATCTTTAATATATGTTTGTCATCATCAAAAGGGGGAGATTGTTTGATGTGTGTTTAGTGTTTGATGATAACAAACTATATATATCATATTTTAGATGTGTTTACAGATTATACACATACAGGAATAACAGAAATTTTATCAATACAGAATTTGAATTCAAACTGAAATTTTATTCAAACAATCTTTTATTACAAATTTTGAATAGTACAAATTCTGACTCACTAAAACTGTACAATTTCTGAATACATCACAATTTGATTTTACAGTAACAACCTCACTACATCACTCAATCACTCATCTGCATTGTCCAGCTTCAGTGTTTGTCTTGTCTTCCTGTGTACCTGTATAATTGACAATCTACAGCAGTAATCTGAACAGAAACAAATTTGAATTTGTAAAAATATAAAATTTGTTTTATCGTTGTCTCAAATATATGGGTTAACATCATCATCTTTGATTGTGTAATATCTGTGCATATCAGTATTCATATCAGGGACAGGTATTTACGAGTGGCTGCAGTACACACGTATGCACGTGTGCACTGCCTCTCCAACTCGAGTGCACAAGGTCAAATCTATATCAGATTCAACACAAAGTGCCAATAGACTCGATCAAAATTCAAAGTGTAACTGCAACAAGGCAAATACATGTACAAGTTCAACAAGACAAGTACAAACTGGACAACAACAAAAGCCACCAAGCAGGCAAACTCAAGTGATCAAGTCTGTCAACATGATACTGCAACAATACAAATAAGGATGAACTCAAATGCAGACTCAAGTTTACATGAAGTAAATGGATGAAAAACAAAGCAAGACAGTTTGCAAGCAGTTCAATGATCACTGCAACAAAAGACTACAATGACAGTTCAAGTATGCAGAGAGCAATATAAAGCAATGCAATACAAGAATACACAAGCAACTCAGTGATGTTCATATGACCAAAGATCAAACAGAATGGCAACAGGCTCAAGTTCAAGTGTTCAGTTGCAACACTGACTCAAATATATGCAATGCAGACAATCAGTGGCAAATGTTCAAGTAAAACAGTGTTGAACAAGATGATCAAGTAACCAGAGCTACTCAGGGTACATAAGCTACAAGTATCAGGTCATCAGACTACTACAACAAGCTACATAAATCAATACAACCAGACTTAACTGCAAACTCAAGTGAAGACAGTGGCTAAAGAATAAAAACTGTAATGACAAAGTGATCGAAGCCGAGTCCGAGAATCAAATAATAGTTCAACATCACAGACCGAAGTAAATTCTCAAGTAGATTGACAAAGAAACAAATGTACATACACAGTGCATCAAGTGTCAACATCACCATGAACAGTAGCAAGTTCAACGAACAAAATGACCAAAGTACATCAAAACAAGCATATACAGAACTACAAGTGATGCAGCATAATAAACAGTCGCGAATGACCAATGTCAGATGATCAGAGAAGATTACAGAAGTCGAAGAATAAAAATGCAGACGTAAGTCAATAAATCAATGCTACAGAGATGAACAAATGGAAGTATCGAAGTCATAACAATATTCAATGACGAAATCGTATTTTTGAAAAGGTCAAAGATTTGAAAATCAGGAAAGTTTCAATACCGTGAAGAAAATTCAAATCGAGATGACCAGAAACGGTAAAAAATAAAGCCGTGCATCGAAAGGAATTTCCAAATATATCGGAGCTTAAAACAGGAAAGTTTCAACAACGTGAATATCACGTAAACCAAATCAGACGACTATATAAGGAGACCCAAATCATCATTGACGAGTGTGGTGAAGAGCAACGAAAATAAAACCCAATCATCACCGACATAAAACTCAAGCAATCAAGTTCAAACCAGAGAACACAAAGAAGATATCACATACCAATTTCAGAGCCGAAGCTCCAAATCGACAAAGGGAACAGCGAAGCCAGAGCTACAGAGAATCGACGAAGTCGTATTCGCCAGAAAATCTAAATCTCGAAAGCCCCAAGGAGCAAAAGAGAACGATACTATCTCAAGGCTATCGAGCAGCACAAAGCTTCAGACATCAAGCAAATCTCAAGCCCTAAATTTGACAGAGAAATCGAAGAACTCGTCGTCGCCGCAATACTTTCCAGAGAGAAGAGGAGATCGGGCTGAAGAATTGTGATAGGGCTGAAGATAGTTAATCGGGCCGATCATTTTTAAAAGGAATTAACATAAAATGAAGCGGGCCGGCCTTATTAAAAAGGGCTTGTTTTAATTTTAATTTTGGTCTAAGTTCAAATTTATTTGGGCCAGGTTTTGTTGATTTAGTTTTAGGCCTAGTCTATTGAGGGCAAAATCGATTTAAATTTCAAAGTTAAATTTTGCCCTGGTATTTAAACTGTGTCTTTATTTTCAGTTTATATTTTTCAAGGTCCAGTTAGAGTCAATCACCACCTAGGGTTTAGGTGTTGTCAGATTGTCTAGTTAGAATTAGTTCAGTGAGCAGGGAGGCTGCGAGTTTGCAAAGCTCTATAGGCGGGAGCAGAGTTTGCGAGTAAACGAAACTCTATAGGCGGAGCAGGGTGTGCGAGTCTGTAGGAGTGTTTGTGAGCGGGAGCGAGTGTCTGCGAGTCTGTCAGAGTGTTTGTAAGCGGGAGACTGTTTAATTCTAATAGAAATCTGGGAATGCAGCAATAGGCAGGGGTTGCCGAAGCTGGGTAAATTTGTGTGTGATTTACTTTACTGCATATTTATTTATCTGCTGATTACTTCCGCGTTTAATTTGAGAAAATTTGCGATAACCCTATTCACCCCCCCCTCTAGGGTTAATCTAGATCCTACATGACATGTGTGGATTTATTGTCGATTTGAATGGTTGAAAATAGTGGGTCGTTACAGTTGGTATCAGAGCGAGGTTCTAGGCGAAACTTAGCATATATTGTAAATTTATTTACAGAATCACTTTCGTTCGAGTTTAATCTCTTCCTTTTGACTCGATTTTTTTTGAACTTTGGAACGTTCCCTACGGTTCCAAAATTCATTCTGGTCTCTCTCTATTGGTATTCTTTTGATTCTGGAGTATCCCATAACTCCAATTCGAATGATCTCTATAAGAATAGGCGATCCCGCCGATCTTTGAATGTTTTGTAAAGGGGTGAAACTCTTTTACAATTGGCATTGATTCACCGAAGATTTATATATCACTCGGTTTGGATGCTGCTATCTCTTGATATGCCGAATTCTATCTCTGGCGATCGAATGTCGATTTGCCTTAGATTTCCGCATCGATTATATTCTTGAAGTCACGGTTGACCCGGTTAAGGTCGCCCGCGATTTATATAAGTGTATCCATCTACTATTTTGTAATTAATTTTCTCATTTCCGTTCGAACTTATCTTCGAATCAGGATCCTATTTGATTAGAGTCCCTCTAATTTGAATTTCTATCTTTGTTTTGAAATCCATTCTTGAACCATCCTTTGAAAAATCGGGTTTGTTTATATTTTAGAAATTGTTTCCTAAACCGAAATTATTATTTTGATAAGTATGATTATATTCTATATATAAAAGTGTAATGTTTTCGATAAATATTTAATACCCTTTTAAAAATGAGAATTTGAGGTTTCGAAAGGATTTGTAATTTTGAAAAATTTATATAAGAAATTTGATTTATCTAAAATTGATTTATAACTGAAGGATTTTAAATTAGAAATTTGAGAATTGAACTCCGGTATTTTGAAATTGGTTTTAAGATTTTGAAATATATAATAATAAGATGATTTAAAAGTAATTTCCGAATAAGAAATGTTTCAATTGATTTTAATGAGTTTCGAATGATTTCGAAGAAATTTCAAAAGAAGTTTGAGAAAATAGAAGTCCAGAACTCACTTATGTCGCTGGAAAATAATTTCGGTGATGAGTGCACGCATCATCGACATTGATTTTCGAGTTTCAGAGTGGGGGAGAGGCCACTTTAGTAGCATTGCTACGCGAGTGATTTTGCGAAACCAATTTTGATTTCAAATTCCAAAGTAAGATTTGATATTCAAAGGATATATGTATATATATTTGAAATGATTTGAAGTAAGCCGGTGTTCAGTCCTCGAGTTTTGGATTTGATATAACCCTATCTATTAAAATTGATTTACTGATTTGTTGCTGATTTCCAACTCTTGAATTTGAAAATGATTTCTGCAACTATTTTGAAGGTTCGAGCACTTCCAAATCAAGGTTAACTTTTCAAAGCTAAGAAATCTTGAAAGTATAAAGTATATAAGTTTGGTATGTATGTTAAAGTATGTAGTAATATGATTTAAATAAGGAAACTGTTTTGTTAAGTAAATGAATAAGGAAATTTAAAATTTTCTAATATGAAATTTAGATTTGAAATGTTTTGAAAAGAATTTGATCTCCAAATATTTTGAATAAAGTTTAATTAAATGTTTTAACTTATTAACATCTTTATGAAACTATATATTTAACAAGTTGGAATAAATATATAAGTTGTACGTATGTTGTTTTATTCGCATAATTAATTTGATCCAGGTTTGAGTACACAAGTTCGTGGTGAATTACACCATTTCGTGTTAGGATTTTTCATTCGATTCTTGATGGCGAATATTTGATATGGATTTTGGGCTTGATTGTAGAATTCTCTATCATAGTATATGGCTATGCAAGGAGACTGATGGTTTCTAGTCAAGAAATCACATCGAAATCCGCATTAGGGAAGTCGAATGGACAATACTAGTTCGAAAGCGAACTTGTGTGATCGAGCGAGCGATCAAATGTGATTTTTGCGAAATGGTGACATATGAACATCTTATATTCTAATATCGGTGATATATTTTGACGCTGAAATTGAAAGCTGTCGGGTTAGAATATCTTTTGCTTACTAAAAGAAAATTTCCAATTTAAATTACAAAGATATATAACCCATAAAAGCAAAGATATTAAATCCCATATGGCTCTTCATACAGCGAAATTTATTTGTAAAATTTTGATTTTTGATATTAGATGGACCATATGTAATTATAGGATGATTTTGAAACCATTTGATTTTGGAAATGAATTGTTTGACTTAATTATATTGATTTGGAAATTTGGATTTATTTCCTAAATTCATTATTTTGGAAACTTTGGAACTGAATATATTTAATTTGAGAAGAAATAATTTGGTGGAATTGTATATGATTTTGAAACTTGAAACAAATTGAAATTTGAGAACCTTGTGTTACTAAATACTTGATTTAGGAGTTATCGAACTTATATAAAAAAAATTTGGTTTGTATAAGTATGAAATTGATTCGAAAACTATGGATTTGAAAAGGTACTCAATTTGAAAGTGAAATCTTATATAATTGAAGTCTATATAAGTGTGATTTGATATATTATTGATTTTGGAAAGGTATTTGATTTGGAAATTTAATCTTATATATAATGGACTTTATATAAGTACGATATTTGAAAGTGATTTGAAAAGGTACTATATGATACATATTTTCGAAGTAAAGATATGGAAAGTGCCTTCTGCTTGATATCCGCTTTGTGGCCACATTGTGGATTCATTCTATCGATATTTCTCTGATTTTTGGTTTTCCGGATATGATACTCGAGTTCCCATCGAATTCCATGGCGTTACCCATGGTCTTACGAGCGCGGATGCATAGCGCAACTGTCTGGCTGAGTCTTGCCTAGGGGTACGGATTGTTTCCTTGGGGATCCAGGCGTAACCATTGTGTATCCTGCAATCTGTGTAGGTCGCGAATAGTAGCGCAACTGCTTGGCTGAGTCTTGCCTAGCGGTACGGATTGTTTCCTGGGGGCTCCAGGCGTAACCATTGTGTATCCTGCATTCTACTAGTTATCATGGCGTAACTCGCAGGGCTGAGAAAGCTTACGGATATGGATTTTTTCCTGGGGGATCCAGGCGTAACCATTGTGTATCTGCGAACCATGGTTAGACAAAGGTTTTTTTTGTTTTTTTTGTTTGGATTGTACTTTCCATATCTGTTTTTAAAAGGTTTTTCGAGTATTTTCACTTGGTGTTGAAACAAGTCTACTAAGTACCTGGAGAATTCTAGCTTTGTGCCTGATCAACACACTACCAGAGTCTACAGGAACGAGGATAAACTTGTGAAACATCGAGTTATAAAAGTATTTTATTATAAAAGTATTTCCAACAAGAAATTTTGTATTAATATTTGAAATTGAAATTCTTATGGTTTGTCCGATACTATTCATGCCCGATGCTATTCTTTTGAATCTACCTTATCTGCTCAGCTTTATTTATTCACCTATATTCTGTTTTCCAAATCCTCCTTTTCCTTGTTGACTATCCTTTTAAATATTATTTATTTATATACTACATGGCTTAGTAGAGAATTTAATGTTATAAATATTTTAGAAGTTATTAATTAAATAAAACATATATAAAGTAAATGATTATTGATTTATTAATAATATTTGAAAAGTATTTTAGATAGAATTAATAAAATTTATGAATTATGGATTTAATGTTTTCAATAGCTTCTTCGTAAATATAAGTAATAATGTAAATAATTGCTTTCAAATAGTTTTCATATATTTATTTAGGTGTTATTTAAAAATATAAATAGTATTTATAAAGGAAGCAAGAAATTTTACAAATGGGTTTTCGAAGGTAGTAATATATTAAAGATAATTGAATTGAAAATGAAGTTTTCAAATGAATATTACAAGTAAAATTTATATAGTTAAATTAATTAGTTACCCTTGTTTTAATCTATCTTTTCTGTCTAGTTGTTTCTATTCTCCTACCTCCTTTCTTTTCGGGGACGAAAAGTTTTGAGTGGGGGAGAGTGTAACGACCCGAAAATTTTGATGGTTTTAATAAGATAATTAATTGAAATTTTGTAAAATTTTAAACAATAAAATTTGAAATTAACAATTTATTATTTGGAATACGTATTTTAAAACATCGCAATTGGTAAATTTTCACCTGATAATATTGAAGTTTATTTTATGGTATAATTTTATTCAAACTCAAATCAGTTAATAATTGACGAAAATAAAAAATTTTCCAAACTTGAATATTTTTCTATAGAAAATTTCTAAATCCTCTTCTGAGTGAGACGGCATCTTTCGTTTTTCCAAATTTGGACTTCTATTGCTCTGTTTATCTTAATTCTGACAAAATAGCAGCATTTTCGGTACCGGTTATCGATTTTTGATCGGATGATCGTACCACCAATATCTGTATACCGTTTTGATCGTCTCGTCTTGCTGATCTCTACGGTATATTTAATTCTGTGTTTTGAAGTCCGGTACACAGCGGAATTTGCGAAACCGGTAACCGTATCGATACCGGATTCGTGACTTTTATTTTCTTTGAATTTTAAACTTCAGCCAAATAAATTGCTTTAATAATTTTTCCAATTCACGGATAGACTTCCCCATTCCCAGCTATTAATACAATTTTCAAATCAACGTCCTTGTCTTTTGTTTTCTCTGGTCACTTTACGTTTTACAATAATAATTAAATATGTAGCCGTTTCAGTATATAGCTTTTCAAACGTTTTATAATATTAATAATAAGGAAAGGTGTGAACATATATTTAGTTAAAGCCAACACGCATATTTATATTTGTCAGATCTATTCGTTTCATTCTGCCGCATAGAGAATATAGTTTGATTTTTTTTGGAGATTAGCCTCCTTTGCCTTCTCTTTCCTCTCTCCCATTCCACCAACTTGCCAACCTCCTCATCTCCTTGAACACATGGCCACGTAAGGTAGCCAAGCACGCCACACCATGTCTGTCGCCCTCCACTTCAGTGATCAACCAACCAAAACACTTGTAACGCCCCACCTCTATGCTCATAATAACAAAGAGTATTAAAAGGAATACTGACTATTATTACGAAGAATAAGGCTGGATAGGAGCGACCATCCGTAATTGGCCTTACACTAATATTGGTTATCTCGATAGGAGTGGTACATACTTTTTATTTTTCTTCTATTATTTGTTTACTCCCATCGACACACCCAATACTAGTATAAAACGAACTACGACGGTTCATTATAGTTTAGGACATTAGATATAACAATAACACAGATAATATAGATGCGGAACACAGATAAAAACAAAAGTCTCATATATATATAACTGATGTCAGTTAATACATAGTTGACACGATACGAATGATACAACTACAACTGTCGACTCTAGAAGTTATATATACAAGTACATTATCGACTAATATACATGAATACATATCGTTCTATACAATGACACGACTACTACAAAATGACACTGACAACTTCAGAAGATGTGAAAAGTCTTCAAATCCTGAACAGCAACTCAAAGAAGAAAATCTACAACCTGAAATAACTCGGGTCTGACCCGAGTATTACATTCGAAAGAAAATAATACACGGGTCAGTCTAATTCAAACTCAGTTATTAATGCACAGGAGCAATAATAATCAATATCAAATAGATGACAGTCACAGAAATCTCGTATATCCAACTTCTCGATAAGAGAAACGGATAACGGCAAATATAACACTAACGGTGTTAAACAACAACTCAGCAAATCCAAATCAACTTTTGGTGTGGCTGCAGTACACGCACGCGTGTACTGCCTCGCCACTACCACGATGAAATCCACGAAAGCTCAAGGAAAATTACAACAAACACAAGGTCAGACCCGAGCATTAAAGCTGGGTTCAACTCAAAGTACAAAAACAATTACAAAGCAAAGGAAGAATCAAATCTCCATATTACTGTTCCAACAATCAAGACATCATATATGCAACTGAGTTCGAAACAACAGAGCTAATTATGCAACCAGAAGTAGCAACAGTGGATGGTTAAACAGTGAGCACATACTTGAATGAACAAGTGCAGATAGAAGGTAGTCTGGCAATGGGTACACAGGGTATATGAGTCCGAAGACCGCAATACTACAACTCAACATCTAACAATCGTGCCTACTTACAACATGAGTAACCATTTTCAACCAAGTGAATAACCTGCATATACGATGACATCCAAGTAGTATATACATGGAGTGCAGTTGAACAGGGTCAACTACATGAAACTGGAAATGCAAACACCATATATGATCAAAGTGCAGATGTGAATTTCAACCCACTACTAGAGTAACAGGTACAACCTGCAACAGCAAGTGGTAACCCAGAGTATACAGGGACTACAAGCTAACTAAGAGAAACTTCAAAAAGTATCAGACCCGAAACAGAGGCAAGTACACCAAATCCAAGTTTTATAAGCACTAAACAATGCAGTAGAAACATGCGCACTTATATAAAGATATGCAAGGACCAATACATATGTACTCAGGTAGACTGCAAACTGGAAATGCAATGATGGATCAAAGAACCCAAGTTTTTATGCAATCGAACAATGCAGTAAATTCAGATACACTTATATAAATGTCTGAGCCGAGAAATCTAATCCAAGCCAAAGCCTGAAAGCAGCAGTATAAGGCCGCGTACCAACAAAATCAAGTTACTGAAATGCAACTCAATATAACAACATAGCAGTGTGGATGAAACAGTCAATCAAAGACCACAAAGAAAATACAATGCAGACCAACCAAAGAACCCAGTGTCAACAATGTTTAAAGCTGCAGACATACAAAGGTTCATATATACAACCAACACAAAAACTACAGACACCAAACAGTAGAGACCAACAATGCTACTGGATGATCAAACATAGCTCAATGCAACACTCCAATGTACACAACAGATGCAAACCATGATAAGCTCAAACACAACATCAGTGAACAACAAATAATGGTAGCAGTTTCAAATAATGAAGCATGCAATAGTCGATAGTGCACATGTATGCACAAGAACCAAGGGCAGAGGTAATATTAATGTACGGGTCGACTAGTTCAAACTACTGCAATTACAAGTGATCTAGCATCAAGTCAGGTGATGTTTAAAATCAAGTCAAAGCAGTTCCAAAATAAAGATATACAGACGAGTTCAAAAATTCACAACCGTGATGAACTAATGGCCGAGTATTAGTGAATTGATCAGACTCAACACCAAAAATGACCGAGAATGTAACCAAATGAACAAGAAAGCCAAAGCCAAGGAATTCAAGTCAAAGCGAGAAATTCACAAGATCAAAACCGTGGTCATGCCGAAGTCAACAAGTGACATGGGTACGAATGGGTAACAGTTTAAATATCATCAACATAAGTGTCGAGGCCGACATTAACAAGTCAGGTCCAAGGTGAAAACACATCTAAGTAAATTCTTTTTTTTTTTTTTCAAAGACACTGAAAAGGAGCACGAAACCAAAGTCATGGCGAACAAAAAGTCGAACAGTACAAACCGCCCGTATCCAACTAAAGCAACAGGGTATCCAAAGCAACAGCCACAACAATGTCAAAAGTGCTACAAAAAGGCAGTAAACAATATTGCCAAGATCAAACAAAACAACACTGTCAAACGCAGATCAAAACCCATCAAAGCCATGTAAATTAATTCACAAAATCGCATATTTATGAGCTTCAATTAGATGTGAGAATTAAAAATTTCTCACCTTTGATTTGAAAAGCACGAGCCCGAAGAATCGAGCGAAGACAGAGGCGAATTCAATCGAGCAGCCGAAGTCTTCGCTTCCCCCTTCAGATCGTCGTAGCACGCATTCCAATCACGATCGAGCGAATGAAACGACGCCTTGAATAGCCCTGATTGAGGTGAAAGAACAAGCGAGACGCATGCCCTAATTTTTTTTCAGAGAGACGAAAAGGGAAACGAGCGCCACCATTTTCGTTCTTCCGTTCGATTGTTTAATTTTTAGGGTTTCTTTTTTTTTTTTCAATAAGGGAACCGGGTCGAATACTTATCATGGCATCCAAATAAACAAGTGCCACTTCAATTTTTGAAGTCCACTAATGTTCAACAATTTAATAAAGAATTTTAACCCAATCTTTTTATTAAAGAGTTAGACCAACCGAAAAAAGAATTTCCATCGATTCAAAATTGCAACAGTAATTAACAACCGGTTTAATCGTCATGTTAACGATAATTACTTGTTGTAAAACTCCGGGTTGTTACAGGTTTAAAAGTTAATATCTATGTTAATACATTAATTTATATTTATAAGCATATATACAGTGTTATGAGGTATATGGATGTATATGCTTTGTTATATAAAAAGTTATATAACCTGTTCGTTTGTGTTGTATGTAATAACCTATACTTTGTTATAGTTGTTGTATATTACATTTTAAGTTACTGTATACAAGTCTATATATTAAGGTGTATTATCAATGTTATACAACAATACTTTATTTTAGTACAGTATTATTATGGTTGTTCGGTTGACAGGTTCTTTATATGTATATATAGTGTAATAAATTAACTTTTATAAGATTTATTGTTTAAAATTTTAACATGTGCGTTAGTTTATATTAGCCTATATATATATTAGTGTATATGGGCATACTTTGGTCTGGGGTTTTATTAAATGTATAGGTATATTATTTTTTGTGTTTAGATTTAGTATCTATTTGAAAGTACATATGTATATTTTATTTTAAATATGAGTCCAAGTTTAATACTGGTTTAAGAAATTAATATAATGAATAATATATATTTCATTTCAGTCTGTATCAAGCAAATTCTGATTTGATTTCGTTTATTCCTGTTTATCAGCCTTATCCACCGAATTCGTGCCAATCTAGCTTTGCTTCGAAATTCATGCTTGGAGTCGTAATTCATTCCATTGTCGAATATCTCTAGCCTCGAAAGGTGAGCAATCACTCACGATTAACATTCTTTTATTCATTAAATTTGATTTCAATTGAAACGGCAATTGAAATATGCTGCTGTAGTTATTTAAATTTGTTATATATGCTATAATCTGTAACTGTTCACCTGCGGGATATGACACCATATCCTGTTGTTTATATTATATTGTTATTGATGACATATGCCTGTTATTTTATTGTATTATCTGTTATCACTCTGCAAGTTACCTGTAGTTTAGAAATCACTATGGGTTGAAATGATACATACCCGAATGGACTTTAGAATAGGAGAATTTCGTTATGGGTTGAAATGATAGACCCAAGCGATTTTTATTTGAATTGAATTTGGGATTACTGGTCGAAATGATATCTACCCGTATGTATTTAAATTTACGGATTGAAATGATAAATATCCGTATCACTTGACCATAAATAGAAAATTATATACAGACACCGTTGGTCTATATATAAATATTTTGAAAATAAATTCTATAGTTTTGGAAAGAAATATATGCTTTTAATAAAAGTTGATTCTTAAATTATTATATATAAATGGTAATGATATATGTAGATTTAATAATGACATTTAATTTATTAAGATGGATTTAATACATATGATATGTTTAAGTATAAAATTTATATTTCAAAATAGATTTTGGTAATAATTTGAATAAGTTAAGGTTGGGAAGATAATTTTATTTAATTAAACCGATTTGAAACTTATTGAAATTTGAGATTTAAGATAGGATTTATAACTCGGGTTTGATTTAAATAATTTAATGAATAATTCTTGTTTAAATAAATTTAAGGAAATATTTAGTAAAAATGAAATTTAAGGCTAGTTAAATGATATTGAATTTATTAAGTGAATATTCCCTGATTAAATAATAATGAAGTTAAATCAAGAGCTATATGAAACTGTTAAATTTAACTTTGAAAATATTTAATATTAAAGCCTTGAAATATAATAAAAATTTAAAAGGTCTATCGAGAACTGAATTGAATTGATGAATCGAGCTTTGAATAAATTTGAATTTGGAATTTGAGTTAATTTGAATCGATTTGTGAGACTTGAGGAAAAATTAAATACTTTACTTTATAAATTATTTAATGTATATACACTATTTTGGAAAATATATATTTTTGGAATGAAAATGATATTTTAGTTTTGAAGTATAAATTTTATTTGAAATGACCACGGTGTTATAGTGTATATTCTACCTTGTAGATAGTTCCGCAGATCCTTAGAGGATGGTTATCCCAAACATTCTTTAAGTTACTTGTATTTCAGTTCATATTTCACTTGAGTTGGATTTATTGATATAAGAATGTTAATCCTGACTCGAGTATTTTGTGTTTTACTTTACGCTCGGGTCAGACCGAGTGATACAGCATTTTAGACTCACCTTTGGAGTTTGGAGCTTCATTTGGAGATCCAACTATCGATTCAGCTTTCAGCTTTTCCAGTTGATTTGTTCAGAGAGGTCATCTATTCATACTGAAGACTTCACTGTATTTGAGATATTCTGTTGTATTTTATTTTTAACTCTGATGTTTATATAGTAGCTTCATGAACTACTATTTTATCTTTTCCGCTGCGTATTATTGTATTACTCTATGTCTGTGATTCTGCGATTGATTTATTTACTGTATATGCTAAGTTTTGCCAAATTTAAATTAACAATCTATTGATTTGAATTATTCAAGTCCAACATGTGTGGATTTATTGTCGATTTGAATGGTTGAAAATAGTGGGTCGTTACAGTTCCACTCTTCGTGCAATTTTTTGGCTTTGTCTGCTCAAGTTATAATGTTAAAACTTATAGCTTCCGATGATATTCAATATCGTTTATGATTCTGCACTCGTTCCCAATCTTTTTGTGAAGTGGCAACATGACTTATAATATAAATGGTTCCTGTTTATTGTTGATTTCAAACTTAAGTGTACATGATAAATGATGGAATGCAGACGAGTTCTTCTTTTTATCATTTATGATGAATATAATTGTGGTTCTTATGTGTCGATGTATTTATGTTCAGTATTTATGTGTATGTATATAAATATTGCATATATATTCAGTATTAATGTGTATGTATATATTCTGCATAATAATCTCTCTTTTTTCCAACCGATTGCAAAGTTGGAAAAAGATATTAAATGCAAGTTGGATGATGTGGGTGAAACAAACAAAGTAGTGGTTGAAGGATATCGTCCATTGAGATGTGATGTTGTAAAAGTTTGGGTTGGAATTGTGAGAGTTCCATATGCAGAACTATGGAGACCTACATCGAAGTTAACATGCATGGAAGATGCCTTTGGCGTTCCCATAGCTTGGCCGATTGCAAAAGGCATTATGAAAATAAAATGAAAGGTATGCAATTCTATATGCAATTGAAATATTTCGGTCCCTATCAGTTTATATGTCATAATATTGCTTTAAAATAATTGCCTTCAAATATTTTTAAATAGTCAATTGCAAAATTTTCGCCCCTGTTAGTTCAGATGGTCTGTTGCCTTAAAAATATTTGTATGTCCATATATGTCTTCCATTATGCTCGGCTATCAATTCACGAAGTAATGGCACATTGGTTTCAATTTGAGTTTTTTTACTATTTTCAACATTTATTACAAGCACTGCGGTTTAATACAAAATTTAAAATAATGGGGAAACGAGAAAATTGACCGTTTCTGTATGCTGTACGATATTTTTGTTTTGTTGAAAACCCAAAATTTTAAATGTCATTGATTCTTCTCATGGAAAATACATTAATAGTTAATAACAGCAACCTCCTATGCCTATAATCTTTGGGTACGCATATCATATACCTACTACGTTTTTAGTACCTTATTCATTATTTTCTCTATTTATATTGCTAGGTTTCTAGTACACAATGAACACTAGACTTTTTCCATTTTGCAATGCATTGAACCCGTGATTGAACACATATGATTTGCCTTTTGTTTTTCATAAGCTAACCACAGACAGTTGAATGCGTGTTAATTTTTCCACACCAAATTTTGATATGTATCTTACACATCTTCAGTTCTGTATCTTCGATTAACAGAAAACGATGAGCATGTGAACAATGAAAAGATGATATTTGATACCACTGGTCAAGCTTGACCTTAAAATATCAAAGTACTGTTTGTAGAAAAAGTGTTGTACCGACAGTTGAATAATAGGTGTGGAGAGTATTCAATGTCTATGTTTCATAACTGGAAATTCAGATTATTAATGTTTAACCAGCCACTTGTTCTTTCTTTGTTGTATTGATGTGTATATTATGTGGGGTCGTTATTAAAACTATTGTATGTATGCCATGCCCTTCATAAAATCTTATCGCTGAACGCATGCCATTTCTATTTGACCTTTTATATTTTGGATGTGTTATGTAGATTATGACTTGCTACAGATATTTTGGACGAAGCTCCCGGTATTACTGCTGTTAGATTCTCCATTATGACATTTGCAATATCATATTACACATTTGCAATATCATATTTGGATAAAGTCTCGGTATTGATTATAACTTTAGTCTCATTGTTGATTATTATTTGTCTACAGGTATATTTCCGTTTCCAAAGAAATGAGCAGCAGCATTACTTGTTTATGGTACTTGTTAAGTAGTTCGGTTGTTTATTGTACTTGCTTCGTTCAATTGTCTATGGTACTTTAGCTGCAGCACTATTGTGACATATTGTTTATGGTAGTTCGGTTGTTTAACTTCTCTATGTACGGTTAACTTCTTGTCTTGAAACTACTACTTGGTTATGAATTAGTTGTGTTTATGTTAGTGCAGTTGTTTATTTAATTTGTTGTTCTTTAACTGTTTTTATGTTTAAATGTGTATGTCTTTATGTATTTTGTGGTTGTTGAATGTGTTTATGCTTAAATATGTATGTGTTTATGTATTTTGTGGTTGTTTAATGCCATCATGCTTAAATGTGTTTATGTTTATGTATTACATTATAATATAAGCTATGAACAAATTAAATTGGAGGGTAAATAAGGTAGCAGAGGCGAAAGATTTTTAGCAGCATTTAGAAAAGCTACAGAATTATCATGTGGTAAAAACTAAAAGATGTGATTGTGAAAATAATGCTACAAAAAAATATATAGTGTTAAAGAAACATCCAAAACATATACGGTAGCATTTAATAAAGGCGGTTGTAGTGTTTGGCTATAAGATGTGCCCTCTATTACAGCCCTTAGAAAAGGCTACCAAAATATTTTGTAGCAGAACAGTGCCTTTTGGTGCGTTTTAGCAACGCTTTAACAAAGATTGTTAGTAGCGTTTCAAAAACGCTGCAATAAAAGTATTTATAGTGGTGTTGAAATAAATGCAACTAAAACTCATGGATTTTTAGTTGCGGGTTTTATCGCCGCGTTCATTAAAACGCTACCATAAGTTTTGCTAGTGTTTTTTGTGCGCCACCAAAAATAAAATTTCTTTTGGTGATGCCACCTTATGACATTCTTTGGAGGCTAATAACTTGTGATATCATAGGGAGACGACGTCACCTAGAATTCACAATAATTCTTACCTTGATGAAGTGCAGCGTTGGCTTCCTACGACATCACTTACTGATGACATGTGATATAGACGATATGTGGCATCAATGATATTCATCACTGAAGAGAGGCGGCATTGTTCTAATGCGACATGATTTTTGTACAAGGTTATTAGGTGGAAACTTCATGTATATGGTTTCTATAAACCTAAAACCCTTCAACTGGTTACTGACGAAATGCGACATCAATGGGATGCAGCATTGATAAAGCACGGCATTGATGATATGTAGCATTGATTAAGTGCGGCATGGATGACATGCAGTATCCACTTTTACATTTATTGATGAAGCGTGGCATCACTATGGTTGTAGGATTTCGATGTCTTTCCACTTGCTAGTCTTCATCATTGACTTTCATACTGATGAGGTGCGACATTCCATGCCACATTGATGATGCACGATATCCCTTAAGGCGCAGCATTATTTGCAATAGGTTCGTTACCAACTACTCTTGTACTGGTGTGAAATACTTTTGCTTATGTGGGATACTTTATGCTTTCAAGTCTAATATCTTTATTTATCAATAAGTTCGACATTGCTTTACGTTCATGAAGTGTGATAACCCATACCGCCCTTAGATTTGATATCACTTCGGCTTTGACATTCTTATGCTTGTTATGATATTATGTTAGAAGCCAATTGTAGACTCATTGATTTGACATCGTATTCCCTCACCTTCGTTTCATTCCCTTTGGAAAATAGATGGATAACAGTAATGATCCAAATAAGAAGAGTACAATATAGTGAAGCTTATTTGATTAAACTTCTAAAACTATTTTTTTATTACATCATCGAATCATTATTTAATAATTCTACTTCAGAAAATACATTTGTGTGTCATAATATGATAAAAAAGATTTTAAAAGCCTTAAATATTTCCTCCAATCATGAATAACCATAACAGGCTCAGGAATAACACACAGGTGCAAAGAACATATATCCTTAATGGATAGTTAAATACCATTTGGTGAAGAGTGACATTTATTCCGTCTTTTGGTTCTTATATTTTGATTCGAATCAAAGGTGACAACTCTCTAAAAACCGTAGGTGAATCATCTCAAGCAAGCAACTTTGATTTGAGAGACAAGTTACCTTCATTGACTATAAGTGAATCAAATTGTGATCCCATATTTCACATCGCCGCCAGATCCAGGATGGACCACCAAATTCTGATTCGTATATTTTGAATTATTTTATGAAAAAGAGATAAAAAGAGAGAACGAAAATAGAAGGGAATCGAGTTTGGAACCACAAAAATAGAAAAGGTGAGGCGAACGAAAGAGAGGAAAATTAAAAGAGAAGTGAAAACGAGAATATAACGAAAAGGGAAGGGGAAAAGTAGGTGATTATACGTAAAAATTTGGGTTGGGAGCCAAAGTTTCAGGTTAGAGCCAAAAAAATTGGTTTGGAGGGAAAATAAAGACTTAAACATCTAATAAGAGACAATCTCTAGATGGAAACAATATTTTGTATCATACACAAGTTGAAATTTTTCTCAACATTTTCAAATTTTCTGAAATTTAATTTTTTGTTGTTGTTTTATTTTTGAATTTTATGAAAATTTCAATAAAAATAATAATTTTATTAATATTGTTAAATTTACTTCAAAAAATTAAAAAAATTAAAATATTAAATATTAAGTACAATTACTAATTATTATTATAAAACATTAAAACTAAATAATAAATATTACCTCTTAATTATTAGGTATTACTTATTAGTTATCAATTATTAAATATTAGTCTTATTTATTTAATATTAATTATTTAGTAGTAATTTTAGTTAATTAAAATTAATTATTAAATATTAATTCTTACTACTTATTTATTAATTATAACTTCTTAATTATAATTGAATATTAATTATTAAATTTAATTATTATGTATATATTATTAATTATTAATAGTAATGATTAATTATTAATTATTAATTATTAAAAGTTAATTATTAACTACTTAGTATTAACTATTTAATAGTAATGATCAATTATTAAATATATTTATTAATAATCGTTAATTATAATAAATTATAAATTGTGACCTATATATGTTGTCATTTATAATTATTAATTATAAATTACCATTTAAAAATTTATTAAGTAAGTATTAATTACTAGTTATTAATTATTAGTTTATTTGAAGTAATGATAAATATATTCAGAAAGAATTAGCGTTAATCTGGCATTTTTCTATAGTGAAAGTTTCCTTAAAGGTTTTTACAATCTATAAGTAAAATAACTTTTATTGTTACATATAACTTGTTACAACGTTTTATAAAAGTCTTAAAAACAATGTTTTTATAACGTTTTTGTAATAGAAGTTGTTAAAAGAGTTTTATTACAATGTTTGCAATAAAAATTGTAAGACTACGGTTTTTACAACATTTTCGTTAAAATCATTGTAAAACGATTTTTTTACAATGTTTTAAAAATAAACGTTGAAAAAAACATTGTAATAGACTGTTTTTTAGTGGGATAATATGATTTAGAGAATCATGAAATGGTTGGAGTTTTGGCTTTCATTTTTAGAAGACATTTCAGATTGAGTTGGTGCTTATATTATAAAGGTATTAATAATTTATGTATGTTGAATTGTTTCAAACTATTTGGGCAAGACTAGCTCGAAGGATCAATGAAAAGATGTTATAGTTTGCACTCATTAAAATGCGAAGGTGAGTTTCGTGGAAACTCAGAATTAGAGATTTGGGAATAATTTTAAGAGATAATAAGTATATTCTTTTCATTCATCCCTCGAATTGAAAATAGACTATCTATTCAAAGAAACTCTTCTGGGAATAGCAGCATAAAAGCGCATAGTTCATGTTGCATACGAGGTGCACGTGAACAGTTTACAATATAGCTGATCAATTAAACACTATCGCTACTTTAGGTTAGGATTTCACTTAGATTAGAATTTCCCCTTAGGTTTCGGATTTTGGTTGTTATGTTCGTTTAAATAGAATAAGTATTCTTTGTTTGATCTTTTGGATGTTTGTTTGTTTGTATATTTTAGGAACTATAATGAAAATTTGAAAGGTTCTTGGAAGTATGGAATACGGAGCTTCAATATCGTGATTACTGGAGGTTTGGGGAAGTGATATCATAAGCGAAGTGATACCACTTAAGTTGGATTGGAGCTTGTAATATGAGATATGCTATGTTCACCAGGTTAAGAAATTGATCATTTGATGTTCTTAGATAAAAGGAGGAACCGTCTAGTGATTTAAGTTATTTGGTTTGTTTGGGTAAGACACCATCCACTTTTGAGTTTACTTACCCTAGCAATCTAAAAGATGAAGTGAGTAATGTACTACTAGAGCGATCTGAGTGTTGTCTATATGCATTTAGGAGTGGTATGAAGCTGCATTTCAGTTTGGGGCATATTTTGGCTAATGCTATCGGTTGTTGTGTATTTTGGCATTAGTAATCTCAGTTGACAAATAAATTGCAAAAGTTGTAGTTATCCAAATATATTTGGGTTGGCATTTTAGAATGAATTTATATAGTATTAGAGTTTGTTTAATTGAGTTGGGAAGAACGACCTAGTCAAGAATACTTGAAAAGTGGAGGAGTAGATATGATCTTTTCATTTCAACTCCTTTCGGGAACGTTTTCCCATTTATTTATTTATTAGTATAGTTAGTATCTTGGTTTGGTTGAATGGCTGTTATGGATTTTTGTTGTCTTGTTAAAGTTTATTAATTTGGCTGAATGGTCGACTTGGATGCTTGATATGGTTTGTGATATTTAGTTTTGATGTATTTTATATTCTTTTGTTTTCGGTGACTTACTGATGGATATAAGTTCACACTATGATGTGCTGAAGTAAATGGTTGTTGCATACATGTAGAATTTATTTGTTCATCTTAGGATGCTTGCATACATACCCAATATGTCATATCATCTCATTCATATAAGAGGGCTCGATTGGTAGATATTTGCATTTATATAATGTCACATGTCGTGTGCATACATATCATGATGCTATGTTAATGTCCATGTTTCATAAAATATACATGTACTACTATGGATGTTTTTATATGATAATAAAACACATACTTACCTAAGAAATATGATTTTTGATTCTATGTGTCGTGTATGGATGGTTTCTTGGTTTATATAGATGATTGATTGGTTGTTTAAGTATGTTATGAATAGTGTCTAAACAATACGTAATGAGAGAGCGTGCAAATAGAATTCTCAATTCTTTATGAATTTCAAGGATAAAATTCCATTAAGGAGGAGAATGAAATACCCTGATATTCAATTAATAAATTAAAAATGGTATTTTGGTCAATCTATTTAATAAGGGAAAAATGATCATTTTACAAACATTGTAATTTGACAACAAAATTACGCAATTGCGACCAAATCATTTTATCGATCAAAACGATATATATAGGTTTGTTCAGATTGGAGGTCCTATAGATGAGATATGAGCGATATGGGTTTTGGATTTGGATTAGGCTTGATGAGTTTAGCCTATTATTTGGATTTGCAATTTTAAATTTTAACGTTACTTTCCCTTAACTTATATAAACTCGGTCCACTTTGAAAATATGTATGTTCATTCATTTCTCTTCTTCTCTAGACCTACATCTCTTTCGCTCTTCTTTAATTCTTCAAACAACGATATCTCACTCAAATACCAAGGAAATCTAATGTTCTTAGTATTGAAATGAACGTGGAGATGAAGGCTATGGTTTGTTGTGAATCGATGAACTTTTACGGGGCACTTTCCGCACGACAGAGGTTTCTCTTCTCTTTTGGGGATTAGATCTTCGAATCAAAGTGAGTGGGCACTTTTATCCTTATATATTGCAATTAGAGTGATAAGAGACTTATAGGTCCGATTAGGACTAATAACGAATTTAAAATGATTTATTTTGGATTAAAAATGTATAATGGTTAAATATACATAGATTTGATTTTAGAGAATGAATTTGCAAAATAACTCTATTAGATCCAGTATATGTTGTAATACAGTGTATAAATGAAGTATGAACCCTCTAAGCGAAGTAACAACCCAAACAAACAATTAAACTTGCGAAAATGATGGAAAACCGGTGAAAACTATGCAGCAATAACGGGCTCATCACTGTATAGCAACTGGTCAATCATTTAGCAATTGGTTGGGCCAAATTGAACCTAGACCCAATCGGCCTAGTACAATCAGGAGGCTTTCGTGGAACCGAGACTTCTTGTGACACTTTGGGTTACTTCAAAGGAGAAAATTTTGTATGATCTTAACGTGGTGAGGCATATAAATATCGTTAAATTACCTATGTCTGATGTATGTGATGCTGGATGTATAGTCCGTTTACTAATATCTGGATGTCGTATGAGTTCGATTGATCAGGTATTGGATATTGGGCATGTTTAATGTGCTATTAATGCATTTGATAGTATTTCACATGTGATGCGGGGAATAGTTATCCTACTGAAATAGTTGTTCCATCAGTATAAATAAGTTTTACGGGAAATTGTTGCTTCGGGGAAATTGGTGTTTCCTTATTAATGTGGATGTTGTTGAACTTATTGATTGAGCATATATTTGCGTATATTATACGATGAGACATAACATAACCTTAATTGAGTAATCAACCTAATGTAGTGTTGATATTACTTCTCAAGTGCAAAATTAGGCAGGTTAAGGTATGTGTGCATGAGGTAGGAGACACTAACCATTTTTTACCAGCATTTTTGTGGTATACACGAGATGACTTTTTTCATTCACTCAAATGTATGTCTGAACATCTCTTATGTTAATTTTTATGTATATCACTAGGTTGATGGAGCCTAGTGACGTAGAGGATATGGTGATTAAGACCTTGTATTGTGAATATTTTATGCATTGCGGATATATTATAAAACTTTTATATATTGTGTGGTGTGATTGTAATTGGTTATTATGGATGTATGAAATGATGTAACTAATATTAGTAAGGGTTGAATATATGAATATTTTGTTAATATTATTTTTTTTCTTCCGTTGTGAGATCTGAAAGTTTATAGTTGGAAATATATATTTGTTTCTTATTATCATATCCTAGTGACTCTATCTTTTTTACTTTCGGGGTGTTAAATTTGGTTCAAACGTTAAACCCAAGGGTCAAAAAGGGCTGTTGTTACACCTATTCTATGTGTATGCCATGCCTAATTTTCACTGTAGTTTAAAATTGATTCCTATGCTGATTTTAAACTAAACTTTTTTTGTTTGGCACCCATTGCAAGTAGTATTTATTGTAACCTTGATGTATTCTGGTTTGGTGAATTTTATTGCATATGTTTCTCAGCAATTTTAAGTGTGATATGCTTCATTGCCCTTCTAATGTAATGTTGCTTATATTTTGATTATATGAGTTAAACATGGACATATATGACTAGCCCAAGGAGTTGGTCAGAGATTGACCATCCAACCGTGGGTCTTACTACATATTAGTGGACATCCCATCCACTAAGTGTAACGACCCGAAATTTTCGATCCCGAAAATTCCAGATAGACAGAAAAAGAAGAAAGAGATAGAAGAAAAAGAAACACAACACAGATTCTCACATTCGCAGCGGATCAAAATATAATATCAAATAATAACAGTTTACAAAAGAATACTGTATCTATCAATTTCATTATTATACATCAGAGTTACAACATTTTAGAATCACTGGACAGTTATAATAACAGTCTCAGATAAATAACAATATATCACAGTGAAATACTCTCCATACGTTCCTGTCATCCAGCTCGTCTCCTGAGCTCCAGAACGTCCTTACCTGAAAATCTGTAATACTCGGTCTGACCCGAGCATTACATCAAAGTAACACCCGGGTCAGGCTGGAAACCAGCGTGAGTAAACCCATATAATATGAAATACCAAGTTCAAATCATAAAAGAAACCCGGGTAACTCATACTTCATTACGAGTTCATTACTTTATTATACTCAATACTTATTTTCACAATCATATCCTAAGTATACTTACTTAGTTCAAAGGGTCCATATTATTCCATTTCATCCTATTGATTTCGCATATCAAATCCATATAGAATCATGTAGATTACAAATCGAAGTGGTTTCAGTTATTACTGATACCCATCCCCGATCTCTTTGAATACAATATCATCTTAAACAAAGTTGTTTAAGTTCAAACAATTCTATTTACTTATAGTAACAGATTCACATAGCAATTCTATTATAGATGGATGATCCATATCCAACACCATATCACATAGCATCACAATCACATACCAAGGATAACAAAAATCCAAAGCATTCAATACCATTAATCATTCATAAGCAAGCTAAATTAGCCACACCCTTCAATTTCAATAAGTAATTATCCTTAAATTACTTCCATTAATTTATTAATGATCCTTTAATTACTTCATTTATTAATTAATCCTTTAATTAATAACCCTTAACTAGTAATTATTCACATTATTAATTAACCCTAATTTTTAATTTAATTAATTATTCTTTAATTAATTTAATTAACTAACCCTTTAATTTCTTATATTAATTAATCCTTTAATTACTAACACCAAGTGATTAACCCTTAATCACTTCCATTAAATTACTTTTATAAAGTAATTATCCTCTAATTACTTTATTCAATAATTACCCTTTACTTAATTACCTCCGATAATTATTCACTAATTACTTCACCAAGTAATTACACTTAATTAATTCATAAGTGATTATCTTCAATTAATCACTAATCAGTTCCTTTAGTTAATCATTAATTTAACTACTTATATTTAAAAGATTTAATTAGGAAAAATCATTTATCTTAATTAAATTACTAATATCAACTAACAACTCTTTAATCATTAATAATAATTAAATTATTGTAACAACCCAGAATTTTGAACAAATTAAATTGAAAATATTTAATTGATTTTAAATATTTGAACAATGATTTAATTTGAATCCCCAATATAACTTTGAATTTGGCGATTAAATTTTATAATTTAATCTATTGAAAGTTGAATAAAAATTTGAATCTTCAATTTTTAGCTGAAGGAAAATATTTCAAAAGCTTTTAAAATTTATATTGACGATACTGAAGATAATAGAAGCTTCGGAATTGAAATTGAAAGTGAATTGTTCAGTTTTGAAATTATATCGTTTGAATTGATATTTAAAAATAGTGTTCCGGGGCACAGTCTCGGAATTCGACGAAACTAGTTCCATTGGTTCCGTGATATTGAATTATTAGCGGATTTCAAATTTCGTAGCATTTGGAGTTGTTGTGTGACCGTACGTTAAGTAAACGCGTTGCAATTTTTATGGAGTTCAATTTAAATTTAAAATTTGTATTTGGTCAACATCATCACTTTTGGCCTCAACTCAAAACACTGTAGCTAGGTAATGCAAACACGTTCTCTCTGAAAAATCATGTTCTTTTGTCTCCTTCGTACCCTTCTTTCTCTGTTAAAATACACGAGAAAAGAACGAAAGCTATCTTCGTTTGAAAATAAAATAAAAATGGCGACATCTCTTCCCTTTGTATAATTCTTCAGTTCGAAATTAAAGAGAATGAGACCGCTCTCGTTCATTTTTAAAACCAAGGGATCGGAACTTCAAATTAAAACGAAATCAGGAGAAATCAAAACCAAAGCAGATTGAAAAAGAGAAAAATGGAATGGCCGCGTTCCTCTATTAGATTTCAAAATCAAATTACCGAGCTGTACTTCAATTTTATTCCTCCCAAAATTTTCTTCGTTCGAATCCAGTGGCCGCGAGTTCACTACTGGCTATCGCAAGGCGGCAGGAGGCGATGGGGAGGCTCGTCGATTCTCGAGCGCATGGAGGGTTCGATGTCGTTAGAGGCGGCGACCTGGCAATTGCAAAATGGCATAGTCCTCGCGATGTCTTGGCAAGGCAGTTCGATGTGGCGACGTTGGCGACTGGGGCAATGGCGTTCAAGCCCGGGGTGGTTGCGCGTGAGTGGGCGAGATGTTGCTCGCGATTGAAGGAGGAGGGCGGCATCTCGAGGCAATTTCTGATGGCAGTGAAGGTATCTGTTGTTTTGTCTAAATTCTTTATTTAGAACTAGGAAAAAAAATCTGTATAAAATCTTTTGATTTATTACAATAAAGTGAATATACTGATAAAACAGTTTATGAAGTTACTTTATATAAACATGAATTTATATAAAAGTTGGATTTTTAAGATGTATATAAGCTATTCTGACATAAGCAGTTTCAAAAGGAAAAGAATAGAATATATATATATATATATATATATATATACTAGATTATTAAAGAGGAAATTAACTTGTTAAAATTAGCTTATATAATGATTGAGAAATTTTTTGTAAAAGAAAAGAAATAGTTTAAAACTAATTTATAGCTAAGTCAGATTTTAAATGAAAATTGTTATTCGATTTATTTTGAATATTAATAGAATTGTATAATTATTTATACAAGGTTAAAAAAATGGAGAAAACAAATTGGAATGGAAAAATGGGATTGCAAAATAAAAGCTAAGGTGAGATTTTCTCACTCGAATGAAAATTGGATTTTACAGTTATTGATTGATTGATATGATGTTTGGATGTGATATTAGATATAGTCGGATATATCTATATATATAGCAATATATACATATTGGCATATGTATATATTGGATTGATTGATTTCCCGCACTATATAGCGAATGAGACCCTATTGCGCCGTTAGTAAGCGGATGATATATTTATAAATCCCATATACCACGATATTCCACCTCGAAGTGGAATTGGTATTGTGCTAACGTCTGTGGATGCAGGGAGACAGGTTGGAGGGATCCAACTGGATTCCTCACCAGTATTTATTTGATTACAGATATTGTGATATTTGTTGATTATCATATCGATATATGATGTTGGATGTTGTGATTGACTAATTGGTGCGTTGCATCATCGGATCCATTTTTGGAAGTTAAAAATAACGATTTTGATTTTAAAAGGATTTTTAAAGTGATTTTTGGAAGTATACGTTTTATTTAATTTTTGGATTGATTCATCCTAAATAAATAAACGTTAAAATTTTAAAGTTATAAAAATTATGATTTTTGCGAAATATAACCAAAGTGTTATTTTTGAAATAAAAGTTGATTTATTTATAAAATGATTTAAATTGAGATTTTTAAAGTATTATAAACGGTTTATTTAAAAGATTTAAAAAGTTGATATTTATAAATTTCAAACATTGGAATTTTAAAACGAGTTTTGTAAGTGTTAGAATGAGATGAAATAAAAATCATAAGTGAACGAGATTTATAGATTTATAAATTGTGAAGTATAAAATGAATAGATGTTCTAAAATAAAAGATTTATAAGTAATTTACTTATAAATTAGATTTATTGCACTTAGATGGGATATAAATAGAATTTGCTAATAAAATGATTTTATAAGTTGAAATTGTTATAAAGTATAAATGTGATTTATAAACGTTGTTTATAAATTCGAAATCATTTATTTTGATAAGTGAATTATAGAAGTTAATAAAAGAAATTTATAAATCAAAGTTGTTATAAAATAGAAATAGAATTTATAAACGTTGTTTTATAAATCCGAAAATCAATCAAATTTGATGAATTTAATATAGAAGGTTATTAAGGGAATTTTATCCACGATTTTGGATAGTGGATAATTCTTGAAATAAAATGTGTAGAAAATATTGAAATTTGGTTAGTGAAGTATATTCACGATTTTGGACAGTGAATATATTATTAAGTAAAATGGATATGTTTTGGGGAAGTGATATTAAAAATGAAGTTATTTGATTTAACGATGTTTCAAAATATATTGAATATCGAAATCATAGATTTCAACATTCATTGTTGAAATAGACGTTTTCGAGGAAGAAGGAAATAGTGGACTATAACACTGTTTTTATAGTAAATGATTTCCAAAAGGGAATGTTTTTATATAGTATTGGGATTTATATACCTATCTTAATTTTGAATCCCTATACTAGTGATTTTGAGTCGTCGTAACGATGTTTTACGTAACATTCGTTTTGACTCAAATAGATGTTGTTATAGTAAATGATTTCCTTGAAGAATGAAATATATACTTAATAATGATTTAAGTATATTGAATATTTTCCAAGTGTTGAAAATAAATGATTTGTGAATTACTTATTATTAAATAAGTATGGAAAATATTTTCCAATATGAAATGAAACGTTTTGAGAATTTATCTTTGTAAAGATAAACTGAAAATGAATATTTGAAAGTGAATATTTGAAATTTTGTTTTCAAATGGTCAAGTGTGGGAAAGTTTATATCTAGTAAAGATATTTTTGGAAAATAAATTATTTGGAAAATTATTTGGAATCTGATGATGTTACGCATCTTTATTGATAGTTAAATAACCGACTATCAATAATTACCTTGAATGGGTATTTGTTGTGAATTGGATGAATTTGAATACCACGCTTATTTTTGAATAAGCGCTCACTATTCGGGTTAGCCGGGAAAGGACCATGGGGTCGTATAACCCATTCCGAATATGTGATACGTCGTAATGGATTGCATTTGATGACCGGTGTTGAAGACCGGATATTTTTGAAAACGGAAGGATTACCGTCGAGTTACTCTACATCGGCTGATCTCCGATATAGATGTTTTATCACCCTTAGTGGCGGGAAGTCCGGACGTGATTAGAAAATTATCCGGATGTGCAAGGGCTTCGTGAGAAGTGCCTTCGGTTTTGTTCGATCCCGGAACAGACTTGTATGGATTGTATGTCTGACGTTACAAATTGAGATATAAAGCTGATTTCTTTCAAATACATATCTGTTGGTGGCGGAGAATTTATTCTCTTAGCTTAACACCCTTCTCTGAGACGTACGAGCTCAGAGGTTATGTAGTTGAAATTTATCAGCAATATACTCCCAATTTGGTAACATGACATGCTGAGTGTTGCTGTGTAATGATCATTGTTTGATCATTTGTGATATGAGCATTTGTTTGATCATTTATCTTTGTGATCATTATCATTTGTTGACCCGAAGCATGGCTTTGTGACAAAGCGTAGCTTTGTGACAAAGCGTAGCTTTGTGGACGAGACTTCGTCGGACCTCACACCCCGGAAATGGTCAAAACAGGAAGGATGCGGCAAGGTTATTAGGGGGTAGCGCCCCTTTAGTGTATGTCATTCCTTCTGGATAGAGGTGGTATCATGGTATGGAGCCCAGATACTTAACCTATGTGGTTGCTGCAAATTTATTACTTTGTGGTTGTTGGAAATCGAGGATCCTCGGATAGATCGGTTACGATTGAGGGATGACATATTCGTGTCAGTAGTTACCCAGTTAGGGGTAACCCGGCCTTGTGTTGGCAGAGATCCGGTTTAGTTCTCGGGTCGTCTTTTCCAGGGGTGTACCTATGTGGCAATGGGAAGTTCCTTGGCCTGACCATTTGTTGGAAATCCAAAGAAACAATACGAGACTTGTACGGTTTTAGTTGTAGAACCTGCCATTTAATATGGTAGCTATAGTAAGCATACTATAATGGTACCTATGCTGGCTAAGATTTATATTCTACTTTCGAAATGTTTTCTACACTATGCACTAATAATAATATCAAAAAGGATTTGATTTTGCGTAGTAAGCATCTTTAACTATCATAAGAAGAAATCTCCTCCAATTCTGCGTTTGCATTGTGTGTGTGGCGGGAGGTCTTATGGTAGTTTCATTTTCCAAAAGCATTGCGAAATTGACTTTAAAATTTTTCTGTTGATGTTTTAAAGATAAACTGTTTTATGATCTCACACCAGTCACCATGACTGACTCGGAGTTTATTGTTTCCCTTCTAAACTCTGGGTGCCCATTATTTTTGACACGGGCAGCCTAGAGTTATGTTATCAGGATATTCCGGATATTCTGGAGCTTTGGAAGCAAGATGGATGGCGAGACGTAGTATTTGTATCTGATATTATTTATTCTGCTGTGTATTCTGTATGAGGACAAGTTTATATAACTGTCCATTGTTGTATTGAGTCGTATATTTACTCTGACTGATGTATTGTATAAAACTGATATAGTTCTTTGTTTTAAAAGACTAGTGATAATCTATTATATATTGTTCCGCTGCGAATGTGAGATTCTGATATTGTTTCTGTTTCTGTGTTGTCTGTTGTTTCTTCTTTCTTTTTCTTCTATCTTTTCTTCTACCTCTTCTTTCTTAAACCCTAATGGTTCGGTTTTTCGTTCATCTTGAGTAAATCGATGGAGATTAGTGTCTACTCAAGGGGTATGGAAAAGCGGGCTATTACATTTGGTATCAGAGCATATGGTTAAGCGACAACCCTGCTCTGTTGGGTGTTACTCATTAGAGATAGAGTCAGTAGTACTCTAGAATGAGTTGAGTGTAATAATAGATATGAGCACGTATTTGTTAGTGAATATAAAAAAATGTTTTGTATTATGTTGACTTATCAGTTGATTGTTTATAGATTCTGGTCGGTGCAGTCTAGCTAACTGAAATCGATAGGGGTTTCTAAACTCTTAAACAAGATAAACTGACACGGTATTGTTTTAAAAATAGGTAAATGAGATAATTTTACCCAAAACTATTTTTGTATATAAAAGAAATGATTTTCTGTAAATTATTACAGTATATGGTTGCATGGTTGTTAGGAAGTAATAATATTAAACTATTACCATTGAAATTAAATAAGAATTGGAGTCATAATCAAAAGTTAGAAATAAAATTCTCATATGAATGAAATTTAAGAATGTAAATTATAAATGTGATTTGTAATTTGAAACGGAATTCCAGAGAAGTATTTGGAAATGTTTTGAAAAGAATTTGAAAATTTTGGAGATTTGGAAAGTTTAAATTCTTTTTGGATTGAAAATGAATTTCAAAGGCTTTGAAAAGTATTTTGGATGGATAAAAGCTCTAAACTCTTTTCGGTCGCTGGAAAATAATTCCGATGATGATCGCGACATCATTGGTGTTCATTTTTGGGTTTCCAAAAGAGGAATTGCTGCCCAATTGTTTTAAATGAAAGTTGTTTGGAAAATTTGGGTTTGGTTTTTGAAATTCAAAGGATAATTTGAATTGTTTTCAAAAAAAATGGTTTTGAAAAGGTTGAAAAGACTCTGGAATACTATATAAAAATATTTATGAATGATAAATGAGTTGATAACTTATACAATTTGAATTTGATAGAATAAATTTAACTTAAAGAATGGAGTTATATTAAAGTAAGTGCAAGTGAATCAATTAAATGAAAGTGAGATTGAATGTTGAAATTCATTTCTAATCTGTAAGCAAATGAATTGAATTGAATAATTTTAAATGAAAGATGAATTAAATTTCATATGAATTGGAAATCCAGTTTAATATAAGTGGTGATAAACCATAATAGTGAATTGAAAATAAATTTTGGGAATGAACAAAAGAATAAAACTGGAATTGAAACTGAATGTTGAAAACAAATTTGAATGAATGAATTGGAATTTGTAATGAATTAGTAATTGGAACTAATTTAAAATAATCAGTTGTGAATGAAAAATAGTTGATGAAATTCAATATTCAGAAGTAAATAGAATTCAAATTGAATTGAAATTGTAAATTGAATTCAAATGAAATTTGAAATGCAAAATTGAATGAAAATAGATATGTAACTTCAATAGTGAAGTAAAAATGTATAAGAAGTATATACTGAAAATTTTGTAATAAAATTGGCAAAATGGTTTGAATATTGTAACTAGATATTATGGCTAGTAGGATATACAGGAGTATTAAAGGAAATAGAATCGGAATTTTGATTTTGAAGATAAATTTGAATTGCTCGAAAAAGGTATGTATTTTAAATTTCAATATGAGATTTGCTGATTTCTTGTCTGGCCGCTTGGCTTTTCCTTTTCTTTTTGAAATTTGAGAGTCCGTAGGGACATTTTGTAGTTGTACCGTGTTAGCCGCGCAAAGGAGACGCTGACGAAATTTTTCGGAAATTTAGAGCGTTAGAAAATTTTGAGAAAATTTTGAAAGTTTAAATTTGAATTTGAATTTAAATTTGAATAGAGTAGTAAAACAATGCTGTTTGAAACTTATAATTAAAGTGGGAAGTTAGTTGAAATGATAATGAATCTTTAATAAAAAGATTTTGGTTGACAAGTTGATAATACTATTGGATTGTGAAAAATAGTAGACGAGTCAAGGACCATTTTTCCTAACTTGTAATTTCGGGACGAAATTCTTTTAAGGGGGGTAGTTTGTAACGACCCAGAATTTTGAACAAATTAAATTGAAAATATTTAATTGATTTTAAATATTTGAATGATGATTTAATTTGAATCCCTAATATAACTTTGAATTTGGCGATTAAATTTTATAATTTAATCTATTGAAAGTTGAATAAAAATTTGAATCTTCAATTTTTAGCTGAAGGAAAATATTTCAAAAGCTTTTAAAATTTATATTGACGATACTGAAGATAATAGAAGCTTCGGAATTGAAATTGAAAGTGAATTGTTCAGTTTTGAAATTATATCGTTTGAATTGATATTTAAAAATAGCGTTCCGGGGCACAGTCTCGGAATTCGACGAAACCAGTTCCATTGGGTCCGTGATATTGAATTATTAGCGGATTTCAAATTTCGTAGCATTTGGAGTTGTTGTGTGGTCGTACGTTAAGTAAACGCGTTGCAATTTTTATGGAGTTCAATTTAAATTTAAAATTTGTATTTGGTTAACATCATCACTTTTGGCCTCAACTCAAAACACTGTAGCTAGGTAATGCAAACACGTTCTCTCTGAAAAATCACGTTCTCTTGTCTCCTTCGTACCCTTCTTTCTCTGTTAAAATACACGAGAAAAGAAAGAAAAGAACGAAAGCTATCTTCGTTTGAAAATAAAATAAAAATGGCGACATCTCTTCCCTCTGTATAATTCTTCAGTTCGAAATTAAAGAGAATGAGACCGCTCTCGTTCATTTTTAAAACCAAGGGATCGGAACTTCAAATTAAAACGAAATCAGGAGAAATCAAAACCAAAGCAGATTGAAAAAGAGAAAAATGGAATGGCCGCGTTCCTCTGTTAGATTTCGAAATCAAATTGCCGAGCTGTACTTCAATTTTATTCCTCCCAAAATTTTCTTCGTTCGAATCCAATGGCCACGAGTTCACTGCTGGCTATCGCAAGGCGGCAAGAGGCGATGGGGAGGCTCGTCGATTCTCGAGCGCATGGAGGGTTCGATGTCGTTAGAGGCGGCGACCTGGCAATTGCAAAATGGCGTAGTCCTCGCGATGTCTTGGCAAGGCAGTTCGACGTGGCGACGTTGGCGACTGGGGCAATGGCGTTCAAGCCCGGGGTGGTTGCGCGTGAGTGGGCGAGATGTTGCTCGCGATTGAAGGAGGAGGGCGGCATCTCGAGGCGATGTCTGATGGCAGTGAAGGTATCTGTTGTTTTGTCTAAATTCTTTATTTAGAACTAGGAAAAAATCTGTATAAATTCTTTTGATTTATTACAGTAAAGTGAATATACGGATAAAATAGTTTATGAAGTTACTTTATATAAACATGAATTTATATAAAAGTTGGATTTTTAAGATGTATATAAGCTATTCTGACATAAGCAGTTTCAAAAGGAAAAGAATAGAAAATATATATATATATATATATACTAGATTATTAAAGAGGAAATTAACTTGTTAAAATTAGCTTATATAATGATTGAGAAATTTTTTGTAAAAGAAAAGAATTAGTTTAAAACTAATTTATAGCTAAGTCAGATTTTAAATGAAAATTGTTATTCGATTTATTTCGAATATTAATAGATTTGTATAATTATTTATACAAGGTTAAAAAAATGGAGAAAACAAATTGAAATGGAAAAATGGGATTGCAAAATAAAAGCTAAGGTGAGATTTTCTCACTCGAATGAAAATTGGATTTTACAGTTATTGATTGAATGATATGATGTTTGGATGTGATATTAGATATAGTAGGATATATCTATATATATAGCAATATATACATATTGGCATATGTATATATTGGATTGATTGATTTCCCGCACTATATAGCGGATGAGACCCTATTGCGCCGTTAGTAAGCGGATGATGTATTTACAAATCCCATATACCGTGATATTCCACCTTGAAGTGGAATTGGTATTATGCTAACGTTTGTGGATGCAGGGAGACAGGTTGGAGGGATCCAACTGGATTCCTCACCAGTATTTATTTGATTACAGATATTGTGATATTTGTTGATTATCATATCGATATATGATGTTGGATGTTGTGATTGACTAATTGGTGCGTTGCATCATCGGATCCATTTTTGGAAGTTAAAAATAATGATTTTGATTTTAAAAGGATTTTTAAAGTGATTTTTGGAAGTATACGTTTTATTTAATTTTTGGATTGATTCATCCTAAATAAATAAACGTTAAAATTTTAAAGTTATAAAAATTAAGATTTTTGTGAAATATAACCAAAGTGTGATTTTTGAAATAAAAGTTGATTTATTTATAAAATGATTTAAATTGAGATTTTTAAAGTATTATAAACGGTTTATTTAAAGGATTTAAAAAGTTGATATTTATAAATTTCAAACATTGGAATTTTAAAACGAGTTTTGTAAGTGTTAGAATGAGATGAAATAAAAATCATAAGTGAACGAGATTTATAGATTTATAAATTGTGAAGTATAAAATGAATAGATGTTGTAAAATAAAAGATTTATAAGTAATTTATTTATAAATTATATTTTTTGCACTTAGATGGGATATAAATAGAATTTGCTAATAAAATGATTTTATAAGTTGAAATTGTTATAAAGTATAAATGTGATTTATAAACGTTGTTTATAAATCCGAAATCACTTATTTTGATAAGTGAATTATAGAAGTTAATAAAAGTAATTTATAAATCAAAGTTGTTATAAAATAGAAATAGAATTTATAAACGTTGTTTTATAAATCTGAAAATCAATCAAATTTGATGAATTTAATATAGAAGGTTATTAAGGAAATTTTATCCACGATTTTGGATAGTGGATAATTCTGGAAATAAAATGTGTAGAAAATATTAAAATTTGGTTAGTGAAGTATATTCACGATTTCGGACAGTGAATATATTATTAAGTAAAATGGATATGTTTTGGGGAAGTGATATTAAAAATGAAGTTAATTGATTTAACGATGTTTCAAAATATATTGAATATCGAAATCATAGATTTCAACATTCATTGTTGAAATAGACGTTTTCGAGGAAGAAGGAAATAGTGGACTATAACACTGTTGTTATAGTAAATGATTTCCGAAAGGGAATGTTTTTATATAGTATTGGGATTTATATACCTATCTTAATTTCAAATCCCTATACTAGTGATTTTGAGTCGTCGTAACGATGTTTTACGTAACATTCGTTTTGACTCAAATAGATGTTGTTATAGTAAATGATTTCCTTGAAGAATGAAATATATACTTAATAATGATTTAAGTATATTGAATATTTTCCAAGTGTTGAAAATAAATGATTTGTGAATTACTTATTATTAAATAAGTATGTAAAATATTTTCCAATATGAAATGAAACATTTTGAGAATTTATCTTTCTAAAGATAAATTGAAAATGAATATTTGAAAGTGAATATTTGAAATTTTGTTTTCAAATGGTCAAGTGTGGGAAATTTTATATCTAGTAAAGATATTTTTGGAAAATAAATAATTTTGAAAATTATTTGGAATCTGATGATGTTACGCATCTTTATTGATAGTTAAATAACCGACTATCAATAATTACCTTGAATGAGTATTTGTTGTGAATTGGATGAATTTGAATGCCACACTTATTTTTGAATAAGCGCTCACTATTCGGGTTAGCCGGGAAAGGACCATGGGGTCGTATAACCCATTCTGAATATGTGATACGTCGTAATGGATTGCGTTTGATGACCGGTGTTGAAGACCGGATATTTTTGAAAACGGAAGGATTACTGTCGAGTTACTCTACATCGGCTGATCTCCGATATAGAGGTTTTATCACCCTTACTGACGGGAAGTCCGGACATGATTAGAAAATTATCCGGATGTGCAAGGGCTTCGTGAGAAGTGCCTTCGGTTTTGTTCGATCCCGGAACAGACTTGTATGGATTGTATGTCTAACGTTACAAATTGAGATATAAAGCTGATTTCTTTCAAATACATATCTGTTGGTGGCGGAGAATTTATTCTCTTAGCTTAACACCCTTCTCTGAGACGTACGAGCTCAGAGGTTATGTAGTTGAAATTTATCAACAATATACTCCCAATTTGGTAATGTGACATGTTGAGTGTTGCTGTGTAATGATCATTGTTTGATCATTTGTGATATGAGCTTTTGTTTGATCATTTATCTTTGTGATCATTACTTTGATCATTTGTTGACCCAAAGCATGGCTTTGTGACAAAGCGTAGCTTTGTGGACGAGACTTCGTCGGACCTCACACCTCGGAAATGGTCAAAACAGGAAGGATGCGGCAAGGTTATTAGTAGCGCCCCTTTAGTGTATGTCATTCCTTCTGGATAGAGGTGGTGTCATGGTATGGAGCCCAGATACTTAACCTATGTGGTTGCTGCAAATTTATTACTTTGTGGTTGTTGGAAATCGAGGATCCTCGGATAGATCGGTTACGATCGGGGAATGACATATTCGTGTCAGTAGTTACCCAGTTAGGGGTAACCCGGCCTTGTGTTGGCAGAGATCCGGTTTGGTTCTCGGGTCGTCTTTTCCAGGGGCGTACCTATGTGGCAATGGGAAGTTCCTTGGCCTGACCATTTGTTGGAAATCCAAAGAAACAATACGAGACTTGTACGGTTTTAGTTGTAGAACCTGCCATTTAATATGGTAGCTATAGTAAGCATACTATAATGGTACCTATGCTGGCTAAGATTTATATTCTACTTTCGAAATGTTTTCTACACTATGCACTAATAATAATATCAAAAAGGATTTGATTTTGCATAGTAAGCATCTTTAACTATCATAAGAAGAAATCTCCTCCAATTCTGCATTTGCATTGTGTGTGTGGCGGGAGGTCTTATGGTAGTTTCATTTTCCAAAAGCATTGCGAAATTGACTTTAAAATTTTTCTGTTGATGTTTTAAAGATAAACTATTTTATGATCTCACACCAGTCACCATGACTGACTCGGAGTTTATTGTTTCCCTTCTAAACTCTGGGTGCCCATTATTTTCCACACGGGCAACCTAGAGTTATGTTATCAGTATATTCTGGATATTCTAGAGCTTTGGAAGCAAGCTGGATGGCGAGACGTAGTATTTGTATCTGATATTATTTATTCCGCTGTGTATTCTGTATGAGGACAAGTTTATATAACTGTCCATTGTTGTATTGAGTCGTATATTGACTCTGACTGATGTATTGTATAAAACTGATATAGTTCTTTGTTTTAAAAGACTAGTGATTATATATTATATATTGTTCCGCTGCGAATGTGAGATTCTGATATTGTTTCTGTTTCTGTGTCGTCTGTTGTTTCTTCTTTCTTTTTCTTCTATCTTTTCTTCTACCTCTTCTTTCTTAAACCCTAATGGTTCGGTTTTTCGTTCATCTTGAGTTAATCGATGGAGATTAGTGTCTACTCAAGGGGTACGGAAAAGCGGGCTATTACAATTATCCTCATTATCTTCACATATTAATCATCCTTAATCAAGCTAAAATCTCAATTAACCTTTCAGATACATCTTTTATCTTCATTAATACATTTCAAAACCTTCCACCTTTAATTTAACTTTATATTTAAAGTTGTTAAAATATTTACATTTTATAAAACTTAATTTTATTCCAAAATTAGGATACAACAGTAAATTTCTATCCATATCTTAAAACTTGATTTAAATCCTGTTTTAAATCTTACCTAAATTTTAAATTCAGTTTAAAATTTAAACTGGGCAGGTTTTAAAAAAAACTGGCAACACAACCAACTGACCCGAGCACACACTCAACTACTTCAAGCCAAACCCCAATTACTTCGAGTCTCACACGCGAGAAACTCGAGAAAAACTCGAGTAACCTTCCTCTGCTTCAAACCAAAACTCACCAGATACAAGAAGATGCACAGTGCACGTGCATGATCGCCAGAGCGATCTCCGATCATCACCGTGGTCATCGATACACCGACGTCAACCCCCTTGAGCTTCCCAAACACCCAGAATCTCGAAAACATCCACGAATCAAAATCGAGCATGGTTGATCAAACCTGGAACAATCAAGTCACCAAAAACTACTTCGTCACGACGACTCCCACCTCCGGTCAACCGGCCTCCCCGATCAAAGCATCACCACACGACAACAATTCCATTCCCCTAGGTCCGATCGACCATAAAGCTTCGACGACGTCGCAGTTCTTCTGAGAACAAGTTCGACCAAAACGAGTTTAAACCCTAAAATGCTCTCATCCCATCACCACGTTCTTCTGGAAAATTTACGAGTATTTTTCCGACGATCTACTACCCCTAAGCTACCTTCTACCTTGATCACGTCAAGTATAAGCCTGTCGATCAACGGCAATTGACAAAAAGGTGTTTTCAAATCAACTTTGAATTTCTCGACCAATATAAACTTAAAATTTCTGAAATGATTATTAAAAATCACAATTTTGAAATATGAATCCATTTGTATAATCAAAAAATGAAATCACGACCATTAATTTTTTACTTGAATTTATTTATCACTGTAATTTCTTAATTTCCATAACCATGCTTGTTAATCATTATCAATAATACTTTCTAAAATCGAATTTAGTTATCACTACCAGATTTCATTTAAGGATTATAACATAATTTTGTATATATATCGAGATATGAATTTTCTTTTTAAATTTATTAAATCTGGAACTTAGAACAGAGTGCATATATACACATATACACAAGCATTGCTCAGGCATATTATATTTACATACATGCATTCACATCAATATACTTCTGCAAACTATGATACATGCATCATAGATCAAGACAGATTTAGATTAAGGTCAGTAGTTTACTCACCTGTAAAAAGATGGGAACAGAGGAGCTTTTGAAAAGAAACTGGAAATTGCTTAAGATCTTTGAACTTGAAATTGATCTGTAACTTAATGTTGATCTATTCTTTACTTTTAGGTTGAGTTGAATCTAGATTTTTGAACTTTGGAACAGCAACTTGTTTTAAAAACTGGAAAATGTTTTGATTTAAACTTGCTTTGATCTGCTATTGATTTTGTTGAGATGATCTTTGCTTGATTTTAGTTTTATACTTTTTTTTATGCGTGAGTATGTTATAGGGCATATAAATATATAAGAGAAACTAAGCTTGCAGCATAAGCCATAGAGTTGAAACATTTTGTACAGGCTGAGATATTTTTTTCCTTTTTCAGTTTGCTTTGAAATGTTTTGACCTAACTTTGATTAAAAGTTTTGTACTAGGCTTTAAATGCTTGTCTCCTCTTTTGTTTACATACATATCCATTCTTATGTATGTACATATATATTTATACATTTCATACATACTCTTCGTGTACTTACTTGCGTGTGTTTTGTAATTATATATGTATATCATCCTTACCATACATATTTATGTACTTGTATATATATATACTTACACTTACATTTAGATATGTTTGCCATCGTCAATATATTTACATTTTATCACTTCCACCATTCATATATAATATGTATACCTACTTTTATGTTCATACCTTTCATTCTTATGTACATCTTGTCCTAATATGTGTGTATATATATATATATATAAATATCCACATTTACACAAACTTTCATGTATATTATTTTACGTTGGCATAAATATACATATACATGCATTTATATACTTGTATACTTATTCAACATCATAAGCTTGTATATTCTTAATTTTTCATATATATATATATATTCAATATTAATATAGTTTCGGAATCAATTTATATATATATTCAGATATTTATTTATTTTTTAGTTATAAAAATTTAGTTGTTCTACTTATAAAATCAGTATTTCAATGATTTAATTCAGTTAATTATCAATATTTGATGGCCAAAAATCTGGGTCGTCACATTCCTCCCTCCTTTAGAATTTTTCGTCCTCGAAAAGGAACGAAGTGAGAAATTTTCTTTACTGTATATTATTTATTTAAATCATCCTTTAAACATTTTAATCTTTTACTCTTTTATCATATAAATTTTTAAAACACTTTTAAAACTACATAATATTACCAATTTATTTTATATAAAAATAATTTTCATAACTCGATGTCTCAACAAGTCCATCCTCATTCTCATAGAAATTCGGTCATACGTTGATCAGGCGTAGGACTGAAAATCTATAAGTACTTGGTAAACCCGTTCTCAACACCCACTAAAAATACTTTGGAAAATAATTTTATTGAAAATATAGAAAACAGTTTTTGAAAATAGAGGAAATTTCTTGGTGAAAATGCTCAGGAAATCATCACCCCCATCCATGGTCACAGTTACATCCTGGGTTACGTTGCCATCGCAGCAAAAGTCCATGTAACTGTAGGTCTCCGCACCCCTCGATTACGCCATGGAACCCACAACAAATCGCAGTTACATTCCAGGGTTACGTTGCCGTCGCAACAAAAGTCCATGTAACTGTTGGCTCTCAGTGGCACACACGATTTTCGTTGTCAAAAATGAAACTTCTCCACTCTTACATAGGTCGCAGTCTTCCGATATAAAATCAAACATAGATTGTTGGCTCTCAGTGGCACACACGACTTTCGCTATGTTACCATAGTGTCGCAGTCTACCGATATAAAATCAAACGTAGACTGTTGGCTCTCAGCGGCTCACACGACTTTCGCTATGGTCTACAGTAGATCGCAGTGACATCGAGTTACACTGTCGTCCCAGCATAACCCAAATGCCCCTGTAGGCACCAGCCCCTCGACTTTCGCTACACAAATAATCCTCAGGAACTAGGTTTGTCCGGACTCCTCACAGGATCAACTTTAGAACCTCTCCCTTTGAGGCTCAAGGCAGTACCAACCTATGGTACTCCTGAGAAGTTCATTTCAAGGGAGCGCCTTTTTCCCCAGAGCCACTTCAAAACACTTTATACTATACACATATAGCATTTTTCAAATCATACACCGAGTATGAATTCCATATAAAGCTCCTTTACAAAATCGATTCCCAAAATCGGTAATTCTCGTATTAGGCTTTTTCAAATTCCAATATTGGTTTTACCCAAAAATCAAAAGCCTTTTCAAATGCCATAGGTTCCCAAAACCTTTCCTCAAAATCATTTTCACAAATCCTTTTTATATATACATATATATAATAATCTTGGAAAATCTTTGGTTCAATTCATACTTGTATAAATTCCTTTTTTATACTTCAAATACTTTCAAAAATCATTTTCTTCTAGCAATAGATTCAATAAGGGAATGTTTTATCATATATATAACAAAGATATATAACTTTGTTTAGTCCAAATCAATATTCAAATTTGATTACTCTATAAAGTCACTTACCAAATTACTTACATCCATAAAGTAAAATTTTACCATAGAAATATTCAATTCCCTCTTTACTTCATCATATATTTCATAAAATATACTTTCAATTTCCAAAATCATTTATAGTTCTTATCCACAAAATTTCAATATCAATTTTATTCAAACTCGTACGATGTCCACATATCATTCGTACGCAATATCAATCTGATCGCTCACTCGATCACACAATTTCACTTCCAAACTAGTATTGTCCACCCGACTACCTAGTGCGGACTCAGATCTGGTTTCTTGATCAGAAACCATCATTCTCCTTGCATAGTAACATCTATGATAGAGAATATCCAAAACCAATCAAAAATCCATATCCAGGTTCGCCGTCGAAAATCGAGCGAAAAATCCCAACTCGGATCGATAATACTATCTCGAAATTCTGTGCTCGAATCTGGATCAAATCACTATGCGAATAAAATAATATACGTACATCCTACGTATTTTTCTTCATTGATTATTGGCTAAATCAATTTCTCCTCTCTATTCATCCTCACTTTGATTTTATTCACTTATTTACATTTGCCTTAATCCCCATTTGGATTATCACTTCAATTCTTATCTCAGTTGGGTATTTAATCAATAACAGTTTGAACTCTGTCCAATTTAAATTTAGAAAATAGCTTGAAAATTTTTAAAAATAGATAAGTAGTTGAAAAATAATTATTAGTTAATAAAATAGCTGTAAAACGGTTAAGTAATTGTAAGATAGTTGAAAAATAGTAATTATTTATAAAATAGAAGAAAAATAGTAATTAGTTTATAAAACAGTTGTAAAATAGTTAAATAGTTCCAAAAGTAATTGTAAAACAAGTTTGAGATAGTTTTAGGTTTAAAAAGAAAAGTTGTGTAGTAAATAGTTTGGAAAAACAGATTTATATTAAAACAATTTATTTTGAAAATAGTCCAGAGTCAAACTGTACAACTTCCCAATCTCCATTTCCAATCAATCGCCAATTTCCAATTAACTTTCAATTTCATTTCACTTTAAACCATCTTGAATTATACAAATTCGAGTTATTATTTCAAATGTTGATTTAATCCCATAAATCAAATTAACCTTTACTTTTAATTTAACCATTTAATTCTGAGTTCAAAATTCCATTTTAATTTACCTTTACTTCTACATAAACTTATTTCTAGGTTCAAATAATAATTCAAACCCCCTTTTAAACAATTTAATCTTTGAAATTCAATTTATTACCCAAATTAAATCTTGGAACCCCTCCTTAACCATTTCAGTTTACATGTTCATTTTAAACATTCAAATCTTAATGTTCAAAGTGATTTCATTTTCTCAAGTTTAATTTTTATCTTTAAAATCAAAATTACTTAAGTAATTTCAAATTAAAGTTTAATTCCATTTAATTCCAATAATGGAATAGATATTACCTCAATCTATCATCCAATTTATTTAAAACATTCATCATCCACTACCCATTCCAGATCTCAAACCTATTTGAGATCACATATAATTCCCTACCAAATCAACCCATTTAACTTTCCTAAGTTAAATCTCAATTTCGTCTTGAAATTTCCAATTCAGGTTGTTTAGTCCAAACTTATTTAACTTCCTTTAAGTTAAATTCAATTTAATCTCGTCAAACTTACTCAAATTTGAATTCCCACTTCAAATTTTAAACTTCACATTAATAATCTTATAAGTTCAAAAATTATATCACTTTGGGTTTTTACATCACACTTCTGGTAGAATCAAAACTCAACACTTTAGAGTTTATTTCAAATCATCTTTGTATCCATACATATATACATATTCATTTCTTAGCCCACTAGGCTATACTTTAAAATTTAAACCACCTTTGGTTTTAATTTAAGACAGATCTCTTTTTAAGGTTTCAAACAACTTCTTATTTTAAAATAAGATCACATTCAAATATATTCTGAATAATATTATTTATTCTTTTCTTTTAACACTTTGAAACAATTCAAATGTTTCTAAACTTAGGTTTTAATCTTCACAATTTAAATCCGTTCTGATTTACAAGTTATACTCATCTAAGTTTATATCCTTAACACATTTTATTTTGCTTACTCATCAACACACATTCCACTATTAAATACAACAACCATTTATGATAATAACCAATTCATTATCATCTTATTCCGAAATTTTTTTCCAATTTCAAGATTTAATTTCAGTTTGAATCCATTTCAAACTTACCTTTATTTAATTTCAATTTGGTTGTATTTCTATTACTTCTTATATTTAACTCAATAATTTAACAACCAATTACCTTAACATTTATTAGTAAGAAATATTGCTTTATATATATCAAAGTATATTCTTATATAAAATCATTTAAAATCTTTATATAAGAAAATAACAAGTACGCTCTCATATATATATATATACACACACACACACTCAACTCATTCTAGGGTACTATTGACCCTATCCTTAAGAGTACACCCACCATAGCCAAAGTTCTCGCTTAACATGGCTCTGATACCAAATGTAACGACCCAAAATTTTCGATCCCGAAAATTCCAGATAGACAAAAAACGAAGAAAGAGATAGAAGAAAAAGAAACAGAAACACAACACAGATTCTCACATTCGCAGCGGATCAAAATATAATATCAAATAATAACAGTTTACAAAAGAATATTGTATCTGTCAATTTCATTATTATACATCAGAGTTATAACATTTTAGAATCACTGGACAGTTATAATAACAGTCTCAGATAAATAACAATATATCACAATGAAATACTCTCCATACGTTCCTGCTATCCAGCTCGTCTCCTGAGCTCCAGAACGTCCTTACTTGAAAATCTGTAATACTTGGTCTGACCCGAGCATTACATCAAAGTAACACCCGGGTCAGGCTGGAAACCAGCGTGAGTAAACCCATATAATATGAAATACCAAGTTCAAATCATAAAAGAAACCCGGGTAACTCATACTTCATTACAAGTTCATTACTTTATTATACTCAATACTTATTTTCACAATCATATCCTAAGTATACTTACTTAGTTCAAAGGGTCCATATCATTCCATTTCATCCTATTGATTTCGCATATCAAATCCATATAGAATCATGTAGATTACAAATCGAAGTGGTTTCAGTTATTACTGATACCCGTCCCCGATCTCTTTGAATACAATGTCATCTTAAACAAAGTTGTTTAAGTTTAAACAATTCTATTTACACATAGTAACAGATTCACATAGCAATTCTATTATAGATGGATGATCCATATCCAACACCATATCACATAGCATCACAATCACATACCAAGGATAACAAAAATCCAAAGCATTCAATATCATTAATCATTCATAAGCAAGCTAAATTAGCCACACCCTTCAATTTCAATAAGTAATTATCCTTAAATTACTTCCATTAATTTATTAATGATCCTTTAATTACTTCATTTATTAATTAATCCTTTAATTAATAACCCTTAACTAGTAATTATTCACATTATTAATTAACCCTAATCTTTAATTTAATTAATTATTCTTTAATTAATTTAATTAACTAACCCTTTAATTTCTTATATTAATTAATCCTTTAATTACTAACACCAAGTGATTAACCCTTAATCACTTCCATTAAATTACTTTTATAAAGTAATTATCCTCTAATTACTTTATTAAATAATTACCCTTTACTTAATTACCTCCGGTAATTATTCACTAATTACTTCACCAAGTAATTACACTTAATTAATTCATAAGTGATTATCTTCAATTAATCGCTAATCAGTTCCTTTAGTTAATCATTAATTTAACTACTTATATTTAAAAGATTTAATTAAGAAAAATCATTTATCTTAATTAAATTACTAATATCAACTAACAACTCTTTAATCATTAATAATAACTAAATTATCCTCATTATCTTCACATATTAATCATCCTTAATCAAGCTAAAATCTCAATTAACCTTTAAGATACATCTTTTATCATCATTAATACATTTCAAAACATTTCACCTTTAATTTAACTTTATATTTAAAGTTGTTAAAATATTTACATTTTATAAAACTTAATTTTATTCCAAAATTAGGATACAAAAGTAAATTTGTATCCATATCTTAAAACTTGATTTAATCCTGTTTTAAATCTTACCTAAATTTTAAATTCAGTTTAAAATTTAAACTGGACAGGTTTTAAAAAAACTGGCAACACAACCAACTGACCCGAGCACACACTCAACTACTTCAAGCCAAACCCCAATTGCTTCGAGTCTCACACGCGAGAAACTCGAGAAAAACTCGAGTAACCTTCCTCTGCTTCAAACCAAAACTCACCAGATACAAGAAGATGCACAGTGCACGTGCACGATCGCCAGAGCGATCTCTGATCATCACCGTGGCCATCGATACACCGACGTCAACCCCCTTGAGCTTCCCAAACACCCAGAAACTCGAAAACATCCACGAATCAAAATCGAGCATGGTTGATCAAACCTGGAACAATCCAGTCGCCAAAAACTACTTCGTCACGATGACTCCCACCTCCGGTCAACCGGCCTCCCCGATCAAAGCATCACCACACGACAACAATTCCATTCCCCCAGGTCTGATCGACCATAAAGCTTCGACGATGTCGCAGTTCTTTTGAGAACAAGTTCGATCAAAACGAGTTTAAACCCTAAAATGCTCTCATCCCATCACCACGTTCTTCTGGAAAATTTACGAGTATTTTTCCGACGATCTACTACCCCTAAGCTACCTTCTACCTTGATCACGTCAAGTATAAGCCTGCCGATCAACGGCAATTGACAAAAAGGTGTTTTCTAATCAACTTTGAATTTCTCGACCAATATAAACTTAAAATTTCTAAAATGATTATTAAAAATCACGATTTTGAAATATGAATCCATTTGTATAATCAAAAAATGAAATCACGACCATTAATTTTTGACTTGAATTTATTTATCACTGTAATTTCTTAATTTCCATAACCATGCCTATTAATCATTATCAATAATACTTTCTAAAATCGAATTTAGTTATCACTACCAGATTTCATTTAAGGATTATAACATAATTTTGTATATATATTGAGATATGAATTTTCTTTTTAAATTTATTAAATCTGGAACTTAGAACAGAGTGCATATATACACATATACACAAGCATTGCTCAGGCATATTATATTTACATACATGCATTCACATCAATATACTTCTGCAAACTATGATACATTGATGCAGCGCAACCCTTATTTGGCCAAGGCATAAGTCGTCTGCAACTTAAGGAAGCGGTGATGAGTCGTCCACGACTCATAGAGACAGGCATGAATCGTATGCAACTTAAGGAAGCGGTGATGAGTCGTCCACGACTCATAGAGACAGGCATGAATCGTATGCGACTTAAGGAAGCGGTGATGAGTCGTCCACGACTCATAGAGACAGGCATGAATCGTATGCAACTTAAGGAGGCGGTGATGAGTCGTCCACGACTCAACTGGAAGACCAAAGGGAAAGATGTGACGAGTTTACGACTTAACGAAGCAACTATAACTCGTCTACGACTTAACAGGGAGATGAGTCGCTCACGACTCAAGGGGAAGAATACACAAGTGATAAGTCGTCTACGACTCAAGAAAGGTGAGGAGATAAGCCATCCACGACTCAAGGGCGAGGCTGGTATAAGTCGTCCACGACTTATCGAAACTGGGTTAAGTCGTAGAGGCCTGGAGCTGTATATTCTGATGCCGCTTTAATCCATGCCGTAGATTCTCCTGACGAGTTAATCTGAACCGATTGTTTTCTAAGTCGTTACTGGAGTATATGTCGTATGGCGTCTGTTGTAAATAAGTTGAGTCGAATGGAGTTGATGAGTCGGCAACGACTTAAAAGATGTATTTTTCTATGTTGTATTTTCTGTTTGCTAAGTCGCTAGGCTTTCTTGTAATAAGTCGTGAGTCGTATGCTTTGTAAATAAGGAGTTTTGTTTTATATAAGTCGTAAGTCATGTTGTAATTTGATGAGTCGTATACGACTTATGATGAGTCGTAGAGCGTAGCTATGAGTCGGAAACGACTTAGGAGTTGGAGAAATTTCTGTTGTAAAATTGTTCGCCTATAAATAGGCCGTGAGTCTCATTGTAAAAGGTTGTTGAATATTGAATAAAATTCTCTTTTGATTGCTTTGTGCTTTCATTCAAATTGGTAGTTGAGTGTAATCTCCTATCTCCTCTTTCGGATAATCGAGTGCGCTCGATTCAACGATTGTAGAAGCCGATTCGTGGAATCTAGTGCGCTAGATCAACGCTCGAAGAATTGAAGATCTTTGAACCCGGTATCGTGCGCGATCAACGAGTTCGAGATAGCTAGAATTCGGTATCTTCGGATCAACGAATTCAGGCATCGCAGTATTCATCAATCCACCGATTACTACTTTCACCGATTGAAGTTTGTTTTTGATTAATCCGCTGCGTCAGTTTGGTATCAGAGCTTGTTCTAGCCAATCATAGCTAGATCGAGACTTGGAGCCTATTCATTTGAGAAGTTTGAAGTTGAGCCATGAGCAAGTGAAGTTGTTCGCATTTGTTTGAAGATTGAAGTTCGGATTTGCATTGGAGGCCGAAATTTTGTCCATCGTGTTCATCGCGATTTGCTACAAAGTGGAAGTCTTCGATCCGTTTCATTTTGGATCAAAGTCCGAATTGTGTTTGAATTTTGAAGTGTTTGTAAAAATTTCAAGTATGCCGCCAAGAAGAGCTAATCGCCACCAAAACGTTGAAGCTTTATATCGAAGAGAAGAGGCTGATGAGATGGAGCAAAGAATCAATGAGAATTTTAGTGAAAAGCTTAAGGAAGGAATTGGCCGGTTAGAGAAGCTTATGACGGAGATGAATCAAAATCGGAGAAGGGTTTCACCAGAATCTAACCATGGGGGAAGTAGAGTCTCGCCACATTCCAATCGAGGCCGAAGTATTGAAAATGATCAAGGGCGTGGGAGGAACGTGAATGATCGTGAACGGAGGAATGTTGATAGAAGGGATGATGGTGGAAGACGTAATGGTAGTAGAGATGTTGGTGGTCAGAATCGACATCGTTATGCATCTGATTTTGAAGAGGAGTATGATGGTGGTAGTGTTCAAGGAAGAGGTCAAGGAAGAAACTATTCTGAGTATGATCACAAATGGGAGTCGGGGATGAAAACTGAAATTCCTGAATTCAAAGGTGGTATGCAAGCGGAGGAGTTTCTAGATTGGGTCGCTAATGTTGAAGAGATTTTTGACTTTAAAGAAGTTCCAGAACATCGTAGAGTGAAGTTGGTTGCTACAAGGCTAAGGGGTAGAGCTTTGGCATGGTTGCAGCAAACTAAACTTACACGTGAACGAATGGGAAAGTCAAAAGTTGAATCTTGGGAGAAGATGAAGAAATTGATGAAAGCAACGTTCTTACCTTACAATTATCAATCGTTAATGTATCAACGTTTGCAGAACTTGAGGCAGGGCACAAAGACAGTTAATGACTATGCTGATGAATTTTACCAACTGATTGCGAGGAATGATATTATGGAAACAGAAGAGCAGCTGACATCTAGATTCATTGGGGGATTGAGAATGCAGATTCAGGATATGGTTAATATGTTCGATCCAAGATCTGTGGCAGAAGCACATCAGAAAGCGGCTTGGGAAAAACAAGGGAGACGAGGAAGTGGTGCGTTTACTAATTCTAACAATCAAGCGAAGGGTGTTGGAGGAAGTTCTAATGTTTCTAAACCAATCAGTAGACCAGTGGTGAAGGAGGCTGAGAAGGCAAGGGTTAACAATGGTTTCAAATGTTACAATTGTCAGGAGTTGGGTCATAAAAGCAGTGAGTGTCCAAAGCCAAAGAAGAGAACCATGATTGCAGAAATTGAAGATGAGGATGTTGATGGGGATTGTTCTAGTCCAGTTGAGGAAGATGAGCAGGATATTGCATCAGGAGATGAAGGTTGTAACCTAATGCTGAGGAGATCGTGTTTAACACCGAAGCAGGAAGAAGCTAGTTGGTTGAGAAGTAATATTTTTCAGCCAACATGTACTATTCTGGGGAAGGTGTGTAAGTTTGTGATTGACGCAGGAAGCTGTGATAATATTATTTCAACCGAGGCTGTGACAAAGTTGAAATTGAAAACAGAGAAACATCCGAGTCCATACAAGTTAGCGTGGTTGAGGAAAGGAGGAGAAGTGAAAGTGGATAGACGAGTTCGTGTTCCATTCTCTATTGGGAAGAAATACAAAGATGAAATATGGTGTGATGTAGTAGAAATGGATGTATGCCACTTATTATTGGGAAGACCATGGCAATATGATCGAGCAGTACTACATGACGGTCGGACCAATAGCTACAGTTTTATGTTTAAAGGCACGAAGATTATCTTAGTTCCGAAGAAGAGATCACAAGAAGAAAGTAAGTCAGAAGAAATTGAAGAGCTGAAAACTTTATTGACTTTAAAGGAGTTTGTTAAAGAAGTTGAAGAAGGGCCGGAAGTATTTTTGTTGATTGGGCGAGAAAGCAGTGAAGAGGTTGAAATACCAGAAGAAGTTAAACCAATTTTGAAAGAATTTGACGATGTATTTCCAGAGGAGTTACCAACGGAATTGCCACCGTTGAGGGATATACAACATCAGATAGATCTTGTTCCAGGTGCTGTGTTGCCACACAGACCACACTATCGAATGAGCCCGAAGGAACATGAAGAGTTGCGGAGGCAGGTAGAAGAATTGCTTGAACAGGGGCGTGTACAGGAGAGTTTAAGTCCTTGTGCTGTACCAGCTTTATTGGTACCCAAGAAGGATGGGACGTGGAGGATGTGCACTGACAGTCGAGCATTGAATAAGATTACCGTGAGATATAGATTTCCAATGCCGAGGTTGGATGACTTGTTAGATCAAATAAGCGGAGCTACTATATTTTCGAAGATAGATTTGAAGAGCGGATATCATCAAATTCGTATCAGACCAGGAGATGAGTGGAAGACTGCTTTTAAAACCAGGGAGGGTCTATACGAATGGTTGGTCATGCCATTTGGTTTATCCAATGCACCAAGTACTTTCATGAGGGTGATGAATCAGATTTTTCGACCGTTCATTGGGAAATTTGTGGTGGTGTATTTCGATGATATTCTAATTTACAGTGGGAGTCCAGAGGAGCATTTGAATCATCTTAGAGAAGTGCTGATGGTACTGAGACAAGAACAATTTTATGCTGCTACGAAGAAGTGCGTGTTCATGACGCACAGTGTTTTATTTCTGGGGTATGTTGTTTCAGAGAAAGGAATACAGGTTGACCAAAGTAAAGTTGAAGCAATTAGAGATTGGCCACAACCCAAGACGATAACGGAAGTTCGTAGTTTTCATGGGTTGGTTTCATTTTATCGAAGGTTTATTCCACACTTTAGTAGTGTGATGGCGCCTGTTACAGATTGCATGAAAGGTAAACAGTTTGCATGGACGGAGGAAGCCGGGGTTGCTTTTGAACGAATCAAAGATCTTTTGACCTCTGCACCAATTCTAGTGCTACCTGATTTTCAGTTGGTGTTTGAACTACATACTGATGCATCCAAGGTTGGGATTGGAGAGGTGTTGAGTCAGAAGGGGCGTCCTATTGCATATTTCAGTGAGAAGTTGTCAGGAGCGAAGATGCGATACAATACATATGATGTGGAGTTCTATGCTGTTGTGCAATCTATTAAACACTGGAGACACTATCTATTTCAGAAGGAGTTTGTTCTGTATACTGATCATGAAGCATTGAAGCATTTGCAAGGGCAAGACAAGATTTCAGCGAGACATGCATTGTGGATTGCATATCTGCAGCAGTTTACTTTTGTTGTTAAACACAAGTCAGGGGTGACAAATCGTGTGGCTGATGCTTTGAGTAGGAGGAGTCATTTGTTGACTACACTAAAGGTTGAAGTGAAGGGGTTTGAAATGTTGCCAGACTTATTTACTAATGATCCTTACTTTGCAAAATTTGTTGATAAAGTCAAGGAGGGAGAGACGAATGATTTCGTGATGGTAAATGGTTTTCTGTTCAAAGGGAATCGATTGTGCATACCGGAGGGTAGTTTGAGAATGAAAATTATCAAGGAATTACATGAAGAAGGGCATGTTGGAAGAGACCGTACCTTACAGTTAATTTCACAATCCTACTTTTGGCCATCGATGAGGAAAGAAGTAGAGAGCTTTGTGGAGCGTTGTCATATTTGTCAGGTTTCGAAAGGAACTGCGACTAATGCTGGTTTATATATGCCGTTACCTATACCAATTAAACCATGGGTGGATGTGAGTATGGACTTTGTGTTGGGGTTGCCGAGAACGCAGCGTGGTAATGATTCCATTTATGTGGTAGTTGACCGATTCTCGAAAATGGCACATTTTATTGCTTGTAAGAAGACGGCGGATGCTGTTCATGTTGCTCAGTTGTTTTTCAGGGAGATCTATCGACTTCATGGATTGCCAGAATCTATTGTGTCGGATAGAGATACTCGATTTCTGAGTCACTTTTGGTTGAGTTTGTGGAAAATGGTGGGAACGAAGATGAAGTTTAGTAGTGCTTATCACCCGCAAACGGATGGCCAGACTGAGGTGGTTAATAGATCATTGGGAAACTTGTTGAGGTGTCTTGTTCAAGATAATCTGAAGAGTTGGGATGTGAAGTTATGCCAGGCAGAGTTTGCCCATAATCATGCTATGAATCGAAGTACTGGGTTCAGTCCATTCCAGATTGTCTATTCGAGCTTACCAAAGGGACCGTTGGATTTAACAGCGATACCACACTCAAAAGGGATAGTTAAGAAAGCTGCTGATTTTGTTGAAGGGTTGACGGAATGTCATAAAATCGTTCAAGAACGATTAGAGAAAGCAAATGAGAAATATAAACAATCTGCAGATATGAAACGACGGAATGTTGAATTTCATGAAGGTGATATGGTTTATGCAGTATTAACAAAAGATCGTTTTCCAGTGGGCACTTATAATAAGTTGAAAGCCAGGAAAATTGGTCCGGTGGAAGTTGTGAAACGAATCAATGAAAATGCTTATAAACTGAAGCTGCCAGATGATGTGTATACATCTGACGTTTTCAATATTAAGCATCTCGTACCATATCATGGGGATGAGTTTGTTGGAGATGAAGAGTGTGCAAATTCGAGGTCGAATTTCTTTCAACCTGGGGAGGATGATGCAGCGCAACCCTTATTTGGCCAAGGCATAAGTCGTCTACAACTTAAGGAAGCGGTGATGAGTCGTCCACGACTCATAGAGACAGGCATGAATCGTATGCAACTTAAGGAAGCGGTGATGAGTCGTCCACGACTCATAGAGACAGGCATGAATCGTATGCGACTTAAGGAAGCGGTGATGAGTCGTCCACGACTCATAGAGACAGGCATGAATCGTATGCAACTTAAGGAGGCGGTGATGAGTCGTCCACGACTCAACTGGAAGACCAAAGGGAAAGATGTGACGAGTTTACGACTTAACGAAGCAACTATAACTCGTCTACGACTTAACAGGGAGATGAGTCGCTCACGACTCAAGGGGAAGAATACACAAGTGATAAGTCGTCTACGACTCAAGGAAGGTGAGGAGATAAGCCATCCACGACTCAAGGGCGAGGCTGGTATAAGTCGTCCACGACTTATCGAAACTGGGTTAAGTCGTAGAGGCCTGGAGCTGTATATTCTGATGCCGCTTTAATCCATGCCGTAGATTCTCCTGACGAGTTAATCTGAACCGATTGTTTTCTAAGTCATTATTGGAGTATATGTCGTATGGCGTCTGTTGTAAATAAGTTGAGTCGAATGGAGTTGATGAGTCGGCAACGACTTAAAAGATGTATTTTTCTATGTTGTATTTTCTGTTTGCTAAGTCGCTAGGCTTTCTTGTAATAAGTCGTGAGTCGTATGCTTTGTAAATAAGGAGTGTTGTTTTATATAAGTCGTAAGTCATGTTGTAATTTGGTGAGTCGTATACGACTTATGATGAGTCGTAGAGCGTAGCTATGAGTCGGAAACGACTTAGGAGTTGGAGAAATTTCTGTTGTAAAATTGTTCGCCTATAAATAGGCCGTGAGTCTCATTGTAAAAGGTTGTTGAATATTGAATAAAATTCTCTTTTGATTGCTTTGTGCTTTCATTCCAAATTGATAGTTGAGTGTAATCTCCTATCTCCTCTTTCGGATAATCGAGTGCGCTCGATTCAACGATTGTAGAAGCCGATTCGCGGAATCTAGTGCGCTAGATCAACGCTCGAAGAATTGAAGATCTTTGAACCCGGTATCGTGCGCGATCAACGAGTTCGAGATAGCTAGAATTCGGTATCATCGGATCAACGAATTCAGGCATCGCAGTATTCATCAATCCACCGATTACTACTTTCACCGATTGAAGTTTGTTTTTGATTAATCCGCTGCGTCATACATGCATCATAGATCAAGACAGATTTAGATTAAGGACAATAGTTTACTCACCTGTAAAAAGATGGGAACATAGGAGCTTTTGAAAAGAAACTGGAAATTGCTTAAGATCTTTGAACTTGAAATTGATCTGTAACTTGATGTTGATCTATTCTTTATTTTAGGTTGAGTTGAATCTAGATTTTGAACTTTGGAACAGCAACTTGTTTTAAAAACTGGAAAATGTTTTGATTTAAACTTGCTTTGATCTGCTATTGATTTTGTTGAGATGATCTTTGCTTGATTTTAGTTTTATACTTTTTTTTATGCGTAAGTATGTTATAGAGCATATAAATATATAAGAGAAACTAAGCTTGAAGCATAAGCCATAGAGTTGAAACATTTTGTACAGGCTGAGATATTTTTTTCCTTTTTCAGTTTGCTTTGAAATGTTTTGACCTGACTTTGATTAAAAGTTTTGTACTAGGCTTTAAATGCTTGTCTCCTCTTTTGTTTACATACATATCCATTCTTATGTATGTACATATATATTTATACATTTCATACATACTCTTCCTGTACTTACTTGCGTGTGTTTTGTAATTATATATGTATATCATCCTTACCATACATATTTATGTACTTGTATATATATATATATATATACTTACACTTACATTTACATATGTTTGACATCATCTATATATTTACATTTTATCACTTCCACCATTCATATATAATATGCATACCTACTTTTATGTTCATACTTTTCATTCTTATGTACATCTTGTCCTAATATGTGTATATATATATAAATATCCACAATTACACAAACTTTCATGTATATTATTTTACGTTGGCATAAATATACATATACATGCATTTATATACTTGTATACTTATTCAACATCATAAGCTTGTATATTCTTAATTTTTCATATATATATATATATATATATATATTCAATATTTATATAGTTTCGGAATCGATTTATATATATATTCAGATATATTTTTTATTATTATAAAAATTTAGTTGTTCTACTTATAAAATCAGTATTTCAATGATTTAATTCAGTTAATTACCAATATTTGATGGCCAAAAATCTGGGTCGTCACACTAAGTGTCTTCTTATTAACTATTAACCCGCCTTTTGGCAAGACCACGGACAGACGGGTTTAACTTAATCAACTACATGTTCGTCGAGGCTATAGTACGATGGATTCAGTCGACTAGATGGATGGATGATGCAATGTGCTTGGGAGATGGAAATATGATTGGATAAAGATGAATCAACTATAATTTGGGTGTAGGAAACATGGTTCGGCATTAAACATGGTTCGGCATGATGGAGGTTCGGCACATATGGTTCGTCTGGCATTCACGTTCGAATAGCGTTCAAGAGTAGTCGGCATTCCATGAAGCATTCGGCATCCAGGTGGCGTTCGGCGTCAAGATACGCTTGGCATCTCGGAAGCGCTCAGTATTCGGAAGCGCTCGGCATCAAGGAACGTTCAGCATCGAGAGACGTTCGGCAGGGTATAACGTTCGGCATGTACGAACGTTCGGCATGGCAGAATTATTCGTCATAAACTATTGTTCGGCCTAAGTATCGTTCGGCCAAGAGATGGTTCGGCCTTGATAGCGTTCGGCCAGAGTATCGTCCGGCCTAAGTGTTGTTCGGCAATCAGTCGTTTAGCACGAATACATTGGATCGGCCTCCGGTATCGTTCGGCGAAAATGTCTCCCACGGCATTCAGGGTGTTCGGCCTCACTTCTGATCGGCATGAGGAGATCGTTCGGCATTCACACCTTGTTCGGCATTCAGCGTTCGGCATCTATGGTTCGGCATATGGAGACCACTCCATTTGGGCTGAGGTATTCAGCTACCAGGCCCACCAGGGAAGTCCAACCCATCTTTGTCTATAAATAGAGAGGCAGGGGCACAGTGAAAAGGGATCTTCTTTCTGCTCTCTTACTTTCTCTTTTCTAAGGTGAAGGCAACTCTACCGTTTGGTAACTGTAATCGATTATTACAGCAATAAAAAGAAAACTTCTGGAGTGGACGTAGGTCGGAGTTAGCCGAACCACTATAAAATCTGTTGTTCTTTACTGCTTTCATTTCATTTTTAACTGTTCTTCAAATTATTACTCTCTACATACATTCTACCTCTGAGCTGTGACTGGTATTTGATGCTTTCATCTTGATTTGGGTGTTAGTGACCAATTTTGGCGCTAACACTTTGGTGCTTTCACTGAGAATTGAAGCACTCAGGAATTTTCAAGTTAGGAACTTGGACCCTAGAAAACAATGGCTAGACCACCAACAAGGAAGCAAGCAGCAGAAAGAAGCAATCAGGAAGGAAGTCAAGCGGCCTCTTCTGGAGCTGGAGAGGATCATGCATCCATCTACATAACTCGTGATGAGATGCAGGTGATGGTGAATTCTATGCAGGAGCAGATGATGAAACGGCAAGAGGAGATGATGCAGGCTCTTCTTAGACAATTTGGACAACCAGGAACTGTATGTGCTCAAGCTCTTGGAACTGGTCCAAGGGAACTCAACCAGCGGACAGATGAAGTGATTCAGCAGGGGCCAGCTCCCAATCAACAAACAGCTAACCATCTAGATGGATCTAGACTCGGGGGCGCACCACCAGGTGATGCTGGACCAGTTCATCCAGGGATACCGGATGACGCTACATGGCCTGACGTCCATAGGAATACAGGAGTACGTGATGAAGAATATGTGCCAGAATTTCCGCGGGGACTTAGGGGGAAGTCTGGAAACATGGATGGGGGCAATCCTTGGTTGGAAACACTGGATTGGCTGACATTATCAGGCGGACTATTCGCGGAGGTCTGACAAACAGGGATTCAGAGGGAGTTAACAAAAGTCCGTTTACCCGGAACATCAGGACAGCTAGGAATCCGCCCGATTTCAAACTACCCACTCTGGAAGTATACAACGGGAAGACGGATCCCACCGACCACTTGATGAGGTACACTAGGCATATGGAAGTGCTGGGGGCAACGGAGGAGGTTATGGCCTGATGTTTCCCCCTGTACTTGACTGATATTGCTGCTATGTGGTTCAGACAGCTGGAGGATGGATCCATTGGAACATGGACAGAACTGGTGGACAAGTTCTTAAGTCAGTTTCGAGTTCACATAAAAAGGCCAAAGAACGTGATGACGCTAACGTCAGTCAAACAGGAGGCAGATGAATCGCTCAGGACATTCTTAACTCGATTTAATGCAGCAGTTGCTTCGGTGGATCGGCCAGATCCATCAATGGTTCTGATGGCTGTGGTATCAGGAGTCAGAGATAATTCAGATTTCAAAGTATCGTTGGTACGGGACCCACCGTTGGATCTTGGGGAATTCTTTCATGAAGCTGAAAGATTTCTTCGACAAGAGGATGCATGTTTGGACATGAGGTCAAAGGAAGTAAACATGACTAAGGATGGAGGACTACCCGACGAAAGCTCGGGTGGGGGCAAGGATAAAGGGAAAAGGAAGCGCTGGGGAGAACCAAAGTTCTCCACTTACACAGGATTGAACGCAACGCTGGAGCGGATTTTCTTAGATACTCGAGATCGCCTTCCCTATCGAAGGCCAGCAAGGAGGGTACCCTCGGAACGAGAAAGGGCGTTAGGAAGGCACTGTCTTTTTCATGACCTGGACGGGCATGATACTAACAGCTGCCGGCATTTGAAGGACATAATCGAGGAGCATATAAGGAATGGTCAGTTGCGACAATATGTCGGAACTCGGAATGCGGCGGGGGAACAGGAGCAGCCACCGCCTACCTTGAATGACGAGGGCATGAGGCCCAGGAATGGTGGTCGATTGGTCATCAACTAATCTTGATGGTTTGGAATAAGTAACAAACTCCGGGAAAACGGTTAAATCACTTACTCATGTACGGGGTCGGAGATAACCCTCAGGTATGCTCTGAGATGATGGCTTACCGAGACGCCCTGGTTTGTGAAATCTGTTTTTTTTTCCTTTGACTTGGACATTTGCTTTTTTCAATTTGGTTTTGGAGTTTGGTTTGAACTCCCTATTTTGCTCGTTTTCTGGTTTGGATTCAGGCTTGGATGTTTGTTTTTTGGTTTGGATTTTTTATATGGGTTTTTGGTTTTCTGTTTGGATTTGGATTTCGAATTAGATTTTGATTGGATTTTCTCTGGATTTTGGCTAAAAGGTCGTCGAGTATGGACTATGCTCGGCAAGGGTCCGGAGAGACCAGGATTCGGCCTATGACTTAGGCCATACATTATTGGTTACTATTTTAGGTCATCGAGTATGGACTATGCTCGGCAAGGGTCCGGAGTGACCAGGATTCGGCTTAGGACTTAAGCCACGGCATTATTCGACGTTCAGGGACGTTGAACCATGAACACCATGGAATTACTTAACATAGGTCGTCAACTGTGGATTGCGCTTGGCAAGAACCCGGTGAGGTTACAGATTTGGATATTGGCTATGAATAGCTAAGAATTCGGACAAGGACCCGGAGCGGTCCCGGATTTGGATATCGACCCGGAGAGGTCACGGATATGGTTATAGGTTACTGGATATGGATGGATTGGAACTCGATAGTCGGGTTCAGATGGATGTGGAATTGGATAAGGACTTGGTTACTGGATAGGAATCAGACATCGACTTGGAACAGTCGCGGAAATGGATCAGGATATGGCCGTGACACTCGGATAAGATGGTTTGGTAATGGATTGGATTATGAATCGGAAAGTATGGATGTGGATAACATACATACTTAGGATATTGGACTTGAGGCTATTCAAAACACACCTTTCACAGCAAGGCATGTTTTGGGGGGCAAGTGTTAACCCGCCTTTTGGCAAGACCGCGGACAGACGGGTTTAACTTAATCAACTACATGTTCGTCGAGGCTATAGTATGATGGATTCAGTCGACTGGATGGATGGATGATGCAATGTGCTTGGGAGATGGAAATATGATTGGATAAAGATGAATCAACTATAATTTGGGTGTAGGAAACATGGTTCGGCATTAAACATGGTTCGGCATGATGGAGGTTCGGCACATATGGTTCGTCTGGCATTCATGTTCGAATAGCGTTCAAGAGTAGTCGGCATTCCATGAAGCATTTGGCATCCAGGTGGCGTTCGACGTCAAGATACGCTTGGAATCTCGGAAGCGCTCGGCATTCGGAAGCGCTCGGCATCAAGGAACGTTCGGCATCGAGAGACGTTCGGCAGGGTATAACGTTTGGCATGTACAAACGTTCGGCATGGCAGAATTGTTCGTCATAAACTATTGTTCGGCCTAAGTATCGTTCGGCCAAGAGATGGTTCGGCCTTGATAGCGTTCGGCCAGAGTATCGTCCGGCCTAAGTGTTATTCGGCAATCAGTCGTTCAGCACGAATACATTGGATCGGCCTCCGGTATCGTTCGGCGAAAATGTCTCCCACGGCATTTAGGGTGTTCGGCCTCACTTCTGATCGGCATGAGGAGATCGTTCGGCATTCACACCTTGTTCGGCATTCAGCGTTCGACATCTATGGTTCGGCATATGGAGACCACTCCATTTGGGATGAGGTATTCAGCTACCAGGCCCACCAGGGAAGTCCAACTCATCTTTGTCTATAAATAGAGAGGCAGGGGCACAGTGAAAAGGGATCTTCTTTCTGCTCTCTTACTTTCTCTTTTCTAAGGCGAAGGCAACTCTACCGTTTGGTAACTGTAATCGATTATTACAGCAATAAAAGGCAAACTTCTAGAGTGGACATAGGCCGGAGTTAGCCGAACCACCATAAAATATGTTGTTCTTTACTGCTTTCATTTCAGTTTTAACTGTTCTTCAAATTATTACTCTCTACATACATTCTACCTCTGAGCTGTGACTGGTATTTGATGCTTTCATCTTGATTTGGGTGTTAGTGACCAATTTTGGCGCTAACATTAACTGATTTCCTGTTTTTCTTGTCTTATGAAATAATTTCAATGTGAATGAAGAATAAATTTTTAAGCTTACTGTACAAAAAAAATTATTTTTACAATACTTTCCTTGCATCCAAATTTCCCACAAATAATCCCTTTAAAGTAATTTCCAAAATAATTTTATTGCATTTGCTTGTTCCATTTCTTCTAGTTTACTTAAGTCTGGTCCTCCATTTTTGGATTTTCAAATGGTTTCCCAGTTTGTTTAATGTGATATTCCTTGCTAAAGAAAAACTGCACATGCCTTTCCTATTTTATGTAAAACAATTTTTGGAATTTTGTCGATATACATCTAATATTAAGTGGTTAGATATATGACTGATTTTATAAGCTCCATCATTCCACTTGTATTTAAGAATCTAGCGCTCCATGAATCCAAACTACTATTGATTTTATCTATAAACCTCCAACATCCATAGATTTTAATTTATTTTAGAGAGGAATACCCAGGTATTTTATTTGTAAAGTAGTCTGCTGCACTTTGATTTTCTGCAAAAATTGTTCTTTTGTAGCTTCCATTTTCCCAAAAAAATTGGTTTTTTTGTGGCTATTGACCAGATTAGTATCGAGGTCCATTTAGATATGCACTTTTAATGTTGGTTTTTGAAAATAAATAAAATACCGTCTGCATAAATTAAATGATTATTGTTTATGCAGTATTACAAATTGGGATTATGTTCTCTAAGATTTGTTCACACTATAACATCCCCTACTTGGAGACCCAAAACTAACGGCTACGGATGCTGCAGTCATCCATAATTACTGATCCTCGATGACCAAATACAGCGATATTAGATATATTGATACATAGAAACACAAGAATATGGAAAAAAATTAAATGATAAATAAACTCAACATTCCATTTCAAATTATTTCAAATTGATTACATAATCCCAATTCGCCGACAACGTTCAGATAACATATAATAATTACAAAATATGCCAAGAGTGATAAATGTAGATGCCCCCTTGGTTGATCAGAGTATATAATAATAAGGCACTAAACTGTTTGCCTTTACAACCAAACACACAGTGGAAATAAAAGAACTCTAATAACAAGCTTTCCTTTTGCATGTCTTCGGAAGCTTTATTCGTCTAAAAGAAATCTGAAAACCTTAACTCTCAACCTACTCAAAATAAATTGGGTACCCAAGATTTTAAGGGGAAAACCAAAACTTTGAGTCTGACATAAAGCCTGGTATGAATAATAATCTACCATCTCAAACCATTTAGATATCTAGTGAGACCATGCCGCTTAGCAGAACGTGTTTTCCCTTCACTAATATCCTAAAACGTTTATAAACCATATATTGTGCTCCTGCATCCACAATGGTTAAAAACACAGTATTTTAAAATGTTGTGATGATAATGCAAAATAAGTTAAATCTGGATTTCCCATCCCCGTTTATTCTGACTATTTGTCCAATTATAGTTTTAAGGGTTACTATTAACCTTTTTAAATGTTTATGGACTATCTTTCCAAATTCATAGTTTCCATGGGATCACTAAGAACCTACTGGTAACTCCAATATCATTTTACATATCCTAGTTTTCATGGGCTAACTAGGAACCTATTGACTATCTGTCAATACCTTAATCCGCATATAGTTTTCATGAGCTAAACCTATTGGCCCTTGCTAGTATCAAATCATAGTTTTCATGGGCTGACTATGAACCTATTGGCCCCTGCCAATATCATATGGTTTTCATGGGCTTACTGTAAACCTATTGGCCCCTGCCAATATTGTTAATTAAGATTTTAACATCTATTAAGTTATATTCGCTACTGGGTCAACCTAACTAGTTATTCTGCGCTTTCCCCAAAATACAGTTATGGTTAATAACAATGTGGATAAATATATGAAGAAGCAAACATAACAACAAAATAATACCAACACATGTGGTTTATTATCCTTGAAATCCTCTTTATATATATATATATATATATATATATCTTGGTTAAACCTTTTAACCTTTTAATTCAAGGAAAACTTCATCATTTCAAAACATTTTGTTTATTTATGCCATGGCTACTACTTTACATTGAGATTGGGTTTATGTTTTGAAATCTTAAAAACATCTCTTTCGAAACCTCTGGATAGTCTCCTCCGAAAACAAAGACATATTTTCAAAACATAGTATATATACCTTTCGAAGCCTTTGGTAGATATTCTCTTTCGAAACTAATTATACCATTCTATGGTATCAAATCATCTTTTAAAATATAGAGCTTCGAAACAAATGAAAGTACCCCTTTCGAAAGCACTGGGTTTGCTCTTTAAAAACAATATTGGGTCAAAATGGATTTATACGAAAGCATCTCTTTCGAAAGCAACCAAAAATTAATTTGGGAAAAAGATGATGGTGTCAGAACCATCTAGTCGAAATAAAAGACCTTTAAAAATTAAAACTTCGAAGGACAGAGTCGAAATCCCCTTTCGACTCCATCACCTTCGAAACCATCACCCCGTTTTGAAAGAAATTAGGAAGCGGCTTAACTTAGGTAAAAGCAAAGATAAACCTTTGAAGGCATTGATGACTTCAATATTTCGGAAGGAAAATAGCAGCTATGTTTCGACTAGGTCGGAACCAACCTTTTCGAAAGCTCTTATTTAAAGGAAAAAAGGCACCTCTTCGAAAGCTAATACTTTAACATAATATGACAACCTTCTTCAAAAGCTATTTATAAAATGCTTTCGAAATCATATGTTTCGACTATGTCAAAGTATTTAAGTAAAACAAGGCAAGACTTTAACTTTTTGAAAACAAAATAGGGTTTCGACCCCATCGGAAGCTTACCTTTCAACACCAAGGCTTCCGCCATCCTTCCAATCCACTATGTACCATCTATTATCTAGGTGATACTTTGTGTATTGGTTTCAATTATGTGGGTTTCGACTAAGTAGGTTTCGACTATGGTGGAGCGGAATCAATGGAGTTGAAAGGTGCTTACTACCTTAGGTGGAACACCTTTTTCTAAATTAAAGGCTGAAATGTTGCTTCTTTTAGTAATTGCTTTATAACAACTTGCCTATTTGTAAACCATTGTTTGGCTGCCATAAAACTTTTCAAATACTTTTCATTTAAACTGCCGCACTCATACTAGATCTTAAAACATAAAATTTTAACGTTTAAGTCCTTCCGTATGCCAAACCAATTATTTCAAAAAGGTCCTTCTTTTAAAATAATTTATTTTCCCTAGTAAATCAATTGGGAAAAATCCCCATAAATCACAGAAATTCAATTTCATCATGTAATCAAACATTTTAAAATTTTAGACCCAATTTCTTCCTGAAATATTCAAAATAAATTTTAAACCCAATTACACCATATTTTTCATCAAAAATTCATAATAAAATTTCCATAGCTTGGAAAATTCTGAAAATTAAAACTCATCTCCAAAATCGTGTTTTACTTAACATAAAAATTTTCCATGGCATTTTAAAATCAATAGACCACGTTTTTACTCTAAAACCGTATGAATTTCATATACAAATATATTGTTTAAATCAAACAATTCATAAATTAAACATATCATCATCTAGTATGTCTTAGATATAAAATAAATACTCAGATCCAAAATCATATGAGTACAAAACTAAAAAGAGATGGAATAAATTATTATTCACCTTAAACTTAATAAGGAATTTGAGATTTGTTGTTGATTAATCATTCCTAGCTATGATCGTTGGCTTTAGATTGAAATTTTCCTCTTTTCCTCTTTGTTAATGGCCGGCTATATTTTGTTTTTGATTTGCGTTTGTGAAAGTGAGAAATAAAACGTAAATGGAAAAAGATGTGTAGTGTATAGCCGTGTAAAATAAAATGGCTATTTACTAATATGCACATGTGTAGTTTAATTAACCAATAAACCAATGTAAAGCCTATTTATCTTACGGTTAAGCACGGGCCATTATTTATTTAAATCTAAATTCATGTATCATCATTATTCTATTTAATTTATCTAATCAAATTTCTTGAATAATGTTATCAAAAATTAGGGATGTTACAACTCTATTTTTATGGACAAAAAATCCATAGCAATAGTAAATATATAAGGGGACAAGGAAACCCCTTGTCTAAGTCAACTATTGTTGCAGATAAAACCATGAGAAATGCCATTAATGATGATTGACAAAGTATGACCAGATATACGCCAACAAATAAAGGAGACTGTTTAAGGAGAAAACTCCGTCGTCTTCATCGTATGCTTTGTGAACTCTCTGCTAATTTTATCACAAGCTTCTCGAAGATCCATTTTTTATACACATGCTCTTGTTTGATTTTTTATTAAAGCTTCTAAACATTTCATATGATAGAAGAGAGTTCTCCACCACTACAACATTCAGGGCTTTTAACAGCGTTCAAAAAACGCTATAAAAGGATTTAACGGCGTTTTTCATGACGCTGTATATCAACATGCAATTAAAAGTCAGGGATCTAACATAGCATTAGATAAAACGCTATAAAAGCATAGCTTTCAATAGCGTTTATCATATGCTATTAAACACTTTTTCACAGCGTTTTTTCAGAGCTAAGAGTACTTTTTTATAGCATTTTGATCGATGCTGAGAATACTTTTTATAGCATTTATAGCCCATTTTTCACAGCATTTGAAGAATGTTGTTAAAGGATCTAACAACGTTTTTATGTATGCTGTATAACTACATGTCATGGTAGATTCATGGCCTATTATAGCATAAAGGAAACGCTATTTTATATTTTCTACAACACAACAGAAACGCTGTTGTAGGTTTTTTATAGCATATAAAAAATGCCATTATAAATTTCTATACTATTCCAAAACGCTATTTTCTTTACCCCGCTTTGAGTTTACAATAGTCTGTCTATACATTAGAACATCTAACAACAAGATATACCTCGATTAATGAACAATTCAATCAACTCAAACAACAATAATATAAAACTTTTGATAATCAAAACATATTAACACAAACAGAATTACACCAAATTCAATATTGTATACAATATTTCATAATCGATATTTTTAAACATACATGATAATAGTACCATTAGGACTCTATAAAAGAAAATACCCAAATATCATGATCGTAAAATGTCCATGTTTGTCATCTTCAAACATCCAATTCCCTAAAAGAAAAAGAGAGAGAATTTAAAGCATATGTACGAAAACATATATAAAAGGATATATGAGTAAGGCATAAACAGAAACATACATATTAAACATATTGACATGCTTAATGTCGATACACATTCTACATAATCTTATCTTAGATGTATAATGCAATCACAGTTAAGGATTTTTAACTTTTTCATGTTATAAGCTTGATAATAATAATGAGCAGTATTTGGGAGTACATTTCATTGTAGTCACCAAACTTATTACAAAAAGGAATGCCAGCACAACATATATATAAGCAGCAACAGGATTTAAGCAATGTTCATATGTTCTTCATCCTGCAATTCTACAGAATGTACTATACAACATGAAACTATCTAAAGATCCAATCCATCCTTAATAATAGTAATAACTCATTCCGTGTAAGCAGTAATAATCTATGTACAATCAATTATATTTACTATTAATTATAACATACTAGTAATCAAACACTTTACAATAACAAACTATTAATTTTAATGGTCGGTGGTGAACAATACATAATCAATTCACAACACAATCAAACCAAACTGAGTTTGTACTTTGTCCATAACCATCTAAGGTTAATATTGCTTGTTATAGGTCATCTCAAGCCAAATAAACGGGCACTGGATAAAGCAACTTATTTTAAATGTCTAAAGGTTAGTTTACCATTACCATTGCATCACACACACACACATATTAAAAAATTGATAATCAAAATTACACCTTCCATCTTTTAGGAAACAAGTGATAAAATATCATTTATACTTTAAACTTAAGGTGCTGTTATAGTTTAACAAAATCATGAAATTTGCATATTTTACACCTATCAAACATGGTTCATATGAAGTTTAATTCTATGAAATTTATAAATCTTATGTATTTAAAAATGATCACACACATACACGGAGGATTGTGCAAATTATATATATGATTCTTTTAAATGACATGTTATTTGTACAAAGACAAAATTAAAAAATCTCATGTTAACACGCGTCCATATAATCATATGTATATTTGCAACCAAGCATGATTTCTTTAAGTTGTACAAATTTCTAAGAATGATGAATTCATACTTTTGAATATCATATCTACAAAAGTGGAAACCCTTGTGAGACCCTTTTTTTACAAATATAGCAAGTTGCACCGTTGAGATTTAACATTTTTCACTCCTGTTTTAAGAATAGCTATAGCAATTAATTTGCACCAACCAAAATAAACGTACATAGTTCTATTGCAATTTTTTTAATGGTGCACACGAGGTAAAGAAAATATGGAACGATCATGTATCTAATTAAAGAAATATGGAATTATACCAAGTGATTAGCAATGTGGCATTGTATTATAGGATAAAATAATCAACTTGAATTTTAAGAACTCTACTTGTAAAGTGACTATATAATGTATCAAACCTGAGAAAATTCATTATACAAAGTTTTAAAATCAAATAAAAATTATACTCAGATCAGGTGTATTTAGTTATATCACACAACCATGTCGTCGTCAATTGATTGATTACAATAATCTCTCATTAACAACTAGCCCTTATAATTCATAAAAAATACAAACCTAGGTAACAATAATACTGGACAAACATCAGGCTTTGAAGGTTAATTAAAAAATGCAGTATACGTGCTTCACCAAAATATCCAAACAAAACTTAAAGAAAGGAAAATAGTCAAATATTCTTTCTCTAACCTAACAAATTTCTATCATTGTGTAGAAGTAAACCACTAGAAAACTCTATCTACTGTAAGAAAAAAGGTCATCGTGGAACTATTCCTAAAATGACATCAAAATTGATCAGTTTTATCCTAAAGTTAGCCAAAAACTTGTCAACAAAGGCTGAAGATAATCTGAACCATATTTTCATGCAGACTATTACTTACTTGCAGGGTTATATCTAAGTATAATATGTTTTTTCCTTATGAATAATCGGAGATTTTATTTTATTTTAGAGTAACAAATAAAATTGCTTAATATTTTCAACTTCAACCATTTAAGCAACCGAGTATTTCACAAGTGCTGGTATATAAATTTTAACTTCTTATCCACGTAATAGGACCTTTATTACATTTATTACCGTTTACCACTTTAGCGACTCTCCCAACAATCAAACATCATCCAAGCACCAACCGATTCAACAGTAGTCCGCTTACACCTCACCAAACCCAACTTTTTTCCTCACTACTTCCTCACAACTTCCTCACCGCCCTTCACCATCAACTACCAAATTCAACCTCCATCACAAAATACTCCCTATCTGTGCCCTCATCTCAGAATCACCATTCATCATCCTACAACAACTGCTACTACTCCAATCAATACCAATGATGAAATCCTACATCATCCTACAACTACTGCTAAAAATCCAATGCCAAATAAGGATGATTCTATTATTACAAAACAAACTTCTTCAACCAATGCCAATGACGAAACAAAAAACTATCTGAAACTGAGAACTACTATTCTAAAGTGGCATAATAACTATTATTACCTACAGCATATAAACAATTCAGCACAATATCATTCTTCTAATGATTGTATGTGATCAGTATCATGTATTCTTCTTATGGTAAATCAGGTATTTGTTTTGAATTTATGTTCATTTCAAATAAATAAACCATAATTTCACCTAACCAAAACATTCACAACCAAGAAACCACAGCATCCATCTGAAATAACCCTGAACATCCATTATCAACTACAAACCCCTACTTGAAACTTCAAATGAAACACTCCTTCTGGAACCTAATGACATGCCAAACATCACACCCCCTCATACTTAACACTAACAACCTTCCACCCCCATCTCACTGATCTATGTCCTAATCGACAAGTAAAACACACTATTTCATACACTGAGTTACCATAATTATTTTGTCATAAAATTATGTTCCATGTTAGCATTCAAAAGTTCAATTATGATGGGGCTATGGTTCAAAAGTTTGAATTACCATACACCGCATTCAACCCCTATATGGCCATGATTCAAAAGTTTGAATTCTATGACGATGGGGCTCTATGTTCCTAGAAAATTATGATGGAATTTACAGGGTTTTACAAGCCTTTTCATGTCAAGAACTACAAAACTTTTTACCAAAGTTTTGCAAGCCTGAAAATTCATAAATTATTTGTTACTATGTAGATAAAATCATAGGTTGTGTACACCAGTTGACTTATTAAAATCAGCCAGTTTATTGAAATAGCGAAGAGACGCAATTAGATGCAATTATTTTTACATATTGAATTGAACAAAGTGCAAGTAAAACAGAAAATATACCTTCAGCTTGGTTCTTCTACTAAATCAAAGAGTTGTGTAGTTACAACTACTGAGACAAGAATTGCATGTGGCACCATTTCCCCCCTCATTTGCTTTAGTTCCTTCTTTTCTTTAATCTTTACAGCAATAGTGTAAAAGTTCAACAATTTATGATGTGAAATAAAAATGAAAATAATAGTATGGAATTTATTATTTCGCCAAGCTATATGAATAATAATTATACCATCTTAATTTTCTTGTTCTCCTCCCTTAGTCTTTTGTATATAACTTTTTTTTCCTCACTTACACACATCATAACAACACTTGTTCTAAAAAAACGAAAGACAACAAATTAAACTGTCTTAAGGAGATAGGGAAAGACAACAAATTTGATACAGTAGTTAGAAAAGTAAAATGTGAAATATGAAACTGTTATATAATATCACCTTGCCTCTTGTTGTGTATGGTCTGAAACAAAGCCTGCATCCATATTCCAGTTCCAAAGCCTGCCAACTACACACCAATGTTGAGATGCATATAAAAATAAAAAATATTTATACAATAAATGCATATAAAGCTAAAGGAAGAAGTAAAAAAGCAACCTGTAATTCCAATATCAATAAAAAATATTTATATAATATTTATCCATAGTTGATTCCACCTACAGAAGCCATTATACATGAAAGAATGACAAAATAAGTCACACTTATTCTCCCTTATTCTCCCTAAGAAAAAATAACTAAAAATTGTGGTACGACCAAACACGCTATCTTGTTGTGCAATAAACTACCACTTTTCTTGTAACAGTAATTCACATTATGTAGTAAAATTACTTTTAATTGCTTGTGAAAATTTTTTTAGCCATCAAACTTGCAAAATCAATAATAATATTTTATATTCAAGTTCATTGACCATATCTTGTCCAATCAATAATAGTGCCAAACCATTCAATCTTGTTACTTTTACCTTTAATGTTAAGCATCATTGTTTTTTCAACCTAGAACCCAATAATGAAACAGACCATTTCATATTTTATCAAAGTTTATCACATATTTTATTATTTTTTATCGAATGCAGTTGTAACGACCTGATATTTTCAACCTTTCGCATCCGCACGTGTCGGACTTGAATTGCTCAAAATATCAGATTGTTAATTTAAATTTGGCAAAACTCAGCATATACGGTAAATAAATCAATCACAGAATCACAGACACAGAGTAATATAACAATAAGCAGCGGAAATGAAAGAATAGTAGTTCATGAAGCTACTATATATATGTAACAGAGTTAAACAAGATACAATAGAAGTCTCGAATACATAGAAGTCTCAATACAATAGTCGAATACAAGATCAGAATATATCACAGGAATCAACTAGATAACTACAAGCTGAATAGATATAGATGGATCTCCAAGCGAAGCTCCAAACTCCAAAGGTGGGTCTCAAATGCTGTGACACTCAGTCTGACCCGAGCGTAAAGCAAAACACAAAACACTCGAGTCGGGATTAACATTCTTATATCAATAAATCCAACTCAAGTGAAATATCAACTGAAATACAAGTAACTCAAAGGATGTTTGGGATAACCATCCTCTAAGGATCCGTGGAACTATCTACTATGTAGTAATATACGCTATAATAATATGTCTAAAGTAAAGTAAAAGGTATTAAAATAGCGTTAAGGCGTTTCCCATATCCCCCTTAACACATTTTATATATTCTCATAGTCTATACAGTACCGTACGCTCCTCCGAGAGATTTACACAGAGGGCACCCCATAGGTGGTAAAAAACAAACTCGTAGAAGGCACTCTAGGGCATGTGAACATGGCACACGAGGAAATGCCAGGGTAGATATACCATTTGCGTATTCGGACTGGTGGTAACGCATAGCAGCTACTACCGCCCACCTCGGACACACTCCCATATCAAAAATCGAGGGGTGGCCACTAAACAATCACAAGAATCGGAATATAGTATCGAAGGAATGTGCCCGATAGGAAGAATGACCTCACTTGGCCCGGCGTGGCTCCTGATTTTAGTCACATCTATGTTGACTCACGGGAATCAGGGTCACGTCATACCATATAGAATCGTCGCCAAACCATCCTACTTCATTTCTAGAATCTCCACCACGTACACAGTTGTTAAAGTGGTTTTCGGTATTGGCAGAGAGTATGACAGTATCTGATCCCAGTCTCTTTAACAACCAATCGTTATTATAACACCGCGGTCATTTCAAAATAGTTTACTTAAAAACCAAAATATCATTGCCATTTCAAAACCATATCCATACGATATCATTTCCATTTCAAATATATGCATTTCCAAAAATCATAGCAATTTAAAGTAATAACACTTTCAAAACCAAAACACTTGAAATTATAACACTTTGGAAATCATAACACTTGGAAATTATAACACTTTGAAATCATAACCCTTTGAAATCATAACACTTTCCACTCAACAGTTTAGACATAGGAAATAGTATATGTAATAAAATAGCTTTTTAAAATAAAATAGTTTATATAATAAAATAGTTTATATAATAAAATAGTTATAAATTAAAAATAGTTTTTATTAAAATAATTAGTATATTAAAATAGTTTTATATTAAAATAGTTTAAAATAAAATATATTCACAAAGTAAAATATTTTTATATATTAAAATACTTTATATAAAATAAAAATAGTTTCCTCAAATTTCACAAATCGATTCAGATCAATTCGAATTCAAAAATTCAATTTAATTTAATCTCAATTCACCAATTTCAATTCAGTTCAAAACCATTTAAATTTATATCGATTTTAAATACATACATAAACTACTATTTAAACCGTTTCAATTTCAATAGATTTTAAAGCTTAAATTCGTTTATATTTCAAACTCAACTTTACCATTATTTAATATTGAAAAATTCACTTAGTCAATCCAATATCATTTAAATAAAACTTTAAATTACAATTTATATAAATTAAATATTCCCTCTAATTTATTTACTTAACATATTCATTTAATCACTTTAAATCAAAATCGAGTTATAAATCATATCTTTAAAATCTCAAATTTAATGAGTTTCAAATCGGTTTTATTTAAGTAAAATTCAAATTAATTTCAAATTAATTTCTATTTCTCTTTCCAAGTTAACTTATTGAAATTATTATAGAATCTGGCGCAGCGGATATTACAAAAATGATGTAGATCGTTGAATGTAGCAATCGGTGGATTGGAAGATGCTGAAATGCCCAAATTCGTTGATCCGAAGATACTGAATTCTAGCTATCCTGAACTCGTTGATCGCGCACGATACCGGGTTCGAAGATCTTCAATTCTTCAAGCGTTGATCAAGCGCACTTGATTCCGCGAATCGGCTTCTACAATCGTTGAATCGAGCGCACTCGATTATCCGAAAGAGGAGATAGGAGATTACACTCAACTACCAATTTGAATGAAAGCACAAAGCAATCAAAAGAGAATTTTATTCAATATTCAACAACCTTTTACAAATGAGACTCACGGCCTATTTATAGGCGAACAATTTTACAACAGAAATTTCTCCAACTCCTAAGTCGTTTCCGACTCATAGCTACGCTATACGACTCATCATAAGTCGTATACGACTCATCAAATTACAACATGACTTACGACTTATACAAAACGACTTAACAAACTGTACAAAATAACAACTACAACAACACACGACTCAACATACTCCGACTTATGACTCAGCCAAGGATACGACTTATTACAAACAGACGACTTTAAACAGATGCGGCTTAACAATGCAACACAACAACAGCTTTCTACGACTCAAGAATCAATGGTCTAGATTAACTCGGCATCAGAAACAACGGCATCCATCTTCACGCGACTCAACTAAGTCGTAACTCGTTTCTCCATCTTCTTGCTTTGTGTTAAGGCGTGGACGACTTATACCTCCAGTTTCGATAAGTCGTGGACGACTCATACCAGCTTCTCCCTTGAGTCGTGGATGGCTTATCTCCTCACCTTCCTTAAGTCGTGGACGACTCATACCAGCTTCTCCCTTGAGTCGTGGACGACTCATCACCGCCTCCTTGAGTCGCTTACGACTTATACCTTGACGACTCATTACCGCTTCCTTAAGTCGTAGATGTCTCATACGACTCATGCCTGTCTCTATGAGTCGTAGACGACTCATAGCATTGCCCTTAAGTCGTAGACGACTTATGCCTTGGCCAAATAAAGGTTGCGCTGCATCATCCTCCCCAGGTTGAGAGAAATTCGACCTCGAATTTGCACACTCTTCATCCCCAACAAACTCATCCCCATGATATGGTACAAGATGTTTAACATTGAATACGTCAGATGTATACACATCATCTGGCAGCTTCAGTTTATAAGCATTTTCATTGATTCGTTTCACAACTTCCACCGGACCAATTTTTCTGGCTTTCAACTTGTTGTATGCGCCCACGGGAAAACGATCTTTTATTAATACTGCATAAATCATATCACCTTCATGAAATTCAACACTCCTTCATTTCAAATCTGCAGATTGTTTATATTTCTCATTTGCTTTCTCTAATCGTTCTTGAACGATTTTATGACACTCCGTCAGCCCTTTAACAAAATCAGCAGCTTTCTTAATTGTCTTCTTTGATTGTGGCACTACCGTTAAGTCCAACGGTCCCTTCGGTAGGCTCGAATATACTATCTGAAATGGACTGAACCCAGTACTTCGATTCATAGCATGATTATGAGCAAATTCTGCCTGGCATAACTTCACATCCCAACTCTTCAGATTATCTTGAACAAGACACCTCAACAAGTTTCCCAATGATCTGTTAACCACCTCAGTCTGTCCATCCGTTTGTGGGTGATAAGCACTACTAAACTTCAGCTTCGTTCCCACCATTTTCCACAAACTCAACCAAAAGTGACTCAGAAATCGAGTATCTCTATCCGACACAATAGATTCTGGCAATCCATGAAGTCGATAGACCTCCTTGAAAAACAACTGAGCAACATGAACAGCATCCGCCGTCTTCTTACAAGCAATAAAATGTGCCATCTTCGAAAATCTGTCCACCACCACATATATGGAATCGTTACCACGCTGCATTCTTGGTAATCCCAACACGAAGTCCATACTCACATCAACCCATGGTTTAGTTGGTACCGATAACGGCATATATAAACCCGCATTAGTCGCAGTTCCTTTCGAAACTTGACAGATATGACATCTCTCAACAAACCTCTCCACTTCTTTCCTCATCGATGGCCAAAAGTAGGATGGTGAAATTAACTGTAAGGTACGGTCTCTTCCAACATGCCCTTCTTCATGTAATTCCTTGATAATTTTCATTCTCAAACTACCCTCCGGTATGCACAATCGATTCCCTTTGAACAGAAAACCATTTACCATCACGAAATCATCCGTCTTTCCCTCCTTGATTTTATCGACAAATTTTGCAAAGTAAGGATCATTAGTAAATAAGTCTGGCAATATTTCAAACCCCGTCACTTCAACCTTTAGTGTAGTCAACAAATGACTCCTCCTACTCAAAGCATCAGCCACACGATTTGTCACCCCTGACTTGTGTTTAACAACAAAAGTAAACTGTTGCAGATATGCAATCCACGATGCATGTCTCGCTGAAATCTTGTCTTGCCCTTGTAAATGCTTCAATGCCTCATGATCAGTGTAAAGAACAAACTCCTTCTGAAATAGATAGTGTCTCCAGTGTTTAATAGATTGCACAACAGCATAAAACTCCACATCATATGTACTGTATCGCATCTTTGCTCCTGACAACTTCTCACTGAAATAGGCAATTGGACGCCCCTTCTGACTCAACACCCCTCCAATCCCAACCTTGGATGCATCAGTATGTAGTTCAAACACCAACTGAAAATCAGGTAGCACTAGAATTGGTGCAGAGGTCAAAAGATCTTTGATTCGTTCAAAAGCAACCTCGGCTTCCTCCGTCCATGCAAACTGTTTACCTTTCATGCAATCTGTAACAGGCGCCATCACACTACTAAAGTGTGGAATAAACCTTCGATAAAATGAAGCCAACCCATGGAAACTACGAACTTCCGTTATCGTCTTGGGCTGCGGCCAATTTCTGATCGCCTCAACTTTACTTTGGTCAACCTGTATTCCTTTCTCTGAAACAACATACCCCAGAAATAAAACACTATGCGTCATGAACACGCATTTCTTCGTTGCAGCATAGAATTGTTCTTGTCGCAATACCATCAGCACTTCTCTAAGATGATTCAAATGTTCCTCTGGCCTCCCACTGTAAATAAGAATATCATCGAAATACACCACCACAAATTTCCCAATGAATGGTCGAAAAATCTGATTCATCACCCTCATGAAAGTACTTGGTGCATTTGATAAGCCAAACGGCATGACCAACCACTCGTATAGACCCTCCCTGGTTTTAAAAGCAGTCTTCCACTCATCTCCTGGTCTGATACGAATTTGATGATATCCGCTCTTCAAATCTATCTTCGAAAATATATTAGCTCCGCTTATTTGATCTAACAAGTCATCCAACCTCGGCATTGGAAATCTATATCTCACGGTAATCTTATTCAATGCTCGACTGTCAGTGCACATCCTCCACGTTCCATCCTTTTTGGGTACCAATAAAGCTGGTACAGCACAAGGACTCAAACTCTCCTGCACACGCCCATGTTCAAGCAATTCCTCTACCTGCCTCCGCAACTCTTCATGTTCCTTCGGACTCATTCGATAATGTGGTCTGTGTGGCAACACAGCACCTGGAACAAGATCTATCTGATGTTGTATATCCCTCAACGGTGGCAACTCCGTTGGTAACTCCTCTGGAAATACATCGTCAAATTCTTTCAAAACTGGTTTAACTTCTTCTGGAATTTCAACTTCTTCACTGCTCTCACGCCCAATCAACAAGAATACTTCCGGCTCTTCTTCAACTTCTTTAACAAACTCCTTTAAAGTCAATAAAGTTTTCGGCTCTTCAATTTCTTCTGACTTACTTTCTTCTTGTGATCTCTTCTTCGGAACTAAGATAATCTTCGTGCCTTTAAACATAAAACTGTAGCTATTGGTCCGACCGTCATGTAGTACTGCTCGATCATATTGCCATGGTCTTCCCAATAATAAGTGGCAAACATCCATCTCTACTACATCACACCATATTTCATCTTTGTATTTCTTCCCAATAGAGAATGGAACACGAACTCGTCTATCCACTTTCACTTCTCCTCCTTTTCTCAACCATGCTAACTTGTATGGATTCGGATGTTTCTCGGTCTTCAACTTCAATTTTGTCACAGCCTCGGTCGAAATAATATTATCACAGCTTCCTGCATCAATTACAAACTTACACACCTTCCCCAGAATAGTACATGTTGACTAAAAAATATTGCTCCTCAACCAACTAGCTTCCTCCTGCTTCGGTGTTAAACACGATCTTCTTAGCATTAGATTACAACCTTCATCTCCTGACGTAATATCCTGCTCATCCTCCTCAGCTGGATTAGAACAATCTCCATCAACATCCTCATCTTCAACCTCTACAATCATGGTTCTCTTCTTTGGTTTTGGACACTCACTACTTTTATGACCCAATTCCTGACAATTGTAACATTTGAAACCATTGTTAACCCTTGTCTTCTCAACCTCCTTCACCACTGGTCTACTGATAGGTTTAGAAACATTAGAACTTCCTCCAACACCCTTCGCTTGATTGTTAGAATTAGTAAACACACCACTTCCTCGTCTCCCTTGTTTTTCCCAAGCCAACGCTTTCTGATGTGCTTCTGCCACAGATCTTGGATCGAACATATTAACCATATCCTGAATCTGCACTCTCAATCCCCCAATGAACCTAGATGTCAGCTGCTCTTCTGTTTCCATAATATCATTCCTTGCAATGAGTTGATAGAATTCATCAGCATAGTCATTCACAGTTTTCGTCCCTTGTCTCAGGTTTTGCAAACGTTGATACATCAAAGATTGATAATTATAAGGTAAGAACGTTGCTTTCATCAATTTCTTCATCTTCTCCCAAGATTCAACTTTTGACTTTCCCATTCGTTCACGTGTAAGCTTGGTTTGCTGCCACCATGCCAAAGCTCTACCCCTCAGCCTTGTAGCAACCAACTTCACTCTACGATGTTCTGGAACTTCTTTGAAGTCAAAAATTTCTTCAACATTAGCTACCCAATCTAGAAACTCCTCTGCTTGCATACCACCTTTGAATTCAGGAATTTCAGTCTTCATCCCCGACTCCCACTTGTGATCATACTCAGAGTGATTTCTTCCCTGTCCTCGAACACTACCACCATCATACTCCTCTTCAAAATCAGATGTATATCGTTGTCTATCTCGTCCACCCACATCTCTACTACCATTACGTCTTCCACCATCATCCCTTCTATCAACGTTCATCCGTTCACGATCATTCACGTTCCTCCCACGCCCTTGATCATTTTCAACACTTCTGTCTCGATTGGAATGTGGCGAGATTCTACTTCCCCCATGGTTAGATTCTGGTGAAACCCTTCTCCGATTTTGATTCATCTCCGTCATAAGCTTCTCTAACCGGCCAATTCCTTCGTTAAGCTTTTCACTAAAATTCTCATTGATTCTTTGCTCCATCTCATCAGCTTCTTCTCTTCGATACAAAGCTTCTATGTTTTGGTGGCGATTAGCTCTTCTTGGCGGCATACTTGAAAATCTTCCAACACTTCAAAATTCAAACACAATTCGGACTTTGATCCAAAATGAAACGGATCGAAAACTTCTACTTTGTAGCAAATCGCGATGAACACAATGGACAAAGTTTCGACCTCCAATGCAAATCCGAACTTCAATCTTCAAACAAATGCGAACAACTTCACTTGCTCACGGCTCAACTTCAAACTTCTCGGCCAAACAACTTCAAACTTCAAAACTCCTCAAAATGATTAGGCTCCAAGTCTCGATCTAACTATGATTGGTTAGAACAAGCTCTGATACCAAATGGCGCAGCGGATATTACAAAAATGATGTAGATCGTTGAATGTAGCAATCGGTGGATTGGAAGATGCTGAAATGCCCAAATTCGTTGATCCGAAGATACCGAATTCTAGCTATCCTGAACTCGTTGATCGCGCACGATACCGGGTTCGAAGATCTTCAATTCTTCAAGCGTTGATCAAGCGCACTTGATTCCGCGAATCGGCTTCTACAATCGTTGAATCGAGCGCACTCGATTATCCAAAAGAGGAGATAGGAGATTACACTCAACTACCAATTTGAATGAAAGCACAAAGCAATCAAAAGAGAATTTTATTCAATATTCAACAACCTTTTACAAATGAGACTCACGGCCTATTTATAGGCGAACAATTTTACAACAGAAATTTCTCCAACTCCTAAGTCGTTTCCGACTCATAGCTACGCTATACGACTCATCATAAGTCGTATACGACTCATCAAATTACAACATGACTTACGACTTATACAAAACAACTTAACAAACTGTACAAAATAACAACTACAACAACACACGACTCAACATACTCCGACTTATGACTCAGCCAAGGATACGACTTATTACAAACAGACGACTTTAAACAGATGCGGCTTAACAATGCAACACAACAACAGCTTTCTACGACTCAAGAATCAATGGTCTAGATTAACTCGGCATCAGAAACAACGGCATCCATCTTCACGCGACTCAACTAAGTCGTAACTCGTTTCTCCATCTTCTTGCTTTGTGTTAAGGCGTGGACGACTTATACCTCCAGTTTCGTTAAGTCGTGGACGACTCATACCAGCTTCTCCCTTGAGTCGTGGATGGCTTATCTCCTCACCTTCCTTAAGTCGTGGACGACTCATACCAGCTTCTCCCTTGAGTCGTGGACGACTCATCACCGCCTCCTTGAGTCGCTTACGACTTATACCTTGACGACTCATTACCGCTTCCTTAAGTCGTAGATGTCTCATACGACTCATGCCTGTCTCTATGAGTCGTAGACGACTCATAGCATTGCCCTTAAGTAGTAGACGACTTATGCCTTGGCCAAATAAAGGTTGCGCTGCATCAGAATCAATATTAAAATATAATATCTTAAAATCAATATTTATTAAAACCACATATATTTCATTTAAAAACCTTGGAAATCATTTTCAAAATATGTATATATATATAGACCAACGGTGCCCGTATATAATTTTCTATCCTATGGTCAAGTGATATGGATATTTATCATTTCAATCCGTAATTTAAATATTTACGAGTATATATCTTTTCAACCTGCAATCCCAAATTCAATTCAATGAAAATCGCTTGGGTTTATCATTTCAACCCATAACGATTTTCTCCTATTCTACAAAATCGTTCGGGTATGTATCATTTCAACCCATAAGGAACAGGGAACTTGCAGAGTGAGAACATATATGATAATAATTTAATATATCAACAACAGGCATACAATATCAATAACAATCACCTATAATATAAACAATAGGATATGGTGTCATATCCCACAGGTGAACAATTACAGATAATAGCAATATCATATATAGCAATTTAAATAATTAACAGTTCAAATTAACGGCATATTTCAATTGTCGTTTCAATTGAAATCAAATTTAATAAATATAAGAACGTTAATCGTGAGTGATTGCTTACCTTTCGAGGCTAGATGATGAATGAGAATGAGATGAGTTACGAATCCAAACACGGATTCCAAAGCAAGCTAGATTGGCACGAATCGACGAGCAAAGTTGATAAAGAGGAATTGATAAATGAATCAGAACCATCTTGATATGATTTGAAACAAAATATACATTATAATTTCTCTAAGACCAAAACTTTTTTTCCATATATTCAAAATAAGATATATATATATATATTTCAAATTACCAATTTAACTTTAATGCAAATAAAACAAAATCTATATACATATTTAGAATCCAAACTCGGGTGAACTTGTATATATAAACACTATATATATCAAAATCATATTTTAGTTCGAAAACATATATTTATTAAGTGTGTGTGTGTGTATTTGACACAACAGACATATATACACTGTCCAAAAATGTTAATATAAACGTAATTATAACATATTTTATAAACATGAACATACCAAGAAGTTAACAAAGCATATTTTGTATAAATATATATATATATACTGCCGAATATAGATAATAATACTTCTTTGACAAATGATGTACTGTAACATATATACATATCAAAATCAACTTTCAATACAAACTTACAGTCTCAGTAAATCATATTATAAGCTACATATACATTCACTACAAGGATAATTCTGTTTAGCGTCGGCATATAGCCGACTCTGGCCTACCCGAGCCGACGCTATATGCCGATGCTAAATAGCTCGTCGCCAAGTGAAATGGTGACGGGAATGGGGACAGGTCTGTCCCCTAGTTTAGCATCAGCTAGAGTCAACTAACCGACTCCGGCCGACGCTAAACTTAGTCCATGTGTAAAATAATAAATGACCTATAGGCCGACCCGAGCCGACTCCAGCCGACGCTAATCTGGGTAAATTTTTCTGCATTTCTAGCAGCCATTTCTACCTTCCATCCACACAATCATATATATTCCTCAAATATACTTCACCAAACAACAATATCATCACATATATGCCCAACTAAGAACCAAAAAACATCAATATACGTCTCCAAACGTCCATCATCACAAATATCCATAATATTTACAAAATTCAACCAAAAGTTCATCAAATATACAAGACATTCAAAGTTCATCAGAAAACATATATAAAAACATACTACCACTCACCCCAATCATCAGCAGCGCTAGATCCCAGTGATGGCGGCATATTCGTCCCGTGCTCTGCCAAGTAAGCAACAATCGCCTAGTCTAGTTGCTGCTTCAATCCAGTCTTCCTCCAATCGTTCAACTCGGCGACTTGTGCTTGCAGGGCCGCTATTGTTTCTTCATCCTGTTGTTTATTGTAAGCGGCTTGCGTCGCGGCCTGTAAATTAATAAATTCATAGTTATAGTTTATACGTAATATTCAATAAAACTTATAAACTAGTTAATGAATTAATTAAATTCAATAAATATTACCGCTTGATTTCCATATCCATACTGTCTATTTCTGGTCGGCGGGTCGGTAATACGAGCGAATATCCTGTCCGTCTCCTCAATGGTCAACTGTTCCCTGCCAGACTCTACAAGCACACGAGCAATCTCCTGATCGCATCTCTCCTGTGTTTAGAAATATAATTTTGAGAAGATGAATATTCAATTTAATGTATTGTTAAATAAGAGAAAAAATTTATAGTCTTTATACCCGGATATTTGCTGATTTGGCATCTGACCATTCATATGTTACCACGCCATCTTCATCTGTATGCTCGACGGCGTGTGTTCGGGTGAAGACGTCCAAATGAGATGGTGCAACACCACCTCTCTCCCTCGTCTGAAATTAGATATGATTAAAGAATGTATATATATACACATATATACATATATATAACTAAACAATGTTATAAGTAAATTACAAATAACAATTTTTATATTTACTATTTCTTCTCTATATTGCTGAAAAGACTTGGATCCACCGCGGTGTGTTGCAGGATTCCTAAGCCTGTTTGCAGAGTTCCTCGATGCTACCGCATGTATAATTTAACTATTATATAAACATTTAAACGAATTATAATTACAGACATATGAAAGTAGAAAATTTACCTTAGCGTCTTCGCTTTCCCAATATTGCATAAACCACGCATACAAATTTTCACTCATCCAGTTTGGCTTTTTACCAGCCTCATTCATCTTGGAGAGCGTATCTCTATAGTTTTTTCTCATCTTCCTCTCCCAGTGCGTCCTGAACGTCTCGAGATCTTCGGGATCCATAATAAAGGACGTCTGCACGTTGAAATTTAAATGAATTATATAAATTGTATATTAATTTTCAAAGATCAAATATGCCAATCTCAAATTAATTAGAGTTTTATACTTACCTAGAGGTCGGTCCATACGGCATCTCTGATATAAAGTGGGATCCTATCCCAGTGCTCCCACAAGTCCGTCATCCTACTACGGTAGCTGTTGCGAGACACAGCTAGAATAGGCTCGGACGGTTGTAAATCGAAACCCCTGAATACATTTTGATATTGTCAGTTAATAAATCATAAATATACTTGTAGCATGCACTAAATAATATAATGAAGTTGCAGTAAATTAAATACTTACCCTCCATCGGTCTTCGACACTAAGTATGCTCTCTGGCGATTATCGGTCGTACCACTACTACCCTCGCCAAGAGCAGGGCCTCGTGAACCTTGGGACCGCCTGCTGTGTGACATAATATCTGCTAGAAACATGCATATATATATATCATTTCATATAATGAAAAAACCATATATCATTTCATAATTAGAAAACATGCCTGATTAATAATCACATACACATAGCTCACAGTAGAATAATAAAAGAATATTACAACAAATGATACGAATTTCCATTACATTAACACAGGTTTTAGAATTGACATAATACAACAAACGATACAAATTTCCATCTTATATACATTAAATCATCACTAATTAATAATCAATCTTCGTCGTTTTCTGATTCTGACTCGGTCTCGCACTCTATATCGTCATTTCCCTCTAAAGTCTCAAATTCTTCTATTAGAATATTTGATTCATCATTCAAAGGCCCTATATCAGCATGATCATCAGTTATTATTAATTCATTATTTGGCTCAAGATCTGCTTGATAAGCTGCTTCGTCTGGAATATTATTTCCGTCAAGTGTAAATCTTGCCTTTATTTTAAAAACAGCCGACCAGTCTGCTTTATCTCGTTTTAGTAATGGATACGGAGCAAAATAAACCTGTAATGCTTGTTTGACTAACACAAAAGGATCATACTTTGAGTAACGTGAGTTATGGTTTATTTCAATAAGTTTATAGCCTTTGTGCACGTTGATACCAGAGCCCGGAACATTGCTAAACCAACTGCATCTGAATAAAAATACTTTTTCTGCAGATTGGATAGAATATGTCAATTCCAAAACCTGTGTTAAGACGCCGTAAAAATATTTTATATGTTCATCTGGATCATCAGTCCCTTTGACAAATACACCGCTGTTATAAGTCATTTTTTCAGCACTGTATTCCTTGGTGTTGAATTTAAATCCATTCACGAAGAATATTGGATAAGTGTTGACATTTCTTTTTGGTCCTATCGCAAGACGTTTCGATCCTTCATCACCGACACAATTTCTTTGATCATAAACGTATTTTGTAAACCAGTTAGCAAATTATTTGCTGAGATCGCCAAGTGGATGTTCTGATTCGTAAATACTGCAAATATATGTATACGTATATTAAGTGCAAAATCAATTTAAATTGGGTAACTCGTAAATAATGCAAATATGTACTATTATCGAGAATTATCATTCAATATTTACCTAATAAATGGTGCAAATTCAGCACAATTAAGAAGAACGTATGTGTGTGCTATATGGTAATCTCTATCGTCTAACCATATTTCCACACATTTTCCAACAGCTCGGCCATTCTGTCTAAAAATAGAAAACATTGATTCAGAACAATCTTGTTCAACGGCTTCATCATTACGCGAAACACTTGCAAATGATAAGTTCACATGGTCACTGAAATAGTGAGAGAAAAAGAATGAAGCTTCTTTTTCGATATATGATTTGCAAATAGAACCTTCAACTCGTGCTTTTTGTCTAACTTTTTTCTTGAGATGATTCAAGTACCTATTACAAAATTTATTCGATTAAAATTTACTTACATCAAATTCAAATTCAAATTATTATTTCAAATATTCAAAATTACCTCTCAAATGGATACATCCATCCATATTGTATAGCACCTCGAAGAAGTGCTTCATATGGAAGATGAACAGGTAAATGCTCCATTACATTAAATAATCCTGGAGGAAATATTTTCTCAAGTTTGCATAGCAGTATAGAGATGTCATTTTCAAGTTTACGAATACGCTCAACTTTTAACGTGGTCGAACAAAGCTCTTTATAAAACAGACTTAATTATGTTATAGCACTCCACACTTTTACGGGCAATAGTTCTTTGAAAACGACGGGTAAGAAATTTTCCATCATGACATGGCAATCGTGACTTTTCATCCCACTCAATTTATTGTTTTTTAAGTCAACACATCTACGAAGATTTGAAGAAATCCCATCAGGACATCTCAGCCCTTCAATCCACTTCAACACAAGTTTTACTTGATTGCTGTCTAGCTCATAGCATGCTTTGGGTTTTTTTACTATTATTAGGGTTTATATGAAGTTCGGGATGTTTACAATATTGTTCTATATCACGTCTTGAATTGAGATCGTCCTTAGTTTTACCCTTGACATTCAAAACTGTATAAAACACATTATCAAACACGTTTTATTCGTTACGCATCACATCAATATTATGTCGTAGTAAGAGATGCTTCCAATAAGATAACTCCCAAAATATACTTTGTTTGCACCAATTATGCCAGTTCGATTTACTTGGAATTTCAGTCTGTACTCCAGTTTCATGTATCTTCGGATATTCTTTAACTAGTTCATATAATTCTTCACCTGATAAAGTCGTTAGTCGTTGTCTGTTCTCTGCTCTATTTACTACAAAGTTTTTCTTATCTCTTCTAAAAGTATGATTAACATGGAGAAAACATCAATGACAATCAAACCATAAAATTTTCCTTCTATGCGGTAATGAAAATGCCCGTGTATCTTCCATGCAGTAAGGACAAGCCAGACGACCGGTCGTACTCCAGCCTGAAAGCATTGCGTAAGCCGGAAAATCACCAATAGTCCATAACAAAGATGCAAACATATGAAAATTCTTTTTTTCGACACGTCGTATGTATCCACCCCTTCATACCATAATGTTTTCAACTCTTCGATCAATGGCTGTAGATAAACATAGATTCCTTATGTCGGATCATCAGGACCAGGGACGACAATCGTAAGAAACATATATGGAGTTTTTATACACATCCACGGAGATAAATTATAAGGTGTAACGATAATAGGCCAAGACGAATATTTACTACCAAATTGAGAGAATGGTGAAAATCCATCTGTACATAAACCAAGTCTCACATTACGACTCTCTGCGGCAAACGCAGGATAAGTCTTATCGAAATGTTTCCATGCTTCTCCGTCCGATGGATGTATCAAAGTCCCCTCTTTCTGCATTCTCACACTGTGCCATCTCATATGTGATGCTGTCGCAGACGACGCATATAACCTTTGAAGTCTGGGAGTCATGGGTAAATAATGCATTCTCTTGTATGGAACTTCCTTTCATTTTTTTTCTTGGTTTGTATCTTTCCTCATTACATATTCTGCATTTCTTAAGATTAATGTCATCTTTCCAATACAACATACAACCTTTTATACATGTATCTATCTTCTGGTAGGGCAAACCGAAAGCAGACATTAGTTTTTTCACTTTATAATGATTATCGCACATCAGATTATTGGGTGGCATATGTCGTTTTGCAGCTTGTACAACTGCTGTAAATCCAGCTTCTATAAAATTGAATTTTGATTTCATAGTAATGTATTCGGCAATAACTAACAATTTCGTTCCGCTACTACAACCTTCCCATAACTGTCTTTTCGTAGAATCCAGTTAATCATAAATTCTTTTCACCCCCTCGGTCGGTTCTTCTTCGACATTTACATCATTAACTTGAACAGTATGGAACATTGACTGTGCTGCATCTTCCACCATATCTACTATTGGATTCGTCGTAACATTATTATTATTCACCTCGGCCTCAGGCACTATAGAATTAGATGCACCAATTTTTTCTCTATGACGATCCCAGAAATAATAGTTTGGCACAAAACTGAATTTACACAAATGTACACTAACTATATCCGGTTCCCGATAATGCAAATGTTGTCATTTACGACACGGACAACGAATTTGTGTGCCGCCTTCTTCATTATTAGCTTTAGCGAATTTAACAAATTCATGTACACCATCCTTAAAATGTTTTTTCGTTGAACCTTTCGTTCTTGTTCGACTTTCATACATCCAGGTACGGTCGAGAAGATAGTTGAACATTTTTCCTAATTTAAAAACATATATATATTAGAAATTTCGACAGCATTTCTTTTCTATTCTTATACGCATATAGACTTTGCATCTGAAGTTTTATGTGATTATTATCGTATTTTCTAATCTTCCAAAGCCTTTTGAGACTAAAGGCTTTGTTGTTGTCTTATTTCCATTTAAATTATTTATATTAATTAGAGATAGACTAAAATAAGTAAGAAGTTTATTTATAAATTATTTCCTTTAAATCATTTATATTAAGATGTTTATTGCATATAAAGCAATAAACATCCAAATAGTCGCTTCACCTAGGCGCCAGAAATAAACGGTAGCGTATCGAGGCGATATGCCCTTCATATAATATCGGCACAACCCGAATGGACCGGCTACTGAGACTTTCCAGGTATAAATACCCAAACACATGGCGCACAGGCCAGTCAAACAACACTCGACGACCAAGTTGTCCTCACTCAATCCAAATACAAGGCGCACAGCTAGTCAAACAACACTTTCACACTTTCAAATTCACACTTTCACACTTTCAAATTCCCAACTCCCAATTAACACTTTCAAATTCTAAATACCTACACCCAATTATTCCCAATTCACACTTTCAAATTCAACGATTTCATACTAAAAATAACCTAATACACTAAATTAGCAATACCTACACCCAATTATCATCACAATAATGTACATTTAAACCTAATTAAACAATTTAATTCAAAATTAGGGTTTAGAAAATTACCAAATTCAAGAAGAAGAGGAGATTCCGGCGAGTTCTAGGCTTCTACGACGACAATGACGGAGGGTGACGGCTGGAGAGGGTCGGAATCGGTGATGGGGAAGAAAAAAATCATTTTTTTATTAAGCAAAGAAAGTGAAGAAGAAGATCTCGGCTGAAACCTGTATACGCGATATGGAGTCGGCTGGAGTCGGCTAGCATCGGCCGGGCTGGCGTCGGCTAGCATTGGCCCGTATATTTTTTTTTAAATTCTTTTTTTACACCTATTTCGTTTAAAAAAATAAAAAAACACTACTACAATATAAAAAAATTGACATTTATTATTAATATTATTGACCCAATGACGGGTCATGATAGGTTAAATTGGTATTTTCGATGATATATGTTCGTCTAATTCGAAAAATTTCGTTGTTGAAAATCTAACTCGCACATCCAATCGATGCAACTTTTAGTCGATCCGTTATACAAATTCGATAAAGGTAATCATATGTAACATTTTCAAGAATTAAAATAATTTTTTAAACCGTTGGGTAATCAATTATGAATTTTTAAATGTATTTGGTATAATAAAATTATATAAAATAAAATATGCGGCGTAAAAATAAATTCTTTGGATCTTATCTCGATCTAAGGTATTTTGGACATGTTTCCAGAATATGGTTTAAAAATAAACGAATCTGGGGTGTCGATCTTGAATTTCAAATTTATGGCTGTTCGTGGAATTTCGGACAAAAAACCCTTCGTTCGAAGGCCGAACGACCTTCAAACGAGACCAAATTTGAACCAGTGATGCTTTGTAGTGTTTTTTATTTTTTCAAACGAAATAGGTGTATATAAGAATTAGATTGGGAAAATAATTAAATAGCCAACACTAACCGACTTGGGGCATTACAGGCCGTCCCCAGCCGACGCAAACTTCAATAGAATTTTGCGCCGTCCCTAGCCGACTCCATAATGGAGACGGAGCCGACTCCAGACTCCGTCCCCATTTTAAAGTATTCTAGTAGTGATTACCCATACTTACAAATCTTATATGTATTAGTCTAAAAAATATAATATAATATATACATATATATACAATGTATATAGACTACAGACTACAATGCATACAAAACAAACATCAACCGCTCCTATATAAACTCATATACAAAATAGGCGATATATATACATAATACATAACTTATATATAAGCCTTTATATACAAGCAGCCAAAATCATATACAGTTTATAACTTTTATATGTAACAGAGAATATATCTTATAAAAGTGCTCTTATATATGTATATAATAATAGATCAGGATATATGTGTGCTCATGTATATATATAAAACTATATATCATACCGAATATATATATATATATATAAATATATTACAAATTAAAGATAAACCCATATATTACAGTCAAAAGTCAAAAACCCATGTATACTACTATAAATATCTATATAAGCTAATATATATTTTCATATGTATAACAGCCAAAAGAAGAAAATAACTAAGCAGACTACAAAATAAAAAAAATAAAAACAAAAAAAAAGAAGCTTTCAAATATATATGTATTACCAATACGTGAAGAAGAAGGGATGGCTGCGTCGATCTTGCGGTTCGTGGTGACGGTGGGTGGCCGCACGCGGGTCGACTGCTGTTAGGCGGCCGAGAGTTGCGTGCTCGGGTTTCAAGGAGAAGGTGGGAATGGCTGGAAGGTGGGCTAGGTTGAAGTGGAAGGGGAGGGGTGCAGGGGCCGGTTGCGCATGTGAATTGTTAAACTGAAAGTGATCATACATTAATTCACCAACGATGGATTTTAAATAGCCTTACAGGAAAACAAAAGAAACAACAGAAACAAACTAAAAACAAGGAAACAGACTCCACTACACAATCTCCTTAAGACTCGGACATGTATTGATTGCAGAGACAATCAATGACTGATTCAGTTAAAACAAAGACCAATTCAAACTCCAACATACCCTCCCTTAAACTAATTCCTCTGAATTCAGCTTACTTCAGACAAGTTAACCATTCCAAGCAACGCACGTAGCTTCTCGAACTGCTCCAGCTTCAACGGTTTGGTAAAGATATCTGCGACTTGATTTTCTGTTCCACAATACTCTAGCTTGACAGTTTCATCATTCTCCAGTTCCCTAAGATAATGAAATCTTACTTCGATGTGTTTACTTTTCCCGTGAAGAACTGGATGCTTTGACAATTGAATGGTCTAGTTGTTGTCACAAATAATCACAGTTGCAGATTCTTCCCCAGCTCCAATCTTATCTAAAGTTCTTCTAATCCACACGCACTGACAAGCACAAAACGCAGCAGCTATATATTCAGCCTCAGTGGTAGAGAGTGCGACAACCGGCTGTTTTTTTGATGCCCAAGAAATCGCACCAGATGCCATCAAAAACACACAACCCGTCGTACTCCTGTGATCATCCAAATCGCCAGCGTAGTCACTATCCGTGAAAGCTATGAGCTTCAGATTGCTGCTCTCGCTTCTCCTGTAAAGAATTCCAAGTTCAATCGTACCTTTTAAATATCTTAGAATCCTTTTTGCAGCGAGCCAATGTGACATCCTTGGATTCGCCATGAATCGACTTATGAGACACACTCCATACATCAAATCGGGCCTGGTCACTGTTAAATACATGAGACTCCCAACCAATTGTTTGAACATGGTTTCATCTACCTTCTCGCCACCTTCATCCTTCGTGAGTTTTGTTCCTGGCACGATAGGATTTTTGACCGCATTGCTATCCTCCATCCCAAATCTTGCTAAGATCTGACGAGCATATTGTTTTTGACAGATAAAAATTCCAACATCACTCTGTTTCACCTCTACCCCAAGGAAATGCTTCATTTTTCCTAAATCCGACATTTCAAATTCCAGCATCATTGCCTTCTTAAACTTATCACACATAGCTTTATCATTCCCGGTGAATATTAAATCATCAACATATAAGCTGACAATGAGAATATTACCTCCTTTTGTCTTAGTAAACAGGGTATGTTCGCTAGGACACCTCTTAAACTCCTCCTTCAGAAAATAACCTTCAATTCGGCTGTACCAAGCTCGCGGAGCCTGTTTGAGCCCGCGGAGCCTGTTTGAGCCCGTACAGCGCCTTCCTCAGCTTGTAAACCTTTTCTTCTTCTCCTTCCTTTATGAATCCCTCCGGCTGCCTCACGTACACATCCTCTTTCAATTCTCCATGTAGAAACGCACTTTTAACATCCAATTGAAAGATCTCCCAATTCAATTGTGAAGCGACAGCAAGTATGGTTCGAATTGTGTCGAGCCTCGCGACTGGAGCAAAGACTTCGGTGTAGTCTATGCCGTAACACTGAGCATAACCTTTTGCTACCAACCTCGCCTTGTGTTTATCAACTTCGCCATCTTCATTCAGCTTGGTTTTATATATCCATTTCACTCCAATTGGTGTAACGCCTTTAGGTAAAGTGGTTAGCTCCCAAGTGTTGTTCTTCACGATCGACTCGATCTTGCATTCCATTGCTTCTCTCCAAACACTATATTTCACTGCCTCATTGAACCGAACTGGATCACTTTCTGTCATCATCATCAAAAGCATGACAGACAATTTTTCTTCTACATCGTCTTCGTCTCCTACAACATAATCAGCCAAGTATCTTGGTGTTTTCCGTGTATGTGGTCCTACAGCTGCTTCTCTTTCAACTGTTCTCTGCGAATTCATAATTAGACCTGGAGAAGATAATATCGAGCTCGGTGGAGATGAATTACCACCTGACGCAGAAGAATCACCACTCGGCGCAATGGGACTTGTCTCATTTATCGCATCGTCTCCTCCCTCTTCTGCGTTCTCTACTTCTTAGTCTCCACATTCCAATATTTTTTCTTTCACACCAGCTTGATCCCAATCCCAGCTTTTGCTCTCATCAAACACTACGTCTTTGCTTATCACGATCGTCTTTGTAACCGGATCGTATAGTATCCATGCTTTTGATTCCTCACTAACTCCTAGAAAGACACATTTCTTGCTTTTGTTGTCTAGTTTCCTTCTTTTCTAATCCGGTATGTGCACATATCCTACGCACCCGAAGACTCGAAAGTATTCCACCACAGGTTTCATACCGCTCCAAGCTTCTTCAGGTGTCATTCCTTCTACTGCCGTTGTTGGAGATCGATTTTGAATGTGCACACTCCATCTAGTAGCTTCAGACCAAAATACTTTTGGAACTTGCCTCTCACTCAGCATAGATCGGACTGCATTCATTATCGTTCGATTCTTCCTTTCCGCCACTCCGTTCTGTTGTGGTGTGAATGTTGCTGTCAATTGTCGGGTGATGCCATGAGTTTTAAAAAATTCTCCAAACTCATTAGAAGTAAATTCTCCTCCTCGATATGTCCTTAAGCAAGTGATGAATGCTCCAATCTCCTTCTCCACACCTGCTTTGAAAAACTTGAAAGTGATGAACGCCTCAGATTTCTCATGAAGAAAGTAGACCCAAGTTTTTAGAGTAAAATCATCAATGAAAGTCAATATGTATCTCTTGCCACTATGTGAGATTGGTGTGATCGGTCCACATATATTCGAGTGTACCAGCTGAAGCTGTCTCGATGCACGCCACGAGCTTTTCTTCGACATTGATACTCTATGTTGCTTCCCGGTCAGACACACAATGCATATCTCCTTTGTGAGTTTCAGCGTAGGCAGCCCAGTAACCATCTTCTTTTGTGAAAGCAATTTTAGCCCTTCTTGGTTTAGATGCCCAAAATGACAGTGCCACAGATTCATCTCCTTTTCAAACACTTCTTCGTTCTGCAAACACAACGAGTTCTTCTGCAGTTTGGTGGCTAGAAGAAAGAACATCCTATTTCCGCTCATGTTGGTCTCCATGATTGCACCTTTACGAGGATGATACACCTTGCAGGTTCCATCGCGAATCAAAATTGTTAAGCCCCTTTCTTGTAATTGTCCAAGACTTAGCAAGTTATTCTTAAGCTCCGAAACATAATAAACTTCAGGTATGACTTGAGTGACACCATTAACTTGAACTTTCACACTGCCTTTTCCCACCACCGACATCCTCGTGTCGTTTCCGAGCTTCACTGTTCGATTGATTCCTTCTTCCAGGTCAGAAAACCACTCTTTACTCCCGGTCATATGATTGCTACATCCTGAATCTAGGAACCAAACTTCTTCTCTATTCGCCTGATGTTGCTCCACATAAGCCATCAAGAGCAATTCTTCTTCCTCTTCTAGTTCAGCATAGTTTGTTTTCTTCTCCCATTCTGGACACTCGTATTGGAAGTGCCCTAATTTGTGACACTTGTAGCATTCAACAATGGCACGATCAGCAGCATTTCTTCCTCTTCCCCTACTGCGGCCTCCTCGGAACGATCCGCGACCTCTTCCTCTACTTGGTCTTTCATCTTGAGACACTTTTAACACCTGCTCTTCTTGTACATGCCCATTCATTCGCTGCTCATGGACAAGTAATCTCCCGTGTACTTCATCGATATTCATCATGCTTAGATCATTTGATTCCTCAATCGAACACACCACATAGTTAAATCTCGGAGTCAAAGATCTGAGAATTTTGCTTACAATCGTGCTCTGTTCCATTACTTCACCATTTGTCTTCATCTTGTTTACCACCATCAAGATTCTTCCCAGAAAGGTATCGATCTTCTCTCCTTCTTTCATGGCCAGCAATTCAAACTCTCTTCTCAATGCTTGTAACTATGCCCTTTTCACCTTTGTAGAACCTTGATATTTCTTTTTCATGGATTCCCAAATCGGCTTGGAGGTGCTTTTCTCAAGAATCGTTTCCAGGATCTCTCTATCAATGGCCTGGAACAAGAAATTCTTGACCTTCAAGTCTTTAAGCTTTGCCTCTTCCACCGTTTTTCTCTGTGCCTCACTCGCTGGTGTTATTCCGACAGCCGCCGCCGAAATTCCGTCCTCCACCAGGCTCCATAATTCTCTGCTTCTGAGAAAATTCTCCATCGTCATGGACCAAAAATCATAATAGCCATCAAATTTTGGAATAGCTGGTTGTACGAATTTCTCAGATGTTTTCTCCGATATCTTCTTTTTTTTCTATCTCTCTTTTCTTTCTCTCTTGATCACTCTCTTGCACGATTTTTTTTTTCACAGGCTCTGATACCATATGTGAATTGTTAAACTGAAAGTGATCATACATTAATTCACCAACGATGGCGTTTAAATAGCCTTACAGGAAAACACAAGAAACAACAGAAACAAGCTAAAAACTGGGAAACAGACTCCACTACACAATCTCCTTAAGACTCGGACATGTATTGACTGCAGAGACAATCAATGACTGATTCAGGTAAAACAAAGACCAATTCAAACTCCAACAGCGCAGGCTGCGTCGAAGATGCGGGCATGGAGGAGATTGGCAAAGGGAAGGCGGAGGAGTTTCCGAGTTTTGGCGAAGTGGGGAGGCACGGCTGGGCTTGGTAGAGGATGGTGGGGTCTCGGCTAGGTAAGAGGTGGAGGAGGGGGCAGATCTGCTGGTGAGGAGGGTGAGGCGTTTCATGCAACCTGGTGACGAGCAGGTCACAGCAAAATCCAAGCTTGAAAAAAAAACTCCCAACTCTATAAAAAAAAATTGGAAGAAGAGAACGAAAGAGGAAAGAGGGGAGCAATGCTGAGCAACGTAAGGAGCGGGTGAAAGATATAGGAAACGTGATGGCCAAAGTGGGTGACAGCAATTAAATGAAAATTGTATTAAATATATGTCATTTATGAATAGAATTAATGAGAAGGAAGGCCAAGTGGGCAAGAGATTGAAAGTGAAAAGTTGAGCACGTTCACAATTTAAAAGCAACAGCAAATAAAAAATTTCCTTTTGAAGGAACAGGTTAGAAAAAGAAAGGACGAGAGAAAAATGAAAAGTGAAAAGACAGCTTGCATATAAATTGAAACCGTAGGAAACATAAAGGTCAGAAGTTAATTTCAGAATTTATTATAGCCAGCGGCTATTAGACTAGCGGATGGACAAATGAAAAGACAAAGGAAAGTCGAAAAGCTTAGAATACGGAACCGGTATATCAAATCGTTTTGCCGAATTCGTTGTTCATCGGACACCGAAATGCACAAAATGAATATACTACAGAGATCAGCACGACGAGATGATCAAAACGGTATACAGATATTAGTGGTACGATCATCCGATCAAAAGTCTATATCGGTACCGAAATGCTGCAAAAATGTCAAAAATAAGATAAATGGAGCAACAGCAGTCCGAATTTGGAGAAACGGAAGATGACGTCTCACTCAGAAGATGATTTACAAATTTATTATGTAAAAATATTCAGGTTTGGAAAACATTTTATTATCATCAAATATTAGCTGATTTAAATTTAAATAAAATCACACAAAAATAATAAACTTCCATATTTTTAGATGAAAATTTACCATTTGCTATGTTTAATTAACGTATTCCAAATATAAAAATTTTATTTAAAAATATTATTGTTTAAAATTCCACCAAAATTCAATTAAATACGTTAACAAAACCTTTTACAAAATTTAGGTCGTTACAGCAGTTGTATCACTTATTTACTAATCATAACCATATTACAAAACTTAATATGAAAGTTATATTTTATTCAATAATTATTTTATATGCAAAATTTGTAGTAATTTTATTTTTACAAATCTCATGTATAATGTCTTTTTGTAGCAAACCCCGATAATAAAATAAAATTTATAAGTAGAATTTAACCACAACTATTTATTACTCAAGTTTTCTACGGATGCAGCATCTTTTTTGGTATTATGAATCTAAAACCTATTTTCTATGCTTCATTATAATTAAGGATCTGCTTTACCAACCTTATTTGTTTTCAAGAAATCCGAACAATTTTTAATTTTGTTAACCTACGTCTTCCTGTTTCTTTTCTCTAATTTCTTTATTACATTTTTTCCTAATGTGATGTCATTTACGGATTTTCACCTTGTCATAATTTCATCTAATGAGACTGTTCTAAAACTGTAAATAAATTCAAATGTAAAAATGCAGAAGTCAAATTACATAAATATCATTTTATTAAGTTAGCAACAAAGCAATCTCCTAAAGCTCAATGTAAAGTTTCACAGTGTGCAAGACCAAAGTCCTAAAAGGTAACAATGACAACCCACATAAGCTCGTGAAGGATCATATTGGTTATCCCATGCTCATATGCACAATAAGCTATCCAGGGTCTTTTATCTAGCTTCTTTTTTGAAGGAAAACTGCTTCCAATGGCTAACCGTGCTAATTCCACTCCCAATAATAGGCTTAAAATACAGATAAGAACTAATTTAGTTAAAACTGAAACTAGGTACTAACGGAGACACGGTGACAAATCATGAAATTAAACGATAACTCTCAGCAATCCACTAATTCGATTAACTGCACAATAGTTCACTAAATTCAATTTTTGCCTTGCAAGACTACAACAAATTATAAAATTAAAAATGCAATTCCCAATTGCCAAGATCCAAAATTTAGTACCTTTCAAGTTTCAACAAGTCGACAACCAAGTCGGTTAGTAACCGAAGATGTCTGTGCACTGATGAATTTGAGCGATGTCGGATTGGGGTTGCCGCCTAGTCGACGACGCAGTTGATTCGCCACCGGAGGGCGTCGGTCGGAGTCTGTAGTCGTTGGTCGCTGCTACTCTTACTGAGTTGCGATTTCGCGAATCCAAATCGGTTGCAATTTTTTTTCTTAGGCTGCGTGTTTTGGTGATATAAGGTGCCCTAGAAGTTCTCTGGCCCAAAGCCATTGCTTTTCCAGCTTTGGTAAAAGGCCGGCCCTAAGTGTTTGGGATTGATTCCTAAAATTGCTAAAATTAATTGGAATGTTTTAATGAAGTCGTGATGTTAGGGCACGGTAATGATTTCTGATGATCGCTACTCTATATGTTTGGCAACATCTACAAAGACGAACGACGAATTTGAGATTTTGCGTTTGTTGTTACGGAGAAGAAGTTGACATGTTTTAAGCGGTGAATGAAAACAAGGAGGGAATTTAGGCAGGTTCGGAAATTTACTGGACAGTGAGCTTAATACAGCATTGTATGTTTTGTTTTATTTTTTTCATTTATAAAAGGATTTTCAACTGCAGTAGGCGTCCAAACGCTGAGCTTCGGTGTTGTTATAAATCACTTTTCTTGTAGTGCACTATACATCTACCTCGAGTGAAAGCATTTTTATTATGAGATGTTAAGTCATTCAGGCCTTTTATCATGTTGCATAATATGTTTGACATTTTTTGTATAACATGATGCAATAAGAAATGGGTCTAAAATCAATTATGTTATTCACAATAGGAGATTTGGATATTAAAGTAATAAAAGTACGATTTTTAGTAAGCTTCCATGCTATGAATATGTGAGTCATAGCATCCTCCTTAAGTTGATCCTAGTGATTTTTATAAATTTGGCATTGAAGCCATCGACCCTGAGCTACTATCATCACAAATGTGAAATGTAGCACTCCACAACTCCTCCATCTCAATTGGTATTTGTAATTCTCTTTTGGCACTTTTTGAATAACTTTTCTATAGATTACGTTTTGGAATTGGGATGTAATGGAGGTTGGATTAGATAGACCGGTAAAGTGTATGACTACACCTTTTGTAGACTTTTCTGGGTTAACTGTATTTGGCCATTTTCATTAAGCAACTTATGCAATTGATTATTGTTTGTTCAATATAACATCATAGCATGAAGTAATTTAGTGCACTAATCATTTCAATTTTCATTTTTGACAATTTTCTGCTACCTCTAAGTGTAATGCTTGTTGTAATTTCATCAGGCTGCTATTATGCTTTTGCAACATAGTTTGGTAATTTGGATTGTTCAAATATTGCAAGTATAAGAAGTTATTCCTATTGAATTTTGGTGACACTATATAGAGAATTGTAGTGGTCGGAAGTAGCTTGATGATAGAGAAAATGGTTCGCAAATCGGAGCTCGAAGGAGAAAGATATGGTGAAGAAGGTGGAGTGTTGTGGCTAGCATTTGGCGACAGACGTCCGTCATAAAGTGACAGGCGTCTGTGATAGCAGGATTTGGAATCCGAGACTTGAGACAGGCATCTATCACTTTGAGATAGACATCTGTGGTTTTAAGGATTTCTTTTCTGAAACTTATGACAAACCTCTGTCATAATGTGACAGACGTCTATGGAAACTTTTAGCCTATTTTCAACCCGTCTTTGGTGTGATGATTTGTGATATTTGGAGGGGCAATTCTGGAATTTTTCCTAGATTTTCTACTCTCCTATATAATCTATTTTCTGGTTTGAAAGTTGATCACTCCAAGGATTTAATCAAGGGTTTTATCCTACATTAACCAGGGTTTAGCAAATCATAATTTCTTCAATTGTAATCTCCACAAAATCATATTCTAGAGTGAATATTGTGATCATTGTAATCAATCTCTTATACTCTTCTCATTGGTATTAATAAAAGCTCTTCTCAAAGTGGATATACACTAACATGACGTCAGTGAAACCATTATAAATCGGTGTGTGATTTATTTTTCATTATTGCTTTGGTTTCTATTGCATGTTTGGTGATTGTGATTGCTTTTGGATTGGTTAAGTTTGGATTGAGATATCGATTGGTTATTTTTGTGCTATTTACCACGGTCTCATTTTTCCGCTATGCATTGGGTTTTGATTTGAGTGATCTTGAGTTGAAATTGCCATAACATTTGGTATCAGAGCTTTGGTGTTGGTAGGTGGTCATAGAAATGTAGAAATCGGAAAATAACTATAGTAGTCCCTCAATGGTTAGTCCAAGTGGTGTAGCGCTGTATGTATGTGGATCGTATGCGACTTCGAGATCACAATTGGTTATTGACAAGTGGAATGGCTATAATGATTTTGAAAAGTGAAAATGGAAGATGAAAGCAGTTCTTAGGAGGAATCGGGTACATCGGGTAGCGTTTGATACACATTTGTTACCGGTAGATATCTCAGATGTTGAGAGAGAGGAAATGGAAGAGTGGACATTCACTACATTTCAACTTGCTATGTGAGAGAATGTGATCTTCGAAATTAGTGGTGAGATTACTACTAAGGGAATTTGGACCAAGTTGGAGGAGTTGTATTGAAGAAGTCACTAACTAATCATTTGATCTTGTTGCGAACGTTTTTTTTCCTATAAAATGAAGGAACTTCACTAAAGGTGCACTTGAATGTGTTTGATGATTTTCTAATGAAGATGAAGGTGGTAGATTTGAAGGAAGAGCAAAAGGAGATGATATTGTTGTGTTTGTTGACCGTTATACGGGTTTCTCAAATAGTTTGATCTATGGTCGTGATACAATGAGATTGGATGATGTCAAGGGTCTTCTTAGTGAGAATTGCGAGATCAAATGAAGGAGTTTAGTGTTGGGAGTAGTGGTGCTCGTAATGGCCAGGGTTTATTTGTGGAGAAAGAGAGATATGCGAAGGAGGAGAATTGTGGGTGTTCCAGATTAGAGAGGAAAGTCAAAGAAAAGAAAGGGCAAGTGCTATATTTGTAAGAAGCATGTTCATTGGAAGAATGAGTGTCCGTATAAGGACAATTGAAAGAAGGAAGTAGCATCTTCATCAGTTGCGACGTAGAGTAGTGTTGGTGAGGGAGACGTAGATGTATTGACGGAGTTAGCATCGGATGTTTCTGGTAGCGATTGGGTGATCAATTCGGGGGCATCTTATCACATGATTCCAAATAGGAATTGTTTTTCTTCTTATGTCAACAAAGAGTGAATATTAGCTATTATGGGATATGGTGCTATATGCAAGTCAAAGGGCATTAGTTCCGTGCAAATTTGGATGTTTGACGGAGTGGTCTGTACTTTCACTAGTGTGCGCTATGCTCCGAGGCTTAGGAAGTCTCTTATATTTTTAGGACAATTGGATTCTTTAGGATGTAAGATCACTATAAAGAGTGATAGCTTGTGAGTTTTGAAGTGTGGGCTTGTGGTAATGAGGGTGCAAAGACTCATGGTGTATATTTGGTTCAATGTGTGACCATAGAAGGTGAAACTTGTGCAGGTGTTGATAGTTCTCGTGGCTTGGATGCGACTAGGTTGTGGCATTTGAGGTTGGATCATGTCTCAGAGAGGAATTTAGATATTCTCGGAAGAGGGAGATGATCGATGGAGAGAGTTTCAACAAGCTAGAGTTTTGCAAGGAATGTGTCATGGGAAAGCAAACAAAGGTTTCATTCGGTGAGGGAAAACATGATTCGAGAAGTTCTCATGAGTATGTTCACATGATGTTTGGGGACCGACACCGGTAGCTTCTTTGGGAGGAACAAGGTTTTATATTTCTTTCATTGATGACTTTTCTCGAAATGTATGGGTGTATGTAATGAAGGCCAAGTCGGAGGAATTTGCAAAGTTCAAAGCGTGGTGGGTTCTTATTGAGAATGAGAGTGGCAAGTTTTGTAAGGTTCTTTGGTCCGACAATAGTGGAGAGTATGTTTTCGGAGAGTTCTTGGAGTTTTGCAAGCATCATAGTATTTAGAGGCATTTTACTACACCGGGAGATCCACAGTCGAATGGAGTTACGGAAGGAATGAACCGTACTCTACTTTAGATAGCTCAATGTTTGAAATTGACATCGGGTTTGTCTAAGATATTTTGGGCCTAAGCTTTCTCAACTGCGCTGCATATTATTAATTGAATTCCGTGCTCAGCTATTGGTAACAAAAATTTCGGAGGAAGTGTGGAAGGGAAAGGGCACTGACTTGAGCTATCTTCGTTTTTTCGGTAGTCCAGTTTATGTGCATGATCCGAATAATGATAAGCTTGAACCTAGAGCTTTAAAGAGGATTTTTCTTGGCTATACGGACGGTGTAAAAGGTTATCGGATATGGAATCTGGAAATGAAGAAGGTAGTGAATTCTTGTCATGTTACTTTTGATGAGTCGGCTTTGTTCAAGGAGAATGAGAACTCATCGGATGTTCCAGATTTGGTTCATAGTATATTAAAGGAGAAGGAAGTTATTCCCACTTTTCGTTTAAGGTGTAGAGTAGTTGAAGATGCTTGTGAGGAGAAAGCAATTAATGGTACATCACATAGTCCACATAGAGCCTCTAGTAGTGTTGGTGATGTGCATGATTCTAGAGATGATTCAGTTCAAGGTGGAGCCGAAAAGAGTTTAGGTGATGGTATTGCTACTCGGGTTGGTCGTCGTGCTATAAGGCCACCCAAAAGATATGGTGATTGGAATTGTCTTAGCTTTTGTGATAATTTGGACTATGCTCTTCATGTAGTTCAAGGTGAGTCGATGGACCTTGATGACATCATGGATTCGAGTGATAGCTCGAAGTGGATTTATGCCATGGAGGAAGAGATGCAATCATTGATGAAGAATCAAACTTGGGACTTGGTTTCACTTCCTAAAGGAAACCGTGCTATTAGATGCAAGTAGATATACAAGGTGAAGGACGATGGGAGATACAAAGTAGGCTAGTGGCTAAAGGGTTTGCATAAAGGAAGGAAAAGGAGTATGATGAGATATTCGCACCGGTTGTGCACCATACTTCTATCCGGATATTACTTTCCATAGTTGCTATTCACGACTTGGAGTTGGAACAACTTGATGTAAAAACCACCTTCTTGCATGGTGACTTGGATGAAGACATTTACATGGAGCAATCGCAAGGGTTTGTTGTAGATGATAAGTCGAATTTGGTTTGCAAGCTAAAGAAATCACTATATGGTTTAAAGCAATCACCTAGGCAATGGTACAAGAGATTTGATCATTTTATGCTATTGAAAACGGTTTTAATAGAAGCATCAAGGATGCTTGTGTATATTTCAAAGGGTTGGAAAATGATTGTTGGGTGTATTTACTCTTGTATATGGACGACATGCTCATTGCTTCTAAGGATAAGAATGAAATCAACAAGTTAAAATTGGTTCTAAAATCGGAGCTCGAAATGAAGGATCTTGGAGAAGCAAAGAGGATATTAGGTATGGAAATAGAAAGGGATCAAAAGCATTTTTAGTTAAAGTTGACTCAAAAGGAATACATAAGAAAGTGCTTTGCCGGTTTATCATGGAGAATGCAAAGGCGTCAAGTACACCTTTACCTTTGCATTTGAAGCTTTCGAGTAAGGGATCACCTATTTTGGAGAAAGACAAGGCTTATATGACTAAGGTGCCATACGCTAGTGCGGTTGGATGTTTAATGTATGATATGTTATCTACAAGGCCCGACATTGCAAATTTTGTTGGGATGGTTAGTCGATTTATGGCTAATCCGGGAAAATAGCATTGGGAAGCAGTGAAGCTTATATTGAGATACTTAGAGGCACATCATCTCATGGTCTTGTTTTTTGCAGTAGTGAGGGAATGAATTGCAAGTTGGTTGGTTATTCTGATTCGGACTACGCCGGTGAAAGGGATCGAAGAAAATCAACTTTTGGGTAAGTCTTCATACTTAGTGGTACGGCCATAAGTTAGAGATCGAGATTGCAAACTGTAGTTGTTTTATCCACTACGGAGGTAGATTTGATAGTCGTGGTGGAGGCGACAAAGGAGGCATCTATTTGAAGTGATTGTTGTGTGACTTGGGGCTTGAACACGATAGTATAAATGTTCATTATGATAGCCAAAGTTCTATTTATTTGGCGGAGAATTTGGCGTTTATCTCATGGACTAAGCATATTGAAGTGAGAGAGTCATTTTTAGTAGCCATGGATGAGATAAGCAAGTATATCTTCAGAAAGTGCACACAAAGGTTAACGTGACGGATATGTTTAATGAGGCATTACCGGTTGGGAAGTTCGAGCGTTGCTTCAATTTGATTCGCTTGAAGAAGTGTTAGGCGCCATGGGTGGCACGATTGAAAGAGGAGCTTGGTAATAGATGAGGAAGAGTACTAATGTGAGATTGTGGTTCTATCTTCTTGGTAAGTGCTAGTTTACACTCCTTAGCACTTTAGTCTTTGGTAAGATGGTTTAGGAATTGGATGTTTTCAACACTTCTATAGCATACGGGGGCTTTGCCTGAGCTCGTTGATGGAGTGCAATGGGTGGTGGCTTTGCCGGAGCTCATTGGGAAAGAATTCATGTTTGGTTGAAGGTAGAAGTGATGATAGTTAGTGCTATCGGTAGTTGATGGTGGTATGGTACCATTGAAGATGGAGATGGATATAGTGTCGAGGTGGAGTCTTGAATTTTCGCGACACTATATAGAGAATTGGAGTGGTCAGAAGTAGCTTGGTGATGGAGAGAATGGTTCGCAAATTAGAGCTTGGAGGAGAAAGATATGACGAAGAAGGTTGAGTGCTATGGCCAGCATCTGGCGACAGACGTCTATCATAAAGGGACAGACTTCTGTGATAGAAGGATTTGGAATCTGAGGCTTATATGATTTCAGGGAATGCTTTCCTAAAACTTATGAAATACGTTTGTGGCGACTTTCAAACTATTTTTAGCCCGGGCTTGGTGTGATGATTTGTGATATTCGGAGGGGAAATTCTGGAATTTTGTCTAGGTTTTCTACTCTCCTTTATAAGCTATTTTCTGGTTTGAAAGTTGATTGCTCCAAGGATTTAATCAAGGGTTTTATCCTCCATTAACTAGGGTTTAGCAAATACTAATTTCTTCAATTCTAATCTTCACAAATTCATATTCTAGAATGAATATTGTGATCATTGTAATCAATCTCTTGTACTCTTCTTATTGGTATTAATAAAAGCTCTATCTCAAAGTGGATGTACACTAACATGACGTTAGTGGAAACACTATATATCAGTGTGTGATTTATTTTTCGTTATTGCTTTGATTTCTATTGCTTGTTTGGTGATGGTGATTGTGATTGATTTTGGATTGGTTAAGTTTGGGTTGAGATATCGATTGTTTGTTTTTGCACTATTTACCACGATCTCATTTTTCCACTGTGCATTGGGGTTCTGATTTGAGTAGTCTTGAGTTGAAATTGCCATAATTATTCCTTTCTCTTATATTTTTCACATTTTTGCCTTATGCTAACTTTATGTCCATTCCAATTTTTGAAGGGTGCTTTTATTTCTTTTAACTAACTAATGAAACTATACACTGGGTTTCGTCCTATAATTTTGTTGATACCTCTCTGTATTACTTCTTCATATCCTGCCTATGTTAACTAAGCATTGTTTTATCTAAAAGAGACTTTTTTAACTAAAATGTGACCATTGATTAATTTAAAAGCATAAAAGAATGGTGTTGGTTGAATGGTTGAGTGAATGTATTATTGTATAAATAAACTTATTTATAAACTCAAAATTTACAAATGCCATGTCAAGCTTGTTGTGAATATTAAAGTCAATTCCTCCTGTAACGACCCGTAAATTTTAATGGTTTTATTTATGTAATTAACTGAATTTTTGTAAAATTTAAATAATTGAAATTGTAAATGAAAATTTGATATTTGGAATACGTCTAATTAAACATAGCAAATGGTAAATTTTCATCTGATAATATGGGAGTTAATTTTATTGTGTAATTTTATTTAAATTTAAATCAGTTAATAATTGATGATAATAAAATGTTTTCCAAACCTGAATATTTTTACATAATAAATTTGTAAATCATCTTCTGAGTGAGACGTTTTTCTTCAAATTTGGACTCCTCTAGCCCCGTTTATCTTATTTTCAGTGAATTATCAGCATTTTTGGAATCGACCTTTGACCAGATGGTCCTACCATTGATATCTGTGTACCGTTTTGATTGTCTCGTCATGCTGATCTCCGCGGTGTAGTCATTTCTGTCATTTGGCATCCGGTACGCGACGGAAACGACAAATTGTTCGTCGTATCGATACTTTATCCGTGTTCTTTTGTGTTCCTGTGTTCTTTTATATTTCTAGCCGTGAAATCTAAGCGGTCATTACTTTAATAAATTCCTTAACCTTCTTTTGACTCTTTCTATTCTTTGGTTTTAAAATATAGCTCTCGTCCTTTCACTTCATTTCGTACCATTCTCTGTAAACAACAGGTAAACATTGCTTCTCCATATTTTTCTTTCTTTCTTTGATATTGCTCCACTAATTCCATTACACTGCCACTTTATGCCAAGGAGAATGCCCAAAGCTTTGCCCGAGCCTCTTTCCTTTTTCCCGAAGCATCGCGCTTTTCTTCCTCCTGGCTGCATCGCCTCGTTCATACCAGGTAGATCCTCTTCGACCCGAAGTGCCGCCTCTTCAACCCGAGATCCCATTGCCCAGATCCACCACATCACCTCCGCTGCTAGTCTAGGCCAAACCCCTTCTAACTGCACCTTTCCCCTCCTCTTGGCCTCACCACAACAAGCAACCTTGCCTCCACATCCAGCCCGCATCCTCTTTCCATCACCTGGTAGCCGATCTCCCACTTCCTCAAACCCAGTCCATCCATCTCTCCTTCTTCTTATAGGTAATATATATATATATATTATATAGTATGTGTTGTACGTATATATATATATATATATATATATATATATGTTCATTAGTTGTATATATTTATGATGTGTATATATTTTAATATGTGTATAGTCTGCATATATGTATGTTTATATATATGTATTAGTCTATTTAGGTTACTTTATGTAAATATATAGATGTGTAAGTTCTGTATAATATATATATATATATATACGGTAGCTTATGTGTTATTAATATGAAAGTAGATAAACTATAGAATAGTTACCATATAAAAGTTTGAACGAGTTTAAAAAAAATGAATGAGTGTTTATAGATAAGCTTTGTTTGTTGAATATTTAAATGGGGTCTGCGCATATATGAATAAATGAGTTGGGTTTCATACATTTTAGTTTGCATTGTTCTGTTTATATTATTATATATATGTATGTATATAAGATTTGTCTTATCTGATTTAATTTATATGCTTACAGTTTAAGATTTCTAGTTATAAAATCATATTTTGAGTTATATATATTATAAAATGGTTTATGATGGGAAGTTATAATAGCTGTATATAAAAGTTTATATATGTGTGTAAGTTTTTAATAACGTGATATTTTTGATATGTTTTGATAACTATAATATATAATAACGTGATGTGTTTAAGTGTTTTATGCAAGTTATATTAACTATATAATGTGGTACAGTGTATATGCATAGGTTTGTCATATATTTATATATATTAGTAGATATAAGGTCAAGTCTGCATATTTGTTTATACATATTTAGTTATTTGCATATACACTTTTGTCTGCATATATTATGTGGTGCCTGCATTTGTATATTGATTTTAAGTATGGTTTTATAAAGAGAATATACATGAATTTTAAATGGTTTTGAACTGAATTGATTTTTTTTATTATAAGTATGTATTTTTTTAACTATATATATATATTATTCAATTTTTGTCTTAGATTAAAATATTGATTTTGATAAAATAACAAATATTTCTATATATATCAAACTGATTCTGATTCAGTTCATCAATTCTTAATTATCGGCCTGGTTCGTCCAATTTGTGCCATCTTACTTTGCTTTGGAATTCGTGTTCGGATTCGTAACTCATCCCATTCTCATCCATCTCTAGCCTTGAAAAATGAGCAATCACTCACGATTAACGTTCTTATATCTATTAGATTTGATTTCAATTGGAACGACAATTGAAATATGCTGTTGTTAGTTATTTACATTGCTATATATATGTTATTATTTGTATCTGTTCACCTATGACATCTCACACCATTATCTGTTATTTATATTGATGATATATGCGTGTTATTGATATGTTATATTATTATCATATCTGTTATCACTCTGCAAGTTCCCTGTTATTATAGAATTCCCTATGGGTTGAAATGATACATACCCGAACGATCTTGTAGGATAGGAGAAAATCGTTATGGGTTGAAATGATAAACCCAAGCGATTTTCATTAAATTGAATTTGGGATTGCGGGTTGAAAAGATATATACCCGTATATATTTAAATTGCAGATTGAAATGATAAATATCTGTATCACTTGACCATAGGATAGAAAATTATATACAGACACCGTTGGTGTATATATATATATATTGAAAATGATTTCCAAGGTTTTGAAAAGAAATATATGTGGTTATAATAAATATCGATTTTAAGATATTATATTTTTTAATATTGATTTTATAATAATTTTAATAAATTAAGTTGGAATGAGAAATAGAAATTAATTCGAAATCTATTTGAATTTACTTAAATAAAACTAATTTGAAACTTATTAAATTTGAGATTTTAAAGATGATTTATAACTTGATTTTGATTTAAAGTGATTAAATGAATATTTCAAGTAAATAAATTGAAGGAAATATTTAGTTTATATAAATTGTAATTTAAGGTTCCATTTAAATGATATTGGATTGACTAAGTGAATTTTTCAATATTAAATAATGGTAAAGTTGAATTTGAAATATAAACGAAATTTTCAAATTGAGTTATTGGAAAAGTTTGAATATTTAAAATTTGAAATCTATTGAAATCGAAATGGTTTATTTTGTAGTTCAAATCTATATTTGGAATCGATATAAATAGGTTTATTGAAAATTGAATTGAATTGAAATGGAAGAACTAAGACTTGATTTAAATGGGATTTTTGGAATTCGAATTGATTTGAATCGATGTGTGAAATTTGAGAAAGTCTATTTTATTATATAAAGTATTTTAAATATATTAAAAACTATTTTAAATACTTTACTTTACAAATTATTTTAATATAAACTACTTTAATTTAACTATTTTAATATACTAATTAATTTTATATATAAACTATTTTAATTTATAAACTATTTTATTTTATATACTGTTTTTAATATCTAAACTGTTTAAGTGGGAAGTATTATGATTTCAAAGTGTTATGATTTCCAAAGTAATTTTGATTTCCAAAGTGTTATAATTTCAAGTTTTATAATTTCGAAAGTGTTACAATTTCTGGAAGGTGTTATAATTTTGGAAATGAATATTATTTTAAGTGAATAATGATATCAAATTGATATAGTTTGAAATGATATGATATTTTGATATGAATCATGAACTGTTTGAAATGAAATGACCATGGTGTTATAATAACGTTTGGCTGTTAAAGAGACCGGGATCGGATATTGTCATATTCTCTGCCAATACCGAAAACCACTTTAACAACTGTGTACATGGTGGAGATTCCAGAAATGAAGTAGGATGGTTTGGTGAACGATTTCTGTATGAGGTATGATGTGACCCTGAATCCCGTGAGTCAGCTTAGATGTAACTAAAATCAGGAGCCATGTCGGGCCAAGTGAGGTCATTCCTCCTATCGGGCACATTTCTTCGATACCATTCTATTGCTTTTGTGATTGTTTTGGTGGCCACCCTTTAATTTTGATTATGGGAGTGTCTCCGAGATGGGCGGTAGTAACTGCTATGCGTTACCACCAGTCCGGATCTACAAACGGTATATCGACCCTGGCATTTCCTCGTGTGCCGTGTTCACATGCCCCAGAGCGCCTTCTACGAGTTTGTTTTGTACCATACTTATGGAGTGCCCTCTGATAGCCCTTCAGTTTAAGGAGGAATTACGGTACTGTACATACTATGGGAATATATAAAAATGTGTTAAGGGGGATATGGGTAACGCCTTAATGCTATTTTAATAGTTTACTTTACTATAGACATATTATAATAGCGTGTATTACTACATAGTAGATAGTTCCATGGATCCTTAGAGGATGGAAATCCCAAACATCCTTTAAGTTACTTGTATTTCAGTTGATATTTCACTTGAGTTGGATTTATTGATATAAGAATGTTAATCCTGACTCGAGTGTTTTGTATTTTTGCTTTACGCTCGGGTCAGACTGAGTGTCACAGCATTTGAGACTCACCTTTGGAGTTAGAGCTTCACTTGGAGGTCCATCTATATCTATTCAGCTTTCAGCTATCCAGTGGTTTTGTTCAGACTTGTCATCTGTTTGTATTCGAGACTACATTGTATTTTAGATATTCTATTGTATCTTGTTTTAACTCTGTTATATATATTTAGTAGCTTCATGAACTACTATTCATTTGTTTCCGCTGCTTATTATTGTTATACTCTGTGTCTGTGATTTTGTGATTATTTTATTTACTGTATATGCTGAGTTTTGCCAAATATAAATTAACAATATGATATTTTGAGCAATTCAAGTCCGACATGTGCGGATGCGAATGGCATGAAATAGCGGGTCGTTACACCTCCTCTCCATGCGTAGTAGTTTCCAATAGCTTCAATTTCTTTTAAACCTACAGAGTTTGTACAAGACTAAAAAATTTGATCCGTAGTTAGTTAGTTATTGTTTGGGATACTTTCATTGTTATTAAGAGTGTAGTTAAAATCCCTTATTATAGGCCATATTATATTGATAAGAGTTGCTTTGTCCCTGATGTGATTCCAAAGACTTATTCTTTCATTTTCAATGTGTTACCTTATACTACAATAACTATCATTTTCAATCTACCTCGATTTTGCAAAAATAACGTCATCTATTGATCTAAAACTATTATAATGTAATTTTCCATATTGATGACCCCATAATAGTAGAATTCTAACTCTAGGATCTGAGTTGTAGTGAGCTGCTACCCAATTCTGATCTATGGATTTAAAAAACTTTTCATGTTCTCCGTGCTTAATTTATGTTCTAATGACCCCATGAATTCTGCGTTATATTAAACAAAAATATTGCTTGACATCTTATTTTCGAGTGAGGGAATTTAATCCTCTCACATTTCCAGACAAGCATAAACATTAATCGGTTGTATTTCTCCTAGCATTTGAGCTGCTTGGAGAAGTATTGCTCACTTCTGTATTTCTTGTTCGTTTTGCTCTTACTTTTAGTTATGATGTGGATTTATCCCATTGTGGGTTGACCCAACCTATTTATGATCCATTCTTTTTGACCCACTTATGACCCAACCTATTTATGACCAAACCCATTTAATAAGCGGGTTACCTATTTAACCCATTTAAAGATTTAAATTTGATTTAACTAATAAAAAACAAATAAATATAAAATAATTCTAGCTAATTCTAGTTTTTTACGTTTTGAATTTTGATAAAAGTCAAATTTTAAAAATTTAAAATTCTAATTTCCATCAAAATTCAAATATGGGGATATGGAGCCTATTATTTTCTAAGGACGACTGTCAGTCTCCATAGAGAACTACAGTATGTGTTAATAAGATGAAGTATCTAAGTGTTTCATATTGTCCATAATTTAGGTAGAAGTTAATTGGTCGAAGTCTCGTCTGATTCTGAGTTAGTATGAAAAGGTTATTACAGTCTGAATAAAAAGAAAGCAGCTTCTGCACTAAGTGGAGTTCAAATAACGGGATGTTGTAGCCTGTTATTTTCTAAGTACAACTGTCAGTCCTCATGGAGAACTACAGTGTGCGTTCATAAACGAAGTATTCAAGTGTTCCATATTATCCGTAATTTGGGTAGGAGTTGATCGGTCGAAGTCTCACCTGATTCCGAGCTAGTATGAAGAAGTCATTACAGTCTAAACAAAAAAATAGCGGCTTCTGCACTAGGCGGAGTTCAAATATGGGGATGTGGTAGCCTGTTATTTTCTAAGTACAATTGTCAGTCCCCATGGAGAACTACAGCGTGCGTTCATAAGATGAAGTATCCGAGTGTTCCATATTGTCCGTAATTTAAGTGGGAGTATCGGTCGAAGTCTCACCTAATTCCGAGCTAGTATGAAGAAGTTATTGCAGTCTGACCAAAAGAAATAGCAACTTCTGCACTAGGCGGAGTTCAAATATGGGGATGTGGTAGCCTGTTATTTTCTCGGTCAGTCCCCATGGAGAACTACATTGTGTGTTTACAAGATGAAGTATCCGAGTGTTCCATATTGTCCGTAATTTAGGTGGAAGTTCACTGGTCGAAGTTTCACCTGATTCCAAGTTAGTATGAAGAAGTTACTGCAGTTTGAACAAAAAAATAGCGGCTTTTGCACTAGATGGAGTTCAAATATGAGGATGCGGTAGCATGTTATTTTCTAAGTATAACTGTCAGTCTCCATGGAAAACTACAATGTGTGTTCAAAATTCTTATTTTCAAATTTTTAGTTTTCAATAAATAGGTAAATGGGTTACCCATTTATAACCATGTTAAAATTGGGTCAACCCAACCCACAACCCATTTAATAAAATTCATAAATGGGTTGACCTAACCCATTTATGGGTAAGGTAAATGGGTTGGGTCATATTTTGACAGGTCTACTCAAACTCATTCTCCTATGGTATAGTCTTTCTAGTAAGTCTCTATTTACTTGACTTCCTTTATATTCTGCTTTCAAGTGGAAGTGATTCACTGTCTATGTATGGTTGTAGACCATAACCTCAACCTCATTTTATAGTATGATGTTGCTTCTTCGTTCTAGAGCACAAGGGGTCTCATTTTCTGGCTTGTCTGTCGAACTATTACAATCGTTCTATTCTATTTGCGTTATTAGGTGTTTCTATTTCAATCCGCATTTGAGTATCCTTAGTAGGATTTGGAACACCATTGCCATCGTCTTGTACAGTTATTTGTTGACTATTATTTTATACAAAATCCAGGATCTTGGGACTTTTGAACTATAATATTTTCTGAGACATAGTTTTTTCATATGATGTCTTGTTACTATCCACTGAAGTGCTTGTCAAATCATTTGTGACATTTTGAAAATGTTGAAAATATTGTGTATTTACTTCATTCTGATTGTCATATCCATTCCACCAGGGTTGAAATCACTTCGTCCCAAGTGACCTTGTCCCTTTATGTCCAGCCGATCATCACATAGAATTTTTTATAAATTTTGCAAAAACCTCCTTCACCAGGAAAGAGAAAGTGTTTTTTTAAACAAAAACTCTATACGATGATTGGATGGGCACACCGGGACAGGAGTAATTGGGACTAGGTGCTTTCAACCCATGCTACCAGTATTACATTTTTTTCAACTATTGCATTTGCGATAGGCCTCTACGCCTTTCCAAAAATACAATATTTAATTGGATGGACAAAGCATTTGCAATTTTGGAAAACGCTAGGTTTACATACTGGTTTCATGAATGCTTCATTTTTTGTTTACAATGACTACTTCGTCTGGGCAGTCACATTCATTGTTTATTTCAATTAGTAACATGCAAAAGTAAATTTAATCATACCTTTGGTGAAGTGATCCATTTGTTGGTGATATTTTTCATCTCACAACACCCAAGTGATCATGAAGTGATTATGACACTAATCTTTTTCACAATTAAGAATAAACAAATTTAAGTAGTGTTAAATTTTCCTTAAAAGCAGTAATCATGTTGCTGAATGTTTACACAATTAGGTAGTTGCATTCTAACTAGTTGTTAAAATGTCAGGTTGAATTAACATCCAATTCAGGCAAAAAATAAAAAAGAACCTAGCACTAATAATAAAGTAAGAAAAAAGTGCAGAAAAAAGTATAAAGCAGAGATCTAGTGGTTGGGATGTTAAGAAATCCTACGTCCATGGAAAAAGTATCACTTTCTTCTTTTATATTTCTTAGTACACACATTAATGGAAGAGAGTATAGAGCTTTTAGTCATTAACCTTAAAAATATCAAATTGGGGGAAAAGGATCACTTTCCTACTATAGTGTTTTTTCTATTTATAGTATAGAGATGCATGTGGATCACCAAAATCCTCCTTCTGCTCTTTCTGTTTCCACCCTTGGATATTTCCACTTGTCATCCATCTATCTTCTTTATTTGACGTAAGTGGATCACTGATGTTTTTGGTGGAAAACCATAATTTGAATGGTTAAATTCTGGGCGTTGGCTGGAGGTTTGAAATTGAAGCAGAAATACCCAAAATTGAAGTGGAAAACTCAAATTTGAATGGGTTATGCACTTCTGAGTTTGGGGAGCGGGCGGTCCTTGTGCTACTCTCGTGTAGAAGTGAGAGTGTAACGAGATGTTGCACTTTTCTTCAGGGTGAACTGTGTTATCTTTAGTATTTTTGTCGCAAAAATGTTGAGAGTTGTGTCTCTGCTCCGTTTTGGGCAACATTGATACCTGTGGGGCTGAATTATGTTGTCTAGTGTGGAGCGTTTGCATAGTACTCCCCTAGAGAGGGAGATAGTCGGAGTCAAGCCGTATTACATGGCAAAAGTGGTCGATTCGCCATTTGTGGAGGTGGTTGAATTAAGTGACTCTGTGTTGAACTGCTCTTCGTATTGAGTTGCATAAGTTACTGGTAAGGGATGCTTATATTTTTGATGTTTGCCTGTAAGTATGGTCCTGTGCTGGAGCGATGTTTGAGTGAACTTGTGTGCAGCCCTTGGAATAATTTTGATTTTGCATGATACTACTTAGGGAGCCCTTAGTAAGCACAACTCAGGCCTGCACCTGAAGGTGTTAGCAACACATAAGCATTAGGAACAGCGTTAGGGTTTATTGGGCCTTTTAGTATGCACAATTTTCGCCTATGGCTTGCTCGGAATGGATAAGGAGTAGATTTTGGTGAAGGGTTGTGCGTAGTATTTACGCAGGTCATGTACCTAGTTAGCGTATGGTTTGAGGACTGCAAACTTATCATGGTCTTGAGTGGAGGATATTTTGTTAAGGGTTCCGGATGTTTTTACTTTATGTGGGATTTAGCTGATGGGCAGGTGTGCAGATTGAGCGCAGTCTGCTGTGATTCTGGCTTGGCCAAGTGCTGATGACCGTCTAGAAAATTTTGCCTTGTCTGAGTTCATAGTTGTTGAAAGGATAGGGTATGTCTAGTGTATTTCATAGGTTGGTATGACTGGATTTCATAATGGGGTCTTATTTGCTAAGTTGTGCAATTTGGCTTTGAATATTCCAAGATTGTGCTTTGTCGCTGTTTTGGGTGGTGTAGTGCAGTACGATTCCTGGCTTGTGAGTGTAGTTTGAACTCCTTGCAATATTGTTATCTTGTGTTGCTATGTGGGCACGGTACTACATGGACTTTTCCTTATTCCTTGCCTCCTTTTCGTAGTTCAACTTCTATTGTGGGTGCAGCTCTTTCAGTTCAGTGCTTGCATCAGTTTTTATTTAGTAACGTTATGGAAACACGGGTGTAACACTAATACTGAGGCAATTCTACTAATATATTCTTTGGACCAAAAAACCAACTTTAAACTTGAAAATCTCACCCAAACAGGAATAGTGTGTAAAAATTCCTTGTTTAGATCCAAACCTAGAAACCATTTCTTTATCATTGTGAGTTTAGAAGTATGGTCCTTCTTCCATAATCCTATTAAATTCCTTCTTCCATAATCCTATTAAAGTCCTCCTTGTTTTCAAATTTAATAATGTAGAAACCATTATTCTTTGAATATATTTGAAACCCTTTAGTTGGTCTCCACATACTTTCAACATAATCTTTAAAATAATGATAGTATGGTCTAGCACGTAGATTATGATAGAGTTGACCCCGGTACTTTTTTGTCAAATTGGTCGCTGAGCTTGACATGCACATATGTGAGTGTGTGTGTGTGTGTGTGTATACACGATAGATATAAATACCAAAATTTATATGTGTGTATTTCTATATATATATTGAGGATACCTTAAAATGAAGCTTTTGGAATGTCATAAATATCGTTTTGAATTTTTAGTGCGTTGCTCTTTCCCACTTTCTTTGTACACTTGATCATTATGGCAACGAAAATTATCTTTGTTCTCAGATAACCCTGGCGCCCCTGTCTCATCATTCTCAAATGAGAAAACAACGGCTTTCCTTTTGGATTTTGAAATGCAAGATGAATATTCGATCTTGACTTTGCAAAGGGGTATGGTTTGAATGAATTACTGTGATGTAGAGAAGGCATAGGGGTATGGTTTGCAACAAGAAGATGGTAGGTGTTATCCCGCCTTTTGGCAAGGCCGTGACACCAAAAAGTTGACTGGAAAACTAAAGACAGTTCGTCGTAAAAGTTCGTTATACACTATTTCACCATGGATATCAATGAATTTTGTCCGAGCCCGGATCAGGCTACAATTGATAGGACACAACAAGCAGAGTCATAAGAGCCAACGTTCCAAATTTCAAGTCAATCCGAGCACGAATGCTCAAGATATGATCGATGCAAAATGAAGGAGATCCCTCCTAATTCGAATCCATAGGTGAAGCCTATGTTCGAATCCATCAACGTCTGTTTGCTCCGAATCCATCGGCATTCCCTCTTCGAACCCATCCAGCGACCTCCTATTCGTATCGATCGGCTGAAGGCCATCAAGATCGATACGAATGAAGCTGTGTACCGAACCCATAAACAACTATGTGCTCGTATCCACCAGAACGCCTCACTTCGAATCCATGGGAAACAATATGCTCGAATCCATCTTGCTACAACAGCTTCGAATCGATCAACCATAGCAGATCATTATCGATACGAGCGAAGCGTCATTCGAATCCAGGGATTAATGAAGCCTTTGAATCCATCGAGTCAAAGCAGCGAAGTCTCCGGGATGACTCGATCAAATAGGCGAATAAAGCGGATCAAAGCTAACGTTTCGCTCCACATCATCACGAAGCCACAAGCCACCATCGATTCGAAGTGATCGATTCGATCATATCGATTCGAACGTACCAGCCTGCCGAGAAACACCAATTCAAATCGATCATAACTCAAGATCTATAAGTCCAAATGCTATGAAATTTTCACAGAAGCTTATGCACATGTTGAAGAATGTCCACACCAAATTTCAGCTCGATTGGATGTTTTCTTGATCGATTCGAATGGACTTCGAATCGATCCCAAAGTGGGCCCGAATTTCTTGAAAGCGGGCATGTGGGCCCCCTCACGTGCCAGAAGTGGTCTCCCGAAATTTAGGCGAAATATCAGCCTCCTACACCTATAAATAGAGCCTCTGGTCATTCAAAAAAGGAGTCGGATAATTTTAAGAGCTAAAGAGCGCCCAAACTCTGCCAGATTTACTCAAAATCACCACTACTACCTTAGATTCAAACTTAGATCATAAAATCAGTTGTACTACATTATAAGAAATTGTAATCTTCAAGGATCGAGTAATAAAACCATCAAACTTCAGAGTGGACGTAGGCAAGATCGCCGAACCACTATAAATCCTGTGTCATTTACTGTTTTTATGGAGTTTCCTGAGTGATTTGCATACTTATTTCTCTACATATTTGATATTTGTGATCTGTGATTGCGAACTGGTGCTTTCAACGGCTATTGGTTGTTTGTGACCAATTTCGGCGCAAACATTTTGGTGCTTTCACTGAGAAAGCTAATTCAGGAGTTCTATCATTTAGAAGTTGAATTTGAAGACTTAAGAGTTCAGATCTGAGAAGATATGACAAGGCAAACTAGTAAAAGACAAAGGCCAGAGCAAAGTCATCATGAAGGGAGTCAAGAGGCTTCCTCAGAGGCAAACCAAGCATCAATCTTCATCACCAGGGATGAGATGGAGACAATGATGAAGAGACAGGAGGAAATGATCCAGAATTTGCTTCAACAGATTGGACAACTTGGAGCGCAAAATCAAGGAGCAACCATAATCTAGAACGGAGCAGGATCATCTGACGCAGCGCCGGAGCTGGGGGGCACACACTTAGAGCATGTTGATCTGATCCCGGGAAGAGATTCAGGGACATCCGAGCAACCTGGTGGCAATAGAGGGATGAACGCTCAGCCAGGGGGGCAGAACGAAGGTAACACTCAAAGATCACAGCCTAACGACAACGACATGTTGGTAGAGATGGTCAGACGGGCCATGAGAGGCGGACTAGTCAATAGAGATCTAGAGGATGTACATAGGAGTCCCTTTACTCCTATGATCAGGCAGGCCAGGAATCCACCAGACTTCAAGCTACCATCGGTGGAAATGTATGATGGGCGGACGGATCCAGCGGTCCATCTAACGAAGTATATGAGGAACATGGAAGTGCTGGGGGCATCACAGGAAGTCATGGCCCGGTGCTTTCCATTGTATTTGACGGACATTGTAGCACTATGGTTTAGACAACTGGAGAGTGGCTCCATTGGAACTTGGACAGATTTGACATAAAGTTTTATGAGACAATTTAGGGTTCATATTTCGAGACCCAAGAACGTGATGAGTTTGGTGACTCTAAAACAAAAGGCCGGAGAATATTTAAGGAGTTTTCTGACGCGATTCAATGCGGCAGCAGCATCAATGGATCGACCAGATCCATCTATGGTCATGATGGCAGCTGTATCTGGAATATCTGATGGCACGGAGTTCAAAAATTCACTAACTAAGGATCCACCTACGGACCTGGGAGAGTTTTATCATGAAGCTGAAAATTTTTTGGGATTAGAGGACGCTCGTATGGAGAGAGAAGAAGAAATCGATGTTTATGCAGTTAGAGACGGTAATTCACCTGAAAAAGGTGCAGAGACTGGAAAAGGGAAGCGAAAGGCTGAAGAAAATGATGACAGGTCAAAGCGGCAATGGAGGGAGCCGCAATTTACCACCTATTCAGAACTGAACGAGGGATTGGAGCGAATCTACCAAGACACCTGAGAGCAAGTTGCCTACCGTAGACCAATACGACGGGATCCGACTACCGATGAGAGAAAGTCAAACAAATATTGCTTATTCCACGAGCTGAACGGTCATAGCACAAATGACTGTAGGCACCTGAAGGATGAGGTAGAGGGCATATCAGAAATAGTAGGCTACTTTGGTATGTGAGAAGGCGAGCTCCAACGGTGGAACCAGAGCGGCCACCACCTACATCAGCTAGGGGTAACCCCGAGCCGGGGCACCGTATGGTTATCAATTGATTTAAATAACGATGAACAAGTCGTAAACTTCTCACTAACACCATCACACCATTTACACATGTATGAGATCGCGAACGATCCACAGACATGCTCTGAATGACCAGTGACCATATCGTAATGAGAATTTACACTTTGACATCCTTGCTTTACTTTTATTTCATGTTGATTTGGACATTTAGACTTTGCTTGTTTGGACATTTCTGTTATGGGATTCATGTGAACGTTAATTTGATATCTGCAATTCTGTAGAAGAAGTTACTCGTGTATGCTTTGGATCGCGAACAGTCCACAAGTACACCTTGTATGGCGACGAACCGCTACGATCGCTGATTCAGAAATTCACCCGAACGTGAACCTGACATCGATAATACTAAGTCCCCCCCGGGCACACTCATTTGCCTCGAACGACACCCGACCTCGAACGGTCACAATTTGCCTCATGCGGCACCTGACCACGAACGATCACCGTTTGCCTCGTATGGCACCCGACCGCGAACGGTCACACTTCATCTATTATAATATTCGATCGCGAACGATCACATTCTGCCTCGAGCGGCACTTGACCGCGAACGGTCACAATTCATTTAGTATGATATCTGATCACGAACGATCACACTTTGCCTCGTGCGGCACCCGATCGCGAACGATCAAATTCTCCCTCGCACGACGCTCGATCGCGAACGATCACAATCCGTCTAGAACGGCATCTGACTTCGAACAGTCACAATCGTTCTAGAATGACATCCGACTTCGAACAGTCACAATCCGTCTAGAACGACATCCGACTTCGAACAGTCACAATCTGTCTAGAACAACATCTGACTTCGAACAGTCACAAATCATCCAAAACGACGCTCGATCGCGAACGATCACAATCTGTCTAGAACGACATCCGACTTCGAACAGTCGTAAACTGTCTAGAATCACACTCAATCGTGAACGATCACAATTCGCCTCGAACGGCACCCGGCCACGAACGGTCACCATTCGCCATGAACGACATTCGACCGCGAACGGTCACACATCCCCTTAAATGACATACGATCCCGAACGATCGTCATTCATGGTCAGATAAAAACTATCAATTTCTTTGCAGGTCATCAATAGGATATGAACATCCAGCTTATGGCATTACAAAACACACCTTCCTATCGCAAGGCATGTTTTGGGGGGCAAATGTTATCCCGCCTTTTGGAAAGGCCGTGACACCAAAAGGCTGACTGGAAAACTAAAGACAGTTCATCGTAAAAGTTCGTTATACACTGTTTCACCATGGATATCAATGAATTTTGTCCGAGCCCGGATCAGGCTACAATTGATAGGACACGACAAGCAGAGTCATAAGAGCCAACATTCCAAATTTCAAGTCAATCCGAGCTCGAATGCTCAAGATATGATCGATGCAAAATGAAGGAGGTCCCCCCTAATTCGAATCCATAGGTGAAGCCTATGTTTGAATCCATCAACGTCTGTTTGCTCCGAATCCATCGGCATTCCCTCTTCGAACCCATCCAGCGACCTCATGTTCGTATCGATCGGCTGAAGGCCATCAAGATCGATACGAATGAAGCTGTGTATCGAACCCATAAACAACTATGTGCTCGTATCCACCAGAACGCCTCACTTCGAATCCATGGGAAACAGTATGCTCGAATCCATCTTGCTACAACAGCTTCGAATCGATCAACCATAGCAGATCACTATCGATACGAGCGAAGCGTCATTCGAATCCAGGGATTAATGAAGCCTTCGAATCCATCGAGTCAAAGCAGCGAAGTCTCCAGGACGACTCGATCAAATAGGCGAATAAAGCGGATCAAAGCTAACGTTTCGCTCCACGTCATCACGAAGCCACGAGCCACCATCGATTCGAAGTGATCGATTCGATCATATCGATTCGAACGTACCAGCCTGCCGAGAAACACCAATTTGAATCAATCATAACTCGAGATCTATAAGTCCAAATGCTATGAAATTTTCACAGAAGCTTATGCACATGTTGAAGAATGTCCATACCAAATTTCAGCTCGATTGGATGTTTTCTTGATCGATTCGAATGGACTTCGAATCGATCCCAATGTGGGCCCGGAATTCCTAAAAGCGGGCATGTGGGCCCCCTCACGTGCCAGAAGTGGTCTCCCGAAATTTAGGCGAAATATCAGCCTCCTACACCTATAAATAGAGCCCCTGGTCATTCAGAAAAGGGGTCGGATAATTTTAAGAGCTAAAGAGCGCCCAGACTCTGCCAGATTTACTCAAAATCACCGCTACTACCTTAGATTCAGACTTAGATCATAAAATCAGTTGTACTACATTATAAGAAATTGTAATCTTCAAGGATCGAGCAATAAAACCATCAAACTTCAGAGTGGACGTAGGCAAGATCGCCGAACCACTATAAATCCTGTGTCATTTACTGTTTTTATGGAGTTTCCTGAGTGATTTGCATAGTTATTTCTCTACATATTTGATATTTGTGATCTGTGATTGCGAACTGGTGCTTTCAATGGCTATTGGGTGTTTGTGACCAATTTTGGTGCAAACAGTAGGTTGTTGAGGCGTTGGAGGAATGGGAATTGGAGAAAACATCGATATTGGTTGTTTCCAGATGAGGTGGAGAAGGAGATAAAAATGATGCCCAGTAGTGTTCCTATCATGTAAAAAGTATGTTTGCATTTCAGCCTCGGCTTTTGATTTTGGTTTGTATATAGAAATGGACTAGAATTTTGGTCCGTCTTTCCTTTTTATTAAAAAAAGGTAATAGGAGTTGGGCCTTAAAATGGATTTGGCAAAAAAAATTGAATGGTACTTATATACAACATATCACCGGGACAACATATCACTTGTCAATAAACATTCGAATCACGCTATGCAAGTTTCGAACTTGTGACCTCTCGCACCAAAGTCGAATCACTTAACCACCAGGACAATCGTGCTTGTTTGGATTTGGAAATTTTAGGTGTTCTTATTCCTCATCAACGGCATTTTTTGTTACATTATACATCACATTTATGAAAGTCATATATAGTATTCATTTTAACTTTTATGTATTAGGTTATTTTTACTATCTCATTGATAAGAAAAAAATCACTAATTATTTATATATAATGAGAAAATGCTTAAATGATGTAAATAGAAATTCTCATTCCTTACGTCACAAGTTCGATCACATCTCCAATTTATCAACTACATGTTAAAATATTATGACCATAATAAAACATATGTACTCATGCAAGCATCAAATTTATACATCGTTATATGTATATCATACATAATCATCTTACGTTAAAAGTAATTACTATTTTACATGCATACACAATGTACCTTTGAAAATTGATTAATATGTGTACAAAATTCATAATCCATTAGTAGGTTATATGACTTTTCACGTTAAATTGATTATGTTATGTGCCGATAATTCATTATTCGGGTGTAATGTATATGAATTTGAATGATGGCATCATCGGTGGTTGAATATCATTAAATTATCAAGATTTTATTATTAAATCAGTTTATATTATGTGCTGGAAATTCATTATATGGGTGAAGTGTGTTTGTAATGTTTTATAAGTGTGAATGATAGCAGCATACAAAAAAGGAAAACTATAGTAGCATTTGTAAAAAAATGAAAACTATTATTTCTCGAATTTGTCCTCATGTTATTTTAGAGGTTGAATTGTATTAAGGTTGATTTCTCCCATTTAGAAAATATATACGTAACTAGATTTATTACTTATATGATTTAGAATGAATATATGTTGCATTTCATTATTTTTTTATTGACTTCACAAATTAAAATATTGTTTATGTTAAGATAGTCAACGAGTTTTTAATTTACGGATGGGAGGTGAAAATAGCAATTACAACTTGCTATGATTAGGGTTCATGTAAATTGATGTTGATGCGGCAATGAGTGAAAAATTATTTTCACTCCATCTTAGATATAGAAACTACATGCCTAGCATATATTTTGCTACATGAAGAAGCATAGCATCTAGGTGGGACGTAATTGCACTAAAAGTCCTATGTGAGTTTGGTTTTCTACATGCGAACAGTGTTTTGCATGAAGACATGAAGCCTTATAAGCTTGAAGCTTCCACAACCTTTAATTCATTCATGAAAACAAAATTTACTATCAGATTCACATAGTACGTAGAGTTAGCTTTGGGAGGAAGATTTGATTTGATAATGATATCTCGTTAATTCCTATAAGCAAAAAAGTAAGAAAGTCTAAGAACCATACCTCATCATTCTAAAACCATGTTGGCCCAATTCCTTGAAACACATCTCATTATTTTATTACTTTTTCATAAAGAGGCATCTATTTTCATAAAGATGACAATTATTTTTTCAAAATTTTAAAATTGAAAACAATGCAAAGTAAAGGAGCTGATAACTCCAAAAAAATGCTAAGGGGGTTTAAAAGCTCTAAAAATAACTAGAATGATAGAACTATTTTTTATACATGCAAGATCATGAAAAGCAATATTAACAATAGTAGAGAAAACTTTAGACTGGTGAAAATAATAGCATATTGAATCTTCATTATTGTCAAATCAAATGAGAAACTGATGAAATTCTTGCTCAAGAACTGGCAGTCTAAACTCATCAAAAGAAGTTCAGTTTAGGTGAATTGGATGTAACCTTTGCAGGTACCAGGAACCCATGGCACAATGTACAGTACAGTAAGCCATTAAAATATAATCAAATGGGTGCAAAAAGATCGACATGGAACTTTGCAAAGTCAAGTGACTGTAGTGAAAAATTGGGGATTGATAACAATTTAACACCACGGTGCGCTGCGGAAGCGATTTCAAATCAAGACCTAGTATTGTCTACTTGAATACCAATGCAACTTAAATTATCAATTATGAGAACTCAATCAACAATATGAAAAGCAAGATACACAGAAGATTTAACGTGGTTCGGATATGAAGATCCTACATCCACGGAGACCCAATAACCCTTTTATTATTATCACTAGAGATTACAAGCCAATACGATGATTAGAGAGATACAATAGGTGGAGACTCTCTCTAATCAATTACACAATTAAAGAGATTAATAATAGAGCACTCAAAATAGAAAAATCCCCAATTTGATTTCGTTAGGGTTTCTATTAATTACAATTATTGAAAATCTGATTAACACTTAATCTCATAATTTGGAAGATGATTAGGAGACAATATATAGATGACCTAATTGATCTAGATCATCCATCCACGTCAAAAGAATTTGGACCATCAGTTAAGAGAACCAAGCTTTGGAATTTACAAAATTGCCCTTCAGAATTCGGAACTGGAAAATAACTTTTCGTCGCCTCAGACGTCTGACCAGGGGGGTTAGACATCTGCAGAATGTTTCGGGCAACAATCTGAAATAGGGTCAGACGTCTGACCTGGGTAGGTCAGACGTCTGCATGAAGTTTCAACATGCAGTGAACTTCTCTTCTGACAACTCCTCCTCCTCCAATCAACTCCAATGCACAGCTCTACCAAATCTTCTCATCAAACACATATATGAATCGCATAAATTCAACACTCCACCTCGATTCAATATATGTATGTCTCATCAACAAAGTATCATAGGGGTTATTGGATCTCGCGCCCAAAGGCGTCTAAGCAGCTGGAATCAAATGGATCAAGTTTGAGCAATGCTCAAACTTATCCTTGGGAAGTGGCTTCGTCATCATATCTGAGGGGTTATCTGAAGTATTTACTTTCAACAACTTGATCTTACTACGTTCTTCCTCCAGCATAAGGAAGAAACCTCTAACATCAATGTGCTTCGTTCGTGAACTATAAGCCTGATTATGAACAAGATGAATTGCACTCTGACTGTCTGAAAATAGCTCCACGGTCTTCTGCACCATAAAAAGATCATCCAACAACTGAAGTAAATACAAACCCTCCTTAGTTGCTTCAACAATCGATATCAATTCTGCTTCGGTAGTTGATAGAGCTACAATAGATTGCAGCTTTGATCTCCATGAAATCGAGCCTATGCCAAGTGTAAAAACATAGCCCGACACTGACTTCCGTGCATCTCTATCCCCAGCATAATCTGAATCACAGTATCCTCTAAGTGAGATGTCGCCATCCACTCCACCATATAACAAGCCAACAGATGAAGTGCCTCTAAGATACCTAAGTATCCACTTTACTGCTTGCCAATGTTCCTTGCCTGGGTTAGACATATATCGACTTACAACACCCACTCCATGGGCCAAATCTGGTCTAGTGCATACCATGGCATACATAAGACTACCAATAGCACTGGAATAAGGTATATCAGCCATATACCTTTTATCTTCTTCCGATGTGGGAGATTGGTCTTTTGACAACTTAAAATGAGAGCCTAATGGAGTACCAACCGGTTTGGCTTTCTCCATTCCAAATCGAGTGAGGACCTTCTCGATGTATTGCGCCTGAGTGAGTCTCAACTCTCTCCGCTTTCTATCTCTACAAATCTCCATACCCAAAATTCTTTGTGCTTTTCCCAAATCCTTCATATCAAACTCCTTGCTAAGTTCAGTTTTCAACTCCATAATTCTTACCATACTACGAGATGCAATTAACATATCTTCAACATATAACAACAGATATATTAAATCATTATCACATCTCTTGAAATAAACACACTGGTCTTTGAAGCTTCTAGAATATCCTTATGAAAGCATAAACTTATCAAATCTCTTATACCATAGTCTAGGTGAATGTTTTAGTCCATATAGAGATTTGTTAAGTTTACAAACATAGTCATGCCTGCTACTATCAATGAACCCCTCCGGCTGCCGTAAATAAATTTCTTCATCCAGATCACCATGCAAGAATGCGGTTTTGACATCTAGTTGCTCCAACTCCATATCATAATGAGCCACTAATGCCAATAGAATGCGAATGGAGGTATGCCTAACAACTGGAGAAAAAATGTCATGATACTCAACTCCTTTCTTCTGAACATACCCCTTTGCTACTAACCTTGCTTTATACCTGAAATTTCCATTGCCGCCGTCTTTCACTCTATAGATCCACTTACAACCAATAGCTCTCTTGTTGGTGGGAAGAGGCACCAAATCCCAAGTATGATTTTTCTACAAAGATTCAATCTCCTCTTCCATAGCAACTAACCAACTGGAACTGTCAACTGAAGCAATAGCGTCTCAATAATCTCTGGGTTCGTCATGGACAACATTCAAAGCATATGTTGCCATGTCATCGAAGTCTATGTCTTCGATGCTCAATCCAACAAAATCATTAAGCCAATTAGGCTTCTTCTTCTGTCTAACAGGTCTGATCTCTGAACTAGCTCCACCTTGAGTCAGATCCTCTGTACTTTCCTCATCAACCACGGTGTCATCGGAAACACTTTCAGAACTTCTATGAAAAGGAACAGTAGATGACTTACTTTGTGTTTGGTATTCTTCATTTGTCCTCTCATTATCATCTAATGAGGAAGGCCCCACCTTCAACATAGCCTTCTCATCAAAAGTCACATGCCTGCTGGTAACAATCTTCCTGCTAATAGGACACCACAATCTATATCCCTTCACTCCTCTTCTATAACCTAGAAAGATACACTTGCAAGCTCTAGGTTCCAGCTTCCCTCTGCTCTCATGTACGTAAGCTGGACAACCAAACACTTTGAGGAATGAATAGCTAACAGGCTCTCCTTTCCATACTTCTTCTGGGATCTTCATGTCTATGGCGGTAGAAGGTGTGCGGTTGATGAGGAAAGCCGCCATAGATAAAGCTTCTACCCAAAATCCCTTTTTCAACTTTGCAGTCAATCTGAGGCAACGAGTTCTCTCCAATAATGTCTGATTCATTCTTTCAACAACTCCATTGGACTGAGGGTCGCCAGGTGTGGTGTAATGCCTCTTGATACCTTCAGACTCACAATAATCGATGAATTCCTGTGATACAAATTCACCGCCGTTATCTGAACGGAGAACTTTCAATTTCTTTCCTGACTGCTTCTCAACTGTAGATTTCCACTTTCGAAACCTGTCAAAAGTTTCACTCTTCGACTGTAGAAAATATACCCAAACTTTACGAGAGAAATCATCTATAAATGAAACGAAATACCTGGCTCCACCTAAGGAGGGGCAAGGGGAAGGTCCCCAAACATCTGTGTGAACATACTCTAAGACAGCCTTTGCCTTATGCTCTCCAGTACCAAAAGAAATCTTCGTCTGCTTCCCAAGAACACACTCTTCACAAAAGCCAAGCTTTGAATGATGAACACCATCAATCAAACCTCGCTTTCTCAACTCATCCATGCTGCGCTCACCAATGTGACCCATCCGTAAATGCCATAATCTGGAAGAGTCCGAATCAACAGAAGTAACAGATGTTGATTCGCCAACTACAGTAGTGCCCTTCAAAAGATAAAGATTTCCAGCCCTTACTCCTTTCATAACTATCATAGAACCCTTTGATATTTTCATCTTCTCTCCTTCAACTACAATCTTCAAACCAAGCCTACTCAGAGCCCCAATAGATATCAAACTTCTTCTCAAATCATGTACATGTCTAACATCTGTAATAGTATGAATAACACCGTCAAACATTCTAACCTTCACACTACCAACACCAATCATACGGCAAGAAGCATCATTGCCCATCAGAACTTCTCCTCCATCAATCTCATGGTAAGTGGAGAAACAGTTCCTATCAGGTGTCATATGATAGGATGCGCCAGAATCGATCAGCCATAGGTTGCTCTTCCCAGAAGAGCCAGAAGCTGTAAACACATCGGTATCACTCTCTGTATCTGTCTTCTCAGCAGTAGATGCTGAAGCTTGCTTTGGGTCTCTTCTTCTACCTTCAAGCTTGGGACAAGTTGCTACAAAGTGCCCTGGATTTTTACAATAATTGCAAGTCAATTTATTAGGCCCACTAGACTGAGACCTTGAATTATTTCGACCTCCACCATATTTTGACTTGCTTTGGCTTCTACCTCTCTGAACAGATAAGCCCTCCGCATCACTGTCTAAACTAGTGCTTGCTAATCTACCCCTCAACACTTCATTATGAAGTCCAGCTTTAACATCAGATAGGCTAATTTTACTACGACCATAAATCATAGAATTAACAAAAGCAGTGTACTCCTTAGGCAAGGAACATAAAAGGATTACCGCTTGAGCCTCATCTGTAATTTCAACTTCCGCTGCCTTCAAATTCATTACTAAAGTGGTTAGGGCATCCACATGCCCCATAAGATCAGCTCCAGGCTTCATCTTGTACGAATAGAGTTGTTGTTGCAGAATTATTCTGTTAGTGAGAGACTTATCCTGATATGCATCAGATAATGCATCCCATAATTCCTTTGCCGTTTTCTTTTGAGAAAATTCTCTAAGAACCTCATCTGAAAGACTTAGCTGGATGGTAGTTAGGGCTTCATCTTCCATCTCTTCTATCTAACTCTTTCAGCTTCTCAGGCGCAGAAATTATCTTATAAGTCTTCTCCTTCTTTAATACGGCCTCCATCTTCATCTTCCAAGTTCCAAAGTCTCCCTTTCCATCAAAACGAGTAAGTCCATAATTGACCCTAGATCTACCAATAGATTTACTTGAAGTAGCCATTAATATCCAAACGGAACAATAACACCAGCTCCGATACCAAACTGTAGTGAAAAATTAGGGATTGATAACAATTTAACACCACGGTGCGCTGCGGAAGCGATTTCAAATCAAGACCTAGTATTGTCTATTTGAATACCAATGCAACTTAAATTATCAATTATGAGAACTCAATCAACAATATGAAAAGCAAGATACACAGAAGATTTAACGTGGTTCGGATATGAAGATCCTACATCCACGGAGACCCAATAACACTTTTATTATTATCACTAGAGATTACAAGCCAATACGATGATTAGAGAGATACAATAGGTGGAGACTCTCTCTAATCAATTACACAATTAAAGAGATTAATAATAGAGCACTCAAAATAGAAAAACCCCCAATTTGATTTCGTTAGGGTTTCTATTAATTACAATTATTGGAAATCTGATTAACACTTAATCTCATAATTTGGAAGATGATTAGGAGACAATATATAGATGACCTAATTGATCTAGATCATCCATCCACGTCAAAAGAATCTGCACCATCAGTTAAGAGAACCAAGCTCTGGAATTTACAAAATTGCCCTTCATAATTCGGAACTGGAAAATAACTTTTCGTCGCCTCAGACGTCTGACCAGGGGGGGTCAGATGTCTGCAGAATGTTTCGGGCAACAATCTGAAACAGGGTCAGACGTCTGACCTGGGTAGGTCAGATGTCTGCAGGAAGTTTCAGCATGCAGTGAACTTCTCTTCTGACAACTCCTCCTCCTCCAATTAACTCCAATGCACAGCTCTACCAAATCTTCTCATCAAACACATATATGAATCGCATAAATTCAACAGTGACAACTTTAGTAGTTGCCTAATAAATTGATATGAACAGCAAGAACTAAAGAAGCGCATTCTAAACTACAAATTGTCAATAAGATAATAAAGCAATGTTTACATGTTTTCTTTCAAACAATATTTACATACCCAATTTTTTTCTAAAAGCAAATCTGCTACCTACGCATACAATCAGTAACATGATAATTATGATCATGATTCTCATGTGGTCCAAAAGCTTATATGTACATTAGCATAGTATGTTTAAAAAAAGCAACCATGTGATCCAAAAGCTTCCATGTATATTGGCATATTATATTTAAACAGAGCAATCATGTTCTTATTCACACAAAGTTCTACTACCTAGGCATATAAGCAGGGCATCCTCGGTAACATGGTATATAGATATAATGGTTCATGTGGTCCAAAAACTTCCATGTACATTAGCATATATATTATATTTAAACAAAGCAATCATGCCATATTCATGCAAAGTGAAATATCACTAAATGCAGTTCATAATTCTAACATATGGTTAAGCCATATGCTCAACTCTTAACCTTTTCGACTTTTACCCGTTTCACTTTCTAAATGTTATTGCACTCATGACCCATTAATTCAGCCTATTTTATTACCCATGTGTATATTGAGATATTTCCACTTCCAATACTTATCTATACCTATATAAACTACCCACTGTTTTTTTACTATGTTTGATTCCACATATATCCTTAAATTTAGAAATAATTCAAACAACTTTTGTTCAAGCTTTTTTGTAAAATCATAAGTGTGATCTACACGGTATGTTATTCACATGTAATATTTATGTAGAAACAAAATTAATGACTGAAAATATAACTATGAGTTTTTGTGTATATTCATTCATGTTATTTCACATAAAAACGTTGGCTTGCATATATATGTGTGTGTATTTGTGATAATTTTTACTTATTCACATGACCATTATTCAGAATAAATAAATTTGCTTTCAATTTTGTTTACACATGTTCAACGGACGCGTCTAACATATTATTTCACAATAAAAATAATTAACTCACATACTTATAACTATCAAGTAGCAATTATGTATATGACCATTTTTTTAGAATACATAAGCTTGCTTTCGGTTTCTTTGCACATGTCTAATGGACGTGCTAAACATACTAATATATATCATGATAATACTTTCATTTGCAGCTTTTGCAATTACCAAAGTACCTAACCAAGTTTAATTATGATACCAAATTAAGGATAATCTTGCCTTTTGGTCTCCACGTTCTATTTACCAACTCCTATTTGGAACTATATATGTCCATAACCGAGTGAAATAGCAACAACCTTAGTGAAATCATGGGTTGGAATAAGCTTTGATCTTTCTCAAGGTGCATTCTTTAATTTAATTTCTCTGGTTTATTGGTAAATTATATCTTTCCCTGTCGAACTTTCTCATCTCTCACGGTTAATTCTTAAAAGAGATAGCAATGGATATTTGATTAACAATTTTGTATCCATCAAAATGAGTAAACCCATAAATATTTAGTCCTGTTTTTTCAAATCATTGTCTTCCTTACATACCTAGACAAGTAAATTCAATGATTCTAAATCAAAACCTATTTTGTGTGATAGAAGTTACTTCAACCTATCATTTTTAGTTGGTAAAGTCTCGCCATGCACTCACAATCATAGTTGAATAATGCCTAAATATTCATAATTGCAAGTATTCTAATGCACGTAAGCTGTTTGAGGAAATGCTTAAGAAAACGTTAAAGTCACACTCAACTCTCATTTTTTTCAAAATTTCTAAAATTAAATTTTGTGCATAGTCATTTTTTTCTCAATTTTATTTTGACTGCATTTATATTATTTTTTATTTGTGAAGTTCTTTAACATTCAGGCATTTGGTTGTTCATTTTTTCATTAGAGAATTGAAGCTTTTGATAACATGGATTACATCACGGGACTGATGCATGTACTAATAACAATTATAGTTACTGTATATATAAAGAAGTAAAAGTTTGTTTGACATATACAATCCTTTATAAGAGAACTAAAATGTCACAAAAATTATGTAGTTTCAATATTATTAATACTTTCAGATATACAAAATGAATGCACATAATATACATTTCAGACGTTCTATTGTTTACGATGTTAAGCCTTCATCTTGAGGAGAACTAAAATATTTTTACATTAGAAAATAAAATAAAAGGCAAAAAATAACAATTTAAGAGTATCATACTGGTATATAGTTCGTATGTATATTTTGAATCAATAATTTTCGAAGAAGGGTAAGTTTCACAAACAAATTTGACCTAAATAAATAATGATTTTCCAAGATGGTTTGAATTATTTATAAAATGTCCATGTCAAACTTCATAGAAATACTAATCTATCTTAATCTACAAAATTATTTAAAATATGCATCTATCATCCCTACATAATAAAATAAGCATGTTGACACTTTATGAAATAATTTTTTCCTTAGCAACAAATAATATGGTTAGAAATGATATACCAATCGGTCTACTTAAACAAAAAAATGTTCGTCATATCCACATAGTTAATTAAAATATAATAATAGAAAGCACAATTCATCCATGCAAGCATGATCGTTCTCCCAAAATTGTTCTACCAAAGCGTATATTCAATGTCTTGTTTATTGATTTTCTTTACCATAATTATTTGTTTTTAGGCTCTTTTTATGCCGCAACATAAAGAAAATAGAAGAAAATCTAATAGGTATTCATATATAATTTTTTTTAATAAATAAATGAGTAGTAATTGATCATGGTAAGATGTAGTTAGCAAATGGATTACAATAAAATCTCAAATGTATGATGCGAACTTATGAAAATCCTTAATATATTACTATGGAGAAGTCACGGAAGTGGAAAATGTTAAAGAAATACAAGTTAGATAGATAGACTATTGTGATGAGCTATCTATTAGAAGCAATGGAAGCAAAAAAAAATCTCAAACATTCGAAGAAATAATGAAAATTATTCAAGAGGTGAATTTGCTTACTCTACACATGCAAATTGCTAAGCTACATATATCATGATCATTTAATGTAGATACTAATAGCTAGATAGAAATATTTAGTTGTCGTATATCCAAGTGCATAGTGAGTATGAGAGATGCCTATTGTTTGTTTCTATGGTTGTCTAGTGGTGTAGGTATTATCGAGTCTAATACTCTGACACTCTAATTTTTACTTAGAGGAGTAATACACCATTTTTCTGGTGATTGTATATTAGCATATATTGTGTTTATGTGCTAACTTGTTGAATATAGGAGTAGGTCAGGTATGACTTTCCATACCATATTGCTCCATTACGTTGTATCGATTTTATGTCTATTTTGATCAGTTATTTTCCAAAAATTATGAATGTCAAGAGTAATAAAATAGTAGAGCTTTTGTTCTCCATGATAAAGAAACAAGATAGCGAAGGAGAAACGTAACATGTGTATTTTTATATGATATAGTGAGTATGATTATGATGTAGATCTCCTTGGAGTGTGAGAGTGGTGGACAAGTAACCGAGTTAATATGTTGACGCCCACGCATTGCTGCTATCTTTATTTTATATGTTTTGAAAAATACAAAGTTTGTACAAACTTTATGTTACTTATTTTCATTGAGTAACAACTTGGAACTACTATTACATTTCTAAAGCTTGATGTTGGATTAGTATATTTGTCGCTCATGTTCATAAGTGTAATGTTTATCTAAAATATGTATAAAAAAAAGGGCAGCTATACACACAAAAAAAACTCTTACGAAATCGACCATTAAAAGTGGGGAAAAATGAAGGGTTTTGAACAACGCATAGTTAGGCTACTATTAACTTATCGGAAATAGTATTTTGCATTGTAGGAATCTTTCCAAACTATGGAATGGAAAAATGAGTATGTAGCCATGAATATATGAAAGGCATACAACATGGATGACCATAGATGAACCAACGGATGAAGTAGTCGGACATAACAAAGTTATCATAATATTATAAGTTATTATCTTTCAATGTCAATGGCGGTCCTAATAAGTGTTTTAGACAATGATGTTTTTATAATGTCTGCGCATTTTGCTTAGTGGAACTATCTGTTAGTTTGAGATACTTCAACCTCGTTATGGATTGCATGTTCGTTAGTGAAAAAATGCGGGTACCTAGCAGTAAAACCATTGCTTAACTAAATAAGCTAATTGCACTTCACTAAGAGCGAATACTATATGTTCATATTATTTCACAACAAAAAAGAAGGTCAGCTCAAATTTGTTTGTGTCATATTTTTATTTGCACACGTCCAACGAACATGCCTAACGTGCTGGTATATATTCATACACAGGTTACAGTGTAGACGTGTTGCATTATTATGTATGTATATGCATATGTCATATCTAAAATATACAAGAAAATATAAGTATGAACATTTTAAAATAAATATTACATTATTTTAAAATTTAGACTGGATCTAGATACTAACTAGTTCTTTGCATAGGCCCACTGATATTCACTTAGGGAATTTTCTTTGAAATTTACTCCATTTCACCCATTGCTAGATGCGCCAAATCCAACATGTTCCAAACAGCCACAAGTACGTAACCCCTTGGTGCCCCGAATGGTCATGAATAATTTATAGTCCGCGTACACTAGTCTCAACGGATATATGGATATCTTTTTCTTAATCCATCTTTGTTATAAATATTCAAGGAGTTGGTGTTTTGTATATATCTGTTTTGAGAGAGTTAGTGGTATGCCTTAGGGGCAATTATGTAATTTATTACATATATCTAACTTTGTAATTAATCTTATTCATAATAAAGGAGTTTGTTTTCTTTTATATACTTCGTTATGTTGTGATAAAAATAAATTAAGTAATTAATTTAAAGTATATTAATAAAAACATCCTTAAATAAAATGTTATGCGATTGTAGTTGCAAAATATTTCAATTATGAGTAATTAATCACATAAATATAACATTTTGTTTTAAATATTCCTGGTTAAGATATTTCGAGAAAGGATATCGAGTGGATTACGTAACACTCTCCAACTTTTGGGCAGTGTACTACTCATGGTTATCGGGGCATCAAGGGGTTATATACATACAGTAATTGAATAACTATGAAATGATTCGTGCGATAATTTCATATTGGTTGATAACAACTAGGTTAAATAGGAAATCTCAGTCTGATAATGTTACATTGTTCCCTCGATTTGAGACTTTATGGAACTTTAATATGGATACTCTAGTTTGATTGTAATTAAATCATGGCATGGCGTCCGCTGAACGACTATAGTTGGGTATAAGGTGAAGCATTAGGAGTGAAGCACTATCCAATAGATAATTCATCTCCTTATTTGTATAAGGTTAGTACCACGATCAACTATAGTTAACTCAAATACAGAATCTCTGACCAAAGTAGAACATTTAATAATAAATGCTATTATAACTATGACTTTGCTATGAACTGATTAAGTTGAATATGGATAGTGTGAGATTTAGAATATTTGTTGTGTATTTTATTATCTCAAATGAGAGAATATATATAACCTAGAAGGAAGAGAGAAAATCTATACAATCGGCTTATTTAGGAATAAAATAAAATTTGAATCTCCTATTTCTAGAAAGAATGATATTGGGTATTAATACCAAACCAATTCCTATTTACATCTGTGGTCAATCTTCTACTTTAGGAAATAAATTCACTCTCCTCCTCAATGTGGGTTGTGAATATCAAACATCCCAAGCTTGCACATTAATTCTTCAAAACTGGTTCTTAGGAGAGCTTCGATGAGGATGTCTACGTGTTTGAAATCTTGATGGAGTATAAATGGTTTGAACAATGGCGTTCTCAATTTTCTCAGTGATGAAGAGTCTGTTTGTCTTAATATGCTTAGTCCTATCGTGATGAACATGATTTTTTGCGATACTAATGGCAGCCTGATTGTCATAAAATATTTGTACAGATTTTTCTGTAAATACTCACAGTTCTTCAAGTAACTTGAGCCAAATCTCTTCACAGATGTCGAGAGCCAGAGCTCTAAATTCAGCTTCAGTCAAGCTTCTAGAAACAACTGACTATTTCTTACTTCTCTATGTTACTAGATTACCCCAAACATAAGAACAATAACCCGAAGTACTCCTTCTATCTGTTACATCTCTTTCCCAGTCTGCATCAGCGTAGACTCTGATTTCTTTATTACCATTCTATTTGAAAAGAAGACATTTTCCTGGAGCCATCTTGAGGTATCTAAGACTTCTTGTAATATTTTCACAGTGTTCCTCAATTGGATTATTCATGTATTGACTCACCACACTAACAGGAAAACCAATATTAGCTCTAGTGTGAGATAAATAAATAAGGCGTTCAACTAGCCGTTGATATCTCCTCTTGTCCATAGGTTTCTTATCTAATCCTGAACTAATTTTCTTGTTCGAATCCAATGGAGTTGAGATCGGTTTACAACCAAGCATTCATGTTTCCTTGAGTAAGTCTAGAACATACTTATGTTGAGAAACAAAAATGTCATGTCTTGATCGTCCAATTTCCATGTCAAGAAAATATCTTAGATACCCATGATCATTAATCTCAATATCCTTTGATAAGAAACTTTTCAACCATTGCAGATCCTCTTTGTAATTGCCTGTCTATATTATATCATCAACATAAACAATTAGGATAGCTATCATTTTATCTGATGAGAGTTTGATAAACAATGTGTGATCTGCCTGACATTGAGTATAGCCGTTATGAATGATTAATTTAGTGAATTTTTCAAATCATGCATGTGGAGATTGCTTAAGGGCATATAGAGATTTTTGAGTTTGCATACTTTGTCCTGGTTAGATGAATTCTCGAGGCCAGGTGGAATATCTTATAGACTTCTTCTTCCAAATCACCATTCAAGAAAGCATTCGTTGGTGCAATAGCCAGTCTCATTTTGCAGGAAGACATAATAGAACACGGATGGTGTAGAGTTTAGCAACAGGCGTAAAGGTCTCTTGATAATCTATCTCATAAGATTGAGTGAAACCCTTAGCAACTAGGCGAGCTTTAAACCTTTCAATGCTACCATCTGCTTTATGTTTGATAGTGAATACCCACTTACATCCCATGGGTTCCTTCCCGGTAGGTAATTTTATAATTTCCCAAGTACCATTCTTCAATAAAGCATTGATCTCATATTATACAGCCTTTTTCCAACTAAGATCAGTCAGCGCCTCTTGGACTGTATGAGGAATCTGTAAAATATCAAGAACCGAGACAAATGCCTTATAGGATGGAGATAAGATTTTATAGGACATAAAGTTTCCAATAGGATGTTTAGTACAAGTACGAACTCCCTTTCTTGAAGCAAAAGGCATATCATCATTTATATGAGTAACATTATCATGACTAGGATTACTCAAACCTGAATGCATTTCTAGAGGATGTGGATCTAGTTCTGATTCATGGTGGTCCTTGAGATGTGTTTGGTCTTTTAATTCTTTCTCAAGTTTTTCCTTCTTTAGTAGACATGAAGCTCTTTTGGATCTGGTTGAGAACCAATAGTCATAAATGGCCTAGATGAATTAACAAATTTATTTTTCCTTCTTTGGTAGACACGAAGCTCGTTAGGTTATGGTTGAGAGTCAATAGTCATAGGTAGCCCTGTTGATTTATCAAATTGATTTTCTATGATTTGAGAAGGATTAGATGGACCTTTATTTTCCATTACTTGAGAAGCGGATGGATTTTATATGACTGGATTGGAAGATTGAATAAAAGGTGGAGTATGAGTATGAGTACTTGGAGAAGTGAATGGATTTTCCATGACTGAATTGGAAGATTGAACAAAAGGTGGAGTATGAGTATGAGTACCTAGAATAATATCCCAAAGATGAGATTTACTTACATTCTCCCCCTGAATCTCAAACTCGTAGTAAACATGTTTTTCGAAAAATTGATATCCATAGGTTATAAGTTTTTCAATAAGTAGGAGAATAACACTTATAACCCTTTTGATGAGATGAATAACCAATAATGAATTTGACAGATTTAGGGTCTAACTTACTATGATGTTGCAAATAGAGACAGACAAAAATGGTGCAGCCAAAGATCTTAGGATCAACAAAACTAATGAACCATGTATAAGGAAACAGTTGCAAGAGAGTTTGACAAGAAGTTTGAAATTTTAGGACTTTAGATGGCATCCAATTGATGAGATAGGCAGCAGTAAGAAGTGCATCACCTCAGAAAATTTTAGAAACATGAGTCCCAAACATGAGAGATCGAGCAACTACAAGAAGATGACAATTTTTAATTCCATTTTGTTGAGGAGTGTCAACACAAGAACTTAAGTGAATGATGCCTGGTTGTATCAAGTAGGGACCAAAAAATAATTAGAAAATTCTTTGGCATTGTCAGTTTTGAGAATTTGAATCTTAGTTTGAAACTGAGTTTGAATCATAGAATGAAAGCGCTTAAAAATCTCACTTACTTCTGATTTATTTTTCACAAGAAGCACACAAGTTAAACTAGTATGATCAACTATAAATGATATAAACCATCTTTTTCTAGTTATAGTGTTTACATATGAAGGTCCTCATACATCACTATGAATTAATGAAAAAGGTTTGGATGGTTTATATGTTAATCTAGAATAACTTTTACGAGTGTTTTTTGCAAACTGACAGATTTCACAGCAAAAGGAATTTGGATTTTTGATAATAAACAAAGAAGGAAACATTTTTGACAAATACAAAAAATTCGAATGACCAAGATGATAGTGCCATAACATAATAGCACTATCCTTATCAGAATAAGACATAAACTGATTCTTCAAAAAAAACTGAACTTTTGGGCTGTGCTCGTGGATGGAGTTTCATCATGTAGAGCATATAAACCAGAACACATGTCAGCACTGCCAATCCTCTTCCCCGAAACCATGTCCTGAAATACACAAAGATTTGAGAAACATTTAGTCACATAATCGTGGTCACGAGTAAATCTACTATATAAAGTAAATTACAATCCAATTTAAGAACATAGAGAACAAATGTGAGAGTTAGGTCCTTTTATGACTGAACCCGAACTCTCAACTTTAGAGAGTGTGTCATTTGCAATTTAACAATAGGATTTCCTGTACTTATGTGAAACTCGAAAAAAAATAGATGCATCTCCAGTCATGTGATCTGAAGCGCCAAAGTCAAGAACCCAATGTTTAGTATTTCTTTTATTGACAAAATAAGCTATTGATTTATTACCTCTCATGGTCAACATTCATGTACCCTAAGTAGCAGTCGGCTGATTGGAGGATTGATTTAGAAGCTTCTGAATGGCCTCAAGTTGAGCTTTAGTGAATGGAACTGTCTTTAGCCATGGAAGAAAAAAAGAACACATGGAGAAGAGAGGAAAATGAATGAAACCCTAGGACGATTGCTGCTCTAATACCATGTGAGATTTAGAATATTTGTTGTGCATTTTATTATCTCAAATGGGAGGATATATGTAACCTAGAAGGAAGAGAGAAAATGTATACAATATGTTTATTCAAGGAATAAAATGAAATTCGAATCCCTTTTAACGACCTAGAATTTCAGTCATCTGAATTTGAAATATTTAATTGATTTGGATATTGAAAAGTTAATTTTATAAGTTAAATACATTAAATTTCAAATATAGGGGTATTTGAGTATTTGGAATGGTTTAAATAATTGAATCTTGACTTTAATATAAATAAAAATGATTTGAAAAGCCGATTTGAATTTTATTTGAATAAGAATGAAGATAATAAACTTTTAAATTTGAATTAGAAGTGATTTGAATTGTTTTAATAATAATCATATTAATTAACATGTGAAAATAGCCTTCCGGGGCACTGTCTCGGATTTCGACAAAACTAGTGCCATTGGATCCATAATAGTAAATTGTTGTATGCCACTGAATTTTGTGGTGTTCAGACGTATCGTTTGGTCGTGCTAGTTCGAAACGCGTAGAAATTAATTAAAAGAATTTAAATTAATATAATTCGATTTTGAAAGTTAACTTCTATATATGATGGAATTGGGTCCCGATATCAGTTCCATTATGTTCGGAATATGGGTATTACATATAGAACACTAGGCGGCACGCCTCGATTGGAGTTCGGATATTTCAAGCGTAAATAATGTCGTAAAACTTTTCTATATAAGGACCTCCACAGCCCCAATTTTTCACAAACCCAAAAAGAAATTCATAGCTGCCAATATCTCTTCCCATATCCTACGGCCGTGATAAGTCAATGCCACTGCGGGCCGTTTCAGCTCTTAACTTCAACGGGGAAATTTTCGAGCATGGCGAGAGGAAGCTGATCAACGGTAATGATCATTCGAAGTGGAGCATAGTAGTCGGATTTCGACCGCGTCCAGTGGCAGTTTGGGTGTGATTTTCAGGCGAACGATGGGGTCGTTTTGGTGGCGTGGGGGAGCTCGAGTCAGGGCGACACACAATGAACTCGTTGCGGCTCTAGGTGGACCCAGGTGACACGATGAAGGTGGAGAACTAAGGTGAGATGGGTTCGGGGTTGCGTTCGTTCGTGGCCTAGAGATGTGTACGTGATGGATTAGGTTTTGCTAATAGGGTAATTAAAATTAAGTATGTAATTAAAGTGAAAGTAATTATGTTATTAAAATCGAATTCTTATTTAATGTATAACTCGTTCATACGAGGTCCAAATTGAACACGACGAGTTGCGTTGGGTTCATATCAACCAATACTACGATATAGAGTTGGATTGGATGGATTTGGAGCTAATAGGAATTTATATTAAAATTGAACGAATATTCAATTTTAATTCAAAACGGAACGCTTCAGCGATTACTAGAATCAAAGTGAGTTAAACTCACCTCTCTGGCATACTTACATTTTTATATAAGTATGCATAATTTTATTGTTGATTGTTTGTTGACTGTTTGGATGATTTATTATTTTATTAGTTGGTTTGGATATATTCCCGCCCTTGGAGTGGATGAGACTCTATTAGGTTCTCGTGTAAGAGCGGATGACCCTTTGTATACGATCCCGCTTCGAAGAGATTGATTTGTCTTATTTGATTATATATTGTATGTGATGCGGGGGATAGGTTGGAGGGATCCAATAGGATTCCTCACACTGTTGATTTTACTTTTCACATATTCTGTTATATGATGTGTTGGATGCCATATTTGATGACATTGATATGATTTTCCTTATTTGGTGCTATAGTAGCACTGGGCCTTAATTTTAGTATTTTGAAATACTATAAAGTGAAGATTTTGAATTGAACTTATTTTGGAATTTTATATGTTTTTAATAATTATTATCGAATTATTGAAGGAATGAATTTATTTTAAATAAATAAAAATATGTGATTTTTTATGTTATAAAATTATAGTTTTGAGAAATACTTTAAATAGAGGTTTTCGAATAGTTTATAAAAAGAATTTATAGAAGTGATATTTTGTAAATAAAGAAATATATTTATAAACCGAGTTTTATGAATATTTAAAATGGATTTGTAATTGATATTGGTAAATAGAGTTATAAATGGGATTTTATAAATAAACGAGATTTATAAGGGAATGGATTTATAAATAGAATTTTATAAATAAAGAGATTTTATAAAGAGAAATTTTATAAAATAGAATGGAGATTTATAAACATAGTTTATAAATATCGAAATGATGTATGTTGGGATTTGAATATGGATTTTTATAAAGGGGATATATTCAAGTTTAAAAGGTTAAAATAATCTTTTTAAGGGAATTTTTTGAAAGTGATATTTTAGATGGAGTTTAATGGTTTTAAAAGGTGACTTAAAATGTACAAAGTGATGAAAACATAAATTTCAATATTTATTGTTGTCATAAACGTTTTCAAGGAAGCAAGGATGGCATAGACTATAACACTATTATTATAGTAAGTGATTTCCGAAAGGAAATGTTTTATATAATAGACAGGATTTATATAAATATAAATAGACGAATCCCTATCCTATTGTTTTGGGTTGTCGTAACGATGTGTTGCACAACATTCGTTTTGACTCAATAAAGCGTGTTTGGAAAATATAAAGCTTTCCTTAAAAGATTTGTAAATATACTTATTACGGGTTTAAGTATATAGAGATATTTTCTGAGTGTTAGAAACGAAATGGTTTGTGAATATACTTATACCATTGAAATAAGTATATGGAAAGGTTTTCCAAATATCGAAATGTTAAAATGGTTTTGAGAATATATCTTTTTAAAGATATTTTGAGATAAATATTGAAAGTAATTTAATTAATAAAAGATTAATAAAACAGGCCTAGTGACTACTTATGTGCTAGATTTTATTTGTTGCTTTGATGGTTAAATAACCGACTATCGAATTTGGCCATTTTTGGTTCCTTGACTTGATATGGGAACTGATTAGTCATGCACTTAGTATGAGGCCAACTGAGTAGGCTTGATTATCATTTGGTATTAAGAATGTTGATTCGAGTAGTGCGGAGTGACTATGGTACTCCAATCTACTAGGCTTCCTTCTTGGTCGAAAGATAGCAAGTTGAGAGTTGGACACATGATAAGTCTACGAGACTTAGTTTTCATATGAGGTTGAGGGCTTTTTATTAATTATTGTTCTGGAGAGACCGGGATCAGATTTATCCGAAAACCACTTCGGACGTACGTATGCGTTCGAAAGTGCAAATTGTTGAAGACGAAGATTTTAAAGACGGAGATCATCATGATGCAGGGCTACTTGCCACTAGACCCACGATGCATATTATATGTACGGTGATAGTAGTGCTTCGTTATGAAAACCTTCGATATGCAAGGACCGCTCGCTACTAATTTTATAGGTAATTCACGACATGATGTGATAGGAGAGTACCTTCGGTTTGTTCTGTTCCTAAATAACTTGTATGGACGAATATCTGACATTGCATTTTTAAGAACTATGTACACTGGTTTTTACAAAAGTACATCTGTTTGGTTGTGTAGTAAGTAATTCTCTTATACTTAACACCCTTTTTTGAGACGCATGAACTTAAAGGTTGTACTTTTGTGAAAATTAATTAGTGTGTTGTTGGAAATGGCAATGTGCCATTCAAAATGGAATTTTCTATGTGAAAGGTAAACATTACCTTAAGCCTCATCACCCAAAAATGGCTTAAACAGGGCACGCCGTAAGGCTAAGTGGGTCGCTCCTTTAGAGTATGGTCATTATCTTTCTAGATTACCCTCTATATTTCAGGTTATGTTTTGTATGTTTGTGGCCACGAATAGGTTGGGAACGACCGCGGTGATGTCATATTTGGTTCTATCCGTCGCTATGGGTAGGCCGATCTTGCCAGGTGCAGAGGTTTCGAAGATGTCGATCCTCGGTACATTCCTCTAGAAATGTACTATACGAAAGGTAGTTCCTTACCTGCCATTGTATGGAATCCAAACTCTAATACATGCCTTCCATTCTGGTTGTAGAACACACTTTGTAGCTAATATGCTAAAATTTAATCAATGTAACAATTTCGGCTATGATTAATATTATTTGTATACTAGACACTAGTATAATATAATAGAATTTGAAATGAAATGTTTTGGTTATCTTAAGGTAAAAACCCGTCCGTGTTTAAGTGCATCGTCGTCTTACGAGATACCTTCGTTTTGAAAAAGAAAGTTCTTGATAACTTTAAAATTCAATTGAGATGTGTTTTCTCGCGTTGGTTTACCAAACTGATCCAAGCATTCTTCCCTTTCAATGCTCAGGTCGGACCGAGCATGTTTACAGATCCAGTTTGGATGCTTTGGAGCTTCTAAAGACAAGCTGGAGGTCTTAAGTTCGTATTCACGTATATGTTTATTTTTCGCTGCATTGTTGTTGAAATTATCAACATTTGTGAGGACTAGTTGTTATAACTGTCCAGCTGATGATTAGTGATTTGTTGTTGTACTCTGATTGATGTATGTATATTACAGTTTCTCTTTTGTAAAGATCTTTGGTTTATATTATATGTTGTCCACTGCGGTTGTGATATTCTATGTTGTTTAGTTTTCTTCTTCTTCTCTTCTCTCTTCTTCTTCTTTCTTTTTTATGACTATTCGCATCTTCATTCGGTTTGAGTCATGTTAGGTTATTGTCGGCTCAAATTGTGCGGATTGGCGAGTCGTTACTACTGGTATCAGAGCTTAGTTAGTGAACACCTAGGCTTTGGTGGGGTAATCATTATAAATAGGGTCAGTAGCACCCTATAATGAGTTTGAGTGTGTGTGTGTGTGTATGAGCGCGTATTTGTTAGTGATATAAAAATGTTTTATATTCTGTTGGTTGATCTGTTGAGTGACTTATGGATTATGGTCAATACGAGTAATTAACGTTATTGATAAAGGTATCTAAACACTTGAACATGGAGATTGGACATAGTATTGTTTTAAAATGGGGTAAATGAAAAACCTTGATTATATTTTATATATAGAGGAATAATTTTTCAGAAATTATTGTACTATATATGGTGTGTTTGTTGTTAGAGAATGATAATATTTGATTATTATCATTTGTTGTTCGTTGTTTGTGTTCTATTAAAAGTAGTTGTTATTATAGTGTAAACAAAGATAAAAAATTAATAAATGGTTTTATATAACCAAAGTGAAATTATATATAAGGAAAATTTATAAATATGATGTGTAAATAAAAATGGATTTAAAACAAGAAATTGAGAATTAAATCCCGATGATTTTTAAAATTGTTGGTTCTGAAGAAATAATAATGATATTATTTTGAAAATATTTTGATTATAAATATTTTAAAATGGAATGTAAAAGAGATGAGAAAGCACTGAACTCACTTCGATCGTTGGAAAATAATTCGAGTGATGACTGCAGCGTCATAAGTATTCATTTTCAAGTTTCTAAGTGATGGATTGCTACTATAGTGATTTGCTATAAAATTTGTTTGGTAAGACAAAGTTTTGTTTTGGCAAACAAAGATTGTTTTAGATTTCAAAAGTATAATTTGATATACAAAGGAGTTATGTATATATCATGATTTCAAAATGTTTTGAATTCTGAAAATTTTAATTAAAGTGTTTTGTGAAAATATGAAAAATAAGTTTTGTAACTTATAAGTTGAAAAATAGTAAGTTAAAACAAATTTTAAATTTGTTAAATATTCTGATAAAATAAATTAATTGGAAATTTATATACTCTTAGATATAGAAGAGTGTAAAATGGATTCAAACTTAAGTTGTAAAGTGATTATATAACCACAAGTTGTAATTATAGGATGTGAATAAACTTAAGTGATGATGTATGAAACTGTAAGTAAATAAGTTTGTATAACTTATAGAATTTGAGAAAATGGAAAGTAAAACCAAATTTTAAAAATGGTTGAACATTTTGGTTAAGCAAACAAAAAAAATCTAAAATTGAGATGAAATGGAATGAATTAATGAACATGAACTTAAGCATGGAAGTGATAATAAAAATAAGTTGTGTTGTATAAAATGTTAATAATAAACTTAAGTAATGATTTTATGAAATGTCTCATAAATTATATTATTATTAAAAGAAATATACTAAGGAATAAACGAATGTGAATAACGAATGTGAATAAATTGAATGAGAATCAAATGAATATATGCTATGCTTAGTTAACTTTGTTTACTAGTGTGCATATGGTTATTGTATAGTCTATGTTATATATTGATATTACTTTCTATTTACATGTTCTCATTGGTTGGTGAGTGTTTAGTAGGTGCTGAAGGTGTATGCTTCGCAGTTGGAGCTCTTTTTCGCATTATATTGATTGTATATGCTTGCTAATATTAAGACATGTTACACATCTCAGATTACATATCATATTTTTAAGTTTTTCCCTATGGGATGCTTCATCTTTGAAAATGAGATGTATATTTTTGATTATATATATTGTAAATTTTTACAATGGAGTCGCGCAAAGGAGATGCTAGCAAAATTTTCCTTAAATTTAAGGCGTTAGAAAATCTTTAAGAATTTTGAAAAGAAAATTTTAATAACTAAAATTTGATTTTTGTGTTATAACTTGGAATAGTATTAGTTGGTATTTATGAATGAATTTAAAGACTTATAAAATGTTATAATCTATTTCAACTAATTGATTTTGAAAAGTTAATAGGTTTAGGGAATTTTTCTTACTTGCTAATTTCGAGGATGAAATTCTTTTAGGGGGAAGTATGTAACGACCCAGAATTTTGGTCATTTGAAATTGAAATATTTAATTTATTTTTAATATTGAAAAGTTAATTTTATAAGTTAAATATATTAAATTTCAAATATAAGGGGTATTCGAATATTTGGAATGGTTTAAGTAATTGAATCTTGAATTTAATATGAAAAAAATGATTTCGAAAGTAGATTTGAATTCTATTTGAATAAGAATGTAGATAGTAACTTTTAAATTTGAGCTAAAAGTGATTTGGATTGTTTTAATAATAATCATTTCAATTAACGTGTGATTGCCTTCTGAGGCACTGTCTTGGATTTCTACGAAACCAGTGCCATTTGATCCGTAGTAGTAAATTATTGTACACCGTCGAATTTCGTGGTGGTCGAACGAATCGTCTGGTCGTGCGAGCTTGAAACAAGTAGAAATTAATTAAAGGAATTTAAAGTAATATAATTCGATTTTGAAAGTTAATTTCCGTATATGATGGAATCGAGTCCAAATACTAGTTCCATCGTATTTGGAATAGGGGTATTACATATAGAACACCAGGCGGCACGCCTCGATTGGAGCTTGGAAATCTCAAGCATGAATAGTGTCGTAAAACTTTTCTATATATGGACCTCCACAACCCCACTTTTTCACAAACCCTAAAAGAAATTCACAGCCGCCATTATCTCTTCCCATATCCAACGGCCGTGATAAATCGACGCCACCACAGGCCATTTCAGTTTTCAACTTCAACTAGTAAATTGTTTTGCATGATGAGAGGAGGCTAAACAATGGTGATGATCGTCTGAAGTGGAGCATAATGGTTAGATTTTGGTCGCGTCTAGTAGTAGTTTAGGTGCGATTTTCAGGCGATCAGAGGCGAACGAAGGGGTCATTATGGTGGCGTAGGGGAGCTCGAGGTTGGGGTAACACAGGGTGAACTTGTGGTGGCTCTAGGTGGACCCAAGCGAAGCGATAAAGGTGAAGAACTGAGGCGAGATAGGTTTGGGGTCATGTTTGTTCATAGCATAGAGATGTGCACATGAGTGACTAGGTTTTGCTAATAGCGCAATTAATAATTATGCAACTAAAGTGAAAATAATTATATTGTTAAAATCGAATTCTTATATAATGTATAACTCTTTCAAACGAGGTCCATATTGAACGTGACGAGTTGCTTTGGGTTTGTATCGGCGAATAGTAAGATATACAGTTGGATTGGAAGGATTTGGAGCTAGTAGGAATTTTAGTTAAAATTGAACGCACGTTCAATTTTAATTCAAACTGGAATGCTTCTGCGATTACTGGAATCAAAGTGAGTTAAACTCACCTCTCCGGCCTACTTATATTTCTATATAAGTGTGGACAATTTTATTGTTGATTGTTTGTTGAATGTTTGGATGATTTACTATTTTATTACTTTGTTTGGATATATTCCCACCCCTGGCATGGATGAGACCCCATTATGTTCCTGTGTAAGAGCGGAAAACCCTTTGTATACGATCCCGCCTTGAAGCAGTTGATTTATATTATTTGATTATATACTATATATGATGCAAGGGGAAAAGTTGGAGGGATCCAAGAAGATTGTTCACACTGTTGATTTTACTTTTCACATATTGTGATATATGATGTGTTGGACACCATATTTGATGACATTTATATGATTTTCCTTATTTAATTATGTAGTAGCACTGGGCCTTATTTTTAGTATTTTAAAATACTATGAAATGACGATTTTGAATTGAAATGATTAAAAATGATTTTGGAATTTTATATATTTTTTATAATAATTATCGAATTATTAAAAGGAATGGATTTATTTTAAATAAATAAATACGTATGATTTTTAATGTGATAAAATTATAGTTTTGAGAAATACTTTAAATAGAGGTTTTCGAATGGTTCATAAAAAGAATTTATAGAAGTGATATTTTGTAAATAAAGAAATATATTTATAAATGGAGTTTTATGAATATTTTAAATGGATTTGTAATTTATATTGGTAAATAGAGTTATAAATGGGATTTTATAAATAAATGAGATTTATGATGGAATGGATTTATAAATAGAATTTTATAAATAAATTGATTTTATAAAGAGAAGTTTTATAAAATAGAATGAAGATTTATAAACATAGTTTATAAACATCGAAATGATTTATATTAAGATTTTAATATGGATTTTTATAAGGGGATATATTCAAGTTTAAAAAGTTAAAATAATATTTTTAAGGGAATATTTTGAAAGTGATATTTTTAGATGGAGTTTAATGGTTTTAAAAGGTTATATAAAATGTATTAAGTGATGAAAACATAGATTTCAACATTTATTGTTGTAATAAACCTTTTTCGAGAAAGCAAGGAAGGCATAAACTATAACACTGTTGTTATAGTAAGTGATTTCCGAAAGGAATGTTTCATATAGTATACGGGATTTATATAAATATAAATAGTCGAATCCCTATCCTATTGTTTTGGGTTGTCACAATGTTTTATGCAACATTCGTTTTGACCCAATAAATTGTGCTTTGGAAAATATGAAGCTTTCCTCAATGGATTTGTAATATACTTATTACGGATTTAAGTATATAAAAATAATTTCTGAGTATTAGAAATGAAATGGTTTGTGAATATACTTATATCATTGAAATTAGTATATGGAAATGTTTTCCAAATATTGAAATATTAAAATGGTTTTGAGAATATATCTTTTTAAAGATATTTTGAGAAAAATATTTGAAAAGTTATTTAATTAATAAAAGATCAATAAAACGGGCCTAGGTACTGCTTATGTGCTACATTTTATTTGTTGCTTCGATTGTTAAATAACTAACTATCAAATTGTGCCATTTTTGGTTCCTTGACTTGATATGGGAACTGATTAGTCGTGCACTTAGTACGAGGCCAACTGAGTAGGCTTGATTATCGTTTGGTGTTAAAATTATTGATTAGAGTAGTGTGGAGTGACTATGGTACTCCAATCTACCGGGCTTCCTTCTTGAACGAAGGATAGCAAGTTGAGAGTTAGAAACGTGATAAGTCTACGATACTTGGTTTCTGTATGAGGTTGAGGGCCTTTTTATCAATTATTGGTTCGGAGAGACTGGGATCGGATTTATCTGAAAACCACTTCGGACCAACATATGCGTTCAAAAGTCCAGATTATTGAAGACGATGAATTTAAAAACGGGGATCTTCATGATGCAGGGCTACTTTCCACTAGAACCACGATGCATATTATTTATATGGTGGCAGTAGTGTTTCGTTATGAAAATCTTTTATGTGCAAGGACTGCTCGCTACTAATTCTATGGGTAATTCTCGACAAGATGCGGTAGGAGAGTGCCTTCGGTTTGTCCAGTTTCGGGACAACTTGTATGGGCGCATGTCTGACATTGCATTTTTAAGATCCACGTACATTGTGTAGGAAGTAAATTTCTTACACTTAACATGCTTCTCTGAGATGTACGAGCTCAGAGGTTGTACATTTGTAAAAATCAATTAGTGTGTTGTTGGAAACGGTAATGTGGCATTCAAAGTGTAATGTGATGTTTGAAAGGTAAACGTTACCTTAAGCCTCCTCACCCAGAAGTGGCTTAAACAAGGAATGCCATAAGGCTTAGTGGGTCGCTCCTATTAGGGTATGATCATCGCCTTTCTAGATTACCCTCTATATTTTGGGTTATGCTGTGTATGCTTGTGGCCACGGATAGGTCGGGAACGAGTGGAGTGATGTCATATTCGGTTCTATCCACCGCTTCGGGTATGCCGATCTTGCCAGGTGTAGAGGTTTTAAAGATGTCGATCCTCGGTACATTCCTCTAGAAATATAGTGTATGGAAGGTAGTACCTTACCTGCCATTGTATGGAATCCAAACTTCAGTATGTGCCCGTAGAACTTGCTTTGTAGCTAGTATTCTGGAATTTAATCAATATAACAATTTCGGCTATGATTAATATTATATGTATACTAGACACTAGTATAATATAACAGAATTTGATATGAAATGTTTTGGTTATCGTAAGGTAAAAGCCCATCCATGTTTATGTGCGGCGTGGTCTTACGAGAGACCTTTGTTTTGAAAAAAATTAATAACTTTGAAATTCGGTTGAGACGTATTTTCTCACGCTGGTTTACCAGACTGATCCAGGCGTTCTTCCCTCAAGTCAGACCGAGTATATTTTTAGATTCAATTTGGATGCTTTGGAGCTTCCGAAGACGAGCTGGAGGTCTTCAAGTCGTATTCACGTATATGTTTATGTTCCGCTACATTGTTGTTGAAATTATCAGCATTTGTGAGGACATGATGTTATAACTGTATAGGTTGATGATTAGTGATTTGTTGTTGTACTTTGATTGATGTATGTATATTACAGTTTCTCTTTTGTAAAGATCATTGGTGTATATTATATGTTACTGCGCTGCGGTTGTGAGATTCTGTGTTGTTTAGTTTTCTTTTCTTCTCTTCTCTCTTCTTTTTCTTTCTTTTTCATAACTATTCCCATCTTTATTTGGTTTGAGTTGGACGTGTGTGGTTTATTGTTAGCTCAAATTATGCGGATTTGCAGGTCAATACACCACAATTTCTAGAAAGAAATGATATTGTGTATTAATACCAAACTAATTCCTATTTACAACTGTGGTCAATTTTCTAGTTTTGGAAATAAATCCATAGATAGTATAGGAGTTTTTACCAATACCAAATTTCATACATCGTAAAGTAATATGGCTTTAGCATAGAGAATATATGTAAATTATTGTCACTACAGGTGTTGCTTAAAATAATGCAAAATATTATTTTACTGACAAAGTTGTAAGTGATTAATTCAGCCAAACTATCATAAATTAGAAAATGTGTCATGTGAACGTTAATATTTTAATTGTTCAGATTAATCGCTGATTGAATTGTAAAAAGAAAAGAACAATAAGTAACAACCAATGGACGTAGGTTATTGATTTTGGCCAAACCATAATAAATCTTTTGTGCACTTACCTCTTTTAATCTCTTAACTCTTTTACTTTTTTATTTATTAATCGATTGGGTGTTTGTCCCACTTTTGGTGCAAATATTTTGGTGCTTTCATTGAGAGATTTTGAGATTCTCAGTTGTAGATCTACTTTAGAATTTTGGATTTAAACTATCCATGTGTTAGATCTAAATATTTGGTGTTAGAAATCCATGGTAATTTAGATTTAAAAGAAAGTCCATCATTGAATCTAGAAAAAATGCCCCCTGTAAAGGACAAGGGGACATCAACCACCATAAGACCCATCAATGAAGTAGAGAATGAAGACTCTCAGCATGGGGAGGAAACAAATCAAATTACTCCTACTGGAATCCCGAGTGCACCGTAGAAGTTGGATTAGATGATGTTCTAAATGCATAAAAAGATAATAGAGAGTCAAAACGCTATCCTGAAGGAGATGGAGAGAAGTATTAATATGATAACTCAGCTACCTCAAAAAATGGAAGAAAAACCATAGTGAATCATCATCTTTTGACTCGGAAGAAGTGAGTTCTTCTTTATCAGATAGAAATTGGAGAGATGGTAAGCAGAAAATGAGAAGGAGGAATGCTTGGACATCAAAAATGGGACCTGGAAAAGCCCAATTGAAAATTTACAACTCGGTACCAACCCATCATGACTTTGTACCGACTAGTCTAGGAGAAAGGTATTAGTGATTCTGATAGTGAACTTCATGAAGAGGTTGATGTTGGTCCCAAGGAAGTTACCATTAGTCAGAATGGTAGTGTATAAACGAACAGCCATAGAACCATCTAAGAAAGAATGACGATAACGAGGGGCTAGAAGAACGGCTCTTCCGAAGATAGGGAAGACCAAATGTCATGCAACTAATTGTAAACATTTGCAGAGTCAAACATTTAGGGTTGTTCTTAACAATCGTTGTCTAGTTGCCCGGACTAGTCTAGAGTACATAGCTGATATTGTGAGAAGGCTACTGCATGAGAATCGGCAGAGAAGTAATGACGATTGGGGTTCATCACCTAGTAGGTCCCTATTCACTGACAATATATTATAGGAAAACTATCCTAGGAGGTTTGCCATTCAATTAATGTCATCCTATAATGGGATGACAGATCTGAGACAGCATCTTTTGAAATACTAATAGTACATGGATGGTGCCAGAGCTACTGACACGGTGAGATGTAGGTGCTTCCCAATATTTATAAAAGAGGTAGCCACGATGTGGTTCACTTGGCTCGTGTCGAGGTCCATATCTTCCTTTGACCAATCAGCAAGAAAGTTCATGGAGCATTTTAGGCTTCATCTAGCTCAAATCAAGGATGTGATGTCCTTATCAAACACTGATTAGAGTTCCAAAGAGAACCTGAAAGATTTTTTGAAACTATTTAACAATGTTGTAATTAAAGTTAGTAACCCGAAAGATTGAAAATAATAGGAAACTGACTCGAAAGGTGACAACTGAACAATGAAGGCGCTCAAGGAAGTATTGTCGCTTCCATGAGTTACATGGACATAATACCAATGAGTGCCAGGATCTGAGGGTTATAATTGAAGATGTGATTAGGAAGAAAAATTGCAGCAGCATGTGAGAAACCCACAGGATAGTGGGTCAATAAACTATAGATACCAAGGCTAGATGACCCAACTGAATCATAAGGGGCTTAGTAGAGAGTATTGGGACTGTACCAGTCGGAAGCGGGTAAAATATGTAGATTTCGAATAAAATTCTTATTTTGGATCTATTGGACCTATGAAGTTTAAAAGATGATCAGGTCCAACATAATAATGTTTCGAATAAATTCATATTTTATTTTATTTGGTTAGAAGGAATTTTAAATTTAATTTAAATTTGTATGTAATATAACGAATGTATTACATGCATTCATGTGTTCGAATAGTAAGAGCAGTGCATATATATATGTAAATAAACATGTAAAAGTTTAGAGAAAGAAACCTTATGTTTTTCTCTTAACACAAATATTTAATTATGGGAAGATGATAATATAAATGTAGAGAAAGAAACTTTTCATTTCTCTCTCTTTAATTAGATTAATTGGCACCTTAAATGAAATTTACTAATGAATTCACACATGCCTTTGTTGCCCAGAATTTTGAATAATAATATATATTTGTGTGTATATGCATATGTGTATATATGTGGGTCTTATACATATATGTATGTATGTATGTATATTATAATTAATATTAACCGATTTACACATCGTGGAATCAAAAATTAAAACAATATCTAATTTGATTAGAGTTTGAAACTAAATTAATGATTACATATAAGAATCTATTTTATTAAATTTAAGTCAAAGGGACATGTAATTATATTTATGTATATTTAAAAATATGTTTAGTAAAATATTATCCAACCTTAACAAAAAGGTTAAAAGGGGAAAATGGCATTTTGCATAAAAATTCACTTATAATAAAAAAATTCCCTTTTCTAAAGCATATAATGGTGAAAATATATATATATATCCAAATCAACAACCGTACAAAACTTATAGCTCCAAATTGTTTCGAATAAATAACATGTGTATTTTGTTCAATTTTGGATTTTATGTAACAAGCAAAAAAATATTATATTAGCAAATTTAACATTGGGTTTCAATCAAATTGTTATCCCTTATTTGGGAATCAATTTGTGAATTTCTAGCCTACCTAAAATTTTATGCAACAATAAATAAAAATTATTTCAAAACGACTTAAGAGAGAATCCTCAATTTTCAATTTTCCAATATGAAACTAAACTTTATGTAAACAAATTATTTCAAAATAACAAGAGTTTATATATGAAAGAATTGGACAACACATGCATGCATAAATTATGATATTGAAAGGCAGATCTAATTAAACACATAACGTAAACAACCAAACAAAATAGGGATAGATCTAACTTAATTATCATTGGTGACATGTAAATAACAAAGAATGTAAACAAGATGATTTTAATAATATTAACATAATTAGGATAAAGCCGTTTCAAGGGAATAACAAAATATCCCAAACATTATCCAAGTGCATACAAATGAATGAATGGAATAGATGAAGAATAGAAATGTATAACCATAATTAAATTAAATATAAACAAAGTACGAGTTCACCTTTTAGATGAAGCTAAGAGAAACATCTTGAAGATGCGAAGATTCATCGATCCAATAGATCGATCTCTAGATTTGTAAGAACTAAAGAGATAACCATATTTTATATTTTATTTTGTCTTGTTTGACTTTAGAATTTTGTGCCCTTACTACCATGAGTATTTTTTGCATAGGTCTCAAAAATTGAGAAGAGAACAAAAAATGACAGAGGCTAATCTAATAAAGGAGGAAAAAACTCTCCTAAAGATAAGCTAACTCGCCTATCCTTTAATTAGAGTTCATATTTTCCTTTCTAATTCAAGTAACTCCTCTTTCTTAAAGCATGGTCAACCATACATGGCTTATTTAGACCCTAAAATATTTCCAAAAACTAATAAATATTATTCCTGTTTAAATCTAATTTAAATCTTTATCGATATTGTATATTGATACATGCATTTATAACTTTTATACACACAAAATACTAATGGTATCCAAACAAGTCAAATAAATATTAATTAATTTAATTAATTTTTAATGATTAAAAATTAATCGAATCGTGTGTCATCCGAAATATTCATCATTTCTGCTGTATGACTCAAAGGTATAAATTCAGTAAGCAATCAATGTTGAATAATTTAAACATTAATGTTCACACATCACCTTAGATAGTGGTGTGACATTTTGGCTAAATTTATCGCTTATAGATCTTTATTAATAAAATCCAATTTTACTTATTTAAGCGTTACCTGGTAGTGACAATTATTTATAGAAATTCTCTTCGTCAAAACTATATCACATTAGCACTTATGGAATTTGATTCGGTCAAAATTCCAACATTGTCCACATTCAACTTTGTAAGTCCAAACGCAAAATATTTGGTTCAATAATAACAAATATTACTAACCATACTGCCTTGGTCGGAGACTTTAATTTTGAGTTCACCTATGTAGACTTTGTGACACTAACCCCATATAACAACTAAGGATTCCCTCTTGAATAGTGTTTCACTTCAAATGCTTCCACTCGACCAAACTATAGTCATTCTGTAAAATCGTACCCCGAGACCCACATTAACAAAGGGTATTACTGGGAAATACTGTCAGTTAGTGCAGAGAATAGAGCTGGTTGGGAGCGACCATCTGTAAAATTTCTTCCGACAAATATCGAATACGTCGAATAATGTGACTATATTTTTCTTTTCTTACACATGGTAATTCGACATATCTGATCCAGGCGCAAAATGATAATACAATGGTTTAATCTAATTCGGAATGATACATTACATAATATACAACACAGAATCAAACACCGCAATGGAAAAAATATACATCAATATATTCTCAAAAGTATAAGTCCACAAAAGAAAATACTAGACTCACATTTATATACATATACATAAATTAACACTGGGAAATTTCAAATATACATGACTACGAAAGCCTACAACTTATACAAGCATAGAACAAGCATATATACTATACTCAAATGTGCATCTAAAATATGAACAACATCGAATAAAACTCCTTAAGCTAGCTCACATCCAAATCACTATGTCCCTATATCTGTCAATTCTCGGTCTGATCGGAGCATTAAAATAACACCCTGGTCAGACTGTCTCTAATTATCAATAAAGGTGATATACTGATAATAATAAGCTTGCATAAATGACAAGGATAAATATCCATAAATTGTACTTCACTAACATAATAATAATTCATTAAATGATTCATAGTTTATAGTTAAGTTTATGCTCATCTACCATATTCATCAAAGTCAAAGCAACCACTGTAATAAGAGTAAAGAAAATCACAACCATATATGCAAGCAATAGTCATGCACTTCGCAAGTCAATACAAGAGACACGCACTGCGTGTCAATACTAGAGGTTGCACTTCGTAAATCATAACTCGGTTGAAAACGAGTATCACAAGATGGACCTGAAAACACATTTAATCTGCCTAAACGGATAATCAAGATCGAGTCTGAAAACTCGATAAATAGATAAGCCTTATCCACTTCCAATTAGTAATCACAAGAGTGTCGACTAATGTCCCATAACCACTTGACAACACTCGAATATTTACTAAAATAGTAAATTCCACTAATGTGTAAATAAATGTTCAATCGAACAAGTCCGAGAATTAATCGGTAAAGCAAACGCAAGTGTTTCATATCTTCATTTTATTAAACCTTTTAAATCGACTCCTCATTCAGTCGACATCATACAATTTTATAAAATAGTTTACTTTGACATCTTTCTTGAAAACATTATCTTATAAACTAGAATATATACATATATTAGAAAGCCCTTGTAAGTTTTATACATTGATATGTTTAAATATAATTTTAAAACATTGATCTAAACCAATTTAAAACCATTGATACTATAATTAAGTATATTATATATATATATATATATATATTATAAATATCTTTTGTAGAAAATATCTTCATACTTCAAATAATTTGAAAAGCGTTTGGACTAGAAATTGTCCTTTCGGAAACACTAGTTGTAATTGTGCAATAAAACTTGTGTGCAATTTCATGTATATCTTCATGTATCCATAATAGCATTTCTATGAAATTAAATCATCAAAATGAATTCACCAATTCAAAGATTTAAATCTTGAAAATATGCATCCAAATCATAACAAAATAGGCATTGACAATCGAAACATGCAATTGGGGAAATGTTTTGGCACAGCCTGGTACTCAACCTAGGTTGTGACCAATGCACCAGTCCGGATGGACCAATGGATTGGTGGCGCTGCATTGGTTGAGTTCCAAGCAGTGCCTCGGCCACCCTAGTGGTCCGTTTCTGATGATTTTCGAACGGCGATTTGTTTTGGTCTCTAGGTTGACGAATTTTGAAGCATGCAAGCACACAAACATCATGGAATTTATTCTATAAGAGATCTAAAGTCTAGGGTTTTAGCTAATAGAGAATATGAAATTAAGATGTGCAATTATCACAACCAAATTCGAGATTAATTCAATCAACAGTTCAACCAAATAACAAATTCGGTAAATAAATTTGGGATAGAGATAGATGTGAGTTTTCACTCACTTTTTCTCTTTGATTGGCTTGCTAAAACTCCCAATCGACATAGCTTAGGTTTTAGTCTAACCCTAGAATGCATCACCCAAAAGAAAAGAATAACCAAACATCAAACAGTGTAAAATTGGAATTAGCAAAACTAAAAGATGAATTAGGGCTAAGGAAACTTACTTTGATTTTATCTTAATTTCTAGAATTTAGTTTGATTTAAAGACTTGATTTCGAAGAGGCTAGGTTTGATAACTAGGAAGGAAGAAGCTTATGGCTACTATAAATGAGAAATGAACGTACTTGTTCATTTTAGTCAAGTACAGAGGAGAGTAAGTTCCTCTTTTACACATAAATGGGCTGAAATTCATATTAAGCCCGAACTCATAAAATCAAATAAAAGAATTAAACTAATTTATACTCATTTTATAACTTTTAAATACCATATAAAATAAATTGATTTTACTTCTAAAAAGTCTATACATAAGCTCTAAAATGTATTTCAATTACTTATTTCATTAAAAAAAGAATCATAATTTAAACAATTATTCAACCTCCTTTTTAATATCTAAAACAAAACAATGTTTTTATTTTAAATAAGAGGCCAAATATAACACTTTTATTATTTCAACATACCTAACTTATTTTTACTCAAAATAAATTTTTACAATTTTTAGAAAAGTCTAACTCATTCTTTAACAAGTTTTAAAATAAGGAATTTACATCATTAAATTCCATATATAGCTTTTTCAATAAAATGCACATTTTAGAATTCTCATTTCAAACTCAAATTCCAATTATTATTCAAATAAAACACTTAAATTGTAATTCTCCAACTTTAATACTTGAGAAATCAAATTTCTCATTTAAATTTCCAATTTAAATCACTATTTATTTTATTTGAGCAATATGGAAAAATTAGGATGTTACAGAATTCCCCCCTTAAAGAAATTACGTCCTCGTAATTTTTAATTCAGAGAAAAGTCTATAATAATATAAATATATTACTACAATAGTATTTTGATTTTTCAAAATTTATGCTTGCACTAAAATAACCAAGCATCCAAGCAACCAAATAATCAAGCAATATACAAGAAGATTCTTGTGTTTATACTCAAAAAAAATCCTTTGGCTTACTTTCCAAAAGATTAAAATAACCAATTCATTTATTCATCCAATTTATTTCTATGAATTAAATTTCTTCAATCAAGTTCCAATTTAATTATTTATTTTTATGGAAAAATTCCTTCTTTTAAATCAATATCTCAAATGGTCTTTGCTTAACCTTTTCAAGAAAATTTGATTTCTCAAAAATTTATGAATCACAAATTGTACCATTTTAAAATAAAAGATTGATTTCTCTAAAAATTTGCACTTCACAATTTGTACTTCAATTTAAAACATTCTTATCGATTTATCTTAACTTAAAGTCATACCATGATCACAATCAGCACTCATCACATTCAAGCTAACAATCAACTCATATCATCACAATAAACTTGCATAAAAGCATGTTATAAGTCCTTTATATCAATAATGGCATGCACTTCGAAAACTAAGACAAAAGACAGCACTTCGCTTGTCTAATGTTTAAAGGCGGGTACTTCACTGGTCTGTACAAATGACCGCACTTCGTAAGTCTAGGACCAAGGTCTTTCACAAATGACCGCTCTTCGCAAGTCTACTTGCACTTCGCAAGTCTAACATAGATGACTACACTTAGCAAGTCTGACTGCACTTCGGAAGTCTAACATAGATGATTGCACTTCACAAGTCTAGAACCAAGGCTTATCATAATTAACTGCTCTTCGCAAGCCTAAGACATGCACTTCACATATCCTCACAAAAGTATCAAAACGCCTTCTAATGGTAATCATTCGAGTAACGCCTGTGCGTCCTACAACCACTCGGGTTTACTTGAGAATTTACTACCAGTTAGTAGGCTCCATTTACTCAAATATTCTATATAAAAAGTCATATAATTAACCGATAAGGCGAACCTGAATGTCCCATAACCACTTGGGATCATCAAATCGTTTAATCATATCTCTTGTTCCGTAGAAGTAATAACTTGCAACCAGACATTATCACAAGTAATTATTTTGCATAACATAAAAACCACAAGTATTCAACCATTACTCATTTTCAATTCCATTCAATTCAAATTTCTTCATTTAAGGTTTATAAACTAGAAAACTAACTTCTAATAAGAAGTAAAATATAATAATCAAACCAAAAGAATTTTCCTTCCTTCACCAAAATATTAAATTTATCAAATTGTTATTATTATTATTATACACTTTGAAGTCTTCCTTTCATATTATAATTTTTTAGTTTAGTACAAGTTATGTCCTTATAGTGGAAAACATAAACTATATTCCCTTAAGCATCTATCGGTCCCACCGAATAACAGAAGAGAATATAACCCAAAAGTGTTAAATATTTCCTAATAACAATCACAAGAATTTAACTAAGACATCCCATATGACCCGGTCAAATTCGAGTATTCACTAATGGGCTAGTAAGTACTACTCAAATATTATGTTCAATGAGTTGTACAATATTCAGTAAGGCATTACTCGAGAGCATTTAAACCAAATGGTAACACTAAGTCGATTATTAGCACTTCCCATATTATAGAACTAAGGCTCTCAAGATATTTATCTTATAAACATTTATTAAACTCCAAACTTCCTTTAAAAATTTAAATGATTAGATTTTGGACAAATCTTTTCTCCCAAAATAATTTTCTAACTCTATGTTCTTCAAACAATATACTAACTTCTTATAGTATTTATCTACCATTTCCAATAAATGATTTATCCTTTTAAATTCCAAACCATCAATTATAAACTTCAAACTTTCTTTTCCTATTAATTCTTTACTTTGAAATTCCAAAATTATTAATCCCATATATATATAAATAAAAATAAATTCTTCATTCTTAATTTGTTCTCCAAAAATGTCCTTCCACAAAATATGCTAATATTATTAATTCCTAAATCATCCAAATAATATTATTAAAACTCCATGCAATATCTTCTTTTCCAAAATAAACATATAACTTACAATATTTATTTTGAAAATATTTTTTATCTTCAAAATACTTTATTTTAAAGTTAACACTTATCCCAAAGTATCTTTTTATTTCCAAAATTCATTACATATGTATATAAATGTATTTTTCAAAACATTTATCCCATTTCAAGAGAATATATAACTCAATTAAAAATTTATCTTCTTTCTAATTATTATTTATAACTTTGTTAAAAATTTATAAAATATTAAAACTCAAGTATTGTGTCTTACTGTCTCGTCGAAGTGTTTAGGAATCCCTATCGATAACATTGATTAGGCGCATCGACTAGAATCCTTAACGCACTCGAAGGGTAATATAACACAAAACTAATTTTTATATATTCCTTTATCAATCTGAATATTTTCATATAATTTTTTTGAAAATAATTTTTTTTTTTCATATAATTGAAAATATATTAATATGAATTTAAGAATACATCCATTCATCTATATAGACATCATGCAATCAAACATAAACAAACAGCTAACTGCTGAGCTCGACGGAAACAGTCTATCGGCTTCCGCAGCATAACTCTGACCACTACGGATTAAGGCACTACTATAAAACACATGAATTTTAAAATCATTTCATAAAAAAATTTATAAAGTAATTCAAAATTTTCACAAATACATCCCAACGATTATTCCTAATAATCATTTATACTTTTTTCTAAATAGGAAATAAATCTTAAACTCTACCCGACACACCCAAAGTATGGGACTCTAAGTCAATCTAGGCCACCATTCATGCTTTTTATATTCTATATTGTTCTGAACCTATTCTCTGATACCAAATGTAATGCCCCACCCCAAGACCCACACTAACAAAGGGTATTACTGGGTAATACTATCTGTTAGTACATAGAATAGGACTAGTTAGGAGCGACCATCTATAAAATTGTTTTGGATGAGTATCAAATACGTCGAATAATGTGACTATATTTTTCTTTTCTTACAAGTGATAATTCGACATATCTAATCTAGATGCAAAACGATAATACAATGGTTTAATCTAATTCAGAACAATACATTACATAACATACAACACAAGATCAAACATTGCAATTGAAATAATATACATCAATATATTCTCAAAAGTATAAGTCCACAAAATAAAATACTAGACTCACATTTATATACGTATACATAAATAAACACTGATGGATTTTAAACATACATAATTATGAAAGTCTACAACTTATACAAGCATAGAACAAGCATATACACTATACTCAAATGTGCATCTAAAATATGACCAATGTCAAATAAAACTCCTTAAGCTAGCTCACATCCAAATCACAGAGTCCTTATACCTGTCAATTCTCGTTTTGATCGGAGCATTAAAATAACACCTGGGTTAGACTATCTCTAATTATTAATAAAGGTGATATACTGATAATAATAAGCTCGTATAAATGACAAGGATAAATATCCATAAATTATATTTCACTAACATAATAATACCTCATTTAATGATCCACGGTAAGTTTATGCGCATTTACCACATTCATCAAAGTCAAAGCAACCATTATAATAAGAGCATAGAAAATCACAACCATATATGCAAGCAATAGTTATGCACTTTGAAACACCCCACACCCCTTAATATACCCAAAAAGGGCACGCCAAAAGATGTGGTGCGTTATAGGTATAGCTAAAGCTTCACAGAGACTAAGATTCACAACACAAATAAGTAAAAACAGCGAAAACATTTAAATAATAACTTATCATTCAAAATTAAATTTCATCTCAAAATAAGTCATAAAAACATAACATGTCTCAAAAACTCAAAATATCTTATGTCCCATGAAAATACGTCTCAGTCTCATAAAATCAGAGTATAAAAGTAACAATAATAATAGTAATCCCTCTCACAAGTGCAAGTCCATCATAAGCCAAATGAAAAAGATGAAGAGCAAAAGAATACATCTAAAATGAGAAAACTCCGGGAATGAATCTCCAAGCAACCCGAATCAACTCAATTCTGATGGCCTATTGGGGGGAAAAGGGGGAAATAGAGGAGTGGGTCGGACAATAAGTCTGGTGAGTGAAAGTAATTACTAGAATTTCTAAGCAAGATAAAGATAATAGACTAAGCAATAGTTCTAGCTTGAAAGGAAAATATAGAAAAGATAAAACTGTGGTAAAATATTGTTTCGGATTCTATTTGACTGTTTGCTTTGATTGTTTGATTGTGATTGTTTGCACTTGTCTTAAATTGTTGTGATTAGGCTGAAACCCTAATCCTATCTTAACTGCTAACTTGATTAGGCTGAAATACTAATTCTACCCATTTGATCGGCCTATTTTATCTCTTTTTTGCCACTATAAGCTGATCCAATCCTGTTGGTCCCATAGCAAAAGGACACCTCTTTAGCACTTAGGACGCAGTAGCGAAGTATTTACCATAATTAATGCCGCAGGCTCGGTCATCGCTGGTACATACTAACTGTCGCCCTCTATTTGACCCTTTATTTACCCTAATCAGCATAAGCGTGCCCAGCCTCACCTAACTGTTTTGAGACCATCAGTCTTAGTCCTGAAAGGGAATGTTGTCCAGCCTCACCTAACTATTGTGAGACCATCATTCGTAGACCTGAAAGGGAATGATGTCGGTACTGGTGCTAACAAACAATCTTCTAGTTTTGCGCCCCTTGCCGAAATCCCCAGATTTGAGCCTCTATCTATTGGCCGCTTATTTACTCTAATCAGCATAAGCGTGTTCCAGCCTCACCTACTATTGTGAGACCATTAGTCCTAGATCAGAAAGGGAATGCTGCCGGTACGGGGCCTACTTCTATGTTTGCTTATTAACTTAATTTAAGATTTAAGTTCTAAAATAAGTCTCTTCTGTTATTTCTGCTATATTTGTTTATTAACTTAATCCAAGATCTAAGTTTTAAAATAAGCGTCTTCTGTTGTTTCCGCTATATTTGCTTATTAACTTAATCAAGATCTAAGTTTTAAAATTAACCTCTTTTGTTATTTCTTTCTTTCTCATTATAACCTATGTGTTATAATTGTTCTTGCAACTGTTACCCTTCTATTTTCTCTTTTTAGTTATAACCACTTGTTATAATTATGCTTGCAAATATCTTAAATTTTCCTATTTCAGTCCATCTCTTTTTTATTTCAGTTTTTCTTATTTTACATCTGATTTGTGTAAATTTAGTGTTTTTCTATTTTAATCCATATTAGTGAATTCTTCTCTTTTTATTATCTTATTCGCGTCAAAAAGGATTAAATCTATATAAAAAGAAACTAACATTTACAGGCTAAATTCTAACTTTAAAACAGAGTAAATAAATGTAAATAACTGTAAATAACTGTAAAATAGTTGAATAAAAATAGCTGAATAAAATAGACTGAAAAGAACTTCTGAAATTTACTTATAAACTAACTGTAAATAACTTATATAAAAACTATCTCAAAATTGTAGAAAAACTACAACTATTGAGAACCTTATTATTTTAAATTACTTAAAAATCTAAAATAATTACAAAACACTCACATGTGGTCCTTAGCTCTAATCTTTGGCCTTCCTGGATCCACTTCTAAGGTGTAAAATATTTTTATTAAAAAGATCTTCTCCCTAGAAAAAAATTCTACTTAGGTTCAACCTCAGGCAATGAACCCAATTGGGAGAAAATCTGAATGAGAAAAATAGCTAGGTCTAGGGTCTTATTTAAAGTGTGACTTAGGGATCTCAGGCCATTGGATTTGAAGATTGAATCTGGTGCAACCATGTCATAGGCTCACTAGGGACCCTCGGATGCAAGCATAAACGCACAGGATTAAACTGAAAATAAAAAATATAGTCTTCGGCTCGTACCTAGACGTTTTCACGTCCAGGGATTTTGGCGGGTCGACCTGAGGGGTTTATGGGTCGACTTATAGGTCGACCCGACCTTGGTGAGGGTCGACTCCTAGGGTCGTTTCTTTTCTTTCTTTCTTTTTTCATTTTAGTTTATTAAATTCTGAATTCTTGTTTCTCTCATAACTTCTCCATACTGACTTAGATTTCGACAGGTTGTATATGAAAATTGATCGGAAAATCGCCACAGACCCAATGGTGCAACTCCCGTAGCTCAATTCTGACAATTTCATAAACTTATTTTATTATTTAATTAATTTGTTAATTAATTATTATAGCTCAAATTTTGGGTTGTTACATTCTCCCCTCCTTAAAGGATTTCGTCCCCGAAATCTCCAAGGACGGAAGAATAAAATAAATATTTACATCCAAATTCTATAACCACATATTCAACCATCATCCATTGCATCCATTGTCCTAGGCATTTTAATGCAATTTATGATATATGCAATAGTGTAGTGTCAATGTCCCTAACTAATGCAAAAGATTAGGCGGTCTACTGATTCAGTCGACTTCCTTTTTATGTGTTCATGTCTGTGCCATGTATCCAAATGAATGCAATTTCCCCAATGACAACTGATAGTTCTATATGTGTGCTACAATCATCACCCAAATGCAACAATCATATGATAATCATCCATTCATAGCAGCCATGAAATAAAAATGCAAGTGCACACACATCCATATGCATATGCTTTAGTGACCTAGTTAGGTCGATCCCTAAGAGATAATAGTGCCTAGTGTGTGTATATGCGTCCATTAGCAAACACTTGCAACCACTAGCATCCATCATACATAACATGTTCTAGTAACATGTTTACATTCAGTCCTACCATCCATAGGTTAAATCCTAAGATCTAACCTCCCAAAGGATACTAAAGGAAAGAACCTATTCAAAACTAAAGATGGAAATAGGAAATTCAAAACGTACCATCGAAATGATGTGGATAAGAGGTACGTATTTTCTCCTCAGCCTCCCACGTAGCGTCCTCAATACTATCTCCCCACTGCACCTTAACCAAAGGGACTTCCTTATTTCTAAGCTTCTTGATATCATGTCCAACGATCTTGGTAGGAATGCGATGAACCGATGATGCTCTCTCCACTTCAACTTCCTCAAGTAGGCTAGGTTCCACTACCCCTGCTGAATCATGTAAGCACTTCCTCAAGTGCAAAACATGAAAATCATCATGAACTCCAACGAGCCTCTCTGGTAGCTTTATTTGATACGCCATCTTCCCTACCCTTTCCACAATGGGGAACGGTCCTACGAATCTGGGAGCAACTTTCCCACTTGATCCAAACCTCACTACCTTTCTTAGCAGAGATACCTTAATGAAAACTAAATCTCCTACCTCGAACTCAATATCCCTTCTTCGCTTATTTGCATAGGATTTCTGTCTATCTTGGGCCATCATCATTCTTTTTCTAATCAAATCAATTTTTTCTGAAGTCTCTCTAACCATGTCGGGACCAAGTAGCAATCTTTCTGTAGACTCCAACCAACATGAAGGCGACTTGCAAGGTCTCCCATAAAGGGCTTCAAAAGGTGCCATCCCAATGCTATCCTGAAAACTATTATTATATGCGAATTCCACTAAAGGAAGGTGCTCCTCTTAAGTCCCTCCAAAATCAAGAATGGACATCCTCAACAAATCCTCGAGAACTCTATTAACTCTCTCCGTTTGGCCATCCGTTTGAGGGTGATAGGCCGTACTCAATCTAAGCTATGTCCCTAAAGCCTCTTGCAAGCTCCTCTAAAACTAGCTAGTAAAGATAGGGTCTCTGTCGCTCACTATGCTAGAGGGAACTCCATGAAGTCGGACTATCTCACGAATGTATAAGGATGCCAAATAAGGTGATGTCCTCTTACTCTTGACCGGAATGAAGTAGGCGCTCTTAGTCAAACGATCTACAATCACCCAAATACTGGTATTCCTCTTCCTAGATCGGGGTAAACCATCTATGAAGTCCATCCAAAACACTATCCCACTTCCATTCGGGTACATCCAATGGTTGAAGCAATCCACCAGGCCTCTACTACTCCGCCTTAACTCTTTGACGCACAAGACACTTGACCACAAACTCTGCTACATCCTTCTTCATGCCACTCCAGTAAAACACTCTCTTCATATCCCTATACATCTTATCATCACCCGGATGAATAGTCATTCGAGAATAGTGTGCTTCTGCTAGAACTGCGCTCATCAAATCACCAGTGCGGGGGACACAAAGTCTTCCATCTCTCCTTAACCACCCTTTACTATCGATGGAATAGCGTAGGAGATGTCTAGAGACCTCTCCTCTACTAATCCTATCGAGAATATCCACAAGCTCTGAATCCTCTCGCTTCCTTGAGCCAATCTGATCTATGAGGGTAGGCTTAACCTCAAATGCTGAAATCTTAGCAAAATCTGTGATAAACTTCCTATAATAACCAGCTAAACTTAGGAAGCTTCTAACTTCGATAGCGTTCTTGGGGGCCTTCCAATCCTGTACTGCTGTTATCTTATCAGGATCCACAGCTAAACCCTCTCTTGAGACTACATGCCCAAAGAAACGCACCTCCTTACACCAAAAGTGACACTTCGAGAATTTTGCTTTCAATTGATGAACACGAAGTGTGCGAAGACCTCCTCAAGATGAATAGCATGCTCTTCCATACTCTTGGAAAACACCAAAATGTCGTCAACGAATACTAAAACGAACTTATTTAGGACATCTCGAAAAACACTGCTCATCAAATCTACAAAATAGGCTGGGGCATTGGTCAGCCCAAACGGCATAACCAACCACTCAAAGAATCCATCGAGTGTCCTAAATGTTGTCTTATCGATGTTATCGTCAGCGACCCTAAGCTGATGAAATCCAGTGGCTAAGTCAAGTTGAGAAAATACTGAAGAGCCAACCAATTGATCGAAAAGATCGTCTATCCTAGGAAGTGGGTATCGGTTCTTCCCATGAGCTTATTCAACTCTCTATAGTCTACGCAAAGTCGAAGGGAACCATCCGCCTTTGTAGCGAAGACGATTGGCACTCCCCACACAAATATGCTTCGTGTGATGAAGCCTTTCTCTAATAGCTCACCAATCTGCTTACTTAACTCCTTCCTCTCCCAGAGCCATATGTCTCACAGGCAATGCCACTGGCTTAGCATTGTCATTTAGAAATATCCTAAAGTCGATCTCTCTCTTAGGGGGTAGTCCCCTAACCTCCTCAAAAACATTTAGGAAATCTCTAACGACTAGAACTGAATCTAACTCTCCTAGTGATAAATCAAGGGAATAAAGGAAGCTTAACATAACTGACCACTGTGGGTCGCAAGAAACCTTGAGAATCCTTCCACTACATGTCTCTAGTCTGACGACTCTCCTCTTGCAGTCTAATATCGCACCATAAGTGGATAACCAGTCCATCCCCAAAATCATCCCATATCCCGAAAATCCCAATACATTGGTGTCACAATCAAACTCTACGTCTAGTATAAAAAATTTCAAACCCCTACAAATCATGGATAGATGTGCTGATCCTTCCACGGGGTTTGAAACAACTATAGGGTCTACTACTAGAGAAATATCTAAGTTCAAACAATCAACCAAGGAACTAGAAATGAAAGAATGCGATGCTTCGAAGTCAAAAAGAGTTCGAATAGGAAAATCAGAAATAGTGATCAAACCTTCTACAGAGACTTTCCTATCTCGATCCGGTCCACTACTAGAAGGTGCTGCATCCAAAGCATGTACTTGCGCCGTAGGTGCACCTGCTCTCTGCCCCGTCTTCTGAGGACAAGCTCTACTAAGGTGTCCAGGCTGCCCACAGTTGTAACAACTCCCCTTCATCGTGTCCTTCTTACAGTCCTTTGTGAAATGCCCAACCAATCCACAACTATGACATTTCTCGCCTTTCTTGATCTGTCCCTTTTGAGGTCCTCCGCCTTTCTTCTTATCCTTATCCTTATTATTCTTCCACCACTGCTTCTTAGAGTTTTCTGATTTAAGAACCTCCTTAACCTCTTCTTTCTTAGCTACATCTGACATGAGAGCCATCTCCACAAGTGATTCATAAGTCGCTCCCATAGAACATGTGCAAATGCCAACCTTTGGAGAGGCTGGTTCAAACTCTTGGCAAACTTGGTGTCCTTCTTATGCGGTATATTAACAAGCTCCATCCCGAACCTCGATAACTCATTAAACTGATTTATATACTCTTTCACCGAAAGACTCCCTTGTTTCAGACTAATGAATTTCTCCAATTGCATGCTTTCCTCGGCTTACAACAAGAACTTTCTCTCAAACCTTTCTCGAAATCCAAACCAACCAACGTCTCTACAAAATCCTCCATTCCATAAAACATTCTGCCTCCTAGATTAACGAAGTACTTACATAGCTTAGAAAAATTGGCTGTTGCAGGTGGATTAATGGGATCTCCACCCGCTGGTGCTGTATTGGGCGCTTGCCCTTGCACCTCTGGTGCCATAGCTTGAAGGTATCTACGGAACCAGGTAGCGACTTGGACACCCTCTGAAAGATTTGGGACGTCCGCCATACTATTGTAATGAGCAGCCTTTTTGGACGTTTTAAGCAGACACACATGCCAAACTTGTAACATCCCACCTTTTTGTATGCTTAAGCAGACACACGTGCCAACTAAACCATACAGAAGGGTGGATTGTTATGGGGTAAATAAGAAAAAGTGGAGAAATAAAAGAAACAAAATAGAATCTTGCAGCGGAACGATAAAATATAATAATCAAATAACAGTTCATGAAGCTGTTTTACAAAACATTTGATTATACTTATACAATACATATCAGAGTTACACATACCATAGAATGATAATTATGCAGCGGAATACAATGGTGTAGTAGAATATATAACAAATAGTAGTAATAAAATCTTCATCTTCGTCCTCCAGAAATAGGACCTTCAAATCCTGAAATGCTCAGGCTGACCCGAGCGAATTGAAAAGACAAAACACTCGAGTCAGAACTAAAAGATCTTATGTAAGTTAAATCAATGAAATAAATATGAGTGTAAACGGCGTCAGAGATGTTTACGGGGTTTGACATCTCCTATCCAGTGTCTAACGTGAGTGCGGTAACTTAAGAAATGTTCGGGATTCACATCTCTTAAGGATCCGTTAAACTATCTACTATGTAGTAATATTCGCTATATACAGTAGTGTCTAATCAGTAAAGTATAATCATATAGAAAATAGCGTTAAGGGGATGGAGAACCTTAACGCAGTCGGATCTTAAAATCATAATCGTAGTAAAGCTCGATATGGTAGGTGACACAGCACACAAGGCAATGCCAGGGTAGATATACCAATTACGCACACGGACTGATGGATACGCATAGCAGCCACTACCGTTCCACCTCGAACAACACCCCCAAATCAAGGGTGGCCACCAAAAATCACAAAGTAATAGAATGCTATCGAAGAAGTGTGTCCGATACGAGGTGCTACCTCACTGGTCCGAGATCGCTCCTGTTTTAGCCACCTTATGCCAACTCACGGGAGTTGGGTCCACGTATATACCTTAGGATCGTCGCCACCATCCTACTTCATTCTGGAAACTCCACCGCGTACACAGTTGTCAAAGTGGTTTTCGGTATCGACAGAGAGTATGTCCATATCTGATCCCGGTCTCTTTAACAACCAATCGTTATTATAACACCGTGGTCATTTAAAAAAATATATATATACTTTTAAAAACATAATCATTGCCCTTTCAAAACATATTCTTTATTTCAAAATAGTATATACATCAAAAACCAAAATATTATTGCCATTTCAAACCATATCCTTTACTTCAAAATAGTATATACTTTAAAACCAAATTATTATTGCTATTTCAAAACATATCATTTACTTCAAAATAGTATATACTTAAAAACCAAATTCAATAATATATCATTTAAATAAAATCCAAATTTTCAATCACTATTCTTACTTTTAATTATAAAACTTGAAATATTCTTTAAAACCATCTTAAACCCAAATCACATAATGTAGTCATATTCTTAATCTCAAAATTTCAATCGGTTTCAAATCAATATATTTAAAGATAATTCTTAAATAAATTCTATTTCAAATAAATTCATTTTCAAACCATATTACTTTCAAAGTTATAACAATTTCGAAAACAAATACTTTGAAAAACAATAATACCTTAATTTCAATAAAACATTTCAATTTTGATATATTTCAAATCTTTAAATATTCCAAAATTCCCAACCAAATATGATAATCTTATATATACCTTAATTCAATTTACTATTATTTAGTTTAGAAATATTTATTTAATAAATTCAATATCACTTAAATAAAGCTCAAACTTGAAATATTCGTAAATCAAACTTAAAACATCATCAAGTCATACATAGCTTAAATTTTAGAATTTAACCATATATAAAATAATATTTATATAATATCAAAATTTAATATTTATTAAACCGTATATTTTTTCCAAACCATAGAAAATCCCTTAAAATATTTTATATATAGACCACGGTGCATGTATATAATTTTCTATCCTATGGTCAAGTGATACGGATATTTATCATTTCAATCCGCAATTTAAAATAAAATTACGGTTATATATCATTTCAAACCGCAATCCCGAAAAAAATAAAAATGCATAATAACTTGCAGTTTATACAATATAAAATATAGCATCCATTTATCCAAATATCAATAAACAACCATTTATTACAATCATCATCCAATTTAAACAAAACATCAATATAAAGCATATAAAATATAACAGGCATCAACAAATAGTTTATATTCAATAAAAATTAATAACTGTTCAACTGGCAGTTTATATGCAATAATAAATAAATTTAACTCGCAAATTTTATGCAATAATAAAATTAAATAACAATTAAATTTAACTAAATGTTATCTAACTGAGATGATGATTAAATATATGCCCAAACAATCATAGATAAATTTTAAATCACATCAAAATTTAATTTAACAAACACAAGAAATCTTAGAAGTTGTGAGTGGGTTAAAACACTCACCTTTTGAATTTAAATTGAATTTAAATTCAATTTAAACCCAAAAATTTGACCGTCTCAGAATTCGTCCAAACTAGCGTCAAAGTGTCCGGAATTTCGATACGATCCTAACAAAAGAAATCGCGTCCAAATCCGAGTCCGTATGCAAAAGTTATGAAAATTTGAAGATTGGAAAATTCTGGTCCTGAGTCGACTTCGAGTTCAACCCGGTCCGCCGCCTCAAATACCCGATGCTTGCTCTGATTTTTTGCCAAAATGACCCGGAGACCCGAGTCATTTTCTTCATGACCCGAAGTAGCTCCAGGGTTTTTCCCCTTGAAACCCCAAGCGCGACCCGAAGCGCGTAAATCTCGGAATTTTTTATTTTTTTTTTAGATTTTGGAATTTGGTTTTGTCTGCCATTGGAATGAGAAGCTAAGAAGAAGATGAATTGTACGTACAGACAAATGAAGATTAGGGAGGCTAGGGTTTATAACTGTGTTTATATAGGTATGTTAGAGATAGAGTAGATAGACTGGATAGATGAACGTGCGGAACAAACTATGGCCCGAAAAGTCCGTTCTGACCCCGGAACGAAATTGAGTAAACCCATATATCAAAATAGGTGTTTTAAAATATTCTGAGCGTGATGGAAAAAGTTTCACGTCCAAATTCCATTGTATGAAGAAGTTATGCTGAAAAAGAAATTCTCAAATTGATTTTAAAAATTGATTTCAATTAAATTGATTTCAAGGCGTTTCGCGTTCGTACGATCAAACGACAAGTCCGATCGTTACGAAACTTGAAACCCTACAATAATTCACTGATACGGATCCTATGAAACTAGTTTCGTCGAAATCCGAGTCAGTGACAAAAATGGCTATTTTTATATTAATTAAATAAATTAAGAATTAGCAAATAAATCCAATTTTTATATTTCAGTTTCGGAATTGGCAAATTTTATCACGTAAAAATTTTCAAACATTTAAAATGATTTAACAATTTTTAAATGTCAATTTATTAAAGGTTAAATCAATATAACTCTTAAATTTCATAAAATTCAAAATTATAGGTAAATTCCAAATTTTCCATAAATTTTACTTTACCCATAATTATTCCATTCATATTTCAAATAGGAGGGCTTGCCATTGGATTTAAAATTATTACATAAATATTTCCCATTCAACTAAATTTTTAATTTAACTTAATAATTAAATTTTCATTTCATTTATTTCAATAAGCCCAACAATTAAAAATTAACAAATTAACTCATTATTAAAGATTCAACTTCAATAATTCATAAAGTTCATCATCTTGACTTACTCATTAATTCATAATTCTTTAAACCAATTCCCTTCTAAATTTTACCAAATCATAGTATTTATTTCAATTTCTTAAAATAACCCCTTCATTATAAATTGAATCTAATTTATTAAAATAAGTTTCCAAATTTAATGTATTAGATTCAATTTCACTTTTTAACTTACACTTAAATTTAGGTCATAATCAATTTATACGTATTCCTTTCTTAGTTACTATTTTACATACTTCTTGCATAAATTTCACAATTAACCATTATTATTAAAGTAACGCTAATAATAAATATGACCTTACTATTACTCAACATTTAAACGAACGTTACTTCATTTCCATTAGTGTAACATTTATTTCCTTATCACTTATTACCAATTCAAATTTCATTAACAATAAGTAGGTAATTTATAATATATGTTTACAAATTTTGAATTAATCGTTATTCAAACCACTATTCATTATTATTTACTTAAATTTAGCATTAATTACCTTGCATTACATTGTTGCTTAAATTCCCAATCCGATTGTGATTAATACTCTAAATAAATACGCTTACTCCTTTCGTTATTTATTAATTGTCACAAGAAACGTTTAATAATTTCAACAACATTATAATTACTAATTACCTACATTGATTGTATACGTTTTCCATTATTATCATTTATTAGAATTCTGTTCAACTTTCCATCTTATGCATATAGTTAACCTTTATATTGATTTTACCTTCAAAATTTCCAGTTATTCTCTTAACTTACAAAAAAAACAGTGATTGATTTCATTTTAATCGCTATTAATTACATGCATTGTAACGGACAATAGTTGTCACCATTTTACAAATTTTAACATTTGAAATTTATTCTCTACAACAATTATTACCTATCAATATTAATTTGCCCATAAATACAAAACTTGCAATTGTTCTTATTATCATATTCCATTTACTGTTAACAATGTGTTTATTACATTATATCAGTTTAATATTTTCCTTAAATCCTTATATTCAATTCATATACAGGTAAAATTCTTTTCACTACTTAAAATCATTTGAATTAACTTCGAATTACTATAAGTAGTTTTTATTATTATTATTTATTTTCCTTCTAAATTTAATTACAAACACCTATTAAATTAACAAATTTAATTGTCGAAATTTACGGGTCGTTACACTCTCCCCCACTCAAAACTTTTCGTCCCCGAAAAGAAAAAAGAAGGGAGAAGGAAGAATTAGACAAACAATACATCTTATTCAAAATATTAACTTATAAACACTAATTTACAAAATTTATTACTTTATATAAAATTTACCCATTTTAATCATTATACCTTTTTATACTTAAATGAATAAAGTTTGGAAAAACATTTCAAAATAATTTTCTAAGTCCCAAAAATTTCAGCAGAGTCTCCTTTGTACGGAGAGGCTCGGGAGAAAATATAATATTAAATATAACAAAATATCACTTATAATATCCAAATTATTATATCCCAACACGGGAAAATATATATAAATAGCGTTATAAATCGTAATCCGAAACGTACCTATTTGTCGGGCAATTTACGTTTAATTTATGGAACCAAAAACAGTAGCAATTGCTTCCATAACCTGCATTTCACTTATTAAATCCAAAGGGTTAACAATTTATATAAAGTGAAATATTTAAGTGGTTTCAATCACTAACAACAAATCAATACAACAACCATCAATTTCACAAACAGCATACACACACAAATACAAACAACCATTCAATCAACAAACAAATAGTTGTTCGGTTTCAGAACTTTTAAATTGTACGGAATGAAGAATAAACCATCAAATGCATCATTTACTCAACAGTCTTAGATTAAACACAATGGATTTTTCATCCATCCCAACAAATTAAAGTTTCCTTACCCAACAACCACAACCACGACAAACAACAATTTCAGCAATAGTTTTAGTCTATTCTTATTCATTCCATTCATACATTTGTTGTTTGATTCTTTTTATTCATATAACGGTTTATCTTTTTATTTTCATTGTATTTCTTCCAACTTTTATTTAGAAATTACTTTAACCCTTTCAGTTTACAATTTCTCTTATTTATATTACATTCATTTATAATTGTATGACCTCATCTATTTACACTTTAATTACTTAAGTTTATAATCATCTATTTGTCATACTTACCTTTAATTATATTTACTTGGTAAAATTTCAATTATACTTAAGCTTATAACATTAAATTCACATTTAATAGCAATTTCATTGAATACTTTCATTATTTCAAATTTCTACTTGTATAATATTCTATTACAATTTAAACACTTGCAACAAGGCATACAACCATAAAATCAATCATTCATTCATATCAAACAAAAGAAATAGTTGTTCAGGTTCATAACTTTAAATTGTACAGAATGAAGAATAAACTACTAAGTGTACCCTTCACTCAGCAGTCTTAGGTGAAACTAAATAGATTATTCCTACATCTAAACAATATTAAAGTATCCTTGCCCAAACAACCATAAGCCAAACAAATAACAAATTCAACAATAGATCAAGTTCATTATTATTAATTTCATTCCATATATTGTTGTTTGATTTCCTCTTTATTCATCATTTATTTTTATCCATTCAACCAATTCCTTGGTAGGTAAATTTATTACTTAAGTTTTACAGTCATTTTCCCGGTATTCATCTTTTATTCTAAGGTAACTTCAACCTATTACTTAAGTTTATTATTATTTATATATAACATTTAAGTCCATAACAACTAGAACATCAATACTTATTAATTTCATTTATTCATTTTTAAATTAATTTACTTTGCATATTTATTCATTTACTTGATTTTATTTATTCATTTATTAATAATATTCATGTTCAATTTTAGTTACTTGGCATAACAGTTATACTTTAATTCTTATTAATAAAAGAAATTTACTGAATTTTTCATTACATAAGTCTACTTGTACAATTTTCTATACAATTTCTTATTAAACATTTTCAACTTTTATAAATTTTTGGTAAGTTATATTTATGCTTTTAAAGACTGAAATTGAAAGTTGTACAAGTTTTCTCATTTCTTTTAATTATTTTAATGTTCAATAATTATTTCCTTTATTTCATAGGTTACAATTTCAACTTTCATTTAATACCATTTATATCCTAGCATTAAATCTCTTATTTCCTTTAGAGGTTTCAATTTATTAATTACCTACATTCCAATTCACTTCAGTAATTAGGACTATTTATTAATGGAAACTTAAGAATTAAATACCGGGTTTTATTCAAAAATCATTTTAAGATAATAGATAATATATATACTTATAATTTATATATCCAATTATATTTAAAACAATTTAAAATAAAATAATCTTGTAGTAAAACTACTACAGTGGCCTTCCCACTTTGAAACTCGAAAATGAATGTCGATGATGCGGCCGCCATCACCGAAATAATTTTCCAGCGACAATAAAGGGGAGTACAACTTATTTCTTTGCGGAATTTCTTTTAAAACACTTCTTTCAAATTCTATTGAAATATTTATATCAGAAAATACTTCTAATGATATTATTATTATATTCCAAAATCAATTGAAAGAAATCTTTAAAAACCCCGGAACTTAAGCTCTAAATTTCCAGTTTTCATTTATTTTATTTTCAACTTAGTTTCAACTATTATTTATATTTTCATTACCTAACACCCAATCTATAGCAACCAAATATATATCTTTATAAAATATTTTTTATATATGGAAAATATAATAGGCAAAGTTATTTCATTCACCTATATTAAAACAAATATTATGTCGGTCTGTCTTATTAAGTGTTTAGAAATCCCTATTGATGTCATAGCGTCCCATGCACCAACCAGAATTTATAAATACAAAACGGAACCGATTAACACAATATTAAAACCTTTTTATAACACTAACAAATACGCTCTCTCATATATATACACTCAGCGACTCCCATAGGGTATTACTACCCTATTAATAAAGAGTCAGACCCCACAAAACTAAGGTTTATCGCTAAACCAAAGCTCTGATACCAACTGTAACATCCTACCTTTTTGTATGCTTAAGCAGACACACGTGCCAACTAAACCATACAGAAGGGTGGATTGTTATGGGGTAAATAAGAAAAAGTGGAGAAATAAAAGAAACAAAATAGAATCTTGCAGCGGAACGATAAAATATAATAATCAAATAACAGTTCATGAAGCTGTTTTACAAAACATTTGATTATACTTATACAATACATATCAGAGTTACACATACCAGAGAATGATAATTATGCAGCGGAATACAATGGTGTAGTAGAATATATAACAAATAGTAGTAATAAAATCTTCGTCTTCGTCCTCTAGAAATAGGGCCTTCAAATCCTGAAATGCTCAGGCTGACCCGAGCGAATTGAAAAGACAAAACACTCGAGTCAGAACTAAAAGATCTTATGTAAGTTAAATCAATGAAATAAATATGAGTGTAAACGGCGTCAGAGATGTTTACGGGGTTTGACATCTCCTATCCAGTGTCTAACGTGAGTGCAGTAACTTAAGAAATGTTCGGGATTCACATCTCTTAAGGATCCGTTAAACTATGTAGTAATATTCGCTATATACAGTAGTGTCTAATCAGTAAAGTATAATCATATAGAAAATAGCGTTAAGGGGATGGAGAACCTTAACGCGGTCGGATCTTAAAATCATAATCGTAGTAAAGCTCGATATGGTAGGTGACACGGCACACAAGGCAATGCCAGGGTAGATATACCAATTACGCACACGGACTGATGGATACGCATAGCAGCCACTACCGTTCCACCTCGAACAACACCCCCAAATCAAAGGTGGCCACCAAAAATCACAAAGTAATAGAATGCTATCGAAGAAGTGTGTCCGATACGAGGTGCTACCTCACTGGTCCGAGATCGCTCCTATTTTAGCCATCTTATGCCAACTCACGGGAGTTGGGTCCACGTATATACCTTATGTGACGACTCGGGTTTTGCCCGCTCGAAAATCAACATCCGTACTTCACATTGTACTAGAATGCCGCAGATTCGACCGTTCAAATCCGATTCGCCGGAGCTATAACACAATTAAGTAAATAACACAGCGGAAGAAAAGAATAATACATTGATATACAATATCTGATACAACAGAGTGATACAATGAATATCAATATACATCAGAGATATGATACAAGAAATAGCAGCGGAAAAAAAATAGATAACACCAGCAGCGGATAGAATATCTCCAATAGAGTGCTCCAATCCATAGCTAGCTCCAGATAATCTACTCAACCTGAATATCTGAAAGAAAACCCAACTCTAGACTGCCCGTGTGGAAAATAGTGGGCACCCAGAGTTTAGGAAAGGAACAATAAACTCCGGATCAGTCATGGGACTGGTGTGAGCAACAAAAACAGTTTATCTTTAAACAACAACAAAAGGATTTTAAACATTGAAATCCGCAATGCTTTTTAGAAAATGAAACTACCATAAGACCTCCCACCACACACACAATGCAAACGCAGAATTGGAGGAGATTTCTTCTTATGATAGTCAAAGATGCTTACTACGCAAATCATTGGATTATTATCATTAGTGCATAGTGGAAAACAATTTGAAAGTATAATATTAATCTTAGCCAGCATAGGTACCATTATACTATGCCTATTATAGCTACCATATTAGATGGTAGGTTCTACAACTAAAACCGTACAAAGTTCGTATTGGAAGAATGGATTTCCAACAAATGGTCAGGCTAAGGAACTTCCTTCCGCCGCATGGGATCGCCTCTGGCGGGACGTCCCGAGAGACAAACTGCTCTCTGCAAAACAAGGCCGGGTTACCCCTGTAACAGGTAACTCACGAATATGCCACCTCCCGGTCCTTTGGGACCTTTATCCGAGCTCGGTATCCAACATCACACATCATAAAGAAAGTGTATCCACATGAGTAAGTATCTGGGCTCCATACCATGATACCATCCCTTTTCCAGAAGGAAATGACATACCCTAAAGGGCGCGACCCTCATAACCTTGCCGCAACGATCCTGTTTCGACCATTTCCGGGTTGTGAGGTCCTGACGAAGTCTCGTCCACAAAGCTACACTTTGTCACAAAGCCATGCTTTGGGTCAACAGATGATCAACCTATGATCACAAAGATAAATGATCAAATAAATGATCATATCACAAATGATCAAACACTGATCATCACACAGCAACACTTAGCATGCCACATTACCAAATTGGGATATATCGCTGATAAATTTCAACTACATAACCTCTGAGCTCGTACGTCTCAGAGAAGGGTGTTAAGCTAAGAGAATAAATTCTCCGCCACCAACAGAAATGTATTTGAAAGAAATCTGCTTTATATCTCAAAGTGTAATGTCAGACATACAATCCATATAAGTCTGTTCCGGGTTCGAACAGAACCGAAGGCACTTCTCACGAAGCCCTTGCAAATCCGGATAATTTCCAATCACGTCCGGACTTCCCGTCACTAAGGGTGAAAAAACCTCTATATCGGGGATCAGCCGATGCAGAGTAACTCGACGGTAATCCTTCCGTTTTCAAAAATATCCGGTCTTCAACACCGGTCTTCAAATGCTATCCATATACGACGTATCACATATTCGGGATGGGTTATACGACACAAAGGTCCTCTCCCGGCTCAACCGAATAGTGAGCGTAATATTTAAAAACATATGGATATGGGATTTCAGTTAAGTCACAACTTATTACCCAAAACTTTCCATTTGAATGGTTAAAACAAATTACCATTTACATCTTTTTAAACAAAAAAGATTCATTTCAACAACCCTCAACGGTTTAAACAATTTCCACACTTTAATCTTTTAAACAAAAGATTCATTCACAGATTTTCCAAATTAATTTGCATTTCAATTTGATTAACTCGTTAAACCTTTAAAACAAAGATTTAACTTATAGCTTTCAAAACAATCCCATTTCAAATGATTTAAACCAATCATTGATTTAAATCTGTTAAAAATAAACAGATTCAAATCATAGCTTTTCAAAACAATTCATTCATAACTTGGAAAACCATTTTCACTTCAATATTGAAATTCCTTTAATTAAACTGGAATTTCATTTCTTATCTGAAAGCTTTTATCTTTTGAAAACAAATAGTTTCATTTCAGAAAATCTGATTCATTCATACGAGTTAAGGTTCTTGGGTTAAATTCAAATTCTCAAAATTATACTTTTAAATGGTTTAAATTCAGATAAACACATTTATAACATTTTTAATCTCTAGTTTCAAATCATAGAATTCAATTCCAAACTTGAATTCAAATTTAAATCAAATTATTTAAATTTTCAAAACTCGATTAAGTTATTCAAAATAACTTTTATCTTTGAAATTCTATTTCAATAGCTTTTCACTTTAAACCCAAATTTCCAATTTCAAAATCAATTGAAATTAAAATTTCAATTTCAAAAACATCAGATTTAAATTATCTGTGACTTAACTGATTTCCACGTGGAATCCATATTTGTGTGTGTAAAGGTGTGGTCCAGGGATTTCACACAGTAGTGCAACATCATTCAATCATCACAAATCAGAATACAGAAATATAATTGATAAGCGGTATAAACTATAACGCTCATCTTCCATTCACAGATCACAGGTATATAAAGGTTACAGATAATAAATTACAGATCACAACACAAATCAGGGTGTATCACAAAGCATCACATATCAGGAATATCAAACAATTCAACACCCCATATACTCTAAACATCCATAAATAGGGTCAATTTAATGATCTAATGGGTTTAAATCAGATTTATTTTTATGAATAATTCGCTAGTTATGGTAAATTAACAATTAATTAATTACAAAATATTTAATAAATTATCCTTAATTACTCACTTAATTGCTTAATTAATCATTAACTACCTATCGGTTAATCATTTATCCTTAATTAATCATTTAATTAGGTAACTACTATTTTAATTATTAACTTTAAGTAATTTATTAAATTCCTAAATTTAAAATTGGTTTAAACATGAGATTAATTTCTAATTACAAATTTATTTAAAGTTATTTATTTAATCACAAGTATAACTTAATTTCCATTTTTAATCACTTACACTTTAAATTAATTTAACCATCTTATATTTTAAAACTCTATCAATGATTTTAAATCAAATCTTAGTTTTTAAATTTGTCAATATTAAAACTTTTAACAAAATAATTTTAAGGATTAAGGCAGATTCTCGAAGAAGATAGAACCCGAAGTAAACAAAACGTTTGCTCGAGCAAAGCTCATGACAGCCCCTGCTTTTCCTCGCGTCACTCTTCCCCTACCCTTTCTTCTTCTACCAGATAATCTCCCTCTTCTCTCTTTATATTATACTTTGTTTTAAGTTCAAGCCTAGACCCAAACTGGAACGAGAACTTCAAAATCACGAGTTCGACCCCGTGCTCGATCCCTAAAAACTCGAGAACCACAGAGCTCCCAATCCAACCTTCCACTGGCACATCGTGCACGTGCACGCGAAGCCCAGCCACCTCCGGTCGAGTCGCCACCCACCACCAAGTCGACGTTGGCCCACTCGATCACTTCCACTTTCCAGAAACCCAGTACCACTTAAAAATCGAAATCGAACCCTTCATATCAACCCAGAACCCAACGTATATCGATAAATCACGTTCTCCACGGCGCTCACGGCGATCAGAAACCGCGCCCCTCTGACCATAGCACCCCCTTCCATCCATGCAGCGATCACCCCAATCGCGATGGCCTCCGATTCCCTCTAGATTTCCGAATGGCCTCGCGAACGTAGATGACAATTTCGAACACTTAAACCCTATTCCAAACTCCTCCGGCCACCACGAAAATTTATAAAATCATTTAGTATTTTTCTCGTGATGACAGACCCACAAACGTACTCCAGATTCGATTACGAAGTTCATCATTGCTCCGATCTTCAGATTTTCGATAAAACCCAATTTATGTTCATCTTGCTAATTCTCGAGATTTAACAAATTTGAAATCATGATTTTTATCTTAAAAATCATAAATTCCAGGAACAAATCATATTATAAAATGAATTCAAGGAATCAAGATACTTGAATTTTTTTATTTACTTGAGTTTTACTGTAAATTCTTTTCCAGATAAAAAATTTACTTCCTAATCTTCTTAGAAATATTATTGTGATTATGACCTTGGTTTATTCGAACCATTTCACTCAAACATTCCAGCTAAAGGTGAATGGTTAAAGAGATTTTTAAATTTAGGATCCTGTCTCTAGCCTATAACATAAGAACTGATATATATATACTTATATATATGTCTGTAAAACAAACATACACTGATATCATTCAAAACATACAGGCATGTTAACCACATTCCAGAGCATCCTTCTAAGCATCAACACCCTATTAAAGAGTATAGGCAAATAAAAGTGGGGTTGCTCTTGGTTTAAAAGCAGAGAATAGTTACAGGCCTGGAATGAAGTCTGGAGATGATTTTTCTTGTTTTTTTTTTCTCTCTCTTTTCTTTTCCCAAACTTCATTGTAGTTGTATTATTTTCAAAATGATTACTGAGCATTTCCATTTCAATTCTTCTTAAAAATGAAATTTCATTATTATCAAGATTTCCTTTTCTTTAGTAATCATGGACCACAAATGATTATAAGGAGAGAATTTGTATTTTGTTTTAATGGCTTTAAACCTGAGATAGAGCAGTATATAGGTATATATACATACACGCAGACATGCATCACTGAGCAGTTTGGTTCAAAAAAACATTTTTTCACAGCAAACTTGAAATCTTAATCACAACATCAAATATATAAACAGATTTAAACATTTGAAAGGTAGTTTGCTCACAGTATTTCTAGATATTTCTATGCAACTGATTCCTAATATTTAAGGTTTAAAAGTGAAAGTTACTCATAGTGTTGTTGAAGAAAGAACAGAGATAAACAGAGTTTGCTTTTCTTGGATCAGCCTGAGAAACTGCTTGTTGAAGTCTCCCTTTTTTTTTCCCTGGTTTGCATTGATTTTTATTTGTTGTTTGTTTAGAATGAAAATGATATTTACTCAGTTTTTACTTAGCTTGATGGACGAAAATGTGATGAGGAAGTTGATATAAGTGAAAAGAGTTGTACAGGTGATTATATTTTGCTTGTGCCATAGAGTATATATTTTGTACAAATACCAGAGATTTTTTCTTTGGTTTGGAGCTGATATGATAATATTCATGCGTGCATTAATTGTGTTGTACCAACATAAGCAGAGATTCTTGTTCTCTTGGTGGCTTGTTTTACATTGTGGTGGTGGCTGATATGATATTTGCATTTAATTGCCTTTGTACAAACACATATATTTATTTGGTTCCTTCTTTTGCAAGTGTTTCATTTGTTTACTTGACTTCGGCTGAGGTATGTTGTATTTCCTTTTTAATTTGTTTTGTCTTTGTACTTATTTTTATACTTGTGTCAAATGTTTTATATTATTAGCTTAAGTATTTTGCATTTGTTTTTATTATTTTATTTTCATTTATTTTTATTATTTTATTTTATCACTTTTATATCGTATATATATATTCACACATACATACAATATTTAAAAATTTTATTCAAATCAAATATATACATATATTTATAACTTCAAATTTTCTCATATATGCTCAAGACACATATATTCACATATACACAATAATTTAAATTTTTAAACAATTTATACAAATATACTTGGATATCGGGGAAACTCGCTCCATTTTATCAATTTAATTTTACAATTTTTATTCAAAAATTCAATAAATTATCGATTTAAATAAATTTAAATCTGGGGTCGTTACAAACTTCCCCCCTTAAAAGAATTTCGTCCTCGAAATTCACAGGCACGAAAACAAAGACAGATGAAGAATGTTTCATCAAATCAACTGAACATTTATTCTGCATTTGGCTTACCAAATCAGAATATCAAAATCAGATACGAGAACGAATCTGTTTAACAATCAACAAAATACTCGGGTTATCCAGATCTACGAAATATGGAGTGGCATCGGTCAGTTTGAAAGGATAACTAACCATTCGTAGAATATATCCGGACCCAAAGAATAGACGGATATATGGATACAATTTCAAAACTTTTAGTTTAGAAATTAAAGCATATCTATCAACCATAGCAATCAAAGCAACCAATTCATCCATACAAACAATTTGGCCTATCCGGAGTTTATGTCCCATATTAATATATCGAATTTATTCCTGGATCTACCAGAAACTATCGAAGAATTGAGAAAAGAGATGTTGAACAAAAGAGATTGATAGAGAAAAGATTGTTTCCTTGTTGTTACAGGGTATTGACCATTTATAGTCGTATTCCCCTGTCCCCTATCTCGTCCTCTTCTTGCACTCATACTCACTATCAGTGGATAGCAAGAGAATTTACTGAGGCATACAGATGGATATCTGAGAATTACTCATTCTAGAGTTTACTTCACTCTATCTCTAATGAGCTACTTACCGTGTTATACTCCTGAGCTAAAGTTCAACCTTAGCTCTGATACCACATGTGACGACTCGGGTTTTGCCCGCTCGAAAATCAACATCCGTACTTCACATTGTACTAGAATGCCGCAGATTCGACCGTTCAAATCCGATTCGCCGGAGCTATAACACAATTAAGTAAATAACACAGCGGAAGAAAAGAATAATACATTGATATACAATATCTGATACAACAGAGTGATACAATGAATATCAATATACATCAGAGATATGATACAAGAAATAGCAGCGGAAAGAAAATAGATAACACCAGCAGCGGATAGAATATCTCCAATAGAGTGCTCCAATCCATAGCTAGCTCCAGATAATCTACTCAACCTGAATATCTGAAAGAAAACCCAACTCTAGACTGCCCGTGTGGAAAATAGTGGGCACCCAGAGTTTAGGAAAGGAACAATAAACTCCGGATCAGTCATGGGACTGGTGTGAGCAACAAAAACAGTTTATCTTTAAACAACAACAAAAGGATTTTAAACATTGAAATCCGCAATGCTTTTTAGAAATTGAAACTACCATAAGACCTCCCACCACACACACAATGCAAACGCAGAATTGGAGGAGATTTCTTCTTATGATAGTCAAAGATGCTTACTACGCAAATCATTGGATTATTATCATTAGTGCATAGTGGAAAACAATTTGAAAGTATAATATTAATCTTAGCCAGCATAGGTACCATTATACTATGCCTACTATAGCTACCATATTAGATGGTAGGTTCTACAACTAAAACCGTACAAAGTTCGTATTGGAAGAATGGATTTCCAACAAATGGTCAGGCTAAGGAACTTCCTTCCGCCGCATGGGATCGCCTCTGGCGGGACGTCCCGAGAGACAAACTGCTCTCTGCAAAACAAGGCCGGGTTACCCCTGTAACAGGTAACTCACGAATATGCCACCTCCCGGTCCTTTGGGACCTTTATCCGAGCTCGGTATCCAACATCACACATCATAAAGAAAGTGTATCCACATGAGTAAGTATCTGGGCTCCATACCATGATACCACCCCTTTTCCAGAAGGAAATGACATACCCTAAAGGGCGCGACCCTCATAACCTTGCCGCAACGATCCTGTTTCGACCATTTCCGGGTTGTGAGGTCCTGACGAAGTCTCGTCCACAAAGCTACACTTTGTCACAAAGCCATGCTTTGGGTCAACAGATGATCAACCTATGATCACAAAGATAAATGATCAAATAAATGATCATATCACAAATGATCAAACACTGATCATCACACAGCAACACTTAGCATGCCACATTACCAAATTGGGAAATATCGCTGATAAATTTCAACTACATAACCTCTGAGCTCGTACGTCTCAGAGAAGGGTGTTAAGCTAAGAGAATAAATTCTCCGCCACCAACAGAAATGTATGTGAAAGAAATCTGCTTTATATCTCAAAGTGTAATGTCAGACATACAATCCATATAAGTCTGTTCCGGGTTCGAACAGAACCGAAGGCACTTCTCACGAAGCCCTTGCAAATCCGGATAATTTCCAATCACGTCCGGACTTCCCGTCACTAAGGGTGAAAAAACCTCTATATCGGGGATCAGCCGATGCAGAGTAACTCTACGGTAATCCTTCCGTTTTCAAAAATATCCGGTCTTCAACACCGGTCTTCAAATGCTATCCATATACGACGTATCACATATTCGGGATGGGTTATACGACACAAAGGTCCTCTCCCGGCTCAACCGAATAGTGAGCGTAATATTTAAAAACATATGGATATGGGATTTCAGTTAAGTCACAACTTATTACCCAAAACTTTCCATTTGAATGGTTAAAACAAATTACCATTTACATCTTTTTAAACAAAAAAGATTCATTTCAACAACCCTCAACGGTTTAAACAATTTCCACACTTTAATCTTTTAAACAAAAGATTCATTCACAGATTTTCCAAATTAATTTGCATTTCAATTTGATTAACTCGTTAAACCTTTAAAACAAAGATTTAACTTATAGCTTTCAAAACAATCCCATTTCAAATGATTTAAACCAATCATTAATTTAAATCTGTTAAAAATAAACAGATTCAAATCATAGCTTTTCAAAACAATTCATTCATAACTTGGAAAACCATTTTCACTTCAATATTGAAATTCCTTTAATTAAACTGGAATTTCATTTCTTATCTGAAAGCTTTTATCTTTTGAAAACAAATAGTTTCATTTCAGAAAATCTGATTCATTCATACGAGTTAAGGTTCTTGGGTTAAATTCAAATTCTCAAAATTATACTTTTAAATGGTTTAAATTCAGATAAACACATTTATAACATTTTTAATCTCTAGTTTCAAATCATAGAATTCAATTCCAAACTTGAATTCAAATTTAAATCAAATTATTTAAATTTTCAAAACTCGATTAAGTTATTCAAAATAACTTTTATCTTTGAAATTCTATTTCAATAGCTTTTCACTTTAAACCCAAATTTCCAATTTCAAAATCAATTGAAATTAAAATTTCAATTTCAAAAACATCAGATTTAAATTATCTGTGACTTAACCGATTTCCACGTGGAATCCATATTTGTGTGTGTAAAGGTGTGGTCCAGGGATTTCACACAGTAGTGCAACATCATTCAATCATCACAAATCAGAATACAGAAATATAATTGATAAGCGGTATAAACTATAACGCTCATCTTCCATTCACAGATCACAGGTATATAAAGGTTACAGATAATAAATTACAGATCACAACACAAATCAGGGTGTATCACAAAGCATCACATATCAGGAATATCAAACAATTCAACACCCCATATACTCTAAACATCCATAAATAGGGTCAATTTAATGATCTAATGGGTTTAAATCAGATTTATTTTTATGAATAATTCGCTAGTTATGGTAAATTAACAATTAATTAATTACAAAATATTTAATAAATTATCCTTAATTACTCACTTAATTGCTTAATTAATCATTAACTACCTATCGGTTAATCATTTATCCTTAATTAATCATTTAATTAGGTAACTACTATTTTAATTATTAACTTTAAGTAATTTATTAAATTCCTAAATTTAAAATTGGTTTAAACATGAGATTAATTTCTAATTACAAATTTATTTAAAGTTATTTATTTAATCACAAGTATAACTTAATTTCCATTTTTAATCACTTACACTTTAAATTAATTTAACCATCTTATATTTTAAAACTCTATCAATGATTTTAAATCAAATCTTAGTTTTTAAATTTGTCAATATTAAAACTTTTAACAAAATAATTTTAAGGATTAAGGCAGATTCTCGAAGAAGATAGAACCCGAAGTAAACAAAACGTTTGCTCGAGCAAAGCTCGTGACAGCCCCTGCTTTTCCTCGCGTCACTCTTCCCCTACCCTTTCTTCTTCTACCAGATAATCTCCCTCTTCTCTCTTTATATTATACTTTGTTTTAAGTTCAAGCCTAGACCCAAACTGGAACGAGAACTTCAAAATCACGAGTTCGACCCCGTGCTCGATCCCTAAAAACTCGAGAACCACAGAGCTCCCAATCCAACCTTCCACTGGCACATCGTGCACGTGCACGCGAACCCCAGCCACCTTCGGTCGAGTCACCACCCACCACCAAGTTGACGTTGGCCCACTCGATCACTTCCACTTTCCAGAAACCCAGTACCACTTAAAAATCGAAATCGAACCCTTCATATCAACCCAGAACCCAACGTATATCGATAAATCACGTTCTCCACGGCGCTCACGGCGATCAGAAACCGCGCCCCTTTGACCATAGCACCCCCTTCCATCCATGCAGCGATCACCCCAATCGCGATGGCCTCCGATTCCCTCTAGATTTCCGAATGGCCTCGCGAACGTAGATGACAATTTCGAACACTTAAACCCTATTCCAAACTCCTCCAGCCACCACGAAAATTTATAAAATCATTTAGTATTTTTCTTGTGATGACAGACCCACAAACGTACTCCAGATTCGATTACGAAGTTCATCATTGCTCCGATCTTCAGATTTTCGATAAAACCCAATTTATGTTCATCTTGCTAATTCTCGAGATTTAACAAATTTGAAATCATGATTTTTATCTTAAAAATCATAAATTCCAGGAACAAATCATATTATAAAATGAATTCAAGGAATCAAGATACTTGAATTTTTTTATTTACTTGAGTTTTACTGTAAATTCTTTTCCAGATAAAAAATTTACTTCCTAATCTTCTTAGAAATATTATTGTGATTATGACCTTGGTTTATTCGAACCATTTCACTCAAACATTCCAGCTAAAGGTGAATGGTTAAAGAGATTTTTAAATTTAGGATCCTGTCTCTAGCCTATAACATAAGAACTGATATATATATACTTATATATATGTCTGTAAAACAAACATACACTGATATCATTCAAAACATACAGGCATGTTAACCACATTCCAGAGCATCCTTCTAAGCATCAACACCCTATTAAAGAGTATAGGCAAATAAAAGTGGGGTTGCTCTTGGTTTAAAAGCAGAGAATAGTTACAGGCCTGGAATGAAGTCTGGAGATGATTTTTCTTGTTTTTTTTTTCTCTCTCTTTTCTTTTCCCAAACTTCATTGTAGTTGTATTATTTTCAAAATGATTACTGAGCATTTCCATTTCAATTCTTCTTAAAAATGAAATTTCATTATTATCAAGATTTCCTTTTCTTTAGTAATCATGGACCACAAATGATTATAAGGAGAGAATTTGTATTTTGTTTTAATGGCTTTAAACCTGAGATAGAGCAGTATATAGGTATATATACATACACGCAGACATGCATCACCGAGCAGTTTGGTTCAAAAAAACATTTTTTCATAGCAAACTTGAAATCTTAATCACAACATCAAATATATAAACAGATTTAAACATTTGAAAGGTAGTTTGCTCACAGTATTTCTAGATATTTCTATGCAACTGATTCCTAATATTTAAGGTTTAAAAGTGAAAGTTACTCACAGTGTTGTTGAAGAAAGAACAGAGATAAACAAAGTTTGCTTTTCTTGGATCAGCCTGAGAAACTGCTTGTTGAAGTCTCCCTTTTTTTTCCCTGGTTTGCATTGATTTTTATTTGTTGTTTGTTTAGAATGAAAATGATATTTACTCAGTTTTTACTTAGCTTGATGGACGAAAATGTGATGAGGAAGTTGATATAAGTGAAAAGAGTTGTACAGGTGATTATATTTTGCTTGTGCCATAGAGTATATATTTTGTACAAATACCAGAGATTTTTTCTTTGGTTTGGAGCTGATATGATAATATTCATGCGTGCATTAATTGTGTTGTACCAACATAAGCAGAGATTCTTGTTCTCTTGGTGGCTTGTTTTACATTGTGGTGGTGGCTGATATGATATTTGCATTTAATTGCCTTTGTACAAACACATATATTTATTTGGTTCCTTCTTTTGCAAGTGTTTCATTTGTTTACTTGACTTCGGCTGAGGTATGTTGTATTTCTTTTTTAATTTGTTTTGTCTTTGTACTTATTTTTATACTTGTGTCAAATGTTTTATATTATTAGCTTAAGTATTTTGCATTTGTTTTTATTATTTTATTTTCATTTATTTTTATTATTTTATTTTATCACTTTTATATCGTATATATATATTCACACATACATACAATATTTAAAATTTTTATTCAAATCAAATATATACATATATTTATAACTTCAAATTTTCTCATATATGCTCAAGACACATATATTCACATATACACAATAATTTAAATTTTTAAACAATTTATACAAATATACTTGGATATCGGGGAAACTCGCTCCATTTTATCAATTTAATTTTACAATTTTTATTCAAAAATTCAATAAATTATCGATTTAAATAAATTTAAATCTGGGGTCGTTACACCTTAGGATCGTCGCCACCATCCTACTTCATTCTGGAAACTCCACCGCGTACACAGTTGTCAAAGTGGTTTTCGGTATCGACAAAGAGTATGTCCATATCCGATCCCGGTCTCTTTAACAACCAATCGTTATTATAACACCGTGGTCATTTAAAAATATATATATATATACTTTTAAAAACATAATCATTGCCCTTTCAAAACATATTCTTTATTTCAAAATAGTATATACATCAAAAACCAAAATATTATTGCCATTTCAAACCATATCCTTTACTTCAAAATAGTATATACTTTAAAACCAAATTATTATTGCTATTTCAAAACATATCATTTACTTCAAAATAGTATATACTTAAAAACCAAATTCAATAATATATCATTTAAATAAAATCCAAATTTTCAATCACTATTCTTACTTTTAATTATAAAACTTGAAATATTCTTTAAAACCATCTTAAACCCAAATCACATAATGTAGTCATATTCTTAATCTCAAAATTTCAATCGGTTTCAAATCAATATATTTAAAGATAATTCTTAAATAAATTCTATTTCAAATAAATTCATTTTCAAACTATATTACTTTCAAAGTTATAACAATTTCGAAAACAAATACTTTGAAAAACAATAATACCTTAATTTCAATAAAACATTTCAATTTTGATATATTTCAAATCTTTAAATATTCCAAAATTCCCAACCAAATATGATAATCTTATATATACCTTAATTCAATTTACTATTATTTAGTTTAGAAATATTTATTTAATAAATTCAATATCACTTAAATAAAGCTCAAACTTGAAATATTCGTAAATCAAACTTAAAACATCATCAAGTCATACATAGCTTAAATTTTAGAATTTAACCATATATAAAATAATATTTATATAATATCAAAATTTAATATTTATTAAATCGTATATTTTTTCCAAACTATAGAAAATCCCTTAAAATATTTTATATATAGACCACGGTGCATGTATATAATTTTCTATCCTATGGTCAAGTGATACGGATATTTATCATTTCAATCCGCAATTTAAAATAAAATTACGGTTATATATCATTTCAAACCGCAATCCCGAAAAAAATAAAAATGCATAATAACTTGCAGTTTATACAATATAAAATATAGCATCCATTTATCCAAATATCAATAAACAACCATTTATTACAATCATCATCCAATTTAAACAAAACATCAATATAAAGCATATAAAATATAACAAGCATCAACAAATAGTTTATATTCAATAAAAATTAATAACTGTTCAACTGGCAGTTTATATGCAATAATAAATAAATTTAACTCGCAAATTTTATGCTATAATAAAATTAAATAACAATTAAATTTAACTAAATGTTATCTAACTGAGATGATGATTAAATATATGCCCAAACAATCATAGATAAATTTTAAATCACATCAAAATTTAATTTAACAAACATAAGAAATCTTAGAAGTTATGAGTGGGTTAAAACACTCACCTTTTGAATTTAAATTGAATTTAAATTCAATTTAAACCCAAAAATTTGACCGTCTCAGAATTCGTCCAAACCAACGTCAAAGTGTCCGGAATTTCGATACAATCCTCACAAAAGAAACCGCGTCCAAATCCGAGTCCGTATGCAAAAGTTATGAAAATTTGAAGATTGGAAAATTCTGGTCCTGAGTCGACTTCGAGTTCAACCCGGTCCGCCGCCTCAAATACCTGATGCTTGCTCTGAGTTTTTGCCAAAACGACCCGGAGACTCGAGTCATTTTCTTCGTGACCCGAAGTAGCTCTAGGGTTTTTCCCCTTGAAACCCCAAGCGCGACCCGAAGCGCGTAAATCTCGGAATTTTTTTTTTATTATTTTGGAATTTGGGAATTTGGTTTTGTCTGCCATTGGAATGAGAAGCTAAGAAGAAGATGAATTGTACATACAGACAAATGAAGATTAGGGAGGCTAGGGTTTATAACTGTGTTTATATAGGTATGTTAGAGATAGAGTAGATAGACAGGATAGATGAACGTGCGGAACAAACTATGGCCCGAAAAGCCCGTTCTGACCCCGAAACGAAATTGAGTAAACCCATATATCAAAATAGGTGTTTTAAAATATTTTGAGCGCGATGGAAAAAGTTTCACGTCCAAATTCCATTGTATTAAGAAGTTATGCTGAAAAAGAAATTCTCAAATTGATTTCAAAAATTGATTTCAATTAAATTGATTTCAAAGCGTTTCGCGTTCGTAAGATCAAACGACAAGTCCGATCGTTACGAAACTTGAAACCCTACAATAATCCACTGATACGAATCCGATGAAACTAGTTTCGTCGAAATCCGAGTCAGTGACAAAAATGGCTATTTTTATATTAATTAAATAAATTAAGAATTAGCAAATAAATCCAATTTTTATATTTCAGTTTCGGAATTGGCAAATTTTATCATGTAAAAATTTTCAAACATTTAAAATGATTTAACAATTTTTAAATGTCAATTTATTAAAGATTAAATCAATATAACTCTTAAATTTCATAAAATTCAAAATTATAGGTAAATTCCAAAATTTCCATAAATTTTACTTTACCCATAATTATTCCATTCATATTTCAAATAGGAGGGCTTGCCATTGGATTTAAAATTATTACATAAATATTTCCCATTCAACTAAATTTTTAATTTACGTAATAATTAAATTTTCATTTCATTTATTTCAATAAGCCCAACAATTAAAAATTAACAAATTAACTCATTATTAAAGATTCAACTTCAATAATTCATAAAGTTCATCATCTTTATTTACTCATTAATTCATAATTCTTTAAACCAATTCCCTTCTAAATTTTAAAGTAACTAAATTTTACCAAATCATAGTATTTATTTCAATTTCTTAAAATAACCCCCTTCATTATAAATTGAATCTAATTTATTAAAATAAGTTTCCAAATTTAATGTATTAGATTCAATTTCACTTTTTAACTTACACTTAAATTTAGGTCATAATCAATTTATACGTATTCCTTTCTTAGTACTATTTTACATACTTCTTGCATAAATTTCACAATTAACCATTATTATTAAAGTAACGCTAATAATAAATACGACCTTACTATTACTCAACATTTAAACGAACGTTACTTCATTTCCATTAGTGTAACATTTATTTCCTTATCACTTATTACCAATTCAAATTTCATTAACAATAAGTAGGTAATTTATAATATATGTTTACAAATTTTGAATTAATCGTTATTCAAACCACTATTCATTATTATTTACTTAAATTTAGCATTAATTACCTTGCATTACATTGTTGCTTAAATTCCCAATCCGATTGTAATTAATACTCTAAATAAATACGCTTACTCCTTTCGTTATTTATTAATTGTCACAAGAAACGTTTAATAATTTCAACAACATTGTAATTACTAATTACCTACATTGATTGTATACGTTTTCCATTATTATCATTTATTAGAATTCTGTTCAACTTTCCATCTTATGCATATAGTTAACCTTTATATTGATTTTACCTTCAAAATTTCCAGTTATTCTCTTAACTTACAAAAAAACAATGATTAATTTCATTTTAATCGCTATTAATTACATGCATTGTAACGGACAATAGTTGTCACCATTTTACAAATTTTAACATTTGAAATTTATTCTCTATAACAATTATTACCTATCAATATTAATTTGCCCATAAATACAAAACTTGCAATTGTTCTTATTATCATATTCCATTTACTGTTAACAATGTGTTTATTACATTATATCAGTTTAATATTTTCCTTAAATCCTTATATTCAATTCATATACGGGTAAAATTCTTTTCACTACTTAAAATCATTTGAATTAACTTCGAATTACTATAAGTAGTTTTTTTTATTATTATTTATTTTCCTTCTAAATTTAATTACAAACACCTATTAAATTAACAAATTTAATTGTCGAAATTTACGGGTCGTTACAAAACTCAAACCATTCAAAAGGGCAGATTGTTATGGGGTGAATAAGAAAAGGAGAAAGAAATAAAACAAATACAGAATCTTGCAGCGGAATGACAAAATATAATAATCAAATAACAGTTCATGAAGCTGTTTTATAAATACATTTGATTTTTCTTTTACAACACAAAAATCAGAGTTACATAAAACAAGAATAAATAATAAATGCAACGGAACAACATGATGCAGTGGAATAAATATAATAAATAATAATAGTACAAATCTTCTTCTTCATCCTCCAGAAATAAGGCCTTCAATCCTGAAATGCTCAGGCTGACCCGAGCGAATTGAAAAGACAAAACACTCGAGTCAGAACTAAAATATCTTATGTAAGTTAAATCAACGGTAAATAAATATGAGTGGAACGGAGTCAGAGATGTTTACGGGGTTTGACATCTCCTATCCAGTGTCTAACGTGAGTGCAATAACTTATGAGATGTTCGAGATTTCCATCTCCTAAGGATCCGTTAAACTATCTACTATGTAGTACAATACGCTATTATAATAGTGTCTACAATAAAGTAAAGTATTAAAATAGCGTTAAGGCGTTACCCATATCCCCCTTAACATATTTTTATATATTCCCATGGTCTATACAATACTGTAATTCCTCCGTAAACTGGAAGGCTATTAGAGGGCACTCCATAGGCGCTCGAGGGCATGTGAACATGGCACTCGAGGCAATGCCATGGTAGATATACCAATTGCGGATCCGGACTGGTGGTAATGCATAGCAGCTACTACCGCCCACCTTGGAACACACTCCCAAATCAAAATCAAGGGGTGGCCACCAAATCATCAGAAAGTCAAAATATGGTATCGAAGAAATGTGTCCGATCGGAGGAATGACCTCACTTGGCCTGGCATAGCTCCTGTTGTAGCCACATCTAAGCTGACTCACGGGAGTCAGGGTCACGTTATACCTTATATAGAAATCGTTCGCCAAACCATCCTACTTCATTTCTGGAATCTCCACCACGTGCACTGTTGTTAAATTGGTTTTCGGTATTGGCAAAGAGTATGACAATATCTGATCCTGGTCACTTTAACAACCAAACGCTTATTTCACACCGGATGGTTCTTTTACGTTTCAAAAGTCAATTCATAGTTAATATCAAAATCTCATATTCTCACAACCATATTATTTTCAAATCATATTCACTTTCAAAATCACATTCACTTCCAAAATCATATTTACTCAATATGTCATTTCACAAAGGTTATCAATTCTAAATTTCAACTTAGGTTGTATCATCATCAAGGATATAAATATTTAACTTTACACGGTCTGAATTTTTAGAAAATAGTTTAGGTATTCATAAATAATTTTAATAGTTTTAAAAATAGCTTAAATTAGGCTTAATATAGTTTAAATGGTAAAATAGCTTTGAATAGATCTAAATTGGGTTTAGTTAGATTTAAAAATGATTTAAATAGACTTAAAATAGATTAAATAGATTTTATTAGGTTTTGAAGGTTTTAAATAGATTAATTATAGACTAAATTGATTTAAATTATATTAAGTAGATTTTTAAATTGATTAAATAATTTAAAATAGATTAAATAGATTTAAATTATATTAAATAGATTTAAAATAGATTAAATAAATTTAATTGGTTTAAATAGGTAAAAATATATTAAATTGGGTTAAATAGGTTATAATAGATTAAATAAATTCAAATAGTTTTGAATTGATTAAAATAGTTTAAACTAGTCTAAAATAGATTTCAAAGTTATCCAAACATTTCCAATAACTCAATTCTGATAAGTTCATTTTATTTGACACTTCAACTTTGAATTTTTCAAATTTAAGTCCTTTGAACAATTCATTAAATCAATTCCAATTTCAACATTTACACTTGGATTTTCGAAAATAATTCAGTTTATATAAATCAATTTCTATTTCAAACTACCAGTTAATCGAATTCAAAATTTAAAGACTTACAAATCATTTAATTTAACCAAACCGGTGTCCGTATATAATTTTCTACCCTAGGGTCAAGTGATACAGATATTTAGCATTTCAATCCGCAATTTAAAATTTTACGGTTATATATCATTTCAAACCGCAATCCCGAATTTAAATGAAGTACATAAAATCACTCGAGTCTATCATTTCAACCCATAACGATTTTTCCCTAATCTATAGATCATTCGGGTATGTATCATTTCAACCCATAGGGAACTTGCAATATTATAACAATATAAAATACAACATCCAGTCATCCAATATCAATGATCAAACATACATCACAATCATCATCCAAATAAATCAATAACATCAATAGATAACTGATAATCAATACAGGTATTAAATTGACAAATTAAAATTCAATATTACATTAAACGATAATTAAATGCAATAAAAGTCAAATTTAACCAGAATGACAATTTAACATACCAAACAGTAATAAATTAATTTCTAATCACATCATAAATTAAATTTAACTAACATAAGAAATTTTAGAAGTTGTGAGTGGGTCAAAACACTCACCTTTGATTCTAAATCGATTTGAAATCCAAAATAAGACCCAAAATTCAAAAGTCTTAGAATTCAACCAAACTAGCTCTAAAATGTCCGGAATTCCGATACGATCCCAATGGAGAAAATCGCACGTGAATCCGAGCTCGTATGCAAAAGTTATTAACGTTAGAAGATTGGAAATTTTCGACTTCGGGTCTTACTTCGAGTCGCCGCCTCAATTACCCAGTGCTTGCTCTGAGTTTTTGCCAAAATGACTCGAGACCCGAGTCATTTGGCTCCTGACCCGAAGTTTCTCCGGGGATTTTGCCTCTAGAACTCGAAGCACGCCCAGATCCGCCTTGTTTGGCATCGAACTCTCTATGACCCCAAGTCACTACAGGGTTTTTTCCTCTGAAACTCGAAGTAAACCCCTTCCCGACTCGAAGTAAACATGGAGCAATTTTTTTTTTCGGTTTATTTTTTTTTTTGAAATTAGGTTTTGGAATTTGGTTTGAGAAGGAGGAAGAAGAGGTACGTACAGAAATAATAATATGAGAAACAACTAGGGTTTATAACAGCCTATATATAGGCAGGGTTGGATCGAAACGACTACGCGATCCAAAAAGCTCATTCTGACCCCGAAACGAAAATTGGTCATCATATATCAAAATGGATATTTTCAATATTTTTAAACCCAATGGAACAGGTTTCAAGTCCAAATTCCATCATATGAAGAAGTTAGCTTAAAATCAGCTTATTTCAAATTGATTTCAATTGAATTTAATTAAATTGATTTCTACGCGTTTCGAGTCCGTACGATCAAACAATAAGTCTGATCGCTACGAAACTTGAAACCTTACAATAATTCATCGTTATGGATCCGATGAAACAGGTTTCGCCGAAATCCAAGACAGTGACCAAAATGGCTAATTTTGCATTAATTAAATAAATAAATATTAAATTAATAAATCACTTTTTAATTCAATATTTATAAACTAACAAACTTTCATCATTTTTTGATTACTTAGACTTTTACGATAATTTAAACAAGTTTACATAAAATTTCAGTGTTGGTTATTACACTAATTACAGTGTTCAATTTCAACTGTAATTAAATCCAATCAATTATAATTTAATTCCAATAGATTTAATTTGATTTCAATCTTTTTTTATTTAATCAATTATTACTTTAGAGACCTAGTTCACATTTGTTTATATCTTATTACACTAATATTCTCCAATTGTCATCTTTTATCATATTAGTTGCAGTAATTCAATTACATTGAATTTTTGTCAATTTTATTATAATTTAAAATCTCAATAAATTTTATTTATCTTTGGTTCACTCTTTTATAATTTCAATTTTTGCCTTATGAGTATAATTAACATTTCTATACATATTATTACATTCATAATTTGCAGTTATTGTCTTGACTCACATTAATGTAACATTTAATGACATTCAATTGCAATTGATTTAAATAAATTGGTAACAAATAACTGGTGTCATCATTTCTACATTTTATAACATGTAAGTTTATTATTTACAAATAATTATTATAACTACTACTACCCACTACTATTATCAATTACAATTAATTACATCTTATTTCATTAATTAATCAACATTTGAATTATCAATTTACTTTCTTACTCCAATTTATCAATTAATACATATTACTAAAATTTATTTACAACCTATATCAATTATAACTTTTTAATCCTTTTAATTAATTGTAATTTTATTTAAAGCAGTTATCAGTTACCTCAAATTAATACTATTTCCCTTTATTTCAGTTATATTCTTATTATTATATCCCAAAGTTTTATTCTTTCCAACATTAAATCATCAATCTTCATTAATTAACATATTTTAATTATCGAAAATTACGGGTCGTTACAACTATGCAAAGAAAAGAAAATTTAGGCTCGAAAGAAGGTTGTACTGGACTTTGAGGGGATTTTTATAAAAACCCTTTTATACTTGAAAACTATTTCTATACTAAGAATTTCTTTCCGAAAAATACTTTGAAAATATGTTACCTTTGAGAATACTTTACTTTTAAAACAAGTTTTGAGGAATCATGTAACTTTAGGCTCTGATACTAAGTGAAACACCCCTACACCCCTTAATATACCCAAAAAGGGCACACCAAAAGATGTGGTGCATTATAGGTATAGCTAAAGCTTCAGAGAGACTAAGATTCACAGGACAAATAAGTAAAAATAGCGGAAACATTTAAATAATAACTTATCATTCAAAATTAAACTTCATCTCAAAATAAGTCATAAAAATATAATATATCTCAAAAACTCAAAATATCTCATGTCTTATGAAAATACATCTCAGTCTCATAAAATCAAAGTATAAAAGTAACAATAATAATAGTAATCCCTCTCGCAAGTGCAAGTCCATCATAAGCCAAATGAAAAAGGTAAAGAGCAGAAGAATACATCTGAAATGAGAAAACTCCAGGAACGAATCTCCAAGCAACCCGAATCAACTCAACTCTGATGGCCTATTGGGGGAAAAGGGGGAAATAGAGGAGTGGGTAAGACAATAAGTCTGGTGAGTGAAAGTAATTACTAGCATTTCTAAGCAAGATAAAGATAATAGACTAAGCAATAGTTCTAGCTTGAAAGGAAAATACAGAAGATAAAACTGAGGTAAAATACTGTTTCTGATTCTGTTTGGATGTTTGCTTTGATTGTTTGATTGTGATTGTTTGCACTTGTCTTAAATTGCCGTGATTAGGCTGAAACCCTAATCCTATCTTAACTGCTAACTTGATTAGGCTGAAATCCTAATTCTATCCTTTTGATCGGTCTATTCTATCTCTGTTGTGCCACTATGAGCTGATCCAATCCTATTGGTCCTACAACAAAAAGACACCTCTTTAGCGCTTAGGATGAAGTAGCGAATTATTTACCCTAATCGATGTCGCACGCTCGTTCATCGCCGGTACACACTAACTATCGCCCCTTATTTGACCCTTTATTTACCCTAATCAGCATAAGTGTGCCCAGCTCACCTAACTGTTGTAAGGCCATCAATCCTAGTCCTGAAAGGGAATGCTGCCCAGCCTCACCTAACTTTTGTAAGACCATCAGTCCTAGACCTGAAAGGGAATGTTGCCGGTACTGGTCCTAACAAACAACCTTCTAGTTTTGCGCCCCTTGCGTAAATCCTTAGATTTGAGCCTCTATCTATTGGCCACTTATTACCCTAATCAGCATAAGCGTGTCCCAGCCTCACCTACTATTGTGGGCCCTACTTCTATGTTTTCTTATTAACTTAATTCAAGATCTAAGTTTTAAAATAAGCCTCTTCTGTTATTTCTGCTATATTTGCTTATTAACTTAATCCAAGATCTAAGTTTTAAAATAAGCCGCTTCTGTTATTTCTGCTATATTTGCTTATTAACTTAATCCAAGATCTAAGTTTTAAAATAAGTCTCTTCTGTTATTTCTTTCTTTCTGGTTATAACTTATGTGTTATAATTGTTCTTGCAACTGTTACCCTTCTATTTTCTCTTCTTAGTTATAACCACTTATTATAATTATGCTTGCAAATATCTTAAATTTGCCTATTTTAGTCCATCTCTATTTTATTTCAGTTTTTCTTATTTTACATCTGATTTCTGTAAATTTAGTGTTTTTCTATTTTAATCCATATTAGCGAATTCTTCTCTTTTTATTATCTTATTCGCGTCAAAAAGAATTAAATCTCTATAAAAAGAAACTAACATTTACAGGCTAAATTCTAACTTTAAAACAGATGTAAATAAATGTAAATAACTGTAAAATAGCTAAATAAAATAGACTAAAAAGAACTTCTGAAATTTACTTATAAACTAACTGTACATAACTTATATAAAAATTGTCTCAAAATTGTAGAAAAACTACAACTATTGAGAATCTTATTATTTTAAATTACTTAAAAATCTAAAATAATTACAAAACACTCACCTTTGGTCCTTAGCTCTAATCCTTGGCCTTCCTGGATCCACTTCTAGGGCGTAAAATATTTTTACTAAAAAGATCTTCTCCCTAGAAAAAATTTCTATTTAGGGTTCAGCCTCAGGCAATGAACCCAATTGGGAGAAAATCCGAATGAGAAAAATAGCTAGGTCTAGGGTCTTATTTATAGTGTGACTTAGGGGTCTCAGGCCGTTGGATTTGAAGATTGAATCTGGTGCAACCACGTCATAGGCTCACTAGGGACCCTCGGATGCAAGCATGAACGCACAGAATTAAACTGAAAATCAAAAATATAGTCTTCGGCTCGTACCTGGGCGTTTTCATATCCAGGGATTTTGGTGGGTCGACCTGAGGGGTTTATGGGTCGACTTATAGGTCGACCCGACCCTGGTGAGAGTCGACTCCTAGGGTTGTTTCTTTTCTTTCTTTCTTTTTTCATTTTAGTTTATTAAATTCTGAATTCTTGTTTCTCTCATAACTTCTCCATACTGACTCGGATTTCGACAAGTTATATATGGAAATTGATCAGAAAATCGCCACGGACCCAATGGTGTAACTCCTGTAGCTCAATTCTAACAATTTCATAATATTACTTTATTGTTTAATTAATTCGTTAATTAATTATTATAGCTCAAATTTTGGGTATTTACATTCTCCCCTCCAAATAGAAAAAATATTTCTCATTCCGGTGTTAAGTATCAATTATTATTTTGCAATTCTCGTTTTCAATGTTTCTTAATGAAGCAGAAGTGAACATTCACTCTCTTCATTCCAACTATGCCTTAAGTTACATCTAATCTTGTACATCTGTTTTCCTTTCTATAAGGTCGAACCATTCAGAAAGAAACCCTCACTTAACCCAGAGGAACAGGTGATACACCGCCTAAGCAACCGAACAGGACTTGACCGCCTGAGCAACCGAACAGGACTTTCTTACAAACTGGATTAACTTGACTTTGTGTGTTCTGAATAACACGGATTTGTCACTTGTAGTACACCCTTCCTATGATCTTTCCTCAAGAATGATGTGTATAATTTTGTGTGTATGAAGAATAGGAAGATTAGAATTGCTTATAGAATATGGAAGTGGAATTGTAAGCAATGATTGTATAGAATTTTGTAAGCAATAGAATCAAGAAAGCTATGCACTATAGATCAAGAAAGATAAGAAAATTCGGTGATTTGATTAATGAAACTTGAGTGCTTTTATAGTGTATGAGAAGTTACAACTTCTGGTAAAAGTTCAATGTGGAAAGATAAAGGATGCAACACTTCAGAAGGAAGATAACCTTTGGGATAGGGAAGTGTCTTTTCAAATTTTTGAATGTTGCAGGATTCAGTCGACTGAAAGTGCAAGGTCAGTCGACTGAATTCAAAAAGTGCACAAGTTTCATGCACAGACTCGGTAGACTGACCAGGTGTGTTCAATCGACTGGTCTGTGTTATATATAAAAATATAATTATTGATTCAATCGACTGAATATACCTGGTCAGTCAACTGAATAGTGCAGTTCAGTACATTAAAGAATATGTGTGTGTATTTTGAATTCGATTAAAATATGCATGCAAGTTTATTTGAATGTGAATGATGATTCTTGAGGAAATATTTTAACAAAGCACTAAACTAGACTCTATATACACATTCGATGACTCTTGTTAAAATATATAACTATACGAACCACACTTTGAGTCATTGAGTCCGGATATTGTTGTAGTCGTAGATTCGTGAATTGTTGTTTCATGTCAGCAATCAAAACCTATGATCCAACATTCTCCCCCTTTTTGATGATGAAAACTCCATTTGATGTGAATGAATCTCGACAAGCTTTGTTGATCTATTTCTCCCCCTGAATATATACTTGCTACTATGCTTGTTGTTTCTCCCCCTGAACCTATGCTTATACATTCCTGTAAATAATAATCAAGCGATATCTTTTCTCCCCCTTTGTCATCGACAAAAAGAAGAGTTTTCAAAACAGATTAAATAGTTTATAACAATATCAATGATAAACCACTGTCCAATATCCATTTTTCTCTCTTTTTAAGTGGTACCTGGAAAAAATATAGAATGAACATTGGTACCCACCTTTTATTAGGGTCCTAAGAGTTAGGTCTTTGGAAACCAAACCCAAGAGGGTTCAGAATTCCTTTTAAAAATAAAATCTTTGTTTTTATGAACTGTTTTTATAAAAGATTTTATATACTTATCTCTAATCAAAGAATTATTTGTTTTAGGAAACCAAATCTTAATTGATTTAGTAAAATTTGAAAATTTTGAACTAGGTTTTTCAATTTTATTATTATCCCTTTTATATGAAGAATTCTTTTTCTTTGAAATAACTTTAGAAGATTACTTATATCCTAGTCCTCTTTTATTTGAAGCAGTTTGACAATTTTCTATCATTTTGGAAAGATTTTCCCTGCCTTTTTTAAAATTAGGGACATTTTTAGTAATATCATCTAACTTTGTTTTAAGACTAGAGATATCTAATTCTAAAATCTTGGCATTAGCTTTAAGATCATGATTTTCAATTAATAGAGCATCATTCTTTTCTTTCTGAGTTTCTATCTCTTGACTTAACATTGAGAGTTGAGATGTCGTATTAGAACAAGATTCTTGAGTTACTTCAAGTTCTTCTTCCAAGATTTGTTTCTCATCTCTTAGCATATCTACTTCAATTTCAGGTCTATTCAGTTTTTTAAGAGATTCTTTGTATTTTCTTTTGATGTCTTTTAGCTTATCAAGTAATTCTGAGTTTATTTCCAATAGATCATCAAAAGTTAGATCGCTCGCCTCATCTTTTGTGGCCATAAAACATATGTTTACTTATTCTGCATCACTGTCTGAGTCACTGTCTGATGATGAAGATGATTCTGAATCGTCCTAAGTGACAGAGAAAGCTTTCTTCTTAAATATGTCTTTCTTGTGCTAATGTTTGTCTTTCTTTTTCTCAGGACAGTCTTTCTTGATGTGGCCTTTCTTGTGACATTCATAACATTCTAGAGCAGATGATGATGGGTTGTTGGTGTTGTTATTATTGTTGTAGCTGTTCTTGTTATTTCTAAATTTGTTGCTCTTTCTAAATTTCAAAAACTTTTTGAAATTTTTAGCAATGAATGCCATATTTTCTTCATCTGATTCTGATTCATCTTTTTTTGCTCGGAATGCTATATTCTTCTTATCTTGAGCCTATACTTATTTTTCCTGGAGATTAACTTCATAAGACATTAGATTTCCTGTCAACTCTTCTAGTTTTATGGTTGAAATGCCGTTAGCTTCTTCGATTGCTAAGACTTTTCGTTCCCACTCATCCATTAAAGAGTTGAGGATTTTTGAAACAATATCAAAATCTGTATAAGTTTCTCCTAATGCTATCAAAGAATGATATATATCTTGAAATCTAGAGTACATTTCATTTATAGTCTCATATTGCTTCATTTTAAAATTCTGGAACTGATTTTTGAGCATAGAAATTTTACTCTGTTTTACTTTGTTAGTTCCTTCATGTGTAACTTTAAGTGTACGCTGAATTTCATGAGCAGTTGTACACATGCTTATTCTATTAAACTCATTTTTGTCTAATGCATAATATAACATATTCATAGCTTTAGCATTTGTAGCAGCATCCAATTTTTGTGTGTTAGACCATGCTGAATATTCAGTGGTAGGTATAGTATATTCAGATTGCATAATGTTCCAGGTTTCATAACTACTTGCTTGTATATAAATTCTCATTCTAGTAGCCTAATATTTATAGTTCATTCCATTAAATAGAGATGGTTGTGCAGTAGATTGACCTTCAAGAAAGATAGTATTAGTAGCAGTGCTGGTGTTGTTTTCCGTGTTAAAAAAAATCAGATAACCATGTTACGGTTAAATGATGACCTTGCTCCAATACCAATTGAAAGTGATTGTGCTATAGGATTGAGTAATATGGAATATAATAAATAACTAGTGTGGAAAATAATAGCAGTAAAGTAAAATGACACCAGGAATTTTTATACTGGTTCGAACTCCCATTCTACGTCCAGTCCTAGACTCCTTCTGGAATTAAAGTTAGCAACCCTCACTTAACCCGGAGGAACAGGTATTACACCGCCTGAGCAACCGAACAGGACTTTCTTACAAACTGGATTAACTTGACTTTGTGTGTTCTGAATAACACATATTTGTCACTTGTAGTACACCCTTCCTATGATCTTTCCTCAATAATGATGTGTATAATTGTGTGTGTATGAAGAATAGGAAGATTAGAATTGCTTATAGAATATGGAAGTGGAATTATAAGCAATGATTGTATAGAATTTTGTAAGCAATAGAATCAAGAAAGCTATGCACTATAGATCAAGAAAGATAAGAAAATTTGGTGATTTGATTAATGAAACTTGAGTGCTTTTATAGTGTATGAGAAGTTACAACTTCTGGTAAAAGTTCACTGTGGAAAGATAAAGGACGCAACACTTCAGAAGGAAGATAACCTTTGGGATAGGGAAGTGTCTTTTCAAATTTTTGAATGTTGCAGGATTCAGTCGACTGAAAGTGCAAGGTCAGTCGACTGAATTCAAAAAGTGCATAAGTTTCATACACAGACTCGGTTAACTGACCGGGTGTGTTCATTCGACTGGTCCGTGTTATATATAAAAATATAACTACTGATTCAGTCGACTGAATAGTGCAGTTCAGTACATTAAAGAATATGTGTGTGTGTATTGAATTCGATTAAAATATGCATGCAAGTTTATTTGAATGTGAATGATGATTCTTGAGGAAAGATTTTAACAAATCACTAAACTAGGCTCTATATACACATTTGATGACTCTTGTTAAAATATATAACTATACGAACCATACTTTGAGTCATTGAGTCCGGATGTTGTCGTAATCGTAGATTCGTGAATTGTTGTTTCATATCAGCAATCAAAACCTATGATCCAACACGCTACAATATCATAACAAACCTTTTACAAAAGTGCATTTGATCATTCCTAATATTTAAGAATATCAAATGTTGTAAATTGATCAAACCAACATTTTAATGATTGAGTTATTATACCTATATCTTTCAGTCTAATGTTACATTTAACCCAACAAGATCATTATTATTATCAATTCTATTAGATATATGATCTCACACTATGGTTTACTTGCTTATTTTGAATGAACCAATTTCATTGGGGTTCCATACATTACAAATTATGATCATTCATCACATAATATTTTTTGTGATTGTGCATGGATCAAATATCCATATTCATGTATTGCTTTTATAGTTCGAAACTCATAAAGTCAATACATAATCTCAGGTAAATAAACACATAAGTGACCAATTACAATTGTATTAAGTAGTTATAAAATTAGATGCTTGCATAGGTATTGAAACAGTAACATGCAGGAAACATTATAAATAAGCATATTTTATATTCATTTTTGTCAATCTTTACTTCAGTACACTTGTATATCTTAATTGATCAACATTTTATCAATTATATTAATTGCAAAATTTCATCAATATAAATTACTATAACTTTATACAGCAAATATTCTTACAATATTAGAAAGGTTACATGCTACCATTTCATTTTCTAATAAGTCTCCCACTAGATTTTTATATTTATCATAACCTTAAGAAAAACATAGAAATCATTTTTATTTCTCTAATGAGTTTTAAGACTTGGTTGACTTGGTATTCTGACCTTGAAGAATATCAACAAATCATAGGCCCGCAAATAATGGATAATACTATACTGGTTGTATCAAATACAACTCCTAACCCATGGTCTTTGTTATATTCTCATCTTGACCTTGAGGAATATCAAGAAATCGAAAGATATTATTCGCTCATGCCCACCATTTCACGACAACCTAAATATAGTGCACGTACCTTGAGGAATATAAACAAATACATGCATGTATCGTATCTTACCTCGTTTGGTCAATATACTAATATCAAAAACTAGAGAGTATGTAAGCAATATTTAATATATAAATAATGGAGGATAACCTTATATCAAAGATTCATAATCTTTAATATTTTTAATTAGGGTTATCGAATGATGGTATAATGTATTTCTTATGAAATACCATCGTGATTCAAGTGTCGAACACATTACAAATCACGGTATATGTAATATATGAATGTATTTATCCCTTAAGTATCATTTGAGTTTCTTATTATTCCACCTTTTATTATACATTCAAATTATATAAGTTTAATTATTATATAACTTTTATAATTTAATTAACTTATATAATAGTCTTATGTATATTATATTAATTAAATCTTATCTAATTAATTTAATTAACGCTTTAATTAATTTTATGTTATTTAAGAAACATTTTAAATGAATGCGTATGCCATAATATTTATGGTTATACACATATATCTTATATATATATATATATTACTATTTGTTAGTGTAACGACCCGTAAATTTTAACTGTTTTAATAACGTAATTAGTTGAAATTTTGTAAAATTTTAAACGATAAATTTCGAAATAAAAAATTGATATTTGGAATAAGTCTAATTAATCGTAGCAGCTGGTAAATTTTCGTCGGATAATTTGGAAGTTTATTTTCTAGTGTAAATTTATTCCAATTTATATCAGTTAAAATTGATGATAATAAAATGTTTTCCAAACCTGAATATTTTTACATAGTAAAATTCTAATTCATCTTCTGACTAAGACGTCATTTTTCGTTTTTCAAAATTCGGACTTCTTTAGCTCCGTCGATCTTATTTTTCTGCGTTTTTGCTGCATTTTCCGCTAGTAAAAAATTCAAATTTTAAAATTCAATCATACCACTGATATCTGTGTACCATTTTGACCGTCTCGTCGTGCTGATCTCTATAGTATATTCATTTGTGTGATTCGGAGTCCGGTACACGGTGAAAGCTACGAAACAGTTTAAACCCTTTTGTTTTCCTACGTCCCTTCGTTCTTCGTGATAAAGCTGTCAGCCACTAACAATTAATATTCATAGAATTCGTGCAGACCTTTTTGTTTTCCACCGTTCGAATAACCACTTGCTATTTTACTATTATGAATTCTCTCACTTTTCATTTTGCCGGTTCATTTTGTTTGTCCATTTCATATTCCTTTGCTGTGTTTTTCCGTTCTTTCTTGTTGTTCCACCTTCATTGTTAATAAAGGAAATTGTTTGAAGTAATAGCCTGCTACCTATTTCAAGTCATAGCTTAGCAACTCCACGTCATTGTTCATCATCTCCTGTCTCCACCCCTCTGTGCAAACCCACCACCATGCATGCTCTCCTACAACCGACCTCCCTTCGGCACGCCCAGCTGCTACACGCGCAGCCTCGCCGAAACCCGCATACGTGTAGCCTCCTTCTTCTCCGACCCAGCAACTTCCTATCTCCTCTCTCTGCTTGAACTTGGCCTGCCATCACCCCGCCTTCTTTCCTCTCCCCTCTTAAACCATCGGCCTCCACCCTCTGACTGTGCTCCAGTCGCCTCGTGCTCCTCCCCTACAAGTGCCGAGCCCATGTCAATGGCCTCGCCTGTGCCCTTCTCAACGCCAAGGCCACGAGTTTTCCCTCCTCCTCTGGCCTCTCTCCTCCGAGCCACTCTCCGCTCACTCAGCATGCATCACTTCGGAAGCAAGACTCCACTTGCGTTCGTATATGTGAGTATATATATATAGTTGAATAAATATGCTGATATTTTGATTTCGTTTGGATAATCAGTTTTAGGGATATATACATATTTATGTTAAAGTATTATTATATATATTATATTATAAGTTTAGCCAGTTAGTTCTATTGATATATGAAAGATTTTAGGTATAATGTCATGATTCTACTTTGCAGTGAATAATAATATGTAAAATATATAAGTGTATGCATGTTGATACGTCAGTTCTTATTTGTATTTTATGCGAGTCATGAAATAGAGTTGGTTGTATATATGTAGGTGTTGAGCGTGTGTGTATATATATATATATACATATATGTTTTTTTTAGTATATAATACATTTTACTTTATATATATATTGTGATAGTTTTATATTAAGGTATTCATATTTAATATTTGTTTTATCCGTTTGAGTATACATATACTGATCTTGATTTTGTGGTTATATAAAGTCATACTACTTTGGATGTAAGTTGATTTTACAAATACAAAGCCGATAATAAGTATTGTTTAAATTATATAACCTATAGTGTTCTACTTTATCAGTTTAAAACTTTTGGGTCTGTTGTTTATATAGATTTTTCTAAAGGATCAGTTATAAAATATGTTGTTTATAATATGTGAATTTTATACAAACCTATATAGTCTGTGTGCATATCTTATTTTGTCTTTATATCAGATTTTATATACGGTATATTGGGTATAAAAAGTTTATGGTAGGTGTGTATTTATATATAGTGCGCTCGTCTCAGTTATTATGCAGTAAGGTACCTATACTATATTATTATATACTATATTAAAATGTTGACTGATCACTTTATTCATTGTCGAGCCGTCATTTTTCATGTTATAAATAGTATATATACTACAGGTTGTTCTATGTATATGAACCGATTGGTTATAAAAAAAATAGTCTATTATGTAAGTTGAGTACATATATAAACATGCTTTGATTTAAAATATAATATGTATGTGCAGTTTGATTTAATATACAAGTATAACCTGCCGAGTTCACAATTATAATTTAAGTTATTTTGACTCATAAAATTTGGTTTGAATATATTAGGAAGTATATATTAGTCTATATATATCTATCTGCTTATATAAATATTGAATATATATATATATATATTTATATTTAAATAAGTTTGCTTACCATTTATCATCATCGATCTAGTCTGATTTGATTTCGTCATTTCATTATCTATCAGCTTTGTCCGTCGTGTCTGTTTTCTTCATCGAATAGTGTCCATCTAGCGTTGCTTTGGAGTTCGTAGCTCATTTCCTTGTCAAATCTATTTAGTCTCGAAAGGTGAGCGATCACTCACGATTAATGTTCTTTTATTTATTAAATTTGATTTCAATTGAAACGACAATTGAGATATGTTGCTGCTAGTTATTTACATTGCTATATATATGCCATCATCTGTATCTGTTCACCTGTGATATCTGACACCATTATCTGTTATTTATATTTCTATATATATGCCATTATCTGTATCTGTTCACCTGTGACATCTGACACCATTATCTGTTATTTATCACTGATGATATATGCATGTTACTGTTGTTATATTTTTATCATATCTGTTATCACTCTGCAAGTTCCCTGTTAATATAGACTTCACTATGGGTTGAAATGATACATACCCGAACAATCTGTAGAATAGGAGAAAATCGTTATGGGTTGAAATGATAAACCCAAGCGATTTTCATTTGAATTGAATTTGGGGTTACGGGTTGAAAAGATATATACTCGTATATATATTTAAATTACGGATTGAAATGATAAATATCCGTATCACTTGACCATAGGGTAGAAAATTATATACAGACACCGTTGGTCTATATATATAAATATTTGAAAAATGATTTTTATGGTTTTGAAAGAAATATATGGTTGTAATAAATATTGATTTTAAAGATCTAATAAAGTTGATTTAATAAAGTCGATTTAATCAATATAAAATAATGTTTAAGTATTTATGTAAATTTATATTTCCAAATATAGAGTTTATAATGATTCAGGTTGGAAAGATAAATTGAAATTGATTTGAAATTACATTTATTTAAGAATTTTACTTAAATAAGGTTGATTTGAAATTTATTAAATTTGAAAATTGAAAGATATGTTTTATAACTTGAATTTGATTAAAGTGACTTAAATGAATATTTCAAACTTATATAAATTTAAATGGGATATTTTGTTTATTTAAATTTTTAAATTGAAGTCGTATTTAGATGTTTTGAAATGATTAAAGAAATATCTCAGAAATAAAATGTAATGAAATTAAATTGAGATATAAATGGAATTATCAAATTTAGTTTTGAAATGTGAATATTTAAAGCTTTGAAATATATTGAAATTGAAATGGCTTATTTTGTGGTTCAACTATGTATTTGAAATTGATAATTTGAAATGGTTTATTGAGAAGCTGAATCGAGTTGAAATTGATGATTTGAGATTTGATTAAATTTTAATTTTGGAATTCGAGTTTATGTGAATCGTTTTGTGAAATTTGAGGAAGCTATTTTATATAAAATATTTTAAACTATATCTAAAACTATTTATATTTTACTTTATAAATTTTAATATAAATTATTTTAATATAAATCATTTTCAATATAAATTATTTTATTATAAACTATTTTAACTTATAACTATTTTATATAAACTATTTTATTGTATAAACTATTTTTCTATATATACAAATTTTAATATCTAAACTGTTTAAGAGGAAAGTGTTAGGATTCCAAAATGTTATGATTTCAAAGTGTTATGAATTTCAAGGTTTTGATTTCCAAAGTGTTTTGATTTTAAAAAAAACTTATGATTTCGAAAGCGATATAACTTTGAAAAGTGATATGATTTTGGAAATGGATTTATTCAAAGTGAAAGTGATATCGTATTGATATGGTTTTGAAATGGCAATGATCTGTCGGTTTTGAAATATAACTATTTTGAAACTTTATTAAATGACCATCGGTGTAATAATACGTAGTTATTAAAGAGACCGAGACCGGATATGGACATACTCTCTGTCGATACCGAAACCACTTTAATAACTAATATACGCGGAGTGTTGATCCAGAACGAAGTGGATGGTTTTGATGAATGCGTTGACTGAAGAAAGAGAACGATTTTGGATGACCCCTGACATGACTAAAACAGGAGCCGCGCCGAGCCATTGAGGTTCGCCACCTCTAGCGGACACACTCTTCGATACCATATCTATTACTTTTGTGATTCGATTTGGGTGCACCCTTTTGATTTGTGAGTGTTGTTTCGCGGTGTTGGGGTAGTAGCTGCTATGCCCATCATCAGTCCGGATCGGGCAACTACTAGTGTCCTAGTTGGTATCGCCTCATGTACCTTGTCATACTTTTTATCCTATCGCGACCACTACGATTTGTTTTGTGTTATACCTATGGGGTACCCTCTGATAACCACTAGTTTACGGTGGGGCTTACGGTGCTGTATAGACTATGACATGGTAAAAATGTGTTAAGGGTGGAATGGGCCATGACTTAACGCTATTTTGATATCGTACTTTACTGATTAGACATTATCTTCTTAGCGTACACTACTACATAGTAGATAGTTTAACGGATCCTTAGAGGATGGTTACCCCAAACATCCTTTGAGTTACTTGTATTTCAGTTGTCATTTCACTTGAGTTGGATTTATTGATATAAGAATGTTAATCCTGACTCGAGTGTTTTGTGTTTTCTTTACGCTCGGGTCAGACTGAGTGTACCAGTATTCGAGACTCGCCTTTGGAGTTGGAGCTTCGCTTGGAGATCCAGCTATCTATCCAGCTTTCAGATATTCAGTTGATTCCAGTAATGTATTCTGATATTGCATTTGACTATTGTATTGAGATATCTATTTTATTCGAGACTTCTGTTGTATCTTGTTTAACTCTGATATATATATAGTAGCTTCATGAACTACTATTCTTTTGTTTCCGCTGCATTATTATTATATTACTCTGTGTCTGTGATCTGTGATTATTTTATTTACTGTATATGCTGAGTTTTGCCAATTTAAATTAAAAATCTATTGTTTTGAATTATTCAAGTCCGACATGTGTGGATTTATTGTCGATTTGAATGGTCAAAATACGGGTCGTTACAGTTAGTTAACTTTTAATCGACTTATTCAATTGAAAAATCTAATTAAATATTAATTTTGAAAATTCCTTATGTATATACATATATGCTTACATAAGCTTAAACAATTCAAGACAATGTAACATATGTCATTATATATAGTACCTGTGCACACTTTAATTAATTAACTTTTTATTTGATTTATTAGTCTTATTGTAATATAATATTATTATTTTTGAAATATGTTTATTATATTTTCAAAGCACATTTGAAAACTATATTATAACATTTATAATATACATTGTTTTCAAAGCCAATTTTGAAATCCATATTTTAACATTTATAATGTAATTCTTATTTTAAATATAAGTTTTAAACTTAAAATCTTATTTTAATTATAAACGGTTTTGAAATCACATTATAACATTTATAATGTATTTCTTATTTTAAATTTAAATTTTGACTTTTAAAATTCAAATTTCACTTTTAATTTTCAAACAATTTTGAAAATTAGCCCAAAGCCCAATTCAAATTAGGTCTTTTCTATTAAGGGCAACCTTTGGGTTCACTTCACTTTTTGGGTTATGCTAGTAGATAGGGAGGGCAGGGTACTTGATTACCCTAACCCAAGCCAAGACACTACTTTTCTAGGCACCCTACTAAATTGATAAGTGTAACAACCCACTATTTTGGACCATTCAAATCGACAATAAAACGACACATGTCGGACTTGAATAATTTAAAACAATAGATTGTAAATAAAATTTGGCAAAACTCAATATATACAGTAAATAAATAATCACAGAATCACAGACACAGAGTAATATAACAATAATGCAGCGGAAACACAAGAATAGTAGTTCATGAAGCTACCATATATATATATATAACAGAGTTAAACAAGATACAACAGAGGTCACGAATACAAAGATGTCCAAATACAATAGTCAAATACAGGATCTGAATACATCACTGGAATCAACTGAATGACTGAAAGCAGAATCAATAGATGGATCCAAGCGAAGATCCAACTCCAAAGGTGAGTCTCGAATACTGGTACAACTCAGTCTGACCCGAGCGTAAAGCAAAACACAAAACACTCGAGTCAGGACATACATACTTATACAATGTAAACCAATTCAAGTGAACTGTAATAGAAATGCTCGAGTAACTTAAAGAATGCTTGGGATCGCCCATTCTTTAAGGATCCGTTAAACTATTTACTATGTAATAATATACGCTATTATAATAGTGTCTAATAGTAAAATAAACTTACTTTAAAATAGCGTTAAGGCTTTACATTTTCCACCTTAACACATAAATAGTCCCAGTAGTCTATCCAGTATCAACGTACCTCCAGATCGGGAGGCTACCCTAAATACTCCACAGGTTACGACACAAAACCAAACTCGTACAAGGCTCGCTAGGGTAGGTGACATGGCACAACTAGGCAATGCCAGGGTAGATATACCAATTACGCATCCGGGCTGGTGGTAACGCATAGCAGCCACTACCGCCCACCTCGTAACACACTCCCAAATCAAAAATCGAGGATGGCTATCCAATCAGTCACAAAGTAATAGAATGGTATACGATGGAATGCGTCCGATCAGAGGAGCTACCTCATTGGCCCGTCAATCGCTCCTTTTTAGCCACCTTATGCCAACTCACGGGAGTCGGGTCCACGTATATACCTTAATAGGAATCGTCGCCACCATCCTACTTCATTCTGGAATCTCCACCGCGTACACAGTTGTTAAAGTGGTTTTCGGTATTGACAGAGAGTATGCCCATATCCGATCCCGGTCTCTTTAACAACCAATCGTTATTATAACCCATGGTTATAAATTTCAAAATGGTTATATTCAAAAATCAAAGCATATCTATTTTTAACCATATCAAAACAATACCATTTTTCTCTTCAATTATATCCATTTCAAAAATCATATCACTTTCCAAAGTTATAATACTTTCAAAATCATAAGTCTTAAAAATCAAAACGCTTTGGAAATCAAAACCTTGAAATTCATAACACTTTGAAATCATATCTTTGAAATCATAACATATTCATTTAACCATTAAATTTAAATTCAATATACTTTCAAATCAAATATTCAATTTCCAGAATTATAGCATTTTCTAAGTTCATTCATTCAATTACAAAAATTTCAAAACATTGTATTTTCAGAAACAGTAGCACTTATAAAGTGTTACAGTAGGTATATTAGTTTCAAAACAGTTCAGCTTTAGAAACAGCAGCACTTACAAAGTGCTACAGTAAGTATTTTAGTATTTCAAAACTTAGTTTAATTTCAAAAACAGCAGCACTTATAAACTGCTGTAGTAGATATATTAGTATTACAAAACAGTTCAATTTCAGCAACGGTAGCACTTATAGAATGTTACCTGAAACCCATAGCATTTCAAAAATGCTACAAATACTATTATAAGTTTTTACTATAACAATTTAAAAACAATATATCTTCAACTTTTCCCATTTTTAACTTATCAAACTTATTTCACTTTTCAAAATTATTTATTTGGATATTACTTAACTTATAATTTTTAATAAAATAACATTTATTTAACCAATATCCAATTTAAATTATAATTCATTTATCAAGTCAAAATACATTAATTTACTTAACTTTTATTTTAACAAATAACTTAATGCTTTATTTAAAATACCAATTTCATAAATAAAATATTCTTATCACTAAGTTATGCTTAAAATTCCATTTAATACTAAATTTTCAATTATTAAGTCAAATCAAAATTTACATTTTCAATCATAAATTCATTCATACAATTTTAACTTATAGAAAATCACCATAAATTTATTTAAATCATTTAAATCCCATTTAAGTTAAAATTTGATAAATTTTTAAATTCCAAATACTCAAAAAAATTCAGAAAACTATTATGTCAAACTTAAGTTCAAAATCACATATTTTTAAGATTTCAAAATACTTAAAATTACAGAAAATTATTATATCAAACTTAAGTTCAAAATCACATATATTTAATATTTCAAAATACTTAAAATTTCAGAAAATTATTATATCAAACTTAAGTTCAAAATCACATATATTTAGTATTCCAAAATACTTAAAGTTTCAAAAAACTATTATATCAAACTTAAGTTCAAAATCACATATATTTAATATTTCAAAATACTTAAAATTTTCAGAAAACTATTATTTAAAATAAACCACAGGTCTGTATAATAGTTTCTAGCCTAGGTCAAGTGATACGGATATGTATCATTTCAATTCGTAAATTAAAAAAAATCCGGGTTCTATCATTTCAAACCCGCAATCCCAAGTCAAACAAAATAGATAAAAACTGCTTGAGCCTATCATTTCAGCTCATGACGATTTTCCGTTATTCTAATGTCCGTTCAGGTATGTATCATTTCAACCCATAGTGAAAAGGGAACTTGCAGTGTGAGAAACAGAAATAAAATAAATAGTATAGCATATCATATCATATCTGGTGATGTAACAGGTATATAATCAGATTATAACATCATATAATCATATCACAGGCATATATGAATATAACATATTAATTTCTACAATTCACATGTCATTGTCTCACAATTATATAAGTACGAATGTCGAGAGTGATAAACTCACCTTTTTAAAGTTAGAGATCAAATTCAAACACAAATTCAAACTCCACAAAGCACGAAAGGCACGACAAAGCACGATTCAAACTTGAGTGATGGAGAGTCAAGATCCAGATCTTGTACACAAACAATTACAACAATTATAAGTGTATTATTCAATATAAAAGATTAGAAATTAAAATAATGAAAAACAAGAATTTAAAGTGACATAACTTTGCTTTAACCAATATGTAGGCTCGGCCACTATGCAAATGGCTTGACCATCACCACAACATGGCTCGGCCATCATTGTTTGAGGCATCCTAGGCTCGGTCATGAGGTCACAAGGAACGGCTATGGCTTGTGGAATGTGGAAACATGGTGAGTTACAAATCATGGAAGGCAAAAGGTCAAGCACATATGGGTTCAGCCCTATGTCTAAAGTGCTCGGCCATGGTTAGGTTTGGGTCAAGTGGTCATCAATTCACGGCTAATCAAGTGTGTGGTCAGGGCAAAGCAAGGAGATGGTGGTGGAACAAGGGTGGCCAAGGTTAGCACATAGGAAGGGAAGGTGAAATACATGGCTCGGCTAGGCTTTTCAAAAAAGTTTGGTGATGTGCTGCATCTTGGTGGTCATGGCTTTGGTTTGGTGGTGGTGAGGAGATGATGTGGTCAATTATGGTGGTGTGGTGGAGATGATGAGGTCGGCTAGAAGCTTGATGGACGAACCATGCTTGAGCAAAGCAAAGCAATAGAGGGAAAAAGAAAATGAAAAGGAGGAAGAGAAGGAAGCCATGAACTTGTATATTTTTCTTCATGCAAATGAAAATGGGAAGTATGAGAAATGTTTTGTACGTGAATGGAAGAAAAGTGATAGCTAGGAGCATAAAGTAGACGGCTAAGAAATGAAAAGTCAAGGGAAAAGGAAAATGCACAAATTAAAGAAAGAGAAACCGAAGTCCTTTGAATTTTCCAACCCTATATTCCAAATAAAAATCCAATTAAATAATCAAAGTGCAAATCAAAATAAAATAAAATAAAAATAGAAAATAAAAATATAGAAATGAACAGAGGAAATAGAAAATAAAAATACAGAAAATAATTGTGTATAAAACGCTGTATTTTATCTAATTTAAAAAGTACAAAACAAAATTTGACGAAACGAAAACCAGGACAAATATTAGAATTATATTCTGCTTCAAAGAAAAAGATTTGAAATTAAAATTTCAAATTTAAAAATTTCAAATTTAAAAATTTCAAATTTAAAAATTTCAACTATAAGTCAAAGTTTGACCAAAGTTGACCAAAATATAAAATTTCTAGAAAATAACTGTTTTATTATATTTGGAAAATAAATTACAAACAAAATCCAAAATTACATTGGAAAATTCCAATATTTCAATTTAAAATGATTTAAAAATCAAAGTTTTCAAATAAATTTAATTTAAAATATTTGTTAAAAATATGGGTTGTTACAATAAGCTTAATTGGTTAGCTCTAACATGATTAACTTAGACCGCATAGACTATTTGTTTCTGATACCATTGTTGGTCCAGCCGAAACTTCTTTATGGTGACCCAACTAGGCACCCCAAAGGCAGTTAGCACAACCATCATAGGGCATATAGGAGTAAAAGGCAATGCTTCGTCACACATCACAATGTGGAGGCCCCATATCATGCTAGTTGCTGGAATCGAATTTGGGACATCCAATGTACCAAGTGAACGCCTCAACCAATCTTGCTTTGATGCTATTGTTTGGAATAGGCCAATCAAAAGCGGGAGGAATATGCAGATTTCAAAAAAAAAAATCATATTTTGGATCAATTGGGCGTATGAAGTTTAAAAGATATTAGATCCAATCTAATAACGTTTTAAATAAAATCATATTTTATTTAATTTGGTTAGGGAATCTTAATTTAATTTAAATTTTTATGTAATATAATGAATGTATCAAATGCATTCATATTTTTAAATAGTAAGAGCAGCATATAGCAGTACATACAAACGTACATACGTACATGTGTGTGTGTAAATAAACATGTAAAAGTTTAGAGAAAACCCTTTTGTTTCTTTCTCTTAACACAAATAATTAATTAAGGAAAGATGAGGCTATAAATGTAGGGAGAGAAACATTTTATTTATCTCTTTTTAATTAGATTAATTGACATATTAAATGACATTTACTACTAAATTCACATATGTCTATATTGTCCAAAATTTTGACTAATAATATATGTGTGTGTAGGTCTTGTGTGTGCGCGCACACATATCTATATATTATAATGAAAATTAACTAGTTTGCACACTATGTGTAATGAACCAGATTTTCGACCCTAAAAAATCGACACGAATACATCCATTAAATTTCATGTCGAGCAATCGAATGTCGGAAACCCGATTGTTAGGAGAAAAGAAGAAGAAAGAAGATAAGAAGAAAACTAAACAACACATATTCTCACAGTGGAACGAATAAACTATAATATACCACAAATCTTTACACAAAAGCAAAACTGTAATATGTGTATATACAAACATCAATCAAAGTATATTAACCTATTTCATCCTGGACAGTTATAACAGTTTGTCCTCACAATTGTTGATAGCACACCAATGGATACAACGGAAAAATACCATCTATGTAAATACGTCTCAGGGCCTCCAATCGTCTCTTGAAGCTCCAAGCATCCAAACTAATCTGTAATATACTCGGTCTGACCCGAGCACTATAATAAAATAACACCCGAGTCAGTCCGGAAAACCAGCGTGAGAAAACACACACAACTGAATTTTTAAGTTATAAGAAAATCTTTGAAATCAAAAAGTATCTCGTAAGACCACGCCGCACATAAACACGGACGGGTTTTTAACTTACGATAACCAAAACACTTTTATAGAAAATCCAGTGATATTATAATAATGTCTAAGTACAAATACTTATTAAAATAGCCGAAATTGTTACATTAATTAAATTTCGGCATACCAGGCTCTACAATCATAACCAGAAAGGCATGTATTGGAGAATGGATTCCATACTATGACCAGGTAAGGAACTACCTCCGATGGGTGCATCTCTAGATCAATGCACCCGGGTCCGACAAGAACATCTTGTACCCTGCCACACAAAACCGGCCTACCACTTGACTAGTAGTAACGAATATGTCATCATCTTGGTCTTCCAACCTTAATCGAGATCTCTCATGCACAACCAAATCCATAAATATAGGGTAATCTAGAAAGATGATGACATATCCTAATGGGAGTGACCCACTTAGCCCTACAGCATGCCCTATTTTAGTCATTTCTGGGTTGATGAGGCTTGAGGCTACCTATTTGAATAGTAATCCCACTTGGAATGCTATCACTGCCCTCCAGGCAACAATGCAATGATAGCACTCATCCATACAAGTTGTTCTGGGTTGAAACAAACCAATCTCTTCAAAGATCACCGTCTTCATTATCCTCAAGGTTTCACAATTCGTAACGCTCAAAATGGATCGAAGTGGTTTCAGATAATTAAATCTGATCCAGGTCTCTTCGAAACGATCAATGAATTTGGCCAGATTTGATAGTTGGTTATTTAACTATCAAATTACACACATAAGCAGTCACTAGGCCCATATTATAAATTTTTCAAACATTTATTTCAAAATATCTTTTCAAAGATATATATTCACATCTCTTTCGATATTTCAATATTTGGAAACAAATTCGAATACTTATATCCATAACAGGATATTTTCAAACCGTATCAGTACTTAGAAATATTTCCAAGTTCAATTTATAACTTCTTTTATGAATTCAAGCCATTTTTGAAATTTCTAAGTCCAACTATTTTGGAAATTTCTTAAGTTTCCAGAAATCCGATTATAACACTTCTCTTATAAAATCACATCCATTCAATAAATTCCGGTTTACAAATCTCGAGAGTATTTATAAATAAATTCCAATTACTTACTTTTAAATTCTATGTAAAATAATAAGTATTTTTAAAGAATAATAATTTATTTTCAAAACACGTTTAAGTAATTATTTAAAATATCAAAACCCTTTTAAATAATCAACGATAACTCATTTCCAATTCATTTTTATATAAAACTAATCGATTTACAAAGCTGATTATAAAATATAAAAATCATTTCTATTAATATTAAATATTTGTAAAAAACCAACTTCCTGAAATATATTATTACAGATAACAGTTTTTAAACTACATAGTTTAATAAATAAAAATACCTTTTAAAAACAAACTTCACTTCTTGATAAAAATATAAATTTAAATCCAATATAACCAATTTCAATTTATAAATCCCTCTCGATTCATAACACATCGATTACATTTCCAATTTCATAATCATTCTCACAATTCAAAAATAGAATCCACTATTTCTTTCAAAAACCGATTTTCACCTCTTGTTATAAATTCACACTGTGAATTTATATTTCTAATTTATCAAATGAAAATCATTTCATTTTATTTATAAAAATTGTTTATAAATTTACAAACTCATACAAGTTTCACTTGTTTTATAAAATATTCTCATTTATAAAATTTCATTTATAAATCCATCCCTTTATAAATCCCATTTATTTTTCTAAACTATTTTAAATATCGATTTCAACTCCTTTTCCATATTTTAAGAAATATCACTTAAAATTCATTATACAAATACTTTATCCATCACTTTAAAATCTCTATTAAAGTCCTTTAGGAAATAATAAGTAAAAATCCAAATCAAGTCGTTGATTTTATAAAAATCAATTTCTTTTTAAATAATCCAAGATCCTAGGTAAGGTGGCTGATGTGAAGGAAGATATTTGTGTGAAGTCAAATCCAAATATATATATATTTATTTATTTATTTATTTAAAATTACAAAATATCTAGATATTTAATTTTGAACCCCGGTCGAGGCGTGCTGCCTGGCGTTCCTAATGTTATACTCCTATTCCGAACGCAATGGAACTAGTCTCGATCCCTAATTCAATCGTATGCAGAAGATAGCTTTTTGAACCCAATTATTATATTAAATTTTCGATATTAATTTCAATATGTTTCTATCCCATACGACCGAACGGTGCATTTGATTGCTACGAAATTTGATGGTGTATTATAATTCATTATTACGGTTCCAATGACACTGGTTTCATCAAAATCCGAGACTATTAAAACAAGATATTTCCAAAATCGAGTAAATCGCTTTTAAATCAAATTCAAAAGTTTTATTATCTTCATTCTTATTAAATAAAATTTGAATAAGCTTTGAAATTATTTTTATCAAGCTTAAAACCCAAGATTCAATTATTTAAGCAATTTTAGTTATTAATTCAACAACTAAACTATCCAATAAATCGCTATATTTGGAATTTTAGTTATTTAACCTATAAAATTAAATTTTCAATATTTAAAATTAATCAAATATTCGAATTTCAAATAACTAAAATTCTGGGTCGTTACATTCTTCCCCCCGAAAAGAATTTCATCCTTGAAATTGCCAAGATAGGAAAAATGCCCAAACCCATTTCTTTTCTAAAACAAATTGGTTGAAATGACTTCCCAAAATCAATTTGTTGAAACCTTGTTATTACTTTACTAAGTTCCCAAATTCATTCACAAATTCCAATCAACATTATTCATTCAATCATTTCAGATTATAACTCAAAAATCAAATTTTTTAGTTATTAAAAATTTTCTTCAAAATTACTAACTCTTTAAATTTTCGAAAAATTTCACCAGCGCCTCCTTTGCACGGCTAGATCGGAACAACTACAAATTGCCACTACAAGCCCAAATCAGCAAAAGAAACAAAAGCCAAGTGGCTCAGTCATAAAACACCAAATTCAAACAATAGTAAAAACATGTACCTTTTTGTCGAGCAACCAAATTTTCTTATGAAATCAAAGGCATCAAATTAGCTCTTGCTTTTATATACTTGCATCTTATTTACCAATGATATCCAATCATATAATTCAAAATCACTTTATTTTTTATCTTTCCAATTCTCAACATTTGTTTTACTTAAGCCAGTACGATGTACATATATCAACCGTACGCACATTTCAATCTGATCGCTCGATTAATCACACAATTTCACTTTTGAACTAGTATCGTTCACACGACCATTCTAGTGCGGACCCAGATCTGGTTCCTTGACTAGAAACCGTCATTCTCCTTGCATAGACATATACTATGATAGAGAATCCAAAAATCAATCAAAAATCCATATCCAATGTTCGCCGTCGAGCATCGAGTGAAAAATCCTAACTCGGATCGATATAAATTATCTCGAAATTCTATGCTTGAATCTGGATCAAACCATTATGCGAATAAAGTAATATACGTACAACTAACATATTTATTCCGATCGATTATTAGCTACACCAAATTCCTTTTATTCACATTCATTCCATTTACATTCAATTATTCACAATCATTATCCTCATTGTTTTATTTACATTCATTATTTTCTTAGTATATCCTATCCATACTGATATCATTTAAGAATTACTCCACCAAATTATACGTTCAACACATTTCACTTCATACTTACTTCATTGATGAATCATCCCATAAGATTTTATTAAGTTTATAAACATTTTATACAAACTTCTTATGGTTATTACCACTTCACAACTTAAGTCCTTATCCCTTTCTAACCAAATTCAATTTCTGTAACGACCCAGAATTTTGAACAAATTAAATTGAGAATATTTAATTAATTTTTAAAATATTTGAACGATGATTTAATTTGTATCCCAAATATAACTTTGAAACTGACGATTAAACTTTAAAATTTAATCGATTGAAAGTTGAATAAAAACTTGAATCTTCAATTTTAAGTTGAAGAAAAATATTTCAAAAGCTTTTAATATATATATTGATGATACTGAAGATAATTGGAGCTTCAGAATCGAATTTGAAGTTGAATTGTTCAGTTTGAAATTATATCGTTCGTATCGATATGTAAAAATAGCCGTCCGAGGCACAGTCTCAGAATTCGACGAAACCAGTTCCATTGGGTCCGTAATATTGAATTATTACCGGATTTCAAATTTTGTAGCTTTCGGAATTAACGTGTGATCGTACGAGGTATAAACGCTTAGATGATAATTATCGATCTAATTTAAATATCCTTATCCGAATGAAATCAAATCAACAGCCACCCTGTATTTCCTTTAGCCAACCTATCTCTGTTGTAGCCGACACGCAGAAACAAATTTTCACGCGAAACATCTTTTCCTGTTCCCTCTCGTTCAATAATATCTCGACCTTGTTTCCTTCTTCGTTTCTAAAGTCAGGAACGAAAGAAAATAAAAATGGCCGTGAGAATTCCTTTATTTTGTTATCTCCAGTTCGACCGAGATATCTCATTCTATTTTATTTCTTCCTCCGCCCTCTAATTCATTCGAAAAACGAAACCTCCGTTCCCCATAACCTCATTCGATACATCGAATTCAATCAAGTGCTCAGATCGAAGAGTTGGTATGCTAATCGCGAGCTTAGTTCGCGAGTCGTTCGCATGGGTTTAGGGAGGCCGGAGTTCATTAATGAGGAGAGTCGCGCGCAAGGCAGTGGGAGGTGAAGTCGAGATTTGGGTGAGGCTCGCGAGTTCGAAGTCGCGTTCGTAGGCGCGAGCGCGTGGGGCGAAGGCGGCGAGTTCTGGTGATGTCGAGCAGCAGTCTGGGCGGCATGGGAGTTATGGCGACGTGGAGGCTCACGAGGCAATGTCGCGAGATCGTGGATTTGGGGGAAACGGCGATCGGAGAATGAAGTCGCGAGGCGATTCGCGTTGACCTATTGGATTGCGACAGTAAGGAAGAGGGGAGTTTCGATCGAATGTGGTTCCGATCTCGGCGTGGTGGAGCTCGAGCCTGGGTTTGCTCGATTAAAGTGAGGTATATTTACGATTTAAAATTTCGATTTAATACCCAAGTACGTATGAAAATATATTCACAGAAAAAAGGGTAAAATCAATTCTGTTTGGTTTAAAATAATTACAAAGAAGAAACTGAAATAAATATATCTCTACATTTCAAATATTGTTAATTCATTTTGAAAGGTAATTTACTTAAGTGATTAATTTGTTTAATCAGCTTATTTAATTATTTTGATCACTAAAGGATTTTTTATAAAGGGGAAATAGTTTAGAATTAAATTTATTTGCTAAAAAAATAAATTATTAGGTTAACATAAATTTATTTAAACGATAAATTCATTATTCAATTATCTCGAATATTAACAAATTGTATAATTGGTTATACAAGGTTAAGAATGGAAAAACAAGCCGGAACAAAAATGGAAATGGATTGCAAAATTTAAAAGCTAAGGTGAGATTTTCTCACTCGAAGGAAAATTTAATTTTGCAGTTATTGATTGATAATTGACTGTTTGGATGTGATATTAGATATTGTAGGATATATCTATATATATATAGCAATATATACATATTGGCATATGTATATATTGGATTCATTGATTTCCCGCCTCGTATAGCGGATGAGACCCTATTGCGCCGTTAGTAAGCGGATAATATTTATAAAAACCCATATACCGCGATATTCCACCTCGAAGTGGAATTGGTATTGTGCTAACATCTGTGGATGCAGGGAAACAGGTTGGAGGGATCCAACTGGATTCCTCACCAGTAGTTATTTATTTACAGATATTGATGTATATTCTGTTATCATATTGATATATGATGTTTGCTGTTGTGATTGACTAATTGATGTGTTGCATCATCGGATTCAAGTTTTGAAGTTTAAAAATAACGACTTTACTTTAAAAGGATTTTTAAAATGATTTTTGAAAATATACGTTTTATGGAATTTTTGAATTGATTTATAAACGTTAAAATTTTAAAGTTATAAGAGTTAAGATTTTTGGTGAAATATAACCAAAGTGTCGTTTTTGAAATAAAAGTCGATTTATTTATAAAATGGTTTAAGTTGGGATTTTTGAATAACTATAAACGATTTGTATAAAAGATTTATAAAATTGATATTTATAAATCAAAGTATTGGAATTATAAAATGAGTTTTTATAAGTGTTAAAAAAATGAAATATTATGGAATCCGTAAGTGAAGATATGGAATTTATAGATTTATAAATTGTGAAGTTATAAAATGGATGAAACTGTAGAATAAAAGATTTATAAGAGATTAACTTATAAATTGGATTTTTGCCTTTAAATGGAATATTGATCGAATTATTAATAAAGAAGATTTATTAAATTTAAGTCGTTGGAAAATAGAAATAGAATTTATAAACGTTGTTTTATAAATTCGAAATCAATTGAATTTGATAAATTAAATATAGAAGGTTGTTAAAGGAGATATATTCGCGATTTTGGATAGCGAATTTTTATTGAAATAGAATGTGTAGAAAATATTGAAATGTGGTTAGTGAAGTATATTCACGATTTTGGACAGTGAATATATTGTTAAGTAAAATGGATTTATTTTTGAAGAAGTGATATTAAAAATGAAGTTAAACATTTTAAAGATGTTTTAAAATGTGCTAAATATCGAAATCATAGATTTCAACATTTATTGTTGAAATAGACGTTTTCGAGAAATGAGGAAATGGTGGACTATAACACTGTTGTTATAGTAAATGATTTCCGAAAGGAAATGTTTTGATGTAGTATTGGGATTTATATATCTATCAAAATCTGAATCCCTATACTAGTGATTTTGAGTCGTCGTAACGATGTTTTACGTAACATTCGTTTTGACTCAAATAAATGTTATAGTAAATGATTTCCTTAAAGAATGAAATATATACTTAATTTGATTTAAGTATATCGAATATTTTCCAAGTGTTGAAAATAAATGGATTTGTGAATTGCTGACTTATTTTTAAATAAGTATAGAAATGTTTTCCAAAAACGAAATGAAACGTTTTTGAGGTTTATCTCAGTAAAGATAAATTGAAAGTGAATATTGAAATCGATTTGAAAATCGTATATCAGTAGATATTTTGAAATATAAATTCATATGGAATTTATAAAAGAAAGGGGAACTGTTTAGAAAAATAAATAGTGATTTATTTTTGAAGTGTGGAAATTTTATATCTAGTAAAGGTATTTTTGAAGATGAAATAATTTGGAAAATTATTTGGGATCTGATGATGTTGCGCATCTTTATTGATAGTTAAATAACCGACTATCAATAATTACCTTTAGATGGTATTTGTTGTGAATTGGATGAATTTGAATGCCACACTTATTTTTAAATAAGCGCTCACTATTCGGGTTAGTCGGGAAAGGACCATGGGGTCGTATAACCCATTCCGAATATGTGATACGTCGTTATGAATTGCATTCGAAGACCAGTGTTGAAGACCGGATATTTTTGAAAACGGAAGGATTACCGTCGAGTTACTCTACATCGGCTGATCTCCGATTTAGAGGTTTTATCACCCTTAGTGACGGGAAGTCCGGACGTGATTAGAAAATTATCCGGATATGCAAGGGCTTCGTGAGAAGTGCCTTCGATTCTGTTCGATCCCGGAACAGACTTGTATGGATTGTATGTCTGACGTTACAATTTGAGATATAAAGCTGATTTCTTTCAAATACATTTCTGTTGGTGGCGGAGAATTTATTCTCTTAGCTTAACACCCTTCTCTGAGACGTACGAGCTCAGAGGTTATGTAGTTGAAATTTATCAGCGATATATTCCCAATTTGGTAACGTGGCATACTGAGTGTTGCTGTGAAATGATCAGTGTTTGATCATTTGCGATATGATCATTTGTTTGATCTTATATCTTTGTGATCATAGGTTGATCATTTGTTTGACCCGAAGCAGGGCTTTGTAGAAAGCGTAGCTTTGTGGACGAGACTTCATCGAGCCTCACACCCCGGAAATGGTCGAAACAGGAAGGATGCAGCAAGGTTCTAGGGAGTAGCGCCCCTTAGTGTATGTCATTCCTTCTGGATAGAGGTGGTATCATGGTATGGAGCCCAGATACTTAACCTATGTGGTTGCTGCAAATTTATTACTTTGTGGTTGTTGGAAATCGGGGATCCTCGGGAAGATCGGTTACGATCGGGGGATGACATACGCGTGTCAGTAGTTACCTATTTTTGCAGAGGTAACCCGGCCTTGTGTTGGCAGAGATCCGGTTAGGTTCTCGGGTCGTCTATTCCAGGGACGTACCCATCGTGGCATAGGAAGTTCCTTGGCCTAACCATTTGTTGGAAATCCAAAGAAACAATACGAGCCTTGTACGGTTTTAGTTGTAGAACCTGCCATTTAATATGGTAGCTATAGCAAGCATACTATAATGGTACCTATGCTGGCTAAGATTTATATTATACTTTCGAAATGTTTTCTACACTATGCACTAATAATAATATCAAAAATGATTTGATTTTGCGTAGTAAGCATCTTTGACTATCATAAGAAGAAATCTCCTCCAATTCTGCGTTTGCATTGTGTGTGTGGCGGGAGGTCTTATGGTAGTTTCATTTTCCAAAAGCATTGCGAATTTATTTTATTTTCTTTGTGAAAAATAACTGTTTTACGATCTCACACCAGTCACCATGACTGACTCGGAGTTTATTGTTCCCTTCTAAACTCTGGGTGCCCACCAATTTCCACACGGGCAGCCTAGAGTTATGTTATCAGGATATTCTGGAGCTTTGGAGACAAGCTGGATGACGAGACGTAGTATTTGTATCTGATATTATTTATTCCGCTGTGTATTCTGTATGAGGACAAGTTTATATAACTGTCCATTGTTGTATATTGATTCTGACTGATGTATGTATAACTGATATAATTCTTTGTTTTAAAAGGCTAGTGATCATCTATTATATATTGTTCCGCTGCGATATGTGAGATTCTGATATTGTCTCTGTTCTGTGTTTCTATTGTTGTTCTTCTTCTTCCTTCTTCTTCTGTTTTCTTCTTCTTCTTCTGCCTTTTTCTTCTTTCTTAAACCATCACTATTGGAGTTTCCGGCACTCGATTTCTCGACAGTCGATAAAGGGAGTATCGATGTCGAATTTTTGAAAGTCGAAAATTTCGATACGTGACAATTTCATTTTCCTATTTCAACATTCAATTTTATCAATCAACATTCCAAACCATATCCAAATAACTAATTAATTTAATTAGCTCATTTCATTAATTTATTTCAAATATCATTTAATTAGCCTTGTTGCATGCCCTGTTTTAGTCATTTCCCGGTTAATGAGGCTTGAGCCTACGTTTTACCTTTTTGAATAGTAATCCCACTTGGAATGCTAACACTGCTCTCCAGGCAACAATGCAATGATAACATTCATCCATAGAAGTTGTTCTAGGTCTGAACAAACCAATCTCTTCAAAGATCACCATCTTCATTATCCTCAAGATTTCATAATTCGTAATGCTCAAAATGGATCGAAGTGGTTTCGGATAATTAAATCTGATCCAGGTCTCTTTGAAACAATCAATGAATTTGGCCAGATTTGATAGTCGGTTATTTAACTATCAAATTACACACATAAGCAGTCACTAGGCCCATTATAAATCTTTCAAACGTTTATTTCAAAATATCTTTTCAAAGATATATATTCACACCTCTTTCAATATTTGGAAATAATTTTGAATATTTATACCCATAACAGGATATTTTCAAACCATATCAGTACTTAGAAATATTTCCAAGTTCAATTTATAGCTTCTTTTATGAATTCAAGTAATTTCTGAAATTTCTGAGCCTAACTATTTTGGAAATTTCTTAAGTTTCCAGAAATCCAATTATAACATTTCTCTTATAAAATCACATTCGTTCAATAAATTCCGGTTTACAAATCTCGAGAGTATTTATAAATAAATTCCAATTACTTACTTTTAAATTCTATGTAAAATAATAAGTATTTTTAAAGAATAACAATTTATTTTCAAAACACGTTTAAGTGATTATTTAAAACATCAAAACCCTTTTAAAGATGATGACATATCCTAATGGGAGTGACCCACTTAGCCCTACAGCATGCCCTATTTTAGTCATTTCTGGGTTGATGATGCTTGAGGCTACGTTTTACCTATTTGAATAGTAATCCCACTTGGAATGCTAACACTGCCCTCCAGGCAACAATGCAATGATAGCACTCATCCATACAAGTTGTTCTGGGTCTAAACAAACCAATCTCTTCAAAGATCACCGTCTTCATTATCCTCAAGATTTCACAATTCGTAATGCTCAAAATGGATCGAAGTGGTTTCAGATAATTAAATCTAATCCAGGTCTCTTCGAAACGATCAATGAATTTGGCCAGATTTGATAGTCGGTTATTTAACTATCAAATTACACACATAAGCAGTCACTAGGCCCATATTATAAATTTTTCAAACATTTATTTCAAAATATCTTTTCAAAGATATATATTCACATCTCTTTCGATATTTCAATATTTGGAAACAAATTTGAATACTTATATACATAACAGGATATTTTCAAACCATATCAGTACTTAGAAATATTTCCAAGTTCAATTTATAACTTCTTTTATGAATTCAAGCCATTTCTGAAATTTCTAAGTCTAACTATTTTGGAAATTTCTTAAGTTTCCAGAAATCCCATTATAACACTTCTCTTATAAATCACATCCATTCAATAAATTCCGGTTTACAAATCTCGAGAGTATTTATAAATAAATTCCAATTACTTACTTTTAAATTCTATGTAAAATAATAAGTATTTTTAAAGAATAACAATTTATTTTCAAAACACGTTTAAGTGATTATTTAAAACATCAAAACCCTTTTAAATAATTAACGATGACTCATTTCTAATTCATTTTTATATAAAACTAGTCGATTTACAAAGCTAATTATAAAAATAAAAAATCATTTCCACTAATATTAAATATTTGAAAAAAAAACAACTTTCCGAAATATCTTAATACAAATAATATTTTTAAACTACATAGTTTAATAAATAAAAATCCCTTTTAAAAACAAACTTCACTTCTTGATAAAAATATGTTTTTAAATCCAATATAACCAATTTCAATTTATAAATCCCTCTCGATTCATAACACATCGATTACATTTCCAATTTCATAATCATTCTCACAATTCAAAAGTAGAATCCAGTATTTCTTTCAAAAACCGATTTTCACCTCTCATTATAAATTCACACTATGAATTGATATTTCCAATTTATCAAATGATAATCGTTTCATTTTATTTATAAACATCATTTATAAATTTACAAACTCATTCGAGTTTCACTTGTTTTATAAAATATTCTCATTTATAAAATTTCATTTATAAATCCATCCCTTTATAAATCCCATTTATTTTTCTAAACTATTTTAAATATCAATTTCAACTCCTTTTCCATATTTTCAGAAATATCACTTAAAATTCATTATACAAATACTTTATCCATCACTTTAAAATCTCTATTTAAAATCCTTTAGGAAATAGTAAGTAAAAATCCAATTTAAATCATTGATTTTATACAAATCAATTTCTTTTTAAATAATCCAAGATTTCACAGAAAACGCTTATTATTTCGAAATCATTTTTAAATTTCTTTTTTTTTAAACTCAAAATATCACTTATCTATTCCAAAAATTAATCTTTTATTTAATTCAAATTTCAATATAAATATTATTTCCAAAATCGCCGTTGAAATTCTTTTTTAAATTCAAAATGTTATTTATGGTATTTATAATACCAAAATTAAGGCCAATGTTACTATAGCATTCAATAAATCTAGTCATAACATAATCTATAACAGATTATTCACACACTTTATATATCACTATATATGAAATTAAAATCAACATTTTTGAGGAATCCTGTTGGATCACTCCAACCTGTTTCCCTACAACCACAGTTGTTATATATCATAATAATCCCACTTTGAGGCGGGATATCGCAATAAAAAGGGTCATCCGCTATTATGCGGAGCGCATAGTGTCTCATCCGCTTCAATAGGCGGGAATATATCCAACAAACAATATAATTTAGTATATTATCTAAAAATCAGAAATAAATATCCAAATATTCGATAAATAATATTTATTGACTATATAAATTTCCTGATTGGCCAAAAAGGTGAGATTAACTCACCTTGATTTTAATAGTTGCCAAAACGTTCCAATTCGAATTAAAATAGAATAGCCATTTAGTTTTAACTCGAAATTCCCACTAGCTCCGAATCCATCCAATCCAATTCCATGACCTAGCCTTTGTTGATACGATCGCATCGTGACTTGTCATGTTCGATTTGGACCTCGTATGAGCACAATATGAATTAACGAACACTTTAAATAAATTAATATAATTAACTTAACGTAATAAAGTTTAAGAATTTACTTAATCTATCTCCTTCGCTCCAGGCTGCCGCTTCCAGCCCGCCTTCGTTCACTTTTTTTCTCGCCTTTGAAACCACGCCACCCATAGAACGATGCCACCTCACCTCTGACCCATCGCCGTCCTCGCCCAGCCTCCACTCAGCCCCACGCTTGTGCCTGCGCCCCTACGACAAACCTTACCGCTGGCGAACCCAAAATAAACGCGACCGCATTATTTTTGAACTGCTGCCACCACAAGCCATGCCGTGCCACCAAACTTGGGTTGTGCCTAGCCCTCGCTGAACTCTTCAATTTCCCTTAAGGTTGCACCATCAAAAGTTTCACCAATCACCGGAATTTCATTCTCGAACTGCGCACATTCAAACGTGATTCCCCACCGCCTTGACGAACTATAACCCATCTCCACCATTGAATAGCTTTGCCTTGACGTCGCCTACAAGTTCCCAGTTGATGACTTCGCCTGAAACGACGTCGATTGCCCTCGATGTTTCATGGCCGTTGGATGAGGCATATTTTTAAAAGAGAATGAACGTTTCATTTTTTCCTTTCCTGCATTTAAAAAATGAAGAGAGGGAATGCGTTTTAAAAGAAAGAAGTGGGTACGATCCTAGATAGGGTGGCTTGTAGGGTGGCTGATGTGAAGGAAGATATTTGTGTGAAGTCAAATCCATATATATATATATATATATAATTCCAAAATATCTAGGTATTTAATTCCGTACCCTGATTGAGGCGTGCCGCCTGGCGTTCCTAATTTTATACCCCTATTCTGAACGCAATGGAACTAGTCTCGAGCCCTAATTCGATCATATGTAGAAGATAGCTTTTTGAACCCAATTATTATATTAAATTTTCGATATTAATTTCAATGCGTTTCTATCCCATACGACCAAATGGTGCATCTGATTGTTATGAATTTGACGGTGTATTATAATTCATTATTATGGTCCTAATGACATTGGTCTCGTCAAAATCCGAGACTGTGCCCCGGAAGGCTATTTTCACTCGTTAATTAAAACAAGATATTTCCAAAATCGAGTAAACCACTTTTAAATCAAATTCAAAAGTTTTATTATATTCATTCTTGTTAAATAAAATTTGAATAAGCTTTGAAATTATTTTTATCAAACTTAAAACCTAAGATTCAATTATTTAAGCAACTTCAATTATTAAATTCAACAATTAAACTATCCTATAAATCGCTATATTTGGAATTTTAGTTATTTAACCTATAAAATTAACTTTTCAATATTTAAATTTAATTAAATATTCGATTTTCAAATAACTAAAATTCTGGGTCGTTACATTATGAAATCAAAACTTAAAACAATATATAATTTGGTGAGATTTTAAAACTAAATTAATGATTACTTACAAGAATCTATTTTATTAAGTCAAAGGGATAAGCAATTATATGTATATATATTTAAAAATTATGGTTAGTAAAATAAAATGCAACCTTATCAAAAGGGTTAAAAGGGGCATGTGACATTTTGCATAAAAGTTCACTTATAACAAAATAATTTCCATTTTTTTAAAGCATACAATGATGGAAAGATTTATATCCAAATCAATAACCATACAAAACTTATACTCATGTTCCAAATTATTTCAATAGATAATATATGTATTTTTTTCAAGTTTGGATTTTATGTGGCAAGCCAAAAAAATTATATTAGCTAATTTATCATTAGGTTTCACTCAAATTATTGACCTTTTTTTGAATCAACTTATAAATTTCAAGCCTGCATAAAATTTTAGGTAAACGACAAACCAAAATTATTTCAAAACGACTTGATCACTTTTAAATATTATAATATGAAACTAAACTTTATGTAAACAAGTTATTTCAAAATGCTATTCAAACTAGAGTTTTTATATGAAAGAATTGGACAACACAGGCATGTATAGATTGTTACATTGAAGGTGAATCTAATTAAACACATAACATAAAAAATCCGAAAAAAGGGATAGATCCAAATAATTATCATTGGAGACATGTGAATAACAAAGACGGTAAACAAGATGATTTTAATCATATTAACATGACGAGGATAAAATTGGATTGAGGGAATAAATAAAATATCCAAAACATTATCTAAATGCATACAAATGAATGACTGGAATAGATAAAGAATAGAAACATATAATCATAATTAAAAAATATAAACAAAGTAGGAGTTCATCTTTTAAGCAAGAGAAACACCTTGCAGATGTGAAGATTCATAGACCCAATAGATTGATCTCTAAATTTGCAAGAACTAGACAGAATACCACCTTTTATATTTTATTTCGTCTTTTTTGATTTTAGAATTCCTTGCCCTTTACACCATGAATATTTTTAGCGTGGATCTCAAAAATTGAGGAGACAAAAAAAAGACAGAGGCTAATCAAATAAAGGAGGAAATAAAGCTCTCATAAAGATACATTGACTCGCCTATCGTTTAATTAGAACTAGCCATTTCACTTCTAATTCAAGTAACTCCTCCAGCTTCTTAAAGCATGGTCGGCCATATATGGCTTGTTTGTGCCCCAAAAAATTTCCAAAAATAGTATTAATTCCATTTAAATCCAATTTAAATCTTTTATTAATATCGCATACCGATAAACGCGTTTATAGCTTTTCTATACACAAAAAACTAATGATATCCAAAAAATAAAACAAAATTTAATACTTAATAAATATTAATTTAATTAATTTTTAATGAGTGCAAATTAATTGAATCGGGTGTTTTATTGGGAATATTCATCATTTCAGTTGTGTGACTTAAAGGTGTAAATTCAGTCAACAATTAACATTAAACAATTCAAACATTAACGTTCACAGGTCGCCTTAGCTAGTGATGTGATATTTTAATTGAATTTATTGCTTACACATCTTTATTATTAAAATCCAATATTACTTATTTAAGCATTACCCGATAGTGATAATTATTTACACCAATTCTCTTCGTCAAAACTATATCACATTATGATTTATGGAATTTGGTTTGGGCAAAAGTCCAACATTGTCCACATTTAACTTCGTAAGTCCAAATGCAAAATCCTTGGTTCAATAATTATAATTATTATTTTTAACCGTACTTCTTTGGCTAGCGACTTTGACTTTGAGTTGACTCCGTGATACTGACCCTATATGATCGAGGAGACGAATTCTCTCTTGAATTGTGTTTTGCATTCAATGCTTCCACCCGACCCAACTATAGCCATTCAATGGGTGATATGCCACGATTTAAATATAATAAAAGCAAATTTTCCATATTGAAGCTCGATGGTATTCTCATGTTGAGGGAATTATGTAAAATTATCGCATCAATATTCTCTATTTGAACTTAGTTATATTAACCAACAAAATACTATCTAGTGATTCATTCAATGGTTATCCAATAACTATCAATATGTAACACTTTGTTGCCTTCGGTAGGCATGAGTAATTCGCTGCCCAATGTTTGGACAACGTTGCGTACTCTAGTCTCGACGTATGTATTGATATCCAGTCTTTATACATCTTCACTATGAATATTTAAAATGGTATGTTTATTTTATTATGATAAATCACTCATGATTATAACATATTGTAGCTATTATCACAAACATACCATTTATGGATTTTTTATATTCGTTGTACTTTTAGTTAAATAAATAACATAACATATTATATCAAGTATACAATAGAAAGAAAATCATTTTATTTAGATTTTTTTGTCGAGTTAGATATATGTAAATATTAGGGCATACCCCTAACTCTATCAGAGAGAGACCTAGGTAGCCTAAAAGAGAATTGTGATCAACACTATCATTAGAGGACCTCATGCAGTTGAGAAGAACTGGAATGAGATGGAAACATATGGGAGTTCATTGAGGCATGTAGTTCATGAGACTTGTTTCGCTGTGGAAGATGGAACTTCGGCAAAACAATAGAAGATGATGTATAATGATATTGTTTTCAGAAGTAAGGATGCTAACGGGGTAGAAGCACCAACGCCTAAACCCATAGTGATTATGACCTTAGTTGGGTCAGTGATAGTGCACCGAGTCCTGATTGATTATAGGAGTTTCGATAACATTTTGTTTAAGAAAACTTTTGACTATATAAGGATTAGTGGGCATGATCTGAAGCCTTGTAAGTTTCGTATTCAAGGATTTACTCAAGAGGCTAAGGAGGATGTCAATTTTATTGATTTTTCTATTGAGCCGAGTAAAGGAGACCACAAGATAGTGAGGGTGCAGATGTATATAGTGGTTGATACATACACGACTTACATTGCCTTCTTGGACTAATCGGCCCTTGCCAATTTTAGGGTAGCCCTTGGCCCGTGGTTTCTAATGATGAAGTTCCACACCGAGAATGGGGTCATAGCTATTTAGGGAGATCAGAGTACTAGTCGTGAGTGTTATGTCATAGAGCTCAAGGAGGCAAAGCGGCGTGAAAAGGGAAAGGGTGTAGAGAGCACTCTCTGCGTAAAACCCATTGATGCATAGTAACCACCGCTTAAGCCCTGGCTTAGGCACCACATCAAATTTCAAAAGCTTATGGACCTACAAAAAGAGTGAAGGATGCGGGGGTAGGGCCGACAGAGCTATGGATCAATATCTCGATCGACGAGGATGACTCCACTCGAGTCCTAATGATCGGATCTCAGTTCGACATAAGGATGAAGAAGGAGTTAGTAGGGTTTCTCCTGGCAAACCTGGTTTGCTTGGATACATTCCCATATGTGTGGAAATCGCTAGAGATAGTGTGTCATACATTGTATGTGGACCCATGTACCCTCTTATGAAGCGGAAGAGGCATAGGCTGGGTTCGGAGTGATCTGTTCCATTGAAGGAAGTAGCAGATAAGCTAAAGGCAAATGGCTTCATCTACGATGCAATTTACCCAAGATGGGCATCAAATCCTGTGCTGGTCAAAAAGCTAAATGGAAAATGGCAGACATTTATCGATTATTCAGACCTGAATAAAGCATGCCTAAAGGACAGCTTCCCACGGTGCAGAATCAACTAGCTTGTAGAAAAAACTATCGGACGTGACTTAATATCCTTCATGGATGCGCACTCCAGATTAACCAGATAGCAATGAATGTTCCAGACCAAAAGCATACCAATTTTTTCACTGATTTGGGGCGGTATTATTATCAAGTGATGTTGTTCGGTCTAAGGGACAATGGAGCTACTTACCAATGATGGGTAAATATCATGTTTAAGGATCAAATCAGATGGACAATGGAGGTTTATATGGATGATATGCTTGTGAAGTCACAATGATCGATGAATCACGTGCATGACCTCACATAGATTTTCGATGTTCTCCAAAAGCACTGTATGAGGCTTAATCCATTGGGGGGAAAATTAGGGTCGCATTAGATAAGTTTTTTGGTTTCATAGTAAACTCAAAGTGTTGAAGGATGATACTACCCCAAAGACAATGAGGGAAATCCAAAGCTTGAATGGAAATGTCACCACACTGAGTCGATTTATTTCAAAGGCAATGGATTAACACATACCGTTCTTTGTTGTCCACAAGAAATAAAAAGGAAAGTTTATCTAGACGAAGGAGTGTCAAAAAGCTTTCCAGAACCTATTAGATTACATGGAGAGACCATCGGTTTTGTCAAAGTGTTTGGAAGGAGAGGTCTTACTTTGCAATATCTTCTCATGCACTGAGCACGGCCTTGGTACATGAGGTGTCTAGAATCTAAAGGCCTATGTATTATATCAGCAAGCGATCCACTGGAGTAGAAAAGAATTACACAAGCTAGAGAAGATGGCATATTGTTACCAATTGTTTCAAAGAACTACAACTGTACTTTAAGGCTCACCTAACAAAAGTACCGATTGATCAGCCTTTGAGGCAACTGATGCATCGACCCAAGACTTTGGGAAAATTACTAAAATGGATTATCAATTTGACTCAATTTGATATAACTTACCATCCTAGGAGGGCGATACGAGGATAAGTACTAGTTGATTTCATTGTTGAATTCACCATCCAGGATGGGGAAATGGAAGGAGATATGGATTAGCTTGCCCAATGGAAGTTGTACATAGACGGAGCTTCCAACAAATGTAGTTTGGGGAAGAAGCAATCTTGATAACTCCAGAATAATAAATGATATGTTATGCCCTAAAGTTAGAGTTCTTGGTAATGAATAATGAAGCTAAGTATGAAATATTGACTGCGAGACTCGAGATAGCAAAGGAATTGGGATTCAAAACACTACATATATTCAATGACTTTCAATTGGTGGTTTATCAAGTTAAGAATGAAATTTAGGCTAAGAGGGTGAAACCATCTCCTTACCCGATGAAGGCTCTAGCACTGCTGATAACATCTAATACTACATGATAAAGCATATATCCAGCATAAAAGAAAATATGAAAGCTGATTCATTAGCCAAACTAGCTAGCTCCAAAGATGTGCAGCTTTCATACTCATTTTAGTCGAGGTTTTGTCGACTCTGGGCATTAACTAAATGGATGTCTCTTGGATCTTGGAGTCCGAGAAAGAAAAGGAGTCATGGATGACTCCAATAAAAGAGTATTCATTAAAAGGAACTCTCTTAAATGGAAGAAACGAAAAATAGAAGCTCATGTTTAAGGTACCATGATTATTCATGCAGTAAGGAGTACTATATAGGAGAGGAATCTCTACTCCCCTACTACTATGTGTCACCAAAGAAGAAGCTAAGAAGATCCTTGCTGATGTGCACGAGGAAACTGTAACCTTTTGCAGTTTGGGGGTTGACATAATTGGTGTGCTACTAATGTCGAAAGGCAGAGAAAAATATGTTATCGTAGTGTGGACTATTTCACAAAGTGAGATGAAACGGAACTGCTAGCCATGATCACTATGAAGAAAGTTATCAACTTTGTAGTGAAAAACATTATATTTAGATTTGGAGTCACATATATTATCATCATTGATAGTGGAACCCAATTCGAGAGTATTGGATTCAAAGATTTCTATAGTAGGTCTGGTATTAACACATGAAGCGATTCAGAGGACGAGAAGGGGCTAGCGCTATTATATATTTTATTATCTGAGTCTATTACGTACTCCACTATGTGGCACTGTAGAGCTTTTTCGGTGCTATACATTTATCTAAACATAGTTTATTTGAGTTTATTGTTGATGTATAAACTCTATTTTGTGTTGTATGCCTGTGGTGAATCTACATTACTCTAATTCTGCGGTTTCTTTCAGTTATATACTGTTTCTCCTATTTTATCTTTATTTGATTATAATACTTTATTTGATGCATCTGTGAGATATACGACATGTTATCTAGTGGCATTCAATTACACTACTTGACTATTGTTGTACATCGGTCGAGTACCATTACAACGCACTATATAGGTATATAAGGGCACCAAGGGTGTACGGTGATCATCGCACACCTTGATCCAAGAATTCTCCTTGGATTTCTAAAACCAGCACCTAATCTTTATAAGAGATGAATGAACCATGTAGCTCTTTATTTCATTTTATGCTTTTTATTTGATTTAGAGTTGATTATTTTTTAGAAATGGAAGAAGGAAATTTCGGCATGTAAGGAGAGAAGGGGGAATGAATGAATGAAAATGAAATTAGTGGATTTGTTTTAATCAAAATAATGGAACTTTTCAATTTATTTTAATTAAAACTCCCCTAATTAAACCTCCCTTGATTTTTGATTACTCCGCCCATTTAATTGTTCTTGTATGATTGACCATAGTTAGCCATTTATGGTGCAAAATTATCAAAATCCTTTCAAGTAATTATCTCTCATTTAAAACTCGTTTGAAAGTACACTGATATCATATATCAACGCATGCACATTAACTTTTATATGTGCATCAAATAATTACAAACAACTCCAAAAAATGAATAAATTAAATAATTATTATTTCTCAAATATTAATTAATTTAATTAATTTACAACATCCTATAAACTAATTACCTCGTGTTGTTTTTCAATGAATTCACACATACAGGTGTGAGACTTGAATTTGTGGATTCAGGTAGCAATTAAATTTTAACAATTGAAATATTACTGTTCACACGTCACTTAGCCGGTGTAATAGTTTGATCGAATTCGTCACTAACAGATCTTTACGATAAAATTCAATTTTACATTTTTTTAAGTGGTAACTTTTAGTAACGATAATTTACGTATTCTTTTCGTCAACGCTATATCACTTTAGGATTTATAAAATTTGGTTTTGGTCAAAATTTAAGTGTTATCCTTATTCAACTCGGTTAGTCCATAAATAAAGTCCATGGTTCAATAATAACATCTATAATTGATTGTCCTCTCATTAGAGATTTTGACTTTGAGTTGATTACAGTTGACCATAATACTAATCTCATAAAACCTATAAGACGAATTCTCTATTTAACAGTGTGTTTCCTGGAGATTTGACCAGGCAACTGAGTACTCGGCGTACAGGACGACTCGGTGTCAACTAGTGATCGGCATCTCATAGTACTCGGCGTAGTGCTCGGCATCCATGGTACTCGGCATCCATGGTACCCGTCATCAAGGAGTACCCGGCGTAGTACTCGGCATCCAGTGGTACTCGGCGTTAGAAGACATTCGGCGTATATAACTACTCTACATGGCAGCATCGTTCGGCCAAAGGATCGTTCGGCTAAGAAGCATCGTTCGGCCAAAGGATCGTTCGGCTAAGAAGCATCGTTCGGCCAAAGGATCGTTCGGCTAAGAAGCATCGTTCGGGCAAAGGATCGTTCGGCTAAGAAGCATCGTTCGGCCAAAGGATCGTTCGGCTAAGAAGCATCGTTCGGCCAAAGAATCGTTCGGCTAAGAAGCATCGTTCGGCCAAAGGATCGTTCGGCTAAGAAGCATCGTTCGGGCAAAGGATCGTTCGGCTAAGAAGCATCGTTCGGCCAAAGAATCGTTCGGCTAAGAAGCATCGTTCAGCCAAAGGATCGTTCGGCTAAGAAGCATCGTTCAGCCAGAAGGCACGTTCGGCTTCGACTGACAACTGTTCTGCACTTCCCACCCATCAAACGTACCGTTCGGCATTGAGAAGGTGGTTCGGCATCAACGTGTTCGGTCTACTTGGTTCGGCATACAGCGACCACTACACTTGGGCTAGAGTGTTCGGCCACCAAGCCCACCTGGGAAGTCCAGCCCATATTTGTCTATAAATAGAGGGGCAGGGTCACAGTGAAAAAGGAGCCTTTTTGGGAGAACACTGGGGAGACTCTGCCATTTTTGAGACTCATCTTCTCTACTTAACAACTTCATTCAAGCATTTGATTCACGAATTGTATTTGTAATCAACAATAAGGAAGATCAATAAAGTTTAATCTCAAAGTGGACGTAGGCATTTACGCTGAACCACTATAAATCTGGTGTTCTTACTTTCTTCATTTAAATTAGCATTGTCTTCTCTGTTTAATTTAACTTCATCACTTATATCTCTACACAATCTTTCTCAACGAGGTTAGTGACCAATTTTGGTGCTAACACTTTGGTGCTTTCACTGAGAATTGAATTCTCAGCTTGATTGGATCTCATCGTCTACTAGTGGATTTCCGTATTCGCGAGATAGATCCAGTTGTTTACTAGAAAACTTCCTATTCTACTCAGATTTGAAAGAAATCTAAAGGAAGTTGATAGCCGTAGATTAGATTCACTGATGTACGCAAGATCTGGGGATTGGACGTTGAAGTCTGCACTCAAGTTGAATGAAGGCAGACCCTCCTCTGAAGGCAATTCAGACGATCACTACAGAAAAGGCTTATGCCGATCACCTCAGAAAAGGCTTATGCCGAACGCCCCAGAAAAGGCGCATGCCGAACGCTCCAGAAAAGGCGTATGCCGAACGCTCCAGAAAAGGCGTATGCCGAACGCTCCAGAAAAGGCGTATGTCGAACGCTCCAGAAAAGGCGTATGCCGAACGCTTCAGAAAAGGGGTAGGTCGAACGCTCTTCCAGGCCGAACGCTCTTCTAGGCCAAACCATACCTCCAGGCCGAGCGACATCCGAATGCCGATCCATACCTCCAGGCCGATCCATACCTCCAGGCTGATCCATACCTCTATGCCGATCCATACCTCCAGGCCGAGTGACATCAGGATGCCGAACGTTCCTGAACGCCGAGCGCTCTCTAATGCCAAACTTTCCTGAATGCCGAGCGCTCTCTAATGCCAAACGCTCCTGAGTGCCGGGCGTTCTTGAATGCCGAACAGTGTGGAATGCCGAACAAATTTGGATGCCGAACAATCTTATATGCCGAGCAACTTTGTCATGCCGAACGGCCCTCAATGTCGATCGAAACTTAAGTTACACCGGTCTCTTATACGACCCCTATTTTCAAAAAAAACTATTTTCGGGTACAACCCAAATTTCCAAAAAAGAGGCTAAAAAAAAAATTTCTAGCCGCAGCGCAGTGCCTTCGGATGGGCATAGAGGATTTAGTGGCAGCTTATGAACGACATCAAGAGAACGGACAAGCAAACGGTACTCCCAAAGGTTGGAGAACATAGATGATGTGACTCTAGCAAATGTCAAGATGGCTCCAAGCAAACCAATGCTCTAAGCAATTTATTCCAGATGCTAACAAGGGTATCATACTGATCGCGTTTGAGGAAAGTCGACCTCAAGATATATTTTGGCAGCTAGTTAGCTAAAGAGCCTCCTACGACAATGGATCGTTTCTTCTACAAAATGAATCAGAACTAAAGTGAGGAGGAGTGGAGCAGACTAAGAAAAATAACAATGAAGGCCCGTTGGCTAAGGATGTAGATCCTAGTAGCCGAAACAAGACTTCAGAATTCAGCTCATATGCTCTTTGCAAGATTCAATTGACAACCTCTACTTGAAGACTCACGACTCGGAGTGGTACTGGAAACCAACCTCGAGAGAGTACACCAAAGTCTAAAGAAAATCAGGGGAATGTTGTATATTCCCAGATGCTCACTGATCCTAACACGAGCGATTACAAACACCTCCGAGGTGTGATCGAAAAGCTTCAATAGTATGTACAAGTCCTGCAGAATGGCGGGCAGCGAATATCTGATGCCTATTAATAAAGGGCTATGATTATCAATTGGACGGTTGACGGCCAACATCCCTTTGAAAGGAGCCAGGGGCGGAGTCGAATAGCGAGCACACGATGCTGCTTCACATATCAATGAGATTTATCATAATCTTCTTTGAATTATTTCCATTTCCATCTCTATTTCAATTGTTCTATGAACTACGACTAGCTTGAACTAAACTACTTTCAAAACGATGCAGGTGTCCAGGTACTCAGATTTGGTTGCCAACCAATCTACGCAGACCATGATCGGACGTGTGGAGTTACATCTGGATGAGAATAATTCTATTGCTCATCATCAACCATATGCCTTTGATTTGGGGCTATGGATTAAATACAATGTACAACATCACGGTGCACGGAGAGCTGAATTCCATCCTGCAAGTGGAATTTATTCAAGTAGAGAGCGGCTACGATACGACCTGCCACTCGCTAAGTGAAACTCGAGCTCGGGGGCAAGCCATCACATCAAGGCTAAAAATGGGTTGATACACGACGATCCTTCGCACAACTCCGTACTCCCAGAGTGCGAGACGGAGTATAAACATCTACTTAACTCCGTACTCCCAGAGTACGAGACGGAGTATAAACATTAATCAACTCCGTACTCCCAGAGTGCGAGACGGAGTATAAACATTAATCAACTCCGTACTCCCAGAGTGCGAGACGGAGTATAAACATTAATCAACTCCGTACTCCCAGAGTGCGAGACGGAGTATAAACATCTACTTAACTCCGTACTCCCAGAGTGTGAGACGGAGTATAAACATTAATCAACTCTGTACTCCCAGAGGGCGAGACGGAGTATAAACATTAATCAACTCCGTACTCCCAGAGTGTGAGACGGAGTATAAACATTCGCTTAACTCCGTACTCCCAGAATGCGAGACGGAGTATAAACATTAATCAACTCCGTATTTCCAGAGTGCGAGACGGAGTATAAACATCTACTCAACTCCGTATTTCCAGAGTGCGAGATGGAGTATAAACATCTACTCAACTCCGTACTCCCAGAGTGCGAGACGGAGTATAAACATACATCAACTCCATACTCATCCCCAAAACTGGGGGCAGAACCAAAGCAAAGCATGCTAGCTGAACATTTGTCTAAAATAAGATTGCAACGAAACGATTAAGAGACGACTGTCAAGCAATCAACTGAACGGAAATATTCAGCATGAAAGACTGCGGTTTTTCAAAGCACGTCATGTTTACACAAGACGTCCTTTGGGGGGCAAATGTTATCCCGCCTTTTGGCAAGGCCGTGACACCAAGAACTTGATTAGAAACCAATAACAGTTCGTCTTGGAGATCGGTTACACAAAGGCTCACTATGGATATCGATGGATTTTGTCCGAGTCTGGATCGAGCCACGATTAACAAGACATAACAATCAAAGCCAGGGAAGCCAATGCTCCAAGTTTCAAGACGATCCGAGTTCGTATGCTCAACTTATGATCGATTCGAACAACCGACCATCCATCCATCAACCTCCACATTTGACTTGGAGACCTAAACTGCTTGGAATGAATATGGCCCGATCATCCACTCCAATCGAGTCATAGAACAAAGTTCGACAAAATACAGATACCCCTCATGAAGCTCAGTGACGCCGGGATCCGTCAAAAGTGGACGTGATTTGATCATCTACACATCAAATCCTACCCTGAACACGAAAGGTTGTTCGAAAGCCCAACTTGAAGTAGCTATGGTAGACTGCGTACTCGCTAACCATCACTGTCAATATATGGACATGACTGCACCTTGGAACATATGCAACTTACTTTGTCTACTCAACAATCTATTATCCTTATTTTCTAGAAGGAGATACGGAGCAAATTGTAAGAGATTTGGCTATCTAACCCAACATGGATGTGATTCAACCATCTGTCATATACCTCCTTCCTTGACTTGATTGGAAGAGCTATAATCACCAAGCGGACGAGAATCGATCGTCCATTTTTCAAATTTCGTCCCTCATCCTAGGGGGCAGAATCTCATTCCGTGAGCAAACGTGGTTCGATTGTTCATTCGACGACATTAGCCTCGATACAGTAGATGAATACAAATTAAAGAGTGGAAATACGACTGCTCTCAACTAAAACCTCCAAGTCCCCAGAGTGTGGACTGGAGTACTCTAAGTCCCTAGAGCGCGGACTAGAGTATAAATGACTAAAACCTCCAAGTCCCCAGAGTGCGGACTGGAGTACTCTAAGTCCCCAGAGTGCGGACTAGAGTATAAACGACTTAAACCTCCAAGTCCCCAGAGTGCGGACTGGAGTACTCTAAGTCCCCAGAGCGCGGACTAGAGTATAAACAACTTAAACCTCCAAGTCCCCAGAGTGCGGACTGGAGTACTCTAAGTCCCCAGAGCGCGGACTAGAGTATAAATGACTAAAACCTCCAAGTCCCCAGAGTGCGGACTGGAGTACTCTAAGTCCCCAGAGTGCGGACTAGAGTATAAACGACTTAAACCTCCAAGTCCCCAGAGTGCGGACTGGAGTACTCTAAGTCCCCAGAGCGCGGACTAGAGTATAAATGACTAAAACCTCCAAGTCCCCAGAGTGCGGACTGGAGTACTCTAAGTCCCCAGAGTGCGGACTAGAGTATAAACGACTTAAACCTCCAAGTCCCCAGAGTGCGGACTGGAGTACTCTAAGTCCCCAGAGCGCGGACTAGAGTATAAATGACTAAAACCTCCAAGTCCCCAGAGTGCGGACTGGAGTACTCTAAGTCCCCAGAGTGCGGACTAGAGTATAAACGATTTAAACCTCCAAGTCCCTAGAGTGCGGACTGGAGTACTCTAAGTCCCCAGAGCGCGGACTAGAGTATAAATGACTAAAACCTCTAAGTCCCCAGAGTGCGGACTGGAGTACTCTAAGTCCCCAGAGTGCGGACTAGAGTATAAACGACTTAAACCTCCAAGTCCCCAGAGTGCGGACTGGAGTACTCTAAGTCCCCAGAGCGCGGACTAGAGTATAAATGACTTAAACCTCCAAGTCCCCAGAGTGTGGACTGGAGTACTCTAAGTCCCCAGAGCGCGGACTAGAGTATAAATGACTAAAACCTCCAAGTCCCCAGAGTGCGGACTGGAGTACTCTAAGTCCCCAGAGTGCGGACTAGAGTATAAACGACTTAAACCTCCAAGTCCCCAGAGTGCGGACTGGAGTACTCTAAGTCCCCAGAGCACGGACTAGAGTATAAATGACTGAAACCTCCAAGTCCCCAGAGTGCGGACTGGAGTACTCTAAGTCCCCAGAGCGTGGACTAGAGTATAAACGACTTAAACAGATTGTGGACTGGAGTACTCTAAGTCCCCAGAGCACGGACTAGAGTATAAATGACTTAAACCTTCAAGTCCCCAGAGTGCGGACTAGAGTACTCTAACTCCCCAGAGTGCAGACTCAAATATAAGCGAATCGGATCTCCAAGTTCCCTGAATATGAACTATGACACAAATGACTTGAATTTGTCAAATCCCTGACATACGGGCTAGAAAGTATTCTAAGTGCTCGAAGCACAGAATGGAAGTTCAACGACTCCCGAAGAGTTTCCGAGTTATATGAAGATGGACTGAGAAGTCTATGTTACTCACAACTGCTTGGATTAAAATCACAATCATAAAGAAAACTGAACAATAAGAGTCTTTTGTAAGACAGAAAAAGGAACTAAACCTTATTCAGAAATGAGTTTCTATTACAACCCCTCCAAAGTTCAGAGTCGACATTCTATCTACAAGGACTAAGGAAATAGATGAGAATAATTACATGACTTAAACTAACCCTCGTTGAACGAGGATAGTGATCACTTCTTGTGCTTCTTCAACTTCTTTCCAGACGGCTCCTCTCCAGAGCATTTACCCTTGGTACTCTTCTTTGATAGAGGGGTAGCAACTGAAGGAGTACGGGGGCCTTCCATGGGCTTGGACCCGCCAGGAAGGATGACCTTCAACGGCTTGTTCAAAGGATCGTCCAAGTCCGCAGCTCGGGGATCTACTATGACCTTGACCGTCTCCTCCCTCTCTTTCTCGAGCCACTCCTCCATGCTCAATCCGGATGTGTGCTCAGAGGCGCCTGTAATTTCTACTTCATAACCCCCGTCGGTAGGAGAGGAGGTTTCAGAATTGTCTTCGTCAAGCGCTCCGATCACCTGAGCGTCTGGACCAGAGGCCTCCCATGCGTGAGTGGCTTCACTTGTTTTCTCCCCCACTTCCTTGGCGACATCGCTCCTCGTAGTGGGCTCGGGGTCAGAACGGCCTGCACAAAATCGTGGAAAACAAGAATGCAATAGTCCTGCATAAAGAATAATGACTTTCGAAATCTTAAAGAGAACCTTAAAGAGAAGGATTATCTACCAGGTTCGGGCAAACTCTCAGCCATCCGAGAGGTCTCACCCTCTGTAATGGGAGACAGAATGCAGACTAAAGTACTCTAAGTCCCTGAGTGCGGACTAGAGTATAAATGACTCAAAAACCTCTACGTCCCCAGAGTGCGGACTACAGTACTCTTAGTCCCCAGAGCATGGACTAGATTATAGACGACTTCAGAAAAATCCCTAAATCCCAGAAGCGGACCAGATTACTCTAAGTTCCCAGAGTGCGAACTAGAGTATAAACGAGTTGACGAAAATCTCTGCGTCTCGAACTGTGGACTAAAGCGTAAACCGTTCGACAAATCTCTAAGTCCCCGGAGCGTGGACCGAAGCATGAACACAAATTGGGCGTGAGTAAACCGGAGGGAGAATAACACTAAGTCACCAGAATGTAGAGTGGTGTATAAACATCGATAAATAGACGAGTGGATTCCGACCATTTTCTATTCCGCAAACTTCGGCCTGGAATCGACAGGAGGATTATTAACCCGGTGAGGATGGAGTTTGACCATCCAACTAGTGACCTGGCCAAATCAATGCTGGGGGCAGGGGTACAAAACACTAAAAAGCCGAATACGACAGCTTACTATAGCTCTAGTGTGGCGTTCTTATAACTTGAGGCAGCGACTGCATGGAGGCCTCAATACAGAACCAATCGAAATGGCATCCAAAGCTATGAGCAACCTACTATATCATACCTCAGACCAAGGGTCAATGCCGATCCGCACCAAGCACATACGAATGTGACTCGGATGTTTGTTTTTTGAAAACTATGACCCCCAAAGTATGGAAAGGAGGGTAAACCACGAATACTTGGTCAAAAATTCTCCAGCACCCTCGTTCGATTCGTCAGGAGGAGTATGAAACTGGATGAGCATAACCCGACTGCATTTGTAGCCAACTTTACCCCGAGATCTAATTACAGAGCATGAACCAAAGTGGACGTGGATGACCATACACTGTCCAAATTACGCCCTGAAACTTACATGGCATCGAAGTATTCCTCTTGGAATAAAAAACCACGATAAAATCCAAGATAGGCGAGACCTAGTCTCCTATCGACTTACATGATCCCACGATTCAACGGGAAAGAGAGTAAAGCTAAAGTGGGCATGGCTGGTCTTCCTACTTATCGGTATATGCCCTAGACCTGGGGGCACGAGCGAGAAGCAAAATGAATGTGAACCGACTATTCACCAATCACCTCTATGTCTTTGGAGTTTAGGTGAAAACATAAACATAGCTAGGACGAGACTCAACCGTCCATGCAGTACATTTATCAACCCGAGACTGGGAGAAGACGCATGGTCATCCAAGAACTGGCTACGATAGCCCAGTATTAAAACTTATATATAGTGCTTACAGCTACTCAAGGCAACGACCGAAAGGATGCCTAGAGATATAATCATTAAATCGATGCCAAAGCTTGTGGGCAACTGACTGTCACTCCAACCCGAAGGTCGAGTGAAGGATCATGAATGAATTGAATAGAAAATGCGTTACTCGAATATACAAGCAAATTCAAACTCATAGCAAGATCCAGCTATGTAGTTGCACGCAACTCGAGGCTGGCCCCTACTCGACATTTCCTTCAACGAGCTTTTAAGCCTGATCTTTGGCCATTTGCAGATAATCAATTAGAGACTTCAGATCCCTTCATTATTTAACTTAACAACTCATGACAAGACTCTAGGATTCGACCAGAGTAACCATCAACATTGCCAGTCCCAACCATATTTCACATTGAATGTTATGCAAAATAGTTACATCTTTACTCAAAGAATCTGGGATGGCACCTGCTAAGCTGACGGTCGACATTACAACCAGCCATGGCGACCCTTTCCGGGTGCTGAATATCGGATCACAGCTCAGTGCAGTGATGATAGAAGAATTAGTTGGATTTTTCTGAATAAATGATGATATGTTCCCTTGGACCCATTCTGACATGCATATGTGATTTCATTAACTATCGCGAGCCATGCATTGGATATCAGCCCGAAGCTACAAAAGCTAGAACAATCTCTATTGATTTCTTCATGAAAGCTCCACTCTTACTTTTAGGCTCACCCCATCAACGCCTATGCCCACCAGCCGTTGCGACAGGGCATACGATGACCTGAGACGTCTGAAAGACTATTTAAATAGAATATCGAACTAAGCTAACTCGATATCACTTATTTCCCACGAAGGGCTATCCAAGGACGGAAATTAGCAGACCTCACACCCAAATTCACTACCTCGGATGACTATTCAAAGAGTAGCAGAGAACCAACCATAAGATGGAAAATGTACGCGGATGGAGCACCCAATGATCAGTGTTATGGCATAGGAATCATGATAATGACTCCTGAGGAACGATCAATCTGCTACGTCCTAAAACTCGATTTACCTGTAACAAACAATGATGCTTAGTATGAAGCCTTGACTGCCAGCCTCAAATCTGCTAGAGGATTTGAAGTGAAAACTTTACATATCTTTTGTGATTCTTGATTGGTAGTATACAAATTTAAGGAAGTTGATCTTGCTAGGGGGCATTGTCCTGCTCCTTATCTCGGCCAAGTCCAAGAGCTAATAACCGACTTCACGTATTACATCATTACACACGAACTCAGTGAACAAAATGAAAAGGTGTCATGGTTGACTCCTATCAAAGACTATCTACAATAAAGAATTCTTATTGAACGGAGGAATGGAAAACGACAGATCCTCCTCAAAGCTTCACGCCAAATCATCTAAGAATAAGTCGTGTGTCAAAAGGAGTTTATCCATCCCCACGCTTCGGCATATCGCCCATGATGATATCTTGAGCAAAGTCTATGAAGAAGAACGCGGTAATAACATCAGGGGGAAAACCATGATAAAGAAGATACTCTGCTACAGGTATTACTGGCCAACTATCAACCCATAAGCGGTTGATCATGCTAGACAATGTGACGAGTGCAAGATGTTTGCAAAAAATCCGGGAACCCCGCCGATGGAAATTAGTCAAATGGCTAGTTCATAGCCGTTTGCCACTTGGGGGCACTGAAATCATCTTCTTGTCGATCCTCAAGATGGTGCGAAATACACCACCATAGCAGTTGATTACGTCACCAAATGGGCAGATGAAGAACTCTAACCATGACCAAGATGAAGAAAATAATCAACTTCTTTATCCGTAACGTCATCTGTCCTTATGACCTTCCATGATCCATTATAACTGCAAATGGACAGGTTGAAGCTGTGAACCAAATCATAGAGTCTGTACTAAAGAGAGGTTTGGAAAACTCCTCAATTGGCTGATTGCAACCCTTATTTCACAGAAAATACAAACAAGGAATCGCGATTGAATTGCAATTAAACTAGACGGAGTTGGTGACGACTTATGAGCATATAAAACGCATCCGAGAGCCAATGGCAAGAACATGTACCCGAACGTGCATGTGTACATCCTTAAAAGTTCGACTTCTTGAAATCAACAGAAATTGAATTCTCACTAAGGGTTATTAAGAAAAGACTAGATCAGATAGCCGAAGCTTATTAGCTCTGCAGAATCAGTCATGTATGGCCACTAATGAACCACAACCCTGGATTTATAATATTGGGAATCGACCAAGCATCACGATGACCAAAGAAGGATACAACACCTTGGGAGGATAAATTGGAGGATAATGACTATTCAAGAAACATGGTGGATTTCTATCTGAAGACAAGGAATACTCGCTGATTCAAAGCGTGTTGTGTTGCTTCACACGACACACTTTGGGGGGCAAGTGTTTCCTGGAGATTTGACCAGGCAATTGAGTACTCGGCGTACAGGACGACTCGGTGTCAACTAGTGATCGGCATCTCATAGTACTCGGCGTAGTGCTCGGCATCCATGGTACTCGGCATCCATGGTACCCGTCATCAAGGAGTACTCGGCGTAGTACTCGGCATCCAGTGGTACTCGGCGTTAGAAGACATTCGGCGTATATAACTACTCTACATGGCAGCATTGTTCGGCCAAAGGATCGTTCGGCTAAGAAGCATCGTTCGGCCAAAGGATCGTTCGGCTAAGAAGCATCGTTCGGCCAAAGGATCGTTCGGCTAAGAAGCATCGTTCGGGCAAAGGATCGTTCGGCTAAGAAGCATCATTCGGCCAAAGAATCGTTCGGCTAAGAAGCATCGTTCGGCCAAAGGATCGTTCGGCTAAGAAGCATCGTTCGGCCAAAGAATCGTTCGGCTAAGAAGCATCGTTCGGCCAAAGGATCGTTCGGCTAAGAAGCATCGTTCGGCCAAAGGATCGTTCGGCTAAGAAGCATCGTTCAGCCAGAAGGCACGTTCGGCTTCGACTGACAACTGTTCTGCACTTCCCACCCATCAAACGTACCGTTCGGCATTGAGAAGGTGGTTCGGCATCAACGTGTTCGGTCTACTTGGTTCGGCATACAGCGACCACTACACTTGGGCTAGAGTGTTCGGCCACCAAGCCCACCTGGGAAGTCCAGCCCATATTTGTCTATAAATAGAGGGGCAGGGTCACAGTGAAAAAGGAGCCTTTTTGGGAGAACACTGGGGAGACTCTGCCATTTTTGAGACTCATCTTCTCTACTTAACAACTTCATTCAAGCATTTGATTCACGAATTGTATTTGTAATCAACAATAAGGAAGATCAATAAAGTTTAATCTCAAAGTGGACGTAGGCATTTACGCTGAACCACTATAAATCTGGTGTTCTTACTTTCTGCATTTAAATTAGCATTGTCTTCTCTGTTTAATTTAACTTCATCACTTATATCTCTACACAATCTTTCTCAACGAGGTTAGTGACCAATTTTGGTGCTAACACAGTGTTTCACCAACTCAGACCCAACCATAGCCACTCCATGGATCGTTAGGCAATGATTTAACTATAATTAAAGTGGAATATCCATATTGAAGATGCATAGTATTTTAAAGTCGAGAGAACTATGTAATATTACCTCCTTGGGATTTCATGTCTGACCTGGTTATTAACCAATGGGAAACTCACAGACGAGTCATTCCATGGTTACCCAATAACTATGAGTAGTAACCTCTTGGTGACCTAGCAGCCATGAGTAATACATTGCCCAACATTGGGAGATTGTTGTGCACTCTGGTCTCAGCGGATGTACTAATATCCTTTGTCGAAACATCTTGACCAAAACTATTTTAACAATATGTTATTCTGTATTGCGATGATCTTCTCATGATTGCAACGATTTGTAACTATTATCGTATAACATATTATTTAATAATTTTCTATTTATATGTTTTAAATTAATTATTTAATTAATTATATCATCATATAACAAAGTATATAATAAAAATTAGACACCTCTATCACAACGAAGATTTGTTATAGAGTTATGTATATTTAACAAATTACATAATTGCTTTCAGGGCATACCCCTAACTCTCTCATTGCACACCCTTAATTCTACTAGTGATATGCAATGGTCAGATCCATAAATGCGTTGGAAGAACTTTCATTGCTATTATAAATGATTATTGACCCTAATCTTGACAAACACCTGAAGGTTGTTTTGCCTGAGATACCCAACCAAGGACCCAACCAAGCACTCAAAATAAAAAAAATCCTCTCAAGCAAGGACTAAAACTTACCCGGAACCAATTATCAACACTCATAGCTATTGGAACTAGACCAGCATACAGCGGAATAAAAGGGTAAATTTCAAAAAAAAAGTTCCATTTGGATATTGTTGGGCCTATGAAATCAAAGATCATCTATATCTTATCTAAATTTGTTTTAAATAAAATCAATATTTAATTTAATTTCATAAATAAGGTTTTATTTATAATTAAGTTTGTATTTTATTATATGATATGTGTATCGTACACATATGTGTGTACATGCACATGGAACATAATAAGGTGTACGTAGTTTGATATGCTCGTGTATAGCGATTGAGATTCACACTACAATGGGCGTGTTAGCCTCTCTGTATACACGAGTGCTATCAATATATATGTGTGTATGAATATATATATATGTGTGTGTGTGTGTGTGTGTGTTTGTATGTATTAAATTAACATTATTTTAATATATTAAATTAATTTAAATATTTATATGTGTTTAAAATAATTCCAAATTTAATACAATTAATTTAAATATATGTACGCATGAATTATTTCAAAACTATAAAGTAACATAGACATAATATATATTTATATAATAATGTTTAAATTGTTTTATATAATTATACATAACATAAATAAAACATATAAATATATATTATAAAGTATTAATAAAATATTTAAATATACACGTGTGAAATTACTCTCGACCGTAAAAGTTTGTTTTTTTAGGTTTTCCTTAACTTATTAATTTCCGTACGAAAATAATTAGGTAAAAATATTATTAAAAATCCAAACCCAATTTTAAACCATTATGTACCATATTGTAGGTTTTATAAAATTATTATTTACTTTTATACATATTTATTTTACATAAATGTAACTTTAATTAGTGAATTAAAAGATATATATATATATATGCTGATTTTAATATTTATATAAAAATTATCTTTTTTAGGGATCCGAATACAATATCTACATGTATAAAATTAATGAAATAATACACATACAATATATATATACATATAGTATTGTTTTATTTCCATGTATCAAAAATCAATTTAATATATAATTAAATTCGAAAATAAAATAAAAAATGTTTTTTTGCTTGGCCTTGAGAAAATATATCATATATATATATATATAAACATATACACATTTATACATATATAACCCATCCTCTGGTGGTGGCACTAATATATGTAGATTCATGATATTCAATAACTAACTAAAACATATATGGGATTATGATCATTATATATTATATATAATTGTAAAAGAGAATATACCTCTGCTTATTGTCTAGATAGAAGACCTTGCAACATTGAATCTAACCTCCTTGAAATGTTTCCTATATCTAGAAGATGGTGTCTTACCGAATGCAGATACCACCGATAATCGAATTGAATTTTATTTGATGTTTTAAAGCTTGAAAATTTAAGATATGGGGAGGGGAAGTGGTCGGCCTGATCTGATGTAGAGGAGAGGCAAAAGGTCAAGTGAGAAAATGAGGGTTAGAGTGATTTAAATAAAAGAGATCCTAAGGAGTAAAATAAGGATCTAGATCCTCAATTTTCTCTTACCTAATCTCCTTTCTTTAATTCAAAAATCAACCTACCCTTAGCCATCATATGGCTAACATCCCCTAGCCTAGTCTAACCACACTCAATCAAGCCCCATATGGGCCTCAAAATCATTTCGAGCCCGAATAATAATTAACACATTTGAATCCAATTTAAATGCGCATCAATATCGTATATCGATTAGTTTATTTATAGCTATTAAATACATGCACATTTAATATTGATCAATAAACATCAAATAAAATTGTATAATTAATATTTCATAAATATTAATTAATTTATAGCAATTATAATTTAATTAAATCAGGTGGTAACAAGTGTATTCAACATTTCACTTGTATGACTCCTAGATGTAAATTCAACCATCGATTAATATTGAACAATTCAAATATTAGCATTCACACGTTCACTTAGCAGGTGGTGTGACATTATGACCAAATTTATCGCTTAATCGGCTTCGGTAAAATCCAATTTTACTTTATCAAGCATTACCTTGTTATGACAGTTACTTACACCAATTCTCTTCCTTAAAACTATATCACATTATGACTTATAGAATTTGGTAACGGTCAAAATTCCAATATCGTACATATTCAACATTATAATCCAAACAGAAGGGCCTTGGTTCAAATAATAATAATTATTAGCCGATCTACTATAGCTAAGAATTTTGACTTTGAGTTGACTTAAGTTAGCCGTGATACTAACCTCATATAACCGACGAGACGAATCCTCTTGAACATTGTTTCACTTTCGGTACTTTCACTCGACCTGGTAATAGTCATTTGATGGACGCCATGCGGCAATTTGACCATAATTAAAGTAGAGCTTTCCTATTGAAGATCAACGATATTCTCATGTTAGAAGAATTGTGCAAATTCATCACATTGGTATTTTCTGTTTGACCTTAATTATATCAACCAACAAAAACTACATAGTGAGTCATTCCATATTTATCCAATAATTATCAGTAGGTAATCCTTTGGTGCCTCCATCAGTCATGAGTAATACACTACACAACATTCATAGAGCATTATGTACTCTGGTCTCAACGGATGCATCGATATATCATCTTGATACATCTTAACTAGGAATATTTAAAATGATGTGTTTATTATATTATGATAAACTACCCATGATTATAATTATTTGTAATTACTATCACAAACACACCATTTATGGATTTTCCATTTAATATACATAAATTAAATAATTAATTAATTATGACATGTTATAACAAGCATATAAAAAAAAGTAAATACCTTTTTTTATGCATGAGAATTGATTATAGAGTTAATAATTTATAATAAATTACAGAATTGCCCCTAGGGCATACCCCTAACTCTATCAATCACCCATTTTCACTTGGGGGCAAATTAAATAATCTTAATCATATCCCTTCGATCACCTTCTCGAGAGTAGACAAAGTTAGACCCATAGTGAATGCATCTGCTATGTTATCCTTGGTATCTACCCTTTGTATCATGATTACTTTTTCTCTACGAATTCTCTGATGAGGTAGAACTTTCAAAGAATGTGCCTTGACTTCTTATGTGCTCTAGGATCTTTTGCAATCTGTATCGCCACGTTGTTATCATGGAACAATGTCTTTGGATTCTCTATATTAGGAATCACTTCGAGAGTACGAGCTCACTTAAAAAGTTGCGCATCCAGACCACCTCTTTAGCCGCTTCATTGAGGGCCATGTACTCAGCCTTCATCGTGGAATCAACCATTATTTCCTGTTTGGAACTTTCCCAACCGATGGCCCGCCGTTAAGTATAAAAACATAACCTGACACTGACCTACTATCATTGACATCATTCTGAAAGTTGAGTCGGTATACCCCTTGAAACACCCTACCTCTATACCTATATAATCAAAGAGTATTATTAGGTAACAATGCCGGATAATATAGAGGACGAGGCTATTTGAGGTGCATACATAAATATTCCATTAGGCTTACACTGGTATGTATTTTAACATTGTATATAAATAACCCACATATACATTCACAGTATCAACACAAAGCAGTAAACACTTGCATCTGTAGACTGTAGGGTAGAACAATACACAATATACTATAAATTATAAAGACCACAATGTCAACATCGCACTGGTAATATAAAATATATAAGACGATGTGAATACAAAATATCTCAAATGTCCACTATTTCAATATAATACAATGTGTATAAAGTATATACATCACAATGACATGCATATGGTTTTATCTACCACGTATGAATAATATACAAAAATCCCGAGTATCATGTCTCCACCATGCCCACAAAACTTAAGCTGGTCGCATCGTCCTGTACCTGAAATATCTCAGGTTGACCCGAGTATTACGTAAATAACACACGGGTCAGACCATGTCTAAATATAGAGGTATATATATATATATTTGTGTGTATGTAACTCAGTAGATATAGGGTATAATAATACGGTAACACCGTCAAAATAACTCAAGTCAACAACCATAATGTCCATGCATATATATATAATATGCATGGTATATATAATTATACTATCATAACAATCCCTAAAGTGTCACAAAACGTTGAGTATTATAATACCTTGCATAAAGATGTCACCACTCATATGAAATCATATCAAATAAGGAATCATAGAATCAATGAACAATGGGTGAATCATCCATATCAAAATCATCATAATAATCCAGAAAACATCAAAATTCAAGATATCATTAAGTATAGTCGGGCTAGCACACAACAATGCCTAAATATATCCTTCAGTCCTAAAAAGTACAATATCATCATCAATATAATAATAAGCCGTCTATCCGTAAAATCGTATAAGATAAATGATACGAGAATCCATTATACTATGGACATCTATCACCGGTATAATCTCATCTCTCCATATATAAATATCACATAATAAATAGCGACGGGAATTGGCTTTACGACAGACTCGAAGTCCCAAATAGAGTCACATCTCAACATGTGGGTTATCTACCCATATCCATACTTATGTGAGGTATATCAATAATATATGCCAATCTATCACTCCACTAGAACCAGAAGGGAGACATATACTCATATGTCTGCTCCAGGAGCACACATGTTATCGACTTGGATCAGCTCCTACAGTCGTCTGTTACCTCCAAGTATCATGACACATATCCATTAATGTACTTGTCACCGCGAGGACTTCCAGTCGCGACCCGGCTCCGGCCCATATAGTAATGGATTATTGGCCTACGTGATACACAGAGCTAGGGTTAACCGACCTGTTGTGAATATTGTAGCGTGTCACGGATTTGTGGCGCGACCCCAAGGTAAAGCTGTCAAAATGAATGTTAGGCATTTGGTTTACTCCATTATAATAACCAGGAGTATATCACGATAGACAAACACACAATATCTACATATATAGGTATCCCACCTAGCTCAAATCTACAAGCATCATCTCACGTAAGTATTATCCAGTATCATTGATCCCATCACACGAGCAACATCTACTTACAATAAATAACCGAATAAATATCACAACGGCATCACATACCACCACGTGTTACTCAATCATTTATTCACTGCTTATAAATTACGGTCAGTCTCCACACCATTCCATATAACAAGTCCGAAGAATAACAGACGAAATATTACCGAAAGTCCCATACTAAACGATATCATAACTCTGTTTATTCATATTCCTCGTTATATATAATTAAAATAATAAAATCATACAGAAGGATATCATCACCGTATGAAATCACATCAAGAGGCAACTAATAATCAAAATCAACATCTATGGCGAATCGTTCATATCATCCAAAATCAGTATATAATGTATGAGTAATTTGAAAACGTAGAAATCAAGCATAAAATCTCAATTTAATTTATAAATGAAATAATAATAAAGTTCAACAAGATTTCTCTCTCTTGAATATCTAAAATACTCTTATTAAATCCCTTATTTAAACTATTAAATCAGAAAATATACTTTAAAGCTTTTAAAATATCATTTAGAAAACATTTCTTATTTTTCAAAACTTGTAGAGGACTATTAAATAATTATTAAATCCAAGAACCAATTCTCGATAAATAATAATAATAACTTTATATATAAATTACCAATAAAACTTTCTTGAAAAAAACATATATTTACTTACAAATTATCAAATCCACTTTCAAATAAAATATATTTGTTTATCTATTTTATTTATATTTTTTGTTATATTTTATTTTACAAACACTGGGTTGTGCACCGTTTACACCACTAATCGACCGGTGACCACACCAATATCACAACCCAAAAACCATTATTTTAACTATTTTGATGACAATCGAATCATAGAAACAAGCATACCTTGAATTATGCGCACTCCAACAATCCATGCGTATCAAAATACAAAATAAATTCGTATATCTATACTATATTATTATTAGTGAGTTAAATTTCAAGCTCACACAGGCCCCCTTGAAATTTGGCAACTGAACAGTCTCAAAAAATTTCTTCCTCTACGCTGTCGATATTTTTATATTCCCCCCTTTCCTCCGGTTGAAACTTCCGTTCCCCCATCACTAATTTCCTCCTTCCAATTTCCTCCACTCGAAATCGATAGATTCCCCTTACGCTTATCTTCTCTTCCCCCTTTTCCTCCGTTAGGAATCGATAAACTCCCTTCGACTTCTACCTTAGCCGTTCCTTTACCACCGCTTTCTATTTATTTTCTTTCGTTCTTCTTATTTTTTCCATCGATTTTTCCCCTTTATCACAGATCGCCAATCCCTAACCCTAAACATGTCGCCTCGGATTTACGTCCTTTCTTCCTCTTCATCACAGATTGTAGAACCCTAATCCTAAATGCATTGCTGCTTCCACTAAGTTTTGGTAATGTCGAACAAAGATCGCAATATTATGATGTATAATGATATTAAGGTTTGTAGATTTCATACTCAATTTGTATGAAATTTTCATGTTTTATTTGATTGTAATAAGTGCTATTCATCTTTTTCTGATTGTTGTTTCAGTTTCATTGCAATTGAATTATCTGTCGTCTCATGGTTTCTGATCATTCTTCCTAGCATCGCTTAAAGGTAAGCATATCATTTAGTTATATTTTGTTTATATGGTTTTATACGTTTAAACATGCAACTTTTATATTTAATAAGCTATACTTTTGCAGAAAATAGATTATACTATTTTACAATATTTTGATGCTATTATCTAAAATAATTTGTGAGATATTCTGATATCGACAGGAAATTATCAAACAAATTATTATCCATTTTGATCAAAATGTTTACAACATATACTAGATGCAGTAATTCATTTTTTTCCTGCCAAATGATTTGATTTTACACAATGATGGATTTTAACTATTAGATGATGATTTGATTTATACTAGATGCGAAATATAGTATGTACTTTGGATTCTATTAGAGCCTTATTATCTTGGCATATTTACATGCATCTTCGGGGCAAGTGGAACTTTAAAATAGGTATTAATTGCTAATCATAAAACATTCATATTATTTACATCAGATTGATGAATACATTATTATTAGGCTGCCCATTATTTACGTAGCAGGGTCATACTCATTAGTCATATTCATTAGACCATGGATGAGTTTAAGTTTTTTTTCTCCAATTCAAGAGCTTTGTCTTTGAGGGAAAATAACTGCTATGTTATTTTTCTTTTAATATTCCATTTATAGTACATTTTTGATGGACTATGTCTGAAGTTTTGAAAAGTAACATCATTTCCTTTAATTTGACATCAACAAACACAAAGTCAACTAAAATTGTGAAGTTCATTATTTTATGATTCATGGGAGAAGGTAGTAACTTTTTGTAGACTGGTTTTGGAATGGGAAGTTAGGAGTTTGTCCGAAGCGAGTACTCATTGTTTTCTAAAGGTTCACTGAAACGATGATATCATAATTGTCAGAAAAAAATGTGAAGTTTTTTTTTCTGTCTTAGTTTTATTACAACAACTATAATTAAATACTGGTAAATTTTTACTGTTTTCTTTTGAAACCTACAAACGTGTATTCATCTTTACACATGCTTCAAAGTTGTTTTCCACCTAAGAAAACTAAAACATAACTTATTATGGGATAAAAATCCCTTCAATACACGTTATTTAATAAACATAAGAGTAGTAGATAATATTTGTATGGTTTTGAAAATCGATAATGTATCATTATTTCAAATGGTATGAATTTCTAACTTTATTAATTTTTAGTAAGCCATTAGTGTTATATAGATAGCTGAAGTTATGTCGGGTGCACTAGATTTTCAACTTTCTATTCATATAAATTTAATAATGTCGAGTTAGTTTGTAATTATATTATTTATATGGATAACATGATTTAATTTTAACTGTACAAATCATTATCATCATTATGGTTTTCTCTTTTTGGGATTTTTAAGATACAAGTGGGGACATGCTTGATCTTATGCACTCTGTATTCATATAGAACATATAAATTATTTGTATCTATGTTAATTTCATAAAGCATAAGCGGTAATTTATTAAATTTGTTTTCTGGCATTATTTTGTTTAGTTGAATAGAAAAACTTTATCCATCAAATATGATAAACAACAAGATTTCGATTTTTACTACTTACTTCAAACTAATGTACTTATTACGGTGGCTTAACTCATACTGAATATATGCAGATGCTAGAAAATAAAATACATTTTTGAACATAATCGTATTTTAAATAATTTAGATGAAATTTTGTTAAGTTATTATTACCTCTTATTCATCCAAGAGCAAGTTGATAATGCTTCAATCAACAAACATATCCTATAGGAAAATTAATATTCTTTTATGGTCAATTTAGTCTTAGACTTTTTTTATAATTATTTGATCTAAGACCCGTGATTCTTCACATTAACCTATCATAATTATGTTTTGAATACCATTAATTTATTGTTTTTCTATAAATCTTCCATGTACACAACTATTTTGGAAGTTGTATTCTTTGCTGGTAACATTATTGTAGGCTGTTAAAACTGTCCAAATTAAATGCTCGACCCAAAGAATTTTCAAACTCTTCAGTGTCTTTTCTAGGAGTTGCTTCCAAGTTCATCAGTTTAAATTTGGCTCTATTTATTTCCATTATACATCATCAAATCCATGATCAGGATCACCACAACCACTGTAGACAGCTTTGCGTGAGAAGTATATGATAGTTAAGGTTGGAATATAGGGAAATCGGGACTTTTCTCCTTAACCTTTTGGTTTACGTTGGTATTTCAATGGATTTTAGTTGTAATTATTATAAGTACGTATATTTGTAGGTAATCAACGAAATATCAAATTTGGCCTTTTAATAAATATGGTTTTTATCATGGTACCATCAATTTCTATAAATTTTGGAGTAACTTTTACATCCTTTAATGCATCAGACAATTTCATTCCTATTGATTATAGTGGATAGCAAAGAAAATGGGTGGATATGGGATTAAGAATAAGTTCTTTAGTCATTTATCTAAAATGTTGTTTATAACACATGAATTTTAAGACTTTTTACAGTCACTCTTTGTATTTTTGTATGTAATATTTTACAGGACGTAGAGACCTACAAAATAATATGCAATAAAATTTCCCCAGTCAAGCTACTTAAGAGTTTTAAGGTGTTTTTTTATTTTGTATGTTTTTAGAGGTGCATGATTTATTATTTAATCCTACGAATTTGAAGAAAGTCAATGTGCCAATGAATATAAAATATTCATATTCTTGAAAAACAAAAAGTGCAAGCTAACATTTGTTTTTTACATATTACAAAACCTAAAGAGTTGATTTGCATTTTTTTTATGTATGTACGGTTTTACTTAAGTATGTATTATTATCAAAAACATCATTTTACTATTATCAAATTTTAGAAAAAATTTCAAATATATTTTTGGAAAGCCCAAGTTACCCTTTTAACTTAACTTTCTCTTTTCATTGTTAGAAAACAAGGGTTTAGTTTACGTATCCATTGCTGGCATATAAACTTTTCTTGCAAATACATGAAAAGAATAAGAATCTAATTTCGTATTCACTGTCATATAAACTTTTCTACAAATACGTCAAAACGTGCCTTTTTTTCTTTACTCATAAAAAGCATTTAAAACCTATGCTACAAGTTGTAGTTAAATTTTTGTAACGACCCGCTATTTTGGACCATTCAAATCGACAATAATCCACACATGTCTGACTTGAATAATTCAAAATATCAGATTGTTAATTTAAATTTGGAAAAACTCAGCATATGCAGTAAATAAATCAATCACAGAATCACAGACACAGAGTAATACAATAATACGCAGCGGAATAGATAAAATAGTAGTTCATGAAGCTACTATATAAACATCAGAGTTAGAAATAAAATACAACAGAATATCTCAAATGCAGTGAAGTCTCCAGTACAACAGATGACTTCTCTGAACAAATCAACTAGAAGAGCTGAAAGCTGAGGCGATAGTTGGATCTCCAAAGGAAGCTCCAAACTCCAAGGGTGAGTCTCAAATGCTGTATCACTCGGTCTGACCCGAGCGTAAAGCAAAACACAAAACACTCGAGTCAGGATTAACATTCTTATATAAATAAATCCAACTCAAGTGAAATATCAACCGAAATACAAGTAACTTAAAGGATGTTTGGGATAACCATCCTCTAAGGATCTGCAGAACTATCTACAAGGTAGAAATATACATTATAACACCGTGGTCATTTTAAATTTATTTACTTCAAAAATCAAAATATAATTTTCATTTCAAATATATCAATTTTCCAAAATAGTGTATGTTCATTAAATAATTTATAAAGTAAAGTATTTATAATTTCCTCAAGTCTCACAAATCGATTCAAATTAACTCAAATTCCAAATTCAAATTTATTCAAAGCTCAATTCATCAATTCAATTCGGTGCTAAAGATACCATTTATATTTTCAATATATTTCAAATCTTTAATATTCAACATTTTCAAAGTTCAAATTAACAGTTTCATATAGATCTTGATTTAACTTTATTTTTATTATTTAATCGGGGAATATTCACTTCATAAATTCAATATCATTTAACTAGCCTTAAATTTCATTTTCTACTAAATATTTCCTTAAATTTATTTAAACAAGAAATATTCATTAAATTTTTTAAATCAAACTCAAGTTATAAATCATATCTTAAATCCCAATTCCAATAAGTTTTAAATTGGTTTAATTAAATAAAATTCTTTACTAAATTCAAATTATCTTCCCAACCTTAACTTATTCAAATTTTTACCAAATTCTATTTTGAAATATAAATTTTATACTTAACATATTATATGTATTAAATCCATCATAATTAAATTAAATATCATTATTAAATCTATATATATATATATCATTACCATTTATCTATCAATTTTTAAAAATCAACATTTGTTAAAACCAAATATTTCTTTCCAAAACCATAGAATTCAATTTCAAAATATTTATATATATATATATGGACCAACGGTGTTTGTATATATATTTATCATATGCTTAAGTGATACGGATATTTATCATTTCAATCCGAAATTTAAATATATACGGGTAGATATCATTTCAACCCGTAATCCCAATTTCAATTCAAATGAAAATCGCTTGGGTTTATCATTTCAACCCATAACGCTTTTCTCCTATTCTAAAGTCCGTTCGGGTATGTATCATTTCAACCCATAGTGAATTCTATACTAACAGGGAACTTGCAGGGTGATAACAGATAATATAAAATACAACAACAGGCATATATCATCAATAATAATAAAACAGATACTGGTGTCGGATGTCACGGGTGAACAATTACAGATGATAGTAATAACAGACATATAAATACTAGATACTGGTGTCAGATGTCACGGGTGAACAGTTACAGATGATAGTAATAACAGACATATAAATACTAGATACTGGTGTCAGATGTCATATGTGAACAGTTACAGAAAATAACATATATACAGCAATGAACTAACTAACAGTAGTAATATTTCAATTGTCGTTTCAATTGAAATTGAATTTAATAAATTAAAGAACGTTAATCGTGAGTGATTGCTCACCTTTCGAGGCTAGAGATGAACTAGAATGAGATGAGTTACGAATCCAAGCACGAATTCCAAAGTGAAGCACGATGGACACAAGTTCGACGGACAAGCTGATAAATCGGAAATCGATGAGAATGAATCAAATTAGCTTGATAAACTGAAACAAATAAATATTATATCTATATATATTCTTTATTAATTAATATAAAATTTTAAACTCATATTTAATATATATATATATATATTTCTAAAGAAAAATCCAAATCAGAAAAAAAATCAATATAAACAATTTATTATAATAATATATATAACCTAAATAGAAATTGAAAATTTTAAAAATCTATGTGTATATACTATATAGCTTACTTAACTTATAAAAATTGGCATACATACTTCATAGCTTATAAATAACTATCTATATATCCATATTCAAACTCATGTAACCTCTATATGTATAAACTGACCCATCATAACTTATATAAATAAAATATTATAACATGCGTAATATCAATATTATTGTATACATACATACCTATATACCTTAAAAACGATACTGTTGCAACCCTATATGTATTTATATAAGCTACTAAAAATCATTTATGCAGATTTTATATAAGAAACAAAATATATATTTATGTATATAAACTGCTCAGGCTCACATCTAGGATATATATAAATTATAAATATATGTGGTTAAACATATGCAGGCTGTATAAATATGCAGACCCATCAACTGTATATATAAATTACAAATCTGGATATACAACTCTAATATGCAAACTCAGTTATTCATAAAATACAGCTATAAATGTAAACTCAAAATATATATATATATAGTATACAACTAAATAAGTATATGCAAACAACTTATATATTTAAAATGATTTACCTAACTTATACATATATAAATAGGTATATATGTTCAACTATAAATCTATATATATATATAGAACTGTATAATATATAGAACAGTATAATATGTATAATATTCCTCCAAACTATCATAAATACAATACCTTTATAATATAATATACTGTATATATATAAAAGTATGGACGAACCAAGCATGGTGGAGGGAGGAATGGGTCGGCGCCTGGGTGTTTGCCGCCGAAGTAGGCTGCTTGCGATGAAGTGGCTGACCTGGAGCAAGGCAATGAAGTTCAGGTAGCATGCTGTTTTGAAGGCGAGAGGTGCAGTATGCTTCGGTCAGGGGAAACGTTCGTGAGCTACATAGGCGGATCTGGAGGGTTGCCGATCGTGGAGGTTGAGGTGGAGGGCAGTGGGAAGGTCGGTGCTTCGGTTGTTTGGGTGATGGACGAAGGGATGCCGAACGGTGGTCGGTTTGGTCGAACAGCTCGGGGAGGTGGTGAAAATATTGGGGACGAGTTGGGTGCTCTGTGATGAAACGTGGTGATGGCGTGAGAAAGAACAGAGAAAGAGGCGATGAGGCAATGGCGTTCGGTTGGCCAGAAGCAGGGACGTGGAGGCTTGGCTTGCCGTGGAGTAGGTGAAGGCGGAAAGGAATGAGATGTAGAGGCTTGCGGTGGTGAGATTTATTGGATTTCAAGGGAGAGGCATGACAAAAGGAAGGAGCAGGCAAAAGGAGATGGAGAAAAATAGTGAAGAACGAATGCAAAAGAATTGAAAACAGTCAAAAGAGAAAAGAAATATATGTGCACCTGAAAACGTTTGTCCTTTCAGATTTTTGACTTTTGAGTGTCAAAACTGACGAATATAAAAGGACACAGGTTATATATGTGATTAACACAACAAGCTGAATCAGATGGAGGACACAGAATTTCAAATGGATCCAATTTGGCGAATCGTCACATTTTGCATTCTGTTGATTCCGTCGCGCACCGGACTCCGAAATACACCGATGAATACATCACAGTGATCAGCGCGACGAGACGGACAAAAGGAAATAGAAATACCAGTGTCAGGACCTTCCTATCAAAAGTCCATACGGACCCTGATATACGTTGCTATTCCATACGGAAAAATCCAAACGGAGCTAGAAACGTTCGAATTTCGCGAAACGAATTTCACAGTCTGATTTAGAATGATCTGAATAAATTTTCTCCTGTTGACATATTTTGGTTTCGGAAAACTTTTAAATTCACTGTTATTAACCGGTTTGATTTGAAATGAAATTTCACAGGAAAATAAACTTCAATATTATCAAATGAAAATTTACCAGTTGCTATATTAAAATAGACGTATTCCAAATAATAAATTTTAATTTCAAATTTTATTGTTTAAAATTTCACAAATTTCCCGTTAAATATACTTTTAAAACCATTAAATTTTGCGGGTCGTTACAATTTTGCTTTTTATTGGAAAACATCAAAGTCCTTTGCTTCAAATACATTTTGAAAAGGAAAAAAATGCACTCCTATGTATGTGCTGAATGATGCACGTTAGAATATTGAGTGCTTTGTTTCATGTATATGATTTGTTAACTTATTCAACTTTATCAAAATGTGTGATCCATAAAATGCTATTGGAAATGGGTGTTTTTATGAATATGCAATGTTCGTCGTTAGCATTGTTGCCTATTTTATAAATTATTGGGGTTTGCCACATGAAAACACATGTTAATTCATAAAATAATTTAGTTAATATTAAGATTGATTTGAATTACGAAATTGATTTCCTGATTTCAATTTAAGTTCCAAGTTGTGAATTCTAATTCGTACTTTAAGTTTTTGTGTGTGTCAAAATATATTTTTGCAAGTATTCGTTTTATCCTTATCCATTGTACATATTCAAATGAGATCAATTTTATTATGGGCATCCAGCTGTATGTATTATATTACTTTTATTTTCGCTACGACATTTTTATTCTTTTTTTTTTATACTGATTTTGCATTATCTTTCCTATTATTCTACTTACTGTTTTCCATATTGTTTAGTTAAGATATCATATATTAATTTGTTTTTTAATGTTCATATATAAATCATTAATACACGACACATTTTTTGTGGAAACTATACTAAATTATCGTAAATTGTAAGTGGAGAGAGAAGTGATTTTGATCTTCTTTAATTTATGGCCTCGACATTGATGTAGCAAAATTCATTTTTTATGTATAATTTAAATTTATGATTGTGTATGATTTTGTTTTTGTTTCGAACGCATTTAATATAATGCAAATGAAAATCCCTTACCGAATTGCTCACTAACATAGAAAAAAAAATTAATTCTAAAAATTTCTATTTGTCTATTTCAGAGATTAGTGTTGTTTAGGTTAGGTGTTCCATGTGTTTGTATTGCAGCTGTCAAATAATAATAAAGTAATAGAAATTTTTACCCATTGAGAATAAAATGAGAAGCACTAGACTTTCAACTGTTTACCTTTTTCCACTAAGAAAAATTATATTTTTCTATAATAGTATCAAACAATCAAACTGAAGGAAATATTTATCTCCACAGCTTTGATCAATGCTATCTAATTTTTATACGCCACGACCATCGTGCTGGTGCAAAAAAGGAAAGGCGAGACGAAGTTCCTAAAGGTAACTGCTAAATGTGTTTGTTAAACTAACTGCTATTTGTTTGCTCATTACAGGTTGAATTATGGTGCCTACTAATAAGATTCTGAGATTAAATGCTTGCATTCAATAGGCGATGAAGTTTCTATTAAGAAGATGAGAAGACTATCAGAGACATTAGCAATTTATGATTAGTAAAATTTTTAAGGTTGACATATGTAATGGAAGTTAAAATCGAACTCTTATGATGGCTATTTAGGATAGGCAAACACTGAATAGATGTTCAGTCTTAATATTAACAAATCAATATTGGAGAAGAAGATAAGCTAAAGGAAAATGTTTGAAGCTATATTTGCATAGTCTGTACTTTCATTTGCACATACAGGATAGTTGCAAGTTTTATCTTATCTTCCTATCTCATGGGATAAGTGTTTTTTTATTTTAGTTGAAGTTTTGAACCAATATGTAACAATACCAAATATAAATGGTGATGTTTTTGATATGATTCTTTTACATTTTGAAAGAGTGCCGGGTAATCTTAGAAACCATCATAGTTGATATGAAGACCACTTAGAAAGCAGAGTGATGTACTTTTACTCTTGCAATTGAATTGTTAACGGTTACATAGAAAGCACTGACTTCAACGTAATGTAGTTTCATTAATTTTTTCTATTAAGCGTAATATCATCTTACAGAAGAAATTTTTTGCATTAGCAACAATAATTTTTCAGTGTAAACTTTAAAGCAAAGCACTACTCTGAAGTGATATAAAATATATGATCCACTGACGAAGTCGAATTTAAAAACTAGAACCTTAAACAGTGCAATCACGAAAATACTGAAGTTTGAAATGTTAACAAGTTATTTTACAAGACCGTATGCGAAACAGAGGTTCGCACTAGTTATGACATAAAGGTGAGTGAGAAACACTCACTCGAAATAGCATGCACATCTTTTCCTCCTTATTCTTTTATTGCTTCTCTTCTCTCTTCCTTTCTAAACTTCTATAGCTCCAAACTTTTATAACTAACCATCCTCGAAAATAAATTTAAGTTGAATCAAAATTTTATATTTATTAATTTAGGGTAAGTCACATGATATATATACAATATATGCACGTATCCGTGGAGGCATATTTTCAAAAATAATTTCGAATGCGTATATAAAATGAAGCATTATACATGTTAAAAATATTTAATGACGTATTTAATTTCAGTAAAACAAGTTACAAGTTAAAGGAATTTCTCAAGGGAATTGGCCAGTGGCCACCTCATAACTCCGCACTGTTCATGTTTAAAAGCAGAACCATGTTAATCCGTCCGTCAATTTACTTTTTGCAAAAATATCTGTAGTTGACACCTCACCGATCCGAGAAAGTCCGACACCACCAATAGGAAATCGCCTTCCCGAGCTATAAGAACTCCTCTCCCGCGCCATTCCATTCATCTTTTATCGAAATCCCTAATTATCATCTCAATTTCAAATCCCTAATTTCTAAAATTCGAAATGGCACCCAAGGCTGAAAAGAAGCCCGCGGAGAAGAAGCCGGTGGCCGAAGATACGACTGAGAAGAAGTCCGTCGCGGCGGAGAAGACGCCAGCTGGCAAGAGACCTAGAACCGAGAAAAAGCTTCCACCAAAGGACTCGTCCGCAAACGTCGACAAGAAGAAGAAAAAGAAGGCGAAATCAATCGAGACGTACAAGATATACATATTTAAAGTGTTGAAGCAGGTTCATCCTGATATCGGGATCTCGAGCAAAGCAATGGGAATCATGAATTCCTTCATAAATGATATTTTTGAGAAGCTTGCTCAGGAATCTTCTAGATTGGCCAGGTACAACAAGAAACCGACTATAACTTCTAGGGAGATTCAGACCTCTGTTCGCCTTGTTCTTCCTGGTGAACTTGCCAAGCATGCTGTGTCCGAGGGCACCAAGGCCGTCACCAAATTTACCAGTGCATGAGTTTACCTGGAGTCGTTTGTATTGTTGCTTTTTTTAACTTTGATTTCAAATTGCCGATAGTATTTAATGCCAACCTTTTATGTAGTTGCTGGTATTACTTTAGTAGATTTCTGAAGATTCAATGTCAGGTTTTTGAATGATATGGTGTTGGGTAGCTGTTAGAATGGGCTGATTTTATGTTAATTTTAGTATAAACATCATCTAAACACTCCAAAATTTCTGAATTAATAGTGTATATAGAATAATAGGGATCTAGTACATTTCCTTATCGTCATCTAAACATCAAGACATCTTTTTTGGCATTTAATTGAATCTGGACAGCAAGGAAAAATCGATATTTTTCATGTCATATTGTCATTAAAAGACACAGACAGTGATAAGTGCTAATGAGCCACTCACCTTAATTACTGATTAAACCTGATTTAGCCTTAGAATGGTTCAGAACAGCTAACCCTTCCATAGGATTGTATTTTACCATGCCTAAATATGGATATATGTGCTCATACTTGATGGCCGAGTGGTGAAATTCATTAAATAAGTAGCTTGATTAGTGCCATGTTGTATTAAATACCAAGTAAAATGATTCTGGACTAAGGTAAATTTTTATGTTCTACAGTCGATATTTTCATCAATGTATTTGTGCAATGTCTTGAAAGTTGCTTTGGTTTTTTTGTGAAATCGAGGGATGTTTAATATGTAATTTAGCACATTAAAAGAGAAAATGGTAGATGCTTGCAATTTATGACATTTTGGTTGATTTAGCAAATCGGAAAATATCATGTGGTTCTATGCTAATCAGTTCTTTCATTTTTCTGCAAAGAAGTCGATTGTGGTTGCATAAGGTAGATCTATTTGCAATGTACAAAATTACATTTTAAGATTTGATCGGCTTTCACATAATAAATTAGGAAATTGAGGGCTAGAGTATTTGCCCCCATTCTGAGGAAACAAATCATTTTGTTCTCTAAATTCACTGTTCAATTGTGCTATTCAATCAAATCATGCAACTCTTGCAAAACAGTTAACGGTTCTTGCATATGATGCATCTATTTACAAAATATATGTCAAGATTTGATTGGTTTGACACCATGATAGAAAATTCAGAAAGCAGAAGAAGGGAAATAATTGTGTGGTTTCTAAATTCTGTCTCTTTGTGCAAAGTGGAACAAATCTTTTGTTTTATTTGCAAAGCAGTTCATTGCAATTGCTTGTGATTGATGTATTTATAGAATACCCAGTTACGCATCAAATTTCTATTGGTTCACAGTGCAACAGTGGAACATAGAATTTAGGGGGTGAGGGATTCACTGTCCTATTCTGGTAGCTATCAATTAATTCCCTGTGCTCAAATCAATTCTTCATCAATTTTTTTATATTTCTTCACTACTTGATGTTGGATACAGGTAACTTTGAGGGGAATCCAGGGCTAAGGGATTGTGACCACTTACAAAGGCAAAAGCAATTTTGATTCGATCGATATATGCATAGCTGGTAGAGTTGGTGAGACAATGATATTAAGAGCCAGGTACTATTATTGCACCTGTTTTTGAAATAGTATTATTTTTATTTATAGGTTACATTTTTGTTTAGGTAAGTTTTTTAGTTATTAATTAATTTTTATAGACTTATAATATTGAAATTACAATAAGATTTAAACCAATGCATCAGTTTCTTATTTATCTTCTTATATGTCATAATTATAAATCGATAATACTATCAATAAAGATCTAGAGTTGAAATTTGAACACAGCATTGACACAAAATTTATAAGAAATCGATGGTTGATTTTAAACTTGTTTCTATCTACTAGTTGGTAAGTTAATGGATTAAAATTGTGTAAAGAATAAACATCGTGCTTCTATGATACAATATTATATGGATGAAAGTGAAATCGAGTATTGTTGGGGAATACCCAACAAAAAATAACAACCATAGTTGACTGAAAAATTCACACACACAAAGATGAGGTAAAGTAAGCAAACATAGTTACTTTTATACACACAACACACGCCTTATTTTGAAGTATGCTGTCAGTATTTGTCAATGTGATAATTAGCAGCTAACGATGACAACAATGTTTCAAGTGTATTTATTTGATATTGTAAATGCGTCAAAGTTCATTGATTAATTAGAATTTACCACGTGCACTGGAAAATATAATATAAGAGCAATGCAACATAAATTGTTATCTTCTTTTCTCTCAGCTCGATTGAATTCACCATATGCTCTGGGAAAAAATTACGGTTGAATAATGAATTTTTTTATACCTTACATTATAATGTGATAATTGCATAACTTATGATTGCTTTTTTTTTCCTTTGATTTGTATACTAATAAAAGCAATACATTTCACTATGTGATAATTGCATAACTTAGGATTGCTTTTTTTCCTTTGATTTGTATACTAATAAAAGCAATACATTTCACTATATGCTAATAGCATAAATTTTGTTATTATATTCACTACTCACCGAGTTATTAGCGTAATTTACATGAACATCAATTGTTCGATACATAACTTGTTTAGTAGTGAAGTAGTGAAGAACATAAATAAAACCAAAACGCAATTCCTAAAAAAAGAAGAGAGAAAGGCGGTGAGCTAAGAAAAATAAGAGTTGGGATGAATGATTTTATTGATCACTAATTCATTTTTCACATTCTTTATATGTATTTTCATCCAAATATTTATCCATTTAGCAAACAACATAAGCGATCTTACTTGGCAATCTTGTAACATATTCCAGAACTTCAAATGCGAGACTTGGAGGGATTGCCAAACGTGTGGTGCACTAAACATCTTATATACTTGATACGTCTTCCTGTTGCACAGAGTTGTTTGTTTCTACGGAGTGGTCACTTTATTCAAAATCTTGTGTAGAATCTTTATGTTTTATTCAAAGATTTATTTATATAGATATATAACTTAAGTTTCTATATATTTAATAACTTTATGTGTGTGCGCATATATATATATATATATATATATATATATATAATATACAATAGTGATTTAATTTAAAGTAATAAAATTATATATACGCGCACACATAATTACTTTAAATATATTGTTACTACTTTAATAATTAAGTGTGTGTGTTTAATCATATATATTTAACTTAAAATGAAGATTTTTATATACTTATATTTATATCTAGGGAGGAACGTTCAATAACACCCCAAATAGTACATCATCTCATTAGCCCCCTGATTTCCACCACAAGCTCCGAACTAAATAACAATACTTTCTCTTTCTTTCCATTACTCATATTATTTAATTCGGGGCTTGTGGTGGAAATCAGGAGCTAACGAGGTATTGTATTATTTGGGGTACCATTGAACACTCATCATATATAAATATTTACATATGTATATGAGAAATTTAGTTTTTTATTATGTTTATATTTATATAGCCGTAATCCAAAAGATAAATATATATTATTTGATATATATTGAAATTCGAATAATATATCCATATAAATAAAATTTTGAATTATATATATATGGATCCTACATAATATCTTATATGAAGCTAATGTGCAAAGAAGAAACCAGTCTGCACAGTAGAAAGAAAAACGTATTGAGTATCAGGATATTTAATGCACCAAAATTGTTTATTTTTTATTTATTTATGTTATTCACAAACAAGTTGGTATTGGAAGATTGCCAGCAAGCTGCTGCTTATATGATATTCACCACAAAACATTATATATACACACGCTTGTTCATGAAACTCTCACTAGAGAGGAATTCCAGAGTGTGACGATGGGAGGAAGTTATGTAGTAATGTCGTATTAATGGTGTTTGAGCACTGCTATCTTTCTTCCACCACTGAGCTGTCCTTGGTTTTTAACTCTTCACGATTATGGATGTGAAATAAACTCATAAAAAAGTCGAGCGGATCTGGAATTATGAACGGATCTGAAGATACCCATTATTGGTAGATTAAGTCCTTTTGTTATAATTTTGTCCCATTAAACTAATGTTGTGAAAATTAAAAGCATATTCATATAGTATTAGTATCCTAGGTGATTATAACCAGAATTCTTATTTCACAAACTAATAATAAATAAAATACAGGGAACAATTTAGCAAGGATAAATTTTTAATTTGGGTCAGTTTTAAAAACGAATTACAATTTTAGATCTGTTTAATAACTTATTACAAAAATAGATCACTTGGTCACATCAACGCCACACGTACTGGAGGCATCTCAAATGCCACCAGTACATTTTTTTTAAAGATAGTTGGCGGCATTTCAAATGCCTTCAGTGTGGGGCATTTGAAATGCCGCCCAGAGTAATTTTTTTTAAAAATAGGTCGCGGCATTTGAAATGCCGCAAATGTCGCGAACTATTTAAAGAAGAAAAAAAATGAACTGGCGGCATTTGAAATGCCGCCAGTACACGCGGCGCTGATGTGGCACAAAGTGATTTATTTTTGTAATAGGTTATAAAACTGGTCTAAATTTGTAATTGGTTTTTAAAAGTGATCCAAATTAAAATTTATCCATTTAGCGATGAGGGTTGAACAAATTTGGTTCCACTACAGTACCTTTTCTTCAAATAAATCAGCAACCCAATTTGGGGTTTTATGTGTCACACATATAGGTGGAACCCAGTGCACGAGGCTTCCGCACGGTAGCGGGTTCTAGGAAGGTCGATAATGTACGCAGTCTTTCCCTCGCATTGCGAAGATGCTGTTTTGAGATATAAAATTCAAAGTCAAACACATATATAGGGGAAAATTCTCCTTTGCTACACCCCTACGAATTTTGAGCAATAAAATTCAAAGTCAAACAATAATTTGGTATATTCTTACATGTCTCATTAATTTGAAAAATCTTAGCATAATCTAAGTAATATTTTAAATCGACAGTTGCACTAAATGTTTAAGCGGCTGATTGTAATTGTTGGAACAAAGTTTAGAACTTGTAACCTTATTTACATTCAAAATTTCTTTTTGAAAATAGATGTTAATATTTGTTCTTTGTGGGATTCGAACTTGTGACCTCTTGTTTGCATATAAGGGTATTTTTTGGAAATTCGCAGTCGGAGCAAGTGTTGCATATAAGGGTATGTTTTATTGCTTACTGAACAACACTTGCTGAATTTTCATAGTTCACTTTTATTAAAAAGAAAACGTTTGAAAAATTAATAATGGGGCTTATTTTATTGCATATATATTTGAAATTTATTTAGTATTTGTTTTAGTTGCACAGTCAGCAGCAAAGATATTAGTGCTAAAGTGCCAGATTTGAAGAACTGAATATTTTATGTTAACTATGCTAGAGTTTCTCCAGTAGAGATACTTGTGCTGTATATCCTGCTTTTTTTTCCATGGTTTATGCTAACTATTCTTTTTAGGATTTTCTGATTAAATGAGTACTTTTACTTATGGTTGTCAACGGTTGCAAATGGATATGAATACTGCTGTATTCACATCCGTATCTGAAAATAAAATACTGCATCCGAATTCGCTATTTGCAGATATCAAAAAGTGTACATTCGTATTTGCATCTGCAAATATTTTCGAATATTCAAAAGAATATTCCTATCTAAAAGTTAAAATGTGGATATTTCTGGATATTCGAAAAATAAGAGGTGTTTTGATATTACAAAGTATTTGCATGTGCAAATTCATAATGGTTAATTAAAAATACTAATTATGTATTTGTATTTTCTTATTTTAAAATTATATTTTTCTACTAGAAATTATATGTTTTATTTTAAAACTGCGTTTTTCGAATAAAATTGAAGCCTTAGAACCACACATTATCAAAAAAAATCATAGGATGATAAGAATATACCTTTATTTAAATCTATTTTTTTCAATACAAATAATAATTTACATTTTAATAATTAACAAATTAGAAAACATTGAATTATTAAAATTATTTAATATTAAGTTGTTAATGTTGAATGAATTTCCTCAAAATCTACTTGTAAACATGGAATCTTAGGAGACATATAATTTTAGTTTACTAAATATTAAATGCATTTTCAACAAAAATCTAGACTAATTTGAATTGAAAACAGTAAAATGTTAATAAAAGTGCACTTTTTACGTAGATTTTTAATTTACTCTTTTTAACCATATCCTTTTGAGATAAAATTTAAATTGGCATCTTACGTATATTTTTCGGATGAAGATACTATCGTATCTGCATCCGGATCCAAATTGTTTTTTGAATATATCCACATTTGCTTTTCAGATTTTGGATATTTCCAATATTTTCAAGTACATATGGGTGATGATTTTGAGTTTTTTGGTACACATTGATGGACTTAATTTTACTTGGGTGAAATATGCAAATGCTCATGCTTTGTCTACCCCAGCTGTAGACCTAACGGAGGTGAATGTTCCCAATAAATTGTTTAAAGATACACACCGGAATTAAAGATGAACAAGATTAAGGTAAGGTTTGCTTTTTGGACATTGATAATTTCATTATGAATGGAGTCATAACTAGTCAGACTTACGAGGTCATACCAAAATATTAATCTTACTTCATATGTTCCTATTCAAATATTATGTTATCTATATATCAAGATGCTACATACTGATTTTGTGTGCCTCCTTGGGCATGCTAATGTATTAAGAATTATCGTAAATATCAGTCTGCTTGGGAGCTTTACTGTTTCTAGCATGAAGAATTTGGAGCTTTACTGTTTTTAACATGAAGAAGATGCATGAAGTTCGTGTTGGTGAGCTATCTTCAGAACTTATGCATCATTTATCATATACATATGCAGCAAGTATGATTTTATACTTTGGAAAATAGTTACCCTGTTATCATATTTCTTCCAAATTCAAACTGCTCTAGAACAATTTATTTTAAGTATACTATACCATAACCTTAATATGCTCATCTTTATTGATATTATATCTACAAAGGGCGATCTGCTTTGTAGATTGAAAAACATATACAAACAATTTTTTAAGAATTTTTCAAAGACGAACCATGGAAGCTTATTAATTTCTGCTAAAAACATAGCAAAGTGAATACTTAGTGTTTCTCTTGCTAATGCAGTTCAGCGTGTGTTTTGACCAATAGATAGTGATTGAAGTTGAAATGAAATAGTTATCTTCACTGTCCTCAATATTTTATTATCGCATAACATAAATCTTTTTTTAATTTTGCTTTGTTAATATCCAAATAATTTAGATGGTGTTTGGTTTGAAAACAACTTTTATATTTTATGATTTCCGTTTTCAACATTTGTGTGTATGAGAGTTGGAGGAGTTGGAACTTTCTAGTTAATTCAACCATACGAAGAAGAGACATGAGAAGATATATTTTGATATTTTTTCAAAAGGCGGAAAAGACAAAGTCATTTTCAAATTTATACGTTAAAAGTTAAAACCATTTTTCAAATCGATTTTCCATCGGTTTCCTCTCTTTCGTATATTTTAAAGTACACATTGAAAACACAAAACACAAAACTTAATTTTCAATCAAACACTACCTTAGTTTGGTTGTGAATTTTCGAAAAGGTATGATCGAATCAATAAGACAAACTCTATAAATATACATAGTAGGGCTGGATTCGGTTTGGTATCGAGAATTTATATTCAAAGCCATTAGCATACCAATTTATATGGTAATAGTAAAGTCAAAATATTACCAATCAAAGTAATCGAAAAACCAATACTTCGTTTCATGGTTGATAGAGATCGGTAATAAACTTTTACCATTTACAAGTATGATTTTTTAAAATATTTATTTATAATATTTTATATTAAAAGAGTAAATATTAAGAGTTATTATTTTTTATCATATGATGATTTATCAATTTTGTTTTGTGTAGTCAAACATATATGCGAACGTTGTGGAAGAAGCTAAAATATTGTATAAAATCATAGTATTTTATAAAATACACGATAAAAATTGCATTCAATCTAATATCATAATAGCATTTTGCTAGATTTTATATTAAATCATTACACATTAGAAGGTAGATGCTATATAATAAAAATATATAATTGAAATATAGGAAAATGTATATGTTGGTTACGTTAAGTGATTGACAGTGTAACTACTATTATTAATAGTTGATTACAATTATTGTATTACATATTTTCATGCGGTAGCAATCCGTTCCAATTAATTCGACTACTATTTTTTCGGTACTATTTTAATTGATAGTGGTTGGTAATGGCTGGTAAGTGGTAATATGGAGTTTTCTCTCCCCCGTTAGACAACTCTGTTTATCAAGATAGAACATAATCTCTTGTGGAATTTGTCGAAATTTCACATCTTTCACTATATTTACAGAAGATTATACTTTTGGTTGTATCTTTTTTTTTAAAAAGTTCTTGACTAAACCTGTCTTACAACTTACAGCCTCACATTTTATTACAAAAGTCGAAGTACATTTTAAATTTGATTATTCAACTCTCTTCATTTGAGTATATTAGTCAAAATGGGCAGTGATGAGGGGAGGAGAAAATGAGTTATCATGACACAATTGGCATTATGTTAGATGCAACTGTCTTATTTGGCCCAATATCAAATAAAATGTGAAATGAAGTCATAAAAAAGTCCTTGAGATATATTTTCTCATTGTTTGGACTTGGAACTGTTTCGAGAAGCTGAAAAAAGGAGCGGTCTCAAAGATAACAGATGTTATATATCAGATCTAGACTCTTATATCTTGCAGCTGAACCAAATTGCTTCAGCATGAGAACACACGCAACAGATCTGGAAAGGTAAGGAATATTGATCCTTTCTCCTTGAACGGATCTGAACCACGCAATAGATGGTCAGTGCGATCCTTGAAATTCATGAACGTAAGTCGAGATGATCTAGAGTGAAGAGCAGATCTGAGTCAAGCGGATCTGGAACTATGCACGGATCAGAAGATACCCATTATTGGTAGGTTAAGTCCTTTTGTTGTAATTTTGTCCCAATAAACTAGTGTTGTGAAAATTAAAAGTATATTCATATGGTATTAGTATCCTAGGTGATTATAACGGGAATTCTTATTTCACAAACTAATAATAAATGAAATACAGGGAACAATTTAGCAAATGAGGGTTGAACAAATTTGCTTCCATTACAGTACCTTTTCTTCAAATAAATCAGCAACCCAATGTGGGGTTGTATTCATTACACACATATATAGGAGAAAATTTTCCTTTGCTAACCCTTATGATTTTTTGAGCTATACAATTTAAAGTCAAACAGTAATTTGGTATATTCTTACATGTTTCGTTAATTTGAAAAATCTTATTATAATCAAAATAATATTTTAAATTGACAGTTGCAATAAATGTTTTAGCGGTTGCGAAGTGATCTATTTTGATATCATTTCTTGTGAACATGACGTATGTACTTCAAATCGATCATGTTTCATTTGATTTCTGACAGTGTATCATTAAAAGCCGTAGTGGTATAGACTGAGATGTACTACTAAAAGGGTGATATATATATATATATATATATATATATATATATATATATATATTTGAAATTTACTTAGTATTTGTTTTAGCTGCAGAGTCAGCAACAAAGATGCTAGTGGTAAAGTGCCAGATTTGAAGACCTGAATACTTAACTATGCTAGAGTTTCTCCAGTAGAGGTACTTGTGCTGTATATCCTGCTTTTTTTCCATTGTTTATGCTAACTATTCTTTTTTGGAAATGAGTACTTTTACTTATGGTTGTCAACGGTTGCAAATGGATACGAATACTGCTGTATTCATATCTGTAATACCCCAAAATTTTGTGAAAAATCATTTTTGTAAAATGATTTAATTTTGAAATATTTAGATTTAAATATGGTGAAATTTCTGGAATAAATAGTGTGCAAGTATATGTGTGCACGTGCACACTGAAATGGCACAAGAAAGAACTCCAGATTTCTTGGATTTAAAACAAGAATTAAAGAGCAATACAAACATGATTTTGCAACATGGTTATTTGATTTCTGAGATTTTATGGGTCATCTTAGAAAATAAGAAAAGTAAGTTTTACTTTAGATCAGTAAACAAATTTATTTAAAACCCAGAAAAGAAAATAATATATATATATTTGTAAACTTGTATACATATAGGTGCATATGTTTCTGAATTTAAAAGAGGAATTAAAATAAGCCTAGATAAGATATGTATACAAATATACATTTTTAAATACTGAAAAGTACATATATATATATTAGCAAGTGAAACCATAATGACATGAAATGTGATACAAGTCAATATGCTTGTGTAGGCAAAAATGGCAAAGGGGATTTTCAGAAATAATTAAAATAAATAGAATAGTCACACTTTTGACATGACTAAGTGAGTGGCCATTTTCTGAAAAAGTAAAAGAAAGAAAATGCAGCCTTTAAATTGGTTAATATGGCCGGGGTAATATGAATGAAAAATGCATGATGCTAAGCCAGGACAGAAATGGAATTCTGTTTCAATAAAACCCTAGAGGAAAAATGCTTATAAATAGGCAGTTTAGCCAGTAGAATTATTTTACCCCGAGCTGCATAAAAATAAGAAAAGAAGAAGAAAATATTGAAAGGAAGGAGAAAACACTCAAACAAGAATTTTCTGGATTAATAAGAAGAAACATTTAGGTGAGTAATCTCACTGAGTTCATGGCATTAAGACCTGAGTTGAGGCAGCCACTTTTTATATTGCCATTTATGTATTTCTGGTTTTGATGTATATGATTTCATCAATGCTTTTTGGATGTTTTATTTTAAATCTGATATGATTTAATATGGATGATTTTGATGATCTTTGATTGGTTGAGACATTTGTCTTTGGATGAGTATCATACTGTTTTATTTATACTCATAAATGTTAAAGTTTAGGATCTTAAAAATTATATAGAGAATACTCTCAACTGTTATAGATCTATGGCATGGAAACCTTATAAAAATGATTGGAGCTGCATTATACTTGGTATAAGTGCTGAGGCTTGAAAAGAAAAATGTTAAGGGTGCAATAGAAATTTTCTAAGTGCTGAGCCCTTAATCAAAAAAAAAACCCACAAGCTAAAATTATGATTGAACCAGATCTTGAATCTGAATCAATCATAAAGGCTTGCAGATCAGTATAACATGCCATGCCTCTTTTACAGTTGAAAATGTTCTTATATTTACTAAGATCAAGACATATTGACCCCATTTAGGAAATGACTGTCTGATTATTTCTGAGGGGAAATTATGCTAGAAGAAATTATGGATGTTTCCATGTTTGCAGTGACATGTTCACTTAGCATATTTGATGTTAGGATTTAAGACAATACACTAGTAAATAAACTAGGGAAGGGAAGGCCAAGATGACTGCTGGAATGCTTGTCATATTTGAAGTATGCAAGTTGGCACATGGTTTGTTTAAGCCCTGAGATCTTTGTGCAATGATGTGAATTAGTTCATTGCAATGTGTCCCAGTGATTCCTTAATAGCAGATGAGGCAGGGATTTAAATTGAATATTACAACCTGTAAATAAAGAAATAGGAATGTGGATATTTCTTAGGTTGAATGGTATGGAACCAAGATGATTCCAGTAAATGAAATTGATGCCAATAGATAATCATGTTTGCATGATTATGTATGCAAGTGAAGGAATGATAAGTGAATATATCATACCTGAATCAACTTAATTATACTATGTTAAAATATTTGATTGCAGAAATTTGCTTAAATAACAAGTTAGTACCCTTATATTCTCTATTGCTTAATATCATGAATGAATTGATGTTATTCATACCAGATCATAGATCTGACCCTTGTTTGCTCATGGCATCTGGGGTGTCTCATTTTAAAATGAGGCAGCCACTTATGTTCTTTCAGGTAACCCAGGCACTAAGTAAAAATGAAGTTATGGCTTTTATGGAGGAGTGAATGAACATGCTAGCTAGTCTCAATAAGAGTTTAAATTGATTATATCTGCATGTATTCAGGAAAAATTTTATGTTTCTAAGACTTCCAATCATGTAATGAATTCTATTATGGTTAGATGAACTAGTTGTATCATGTTAAATATATTGTTATGCACTAAGGTTTAAAATCTCAAAGGAAAAATCTGACTGGGAAACAATGAAATGATTTTAATTATTGATATGAATGTTTGGAAGAGAAATATGCACATGTAGTTGAGCTACTGTTTTGTATAATTTATATTATGTATTAGTTAACCTTGAGACATAACAGAGCACTGAGTTTTAGAACTAAAATCTGGATTTAGCAAGAAGTAAACTTAAAGGATTTTATTTTCTTTTTACTGAAATGCTTTGTAAATAAATCTGAATTCATTTCTGAATTGAATTAGGAAAAGTAAAATGTTTTTCTAAAAGCTTCAGATAGAATGAAATGAAAGGTATCTCCCTTGTTTTTGAACTAGTGTATAGCATATACAAGACTCATGAGTTAACCAGCCTCAACTAAATGAAGTATTGGTTGATCATGATAGACTGTATCTTGAAAATATAGATGCATTTCAAAGCATAGTACATTTAGCAATTGTTTCACACAGTTTTCTGGAAACTGGGCAAAGGTAATGACATGTACATAAATACCTGTGTACATGTTGATAAATTGGGCAAAAATATAAATTTAAATTCTTAAAACAGTTGTAGGAATGGGTTTTAAAAATAGTTATGTAAAAAGAATTGTTTTGTATGTTAGGTTATAGGCAAAATCAAATATATATGCACAATTATAGGTAGGTATCAGATTTCAACCATACAGGAGAAAAATAAAAAGAAAAACCAAAAATTGTGTTTGAACCGACCAGCATAGCACTCGAACTCGTGACCTTTCATGTATAAGTTAGGCGCGTTTCCATTACGCCTAGATGTTGCTTGTGTTCACTTAGGATCCACTTACTTTTATACTGAATTTGATATTATCCAGACTTTAACATAATCATCTATATTAAAAGCTTGTTTACCACTGATTATTACTTGATCATTTCTTAATCCTAATGACAGACTAAAGTACATGTTTCTAGTGGATATTATGGCCAAAAATCTGAATACAATAATTTATCTGAATTGCTAAAAATCTAAATCAAACAGAATGTTCTTGTACAAAAAATGAAGTATACACTCTGAACTTAGATAAGAAGATCACATACATCTTCATATGTATGTGTATGTTATTAGATATACACTGATATATTTATATTGGTAAGTTATTTTGATCCTGGATATATTTTGTTTATTGGAAAAAGAAAATGACCTTGGAAAAGATATTTGCAATGAATGATATATCTATATATCATCTCTTAGCAAAAAAAAAAAAAATCCTTATGAAATTAGAGTGGAAATAGGAGGGTCATTTCAGTTGGTATCAGAGCACTTGGTTGCATTGATTGTTAAGTATTATAGAAATGTATAATGTCTGTTTGTTTTGGATGAAATAATTTAGATAAGAAATTAGAAATTATAGAAGCACTCATAATATACTAATACCATTTACCCAGAATTTAGTTAGCAGAACATGGTAGGAAGAGGATCTCATCACAATGCAGGAACCAGTGCACCTCAAATGCTTGATATGCAAGAATTTGTGAGGGTTTTAAGAGATGGAATTGGGCATAGGCCTGAGAACCTACATGAAGAGCTTTCAAAACTACTGAAGACTTATTCCAATTTGGGAGGCAAGAGTTTTGAAGGAACAGAGAGTGTGATGGAAATTCAAGCATGGTTGAGAACACTTGATAGGATTTTCAATGACATGCAGTTGGATGACCAAAGAAAGAGGCAAGTAGCTTCTAGACAACTGAAAGGGGTAGCTTTAAGCTGGTGGGAGGTGATCATAGCTGGAAGAAATGAAAATGAAATCACTTGGAATCAGTTCAAGGAGATGTTGGAGGCAAGATTTGTACCAGCATCAGCCAAGACCATTTTGCTTGAAGAATTTATCAAACTTAGGCAGGGAACTTTGAATGTCACTGAATACACTCAAAAGTTTGAGGGGCTATCTAATTATGGAGCAATGCTAGTGGCAGATGAAGCATCCAAGAATGATAGGTATATAAAAGGGCTGAACCCAGGACTTAGCAGAGCTATGCTACCATATGCAGATAGAACATTTGATCAAGTAATTGATCTGGCTTTGAAACTGGAACAACATGACAAAGAAAGAGAGAAATATAGGAATTTTAAGAGCAACAACAAGAAGGATAAGGGAAGATATCACCCTTATGATAAAAAGAAGGAGGAGGCAGACAACAGGAAGAGTAAAGATACTAAAGCCAATGATACTAAGAAGAAATTGGTTTGCCATCATTGTGGAAAAGAAGGACACATCAAACCAAGGTGCCCAGAGTTAAAAGGAGGAGCCTTCAAATGCTACCTATGTGGGAAAGAGGGGCATATGAAGAGGAACTGTCCTGAGAATAAACAGCAAGGGAAATTGGCAACTTTGGAAGGAAAAGGCAAATCTGCAGTGAAAATTGATGCTGAAAATCATGGCCAAGTGGAAGGTACATTACTCATTTGTGCCATACCCATACCAGTAGTATATGATACTGGAGCAACACACTCTTTGATTTCCTATGAATTAGTTAAAGTGTTAAAATTAAACTGCAAATTGGTTGAAACCCCATTGCTTGTACAAAGTCCCCTAGGGAGTTCTAGTGTTTTGAACATGAATTGTGTGGATGTGGAGTTAAACATAGGAGGAAATATTTTTATTTCCAATTTATATGTTTTAAATTACCCAAATATAGGAGTTATATTGGGGGTAGATTGGTTAAGGCAATTTAAAGCCATAATTAATTTAGACTCATCCACCATATCATTGCAAGATTCTAGAGGCCAGAGAATCACAGTTCTATGTGAAATAGCTAAGGAAGGGAAATTGTATCATTTAGTTGACTTAGAAAAAGATCTGAGTGAACTAACCATTGAAGAAATTCCCATAGTTAATGAATATTTGGATGTGTTTGGGGAAGTTAAGGGTGTTCCACACCACAGACCAGTTGAGTTCCAAATTAATCTCATTCCAGGAGCAAGTCCAATAATCAAGAAACCTTATAGAATGGGGCCAAGTGAACTGAAAGAATTGAAAAATCAGTTGGAAGAATTAGAAGGCAAGGGATTTATAAGGCCAAGCAATTCTTGCTGGGGTTCTCCAGTAGTGTTTGTAAGAAAACATGATGGTACCTTGAGAATGTGCATAGATTACAGAGAACTAAATAAAGTAACCATCAAGAATAAATACCCATTGCCTAGAATAGATGATCTCTTTGACCAACTCAGTGAAGCTAAAATATTTTCTAGGCTAGACTTAGCATCAGGATTCCATCAAATGAAGGTTGAAGACTCAAGTGTTAAGTATACTGCATTTAACACAAGATATGGCTTATATGAATTTTTGGTCATGCCATTTGGTTTGACAAATGCTCCTTCATATTTTGTTGATTTGATGAATAGAATATTTAGAGATTATCTAGACAAGTTTGTACTGATTTTTATTGATGACATTTTGATTTATTCTAAGACAGTGGAAGAGCATAAAAATCATTTGCATTTAGTTTTGTCAAGACTAAGGGAAAATGATTTAAAGGCAAAATTTTCAAAATGTGCATTTTGGAAAGAAGAAGTGCATTTCCTTGGGCATGTCATCTCTGCCACAGGAATATCAGTAAACCCTAACAAAGTAGTGGCAATCCAAGCATGGAAAAGGCCTAGCACCATCAGTGAGATTAGATCATTTATGGGGATGGCAGGATATTATAGGAGATTCATAAAAGATTTCTCAAAAATATCATCACCACTTACCAATTTAACTAGAAAGAACCAAGCCTTTGTATGGACAGAAAAATGTGAGCAAGCTTTTATCAAAATAAAAGAAGCCCTGATTGATGCACCAGTATTGAAAGTGCCAGAAGGAAATGAAAATTTGGTTGTGTACACTGATGCAAGTGGCTCTGGGTTAGGGGCTGTGTTGATGCAGCAAGACCAGGTGGTAGCCTATGCATCTAGGCAATTAAAGCCACATGAAACCAGGTATGCAACCCATGATCTTGAACTAGCAGCAGTTGTGTATGCTTTGAAACTTTGGAGACATTATTTGTTAGGTGCCAAATTCATTTTGTACACTGATCATAAGGCACTGAAATATTTATTCTCACAAAAAGATTTGAACATGAGGCAACATAGATGGGTAGAGTTCCTAGCTGCCTATGACCTAGATATACTGTATACACCAGGCAAGGCAAATAAAGTTGCAGATGCCTTGAGTAGACAACATGCCAAGGTAGCCATGTTGATGATGGAAGAGTTTAGGGATTTGTCTATACTTACTGATTTGGAAATTGAGGAAAACAGTGAGGAACAAATGATGCCTATTGAAGAAGGTAAAGGTAAAGGAAAATTAAGTATGATATCTCTGCAATCAGATTTACTTCTTAAGATTGGACAAATGCAGGAACAAGACTTAAACATGATGGAAAAGAAAATGCTCATATCAAAAGGGGAGGAAGTAATAAATTATCAAATTGATAAAAATGGTTATTTAAGGAATAAAAATAGGATATGTGTTCCAGAAAATATAGAATTGAAAGAGGAAATATTAAATGAGTACCATAGGAGTAAGTACTCCATACACCCAGGTAGCACCAAGATGTATCAAAATTTGAAAAGAAATCTTTGGTGGAAGGGGATGAAGTCAGATGTGGCCAGATATGTTGCAAGGTGCATGACTTGCCAACAAGTCAAGGCAGAGACACAAAGGCCATCAGGACTATTGCAACCCCTTAGTATACCACAGTGGAAGTGGGAGGATATATCTATGGATTTCATAGATGGTCTTCCTAGATCTAAGAAGGGAAACACAAGTATATGGGTAATAGTGGATAGGCTAACTAAGGTAGCACATTTTATCCCAGTTAAAACAGAAAGAAATGCTCCAAAATTGGCTCAAATATTCATGAAAGAGGTAGTAAGGTTGCATGGCATACCCAAAACCATTGTGAGTGATAGGGATACCATCTTCACCTCAAGATTTTGGAAAAGTTTTCAAGAGGCTATGGGGAGTGAATTGTGCTTAAGCACTGCCTACCATCCACAATCAGATGGTCAAACTGAGGTGGTGAACAAAGTCTTAGAGGATTTGTTGAGAGCATGTACACTGGACTTTGGAGGCAACTGGGAAGACCACCTCCATCTAGCTGAATTCACCTACAATAACAGTTACCAAAGCACCATAGGGATGGCACCATTTGAAGCCTTATATGGCAAGCCATGTTTATCACCTATATGCTGGGTAGAGGCTGGAGAAAGGGCTATTCTTGGACCTGAATATGTTAAAGAAACCACAGAGAAAATTGGGTTAATAAGAAAAAGAATAGCAGCAGCTCAAGATAGGCAAAAGAAATTTGCAGATAGGAAGAGAAAGCAAGTGGAATATGAAGTGGGAGACTTTGTTTTCATCAAGATTTCACCTATGAAGAAAGTCATGAGATTTGGCAAGCAAGGTAAGCTTACACCAAGGTATGTTGGACCCTATAAAATTCTGGAAAGAATTGGTTCATTGGCTTACAAATTAGAACTACCAGAGGAGATGAAAGCAATGCATAATGTTTTTCATGTGTCCCAACTTAGAAAATGGGTACATGATAAGGAAGACATTTTGGAAAAGCCTACCAAAATTCAAATAAATCCTGACTTGGTTTATGAAAAAGAACCAGTGGGGATTATAGCCAAGGAAGAAAAGAAATTAAGGAGCAAAACCTTGAAACTAGCTAAGATCCAGTGGAGTAGTGATCCTAATGACTGCACATGGGAGTTAGAGGATAAGATTAGAATGGATTATCCTAAGCTTTTTGCAAATTAAAAGGTAATTTTTTTTTTCTTCTGGAAAAATTATTTGTTATGCATGGTTGATATGGTTGAATTTGTTTGCTTATGCATATATTTGATAAGTTTTCAGAAAAGAAAAATGATGCTTACTAAATGTTAGAAAAATTGTGAGGACACAATTCCTAAAAGGAGGGGTGAATGTAATACCCCAAAATTTTGTGAAAAATCATTTTTGTAAAATGATTTAATTTTGAAATATTTAGATTTAAATATGGTGAAATTTCTGGAATAAATAGTGTGCAAGTATATGTGTGCACGTGCACACTGAAATGGCACAAGAAAGAACTCCAGATTTCTTGGATTTAAAACAAGAATTAAAGAGCAATACAAACATGATTTTGCAACATGGTTATTTGATTTCTGAGATTTTATGGGTCATCTTAGAAAATAAGAAAAGTAAGTTTTACTTTAGATCAGTAAACAAATTTATTTAAAACCCAGAAAAGAAAATAATATATATATATTTGTAAACTTGTATACATATAGGTGCATATGTTTCTGAATTTAAAAGAGGAATTAAAATAAGCCTAGATAAGATATGTATACAAATATACATTTTTAAATACTGAAAAGTACATATATATATATTAGCAAGTGAAACCATAACATTAAAATGACATGAAATGTGATACAAGTCAATATGCTTGTGTAGGCAAAAATGGCAAAGGGGATTTTCAGAAATAATTAAAATAAATAGAATAGTCACACTTTTGACATGACTAAGTGAGTGGCCATTTTCTGAAAAAGTAAAAGAAAGAAAATGCAGCCTTTAAATTGGTTAATATGGCCGGGGTAATATGAATGAAAAATGCATGATGCTAAGCCAGGACAGAAATGGAATTCTGTTTCAATAAAACCCTAGAGGAAAAATGCTTATAAATAGGCAGTTTAGCCAGTAGAATTATTTTACCCCGAGCTGCATAAAAATAAGAAAAGAAGAAGAAAATATTGAAAGGAAGGAGAAAACACTCAAACAAGAATTTTCTGGATTAATAAGAAGAAACATTTAGGTGAGTAATCTCACTGAGTTCATGGCATTAAGACCTGAGTTGAGGCAGCCACTTTTTATATTGCCATTTATGTATTTCTGGTTTTGATGTATATGATTTCATCAATGCTTTTTGGATGTCTTATTTTAAATCTGATATGATTTAATATGGATGATTTTTGATGATCTTTGATTGGTTGAGACATTTGTCTTTGGATGTGTATCATACTGTTTTATTTATACTCATAAATGTTAAAGTCTAGGATCTTAAAATTATATAGAGAATACTCTCAACTGTTATAGATCTATGGCATGGAAACTTTACAAAAAATGTTGGGAGCTGCATTATACTTGGTATAAGTGCTGAGGCTTGAGAAGAAAAATGTTAAGGGTGCAATAGAAATTTTCTAAGTGCTGAGCCCTTAATCAAAAAAAAAACCCACAAGCTAAAATTATGATTGAACCAGATCTTGAATCTGAATCAATCATAAAGGCTTGCAGATCAGTATAACATGCCATGCCTCTTTTACAGTTGAAAATGTTCTTATATTTACTAAGATCAAGACATATTGACCCCATTTAGGAAATGACTGTCTGATTATTTCTGAGGGGAAATTATGCTAGAAGAAATTATGGATGTTTCCATGTTTGCAGTGACATGTTCACTTAGCATATTTGATGTTAGGATTTAAGACAATACACTAGTAAATAAACTAGGGAAGGGAAGGCCAAGATGACTGCTGGAATGCTTGTCATATTTGAAGTATGCAAGTTGGCACATGGTTTGTTTAAGCCCTGAGATCTTTGTGCAATGATGTGAATTAGTTCATTGCAATGTGTCCCAGTGATTCCTTAATAGCAGATGAGGCAGGGATTTAAATTGAATATTACAACCTGTAAATGAAGAAATAGGAATGTGGATATTTCTTAGGTTGAATGGTATGGAACCAAGATGATTCCAGTAAATGAAATTGATGCCAATAGATAATCATGTTTGCATGATTATGTATGCAAGTGAAGGAATGATAAGTGAATATATCATACCTGAATCAACTTAATTATACTATGTTAAAATATTTGATTGCAGAAATTTGCTTAAATAACAAGTTAGTACCCTTATATTCTCTATTGCTTAATATCATGAATGAATTGATGTTATTCATACCAGATCATAGATCTGACCCTTGTTTGCTCATGGCATCTGGGGTGTCTCATTTTAAAATGAGGCAGCCACTTATGTTCTTTCAGGTAACCCAGGCACTAAGTAAAAATGAAGTTATGGCTTTTATGGAGGAGTGAATGAACATGCTAGCTAGTCTCAATAAGAGTTTAAATTGATTATATCTGCATGTATTCAGGAAAAATATTATGTTTCTAAGACTTCCAGTCATGTAATGAATTCTATTATGGTTAGATGAACTAGTTGTATCATGTTAAATATATTGTTATGCACTAAGGTTTAAAATCTCAAAGGAAAAATCTGACTGGGAAACAATGAAATGATTTTAATTATTGATATGAATGTTTGGAAGAGAAATATGCACATGTAGTTGAGCTACTGTTTTGTATAATTTATATTATGTATTAGTTAACCTTGAGACATAACAGAGCACTGAGTTTTAGAACTAAAATCTGGATTTAGCAAGAAGTAAACTTAAAGGATTTTATTTTCTTTTTACTGAAATGCTTTGTAAATAAATCTGAATTCATTTCTGAATTGAATTAGGAAAAGTAAAATGTTTTTCTAAAAGCTTCAGATAGAATGAAATGAAAGGTATCTCCCTTGTTTTTGAACTAGTGTATAGCATATACAAGACTCATGAGTTAACCAGCCTCAACTAAATGAAGTATTGGTTGATCATGATAGACTGTATCTTGAAAATATAGATGCATTTCAAAGCATAGTACATTTAGCAATTGTTTCACACAGTTTTCTGGAAACTGGGCAAAGGTAATGACATGTACATAAATACCTGTGTACATGTTGATAAATTGGGCAAAAATATAAATTTAAATTCTTAAAACAGTTGTAGGAATGGGTTTTAAAAATAGTTATGTAAAAAGAATTGTTTTGTATGTTAGGTTATAGGCAAAATCAAATATATATGCACAATTATAGGTAGGTATCAGATTTCAACCATACAGGAGAAAAATAAAAAGAAAAACCAAAAATTGTGTTTGAACCGACCAGCATAGCACTCGAACTCGTGACCTTTCATGTATAAGTTAGGCGCGTTTCCATTACGCCTAGATGTTGCTTGTGTTCACTTAGGATCCACTTACTTTTATACTGAATTTGATATTATCCAGACTTTAACATAATCATCTATATTAAAAGCTTGTTTACCACTGATTATTACTTGATCATTTCTTAATCCTAATGACAGACTAAAGTACATGTTTCTAGTGGATATTATGGCCAAAAATCTGAATACAATAATTTATCTGAATTGCTAAAAATCTAAATCAAACAGAATGTTCTTGTACAAAAAATGAAGTATACACTCTGAACTTAGATAAGAAGATCACATACATCTTCATATGTATGTGTATGTTATTAGATATACACTGATATATTTATATTGGTAAGTTATTTTGATCCTGGATATATTTTGTTTATTGGAAAAAGAAAATGACCTTGGAAAAGATATTTGCAATGAATGATATATCTATATATCATCTCTTAGCAAAAAAAAAAAAATCCTTATGAAATTAGGGTGGAAATAGGAGGGTCATTTCAATATCCGTATCTGAAAATAAAATACTGCATCCTAATCCGCTATTTGTAGATATCTAAAAGTGCATATTCGTATTTGCATCCGCAGATATTTTCGAATATTCAAAAGAACATTCCTATCTAAAAATTGAAATGTCGGTATTTCTGGATATTCAAAAATATTCGAAAAATAAGAGGTGTTCTGATATTAGAAAGTATTTGTATGTGCAAATTTATAATGGTTAATTAAAAATACTAATTACAAATTTGTATTTTCTTTTTTTAAAATTATAATTTTCAATTAGAAGTTATATGTTTTATTTTAAAACTGCATTTTTCGAATAAAATTGAAGCCTTGTAACCACACATCATCAAAAAAATCATTGGATAAGAATTTTAACCTTTATTTAAATCTATTTTTTTCGAGACGAATAATAATTTACATATTAATAATTAACAAATTAGAAAACATTGAATTATTAAAATCATTTAATATTAAGTTGTTGATGTTGAATGAATTTGCTCAAAACCTACTTGTAAACATTGATTCTTAGGAGACAAATAATTTTAATTTACTAAATATTAAATGCGTTTTCAACAAAAAAACTTGATTAATCTGAATTGAAAACAGTAAACTGTTAGTTTTTTTACGTAGATTTTTAATTTACTCATTTTAACCATGTACCATTTTGAGATAAAATTTAAATTCACATCTTATATTTTTCAGATGAAGATACTATCGTATCTGCATCCGGATCCAAATTGTTTTTCGAATATATTCACATTTGCTTTTCAACTATTAACTATTTTCAAATACAAATGGGGATGATTTTGAGTTTTTTGGTACACATCGATGGACTTAATTTTACTTGGGTGAAACATGTATGCTAATGCTTTGTCTACCCCAGCTGTAGACCTAACGGAGGAGAATGTTCCCAAGAAGTTGTTTAAGATACACATTCGTAATAAAAATCATGAAAAATAACAAAGAACTTACAGAAAACCAAAAAAATGAAATACTAAATATTTTCAAACAAAAATATATCAAAGATCTGATAAACATATTTGACTGTGAAACAAATCTTATACAAATATTTAATAACTTTAACATATTTAAAGAACCAGGAGACATAATAATAACAGAAAGATTCATGAAAGACTTCCATAAAGAATGCAAAAAATACATAATAGATAAAAACAAACCAAATCATCAAACCACAGAAAAAAACGATTGGATAAATTAACATGAATAGATTTCCTAAAATTGAGAATATAGAATCATTACAAAGATACTTAGAACATAGATTTATGATTAAACTATTAATAATATTGAAACAAACGGATCTAAGTACATACCAGCAATACAACATAGCAAAAGTTTTTAGGCATAACTACACACTAAAGTTTATAGAACTAACAGATGAACCAAAAATAAACAAAGACAAGATGATAAAAAACTTAAGAAATACTTTTTATCTAGTAGAAGAAGAAACGAAAACTCAAGTAACATACATAATGATGGATCTGGTATGTAATGAGTGTTATAACTCCTAAGAACACATGTACAAGAAGATAACCATAATTGGTCAACCAGATTTGAAATGTTTGATGACGAAATATATATATATATAATGATTATTACTAAGGAGGGAAACTACAAGAATTTGAACACAAAATTAGAAGGCTCTGAACAAAAAAGAACAAGGTTCCTAATTTCTAGTTCAATATTCTACTTACTGCACCCTTGTGTATTATGCTTACAAGTTGCCAGTAAGGTAGTTAAAACATGACAAAACACCACCAAATTTTCGTACTATTCGAAATACTAAATTATACCATAATATTCATAGCATGTTATGCTTTGAGATTTTATATACAAATATTTATAAAACATTTAATACAAATGTGGAGGACCCCCCTCTAGTTTTGGTATCAGAGCCGAAAAGATTTCTAGGCCCAATGAATTTGAATTACAAAAAATTCAATTACTTAAACTTAGAAATTAATAATCCAATAAAAAGAATTATTACCTTAGACAAACAAAAACACATATGTTATATCAGAGAAACTGATTACACATAAATTACATTCAGAAATAGAACATATGAATTCACTTACAGACTTAGTTATAGAATTAAGTGAAAACTTAAATCTCTACAATGAAAAGCATTATGGCATGATGCAACTAGTATTAGAAGGCATAATTGAGAAAAACAAGTTACTAAAACAAATTTCAAACAACCAAGATTATTTGAAATTAAATTTATACAAAATTGATAACATGGAAATAACTTTGAAAAAACTAACTGATAAATTCAAAGTCATAAAATTAAAAGAATTTCCAAATAAGAATGATATAATAAACTTAAAAAATTTAATAGAAGAAAATAAACCCAAAGATATAGAAGTACATTCCAGAAAATTAATAATGGAATTAAAAGAACAAACAGAAAAAGATAAAAGCCAATTTGAAAAACAAATACGACAAATTGAAAAAATGTTGGATGAAATTAAACATTTAATACTAAGCTAATGAGTTTTGAAAACAAATACTACCAGGAAGCAACTAAATATGTAGAATCCAACTACAGATTCAGTGATCCTAACCTAAATGTTGGATATAACAAAGATGAATTTCCAAGAAAAAGTGATAGAATACAAATATTACAGAATAATAATATGATAATAGCAATGCTAACCCAAATACAAAATAAGATAGATAACATCCAGAAACAAATGTTTATATAGCCAAAATGGTAAAGAACATGAATTTGAAATAAACAAACTCACAGAAAGCCTACAAAAAATGAATTTAGGACCGAATGATCCTACTACACATATAACAAGTAGAAAGACTAAAATCAATTTTCTAATGTATAAGAAACTTGATCAAATATGAATAATAGAAAATTGTCTTTTACAGGTCCATCTAGAACCTTAACAGATAGACTACAGAAACAAACATCTTATCATCCATGAGATGGTTAGATAACATAACAAGAAGGGCTAATAATACACAAGCTCAATTAGATGAGATAATAAATTTAGAAGAAGATTTAGAAATATTTTCTAACAGCCAACTAAATACATCAAATCCTAGAGAACTATATAAAACCGGAATATTTACAATAACAACAGGACTATACAGACATCATAGGGAAGAAATTCTTTCTATCCCAGATGGAAGTCAACAGACACTAAATTTAATGTCACAAAAAGCTATTATCCAATTAAAAATACAAAAATACAAATTAATCCACCTTGGATTAATAGTCATAGGTATAAGAGGATTAACGAGACAAAGGATTGGAACAAAATTACTATTAATATTGATAGATGACAGGCACCAAGATATGGATAAAGCCATATTTGGAACTATGGAAGTTGATATGAACAATAACATAAGAATTGTTTATATAGCTCCAAATTTCACCATGACCCTAAATGATTTTTACAAACACATAAAAATCATCATACAAACTAAAGGTTTTGAAAATTTTATGGGAAAAAATATACTATTAGACATCTCATTTTTAGGAAAATGCATGTCTAAATATACTCCGAAAATAAAAATTAAACTTGATAAAGTCATAGAAACACTAAATTCTACAGGAATAAATTTTATAAAACCTATGGAAATAAATTCTTCTGTTCTTGCTGGACATGAATGAAATATAACAAATCCTAATAACGCAACAGCAACATTAAAACCAAATAATGTTGTAACATATAATAACCTAAACAAACCCATGTCCATAAGATTTAAGGATTATGAACCCTCAAATCAACAAGAAATAGAAACTGATGATGAAACCAAAGAACTAAACAGAAGAATCAATGGATAAAATAATATATCCAAAAGAACTTGGAATGGTTCTTAGACCATCTGAAATATATGAATTAGAACAAACTCTAAGATCAACAAACCAAATAAATGAAAATACATTTGTTTACATTGATGATGAAAACAATGTAAGAATAAAAGAAATATACAATCTTGATGACTTCTTAGAAGATTCACAAATCCAAGAACATAATACTTTAGAAGATATAATGTCAGAATTCACTGAACACATGGAATTAGCAGATCATGAACAAAGTGCTAGTTCAGAAATAACATATCCAAATAGAAACCAAGATCAACCAATGTCATATGACATAGGACAACCTCCTAGAAAAGCAGTTGATCCTTATATTAATGAAAATAAAAATATAAGAACAACTGGGAAAAGATTATCCAATGAAACATCTTTTTTTAAAGATAATTTAGTCATATTAAATGTAACAGAATGCCACCCACAATTACTAGACACATACCTAGAACAATGGACTGCTGTTATAGCTAGAGACTATACAGCAAGACACACAAATGTCAATTCTGGAGAAGAAATGATCAGAATTGCAGAAAATTACTTAGGTGATATAGCAAAAGCTATATGGGAAGCCTACAAAAAGAATTTTCCAAAAGAAATAACACATTTAACTGCACAAGGTAACAACATATACAATTTTGCTTATTCCATACATACAATAATAACTGGAAGGGATGTTAATACTGGAATAACTATAAGACAACAAGAGGCAATGAGGGACCTCGAACAAATCCAACTCCTAGACTGGAAGTATATAATAAAATTCTTAAAAGAATTTTTACATTTTGCAACTATTTCAGGTTACTACTATAGTACTGAAGTAGGCAACTGATTATTTTTCAAATTACCAGGAGACTTAGGAAAAGAAATACATAGATCATGGATAAATGATTATCAAAACAAACCAGAAAACCTCCCAAAAGGATATGATAACATAAGTATAAGAATAACACATATAATTTCAGAACTAAAAAAGAAATGTACCTATATACAAATACAAAGAGAATTAAAACAAAAAAACTATGGATTCTGTGGACAAATATATACACCACAACAATATGGATCTAAAAATTATAAAATAGATAATAAACCAAAATTTAAGAAAAGATATGCAAAAAAATATTTCTTGAGAAGATCTAACGCAAGAAAACCATACCTTAACAAAGAAAAACATGTAAGGAAATATAATCCAAGAAAAACATATACAAACACGATTACATGTTTTGCATGTAATGAGAAAGGACATTTGTCATCCTCATGTCCAAAAAAACATAACCTATTTACAAGAGAATCAAACTTGGTTGATTCGGTAAAAGAAGACTTAATAGAAATTGCTTCAGATGTTTCTGAAACATCCACAATATATTCCATAATCTCTTTGGAAGGATTGGAAGAACAAGAACAAATTAGTTCATCTAATTATGGTCTAATCAATGAATTAACAGATTTTCAAGAAAACTTAACAAATGAAAATTTCCTAAATATGGTAAATAAGGATTTATGTTCTCATAATTTTAAACATAAAATGGGAACAAATACAACAAAGTGTGAATTTTGTCCTTGGTACCCTGCCTTTGACAGAAGATACAAATGTACAGAATGTACAATAGAAATATGTCAAATTTGTGCAAAAAACAAATTTAACATAGAACCACCTAAAGAAACTAAGCTCATTTATACAGATAAAAATAAAATAAATGAACACAGAATCAAAATACTTGAAGAAAGAACAAATAATATTGAAATAGAAATAGAAGAGATAAAAGAAAAAATTATGGCTTTAGATAAAGGAAAAAATGTTATTATTCATGAGGAATCAACATCATATGAAAATAATAATCATAACAATTTAAATAACATTGATAAACCAATACAAATTCCACTAATGTGTAATTCAGGAAATTTGAAAGAATTGTGTGTTCCAACAAAGCTGAATATAAAAAGATTAGAAATACAGATATTAGCCTTTATAGACACTGGAATTACTAGTTCAACCATTTGTTCTAGTCTCATACCTTACAAATATGTAACAAAAGCATATAAGCCAAAACAAAGTATCCAATTTGATGGAACTACCAATATTATTACAAATATTGTTAAAAATATAAACATAAGCTTCACGAATACATGTGGAGAGTGGTCTCCCTATTACAACATAAAAAAACTATGGGTTTAGAATTAAACCTAGAAGGAATAAAACTAATCCTAGGATTAGACTTTTTATTAAATGACAACGGAAGTTTTGCATTTAACAAAGATTATATACAAAATTCGAAAAAAACTACACTAACCCCAATTCTCTCAGAGTATGCGCTTGAGAAGCGTGGTGGGAATAGTAAAAACACAGAACCTAACCCTAACACAGAAAACTGCAAAAACTTACATCTTCCTTTTAGCAATCCTTATCTGTTCCTTCCTCGGCTATGTCTTAGAAGTTTAGTTCTTCATAGTTTTTGTAAGAAAGAAAATGGAAAAGAGAGCAGCCATTAAAGAAGAAAAGCAAGCTATTCTTTTTTTTCGGTGGATTTTTACACTGGAAAACTACATCTTACAAGCATACTAAGCCACTACCTTTATAGCAGGGCAATACATAATTTAGTACTTACATCTGTCTAAGAAAACCGGCAAATGGAATTAATAAAGCTTCCCACTCAAAATAAAATACTAAAAAGAAAAAACAATATAGGGAATCTGTCTTTTCTTTTTATTAGAGGTCACTCAGTTGTCACATCTGGATTTCCTTTATGCTGTCTTCTTTAATGGAGAATAATTTTCTTTTGTGCTGTCTTCTCTTGTGGGGAATAATTCGTGGGTCCCAATCTCTTTTATAGAGATATTTGGTCTTCGTCTTCATCTTTAATTTCTTCTTCTGTCTTGTGGCGGTCTTCTTCTAATTTTAGCAACATCTGTTTTTTGAAATTGTTGACCATGTTCAATTTAGGATGATATATGTCAAACGGCCTAAGCTTGTATCCAAATTCTTCAAAGTTATTGAAATGTAAATTTTCATAATCGGAGATTCTGCATAAAGCTTGAATTTATCTTCATCTTTTTGTGTCTAGTACATATTATGACCTAAAACATATGCCCTGTAATTTTCGTACTTTACTTTGTTAATTTCTTGACCTGAGGGTCTGGCATCTTTCTTTTCTTCTTTCCAGTCTTCATATTCTAGGTCAAATTTCTGTGCCCTGATCTTTATTATATGCCTGGCAGGATCAATAATATTTGTTCCCAAGTGTGGGGGAGTAGTTGTTATATCTAGGCATAATTCTGTTCCTAGAATTTCTGTAAAATAATCTATGACTGAGGAAAGGGGTTCTGGAAATTCTGCCATAGTCCATTCTCCTATGTATATTTTTTCTACAAACCCATAATTAATGAGGGTAATGGGATCAAGTATAATATCTTTTTGTACAACATATCTGTATGGTGGCAAATTTATCTGTACTAGAGGAGTTGATGTTATAATGTTGCATCTGCAGTCTGTCCTGTAATCTTTACAGTCCTCGTATTTTTTTGTGCATGGAATTATCTTGTTTCTGACAACTTTCCATTTTCTCTTCAGCCCTGGAATTTTTACTTCTGTGCTTTTTTCAAAGAAGTCATATATGGCTTTGTAATATGTAGCGTTTACTTCTTTTTGGAGTAAACATTTGATTTCTTTTTCATAAGAATCAACAAAATTTGTAATATTTTGTTTTGTAATCATGGTCTGGGTTTCTTTTATCTGTGGGACATGGCCTAAAGAAACCATTTTTCCTTTGTTTTCTATCATGGCCTTTTGCTTGTAATTGATCATTGGCCTAAGTTGTATGTCTTCAGAAGAGGATTCTTCTTTTATGAATTTTCCTGTAGTTATGTCTAGGATTTGTTTCATACTTTCAGAAATAACATAGGTACTTCCGAATTGTTTTTCTATAGCAGATTTAGCTGCTTTCCAGCTTGTGTACCCTTTGTACTTTGGGATTCCATACCTTGGATCCTTTTCTATTTCTTCTATTTTGGGAATGAGTTCTTCCCATGTAGAGTATATTCCAGCACTCGGCCCATTGAACAAGCAATAGTGAGTATATCTTTGTTTCTTATTGGATTTGTCTTGGAACTCATTTACCAAAGTATACAGAATACTTGGCTTTTGTTTATTGTCTTTAGGATCTGTGGCTGGATTCCAGATATTGTCTAATAGATTATGTTGGTCTTCTGTAATTGGAGCATTTATCTTGAATCTGTCGGTTCTGTACATTTTGAGAAATTTTCTGCTGTCTTGGCTTTGTGTTGTCATTTATGTTTCTTCTCTGTACATTTAATCATGTTCTGTTAGTTTTTGTTCTAAGAACATTCTTGATAATATGTCAGGTAGGAAGTTTGTTTTCCCTTTTATATGTTCCCAATATACCTTTGTGCCGCAGTTAAATATTGCATTTTTGAATTTGAGCCATCTTATTATTAAGGATTCCTTTTTCTTTTTTATTTTCTGAATATTTTACTATGGCTTCACAGTCTGTTCTGATCGTTATTTCTTTATGTGAAATTATGAATAATTTAAATGCCTCTAAGACATAAATGATTGCAAGAATTTCATAGTTTAAGGATGTCAAGTATCCTTTTTCTTTGTAAGTTCCCGAAGCATATCTACATATTTTTTCTGTTGATTTTGCTTCATATTTGTTGGGCTTATTTATCAAGATTCCTCCCCATCCAAGGGATGATCCATCTGTCTCTATGATCAAATAGTCTATACTCAAAGGTAGAGTTAGGGGTTTTAATCCTTCAGCCAATTTTTTTATTTGTTCTATTTGTTTTGTATCTTCGAGATTAAATTCTCTTTTTCCTTTAGGGCTTGCTTTGTTGTACAATGGTCCAGTATATTTTGATAAGTCCTTCATGTATGGTCTAGCATAATTAACAAGACCAAGGAAGGCTTGTAATTGTGTTAAATTTTCTAATTTATTTGGAAATTCCAATATTTTTCTTGTTATGTGAGGTTGTAATTCAATTTTTCCTTTTCCTATTTTGTTCCTAGGAATTCTATAGTATTTTTAAAAAGTTCTATTTATTTCTTAGATATAATTAGTCCATTTGCTTCTATTAATTTTAATATACCGTATATATGTGATATATGTTCTTGTTTTGTTTTTGAAAATACAAGTATGTCATTTATGTATACGCACGTATAATTGTTGCAGTTTTGGAAAATATTATTCATTTTTCTCTGGAATATTTGTGGTGCATTTTTTAGTCCAAATGGCATTACTAGCCATTCGTAATGTCCTTCGCTGCATGTAAACGCAGTCTAAGGTATTGATTCAGGATGCATTTTTACTTGCCAGAATCCTGATTTTAAGTCGAACTTGGAAAACCAGTTTTTTTCTTGTATTTTGTTTATTAATACGTCTTTGTTTGGAATACAATATCCATCTTCATGGGTACTATCATTTAGTCTTGTGTAATTCATGACCATTCTTGATTGGCCTCTTTTTCGTTCTGATTCTTTCTGTACTATGAATGCAGCAGTTCTATGTCTAGAGTCTGTTTTTCTAATAACATTTAAATCTGTTAATATTTTTATGTGCATTCTGAATTCATCCATGATCCAATTATCATATTTGGGTGATCCCGTTTTTATTGTTAAGTCTGGATTTATTATGTCTAATTTACATTGTACAGGGTTTCTATTCCAATGTTTTAAAGGTTTTTCACTGTATAAGATTTGTTTCACAGTCAAATATGTTTATCAGATCTTTGATATATTTTTGTTTGAAAATATTTAGTATTTCATTTTTTTGGTTTTTTGTAAGTTCTTTGTTATTTTTCATTATTTTATTATGATCATAAAAATCATGAAAAATAACAAAGAACTTACAGAAAACCAAAAAATGAAATACTAAATATTTTCAAACAAAAATATATCAAAGATCTGATAAACATATTTGACTGTGAAACAAATCTTATACAAATATTTAATAACTTTAACATATTTAAAGAACCAGGAGACATAATAATAACAGAAAGATTCATGAAAGACTTCCATAAAGAATGCAAAAAATACATAATAGATAAAAACAAACCAAATCATCAAACCACAGAAAAAAACGATTGGATAAATTAACATGAATAGATTTCCTAAAATTGAGAATATAGAATCATTACAAAGATACTTAGAACATAGATTTATGATTAAACTATTAATAATATTGAAACAAACGGATCTAAGTACATACCAGCAATACAACATAGCAAAAGTTTTTAGGCATAACTACACACAAAAGTTTATAGAACTAACAAATGAACCAAAAATAAACAAAGACAAGATGATAAAAAACTTAATAAATACTTTTTATCTAGTAGAAGAAAAAACGAAAACTCAAGTAACATACAGAATGATGGATCTGGTATGTAATGAGTGTTATAAACTCCTAAGAACACATGTACAAGAAGATAACCATAATTGGTCAACCAGATTTGAAATGTTTGATGACGAAATATACATATATAATGATTATTACTAATGAGGGAAACTACAAGAATTTGAACATAAAATTAGAAGACTCTGAACAAAAAAGAACAAGGTTCCTAATTCCTAGTTCAATATTCTACTTACTGCACCCTTGTGTATTATGCTTACAAGTTGCTAGTAAGGTAGTTAAAACATGACAAAACAACACCAAATTTTCATACTATTCGAAATACTAAATTATACCATAATATTCATAGCATGTTATGCTTTGGGATTTTATATACAAATCTTTATAATACATTTAATACAAATGTGGAGGACCCCCCTCTAGTTTTGGTGTATATATATATATATATTTGAAATTTATTTAGTATTTGTTTTAGCTGCAGAGTCAGCAACAAAGATGCTAGTGGTAAAGTGCCAGATTTGAAGAACTGAATACTTAACTATGCTAGAGTTTCTCCAGTAGAGGTACTTGTGCTGTATATCCTGCTTTTTTTCCATTGTTTATGCTAACTATTCTTTTTTGGAAATGAGTACTTTTACTTGTGGTTGTCAACGGTTGCAAATGGATACGAATACTGCTGTATTCACATCCGTATCTGAAAATAAAATACTGCATCCTAATCCGCTATTTGCAGATATCTAAAAGTGCATATTCGTATTTGCATCCGCAGATATTTTCGAATATTCAAAAGAACATTCCTATCTAAAAATTGAAATGTCGGTATTTCTGGATATTCAAAAATATTCGAAAAATAAGAGGTGTTCTGATATTAGAAAGTATTTGTATGTGCAAATTTATAATGGTTAATTAAAAATACTAATTACAAATTTGTATTTTCTTTTTTTAAAATTATAATTTTCAATTAGAAGTTATATGTTTTATTTTAAAACTGCATTTTTCGAATAAAACTGAAGCCTTGTAACCACACATCATCAAAAAAATCATTGGATAAGAATTTTAACCTTTATTTAAATCTATTTTTTTCGAGACGAATAATAATTTACATATTAATAATTAACAAATTAGAAAACATTGAATTATTAAAATCATTTAATATTAAGTTGTTGATGTTGAATGAGTTTCCTCAAAACCTACTTGTAAACATTGAATCTTAGGAGACAAATAATTTTAATTTACTAAATATTAAATGCATTTTCAACAAAAAAACTTGATTAATCTGAATTGAAAACAGTAAACTGTTAGTTTTTTTACGTAGATTTTTAATTTACTCATTTTAACCATGTACCATTTTGAGATAAAATTTAAATTCACATCTTATATTTTTCAGATGAAGATACTATCGTATCTGCATCCGGATCCAAATTGTTTTTCGAATATATTCACATTTGCTTTTCAACTATTAAATATTTTCAAATACAAATGAGGATGATTTTGAGTTTTTTGGTACACATCGATGGACTTAATCTTACTTGGGTGAAACATGTAAATGCTCATGCTTTGTCTACCCCAGCTGTAGACCTAATGGAGGAGAATGTTCCCAAGAAGTTGTTTAAGATACACATCAGAATTAAAGATGAACAAGATTAAGGTAAGGTTTGCTTTTTGGACATTGATAATTTCATTATGAATGGAGTCATAACTAGTCAGACTTACGAGGTCATACCAAAATATTAATCTAACTTCATATGTTCCTATTCAAATATTATGTTATCTATATATCAAGATGTTACATACTGATTTTGTGTGCCTCCTTGGGCATGCTAATGTATTATGAATTATCGTAAATATCAGTCTGCTTGGAGCTTTACTGTTTCTAGCATGAAGAATTTGGAGCTTTACTGTTTCTAACATGAAGAAGATGCATGAAGTACATGTTGGTGAGTTATCTTCAGAACTTATGCATCATTTATATACATATGTTCTTTGGAAAATAGTTACCCTGTTATCATATTTCTTCCAAATTCAAACTGTTCAAGAACAATTTATTTTAAGCATACTATTCTGTAACCTTAACCTGCTCGTCTTTATTGATATTATATTATTATATCTACAAAGGGAAATCTGCTTTGTAGATTGAAAAACATCTACAAACAATTTTTTAAGAATTTTTCAAAGACGAACCATGAAAGCTTCTTAATTTCTGCTAAAAATGTAGCAAAGTTCCGCTTGAAGTTTTTTTTATTATAGGTTTTTACTAATTTTGGACGGCTCTATATTTCAGATGTTGTAATAACTCCTTGTAAGTTTTTTTTCTACATTTAATTATTGTTGGTTATAAAACCGATGAAGACCGCTGTAGTATAATTTTAATGACAATTCTCCACCCTTCAAATTAGGATGTTTTGACGGGTTCTATCTTTTTTTCAATTATGTCACCACTAATCATATTGGAAAATTGATCTTTACAAAATTAGAGAATAAATATAAGGGTATACATGTAATATTACTTTAGTAAAAAACTCTTACAACCGATGTATGTTAAACTCTCAAACATTTATTGATCGGTTATAACAACACTTCATGTAAACCAATCAAAATCACTACGATCATTTACAGTCAAAACATGTACTCTTAAAACTTCTCATAACCGATAGTACAAAACTCACAAGCGGAGTCTTAGTATTCCTCTTGTTGATGCTGTGCAAGTGTGTGTTTTGACCAACATATAGTTTAAAGTGCGTTTATTTGAACGAGTGGTACGGCACGCGCTTCGCGCATGATGACGACACGCACATCGTATGTGAATTGTTTTTTTACAAATTGTATATGTTTAACTCGTTTGAAAAAATATGATTTGCACAAATATTTAACCATATTTTTGCGTTGAAATGATATGTAGTTAGTTTTAAATTTACTTTCTAAATTGTAACATCTAATTTTTTGTTAGTTTGAATTTTTATTTCTATTATTAATTAGTAAAGAATGAATTTAATCTTGTATTAGTTTGTATTTTTATTTCTGTTATTAATTAATAAAAAATGATTTTGAAAAAAAATATTATTTGTTAGATCATACTTTTAGGGGCGTTTTGAATTTGTTAAACATGTTAATTGTTAGATCTTATATTTAGGGGCGTTTGAATTTATAAAAGAAGTTTAGTATTAGATCCTATTTTTAAGTGATTAAGGTTTGATAATATATGGAGGAGCGTTTTTGGTAGTTCACGTTGATACAAAAAAGTGTTACACCGAAGCTATTACAACTATTATTAAAGACGAGATATTTTTTGCACGTGCAACGCACGTGCATATAACCTCTTTATTGAATTATTAAATTTGAAAATTCTATGTAGTTTGATAAAAATAAACTTAAAAATATAAAGAAAAAATGTAATTTTTTGCTCGAATAGGATTTGAACTTGCAACCTTGTTTGTGTTTTAAAATTTCCATTTAAAGATAGATGTTAATTTTTGTTCACGGTGAGATTCGAATTCATGACCTCTTGTTGGCATGGAAGGACATTTTCAAATTTCATGGTTGGAACAAAAAATTGTGTTGTTATTTCAACTATTAATAAGAATTAATAAAGATCTATAGATTGGTTGATTTATCTAGAAAGATCTTGCATTACCTATTCTAATATAACTATATATATTTGACTCGCTCTTTGAAGTCTAATTATAATTACACGAGCGTAACGGCACGCGCTTCGCGCGTGAATTGTTGTTCTACAAATATTGTGTATTTTACATACACAAGGAAAAATGATGTGCACAAATGTTGCTTGGTTTATAAAACTATCACTCCAAGAAAAAGAAGTAAAAAGACTAAACTGTATAAACATATTCGAAAGTAATGCTTATATAAACAACATTTTTAGTATAAGTTCCCGATTTTCCATGAACTTTGCCATCTTTTATCAAAACTTTCGTGTTACTCATTGAAACTCCTCTTGATAACGCAACATAAAGCTGACCATGACCGAACACGTGTTGAGGCAAGTAAATTCCTATATGTGGATTTGTTTGTCCTTGTGCTTTGTTGATAGTGAGGGCAAAACTCAACCTTATAGGAAATTGTTTGCGCAATAATGTGAATGGCAAACGGATATCTTCGGAAGGCTTCATAGGTATTCTTGGTAAGAAAACTCGATCTCCTGCAAATTGTCCAGTGGCAATCTCTGCATCTATAAGGTTTCTGTAAAATTCACGACATATTAATCTGGTACCATTGCATAATCCATTCATTGGATCAAGATTCCAGAGTAGCATGATCGGTGCTCCTTTCTTTAAGACCAACTTATGTGGAGGCAAACCACCTGGAGCTAGTGAATTAAGGTATTCGAGTTGGTATAGATTTCTTGTATCGTCTTCGACAAAATCAAATGAGTAGTACGTATGTAATTCTCCAGGAAATAGATTAATAACTTGGTTATTCAACTTATCGATGCATTCACTGAGAGGAGTAGTTAAAGCTCTTGCCACAATATATTCCTTTTGGAATGCATTTTCATGTAATGTGGGAAAAATTGTATTTATAAGAGTAGTTATTGAACATTCATCTTCCCATGGTACTACCATTTCATCCGGAATTCGAATCAAGTCGTCGCCTATGTGCGGTTCATTCCCATCACCAACACATAATAGAAACTTCGAATAGAAAAAATCTTTTTTTGCTCTCATATTTTGAGTAAGTTGGATGACTTCTACATGATTCCATAGTGGTGATTTAACAATGCATGCATCAATTGTTTCTGCTATTGTACCATGTTGTACAACGGGTAAGACTTGTCGAAAATCCCCTCCAATAATAACAATTTTACCTCCAAATGGCAAGTTATTCCCTATAATATCCTTAAGGGATCTATCCAATGCTTCGAAAGCATATCTATGAGTCATAGTTGCTTCATCCCAAATAAGAATGGATGCTTGACGTAAAAGATCTGCTAATTCTGATTGTTTAGATATCGTACACATTGATTCAGATGTTGTATTAATTGGAATTTTGAATCTCGAATGCGCCGTTCGACCGCCTGGTAGAATAGTCGCAGCAATCCCGGATGTGGCTGTTGCAAGTGCAATCAAACCTTCTTGTCGAACTGTTGCAAGTATTGCTCGATAGAGACACGTCTTTCCTGTTCCACCAGGATCATCAATAAAATAAATCCTGCTCTCTTTATTATTAACAGCATTCATAATTGCAGTATATATGCATGCAATTGGGATTCATTCAACTTGCTGGAAAAAGTTAAATCCTCTTTTGGTGTTATAATAGAATACTGCTCATTTATTAATCTCGAGGTTAAAGAACGATCATCTATGTCATATCTAATTGTTGGAAGGTCGTAATCAGAAACTTTTTTATAATGGTTCATTAATAAAACATTAAGATCTTTTAAAAGACGATTTTCAAGTACAACTCGACATGTTACACTTGAACTCGAATAATCTTCTATCATGTAGTAGAAAAATTCATCCCATAATTTTCTAATACCGGTTGGTGTACAATAAATCAAGATTGTAGCGAATAATCTTCTCAAAGATGATGGCATTTGTGTGGCTGATGCTTCCTGCAAACATGCTCTAATGCTTTGATCTTCCTCCAACAGTCCTATCTTCTCCGCTGTTTTTTGAAAAGTTGGATATTTAATACCATCAAGTGTGAGAAGATGGTCAAATGAGGTTGGTCCTTTTACATGATTTAAAAGAATTCTCAAGTAGTAACGTTCTCCTTCTGATAGTGAAACGCTATAAATCCGCACTATGACTTTTTTTGATGATGTCCTACGTCTCCATTTTTTTATATCTGTTACCCACCTGTATTTCTCTGGAAATTCACGATATAAAAATTGTTTTGCTTGGGGATCTTGCGAGTTTGTGTTGAAGAACTCAATTAGCATCGATGTAGAGAGGCTTCCATCCAACAAAATATCAGACACTGTTTGATTAGAATGATACGTGACTTGTTGCCTACTTGGTAAGTGCATTTGTAATCGTTGAATGGAAGGATAAATTGTATGCAGTGAAAATTCAAAAATTCTCCAAAAGGCCTCTTGAGGGCATATCCATCTTGCATCAATAAACTTTTGAATTTCATCGTACTCACTTTCTGGACGAACACAACTGCCACACGATCTGGACCTTTGTAGACATACTTGTATAGGTATTTGACAGATTTGATACTACTACAAACTTCGATATTAATATGACAATCATATTTTTTTAACAACCATGGATTATATGGGACAACCCAACGATTATCGACAACAAAATCATTGTCATTGTCTAATGCAATGCTTCTACCATTATCTCGCCTCCGATAGTTGGATATGAATCATTGCCTTGAAGAGTAGTTGGAGAAAATTGTTTTGGATAATTCTTTTTGCATTTTCCATCTTTCATACATGGTGAACTTGGTCGATGTCTTCTGCATGGTCCATGAAGCATCCATTTAATAACAGTATTATATAATTCTGGTTCTTCGTCACGGTCTGGGATTTCTGCTCTTACAATAGCATCATAATCATCCGAGCTATGAAGTTTATCTTGCTAATCTAATATGATAAGAATATGAGCATGAGGAAGTCCTCTTTTCTGAAATTCTATAACGTGCACACATGTGCTGCAACTAAACCGAGAACTTGTTTGCTATAAATATCGTCCTTCAGCTGCTCATATTTTGCATGAAATATTCTTGTCGTAAGATCTGGACGATTTTGAGTTGATTGTCCATATAGTAGTTCAGAAGTGATTTCATCCCATGAAGGATTACATGTCATTGTAATGAAAAGGTCAGGCTTTCCAAACTTCTGCACCAAAGCCATAGCATCTTGGTAACGTTGGTACATGTTGCGTGGGCTGCCATTAAATGAAGCGGGTAATACTGTTCTTCTTCCGATGTTTCCTATATTTAATTTTCAAATCATTTTTAGCATGTTGATGATTATACATGTATATAACATATTGTGCATATTAATTTTATTGAGCAATATAAATAAATTCATATACCTGCATTGTTCTCTCCACCATTCAACGCATCTTGTAGACCCACATACAGTTCTGGTCTTATGTGATGTTGTTTCGCGAAACCATCTCATTCTACTACTTTCAATTTTTACGTAATTATCCACAATATATTGTTGTAACAAACGTCCACCGAGCAGTAAAAGAGATGTGCTTTCTTGTTGAATCTATAATTATAAGATTCATTAATTATATAAGTATTTTACTAAGATAAATAAAAGTTGAGTAATATATTTGGTTAATACTAAGATTATAAAGACATATAAAGTAATCAATGATCTATGTTCGTACCTGTAAGAGATATGCATAATACTCTCGGCATGTAACAGGGGTACCATTCTCGTTACGACTATTTAGGTCCCAACCATTATTTCCATAAGGCAGTAGAAGAGGATATTGTAAAGGATTATAACAACCATGCGTCTCCGGTACTCTCATAAGTTGTCCTGATATAGTTTGTACAACAATATCCCTACCATTTATGATACTTTTCTCATCACCTACCACTATTCCTGCAACTTGTGAAGCTGTCGGAAGTGCATATTGTCGTTGTAATGGTTGTTCCTTGATTATAAATCTACAGTCATGAATGTTAGTAAGCTGTGAAACTCGATGAAAATTTGTGCAAAATTATTATTTTCATTTAATATACGTTGTATCTTTTCTAGTATTCTTCTATCCAACTCTTCATTTTCCGCCATACGATTTTCAATTTCATGGTCAGTATCATATATATACAATTGCAAAAACCTTGGTCTATATCCTTCTTGGGGTAGTAAGCCGCCAATATTGTGTATATACATCCTTGAGCATGAAAAGTGTAGACTCCAGCTTTTCCGTTTGCCAAATTTTCATCAATATGAACTCCTATTGAAGTGAAAGAAAATGCATGATTATATGACCGAATATTTCTTCTAAAGTGTACACCATCATTACTTGTGTTAATATAAAGGTTGAAGAGCTCAGTTGGTGACTGTAATGGTGGTAGTATAGTTCGTCCCTTCTCACAACATAGAGAATATGTTTAATGTTCAAATAGTTTTGCAGAGCAATGCAGACAATATTTTGGTCGTTGTAATGAATGTCTTCGAAAGTCAATGTGGTCTTTGAATTTTTTTGCAACGTTATGAGTTTGTATATGTATGTGTACCCCTTGATGTCTTTGCATGTCATTATCATTTTCCATAATTTGTCGTCTTTGATGGTAAGAATTTCGACGGTGAGCTAGATAGTGTTCTCTTTGTTCTATAGACATAGTTTCTCTTTGTTCTCTTTGTCTTTGACGATTTCTTTCTTGGCGGTAATGATGATACTCTTCATTGATATGCTCATTTGTCGCAATATTTGAGTTAATTGTCTCTATAACCATCATGTCAGTTCACTACAACAAAATCAACATTTTACAACGGTGGAAAACCGTTGTAAATGACCTATTACAACGGTGAGTGCACCGTCGTATTATAAGAAGTTGTAATAGACTAAAATCTTTTACAATTAGGTTTCGATGTTGCAATTAACCGTTGTAGTAATCTCTACTATAACTGTTATCCACCCTTGTGATTTCTTATGTTTTACAACTTTTTCTGACAGTTGTAATATTCTTTATTACAATTATAATTGACAGTTGCGGTTTAAATCCAAAAAAATATTTACATGCAGCAATTATTCACATATTAATAATCATAGAATTCATTCATATATTAATAATCATAGAATTCATATATTGATGCAACAACTATAACTGAATCAGATTCATTAATATATTAATGATCATAGTATTCCAACAAAGTACAATGCATATCCAACAAAACAATCTAAAGTAGTCATTCACATCACCAACTAAAACGTTACCAAAACAACATTCTAACATAACCATTCCAAAATACAATGATACAGCACAAAATACATAGGAAAGATAAAGTTTTGTATCACAAAACAATACATACCCTAAGGATGTACACTAGTCGAAGGCAATGAAGTCATTATGCCAAGCCACGGTTGATCCAACAGCTTCTCCAATGATACACATCTCGGAATTCGGCCTCCACAAGAAAGCTTCTGAATCCACCGCCACATCAATCCAAACTTTACAACCATCCGGTCCTAGTTTTTTAAAGTGCACCAAACAATTAGGATTAGTGGATACCACTGTTCCTTCTGCAACAACTTGCTTTTGCCATGTACCAGTTTAAAATTGGAACCGAATAACTAAAAACTGCAAGTATAAAAAATGCTTTAGCAATATTTTCTTACCATTTCTTCTTCCAATCTTGCATAACCTTTTCTGCTCATGGTATGTGGGAGTTTATTCTTTGCTCTCATAGTTTTGCATAACCAATATGTAACGACCCGGAATTTTGAACAAATTAAATTGAAAATATTTAATTAATTTTAAATATTTGAACAGTAATTTAATTTGAATCCCCGATATAACCTTGAATTTGGTGATTAAATTTTGAAATTTAATCTATATAGTGTTGAATAAAAATTTGTATCTTCAATTTTAAGCTGAAGAAAAATATTTCAAAAGCTTTTAAAATTTATATTGATAATACTGAAGATAATAGAAGCTTCAGAATCGAATTTGAAATTTATTTGTTCAGTTTTGAAATTAAATCGTTCAATCGATATTTGAAAATAGCCGTCCGAGGCGCAGTCTCGGAATTCGACGAAACCAGTTCCATTGGGTCCGTAATAGTTTGTTATTACTGGATTTCCAATTTCGTATTTTTCGGAGTTGTTATTCGAGCACACGACGTATAAACGCGTCGAAATTTAAATCGAATTCGATTGAAAATTTTAATTTGAATTTTGGTCATCAGTTGCTTTTTCGTTCCGTTAAACACGCCTACAATCACGCAGACAATTACGAAGAGATCGTGCGACCCATACCTCTCTGCAAATTCACGAAATTTGGTTCCCTCTGTTCTTTCTTTTTAAATTTTACCCATCTCGTTCAAAAGAAAACTATCTCGTCCTAAAGCAATTCAATGGCCGAAAGAAAAACAAAACGAAATCCTCGTTCATTCTACAACTCAAAAATCAAATGGCTGTTTCCCCCCTCAGTTTCGATTTCCAGGCAAATCATCAAATCGTGATTTCTTTTCCTTATTCAAACATCTCAAACTCAAAATAAACAAACTCAAAACAACGGCCGAACATACAAAGCAATACTCGAATGAGAAGGGCATCTCAGTTTCTCTTTCGTTTCCAGCTCGAGCCCCCATTTCTTAATTTTCCAATTCAAATTGAAAGGTATTGATACGAGAAGGAAGTCGAACCCAATTCGTTCGATCGAGCTTGAAAGGAAAGCGTCGCGTGTGGAACTGGAGGCGTTCACGGTGGAGCTTGCGACTAGGGCAGCTTGACATCGTCGCCGTGGGAGACTCGAAGCAAAGGCGACAAATCGATGGGGATATCGCTTATGGTCGCGATTAGGGTTCAAGGCCAGAGACGAAATAGTCGAAGGCCAGCATTCGAGTACGCGGGCACGCTCAGGGGTAGCGATCTGCGAGTGGGTTTTGGGTGCTGGAGGTTTGTGCTCGAGTAGTCAGTGGCGTCGGAATTGCTGTGGATCTCAGTGCGAAATCTGGTGGTGGCTGCTCGATTGGGAAGGAGGTATAAAACTGTTAATTTGAATAAAGTTTACCTTAAGTTCAGATTTGCAAGTATAATAACAGTAAAATTAATTACTGCTTTAATTTGCAGAAAGGAAAACAATAAGTATGCATGATTTTGGGAGGATATAAGAATTTCTAAAATGTGGTAGAATGTATATGATTTTAGAAATCTACAGTAAACAAAAGATTAGTTAAAATAAAATTTTGGTTAAGTAAAAATATATATATACTGTTAAAAGAAAGTATATATGGATTTCTAAAATTAATAGTAAAACAGATATATACATGTTAAAAGTTGTTTACAGTAAAAGAAAATTTTATATATATTACAGTATATAATTTACAGTAAGGTATAATCTAATTTTGAATTTAAATTTATATACAAACAGAAAAAGAATACTTGTAGACAAGATTTAGAAAACAGAAGTTTAAATGATTTATACTGAGATAGTGTAGTTAATAGAACATTTGTTTAAAATGAATCATTCGATAAAATTAAATTTTTGGTTTAAATAAATTAACAGATGATAATTTTTTGTCAATTGATTCAAATATTTATAAATTGTATAATTGTTTATACAAGGTTTGAAACCGTGAAGAAATGGTCAAAATGGAAAATGGATGGCAAATTAAAAGCTAAGGTGAGATTTTTCTCACTCAAATGAAGTTGGATTTTGATTGACTGATTGATTGCTGTTTGTATTAGATATAGTAGGATATATCTATATATATATATAGCAATATATACATATTGGCATATGTATATATTGGATTGATTGATTCCCGCCTCGTATAGCGGATGAGACCCTATTGCGCCGTTAGTAAGCGGATTATTTTTATAAAACCCATATACCGCGATATTCCACCTCGAAGTGGAATTGGTATTGTGCTAACGTCTTTGGATGCAGGGAAACAGGTTGGAGGGATCCAACTGGATTCCTCACCAGTATTTATTTATTTACAGATATTGATGTATACTCTGTTATCATATGTTGATATATGATGTTTGATGTTGTGATTGACTAATTGGTGTTGTTGCATCATCGGATTCAAGTTTTAAAAATAACGACTTTTAATTTAAAAGGATTTTTAAAGTGATCTTTGAAATTATACGTTTTATTAAATTTTTGAAGTGATTTATTTTAAATAAATAAACGTTCAAATTTTAAAGTTATAAAAATTAAGATCTTTGTGAAATATAACCGAAAAGTGATTTTTGGAATAAATAGTTGATTGATTTATAAAATGGTTTAAATTGAGATTTTTAAAATATTATAAACGGTTTACTTAAAAGTTTTATAAAGTTGACATTTTATAAATTAAAATGTTGGTATTATAAAACGAGTTTTTATAAGCGTTAAAATGAATTTTTAAGAATTTATAAATTATGAACTTATAAATGGAAATGATTGTGTAAAATAAAGGAATTATAAGTATTTAACTTATAATATGGATTGTTGGTATAAGATTTGAGTTATGAATCGAATTGTTAATAAAGGAGATTAATAAAATTGAAGTTGTTAGAAAATAGAAATAGAATTTATAAACGTTGTTTTATAAATTCGAAATCAATTGGATTTGATAAATTAAATATAGAAGGTTGTTAAAGGAGATATATTCGCGATTTTGGATAGCGAATTATTATTTAAATAAAATGTGTAGAAAATAGTGAAATGTAATTAGTGAAGTATATTCACGATTTTGGACAGTGAATATATTGTTAAGTAAAATGGATAGTTTTGGAAAAGTGACATTGAAAATGAAGTTAAACATTTTAAAGATGTTTTTAAAATGTATTATGATATCGAATACATAGATTTCAACATTTTTATTGTTGAAATAGACGTTTTCGAGAAAAATAAGGAAATGATGGACTATAACACTGTTGTTATAGTAAATGATTTTCGAAAGAAAATGTTTTATGTAGTATTGGGATTTATATATATCTATCTTAAAATCCGAATCCCTATACTAGTGATTTCGAGTCGTCGTAACGATGTTTTACGCAACATTCGTTTTGACTCAAATAGATGTTAAAATTTATGATTTCCTTAAAGAATGAATGTATACTTAATATTGATTTAAGTATATATAATATTTTCAAATGTTGAAAATAAATAGATTTGTGAAATACTTATTTTTAAATAAGTATGGAAATGCTTTTCCAATATGAAATGAACTGTTTTGAGATTTTATTTTCAAAGATAAAATGAAATGTGGAAATTGATTTGAAATTGTTTTCAAATGATTAAGTGTGGAAATTTTATATCTAGTAAAGATATTTTTGAAGAAGAAATAATTTGGAAAATTATTTGGAATCTGATGATGTTGCGCATCTTTATTGATAGTTAAATAACCGACTATCAATAATTACCTTGAATGGTATTTGTTGTGAATTGGATGAATTTGAATGCCACACTTGTTTTTAAATAAACGCTCACTATTCGGGTTAGCCGGGAAAGGACCATGGGGTCGTATAACCCATTCCGAATATGTGATACGTCGTTATGAATTGCATTTGAAGACCGGTGTTGAAGACCGGATATTTTTGAAAACGGAAGGATTACCGTCGAGTTACTCTACATCGGCTGATCTCCGATTTAGAGGTTTTATCACCCTTAGTGACGGGAAGTCCGGACGTGATTAGAAAATTATCCGGATGTGCAAGGGCTTCGTGAGAAGTGCCTTCGGTTCTGTTCGATCCCGGAACAGACTTGTATGGATTGTGTGTCTGACGTTACAATTTGAGATATAAAGCTGATTTCTTTCAAATACATTTCTGTTGGTGGCGGAGAATTCATTCTCTTAGCTTAACACCCTTCTCTGAGACGTACGAGCTCAGAGGTTATGTAGTTGAAATTTATCAGCGATATATCCCAATTTGGTAACGTGGCATACTGAGTGTTGCTGTGAAATGATCAGTGTTTGATCATTTGCGATATGATCATTTGTTTGATCTTATATCTTTGTGATCATAGGTTGATCATTTGTTTGACCCGAAGCATGGCTTTTTGAGAAGCGTAGCTTTGTGGACGAGACTTCGTCGAGCCTCACACCCCGGAAATGGTCAAAACAGGAAGAATGCGGCAAGGTTCTAGGGAGTAGCGCCCCTTAGTGTATGTCATTCCTTCTGGATAAAGGTGGTATCATGGTATGGAGCCCAGATACTTAACCTCTGTGGTTGCTGCAAATTTATTACTTTGTGGTTGTTGCGAATCGGGGATCCTCGGGAAGATCGGTGACGATCGGGGGATGGCATACGCGTGTCAGTAGTTACCTATTTTTGCAGAGGTAACCCGGCCTTGTGTTGGCAGAGATCTAACCGTAATGTTAGGTTATTTCTCGGGTCGTCTATTCCAGGGACGTACCCATCGTGGATAGGAAGTTCCTTAGCCTGACCATTTGTTGGAAATCCAAAGAAACAATACGAGCCTTGTACGGTTTTAGTTGTAGAACCTGCCATTTAATATGGTAGCTATAGTAGGCATACTATAATGGTACCTATGTCGGCTAAGATTAATATTCTACTTTCGAAATGTTTTCTACACTATGCACTAATAATAATATCAAAAAGGATTTGATTTTTGCGTAGTAAGCATCTTTGACTATCATAAGAAGAAATCTCCTCCAATTCTGCGTTTGCATTGTGTGTGTGGCGGGAGGTCTTATGGTAGTTTCATTTTCCAAAAGCATTGCGAATTTGTTTTATTTTCTTTGTGAAAAATAACCGTTTTATGATCTCACACCAGTCACCATGACTGACTCGGAGTTTATTGTTTCCCTTCTAAACTCTGGGTGCCCACCAATTTCCACACGGGCAGTCTAGAGTTAGATTATCTGGATATTCTGGATATTCTGGAGCTTTGGAAGCAAGCTGGATGGCGAGACGTAGTATTTGTATCTGATATATTTATTCCGCTGTGTATTCTGTATGAGGACAAGTTATATAACTGTCCATTGCTGTATATGACTCTGATTGATGTATGTATAAATTGATATAGTTCTTTGTTTTAAAAGACTAGTGTTATCTATTATATATTGTTCCGCTGCGATGTGTAAGATTCTGATATTGTTTTCTGTTTCTATTGTTGTTCTGTTGTTCTTCTCTTCTTCTTCTACTCTTTTCTTCTTCTTCTACCTTTTCCTTCTTTTTAAAACCATAACTTTTCGGGTTTCCGGCATTCGATGGCTCGGCAGTCGATAAAGTGAGTATCGATGTCGAATTTTCGAAAGTCGAAAATTTAGGGATGTTACATTTGGTATCAGAGCATATGGTTAAGCGACAACCCTGCTCTGTTGGGTGTTACTAATTAGAGATAGAGTCAGTAGTACTCTAGAATGAGTTTGAGTGTAATAATAGATATGAGCGCGTATTTGTTATTGAATACAAAATTGTTTTGTATTGTGATGATTGGTTTATTGAGTGGCATATGAACCTTCGTCGGCACAGTCTGCAAAACTGGATCGAAGGGGTTTCTAAACACTTGAATAGAACAATTCGGCACAGTATTGTTTTTAAATAGGGTAAATGAAATAATTTTACCCAAAACTATTTTTGTATATAAAAGAAATGTTTTTCTATAAGTTATTACAGTATATGGATGTTTGGTTGTTAGGAAGTAATAACATTGACATATCATCACTGTTATATTGAAATTGAATAAGAAATAAAATAATAACCAAAGATTTAGAAATAACTTCATATACAAATGAAATTAAAGAATGTAAATTATAAATGTGATTTGTAATTTGAAACGGAATTCCAGAGAAGTATTTGGAAATGTTTTGAAAAGAATTTGAAAATTTTGTAGATTTGGAAAATTTAAATCTTTTTGATTTGAAAATAAATTTCAAAGGTTTTGAAAAATGTTTTTGGAGAGTTGAAAGCTCTAAACTCTTTTCGGTCGCTGGAAAATAACTTCGGTAATGACTGCAGCATTATCGATGTTCATTTTCGGGTTTCCAGAAGAGGTATTGCTGCCAAATTGTTTTAAATGGAAGTTGTTTGAAAATTTTGGGTTTTGTTTTGGAAATTCCAGGATAATTTGAATTGTTTTCAAAATGATTTTGAGATGTTGGTAAGACTCTGGAATACCATATTTATGAAATATTATCAAGTTGATAACTTATACCAATTGAATTTTGGTAGAATAAATTTAACTTAAAAGAATGAAGTTAAATCAAAGCAAGTATAAGTGAATCAATTAAATGAAAATGAAATTGAAAGTTGAAATTCATTTCGAATTCGTAAGCAAATGAATTGAATTGAATAATTGTAAATGACAGATAATTGATAAAATTCAATATTTCAGAATTGAAAGTAAATTGAATCCAAATTTAGTTGAAATGGTAAACTAAATACAAATGAATGGGAAATGTAAAGATTGAATGATAATGAATATGTAACTTCAATAGTAAGCTAAAAATGTATAAGTAGTTTATATTGAAAATTTTGTAATAGAATTTGCAAAATAGTTTGAATATGTAACTAGATATAATGGCTAGTAGGATATACAGGTGTATAAAGGAATTGGATTTGATTTCAAAGATAATTTGAATTGCTCGACAAAAGGTAACTATTTATATTTCTATATGAGATTTGATGACTTTCTTGTCTAGCCGCTTGGCATTTTTCCTTTTCTTTTTGAAATCTGAGAGTCCGTAGGGACGTTTTGTAGTCGTGCCGTATTAGCCGCGCCAAGGAGACGCTGGCGAAATTTTTCGAAAATTCCGAGTGTTAGAAAATTTTTGAGAAAATTTTGAAAGTTTAAATTTGAATTTGAATTGAGAAGTAAACAATGTTGTTTTGAACTTATAATTGAAATTGGAAATTTAGTTGAAATTAATAACGAATCTTTAGTAGAAAGATTTGTTTTGATGAATTGATAAAACTATTAGATTGTGAAAAATAGTAGACGAGTTAAGGACCTTTTTTCCTAACTTGTAATTTCGGGACGAAATTCTTTTAAGGAGGGAAGTCTGTAACGACCCGGAATTTTGAACAAATTAAATTGAAAATATTTAATTAATTTTAAATATTTGAACAGTAATTTAATTTGAATCCCCGATATAACCTTGAATTTGGTGATTAAATTTTGAAATTTAATCTATATAGTGTTGAATAAAAATTTGTATTTTCAATTTTAAGCTGAAGAAAAATATTTCAAAAGCTTTTAAAATTTATATTGATAATACTGAAGATAATAGAAGCTTCAGAATCGAATTTGAAATTTATTTGTTCAGTTTTGAAATTAAATCGTTCAACCGATATTTGAAAATAGCCGTCCGAGACGCAGTCTCGGAATTCGACGAAACCAGTTCCATTGGGTCCGTAATAGTTTGTTATTACTGGATTTCCAATTTCGTATTTTTCGGAGTTGTTATTCGAGCACACGACGTATAAACGCGTCGAAATTTAAATCGAATTCGATTGAAAATTTTAATTTGAATTTTGGTCATCAGTTGCTTTTTCGTTCCGTTAAACACGCCTACAATCACGCAGACAATTACGAAGAGATCGTGCGACCCATACCTCTCTGCAAATTCACGAAATTTGGTTCCCTCTGTTCTTTCTTTTTAAATTTTACCCATCTCGTTCAAAAGAAAACTATCTCGTCCTAAAGCAATTCAATGGCCGAAAGAAAAACAAAACGAAATCCTCGTTCATTCTACAACTCAAAAATCAAATGGCTGTTTCCCCCCTCAGTTTCGATTTCCAGGCAAATCATCAAATCGTGATTTCTTTTCCTTATTCAAACATCTCAAACTCAAAATAAACAAACTCAAAACAACGGCCGAACATATAAAGCAATACTCGAATGAGAAGGGCATCTCAGTTTCTCTTTCGTTTCCAGCTCGAGCCCCCATTTCTTAATTTTTCAATTCAAATCGAAAGGTATTGACACGAGAAGGAAGTCGAACCCAATTCGTTCGATCGAGCTTGACAGGAAAGCGTCGCGTGTGGAACTGGAGGCGTTCACGGTGGAGCTTGCGACTAGGGCAGCGTGACATCGTCGCCGTGGGAGACTCGAAGCAAAGGCGACAAATCGATGGGGATATCGCTTGTGGTCGCGATTAGGGTTCAAGGCCAGAGACGAAATAGTCGAAGGCCAGCATTCGAGTACGCGGGCACGCTCAGGGGTAGCGATCTGCGAGTGGGTTTTGGGTGCTGGAGGTTTGTGCTCGACTAGTCAGTGGCGTCGGAATTGCTGTGGATCTCAGTGCGAAATCTGGTGGTGGCTACTCGATTGGGAAGGAGGTATAAAACTGTTAATTTGAATAAAGTTTACCTTAAGTTCAGATTTGCAAGTATAATAACAGTAAAATTAATTACTGCTTTAATTTGCAGAAAGGAAAACAATAAGTATGCATGATTTTGGGAGGATATAAGAATTTCTAAAATGTGGTAGAATGTATATGATTTTAGAAATCTACAGTAAACAAAAGATTAGTTAAAATAAAATTTTGGTTAAGTAAAAATATATATATACTGTTAAAAGAAAGTATATATGGATTTCTAAAATTAATAGTAAAACAGATATATACATGTTAAAAGTTGTTTACAGTAAAAGAAAATTTTATATATATTACAGTATATAATTTACAGTAAGGTATAATCTAATTTTGAATTTAAATTTATATACAAACAGAAAAAGAATACTTGTAGACAAGATTTAGAAAACAGAAGTTTAAATGATTTATACTGAGATAGTGTAGTTAATAGAACATTTGTTTAAAATGAATCATTCGATAAAATTAAATTTTTGGTTTAAATAAATTAACAGATGATAATTTTTTGTCAATTGATTCAAATATTTATAAATTGTATAATTGTTTATACAAGGATTGAAACCGTGAAGAAATGGTCAAAATGGAAAATGGATGGCAAATTAAAAGCTAAGGTGAGATTTTTCTCACTCAAATGAAGTTGGATTTTGATTGACTGATTGATTGCTGTTTGTATTAGATATAGTAGGATATATCTATATATATATATAGCAATATATACATATTGGCATATGTATATATTGGATTGATTGATTCTCGCCTCGTATATCGGATGAGACCCTATTGCGCCGTTAGTAAGCGGATTATTTTTATAAAACCCATATACCGCGATATTCCACCTCGAAGTGGAATTGGTATTGTGCTAACGTCTTTGGATGCAGGGAAACAGGTTGGAGGGATCCAACTGGATTCCTCACCAGTATTTATTTATTTACAGATATTGATGTATACTCTGTTATCATATGTTGATATATGATGTTTGATGTTGTGATTGACTAATTGGTGCTGTTGCATCATCGGATTCAAGTTTTAAAAATAACGACTTTTAATTTAAAAGGATTTTTAAAGTGATCTTTGAAATTATACGTTTTATTAAATTTTTGAAGTGATTTATTTTAAATAAATAAACGTTCAAATTTTAAAGTTATAAAAATTAAGATCTTTGTGAAATATAACCGAAAAGTGATTTTTGGAATAAATAGTTGATTGATTTATAAAATGGTTTAAATTGAGATTTTTAAAATATTATAAACGGTTTACTTAAAAGGTTTATAAAGTTGACATTTTATAAATTAAAATGTTGGTATTATAAAACGAGTTTTTATAAGCGTTAAAATGAATTTTTAAGAATTTATAAATTATGAACTTATAAATGGAAATGATTTTGTAAAATAAAGGAATTATAAGTATTTAACTTATAATATGGATTGTTGGTATAAGATTTGAGTTATGAATCGAATTGTTAATAAAGGAGATTTATTAAATTGAAGTTGTTAGAAAATAGAAATAGAATTTATAAACGTTGTTTTATAAATTCGAAATCAATTGGATTTGATAAATTAAATATAGAAGGTTGTTAAAGGAGATATATTCGCGATTTTGGATAGCGAATTATTATTTAAATAAAATGTGTAGAAAATAGTGAAATGTAATTAGTGAAGTATATTCACGATTTTGGACAGTGAATATATTGTTAAGTAAAATGGATAGTTTTGGAAAAGTGACATTGAAAATGAAGTTAAACATTTTAAAGATGTTTTTAAAATGTATTATGATATCGAATACATAGATTTCAACATTTTTATTGTTGAAATAGACGTTTTCGAGAAAAATAAGGAAATGATGGACTATAACACTGTTGTTATAGTAAATGATTTTCGAAAGAAAATGTTTTATGTAGTATTGGGATTTATATATATCTATCTTAAAATCCGAATCCCTATACTAGTGATTTCGAGTCGTCGTAACGATGTTTTACGCAACATTCGTTTTGACTCAAATAGATGTTAAAATTTATGATTTCCTTAAAGAATGAATGTATACTTAATATTGATTTAAGTATATATAATATTTTCAAATGTTGAAAATAAATAGATTTGTGAAATACTTATTTTTAAATAAGTATGGAAATGCTTTTCCAATATGAAATGAACTGTTTTGAGATTTTATTTTCAAAGATAAAATGAAATGTGGAAATTGATTTGAAATTGTTTTCAAATGATTAAGTGTGGAAATTTTATATCTAGTAAAGATATTTTTGAAGAAGAAATAATTTGGAAAATTATTTGGAATCTGATGATGTTGCGCATCTTTATTGATAGTTAAATAACCGACTATCAATAATTACCTTGAATGGTATTTGTTGTGAATTGGATGAATTTGAATGCCACACTTGTTTTTAAATAAACGCTCACTATTCGGGTTAGCCGGGAAAGGACCATGGGGTCGTATAACCCATTCCGAATATGTGATACGTCGTTATGAATTGCATTTGAAGACCGGTGTTGAAGACCGGATATTTTTGAAAACGGAAGGATTACCGTCGAGTTACTCTACATCGGCTGATCTCCGATTTAGAGGTTTTATCACCCTTAGTGACGGGAAGTCCGGACGTGATTAGAAAATTATCCGGATGTGCAAGGGCTTCGTGAGAAGTGCCTTCGGTTCTGTTCGATCCCGGAACAGACTTGTATGGATTGTGTGTCTGACGTTACAATTTGAGATATAAAGCTGATTTCTTTCAAATACATTTCTGTTGGTGGCGGAGAATTCATTCTCTTAGCTTAACACCCTTCTCTGAGACGTACGAGCTCAGAGGTTATGTAGTTGAAATTTATCAGCGATATATCCCAATTTGGTAACGTGGCATACTGAGTGTTGCTGTGAAATGATCAGTGTTTGATCATTTGCGATATGATCATTTGTTTGATCTTATATCTTTGTGATCATAGGTTGATCATTTGTTTGACCCGAAGCATGGCTTTTTGAGAAGCGTAGCTTTGTGGACGATACTTCGTCGAGCCTCACACCCCGGAAATGGTCAAAACAGGAAGAATGCGGCAAGGTTCTAGGGAGTAGCGCCCCTTAGTGTATGTCATTCCTTCTGGATAAAGGTGGTATCATGGTATGGAGCCCAGATACTTAACCTCTGTGGTTGCTGCAAATTTATTACTTTGTGGTTGTTGCGAATCGGGGATCCTCGGGAAGATCGGTGACGATCGGGGGATGGCATACGCGTGTCAGTAGTTACCTATTTTTGCAGAGGTAACCCGGCCTTGTGTTGGCAGAGATCTAACCGTAATGTTAGGTTATTTCTCGGGTCGTCTATTCCAGGGACGTACCCATCGTGGATAGGAAGTTCCTTAGCCTGACCATTTGTTGGAAATCCAAAGAAACAATACGAGCCTTGTACGGTTTTAGTTGTAGAACCTGCCATTTAATATGGTAGCTATAGTAGGCATACTATAATGGTACCTATGTCGGCTAAGATTAATATTCTACTTTCGAAATGTTTTCTACACTATGCACTAATAATAATATCAAAAAGGATTTGATTTTTGCGTAGTAAGCATCTTTGACTATCATAAGAAGAAATCTCCTCCAATTCTGCGTTTGCATTGTGTGTGTGGCGGGAGGTCTTATGGTAGTTTCATTTTCCAAAAGCATTGCGAATTTGTTTTATTTTCTTTGTGAAAAATAACTGTTTTATGATCTCACACCAGTCACCATGACTGACTCGGAGTTTATTGTTTCCCTTCTAAACTCTGGGTGCCCACCAATTTCCACACGGGCAGTCTAGAGTTAGATTATCTGGATATTCTGGATATTCTGGAGCTTTGGAAGCAAGCTGGATGGCGAGACGTAGTATTTGTATCTGATATATTTATTCCGCTGTGTATTCTGTATGAGGACAAGTTATATAACTGTCCATTGCTGTATATGACTCTGATTGATGTATGTATAAATTGATATAGTTCTTTGTTTTAAAAGACTAGTGTTATCTATTATATATTGTTCCGCTGCGATGTGTAAGATTCTGATATTGTTTTCTGTTTCTATTGTTGTTCTGTTGTTCTTCTCTTCTTCTTCTACTCTTTTCTTCTTCTTCTACCTTTTCCTTCTTTTTAAAACCATAACTTTTCGGGTTTCCGGCATTCGATGGCTCGGCAGTCGATAAAGTGAGTATCGATGTCGAATTTTCGAAAGTCGAAAATTTAGGGATGTTACACAATATTTATTGAAATAAGATTCGAAATCAAGATTTAGTTTCTAAAATTGCAGTTTCTAAATATGATTGTAGTGCAGTTTGTATGGAGATTATTGTGGTGGAGGGGGAGTTGTTGATGAAGTGTGAAGGGTGAGGAACGAAGTGTGATATGCAGGAAACAGAAGTCCACTTACTGGCTAGGGATGGATGTATTGTGTAGTCTTGAAATAGGGACGGTAAAGCAAGTACATTTTGTAATAGAGAAAACAGAGAAAACAAAAAATGCAATTGGAATGTATTGTTTGTAACAGAGAAAACAGAGATGTAAAAATGATAGTGAATAGTATCTGAGTTACTGAAAATGTTTATCTTTTTTCATAAACTGAAACAAACAAAACAAATGCAGTTGCACAAAAATAGAATTTACTAAATAGAAAAGCCACAAAACAAAGAAGCAAAATATCAAAGTGTCAATGCAAGATGTAAATGTAAATGCATAGGTGAACACAAAACAGAAAAAAAAAATGCAAAACAATAGGCATAATATAACCATTAAAAATATGCAAGCAGTTATACTGAAAATTCATAATCTAGTACCTGTATACAAGTCCATAGATCATCCCTCAATTCGTCATCGACTTTCTTCCATCCGCTAATTGTTATAGGCACAATCTCCCTTGCTAGAGTGATATCATCTGTATTACCACCACCAGATGAAGCATTGTGTGCAAGTATTGAAAAGAAAACAATGAGAAAAGCTAAAGTGATATCACTTGTATTACCACCACCAGATGAAGCTGAAGCACCCGCACCACAATTATTGCATCACAGGTCAGATATCATTCCACCACTCAAACTGAAATGAAAATTTTCTCGTATAAATTAAAAAACATTGCAGATAGGTATAAATATTAAACTAAACATTTCATCAACCATTCGCGGTAACACTTTAGACTAGAAAAGGTAAAATAAAGATATGCATGCGACTTGAAAAAAATGATATAGGGATACGTGTCAGCCAATTATAACGTGAAAAAATAATTTCATACAAAGGCGCCCAAAACTAGTGTATATACGGTATGAACAGGACATTATATTACAGGCGAACAGTTAAAAATACAAAGATAATCATTCTCACCCTTTGAGATTGAATTTATGCACCTGTAAGTGACATGTAAGTAACTGTAAGTAAAACCTGCTAGCAACTGCAAGAATACAAAGATAATTATGCTAATGTAGAAGTAAAATATGAACTTTTACATGGTAGAAGTCAAGTACCTGTAGCTGACTCTTGACATGGTATATAGTTAAGCTTTGTACACCCATGACTCCGAGAACACCCTCTGGTATAGCCCCTATTTCAAAATTTTAGTATAAATGAATATGCATATTTAAGCAATATGTATTATTTGGCACTTTGCTCTAACAGTTTATGTTCAACAAATGAACTGCAAACAAGAAACTAATAACTAAATATACGATACATTATAGGCAACAGTAACAAATCTACTTCTAGACTAAATTAATTTTATTAAGAAAACAACTACTTAAAATTACAATAACAAAATAACATTATTAAAATATGGAATGGGCAGCAAATCACTCACGTTCAGTGCAACCGAATAAGTAAGCTGCCTTCATAAAGTAGTCCACTCTTTTCAATGGCTTTCTATTAACCAACAATTGGCACAGCATATAGTTAAAGCATAGTTATGTATCCTAGTTTACGAGTATGCATTCATATATTTATATAATTATAACAAAGTAATATCCATTAATTAATTATGATTGTTTTGTATAAATTATTCAATAAAAAAAATTCAATTGGTAGCGCAAATTTAGTTCTTGTGCCAGACGTTTTTCATTTGATTCATGCCCACTGTACATCAATTTGATTTTTCCTTGCTTATCTTATTATGAACTGAGAGAACTATGGATAAATTTCTTTAAGATTAGTGAGCACTATCCTCTAAGTTTAGAAATATTAAAAAAATCCTCTTAATAATGTTTAAACCTTTTTTTTAGATTGGCTAGGCTAGGCTCATGGCCCAGCCCAATTATGGTTGTGCACCACCCTTTGGCTGGACTCTGGTCCAACCAGGTGGACAGGCTAATGGCTTGGCTCCTATATCATACACCAGCATGTGCAGCAGTGCATGGTTGTTGCTATGCAGCAGCCAACAGGGGTTGTTGCCCTACGACATGGCCTATATTTTGTTAAACCCATTTTTCTCTCCATTATTTACTTAATTGATACCAAAATATAATATGATGTAAAATTAAATAATACGCTCAACTGCTAAATGAAACTTAAGTAGGGACATATTGTTGTTGTATACTTTACTTTATAGACAATGACTTGCTGTTAGTTGTATTGTAACGATAAACAAATGGTGATTACTATTTATTTAACATACACACACAAGGGCATCAAATTATCTAAGCAAGTTACTATCATTACTCTTAGACTCTTAATAAACAAATGAAAACATTTTTTGAGTGGAAGCTGTCAGGTTGTCTGGAATACAAATTAGCCAATAGAAAAGAATGGTGCATTAAAGCTGATAGACCACACACATCAAACCTTAGCTAAGCTTACCTTAATTGCAGCTTGTTTGGAATCTAATGATTCAAACTCAATGAACGCAAAGCAAATATTTCTCAGCCGCAAGAGTAAAAACAGTTATAAAAAAATTAAACTAAACATTAAGATGCAATACATCTGAAACGAACTAATTAAGATTCACAAACATAAACAACCTTGTGGCTTCTGACTTGGAGCCCTCCTTGTTTAATTGGCCCAAATTTTTTTAGAGCTACTTCCACTTCAACAACACTGAAAGTGGATGTAAATTGTGAAGGCACAGTAATTATCTGCTATCAGGAAAATGCATATTAGAAACAAAATTGGATTTTCCTACTGTTGGGATGTAACCTTTTTTATGATCATTTGTCTCTGAGGAGCTTTCCATTTTATTTACAGGGGTAACCTCCTCAGTGCTAAAGTTGTTTGGAGACTATATCAAAGATAATTACACTTGATGAAATAAAATAATGATACACTGAAATAACTGTACGTTGTTTAGCAGCAAAAGATGCACCAGTAAGAAACGCAGAAAAGGAGGAACGTGCAACATAGAAAATGAAATGAAAATTATTAGTATAAATTTGGAACTTTAGAAATATAAGCCCATAACAATATGCAATTATTGAAATGAATGATACATTGTAGAGATGTTTACTTATCTGCTTATCTTTGTGCAGTAGCAGCACCTTGCTGCTGTAGGCAGCAGTACCCACTGCTACCACTTGCAGCAGGGCTGTTGCCTCGCTACTGAGACCGAGGCTCGCTGTTAGCAAAGACCGACATCTCCCCTCCCCTCCGGCACCTCCTACTCGCTCTTGATTTATCTCAAGTTTTCAATATCTATCTCATTTAAAAAAATAGCTTTAATACTCTTTTTGATGTACTTCAACCTTATCTTATAATATAAAGTCTACATTCAATATATATAACATGTTTAAAACAACACAATATGTAAATCAAGCCATTGAAGGAAAAAAACAAAGTTCTGGAGCAAGATTGTTTAAAATTGGAAATTCGAAAACTTACTTACAATAAACCCTTTTCTTTAAATTTCATAAATATGGTATGAAATAATCAAATGAAGTATGATCTTGCAAAAAGAAACCACTGTCAATTCTCAAGGAAAACAAAAGCGTGTTACAGTAATTTTTTCTTCATCAAATCTTAGATTTATGCTTTAATTTTTTGATTTGGAAATGATAGTAAAGCTTTATATTCATCAATAATGCAAAAGATCAAGATTCAAGGATTGAATAAGAGGAGAAATCAAAATATAATCTCATTAACCATGTATCGTGTTACATATACCAAAACAAGTCATTGCAAATATAAAAAATAAATTCAAGTTCATTTATAGTAAAGTGATCTTATATATATATATATATATATATATGAAAATGAATTACAGATCTCAACTTATAACATTTTCAAAATTGAAACACAACCCAGTTAAATCTCAGTTAAATAGAAACAAAAAACATTGCTCCTTGCCTACTTAATCAAAACATGCAAGCCTTAACCCGCATAATCTATAAAGCATGAAGCATACAAAGGATAAAGTACCAACTCAGAACAGAACAAACACTGCATAAAAATTCTAAATAACCTAGGATAAGATCTATGAACATGATATACGTCTGACCACCCACTCCATCAGTCAAATCCATGAAACTACAAGTATACATAAGACCCACCAGTCAAACCGAAAATTGAATTAAGAATCACACACATAGATACATAATTCCTGATTCGTAATTTGACACTCAAAACCTATAAAATTCCAAAAACTGCAAAACCCAAAACCCAAAACCCAAATCATGAACCTTGATACTCATTGAACACACACACACACTGATACAATTAGAACACTCAATTAGAACAAATAGAACGAAATGAATATACCTTAAGCATACGATATCAACAGCAGTTTTGAGGACCGAGCACGTTAACGCGAGGAAGAAGATGGAAATAGCGTACACTATCAGCAGCAATTTTGAGGAGCAGATTAGGTTTTTTTTTGAAATTATGGGTTTGCGAATTGAATCGGTAGTGAGTTTAGTTCTGGGAACTTTTGCCCTAATTAATGAATTGAGCGGCCAATGAAAATAAGGGAGGGAAGTTATAATTTTTGGGGGTAGGAAAGTAATGTTGGAGGACAACTGACAAAAACAGTTGTTATAAATAATTTTTTACAACTGGCGTAGATAAGCAGTTGTTAAAGAGGCAGATTACAACTGCTATACAAATAGAGTTGTTAAAAATATCTTTTCTACAACTGTTAAAAATTAACAGTTCTTACAAACTACTTATTACAACTGTTAAAAATGAACAGTTGTAAAGAGAAGGTTGTAATATGATTGCTTTGTTGTAGTGGTTTTTTCAGATTGATTTAAATTTGTTTGGCGGTTGTTTACTTGCGATATTGTAAATAATTCTTCATTTGGTTGATGCATGTCATCCAAATTTTCACTGGTTATCCCATCTAAATTTCTACTTAAAGACGTATTTTGAAGCCTTTCTCGGCGTAGTCTATAAGCCTGACGACGTCGAGCAAGATATGCTTCTCTTTCCTCCGGAGTCATGGCTTGTCTTCGTTCTCTTGCTCTTACTCGGTTAATTTCTCTTTGTTCATCGGTTGAAACATTTATTCTTCTATTTCGCCTTCTTTGATTATTCATTTTTGGTACGCAACTGTATTAAAATATAAATATTCATGTATGATTAATAAGGCTTAAAATTTGTTAATCATGCACAATAATTTCTATATTATTAAAAAAATGGCAAGATCATATAACTAACAAACATAAATGTTAAACAAAAATCTAATAATGAAGCATTTAATACGATAATACTAAACGATATACATTTGTCCTAATTAACTATTATTAAAGATACGACGATAAATAATTTCATTTTAGTTGTCTTCGTTGTCACCATCCATTTTTCTCCAAATAATTTATCTGTAAAAATAAGCGAAGAAAATTAAGATTAGATAATGAATACTTGTTTATATATGTGTATGTGTATGTATGTGTGTGTGTATATATGTGCATATATATATATAGTAATATATTAGTATATAACTTACCAATTCAGAAGTAAAATTTGAATCCCAGCCATAGTCGTCTATCAAGAGGGTGTGTTGATCGTTGCGTGGTTGTTTTTGTACTTCTTTTTTATTTTCCCCTGTTGTAGCTTTGGTAGGTGATGCCTTATGGTGTGCTCTTTTTTCGTCTATCAAGAGGGTGTGTTGATCATTGCGTGGTTGTTCTTGTACTTCTTTTTTAATTTTCCCTGTTGTAGCTTTGGTAAGTGATGCCTTATCGTGTGTCCATTTTTGTTTATCGGATTGGTTGACGTCCATTGTTTGTTTTATGATTTTATTGCGCTAAAAATGCTAATTATAAAGAGATGATAATGGTTTCATTTATGAGATATAAATGAATGAGCACTAATCTTAAAATATTATGCATATCAAATTTAAGAGCAAAACAAATGAATGCATATAGTAATTTTTTGTTGTTTTATTCAGTGGTATCTCGTCTTAGAGAGCGCAATGATTGATTTTGTTCTTATCATATTTACTGAAGTTTTGAAATTATGTGTGGTATTCACATGCAATGTATAGAAGTTTTAATGAGCAAATACTAAGACGTTAATACTAAGATGCCTGATATGCTTCGTTTTGTTTACGGTGGTTGACGGCTGTAAAGATACAGGTTTGATGTAGCAATAACTTATATTGTATTGATATTTTGGCCTATTATTCACTTATGTGTTGTTTATCCATCATAAATTTTAATGATTTATATTTATGTACTTGAACTGTCCAATATTTTAATTGTATTTTGTTGTTGGTTATTAATACAAACTGACAATAAGACATGTACGAATTTAATTTTGAATGTATGTGAAAGCAAATAAAATAATAGAAATGTGCAATTTGTTGAGCTTTCTTAAATTCCATATTTTTGAAGCATTTTATGTTGTAAGCATACAAAATACTAACAATTAGTCAGGTTTCTGGGTGGTTCTAATTCCTGCTTCGGCCCACCAGGCAAACAAAGAGTATTATTGTATTTGCAAATAGGCGGTGAAGCGAGAAATTATTTATTTGATTTTCTTTATCCATGTTGAATGGGAATAGAGAGACAGAGAACAACAACGTTAATTTTGTGTTTGACAGTTTGGCAAAAGTTGGTGGAAACTTAGCAAGTTGTATATTTCAGAATGTCAAATGGAGTTTTAATTTTTTTATAAGCTAAAAATACTTCAAATGATTACAGCGAAAAGCGAAAATTTTGAATGGTATAAGTTGTTTTTCTAAATAATATAATCTTTAATAATAATAATACTAATAATAATAATGATTTTAAAATATCGATTAACATTTTCATATAAGCTTGGAGCAGCTGTTTTCATCTTCAAATTGTACCAGCCTTTTACCGCTGTGACGGTAAATATGGTCTCTGTACTCCTGTAGAAACTATTTTTTTTTTAAAGAAACAAAATTTTATACTTAAGTGGGAGTATAAAATTTATTTTCGTTTGGTTGTTTTCGCCACTTGTGGTGCAAACCTTTTGTATTTGATTCAGTATGGATAACATAGATTCATAACATTATTATGTGTTAAGTTGAGCATGGTCTTGCATGAGTTCTATGTGTATACGTAAATTTAATTTACATAGACGCAGTTTAAAATTTAAGCATATCAAACTACATATATGAATATACTAAATACCATCAAAGCTAAAGTATGTATTTAAAACTCAATACTCAGCGGCATAGTTTTCATGACCGTGCCGTGCCTTGAACCGTGATGATTGAAGGTTTAAGGTTTTGATGGTTCAACCGGTCGAACCGTCAGAACCGTGATTATTTTTTTTTTGAAAAATTTGCACATTTAGCTACAAACTATACACAAAAATATTGAAATAATAATGTTATGTACACAAGTTGTAAACGGCCTTTAAGGTATACAAATTCGATGAGTCTTACAGTGGTATTAGAGTAGTTTGCAGCAGTAAAGAACAAAATGATGAAGTTAGTGGTTTAAAATTTGAAACGATAATGATTTTTGAAATATATATTACTTATTTTCTTCAAAGCAATGAAAATAAGAGAGAATTACACGATGAGAATGTAAGAAAAAACAAAAGAACCGTGGTTCAACCGGGTAAAATTGACGGTTGAACCGTTGGTTTAAAGGTCCGACCAAGGTTCATCGATAAATGAGGTCCGATTGAGTTTCGGACCGTGGTGGTCCAAGGTTCAGGGTTATTCGAGGTTGAACCGCGGCAGGGTTCGGTCATGAAACACTACACCAAAACAGTTATTTGCTAACACTTTGTATCTCTCATCCGTAACCATATTTTCCCGTTATAATATAACAACCGTCCATGCCCATTAGTAAACTAAAAAAAGCGTTAATAAAAAACTATATATTTTTTTTAATTTCTTCAGCTCAATTGTAACGCATGAAATGGGTTAGGAAAGCCTGTACAACTGAAATTAAGAGAAATGAACGAGGTCAAGATGGTAATTAGGTATTCCAGATCAGTTTTAACCTAATTCTAACGCTTTTCAATTTTCGGCCGTGTAAAATTTCATTGCATCGACTCTGCAGTGAAAGCTATTTCAATTCCGACTTTAAGATTTCCTCCATTGGCCGCAAGTATACCAATTTTATATCCAGGGATTTGATTGATTTCGGTTCCAGTTGTTTCTACTCGCTTATTTTGGGTATGTTTTTTCTTCTTCCATTTTATCTTCGATTTCTAATTTTACTGCAGTTGTTCTTTCCAATTTGTACTCTATATTGTGTTAGTTGATTGATTTGTTCAATATTGTAGCAAATAATTTGATTAAATCACCAATTTTGGCATCTTGGACAATAGTACTTCACAATATGCTGTAGGTACTTACTATATGTTACGGTAGACTGGTAGCTACTATATTCACCGCATATTGATTTTAGTATTGATGATATAAAGTTAAACAAACTAATATACCAATGATATACCGCTATAAACATTTTGGTAAGATTTGGCAACAAATACAGATAATAACTATGACTAAATTATTATGCAGACCTTATGTTGTGACAATCCCAACAGTTGTGTGAGTCTAAGTTAACCTTCTTCCATACCATTACTGCTTAAAGGCAAATGATAAATATTTTAATGTTTTAATGATGTACGCACTCAACAATCCGGCCTAAAGGCAAATGATAATTAATATTAGCTCATACGTGGATACTGCTTGTAATAATAAGAATTGACTTAAAGGTAAATAACTTACAAATGCTCCCAGGAAAGTACTTGTTGCGAACAAGTGAAAGAAGTTCACAACAAACATGAGTACAATACCAGCATCAATATTCTCAAGATCAAAATTTTGAATTGCATTGAAAAGCACTACGGAAGTGGCATAAGTTTTTTATACTGCATGAAAATATGATTGCTCAAACTGATTTTAACAATTTTCGTACAATTATATAAAGTAATATTGTGCTCGAGGAAAGTTGTAGCACTGATGTCAATAATCTTTGATATTAGCTGAGGAAAAAAAACCGTAGTTTGATAAGCATGCTGACATAGATGTATTTACGTATCAGTTTATGTTATAAATTGTTTAAGTGATTACTTAGTTGACTGGTGATTAATTTTGGTTGATGAATTGATTGTTTTCTTTTTAGACCATTGTTACTTTGTGGTAACTTTTTTCTTATATTGTTACATTATAGATGAATTCAGTGCCCAAAGAATACATAAATACAACTAGCTTAAAACTGTCTTTTATTATGGAGTTGTTGTTTTGATTCATATATTACCTGTATGTATATGTATATGCTTGAGACTAAACCTATATATTATATGCTCATATGCAGGTTCAACTTTCATGCCTCTAACTTATATTCATGATGTCTAATTTCTTAATTTTACAGGTTTGAAACTTAAGCATACGTTGTGGAGTACTCTAAATTGCAAACATCTCATCAATTCTTGAATGCGATTTCAAACTCTATGCTAAGTTCCAAGGTAATTTGAATTCATATGCTATATCTAAATGCAATTTTGTTTATTGTACAGATTTTAAATTTAAGCATAACGCCGCGGATCTCTTTTAAGTACCAAGTACCTCTTTGCTGCTTAACTGCAATTTTAAATTCTCCGCAAAGTTCCAAGGTACTTTCAATTCATATATCATTTTATGAGCATGCTAATCTGATCTTGCTAATGTTGAGTCATGTAAAAATAATTATAATGAAATATGATAAAAAAAGGCATATTGTTTAGCTGATAGTATATGATCATAATCCAATTTCTGTTTCATATTTGATATCAGAATAAACATGTTTATTGTGCAGTAAACTGTGTACTTTTAGGGATGTACAATTTCTAGGTGTTTTTATTTAATGCAACCATCCTACATGAACTAAAACTTTAGGCTTTTTGTGGATTCAAATACTTCATTTCCTTCCCCATTTACTAAATGCAGCAGCCCTTCGGGCTGTAGGCAAACAACAGGCTGCTACAATAGCATCTTGTAGGCTGCTGTTTGGCAGCAACCAACATGAGCTGCTGCATTTATAAAATAAATTAAGCCTGCAAGCCCACCAAATTTAAAAACACATATATTAAAGAATAATTATCATAAATATATATTTAAACTTGTTTTTTAAATACAATTTAAAGTGTTGATTATGATTTTTCTTTCATGTCTTACATTTTAAGATTTAACTTTTTTAAATACAGGATTGATTTAGTCCTCTGGCATTTATATGTACAAAAAAATATGTCTGATCATCCTCCACCACGTGGTAAGAAGTACTCAATAATGGTTGGTTTGGAAGGAGCTAAAGGTAAAGATGAAGCTAAATGGAGTTCCCGATGTGGTGCTTTGATCCGTTGTCACATACCTATTGGTTATGATGAATGGAGGAATGTAGATGACTACTACAAGGAGAATCTATGGAAAGAGCTATTGGTATTTATCTATTTTGATCCTTTTATACTCAATAATACTGATAATATTACCAAAATTATCTATTGGAAAAGACTTCTGAAATTAATTTTGTTAAAAGGTTTGCTACATTACATTGAAAACTCATGCAAGCATCAAAATTGAAAACATATAGTAAGCAGTTAAACAAACCTTTCATATTAACTGATTCTTTTCATATAGGAAGGAGTTAAATTGGAATCATATAAGAAGTAGTTAGAAGAAACATTAATAAAAGAATATGCATACCTTTCATATTCATTTTGTTTCAGTCTTTTAAGAAGGTAGAAAATAATTAAACAACTTCTTATTGTATTGCTTTGTTATTATTTTCTTTGATTTAACAGACTGAATTTGAACTGGATATGGATCCCGAGCTAGCTCGACCAATATTGGAAAAAAGGTTTCCTCAATATTTTCGTACAGTAAAGTCTAATTTGCGAAATAAATACCTAAGACCCAATCGACAGACCATACCTAAGAGCGTTGCCATTAATTCATGTCCTGATGACATTGATAAAACATGGTGGGAGAAGTTTGTTGACAATGAGTACACCGATAAAAAGAGAAAACAATGTATGCAGAATGCTCAAAATAAAGCTAAAAATACAATTACTCATACCTTGGGAAGAAAACCATACCGTAGAGTATATGAAGAAATGGTATGCAACTTGTTTTTTAACAAATAGCAATTAATAATTAAGATTATTATGCTTTGTTAACTATGGTTATCTTATAGGCTATTGCAAATCCAAAAGAGAAAGTTACAAGAACTATGGCATGGAAGGCGGCACATAAAAGTAAAAAAAATGGAGAAGTGCTTCCATGTGCTGCTAAAACATATGTAAGTTTTACATATGCTTCGTAATTATTTTGACTAGTTTGTGTACTATATATGATAACACATTGAAGATAGAGTATATATATCCAGTTTCTGCTTCGGTGCGAATGTTAGTTATACCCTTTCCTTAATCAATCATCAATATATAATGAAACAAATTTCTACATAATTTTGTCGCTTATAAAACGTTGACAAATGGAAAATAACTTCTGTAACTTAATGCTAAGAAAGTTTAATTTTTAACAATGCTTCCTACTTTAAAATATATCAGTTTCAATATATGACATTTCAGGCTGCTAAATATTCCAGCTAACCTAGGTGGATTTCTAGCATTTAAAAATTTAGAGAAAAAGTAGCCATCCATTAAAATGGTGTAGTATCATTCGACGATTTCTGCTCTTTACATCCATTAAAAAAGAAATTTCCAAAAATTAGGAAAAACAAAATCTGAATAGTGTAATAATAATATTATTTTGAAAATCGCGAGAATTAAAATAAAAGAATGGTAAATCAAGTTTGATGATTTTTATATTTAATTTAACAAAATCACGAAATAAGTTTGATGATTTCTATTGAATTGATATATCAGAAATAAGATGATGAATTTTATAGGAGACAATGCTCAAGGAAAATCAGACCTCTTCAATATTTATTTAGATATAATGCAGCCATGTAGTTGCACAATCTTGTAGGTTATGCATCAAAAATAATATTATGTAAGAGACAAATTCATGGAATGAGATTTATATCAACTTATTTTTTCTTCTTCGTGATATATGTGTCGATACACACACACGTGCGATAATCTCTGAATATATCTTGACTAATTTTGACACTTGATTTTGATATTAATTTTCTGATGAACTGATATACTCGACACTATGTTACTATGCTTTGATATCCATGTTTAATTATTCACTGGCAGTTATTGCTTCTGGTTTCACTCTTGCTGTTTCATGTCTGGTTGCCTTAATTTTGTTCCTAGCTGTTGTTTGCATGCCCATGTCTGTTTAGCTTTCATCTTTGTTGCTTGAGTTTTCATTCAATGTCATTGTTCACCCTTATTGAGTTGATTTGTGCATGTTGGTCCTGGTATCTAGGAGCATTGAATCTGCTATGTACATATATACATGTATATGCATATTCTGTCCCGAGTGCATTGAGTGTATCCTGCCTTGCTCTTGTTTACTATGGCTTTGATTCCTCTGTTCATCTTTGGCCTTGCTCTTGTTTACAGCATTTGCAAATGAATATGCAGTCCATCTATGTATATATGCACATGTCAATGTGATCACGTTTGTGGTCACTTACCAGTTGCTTCATTGTGATGTTCATCTATTTGCGGCCATAATATTTTCTGCTGGTCTTGCCTTGTACATTGCTTTTGCAATTGAATCTTGTGCTTGTTGTTGTACTGATACCCCATGTCTGGACCTGTATGGCTGATACATATTGAACCTAGTGCTTCTATTTGCCTTTAGACATGACCTTATGTATATATATATTCTGACACTTTTGATTGCTCTGTTAATCCCTGTCTGGTTTATACATGTGCACTTGTATATTTATATCTTTGTGCTTGGTTCCTGTACTTCCTTCCATCTGCTTGTGATGTAGCACCTCATGCTTCTGGTCCTTTGTGTGTCTGTATACCTGTGAGTTACTCTACTTCCTTATCTTAGCCAGTTGCATTAGTGCTTGTTGTTAAACCAATGTGATGCATCTTGTATGCTCTGTAATGGCTGTAGCCTTACTCTACATTGACATTTTTATCTCAACAAAATTTTGTTCTGGACTTTTACTTCTGTTTTACTATGTTTATGCCCCATATTTACATTCAGACACTATTTTTTTGAATGCTTTATGTACTGTAGGCGCTAATAGAGGAGGCAGAAGATAAACAAAAGATGGAGGCTGGTCTTAATGGCGATGGCGCAACAAGTTTACATGATATTGAAAGAGATCCTCTTGCTGAAGTTTTTGGGCCTGATAAAAAGAAAAATTATTGTCGTGCGGTTAGTTCCTCTTTTACTGTAAAACAAGTAAAAACAATACAAGCTTCAAAAGCAATTGCTGAGAAAAATGAAAAACATAACTTTCAACTTTGGTCATTGGAATTGCAAAACCAAGTAGCTAAACAAGTAGCAAATCAAGTCGATGATGCTCTTAAATCATTTGCTTCATCTTTTCTAAATAAGATATCTGGGATGCAACAAATTCAAAGTATCACTAATGTTACTCCGAGAACAGATGGTGCTTCCAACTTAGAGGGTTCTCCTTCTATGAATAATGCTCAACCCTGTGATAATGGTTCATCTTCGAAAGAAAAACAATTTGTGACGCTATTATCACAAGACTTGAAGAAGGATGTAGCCAAAGGTTACCTTGGTTCGCAAACTACTTGCCATTTTAGAAATGTTGTACCAAATGTTGAAAAAGTTGTTTGGGTTGCTGAAGTAATAGATCCAGAAGCACCTATTTATGATGGTCCACAAAATGGGAATTATAAGCTTTGTGAAATAGTGGATGGAGGTTTTGTGATATGGCCAGTGTTTCGCATCCGGAATATGTAGTCTTCTTTTAGCATACTTTTTGTTTTAGACACAATATTTTGTCTTTTGTTGTATTGTAATGCTACTGTAGTGTTTTGGTTGTTTGAGTATTGAAGTTGTATTTCAAATTCTATCGTTAAAGCTATGTATTTACTTTTTATCTTAAAACATAATATGTTTGATGATGCTATGACTTAAATAGGTTCTGTTTTTTGATAATATTTTTATGTGAATTATTTACTGCATATACAGTGTCATTTTTATGTGAATTGTTTACTGCATATACAGTGTCAAATGTGGTGGTTATAAATAGAATTTTTGCAACGCTTATAGGCGTTACTGAACAAAATTAAGCACCATAAAGAAATATTGTAGTAACACTTATAAGCGTTACAAACTCATGTTCGGTAACGGGTTTTAGGCGTAACAAACTCAAACCTTGCAACGGTTATAAGCGTTACAATGTAAAATTTAACAACCCTAATAAGCGTTACAACATGTACCAGGAATTTCCTCACGCCCTTTTCCTAACGGGTTGAATGCGTTACCAAAATTAATAGTAACGCTTATAGACGTTAGGAAATGCCTTTTCTGGTGTTGTGAAAACACTGCTCAGCGGTACTGCAAGAACAAATAAAAGAAGAGTTAGGAAAAGCAAACACTTTGTAATAAAAGCATGCACATCAATTGTTTCACAAACGAAAAGAATCTGCAGAGAAGACTTTCATACTGCCACCTGAAGATGTATGGATAGAAAGATAAACTAACTAATAAAATGATACCTTTCCCACTGCGACGTGGAGATGTTGAGTTGTTTTCCACTGCCACCTGGGGATGTTGAGTTGTAATGTAGAAGAAGTAATTGATGTTTGATTGGTGGAAAGCGAATTAATATGGCATCGTATTTATAGAGTGGGAAGAAGTACTCACGTTATTATCTTACCACAGTAATAGGCATGTGACTTGCTCAAACAGCTTGCAGCTGTATAAATATTATTGGACGCATGACTTTACTTAATTTATAATTCATTTACTCAGTAAACGTACGCTTCGGTGGACCGCAATTTATTATATTTATTTACTCAGTGAACGTATGACTTGCTCAATTTATTCAGCTGTGCTATGATGCTCTTTTTTTTTGTGGATGCTATTTTGTTGGATTGAAGGAGATATTTTTGAATTGCTTAAAGGGTATTTTTGGTAGTTCACGTTTACACCAAAAAAGTGTGACACCAAAGGTATTTCAACTATTATTAAAGATTTAAACAATTATATTCTATGAATAATTGGAATCAACATCTGGATTTGAATACGTCTAAATTAATTTTAGGGTGATTTTATCTCCTAATTTATTGAGGAGATAACAAGAAATAACAAATTAATATTTAAAAAGTTATATATAGGGGTATTTTGGAAAGTTCACAGTTGGATCAAAATATTGTATTTCTATTCCAACTATTAATAACGAGTGTTACGGCACGCGCGAAGCGCCTAAATTGTTTTCTTTATAAATTGTATATGTGTAAATTAGTCAAAATAATGATTTTTTATTTTCAAGTAATATTAAGATTTGTATATTTGTAAAAAGTGGAAATTATGTTGAAGGGCATCTATTTTCAGGGTAATAACTGAAAATGATAAATTCTTTTATCTTTTTCCTGTAAAATTTCCTTAAAACTAATTTTTTAGAAATAGTGTCCTTAAAACTTATTACCTGCACAAATAAGCCCTTGAAGTGAAAATCCCCTTTGTAAAAAAGTATTTTGAATTTGTAAAGAAAGATTAACTTTAAATCCTGTTTTTAAAAGCGTTATGAATTTTTAAGCATATGTAATTGTTAGATCCTACTTTTAAGGACGTTTGAATTTTATTAAAGAAGTTTAATATTAAATCATATTTTTAAGTGACGAGGGGTACGGCACGCACTCCGCGCGTGATGATGGCACACACTTCCTTTGTGAATTGTTTATTACAAATTGTATATGTTTAACTCGTTCGAAAAATATGATTTGCACAAATATTTAGCCGTATTTTTGCGTTGAAATGATATGTAGTTAGTTTTAATTTTACTTTCTAAATCGCAACATCTAACTTTTTGTTAATTTGAATTTTTTTTTATTATTAATTAATAAAGAATGGATTTAATTTTTTGTTAGTTTGTATTTTTATTTCTGTTATTAATTAATAAAAAACGACTTTGAAATAAAATTATTTGTTAGATTCTACTTTTAGGGACGTTTTGAATTTGTAAAGCATGTTCAATTGTTAGATCCTATATTTAAGGGTGTTTGAATTTGTAAAAGAAGTTTGGTATTAGATCATATTTTTAAGTAATTAAGATTTGATAATATATGGAAGTGCATTTCTGATAGTTCACGTTGATACCAAAAAGTATGACACCGAAGTTATTACAAGTATTATGGGATAATGAAAACATGGAGATGCAGAGGTAAACGTAATAAATTCCAAGATGCCATTCTTTGCTAAAAATTCCAAGATCCGAATTCTACGATCTTATCACATATCTTGCATGTAAGATTTACTAATTTTTAGCAAGTTTAACCAAAGCTCTAATAAATTTGGGGGAAGTTACACGCTGTTTTAAACTAGTTTTATTCTGTTGCAGCGATACATTTCAATACATTTAACAAAGGACATTAATCCTTATTTGTATCAAAATATTAAGCCTACATTTGCCATATTATAAAATACAACGAAAGCAGAAAATAATGATGTAATCAAACGGGTACAAGGAAAAATAGAATTAAATACATAACTGGCCCGTAAAATTTAAAAGACAATCACGTCTTGACTTCAATAAACCAAACCTGTGGTGATTGTTTTGTTCTCGCACCTCAGGTTTTAGTTCGTCCGTGTCAAAATGACTTCAGCTTCTAAATGAAATAGTTATCTTCACTATCCTCAATATTTTGTCATCGCATAAGATATAACTTCTTTTTTTAATTTTGCTTTGTTAATACCCAAATAATTCAGATAACGTTTGGTTTGAAAACAAGTTTTATGTTTTGCGTTTTCTAACATTCGTATGGATGGGAGCGAAGAAGTTGGAACTTTCTAGTCAATTCAATCGTACGAAGAAGAGACGTGAGAAGATATATTTTGATATTTTTCAAAAGACGGAACAGACGAAAGTCATTTTAAAATTTATATGTTAAAACCATTTTTCAAATCGATTTTCCATCGGTTTCCTCTCTTTCGTGTATTTTAAAGTACACATTGAAAACACAAAACATAAAATTTAATTTTCAATCAAACACTATCTTAGTTTGGTTGTGAATTTTCGAAAAGGTATGATCGAATCAATAAGATGAACTCAACCAATATACATAGTAGGGCTAGATTCGGTTCGATACCGAGACTTTATATTAAAAGCCGTTAACATACCAATTTTATGGTAATAGAAAAATCATATTATTATCAATCAAAGAATCGGAAAACCAATATTTCGTTTCATGGTTGGTAATGGTTGGTTGACATCGGTAATAAACTTTTACCATTTACAAATATGATTTTTTATTTATTTAAAATATTTCATATTAAAAGAGTAAATGTTAAGAGTTATTAATTTTTTATCATATGATAAATCATCAATTTCATTTTGTGTAGTCAAACATGTATGAAAACATTGTGGAAGAAATTAAAATATTATATAAATCATATTATTTAATAAAATACATGACAAAAATTGCATTCGATCTAACATCGTAACATCATTTTGCTAGATTTTATATTAAATCATTACACATTAGATGTTAGATTATATATAATAAAAATATATAATTGAAACATAGGAAAATGTATATATTGGTCAAGATAAGTGGTAGACATGGTAACTACACTATTATTAGTAGTTGATTATCATTATCGTACCACATATTTTCATTCGGTTCGGCAAACCGTATCAGTTACCATTTTTTTGGTATCATTTTAGTTATTTGCGGTTGGTAATGGCTGATAAATGGTAATATGGTAAAAATGTTAGCCCTGATACCTAGAGTTTTCTCTTGCCCATTAGACCACCCTCTGGGTTTATCAAGATAGAATATAATCTCTGGTCGAATTTGTCAAAATTTCACATCTTTCACTATATTTACAGAAGACATTACTTCTGGTTGTATTTTTTTTGATAAGTCCTTGACTAAACCTGTCTTACAACTTACAGCCTCACATTTTATTACAAAAGTCGAAGTACATTTTAAGTTTGATCATTCAACTCCCTTCATTTGGGTATATTAGTCAAAATGGACAGTGACGAGGAGAGGAGAAAATGAGTTATTATGACACAATTGGCATTATGTTAGATGCAACGGACTATAGTAGTATTATTATACATCGGAATTAAAAGCACATCATAATCTGATGCAACAATAAAAATGTCCAAATATTTATTAATTCATTTAGCAAACATCATAATGGATTTTACTTAGCAAATCTAACGTCATATTCCAGTACCATAAATGCGAGATGTGGATCAATGGGCAGTTTAGTAGTACATCTAATATCTTGGTACTTCGTACATATCATTGTTGAGTAGAGAACTTTCTACTTCTGAAGCTGTCTACTATTCCAAAATTTTTGGTAGAATCTCTATATATTTTATTCGAATTTTTATTTTTATGGACATGTGATTTAGATTTATACATATTATTTAATATATATACATCATACAAGTATATATACAAGATCTTGGACGAAGTTGTCAATCCATGGAGAAGAAATAACTCTGCACAATAGATAGAAAGATGCACTAAATATCAGGGTATCCAATGCACTAAATAGATAGAAAGATGCATAATTGACTGAACAAGTTCTTTCATTTGAGTTCACATAGTGTTGAATGGGGTGTATTACTAAAGGAAGGGTGTAACATGTGCGTGACATCAGATAGCTCTCATATGTTTTATTACTTAATTGAACAACAATTATTGAATTTTCATAGTTTATTTTTATTAAGAAGAAAACATATATACGCATGAAAATCGAAACATTACTATGGCATTGCACCTTTTGTTATAGAATCTTCAGAACCGAAATAACATTTATGTACATACATAGGCCTCTCAATGTAAGGGTTGAGTTCGAGTCTGGTTTGAATCCATCCTGATAATACGAGTACGGGTTTTGCTTTGACTATCCGGTCTGACTTGGTTATTATGTGTCGGGTATGGTTTTATCATAATTTGACCCGGTTTGAATTTGATTCGATTATTAGTTTTTCGTATTATCAGGTTATGTTATTTGTTTATCATTTTGTTTATTTGCATGTGGATGTTTCTGTTTAGCTTCGTTGTACTTGGTTAAATCACCGTTCTATTTGTATGTTAACATTGTGTATACAAGTATTACCTAGCAAACTTGAAAAGCACGATGGATCAGGTATGAAGGTTCAGACTGGGTCTGTATTTTGATTATTATAATCGGACCCGTGTCCGGTTTTTTAAGATTATGTACCGAACCCGCAAAATTTGGTTTTTTACTTCGGAAAATAATTTACTTTGCTATCATCTTTCTTCCAGGTTCAAATTGTTTTAAGAATGGTTTATCTAAGCATTTCCAAGTTCGGATAAATTTGAGGGAAATCATGCCCTTAAATATTGCTACATATGGTTCTTCGCAATTAACTTGTTGAAAAAAATGTAGGAACTGTATTTTGAAACATATTCATAATAAACTTTGGTGTAAATTCTTGAATAAAATCTTGGCAACTCACGACTCCATATTTTACCTACAACTCAGAAGTGCATTTTAAATATATTATTCAACTCCTTTTATTTGGATATATGCGAGTCAAAATGGACAGTGATGGGCAGATTAGAAAATTGGTTATAATGACACAAATGGCATATGGTAGTGTTATTATATTTCAGAATCTAAATCACATCATAATCTGATAAAACAATAGAAATTAAAATTAGCTCTTATAATGTTAATAGGAAACTGTCTAAGTCGTTTTCTAGAGGAATGCTACGTAGTTTCTTGTAGCGTAGCATAAAAGGTAACTGCCAGTTTATCCTTTTTCACTTAGCAGGAAATTAGTGTAAATGACAAAATTTCTTAACATTTTAGCCTCAAGGACAGACCTTCAGTATTTTAGTTTGAAGGACAGCTTTATTTAGGTATCAGTTTTTACAGTTTTTAGGTATCAGTTTGTAGTTATCGGTAGCAGTTTTTAGGTATCAGTTTTGGAAGAATGTTTGTTCTTACGAATAGTTTTGAAAGTATGTTTGTTCTTGTGAATAATTTCTAGGAGAATGTTTGTTCTTATGGTTAAAATATTGAGATCGTGTACTTAAAGCTAAAAATATACAAATTTTTGTTCTATAAATTAAATCCCTCTTCATTAGTGGGTTAAAAGCTCCCATGTCGTTCTTCCAATACACACGGATAATATGTCTACGAAAGATGCATTTAAATAGCCCTCCCAATTTGTGGATGCTAATTACTTTGGGTGCAATTTTTACAAGCAAAATAACATGTGAAAGAGGTTGGATAGATAATTGAAAAATGACAGCAAAATTATGTTCTTTTTTCCCAAAAGGAGTTTGGAAAAAAGAAAAAAAATCGAAAAGAAGGGTGTTAATGTAGTGCTTGGTTGTTTTTCCAACGATGTACTTTAAAGTGTACGGAAAAGAAAAAAGAAGTGGAGAATGATCATATCTAAGTAGGATTTACTCCGCAACGGACATATAATTCCATATACATGTGTTGTTTGTATTATAATATATTAATAATATAAAACATTTTATATTTATGCGTATGTATATCTTTCATATAATTACGTAAGTAATTGTATTTATATACATTTAGATTTCAAAATAGTTTGTATACATAATTATTACTTTGTATAAAATGATTATAATTTTAATCATATATTTATACGTATGCATATCTTTCATATACATGGGTCATATAATTACATAATTAATAATATATCATTTTGTGTAAAATGGTTATTTATAATAAAAATGTAAATTAATTTTAATTTGAAATTCAAACTTAAAAAATTCAAAATTTAAATTACATCTAGATTTAGACTGATTATAATAATAATTTATTATTGTTAATCGATAATGATAAACAATATTTTTTTTAAACACTACGTTTATTTGTGTTGGCGCTGTGTTGCACTTGATCAGTGAGAAGAACAAGGATGCGTTCGGAAAAAATAATGCTTTTATTGTATTGGCGTTGCGTTTGACGCGTTGGATGCATCAACGATGGAATCCACTCTTTTGCCTTGTTGGAGCAAGTTGATTAAATTAATCTTTTGACGATCGACGCGTCGGATGCAATTATAATGACCGATAATTAAGTATTTAATCAATTCCAAGCAACCATTGATGCATTTTTCTTCTTTTTCAACACAAATAATTAATACTCTTAAATATAATTAATAATAACAAAACAATAAATTCTTCTTTCAAATATTTTTTTATTCTCTATTTAATACATCCTAACATATATTTTTTCTCAACTTTTTTTCCTTTTCATTCTCCTTTCATATGTCTCTTTTTTCCATGTCCCTTTTGTGTTGCACAAGCAAACACCCTAAGAGTTGAAATGAATGAATTTTATGGACCATTATTTCATTTACATTATTTATATGGATTTTGTCCTAATATTTATTCATTCATTTATTCATGCACAAGATCTTCGATGATGTTGTCAACCTACGGAGGAGAAATAACTTTGCACAATGGAAAGATGCACTAAATATCAAGGTATTCAATATGCTACTCGTTTGGCCATCCCTCCATGTCTTTTCTTTGATGTATTGGAATATGCTATTTGTTCTTTCGAAAGATTGATATTCTTGTAGATACATTATCACGGTAATAACTATGTGAGTAGTGAATACAATATCAAATTTTATACTATTATCTACCTTACATAGAAGGAACCGTGTTTGTTCAAATGGATCACCTACCAAATTTGGTGTGTGTGACACACACATAGGAAAAAATTCTCATGCTCCCTGAGAATTTTTTGTAGTTGAACTGTAATTTGTTGGTGTATTCTTATGTGTCTTGCTAAATTGAATATTCCTAACATAATCAAAACAATATTTTAAAGTTTGGTCAAACATCTTTTAAAAAAAATAAATCGTTTGTTATTAAATACGACCAAACTCGCATATACATCACACCATCTTTATTATTTTTCACGGTATGAGCCTGTTTTTTTTTTTCAAACGTGCGTTCATTGGCCACATACAGTACGCGACATTTCAACTTTTATTTTCTGTGAACATGATCCAAATGGTTTAGATTGAACTTTTTTTTTTCATTTGATTTCTCGTAGGGTGTAGCCTACAAGGGCCTCTTTAGCAAATGTAATTAGTTTCTAGGACATACAACTGAAATAATTACTTTTAAGGACAAAATGTAAAATAATTAATTTGTAGGGCCTAAAAATCTATAAATTATGTCCTTGAAAATAATTGAACGGCTGACTTTGTTCTTGAAATTAATTATTCTGCTGACTTTGACCTTAAAAGTAATTTCTTTTGAATGTGTGTCCTAAAAACTAATTGGACTGCAAAGTTTATAAAAGTGGGGCGTCGCATGTGTGTGACATCAACAGCTCCCATTTGTTTTATTAAATAATTGAACAACAATCGTTGAATTTTCATAGTTTATATTTATTGAGAAGAAAACATACATACGCATGAAAATCAAAACATCACCATTGCATTGCACCTTTCGTTATAGAATTTGGAGCCGTACGCTATAATTGGTTGATACCGTTTCTTGTGGTTGAGCCATCTTCAAAACTGGAATAACGTTCATGTACATGCCTATACATAGGCTCTGTTAATATGGATACCAGTTTTGCTCAAACTATCCAACCCGACTCGGTTATTACTAGGATTAGGTGCTGTTTTATTAAAGTGGAAATTAGCCACAAGGGCCTCTTTAGCAAGTGGAATTAGTTTCTAGGACACACAACTGAAATAATTACTTTCAAGGATAAAACGTAAAATAATTAGTTTCTAGGGCCTAAAAGCCTATGAAATTATGTCCTTGAAAGTAATTGGACTGCTGACTTTGTCTTTAAAAGTAATTATTCTGCTGACTTTGGTCTTGAAAGTAATTTCTTTGAATGTGTGTTATAGAAACTAATTGGACTACAAAGTTTGTCCTTCTGGTGAAATGCCCCGGTTTCATTTTGTATTTTGTGTTTTTTAATTTTCAACATTCATAACAAAATATTATGATAAAGGAAGAGAAATTTCTAATTTTAGACCATTAGGACGACAATGAAGGTACGACGAAGATGATGGAGGATGGCGGAGATGATGAATTGTTTTCCATTCTTTTGTTAATTCTCAAAATACGAAAACAAAATATATTTGTTTTCTATTTTATACGTTAGTGTCATTTTCTAAATCGGTTGTTTTTAAAAATGCATGCGTCTTGTGCATATTTTTTGGACGAAACCAAACGGGACATAAGTGTTTGTGTTATTTGTTTACCATTTTATTTGTTTTTATGTAAATGTTTTTATTTAGTTTTGTTATAAACTTGATCACATCACCATCACCATCCAATTTGTATGTTAAGATTGCTTGTGCATGAATTTTATAAAATTCGAAAGTTTAAATTATGATTTTAACAAAAATATTACGAGTTAGTATACAAATATTAGCTTGCAGCCTTGAAAAGTCCAATCGGTTGGGTGCGATATTGGTTTTGAAATACGTTGCGGGTTCGGATTGGTTTGGATCCGAATTTTAAGATGTCCGGGTAACTCGCAAGTTAACACAGACCTATACATTCATATGCTGTAAATATGGTTTTGTACTTCGGAAAATAATTTACTTTTGCTATAAGTTCAAATTGTTTAAGAATGGTTTATATAAGCATTCCCAAGTTCGAATGAATTTGAGGGAAATTATGCCCTTAAATATTAAGCTACTTATGGTTCTTTGTAATTATTTGGTTGAAAAGATAGAACAGTATTTTGAAACATATTTATAATAAATTTTGGGGTAAATCCTTGACAACTCACGACAAATCAAAAGTGCATTTTAAATTTATCATTCAACTCCTTTTATTTGGATATATATGAGTCAGAATGGACAGTGACGGACAGACTAGAAAACTAGTTATAATGACACAATTGGCATGATGTTAGATGCAACAGAATATGGTAGTGTTATTATATATCAGAATCAAAACACATCATAACGTGATACAACAATAGAAATTAAAATTAGCTCTTATAATATTAATATGAAACCGTCTACGTGCATGCGAAAGCATCATCGCTCTATTGTTTTCAAGAGGAATGTTACGTTACTCCTTGTAGTGTAGCATAAACGTAACACTACGAGAAATTCAGTAAATAGCGACGGAAGCTTTCGACGGCGATTTCGGACGGCTACCGATGATCGATGAACTCCGTGGCGTTTTCGTAAATAAAATATAGTAGCCGTCGAAAGCCGTCGAAAACCGACGTAAATTAGCCGTCGGCGGCCGTCGAAAGCCGTCGGAAATTATCGTGTCTACAGACTCCGGACCGACAACTTTCTTCATTATTCTCTCTCCCCCAAAATCAACCAAATCCCTAACCCACCACCTCCCCGTCGTCAGCCAGCCACGGCGCCTTCCCGGTCATCTCCAGCTTTATCATTCTCTACTCTCGACAAACCTAGACCCTTGATCAATCTCTAATCAGGTTTATTCTTAAACCCTAATTAATTTTGATTTGTTAAATTAGGGTTAATTTATTGTTATAGTTGTATAATACCCTATTGAATGCTACTTAGGTTGTTATTATAATTGTTTATTATTTAAATGTTGAGAGAAAAATTTGTTTAGTTTATATGTGCATTAATTGGTGTATATGTGTTTGATTAATTAATGTATATGCGCATTAGGGCTAGTTGGGATTAATTAGAGTCGATGCTTATGATTTAGTGTATGCGTTTTTAAGATGACGAAAACGATGATTTAGCGTATGCGTTTCTTGGAATATAAATAAATTATTGTAAAAACTGTTACATAATACGCTTTACTTTTTATAAATCCCTTAGAGGATTTTTGGCCTTGTTTGACAAGTATTGTATACGATCGTTGTATGGATGTTCATTTTTAACACAGAACGGACATTTATATTCATCCGATGCAATATTTGTCGGATTTATCCCTGTATTAGACAAGTTACAAGCACAATAGAGTAATTATATTTTGCAAATCATTCCATTTTAAACGGTTCACAAAATTTTGACAACACTTTCCTTTTGTTTCCTGTATACACGCATATGTGTACGATATAGAGAACAAAGGAGAAGTATTGCCGAAATTTTGTTGAATCGTTTAAAATGAAATGATTTACAAAATATAATTACTACTGTGTTTGTTATGGGAAGTAGGATGACCAACCATCAAAGTGTAAAACAATAACCTAAAAATTGTAGATTATATTCATATAATAATTTGTGCAAATCCATTTGAAAATAAATTTAAATAGAATAATATTATATATTTACAATAATCTAAATGTATGATTTAATTGAAAAATAAAATGTCAATAAGTAAATGATTAATACGTTTTTATGTTTTAAAGTAGGAAAAATTGTCAATTATTTTATCGATCGGAGCTGGATGTATCAACAAAGAGGAGAAATTGGAGGCTCAATAAGTGAACATTTTCAAAATGGTGTACACGTCTTTATTGAATTCGCTTTAAGTAATAATGGGAACGACAAAGAAATTCGTTATCCATGTAGTAGATGCAAATTATTAAAGCATTTGATACCGGATATGCTAATAGTTCATTTGCACCAATATAGTTTCGTGCCGTATTATTTGGCGTGAGATCGTCATGGAGAACCTATAACACCTCATCTCATACATTCAAAGGAGGAGATGAATACTGAAATTGTTTCGACGAATCTCATAGAAGATATGGTTGAAGATGCAGCACGTTCAATGTTCTCTACAGCTGAAGTTGATGGTAACAATGTTAATGTCGAAGAAGAACCAGGTATTGGAGCAAAAACAATTTATGATATATTGTATGCTGTTAAGAAATCCCTTTGGGATGGTTGTACAAGCAGTACTCAACTATCAGTAACTACATAATACATGCGATGAGATCAAAATACAACTTTACAGAAGCCGGATTTACAGCTATAGTACAAGCTGCAAAACGACATTTGCCATCCGATAATTTAATGTGCGAAAATCATTATGAAGTGAAAAAACTTATGTTTGCTTTTGGTTTGCCGTATCAAAAAATAGATACATGTTTAAATGGTTGCATGTTGTTTTGGATCAATCTTAGGAATTGTAAATTTTGTAATCAAGAATGATACAAACCAAGAAAAAAGAAGGAAAGTGAAGTTACTTACCCATCACTCCTAGGCTTCAAAGGTTTTATGCATCTTTTGTAACTGCGCATCATATGAGATGGCACTATGTGAGAGCACAGGAAGAAGGTACGTTAACACGTCTAGCTGATGGAGAAGCATGGAAGCATTTTGATAAGACATACCCTGTTTTTGCAGCGGAGAGCCGTAATGTTAGACTTGGTTTATGTACGGATGAATTTTCACCGTTCTCTCAATTTGGTTCAAAATATTCATTTTGGCCTATAATCGTTATACCTTACAATTTACCTCCGTGAATGTGTATGAAAACTTCGTATATGTTTCTCACTATTGTCATCCCTGGCCCTGATGATCCGACACAAGAAATCGACGTATATTTACAGCCATTGATTGAAGAGTTGAAAACATTGTGGTATGAAAGTGTTGAAATATACGACATTTCAAAAAAAGAATTTTCATATGTTCGCTTCTTTGTTGTGGATTATAAGCGATTTTCTGCGTATGCAATGCTTTCGGGTTGAAATACGGCTGATCGTTTAGCTTGTCCTTATTGCATGGAAGAAACACGAGCATTTTCTTTCCGCATAGGAAGAAAATTTTATGGTTTGACTGTCATCGGTGTTTTCTCCATATTTATCATCCTTTTAGAAAAGATTAAAAAAACTTTACAAGTAATAGACTTGAGACATTGCGATCACCAACGATTTGGTCAAGCGAAGATATTATAATCTTGTAAAGGATTATCCAAAGATACATGAAATTGATGAACAAATTGAAATTCAAGGTAAATCGACAATTCCAAATCGGTGTAAACAAAGTATATTTTGGGAGTTGTCTTATTGGAAAAATTCCCTAATTCGTCATAATATCGACGTGATGCACAATGAGAAAAAGGTGTTTAATAATGTATTTAATACAGTTCTGAACATTAAAGGAAAGACTAAAAACGATTTGAAATCAAGACGTGATATAGAGACTGTTAACCAGTTATTTGACCCGGTAACGAGAGGCTTGGCACAGAGTTCCCATTCGGCATGCAAAGCCATCGCTTGGCGTAGAGCCTCGCTCGGCAAACGTCATTCAGCCATGATAGCGCATAGTTCCTAGTTTGGCCAAATGTGGTCCGGCTTGTCTCGTCCGGCATGTCTCGTTCGGCTTGCATGGTACAGTGCGCAGAAGTCACTCTCCACGGGCCGAAGTATCTCACTCCTAGGCCCAAGAGGGAAGTCCAACCCATCTTCGTCTATAAATAGAGGGGCAGAGGCACAGTGAAATTGACCTTTTTTAGAGAACACTGGGGAGACTCTGCCACTTTCAAGGCTTATTATTTTCAGTTCAAACTTGTATTCAAGTCATTAATATATGGATTGTATCTGTATTCAACTACTTGTGAAAGTAATAAAGATCAAAACTCAAAGTGGATGCAGTCAGTTACGCCGAACCACTATAAATCTGGTGTTCTCGTTTTTGTTGTTCTTTTGGCATTGAATTACATTATTTTTCAGTTCTAATTTATCTTCTTCATTAATCTCTCTACATAATCTTTATCAATGAGGTTAGTGACCAATTTTGGTGCTAACAACGTAGGCAGTTACGCCGAACCACTATAAATCTGGTGTTCTCGTTTTTGTTGTTCTTTTGGCATTGAATTACACTATTTTTCAGTTCTAATTTATCTTCTTCATTAATCTCTCTACATAATCTTTCTCAATGAGGTTAGTGACCAATTTTGGTGCTAACACTTTGGTGCTTTCACTGAGAATTGAATTCTCAGCTCGGTTGGATCTCATCGTCTACTAATGGATTTCCATATTCGCAAGATAGATCCAGTTGTTTACTAGGAAACTTTCTATTCTACTCAGATTTGAAAGAAATCTAAAGGAAGCTGATAGCCGTAGTCAGAGAAACCAAGTCTACACAAGACCGCTCCAGAAAAAGTCTATGCCGAGCGATATATGCCAAATGGCATCCAGGCCGAGCCACTCCAGCTCCATGCCGAGCCGCTCCAGCTCCAGGCCGAGCCACTCCAGCTCCATGTCGAGCCACTCCAGCTCCATGCCAAACGAATCAGTGTATGCCGAGCAGAACCATGCCGAACGACTCAGTGTATGCCGAGCGGAACCATGCCGAACGACCCAGTGTATGCCGAGCAGAACCATGCCGAACGACTCAGTGTATGCCGAGCAGAACCATGACGAACGACTCAGTGTATGCCGAGCGGGACCATGCCGAACGACCCAGTGTATGCCGAGCAGAACCATGCCGAACGACTCAGTGTATGCCGAGCGGGACCATGCCGAACGACCGTGTATGCCGAGCGGGACCATGCCGAACGACCCAGTGTATGCCGAGCGGGACTATGCTAGCGACCCAGTGTATGCCGATCCCTCTCTCAAAAAACAATCTGACTGGTCCCTATTCCAAAAAAATATGGATCGGGTACGACCCCTATTTAAAAAAAAAATTCGGGTACGACCCAAATTTCTGAAAAAGAGGCTAATAAGGGAACATTCTATCCACTACCCTGACTTCCCATGATCGACCAGGGCATAGAGGATCTAGCGGCAGCTTATGAACGACATCAAGGGAACGGACAAACAACCGCTATTCAAACGGTACTCCCAAAGGTTGGAGAACATAGATGATATGACTATAACAAACGCCAAGATGACTCCAAGCACCATTCTTCGCTGACCCAGCACTTCGAATTTAGTGACTCCAAGCAAACCAATGTTTGGCTCTAAGCAATTTATTCCAAATACTAACAAGGATATCATACTGATCGCGTTTGAGGACAGTCGACCTCCAAATATATTTTGGCAGCTAGTTAGCTGAAGAGCCTCCTACGACTATGGATCATTTCTTTTACAAAATGAATCAGAACCAAAGTGAGGAGGAGTGGAGCAGACTAGGAAAAATAACAATGCAAGCCCGTCGGCTAAGGACACTGATTCTAGTAGATAAAAGCAAGATCTCAAAATTCGACTCATATGCTCTTTGGTAGATTCAATCGATAGCCTCTACTTGGAAGCTCACGACTTAGAGTGGTACTGAAAACCAACCTCGAGAGAGTCCACCAAAGTCCAAAGAAAATCAGGGGAATGTTGTATATTCCAAGATGCACACTGATCCTAACACTGGCGATTACAAACACCTCCGAGGTGTGATCGAAAAGCTTTTTCAAAAAGGAAAGCTTCAATAGTACGTGCAACCCTTCTAGAAGGGCAAGCCAGGAACTGCGGATGCCCATCAATAAAGAACTCTAATTAATAATTGAACCGTTGGTAGTCGACATCCCGCTAGAAGGGGCTAGGGGCAAAGTTGAAAAGCACATAATGCTGCTCCACTTATCAACGAGATTTATACCAATCTTCTTCGGATTATTTCTATTTCAATTTCAATTGTTCTTTAAATTATGACCGACTTAAACTAAACTTCTTCCAAAACGATGCAGGTGACCAAGTACTCAGAGTTGGCCGCCAACCAATCCACGCAAACCTTAATCGGATTTGTGGTGTTTCATCAAGACGAGCATGATTCGTTCGCTCATCGTCAACCATGTGCCTTTGATTTGGGGCCAACGGCTAGAGATTGAAAAGCTCATCACGGTCAGAGCCCAACACAAAGCCAATATGATCGACCATCCATTCATCGACCTCCACATTTGCCTTGGAGATCTACACAAGGCTTGGAATGAATGTGGCCCGATCATCCAATCCTCGGGTCATAAAGTAAAGTTCGATAAAATACATATGTCTCTCATGGAGCTCAGTGATGTTGGGATCTAACTAGAGCGGACATGATTTGATCATCTACACATCAAATCCTACCCTGAACACAAAAGGTGGTTTGAAAGCCCGACTTGAAGTAGCTGTGATAGACTGCCTACTCGTTAACCATCGCTCTCAATACATGGACGCGACTGCACCTTGAAACATATGCAGCTTACTTTATCTACCCAGTAATCCATCATCCTCGTTTTCTAGAAAGAGATACGAAGCAAATTGTGCGAGACTTGATTATCCGACCCCAGCATGGATGTGATCCAACCATCTATCATATACCTCCTTCCTTGACTTGATTGGAAGAGCTATAATCACCAAGCGGATGAGAATCAATCTTCTATTTTTCAAGTTTCGTCCTTGATGCTGGGGGAAAAGTCCCATTCCATGAGCAAACGCGATTCGACCGTTCATTCGATGACATTACCCTCGATACGGTAAATGAAATACAAATCAAACGGGTGGAAATACGACTACTATCAACAAAAAATATCCAAGTCCCCAGAGTGCGGACTGTAGTACTCTAAGTCCTCAGAGTACGCACTAGAGTATAAACGAATTAAAATCTCCAACTCCCCAGAGTGTGGACTGGAGTACTTTAAGTCCCTAGAGTGCGGACTAGAGTATAAACGACTTGAAAATCTCCAAGTCCCCAGAGTGCAGACTGGAGTACTCTAAGTCCCCAGAGTGCGGACAAGAGTATAAACGACTTAAAATCTCCAAGCCCCCAGAGTGCGGACTGGAGTACTCTAAGTCCCCAGAGTGCAGACTAGAGTATAAACGACTTCAAAATCTCCAAGTTCCCAGAGTGCAGACTGGAGTAATCTAAGTCCCCAGAGTGCGGACTAGAATACAGACGACTTAAAATCTCCAAGCCCCTAGAGTGCGGACTGGAGTACTCTAAGTCCCCAGAGTGTGGACTAGAGCATAAACGACTTGAAAATCTCCAAGTCCCCAGAGTGCAGACTGGAGTACTCTAAGTCCTCAGAGTGCAGACTAGAATACAAACGACTGAAAATCTCCAAGTCCCCAGAGTGCAGACTGGAGTAACGATCAATTTTTCGACGCTCGAAAGTCGACATTAATACGTTCACTGTATCAAATGCCGCACAATCGAATGCCGGAAAACCAAACCATTAGGGTTAAAAGAAGAGGTAGAAGAAGACAGAAGAAAAGAAAGAACAGAAAACAGAAACAATATCAGAATCTCACATTCGCAGCGGAACAAAATATAATAGATAATCACTAGTCTTTTAAACACAGAACCATATCTGTTTATACATACATCAATCAGAGTTAATATACAACAATGGACAGTTATATAAACCTGTCCTCATACAGAATACACAGCGGAAATAAATAACAAATACGGCAGTACGCTTCGCCATCCAGTTTATCCCCAAAGCTCCAGAATATCCAGAATATCCTGATAAAAATAACTCTAGGCTGCTGGTGTTGAAAATTATGGGCACCCAGAGTTTAGAAGGGAACAATAAACTCCGAGTCAGTCATGGTGACTGGTGTGAGATCGTAAAACAATTATTTTCACAAAGAAGATAAAATTAGTTCGCAATGCTTTTGGAAAATGAGACTACCATAAGACCTCCCGCCACACACACAATGCAAACACAGAATTGGAGGAGATTTCTTCTTATGATAGTCAAAGATGCTTACTACGCCAATCATTGGATTATTATTATTAATGTCTAGTGTAGAAAACATTTCGAAAGTATAATATTAATCTTAGCCAACATACGACCAGTATCGTATGCCTACTATAGCTACCATCTAAACAGTGGTGACCACCATAAGTAAATGGCAGGTTCTACAACTAAAACCGTACAAGTTCCGTATTGGGAATTGGATTTCCAACAAATGGTCTGGCTAAGGAACTTCCTTTCCGATTGCCACATGGGATCGCCTCTGGCTGGACGTCCCGAGAGACAAACTGCTCTCTGCCAAACAAGGCCGGGTTACCCCTGTAACTAGGTAACTCACGAATATGTCATCACCCGGTCCTTTGGGACCTTTATCCGAGCGCTCGGTAACATCATCACACATAATAAATAAAGTGTGTCCACATGAGTAAGTATCTGGGCTCCATACCATGATACCACCCCTTTCCAGAAGGAAATGACATACCCTAAAGGGCACGACCCTCATAACCTTGCCGCAACATTCCTGTTTCGACCATTTCCGGGTTGTTGAGGCCCTGACGAAGTCTCGTCCACAAAGCTACGCTTTTTAACAAAGCCACGCTTCGATCACAAATGATCAATAAATGATCATCGTCACAGCAACACTCAGCATGCCACATTACCAAATTGGGAATATATCGTTGATAAATTTCAACTACATAACCTCTGAGCTCGTACGTCTCAGAGAAGGGTGTTAAGCTAAGAGAATAAATTCTCCGCCACCAACAGAAATGTATTTGAAAGAAATCGGCTTTATATCTCAAAACGTAATGTCAGACATGTAACCATACAAGTCTATTCCGGGTTCGAACAGAACCGAAGGCACTTCCAAAAGAAGCCCTTGCAATCCGGATATTCACAATCCCGATAAAACTTCCCATCACAAAGGAAATCTCTATACCGTAGCTAATGGTGCAGAGACAATCGATAGGTCATCCTATCGTTTTCACAAATACCCGGTCTTCATCACCGGTCTTCAATACGATCCATATCGTCGTATTATTATTCGGAATGGGTTATCTGACACAAAGGTCCTTTCCCGGCTAAACCGAATAATAAGCGTCTGTTTTAAAAAAAACAATTCAAGTGCCATTTCAAAGGCAATATTGATAGTCGGTGATTTAACTATCAACAACATTCACAACAATCATCAGATTTAAATAATTTTCCCAAATTATTTATTTTCAAAATATCTTCACGAGATATATATTTTTTTCCACACTTCACATTTGAAAACCAATTTCAAATCACTTTTCACCTTTCAACTTTTGAAAATAAATTCCAAATCAATTTCCTTACACAGAATATATTTCCAGATATATCTTTTAAAAACCCACTTAGAACTTTTAATTTATATTTTAAAAGCTACTTTGGAAAATACTCGGTTTTTCAAAGAAAATACACTTCCATTTCAAAATGGTCCATTTAAACCAATTTAATAAACCTTTATTGATTTATTTAAAATTTACGTTCCAAATCCGTAAATTTACTTTCACACTTTAAAAATAATCAGTGTTTATTTTTAAAACAAATATCCCTTTCCTCTCATAAATTCCACTTGAATTTACATTTTCAAATCTTCACTTTTAATCCCAAAATCAAATTCCAGATTGATTTCTAATTTTATCTCAATATCGAATCAATTACAAATTGATTTCTAAGTTTTATTTCAATAGAACAAAACATTTTAATTTATTTCTAAGTTTATCTCCAAATAACAAACCATTTGCAAATCGACATCCAAATTCATTTTTCAAACACTAAATCAATTTTAAATAAATTTTCCAATGATTTATTTTCCATTACCAAATCAATTACAAACTTGATTTCTAAATTTATTTTCAACTCCAAATAAATTTCCAAATCGATTTCTCAAAGGTTCCTTTTCCAATACCAAATCGATTTCTAAAAGTTTATCACTTTTAAATAAATTCCTTTGTTCTTTCCAATTTATTCAAAATTCCATCTTTAAATGAATTCTTCAACTTTTGAAACAATATTATTCAAAACTCATTCATTAATATCTTTTCCCGTATTTTGGAATTTATTCAGTAATATTTCGAAAATCAAATTTTTTTCTAGACTTTAAAATTTCTTCTTTCAATAAATTCAATTCTTAAAAATAAATTCACTTAAAATTTTCCACTTTGATTTCAAAATCCAATTTATATTCATTTCTGGTATCCAACGATACCAAAAATACATTTGGCTAAAATTTAGCCTTCAACAATTACAATTATCAATAAATCATCCACAGATTATCAATAATCACATCATTCACATATGAAATAATATTCAAACAATTTGAGGAATCCAGTTGGATCCCTCCAACCTGTTTCCCTGCATCCACAGATGTTAGCACAATACCAATTCCACTTCGAGGTGGAATATCGCGGTATATGGGATTTATAAAATATCATTCGCTTACTAACGGCGCAATAGGGTCTCATCCGCTATACAATGCGGGAAAATCAATCAATCCAATATATACATATGCCAATATGTATATATTGCTATATATATAGATATATCCTACTATATCTAATATCACATCCAAACAGTCAATCAATCAATCAATAACTGTAAAATCAAATTTTCCTTCGAGTGAGAAAATCTCACCTTCGCTTTTTACTTTGTAATCCATTTCTTTTTCGGCTCGATTTCACCATTTTTAGACCTTGTAACAAACAATTATGTAATTGATAAATATTCAAATCAATTGACAATAAAGTACCATCTGTTAATTTATTTTAAACTAATAAATTAGAATGATTTATTTTTAAATAAATTTTCTATTAACTATCTAAATTGATCGAACAATTTATTACTACTTATTTTTATTTTTATTTGAAACACTTTCCCATATGAAAATAGTTTATATAGATTCCAATATCTATAAAAATATGTATTTTTCCATTTTAAAAATTTCTATCTTTCAAAGTTTATCTATATATATACCACTTTGAATTTATAACAAAAATATATTTTACTGTAAATTTTGTACAAACTTAAGATTTCTAAACTATATATATTTTCTTTACTGCGTAAACATCTATAAATTAGAATTGAAAATAAAAATTACACCTGCTGCTCACCACGTTGACGTCGCCATTCTCTGGCTCGACTTCGAGTTCCCCACAGATGAACGCGACCATCCTGCTTCGCTCGAACGACCCCACAATTACCACCACTTAGACGAACTTCTACTCACAATCGCGACCACACGCTGCTTGACATCGCGATCCCCATCATCTCGCGAACAAACTCCAGCCACAGTCGGCCCCAAAAAAATCGATCGCGACCTTCTCAGATCGAAGCCGCGACCCTGCCTGAGCGCACGCGCGCATCCTCCTTGTGATGCCACTCACCATTGTGAAATCGATCGCAAGTCTCCCTCTCTCTAATCGACGAATCGATTTTGCTTTAAAATTAACCTGAACTGAATTCGAATGAGGCAGCCATTTATTTGATTTGTTTTGCCATTATTTATTTTTCTTTACTTTTGAATGAAGGGTTCTGTTGATTTAAAGCTGAGGGGATCGGGGATTAAAGATTTCATCTTGATTTTTAAAAGAAGGAGTGGATTTGTTATTTTGTTTTAAATGAAGATAATTTTCGTTTTGTACGTATGCTTTTCATTTTCAAACGCGTGTCTTACCATTTTGCCAAGTGTTGAAGATAGAAGCAACGTGTTCGTTGCTACAATAATGAGATTTTATTAATTTTTTTATTTTTAAATTCAAATTCAAATTGCCTTGGTTTTCACAATTCAAAATTTCAATCTAAATTCCAACGCGTTTATATATCGTACGCTCACACAACAACTCCAAATGTTACGAAAATTGAAATCCGATAATAATACAATATTATGGATCCAATGGAACTGGTTTCGTCGGATTTCGAGACTGTGCTCCGGAACGCTATTTTCAAATATCGATTTAAACGATATAATTCAAAACTGAACAAAACAGTTTCAAATTCAATTCTGAAAGTTCCAATATCTTCAGAATCATCACCATAAATTTTCTAAGCCTCGAAAATATTTTTATTCAGCTTAAAACTAAAAATTCAAATTTTTTACCCAGATTTGATAATTAAATCCAATAATTTAATCGCCAAATTCATTCTGATATTTGAATTTCAAATTAAATTATCATTCGAATATTTAAACTCAATTAATTATTCACATTTCAAATGTCAAAAATTCAGGGTCGTTACAATCTTCCCCCCTTAAAAGAATTTCGTCCCGAAATTACAAGTTAAGAAGAATGATCCAATCCCCGTTTATCATTTTCCCAAAATCAAATGATTTTATCAAGTTTTCAAAACAAATCTTTTTATTAAAGATTCGTTATCATTTCAGTTAACTTTCCAAACATTTTCATAGTTTCAAACAACTTAATTTACTTCACAATTCAAATTTAATTTTGAATTTAAATTGTAAATTATCCAAAATTTCTCAAAAATTTTCTTACTCTCGAAATTTTCGAAAAATTTCGCCAGTGTCTCCTTTGCGCGGCTAACATGGTACGACTACAAAAATTCCCTACGGACTCTCAAATTTCAAAAGAAAACAAAATGCCAAGTGGCAAAACCAGAATCTCATCAAATTTCATATTGAAATTCAAATACATACCTTTGCCGAGCAAATTCAAATTCATCTTCGAAATCAAAATCCAATTCCGTTTTCCTTTATACTCCTGTATAATTTACTTGACAATAATGTCCAATTACACATTCCAGTTAAATTTTCATTCACTTATATACTTAGAATATTTCTCAATTTTAAATTTTACTTAAGAATTTTCTCCATTCTTTCTTAAGTTCAATATAAGCATTTACATACTTCTCATATTTGTTTTTACTTCATTAACAAAGTTATATATTCATTTCCATTCAACTTTGCATTTTCAATTCCATTTGAATTCATTTCAAATCTCAATAGTTTTATTTCCAAAAATTTTCATTCAGATTTTCATTTTGAATTTTACTTAAATTCGATTCATCTTTTAATTTCGAATATTGAGTTTTATTCACTTTTATCTCAATTCCCAATTTTTTTAAACCTTTTTTCGTTAAGTGAAAAAAAATTTCAAAAATTTTCTAACTCCCAAAATTTTCGGAAAATTTTGACGGAGTCTCCTTTGTACGAAGGAGATTTTGCAATTTGACAAAAGATATAAATATATATACAGCGACCCACTCGGTCGAAAAAGCAGAAAAACAGTTCATATTTCCTATTTTTATTGCGTAGGCGTACCTTTTAGCATTTTTAAGCAAAGCGGTTATTTTATTAGTATTTACGCAACCTAAAATGCAGCCAAACGGCTTCAAAAACCTGCACTTACTCAATTTAAACAGGTAAGTGGCAAATATAGGGAATCTATTTAATATTTCATTCATTTTCAATAACAAATATATAGATTTCATTAGCAATACATTCAAGATAAATTCCATTAGCAATTTATAAGGTTTCAATACAACTTTAGTTGCTTCGACCAATTCACATACCATTTTTATTCAATTCAATGGTTTACAATTTATTTTCTTCCATTCTATTTATTTTTAAATGAATCTAACTCATATCTATTTCAATTGATACAAAAATCAATTTCTATTTGCTTTTATTAACTCATAGAATTTATACAATCTCGTTTTTGTCAAACGATAATTCTTTCTATTCAGACTTGTTAATATTCATGCAACTAAATGACTAATTGAACTAACAATCATTTAAATTGATTCCATTTCAATTTAAATTTACATTCCATATTCACAAAACCATTCGATTTGTTCAAAACCATCGTACAAAATTCGACAACAACAATGCAAATATTTATATACACTTCTTGTATTGTCAATTTCATTCTTCATTTTGTTTATCACAAATCAAATTAAATTTCCAATATTCAGCTTGAATTTCATTTACTAACAATATTCAAAACGAAGTTCAACATTCAGTTTAAATTTCATTTACTTGCAATTGTACATTCCATTTGTGATTTTTTTTTCAATTATCTTCTTGGAATTCTATTTTCATTTATAAATCACATTACAATTCATATTCACAATTTTATTCATATATGAATTCATTTCCTTATGCTTCCAATTCATATTTATAATTTCATTTGTCAAATGAATTTATCTCCAAATCTTTGGTTATTATTTTAATTTTTTATTCAACTTACATATAATAATGATAATATTTCAATGTTATTACTTCCTAACAACCAAACATTCATATACTATGATAATTCATAGAAAATTATTTCTTTTCTATACAAAAATAGTTTTGGGCAAAATTATTTCATTTACCCCATTTTAAAACAATACCGTGTCAGTTTATCTTGTTTAAGAGTTTAGAAACCCCTATCGATTACAGTTGGCCAGACTGCACCGACCAGAATCTATAAACAATCAACCGATAAGTCAACACAATACAAAACAAATTTTATATTCACTAACAAATACGCACTCATATCTATTATTACACTCAACTCATTCTAGAGTACTACTGACTCTATCACTCTATCTATAATGAGTAATACCCAATAGAGCCAAGGGTTGTCGCTTAACCGGATGCTCTGATACCACGTTGTAACGATCAATTTTTCGACGCTCGAAAGTCGACATTAATACGTTCATTGTATCAAATGCCGCGCAATCGAATGCCGGAAAACCGAACCATTATGGTTAAAAGAAGAGGTAGAAGAAGACAGAAGAAAAGAAAGAACAGAAAACAGAAACAATATCAGAATCTCACATTCGCAGCGGAACAAAATATAATAGATAATCACTAGTCTTTTAAACATAAAACCATATCTGTTTATACATACATCAATCAGAGTTAATATACAACAATGGACAATTATATAAACCTGTCCTCATACAGAATACACAGCGGAAATAAATAACAAATACGACAGTACGCTTCGTCATCCAGCTTATCCCCAAAGCTCCAGAATATCCAGAATATCCTGATAAAAATAACTCTAGGCTGCCCGTGTTGAAAATTATGGGCACCCAGAGTTTAGAAGGTAACAATAAACTCCGAGTCAGTTATGGTGACTGGTGTGAGATCGTAAAACAGTTATTTTCACAAAGAAGATAAAATTAGTTCGCAATGCTTTTGGAAAATGAAACTACCATAAGACCTCCCGCCACACACACAATGCAAACGCAGAATTGGAGGAGATTTCTTCTTATGATAGTCAAAGATGCTTACTACGCCAATCATTGGATTATTATTATTAATGTCTAGTGTAGAAAACATTTCGAAAGTATAATATTAATCTTAGCCAACATACGACCAGTATCGTATGCCTACTATAGCTACCATCTAAACAGTGGTGACCGCCATAAGTAAATGGCAGGTTCTACAACTAAAACCGTACAAGTTCCGTATTGGGAATTGGATTTCCAACAAATGGTCTGGCTAAGGAACTTCCTTTCCGACTGCCACATGAGATCGCCTCTGGCTGGACGTCCCGAGAGACAAACTGCTCTCTGCCAAACAAGGCCGGGTTACCCCTGTAACTAGGTAACTCACGAATATGTCATCACCCGGTCCTTTGGGACCTTTATCCGAGCGCTCGGTAACATCATCACACATAATAAATAAAGTGTGTCCACATGAGTAAGTATCTGGGCTCCATACCATGATACCACCCCTTTCCAGAAGGAAATGACATACCCTAAAGGGCGCGACCCTCATTACCTTGCCGCAACATTCCTGTTTCGACCATTTCCGGGTTGTTGAGGCCCTGACGAAGTCTCGTCCACAAAGCTACGCTTTTCCACAAAGCCACGCTTCGATCACAAATGATCAATAAATGATCATCGTCAGAGCAACACTCAGCATGCCACATTATCAAATTGGGAATATATCGTTGATAAATTTCAACTACATAACATCTGAGCTTGTACGTCTCAGAGAAGGGTGTTAAGCTAAGAGAATAAATTACCCGCCACTAACAGAAATGTATTTGAAAGAAATCAGCTTTATATCTCAAAACGTAATGTCACACATGTAACCATACAAGTCTGTTCCGGGTTCGAACAGAACCGAAGGCACTTCCAAAAGAAGCCCTTGCAATCCGGATATTCACAATCCCGATAAAACTTCCCATCACAAAGGAAATCTCTATACCGTAGCTAACGGTGCAGAGACAATTGATAGGTCATCCTATCGTTTTCACAAATTCCCCGGTCTTCATCACCGGTCTTCAATACGATCCATATCGTCGTATTATTATTCGGAATGGGTTATTTGACACAAAGGTCCTTTCCCGGCTAAACCGAATAATAAGCGTCTGTTTTAAAAAAAACAATTCAAGTGCCATTTCAAAGGCAATATTGATAGTCGGTGATTTAACTATCAACAACATTCACAACAATCATCAGATTTAAATAATTTTCCCAAATTATTTATTTTCAAAATATCTTCACGAGATATTTTTTTTTTTCCACACTTCACATTTGAAAACCAATTTCAAATCACTTTTCACCTTTCAACTTTTGAAAATAAATTCCAAATCAATTTCCTTACACAGAATATATTTCCAGATATATCTTTTAAAAACCCACTTAGAACTTTTAATTTATATTTTAAAAGCTACTTTGGAAAATACTCGGTTTTTCAAAGAAAATACACTTCCCTTTCAAAATGGTCCATTTAAACCAATTTAATAAATCCTTATTTATTTATTTAAAATTTACGTTCCAAATCCGTAAATTTACTTTCACACTTTAAAAATAATCAGTGTTTATTTTTAAAACAAATATCCCTTTCCTTTCATAAATTCCACTTGAATTTACATTTTCAAATCTTCACTTTTAATCCCAAAATCAAATTCCAGATTGATTTCTAATTTTATCTCAATATCGAATCAATTACAAATTGATTTCTAAGTTTTATTTCAATAGAACAAAACATTTCAATTTATTTCTAAGTTTATCTCCAAATAACAAACCATTTGCAAATCGACGTCCAAATTCATTTTTCAAACACTAAATCAATTTTAAATAAATTTTCCAATGATTTATTTTCCATTACCAAATTAATTACAAACTTGATTTCTAAATTTATTTTCAACTCCAAATAAATTTCCAAATCGATTTCTCAAAGGTTCCTTTTCCAATACCAAATCGATTTCTAAAAGTTTATCACTTTTAAATAAATTCCTTTGTTCTTTCCAATTTATTCAAAATTCCATCTTTAAATGAATTCTTCAACTTTTGAAACAATATTATTCAAAACTCATTCATTAATATCTTTTCCCGTATTTTGGAATTTATTCAGTAAGATTTCGAAAATCAATTTTTTTTTACACTTTAAAATTTCTTCTTTCAATAAATTCAATTCTTAAAAATAAATTCACTTAAAATTTTCCACTTTGATTTCAAAATCCAATTTATATTCATTTCTGGTATCCAACGATACCAAAAATACATTTGGCTAAATTTTAGCCTTCAACAATTACAATTATCAATAAATCATCCACAGATTATCAATAATCACATCATTCACATATGAAATAATATTCAAACAATTTTAGGAATCCAGTTGGATCCCTCCAACCTGTTTCCCTGCATCCACAGATGTTAGCACAATACCAATTCCACTTCGAGGTGGAATATCGCGGTATATGGGATTTATAAAAATATCATCCGCTTACTAACGGCGCAATAGGGTCTCATCCGCTATACAATGCGGGAAAATCAATCAATCCAATATATACATATGCCAATATGTATATATTGCTATATATATATATAGATATATCCTACTATATCTAATATTACATCCAAACAATTAATCAATCAATCAATAACTGTAAAATCAAATTTTCCTTCGAGTGAGAAAATCTCACCTTCGCATTTTACTTTGTAATCCATTTCTTTTTCGGCTCGATTTCACCATTTTTAGACCTTGTAACAAACAATTATGTAATTGATAAATATTCAAATCAATTGACAATAAATTACCATCTGTTAATTTATTTTAAACTAATAAATTAGAATGATTTATTTTTAAATAAATTTTCTATTAACTATCTAAATTGATCGAACAATTTATTACTACTTATTTTTATTTTTATTTGAAACACTTTCCCATATGAAAATAGTTTATATAGATTCCAATATCTATAAAAATATGTATTTTCCCATTTTAAAAATTTCTATCTTTCAAAGTTTATCTATATATATACCACTTTGAATTTATAACAAAAATATATTTTACTGTAAATTTTATACAAACTGAAGATTTTTAAACTATATATATTTTCTTTACTGCGTAAACATCTATAAATTAGAATTGAAAATAAAAATTACACCTGCTGCTCACCACGTTGACATCGCCATTCTCTGGCTCGACTTCGAGTTCCCCACAGATGAACGCGACCATCCTACTTCGCTCGAACGACCCCACAATTACCACCACTTAGACGAACTTCTACTCACAATCGCGACCACACGCTGCTTGACATCGCGATCCCCATCATCTCGCGAACAAACTCCAGCCACAGTCGGCCCCAAAAAAATCGATCGCGACCTTCTCAGATCGAAGCCGCGACCCTGCCTGAGCGCACGCGCGCATCCTCCTCGTGATGCCGCTCACCATCGTGAAATCGATCACAAGTCTCCCTCTCTCTAATCGACGAGTCGATTTTGCTTTAAAATTAACCTGAACTGAATTCGAATGAGGCAGCCATTTATTTGATTTGTTCTGCCCTTATTTATTTTTCTTTACTTTTAAACGAAGGGTTCTGTTGATTTAAAGCTGAGGGGATCGGGGATTAAAGATTTCATCTTGATTTTTAAAAGAAGGAGTGGATTTGTTATTTTGTTTTAAACGAAGATAATTTTCGTTTTGTACGTATGCTTTTCATTTTCAAACGCGTGTCTTACCATTTTGCCAAGTGTTGAAGATAGAAGCAACGTGTTCGTTGCTATAGTAATGAGATTTTATTAATTTTTTTATTTTTAAATTCAAATTCAAATTTCCTTGGTTTTCACAATTCAAAATTTCGATCTAAATTCCAACGCGTTTATATATCGTACGCTCACACAACAACTCCAAATGTTACGAAAATTGAAATCCGATAATAATACAATATTATGGATCCAATGGAACTGGTTTCGTCGGATTTCGAGACTGTGCTCCGGAACGCTATTTTCAAATATCGATTTAAACGATATAATTCAAAACTGAACAAAACAGTTTCAAATTCAATTCTAAAAGTTCCAATATCTTCAGAATCATCACCATAAACTTTCTAAGCCTCGAAATATTTTTAATCAGCTTAAAACTGAAAATTCAAATTTTTTACCCAGATTTAATAATTAAATCCAATAATTTAATCGCCAAATTCATTCTGATATTTGAATTTCAAATTAAATTATCATTCGAATATTTAAACTCAATTAATTATTCACATTTCAAATGTCAAAAATTCAGGGTCGTTACAGGAGTACTCTAAGTCCCCAAAGTGTGGACTAGAGTATAAATGACTTAAAATCTCCAAGCCCCCAGAGTGCGGACCGGAGTACTCTAAGTCCCCAGAGTGCGGACTAGAGTATAAACGACTTGAAAATCTCTAAGTCCCCAGAGTGCGGACTAGCGTACAAACGACTTAAAATCTCCAAGCCCCAGAGTGCGGACTGGAGTACTCTAAGTCCCCAGAGTGCGGACTCGAGTATAAACGACTTGAAAATCTCTAAGTCCCCAGAGTGCGGACTAGAGTATAAACGACTTAAAATCTCCAAGCCCCCAGAGTGCGGACTAGAGTATAAACGACTTGAAAATCTCTAAGTCCTCAGAGTGCGGACTAGAGTATAAACGACTTAAAATCTCCAAGCCCCCTGAGTGCGGACTGGAGTACTCTAAGTCCCCAAAGTGCGGACTAGAGTATAAACGACTTGAAAATCTCTAAGTCCCCAGAGTGCGGACTACAGTATTCTGAGCCCCCAAAGTGCAGACTAGAGTATGAACGACTTGACAAAAATCTCTATGTCCCTGAAGCGGACTAGAGTATTCTGAGTCCCCACAGCGCGAACTAGAGTATTAACGACTTGACGAAAATCTCTACGTCCTGAACTGTGGACTAGAGCATAAACTATTCGACAAATCTCTACGTTCCTGGAGCATGGACTGAAGCGTGAACACAAATTGGGCACGAGCCGACCGGGGGGAAGAATAACTCTAGGTCACCAGAATGCAGAGTGGCGTATAAACTTTGATAAATAGATGAGTGGATTCCGACCGTTCTCTATTCTGCAATCTTGGGCCTAAAATCGACGGGAGGAGTATAAACTCGCTAGGGATGGAGTTCGACCATCCGACTTGTGGCCTGGCCAAATCAATGTATGAAGCAAGAGTACAAATCACTAAAAGCTGAATACGACAGCTCATTGTAGCTCTAGTTTGGCGTTCTCTACAACTTAAGGCAACAACTGCAAGGAAACCTCAATACAAAGCCAATCGGAATGGCATCCAAAGCTACGAACGACCGACTATATCATACCTCAGATCGAGGATCAATATCGATCCACACCAAGCACATACGAATGTGATTCGAATGTCCCTTGAAAAACTTTGACCACCAGAGTGTGGAAAGGAGAGTAAACCATGAAGACTTGGTCATTAATTCTCCAGCACCCTTCTTCGATCCATCAGAAGGAGTATGAAACTGGATGAGCATGACCCGACTGCTCTTGAGGCAACTTTACCCCAAGATCTGATTACAGAACATGAACCAAAGTGGACGTGGCTGACCGTCCAGTATCCAACTTACGCCCATACATTGACGACGCATCAGAGCATTCCCATTGGAATGAAAAACCACAATACAATCCAGGATAGGCGAGACTCAGCCTTTCATCAACTGACCTGATCCCATAATTCAAGGGGAAAGAGAGTAAAGCTAAAGAGGGCATGGTTGGCCTTCCTACTTATCGGTATATACCCCAGGCTTGGGGGCACGAGTGAGAAGTAGGATGAATGTGAACCGACTATTCATCGATCAACTCTATGTTATGGGAGTTTAGGTGGGAATATAAACATAGGTAGGGCAAGACTCAACCGTCCACACAGCACATTTGTCAACCCGAGACTGGGAGCAGAAGCGTGATCATCCAAAGCTTAGCTACTATAGCTCAATATTGAAATTTATATATAGTGCTTACAGTTACTCAAGGCTACGACCAAAAGAATGCCTAGAGATAGAATCATTAAATCGATGCCAAAGCTCGTGGGCAACTGATTGTCACTCCAACCCGAAGGGCGAGTGAAGGATCATGAATGCATTGAATAGAAAATGTGTTACTCGAATATACAAGCAAATTCAAACTCATAGCAAGATCCAGCTATGTAGTTGTACGCAACTTGAGGCTGGCCCCTACTCGACATTTCCTTCAACATGCTTTTAAGCCTGATCTTTGGCCATTTGTAGATAATCAATTAGAGCATTCAGAGCCCTTCATTATTAGACTTAACAACTCATGACAAGACTCTAGGATTCGACCAGAGTAACCATCAACATGGACCGTCCCAACCATATTTCACATTGAATGTTATGCAAAATAGTTACATCTGAACTCAAAGAATCCAGGATTGCACCCACTAAGCTGACAGTCAACATTACAGCCAGCCATGGCGACCCTTTCTGGGTGCTGAATATCGGATCACAGCTCAGTGCAAGGATGATAAAAGAATTAGTTGGATTTTTCTGAATAAATGATGATATATTCCCTTGGACCCATTCTGACATGCATGTGTGATTTCACCGACTATCGCGAGCCATGCATTGGATACCGACCCGAAGCTACAAAAGCTAGCGCAATGTCTATTGATTTCATCATGAAAGCTCCACTCTTACTTTTAGGCTCGCCCCATCAACGTCTATGCCTACCAGCCATTACGATAGGGCATACAATAACCTAAGACGTCTGAAAGACTACATAAATAGAATATCGAACTAAGCCAATTCGATATCACTTATTTCCTTCGAAGGGCTATCCAAGGACAGAAATTAGCAGAACTCATACCCGAATTCACTGCATCAGATGACTACTCGACGAGTAGTAGAGAGCCAACCAACAGATGAAAAATGTACGCGGATGGAGCATCCAGTGATCAGTGTTATGGTGCATAAGTCATGTTAATGACCCTTGAGGAACGATCGATCTGCTACGTCCTGAAACTCGATTTCCCTGTAACAAACAACGATGCTTAGTATGAAGCCTCGACCGCCAGCCTCAAACTTGCTAGAGGACTTGGAGTGAAAATTTTATATATCTTTTGTAATTCCTGATTAGTAGTATGCAAAGTTAAGGAAGTTGATCTTGCTAGGGGGCATTGTCTTGCTCCTTATCTCGACCAGGTCCAAGAGCTACTAGCTGACTTCACGTATTACATCATTACACACATCCTCAACGATCGAAATGAAAAGATTCAAGTCACTGGCCATGTTGGCCAGTTTCAGGGACGCGCAACGAACATACTTTGTTTCGATTGAAATACTTAATATTCGAAGCATTGACGGATATAGATTGGCTAGATCTTGGAGACAGAGCTAGAAAAGGGGTCATGGTTGACTCCTATCAAAGACTATCTACAATGAGAAATTCTGTAACGACCCAGAATTTAGAACAATTGAAAATGAAAATATTTAATTTATTTTAAATATTTGAATGATGGTTTGACTTGAATTTCAAATTATCAGAATAAATTGGCGATTAAATTATAAAAATTTAATCTATTGTAAGTTGAATAAAAGTTTGAATCTTCAATTTTAAGCTGAAGAAAAATATTTCAAAAGCTTTTAAAATTTATATTGATGATACTGAAGATAATAGAAGCTTCAGAATTGAGTTTGAAAATGATTTGTTCAGTTTTGAAATTTTATCGTTTGAATCGATATTTAAAAATAGCCGTCCGAGGCACAGTCTCGGAATTCGATGAAACCAGTTCCATTAGGTCCGTAATATTGAATTATTATTGGGTTTCAAATTTCGTAGCGTTTGGAGTTGTTATGTGAGCACACGGTGGATAAACGCATTGAAATTAATCAAATTCAATTTAAATTTAAAATTTAAAATTAAGTCAAATGTCAGCATTTTCTTCCTTTAACCACGCCTAGAATCTCGTTCAAAATCATGAAAGAAATCGTGCGACCCATACCTCCCTGTTAAATCACGTATGTTGTCTCCTCTTTCGATTTTAAATATTCCTCTCCTTCGTCAGTTCAAATGAAAACAAGAAATCAAAATAATGGCCGAGCCTCTTTCTTATTCGAAATCAATTCAAAATCAAAACGAAACCATTTTCGTTTGTTCAAAGAAAAAAAATGGCCGCGACTTCTTCCTCTTCTCTGTTGCGTTTTCGTTCAAAACAAATTTGGTTAGTGAAGGGTTTCGTGAGCCCGAGCTCAGAGGCGACGTGGCTACGCAGCTTCATCATCGACAAAATCGAAGGGGCCGTATTCGAATAGAAATCGAGGTCGAGGGCAGCGAGTTCGATGGTCGGCAAGATGCAGGCGGCACGCGCATGTTTGAGGGGATATCGCGATTTTGGAGAGTTTGATTTCGAGCATCACAAAGGCGGAGGGTCGCGATTCAAATCACGTCGAAGACGAGAGGTCGAAGCAGCAGCCAGGGGAGGCTCGCGCGCGCACTCGCGTAGGGCTTGGTCGCGAATTTGATGCCGGTGGTCGCTGTTTTTGGCGAAGCAGTGGTAGTCGGTGACAACGTCTGGATGATGGGTGGTCGAACATCGAAGGTGGCTCGGCGTCGTTTCAGATGGAGGCTAAGGTTTCTGTAAAATGTTGGTCATGATTTTCACACTGAGGTATTCGAACTTAATTCTCGAATTTAATTTCGATTCAATTTACATGGACATGTATTTGAAATCTACAGTTTGTTTGAAGAAAAAAATTCATTAAAAGAAACTGGTTTAAATAAAATCATTGAATGATTAAAACTATCAAAACGAAAATTGTTTGTTCGATTTATTTTGAATATTAATGAATTGTATAAATTATTTATACAAGGTCTAATATAACGAAGAAAGAAATTGGGATTGGAAATGGATTGCAAAATAAAAGCTAAGGTGAGATCTTCTCACTCAAATTGAAAAGTTGATTTTACAGTTATTGATTGATTGATTGACTGTTTGGATGTGATATTAGATATAGTAGGATATATCTATATATATAGCAATATATACATATTGGCATATGTATATATTGGATTGATTGATTTCCCGCACTATATAGCGGATGAGACCCTATTGCGCCGTTAGTAAGCGGATGATATATTTATAAATCCCATATACCGCGATATTCCACCTCGAAGTGGAATTGGTATTGTGCTAACATCTGTGGATGCAGGGAAACAGGTTGGAGGGATCCAACTGGATTCCTCACCAGTATTTATTTGATTTCAGATATTGTGATATTTGTTGATTTTCATATCGATATATGATGTTTGTTGTCGTGATTGACCATTTGGTGTGTTGCATCATTGGAACGATTTTGGAGTTTTTAAAATGTTAAAGGAACGATTTTTTAATTTAAACGAATTTTTAAAGTGATTTTTTGAAAGTATACGTTTTGTTAAATTTTGAATTGTCAAAATAAATAAACATTATAAGTTTATTGTTATAAAAGTTATATTTTTGGAAAATAGTACTTAAGTATGATTTTGGAGTATAATTGGATTTCATAAGTTAATGAAATTTAAAAGTTTTACAATTTGCGAAGTTTTAAAAGAACGATTTCTTTTAAAATAAATGAATTATAAGTTATTAACTTATAATATTGGACTTTTGGTATAATTGAGTTATAATTGAACTGGATAATAAAGGAGACTTATAAATCGAAGTGTTATAAATAGAAATGGAATTTATAAACATTGTTTGTAAATTCGAAATCAATTGAATTTGATAAATTAAACATAGAAGTTAATTTAAGGAGATATATTCGTGATTTTGGACAGCGAATTATCCTTTAAGTTAAATGTTGTAAATAATAAGAGTTTGGTTGGGAATTTTATTCACGATTTTGGACAGTGGATAATCCTTTAAATAAAATGTGTAGAAATGTTGAATTTGGATAACGAATTATATTCACGATTTTGGACAGTGAATATATTACTAAATAAAATGGATATGTTTTGGAGAAGTGATATTACGAAATGAAATAATTGTTTTAAAACGTGTTAAGTATCGAATACATAGTTTTCAACATTCATTGTTGAAATAGACGTTTTCGAGGAAAATAAGGAAATGGTGGACTATAACACTGTTGTTATAGTAAATGATTTCCGAAAGGAAATGCTTTTATATAGTATTGGGATTTATATATCTATCTTAATTCCGAATCCCTATACTAGTGATTTTTGAGTCGTCGTAACGATGTTTTACGTAACATTCATTTTGACTCAAATAGATGTTGTTATAGTAAATGATTTCCTTAAAGAATGAATTATATACTTAATATTGATTTAAGTATATTGAATATTTTCAAATGTTGAAAATAAATAGATTTGTGAATTACGTATTATTAAATAAGTATGGAAATGCTTTTCCAATATGAAATGAAACGTTTTGAGATTTTATCTTTTAAAGATAAGTCGAAAGTGAATATTTGAAATCGATTAAAAATCGTATATCAGTAGATATTTTGAAATATAAATTCACTATGGAATTTATAAAGGAAAGGGGAATCTGTTTAAAAATAAATACTGATTTTATTTTTGAAGTGTGGAAATTTTACATCTAGTAAAGATATTTTGGAAAATAAATAATTTGGGAAAATTATTTGGAATCTGATGATGTTGCGCATCTTTATTGATAGTTAAATAACCGACTATCAATAATTACCTTGAATGGGTATTTGTTGTGAATTGGATGAATTTGAATGCCACACTTATTTTTGAATAAGCGCCCACTATTCGGGTTAGCCAGGAAAGGACCATGGGGTCGTATAACCCATTCTGAATATGTGATACGTCGTTATGAATCGCATCTGATGACCGGTGTTGAAGACCGGATATTTTTGAAAACGGAAGGATTACCGTCGAGTTACTCTACATCGGTTGATCTCCGATATAGAGGTTTATCACCCTTAGTGACGGGAAGTCCGGACGTGATTAGAAAATTATCCGGATTTGCAAGGGCTTCGTGAGAAGTGCCTTCGGTTCTGTTCGATCCCGGAACAGACTTGTATGGATTGTATGTCTGACGTTACAAATTGAGATATAAAGCTGATTTCTTTCAAATACATATCTGTTGGTGACGGAGAATTTATTCTCTTAGCTTAACACCCTTCTCTGAGACGTACGAGCACAGAGGTTATGTAGTTGAAATTTATCAGCGATATACTCCCAATTTGGTAACGTGGCATACTGAGTGTTGCTGTGAAATGATCATTGTTTGATCATTTGTGATATGATCATTTGTTTGATCATTTATCTTTGTGATCATTTCTTTGATCATTTGTTTGACCCGAAGCATGGCTTTGTGAAAAGCGTAGCTTTGTGGACGAGACTTCGTCGGACCTCACACCTCGGAAATGGTCAAAACAGGAAGGATGCGGCAAGGTTCTAGGGAGTAGCGCCCCTTAGTGTATGTCATTCCTTCTGGATAGAGGTGGTATCATGGTATGGAGCCCAGATATTTAACCTATGTTGTTACTGCAAATTTATTATGTGGTTGTTGGAAATGGAGGATCCTCGGGAAGATCGGTTACGATCGGGGGATGGCATACGCGTGTCAGTAGTTACCTACTTTTGCAGAGGTAACCCGGCCTTGTGTTGGCAGTGATCTAACCGTAATGTTAGGTTATTTCTCGGGACGTCTTTCCAGAGGCGTTTCCATGTGGCAATGGGAAGTTCCTTGGCCTGACCATTTGTTGGAAATCCAAAGAAACAATACGAGCCTTTACAATTTCAATTGTATAACCTGTCTCCTCAGGAGGCAGCTATAGCAGGCATAATATAATGGTACCTATGCTGGCTAAGATTTATATTCTACTTTCGAAATGTTTTCCACTATGCACTAATAATAATATCAAATCAAATTATTTGATTTTGCGTAGTAAGCATCTTTGACTAACATAAGAAGAAATCTCCTCCAAGTCTGCGTTTGCATTGTGTGTGTGGTGGGAGGTCTTATGGTAGTTTCATTTTCCAAAAGCATTTCAAATTGACTTTAAATTTTTTCCTGTTTTTGTTTTAAAGATAAACTGTTTTACGATCTCACACCAGTCACCATGACTGACTCGGAGTTTATTGTTTCCCTTCTAAACTCTGGGTGCCCATAATTTTCCACACGGGTAGCCTAGAGTTATGTTATTAGGATATTCTGGAGCTTTGGAAGCAAGCTGGATGGCGAAACGTATCACCTATACTTTGTATTATTCCGCTGTGTATTCTGTATGAGGACAAGTTTATATAACTGTCCATTGATGTGCTGTGTTGTATTGAGTTGTATATTGACTCTGATTGATGTATGTATAAACTGATATAGTTCTTTGTTTTAAAAGACTAGTGATTATCTATTATATATTGTTCCGCTGCGATATGTGAGATTCTGATATTGTTTCTGTTTCTGATGTTGTTCTGTTATTCTTCTTCTCTTTTTCATCTATCTTTTCTTCTACCTCTTCTTTTAAACCCTAAGAATTCGGTTTTCCGGCATTCGTTTGCTCGGCAGTTGATACAGTGGACGTATCGATGTTGATTTTCGGAAGTCGAAGAATCGGGTCCTTACAAATTCTTACTGAATGGAGGAATGGAAAACGATAGATCCTCCTCAAAGCTTCATGCCAAATCATCCAAGAAGAAGTCATGTGTAGAAAGAAGTTTATCCATTCCCATGCTTTGGTATATCACCCATAATGATATCAAATGAGTCTTGAGCAAAGTATATGAAGAAGAATGCAGCGAGTACATCAGGGGGCAAACCCTGACAAAGAAAATACTCTGCTACGGGTATTACTGGCCAACTATCAATCAAGATGCGGTTGATCATGCTAGACAATGTGATGAGCGCAAGATGTTTGCAAAAAAATAAATAAATAAAAAAAATAAAATAAAATCTAGGAACCCCGCCGATGGAAATTACTCAAATGGCTAGTCCGTAGCCGTTTGCCACTTGGGGGCATTGACATCATCGTCTTCTTTCCGATCCTAAAGTTGGCGTGGAATACGCCATCACAGCGGTTGATTACTTTACCAAATGGGCAGATGAAGAACTTTTAACCACGACCAAGATGAAGAAAATAATCAACTTCATTGTCCTTAATGTCATCTGTCCTTATGACCTTCCATGATCCATTATAATTGGTTGAAGCTATGAACAAAATCATCATAAAGTCTATTATGAAGAGAGATTTGGAAAAGGCTAGAGGTAAATGGGTGTATGGACTCTCAACAGCATTATGGGCTTGTAGAACTACCCATGAGTTCGCGACTGGCTATACTCCATTCGCCCTTACTTATGGCTCCAAGGCCATCATCTATGTAGAACTTGAAGTCCCCTCTCATCGAGTGGCTGATGGCAACCGATATTACAAAAAAAATATAAATAAGTAATTGCAATTAAACTAGAAGGAACTGGTGATAACTCATGAAAGTATAAAACGCATCCAGGAGCCAATGACAAGAACCTGTACCTGAATGTGCACGTTTATAGTCATAAAATTCGACTTCTTGAAATCAACAAAATTTGGATTTTTACATAGGGTTATTAAGAAAAGACTGGATTAGATAACCGATGTTTACTAGCCCTAAAATACCAGACACAAATGGCCACTGATGAACTGCAATCCTGAATTTATACTATTGGAAATCGACCAAACGTTGGGACGACCAAAGAAGGATACGACACTTTAGGAGGATAAAATTGAAGAATAATGACTATTCAGAAAATATGATGGATTTCTTTCTAGAGACTCTAACTTGCTTCGATTCAAAGCACGTCATGTATGCAACAAGACGTACTTTGGGGGGCAAATGTTAACCGGTTATTTGACCCGGTAACGAGAGGCTCGGCACAGAGTTCCCATTCGGCATGCAAAGCCATCGCTTGGCGTAGAGCCTCGATCGGCACAGAGCCTCGCTCGTCAAACGTCGTTTAGCCACGATAGCGCATAGTTCCTAGTTTGGCCAAATGTGGTCCGGCTTGTCTCGTCCGGCATGTCTCGTTCGGCTTGCATGGAACGGTGCGTAGAAGTCACTCTCCACGGGCCGAAGTATTTCACTCCTAGGCCCAAGAGGGAAGTCCAACCCATCTTCGTCTATAAATAGAGGGGTAGGGGAATAGTGAAATGGACATTTTTTCGAGAACACTGGGGAGACTCTGCCACTTTCAAGACATATTGTTTTCAGTTCAAACTTGTATTCATGTTATTAATATATGGATTGTATGTGTATTCAACTACTTGTGAAAGTAATAAAGATCAAAACTTAAAGTGGACGTAGGCAGTTACGCCGAACCACTATAAATCTGGTGTTCTCGTTTTTGTTGTTCTTTTGGCATTGAATTACACTATTTTTCAGTTCTAATTTATCTTCTTCATTAATCTCTCTACATAATCTTTCTCAATGAGGTAGTGACCAATTTTGGTGCTAACAACGTAGGCAGTTACGCCGAACCACTATAAATATGGTGTTCTCGTTTTCGTTGTTCTTTTGGCATTGAATTACACTATTTTTCAGTTCTAATTTATCTTCTTCATTAATCTCTCTACATAATCTTTCTCAATGAGGTTAGTGACCAATTTTGGTGCTAACAGAGACAATATGCAATCGTCCCGAGCTTCATATAAAGCCAAATGACAAAAAAAACCCAAAGCATGTTATGAGCTAGACAATAACCAAGTTAAAGTTTTGTTAAACTGGGTGGAAGGATTAAGATTTCCTGTAACGACCCATAAATTATAATGATTTAAATATCATAATTAGATAATTTTTTCATGAAAATAAACAATAAAATTTTGAAATAAAAATTTGATATTTGGAATACGTCTATTTAAATGTAGCAAGTGTCAGATTTTCATTTGAAAATATGTAAGTTTGTTTGGTTGTGAAATTTCAATTTAAAATTTAAATCAGTTAATTTGATGGAAATAAATTGTTTTTGAAATCTGAATATTTTTATATAAGAAAAATGTAAATCATTTTCTGAGTAAGACGTCATAATTCGTTTCGCCAAATTTTGACTGCTCTAGCTCCGTTTATATTATTTCTGCGTTTTAGCAGCGTTTTGGCAACAAATATCGACTTTTGATAGGATAATCGTATCGTTGATATCTGTGTACCATCTTGTTCGTCTCATCGCGCTTATCTCCGCAGTATATTCATTTGTGCATTTCAGCATTCGGTACACGGCGAAATCTGCGAAACGGTTAGCCGTATCGGTACCCATTTTGAACCTTTTTGTTTCCCTGTGGCCATTCAATTATCCATGAGAAACCAATGGCAGTAGCTTTTAATTTTTCCTTGAATTCACGTATATGACTTTTGCTTTTCCCTGACTTTTACCATTCCATTGCTTTATATATATTTGTTCGTTTCTATGCCTTCTCTTTCGACCTGTCCATTTCTCTAAATAATAAAAGTATATATATTTATTGTTCTGCAAAGAAACCTGCTCCTCCTTTATATCTTCTGAAACATCTGCATGTCTCCTGGCATTCCACTCTCTCGCTCGATCACCTGGATCCGCCCGTACTTCCCCTCTGCAAGCACTCCGACCAACCGCCTACTCTCTCCGCCATTCCTCGAACGTACAACCCCTCAACCTAAGGCCGACCTTTCCTTTGACCCGTGCCTAGCACCCACCTACCATCCAGCGAGCACCACAACAACCACTCACACCAGCTCGTCCCCATCTCCACACAGCACCCCACCAAAGCGCCGCAGCCCATGTCACAGAACTGACAGCCGCCATGCACACATAGACTTTCCCCTCCGCTCCACACGACACGCCAGCACCCACTCGAACAGCCAAGCCCTCGGCCTCACAGCATCCGCCTTTCACAATCCATCATTCCCTCCAATCCCGAGAATCCCATCAGCCACCCAAAACTCCACTACTCATAGCTGCACATCCGCCTACTCCCCTTGACCACCCTCTGCATAGCCTGCAGTCGTTGAAGCTGTGGCATTGCTAATTCCTCCGATTTATGGTTACGTTATGCTAACTCATGTCACTGCACTACAGAATGTATGCCTTAGATAAGATGGAAGTACTGAAGCCTACAGTCGACCCCAGGCAAGTCCACCTTACTCCTTCTCGTACTTCGCCCACTTCCCTCCACAGCCCATTCCTCCATCGCCGAACCCCACCTTAACACCATCAGCCAACAGATAGGCCCCGCCTTCCTTCTTTTCCCACCACCTGCCACACCCTTCAGCACCCGAAGCCACCACTGCCGAGCCAAACCTCCACAGCCCATCCTCCACGTGTGCAGCATCGATTCAGGCCCAAGAAGTGCACGAGAGTTTGAGGAAGTGGCTTCGTGAAAATGTTAGTGCAGCAGCAAACTTCTCTTCTCTTTTTTTATATAAAAAAATATAAGAATATTGATTTTTAAATATTTATTTTTAAATATAAAATATAAATATTTTGATTTTAATATATGTGTTTTAATAAATATTGATTTTTAAAATATAATATGTAAATATGTATTTTAAATTAAATATTGATTTTTAGAAATATAATATAAAGATTTTATTTAAGTAGGTGAGTAAATTTTAGATTTTTAAAAAAAATATATATTTTGTTTTCATCGATCTCGAGTCCACTTCGCATTGCTTTGGAAATTATCATTTGGGTTGGTCAATTGTCGAGTTTGTGATTCAAAATTGTAGCTTGTTGTGTTGTCCATTGTCTCTAGCCTCGAAAGGTGAGCAATCACTCACGATTAACATTCTTATGTTTAGTAAATTTAATTCACATGAAATGACGATTGGAATATGTTGTTAAATTTTGAATTGGTTAGAAGTTAAATTGTTAAGTATGATACGTTAATATTTAAAATTGTTCACCTTTGTAATTGACATATGACACCATAACCATGTTGTATATATATTATATTTTGAATTGTTAATTATGATCCATGATGTAATTGATATGTTATGCTATTATTCTATTGTTTTCACACTGCAAGTTCCCTGTTATTTAGGAAAATTCCTATGGGTTGAAATGATACATACCTGAACGATATTATAGATTAGGGAAAATCGTTATGGGTTGAAATGATAAACCCAAGTGATTTTATTGATTTTTGAAATTTGGGATTGCGGATTGAAATGATATATACCCATAAATATTAAATTATTGTGGATTGAAATGCTAAATATCCGTATCACTTGACCATAAATTAGAAAACTACATACGGATACAGTTGGTCTATTTTTAAATAATTTCCAAAATTTTTAAAAGATAATAGATGTGTTTTGATTTTCAAATATAATATAAAGATATTTTATTTAGATTTTTAAAAATTATATGTTTTGGGAATTTTAAATTTATAAGTTAAGTTTGAAAATTTAAAATTTTACTTATAACTTTAATATTTTTAAAATATACAATTAAGATTTAAAATAGATTTAATGATAAATTTTAATATAAAATTTTTTAATTAAAATTTAATATAACTAATATATATAAAATATGTTTAAAATATTTATTTAGATTTATGTTAATATTTTCAATAGGTTTTTGTAATAACTTAAATATATATAATATGTTTTAAAGTATTTATTTAAATTTATTTTAATATTTTTAAATAGATTTTTGTATTAACTTTAATAAATAAAAGTGGGAAAGATAAATTAAAGTTGATTTGTAATTCAATTCATTTAAGGATTGAATTTAAATAAAATTTATTTAAGATTTTAAAGATATGATTTTATAACTTGATAACTTGATTTTGATTAAAGGTGATTAAACGAATATTATCAAATTTAAATAAAATTGAAATTGATTTGTAATTTAATTTGTTTAAAAATTATATTTAAATCAGAATTGATTTGAAACCTATTGATTTGAGATTTTAAAGGATATGGATTTATAACTTGATTTAATTAAAAGTTATTAAGTGAATATTTCAAATTTAAATATAATTTAAGTTAGATATTAAATTTTGATTTCAAATTTGTAATTTGAAAGTTTATTTAAATATTTATAAAAGCGAATATTTTCAAATTTAAATAAATTGAAGTTGAATATTTAATTTTGATTTAAATTTGTAATTTGAGATTTTATTTAAATGTATTAAAAATGATTTAGCGAATAATTTCAAATTTAAATAAAATTAAAGTTGATTTTTGAAATATAAATGAAATTATCAAATTGAGTTATTGTAAATTGTTTGAAAATTTAAACTTTGAAACCTATTGAATTGGAAGTGGTTTAAATTTGTAGTTCAAACTTGGATTTGAAATCGATATAAATTAAAAATGGTTTGAATGTGAATTTGAATTGATTTGTGAAATTAGAAGAAACAATTCTAATTTGAAACTGTTTTCGATATAAACTCTTTTAAATATATAAACTATTTTATTATATATTATTTTAAATTTATGAAATTTTTTAAATATATATATTTCAATATATAGACTATTTTTAATACATAAACTATTTTAATCTATAACTTATTTTTAAATATAAACTATTTTTAATGTATAACTATTCCAATATATATACTACTTTCAATATTCAAACTGTTTAAGTGGAACTGCTATGATTTTAAGTGAATAATTATTTCAAAATGATATGATTTTGAAATGAATATGATATTTTGATTTGCAGTATGAACTGTTTGAAATGGTAATGACCATGGTGTGAAATAAGCGTTTGGTTGTTAAAGAGACCGGGATCGGATATTGTCATACTCTCTGCCAATACCGAAAACAACTTTAACAATTGTGCACGTGGTGGAGATTCCAGAATAAAGTAGGATGGTTTGGCGAACGTCTATACGATGTATGAACGCAACCCTGACTCCCTCGAGTCAGCTTGATGTGACTAAAACAAGAGCTATACCTGGGCCAAGTGAGGTCACACCTCCGATAGAGCATGCTTCTTCGATACCATATCTATTACTTTGTGATTTGATCGGGTGCACCTTTGATTATGAGAGTGTGTCTCGAGGTGGGCGGTAGTAGCTGCTATGCGTTACCACCAGCCCGGCTCTGCAAAACGGTAGTATCCTACCCTGGGCATTGCCTCACATGCCTTGTCACATGCCTTATCGCGCCCACTACGAGTTTGGTTTGTGTCGTACCTATGGAGTGCTTCCTGATAGCCCACCGGTTTGGTGAAGTTTACAGTATTATATAGACTATGACATTTATATATAATGTGTTAAGGGGAATATGGGTAACGCTTTAATGCTATTTTAATATTTTACTTTACCATGGACATTATCTATGTAGCGTATTGTACTATGTATGTAGATAGTTTAACGGATCCTTAAATGATGGGAATCCCAAACATCCTTTAAGTTATATTGCATTTCATTTGGACATTTCACTTGAGTTGATTTACCTGTATAAGAATGTTAATCCTGACTCGAGTGTTTTGTGTTTTGCTCTATGCTCGGGTTAGACTTAGTGTCACAGCATTTGAGGCTCACCTTTAGAGTTTGGAGCTTTTCTTGGAGATCTATCTTTCATCTATTCAGCTTTTCATATTTCAGTGATTTCCAGTTATTTATTTTCAGACTTGTCAGTTGCTTTTGTATTAGTGACTTCTATGTACTTGGGATTTTCTGTTGTATTTGTTTCCGACTCTGATGTTTCTGCAGTAGCTTCATGAACTACTATTTATCTATTCCGTTGCTTATTGTTGTAATACTCTGTGTCTGTGATTCTATGATTGATTTATTTATTGTATATGCTAAGTTTTGCCAAATATATATTAACAATATGTGGTTTTGATCAATTCAAGTTGGACATGTGTGGATGATTGTCGATTTGAATGGTTCGAAATGGCAGGTCGTTACATTTACTTTAATCTGCATAGATGGGTCGACTATAAGGATGGTAAACTGAGTGGGATGAAAAGTCATGATTGACATGTAATGATGGAATATTTGTTACCCGCCGCTTTTAAAGAACTATTGCCCACAAAAGTTTGGACCATTGACAGACTTAGTTTGTTTTATAAGGAGCTTTGTTCAACTACGTTAAAATTTGGCCGTCTACGTAAACTTGAGGAAGAAATTCCTATATTGCTCTACAAACTGGAGAAAATATTTCCTCTGGGTTTCTTTAATGTAATGGAGCATTTACCTGTTCATCTTCCGTTTGAAGCACTTCTTCGAGGTCCTGTGCAATATGGATGGATGTATCCGTTTGAAAGGTATTAATATTAAGTATGTTAAATTTTAGTTTCACTACATGTAATAAAATTTTATTATAATTATTCTTAACAGGTACTTAAATCATCTAAAGAAAAAAGTGAGGCAAAAAGCATGAGTTGAAGGTTCGATATGCAAATCATATATCGACAAAGAAGCTTCGTTATTTCTCTCTCATTATTTCAGTGACCATGTGAACTTATCTTTTGAAAGTGCTACGCAAAATGATGAGGGCATTAAACAAGATTCTTCTGAATCAGTGCTATCTATTTTTAGACAGCAGGGACGCCCTGTTGGAAAATGTGTGGAAGTATGATTAGACGATAGAGATTACCATTTAGCCCACACATATGTTCTTCTTAACTGTGTAGAAGTTGCGCCATTTGTTTGATATTATTAAATAACACATTTAAAATTATTTACTTGAATAATACATGTGTATATTCAATATAATGCAATATATTATTTATATATGCGGTATTTACGAGTCACATCATCCAAGCGGCGATATCAGCAAAAATTTTGCTACTTGGTTTTCGAACAACGTATATGATCTAATAAATTGTGTGGTCGATGAAGGGTTGAAATATCTTTGCGATGGGACCAAAATGAAAAGTCAAGACATATCCAGTATTCTTTGTCAATCAATACAAATTCAACACTAAAGAATATGAGGCTGAAAAATTAACTAACAATACCGGTGTATATGTTAAAGGTAGTGATGATCCAAATGATCACATAAATGATTTTTATGGCGTGTTAACTCAGGTTTTACAATTAACATATTTCACCAGACCTACGGAAGAATATTTGTTTAGATGCAACTGGTTTAGTAATGTTTCAGGTTCTGAAATCAACATGCACCAAAAATATAATATTATTGAAATAAAGCATACATCACGTTATCATAAGTACGATCCGTTTATACTAGCAAAACAAGCCCTACAAGTTTATTATGCTCCTTATCCATCTCTAAAAAGAGATAAAGCAGATTGGTCGGCAGTTTTTAAAACGATGGCAAGATTTACGTTTGATGGAAAGAATATTCCAGACGAATAAGCGTACCAAGCGGATATCGAGGAAAATGGCGAAATTACAATAACAGATGATCAAACCGAATTTGGACCTCCAAATAATGAATCAAATGTATTAGTAGAAGCATTTGAAACCATAGAGGAAAACAATATAGAGTACAAGACCGAGTCTGAATTAGAAAACGACGAGGACTGATTTAATAGTATACATGTTGAAAAAAGGTAATTTATGGGAGTATTGATGTTACACTTTTTTGTATGTTATATGCGATTATTGATGTTAAATCTTGATATGTTTACTCATAATTGAATGATATGTTCTGCCATAATAAAATAATATGTATATGACAGGTATTACAATTGTCTTTCTTTAGGCGGTAGAGTTCTTCGCAGTCCGGTTCCCCCTCTTTGTCTCAGAGAGGGACCGTTCGCAGCGGAGGTAATGGCAGCGGCCTGCCCCAGAAGGCACCGCGTACGGTAGTTAGAATGCTATCGAAAGCAGATAACTCGTAAGTATTAAATTTACTTCAGCATTATAAATATTTGTATGATATATTAGTCATGATTTGTCTGTATCATATTTAATGCAGGAGTTCTAAGCTTGAGCTTTCCAATATAGTGCTAAGCATATCTAGGCAGCCATACATGAGCCGTATGACTGCATGCTGGTTGAAATGGAGTAGGATCCCCGAGCATGTCCGGGAGAGCATCTGGCATGACTTTCTGATAAGTGTAAAATCATATATAATCACTTTACAATTTGCTGACTAAGTATAAATGTATAACTTATATTTTTTCAACATATATGCAGGGTGCGGTAGACTTAGAAGAGGAGGATGTTGCTCATTGCCAGCACCACTGGAACTTCAAAGTTGCAAAGAATTACCGGTATACGATGTCGACCATCAAAAAATCTAGGAAGAAGTCAAACTGGATGGGCGCCAGTGTATGTGATGCTTGGGTCGCATGATAGGGTAGCGATGAGTTCAGGGTAAGTCTATCGGTTTTCACCTTAATTTGTTCAGTAGAGAATACATAATTTATACTTGTAAATTATAATCTTAATTTTTAATTTGCAGGCGGAGTCAGACAGGAACTCGGCGAACATGCAAAAAAATCCAATCACATACCGTGGTGGCTCGAAATTATTTCAGCATCATTGCGAGGACCTGGTAAATTAATTAATTACAATTACGAACAGTTATTACATTTTTGTATAAATTTGTATGAAAAATAATAATATACACCAATTATTGCATGAAAGAGTGCGTGGGGCTCCTATCTCGTATATGAACGTATTTGCGCATACTCATGCCGTCAAGTAGACCAACGATAAGGGATCGGTGACATATGCTTAGCATGAAGATGATAAAGCATATGCCGCACATGTAAGTATATTTTAAGTTATAAGTTATTAATAACGATCATTTTAATTAATTAGTAATAAATTATTATAATAATGTCATGTGATATTTACTTGTATTTAATTTTGCGTTGCAGGAAAAATTTATGCAAGCACGTGCGTAGATGCTTGAGTATTCGGGACAAAAAAGTTGACCACTGATGAGGAGGACGCCATCTTTGACTCCGTTATGGATCCGACATAGAGAAATAGGCGCTATGGCTACGGCAATCAATCAGTAATTTATAAAAATTAACTAAGTTGTAAAAATTGCTTAATTTTTATAAAAGTTACGCAATAACTTAAACATACTTCGACTTGTTTTGTAGGCTCGGCCTCACAAAAGGCCTATCAAAAGGCTCAGGACAACGCTAACATTAAGGAGCTTCGACATCAGATTGCACAGCTGCAGGAGTAGGACCGCCTCCGAGCAGTGCAAATGGAGCAACTAAACCAACGTTTGGCCGAGTATATGGAGCATCATGGAGCATTCCCTTCGTCTAGTGGTTCTGGAGCCGATGACGAGTCATGAGGTACGTTTTGCAGGTTTTGTTTTTAAAACTCATGTATATATACAATGAGAGATGGTGAGGTTGATTTGTGGACATTTGGTGCTTGATATTGATTTGTGGGGTTTGATGTTGGATGTATATATTGTACATTGATGTTGGATTTAGACATTGTTGGTTGATGATGAATGGTTTGGTTTGTATTGATTGGAATGTTTGAGTTTGAGATGGTAAAATTTGAGTTTTATATTATTATTGATATTGATATTGATTTTAGCTTATATATCTGATATATATATATATATATGTATATTGATTTGGTGTGTTGTGATATATATTGATATCGATGCGCTGTTGGGCTGCTGGAATTTTTTTTACTCAGATTTCCGATGGCTACCGACGGTTTCCGACGGCTTATAGGTCGAAATATTCCAACGGCTTCCGATGGCTAATAGGTCGCATATACCGACGGCTTCTAACGGTTTTCTGGCGTGTTTTTAAGCCACATGGACGTCTTCACTGTCGAAAAAAACGTCGAAACTGCCGTCGAAAAAACCATCGGAGGCCATCGCAAAACTATCGTCATTTCCATCGAAAATGGACAAAAGCAGTGTGCTATATACCGACGACATTTTCGACGGCTTCCGACGGCCGCCGATGGCTTGGAACCGTCGGAAATGATCGTACTCCTTGTAGTGTAACTGTCACTTTACTCGTTTTCATTAGAGGGTTTAAATCTCCAGTACACATGGAAATTATGTCTACAAAAGATATATTTTAAATACAAGAGAATAGCAAGAAGGGCAAAGTTTACACATTTTTTAGATGTGAGGACATTTTTATTTTTATTGCACGAATGACAAAGACATGTTTTTAGACATGAAAATACTTTAATTTAGGGTTGCGTTTTTTCACATGGTAGGGTTTGAACGGGGGCGAAGGGATGCCATAGATCTTGGTGATGGTACAGCAGCTCTCGAGGGTGACACACTCGATTTTGGCAACGACAATGATAGAGAGAGGTGCGATGAGTTTGACGATGATGGGTGGAGGAGATTGTACTGTAGATCGACACGAAGATGGTCGGAGAATTAATGTGTTGCAACGATGATGGAGAAACGATGTTTTATGTAATTAGAGCTGGTGGTGAAGAAGTAACATGGAATCGTGGAAGAAGAAGATGACACTGGATGAGGATATCAATTAGTGATTTTTTTTGAAAATAGAATTATTGTTTATATTTCTGCTTCTAATGTTGTTTTTCAATAGCATTTGTAGATAAAAAATGTCTATTTTGTTGTATCATTTCATTATTTTATAATATCTTTTTAGAGGTGTCTAGTAATGCTACTGTGTAGTATCATTGTTTGTTTTTTTAAATAAATTATGTATATTTTCATTCGTAATGCTATTTAATAGTAGCATTTTATGAGTTGTATTAGAAATTTCTGAATTGTAGTAGCTTTTTTAATTTTTTTGTAGCAATTTATATTGTAGCTTCTTTTTAAATGTATTTAGCAATTATACTATATAATACCATTTTTTGTTTCTTTAAATATATGTAGTTATGTATATTTATGTTCATAATGTTATTTTATAGTAGCATTTTATGAACTGTATTAGCAATTTCTAAATTATAGAACCTTCTTTATGATTGTAGTAGTAGTTGATTAACAATTGTAGCTTCTTTTAAATTTGTGTAGTAATGATACCATATAATATCATTTTTTATATTTTTAAATATAGTTATGTATATTTCTGTACATAATGCTACTTTATAATAGTATTTCATAATTTGTAGCAACAGTTGAATTGTAGCAGTTTTTTTTTAAATTATAGTAGCAGTTATAAACAATTGTAGTTTCTCTTTGGATGATGTATATACTGTATCTCATAAAATTATTTTATAATAGCATTATGAATTGTAGTATCAGTTTATGATATATATCAACATTTTCTTGATTTGTGGTATGGTTTATGAATAATAGTACCATTTTTGAATTAATATTTTTAAATTTCACTTTCTAGTATCATTTTATGATTTTTGTTAAGGTGATATCATTTTTATTTTAGTTTTTGAAATTTTATAATACTATTTTCATAAATTAATTTATAGTGCTACCACGTAACTTTGTAAATGTGATATCATTTTTATTTAATTTTTTGAATAATTATCGTGCTATTTTTCATTTAATTATTTTATAATGCTATCATGTAGTATCAGTTTTGTATTTACCGAACTAAAAAAAGAAGAATATAACAATTATATTCCAATTTTATCATGTAATAATTGACCTTACTTGTGTTATTATTTTTTGGTTAAATGATATTATTCAGTAGTATTTTGTAGTTACTATATTATTTTTTACATCATTTTCTCATATAATAATACTATATAGTATCATCTTTTTATTTTTTGCTATTTTTTTTGCATTAATTGATGATTGGTGAGCAAGATGAGGCTAGCAACGATGTTATAATAAGTTGAAAGATTAGACTACATGACAAACGGTGAGTATATGCGTGATTTTATTTTTTAGGGTTATGTTTTTTAGGAGAAGGCGGGTAGGGAGGTGCGATTATGAAAGGTGGCAGTTATTAGCAGTGGTGGAGCAAGTTTAGGATGGCATATGGGGTGCAGAAGCATGGGATGCGGTAACATGGGGTGCAGTGGCATGATAAGTGATGATTTTGGTTTGTGCTTGAAGGAGATGTATTTGAAAAAAAAAACGGTTGGAATAAAACAGAGAGGTTAAGAGTGTTTGGTTGCTTTTTCAATAATGTATTTTAAAATGCACCAGAGAGGAGAAAGGAGCAGAAAACGATCTGTTTAGAAAGAGTTTTTAGTATGTAAAATTGAAAATGAATAAGTTTTTCCACCTTTTGAGAAATATGAAAAACTATCTTCTCACTTCCCCTTCTATCTTTATTGGAATGACCAAGGTTGGCCAACACCTCATTCTCTCACACACATTTGACATACGTATTGAAAATGCAAAATACCTGAATCATTTGCATGTCGAACACTACATAAGATTTTTAATAATTATTTGTTTTTAATATTTAATATGTTTAAAACAACTTTGTTATACATAATAAATGCACAAAATAGGTATGAAAATTGTAAGAATCGATATTTTTGGGTGCTTTGATTGAAAATTAAGGAGTGGATAATTATGAAAGTTTTAATTAAAAGTATAGTGACGTTTTCATTCTTTCAATTAAAAACAAATCCATTAATTTATTTCCTTCTTTCATTCACTTTTCTTTTCTCTCCTTATCATTCATGGTCGAAAATACCATGAGACAATTTCAGAAAATTTCAACTACAAATCAAATGGATAAATCAAATAAAATAAAAGCCAAGTGGTTCATTGTAACGACCACTTTTTTACGTATCTGACGATCGTAAGATAATATTTTTAAATTCAAATTGGTCATACGGTGCTATAATTATAGAGAATTTTGAGTATCGATATTTTTGACATTTGGTAATTTATTGGATGGTTTTGACCTAAGAATTTTATAAGGTCTATAACTTTTGATAGGAGCCTAATTAGGGTTTGAAACCACTTTCAAATAAAAGATATTATGATTCATATTTTTGTAGAATTGTTACAATAGCTTTTTGGACATACTGGGTAGGAGATATTACTGTTTGGAGCTAGAACATTTGTAGACAGCTTAGTGGATAATTATTAGTGTTTAAATTAGGTCCAATATTCCATTTTGGGTTTTATGCCTAATGGGAAAGATGAGATAGTTCGTAACCATTTTTCCCACTTTCCAAAACTGAACCAAGCCTCCATCAATTTGTTTTTTTAGCTAAAAAGAAACTTTTTTCTATATTTTAATGACTCAAATCACATCATTAGAAGGTAATTAACATGTGGATTAGCTTGACTACAATTTGGACGCATTGGAACATGTAAGACTATTGTTCATCACAAGATTCCATTGGTAGTTGTGCTTGATTTGATCTAGGTGAGTGGTTTTACACCTGTCACTTTGTCATGCTAGTTTATCAAGTAAAAATGATGTTTTTAGATGATTTTGAATGTTAAAATATTTTCAAACTTAAATCTAACCTTACTAACACTTTTAAATCAGTTTTATAAAAATGGTAGAAGTTGATTTTGATTCGTTTTTGGATGTTTGACCATACCGGTCATCATTTAATATTTTCATAGATCTAAGATGATATTAGTGTTTGAATTGTGTTTGGATTAATTGTATATGATGTATAAATATTATGCATTGCTTGTATGTAGTTGTTAGCTTGTATTTTAATCCGTTTGAGTGTAGTTTAAGAGTGGTCATCATTTGAGTGGATCGAGTAGCAAATTTGGTCGAAACATGACACAATTGATATGGAGTATTTGTGAAGGCCTAAAGACCCTATAGTTTTGGTTAAATGATGTTATGAGTGAGGAGGCAAAGTTTTGGAAAACTTAAAGAATTGGTCGGTGGTGTTACCCCCGAGAGGTTTTGGGGTAGGCACTTCAGGGTTTCAGAGATACAACTTCGGGATGGGCCTTCAAGTGCTTTGGGAAAATGGAGACCATCGAGAGGTTTTGCAGATTCAGGAAATTTTTGAGGTTGGGATTTTGGTTATGACCAAGCGCTTTCGGATGAAAGGTTTTGGCTTTGGGTTTGTCGCACTTCAACTTTGGGATACATGCGCTATTGCTTTGGGATGAGAACGGGTAGGCTCCAGGAAAATTAACATATGTTGAGAGGTTTTAGATACTTAGCCAAAATGCTAAGTATCGACCCAAAGTGGTCATCACCGACCACTATGGGGGTTGGTCAAACTTGGCCAACTTTGGCGGGGAGGAATAGTGAACTTTGGTGAGCGTGCCAGCATTGTTCATTCGATCTTTTGACGTTATGGTTCTACGACGAGCGGTTTATGGTGAAGCAATGACATAACACTTTGACATGATGACTTTGAGACTTTGATGAGGGGGCTCTATTGTAGGATCGATTTCACCCTAGAGGGGGGTGAATAGGGTGATACTAATAATTATAAAAATTAATGTGGAAATATATAAAATAATTGCAGCACAGATAATAACTGAATAATAAAAGCAGAAATAGAACAACAAAGATTTACGCAGGTTCGACAAAACCCTACCTACGTGTTGCCCCCAAGGTTTCTACTAGAAATTAAGTAGTCAGACGCTTACACACGTAAACTTGCGACACCCACTATCGACTAACCTAACTCTATGCTCAAAACCCTGCCACAACTCAGCTACCGAGTTGCGAATTCTCGAACTACACCACCGTAGTTCGTCCCCTAGTCACACGACTAGAATTTTACAAAAGTTTAAAAGAAAAATGAAAATTAAAAAACAACTCAAAAGCAAAAACCATAATTTAAAAATAAAGCCCAATAGAAATTAATAGAGGCCGGCCCAAAAGAATAGACACTGTGATAAAATAATCATTCACTTTTCCTTTTTATATTATCAGCTGCTTTCTTTGCTTTGTGAAAATGACCGCCTCTTTTCTTTTTCTCGTGAACGTTCATTCCTCGTTCAAAAAATTAGGGCTTCTATGATGAAGCCATCAATTTGTTGAATTGATTGCTGATGCTTCGAATGCTTTCTTCGATCGATTAATTTGTTCTCGGCTGCTTCAATTAAGTCGAGATCGATGTTGTGCTTTGGTACATGATTTTCTTATTCGATTTGAATTTTCTCGACTTTGATTCGAGTTATATGTTTGTGATTTATTCCAATGCTTGCTCTGATAATTTCTTGAACTCGAATGCTTGTATGCCGATGATGTTAATGGTTTAAATAGGGATCGGTTCCCTTTATTTTCGTTTGTATTTTTCATTTGAATTCGTCAGTTAATTTTGCTCTGCCATTCGATTTGTAATCGAATGTTGGTGATGTTTTCTGACTTTTTCAATTCGTATATTTTCCTGTTATGCTTGCTGGGTCACCACGGCTTTCATTTGATTTTCTGATTTTTTGTTCATACGTGTTGCTCTATACACTTCTGATGTATTCGAATTTTCTTAATCCTAGTTGAATTGTTCCGTTCTTTTTTTCTTTGACTCGGTCACTTTGATTTTGTGAAAATTTGACTTCGACTCACCTGGCTTTGACTTTGTTATTTAAAAATTGAGATAATTCTTGCGCCTTCGTTTATGGTATTTGAATTTGCTGACTTGAGATAAAAGTCGACTTGATTAACTCTGATTGATTTCGGCGTTGACTTTGTTAAAACTGTAACCAATAGTTATGAATTTTCGTGAATTGCTTTATTGCTTGATTACTAGTACATGTTCACTTGTTCTGTAGTTCGACCATTGATTTGTTGTTGCCTCTGGTTGATTGCCTCCACTTGTGTAGTTATGTTCATGTTCGAACATGCATGGTTGAGTTTGTTATCATGTGCATTCATTTGTCCTGGGTTGATCTGCACTGCTCTGACCACTACCGTGTTGCCTCTGTCCTTGTTAGACTTGAAGTCTAGCGTGTTCATGTAGTCTGGTTTTATGTGGAGCTTGATTGAGGCTTCACTTGCATGCTCTAAACCCTGTATTCTAATTTTCATTCGCTGTTGCAGTCTAAAGTCTTGTGTATACTCGTTTACATGTATATATATGTATAGTGTAGCTGCTGTGATAGTTTGTTGAGTCTGGTTGTTTTGAAACACTTGCATACATGTTCATGTGTGGTCTGCTTGGAGTTGTAGCCTTGCTTACATATTGAACTGCTTCCATTGTACCTCATATTGCCACTGCATTTGTTGTTTACTGCTTCACTGCATCCTATCTTGTCACTGGTGATTCTCTGGCATCAAAGTTGCATCACTGTTTCATTTTATTTGGTGAACTTGATGCCTGAACTTATAGAATGGTTGATCATGTCAAGCTCTATACTGATGTATGTGTGTGTCACCACTGTTGCACTGCCCTGATGCCATTGATATTTGAGTCCGCACTTGTTCATTCGAGCTGTTGTCTTCATTCACGCCTCTGTTTATCCATTGTTGGTGCCATCCCTTCTCTGCTATATTGTAACTGAAATGTTGCATGCACATTTTGTACATATGATTGAGACAGTTGTCATATTTGTATATGTTGTTTGTCATGTTGCTTCGAGCCAGTTCATGTTGTCACTGGACTTGTGAGTCTGGCCATTTGTATTTAAGTGTATGTTTACTTGAGTCTGCTGTGTGTTACTGATCTATTGCTCGAGTGCATACTGCTTCAAGTTGAACCGCCCGTGCTTCGAGTCTGTACATATGAACTTGTACACGTCTTGTTTTGGTTGATTTGGTCGAGACTCATATGCACTTGAGTTGAATCCAGCCTATGGCTCGGGTTTGACCTTGTGCTCACCTGTCCCTGCAGTTTTATCAAGTGTATATCGATGTGCACGGCCTTGTGGCATGTATAGTGATACACTGTGCATGTCACATGTTGTTCGTGTTTGATGAATTCAAAAACGAAAATGATGACGAACAACCCAAATAACTGAGGCAAATAATATTTTCAAAAACACACATTTTATTTTACACTGCAAAAATATTTCTTTTACAATTTACCGCGTCAGTGTTTATTTTGCAGATAATTCAGATGCTGAATTCAATCTGGAATAGAGTTGAAGATAAATACAAGTGAATGAGTGATATGTAGTGAGGTGCAAATGCATGTAACAAGTGTATAATGAAAAATTGTGTTGTAATTTGAAGTTGTATTGTAATTGAAATTTTGTATATATAGCGAGAGCTCAAATTTTGTACTATTCAAAATTGTAATTAAATATTTGTTTGAATAAAATATTTGTTCAAATTAAAATTCTGTGTTATTTATTCTATTCAACAAATTTTTATTTAATTATGTGAAAAATAAAATATTACAATAACAAATACATTTAAATGAATATATATATATATATATGTTTATTATCATCAAACAAAAATCATATACTTGCATATTCAACATCTATGACTTATGATAGGTGTCTGGATATATTTTGATGATGATAACTAAATGACAGGAGTTGTGATGATGATCCATAAGGACGAGTTCAATGATGGGAACTCTTGGGTAGAACTATGAGCATGTTCTAAAATGGAGATGAATGGGATGGAAGATTGATCGTGTTCTATTATGAAGACATGTGCAAAGGGATCGTTGATACTTAGAGGTTTTCAATGTGCTTGTAAAGAAGAGGTATTGGGTACGCCTACCGAGATCATGATCGTGTTCGAATCTCATGACCATGGATTTCCCTGGACCTAATGACCATGAGTCTGGTTCCTGATCTTACGAAGTGGCATGGATTCGAGACTGAGATACCGAGACTCTAATAAGTTTCTGGCTTATGATGGTGCCATACCAATTATTATATATTCAACATACCCAAGTGATGTAAGGATTGTTTGATGGATGCTATGTTTGCTATATCTGCTTTATCGCTCTAGGGATGTCACATGACACAGGTATCACTGACTTAGATACCTAGACAACCGACATCGTGCTTTGACTTATAGTACACCTATGTGATGATGATGATAGTAGATTAGCATATATTGATGTTATGTGCTAACTTTTTGAATGTACAGACATGTCAAGTATGAATCTCCATACCATGTCCTATAATTTATTATATCGACTGTTATAGCATTTTCAGATTGTAGATTGCCCATACCAGAATGTTGTCTAACTCAAGAATTTACGTTTTTCTTCTTATTATTATATCGGGTGCTTTAAAATGAGTAGACTGCATAGCAGGTATGAGACAACACATGACATTGTGTAGATGGACTAGTAGGAGGCTACACATCCATACACTTATACTTAGCATGTTATTGCTTTATTTCCACTGTGTAGCTTTATCGATACTTTTATTTTATTTAGATGCAATACATTTGGATTTAATTTTGATTTACAAACTCTGTGATCCGTGTATATAGCTGTAATGAACTTGTGCACTATGACTATGTGATTCATTCAGTTATTACCATCTCGCCTTTTTTATATACGTGATGATTATTATTTATTCCTTGTGTTGTAAGATATATGATAGGTTATGATTGGAGATTTTATTGCTTTGTTTCTCTTGATAATCATCCTACATCGGACGAGCATCATCGCAGAGCACCCTACCGATTATATTAGGTACCAATGTTGTATACGAGTTGTCACATTCATTCTTTTCTTAGTAAGCTAGATGTGGATCTACTTAGAGATCTCAAATCATGGTGTTAAAAATGGCAAGACTTCTTCAGGTACAATTTCCTTTTATTTTATTCATTCATGATATTTAACCTTGACCAATTTCACGTATATGTTTCTTGAATTGCCACTTATTTAATTTAACCAAAATCTCTTGTGTGTTGTAATTTAATTATGAAATCAATTTTGTGTGTTTGTTTGGTGTTGTGCATTGCTATTGCCAAATGGATCTGAAAGAACTGTTAATGTAAATTTGTTTTCATAATTTAATTTAGTTACATATGTTGATTCGATATTTAATTAATTGTATTGTATATATAATGTTCATATGCCTTATTGTGATGCCCCACCTCTATACTCACGCTAGCCAAGGACACTACGGGGTAATGCCGTCGACTAGCATGAAGAATAAGGCTGTTGAGGAGCGACTATCTATGTAATTGCTTTGTGCGAGTACCGATATGTCAGAAAATATAACTTACATTTCGTTTCAAGAGAAAATCCGACATATCAAATACAAACTCAAAGCTACCACACAGTGGCTAAGTGGCCTTCGGTAACAAATATAGAAATAAACATAACACAAATCAGTTAGAGACATTCATATCACAAAGGCGGAATCAGATATGAATATAGGTCATAAAAGTGTACATCAGGATAGTGGTCAAACAAGATCCACTACATCACAAAAGAATAGATACATGTGCTAGACAAAAGAATAATTATACATCAAGGAGTCTATATCTCAAATGTATAATAACAAAAACTACTAATCTAAAGTAGTTAGCCAAAAATCAGATGATAATCCCTGATAAGAAGTCAAGCGGAAGCACCTGTAACATCTCGGTCTGACCCGAGTATTATTTAAGAAGAGAATAATAAACGGATCAGTCTAGCTATAATTATCATATATAAAATGAGATATAAGAAGAGATATAACAAAAACGTATGATAACAATAATGTCGTACAGTGACAAGTATACTTTAAACAACAACAAAATCATACAATATCTCAAGAATCTCAAAGCACCAAAAAGAATGTCATATTCTTTATTTTATTCACCAAACCCCAAATATTGACAAACATATCATTGCCAATCACAAAAAGAGGTGAAACACAAATTCTAGAAATCATCAACTAGAAATCCAAAAATCACAAGGGGGGAGGCCTATCTCAAACGGGAGCATGAAAATTCACCAACATGTGTGTCACAAACGGAATGCTATTCCATGGTCGCTAACCATCAATTTTGAGCTGAAGCTCCACAAATGGCCCGAAGACCATGGGTCGCTACCCCACCAAATTGAACCGAAGTTCCACAAACGGGGTTTTTAGTCCCCACACAAACAAATAGACATCGCACATCGCTAGTCTAAATCACAAAATGATCGATCAATAAAAAGTGTGAATCACACTAAGCTAGTAAATAGATGAGTTTAGCTTCATGTCCCATAACCACTGGCTTAACTTAAATATTTACGAACAGATTTTAGATTTCCACTCGAAAATTGTCACAAGAGTTCAATCGAACAAGTCTAAGAATTAACCGACGAAGTAAACGCAAGCGTTTCATACCACTTGTTTTACTAAGCCGTTTAATTAGATTTCTTATACGAATGAGGTAAAGGTTTGTATATACTAATAGATTGGAAAACGGTTTTATAAGCAAGCTTTGTATTAAAAATAGAGTTGAAATCATTTTTGTAAAAGAGTTTGAATATTTACTACTAGTATAGAAACCTTTGTAATTTAAAGTGACAAGTCACAGAAATGATTGTAGAAACAATCAATCACCAAAAATTCACATACGAAGACGTGAATCAAATCCAAAGAATTCGATAACGAATCCATCAAAATGGATGTTGCCAAAAATCCCGAAAGAGAAATTATCAAAGTCAACTAAAGTGATAACAACTAATCGGAGAAAGGAGAATCGATCAAGAATTGGGAATCCACACAAAAACAACCGAAAGTAGGCAAATTAATCACCTCCCAGATTCAGTCGACTGGACTACAGGGTCAGTCGGCTGACTCGTGCCTGGAAACTCTCTGTTTCCAGGCTCAATCGACTGACCCTGTAGGTCAGTCGACTGATACAAGCCTGGAAACATTCTGCTTCCAAGCTCACTCGACTGACCCAGTAGGTCAGTGGACTGACACAGGGATAGAAAATTTTCTGTCCCTAGGTTCAGTCGACTGACCTACAGGGTCAGTCGACTGAACTGGCTTTTCCTGCCTTGTCAGTCCAGCCCCATGAAAGGCAAAAATCCATAACAAAAAATGGGAACGATCGAGCGAGCAATGACGACTAGGGATTTACGCCAAGCGACAAGCCAGCCTTGTATGGCCTTCCGAAACACCCCACTAACGTGTTCAAACATCAAAGATTGGATTTTTAAAGATTTGACCTCAAAACACCAAAAATTGGAATATTCACCAATTCAATCCAAATCAAAAGCAAATGAACATAAATAAGTGCTAGGAATTCATACCTAACAACAATGATATCTATAGAAGTAGATGTGAGTTCAAAAACTCACTTTTAAACCCAAAAACGATGAAGGAGAAGCTTGAAAGCAAAGGAAGATCAACTACTCTTCAACTTCAACTCTAGAAACTCCAATCTAAGTCTAGAAGCAATAATTTCCCAAATTAGGTTATAGGAAATTTCTGAAATTGGAGAGAGATTGAGATGGAGAAGAAGAAGGAGATGCTTATCTAAGCTTCTCTTTGATTTTGGAGCTAGAACTTGAATTTACAAAGAAACTAGGGCTTAGGATTTTCTAATCTCTTCTCTCTTCCCCCATTTTTTTAAATCTTGAAGTGTTAGGAAATATTAGAATGAATGAAGAGGAGAGGGGGTGGAGTTAGGATATAAGGTGAGTTGGGTTAGTGGACTGAAACCCAAATCCAAGCCCAAGCCCAAAGCCCTAAGTGAAAATGTCAAAATTCTACTCAACTCCAAACATATCGATGTTTATACTCAAAAAGGTCGCAAACGTCATTTTGGACTCAATAGAAGTGGTCTCGAGTCCCAATTCGACTGTTTGCAAAAAGTGACATTTCGAACTTGAATCCGACTAACGATGCTATATTTAAATAAATCATTTAAATATACAATCGTAAAATATGCGAGTTGTTACACTTATCTTCATTGTAAACCAATGTCAAGTTAAATTTTTGGTATAGTTGATTATGTTTTACAAATCGATATAGATATTTAATGTTTTATTGTTTTGTCTAATATGTGTATTTGAATTCTAAATTTTAGATTATAGTATACACATATGTGCGTATGTATACATGGATTGTTCTAAAACTAATCATGATACTGAAGTAATATATTAGTTGTGCATTTAACTATTTTGTTCACATGTTAAATGTGTATTTTTAGGTTTGTAATTCTAAAGTTTGGATAATTTGTTGTGATTAAGCATGGAAATTTTTTTATGGTAACGAATCTATTTTTTTATGGTAAAAGAGCAAGTCAAAATAGACCCTTATTCTAGTTTATTTTAATTTCGATTTGGTTAGATCTATATTCAATGTGAAACTTTATTTCCATATTCACTTCTAATCGGACATTCTCTTCTGTTGAATATCTAATTTCATTATATAGATTTGTTCTCATAATTTTGTGTGTGTATATGTTAGTATATTATATATATAAGTGGAAACAAAATACCATAGATACATGTATATGTGTGTGTATATATGTATGTATGTATGTATATTAGATATATATAAGTGGCAACAAAATATCATATATATATATGTACATGGGTGTGCGCGCGCGTGCGTGTGTGTGTTTATATATATGGTACTATAATATTTGTATACAAACCACGTACACACACAGATATATATATATATATATTCAAATAATTGTACATACTTAGGCATTTATATTCCCACTATTTATATGAAATTGTCATATGTATATGTAATTATATACATATATTTTTGTTGTTTATACTTTGCTTTCTATTGCTTTATTTTCGCTGTGCATTACCGTGGGGCTTTATCAATGCTTTTATTTTATTTAAATGTGGTATATTTGGGTTTATTATTCAATGTATAAAACTTGTGATCTCATAGAGTTGTGATGAACTTGTGCACTCTGATTATGCGGTTCATTCGGTTATTACTATCTTACCTGTTTTGTATCTATGATGATCATTGTATTCGATTCTTTGCACTATGAGATATATGATAGATTCTGATTGGATATTATATTACTTTATTTTCCTTGACAATCATCTTACATCGACTGAGTACCGTTGTACCGCAATCTACATGCTATATTGGGTACTAAAGATGCACAATGGTCATCACATTTGGTATCAGAGCTTAGGTTGCTTAGTTAACCTATAAGATACCAGGATCCATTAGAGATATAGTATAAGTTATCACTCTAGAATGGATCGAGAGTTATATGAGAGAGCATGCTTGTTATGTATTTTGATTTTTAAAACTATATAGTAGTATGTATAGTATAAGTCTTATTGCATATACGAGTACCACTTATTCAGCTTTCCATAATGAGAGACTGATCACTCTTATTACAGTTGTAAGGATGGATAAACATATTAAAACTCTACATTTAAAGCTAAGTCTAAAAGGGGCATCGGGAAAGCAAATGACCCAAAGATGTAGGCAATGCTCATTCAGATGATAATGAACATAATACAGATCGCTTAGAGAGGACTTTCAAGAGCAGTTGATGTGGTGCTTGGATGAAGGTGCAAAAAACTCTTGTTCTTAAAGAGAAAACTAAACTGCATGAGTGCGGTGGTTGCAAGAGGAACAAAAAAGATGGAAAACAACCCCATAATAAAGATAGCCAGAAGAAAGGCTAGTAGGAGCAAATATGCTTTATTTTCCATAACATGGGTCATCTTAACAAGAATTGCAAGGGCCTGAAAAGTGGGGAGAGGAAGTGCTTCAATTGTGATTAACCTAGGCACGTGAAGCAGGACTGCCCATAGTTGGTTAAGGAGGAGCATCACTGAAAGAAGAGTGGTCTGAAGAAGAGTAGGTGGGAGCCTATTTGCTACCACTATGGTGATAAAGGCCATTCGAGTAGGGACTATAAGAATGAAGGGAGGAGATGCTACTACTGCTATAGTTTTGGACACATCAAGAGGGATTGCCTAGAACTCCTAAAGGGTGAGCAGACTATGGGAGTTTCTGCACTGGATGTTGTTTTGACTTCGCCATAAGCTATATCGGTGGAAGAAAAGAGTAAATCATCACAATTGGAGGTATGTTTTATTTATGGTATACTTATTCGTATTTTGATTGATACTGATACATTAGACCTTCATATGGAGTGACCTATTGGATAGGGTAGGGTTGAGTTCTGACCTAGCAGGTAGACCCTTGGTTATGTCGAACCCTGTGGGTGGTTCGACCAATTTGAGTATGATCTATATTGACATAGTGTTATCGACTTATGGATGCACTTTTCTTGTGACTGTTTTATATTTAGTTTTGTGGGGTTTGACATTATTTTGGGGATGGACCGACTAAATAATTACAGGGTAGTTGTGGACTTTGGAAGCTGCTAGTGACGATAGGGACCGACGATGTGCGCAATTTAGAATTAGGATGCCTATCAAACGATGAGGTGATGGTTAGCTTTATGTGTTCGCTCGAGATCCCGCATGATGAGTTGTCATCTATGTCTATAGCTCAGGAGTATCTGAATGTATTTGAGGTGACCGAATTACCACTACATAAGGAGATGGAGTTCCATATAGATTTGGTAAAGGACGTCAGACCAGTAGTTATGCCTTCGAGGCGTATGGCACCCAAATAGCAGAGGGAACTAGAGGCATAAGTGAATGACCTATTGAGGAAGGGGTTCATGTGATCGAGTATATCTACATGGAGTGCACCTGTAGTATTTATCACTAAGGCGAGTGACTTTTTGGTTGTGTTTTGATTTCTGTCAATTGAATAAGGTACAAAGAAGAATATGTACCTACTCTTGTGAATTGTTGAGTTGTTCGATAAGATCCATGGTGCAAAGGCGTTCACTCAGTTGGACCAAGCGATGGGGTTTCATCAACTAAGAGTAGCTAGAGAGAGTGTGTGTGTTAATTACCTACTATTAGACCTACCTTGGTTAAGCGGATTGGTAGTATTTAGAGGCGTGATGCTAAACTAATGGAAATCATTGTTAAAATTGAAACTGGATTAGAGTCAGAAGATATGAATTAGTATGGACTTGACCACGACGGTTGGCTCTGTGAGATGTGAGGTTATTTGTACGTGATGTCAATGGGTTAAAGGATGAGGCACTACTAGAGTGCTATCATTCGAGATTAACCTTACATCCCAGATGCAATAAAATGTACCGTGATACAAGGTAGGCATTTTTTGGAAAGGGATGAAGAAGGATGTCGGGGCATTCATCTCGAAGTGTATGAACTGTCAGTTAGTGAAGGCTGAGAAGAAGAAGCCAAGTGGTTTGGTGCAACCACTTAAAATTCCCGAGTGGAAGTGGGAATATATATCGATGGACTTCGTTAATGGATTGTCGAGGACCATATGAGGGTACGATAACATCTATGTCATTGTCGATAGACTAAGAGTGCTAGATTTATACACATATAGTCAAGTAAAACAAATTCACGAATTCACTAATTCATCGATTGAAAACCAAGGAGGGATTAATATGGGAAGTTTTAATTAAAAGAATATGAAAAGTTTCATTCTTTCAATTAAAACAAATTCACTAATTCATTTCCTTCCTTCATTCATTTTTCATTCACTTCTCTTTCTCTCCACCTCATCATCCATGGACGAAAATACCATGAGACAACTCCGAAAAATTTCAAGTCCAAATCAAATGAAAACAATAACTCCAAATAAAATGAAAAAAAATCAATTTCGTATATATAGATATTGAATTTCCACTTATTGAATTTGACCAAAATCTCTTGTGTATTGTAATTTAATCATAAACCAATTTTTTATGTTTGTTTTGTTTGGTGCACTACTATTGTCAGTTTGATTTGAGACAACTGTAAATGTAAATTTGTTTTCATAATTTAATCTAGTTACATATATGGATATAATATTTAACTAATTGAATTGTATATATAAATGTTCACATGCCTCTTTTTCACTGTAAACCAACATCAAGTTAAATTTTTATTATTTTACAAATTATCATATATATATATATATTTAATGTTATATTTTTTAGTCTAATATATGTATTTGAATTTTTAGTTATAGTATACGCATATGTGTATATGTATACATGGATTGTTCTAAAATTAATCATGATTATTGAAGTAATATATTAGTTGTGGAAATAATTTCTTTTAACAATTATGTTTGCATATTGAATGTATGTTTTTAGATTTGTAATTTTAAAGTTTGGATAATTTGTCGTAATTAAGCATGGAATTTCTTTAATGGCATTGAATATACTATTAATTAGTGTTTGTAAAAGAGCAAGTCAAATAGATCCTTATTGTATATCCTTTTAATTCTAATTTAGTTAGATCAAGATTCAGTGTGAAATTTTATTTCCATATTCAATTTCAATCAAATTTACTCTTGTTATGAAATATCAAATTTCATTATATAGATTTGTTTTTATAATTTTATATGTGTGTATATATTATATATATATATATTAAATATATATAAGTGGCAACAAAATATCACATATATTTATATATATGTCTAACTATAAATGTACACTATAAATGTTTATATACAAACCATACATATGTATTATAGTATATTCAAACATATGTATATATTTAGGCATTATATTCTTGGTATTTATACGAAATTATCATATGTATATGTAAGTACAACATATATGTATATAAAATAGATATAAATCCCAATATCCATATATGTGTGTAGTTATACACATATTTATATTTCATTATGCTTTGCTTTTATGTCATTGAATGTATATATGATACATCTAAATAAACATTTAATTTAATTAATTAATATAATAAATTAATAAATGTTTGCTGCTCACTCTCGTGTAGGATCTGATTAGCGGAATAGAGTTCCCTGGCGTGCTTCTTGCTTAGTCGTGGTCTAGCTGAAGGTTTTTGAAGCTGATTAGAGTTCGAGTTTGTTTTCATTTCCTCGCCGCCATTATTGTTTCCTCACCTTTGTGTTCGAGAGGAGTAAATGAAGTGGCTTCTCAAGTGAAGGCTCGCAGTTTCTACTATTTCGAGTAGTCTGGAAGCTTCTAGCGGGTTTGGGTGTCTGTTTTGTTTTGCTTATTTTGGTTTTGGGTCTTGTTTTTAACTAATATAAGATATTAGGCCTGGTTTTGTTTGGATGTTTGGGTTATGTCGGTTTTTTGTATATTCTTTTGTTTTCTTGGTTATTAATAGAAAGTTTGAACCCTTCTTCAAAAAAAAAAAATTAATAAATGTAATATAAGTTTTGATAAAATATAATTTTATTTAATTACTAGATTTGATCTAGTGTTAGCCATTAGACTTCATAGGCCCACTATGATCCAAATAAGGAATTATTTTTGAAATCCAACCATTTCACCCGTTGTAGACCAACCCGGTTCCATCAAATAGAATAATGACATTTTCTACAAAAAAGTCGCATTCAATTCATGATGAAATATAAAAAATGTCTGATCTTATATGTGAACAGATTTAATTTTTGCATAAAAGACTTTGGAGCAAATAAAAATAATTTATAACAATGGGGAATGTGTTAAAGGTAGCTAGGTTAATGATAAATAAAAGACTATTGTGATGACTTGAAGGAAATAATTTAGCTTACTCGTTAACACCACAACTTTATTTTTTTATTTAAATGTGCAATGACTAGCTACTATATCTATGCTATTGGAAGGAGTTTACTGTCCAAAAGCATGAGAATGCGACATTTAATGAGCAAATCGATTTATGTATTTCCTTGGGCTAGTACTGAAACAATAACATAACTTACCAAATTCTTGTTTAGTATCGGCATAAAGCAATAGTACATATATTTTCCAGGAACAAAATAACATGCATAATCAAATACATTAGTGTAATGCCCATGCGGTTCTGAATGTAATGATCTGCAAATCTGCACTATTTAAGTTGACAATAAACCACACATGTCCAACCTAAATTGAATGGAAAGACGGATAGTTATGGGATAGAAAGAAAAAGAAAATGAAGAAAGAACAGAATCTTACTTGAATGGGATAACATATATTATTTCAATACAAAATCTTTACAGTGGAAAATTTTAAAATACATATATCAAAGTCTAACCTATATTCAACATGGACAGTTATAATACATATCCTTACACTTGTTGAAAAACAAACAACACACAATGCAGCGGAAAATAGAATACGTCCATACATTGATGAAAATATCTAGCTCTCCTCTGGGAACTCCAAGCGTCTTCAGATAATCCTAAAATACTCGAATCTGACCCTTAAGTAATTAACATTTAATGAGATGGAAAGTATGTGTAAGGAGGTGAAAGGTGATGGTAAGTTTGCTTTTTTTTACTTAATACTTAAGTATTCTTATTTAATTATATTATGAAAATACTTAAGAGAATCTGGATCAGGACATAGGAATGACTAAAGTGGCAGAGGAACAAAACAGTTATGATAATGTAGACACAGTTCAGGAGGAGATGGAAGAACAGCTTCTTCTGAAGCCTCAAGATATAGAGTTTGATTATATTCAGAAGGATAAGTTGGTCCGTAAGAATCCCAAGTGGGTTCAGATGTTAGGTATTTCTTCTGAAGACAATGGGGAGTCCTCGAGTAGTAGATTATCGAGGACCCGAAACAATAAGGTTTTATAATGTCTGTGGCCTGTTGGAACGTTAGAGGGTTTCATAACCCTAACAAAATGGGAGAAGTGAGGAAAGTTATAGACAAGTTCAAAATTAGCTGTTTTGGTATTCTGGAAAACAAATTGTTGTTTCCAGAGATTTTTAAGTTGGAAAAAACGCTGGATGACGGATGGAAAATAATAAGTAATATATCTTGCTATTTTAAATGCAGGATTATGGTTCTTATAGACGGAAAATCTTGGGATTTCAATTTTATAAGTATGAGTGACCAACATATTTCCATTGAACTGATCAACTCCTCGAAATTTAGATGCAATTTGACTTTTGTTTATGCCCAAAATTTTGTTGAATTAAAGAAAAGATTATGGAAGAACCTACAGGAGGATGCTATAAATATTTATAGGCCATGGATGGTCCTTGGGGATTTTAATTGTATCCGTAGACCCTCAGAAAGACAGGGAGGTAATCCAGTAACTTTTAATAATTTGTTTGAATTAGATGATATGGCTTTATATACTGGTCTTAATGAGATTAATATCAAAGGTTACGAATTTTCTTGGTGGTCGGGTCCGTGTAGAAATATATTCTCTAAAATTGACAGGGTGTTTGCTAACCTAGACTGGATTAACTTATTCCCTGATCTATCAGTTGAATTCATACCTCCTACGGTGAGTGATCGTAATGCTATTCTCGTCTCGTTTACCTCTATCCCTAGGGTTAAGAATAGTCCTTTTAGATACATGAATCATTGGTCTTTATGCGATCAATACTTTCCACTGGTTGAGAAACTTTGGGTTACCAATCAAATCGACAGACCTTTGTTTCAAGTTATTAACGTTCTCAAAAATATTAAGAGGGAACTCAAGAGATGGAGTGCTAATTCTCGAAACATCAAACAAGAGGTGAATGTTCTGAGAGAGAAATGCTCTAGTCTTTAGAAACTTTTGGAAAATTCTAATGATCACAACTTAGCTTTGGAATTTCAAAATGCCAAGACTAATTTGGATACATCACTAAAAAAAGAATTCATAGCTGCCAAACAAAAGGCTAAATGTGACTGGCTGATGATGGGTGATGAGGGATCTTCTTTTTTCTACGCTAAAATGTCTAACAGAAGAAGTAGAAACCGTTTGACAAATTTAAATGTTGACGGTAAGGTGGTATCGGATAATAAATTTGTCGAAGAGGCTATTGATTTTTTCAAGCAAACTTATAATCAACCCTTATGTGATCATTTTCCTGAAGTGATTTGCAAAATGGTTATATCTGAGTTTGGGGCTAATTTTTTAAATGAGAGTTTTTCTTTAGAAGAAATCAAATATGCCTTGTGGGATATTAAAGATTCTGTTTCTCCGGGACCGGATGGTTTTAACTCGTTGTTTTTCAAGACTCATTGGAATCTTTCGAAAGATATTATTTATAAAGCTTTAAATGATATTTTTCAAAAGGGTCTAATCATTAAAGAGTGGAATCACACGTTTATTCATTTGATCCCAAAAAAAGATCATTCCTCCTGTATTCAAGATTTCAGACCAATTGCCTGCTGTAACACTCTATACAAGGTTCTCTCCAAAATCCTGTGTAATAGACTGGGTCCTTTTTTGGACAAGTTGGTATCCCATAACCAGACAACATTTATCAAAGGTAGATCAATAGGGGATGGTATTTTGTTAGCTCATGAATTAATTAGAGGTCTCGGAAGAAAGGATAATAAATACATGTGTATTAAAGTTGATTTAAAGAAAGCATATGATTCGATTAATAGAGATTTTTTTATTCATATGCTAAGAAGCTTGGGTTTTACAGATAAATGGATTAAAATTATTGGAAACCTTATTAAGACTCCAGTTTTTTCTATCATTGTTAATGGTGAAGCGCATGGTTTCTTTAAAGGTTCTAATGGTCTCAGACAAGGAGACCCGCTTTCTCCTATCCTTTTTACCCTGGTGATGGAATACTTTACGCTACTAATGGAGGAAAAAGTTAGGGGTGGTCTGATCTCTCCAGTTACGGACTTTGGTAACAAATTGACTCACTTGATTTACGCAGACGATATCATTCTTTTTACTAAAGCCAATGTGCAAACTGCGAATGCTATTAATGAAGTTTTTAAAACTTTGAAAAGGGTTACTGGTTTGGAGTTAAGTGCGGAGAAATCTAACATCTTTTTTGGGAAAGGGGTTGATAGCTGCACAGACATCTGCTCTATCCTCAACATTCAACAATCAACCCTTCCTATAAGGTATTTGGGTATTCCTCTGTCAAGTGCTAATTTGAGGGATAAGGATTGTTCTCCTTTGATAGAGAAGATCAAAGTTAGGATTGGTAGATGGGAAACTAAAATGTTGAGCTTAGCAGGGAGACTGGAACTTATAAAATCTACCATATATCCTATAATACAATTTTGGATGCAATGTTTCTATCTTCCTGTTGCTACTGTTCAAAAGATTAAACATATGATATAAAATTTTCTTTGGAAAAGTCGCAGTAGTAAGATCCCTTGGGAGGTCCTAAGTAGACAAAAAGAAGAAGGAGGTTTGGGTCTGAGAAACTTAGAAGAGATGAACAAAGCGCTTTATATCAAATTGATTTGGAAAATCATCAACTTAGAAGGTAGTTGGGCGGTATTCATGCATGGTAAATATATAGGGCTTAAAAGTTTCTGGGATACTAACCAGCGCTCGGATGACTCTGGAGTGTGGAAATTTATTTTAAAAAATAGACATGAAGCCTTGAATTGCATTTCCCTTAACATTGTAGATGGCAAAACTACTTCGTTATGGTTTGATCCTTGGTTAAATGGGAGTTCTATTATGGAACGCATTGGTAGGGATACTGCTTTTAGAACAGGTACAGAAAATTTAACGCTTAGCAGGATTTTAAGAAATGGTGAATGGAAGTGGGACTTGTATAGCTTTTTATTTCAAATCCAAACTGAAATTGAAGATGTCAAGATTCACAATAACAAAGAGAGGGATTTTTGGTCTTGGAAGTGCTCTAAGGATGGTCAATATCAGTTTAAAAAAGTTTGGAACTCGGTTCGAACTAGGTTTGATACGAAATTTTGGGCGTCTATGGTCTGGAACAAAATTCATGTTCCTAAAATGGCAGTATGCCTTTTTAAAGCCATAAATGACTTTCTCTTGACAAAAGAAAGATTAATTCAGAAGTAGATAGTGGTGGATCAGAATTGTGTGTTCTGTAATAGTCACATTGAAAATATAGATCATCTATTTTTTCAATGTGACTTTACAGAAAAGATCTGGTTTTGGAGTTGTAAAAAGTTTTTCATAAAGCCGAAGAGTTCGTTTTCTTTTATCCTGAAAGAGGATTTAATGAAAATAGTTTCTATATCTAGCTCTCAAAATTTCAAGTCAGATTTGTTTCAACTTTCACTTTCAGTTTGCGTCTGGCATATTTGGAAAGATAGAAATGAAAGGATTTTTCAGAATCGTTTTACTGATAGGTCGAAGGTTTGCTTAAAAATTTTCTAGACTATGAACATCAGAATGGCTAAATCAAAATATTTCAAAAACATCACTGGCATGAACTCGGAAATAGCTTTGAAATGGGGGTTTACCTCCCAACGCTGAATTGGGGATATTATCATAATTTCTGTTTCCTTTGCCACATTCCTGTTCCTATGTCTTCTGGCTCCAGATTTCGAGTACCTGTTTTATTTTACAATGCTTCCTCTCCCTCTCTAAATTACATTATTATTGTATTTCATACATAACTAATCAGTAGCTATTAAGTTGATTGATCTGCAGGTGGCTCAAAATGTCTGTGGATTCGTCCTGGACAACAAGACATTGATTTATTATGGACAGATTAGAAGCTTAAAAGGAATCAGCTTTACTGAGGACAAAAGAAGCTTAAACTTATCTTGCTAAGTGACGTCTTGAGGAAGAGCAGAGTTTCCTATGGTTTTGCAAAATTCTCAGATCTGTGATCTCAGATCTAAACTGTTAAGTTTATGTTGAAGGCGTTTAAGAGATTTTTCAGCATCCCTGTCCTGGTATCATATAAAACCTCGTTAGTTTGAAGTTTAAGGAACAAAGAAGAAGACATTTCAGATAGTATACTTACTCAAGTTTTCTGGAGGGACTGTAGTTCGAGTTTCAACTGTTTTCTTTTAGAGAGTTCGTTGTTGTTTCATCGTCACAGAAGTTAAAGGAGGAGTTTAGATCCTTGATGGCAGCCATTACTGTTTCTAGCGGAGCTTTTTTGGAAAGAGATGAGTTATGAAGAGAATGAAGAGTCGTATTGCAGTTTTCTTTTACGAGATGTGTTTGGAACTTTCTGGAGGCTTCAGTTCTTGGGCCTGCGAATGGGTGTTGGGTTGTTTCTGTTTTGGGCCCAACGTGTATAGTTTTGTTCTGAGTGTTTGTATTGTCTTTTGTATTGTCTTTGGGCCTGGTATTGGCTTTTGTTTGTTTTTTTTGTCTTGTTGGACTTGTTTTTATATTCTTAATAGAAAAGTTTGAACCCTTTTTCAAAAAAAAATTGTGATGTTTTTAAATGTGTGTATGCATGTGTTCATATGTGTATCAAACAACGTTGCAACGATTCGAAACAACTTTCGTTCGACGAAAGGTCGAAAATTCAAAAACCGAATTCTGGTCACATTTTCAGCTTTTAATCAAACTATTTACTTATGTAAAAAAAACTTGAAATTTATTTTCTATCATCTTTAAAAAAATAATATTAAAACCTAATTATAAGAATACGACATCGATCTGCCAAAATGTGACGAAATTTGTACATCTTTATAAAAAAACTATATATAGTTATAAAACTTTTATCAACCAATTATTATCATTATATAACAATTTTAAAAGGTGTTATTTATATTATAAAACAGTCATTGAATGTATATCCAATTTTATCGCAAACCGACTTTTGTCACTTTTCGACGAAAATCCAAACTTCTTGATTTTGTAATCAAATTCTAAAAATAAGTTTATCATTCTTATTTATCACATAAAACATGATTATTTAAGTTTGAAAATTCTATATCCGAATATTTAAAATAAATAAAATATTCGATTTTCAAAGTGGTAAAATTACGGATCTTTACACTGAATATATAAAGGAATCACATACTTGTTATTGCCTTGAAATGGTTACCCGTTTCTATCAACAAAGGATATAGACTTGCTTAATTTAATTCGTTAGAGGCGCACAATCAAGTTGCATAGTGGACTGCAAGATCAAGATGCGGATGTAAGGAGGTGGAGTGACTGGCTTAGATTTCGTCGCAAGCATGTGACGAGAGAAGAAGTTCAAGCTGGTGTTGTTTGTGGGAGTGTTGGTGAAGCCGTTGTATGGTGTCGTGCTATTGCACTAGGAGGGGTAAAACAAGGTCATGAAGGGAGGACTTTGTATGGACGCCTTAGAGGCTAAGGCATCACAACATTCATAAAGGTGCCGTTAATTCTCTGAAGAACTAGTGGTGATGACTATGAATTTTGGTGAGTGAAATTGCCTATAATTACGATATTACAATGATTATATATGTATATATATTCAATTGAGTTGCATGCTATGCTTTTAAATGAATGCGGGTGGAAATTTATTTTATTACTGTTTGTTGGGTTAATATATACTTTTGTGAAAACATACATGTATGAATATCCTAATATAAAAGGATACTGGAATAAGTACATACGTGTGTGTATTAATATATGTTTATAGTGAAATTTTAATGTATGTTTGATATTAAATGTTATTCGGAAATAATATACACTTAAGTATAATGACTTTTAATCTGATCGGAATATTTTAAAATAACCAAATGGATCGCTAGAATGCATGTTTGATTTAAATACACTTTTGAATGATAAAATTAATGTGTGAAATTGTGATGAATGGATTGGTTTGATATTGGAATAAATTTGTCTAGTTAATTTATTTTGTCTATAAAAAAATGTTATTGAATTACTTTGGTTGAAATAGGATGTATATACACACACACACACACACAGATATATATATATATAAGCACACAGAGAATTTAACATTAAATTGATTTACCGAAAATAGATTTTTTTAATAAGATAGGTGTAACACTCCTTAGTTAGAATGGGAATAATAAATCCCACATCGCGAAAAATGCCCGTTAAGTGGGTGCTTATATAGTAAAGCCTTCTCCTTAGAATTGCGATGAGGCCTTTTGAGGAACAAAACCTCATACCTTGGCTTGGCCCATGAGGCGGAGGTGTCTAAGTGGGTGACAATATTCTAACCATCCCCCTTTTCGATCCTCGAATGTTGACACCAATACATCCACGATATTCACGTGCCGAGCACCCAAGTGTTGAAAAGACGAATTATTAGGGTAAAAGAAAACGAAAAAGAACAAGAAAATGCTCGGGTCGACTCGAGTATGTTTCATGATTTATTTTCCGCTGCATTACTTGACTTGTGTCTGATTGATGTTTTTATATCAAAGTTTTATTTTTGGTAAAGACCTTTTGAGATATTATATATTATCGTTCCGCATGTGAAATTTTGATATTGTGTTCTCTTCTTTCTTGTTCTATTTCCTTTTCTTTTCCCTTGCAATTCGTCTTTCCAGCACTTGGGTGCTCGGCACGTGAATACCGTGGATGTATTAGTGTCGACATTCGAAGGTCGAAAAGGCAGATCGTTACACTACTATTCAATAAATTAATTAACCACTAATAAACACTTACCCACTAATCCTCTCCTTATCCCTTTATTTTTGGTAAAGACCTTTTGAGATATTATATACTATCGTCCCGCATGTGAGATTCTGATATTGTGTTCTCTTCTTTCTTGTTCTATTTTGATTTTTTTTTACCCTAATGATTCATCTTTTCAGCACTTGGGTGCTCGGCAAGTGAATACCGTGGATGTATTAGTGTTGACATTCAAGGGGAGAAAGGCGGATCGTTACAAATATCTTCACTGAGTAAGGAGCGGGTTGTTACATGGTATCAAAGACAGTACCCATTCTGAATTGTGACCTATGTGTTGACCACAATGCCTGGGTGAGGTATTCATGAGCCAACGAGGATGTTGAGCTCTAAAGGGCGAAGATTGTAACACCACTTAGTTGGAATGAGAATGATAAGTCCCACATCATGAAAAATGCCTGTGAAGTGGATGCTAATATAGTAAAGTCTTCTCCTTAGAATTACGACGAGGCCTTTGAGGAACAAAACCCCATATCTTAGCTTAGCCCGTGAGGCAGAGGTGTCCAAATTGGGGACAATATCTTCGCTGAGTAAGGAGCGGGTTGTTTCATTAGGTATTCAAAAGCTATTTCTATTTAATTTACACATATATAATACTTCTATTTTAATTACAAAAATTGTTATAATTACAAATTTATTTTTAAAAGTTTGAGTTAAAGCTTATTGTTTACTTCTATTTTCATATAACTAAGAATATGTTTCCAAAGCGATATAAGATAAATATTTCCTTATGTACGATATTATAAAAAATTATATTTTGGATAAAAGAAAACAAACAATCGTTTTTTACAGTAGTTGACACTTCGTATGAATTCATTTAATCAAGTAATGTTTGACAATAAAAATTAATCTTGAAATTGATAATAAATAGTAAATGCATAATCAAAAGGTTATAAAACATTTAATTTATCATTAATTATCTATTCATTTTAACCTATAATAATATCATATTGTTTTTCTAATGGATTTGGGATATTAATTTGGAAAGATATAAATTATATTTTCATATCAAATTTCTCTGGAGAATCATTTAATGATTTTATCTCATATAGTTTATTTGATAAATTTATATATGCATATATATAATGATATTTTCATATACCATTTAATTTGGTATATAATGTGAAATTTTCATATAACATTTATTTTATGATACCCGAAATGATATTTTCAATATCGTTTATATTGAAATATATAATTTGATAGTTTAATCTATCATTTATACTGCGTACATTGAAAAAACATATTAAAATATATTTTGGATATCAGTTGACTTGTGGTATTTATACACCATTAAAGATTTCAAATTGAGTATATTGGATATACACACACAAACAGACAAATATAATGAATAATATTTTCAAATATCATTAATTTTCATTAATCAAGTACACTTGGGGAGCATATGTATATTAGCACATATAAATCAAGTATATGAGGTTTTCATACAGTACTTGGCAATGTGAAAAGCTGAAATATATATAATATTTCATATTAATCACAATTTAATTTTTTTGTGGAAAATGATATTTTATGTTATTAGAAAAGCTAATTTTCCTATAAATTTGTTGATTGATTCCAGATTGAGACTTGAATTGGCAACTACTAGCCCATGTCGCCATAGTCAAACAACCATCTACTAAGCTTTGATGTATTATTATGACATTGCTTTTTATGTAATCGTTTTTTTGGTGCATTACATTGATGACATTGTAATGTTTTTTTACTAACTCGATATACTTTATCACATTTGTATGAGTTGTTCGTTGTTTTTACTAAGTGGTGGTTACCCGAAGAGTAGTATAGAGGATGTGTGGGGCATCCCTTGTTAGAACCATGGTTTTGTTTCCTGTTAATAACAAATATACAAAAAAGCTAATAATGTATTTATCAAGTTTCACCAGTTGAAAGTAAGCTTTGTAGAAAAATAACATCAGACAGAAAAGACCCAACATTATAAGTCAAGGTGATATATTTTAATACGAGCTTCTAAGTACTAAATAAAGCAAACGATGACTTATCGGATGATGAAGAAACCATCAAAGATATTCATTGGAGTTAAAAAATCTATAAGAATACACTGAAGTCAAAGAAATACTCAAAGATGGAAATTGGGTACAAAAGTTGAATATTATATTTATCGAGTCCTTTTATTTTAGATTTTTTAAATCCTCACAAACTATCTTCGAATCACTCCAAAGTTTAACACAAAATTATAGACATCTCAAAATACTTTTTTTATAATTTTTACGAGTGTCAAAAAATGTTAAATAAACATGCAAAAAGAATGAGAACAAAGTGTATAAAAATTCATATATGCCATAGGGTCACATGTTGACCTGTAGGAAATTCCTTAAGTCTACCTATGTACTACCATATGTCGACCTATGGAACCCCAACAGGTCGACATATTGCTAAAATGGCTATTATTTCTAAACCTTTTGTGTATTTTTGTTCGCATCTCTTTGTTTCGATCTTCTTCCACTTCACTCTTGAGTCTCTTCTCCTCAATTTCAAATAAAATAACCTCTAACATGCATCCCCATATCATCTATAAATAACATTTCTCTCTCTAAATCAATTCACTGATATATTAACTGCTTTTATAATTCTTTGATTTACTACTATTCAAAACTTTATTCGGCTCTAGTTAACTCTCTTTCAATTCCATATTCACTAGCAATTAATTTACTTCCTATTCCACTTATTCATTAATTTTACAGAAATTTTGTGTAGGTTATAGGATATTTTACCGCAAGAGACAAATAAACATAGTCAAGATACGCTACCATCTACAATTTATTTAAAGTGGCAAGATGTTCCATGCAGAGTCTGTAAAATGCCTATTACCCAGAGTCAACTGAGGGAAAATAGTGAGATTTCAGAAAGGAGTTTTGGGACTTGGCATAGGATGGGAGTATGAACTAGCATTTATCGATGTGTCTTCCTACTGGGTTTTCTTTTCTTACTTTATTTGTTTTATTCATATATATAATTGCTTATAGTCTTATTTACTTAGCTTAAATAATTATAAGTTAGATATCTTTAGCCATGATCGATCCATATTTCATTTGGTATTACAGCCCCATTTTCCAAAAATCATAACAGAATTTTTGAATATTAATATGGCACTACTAACTTTAACAGCTTTTAAGAAGGCCAACTCACTACATGACCACCCTTTTCATTGGATCTAACTATGCTTGCTAGTCAACTTGAATGAGAATTTACATTGAAGCGTAAGACCTAGAAGTTTAGGATGCTACAAAAAATAATTATAAAGCTCTCAATACTCCATTAAGTACTTGGGCCATTGTACAAAAGGCCACGACCATTAACAACTCAAAAGTAATGTATATATATTATTTTGCGAATTAAGTAAGAATGAATTTACTATAGTAATGAGTTGTAGAACTACATATGACCTATGATACACTTTATAAATAACACACTAAGGCACAATCAAAGTGAAACAAGATAAAATTATCATGCTTAGAAACCAATTACAATATTTTAAAATTAAACCAAATGAGAGTATTTTTGAAATGTATTTCATACCCCAGTATATGCAACATTCTCTCATTGCACTTTACGAAAATTTTACTGATTTTGATTTTGTGTCCAAAATTTTAAAATCTATAACAAATGAATAGGAGAGAAAGGCCAATGATCTCAAAATACTTAAGGTTGAAGAGTTAATTGGTAATCTGATGTCATATGAAGTAAATTTTCTGACCAAAATGGAGGAAGCATAGAAGAAGAGAACCATAGCTTTTCAAAATGAGGAAGACTCAGACATGAGCTAATATCACCTTGATTTATAGCGAAAAGCTATAATAAAATTAATTTTTTCAAGAAAAACTTTAGATTTGACAATAACAATAATTTGTTCCCAGTTAAATGCTTTAAATATGATAAAATGGAACATATGATGAAGGATTGCCTCGAGCTAAATAAAGAAAAAAGGAATTCCAATGGGAAACATAAAATATTTTATAGAAAGAAGAAACAAGCATTCTAAGTCAATTGGATGACTTAGAATCATCTTTCGACATCAGTAGTGATAGTGATATTGAGAAAGCAGAAGTTCACTTCATGGAAATTGATAAGGTAAATTATGAACTTTCCTATGAAGAATCATTAGAAATCACTTATGAATTAGGTGTAAATATAGGGTTACTAAAAAAGAAATAAAAAATGTTAAAGCAGAACTTAATCGAAAAGAACTGAAAATTGAAATGTTAAAAGATGAGAAGGTAATTCTTGAAGAAGTAATACAAAAATCGTAGGATTCATGGAATATTTATATTGTCAAATCCGACATTAAATAATGATGTTGAGAAATATAAAGATGAGAATGTTAGACTTTCAAAGGAAATTTATGATCTAAAATCAACTTTTGAATTTGCTTTGAAAAATGGAAATGAGTTAAAAATAAAACTTTAAAATTTATTAATTAACATTCTAAATATAATGCAGAAAGGAAAAATATAGCAAAGTTAATAAATATTTCAAAACCAATATTTAATAAAAATGGTTTAGGATTTAAAAAATCAATAGTAAAAAAAAATCAAGCCCTGTAAAAGACAATTCTTTATACAAATTTTTTAACAAATTGAAAATTAACTCTAAAAAAGTTGTTTTAAATAAAAATAAATCCATTAAAGTTTGGGTCTGTAAAACAAATGATATTTGATTAGGATGTATGTTGATAATTTTATAGAAAACATTCATAAAAATAGTAATTTCGCTTTTAAAGGGTCAACCAAACCCACTTTTGTATGGTTACCTATGTTCTAACACTTAGGACCATAACAAAGAAAGTAGGTACCAATACACACACACACACAAATATATATATATATATATATATATATATATATAAGTGTATGTGTATGTGTGTGTGTTTGTATGTACCCAACAATTAAAAGGAATGATGGATACTGAATAGTGGATGTTCTAAGCACATGATGTTCTAAGCACTTTTGTATGTTTGAAGGATTATGAAAAAGAAAATTTTATATTTAAAATACGAAAGTAAATTGCAACATCGATATGTGACTAATTGCAAATCCCATTGAGCCATCGTTATGGCATAGTTGATTTTTTTAGATTAATTTTCAATATATAAATAAATTATTAAAAAATGAAATTGTTAAAGGTCTACAAAAACTTGTTTTAATGCAGATAATCTATGTGATGCATATCGGGTAAGAAACTTGAAAATACCTCTTTTAAATCTTGAAATTTCTACGAAACAACCTCTAGAATTACCAAATACGGATTTATTTAGATCCACACACGATAAGTTAAACATAACAAATATGTTTTTGTAATAGTGGATGATTTTTCAAGTTTTACTTGGATTTTGTTTTCAAAACACAAAAGTGATACTTTTTGAATGTTTAAAATATTTGCAAAACGAATTCAAAATTTAAAAGATTTAAAAAAAAAATATATTCCAAGCGTTCATGGAGAAGAATTCGAGAATGAATTTGTTTGCACATAAAATGGTCAAACTCCCCTAAATGATTGGAAAACGAACCAAATAGGAAAGACAACAAAATAAAGTAAATATGGACATAAGTTTTTTTGTAGTGTTAGCCAAACTCTATGGCCTATGTCCATTCTGATGTTTTTATCGGTTAAGATTCACAAGTACAACTAAACTAAGAGTCAAATTTCTAATTACTATTGCTTAATTCCAAATTTTAGCAGAGCCTCTGCGTAAAAGTAAATCAAAAGTTCAAATGTCGCCTTTTATGTGTGTCACGACCCGCCCTTACGAGCATTGAAATCGACATAAATACACTCATTGTATAACATGCCGATCGATCAAGTGCCGAAAAGACAGATTGTTAAGGAGAAAGAAAGGAGGTAGAAGAAGAAGAAAACTAAAACAAAACAGAATCTCACAGCGAACAAAACAATATATAATGTCAATAGCTCTTTACACAAATCAAAACTGTAATATACATATTTCACATCAGAGTACACAAATCAATAGTTACCAGCCCGGACAGTTATAACAACATGCCCTCACAATTGCTGGCAATTTCAAACAAAACACTGCAGCGGTAATAAACAAGTATGAGTAATACGTCTTCGCCATCCAGCTCGTCTCCTGAGCTCCATAGCATCATAACCTGAACCTGTAATACTCGGTCTGACCCGAGCATTATAATAAAATAACACCCGAGTCAGTCTGGAAAACCTGCGTGAGAAAACACACTCAATTTGAATTATTAAAGTTTCAAAATCCTTTGAAAATAAAAGGTATCTCGTAAGACCACGCCACAAATAAACACGACGGGTTTTTACCTTATGATAACCAAAACATTTCATATCAAAATCATCTGATATTATAATAATGTCTAAGTACAAATACTTATTCAATTAGCTGAAATGCTTGCATCTCACGTTCCAACATATGTGGGCACAATCAAAACCGTACGGCACTTATTGGAGGATGGATTCCAACTGAATGACTAGGCAATGGGGTATCACCTGTCACAGTACATGTCTAGAAACACTGTACCAAGATCGAACCTATCGATCCCTGCCAACACAAGACCGGACTACCCCTAACCTGGATAGTTCGAATAAGATTACCCCGCGGTTGGGATCATCAACCACCACACAACCGAAATAAAAGTGACTCTAGATAGGGGTAACCTTACCCTACTTGGGTGTGACCCACTTAGCCTTGCTGCATCTCCCCTGATTTCCAGTCATTCTCGGTTGATGAGGCTAGATGCTACGATTACCTTTTTAGAAATATTCACTTAGAATGCTCATTGTCCTCAGATGACAATGTACTGATAGCATTCATCCATGCAAGTCCGTTCCCGGTCCGAACGGAACCGAAAGCACTATTCCTACTACATCCATTTTGGAATCACCCTCAGGATTAGTAGCGATTAGCCCTTGCACTTCACTGCTCCATCTTCGACTCCAAGCTCTTATCTTCAGTACGAAAACGTACCCGTTGGATCGAAGTGGTTTTCGAATCATAAATCCGATCCCGGTCTCTTCAAAACAACGTTCGATATCTTCGGTAAACTCAACCCCGGTTCTTTAGGAAATAACAGATGAAAATAAGATCGGAGATCACCTCCTAACCGTTAGTGGACAGATTTCCTTAAAAACATCCTAGAAGAACGAAACGAGTTCATACGTACAATATAGCACCTCGAATGGTAATTGTACCATATAATCCCGTGTTTCTTCTAGATATTTCCAAAGTTATATTTGGGTCCAGATTTTGATAGTCGGTTATTTAACTATCAATAAACAATCAATTCAACCAAATACTTCAATTTCACAAAAAAACACCAAGTCTTATTTAAATTAATTTTTCAATAAATTAAATCTCTTTATCCAAAGTTTGTACTTATCTTATCGAATTCACTATATTCACAAAGTATCCTTTTTAAAATATTTAAAACCCTTTTTAAAATAATGTGGAAAGTACCACTGTGGTATCAAACCATGGATCACAGCTCAATGGTTACGTCTCTATTCTAGAGAAATTCAAGACTTAGCTACATGCACTCACTGCCTCCGATTTACACCATGCGAGTATACCATTATTTCCCGAAACTTTATTTTTTTTAAAATTATCCCAAATATAACACTTATAAGCTTATTTTTTTAAAAAAAATTTCCAAGTTTAATCTAGATAAATATACTTAAATAAAAGTTATTATACAAAGCCGTATTAATATTTAATAACTTATCCTTTAAAACAAAAATGTCGACTAGTTCTTAAATAAAAATAAATCTTTTAAAAATCATTATGAAGTAATTATTTATAATTAAATATGCTTTAAGCAATTTAAAATAATTAAACAACTAATTTTCCAGAATATTGTTAACATTTTTAAAACTACCAAATTAATAATTTAAAATCCTCTTTCAAAACAAGACCAATTTCTCGATTTTCACTTTCATCCCGTAAATTTGGAAATCCCACTTGAACTCCAGTTTAACCAATTTTATTCTTATTTCCTAATTCGCTTTTATCCTTTAAAAACACTTTAAATCTTGATTTTAAAACACTATTTTTTAAAACAAGTACCGTTTAAGGATTTATTATTTAAAATTCCTTTATATGCTTTTATTCCAAAATCCCTGTTTACAATTCTTTACCCATTTAAAACATATTTTTATTGGTATTTAACAACACCAAAACCCATGTTAACTGTCACAACATCCCATCAATCTAAATCACACAATAACCTGTCATAGATTATTCAACAAAATCATATATCACTATATATGCAATTAAATTCAACATTTTTGAGGAATCTAGTTGGATCCCTCCAACCTGTTTTCCCTGCATCCACAGATGTTAGCACAACATAAAAATACCAATTCCACTTTGAGGTGGAATATCAGGGTATATAGGGTCATCCGCTATTATACGGGGCGCATAGGGTCTCATCCGCTATATATATATATATATGCGGGAATATCAATCACTCCAATATATAAATATATACTGCTATATATAATATCACATCCAACTGATAATAATGCATCAATTTAACCAATCACTCATTAATTAATTTTAACTATTTAAAATTAATGCTAGCAGTCCAAAAATTAAGTGAGATTAACTCACCTTGAGTTTTAATCGCCGAACGCTCAAATTTTAAATTAAATCGAGCACGTTCGATTTAACCGAAAATTTTCGCTAGCTCCGATCGATGCTAGATCCGCACCACATCATAGTGCTCGTCGCTGCGATTCCGACACCGCTTGTTTCATCCGATTCCGACCTCGTATGACAAAGATACGAGTTTTTATAGATTTGAATATATATTATATAAATTATTATTATTTTAAACCAGACGAAATCTGGACAATGATTTTTATAATTCGAGATCAGGGCCGCTCGTACCATCTTCTTTCCAGCGCGTTCACTCAGGCTTCCTTACGTAACAAGAAACCCAACCCGCCGATACCTTTGACCAACGTCCGCTCCTCCACCGACCAACTTGAACATTATTAGGACCCACCACTCCGAAGCCCCTCGCCGCCTCTACTCATGGCCGGAATATTGCGAAGCTCGGCCGCCACCATGTCTCAGTATCCGCGCTTGAACGTGCGACCTATCTCGATAAATTGCCGCTTCCTCGATGAATTAAAAACGATCTCGAACGTTGATCGGGTCGAGCTCGATGAGCTCTTCACCTTTCATGTTGGAGATTTTTTGTAACGACCCGGTATTTTGGACCATTCAAATCGACAATAATCCACACATGTATGGCTTGAATAATTCAAAATAACAGATTGTAAATAAATTTGGAGCAAATGAAATCAAATACACAGAATCACAGACACAGAACATATCAGAATAACTCGCAGCGGAATATAAAAAACCATAGTATTTCATGAAGCTACTATAACAAACTCTCAAAACATAATACATAATATCTGCTTGAAAACATATACAATAGACATCTCAAATAAATAGAAGTTTATGAATACCAGAACTGAAATAGAACAACTGAACTGAAAGGAACAGATAACTAGACAAGCAGAATCTCCAGCGATTCCTAGCTCCAGAAAGAAATCCAAAGCTAAGCTGTAAATACTCAGGCTGACCCGAGCGTAAAGTAAAACACAAAACACTCGAGTCAGGACAATATATACTTATATAATGTAAACCAACTCAAGTGAACTGTAGTAGAAATGCACAATAACTCAAAGGATGCTTGGGATCGCCCATCCTTTAAGGATCGGTTAAACTATAAATTAAATACATCCCGTGGTTAAAATTTCAAAATGGTATTTTATACTTCGAAATCAAATATCATTTCAAAATTCAATATCCTTATAAAATCCATTTCAAAATATCAAAATATCATATTTCAAAATAATTTATATTTCGAAACGAATTACTTCATTTTAAATCATAAAAATGAAGTTAGTATATTTAATAATTAAAATTTTAAATTTCCAAAAATTTAACTTTTCAAAGTTCATTCGTTCACTTAAATTAATTAAAACAATGAAATTTCAACTTTCGCAGCATTTAGAAAATGCTACGGAAAGTCACATTTAAAATAGTTCAATTTAACAAAAGACAGCATTTAAAATTCTGTAATATGGTTACATTAGTTTCAAATAAACTTAGTTAAATTCAACCATTATAACATTTACAAAAATGCTATAATAGCCTTTAATTAAATTCAGCCATTTGGTTCATTATTATCAACTACAGCATTTACAAATGTTGTATTATCATTTACATTAGAATTTAATAGCGTTTCAGAAATGCAGTTAACTAACTTCAAATATTCAGTATAATTTCACAAACAATTATATTTTTATATAAATCATTTTTTTTACTTATAAAATCATATAATTTCACTTTTAAAACAATTATTCAAATACCCTTATATTCATGATTTTATAAAGTTAAAACTCCATTCAAAAATCAAAATTTAATAATAATTCACTTATTAAATTCCAATATTAAGTTATAAATTCATTAAATTAAATTAACTTAACACTTAAGCTTAAATTTTCAAATATAACTTAATTCCATTTTTATTTACTTAACTTAAAAATTCACTTTTAAGCCAAATTCAAAAATTTCCAATTTTAGATATATTTCAAAATTTCAACTTAAATATTCATTCATTTCACATTTTAACTTTATTCAAAAAAAAACATTAATATATTATAAAATCATTTAGATTCACTTTAATCCAAATTATCATGAATTTATCACATTTCATATTTAATTTAAATTCCAATTATCACCAAATTAAAATTTCCCAAAATAACTTACATTTCAAATTTTCTAATTTTACCATTAATTTATTTCACTTATAAATTTTCAGAAAATCAATAATGCTTTACAAAAATCATTTTTATTTAGTTTAAATCAAAATATTATAATATTTACATTTCTAAAATATTAAAAAAAAATATAAAACATATTTTAACAACGGGTCTATATTTCATTTTCTAGCCTAGGTAAAGTGATACGGGTAATTTATCATTTCAACCCGTAATTTACAAAGATACCCGGGTTTGATCATTTCAAACCCGCAATCCCAAGTAAATGAAAATAATTGAAAATCATTCAGGCATATCATTTCAGCCCATAACGATTTTCTCCTATTCTAAAGTCCGTTCGGGTATGTATCATTTCAACCCATAGTGATTCTAATCTAAAGGGAACTTGCAGTGTGATAAAATGATAAAAATAAAAGAACAACATAATATAACAGTAACATATGATATAACAGGTGTTTAAGCATGGGTGAACATCATATAATCATAACATAGCAGTTATAACAGGATGCAATACATTTACAGATTCAAGTGGTGTCGGTTTATCAGTTATATAGGTACAGATTGTCTGGTGAGAAGAACTCACCTGTTAAGCTGGAGATTTGCCAACAAGCACACAACACAAAGATTACGAAGGCACGACAACTCTAATACAATTTGAGTGTGGAGAGCAAATCCAATGATATAGATCTTGTGTTACAACCCAAACAAAAATCAAAGCAAACCATAAATTTCAATACACTAGAAATGAAATAACTTTTAAATAAAAAGAGATACGAATGCCAAATCTTTTGCCTTGCTTTCTCTATTCTTTTGTCATGGCCTAGGGATGGTTTTGGCTCTGGTTTGAACAAGTTTGGCTCAGGTTTGGTCATGTGTATGCATGGCCTAGGTAGTAGAATATGAGGAGGAAGTTTATACAAAGGAATATGAAGAGTTTAAGGCAAAATAGGTGGGTTTTGTTCACAAAAATGGCTCGGCCATGGGCTTGTGTGGTCAGGTCAGAGGGGTATGGATCAGGTCAGTGGAAGGAAAGGTGTGTGGTGGTCTGGCCAAAGGTGGTGGAGGCGGCCTAAGGTGGTGGTGGTGGTGGGAAATGGAGTGGTGAAGCAATAGTGGTAAACAATCATGTTTTTATGGCTTGTTTTGCAATTTTTTGTGGAGTTTTGGCATCATGGTGGCTCGGCCTTGGTCAAGACCAGAGGAGTAGCTGGTGGTGATGGCATGGAAGAGATGTAGGGGGTGGTGTCCGTGGATATGGAGTGGAGGCCATTCAAAGAAGCAAAGAAAACAAGGCAAAATACATGAAAAATGAGAAGAAAAGTGTAAAAAGTAGCCATTACCCATAGATTTTTCTTGAAGCCATGAATGAATGAGAAGGTAAAATGTTTTTGGGTGAATGGAGGCTGAAAACTCACGGCTACAAACCAAAAATGCACAGCCAAGATAGTAATTGAGGAGTTATGGCAAATGAAAGGACAAAGGAGATGAAAGGACTTAAGGTAAATAAGCTTTTAAAACTCTTCATATTTCTTTTTCTTTATATTCAAATAAAACAAAAATAAAATCAGTAAATTGACTTTAAAACCGAAACAAATTAATATAAAATAAAAATAATTAATTAATTTTAAAGAAAATGGAAAAAGAATATAAGAAATTGCTTAAAAATTGAAAACAGGGTCCAGAAATTACAAATAAATCACTATTGACTTTGGAAAATTAAAAACTTCATTTTAAAAATATTTTAAAACAAAAATGTGAAGTAAAATAATTCATTTATATTTTCAAAATGAAATAAATAATTAAATTTAGAGAAATTAGAAAAAGAACTAAAGAAATTGCTTAAAAATTCAAAACAGGACTTAAAATTTACAAATAGAATATCACTAGTTTTAGAAAATTTCTATTTCACTTTAAAACAAATAAAAGGTCAAATAAATAAAATAAATGAGGAACAAAATAAAGTGGGAATGAGAATCAAATAAGATTTTAAGAAAAAAATAGAAAAATAAATAAAGAATTACTTTAATTAATTGAAACTGGAAATTAGAAATTGTAAGCAAAATACAACTGACACTGGAAATTGTCAATTATACTTTTAAAAAATGTTTTAAAACCAAAATATATGCACAACATGTTATTTTACACATATAAATAAAAATTAGAACATTACATGACCAAATAAAATATTATTTATACAATTTAAAATAAACAATTTGTTAAATACAGCAAATTACACACAATATTGAAAAAGGCATAACTTTCACATTATAAATCAGATTTCAACGAAACGAAAAGCATTATTCTTAAAATTTTATTTACTTTCATAATAAAATATAAAATTCAAATTTTCAAACTTTAAAATTTCTAAATTAAAAGTCAAAGTTTGACCATATTGACCAAAATTCACTTTTCTGGAAAATATCCTTTTTAGTCATGTTTGGAATTCTAATTCACATCAAAATCAAAATTTATATTTAAAATAACAAAATTTATTCATTTTAATAAATAAAATAAAGTTTTTAAATCACGAAATCAATTAAAATAACCAAAATAACTAATTAAAATAATCACAAAATACAGGGTTGTTACACTCTCCCCCACTCAAATCTTTTCGTCCTCGAAAAGGAATGAGGTACGGAAAACACAGAAAAGATAAAATGGAATAGGATTAAGACAAGATGACAAGAAGATTAAAATTATACCTGATAACTATTGTTATGGGTAAGTTTAATAAGGTGGAGAATAGGAATAGCTAGAAGGGAAAATAGGACGAAAGACAAGGATGAGCCATTAATTTAAAATTGTTGGTTGAAGAGGTAAAATATTTAAAACACTTTAAAATCGTTTAAAAAGGAAATAACTAATCAAAGTATCATTTATATAATATTTTATCAAAATACTTTTATAACTTGATGTCTTAACAAGTTTATCCTTGTTCCTGTAGACTCTGGTAGTGCGTTGATCAGGCGCAAAACTAGAATTCTCCAGGTACTTAGTAGACTTGTTTCAACACCCAGTGAAAATACTTGAAAAACCTTTAAAAACAGATATGGAAAGTACAATCCAAACAAAAACAAACAAAACCTTTGTCTAACCATGGTTCGCAGATACACAATGGTTACGCCTGGATCCCCCAGGAAACAATCCATATCCGTAAGCTTTCTCAGCCCTGCGAGTTACGCCATGATGACTAGTAGAATGCAGGATACACAATGGTTACACCTGGATCCCCCAGGAAACAATCCGTACCCCCAGGCAAGACTCAGCCAAGCATTTGCGCTACTATTCGCGACCTACACAGATTGCATGATACACAATGGTTACGCCTGGATCCCCCAGGAAACAATCCGTACCCCTAGTCAAGACTCAGCCAGGCAGTTGCGCTATGCAGTCACGATCGTAAGACCATGGGTAACGCCATGGAATTCGAAGGACACTCGAGTATCATATCTGAAAAACCAAAAATCAGAGAGAATAATATCGATAGAATGAATCCAAGATGTGGCCACAAATCGGATATCAAGCAGAAGGCACTTTCCATATCTTTACTTCGAAAATATGTATCATATAGTACCTTTTCAAATCACTTTCAAATATCATACTTATATAAAATCCATTTTATATAAGATTTAATTTTCAAATCAAATACTTTCCAAAATCAATAGTATATCAAATCATACTTATATAGACTTCAATTATATAAGATTTCACTTTCAAATTGAGTACCTTTTCAAATCTATAGTTTTCGAATCAATTTCATACTCATACAAATCAATTTTATATAAGTTCGACAACTCCCAAATCAAGTGTTTAGTAACATAAGGTTCTCAAATTTCAATTTGTTTCAATATCAGTTCAATTTCAAAATCATATACAATTTCACCAAATTATTTCTTCTCAAATTAATTTTCTTTAGTTTCAAAGTTTCCAAAATAATAGATTTAGAAAATAAATCCAAATTTCCAAATCAATATAATTTAAGTCAACCAATTCATTTCCAAAATCAAATGTTTTCAAAATCATCTTATACTTACGTAAGGTCTATCTTACATAAGGATCAAATTTTCAAAATAATTTCACTGTATGAAGAGCCATATGGGATTGAATATCTTTGCTTTTATGGGTTATATATCTTTGTAATTTAAATTGGAAATTTTCTTTTAGTAAGCAAAGATATTCTAACTCGACGGCTTTCAGTTTCAGCGTCAAAATATATCAAAGATATTAGAATATAAGATGTACATATGTCATCATTTCGCAAAGTCACATTCGATCGCTCGCTCGATCACACAAGTTCGCTTTCGAACTAGTATTGTCCATTCACTTCCCTAATGCGGATTTCGATATGGTTTCTCGACTAGAAGCCATCAGTCTCCTTGCATAGCCATATACTATGATAGAGAATTCTAGAATCGAGCCCAAAATCCATATCAAATATTCGTCATCAAGAATCGAATGAAAAATCCTAACACGAAATGGTGTAATTCACCTCGAACTTGTGTACTCAAACTTGGATCAAATTAATTATGCGAATAAAACAGCATACGTACAACTTATATATTTATTCCAACTTGTTAGCTATATAGTTTCATAAAGATGTTACTAAGTTAAAACACTTAAAATTTATTCAAAATATTTTGAAGAACAATTTCTTTTCAAAACATTTCAAATCTAAATTTCATATTAGAAAAAAATTTAAATTGCCTTATTCATTTACTTAACAAAACAGTTTCAACTTATTTAAATCAGATTACTTCATACTTAAACATTCAAAACAAACTTATATACTTTATCAAAATACTTTTCAAATTTCTTAGCTTTGAAAAGTTAACCTTGATTTGGAAGTACTCGAACTTCGAAATAGTTGAAGAAATCATTTTCAAATTCAAGAGTTGGAAATTAGCAACAAATCAGTAAATCAATTTTAATAGATAGGGTTATATCAAATCCAAAACTCGAGGACTGAACACTGGTTCATTTCAAATCGTTTCAAATATATTTACATATATCTTTCGAATATCAAATCATACTTCGGAATTTGAAATCAAAAATGGTTTCACAAAATCACTCGCATAGCAAAGCTATTAAAGTGGCCTCTCCCTCACTCAGAAACTCGAAAATCAATGTCGATGATGCGTGCACTCATCACCAAAATTATTTTCCAGCGACACAAGTGAGTTCTGGACTTCCATTTACTTTGAAAACTTCTTTGAAATTCCTTCGAAATCATTAAAACCCATTAAAATCATTGAAACATTACTTATTCGGAAAAATAATTTCAAATCATATTATTTATTATTTCAAAATCCTAAAACCAGTTCCAAAATGCCGGAGTTCAATCACTTAAATTCAGATTCAAAACCTTCAGTTATAAATCATTTTATATGAAACCATTTCTTATAAAATTTTCACAATTTCAAATCCTTTCAAAACTTCAAATTCTCATTTTTTTTAAAAGGTACATAATCCTTATCAAAAACATTTCATCTTTATATAAAAATATGGTCATCCTTATCAAAATAAAACTACGATGAATACAAAATTTTTAAAAGACAATCAACCACAAACTTTCCAAGGGACGATTCAAGGATGGATTTCAAAGCAAAACAGAGATTCAAATTTATAAGGACTCTAATCAAATAGAATTCTAATTCAAAGATAGGCTCAAACGAAGATAAGATAATTAAATTACCAAATAGAAGATGGATAAGCCTATATGAATCGCGGGCGACCTTAATCGGTCAACCGTGACTTCAGGAATATAATCGATGTGAAAATCTAAGGCAAATCGACCTTCGATTGCCAGAGATAGAATCTAAATATAGCAGAAGATAGAAAACATCGTAAACCGAGGATACAGAAATATCCGATGAATCAATGCCAATTATAATCATTCAAAGATTGGCGGAATCGCCACCCTATAAAGGTCATACAAAGTGGAGTGATGCAATGCTCCAAAATCAAAAGAATACAATTATGGGAGACAGGAATGGATTTCAGAACAAGTGGGAGCGTTCCAAAATTCAAAGGAATCCTATTCGATAAGAATCCAAACGAAGATTAGAGATATATAACCTATATCGATACAGAAAAATTCCCATTCGAAATTTGGAATGACTCGAATTCATAACATACGAAAACAGAAGCATAAATATCTTTAGTTGGACAACTTTAGCTAAGCAAAAGATACAACAGAGTTTACTCAAAGCATCCTAACAAACTACTGATTTTGCCATACCCAAAATAGATTCCTATCAACAAAGGATCTAGATCAATCAAGAGAGAAGTTCAAAATTTTAGAGGATCCTAATCAAAGAAATTACTAACAAGGTGGATACGAAAGGAATGAAGTTTAAGAAATATTTTACTTTTAAAGCAAGGAAATTTATATCAAAATAATCTTTGAAAATTCTTTAAAAATAATTTGAAAATCATTTTATACTTCGAAAATACGTTCTCTCACAAAGAAATGATTCTGAGATTGATTTCACTTATTCTAGGGTATTTCTACCCTATCTCTAATGAGTTTTTGCTCCGCAGGCTAAGGTTTGCCTAAAACCAAAGCTCTGATACCAACTGTAACGACCCGGTATTTTGGACCATTCAAATCGACAATAATCCACACATGTCTGGCTTGAATAATTCAAAATAACAGATTGTAAATAAATTTGGAGCAAATGAAATCAAATACACAGAATCACAGACACAGAACATATCAGAATAACTCGCAGCGGAATATAAAAAACCATAGTAGTTCATGAAGCTACTATAACAAACTCTCAAAACATAATACATAATATCTGCTTGAAAACATATACAATAGACATCTCAAATAAATAGAAGTTTATGAATACCAGAACTGAAATAGAACAACTGAACTTAAAGGAACAGATAACTAGACAAGCAGAATCTCCAGCGATTCCTAGCTCCAGAAAGAAATCCAAAGCTAAGCTGTAAATACTCAGGCTGACCCGAGCGTAAAGTAAAACAAAAAACACTCGAGTCAGGACAATATATACTTATATAATGTAAACCAACTCAAGTGAACTGTAGTAGAAATGCACAATAACTCAAAGGATGCTTGGGATCGCCCATCCTTTAAGGATCGGTTAAACTATAAATTAAATACATCCCGTGGTTAAAATTTCAAAATGGTATTTTATACTTCGAAATCAAATATCATTTCAAAATTCAATATCCTTATAAAATCCATTTCAAAATATCAAAATATCATATTTCAAAATAATTTATATTTCGAAACGAATTACTTCATTTTAAATCATAAAAATGAAGTTAGTATATTTAATAATTAAAATTTTAAATTTCCAAAAATTTAACTTTTCAAAGTTCATTCGTTCACTTAAATTAATTAAAACAATGAAATTTCAACTTTCGCAGCATTTAGAAAATGCTACGGAAAGTCACATTTAAAATAGTTCAATTTAACAAAAGACAGCATTTAAAATTCTGTAATATGGTTACATTAGTTTCAAATAAACTTAGTTAAATTCAACCATTATAACATTTACAAAAATGCTATAATAGCCTTTAATTAAATTTAGCCATTTGGTTCATTATTATCAACTACAGCATTTACAAATGTTGTATTATCATTTACATTAGAATTTAATAGCGTTTCAGAAATGCAGTTAACTAACTTCAAATATTCAGTATAATTTCACAAACAATTATATTTTTATATAAATCATTTTTTTACTTATAAAATCATATAATTTCACTTTTAAAACAATTATTCAAATACCCTTATATTCATGATTTTATAAAGTTAAAACTCCATTCAAAAATCAAAATTTAATAATAATTCACTTATTAAATTCCAATATTAAGTTATAAATTCATTAAATTAAATTAACTTAACACTTAAGCTTAAATTTTCAAATATAACTTAATTCCATTTTTATTTACTTAACTTAAAAATTCACTTTTAAGCCAAATTCAAAAATTTCCAATTTTAGATATATTTCAAAATTTCAACTTAAATATTCATTCATTTCACATTTTAACTTTATTCAAAAAAAAACATTAATATATTATAAAATCATTTAAATTCACTTTAATCCAAATTATCATGAATTTATCACATTTCATATTTAATTTAAATTCCAATTATCACCAAATTAAAATTTCCCAAAATAACTTACATTTCAAATTTTCAAATTTTACCATTAATTTATTTCACTTATAAATTTTCAGAAAATCAATAATGCTTTACAAAAATCATTTTTATTTAGTTTAAATCAAAATATTATAATATTTACATTTCTAAAATATTAAAAAAAATATATAAAACATATTTTAACAACGGGTCTATATTTCATTTTCTAGCCTAGGTAAAGTGATACGGGTAATTTATCATTTCAACCCGTAATTTACAAAGATACCCGGGTTTGATCATTTCAAACCCGCAATCCCAAGTAAATGAAAATAATTGAAAATCATTCAGGCATATCATTTCAGCCCATAACGATTTTCTCCTATTCTAAAGTCCGTTCGGGTATGTATCATTTCAACCCATAGTGATTCTAATCTAAAGGGAACTTGCAGTGTGATAAACTGATAAAAATAAAAGAACAACATAATATAACAGTAACATATGATATAACATGTGTTTAAGCATGGGTGAACATCATATAATCATAACATAGCAGTTATAACAGGATGCAATACATTTACAGATTCAAGTGGTGTCGGTTTATCAGTTATATAGGTACAGATTGTCTGGTGAGAAGAACTCACCTGTTAAGCTGGAGATTTGCCAACAAGCACACAACACAAAGATTACGAAGGCACGACAACTCTAATACAATTTGAGTGTGGAGAGCAAATCCAATGATATAGATCTTGTGTTACAACCCAAACAAAAATCAAAGCAAACCATAAATTTCAATACACTAGAAATGAAATAACTTTTAAATAAAAAGAGATACGAATGCCAAATCTTTTGCCTTGCTTTCTCTATTCTTTTGTCATGGCCTAGGGATGGTTTTGGCTCTGGTTTGAACAAGTTTGGCTCAGGTTTGGTCATGTGTATGCATGGCCTAGGTAGTAGAATATGAGGAGGAAGTTTATACAAAGGAATATGAAGAGTTTAAGGCAAAATAGGTGGGTTTTGTTCACAAAAATGGCTCGGCCATGGGCTTGTGTGGTCAGGTCAGAGGGGTATGGATCAGGTCAGTGGAAGGAAAGGTGTGTGGTGGTCTGGCCAAAGGTGGTGGAGGCGGCCTAAGGTGGTGGTGGTGGTGGGAAATGGAGTGGTGAAGCAATAGTGGTAAACAATCATGTTTTTATGGCTTGTTTTGCAATTTTTTGTGGAGTTTTGGCATCATGGTGGCTCGGCCTTGGTCAAGACCAGAGGAGTAGCTGGTGGTGATGGCAGGGAATAGATGTAGGGGGTGGTGTCCATGGATATGGAGTGGAGGCCATTCAAAGAAGCAAAGAAAACAAGGCAAAATACATGAAAAATGAGAAGAAAAGTGTAAAAAGTAGCCATTACCCATAGATTTTTCTTGAAGCCATGAATGAATGAGAAGGTAAAATGTTTTTAGGTGAATGGAGGCTGAAAACTCACGGCTACAAACCAAAAATGCACAGCCAAGATAGTAATTGAGGAGTTATGGCAAATGAAAGGACAAAGGAGATGAAAGGACTTAAGGTAAATAAGCTTTTAAAACTCTTCATATTTCTTTTTCTTTATATTCAAATAAAACAAAAATAAAATCAGTAAATTGACTTTAAAACCGAAACAAAGTAATATAAAATAAAAATAATTAATTAATTTTAAAGAAAATGGAAAAAGAATATAAGAAATTGCTTAAAAATTGAAAACAGGGTCCAGAAATTACAAATAAATCACTATTGACTTTGGAAAATTAAAAACTTCATTTTAAAAATATTTTAAAACAAAAATTTGAAGTAAAATAATTCATTTATATTTTCAAAATGAAATAAATAATTAAATTTAGAGAAATTAGAAAAAGAACTAAAGAAATTGCTTAAAAATTCAAAACAGGACTTAAAATTTACAAATAGAATATCACTAGTTTTAGAAAATTTCTATTTCACTTTAAAACAAATAAAAGGTCAAATAAATAAAATAAATGAGGAACAAAATAAAGTGGGAATGAGAATCAAATAAGATTTTAAGAAAAAAATAGAAAAATAAATAAAGAATTACTTTAATTAATTGAAACTGGAAATTAGAAATTGTAAGCAAAATACAACTGACACTGGAAAATGTCAATTATACTTTTAAAAAATGTTTTAAAACCAAAATATATGCACAACATGTTATTTTACCCATATAAATATAAATTAGAACATTACATGACCAAATAAAATATTATTTATACAATTTAAAATAAACAATTTGTTAAATACAGCAAATTACACACAATATTGAAAAAGGCATAACTTTCACATTATAAATCAGATTTCAACGAAACGAAATGCATTATTCTTAAAATTTTATTTACTTTCATAATAAAATATAAAATTCAAAATTTCAAACTTTAAAATTTCTAAATTAAAAGTCAAAGTTTGACCATATTGACCAAAATTCACTTTTCTGGAAAATATCCTTTTTAGTCATGTTTGGAATTCTAATTCACATCAAAATCAAAATTTATATTTAAAATAACAAAATTTATTCATTTTAATAAATAAAATAAAGTTTTTAAATCAGGAAATCAATTAAAATAACCAAAATAAATAATTAAAATAATCACAAAATACAGGGTTGTTACATTTTTGATAATAGTCGAAGGATCATTAGATAATTGAGGAAGAAAACGAGCCATTAACGGCCGTTAATTCTATCGGTGGCGACTGCGCGATATCTCCTAGGGTTTACTGTGCTGCAAGCATATATATACACGTATATATATTATTTTAATATTATTTCCAATTTTACCGTGCTTTTTCAAACGAACTCCAAAAGAAACGTGCCGCCTGGCGTTTATAATGTTTTACCTGCATTCCGAACACAATGGAACATGTTTTGGGCCCTAATTCGATCGTATGTGGAAGACAACTGTTTGAATCGAATTAAAATATTAAATTTTCAATATTTATTTCAACGCGTTTCTATCCCGTACGACCAAACAGTACCTCCAAACACTATGAAATTTGAAATCCGATAATAATACACTATTACGGATCCAATGGAACTGGTTTCGTCAAATTCCGAGACTGTGCCCTGGAAGACTATTTTAACTTGTCGATTAAATCGAGCGATTTTCAAAATCGTCGAAATCATCTAAAATTTCAATTTTAAAAACTTACTAACTCCATTATAAATCACATTGAATTTATATTCATACTAGAAATCATTCTGATTCATATTAAATCAAAATTTGATTATTTACATTATTTATATATATTAAATTTTCACTATTAAATTAATATATAAATTTCAAACTTCAAATTTATCGACTTTTAATTCCATTCAAAGGTCCACTATTTTAATTCTAATCCAAATAGAATTTTAAATAAATTTTTAGAAATCATTTACATGTCCATTTATTCCCAGATTCACCTACTACCCCAATTTCAAACATTAATTTACTATTCACCGAATTTGTTTAATCGCTATATTTGAAATTATAACTGTTTTACCGATTCTTCCATATTCACAACCAGTAAATAATTCAAACTCAACATTTAAATAAATTAAATTTTCAAAACTAAACCACCAAAATTCCGGGTCGTTACAATGTGTTGAAGATAACTATTTATAGACCAATCCCTTTATCAGAATCGCCAGATTTCCTTTGAGTTGCTCAAACAACCATATCCGAGAAGATATGGTAAAGAATGAGTCAAAATTGTACAAACCTCAGATCTCATTGATTGGTACCGATCGATCCATCGGTTGACATCGATTGATATTATTTGACCAAATCTTTGTCCCTTTTTCAATGTTTCTTAAGTCTTCAAGCTTTGGGTTCTCAAGGGAAGAATAGTATTTTCGATCAATCGGTGCCGATCGATGTCTCATCTTCAAAACTTTTCCTTTCTTAAAAGTCCATGTAGAATCATAGTAGAAGCAACATGGGTCCAATCAAGCGTCAACTTGATCAGTACTGATCGATTTTGTGATTCCATGCTTGATCTTTTTCCTTAGAATCCCAATCCTTGATCTCTTCCAAGCTTCTTGATCAATTTCTTGATCATTTTGTTATCCAGTTCCATTGAAATGTCACTTAGCTCAAATGCTAGATAACACTTGCCCATGCTTCTTTGAACACAAAACATGCTTTGTATCGAGACAAGCAACCAAACCAAGTCTACAGAGATTCTTTCACAACTTGAATCGTTTTGATGGAACAATGCATCTTTTTCGATAATATCCGCACTTTGTTCCAAACTATGATAAAGTCACGTCATTTCGGTAGATATAAATATTGAAGGATTCTTGCTAAAGTCTTCGATCATTACTTAGGCTTTCTGAAGTTTTCTCCAGCCCTTGACTAAGTAGAAATTATTTTCACTTATTTTTTAATTTTTTATATGGATCGATATCGATCGATTTCTGCTTCAAAATTATAAACAAAGGACTTAGAAATTTTTCCAACACTTGTCTTTTTCCGCCTTTGTATATTTCCAAGTCTTTAGAAGCGGAAAAAGCAATCACCTTCATGATCTTCCTCTGATCCAAGCATCAGTTCGTCCTTAAATTCAGATTGAAGTAAGATTTTTTTTCACTGGTCCACCAAGGAAAGTGAGTACCAACCCAATCCATCTCTCAACTACTGACTTTCTTCTTTAACCGAACTTAAATAGGGCCATCAATTTGAAACGCCACTACAATAGCTGCACTTCTGCCACTTTTCTTCACCGTTGCCGCTGACTACCATCGATCCATGATCTCCTAAATATCCTTACTCGACATCGTTAATCAAATGGCAAAACAATGGTTAGAGAGGATTAGATAGTGGTGGTGAAGAAGATAGACAATTTCTTGAGTTATTGCGGCTATGGATCGACTCCTATTCGACCCTTCAAATGATTTCGTAAACCGCCTTAAGAATTCCTTTCTAATTTCAACCGAATTCAAACGTGATATTGAAAGAGTTAGTGGTATACCTTAGGGGAAATTCTATAATTTGTTACATATATCTAACTCTATAATCATAATAACGGTATTTGTTTTCTTTTGTATACTTTTTGTAATAACCCGGAATTTTGTCGTTTGATTTTGAATATATAATTAATTGTAAATATTGAAATAATTTGGTTTCTAAGTTTTAAAAATTGAATTCAAATATATGAATTATTAAAAATATTTGAATTGTGAATTAAATAGTTGAATAGTGATTTAGATATTTGGATTGTGAATTGAATATTGATTAATTGGATTTGATGGTTTTATTTAACTCTTTGTAATTTACAAATGATAACGGTGAATTTATTTTGTAAATTAAATTTCAATAATAAATAATAAAATAAATTATTTTTGTTATAATGACTCGATTTTTTTGACATATTTTTAATTAAATTTATTTGATTTTTCCATAACTTTTAATTCGAAAAATATTTAAATTATCGTTTGATGGTTTTTCGACAAACGACAGTGTTTTTGTGATTTTACAGAATCAGTTGATCAATGTATATTATTATTGTTTTGAGGTCATGTCATAGTTTTGAGCGTGACCGTATTTTTGTTTTGTTGTTCGCTGTTCATACATGAACGAAAATCTATGCAACCAGATACCAAAAAATTCGATATAAACTAACTTAGCACTTAGGCTTAGAAAACACACTACCTCTCTTTTCCTTCATTTCACTGTTCCATTCATTTTTACCTGTAAGTTCAAAATACAAAATAAAGTAAGCTCAAGAAATTTCTAAAATTAAAATCTCAAATTATACTTAACGAAAAATCTTAAAATAGTTATCTTCGAAATCGTAGTGAAGGGATCTAAAAGTTGATTTGAATTTGGATGGGTTCAGAGGAGGTTGGGTGATTGATAGTGTATGGACGTGAGTCATATTAAACTAGGGTTAGGCATTTTGTGAAATCGAAGTGGAATTAGCTCGATTGGAAGTTATATTTGTTTGACGTGGTAAGTAGCACCTAAGGTAGGAATTTAGGAGCTCGCGATGCCATGTGATGGAATGCATTCGCCTATATGCCTGATGAGGGGTGTTAGGTCACGGCCTTGTTCATGCGATCAAGCTTCGTATGGTGGGGGTGGTCGTGTAGTGTGTACGAAGGGGAGGTCAATGGCAGTGGTTTCATGTGATTCTATAGGTGAGTCGAGGAAGAGAGGAGGAGAGAGAGGGGCGGGTTTGGTGGCGTGTGCATCTCTGAGTATTTGGTTTTTGAGGGAGATTTGGGGAAGAAGGATTTAGAATCTAATTGGGTAATTAATTTGTTTAATTAAGTAATTAATGTATATTTTAAAATTTAAAACTTATAAAAACCAATATCTCTCTCATACGAGGTCCAATCGAGGCAAGACTTTTTGCATTGCACTCGTAATGGCGATAGCTACGTGATGGAATTGGTTTGGTTGAATTTAGAGCAAGTGAGAATTTGGGCTAAAATCGGACGTCGTTCGATTTTAGTTCAAATTGGAACGCTTAAGCGTCTGCTGGAATTTCAGTAAGTTTGGTTAAATAGTAGATAAAATTTATTTTTTGAGTTTGGATGAAATATTTCTTGATTTGGTTAAATATCCGCTTTTGAGAAGCGATTGACGTTTAAATTGAATTATACAGGAAATAGTAGGGAAATCCGGATTTCTCGATATTGTGATTTGTAATTCTAGTTATATATATATATCTATTGATTTTATTTCAGTTATTTACCAGTTATCTAGATTGTTAAATGATAAAATTTGATTGTTCGGCCATATTTTTTATGACATCGACATATGTTAAAAATTGAACCTTTTTAGAGAAAAGAGTAGTAACAGCACCGGTTAAGTGCTATAATAACTATTGGACTCGATATAGTATTTTTGAAATACTATAAATTACTGTTTGATTCTGGAAATAATTTCTATTTGAAAAATGATTTAAATCTGACCTATTGTATTTTCTATGATATTTTATTTAAAAATAGTTTTTGTACTTCTCTATTTTATTTCAACTTCTTTTATTATTCTTTTCTAATACATACATACATACATACATACATATATATATATATAAGTAAATGTTTTAATAATTAATTTTGAGGTATTGGTCTTTATAGAAAATTATTATAATAATAAATGTTTATTTTCAAAAGTAAATAAAAGGGATTATCTTTATTTAAAAGGAGATCTTGTGTTTAAAATAAAGTATAAATATTTTAGGAATAAATAGGTGTGAAACATTTTATATAAAATGTTGTAATAAATGAACGGATTTATAAATGGTATTGTACAGATTTAAAGGAGGTTTATAAGCGGTATCTTATAAATAAAAGGGAATATTAACATTTTGATAAATTGGACTAATAAATCACCGTTGTGAAGTTATTGAATATAAAGTATGATCGTGTTATGGTAAAAGATGAGTTTATAATTATATTTAGAGTTTCGTTTTATTATTTGGAGTTTGGTTTTACATTGGAGTTGTACTTACATTTAGAAAAATATAAAGGAAGTTTATTAAATAAATTTAGGGATTTAAAAAGGAAGGTTTAAAATTTTGATTAGATATTTTATAAAGGGGAACTTATAATTTATAGATAATATTTTATAAAAGTAGTTGTAAATATAAGGAAATTTTGTAATTATATTTTGGAGATCTATGGGAAGTGTAAGAGTTTATAATTTTATATTTGGAGATGTATTAATAGAAGTTATAATTTTATTTTGCGATTTGTAAAGGAACTTTGTAAATGGAAATGAGCTATAAAAAAGAAATTCTATAAACGAATTTAGAACTTATACCTATACAAGGAATTTTTTAAAAGAGTTTATTTATAAGATAGATTTGATGTCCCTAAATGACCTTCTTAATTATGGTGGTACGAAAAATTCTTTTTCATACTTACACCGAATGAATAGTGTTTTGTCTGATTATTATCTTTGTTTAAAGTGATGTTTGTTCAACCTAAATAAGTATAGTTTTGGAAGTGAAATTTTTCATAGTATTTTGTGAATGTGCTTATACCGATGATATATGTAAATCAACAGTGATGGAGTAATAGAAATAGATATATCTTTATAAAAAGTATTTTGATACAAGTATTTACAAAGTGATTTTAATTAATGAAAGATTAATTGAAGAGGCTTAGCGGTTGCTTTGGGCTTAACCGTGCTTGGATAAATCTCCGGTTGAATTTTTTGTTATTTTATTGTTAAATAACCGACTATCAAATCTTACCCAGTTTTAAAATTTTCGTTATCAGTTCGGAGAGATCGGGATCAGATATATTATCTGAAAACCACTTCGAACCGACATAAGCATTTTGAATTGGGACATCTTGAAGATGATTGAAGACAACGATCTTTGAAGTGCAAAGGCTACCTGCTACTAATCCCGATGGTGATTCCAAAATGGATGTAGTAGAGTAGTCCCTTCGGTTTGTTCATATCCTGAACAACTTGTATGGATGAATATTGGCATTACATTGTTTCCTAAAAGCCAGTGTATGCATTCCAAGTAGGATTTGCTAAAAATGTAAAACATAGCCTCTAGCCCCACCAACCGAGAATGACTAAAATAGGGGATATGCTTCAAGGCTATGTGCTTGCACCCATTAGGATATTGTCATCACCCTTCTGGATTATCATTTGTGGATTTGGTTGTTCATGAGAGCTCTCAGAAAGGTTGCAAAGCAACCGGGGTGATGAAGTATTCAGTACTATCCAACAAAGGTTAGGCCGGTCTTGCCATGCAGGAGTCGAAAGGTTTTCGACCTCAGTACATTTTATCTATAGGTGTACCGTGATGGGCGGGGTACCCGGTTACCCTATTATTGATATAATCCATTCTTCAATAAGCGTTGTTTCAGACTTAGTTGTATACTTATTATGCTGAAATTTAATTAATGTAACAATTTGGCCTATAATTAAATATCTACTTTAAACCCTAGAAATTATTATGATATCACTAGATTTTCTATAGGAATATTTTGGTTATCGTAAGGTAAAAACCCGTCCGTATTTATGTGCGGCGTGGTATTACAAGATACCTTTATTTTGAAAGGTTTTATAACACTAAAATCCATTTGAGGTGTGTTTCTCGTGTTGGATAACTATGGAATGAGTTGCCTGAGATTTTTCTGTTGGATGATTACAAGTAGGTCAAATAGGAAATCTTAGTGCGATGGAGTTACACAGTTCCCTCAACTCGAGAATACATCAAACTTCAACGTGAATACTCCACTTTGATTATAGTTAATCATGACACGATGATCCATCGAGTGACTGTAGTTGGGTCTAAGTTGAAGCATTGGAAATGAAACACTATTCAATAGATATTTCATCTCCTAAGTTATATGAGGTTAACATGCGGTCAACCATAGTCAACTCAAAGTCAAAATCTTCGGCTAGAGTAGAACAATTAGTAATAAATATTATTATTAGACCAAGGACTTTGTTTATGTACCGATCGTGTTGAATATAGATAATATTATAGTTTTGACCAACACTGAATTCCGTACATCCTAATGTGATATAGTGTTGGCAAAGAGAACGTGTGTAAATTATTGTTACTGTTGGTACAATTTACTTAAAAGGTATGTAAGCAATGAGTTCGATCAAACTATCATGCCATTAGCTAGTTATAGTGTGAACGCTAATATTTAAATTGTTCAGTATTAATCGTTGATTGAGTTTACACCTCTAAGTTACACTATCGCGTTTGTGAATTCTCCAAAAAACCTTATGCTTTAATTAGTATATAAAGTGTTAAAATTAATTAAATCAATTAATATTTAAGAAATATCAATCATTTATTTATTTAATTTTTATGGCATTTCTAATAATTATTTGGATGTATATATAAAAGTTATATATACATGTATTGATATACAATATTTGTATTTATTTAAACATGGTTTAAATAGAGATAATTACTTAAATGGGCTTTTAGAAATTTTGCTCCAATAATTGAAAGAAGGGACGACCATGCTTGATTGGGGATGAGGTGGCATGATAGACGATTGAATGGCAATTAAAGAAGAGAAGTTTTAATAAGGAGAATTGGAAATTTTTTATTCTCCCCATTTGAACAAATCTCCTGATTTCATTTCATTGCTCTTTAATATTTTTCTCCTTCTTCCTCCCATCATTGCCATTTACCCCTTCTCCCTTTTGGCTGAATTTGTATTTTTTTTCACCTAAAATAAAATAAAATAAGATGATTCATCAATTTCTAGCAAAGCCTGAATGGTTGATTCAATGAATCCGAGGTGGTGTTTCAAATCAAGGTGTTACAAAGGGCGACTCTTCAAGTTCCATTCCTTTTATTTTATTCATTCAACCCTAATCAAATTCACATATATTTAATTGCCACCTATTGGGTGCAATCTAAAATGTTTTGTGGATTTCCATTTAATCATAAAACCAATTTTATGTTTGATTTAATTTTTGTTTTGCTATTGTTGATTAGATCTTAAACTATTTGATAATGTTGATTTGATTCGATATAATACAATTAACTTATATTTCATAATTTAATTTACTTATAATTGTGGATTTGATATTCAATTAATTGAATTGTATATATTTATATACATTCATTTTATGTTATTCCAAATTTTAAACCAATGTTAAGTAAGTATTATGGTTAAGTTAATTTGTTTTCAAATTAATATATTCTATGTTTTATTATTTAGTCAAACAAATATTTTAAATTTTAAATTTAAACTACAGTATGTATATATATATGGAATGGTTTTTAAAATTAATCATGTTATTGGAGCAATATATTAATTATGACAAGCTTTATATAATCTTGTTTACATATTGGTCATGTGATTTTTAGATCTGTAATGTTAAAGCTAGGATACTTTGGCTATGAATAAGTATATGATTATTTTCAGATAAATATGGAACATATTATTAATTGGATGTTTGTAAAAGAAGAAGTTAGAATCAACTAAAATATCATTTGTTATTCCGTTTCCCTTTTTTATCCATATTTGATTAGATCTAGGTATAACTTTTTTTATTTCAATCTTCACTTATACACAATGCATTCTCTTATTTTGAAGGTATCTAATGTTATTATATAACTTCTTTTCCATATACATACACATTCATATATATATATATATATAAGTAGCAATATAGACATCACATATTTTTATATATATGTCTAAACTATATATATATATATTCATACAAACAATATACACATATTATAGTATATTTAAACACACACAGATATATATATATATACACACACACACAATTAGGCATTTATATTCTCGATATTCATATGAAATTTTCATAGGCATATGTATGTATAATATATATCTATATACAATAGTTATAAATCCTAATGTCTATATGTGTATATATAGTTATATACATGTTCATACTTCAATTTTTATATTGTTATATCATTGAATGTATATATGATACATTAAATTAAACATTTAGTTAGATTAATTAATGTGATTAATTAGCAAATATAAAATAATTTTAGATAAAATTTGATTTTATTCAATAGTTAGATTGGATCCAATGCTAATTAATAGGTTACATAGGTCCACTAAGATCCAAACAGGGATTTTATTTAGATTTACCCATTTCACCCGTTGCGGAACATACCGGGTTCCTACAGATGTCCTATGGTGTTAATCCCATGGACGCTTGGATTCGACCATCAAAAAATCTTTATCCTACAAGGATAAACTATCCTCAGTTATGAGATAGTGCTCCGTTCTATATTTGATTCCATCCGATTCTTTAACGTAAATTCTATGCTAGCGGATAACATCCTACATATAGTTTCATTGCATGACAGAGCTTGTTTGGCAGCATGAGTGGGATTTCTAGTCATAATGGTTCAGTATATCGTTCCAAGGACATAGAATGCACATCGCATAGAACACTACATTGTCCTCTGTAGATGTACAGAATTCGATTGGTTGGCACATGTCAGCATGTATTGGATGATATACATCAAACACACACGAGGAACACTTACTCAAAATAGGTAACAATTTTAAAATTAACTGACCATGCTCTTTATCAAGTTTCAGTCAGTATGGAGTTGCGTAGACGCATTGAGCTTATCTCTGCCACTGCACCAGCCACTTCCACTTTAGTTCCTCCGACAGTGGCTTCAAGCTCCGCTTCGGCTTCTACATCTACCACTACCTGGGATCATTAACCGTACCATCATTGGGAACTTCCGACCGAGGTTTCTTCGTCATGATGGTTAAAGAGCCTTAGAGCAATGTTGCTCCTAATGTTGATCGCACTGGGATAATGATTCTCGATAACACACTGGATTCTCCACTGATGAGGCTAACTACTACGAATATCCTTAGAATCTGCACTCGGCATGAAATTCCACTCGGTGAGGTCCTGCTTCCTGAACCACACAAAAGAGCTCACAATCCAGTTGGCGATTACACAGTGTGCAATCGGTATATATGTCTGTCTAGGGCAGTTCCACCTTTAACACGTTCCTTAGGCACATATAACTATCCATGAGGTTGGCTCCCTTGCAACTCCACCCTAATGCATACACCGTGTTGCTTAGCCTTTACATCATCTTCAAAAGGATCTAGGTAGATAGCCTTCCTTTCCCAAGATTAGATACTTGTACAACTTCAAGAGGAGATCACACTATTACCACCTGCCATTTTTGGCCCTTTGATTTAATACAACACACAATGTGTAAACCCCAAAATCAAAAAAGGGAAATTCATTGGCGAATGATAACAATAGACAAAATAAATATATTCTATCCATCTCTTTCTGAACTCACAGTGAAAGGTAATAAACTTTAATATAACCAAGTATCATTATATTTCAAATCATTGGATCCAACTATATACATAAGTCATATACATTTCAATCCAATCCAAACACACATACATACAAACCAATGTCAATGTCAATTGATTATTTATATACTTGTATATACATAAGTAACGACATCATCATCTTCACATTCAAACATTACTTGACACATCATATCAAATTTCATCAACCTAGACATGAAACAAAAAGAGAAAAATAAAGATAGGGTCATACTATAGTCTAGTGAGTACTATGTTTCTACTTTACCACATATTCTAATTATTCCCAAATAATACTAAGAGAACTATGGTAAATGCCATACCTTAGTGCCATTTCACCTGCAACCAACAAGGTGGTCAAACAATGCAACAAATATGGTTGATGTAATATCTCCCACTTTGGAACAAAAATATAAACATCGATGATGTTGTAGTCATCACCAGAATCATTTTAAGTGATAAAAGTGTGTTCATTATATATAAATAGTTGAAATAAATAGTGCAACTAAAATATTTACATTAAATTAAAACCTTCATAATGTTTATTACATACATTTTTCAGATTAACCCCAAAGTCATGTGTGATGCCCCACCTCTATACTCACGTTAGCCAAGGACACTACGAGGTAATGCCGTCGACTAGCATGAAGAATAAGGCTGTTGAGGAGCGACCATCTGTGTAATTGCTTTGTGCGAGTACCGATATGTCAGATAATATAACTTACATTTCATTTCAAGTGGAAATCCAACATATCATATACAAACTCAAAGCTACCACACAGTGGCTAGGTGGACTTCGGAAACAAATATAGAAATAAGCATAACACAAATCAGTCACAGATATTCATATCACAAAGGCAGAAACATATATGAATATTACTTATAGAAGTGTACATCAAAGTAGTGGTTGTACAAGATCCACTACATCACAAAAGAATAGATACAAGTGCTAGACAAAAGAATAAGTATACAACAAGGAGTCTCTATCCCAAATGTATACTAACACAAACTACTATGCTAAAGTAGTTAGCCAAAAGTCAGGTGACGGACCCTGATAAGAAGTCAACCAGGAGCACCTGAAATACCTCGGTCTGACCCGAGATTATTTAAGAAGAAAATAATAAACGGATCAGTCTACCTATAAATATCATATAAAGTGAGATAGGATAAGAGATATGACAAAAACGTATGATAACAATAATGCCATACTGCGACAAGTATACATCAAATAACAACAAAAATCATACAATATCCCAAATCATCTCAAACATCCAAAAAGAATAGCATTCTTTAAATTATTCACCAAAACACAAATAATTGGTAGAGCTCATCAATGCCTATCATCAAAATTGGTGAAACACGAATTCTAGAAATCATCAACTAGAAATCCAGAAATCACAACGGGGGAAGGGCTATCACGAACGGGAGCATAAAAACTCATCAACACACGTGCATCACAAACGGGTCGCTAACCCATGGTCACTAACCATAGAGCCGGTGCAACGACGTAGTACAATAACGGTACGCCCGAGGAACCTGAAACTCAAATAATTCGGAACAACGACGTAGTACAATAACGGTACGCTCGATGAATCGATCTCCATAAAATCATAGGTCGCTAGCCTATAAAAAGAATGAGACGAAGCTCCATAAAACGAGGTATTGTCCCCCACGTGGACAAAGAGACATCACGCATCGCTAGTCTAAACCATAAAATGATCATCATCGATCATCAAGAAGTGTCGATTACGCTAAGCTAGTAAATAAATGAGTTTAGCTTCATGTTCCATAACCACTGGCTTAACTTAAATATTTACGAACAAATTGTAGATTTCCACCCGAAAATTGTCACAAGAGTTCAATCGAACAAGTCCAAGAATTAACCGATGAAGTAAACGCAAGCGTTTCATACCACTTGTTTTGCTAAGCCGTTTAATTAGATTTCTCATACGAATGAGGTAAAGGTTTGTATATACTAATAGATTAGAAAACGGTTTTATAAACGAGATTTGTAATAAAAATAGAGTTGGAATCATCTTTGTGAAAGAGTTTGAATATTTACTACTAGTATAGAAACATTTATATTTAAAAGTGACAAATCACAAAGATGATTGTAAAAACAATCAATCACCAAAGATTCACATTGGAAGACGTAAATCAAAACCATAGAAATCGATGTCAAATCCATCAAATGGATATTCCAAAAACGCCAAAGAAAGGAGTCATCAAAGTCGATAAATGATAACAACAAATCAGATCATCAAGAATCGATTAAAAATCGGAAATCCACACAAAACTGCCTAAAATAGACAAAAAGTACATTCCCAGATTTTGTCGACTGAACCAGAAGGCCAGTCTACTGATACAAGGCCAGAAACACTCGGGTTCCTGGTTCAGTCGACTGACCATCTAGTTCAGTCGAATGATACAAGGCTAGGAACATTTGGTTCCCAGTTTCAGTCGACTGAACCAGAAGGTCAGTCGACTAATACAGGACCAGAGAATTTTCTGGTCCCAGATTCAGCCGACTGACCTTTTGGTTCAGTCGACTGAACTGCCAGTTGCAATATTATCAGTCTAGCCCCATGAAGGGCAAAAATCCAACGGAAGTGATCGGACGAGCAACGGAGACTAAGGATTTATGTCAAGCGACAACCCAGCCTTATAGGCTCTTCGATACACCCCAACAACATGCTCAAACATCAAAGATAGGATTTTTAAAGATTTGACTTCAAAACACCAAAAATTGGAATATTCATCAAACCAATTCAATTCAAAAGCAAATGAACATGGAATAGATGTTAGGAATTACTACCTAACAACTATCTAGGATATACACATAGATGTGAGTTCAAAAACTCACCTTTTAAATCCAAAACAACAAATGAGAAGCTCCAGAACAAGCAAAGATTGATTTCTCTTCAACAACACCTCTAGAATCTCCAATCTATTATCAAAGGTGAAGTTTTTCCCTAGTTAGGTTATAGGAAATTTCTGAAAATTGAAGAGGTATTGAGATGGAGAAGATGAAGAGGATGCTTACCTAAGCTTCTCCTTGATTTTGGACTTGAATTTGTATTTCCTAAACAAACTAGGGTTTTGGAATTCTAATTTTCAATCTCTTCCCCCATTTTTGCTTTAGCTTGAGTGTTAGGAAATGTTATGAAGGAATAAAGGGGAGTGGAGTGGGAGTTAGGGTATTAGATGGGTTGGGTGTTAGGTTATTGGGCTGAAACCCAAACCCAAAGCCCTAAATGAAAATATCAAAATTTTACCCAACTCCAAACATATCGATGTTTATACTCAAAAAGGTCGCAAATGCCATTTTGGACTCAATGGAAGTGGTCTCGAGTCCTAATTCGACTGTTTGCAAAAAGTGACATTTCGGACTTAAATCCGACTAACGATGCTATATTTAAATAAAACATTTAAATATACAATCATAAAATATGCGGGTTGTTACATCATGCATGTGCTGGGGTTAAATTACAATAGAAAATAACATAGTAGAGTGTCAAGACATTGTATTATGATGCCGACTTGTCCTCTTTAAATAGTGAAAACAAACAATTTTTATTAATTAACAAAGCCTCTTGCTTCATCTTTGATCTTAGCCTTTTGGCTTTTAAGATAACCTGCATAGACCATAAACTCAACCTACTCAAATGAGTACCCATGAGTATATGGGAAAAACAATAATAAAAACACAGGTCAGACATAAAGTCTGGTGTGAATAATACCTTATGCAAAGCATAACATATAATGAGACCATGCTGCCATATGTGGAATGGGTTTTCCCATGACTAGTACATTTATTAAACAAAAATGCAATATTAGCGATACATAAGCCCAGTTTAGGCTATCCCCGAAACCCCTATATGATTCTGGCCTTGACAACCCCTGACCGAGCTCTCTCTTTAAAATCGCACATGGAAACCTAACTACCGAAGGTACCTCCCGACCATCTAGTTGCCAAGCGCCACCTTCGTATTCATCACTTTCGAAATTCACCGTCCATACTTGTGTAGTTCGACCTTTGAAACTCATTACCTGAAACGCTCTACCAGTGCAATTCGGCTTTCTCTTTTGTTTATGCTGTAAAGGATCAACCATATGTAGTTCTTGTTATCTTTAATTTTTACTACAAAGAACCAGCCACATGCAGTTTCATTTTTTTAGTTTACACTACAAAGAATCAACCACATGCAGTTTCGTCTTTGATTTACTTTGTATAACAAAGAATAAGCCACATATAGTTTTGTCTTTCATTAGTGATACCGCAAAGAACCAACTACATGCAGTTTCGTTTATCATCAGTTTACATAGCAAAGACTCAACCACATGCAGTTACGAGAGCATAGGATCCACCCTGACGTCCCATGTCCTTTCGGAATTTAAATGCCTCTCCTTAACTTTCCATGGTGTGCATTCGAGTGAGCATCCACACTCGGCATCAATAGCCCTTCCGAACTCATATTCTTATATAGGTTCTTCTTCTACTCAGTCATCTTAAGGTCCCTGAGATTTACCCAATTGTCATATATTAAGTTCCAGTTTCATTCCAATTCGACACAATACTACCCTGCCCTCATATGTATTGCAATGTAGTTTATTCCCCTAGGTTTTGTCACAGTATGACCTTGCTCGTATCTACCTCATGACGTAGTATGACCTTGTCCTCTTTTGGTTTGACACAGTACAACTCTATACCTTCCTGCTCTTGGATTTCGTCATTGTCCTGGCATTAGTGCAACACTACTCTATGTAATTCTCGCTCTTCCCTAAATTCAATTGACTCCTATAGGCAAGTTTACCATTGGCCCTAGGTACTTAGTTTATTTTCTTATAATTTGGCCACCACCTCAACTTTTGTAACGACCTGGAATTTCAAACACTTTGTATTTAAATATCTAAATTATTTAATTATTTGAACCTTGGATTTAATGTTATTAAAATGATTTAATAAGCTTTCTAACCCCCTTTTAAATCATAAGTAATGAGAAAAACTTGTTTTGGAAAAACGTTTACAAAAATATATTCTTTGGAAAAATATCGATAATTTGATTAGGTTGTTCTCTACACATATTTTTTGTATTGGATAGTAAAAAATGGTTTGGAAAATTATATAACTTATGAACATAAGTTGTGAAAGTTAGAATAAAAAGGTGGTTATAAACACACTTTATAAATATAGCCTATTTTTGGGAATTTTTAAAACTAAATGGGAAGGTATTCTTAAAGGTTTATTTCCATAGTTTTTAAATACCCTATTGTTAGTACTTACTATACAAATTTTAATTCTTAAATCATTTGTTAAAGTGGTTAAAACTAGTCACAATGATTGTGCTTTTCAATGTGTTCTTTGGCAAGGACTTTTGACAGCATTTATAAATGCTGTAGTAAGTCGCTTATTGTTTTAAGTGTTCAAAAATGATATTTAAATTTGGTATTCTTCTCTAATATTTTCAGATATGTTTTCTAATACATTTTGAAGTATTTTAAATTTAGTTTGACGTTTAAATATATTTTTAATAATTATATATGCATTTTCAAACTAAAGAGGTTTTATGATATAAAACATGTTTTTATCAAATTACAAATTAGTAATTTTCAAGTAATGTTTTATTTAAAACCTGATGCAGCAGCGGATAACTGAAATGGATAAATCGGTGAAAGTAGCAATCGGGGAATTGAAGATACCAAAGGCCCAAATCCGTTGATCCAAAGATACCGGATTCTAGCTATCCCAAACATGTTGATCGCGCACGATACCGTGTTTAAAGATCTGCGATTCTTCGACGTTGATCAAGCGCACTTGATTCCACGAATCGGCTTCAACAATCGTTGATTCGAGCGCACTCGAATACCGAAGGTGGAGATAGGAGATCACACTCAACTACCAATTTCAAAAGAGGCACAAAGCACTCAAACAATTTTATTCAAAAATCAACTCTCTTTTTTTTAAAATGACACAACTCGCCTATTTATAGGCTTACAACACAACATTTTCATCACAACACATAGGTCGTTAACGACCTAACAGACGCGACCTACGACCTAACTCATACGACCTAAAACAATATCATACGACCTAACAAATAGTGACTTAACAGATACAAGTTACAACAAGTAAACGACCTAACACATTACAACACAACAAAGTACAGCAACACACAAGGTCGAGCGACCTAAAAATACACGGCAGCGACCTATCTTGAGCGACCTAAAGAAGCGGCTTCAGGAAATCTTCGAGTGACCTAAAGTTGAGCGACCTAAGAACTTCAGCAACAAAATCTTCTTCACGCGACCTATCTTCACGCGACCTATCTTCCCGCGACCTAACATAGGTCGTAACATTTCCCCGCGCCCTTACTTCCCGCAACCTAACTTAGGTCGTAGCTCGTCTTTCTTTCCGCAACATAAGGTCGAGCGACCTAATAAAATGCGCGTTAGTTTGTTTATCTCCTTAGGTCGTTTGCATGCCTTTACGCTGAATCCAGTAACTCGTGAACGACCTTCACTAGGTCGTGAGCGACCTAAGGAATCATTAGGTCGTGAGCGACCTAAAGGCCTTGAACAATTCAAATCAGACGAGCTAGTAGATCGCGCTGCATCATCCTCCCCCCGTTGACTAGAATTCGTCCTCGAATTTGCACTTTCTTCTTCCACAACAAGCTCATCCCCATGATACTGAATCAAATATTTGACATTGAAAACATCAGAAGTATGAACATTATCCGGTAATCTTAACTGATATGCATTCTCATTGATTTTCTTCAAGACTTCCACTGGACCGATTTTTTGGGCTTTCAACTTATTGTACGTTCCCACTGAAAATCGATCTTTTGTCAACACGGCGTAAACCAAATCACCTTCTCTGAAATTCACACTCCTTCGCTTTTTATCTTCCAGTTGTTTATACTTCTCATTTGATGTAAGCAATCGTTCATGCACAGTTCTGTGGCACTCCTGCAACTCCGTCACAAAATCACAAGCACACTTAACAACTCCCTTCTGATATGGTGCTGTCGTCAGATCCAATGGACCCTTCGGACTTGCTGAGTATACAACTTGAAACGGACTAAAATCCGTACTACGGTTAACATCATGATTATGTGCAAACTCTGCCTGACATAACTTCATATCCCAACTCTTCAAATTATCCTGTACAAGACATCGCAACAATTTTCCCAATGATCGGTTGACCACTTCCGTTTGCCCATCTGTTTGTGGATGATAAGCGCTACTAAAATTCAGCTTCGTTCCAACCATCTTCCACAAACTCAACCAAAAATGGCATAGAAATCTAGTATCCCGATCTAAAACAATAGATTCAAGTAGCCCATGTAATCGATACACCTCTTTAAAGAATAATTGAGCAACACGGACGGCATCAACTGTCTTCTTACAAGCGATAAAATGCGCCATCTTGGAAAATCTATCGACCACTACATATATGGAATCATTCCCACGCTGAGTTCTTGGTAACCCCAAAACAAAATCCATGCTGATATCAACCCATGGTCTAGTAGGCGCAGGTAATGGCATATACAATCCTGCATTTGTCGTTGTCCCTTTAGATACTTGACAAATATGACATCTCTCCACCAATCTTTCAACTTCTCTTCTCATAGTAGGCCAAAAATATGATTGCGAAATCAACTGTAATGTACGGTCTCTCCCCACATGACCTTCCTCATGCAACTCCTTCACAATCTTCATTTGTAAGCTGCACTCGGGTATACATAATCTGTTTCCCTTAAATAGAAAACCATCCACCAACACAAACTCATCAGTCTTTTCCTCCTTGACTTCATCTACAAACTTCGCAAAGTAAGGATCATCAACCAATAATTCTGGCAACACATCAAACCCTGTCACTTCAACCTTCATTGTAGTCAACAAATGATTCCTTCGACTCAATGCCTCTGCCACTCGATTTGTAACTCCCGATTTATGCTTCACCACAAATGTAAATTGTTGTAAGTATGCAATCCACGAAGCATGCCTAGCTGCAATCTTGTCCTGTCCCTGCATATGCTTCAACGCTTCATGATCAGTATATAAAACAAATTCTTTATGAAACAAATAATGTCTCCAATGCTTCACAGCTTGTACGATAGCATAAAACTCCACATCATAAGTATTATATCTCATTTTTGCTCCCGATAGCTTCTCACTGAAATATGCAATAGGTCGTCCCTTCTGACTTAATACCCCTCCAATTCCAACCTTTGATGCATCAGTATGTAACTCAAACAACAACTGAAAATCTGGTAATACTAGAATTGGTGCTGTAGTCAAAAGTTCTTTGATTCTCTCAAAAGCAAATCCTGCTTCCTTTGACCATGCAAACTGCTTCCCCTTCATACAATCAGTAACTGGTGCCATCACGCTACTGAAGTGTGGAATGAATCTTCGATAGAATGATGCTAAACCATGAAAACTCCTAACTTCTGTTATCGTCCTGGGTTGTGGCCAATTTCTAATTGCTTCAACTGTATTCTGATCCACCTGTATACCTCCTTCTGAAATAACATATTCCAAAAATAAAACACTATGCGTCATGAACACGCATTTCTTTGTTGTAGCATAAAATTGTTCTTGTTGCAGTATCATCAATACTTTTTTCAAATGATGTAAATGTTCTTCTGTGCTTCTACTATATATCAGTATATCATCAAAATACACCACCACAAACTTCCCAATAAATGGTCTAAAGATCTGATTCATCACCCGCATGAATGTACTAGGTGCATTCGAAAGACCAAACGGCATAACCGGCCATTCATATAATCCTTCTCTCGTCTTGAATGCGGTCTTCCATTTGTCCCCTGGTCTAATTCGAATTTGATGATAACCACTCTTCGAATCGATCTTCGAAAAGATGGTAGCCCCACTAAGTTGATCCAACAAGTCATCTAATCTAGGCATAGGGAATCTGTATCTTACTGTAATCTTGTTTAGTGCTCGACTATCAGTGCACATCCTCCACGTTCCATCCTTCTTCGGCACTAACAATGCTGGTACTGCACAAGGACTTAAACTTTCCTGCACACGCCCATGTTCAAGCAACTCTTCCACTTGCCTTCTCAACTCCTCGTGTTCCTTTGGACTCATTCTGTAATGTGGTCTATATGGTAACATAGCTCCTGGAACAAGATCTATTTGGTGTTGTATGTCCCTCAATGGCGGTAACTCCGTTGGTAGCTCCTCAGGAAATACATCGTCAAATTCTTCCACTACTGGCTTTACTTCTTCAGGAATCTCAACCACTTCATGACTCTCACGTCCAATCAACAAAAATACTTCAGGCTCCTCTTCTACTTCCTTAACAAACTCCTTCAAAGATAGCAAGGTTTTAAGTTCTTCAATCTCCTCCAACTTGCTTTCTTCTTGTTGTCGCTTCTTAGGAATTAAAGTAATTTTAGTACCCTCAAACATGAAACTATAACTGTTAGTCCGACCATCATGTTGCACAGCCCTATCATACTGCCATGGTCTCCCCAACAACAGATGGCATACATCCATATCCACAACATCACACCAAATTTCATCTTTGTATTTCTTCCCAATCGAAAAATTCACATAAGCTCTCCGCCCAACTTTCACCTCCCCACCTTTCCTCAACCAAGCTAACTTGTAAGGTTTCGGATGCTTCTCAGTCTTCAATGCTAACTTCTTCACAGCTTCTGTAGAGATAATATTGTCACAACTTCCTGCATCAATAACAAACTTGCAAACCCTTCCCAAGATAGTGCATGTTGACTGAAAGATGTTACTCCTCAACCAGCTAGTCTCTTCTTCCTGTTTTGGTGTCAAACAAGATCTCTTCATCATTAATGAATACCATTCATCTCCCGACACATTTTCTTCCTCCTCATCATGTGGTGAATTAGAACATTCAGCTTTTACATCCTCATCTTCAACCTCAGCAATCATTGCTCGCTTCTTTGGCTTTGGACATTCATTGCTTTTGTGACCCATCTCCTGACAATTGAAACATTTGATACCACTATTGACCCTGGTCTTAGCAACTTCATTGACAACCGGTTTTGCAACAGCCTTCTAATCATTTGCATTGCTACTAGCCCCTTTCATTGGATTGTTGGAATTTGTAAACACACCACCACCTCTCCTACCTTGCTTCTCCCAAGCGATAGCTTTTTGATGTGCTTCAGAAACAGATCTGGGATCAAACATATTCACCATATCTTGAATCTGCATTCTCAACCCTCCAACAAATCTAGCTGTCAACTGCTCCTCCGTCTCCATGATATCATTCCTGGCAATAAGTTGATAAAATTCATCTGCATAATCATTCACTGACTTTGTTCCCTGTCTCAGATTCTGCAAACGTTGATACATAAGAGACTGATAATTGTAAGGTAAGAAATTAGCTTTCATCAACTTCTTCATCTTCTCCCATGATTCAATCTTTGACTTTCCCATCCTCTCCCGTGTAAGTTTAGTTTGCTGCCACCATGCCATAGCTCTTCCTCTCAAACATGTAGCAACCAACTTAACTCTCCGATGCTCGGGAACTTCCTTAAAGTCAAAAATCTCTTCCACATTAGACAACCAATCAAGAAATTCTTCAGGTTGCATACCACCCTTGAATTCTGTAATTTTAGTTTTCATCCCCGACTCCCATCGACGATCATCCTCAACATCCCGATATGTATTTCGAACTTGGTCTCGATCTCGATAATGAATATTACTTCTATCACTCTCTTCATCATAATCTCGTGTACTTCGATATCGATCTCGACCATCAACATTTCTTCGATCACGCATGTCTCTTCTACTATGTCTGTCATCATCACGATATGGCTCATACTCAAACTCACGTTGAGTTCTTCTTTCTTCATCTCTATACTCATGGTGATCTCTTCTCATCGAAACTTACGATTCTCTTCTACCTCGATCTGATTGTGGCGACACCCTCCTCGCTTCCGTAACCGATGGCGAAACTCTGTTTCCTCCATGGTTCGAGATTGGCGACCTTCTTCTTTGACCTTGGTTCATGTCCATCATCAATTTCTCTAACCTCCCAATACCTTCATCTAACTTCTCATTCAATTTGTTACTAATGCGTTGTTCCATTTGTTCGGCATCTTCCCTTTTGTACAAATCTTCAACATTTTGATGACGATTAGCTCTTCTCGGCGGCATTGTCAAATGAAACAATCTTCAACTCTCGGCTTGAACTAAACTGAACTTCAACTTTCAGCCTTGATCGTCAAATATGATGCACGGCTTCACTAACTCCTCAAACTCTTCAATAAGAATTGGCTCCAAGACTCGGCTTAGCTATGATTGGCAAAGTCTCGCTCTGATACCAAATGATGCAGCAGCGGATAACTGAAATGGATAAATCGGTGAAAGTAGCAATCGGGGAATTGAAGATACCAAAGGCCCAAATCCGTTGATCCAAAGATACCGGATTCTAGCTATCCCAAATACGTTGATCGCGCACGATACCGTGTTTAAAGATCTGCGATTCTTCGACGTTGATCAAGCGCACTTGATTCAGCGAATCGGCTTCAACAATCGTTGATTCGAGCGCACTCAAATACCGAAGGTGGAGATAGGAGATCACACTCAACTTCCAATTTCAAAAGAGTCACAAAGCACTCAAACAATTTTATTCAAAAATCAACTCTCTTTTTTTACAAATGATACAACTCGCCTATTTATAGGCTTACAACACAACATTTTAATCACAACACATAGGTCGTTAACGACCTAACAGACGCGACCTACGACCTAACTCATACGACCTAAAACAATATCATATGACCTAACAAATAGCGACTTAACAGATACAAGTTACAACAAGTAAACGACCTAACACATTACAACACAACAAAGTACAACAACACACAAGGTCGAGCGACCTAAAAATACACGGCAGCGACCTATCTTGAGCGACCTAAAGAAGTGGCTTCAGGAAATCTTCGAGCGACCTAAAGTTGAGCGACCTAAGAACTTCAGCAACAGAATCTTCTTCACGCGACCTATCTTCACGCGACCTATCTTCCCGCGACCTAACATAGGTCGTAACATTTCCCCGCGACCTAACTTCCCGCGACCTAACTTAGGTCGTAGCTCGACTTTCTTTCCGCAACATAAGGTCGAGCGACCTAATAAAATGCGCGTTAGTTTGTTTATCTCCTTAGGTCGTTTGCATGCCTTTACGCTGAATCCAGTAACTCGTGAACGACCTTCACTAGGTCGTGAGCGACCTAAGGAATCATTAGGTCGTGAGCGACCTAAAGGCCTTGAACAATTCAAATCAGACGAGCTAGTAGATCGCGCTGCACCAAAACCTATTTACAAGTATTTTTAAAGTTTTGAAAAAGGTAATTGACTAGGATTAACACTAAAAGCCGACGAAGTAAGCTTATCTATTGGTGAGAGTTAAGATTGATGTCGAATAGAGATATGAGCAATAGAGCTCTAACCTACCGGTTTCCCTCTTGGCCGAGGAATAGTTAAGTCGGGAATGTCGGAAACATATTAATCATATCGTTTTCTAACTCATTTATGAAAGTCATTAATACTATACTTAACACTAAAAGTCGACGAGTAGGTTTATCTATTTGTGAGATTCAAGAATGAAGTGTCTATGCAATACTTTGATGCAACCACTGCTCTAACTTACCTGGCTTCACCCTTGGACAAAGGATATTTAAGTTGAAATGTCAGAAACAAGTTAAGTATACGAATATTGATTTGTATAAGCAGCTATTTTAACTAGATAATCGATTAGTCGACTATCAAACTTAGCTAAATATTATCTTAGATCTTTAAAAGAATGATTTTAAAGATAATATAAGTATGAAATGGTTTTGGGTTTGTAGTGACAATGTTTAAGTAACATTTGTCTTTAACCTTTTGAATGGATTTGTGAAAGTACTTAGATCCTTAAAATGGATATTTTGAAGGAAATTATAAGTATGAAATCTTTTGGAAAATGATAGGAGAAGCAAAGGTTTAAGCTAAGAAATCTTGTTAATGATTTGTGAATATACTTATACCATTTGAGATAAGTATATAAATACTCTTTGAAGTATTGAAAAGTGTATAAATGAATAATAGAAATTGATAAATGATGTTTTATTAGACAAAAGAAATTTTACTAATAAAAGAGGTTTTAATCAATAAAACTATCAATTAAATAAAAAGGGATTAGAAGTCGCTTATGTGACTTAATCGTGCTTTGTATGACTTGATCGTGCTTTGTATGTTTACTTGTTATGGAAAACATTTATTCGTATACTTAGCACTAAACGCCCTTGAAGTAGGCTTGTCTATTTATGGGAATTAAGATCGATGTTTGTGTAGGAATATGAGCAATAGAGCTCTAACCTACTGGCTTCACTCTTGATCGAGGGATGGTGTGAGATGAAAATATCGAAAATGTGATAGGTATAAGAGACTTGGTTTCCATATACAATCGTTCTCATTATTATTGAATAACTAAGTTCATCGAATTGGTTTTGAAGAGACCGGGATCGGTAGGTGTTGTACAGATCAAATACCACTTCAAAACTAGTATACGAGTTCTATGTATTGGGAGCGGTTGTGAAGTGAAATGTTATAGAGTTGAACTATCAATTCTAAAGTTAAGTCTAAGGAAAGGTCAGTGTTAACATTTCAAATGATGATATCGTGTGGGACTATCTATCTTGAGAGGTATTCCAAGAAAGAGGACAACATTGGCATTCGTTGGAAGACTTATGTGGGAATCTATGTAGAGATTCAAGATCTTTTCAAGGTGCCCGAATCCATGTAGCGATTCATGATCTGTTCGAGATGCGGGAATCCAACTTGGAATTTGTGTTCTATTTTAGTGATGAAGACTCGTGTGAATGATGCCGAATGTAACCTCGACATCGAAAATGGCTAAAGACTGAGTAGGATGCATAACCTGGGGTTTAGCTAACCCATGTTGGGGTATTATCAACTCCATATCTAGAGATACTTATTGATTGTTGGCCGATGGGAGTTGATGATATTTGGTTCACGTTGTTCATGTTTATGTTTGGACGATGGGGCTCTTGTGTTTACCTTATGGTATATCTTATCTAGAGATATATGACGCTCGGAAGGTGGTTTCTAATCCTTGTGCATGGAGTTTGGATTCGGTTTCTCCGAAGAGATCTCCATGGAAAATCCATTATGCGAACGTTCCTTATCGGGTTTGATTATACCCTCTAATATGTTGTTGAATGTAACAAATGTAACCATTCCAGCTATGTTATAATATTTATATTCTACACCCCAGACATTATCCATTATATCATTTATGTACCCATTAGATGGTGGTTCTTTTGAGAGGATAACTGTTATGGCATTCCATGCGGTCTCAAAAGTTTTGTTATATGTTCATCACATATTTCTTGAGTTTCTCATACCAGACTTATGTCTGACATGTGGCTTTTGTTTTCCCTAAATTCCTCGTGTGCTTTTTCAAGTAGTTTGAGAAAGGCATGTTTCGTTGATGTTCAATAGAGCTCGAGAAGATGAGCTAGATGTTTCACCTATCGTAGTATTCCTATTTCCGTTGCATTACTATTTGATGTATCAGCATTTGTGAGGAAAGGTTGTTATAATGTCTAGGCTGATGATAGTACTTAGGTTTTGTAACTTCGAAATTTCTGTATTGGAGTAACCCTTTGTATTGTTCCTTTGATACTATATATTACCGTTCCGCTGTGAGATTTTGATATTGTGTTCTCATCTTTCTTGTTATATTTCTTTTTCATTTTATTTTACCCTAAAAATTTGTCATTCCGGCATTTGAGTACTCGGCACGTGAATACCGTGGATGTATTAGTGTCGACATTCGAGGGTCGAAAAGGCATGTCTTTACAACTTCATATTGGACAAAGTATGACATGTCTGTTACCAGCTTTTACATGTGTCGCCATCTGATACGTTCGGACTCCATTTTCCATTACCGACAATGTCCTCTGTTTATCTTTTTCAACATCTATATGAGATCGTGTCCCTTGACCAATAAAAATTAAAATTTTCCCAAGTATGCATATACAATAGGTTTCTGTCCCCTATGGAAATCCCTTCGACCCACAAAGTTTTCCTTCGGTGATAAATGATTTTAACTTAGAAAATTCTTATAAAATCCCAATTTTTTTTAATTCTTGTAACTTATCTCACCCGTATTCTATTTCTTGGCTATTTACTCTTCTGTGTTTACTAGTTATTTTCCTTCAAAAATCCACAAGCGTTATTCTAACATGAAAATTACATAAAAAAATTATTTCTACGATTATAATTTAAATAACATATTGAACTTTTACACAGTTCCCAAATCGTTAGGGTAGGGAAATATTCTCTAAACTTCCCATTTCTATCTAGTTTTCCCTAAAACATTCATTAGTACATCTCTCATCTTATTTAAACACCATCACATACGAACTCCATCATACTAAATCTAAATCGAAATCAAACACGATGAAAATAGTAAAAAAGGTATAGTATTATGCACTTAACTTCCTTGTTTAGCTTTGATCTTTTAAAGATTTAGGTTTCCTTTGCTATATTTTTTTCTTCTTATTTTCCCCCTTAACAATGGAGCCCTGCTATTTTTTTTACTTTGTAAAGAACGAATGTAAAATGAGGAGGATGATATGTTTAGTGCTCTTGTATAATAAGCGTTTTGGGCTTTCTTATCTCAATTCTTTAATTTTTTCCCTCTTTACAATATCCTTTCTTTTCAAATGTACCTCATATATGGCCGCATATAATCATTTCCCATTTACCCTTGATTATTAATTAATAATTTCCCCTTTACACATATGACCAAATTTAATTACTTTTAATTTCTCTTAACTGTAAATTGATAATTTCTTCTTAATCAAAATCTCTTTATTCAAATGTTTGCATCTTCCCTTAATACACATGGTCAAATATAATTATATCTCATTTAATTGGATACCATAAATTTTCATTCAACGATTTCTTTCTTTTAATTAGTTCTTGGATATATACAACAAGTAAATAAATGTTCCCACATATTTACCTTATTTAATTAATTCAATTTTTATTTAATGCCTCAATTAAATCAATTAACCTTTAAACTTATAATTAAATTCCTTAATTAATTATCTATTAATTTATGGGTCGTTAAAGGTTCCCTCTTAAAGGAATTTCGCCTTCGAAATTCAATTAAGCGTAGTAGTGACTGCCAATCTGTCTAATGCCTATAGTAGCATACCTAAATAAGTTCTACATCCATATATCGTAACAAAATGTACTAGTATGTTTACTAATACAAAAAAATCAACCATAACAACACACATAGTCTACAACAATACATAGCTAACAGATATGCTAAGCCGAAACAAACAACTGCAGATACATCCTCTTAACATTATCCTTCGTTTTGCATATACAATCCTCTCGGTCCTCACTCCATTGGACACAAACTAGCTTCACTACTTTATTCCAAAGTCGCTTTTCGTCCCGGTCCACTCTGAACTGGTTTTATCACATAGGTCATGTTTGGCTCTATAGCCAAGTCATCTACTGTCCCCGGACTCAATACTACCTCTGGATCACTAATACACTTCCTCAAATATAATACGTGAAACACGTTATGGATCCCCACAAAATCCCTTTGTAGCTTTACTTTATAGGTTACTTTTCCAACCATCCTTATAATCAGAAATGGCCTTGCATATCTGAGTGCTAATTTCCCAACCTTCCCAAAGCGTGTCACTTCTCGCATCGGTGAAACCTTCATGAACATGTGGTCACCTACTGCAAACTCTAGTTTCTTTCTTTCCTATTGTCATAACTATTTTATTTAGACTATGCTGCCTTCATTCTAGTTTGGATCAATTCTACTTTCTCAATAGCATCCTTCACTACATCCGACCATAATATTAGCATATCCCCTATCTCTAACCAATATGTAGGTGACTTACATTGCCTTTCATAAAACACTTCGAATGATGCCATCCTAATACTACTATAGTAGCTGTTTTTGTATGAAAATCCAACCAAAATGAAAGTGAGCTTCCCAAGAACATCCAAAATCTAAAGTACAGGCTCCCAACAAGTCTTCTAGAACTTCGTTGACCTTTTAATCCACCCATCCATCTACGGATGGTATGCAGTACTCATGGGAAACTCCGAACCTAAATTACTATGCAAATTATGCTAAAATCCACCAGCGAACAGTGGGTATCGGTCACTAACAATAGTACTAGGCACTCCATGCAGTCTCACTACCACTTTAATATATATCTCGGCTAACTTCAGCATCATTCATGTGGCCTTCACTGAAATGAAATGAAATGAACACACTTAGTTATCTATTAACTATGACCCATATACTTTCATTCCCTGCTCTAGACCTCAGTTATCGGTCCACGAAATCCATAAGTACTGAATCCCATTTCCAAATTGGAACCTCCTAAGCTGCAAAAGCCCACTCAACATTTGATGCTCTGCCTTCACTTATTTGCATGTGAAACATCTCATCATATACTCTCCTACGTCCTTCTTCATTCCTACCCAAAAGAAACCTCTCTTCATGTCCCAGTATACCTTAGTACCTCCGAGGTGAATGGTAAATTTTGAATAATGAAATTCTTTTAATACTTTTTTCGAAGGCTGTCTACATCTGATACATAACCTTGGTTTCTTCAGCAGTCTTCCTTCTCTGTCAACACTGAACCCCTTCAACTCAACTGCCTTGGTTCCTGATCTTAGGCTTCTTATTTTGTTGGCTGCCATTCCTTCTATAGTTCAACAATCTTCTTTATCAGTGCAGGCCAGACTTCCAAGCATGATAGCATTTCAGAAGTGCTACTCATTCCTGCACTAGACCTAAGCTGCATATTTCACGTAGATAATGTCTCTAATATATCACACTCTTCAATCATTTCCAAAACACAATTTTGTTGCTTTGGGCTTAAGGCATTAGCTACCTTATTACTCTTCCTTAGGGTATACTCTATCCCAAAATCATAAGATTTTAAAAATTACAACCACCTTTGTTGCTTTATGTTCAACTCCTTTTGAGAGAATAAGTATCTCAAGGACTTATGGTCGGTAAATAGCACAAATCTCTCTCCTAGGAGATAAGGTCTCCAAATCTTCAATGCAAAGGCGAAAGCAGCTAATTCTAAGTCATCAATAGGGTATTGTACTTCTTGGGGCTGCAAAAGCCTAGATGCATAAGCTATTATTTTGCCTTTTTACATCAGTACTTCCCCTAACCCCGAACCTAAGCATCTGTATATATGTTCATATCATCATTCCCCTCGGGTATCACTAGTATAGGGGCATTTTTCAACCGATGCTTTAATTCTTGAAATGATGCCTCGCATTCTTTTGTCCAAACAAACTTTTCATTCTTTTGAGTCAGTTTAGTCATTGGCACAACTGCACGAGAGAAAATGAATCGTAAGTAGTAGTCGACCTAGCCTAAGAAACTGCACACCTCGGTCACAGTCTCAAGTCTCTTCCATTAGTTTACCACGTCATCCTTTAAAGGGTCTGCTGTCAAACCGCTTTCTAAAACCACATTGCCTAGGTGCTTCACTTCTCTTCTCTAAAAATGATACTTAGACATTTTTTGCCTTTAAAGCATGTTGTCTCAATGTCTCCAACACAAGCCATAGGTGAACCGCATGCTCCTCCTCATCTTTCGAGTACACTAGGATGTCAAATATAAAGGTCAACACATATCTATCAGGATGCTCGTGGAAAACCTTATTCATCAAGTCTACAAAGAACACAGGTGCATTGGTCAGTCCAAAAGGCATTTCTAACCATTCGTATGAACAATATGTCATACTAAACATAGTTAACGGAACACTCTCTTCCGCAACTCTTAGTTAATGGAACCCCAGAGCTAAAGCTAGATGTGAAAATACCTTAGCTTCGTTTAACTGATCAAACAAGTCATCGATTCTCGGTAAAGGGTATCTATTCTTCACAATTCTTTCATTCAGCTTCCCATAGTCAATGCATAGCCTTAAAGACCAATCAGACTTCTTTATAAATACTACTGCAACTCCCCAAGGTGAGCTGCTTGTCCTTACAAAGAACTTGCCTTCTAACTCAACAAATTGATTCTTTAACCACTCCATCTTCTTCAAAGGCATTCTGCTGATGGGTCGATTAAATACTTTGGCTCCTGAAAGTAATTATATATGAAACTTTACTACTCTTGGGGGTGGCAATCTTAAAACTGGTTCAAACACATCAGGAAATTCCTTTACCACAATACTACACCAAGATCTTCCTCCTTTGAACTTAAAGCGAACAAAACACCTTTGCGTCTATAACACCCCGTAAAATCAACCATAGATAAATTGGATAAATTAAATTAAATTAAATAAGATAGGGGTAAAAATGGAAATTTTTCAAAAGTTTAATTCGACTATGAAAGTTATGCCATTGCATTCGTGGTGAAATTCTGATCAATTTCGATATATAATATATTGAAAACGGAACTCAATGGAAAAGTTATGGACGTTTGAACTTTTTGGATTCAAAATAATTTAAATAGAATTCAAATTCAAATAAATAAATAATTACCAAATTTGAAATTCAAAAAGTAATAGTAGATAAACTTGGGGGTTAAGTGAACATTAAAATTAACAATAACATTAAAGTGTAATTATGAAATAAAATAAATATATAAAACAACGACACAATTCCTTCCCAAAATAGATGGAAAGGTCAATCCCTTGACATCTATCGGTCGACCGCTAGCAGTCAACCAGTGGTATAGAGGTGGTCGACCTCTCAATATCAGGTAACAACTAGGTTTTTATTTTTGGACGCTCCAGATTTTATAATTTAAATCCGACGGTCCTGGTTTTTTCTCACCACTATAAATAAGACCCTAAACCCCTCACTTTTATTCACATAATATTTTGGGAACATTAGCAAAGGTATGTCAGTCTGTCTCTTCAAGGTTTAGAAAAAATCCATCAGGGTTTCAAATAAGAAATATTTTAGATCTATCTTTGTTTGTTATTTATTTTCTCAACTTCTACTCCTGCAAATTTTTAATTTTCTGAATCTAACGTATATACAATTCCTTTACTATACACACACACGCACACATACACACACACATACATTCACGCATACACATATATTTCAAAAAGAGGAGATCTGATAGAGATCATCAAAAGGCATGTTGAATACAAAGGAGGCAGAGCTAAGGATAAAGAGGGAGTATAAATCTTAGCTTTTCTATTTTGGTAATTGATTAGCGTAATTTTGGTTTAAATATGCCTTGGGGAGTTTTGGCTTGCGAAAACATCGTATTATAAACCTCCAAAACTACTTCAATGTAAAATGTCAATTTTAGGTTGAAATCTCAATTTGTTTATGTCAAAATAATGGAAATCGTGTAGATTTGCAATTTTTATAATTTTACCATCTATTCCACTCCTTATTCTTTTGCTTTGAATTTATTAAGGGACTTTGATTATGGAATAGTGTGTTAAGTATGGATTTTATTAAGGAGTTGAATAGAGCGTAAAAATCAGAATTGTAGGTTTCTATCAGCTATATATTCCATTATTTTGATGTAATAAGTTAAGTTTAAATTTTAATTGTGTACAAGTCTATTGATTGAAATTTTTGGATACGAATATTGGAATTTTGGTGTTGTTGATAATATGGATTGAGACTTGTATAATTGCTTAAAGAGTTGACATTTAAACGCTAGCTTAGGGTGCAAATTCCGCATGCTTAGAAATTACTAGGCGTGTATTTATATATATATATATATCATTGTAATCAACGTATAATTACATAGTTAAACAAGTTATTAATTTTATTAAACACCCATTGAAGGTAACTAATGTTAAAGGTGAAATAAGAAAGATTTCTTATAAGGCCTTGATTATGGAAATAGTGAGATGTATGATAATATATGTAGAGTGTGATATAAATGATGACTATGTTATAGGGATGCGAGGTCAGTCAGAAGCATACAGAAGTCTGCCCAGCTAATCTAACTACTAGTAGTGTGACTTAGGGGCTGATGTGAGACATTGCCTATAATAAGTAACTACGATGATGCGAGTTTAGTCCCAAATTCTATAGGTAAATCAGCCCAGCTAATTTGGCTACTAGTACCTACGAATAGTCGGGCTAATGCGAGACGTCACCGTGGGGTACAGGTCATAATACGAAGGACTCACTTCAAAGATTAAAGGTATTAAGTGGTTGTGTGAGGGCCCGCCCATTCTCTATGTAGGAAGTAGTTAATGGTCGGGGTTATGGGTTAGGAACGGTAGAGGATATCTCGGAAAAGAGCCTACTCTAATAAGAAGTTTTAAATAGCAGAAGAGATTCCCTACAATGTCAACCAGATAGTTAATAGTGAGGAGTTCGCCTTGGAATTATAGGTAGTAAATGACGTGGACCTACCTTAAATAAGGTACTAAATGGTCAGAGTTTGCCTACTTCCCATTAAAAGGTATTAAATGACTTGAGTACAATCTCTTACATTGATAGAACATTATTGATGGTAGATATGGGTTATTGGGATGATAACAAGTTAGCTATGGGCTTATATTTGGAAAGCCTTTTACTTTTGGGAAAAGCCTTTGCGGTTATATTTGGAAAGACTTATGTTGCAGGTAGAAACGTAAGACATATTCCTATTTAAATTATACTACCCAAGTAATAATGTAGTAAAGCTCGAGATTTTATTCACCAGACATATGTTGTTCTGACTCCCTTCTCATTACAAAACAGGTTAGGAAGGGTGATGCTGAAGGCATTGATGTTGATGATGCTTATGGTAGTAGACTATTATTTACTTGTTATTTCATGCAGTTATTTTGATGAAAACATGAAATAAAAACAATGTTGTAATTTTGAATATTGCGGTTATGTACGATTACTGCTGGGTTTTGACATTATGGATATTTTACTATGGTTTTGAATGATATTTTGAAATTTGAATAAAATGGGTATTGTTGTTATTATTATATTTTATCTTTCTGCTGTGAGATTCTGAATGTGTAGATATATTGCCATGTATTGTTCTTTTTACCAACCAACAACCAGCTTTGAGATGGTTCTATGTTTTGATGGGCCTAAGGATGACAATTGGACGGATCTAGGGTCTAAACCAGGTAGACTCGTGTAACCACCTGCCTTTTTGACAGTTTAAATCGACACACATGTCAACTCAAACCATTCAAAGAGGCGGATTGTTATGGGGTAAATAAGAAAAAGCAGAGAAAAAAAAAACGAACACAAAATCTCACAGCGGAATGACAAAATATAATAATCAAATAAACAGTTCATGAAGCTGTTTTACAAACAACATTTGATTATTCTTTTACAATATGGAATCAGAGTTACATCCAGCGGTAATAAATAAAAAATGTAGTGGAATAACATGATGCAGGTATGAATATAATAAATAGTAATAGTACTAAATCTTCGTCTTCGTCCTCTACAAAAGCAGTCTTCGATACACTGAAAAGCTCAGACTGACTCGAGCGTAATGAAAAGACAAAACACTCGAGTCAGAACTAAAAGATCTTATGTAAGTTAAATCAACAGTAAATAAATATGAGTGTAACGTCGTCAGAGATGTTTATGGGGTTTGACATCTCCCTATCAAGTGTCTAACGTGAGTGCAATAACTTAAGAGATGTTCGGGATTCCCATCTCCTAAGGATCCGTTAAACTATCTACATACATAGTACAATACACTATTATAATAGTGTCTATAATAAAATAAAGTATTAAAATAGTGTTAAGGCGTTACCTATATCCCCCTTAACACATTTTATATATTCCCATAGTCTATACAGTACCGTAAGCTCCTCCGTGAGGCTTACTCAGAGGGCACTCCATAGGTATGGTACAAACCAAACTCGTAGAAGGCATGATAGGGCATGTGAACACGGCACTCGAGGCAATGCCAGGGTCGGATTTTACCAATTGCACTCCCGGACTGGTGGTAACGCATAGCAACTACTACCACCCACCTCGGACACACTCCCATAATCAAACCAAGGGTGGCCACTAAATCAATCACAAAGTCATAATATGGTATCGAAGAAATGTGCCCGATAGGAGGAATGATCTCACTTGGCCCGGTATAGCTCCTGTTTTAGTCACATCTAAGCTAACTCATGGGAGTCAGGGTCACCTAAATGCCTTATACAGAATCGTTCGCCAAACCATCCTACTTCATTTCTGGAATCTCCACCACGTACACAGTTGTTAAAGTGGTTTTCGGTATTGGCAGAGAGTATGACAATATCCGATCTCGGTCTCTTTAACAACCAAACGCTTATTTCACAACGGATGGTTCTTTTAAATTTCAAAACCTTTTCATAATTGATAATCCAAATATCATATTCAATTCAAACCATATCACTTTCGAAATTATATTCACAATTAGGTTAAATTCTCATTTCAAAATCATCATATTTACTCAAATATGTCATTTCACCAGCAAATATCATTTCAGATCCCAACTAATGCTATAACATTATTAAACCTTATTCGCTTTAAAATCAAGGCTTTAATTATAAACATTTCCACTTTGCACCGTCTGAAATTTAGAAAATAATTTAGATAGTTATAAATAGTTTAATTTGTTTAACATAGTTTAAATAGATATAAATTAGGTTAAATAGGTTTAAAATAGATTAAATAAATTTAAAATACATTAAAATACTTTAAATAGATTTAAAATAGGTTATATGGTTTAAATTAGATTAAATAGGTTTACTATGGATTTATTTGATTTAAAATAGATTAAATGAATTTAAAATTGATTAAATAGAATTAAAATAGACTAAATAGTTTAAAATAAATAAAATAGTTTAAAATATTTTAATAAAGTTTAAATGATTTAAAATATATTAAAATAGATTAAAATAGATTAAGGTAGATTAAAATAGATTAAGATAGATTAAATAGGTTAATTAGTTTAAAATAGGTTAAATTAGATTAAAATAAATTAAATAGTTTAAATTGATTAAGTTGGTCTAAAATAGATTACTTATTTTAATAGTTGAAAATCTTAAAATTAGAATTTAAAAGAACATTTACAGTTTATATTAAGAAAATAAATTTGAAATTAACATCATATTTAACCATTTCTTCCATTCCAACAAATCTGGACCATATCCAGATTTCAAATCAAGACCCAATTTCAAATCTTGAAATATCAAATTTAACTATCCTAATTTTAATAGATTTTCAAAGTTATAGTTTCCAACATTTCAATAACTCAATTTCGATGAATGTCGTTTATACTTCAAATTCAACTTTAAAATTTCAATTTAAATCCTTTAAATAATTACTTAAAACAATTCAATTTATACTAGTCAAATTCTTTTTCAAATATCGTTTAACTGGATTCAAAGTTTAAAGATTTAAAAAAATTAAATTTAACCAATCCGGTGTTCGTATATAATTCTCTACCCTATGGTCAAGTAGTACGGATATTTATCATTTCAATCCGCAAATATTTTAAATTTTTACGGGTATATATTATTTCAATCCACAGTCCCAAAATTTATTTCAATGAAAGTCGCTTGGGTTTATCATTTCAATCCATAACGATTTTCCCCTATTATATATGATCATTCGGGTATGTATCATTTCAACCCATAGGGAACTTGCAGTGTTATAACAATATAGAATATAACATCCAGTCATCCAATCTCAACAATCAAACATCCATCATAATCATCATCCAACTCAACCAATAAACATCAATAGATAACTAATTATTATTAACAGGTATTAAATTGACAATTAAATTAAACGATGATTAAATGCAATAAAAGTCAAAATTTTCTAAAATGACAATTTAAACATACCAAACATCAATCAATTAATTTCTAATCACATCATAAATTTAATTTAACTAACATAAGATAATTTAGTAATTGTGAGTGAGTTAAAACACTCACCTTTTATTTCAAATTGATTTGAAATCCAAATAAAGGCTCAAAATTGAACAATCTCAGAATTCGTCCAAACAAGTTTTAAAGTGTCCGAAATTTCGATACGATCCCAATGAAACAAACCGTGCGTAAATCCGAGTTCATATGTAAAAGTTGTGTAAATTAGACCAACTGGAAAATTTTAAATTAAAATTAAAACAAATAAAATAAAGAAGTTAGGGCTTACCACGCTTCCTCTGCCATGTCACTGCAACTGAAAGAAATGCGTCTTCCCCTGAAACCTTACATGCGATCGAGAAATAGAGCCGATGCCGCGTACATTGACGTCGAACACCTCCCACGGCCACACATGGCCACGACCATCGCCAAAGACCTCCCCCACGCGACCCACAACAACCCAAACACGAAGAGGATGCTCAGCCGCCACTGTATTTAATAACCCTAGATTGAAATTTTTCTCGATGATCCAACCATCGATTTGACAAAAGGTTGGATCTGATGAACTACGCGCGACCCTCTCCACACGATGGTACCCTCCAATCGACGATCCGTCGAAGTTGATCACAACGCGATGAACGACCGAGATTAATTCATAGATTTCTAGACGAACAATGATTCAAATGCAAAAACGAATTGCAGATCTGGGTTGCGCTCGTCGAGAGCTTCGAAACAGTATATATTATGACATAGTTTGGAGGAGTTTGATTTTGAAATTGATTTGAAAATTGAATTGAGGGTTTGCAAAATTTGATTTTGTTTCCACCATTGAGAAGAAGAAGCAGACAGATGGAACAGGTTTCAAAACGACTACGTGACCCAAAAAGCCCGTTCTGACCCCGAAATGAAAGTAGGTCATCCCATATATCAAAACAGATGTTTTCGACATTTTGAAACTCAATGGAACAGGTTTCCAGTCCTAATTCCATCGTATGAAGAAGTTAGCTTAAAAATCAGCTTTATTTCAAATTGATTTCAATTTAATTAAATTAAATTGATTTCTACGCGTTTCGAGCCCATACGGTCCAACGACAAGTCCGATCGCTACGAAACTTAAAGATTTACAATAATTCACTGTTACGGATCCGATGAAACTAGTTTCGTCGAAATCTGAGACAGATGCCAAAATGGCTATTTTTTTGTTAATTAAATAAATTATTATTAAATTGATTAAATCACTTTTTAATTTCAAAATTTATAACTAACCATATTTATCATTTTTGATTACTTGGATATTTACAATAATTTAAAACAAATTTACATGTCAATTCAATGTTAATTATTTTACTAATTACAGTGTTTAATTTCAATTGAAATAAATACAGTGATTATTACTTTAAATTCCAATAAATCCATTTATTTGCCTTTCCATCTTGTTATTCAATCAATTGTCATCTCATGGTTATAATTAACATTTGTTTATATCTTATTACACTATATTTTACGGTTATCATCTTAATATTTCATTAACGTAATATTTAATTACATTTAATGCAATTTATTTATAATTTGATTTCAACAAGTTAAACAAATAGGTAACAAATAACAATTGTCACCTTTAGTTTAATTTAATCACATTTATAAGTTTATTGTCTACACAAATGTTATAATTATTTGCACAACACTAATTTTTATTCAATTACAATTTATTACATACTATTTCGTTAATTTATACAACATTTAAATTATCAATTACTCCTTTAATCCAATTATCAGCTAATACACACATTATTTCATCAATTAATATAACATTTAAATTTTATTCCTTATTTTAAATCTATAACCAATTATAACTTACGATTATTTCAATTACTTGAGATTATATTCAAATAGTCATCTATTTCATTAATTTACATTATTAATTTCATTCTAGTTAGTTTTCTCATTCTTACATCATAAATTTTATTTTCTTCCAACATTAAATTACAAAATATCATTTAATTCAATAATTTAAGCATTGAAAAACACGGGTCGTTACAACCCGCCCCTGTTTAGACCCATTAAGACCCATCCTATTGGGTCATCGGAATAGGTAGACCCATCACCCATTCTTAAGAGCTTCGGGTCTAGGGTTGGGTCGGGGATTGGCTGACCCGCCCCAACCCAACCCAACCCGACCCGCACTATTGAGATCACATAAAATCGCTTTATTACGATAACGATGATTTGTTAATCCTTTTATACATAAGCGGTTATAACATGGATACTCTAGTATTCCATTCCATAAGTTATGTGATTTTTATAATATTAAATTGCATCACTAATAATTATATAATAAGGTATGCATGTTTTTCTTGAACCGTTATCATACACCTCATTTTTATTACCTTACTGATCAATGTAAACACGTTGATACTTATATTTATTGTATAATTTAGTGACAATGTCTCTTACAAATAAAATAAATAAATATATGTACATTAATACATAATTTTAGGTGAATATGTAAAGCTTCACCGGTCTTGAAGCGGGGCGGGTCTATCTTGACCCGTATGGGTTTCGGGTATGGGCAAAAGTTCAGTTCCGCACCGGTCTATGAAGCGGGTCTGGAGTAGGGTTTAAAAAACCCGGGATTGATCTGAGGCATAAAAAAAACCGCCCCATTGCCATCCCTCGATGGGCGTTTTCTAGGTCGGAATTTAGGCTCATCTCAGAGAGGGTTGTTACAGCACCCAACTTAATCCCTTTTAAAACTATAAGTACTCTTTTATTTCGGTCAGAGTGACTCAAGGTTATTATTCTCTTGGAGTAGTAAATTCTAGTGTAGTACTTCTCCAACCAACACATCCCTAAAATAACTTTGAAGCCTATTATATCAAACATATAGGACACACAAAAACTTACGCTCTCCCAACTCTATCTCTAATTTAGTGCATCTCAATCTAAGGGTGGCATATCCCCCTATCCGATTTACCACACCTATGGAAGTGACTAAATAGGTAATTCCTAATCCAAGTTTATCAACCAAGTCTTTAGGTATAAATGAGTGTATAGCACTAGTATCAAATATTATTCTAACTAAAACACCAGAAATCAAAGCCATACTGGCAATACGATGTTCTAGTGTTTCTCAGCCGTAGACGGACTTCTCCTGGTCCCTCAAAAGCATAAACCTGCACTTTAAGCTCTGGGTAGTCCTTCTTCAGATGTCCCATCTTATCACACTTGAAGAACTTCACTCTTTCAAGATTCTTTGGTGTCGGACACTTTGTAGCATAGTGCCCACTCTGTCCACGGTTAAAACAAACAGCCTATACTGTAGCAATTTCTCCACCCATTCCCTTAGGCGCACCCTTCTTACCTTTAGTATAGGATTTGAAAGTGTACGTGTAGTACTAAGGATCATGCAATATGGTATATAAATGCGGAAACTGATAATAACAGTAAAATAGAAAATTAAAGTAAGCACACCAGGAATTTTTATACTGGTTCGAACTTCCCGTTCTACGTCCAGTCCCAGAATACCCTCTGGATTTAAACTAAACCCCTAACTCGGAGGAATAGGTATACAACACCTGAGCAGCCGAACAGGAATTTTTCCGCCTCAACAGCCGAAGAGGACTTCAACTTAATACAAAAACTTATTGACGAATGTGTTCTGAATAACACTGATTGTCTTTTGATAGTACAACTTTCCTATAATCAAATCCTCAAGAGTATATATATGTGTGTGAAGACTTAGAAGGAAGATAATCACGTAGAATCGAAGTATATGAATTTATTCAAGGATTCTAGTGATATTGAACGAGAATGAATGCTTTTTATTTGCAGAGAATAATAGAGAATAGATTTCAGAATTAAAACAAGAATTGGTTTTTGTAGAAGTGAATTGAACATGTTTATATAGTTGTAGAATAGTTACAATCTTTCATGAAGAGTTTCAATCAAAAGTTGTGTCCGTATCTCTTGGATTGATGGACATTCCTCTTCCTGAACGATCGCAACTCTTTAGAAAACTAGCCGTTATGTTCAGGTCGGTTGACCGAGAAAACTGGCCGGTCAGTTGAGTTTCAAACCGTACACAGAACATTGTATATCTGTGCACTTGACAAAGAGTCGGTCGACCGAGGTTTCTGGTCGGTCAGCCGACCTGTTGTCAATTGCATAGTGCACACTTATTTATGTATAAATCATTATAAATCAATTTGTGTGTGTGTGTGTGTGACTACTTGAGGAATGATTTTAACAATATTCTAAGACTCAATACATTAAATAATCATACTAATCTCTAGATTGTAGTCTTGTCTCCTTTGTAGTTCACAATATACGTTTATTCTCTTTTTGTCGCTTTCGTATAGTATTCTCTTTGTACTTCGTCGTATGATCTCTGAAGCTTGTGTCATGAATCAAAACTCATGAATCAACATTCTCCCCCTTTTTGATTGATGACAATACTTATGTGACGAAGTAGTGTATATATATATATATTATAATTCTCCCCCTGAATATATGGCGACTTTTCTGCAAAACATTTGTTAGCTTTCATATATTTCTCCCCCTTTGTCATCGACAAAAAGGAATACTTACTAGATGTAATATGTAAAAGAAATATGGAACATGTAACATAAGTAAGAAAACATCGAGTTTTAAATATTACATACTCAAACAAAATAGGAATATTAATGATGTTTACTTACTACACAACATCTAATAATAAACATAAAATAAAATACCTGAACTTATGAAATAGCAAGTTGTAAAACAATATGATCACTCCTCACCATCATCGGAATCCCAAAATTCTGGATGAATATTTTCTTCCATTTAGAAGTTCATATGGAGTATTCTTAGTTAATGGTCGAATAGAAACACAATTCAATACATAACAAGCAGTAGCTACAGCTTCTGCCCAAAAGTGTTTCGATAAAGTGGTTCCATTTAATAAAGTTCTTGCACATTCTTGTAACGTTCTATTTTTCCTTTCTACAACTCCATTTTGTTGTGGTGTTCTAGGAAACGAAAAATTATGGTTAATGCCTTTCTTGTTACAAAATTTTTCAAAAGCTTCATTTTCATATTCTCCTCCATGATAACTTCTTATATTTTTAATTTTCAAACTTTTAATATTTTGGATTCTTTTAACAAAAACTTTAAAATTATCAAAAGTATCACTTTTATTTTTCAAAAAGAAAATCCAAGTATATCTAGAAAAATCATCTACAATAACAAATACATATCTATTATGATTAATAGACTGCACTTGAGTTGGACCAAAAAGATCCATGTGTAAAAGTTCAAGTGGTTGTTCTGTAGATATTACTTTTTTTGATTTAAAAGAAGATTTTGTTAATTTTCCTAATTTACATGCATCACAAAATATATTAGTTTTGAATTTTATATTGGGTAATCCTTTAACTAATTTGTTTTTAGCTAGTTTGTTGATAGTATTAAAATTGACGTGACAAAATCTTTTGTGCCAAAGACAAGAATCGTTTTCTTTAGCTACTAAACACAAATTTGAATCATTATTAACATTGATATTTAAGATATAAATATTTTTATCTATTTTTCCTTCGAAAATAGTGTTATGATTTTTATCGAAAATATTACATTTATTTTCTGAAAAAGTTATATTAAAACCTTTATCGCATAGCTGACTAATACTTAATAAATTGTGTTTTAAATTTTTAACTAATAAAACATCAGTAATGAGAGGTAAATTAGAGGTACCGTTGCTACTGACATCGCCTTTGCCGATGATATATCCTTTTGAGTTATCTCCAAAGGTGACTGCTCCTCCATTTGAGTATATAATGTTTGACAACATTTCTTTGTTTCCAGTCATGTGTTTTGAGCAACCGCTATCTAAAATCCATTTTCCTCTCTTCTTATGTGGTACCTGCAAAAAGTTTATAAAAAGTTGGTACCCAATCTTTTTAGGGTCCTAAGAGTTAGATCTTAGGAAGCCAAACCCATACGGGTTCAGAATTCCCTTTATAAACATAATTTTTGTTATTATGAACAGTTTCCATAAACATTTTGATATGTTATTCCTTATCAAAATATTATTTGTTTTTGGAATCCATATCTTGATGGTTTTAGTGTTTGAGTAAACTGTTTTCTTAATATCCTTCTTAATATTATTATTAATCCTACTTTTAGAAAAATTATTTTGTTTCTTAAATCCTAGTCCAGATTTATTGTTAGAGGTTTGAGAATTTTCAAGTATTCTAGAAAGATTCTCTCTTTCTTTGTTGAAATTAGATACATTTTTAGAAATATCATCAAATTTTATTTTAAGACTAGATTTTTCTAACTCTAATTCCTTAATCTTAGAGTTTAAACTATTATTTTCGAAAAGTAAAGCATCATTTTTATTTTTCTGAATTTCTAGTTCTTCAGATATTGACGAAATTTGAGAAGATAAGTTAGAATTTGATTGTTGAGAAATTTCAAGTTCTTCTTCTAATATTTTCTTCTCATCTTTCAGCATATCTACTTCTAAGACTGTTCTATCTAACTTTCTTTGCAACTCCTTATTTTTCTTTTTAAGTTTTTTTGCTAAATTTACTAATTCAGAATTAATTTCAATTAAATCTTCAAAGGTAAGATAACTTACATCGTCTGACGAAGCCATGAAGCACACATTTGCTTGTTCATTATCACTTTCACTCTCTGATGAGGATGATGAGTCAGTGTCATCCCAAGTGACAGAAAAAGCTTTTCGTTTAGTTTTGTCCTTCTTGAAATTATTCTTTTTACGCTCTGGACAATCCTTCTTCATGTGTCCTTTCTTATGACATTCATAACATTCCATTGATGAAGATGATGGTTTGCTGTTATTGGAATTGTTGTTGAAATTATTTTTGTTTCCCTTGAATTTGTTTCTGTTGAATTTCAAAAACTTTTTGAAATTTTTAGCGATCATTGCCATATCTTCATTATCTGAGTCGGAATCATCTTTTTCTGCTTGGAATGCCACAATTTTCTTTTCTTGTGCTTCATTTCTTTTTGCCAGCAAATTTACTTCGTAGGACATTAAATTACCTATTAATTCTTCTGGTTTTAATGTTGACAAATCACTTGCTTCTTCAATGGCTAGGACTTTTCTTTCCCATTCGTCCGTTAAAGAATTTAAGATTTTTATAACAACATCAAAATCCGTAAACTTTTGTTCTAGTGATAGTAAAGCATGATAAATATCCTGGAATCTAGAGTACATGTCATTTATAGATTCATTTGTCCTCATTTTGAAATTTTCAAATTGATTTTTCAACATAGAGATTTTGCTTAATTTAACTTTGTTCGTTCCTTCATGTGTTATCTTAAGTGTTCTCCAAATTTCATAACCAGAAGTGCACATGCTAACTCTATTGAATTCATTTCTATCTAATGCACAAAATAAAATATTCATAGCCTTTGCATTTGATGTAGCATCTAGTTTTTGTGTGTTACTCCAAGTTAAGTATTCTCCAGTAGGAGTTGTGTACTCACTTTGTATAACATTCCAGATATCAAATCCACTAGATTGCATATAGATTCTCATTCTAGTCGACCAATAATTATAATTTATACCATTAAAAAGTGGAGGTCGTGAAGTTGATTGACCCTCTGTGAAACTAGTATTAGTGTTAGTGTCAAAATCGTTAGTATGTGTTGTTGCCATATTACTAGAAATAGATATCAAATAACTTTGTGACGGTTATAGGATTTACTTGCTCTGATACCAAATGAAAGTGTACGTGCAGTACTAAGGATCGTGTAATATGGTATATAAATGCGGAAACTGATAATAGCAGTAAAATAAAAAATTAAAGTAAGCACACCAGGAATTTTTATACTGGTTCGAACTTCCCGTTCTATGTCCAGTTCCAGAATACCCTCTGGATTTAAACTAAACCCCTCACTTAACCCGGAGGAATAGGTATACGACACCTAAGCAGCCGAACAGGAATTTTTCCGCCTCAACAGCTGAAGAGGACTTCAACTTAATACAAAAACTTGTTGACGAATGTGTTCTGAATAACACTGATTGTCTTTTGATAGTACAACTTTCCTATAATCAAATCCTCAAGAGTATATATATGTGTGTGAAGATTTAGAAGGAAGATAATCACGTAGAATCGAAGTATATGAATTTATTCAAGGATTCTAGTGATATTGAACGAGAATGAATGCTTTTTATTTGCAGAGAATAATAGAGAATAGATTTCAAAATTAAAACAAGAATTGGTTTTTGTAGAAGTGAATTGAACATGTTTATATAGTTGTAGAATAGTTACAATCTTTCATGAAGAGTTTCAATCAAAAGTTGTGTCTGTATCTCTTGGATTGAAGGACATTCCTCTTCATGAACGATCGCAACTCTTTAGAAAACTAGTCGTTATGTTCAGGTCGGTTGACCGAGAAAACTGGCCGGTCAGCTGAGTTTCAAAACCGTACACAGAACATTGTATATCTGTGCACTTGACACAGAGTCAGTCGACTGAGGTTTCTGGTCGGTCAGCCGACCTGTTGTCAATTGCACAGTGCACACTTATTTATGTATAAATCAATTTGTGTGTGTGTGTGACTACTTGAGGAATGATTTTAACAATATTCTAAGACTCAATACATTAAAATAATCATAATAATCTCTGGATTGTAGTCTTGTCTCCTTTGTAGTTCACAATATACGTTTATTCTCTTTTTGTCGCTTTCGTATAGTATTCTCTTTGTACTTCATCGTATGATCTCTGAAGCTTGTGTCATGAATCAAAACTCATGAATCAACAGGATTATGGAGTAAATATCTTCTTATGCACTGCCTTTGGTTTCATCTTTACTATTCTCTTCTCATGATACATCCCATCATAACTTCGGGCCATGTCAACAACAACTTCAAAAGGAGATGCTAAGTGTGTCATCTCCTTATGATCAAGGTCCTGCTTTAAACCCCTTCTGAACTTCTTATTTTTCTTCAGTGGGGTATTGACAATTTCTCTACCGTAGTTAGCTAAAGAGTTGAACTTTTGGATGTACCCTTCAACCGTAAGGACACCTACTTCAAGTCTATAAACTCGAGCAATAAAACATTCCGTTGAGACTCAAATATGAATCGAGTCTTAAACCTCTCCTTAAACTACAACCACATACTTTCCTCCTCAGGAGTCTTCACAATTACTATCTCTCACCAGTCTAGTGCATCTTCATGTAAATGTCTCAATGCTATCCTTCTCTTCTATGCATCATTTAATTTTAAGTCTCCAAATATGCGCTCATAGATTCTTAGCCAATTCAGCACTTTAATTGCAGGCTCCTTTCTGTAGTCTTGGTTTAGCTTTGAGAAGTCCACCCTTACTGCCATTGGCCTAGGGTCCAAAGCCTCTGGCATATTATCCCTCACCATTTAAACCATGAACTGCCTAAACAAGGTAGTTTCATCCATGTCACCACAGTAATTGGCTATGCAGCTTCAGCCTCAATTGCCCTTGGCATTTGCCTTCTTTCCTCCCATTAGTCTGCGTACTCTTAGTCTTCCTTCTTGCATTTGATGTCCCTATTGTAACCCATCCACTCCTCATTTCCATCTTTCTTTTTATATTAAGCAAGTCTTCATTAGAAACATAAAGAAAGAGAGTGAAACAATGATAAAAGGGTAAATATATCTGCCAATATATCTATATAGCAATATACAAGTATGTTATATTTAATAGTGTATACCTTGCCTATAGTGTTTGTTTTCTACTAAATAGTTAACCAATTCTAGATCTATTTTACTTAAGTTTCCCCTAATATATGCTCTAATACTAAACTATAACATCCCCCACTTTAAAACCCGGAAATGAATGACAATATTGGTGTAGTCATCACCAGAATTATTTTCAAGTGACAGACGTGAGTTCATTATATATAAATCAGTCTAAGTAAATACAACAACTAAAATATTTATATTATATTTAAACTAACATAATGTTTATTACATACATTTTTCAAATTAACCCCAAAGTCATGCTTGTGCAACGGTCAAATTACAATAGAAAATAACATAGTAGAGTGTCAAGCCTTCACATGATGATGTTGACTCCAACTCCTTAAACAACGGAAATAAACAATCTTTATTAACTAACGAAGTCTCCTACTTCGTCTTCAGTTTTCATCCTTCGACTCTTAAGATAACCTACCTAGACTATAAACTCAACCTACTCAGACGAGTACACGTGAGCTTACGGAAAAACAAAAATAAAAACACAGATCAAACATAAAGTCTGGTGTGAATAATACCTTATCCACAGCATAACATATAACGTGACCACGCCGCCATATGAAGAATGGGTTTCCCCTTACTAGCATAATCATTAAACAAAAATGCAACATTAGCAATACATTAGCCCAGTTTAGGCTATCCCTGAAACCCTTACATGTTTTCGGTCTCGACCAACCCCTGACCGAACTCTCCCTTTAAAACCATGCATAGAAACCTAACTACCGAAGTACCTCCCCTATGGTCCAGTTGCCAAGCGCCCTCTTCGATTCTTCCCTCCAAAATGCGCAATTTGACCTTCGAGACTCATTACCCCGGAATGCTCTTCCATCGTCGTTTGATTTTCTCTTTTGTTTACACTGCAAATTCTAGCCATATGTAATTCCAGTTATCTTTAATCTATACTGCAAAGAACTAACCATTTGTTGTTTCATTTATCTTCAATATACACCGGAAAGAATCAGCTACATGTGGTTTCGTCTTTAATTTACTTTATACTGCAAACAAGAAGTCACATGCAGTTTCATATTTTATTAGTTATACTGCAAAGAACCGGCCACATGCAATTTCATTTATCTTTAATTTACACTACAAAAAATCGGCCACCTGTAGTTTTGAGAGCGTACGACCTACCCGAACATCTAACATCCATCGGAAGTTGAATGCCTCTCCTCATCTTTCCAAGGTGTGCATTCGAGTGAGCGTCCCCACTCAGCTTCAGTAGCCCTTCCAAACCTATATTCTTATATTGGTTCTTCTTCTACTTAATCATCTTAAGCTTCCCGAGCTTTACCTAATTGTCATATATTAGGTTGGTTTTCATTTCAGTTCGGTGTAGTAAAACCCTACGCTCATACCTATTACGGTGCAATTTATTCCCTTAAGTTTCGGCATAGTATGACCATGCCTGCATTTACCTTGTGATGCAATAAGACCTTGTCCTCTTTCGACTTGGAGCGGTACGACCTTACACCTTCCTGCTCCCGCCTTTCGTCATTATCTTGACATTAGAACAACAATCCTCTATATAGTTTTGACTATCCCCAAAAGTCCGCTAACTCCTATAGGCAAATCACTACCTCTGGCCCTAGGTACTTATCTATTTTCTTAGCGTTTGACCGCCACCTCAACTTTATATTAGACAAAGTCTGACACGTCTATTACCAGCCTTTACATGTGTCACCATCTTTTACGTTCAAATTCCACTTTCCGTTAGTTATATTATTCTTTATTTATCTTTTTTAGTATGGATATGGGATCTTGTCCCTTCACAATTAAACTTTAAATTTTTCTCAAGTATACATATATAATAGGTTTCGGTCCCCTACTGAAAATCCTTTGGCCAGTACAGTTTTCCTTCGGTGATAAGTGATTTTAACTTAGAAAATTATTATGGAATTTCTAAAAAATTATGAAAAATTCTTTTAACTTATCTCACCCACATTTCTGTTTCCTAGTTATTTACTCTTGTGCATTGTCTAGTTATATTCCTTCAAAAGTGCATAGCCAATTATTCTAATATGGAAAATTTCTTCAAATTAGAAACCCATTTCTAAGATCATTGATTAAAACAACATATGAATTTTTTTATAACATTTCAAAATCATTAGGATAAGAATGTATTATCTAAACATCCCATGTCTAGCTAGTTTTCCCCAAAACATTCATTAGTACATCTCTCATCTTATTTAAACACCATCTCATATGAACTCCATCATACTAAACCTAGATCAAAATCAAAATAATGAAAACGGTAAAAAGGGTATAGTGTTACTCACTTAAATTCTTTGTTTAGCTTTGATCTTTGAAAGCTTTAGGTTTTCCATAGCTTTATTTTTATTCTTCTTTTTATCCCCTTTACAACTGCGGTCGGCTATTTTCTTTAGTTTTAATTTCTAGAGAATGAATCTAAAATGAGGAGGATGATAAGTTTAGTGGCACTTATATAATAGGGTTTTGGTATTTCTTGCCCCATTTTATTAATTTGTTTCCCCCTTTACAATATCTTCTCTTTTCATATTTACCTCATACATTGCCGCTTATAATTATTTCCCATTTACCATTGGTTATCAATTAATAATTTCCCTTTTACACATATAACCAAATTTAATTACTTTTAATTTCTGTTAATTGTAAATTGGTAATTTCCTCTTAACATAAATCTCCTTTGTTCAAATATTAATATTCTCCCTTAACACACATGGTCAAATTATATCCCCATAGATTTTCATTCAGTGATATCCTTCTTCTAATTTAATATCGCATATATACAACAAGTAAATAAATGTGCCCCGTATATTTACCTTGTTTAGTTCATTCATTTTCTTATTTACTTCCTTAATTAAATCGGTTAACCTTTATTTGTATAACTAATTTTCGTAGTTAATTATCTATTGATTTATGGGTTGTTATAGTTGACTCGTGAAACAAGGCTTAGTCTAGTAACAATTACAATAGCAAATGATATGGTCTAACCCACATACAAAGCCATGCCTATGTTATTGCATTAACACAAAGCTGAATCCCCTAGTGGATGAAGTTCCATATATGGCTTGCAAACCCATCTTCGCCAACGACATGCATCTTAGAAAATCCTCGGATCTTGGAGTGATCGTATTACCATAATAACCAATAGAGGATACAACAACCAATAGTCAAGCAATCACTGGCTGTAGCAATCATATATCCATACATTTATATCCATATCGATATATATGTATCCACATATAAATACCACGATATATACTTCTAATCATTCCATTCAATCAAGGTGGGAAATCATATCAAAATGTTGCCTAAACCTCACCCGAAGAAACTCGGAAAAACCTCAAGTCGACCCCCTTTTATAACTACAAGCCCTGCTAGATCTAGGTTCTATCTGGCTCAACAGGCTCTAATTGATCACCGGTTGGATCAATCGGTCGACCGATTGACTTGTATCGGAAAGCACTTTGTGCTGCTCTTTTATTATTTTCATTTTTCAATTTTCTTTCTACTTTCTTAGTTTTTTATTTGTTTTTTGATCTGTTTTCATTTAGATTTAGGTTTGATTCTCTATTACCTCTCTGCTTCAAATTTATCAAAGAGTTTGCATTGAAATCGATATGAAAATGCTATAAAAATCATTCTTTATAAAACTAGTATTTTAGAAACAAAAGTACAACTTTTCACATATATACTTCAAAATACATTTAGAAATATGATGAATTCATGATGAAGCAATATTAATACTTGAAATATCATATCAGACTTTATAAACATATTTATATAGTTTTTATATACATTTATATCGTATATTTTCATTAAAATCACAATTACATGCAATAAACACGATATTTCTAAATTCCCTTCGAGTATCTTTTACAAAATCATTAAAAGTATAACTTAAATCATATAAATTTTCTAAAATACATTATTTAATCCTAGAAATCAATTCACAATATTTTATATAGTATTTTGAATATAGCATATACGTATATGCTTCTAACTCATTTCATTGCTTCTTTTGGCTTATATTCATATATTCATATATGTGTGCGATTTCATTTAATTTCAAATTTATGTTCTTTGGTTCATCCAAATTATCATCATAAACTACAATCTATAATAAATCAGTGAATTCGAATATAAATATTAACCTCAAACCACCAATATCCAATTCAACATTTCATTGTTTGACCAAACATCATCAATTTGTTATTTTCATTAATTATGCAATCAATTCATCAATTTATTTTCAGAAGATATCAATTCTAGTCACTATCCAAAACCAGTAGTTACTAATTTAATTCAAAATCAATGCCCTAAACCATAGATTATCATAGATCTATATGGAATTAATAAGTTACATTGCAAATTAGATGTAAACCACTCATATAAACTAAATTTGCTCTTGAATGCTCACTGTTCGAAAATAGAACCTCATCCAAATCCAGTATCCACAAATTTAATTGGCACTAGAGTGTAGGACTTGACTCGATCTTCGATTTGGTAGTAGAATTGCTAATTTTTTTATGGAGATTTGAGTGGGAATTTGGTAATCGAAAGGAATTGGGGTTTCTGGTTTGTGAAAGACAAAATGAAAGAAAGAACATACAGAAAGAAATGATTTGAATTTAAAAATCCATGAATGACCTGGTGTGTGTGTGTGTATCCAGAGGTAAGTGTTCGTTTAATTCTATTGGGCATCGCCCATTTAAAATTTAATTAATTTGAACCCAAAAAAAGCAATGATATCTCCATTATCTAGACTTTGATCTGGACAAACAAATCTACGACATGAATCAAAAAAATGAGATGGTTACACCGATTCAAGTTTCATCTCCAAATTTAAATATTTGAAAAATGACGTTTTCAGCCTTGAGGTCAAAATTATTGAATTTATTTGACTTTAAATTATCATAAAATACAGTTTATTACACTCCAACTAAAGGAATTTCATCTCTAAAATTACTAAAGTGAATCCAAATCAAATAATCCCAATAATTATTCAATCAAAAACATATCAATGTACACATAACATATAAATGAACATATAGGCATGCTTGATCATGGCATATACTTAGCTAATGCAAAAGTGCAATCTTGTAATTATCCTCTTGGACTCATCGACCTCCTGAATGCGTGCAATATATATGGCATATAGGCATAATGCAATATAATTCTAATATATCAGCATAGATGAAATCTATATGGAGTGCAACTATCAATATACATTCATGTAGCAAGGGTTCAAGCATCATAACAGTCTATACTTATCTACGTCAAACACGAAGCAACCGAATAGTAAGTATCCAAGATCTTACATCAAAAGCTAAATCCTATGAGAACAAATCAATTATAAAGAACGTACCGGTAAAGAGATTATGATGAGAAGCCCTCATCTTCTCCGTGGGCTCTCATGTGCTCTACGTCGAGTTGCTCCCCCACCACACTCTCACTAATTTCACCATCTTATCGCTAAGCCACTTCACTTCGTCTCGATAATACGGGCCGGACCATGGGATGAACTCAGCTAAGGTTCCAACTCCACATCCTCTGATTGACTTCGCTTGATTATAGCTAATGTGATACATGAATCACATTATTGACCCTGCCACCTTCTTAGGAAGTTCCACTCTATAGGAAAGATATTCGATTTGCTCCAATATTGGAAAAGGATCAACAAATTGTGGTGCTGGGTTTCTCGAAATTTGCATATATCATTACTCTCTTTAGTGGTAAAATTTTCACAAATAGTAGATCTCCAACCCCAAAATCTAGCTCAGTCCTCCTCTTATCGACATATGACTTATACTTATCCTATACGGTCTTCATTCTCTTTCTTTTCAGCTCTGCCATCTTCGAAGTATCTCATATCATTTTTGATCTAAGAATAACTTTACCGGGCGATTCCCACTAACACGAGGGTGACTTACATGGCCTTTCGTATAGTGCTTTATATTGTGCCATTCCTATAGTAGACTTCCAACTATTATTATATGCAAATTAAACCAACATGGATGATCCTCTTAAGCTCCTTCAAAGTCGAGTATATATACTCTAAGTAGATCTTCCAATACTCTATTCAACCTTTCTTTCTGCGTATTCGTCCAAGGGTGATATGTCATACTAAGGTTTAATTCCTTCTCCAAAGCATCATGTAAACTCCTCCAGAACTCACTAATGAAGATTGGGTCCCAATTACTCACTATACTTACAAAAGCTCTATGTAACCAAAATAGGCCTGTCAACGGGTATTTTCGAATGCGGATAGTGTCATATCCGCATCCAAAATCATTTTTGGATACCAGATATATGCATCCACAAATACAGATGGATGTCAGATAATTATCATATTCGCTAATAATCGAGAAATCAAGAAACATAAATTAAATTTTTTATTTAACATAACATTTTCTAATCACATTGATTATAATAGTATGCAAAATCAGAAAATATGATGATAATTAATTGTTTTGAATAGTTAATATGCATTAAATTCTTATAATATAAACTGTTAACTTAACAAAATAATAAATACATATATTTCATTTTACTAAAATGTATATAAAATAAGCTATAATCTTGGCAAAAACTAGATGGATAATTTTCTGATGCGGATATCTTCGTATCCGCGTTCGCATCCGCTTTGTCGGACATCAAATATTTATCCGCTTTTCAGGTAGAATGCAGACGGATTTCAATTTTTTTGGATACCATTGATAACCTTAAACCAAACTACTTCCTTAATATACAACATTGCCAATGTTGTCGTTGTCCTAATGCTCTTTACTAGGATGAAACGTACACTCTTGGTTAATCGGTCCACTACTACCTAAATACTCCTATTACCCTGTCTACTCCAAGGCAATCCATCATTAAAGTCTATAGATTTATTCTTCCATTTCCACGATGGAACCTCTAATTGGGAGTAATAGTCTGCCTGATGTTTTCTATTCAGCTTTAACCCTCTGGCATGTCAAATACTTATCCACATACTCTTCGACGTGCCTCTTTTTTCCTGGCCAGTAGAATGTCCCCTTCATGTCCCGATATGTTTTATCTCCACTTGAGTGAATGGTCATCCTAGAATATCGATACTCCCCTAAGACTTCCTCTACCAACTCCTTGATCTGTGGTACACATAGTATATCATCATACCTTAGGTACCCATTTTGGTTTTCAGTTTAACGATCCAAATGGCTTGATTGTTCACCTTAATCTAATTTTGTCAAAATTCCCACTAAAGATGCATCCTATTTTTGACAAAGTCCAATTCCGTCCAACAAAGTAGAACTAACTTCCATTGCAGCCAACAATCCAAGGGTATATTCCGATGATGGCTGGAAGTCTAAATGAGAAATAAATTCTAGGCTATTCCATTCCAACGTCAAAGATTTCATCGTGGTATGCTTTCTACTCAATGCATCTAATAGAATTAGGGGTATATTCTAGGGGAAATTATGTAACTTATTGTAAATTATTAACTCTGTAATAAAATCTTGTTCAAAATAAAGGGTGTTTTTCTTTTTATAATATACTTGTTATAATGTGTTATTTTAATTAATTATTTAATTTAAGTATATTTAATAGAAAATCCATAAATGGCATGTTTTATGATAATAGTTATGTACTGTAATCATGATAAATTTATCACAATAAAAATAAATATATCATTTTAAATATTCCTAATCGAGATGTATCGAGATTGTGTATTGATACATTCGTTGAGACTAGAGTACATAACGCTCTCCAAATGTTGGGTAGTATATTACTCGTGGTTGCTGAGCACCAAGAGGTTACGTAGTGATAGTTATTGGATAACCATGAAATGACTCACTTGATAGTTTTATGTTGGTTAACAGAACTAAGGTCAAACAGAGAATATCGAAGTGATAATATTACATTGTTCTCTTGACTTAAGAATACCATCGAACTTAAATGTGGACACTCCACCTAGATTATAGTTAAATCATGACATGACATCCATCAAGCGACTATAGTTGGACCTTAGTTGAAGCATTGGAAGTGAAACACTATTTAATAGAGAATTCAGTTGTATGCGGTTAGTATCACAGTCAACTTTAGTCAACTCAAAGATAAAGTCTTTAGCCAAAGCATTTTCTGATTAATAGTAATTGTTATTATCAGGCCAAGGACTTTATGTTTGGATTATACAAGCTGAATGTGGATGATATAGAAATTTTGACCAATACAAATTCCAGAAGTCCTAACGTTATATAGTTTTGACGAAGAGAATTGGTGTAAATAATCGTCACTACCCAGGACCGCTTAAAATAGTAAAATCGGATTATACTAAAACCGAGTAAGTGATAAATTCAGCCAAATTGTCACACCACTAGTTAAGGTCATATGTGAATATTAATATTCGAATTGTTCGATATTAATCGCTGACTGAATTAACACTTATGAGTCACATAACCACAATGTTGAATACTCCAAATGCCACATGAATTAATTGAATGTAATCGTTATAATTTAATAAAATTAATTGATGTATGTGAAATACTAATTATTATTTTTTGATTTATTAGAATCAATATTGAATATAGTGCATATATAAAAGTTATATTTGTACGTATCGATATACGATATCGATGTACATTTGAATTGAATTTAAAATGTGCAATTACTGATGGGGTTTGGAAATGCATGTAGGCCATAAGCCTATGTTGGATGGCTAGCCATGATGGGGTAGGAGGGGTGTGTTATTTTTTAAATAAGGGGTTGAATTGGTGGGGAAAGAAAAAGTAAAGATTAGATCTCCTTCTTTCTCTTCTTTTCTTTTCTTATATAAACCCAACACCTCCTTCGTTCCATTTTTTACCCTTTCTGTCCTCCCTAACCCATTTGGCCACAAATTAGCCCCATCTCCCATCTCCATGTTCAAACCAAAATCAAACTAAACCAAATTATATTAAAGTGGGTGATCTCATCGGTTCGTAGCATTTCTGGAAGGGACTGAATATGATTCAAGGAGCTTCTTCGATTCAACATACGATGTATTATATCAAGGCTATGTACGGTTTAGGTAATATCTAATTTTTATCAATTTATTTACATGTTCATTTATGCCATTATATGTGAATAGGTTAGAACTATATCACAAATTCATATTTTTTTTTTGTTGTCGATTTAATATGTATGTACTATAATTTTATTGTAAGTATTTTTATTTTTGGCCAAATTTAATTTTTTTTGAATGTTAAATTGATTTTCAAATTAAATTTTAATTTTAAACTATTGTTAAATATATAATATATATTTATATATTAATTTAACAATTTCATACATATGTTATTTGCATTGATATACAAACTATTATTTCAATATATATTTTATTTATAATCAAAATATAATAATAATATTAATTAATTTAAAAGTATTAAATTATAATTTGTTAATAAATATACATATAAAATAAATAAATCAATTATAAAATCAATTTGGTATGGAGATGATGGTATAGAAATTCAATTTTTACCCGTATGGAAATTTTAAAATTAAAATAGAAAAACATTTTTAATCTGAATTGATTAAATTCAAAACAAAAATTTGACTTTTACAAAATCTTTTATGGACAAAAATAAATATATTTATGTATTTTTATTTTAATTGTAATTATATAATATTATTTAAAAATAAAAAAATATGTATATATATAAATTGGAAGTTTATATAATTTGATATATATATATATATATATATATATTGTTTTATGTAATTGAAAAGGCATTATTTTGAAATATATATATGTGTGTGTGTGTGTATGTAATTTTATAAATTAAATGTAAAATATTTAAATTTGAATTTTAAATAAGATATTATTTTAAATCTAGTTCTAATTCAATTTGAATTTTGAATTTGTTTATATTTTATATTTTAATTTATACATAAATGTTTTTCGTATATGTAAGTATACTTTATATTATATCAACATTATATAATAATAGACAACAAATACGTATATGAAGTTGCTAACGTGTCCTTTGCGGTGTAAATCCTAGCACTTATATACCGATATGGTGAACCATGTACACATGATATGTTGAACGTGCACATACACATATGTGTATTTGATACACAAATACATATTATATATCACATATATAAAAATATTACTTATATAAGTAAATAAAATCTTTATATTAATCAATTAAATAAAATAAAGATTTTATTTAAAATTTATTTATATTGGATCTAAATTAATTTAGACTTCATGAGCCTAATAAGATCTAAAATGGTATTTTTTTGAAAATTCACCCATATAACTCATTGCGTGCTAGACCATTTTCAAAAAATGGTATCAGAGCCCGATAGCCAATGTAGTCTAAATTAGTAGTATTAGGGCCAACTTATTAAGCCTACCCATTTAGTAAGGTGTTTAGAAAAGTAGTGTCTAGGCTGGGTTTGGGCATTCAAGTACCCTGCCCTACCTGGCTACTAGCCTGGTTTGAAAGGTGAACTAAGCCCAAAGGTAATCTCTAATATAAAGGCCCAATTAGAATTAGGCATTTGGCTAATTTTCAAATTTTGTTTTGAAATTAAAATAAAATTCAAAATGTTAAATTTAAGATAAGTAAAATATTATAAATATTATAAAATAATATTCAAAATTGTTTTAGAAATTTAAGAATCATTTAAAAAAATTATATGTAATTATTTGGTTAAAAATCAAAAAATTAACTAAAATTTAATTAATTAAATTAAAAAACATATATATATATATTGATATATGTAACATTATATAAAAATGTTTATGGTAATATAAATATATATAATTTTCAAAATAAATTAAAATTAATTAATTTTTTTAATTAAATGTTGGTTAATAAATAATATAATACACATATTAAGATATATGTGTATATCTATAAGTGTTATAGTATACATATTCAAATTAAAATGTTAAAATGAATATAATTTTTTTTAATTAAAATGTTAAATGATTATTAAATTAATTAAAAACATTTAATTAATAAAATAAGATTTAATTAATAAAATTAATATAAGAATATACATAAGATTATTATATAAGTTAATCAAATTATAAATGTTATACAAGAATTAAATTATATAATATGAATGTATAATAAAAGGTGGAAGAGTAAGAAACCTAAATTAGATTTAAGGAGTAAGTAGTACATATACAATGATTTCAGATGTGTTCAACACTTGAATCACGAGGGTATTTCATTAGAAATATATTATTTCATAAGTTGTTATCATTCAATTAAATATACTAAAATTATGAATCTTTAATATAAATGTCATTCTCTACCATTTATATATTTATAAATTACTTGCATACTCTTTTGTTGTTGAGAAAACTCAAGTTAGATATGTTACGTGTAGTGTTGATTAAATTTCTCCCAGTGTAATTAGCCAGTTGATTCGACTCAGCCTGACCCAATCCAAGATGACCCAGCACAACTTAGGCCAACTAGTATATGCCAGCCCAAATTCAATCCGGCTCCAAGCCGGCCCATCCATTCAGCAACACCCCAAGTCTTTTGTTGGCCGGCTCAGCATAAGGCGGCTTCAAATAGCTAAATCATCAAACAAAGGCCGGCTCAAGCATGACCCGCCTTTGGTCCGGCTTCCTCATAATCCACCTTCGATTGTCCCAAGTAGCCTGCCATGTCATCTAAGTCGGCACGACACATTCTATACAACTTGACCTTAGTAATGTTTAGCTTTCCTCAAGTGTTGTCAACAATCGACCGACCATCACAGCCCGGAGAAAGCCACTTATCTGCCTTGCCACATAGGTAAGAAAAAGTAAACAATAAGTCGTACAACCAACTACACTAGTTATTGCAGTAAGTTTTCCAAAAGCATACCTACTCCTATAGCACGCCATCAGCATTAAATGCAAAGTATGGGCCTAATACGAAGGGGCAAATGGCATATCTCTCAACCACATATATCATTCCACCTTTACGGCCGTCTTCCATCAGCCTATGCGACATGATCGATGGTCAGGCATGCTTCCCACATGTTTTACTATGCATGCTCAACCATTCATCATCCACTACAGCTAATATGAATACCCCATGCCATACAACTTCAGTGGAGTTGAAATCTGGTTGAATTCTAGTTACTCTCTCCTAACTCAGAAATTCTCATAGTAAATTAAACCCCTAAGCTCTTATGAATAGTAAGATTTTAGTCTTAAGCGTTTTATTTCTTATCATTCTCTTGTAATTCCTTATAATTGTAAGAGAGAAACATAGTAAGAGATCTTCATAGCAGACGTAGGCAAGCTCGCCAAACAACTCTATATCTTTATTTCATTTGCATTAATTTGCTTGTTTACTTCCTCATTTTACATTTTTAAGCCTAGCGATTAATAAATAATCTTTGCTCTCACATACGTATTAGTCTAATTCCGAGGTTGGCTAATTAATTAGTCAACATTTTGGCGGTAGAAGGAGGGCCTCCATTTAAAGATCCCACCTTTCATCACTTTTCTTCTCCACATAAAATCTATTCAAGGTTGTTACCATTATAACAACCCTATTTCCTACGCCGTATAATCAATAAATTTAAATTAAAATAAAATTATTTGAATTCGATATTTGATAATTATTATTTTTGAAAGTGAATATTTATTTAATTGAAGGCTATTAATAAAAGATTTCTGGTATTAATAAATTAAAGTACACTAATAAATTCTTTTGAATAATTTATTGAAGTTGAATAGATATTTTAATTGAATTTAAATATTTTGGAATGTAAATAACTTTTATGTGTTCTAAATAGTTGAAAAATAAAACAATTGAATATTGAATTGAAGAAAATCATGCGGTTGTAGATATATATTCTGAACAGTGAAGAATCAATTTAAACTGGCTTGGAATTTATTTATAAATGAATTAAAAAGGAATTGTGAAAAGAAAAGAAATAGAATGAAAATTTTAATTTACTGAAACCAAGCCTAAATAAAGGCCCGAACCCGTTTACCATTCCCTTCTCTTATTTTCTAGACTTCTCTTCATATTTCCTAAGCTAAAAAATCAAGCTCGCCTTCATCTTTTTTTAGCCCTAATTCCTCAAAGTCAGGAACGATCGAAAATAAACATATAAAAAAATAAAAATGCGTGCACACGCGAAGCCAACTAGAGGCAATGGCTTGGACGTGCCAGCTTGGAGGTGTGGCAACATAGATAGGTGCGATCGACTTCACGTTCTAAGGTGGTGTGCGATCGTGAGGAGTGGAGGCGAATGTGATTGGAGCTGTAACCTAGAACATGCACGCTCGAGGCTGGTGAGTTCGACTGGATGAAAACACGAGCATCTTGTAGAGGCACGATGGATATTGGCACAAGCAGGCTAAGCGTGGCCAAGCATAGGCTGAGCGACAAGATACATGGATTGTTGAACGCAAGACTATGGCTAGCACGAATGAGGAGGCGATGGATTGGGTAAGTCTTTACTGTGTTTGGTGTGCAATAGTGAAGCATTACCTAGGAATTTTACTTCGAATTAAGGTGAGTTTCCATCAATCACAACTATATCTTTTTTCCTTTGCATCATATATTTATATATCAATTTATCTAGATTATATAGCATTGCTTGGTTGAACTGATTGGTAATATTTATTTAATTGTTTGGATGAAATGATTATTGTGATATTGAATGTTATTGGTGTTAGATAATGGAGTTGTGCATTTGTTGGATGTTCGAAATGCAAAGGAGATGCTATCCATTTGCATTTTAATGTTTGAAATTTACTTATATTATGTGTATAGTTTATCGATGGTCGAAGTTCGATGGAATTCGCTTGGCAACATGATAAAATTTATATTGATGATTTATTGTTGATTTTGAAGAATTTTGCTCTGTAGCTATTATTTTAGACGATTTATTGATTTTCCCAATTTAAAATATTTTTAAAAGTTTCAAGGAATTAATTATGGGATTTTAAATTTGATTAAAGTATATTTATAAACAAATAATTGTGGTTGAGAAATAAAATAAGTTGATGGAAATTGTTTAGAAATAAAAGTTGTTTAAAATATGAAAATAGAGATTTCTAAAGTAATTAAATATATGGAATTAGTTCATTTTATAATTTCGTATAATTGAAAGGTTTAATAATATCTTCGAAAATGAATTTTTTTTATATGTGTTTGTTTACTAAAAAGGGTGAAAAGGAAATTCAAATGGGAATTTTTAATCATCTAAATCTATTTATAAAAGTTTGACATTTATTCCCCTTTTTATATGTTATTGATTCAAAATCAAATTACCTGATTATTTTGTGATTTAAATATTTTTATTGATTTCAATATATGAATGATTAATCATTGATATTGATTTGTTGAGTGATTTGGATATGATACGTTGATGACATCCTTCTATTTGATTTATGAGATTTCATTTCCCTATGATGAGAAATTTAAATAAACATATTAGTGATACCGTCTGGTATGGAAGTTTCGATAACACCTTTCCGGTTATTCATCGGACTTGTCATATAGAGATATCTAGTGTAGATCGAGTGTAGTTTATGAGTTTTGAATAATTATGCAAATAACATGCAGTGGTATGGGACGTCGTTATGTCATTTGTTTGATTATTCATTGTAAGTAAATGTCACTCAAACGGGGATTACACTCATGTATATATGTGATACTCGATGTGGAGTATCGTACAATCAGGTGTTGACTTACGAGAGCCATGCATTGGCCTGCTATTAGAGATATGCGTAGCTATAGGGTATGAGTACTATATGACCATCCACATTGTGTCTAGCTTCATTTATTTTTTGGGAGTGAATCAGATTAGCCAGCATCCATCCTAGGTGCTTGATCGTAGGTCGCGCCCCAGATCCATGACACTGTTGTTGGTTATTATGTTCAACGCGCATCACAGGATTCGTAATTGGTAGCCCTTTGTGTTGCATAGGCCAATAGTCTGTTACCATTAGGGGCAAAGCAAAGTTGTGACCGAGGCTACACGTAGACGAGTTATTAGTGGATGGAGTCACGATGCTCGTCGAGGTAACTAAAGACTATATATAGGAATAGACGGTTACTCTATGTTTGGTGAGTAGACCTGGGTTCCTTGAGCATGCATGCGATAGGCGACCATCAGTCTCCCATCTGGTTCAGGGTATGTGTGTGTAATGGATTGGCATATATGTCTCCTTCCTATAATGAGTTGGCTATACTAAAGACTATGTGAGTCTAAAGTATGGTCAGTCCCCATATATCCCTGCTTTTCTAATTTAATATTTTGGAAGTAGCCTCCGCTTATCGATTGTGATTTGGATGATGATTTATGGATATGGATGATTCGCTCATTGGATACGATTTTCTGGTTTTCTACTGGTTTAATTTATATGGGTGATGACATTTTTATACCGAACTTTATGGCCTTCAACGTATATGATATTTGGGATTGTTCGAGATAACATTGTTTTATTTACACTCGTATATACAGAGTTCCATATGTATATTGACCTTGGATTTAGATATAGTCTGACCCGTTTATTATTTATATAATACTCGGGTCAGTCTGATACTTTTCAGGTACAGTGATAGTATGACCATCTTGTGTTTTCTGGGCGTAGAGGAGACTAGATATTCAGTATATTGGATTATCATCATGTATTCTATAGTCCCTTGTGTGCGTATTATTTGTGATGTGTATTGGATACATTTTGTAAATTGTATATTATATATTATCGCTGCGATTGACTCTGTGAACTCTGATGATTACTATATATTTTATATTGTTATATCCTGGAAACACGTGTGTTTATTGCTTTGTGCCGATAGTGTGTACTTTTTTTGGTGAGTTGTATTAGATGTTTAAATACACACCAGTGCTAGCCCAAGGGAATATTCATGTGTGTACTCCATATCGCCTTATCCTCCGTATTATCAGAATGTATTACTTTGTAGTACTCTTAGATAGTGTGGATATAAAGGTGGGGGTGTTACAACCATGGACCCAACTGCTGAAAATGAAGATAACAACTCCAGTGATCATGAAACCAATGGAAAAACTTTTGCTAGCATTGTCTACCCATTCGTAGTCTCAATAACGATATGTGGCATAACGTGTTGTAGGGATTAACACAATGTGGGTACTTTAGCCCCTGAAGTGCAGACTCTAAGGGTAAGGTTAGACGTCCCGACTACCGCAAACTTTGTCCACCTCTCCTCCAGCTGTCGATCTACCTCCTTACCAACCTGCTCTTCCCGGCACTTACTACCTCATGAATACTGCTGAGTCCCAGGATATAGTGGTGCTTGAAACCCCACTCGTGGATGTTCATGCTCATCTAAGGTGACATGCTGCGCGTATGCCAAGTCATGTTATTGACATTACTCTGGATTTGGTCATGCCCAAAAAACCGAGACATCCTTGTTCCCACCCAATGTAACTGCCATCTTCTTTTGAGCACAGACTTAAGATTTGAAACCTAGCATGCCACTCAAGCCAGTCCTCATGATAATGTCGTATGACGAGACAATGGTCGATAAACAATGCCAAAAGGCGAGCAGAGATCGACACCCAATATAGGTCCAGGTATTCTAACCAGGCTACTTTGAATAGGGATATAGTGATGATATATCTCACTATTTGGAACCTGGTGCAATATCAAAGAAAAAACACCACTGGGAATGTGAGAAGAGAGGAACCTCGTGATAATGGCAAGTACTGTGAGTTTCATAAAACTAACAACCACTCCACCAACGAGTGCCAAGTGCTTAACGATGAGATTAAAAGACTTATCCAGGTTGGGACGCTTCTATAATTTGTTCGACATCAAGTAGAACAAAGGACAAATCGCAATGATTAGCCGGTTCCATCCCAACAACTCAACAATAATGTTGTGGCTATAACCGACATCTTAACCATATACGGAGGCCCGCATATGACTGAAAATAGTTGGGCACATTCCCTATATTAGAGAGAAGTAGGTTCAGCTGACTAGATCTATTCCTTAGAGCATGGGGCGCCCAAAGCACCCGGGCTAAAATCAGACCAATCGATCATGTTAACTACCAAGGACAGGGAAGCAGTCTCTTATCCCCATCATGATCCTATAGTCATTACTCTTGCAATGGCCAAATCAAATGTACATTGCGCTTTCATGGATGGCGGTAGCTTAGTTAACATTATGTTCTGACATATTTTCGAGGCTCTTAAGCTTTCGTCCTCCTGCCTCTCCCCCATGCTTTACCAATTTACAGCTTCGAGGGTGTGGGCATTGTTCCAATGGGCACCACCTCACTTATGATAACATTTGGCCGAGAACACCTTGCTACAAAGATTCAAGTAAACTTTGTAGTAGTGACTACGTCCCTTCTACATACAATCTATTGAAAGGTAAATCAGCACTTGAAGAATTGGACACCATTATCTCCCACAACTAGCTCATCATGAAATTTCCTGTCTAAGGCGAGGTTGCCAAGATATGAGGCAATATGCAGAAGGCCAGGGCATGTTATGGGATCTCCCTCAAACAAGAAAACAAGCGTGTTCTCGTGCTTTAATAAGAAGTAGTAGCACTCAACAGCCAGTCACTCGAGCGAACCATTGAGCCGGTTAGTGCTTCAATTCGTGCTGAGACTGCCCTCAACTCTGAAGCGGTAACATCAACTCCTCTCGCTTGCAATATTCTACCTGAGCAAGTTATGGCAATCAGTGATGTGTCACCCAGGAGAGTGCTCAACACTCTTGTCGAGATCTTCCTCACCATTGAAGATACAATGCTCATGGTATATCACCTGAGAGTACCTTTGAGCCTAGCAACACTCAGGGTCATGTCGTGACCACCCTCAACCACGAAGCTGCATCAACTAGCTATAGGTCACCCGAGTGTACCATCAAGCCCAACAGCGCTCAGGGTCGATCTAGGACCATCAACCATAGTAAAGACTTGAATGGCAAGGATCTTATATCCTTGGCCACTCCTCATAAAACCAAAGAGCTCATCGCTGCATGGAATAAGCAAGTCTCTCCCTGTTGGCAAGCGGGGACATCCCATATGACAACTCCTACCCTCCTATAGCCGGTAGAATTATCTATGAGAGTGAGGGTAACATTAATACCCAAATCAAGCACATAAATCTATCCCTACTAAGGATGTCATAGTGTGCGTGTTTTACACGCTAGGCAGATGCGATTTGGAAACAAACTCAGATTAGATGACGACCCGCTTGACCTCCGCATGGGGATTCAAGCATTGATGTTATGTTGGCTACTCCCTTGAAATTAATATCCATAGGCCATGCCGACCCCGCAAAGCTGTTTAGATCATCAGCACAGCTGTCAGGCCGAAAGTTAGAAATAATTTCATTAGATTCCTATGGAAACGCAAAGACGTCTTCGCATGGCAGTATGCTAACATGACTGGCATTTATTCGAGGTTCATTTACCATGCACTCAACATCGATCCTAAAGCCACCCTCATTTGTCAAAACCGTTGACTACTCAACCTAGAAAGGTACCATGCTCTTAAAGAAGAAGTAGAGGAGTCGTTAGCCAACGACTTCATTCGAGAGGTTGAATATCCAGTCTAGCTAGCACACCAGGTTTTAGTTAGAAAGCCAAATGGGTCTTGGAGAACTTATATTGACTTCTCCGACCTCAACATAGCCGAACCCCAAAGACAACTTTTCCCTGCCTCACATTGATCAGCTTGTAGAAGCGACTGGTGGACACGAGCTCCGCTCCTTCATGGATGCCAATTCTAAGTATAATCAAATTGCCATGCATGGCTGAAACCAAGAGCACACATCCTTCATCACAAATGTTGGCTTGTACCGCAATCACACTAATGCCTTTTGGTTTGCAAAATATGGGCCCCACCTATCGGTATCTCGTCAGTCGTATGTTCTCTGAATAGATCGATCGATCCATAGAAGTGTATGTGGAAGACATGCTGGTAAAGTCTAAAAGGACCGATGGGCATGTACAGAACCTAGTCGAGACTTTCAGCATACTGCGCCAATACAAAATAAAGCCGAACCCTAAGAAGTGCTCCTTTGCTATATGATCTAGTAAATTCCTTTGTTATATGGTGAGAGCTAAGGGTATTGAATCTAACCCCGACATGTAAATCCCCAGAACTGTGAAACAAGTACAAAGCTTGAATGAGATAGTTGCAGCATTGAGCATGTTTGTATGGAGGGTGACCAACCAGTGTCTCCCTTTCTTTGACCTCATGAAGAAGGGAAAGTTGTTTACTTAGAACGATGAATGCACCAAAGCATTCGAGGAGCTGAAGCAGCTTTTGGTCACTCCTTTGGTACTACCAACGCCCTTTGACGAGAAGATTTATATCTATGTTCGGTAGCGACTGACCATGCGTTTAGTGCTGCTTTGATCAAGAAGATGGGAAGTTCCAACGGTTGCTTTATTATGCCTGCAAGAGGTTATTAGGGCCAAAAATGAGATACATAAAGTTAGAGAAGCTTGCCTTTTACCTACTCATGGCAGCCTAGAAACTCCGACCGTATTTTCAAGCTTATCCTATCAAAGTCATAACCAACCAATCTTAGAAGCAAGTCCTTGTTTGAACAGGCCAACCAGTAGTGAAAGTCATGGGTGAATTTCAAATTTTTTTACCATATAGGTTCTTTATTGGGCTTATGAAGTCTATTTTATTTAGAACATTTCTAAATTTAATTTAAATAAAATCATACATTTCATTTAAATCTATAAATTATTGATAGAATTTTATTTTATTTATTTATAAATTTACATATGTATCATATACGTATGTGTATGTGTGTGCATGTGTAACATGATATTCTGTAAAGGGTATAACATGCATGTATATAGATGCTGCAATTTGCATCGCAACAGACATGTTAGCTCATCTTATATGTATTGTATGTTATCCAAATATATGTATATATTTATGCTTATTATATATAAAACCAAGAGTGTGTGTGTCTATATATATATATGTATATAAGTATATTATTAGAAAATATTATAAATATATTTATAAGTAAATTTTATATTGTTAAATAATAATTAAATAAATAAATATACAAGATATAAATTTAAATTTTATTTATTTATTAAGATATATATATATATCCGTGTGTGTATTAAAGTAACATAATTATATATATAAATAAATTAATAAAATAATAATAAATAAAATAATTTTGGTTGTGTTTATCAAATCTATTATAAAAAAATGTTCTTTATACACATAATCAATCAATATATGTGACAACAACAATACCTATAGGAATCTCACCTAACTACCAATTCAATAATAAAAGTATACACACAATCGAACAATATTGAGTTATACAGAGATTATGCATCATATATAAAACTAAATACTTATCTAAATTAATGCCCTTAAGTACAACTTGTAATGATGAGTTCCCTTCCTCTTGAAACCTTCTCGATTAGTCAAATTGCAAGTCTTTGAATCACAGACCCTTTGCTATCAAATAGCTATTGATTTGGATTGATTTTATTTGAGTTATGTTGGAGTGCTAGGAGGCATAATTCGGCCAACAAAAATGGAGAGAGGAGGCAGCCAAAAAGTCTGCTAAAGGTTGAGAATACATATGCTTATATAGAGGAGAAGTTGGAGATATTTTGGGATCAATATCCTACATCATCTCTTACCAATTCTCTTCCATCTTAGCCCTTCATCTCTAAGCCTTTGTTTCACCATCTTACTGTTCATATTGCCCTCATTTTGGTCAAAATTTCTAGCCCTTTTCATGGGCTTTAAACTCATTTTAAGCCTAAACAAATATTATTAATTAAATCTAATTTAATTGCTTATCGATATAGCATATCGATCGATATATTTATAACTTGTATAAATATATACAATAATATTTGTTCCTACAATTATATTCAAAATTTTATAATTAATGAAATATTAATTTATAACAATTATAAACTAACTAAATCGTTTGGTCTAAAGAGAACTCATCATTCCGGTTGTGCGACTCGTCAGGTGTAAATTCAATCAGTGATTAACATCGAACTATTCAAATGTTAATGTTCACATGTCACCTAGCAGGTGGTGTGACGTTTTGGCCAAATTTATCACTTACTTAGTTTCAGAAAAATCTAATTTCACATTATTAAGCGTTACCTGGTCATGACATTTATTTACACCAATTCTCTTCATCAAAACTATATCACTTTGGACTTATGGAATTTGGTAATGGTCAAAATTCCAATATCATCCATATTCAACTCTATTGTCCAAATACAAAGTCTTTGGTTCAATAATAACAATTATTATTAACCAAAATGCTCTGTTAGAGATTTCGACTTTGAGTTGACTTGAGTTGACTGTGATACTAACCCGTATAACTGAGGAGACGAATCCTCTCTTGAATGGTGCTTCACTTCCAATACTACCACTTGACTTAACTATAGTCACTCGATGAAATGCCATGCAGTGACTTGACTATAATCAAAGCAGAGCTTTCATATTGAAGATCCATATTATTCTCAAGTCCAGAGAACTATATAAATCAATCACATCGATATTTTCTGTTTGACCTTAGTTATATTAACCAATAGAAATCTATCGAGCGAGTCGTTCCATAGTTATCCATTAACTATCAGTACGTAACCTATTGGTCCCCCCAACAGCCATAAGTCATACATTGTCCAACATTTGGAGAGCGTTACATACTCTAGCCTCAACGGATACATCGATATCTAATCTTGATGCATCTTGACTGGGAACATTTAAAAAGGTATATTTATTTTCATTGTGATAAATTACTCACGGTCATAACACTTTGTAACACTATCACATAATGTACCAATTATGGATTTTCTATTAAATATAATTTTAATTAAATTAATTAATTAATTAATACAACATATTATATCAAGTATATAATAGAAAGAAAACATGTTTTATTTTGAATAAGGTTAGTTATCGAATTAAATATATGTAAAAAATTACATAAATTCCCCTCGGGCATACCCTTAACTCGATCAGTCCTTAGCCGACCCGACACTGCATGCTGATTGTTAAAGTGGTCTATCGAGTTTAGATAGCTTCACATCTCATTCTAGTCTTGCACTTCAATCAAGGGCCAAGCCGTCGTACACTTCATTGTCGAGTGCTCAGGCTCAGATAATGGCGAAGAGGATAGCATGACTAGCCAGCAAGCTTGGCGCCTGTATGTGGACGGAGCATCAAATGAGAAAGGGTTGGGGTCGACATGGTCCTTGTCACTCCCAAAGGAAGAGAAACGTGTTATGCAGTCTGCCTTACTTTCAAGGCGAACAATAACGAAGTCGAGTATGAAGCTATCATTGTCGGCCTCAGAATGGCAAGAGAATTACACATGGAATCCATACATGTACTCAGCGACTCATCATTAGTCATCAATCAGATTGGCAAGCACATTTAAGTCAATGGAAAGATGGTGGCCTTGTATGTTGCTAAGGCCAATAAGATAATCAGCATGTTCATTGAGTTCAAGTTGGAGCAGATATCCAAGAAGCAGAACGCCAAGGCCGATCAGCTAGTCAAGGTAGTAAGCAACCAAAAAGAATCCATTCTTTGGATCAGCTAGTCAAGGTATGGGTACGAGAGGGCCTCCATGGACATGAGTTGGAAGGCAAACAACAGGCATTCTAGGTCGTCGACATCCTCACCATGGTTGACATAAAAATTTACCTGCCCCAGTGACATCGCTCCTTCATGTGAGGAATGCGGATTACGGATTTTAAGGCTAGGAATAACACTAGAGGGGGGTGAATAGTGTTTATAAGAAATTACTAAATCTTTTTGAGTTTATGTTAATTTGAACACAAATGTATGCAATTTAAGACACAGATATAATCACAGAATCAAACACAGATGCAGAAATAAAGTAAATGCAGTAAAGGAAAGAACACGCCGGATTTTATATTGGTTCGGAGTTACCCTACATCCAGTCCCGCACAACTAAGTACAGATTTCCTTTCAAAAGCAATTCAACAATTACAACCCTCGGTTTCAAGGCTATGAGGTACACCCTCCAGAATCACAATCCTCTGGGTAGAGATACTTGATTTCCGGGGAAACAAGTTCACCCAATTGATTTCCAAGGCTACAATCACACCTTTTCTCGCTTGATTGATTTCAAGGCTACAATCACACCTTTTCTCGCTAGATAGATTACAAAGAAGCATATAACTCTGAATAGCACTTAGATCTTGTTGAGATAGTGATAGAGAATCAAACAAAAGATAATCTAGTTAGATTCAATGTTGATTTCGGTAGAGTGATGATAGGATTTTGAATAAGAAAATGTGGAAGAAGAAGAGAAGTGAAAAACCAGAAAATCTGATATAAAATTCGTTGAAACTAACCCATATTTATAGAAGAACAACAGCCATGTCCATTCGTGAATGGTTATGGCGAATAGACACTTCTTTTGAAATTCAAATTTTTGAATCTAACTGACACTATGTCGACATGGGGTACTAGGGCATGTCGACATCCCAAAGAAAATTTTGATGTTTTGTTTTTCTTTAAAAATAATCTTTATCTTATATTAAAACTATTTTAAACTTTATAAATATACTTGATTATAGATAAAATACATAGATAAATATAGGGAATAATATATATATAATTTTATATTTAAATCTAAGTATAAATAAAAGATAGTTTAAAATAAACGAAGTTTTTAAAACAAGAGTTTATTAAAAATAAAACATAGAATATTTAAGGCTAAAACATCTTTTTGAAAATCATTTGAAAAGATAATTTTTAAGGCTAAAACATTTTGAAAAGTAATTTTGAAAAATCATTCTGAAGTAGTTTTGAAAATCATTTTGAAGTAGTTTTGCAAGCTTCTTCCTGTAGAATATCTCATCATATCAGGACTCGAGAACTTGTACAAAACCAGGATGTTCGTGGGTTTGTAAGCCACTTGTCGTGGGTTTGTAAGCAACTCAAAAGGTAGAAATGAGTTCCATCCCAAAACAAAAATGGAGTGAAGATTTCAGTGCTATTATGAAGTTTTAACGTAATTCTAGACTCAATACTTATCTTGAAATCTTGAACTCTTGATAATCTTGATACTCATGAGTCTTCAATCTTGATATCTTGAATCTCTATACTGTACAGTCTTCATTCTTGGTACCTGCATGGTTAAATCCTGCACATACATATATATATCTAAACTATAATGTTAGTATTTATATTTTATAATCTTATTCTAAGGTTGTTGTCATCAAAACCATCATCTCAAGGACTAACAATCTCCCCTTTTTTGATGATGACAACCATTGTTTCTAAAATATTACTTCTATCCTAATAACTCCCCCTTAATCTATGCCTAACTCTCCTATTTTATATTTCTCCCCATTTGTCATCAACAAAAACAAACTAACTCCAAACTATATAACTCCCCCTCATTCTTGTACTCAAGTACCTCATTAATAAACTATATAATAGAGTATATTAAGAAATAATTATACTTATAGACATGATATTCAATCAACGATTATAAATATATCAATGTATATTTATACAATCATCAAACCACACCAAGTGTCAATCAAATCAATCAAAACAAATAATTTCAATCAAAGCAATCAATTCAAACAAAGTAATCAAATTAAATAAAGCAAAAATTACGAGGAACTTCCACCCATCCTTCTTCTCTGAAAATAGGGTCTGCTTTGATGGCATCCCAATTTTCATTGTCATTTGTGAGAGAGACGGGAGGATGTGCTTCGTTATCATCCTTGTGCAGGGAAGAAATCATCCATCGAATTGCCTCGAAATGCCTTTCTTGTTCCTTGATCATCTGCATTTGACTCAATTCTAAGTGTCGCTGGTTACGAAGAATGAACGAGAGAATATTCTTGAATGAATTAAGAGTTTCTTCAAGATTCTCAGATAAGTTATGAATTGGATTAGCCATTTTTGAAATTGTGAAAAGAATGAGAGATAGAATATAAGAAATAATATTCAGTAATGAATTCTGGAAGAAATGAGTATATATAGGTGTAGAAATTCATTTGAAATGAATAGACATATGGTAGTTATTCAAATTTCAAATTCAAAATGAAGTGTCATTTCTGACCAGTACATGTCGACATGGTCAAAAGGGGGATGTCGACATGGTCCAGTGAATTTTGATGATCTTTTGATTTTGTGAATAATTGTGTGTGTATATATATTTATATAATATACTAACATTTATTCATGAAGAGAGAGTTTTGAAGAGACGGTTTGAATTTGAAAATGAAAGTGAAAAGTTGTGATAAAAGACAGTGAATAAATAGATTTTTGAAAGACATGTTTTTTGGTCAAAAGATGTCTTTTCAGAGTATTGAATGAAGTGAAAAGGTGGAGGGAAATTCAACCATTTGAATTCAAATTTTGAATTTCAAATTCTGGTACCTATGTCGACATCAGGGTAGGGACCATGTCGACATATGCCTATGAATTTCTATGATTTATTTTTCCTAAGTATTATAATATATATATATATTATTTTAATGTCTATATATATTTCTGGAATATTATTAGAATTATAGTATATTCCAGAAAATATTATTATATTATTAAAAATAATAAAAATAAAATAATAATAAAATTATAATAAAAAAAATTAAAAATCAATCAACACGCCAATTCAAAATCAATCAATCAAGCAATCAATCATCTAATTCTAAGCATGCAATTTTAATCAATTGTATTGTAAATGTGTACCTTTTTATGAATCCGTTTCCTTGAATTTGTTGAAGTCGTGAACTGCCATGAAACACAAATTTGAGTTATCTGTCTTCTGATCATCATCGCTTAAGGATGAGTCTGAGTCATCTAGAGTAGCAGTAAATGCACGCTTCCGTTTCTTTACTGAGTCATTGTTTATAGGAGGATTCTGCCTTTCTGGATACAGACAGTCTCTTTTGATATGACCTGGTTCATCACAGTTGAAACATTTGACATTGTTTGGCACTACATTCTGATTTCCAGAATTCTTATAGTTGTTTCTCTTGAGATTATTCATCTTTCTGTATTTCAGGAATTTCCGAAAATTCCTGGTCATAAATGTTATCTCTTCATCATTATCACTGTTTGAGTCTGATCCGTCGGTTAATGCATTGAATACCATTGATTTCTTTTCAGATGCTTTGCTTTCTCTTCTCTCGATCATTTGGACTTCAAACGACATTAGATTTCCAATCAATTCTTCTATCCTTAAGGTACTGATGTCATTTGCCTCTTCAACTGCAAGTGTCTTTTGATCCCATTCTGGAGTGAGAGAATTTAAAAAATTTCTGACTTGATCTTCTTCCGAAAATTCCTTTCCCAAGGATATTAAAGAATGCACAATATCTTGAAATCGACTATACATATCTGAAATAGTCTCATTAGTATTCATTTAAATACCTGAAACGGATTTGTGAGCATGGAAATTTTGGTATGTTTAACTTTGCTTGTTCCTTCGTGAGTCACTTGCAAAGTTTTCCAGATTTCATATGCAGACTTACAAACTGACACTCTATTAAATTCATTCCTATCAAGTGAACAAAACAGAATATTCATTGCTTTAGAATTATTTTGTGCAACAGTCTTTTGCTCAGTAGTCCACCGTGCAAAATTAGTTGTGGGTTTAGAATATTCAGTTTGTGTGATATTCCAAGTATCTAATCCTACAGATTGTAAATATATTTTCATCCTACATGCCCAATATGCATAGTTACTGCCATTAAAAAGTGGTGGTCTGGCAGTAGACTGACCTTCTACAAATGAACTAGTGTTAGAAATAGTACCAGTGTTGGTAACCATTTAGAAAACTTTTCAAAATTCAGATTATGAAACTTTTTGAAAACCTTGCTCCGATACCAAATGTGAGGAATGTGGATTATGGATCTTAAGGATAGGAATAACACTAGAGGGGGGTGAATAGTGTTTATAAGAAATTACTAAATCTTTTTGAGTTTATGTTAATTTGAACACAAATGTATGCAATATTCAGACATAGATATAATCACAGAATCAAACACAGATGCATAAATAAAGTAAATGCAGTAAAGGAAAGAACACACCGAATTTTATACTGGTTCGCAGTTACCCTACATCCAGTCCCGCACAACTAAGTACAGATTTCCTTTCAAAAGCAATTCAACAATTACAACCCTCGATTTCAAGGCTACGAGGTACACCCTCCAGAATCACAATCCTCTGGGTAGAGATACTTGATTTTCGAGGCAACAAGTTCACCCAATTGATTTCCAAGGCTACAATCACACCTTTTCTCGCTTGATTGATTTCAATGCTACAATCACACCTTTTCTCGCTAGATAGATTATAAAGAAGCCTATAACTCTGAATAGCACTTAGATCTTGTTGAGATAGTGATAGAGAATCAAACCAGAGATAATCTAGTTAGATTCAATGTTGATTTCGACAGAGTGATGATAGGATTTTGAATAAGAAAATGTGGAAGAAGAAGAGAAGTGAAAAACCAGAAAATCTGATATAAAATTCGTTGAAACTAACCCCTATTTATAGAAGAACAATAACCATGTCCATTCGTGAAAGGTTATGGCGAATAGACACTTCTTTTGAAATTCAAATTTTTGAATCTAACTGACACTATGTCGACATGGGGTACTAGGGCATGTCGACATCCCAAAGAAAATTTTGATGTTTTGTTTTTCTTTAAAAATAATCTTTATCTTATATTAAAACTATTTTAAACTTTATAAATATACTTGATTATAGATAAAATACATAGATAAATATAGAGAATAATATATATATAATTTTATATTTAAATCTAAGTATAAATAAAAGATAGTTTAAAACAAACGAAGTTTTTAAAACAAGAGTTTATTAAAAATAAAACATAGAATATTTAAGGCTAAAACAACTTTTTGAAAATCATTTGAAAAGATAATTTTTAAGGCTAAAACATTTTGAAAAGTAATTTTGAAAAATCATTCTGAAGTAGTTTTGAAAATCATTTTGAAGTAGTTTTGCAAGCTTCTTCCTGCAGAATATCTCATCATATCAAGACTCGAGAACTTGTACAAAACTAGGATGTTCGTGGGTTTGTAAGCCACTTGTTGACGCAGCCTACAGGATCACACAACTCACAAATTGATGAATTCGCGGGAAATGAATCGATGAAACAAGATGAATCTATGAATTGAAGATACCCAAGTGCCCAAATCCGTTGATCTCTCGAGATACCGGATTCTAGCTATCTTCAACACGTTGATCGTGCACGATACCGCGTTAGAAGATCTACGATTCTTCGACGTTGATCTCGCGCACGAGATTCCGTGAATCGGCTTCAAGTTCGTTGATTCGATCACACTCAACTTCCAATTTTAAAAAGAGGCACAAAGCTCTCAACAATTTTTTATTCCAAAATCAACTTTTTTTACAAATGAACATACCCTCCTATTTATAGGGAAAGTACAACACACACTCGACTTAACATATGCGATATAACAACACATTTCAAAATACATGCGACACGACTTAAGAAAAGCGGTACAACAATTACAACACAAGCAACATAAGAAAACAAAATACAAACGACTTAACAAACAATGCGACTTAAGAAATAACGACATAAGAAATTCAGCGACCTAAGCTTCGCGACCTAACTGGAATGTCGTTCGCGACATAAGGAATCTCGTTCGCGACCTTCTCTCATTCGTGACCTTCGCTGGAGCGACATAAGGATTCGCGACATAGGGCTTCTGGAGCGAGGCTTTGTGACTTAAGGTAGGTCGCTCGCGACCTAAGGAATTCTGGAGCGTCTTCTTCCTCGTGATCTAGGGTTTCGCGACATAGGTAGGTCGCTTGCGACCTAAGGAATTCTGGAGCAGCTTCTTCCTCGCGATCTAGGGTTCCGCGACATAGGTAGGTCGCTCGCGAGGTATGCGCTGCATCATCCTCCCCTGGTTGAAAAGAATTTGACCCCGAATTCACACTTTCCTCTTCTTCGACAAGCTTTTCCCCATAATACGAAATTAAGTGTTTGACATTGAAAACATTAGAAGTATGAACATTTTCCGACAACCTTAACTGATACGCATTATCATTGATCTTCTTCAAGATTTCTACTGGACCAATCTTTCGAGCTTTCAACTTGTTGTAAGTTCCAACTGGAAAACGATCTTTCATCAAGACTGCGTAAACAAAATCACCCACTTTGAAATCCACACTCCTTCGCTTCTTATCTGCCAATTGCTTATACTTCTCATTTGACTTAAGCAATCGTTCATGAACAATCCTGTGACACTCCTGCAACTCATTCACGAAATCACAAGCTCGTTTAACAACCCCTTTCTGAAGTGGAACTGTCGACAAATCCAACGGTCCCTTCGGAATTGCTGAATATACCACTTGAAATGGACTGAATCCAGGCATTCGATTAACGGCATGATTATGTGCGAATTCTGCTTGACACAATTTCACATCCCAGCTCTTCAAATTATCCTTCACAAGACATCTTAACAAGTTTCCCAAAGATCTGTTCACCACTTCCGTTTGCCCATCCGTTTGTGGATGATAGGCGCTACTAAAATTCAGCTTAGTCCCAACCATCTTCCACAGACTCAACCAAAAATGACTTATAAATCGAGTTTCCCGGTCAGAAACAATAGACTCAGGTAGTCCATGTAGTCGATAAACCTCTTTAAAGAACAATTGAGCAACACGGACTGCATCGGCGTCTTCTTACAAGCTATGAAATGTGCCATCTTCGAAAATCTATCCACCACAACATATATAGAATCATTCCCTCGTTGAGTTCTTGGCAAACCCAAAACAAAATCCATGCTAACATCAACCCATTGTCTAGTAGGCACGGGCAATGGCATATACAATCCTGCATTCGTAGCTGTCCCTTTGGAAACATGACATATGTGACATCTCTGCACAAATCTTTCAACTTCTTTCCTCATGGAAGGCCAAAAATATGATTGAGAAATCAACTGCAAGGTACGATCTCTTCCCACATGACCTTCTTCATGCAATTCCTTCACAATCTTCATTCGCAAACTACACTCTGGTATACACAACCGATTTCCCTTAAATAGAAAACCTTCTACCAACACATACTCATCCGTCCTCCCTTTCTCGACTTCATCTACAATCTTGGCAAAGTAAGGATCCTCAACAAACAAATCTGGAAATACATCAAACCCCGTCACTTTAACTCTCATCGTGGTCAACAAATGATTTCTTCTACTCAATGCGTCTGCCACACGATTTGTAACTCCCGACTTATGCTTTACGACAAATGTAAACTGTTGCAAGTATGCGATCCATGAAGCATGCCTGGCTGCAATCTTATCATGTCCCTGCAAATGTTTCAATGCTTCATGGTCAGTATACAACACAAACTCTTTATGAACAAATAGTGTCTCCAATGCATTATGGCTCAGACAATAGCATAGAACTCCAAGTCATAGGTACTGTATCTTGTCTTGGCTCCAGAAAGTTTCTTGCTAAAATAAGCAATTGGACGACCCTTTTGACTTAAGACTCCACCAATTCCAACCTTAGACGCATCAGTATCTAGCTCAAAGAGTAACTGAAAATCCGGGTATCTAAGAATCAGTGTTGTAGTCAAGAGTGTCTTGATCTGTTGGAAAGCAGAATCAGCCTCTTCAGTCCACACAAACTTCTTTTCTTTCATACAATCTGTCACTGGTGCCATCACGCTACTGAAATGTGGAATAAACCTTCGGTAGAATGATGCTAAACCATGGAAACTTCTCACTTCAGTTACAGTCCTGGGTTGTGGCCAATCCTTGATTGCTTCAACTTTACTTTGATCCACCTGGATACCTTCCTTGGACAATACATACCCCAAGAACAAAAACTGTGCATCATGAACATGCACTTCTTTGTTGCCACGTAAAATTGTTCCTGACGAAGTATCATCAACACTTCCCACAAGTGTTGTAGATGCTCTTCTGTGCTTCCACTGTATATCAATATATCATCAAAGTATACCACCACGAACTTTCTAATAAACGGTCGAAAGATCTGATTCATCACTTGCATAAAAGTACTAGGTGCATTCGAAAGACCAAATGGCATGACCAGCCATTCATACAACCCCTCCCGTGTCTTGAAGGCTGTCTTCCATTCATTCCCTAGTCGAATTCGAATCTGATGATACCCACTCTTCAGATCAATCTTTGAAAAGATAGCAGCTCCACTCAACTGATCTAACAAGTCGTCCAATCTTGGCATCGGGAATCTGTACCTCACCGTAATCTTGTTTAGTGCTCGACTATCTGTACACATTCTCCAAGTTCCATCCTTCTTTGGCACTAACAAGGCTGGTACTGCACAAGGACTTAAACTTTCTTGTACGCGCCCTTGTTCAAGTAACTCTTCCATGTAACATCCCAGAATTTATTGAATTTGATTTAGTAATTTATTTGAATTTTTTTTGTAATTTAAAAATTGAAAAGTTTTAAAATAAATAAATAAAATAAGGTGTTGATTTAAAAATGAATTAAACCCCAATTTCCTTTGAATTTAAAATCACTTGGATTTGGACATCTTATATGTATAAATATATAAATATATTGAATTGAGTTTAAGTTAGAAAAATATAAAAATAAATATATGAAGTGAAATATAATACAAACAAGAGATATCAACACTATAAATTATGGGAAAAGATAAGTATAAGTATGTATATGAACAAAAGAAATATACATACGTTGGCTTGATGAGGAAGACACTAGTACACGTTCAAAAGAAAATATCTTTACAAAACAAAAGAAATTTGTACTTGAAAATAAAAAAAAGATTACATGTAAACTAATATGGGAACACATGCATTTAATGCCATCTTCTCAAGCAAGGAAGAAAATCATATCAGCCTCCAACTTTCAAATTTTCTGACCGAACCAAAAGAATCCCTGTACTTGTATATGAACCACTTGTACAGACAAGTCTTCTCTAAACATCTTTTATACATCTTCATTTCTCAATATCAGTTCGTTCAAACATATCATAGAAAAAGAAAAAAAACTGAGAAAGAAAAAAATATAAACTTCACTATATTTCCAAACTAGAGATTAATTTACAAAACAAAGCAAGAAAGTTTCAAAGGGGGAGATTCAAATCTGCAGGCTTTCAAAACAAAAGAAAAAGTGTTCTCTGTTTTCAAATATATACAAGGTGAGTAAACATCAACTTAAAGTTTTAGGTTTAACAGTGAAGATAAATTATTGATCATAGAGTATTGTATATGTTTTATCTTTGAATAACATTCTGTATATATATAGATTTACTCCGTATTTTGTTCTTCTATGGTTATTGATTTCAGGGTTGATCAATTGATTCAAACTTAAATTTGTTTTCATCAAATCATTGTTAAGGATTAAGGTCTTCAACCAAACAAGAAGTTTAGTCTTTAACCAAGATTTTAAACCTGTTTCAACATGTTAGAGAAAATTATACTACTGTCAGCTTGATTTACAAGAAAACAAGGAAAATTTGATAAATTCAATTGTTACAAAAAGTTAATTCAAGTTCATAGCTCGAACCCTTATTGCAAGTTACGATTTTTAAAACAAAGATGAAGATTTTTAGTTGAATATGTACAGAGCAGTCTGTATTTGAACAAAAATTGTATTTTTATGAATTCCTGGTGATCCAAACGATGGTGGGTCTCGAGTTCATTGTCAGGGATAGATTAGAGGTGCGAGATTACAAGAAAAATACTAGCATAAATTGTAAATTCGTAAATCTTTGATTCGAGGTCACATTAGGGTTTTAGTTACAGTTTTGAATGTGTTCAGTAAAAAGAGGATTGCGCCCTCTTGAGTTGATCGAGCTTCACGAGGACTCGGGGGATGATGGCTTGGGGTTTTGTCGTGCTTGGGCCGGAGTTTCATGGCGTCAGGTGGTCGGCGTTGGGAGGCCGAGGTGATTTTGTTCGATATGTTTGTATTGATTAGCTCATGTTTCAGGCGAGATTTTGATTACGATAAATTCGCGATGTAATGGGTTTCGATCTCGTATGTGGGGTGAATCAGGGTTTGCTGGAGGTCGCGATCACCATCGGAGCGAAGGCGTGGTGGTGTACACGTACACAGGGCGGTCGCGTGTCAGGGTGCTCACGTTCAAATGAAATGCTTCAGTAGTTTATAACTTGAAGAAGAAACTGGGTACGGGGAAGTGACGAAGAGGACCCGGGTTTGGCTCGAACAGGAAGCATGGGTTACTCGAGTTATTTTAGTATGGTACCGGGTAGGGTTAGTACTTAGTCAAAAAATAATAATTTGAAAAAATATTCACTCGGGTAGTTTTTGCCAGAAACTCGAAGCAGGAGGGTGTTTTTCTCGCGCGTAACTCGGGGAGGTCTCGGGTCAGGTCAAACCAGTAAAGATTTAAGTTTTTGTGAAAATTTTGAACATGAGTTTTAAAAAAAAATTGGTTTTAAAATAATTCTCTGAAATAAATAAAGTATTTTAAAGGCTTAAAATTTTAAAGTAAAATTGTTTAATAAATTAATTTGATATTAAACAATTAATAATTTGTAATTATCTTGTAATTAAAAGTTAGTTAGTTTAAAGAATAATTAATTAAGATAATCAAGATTTAATAAATTAACAGTTAAGAAGAAATAAATTAAGATAATTATTTAAGTTAATTTAAAATCTAATTAAATTATAGTTAAGGATAATTAATTATCAAATTAGAAATTATGAAGGCAATTATGCGGGTAATGCACTTTTGAATCACATTCACCAAAATTTGAGATGACCGACTATCATCAAATATACTGTACTGGATTGATATTTCTATTTTGACACTGTGATTGTTTTTACTGAATTGCGATTTATGATTTAATTCTGTATTGATGTGAAAACCCCTTTGGCCGTAAAACGGCATTTTTACTTCGATGCGACAGGGAGTCGGATTTCAGTTTGTTATCCGAAACCCACATCGAACCCTGAATATAAATCTTTGTGATCGTCATATCCACGTGTTTTAAAATTTATCAATCACCATTCAGTTTAGCCGGGAGAGGACCTTTGTGTCATACAACCCATTCTGAATAGTGACACGTCGTAATGGATAGCATTTGAAGACCGGTGTTGAAGACCGGGGTTTTTATGAAAACGATGGGACGACCTATCGATTGTCTCTGCACTGAGTTGCTCCGGTATAGAGATTCCCTAAGTGATGGGAAGTCCGATCGGGATTGTAAATACCCGGATTGCAAGGACTTCTTCGGAAGTGCCTTCGGTTCTGTTCGAACCCGGAACAGACTTGTATGGTTATATGTCTGACATTACATTTTGAGATATAAAGCTGATTTCTTTCAAATACATTTCTGTTGGTGGCGGAGAATTTATTCTCTTAGCTTAACACCCTTCTCTGAGACGTACGAGCTCAGAGGTTATGTAGTTGAAATTTATCAGCGATATATCCCAATTTGGTAATGTGGCATGCTGAGTGTTGCTGTGTGATGATCAGTGTTTGAACATTTGCGATATGATCATTTGTTTGATCATTTATCTTTGTGATCATTGGTTGATCATCTGTTGACCCAAAGCGTGGCTTTTTGAAAAAGCGTAGCTTTGTGGACGAGACTTCGTCAGACCTCACTCCCCGGAAATGGTCGAAACAGGAATGTTGCGGCAAGGTTATGAGGGTCGCGCCCTTTAGGGTATGTCATTTCCTTCTGGAAAAGGGTGGTATCAGGTATGGAGCCCTGGTACTTACCTATGTGGATACTCCGATCTCATTTATTGTGATTGTGTGTTTGATCGAGGCGCCTCGGATAAAGGTCCCAAAGGACCGGGGGATGGCATATTCGTGAGTTACCTGTTACAGGGGTAACCCGGCCTTGTTTGGCAGAGAGCAGTTTGTCTCTCGGGACGTCCAGCCAGAGGCGATCCCATGCGGCGGTAGGAAGTTCCTTAGCCTGACCATTGGTTGGAAATCCAAAGAAACAATACGAGCCTTGTACGGTTTTAGTTGTATAACCTGCCATGCAGCGTGGCGGTAACCTGTCACAAAACATGGTAGCTATAGTAGGCATACGATACTGGTCGTATGTTGGCTAAGATTAATATTATACTTTCGAAATGGCTTTCTACACTATGCACTAGTAATAATATCAAAGAATCTTCTCGTATTAAGCATATTTGACTATCATAAGAAGAAATCTCCTCCAATTCTGCGTTTGCATTGTGTGTGTGGCGGGAGGTCTTATGGTAGTTTCATTTTTCAAAAGCATATCGAATTCCTCTTTTTAAAATCTGTTTATTTAAAGTAACTACTTTTGTTTACTCATACCAGTCCCATGACTGACCCGGAGTTTATTGTTTTTTTTTTCTAAACTCTGGGTGCCCATTATTTCTACACGGGCAGCCTAGTAGCAGGTTTTCCGTGCTTTGGTGTTAGTTGGATTTTGGAGTTTCATTTTGGGTTTAGGAGCTATCAGATTTTGGGGACTTTTACTTTGAAGATATTTTGGAAGCTTTTTAGATCTCCAGGTGCTTAGTCATGGATATTCACTATCGTCTTCATTTCTCTGAAGACTTTTGCTAGTGATCATTGTTGTACTATTATGATGTTTATTTGGAGTGTGGAATATGTATTATGATACTCTGATGTAGTACTGGATATTATTATGATGTTGTATCTATGATGTGATGTATGATATTCAGTTTATTTCCGCTGTTTATATTCATATGATGTTGTTATAAGCTCCGGCGAACTGAAGTTTGACGTTTGAATATCTGACAGTCGAATACGAGTAAGGTATTTGATGTTGATTTTCGAGCGCTAAATTTCTGGATCGTTACATTTGGTATCAGAGCTGAAGGTTGAGTAAGAACTTTAGCTAAGGAGTATAACACATTAGATGGCTCATTAGAGATAGGGTGAAGTATATCCTAGAATGAGTATAACCCGAAACTTGAATTTTCCTAGTCTATTTCTTTTTACTGCTGATATTCCTTGAGATATATTGTCCGTGGATCTAAATCCTGTCTTCTTACTAATTACAGATAGTAAGGATGAGCGGACGAAGAGGAAGAACTAGGGGTCAAGGAAATGCCGCTACAACTAATCAAATTCCCCCAATAACGGAAGCAGCTTTACCTACTCAGCATCAGCCGAATCTGGCTGACTTATATAAGAATTTCTCGAAGCTTGGTGGTAAGCCGTTCACCGGCAAGGAGTCTGTTGTTGAGGCCCAAGCATGGATCAGATCTTGAGAAAGAATTTTTAGAGGGCTTAAGTTGGAGAATGATCAAATGCGACTGATAGCTTCTTGGCAACTTCAAGAAGAAGCTTTAGCATGGTGGGAGACAGTCACTGTGGATAAGCCAGAAGACGAGTTTTCTTGGGAGAGATTTAAAGAAGTATTTGAGAAGCGCTATATGCCATCAGTTGGGATTTCTCGTATGTATCAGGAGTTCATGGACTTGAAGCAAGGGAGTTTGTCATTTGAGGAGTATCTAAACAAATTCAATGAATTGTCTCGTTTTGGTCCAGAGTTGGTGAACACACCTTTGAAGATGAATGAAAAGTTTATTCGGGGGATGAATAAGAAGTTCCACGAAAGGATGACTGGCCACGTCAAAGAGCCTTTTTCTGATCTTATTGATATGGGGTATAGGTATGCTACTTTGGATATGCAAGAGGTCCCGAAGGAGGGAGGAAATACGGGTAATCCAAATTGGAAAAAAAGGAAATTTGGAGGCAAGAAACCATGGCAGGGTAAGAAGAAGAAGGAGAGCAACCAGGGAAATACAGCAGAGAATGTTACTTGCTATAATTGTCAAGAGAAAGGCCACTACTCAACTAGTTGTACGAAGCCTAAGAAACAAGCGAATCAATTCGTTCCAGCGAAGTCCAAGAAATGCTATGCTTGTCAAGAAGAGGGACATGAAGTAAAGCACTGCCCAATGATGAAGAAAGCACAGGTAGCAAAGGTGTACGCAGTCAAAGATCAACCCGCAACTTCTAAAGTAGAAAAGGGGAAGGGAGTTCTGGAAGGTAACCTTACTATTTATGATAGAATTGTTCGAGTTTTGTTTGACACGGGTGCTACACATAGTTTTATTTCTCAACAAACTGTAAATGAATTAAATCTTGAACCTGATTTCGTTGAGGATCCTATATGCGTAAAGAATCCAGTAGGGGGCCCAGCAAATCTTTGTCTTCAATGTAGAGATGTTCCTATCTCATATTCTTATTATCAATTCCCTATTGGTCTCTTTGTCCTTGATTTCAAGGAATTCGAAATCTTACTCGGAATGGATTGGCTAGCGAAATACGAAGCCAAATTGGATTGTAGCAATCGATTGATTTCGATTAAAACCGAATCTGGAGGTTTTATTGAGATTTCTTGTGAGGACCCTAGTCCAAAAAGGGAAGGGTTGATGTATAATTTGGGATATTCTGAACCTAGTTTGGAGTCTATACCTATTGTTAGAGATTTTCCAGACGTGTTCGAAGAAGTGAAATCCTTACCTCCACATCGAGAAATTGAATTCAGAATTGACTTAATTCCAAATGCTCGTCCTGTAGTTCACGCAAGTCGTAGGATGGCGCCCAGAGAAAAGGGTGAATTAGTCAAGCAAACTAATGATCTGCTAAGCAAAGGATTAATTCGTCCTAGTGTTTTTGAATGGGGTTCAGCCGTTGTGTTTGTTGCTAAATCGGACGGATCTTTGAGATTGTGTGTTGACTACCGCGATCTCAATAAGCAGACTCTTAAGAATAAATTTCCTCTACCTAGAATTGACGATCTATTTGATCAACTTCATGGCGCTCGTTTCTTTTCGAAGATGGATCTAGCTCAAGGATTCCATCAGTTACGAATCGCCGAAGATTGTGTTCATTTGACCGCTTTCAGGGGTCCAAATATGTTCTATGAATGGTTAGTCATGCCTTTCGGGCTAACCAATGCTCCAGCATACTTTGTAGATCTTATGACTCGTGTATTCCGGGAAGTGTTGAATGAATTTGTGCTTGTATTTATTGATGATATCCTGATTTATTCCAAAACTGAGGAGGAGCATTCTGAACATATCAGAATAGTTTTGGAAATATTAAGAAGAAACGTCTTGTTCGCCAAATTCTCTAAATGCCATTTTTGGGTCAAAGAGGTTAAATTTCTTGGCCACATTGTTAATGAAGAAGGAATTTCTGTTGATCCCAGTAAGATTTCTTCTATTCTAGATTGGAAGCAACCTACTACTCCGAAAGAAGTTCGAAGCTTTTTGGGTTTAGCAGGTTATTATCGGAAGTTCGTTCAGGACTTTTCTAAGATAGCTAGTCCAATGACTAAGCTAACAATGAAGAATGCAAAATTTAATTGGACTCCGAAATGTGATGAAGTTTTTCAGGAATTAAAGAAGAGATTAACTACCGCTCCTGTTCTCGCGATTATCAACGGGAACCAGGATTTATCTGTAAATACCGATGCTTGTGGTGATGGGGTAGGAGCAGTATTAATGCAGAAAGGAAAGGTGATTGCCTACGCGAGTAGACAATTACGTCCACATGAAAGAAACTACCCAACACACGATTTGGAGCTTTTAGCTGTTATTTTCGCCTTAAAGATCTGGCGACATTATCTTCTAGGTAAGAATCTCCTTCAGCTTTCTAAAAGAAATTTTAAGTTCGAATTAACTTAGCATATATTTATACTTAATAAATCCTTCTGTTATAGGTGAAAAATTTGAATTATTCACCGACCACAAATCTTTGAAATATCTTTTCACCCAGAAAGATCTGAATCTACGACAACAACGTTGGTTGGAATTTCTGGCATCCTATGATCTAGATATTCAATATACGCCCGGAAAAGCTAATGTAGTTGCCGATGCTCTAAGTAGGAGACATGCTGTTCTTGCATATCTTGTAGTCACTCCTACTCTCCTTGAAAAGATCGCCGGCAAGCAGACTGAAGACAAGTTTCTTCGAGAAATTCGTAGAAGAATATGTCGAGGTGAGAATTCCAGTTTTGAAATGGATGATAATGGAATCATAAGGATGAAAGGCAGAATTTGTGTTCCGGACATTCCAGAGCTAAAACGTGAGGTATTGGACGAATGTCACAAATCTAAACTTAGTATCCATCCAGGAGTCAACAAAATGTACCGTGACATCAAAAGAACTTTTTGGTGGAAAACGATGAAAAGGGATATATCTATATACGTAAGTCGCTGTGCTACTTGTCAGCAAATCAAAAGCGATCAAAGGAAAGTGGCCGGTTTACTTCAACCTTTGGAAGTACCGAAATGGAAGTGGGATCAGGTATCGATGGATTTCATCGATGGATTGCCACGAACTAAGAAGGGAAATGAAGCGATTTGGGTTATAGTGGACCGTCTAACCAAAACTGCTCACTTTATTCCAGTGAAATCCACTCGGACTGCAGCAAGCTTAGCAGGGCTATATATAAAGGAAATTGTTCGTCTCCATGGGATTCCCAGCAGTATAGTGAGTGATCGTGACCCGATCTTCACCAGTAGATTTTGGGAGGCATTCCAGGACGCTTTGGGAACGAAATTAAATTTCAGCACTGCTTATCATCCACAGTCTGATGGGCAGACTGAAAGGGTTAATCGAATTCTAGAAGACCTATTACGGGCTTGCGTTCATGATTTTGGTGGTTCTTGGGAGGACCATTTACATCTGGTAGAATTTTCTTATAACAACAGTTATCAAGCCAGTATTGAAATGGCTCCTTTCGAAGCTTTATATGGTCGTCCGTGTCGATCACCTGCATGCTGGATCGAATCGGGTGACAGACTCATCCTTGGACCAGATATGATCAAAGAAGCCACGGAAAAGGTTGATTTTATCCGGAAGAAATTAATAACTGCTCAAAGTCGTCAGAAGAGTTATTATGACCGCCGAAGAAGAGATTTGGAATTTCAGGTTGGAGATTCTGTATTTCTGAAAGTATCTCCAATGCGGGGTGTATTGAGGTTCGGGAAAACTGGAAAGCTAGCACCGCGTTATATTGGTCCTTTTCCTATTCTGGAAAGGATTGGTCCTCTAGCATATCGAGTGCAGCTACCCAGCTGGTTGTCTGGCGTGCATGATGTGTTTCACGTTTCTAGTCTTCGGAAATATGTGCACGATCCAGACAGTATTATTGAAGAAGCTGCTCAGCAGGATATTGAAATCACTCCAAATCTAACGGTCAGAAGAGATCCAATCAAGATCGTAGATCGTGATGAGAAGCGATTGAGAAACAAAGTTGTGAAGCTGGTCAAAGTTCAATGGAGTGGCGATTCAAAGGACTGTACTTGGGAAACTGAAGATAATATGAAGAAATCATATCCCAATTGCAGAGTAGACATCTCGGCTTAAACCGGTAAGCCATTTCTCTATCTTTTTGCATTCGTGTATTCTTCGTTTACTTTTCTCTCTCTTTCAAATTTCGAGGACGAAATTTTCTTAAGGAGGGGATATTGTAACATCCCAGATTTTATTGAATTTGATTTAGTAATTTATTTGAATTTTTTTTGTAATTTAAAAATTGAAAAGTTTTAAAATAAATAAATAAAATAAGGTGTTGATTTAAAAATGAATTAAACCCCAATTTCCTTTGAATTTAAAATCACTTGGATTTGGACATCTTTATGTATAAATATATAAATATATTGAATTGAGTTTAAGTTAGAAAAATATAAAAATAAATATATGAAGTGAAATATAATACAAACAAGAGATATCAACACTATAAATTATGGGAAAAGATAAGTATAAGTATGTATATGAACAAAAGAAATATATATACGTTGACTTGATGAGGAAGACACTAGTACACGTTCAAAAGAAAATATCTTTACAAAACAAAAGAAATTTGTACTTGAAAATAAAAAAAAGATTACATGTAAACTAATATGGGAACACATGCATTTAATGCCATCTTCTCAAGCAAGGAAGAAAATCATATCAGCCTCCAACTTTCAAATTTTCTGACCGAACCAAAAGAATCCCTGTACTTGTATATGAACCACTTGTACAGACAAGTCTTCTCTAAACATCTTTTATACATCTTCATTTCTCAATATCAGTTCGTTCAAACATATCATAGAAAAAGAAAAAAAAACTGAGAAAGAAAAAAATATAAACTTCACTATATTTCCAAACTAGAGATCAATTTACAAAACAAAGCAAGAAAGTTTCAAAGGGGGAGATTCAAATCTGCAGGCTTTCAAAACAAAAGAAAAAGTGTTCTCTGTTTTCAAATATATACAAGGTGAGTAAACATCAACTTAAAGTTTTAGGTTTAACAGTGAAGATAAATTATTGATCATAGAGTATTGTATATGTTTTATCTTTGAATAACATTCTGTATATATATAGATTTACTCTGTATTTTGTTCTTCTCTGGTTATTGATTTCAGGGTTGATCAATTGATTCAAACTTAAATTTGTTTTCATCAAATCATTGTTAAGGATTAAGGTCTTCAACCAAACAAGAAGTTTAGTCTTTAACCAAGATTTTAAACCTGTTTCAACATGTTAGAGAAAATTATACTACTGTCAGCTTGATTTACAAGAAAACAAGGAAAATTTGATAAATTCAATTGTTACAAAAAGTTAATTCAAGTTCATAGCTCGAACCCTTATTGCAAGTTACGATTTTTAAAACAAAGATGAAGATTTTTAGTTGAATATGTACAGAGCAGTCTGTATTTGAACAAAAATTGTATTTTTATGAATTCCTGGTGATCCAAACGATGGTGGGTCTCGAGTTCATTGTCAGGGATAGATTAGAGGTGCGAGATTACAAGAAAAATACTAGCATAAATTGTAAATTCGTAAATCTTTGATTCGAGGTCACATTAGGGTTTTAGTTACAGTTTTGAATGTGTTCAGTAAAAAGAGGATTGCGCCCTCTTGAGTTGATCGAGCTTCACGAGGACTCGGGGGATGATGGCTTGGGGTTTTGTCGTGCTTGGGCCGGAGTTTCATGGCGTCAGGTGGTCGGCGTTGGGAGGCCGAGGTGATTTTGTTCGATATGTTTGTATTGATTAGCTCATGTTTCAGGCGAGATTTTGATTACGATAAATTCGCGATGTAATGGGTTTCGATCTCGTATGTGGGGTGAATCAGGGTTTGCTGGAGGTCGCGATCACCATCGGAGCGGAGGCGTGGTGGTGTACACGTACACAGGGCGGTCGCGTGTCAGGGTGCTCACGTTTAAATGAAATGCTTCAGTAGTTTATAACTTGAAGAAGAAACTGGGTACGGGGAAGTGACGAAGAGGACCCGGGTTTGGCTCGAACAGGAAGCATGGGTTACTCGAGTTATTTTAGTATGGTACCGGGTAGGGTTAGTACTTAGTCAAAAAAAAAAAATTGAAAAAATATTCACTCGGGTAGTTTTTGCCAGAAACTCGAAGCAGGAGGGTGTTTTTCTCGCGCGTAACTCGGGGAGGTCTCGGGTCAGGTCAAACCAGTAAAGATTTAAGTTTTTGTGAAAATTTTGAACATGAGTTTAAAAAAAATTGGTTTTGAAATAATTCTCTGAAATAAATAAAGTATTTTAAAGGCTTAAATTTTTAAAGTAAAATTGTTTAATAAATTAATTTGATATTAAACAATTAATAATTTGTAATTATCTTGTAATTAAAAGTTAGTTAGTTTAAAGAATAATTAATTAAGATAATCAAGATTTAATAAATTAACAGTTAAGAAGAAATAAATTAAGATAATTATTTAAGTTAATTTAAAATCTAATTAAATTATAGTTAAGGATAATTAATTATCAAATTAGAAATTATGAAGGCAATTATGCGGGTAATGCACTTTTGAATCACATTCACCAAAATTTGAGATGACCGACTATCATCAAATATACTGTACTGGATTGATATTTCTATTTTGACACTGTGATTGTTTTTACTGAATTGTGATTTATGATTTAATTCTGTATTGATGTGAAAACCCCTTTGGCCGTAAAACGGCATTTTTACTTCGATGCGACAGGGAGTCGGATTTCAGTTTGTTATCCGAAACCCACATCGAACCCTGAATATAAATCTTTGTGATCGTCATATCCACGTGTTTTAAAATTTATCAATCACCATTCAGTTTAGCCGGGAGGGGACCTTTGTGTCATACAACCCATTCTGAATAGTGACACGTCGTAATGGATAGCATTTGAAGACCGGTGTTGAAGACCGGGGTTTTTATGAAAACGATGGGACGACCTATCGATTGTCTCTGCACTGATTTGCTCCGGTATAGAGATTCCCTAAGTGATGGGAAGTCCGATCGGGATTGTAAATACCCGGATTGCAAGGACTTCTTCGGAAGTGCCTTCGGTTCTGTTCGAACCCGAAACAGACTTGTATGGTTACATGTCTGACATTACATTTTGAGATATAAAGCTGATTTCTTTCAAATACATTTCTGTTGGTGGCGGAGAATTTATTCTCTTAGCTTAACACCCTTCTCTGAGACGTACGAGCTCAGAGGTTATGTAGTTGAAATTTATCAGCGATATATCCCAATTTGGTAATGTGGCATGCTGAGTGTTGCTGTGTGATGATCAGTGTTTGAACATTTGCGATATGATCATTTGTTTGATCATTTATCTTTGTGATCATTGGTTGATCATCTGTTGACCCAAAGCGTGGCTTTTTGAAAAAGCGTAGCTTTGTGGACGAGACTTCGTCAGACCTCACTCCCCGAAAATGGTCGAAACAGGAATGTTGCGGCAAGGTTATGAGGGTCGCGCCCTTTAGGGTATGTCATTTCCTTCTGGAAAAGGGTGGTATCAGGTATGGAGCCCTGGTACTTACCTATGTGGATACTCCGATCTCATTTATTGTGATTGTGTGTTTGATCGAGGCGCCTCGGATAAAGGTCCCAAAGGACCGGGGGATGGCATATTCGTGAGTTACCTGTTACAGGGGTAACCCGGCCTTGTTTGGCAGAGAGCAGTTTGTCTCTCGGGACGTCCAGCCAGAGGCGATCCCATGCGGCGGTAGGAAGTTCCTTAGCCTGACCATTGGTTGGAAATCCAAAGAAACAATACGAGCCTTGTACGGTTTTAGTTGTATAACCTGCCATGCAGCGTGGCGGTAACCTGCCACAAAACATGGTAGCTATAGTAGGCATACGATACTGGTCGTATGTTGGCTAAGATTAATATTATACTTTCGAAATGGCTTTCTACACTATGCACTAGTAATAATATCAAAGAATCTTCTCGTATTAAGCATATTTGACTATCATAAGAAGAAATCTCCTCCAATTCTGCGTTTGCATTGTGTGTGTGGCGGGAGGTCTTATGGTAGTTTCATTTTTCAAAAGCATATCGAATTCCTCTTTTTAAAATCTATTTATTTAAAGTAACTACTTTTGTTTACTCATACCAGTCCCATGACTGACCCGGAGTTTATTGTTTTTTTTTTTCTAAACTCTGGGTGCCCATTATTTCTACACGGGCAGCCTAGTAGCTGGTTTTCCGTGCTTTGGTGTTAGTTGGATTTTGGAGTTTCATTTTGGGTTTAGGAGCTATCAGATTTTGGGGACTTTTACTTTGAAGATATTTTGGAAGCTTTTTAGATCTCCAGGTGCTTAGTCATGGATATTCACTATCGTCTTCATTTCTCTGAAGACTTTTGCTAGTGATCATTGTTGTACTATTATGATGTTTATTTGGAGTGTGGAATATGTATTATGATACTCTGATGTAGTACTGGATATTATTATGATGTTGTATCTATGATGTGATGTATGATATTCAGTTTATTTCCGCTGTTTATATTCATCTGATGTTGTTATAAGCTCCGGCGAACTGAAGTTTGACGTTTGAATATCTGACAGTCGAATACGAGTAAGGTATTTGATGTTGATTTTCGAGCGCTAAATTTCAGGATCGTTACATTCCACCTACCTTCTCAACTCTTCATGCTCCTTTGGACTCATTCTATAATGTGGTCTATGTGGTAACACAGCTCCCGGAACAAGATCAATCTGGTGTTGTATGTCTCTCAATAGTGGTAACTCTTTTGGTAATTCTTCAGGAAACACATCTTCAAATTCCTTCAACACTGGCTTAACTTCCTCAGGAATTTCAACTGCTTTACTACTTTCACGTCCAATCAACAGAAATACTTCAGGGCTATCCTCTACTTCTTTGACAAATTCCTTCAAAGATAACAGAGTCTTTAGTTCCTCGATTTCCTCCAACTTGCTTTCACTTTGTTGTCACCTTTTAGGAACTAAAGTGATTCTAGTGCCATCGAACATGAAACTATAGCAGTTAGTCCTACCATCGTGTTGCACGGCTCTATCGAACTGCCACAGTCTTCCCAACAACAAATGACATACATCCATATCCACCACGTCACACCAAATTTCATCCTTATACTTCTTTCCGATGGAAAAAGTTACACAAGCTCTTCGACCAACCTTCACTTCCCCACCTTTCCTCAGCCAAGCTAATTTGTATGGTTTGGGATGCTTCTCTGTCTTTAACGTCAACTTCTTTTTGGCTTCTGTAGAGATGATGTTATCACAACTCCCTGCATCGATAACAAACTTACAAACTTTTCCTAAAATAGTGCATTTCGATTGAAAAATATTACTCTTCAACCAACTAGTCTCCTCTTCCTGCTTTGGCGTCAAGCAAGATCTCCTCATCATTAAAGAATATCCCTCGTCTCCAGTCAATAATTCTTCTTCCTCCTCAACCTGTGGTGAATTGGAACATTCTACTTCTGCATCCTCATCCTCAACCTCAGCAACCATCGCTCGCTTCTTAGGTTTTGGGCATTCATTGCTCTTATGACCAAACTCCTGACAGTTATAACACTTGAAATTGTTGTTGACCTTGGTCTTAGCAGCTTCATTGACAACCGGTTTACTAACAGCCTTGGAAACATTAGTATTGCTACTAGCCCCCTTCACCTGAATGCTCGAACTTGTAAACGCACCACCTCCTCTTCTACCTTGCTTCTCCCAAGCTAGAGCCTTCTGGTGTGCTTCAACAACGGATCTCAGATCAAACATATTTACCATATCCTGAATTTGCCTTCTCAATCCTCCAACAAATCTGGATGTCAACTATTCCTCCGTTTCCATGATATCATTTCTAGCAATCAGTTGATAAAACTCGTCTGCATAATCATTTACCGACTTTGTCCCTTGTCTCAAATTCTGTAAGCGCTGATACATAAGAGACTGATAATTATAAGGCAAGAAAGTAGCCTTCATCAACTTCTTCATCTTTTCCCATGAAACAATCTTCGACTTTCCCATTCTTTCCCGTGTAAGTTTAGTTTGTTGCCACCATGCCATAGCTCTTCCCCTCAATCGTGTAGCAACCAACTTAACTCTACGATGCTCGGGTACTTCCTTGAAGTCAAAAATTTCTTCAACATTTGATAACCAATCCAGAAACTCTTCCGCTAGCATTCCCCCTTTGAATTCTAGAATCTCTGTTTTCATCCCCGACTCCCATCGACGATCATCTTCGGAATCTCTATTTTGATTTCGCCCTTGGCCACGGTTTCGACAAGAGCTACTACCACCATCACTGGATTCCTCCAAATCTGATGTATGTCGATGTCGATTCTGACCATCAACATTTCTGCTACCATGCACGTCTCTTTCTCCCGAAATTGACGATTCTCTTCTTTCCCGATCCGATAGTGGTGACATTCTTCTCCTCTCGGAATTTGACGATGAAATTCTATGTCCACCTTGATTTGAACCTGGCGATGCTCTTTGTCGACTTTGATTCATATCCATCATGAGCCTTTCCAATCTACCAATTCCCTCATCAAACTTCTCATTGAATTTATCACTAATTCGTTGCTCCATTTGTTCAGCATCTTCTCTTCGATACACATCTGCAACATTCTGATGACGATTAACTCTTCTTGGAGGCATTGTCAAATCTTCAACAAATCCAAACACAAACTTCAAATCACGCAAACTTGAAATCCAACGAACTTGGAAAAATTCGTTTCCTAGCTCTGATACCAAATAACGCAGCCTACAGGATCACACAACTCACGAATTGATGAATTCGGGGGAAATGAATCGATGAAACAAGATGAATCGATGAATTGAAGATACCCAAGTGCCCAAATCCGTTGATCTCTCGAGATACCGGATTCTAGCTATCTTCAACACGTTGATCGCGCACGATACCGCGTTAGAAGATCTACGATTCTTCGACGTTGATCTCGCGCACGAGATTCCGTGAATCGGCTTCAAGTTCGTTGATTCGAGCGCACTCGAATATCCGAAGATGGAGAAAGGAGATCACACTCAACTTCCAATTTTAAAAAGAGGCACAAAGCTCTCAACAATTTTTTATTCCAAAATCAACTTTTTTTACAAATGACCATACCCTCCTATTTATAGGGAAAGTACAACACACACTCGACTTAACATATGCGACATAACAACACATTTCAAAATACATGCGACACGACTTAAGAAAAGCGGTACAACAATTACAACACAAGCGACATAAGAAAACAAAATACAAACGACTTAACAAACAATGCGACTTAAGAAATAACGATATAAGAAATTCAGCGACCTAAGCTTCAGCGACCTAAGCTTCGCGACCTAACTGGAATGTCGTTCGCGACATAAGGAATCTCGTTCGCGACCTTCTCTCGTTCGCGACCTTCGCTGGAGTGACATAAGGATTCGCGACATAAGGCTTCTGGAGAGAGGCTTCGCGACTTAAGGTAGGTCGCTCGCGACCTAAGGAATTCTGGAGCGTCTTCTTCCTCGCGATCTAGGGTTTCGCGACATAAGTAGGTCGCTCGCGACCTAAGGAATTCTTGAGCAGCTTCTTCCTTGCGATCTAGGGTTCCGCGACATAGGTAGGTCGCTCACGAGGTATGCGCTGCATCACTTGTCATGGGTTTGTAAGCCACTTGTCGTGGGTTTGTAAGCCACTCAAAAGGTAGAAATGGGTTCCATCCCAAAAGAAAATTGGAGTGAAGATTTCAGTGCTATTATGAAGTTTTAACATAATTCTAGACTCAATACTTATCTTGAAATCTTGAACTCTTGATAATTTTGATACTCATGAGTCTTCAATCTTGATATCTTGAATCTCTATACTATACAGTCTTCATTCTTGGTACCTGCATGGTTAAATCCTGCATATACATATATATCTAAACTATAATGTTAGTATTTATATTTTATAATCTTATTCTAAGGTTGTTTTCATCAAAACCATCATCTCAAGGACTAACACTTCACTAGCATTCAACTCTTCCAAGTCATAGATATTGAAGAACTTCAAGAAGGGCGAGGTGATCTTAGTAGTTGAGGATGGGCCGACCCCAACTCTTTTCATTTTCTTGCCCCCGATGGATAGCTAGAATGACGGTATGGAGCTGAAGGGCACATCAATAATCCATTTCCTAGGTCCGGGTACTACAAGTGCCTTGGTAGCAGTAGGCGCGATAGGCACACCGAGGGTAGTGGACACTTGAATCATGGAGGCTTTAACGATCCTCTCTCTCTCGTCAAAAGCATCAAAACCTAGCATGTTAGCCATTGCAACAAAAAAGAAACAAGAGTTAGTTAAAATGTAAAGTAAAAGAAATACAACTGCAAGTAAACTACTATTTATACTATCCCAACTCTTCTTTCTGACAAAAGGTGGGCAAGATATGGTTGAGCCGCCTACATTAATTTGGCCCATCCTAGCATGATGCTCACCAAGTGCCCCATCTTCGTATTCAGGATACAAAGAGTTGTATGCAGGAATTTTCTTGGAGAAGGGACCTATGTCCTTACCGATGCCCCACTCTTCTAACTCCCCCTTACACTACTGCTTTCCTTAGAGCTTGCCTCAACATCCCAATCAATGGGCGGTGTCCCACGATGAGGAACCAGAATATCAATTAATTGCCGTGGGTCAAATTCCTTCCACTATGGAATTGGCACTACATCACTTATCTTGTCAAGGTCAACATGTTTCCACTCTCCAGCTCCTCACCAGTAACAATGTCATCATATCCCCAGTTCTCATCCGTGATCGGCCTAGCTTTAGGATTTAAGAATTGGACCTTAGAGTAGTCTCGGTTCGCCTTGGCTTCTTTCTTTTCTGTATTCTTTATTAGGGCGGCCCACTTTGCGACCATTATATGGACTCCCCTCGTTATCCTAAATCGGTGTAAGTTTGCATCGGTCACCAAGATTATCAAATCTGGTGGTTGGCATCAATTGTCTTCAATGGTTCAAATTTTCGTTTAGCATCTCGAACTGATGTCGACATAGGTAAAAGAGGCCTCTATCAATAAGCAAGTTAGGAAAAGGAAAGAAAAGGAAAAAGGAAGGAAAGAGACATCATTAAGAACTTACTAGGGATTTGGAGCTCGTTGTGCTACAACTTGGGGTTCATCCCATGGGTTACAAAGAAATAGTTCCCCATCCATCCTAGGGCGAATTTACTGGGAACGCTAGTGATGATGATGGGCTTAATGTTAGCTTGATAATGGAAGTAGGTATCGACTAGGTACCTGGCTTCCTTCTGCAGCCGGAAGATCATCTCTGTTAAGTTAGAATTTAGCTTGGGAAGGCAGAGATCCATGTAAGCAATATAGACCCTATACAGGAACCAGTAGCTATTGAAGATAAAAAATCGAGGGCAAGCCCGTAGGCATTCAAAATTAAGATAAATTAAGGGTAGTGGGGAAGCATGACTCCCACCTTAAAGTAGCCCAGAGAGAAAGCAAAGAAGCCCGGAGGTGGATGGTTAGGATGGTAAGCGACATTGGGATACCTCATCATCCCAATGTTGCACTTTGGCTGGCTAAATTCATGGGAACCCAATCTTCCCACCTACTAGTTCAGAGGCTTTGAGCTGGCAATGCCAACAGAAGTTGTTTTATTGGCAGAAGTTGTTTTCCTGGCAAAAGTTAGTCCTAAAGTGACCATTTAAAACATAAGTGGCCTAGGTTAGACAAAGCCCTGGCATCTTTGCCCAACAACATCCCAAGGTGCAAGCTTGACAACTATCTCTATGGCATGCCCGGGCCATGCACCACATAAAAACCAGCTCACAACTCAAAACCCTTAAGCTAAGTAACAAGCCTTACGATCCTTGCCTATTGCTCTATTTTTTACTTAAAGCCCATAGACATTAAATTGGGCCTATTTCACATCTCATTACTAAAATTATTGCAAATATCATTACCAATAATTATAGGCCCACTGTGGAGTTCACCAACGTCGGTCGACCACTGCTGACATAGTAGTGATGATCAATTGATGTCCAAAGTGGCTAGAAAATGGTAGATTCCGGCCAAAACTTAACACGTAAGCAACAACCAAACGTAATCTTTAAAATAAAAAACAAACAAACATCAAATAAATACAGCGAAAGCTCAAAACTTCCCAATGGTAATGGCGTTCACAACAATGGAGAAGGAGGAGAGGAAAGACTTACTTTTTATCAAAGAAAGCTGGGAATGTCGAGAGTTTTTTGAGGGCTTTAAAGCTTTGTTAATGGTAGAAAATTCTTATTGCTTCGGTAAAAAGTGAAGAGGAAGAAAATGAGGTCTATTTAAATATCTACCACTTCGGTCTTAGCCACTGGATTTGAACAGCCATCAGATCTCGGCTATCTAGTTATAATCAATGCCATATATGTTGGAAATGCAAGGCCCCCTACCACGTTTGAAAAAAGCAAACATTTCAGTCAATGACAAAGCGCCACATATGGTACACATTAAATGCACAATAGAAGAACTGGTTGGCAGGATCTTTATGACTTGACAAACCATTCCATGTTCACAAAGACGGGCTTGGGAGCTGCTCAAAATTCTCGCAAGAGTAATTAGCAAGCCAATTTGACTCAGCCCGGCCCAATCCAAGCCAGCCCAGCACAACTTAGCTCGGCCAATATATACTGACCCAAATTCAATCCATCTCCAAGTCAGCCCATCATCCAGCAACACTGCAAGTCTTTTGCCAACCGGCTCATCTCAAGGCGGCTTCAAATAACCCACTCATCAGACAAAGGCCAGCTTAAACATGATCCGTCTTTGGACCGGCTTCCTCACAACCCACCTTCAATCATCCCAAGCAACCCGCCACGTCATCCATGTCGGCCCAGTACATTCTTTACAACTTGGTCCTTAGCAATGTTCAGTTTTTATCAAGTGTCGTCAACAACCGACATGCCAGCATAACATGGAGAAAGCCACTCATCCGCTTTGCCACATAGGCATGCAAAAGTAATGATAAGTCATACAGCCATCTGTACTAGGTATTGTAGCAAGTCTACTAAAAGCATACCTGCTTTTGTAGCATGCCATCAGCATTATATGCACATTAAGTGCAAAATTTGTGCCTAGTATGAAGGGACAGATGGCATATCTCTTAGCCACATATTCCATTCGACCTTTACAACTGTCTTCCATCAGACCATGCGACTAGAACGACGGTCAAGCATGCTTCCTATCTAATTTACTATGAAATCTCAGCCATCCATTTTCCATTGCAGTTACTATAAATACCCCATGGGTTGAAATCTGGTTGAGTTCTGGGAACTCTCACACAACTCGGAAATTCTCTCACAGTAAACTAAAACCTTAAGCTCTCAAGATTAGTAATATTTTAGTCTTAACTGTTTTACTAGTCTTCTATGGGCCTATGATTTGTTGAGCAAACTCAAGGTTAGAATCCCAAGACAAACGAGTCTTAACACCTGCTGGAGAAGTCGAAAGATTTCCATGTTTCATCTTAAGGTTTTGAGGGACATAAAACCTAGTGGGAGCTTATTAGTAATATGAAATGTATTGTTCAACCTTAATAATATTATAAGAACATCTACTATGAATTAATGTCCTAATTTATTAAATAAAATTTGCAAAAAGTGTATATACCAAAGTTGTTTTCTGAAAACGACAAATCCACTGGACCTAACTGCATAGTCTGGTTAAGGGCAATTATGATAGCACTTATGTACGAATGTCTATGGTCGTCGAAAACTAAATCTCCAAGTGTAAAAACCATTGATAATGTAGACCCTAAACTAATTTTAGCTTATATCAAATGATTTTCAGACCTAGAGATCGCCCAAGTTTATGTGTTGACTACGTTAAACAAACTATTGCAGAGACAACAGAAAACATGAATGTCCATCAAATCTTCGATTGCCTAAAAGATTTGTTAAGGAACAGTCTCATTTTGCAAGGCACGAACTTATAAAGAAACTATTTAACAAGAAGATGTCGAAGGGCATAAAGGTGATGATTACGTCATAATGATGAAGGGATATATTGATAGACTATCTCAACTAGACATTACGATAGGAAACAATCTGCAAATGGATCTGATCCTAGGATCTCTTACTTTAAAGTTTGAGCCATTCATATTAAAATATAATATAAACCAGCTGAATATAAGCCTTATGGAGCTACTCGATATGTTGAGGTCAACCGAGTCTTCATCCAAGGATCAAGGCGTGGTGCTCATAATTAAGGAGAAAGTATCATCTTCGAATGGTTTGAAGAAGCTGAAACGAATCAATAAGAAGAATAAAAAGACCGCTCTAGCTGACAAGGGTGAGTTTCATTACTATCACAAGAAATGTCATTGGAAATAGAACTGTCTAGAGTACTTGAAAACTATCAAAAAGAAGAAACAAAATTGTTCTGCTACTCCCATAGATATATTTATGATCCAAAATTGTTTTGCAATCAATAAATTATCTTGGGTTTTAGATACTTGATCTGGAACTCATATCTATAATTCGTTATAGGGACTTAGGAACAGTTGTCATGTGGCATAAGGAGAAATGAGATTTCAAGTTGTTGATGATCTCTGGTAGATGCAACAGCAGTTGGAGATTATCATTTAGCTTTGCCAAATGGATTAGTTTTAATCATAAATAATTACTATTATGTGAAAAACTTTATTTATGAAAGATTTCTGTGTTTAGATTGTCTGAGTCTGAATAATTTTTTTATTATGTTGATAATGTTATGAACATTTGGTTAAATGGAAATAAAGTCTGCAACGGTGTTTTGCATAATGGAATTTATGTTCAATACTAATTATGTCTGTGATGTGAATAACTCTTCTAATGTTGACATAAATAATAACATATATGGCATTCTAGGCTAGGTCATATGAGTGAGAAACACATTCACAAACTAAAAACCTAAGGTTTTCTACCATCATTTGATTCTGAATAATTTGATATGGGTGAGTCGTGTCTTAAAGGAAAAATGACCAAGCACCTCTTTAGGGAGAGCAATGGAAGAGTTGATGAACTCTTGTGTCTCGTACATACTGATGTATGCGACTCAATGTCTATAGTTACCAAAGATAATTCTTCTTATTTTGTAGCCTTTACGGATGATTTCTCAAGACTAGGATATGTATCTTATGAAGAATAGATTCGATGTCTGTGAGACATTTATTGAATATAAAAATAAGGTCGAAAATCAGTCTAACCATAAAATTAAAATACTTTGATATGAACGAGGAGGTGAATATGTTGAACAAAAGCTATAAAAATACTTAAAAGGTAATAAGATTTTCTCTCAGGTTACTCCTCCCTGTACTTCACAACATAATGGTGTTCTAGAGCAAAGGAATCGAACCCTATTATATATGGTTTGTTCCATAATGAGTAGAGCGGAGTTATCTCTTTCCTATTGGGGATATGCGCTAAAAACCGCAGCGCATATGTTGAATTTGTTGCCTACTAAATCTCTGCCTAAGAACCTATATGAGTTATGGCGTGGGAAGAAAACCCAAGTCAAATATTTGAAGGTGGGGTTGTCCAGCCTATGTTAAGAACGCTAGTCTTTGTAAACTCAAGGCAAGATCAACGTTGCTTAAATTTATAGATATCCTAAGAACTCAATGTGATATATTTTCTACAATACCTAGGAATTAAATTTTATTGTTTCTTAACATGCTATCAGTTTAGGAAAGGAAATTCTATCAAAAGAAATTAACAGCGAAGTTATAGACTTAGATGAGATTCAAGAAATTAACACAAAAGCAGAACCGGTAGAAGAATCAAATCCTCCAGTATATAGAAAGACGCAACCTATTAGAAGGTTTAGTAAGGAATCCTGTGCACCTGTTAGGTTACATCTTTACTCTTAATGGTAGGACCGTTAGTTGTAAAAGTTTCAAATAGAAAACAGTAGCTGATTCCACGATGGAGGCCGAGTACATCGCCCTCAACAAAGCAGCTAAAGAAGCGCTATGGATCCACAAATTTATGAGTGAGCTAGGAGTGATTTCCAACATGGAGGATTCGATGATATTGTCTTTTGACAATAATGCGATAATGTAGATTATAAAGGAGCCTACAACACACAAGAAAGCGAGACACATTCTTCGAAAGTTCCACCTAATCAGAGAATTTATTGAGAAACAAGAAGTTGTGATTTAAAGAGTAAATACAAGGACAGCACAACAGATCCATTCACGAAGGGGCTAGCTTGGTCATCTCTCATCAAACCAAATGATGGGATGAGATTTAGTTTTCATAATTGGCCCCAAGTGCAAGTGGGAGATTAGTAGAATTAGGGGTATGCCTTAGGGGCAATTCTGTAATTTATTATAAATTATTAACTTTGTAATAAAATCTCATTCGAAATAATGGGTGTTTTTCTTTCTGCTATACTTGTTATAAAATATTATAATAATTAATTGTTTAATTTAAGTTTATTTAATAGAAAATTCATAAGTGATATGTTTATAGATTGTAGTTACAATGTGTTGTAATCATGAGCAATTTATCACAACGAAAATAAACATATCATTTTAAATATTCCTAGTCAAGGTGTATTGAGACTGGATATGAATACACCCGTTGAGAGTAGAGTGCGTAACGCTCTTAAAACATTGGGTAGTGTATTACTTATGGCTACTGTGGGCACTAAAGGATTACTTACTTATAGTTATTGGATAACTATGGAATGACACACCCGATAGTTTTCTGTTGGTTAATATAACTAAGGTTAAACAGAGAATATCGAAGTGACAATATTACATAGTTCTCTCAACTTGAATATACCATTGAAATTCAATATGGACACTCCACTTTGATTATAGTTCAATCGTGGCATGGCGTCTATCGACCAATTATAGTTGGGTCGGAGTTGGAGCATTGGAAGAAAAACACTATTTCGTAGAGAATTCGTCTGCTTAGTTATATAAGGTTAGTATCACAGTCAACTGTAGTCGTCTCAAAGTCAAAGTCTCTGGCCAGAGCATTCCGATTAAAAAAAATTGTTATTATTGAATTAATGACTTTGTGTTTAGATTATCAAGTTGAATATGGATGATAATGGGATTCTAACCAATAATAAATTCCATAAGTCCTATTGTGAAATAGTATTGACAAAGATAATTGGTGTAAATAATCGTCACTACCTGGGACCGCTTAAATTAGTAAAATTGGATTTTTACCAAAACCGAGTAAGTGATACATTCGGCCAAACTACCACTCCACTAGCTAAGGTGACATGTGAACTTCAATATTCAAATTGGTTGATGTTAATCGCTAACTGAATTTACACCAGTGAGTCACACAACCGCAATGTTGAATACTCTGAATACCACATTATTTAACTGAATTTTAATAGTTATAAATTAATTAATATTATCAAAATATCAATTATAAAATTTTTGTTTAATTTATTTGAATCAGTATTGAATATAGTGCATACAAAATTTATATATGTATGTATTAATATATGATATCGATGTACATTTGAATTGGATTTAAAATGTGCAATTACTAATCAGGTTTTGAAATGCATGTAGGCCTGTAAGCCTACATTAGATGGCTAACCATGATAGATATAAGAGGGATATTTTTTTCTGAAATAAGGTTTGAATTGGTGGAGAAAAAAAGGTAAAGATCAGATTTACATCTTCTTTTTCCCCATTTCTATTCTTATATAAACCTGCCTCCTTCATTCCATTTTTTTATTTTTTCTAGCCTCCATAACCCCTTTTCTCGCAAGCTTTAGCCCCATCCCCCTTTTCATTTTAAAAAAAAAATCAAATCAAATCATATTAAAAGTATGGTGATCTCTTTGGTTTGTTGCATTTTGGGAAAGGATTGAATTTGATTCAAGGAGCTTCTTCTATACAATATTTAAGGTGTTACTTCAAGGCTACGGTTTAGGTAATATCTAATTACAATTTATTTACATACTCATTTATGACATTGTATGTGAATAGATTAGAACTATATCACAAACTCATATATTTGTTTACTTTTGACACATGTATGTATTATATTAAAAATATTCTTGTATGTAAGTATTTTATTTTCGGCTAAATTAATTTTTTTCGAAAGTCAAACCGGTTTTTTAAACATTTTAAACTAAATTTGAATTTTAAACTATTGTTAAATATATGATATATATTTATAAACTAATTTAACAATTTTCATACATATTTTTCGCATGGATACGTATGTATAAATAAAAAATGTATTATATATATATATTATTTATAACGATAATATAAAAATATTATTAATTAATTTAAAAGTATTAAATTACACTTTGTTAATAAATATACGTAGTATATACATACATACATACATACATACAGACATACATACATATATGTATGTATGTATATTTTATAAAATAAATTTTGTACAGGAATGATAATTTAAAAAATCAAATTTTGTGCATATGAAAGTTTTAAAATAAAAATAAAAAACATTTTTAACCCACGTGGAATAAACTTTGTTGAAATCTTTTACATGAAAATAAATATATTTATATACATATATATTTTATTTTATACATAATTATATAATATTATATATATATATATTATAATTTTATATAATTTAATAAATATATAAGTCTTTTTATATAACTAAAAAACATTTTTTTGTATATATATATATATATCCATATGTAATTTTATAATTAAATGTAAAATATTTAAATTTGAATTTGAATTTTAAATAAGATATTATTTTAAATGAAGATCTAATTCAAATTGATATTTTCTTAAAGATTTTAAATGGTGAATTGGTTTATATTTTATATTTTAATTTATACATAAATTTTTGTATAGAAATATGTGTGTGTGTGTGTGTATAAGTACACTTTATATTATATATATATTATATAATAATAGATAGTAAATACATATATCTAGGGGCTAATGTGTCTGTTGTAGTGTGAATCGCAACATTTATATACAGGCATGTTAAACCATGTTCACATTATATGTTGCACGTGCACGTACCCTTATATGTGTATTTGATACACATGTACACATTACGTATCACATATATAAGTAAATCAAATCTTTGTACAAATCAATTAAATAAAATAAATATTTTATTTAAAATCTATCTAGATTAGATCTTAATCAATTTCGACTTCCTAGACCCAATAAGATCTAAAATGGTTAATTCTTTTTTGAAATTCACCTGTTTAACCTGCTACGTGCTAGCCTAGTTCCAACGGCATCAGCAATCACATTCCCCTTCCCTAGAGTATAGGCAAAGCTAAAGTCATATGACAAAAGAAACTCAATCCATCTTTATTGCCTCAGATTCAAGTCCTTCTACCGGCATAGGTCTTGAGGGACTTGTGATCCGCAAACAGCTCAAATCTCTCTCATAATATATAGTACTTCCAAGATTTCAGTGCAAATACAATGGAAGCTTACTCAAGATCATGTGTTGGGTAATTCTTCTCGTGCACCTTGTGCTATCAAGTAACACATACTACCACCTTTCCGTCTTACATCAAGACAACACCAAGACCAGTTCCACAAGCATCAGTATAGATGGTAAACGACTTGGTAAAATTAGGGAGGGTTAAGACAGGTGCACTCTTCAATAACTCCTTTAATTTAGTGAAAGTCTTCTCACAATCTGGGCTCTAGATAAACACTAGATTCTTCTTAGTTATTTTTTAAGGGTGCTGAGTACTTTGTGAAGTCCTTGGTAAACTTCTTATAGAATCCAATCAACCCTAAGAATCTATGAACCTCTAAACCATTCTTTAGTGTCTTCTATTCCTTCGCTGCATCCACTTTTCCCGAGTCTACAGCTAACCATTCTCCAGATATAATGTGCCCAAGAAATCTGACTTCCTTCTTCGAAAAATGACATTTTGAGAATTTTGCGCTCAGCTAGTTCCTTCTCAATACTTTAGTACTTTCTTCAAATGATATTTGTGCTCTTATTCACTTCTAGAGAACAACAAGATATCATCAAAAACACAACAACAAACTCGTTTAGCTGTCCTTGGAAAACTTTGCTCATTAAATCTACAAAATATATAGGAGAATTAGTCAAACTGAATGGCATGACTACCCATTCAAATAATCCATTCGGAGTTCAAATGTAGTCTTGGGTATATTATGATCTGCTACTCACAATTGATGGAATCTGGTAGCTAAATCAAGCTGAGAGAAAACTTTACCCTCGACTAACTAACTTTAGAAATCATCGATGTGAGGCAAATAGTATCAGTTCCTTCTTGTTAGTTTGTTTAGCCCTCTAAATCGACGCACAGCCTAAAGGGAACCGTCTGCTTTAGAGACAAAAACAACAGGCACTCCCTACTCCCAAATACTTCTTCTTATAAAGTCTTTCTCTAATAATTCCGAGACTTGCTTATCTAGTTCTCACATTTCTTTCAATTACATATGCCTAAATGGCATCATTAAGGACCTATCTTCTTTCCTTAAATCGATTCTAAACTTGATCTCTCTTTAGGGTGGAAGACTGGAAACTTCAGCAAAGACATCTAGAAAATCTTGCATTATAGGGATCAAAGATAAATCGCCCTTTGACATACTGAGATAACACATGTAACTAGATATCATGGAATCATCGGGCTTACAACAAACAATAAGCTCCTGCTCTTCACTCTTTCTAAACTGTATAGTCTCCTATCACAATCCAAGACTACCCTATGATGCATCATCCAGTCCATTCCTAAAACAATCTGTACCCTAAATACTAAGTACGTATACACTACATAAGAACACCACACCACTTACGACCAACTTTAGATTTTGAAAAACCATAGATTGATGGGTCGATATCCCACAAGATTCGACACCATGATAGAATCATAAATAATTTAGGGTCTAAGGCTTAACTTGTCTACTGATGCATGACTAATTAATGTACGTGATGCACCAGTATCAAATATGGTTCTGATAGGAAATCCACATAAAGGTAACACTCCAGCCAAGACTCTCTACTTCCCCTTCTCTGCTGCGGACGGTCCAATACTACTAGTCGAAATCGCCTCCAATGTATACATCTTCACCACCACTCCTCCTTCTGTTCAGCAGGGCAGTTGTTCTTGAAATGTCCTAAATTATGACAGCCATAACGTTAACCTTCGAGATGTCTGTCTTACACGGCTTCATCGTGAGTCCTTCCCTATAACGTATGCTACAAACGATGGCATGCTTCCATCCTTGTCCTCCTCGGGGTCTACCTTCGTGCTTATTCCAATTTTTATTCACTCCCTTCTTCGGTTCATCTTCTTTAGCATTAATAACTAGTTTCCCATCAATCAAGTTTAGTAATGCAGCTTCAACCAATCCCACAAATGTTGTTCCATATGGTATTTGATTCAACGCCATGTCCTTCAAGGTTGAGTTAAGACCCCTAGTAATTTTAGCGCCTTCTTCTCAGTGTTATTGATCAAATCAAATCTGACTTATTAACGTACTCGCCCATAGTTAACTCAACTTGCTTTAGATAAATAAATATCTCCAGCTATACCCTTTCTCCGCTCTAGAAAAGAATTTAACTTCAAACCTCCTCTTGAAGTCTGCCCATGTGATAGTGTCCTCATCCACTTTAGAAGTAAGCACCTCCCACCAATTAGCTGCCTCTCTTTGTAGATGCCATGCATCCAACTGTCTCTTAGTGATATCACTTAAACCCAATAAGATGAAGATCGTCTCATAAGAATAAGTCATTCCCTTGTCACCGAATATGGTTCAGTGCTTATGTAACATTTTCCCCACAAACTTAAGAAATCCTTATAGAGCTTCAATAAATCCACTATTGGTGCTTGCTAGATGGAAACTACCCCATGGTTAGTAGGTGTGGGTTCAGTGGGGTTAGTAGCAATGGCCTGACCCGTTGCCTTTAGATACCTTCAAAACCAGATAGGAATGTTCACTCCATGGATGTCTATAGTCTCAACTCTAGTATTTTACCAACCCTAGTCTTTATCCCATTGGTATTAGCAGTGTTGGTCTCTGTCCCAGTAAAGTATCTCATTTTCAACTATCTATAAAAATAGAATTCATTAACAACTCCCTAAAAGATAGGAAATAAATCGGAACAATAAATGGTGTGTACATATGTACTCGACTCTTATATATAAATATCCAATAGTAAAATACAAATACGCTCTCTATATATGTTCCCAATCCTTATTTTAAGGAATATTTTGCTCTAATACCAAATATAACAACCCGCTATTTTTGACCCTTGGATTTAACGTAACTCACAACGTATAAACCTTGAAAGCCGAAAGGACAAGTCTTTAGTGAATGATAACGAGAGATAAAATAATGTATTCTACCAATCTCTTTCTGAACCTATAGCGGAAGGTAACAAACATATACTATAATCAAATATCATTATATTTCAAACCACTAGATCCAACTATATGCATAAGTCATATACATATCCAATCCAATCCAAACACACTTACATACAAACCAAAGTCGACGTCAGAAATTATTTATATACATTCCTAGTTCTTATTTTAAGGAATATTTTTCTCCGATACCAAACGTAACAATGCCCTATTTTCGACCCTCTAAGTTAACACAACTCAGGATGTGTAAACACCGAAAGCAGAAAAGGACAAGTCCTTGGTGAATGATAACAAGAGACAAAATAAATATTTTCAATATATCTCTTTTTGAACTCGTAGTGAAAGGTAACAAAAGTATAATATACTAAAATGTCACTATATTTCCAAACCACCAGATCGACCTATATGCATAAGTCATAGACCTAACCAATCCAATCCAAACACACAAACATAGAACCAAAGTAAATGTCAGATGATAGATATGTAATGACGTCGTCATCTGCACCTTCAAATGTTACTTGACACAACATATCGAATTCCATCAACCTAATGAAGAAACAAAAAGAGAAAAATATAGAGAGGGTCAGATTATAGTCGGATGAATGATGTACGTGTACTTTGCTACATACTTTAATCACTCCCAAATAATACTAAGATAACTATGCTAAACGTCATACCTTTGTCATGTTTCAACTTCAACCAATAAGTTAGTCAAACAATACAACAATTATGGCCAACCCATGAAATAAGGTCTTACTCCAATAATAGTTACAATGGTCAATGACATGGTCTTACCCACGTACAAAGCCAAGCCTACCTTATTCCATTGGCATAAGGCTGAATCATTAATTGGACACAGTTTCATATACATCTTATTAACCCATTTTAGCCAATAGCACGCACCTCAGAAAATCCTCAGATCTTGGAGAGAACGTGGTACCATAATGACCAAGATACATCAATCAATAGTCAAGAAATCACTAGAAATAGCAATCATCTATTCATATGCATATATCCTTATCTATATATCTACATATATATCATTATATATACATCTAATCATTCCATTCAATCAAGCAAAGAAATCATATCAAAATGTTGCCTTAAGTCACTCGAAGAACCATAGAAAAACCCCAAGTCGATCCCTTTTTTTACTACAAGCCATGTTGGGTCCATGTACAATCTGGCCCAGCAAGCTCCAACCTGTCGACTGGTTGACCTATAGCCGAGAGCACTTTGTGTTGCTTTTTTCCAGTTTTCTTTCTACTTTTCTTACTTGTTTTTGATTCATTTTTCAATCTATTTTCCTTCATAATTGGTACATTTTACTAATTCAACTTTATGAAAGAGTTTGTGTCGAAATCATTTTGAAAATGCTATAAAAATCACTGTTTATAAAACCAGCCCTTTGAAAAATAAAAATACAACTTTTCACATATATACTTCAAAATATATTTAGAAATCATGATGAAATTATATTACTACCGAAAATATCATATAGGATTATAAAAACATTTTTATATAGTTTTTATATACATTGATATTATATATTTTCATTAAAATCGCAATTTCATACAATACAAACAATATTTTCAAATTCCTTTCAAATATCTTTTATAATATCATTAAAAATATGATTTAAATCATACAAATTTTCTAAAATACATTCTTTAATCCCAAAAATCAATTCACATCATTTTCACTAGATTATATACAGTAATTTGAATATAGTATATACGTATATGCTTCTAACTCATTTTCACTACTTCTTTTTGCTTATATTCATGTGTATGCATATATATACATATATACATACACAAACTTACATACATATAATATATATAACATCATTTAATTTTGAATTTATATTCTCTGATTCATCCAAATCATCTTCATAAACTCTAATTTATATCAGTCCATGAATTCCTATATGAATATTGGCTTTATACCACTAATATCCAATTCAGTATTTCATTATTTGGCCAAAAATCCAAAAATCATTAATTTTTCATTTTTGTTGATTATAAAATCAATTTATCAATTTATTTTTAGATTATATCAATTTTAATTACTGTCTAAAATCGGTAATTACTAATTTAATCTAAAATCAAAGCCCTAAACCATAGATTATCATAGAACATATGAGATTAACTAACAAACCACTCACATAAACCTAATTTGCGCTTGAATACTCACTGTTCGGAAATAGAACCTCCTCCAGATCCACATATTTATGGTTGTAATTGGTTTTAGAGTGTAGGCCTTGACTCGCTCTTCGATTTAGCACTTGAATTGTTAGTTTTCTATGGAGTTTTGAGCGAGAATTCGGTAATCAAAAGGAATTGGGGTTTTCGATTTCCAAAAGATGGGAGGAAGAAGAGAAAGACATGTAGAAAGGAATGATCAAAATTTTAAAATCCATGAACGGCCAACTATATATATCCAGAGGTAGGTATCCATTAAATTCTATTGGGCTTGTCCCATTTAAAATTCAGATTTCAAAATTATAAACAACGATAACTTCATCATCTAGACTCTGATCTGCACAAACAAATATACAATACAAATCAAGAAAATGAGATAGGTAAAAATTATTGAATTTATTTAATTTTAAATTATCAAAAATACAGGTTATTACATACACAACCCTTCACTAACCTTCTTCGAGGTTTTCCACGACCATGAGTGGTCCAACCAGCTTTGCACATAGATGCATTTTTGGATGTAAGTCATATATCTAATATTCCATCTTACTTGATTTTACTTCACCTAAGTCACAAACCTATTTTTTCTAACTTTGTAGTTATTCCTTTGAGAGTCAAGAATGATAGTTTGATCCTAATGGTTCATAACCTAAAGGCCCTCCCAGTAAATGAAAGGAAGACTACTCTTCTTATAACCGACCTATGACTTTTCCAATACCCCTCCAACACAATAGTTAAAGGCTCCTCTATGCGTTGCCTCCTCCCAACATTGCTCGGGCCACTCTACAGGCCAGGACAACTCCTTTGGCCCTGGCCCATCACGACATCATTGAATAGGAGGAGGAATCACTTGCCACTTCTTCTAAAGATGAGGATGAAGAAGTAGGAGAAGAAGAAGAAGATAAAGGCGAAGAAGAAGAAGAAAGAAACAATGAATTTACCGAGGAAAACGCCGAAGGAGGGACTTCAATTATCGCTCCCCGATCGAAATGTTTGAGAAGAGGTTCCCTTGGGCAAGCACCTGAGCCCCAAAATAGGCTAGTTAGATGGCCATCCCCACTCCAAACCCATGATGACATCTATGGCTCACTGGGCAACCTTGGACCGTAGACCATCAAGATTTCGACTTTGATATACCAAGCTCTTGGGCTTCCATAATGCTTTTGGAAATATGCCTTTTTTCCTATCGAGGGAGAAGATGCCTCCCTGGGCCTACCGACCGAGCATAGTCCATAGGATTGATAAGACACACCAACACCACAGTTCGTATCATAAGCACACACACTCTGTATGCACTTCTTCTGAAAAATTCAAGCAGTGGTCGTGTCTTCTTTTATTTTCATATACAACGGGTAGGTTTAAAAAGCTCTACAACGCCTTCAGCAAGAAACTAGTAGGAATCTCTCCTTACACTAGTTCAGCTCTTAGCCCGTAAATTTTCAGCAATAGTAAAGAAAAAGAATTTCATGTTCCTTTATTAATTCTAGACATTTTCTCCACTCTCTCCTTATTTCTCTCTAGATATTTTATTTTCAAATCCCTAAATTTTGTCATTATTATAATTATTAAATTGTTTTACTAATTTTATCCATTATCATTTTATGTTTAAATTATTACAAAGTTTTATCATTTTACATTTAAGTATCAGCATTTAATAATTTTACAATTATTTACAAAATTCCTCTAAGTTTTATCACATAATTTTACATTCAATTTCATATGTTTAAATTAGTTAAGTGATCTAAAACTTGAACTTTTAAAATAAATCCAATTAACTAATATTTAATATTTAGTTAAATAAATCCTAAAAAATGACAATTCAATGTATTGTATATCACATTTACGTCGAAAAAAATTGTAAAATTAACATTCACTCAAGTACATATAACTTAAAATTTCCATAATTATATAGATACAAAATTATCTTTAGTTCCCTTTCATTATTCAAAATTCAAGTTTACATGATTTATTTCTTTCTAAAATTAGTACATTATTACATAGAGAAACATACATATATGTTCTTTTAAAGTTGGTTTTCATTATAAACAAACATATACATAGTTTTTTCTTTCTAAAATAAATATATTATTACACATATACAACATTTTATACAATAATTGTACATTAACTGAATTCTTTGTCAATAATTTTTTTGAAAGAATGAAGTTATATTAATGATAAGTGATGAATACTATAGTTTGTAATTTTGAATACATTAATTATTTTTAGCTAATATGTTTTGTGAAAATGATAAATTTTTGTTATGTATATTCATAAATTACGTTAATAAGTTGATAAAAATATATGATATTTTGATTAACTATTTTTATTTTATTGTCCTTTCTAGCCAAATGTTAACTATTCTTTGAAAAGGTTTATTGTAAATTAAAATTATTGTGGTACAAAACAATATTTTAAGAACAAAATTATTGTTTTTCAATAATTAAAATAATCAAATTATTTGTGATGTTTCTTTTAGTATTCAATCATTATATCATTATTCAATCTATATATCATTTATTTTATTATTCAATAAAGTTTACATGATTTATTGTCTTTTTTATTTTATTGTCTTCTTAAGTAATATTTGAATTCAATCTATATATCATTTATCAATCAAGCAAATGTACCGTAAGCTAATTATTAAACTTAAAATCTATGTATACAAATATTTATCAATTGGAATAAATAGAATATTAATTTTAAAATTAATTAAGGATACAAACTTTCTTTTATGTTTTTAACAAATACTAAAAGTAGAAATAAATAAATAAGTATTCAATTCTTTACAAAATGAAATTTTATTTTTTGTACAAATATGAAAATATATAAATCACATAATAATATTACATACTTAAAAATAATAAGTTCGGTACATAACGTAATTATCTTAACAAATTCATTATTTGTTGCATAATAAATTCAATTCTTTCAAAATATTTAAAAATTTATTTTCCTCAAACATACCACGTTCAACACACGGGTGTCCATTTTTATCATTACTTTAGCTTAACCAACTTAAGTCGGTTGTATATATTATTGTTTCATTTTTGATGCGAGGTGTTGGACTTTTTTTGCAAGATGTATTTGTTTTATCAGTAAAAACATACCACTTGAAAAATAATAAATTATGAGTATTGCATGAGCATTAATAGTTGGACAAAGATGGTATATATTAATGGAGGAAATGTTATTTAACATGGAGAAAATGATATTTATTTTAGAAAAAAATGGCAAATGAAAAGATATTAGTTAATTGAGTATAGTCAGGACAATTATGGACTAGTAACGACTAATTAACAATGTTTTGTTATGGTTAATGAAAAGGAAATTAAGGAAGAATAAGTAGGAGCTAAGAGTAGGTGATAAGAGGAATTAATCGAGGAGTTAACAGTTGTGTGAGGCTGTTGAAGATGCCAAAAATGAAGAGTTAATGATCTTTCATGGGATGCAACAGTAGTGATGGTTTCTAGTTTTTAATGCATTTGACCGATATAGGGTACTTGGAGCTTTTATCTTGAAACATGTTGTGCGAGAGGGTATAAGAGAAAATGTTCAAGGGCTTTCATGAGTTGGATCTTTGGACCGAATACTTAGATCGTTAGACTCTGTTACAGTCCGTTAAGAATATTCTATCTAAAATGCACACAACAAGTTTCAAACATTATTATTCATTACAAAAAATAAAAGGTAAAATGGGAGATACAAACTAAAATTCTTGTACGGATCCAATAGACAAGTTTCGTTTACATCCCGTAATTGTTGAGACATCCTTGTTGCTAGATTCAATAAGGACCGTAACCGTACAACATTTATTACGAATTTTATCATTCATCTTTTTACAGATTAAGTTTATAGTTATTACCGACTCTTACCAAACTTACACCGGTATACATGTGAATGTACACCATCATCTTATTCAACCTTTGATTCCTTATATACAATACCATTTGTTAGTATTTACTTTCAATTTTATTACCAGTTATTACCACAATTATTCATTGAGCATCTCTCGATTGGCTACAAATTTGAATAATATCTATTCATGGTTCCTCGCAGTCCATTTTTGGTTGGGTTTTTTTGAAAATACCAAACGATTGGTACAATCCATAAAGGAACACAAGTTCTTTTTTTTCATTAGAAAGTCTTTCACTAAATGGTATATTTAATAATAAATAATGCACATCATTAAATATGTGGATGATCCTAAGTTTATAAGGCTAGGATAACCAACAAACTCATGCTTTCAAACTTTTCGATCTTTGGTAAGAGATATATTTGAATGAAATTACAAACCCTATTAGATTATGTATCTATATACTAACAAAAAACGAAGTAGAACTTTTATATTGATTCAAAATAAAAAGTAAAAAGTAAATGAAAATCAAACTTAAACCCATGCAGTGAAGACGATAAAGCACTTGCCAAGCATCAATTTATGTATTAAGTCATAAACTAGCCCTCTTAAATAAAGTGAAGAGTAGGTATTCACCTTATAAAAATTTATTACTTTTATATATCCAATTGATAACTGCTTTAATTGAAAATCCTTTTCGACATCCTTTAGATCAATAAAATGATTAGTATCAACCGAAATGACCGATAATGTTGATAAATATAAACGATCTAACTATTGGGTGAAGATGTAATTAGAATTGGTTTGTAAGAGTTGCAAAGAAAATCTCATTCTATAGTTGTATATTAATTTATATTCACTGGGAAGAAATAATAAAAAAGGTTTCATAATGTAATGACCCACCCTCTTGACCCCCAAATGTCAACACTAATACATCCACGGTATTCGTGTGTTGAGCATCCAAGTGTCAGAAGGATGAATTATTAGGGTGAAATAAAAATAAAAAAACAAACAAGAAAGAAGGAAGAAGAGAACACAACATCAGAATCTCACAGCGGAACGATAATATATAATATCAAAGGAACAATACAAAGGGTTACCTCGATACACAAATCTCGGAGTTACAAAACCTAAGTACCATCATCAGCCTGGACAGTTATAACAACCTGTCCTCACAAATGCTAATATGTACAATATAATAATGCAGCAGAAATAAGAATGCTACGATAGGTGAAACATCCAGCTCGTCTTCTCGAGCTCCAATGAACATTAATGAAAACCTGCGTTTCTCAAACTACTTGAAAGAGCACACGAGTAATTTAGGGAAAACAAAAACCAAGCGTCAAACATAAGTCTAGTATGAGAAACTCAAGAAATATGTAGCTAAAATATAACAGTACTTTTTAGACCGCATGGAATGTCATAACGATTATCCCCTTAAAAGAACCACCATCTAATAGGTACATAAGGTGATATAATAGATAATGTCTAGGGTGTAGAATATAAATATTATAACATAGCTGGAATGGTTACATTGGTTACATTCAATAGCATATTAGGAGTACAATCAAATCCGATAAGGAACGTTCACATATTGAATTTTTTGTGGAGATCCCTTCGATCAAGCCGAAATCCAATCTTCTGCACAAGGGTCAGAAACTACCTCCGAGCGTTGTATATCTCTAGATAGAATATACCATAAGGTAAACATAACCGGTCCACGTCTAAATACGTGATCACGAATAACATCAGTCCCGTTGGCTAACAATCGATAAGCATACTCTAGATCTAGAGCGATAATATCCTATCGCAAGTTAGCAAAACCCTAAGCTATGCTCATACTCTATTTTTAGCCATTTCCAATGTCGAGGTCATGTTCGGCATCTTTCGCACGAGTCTTCATCACCCGAATAGAACACAAATCCGAAATTTGATCCTCACATCTCTAACAGATCTCGAAACCACACATGGATTACCATTTCTCAACAGATCTCAGAATCACATATGGATTCCCACATGCTGAATAAATTAAGAACAACTACATGTGTTCGAGCATCTTAAACAGATCTCGAATCTCCATATAGATCCCTATATCTCGAACAGATCCACTTTCAAGAGATAGAACACGTATCTCGTCCTTGAAGTGGTTTTTGGTAAGTAAAACACTTACAGATCCCGGTCTCTCCAAGACTGAATCGACGAATTTGTTCGTTTAACAATTGTGAGAGCGATTACTTATGGAAACCAAGTCTCGTATACTTATACGTTTTCAATATTTTCATCTCACGCTATCCCTCGATCAAGAGTGAAGTCGGTAGGTTAGAGCTCTACTACTCATATCTCTACTAGAACATTAGTCTTAATTCCCAAAGATAGACAAGCCTACTTCATCGGCTTTTAGTGCTAAGTATAAGTCTAAATGTTTTCCATAAACGAGCAAACATACAAAGCACAATCAAGTCATACAAAGCATGATTAAGTCACATAAGCGACTTCTAATCCCCTTTTTGTTTAATTAATCTTTTATAAATTAAAACCTCTTTTATTAGTAAAACTTCTTTTATCTAATAAAACACTATTTATGAATTCCTACTATCCATTTGTACTTTTTCAACACTTTGAAAAGTATTCATATACTTATCTCAAGCGATATAAGTATATTCACAAATCATTAAAAAGATTTCCTACTTATAAACCTTTAATTTTCCTATCTTCAAAAAGTATTAATATACTTATCTCAAATAGTATTAGTATATTCACAAATCATTAACAAGATTTCTAACTTTAAACCTTTTCTTTTTCTATATTTTTCCAAAAGATTCCTTACTTATAATTTCCTTCAAAATATACATTTTAAGGATCTAAGTACTTTCACAAATCCATTCAAAAGGTTTAAGACTAATGTTACTGAAACATTGTCACTACAAACCAAAACCATTTCACTTTTGCTTATCTTTAAAACACTCTTTTAAAGATCTATTTACACTCATAAGTATAATGTAAAAGGGTTAAAGACGAATGTTATTAAACACTTTGTCACAGCAAACCCAAAACCATTCCAAACTTAAATATTTTTAAAACATTCCTTTAAAGATCCAAGATAATATTTGGCTAAGTTTGATAGTCAACTAATCGTATCTAGTTAAAACAGTTGCTTATACAAATTAATGTTCGTGCATTTAACTCGTTTTCGACATTTCAACTTAACTATTCTTCATTTAAGAGTGGAGCTTGGTAAGTTAGAGCACTCGTTGAATCAAAGCATTGCCTAGACACTTTATTCTTGAATCTCACAAATTGACAAGCATACTTGTCGGCTTTTAGTGTCAAGTATAGTATTTATGACTTCCATAAACGAGTTAGAAAACAATATGATTAACCCGTTTTCGACATTCCCGACTTAACTATTCCTCGTTCAAGAGGAAAGCCTGGTAGGTTAGAGCTCTATTACTCCATCCCTACTTAACATCAATCTTAACTTGCAGAAATAGATAAACCTACTTCGTCGACTTATAGTGTTAAGCAAATTTAATTACCTTTTAAACAAGTAAGTAAACAACAAGATTAACACATTTCCGACATTCCAACTTAACTATTCCTCATTCAAGAGAGAAGCCCAGTAGGTTAAAACTCTATTGCTTCATCCTTACTCGATATCAATCTTAACTCTCAGAAATAGAGAAGTCTACCTCGTCGGCTTTTAATGTTAAACATCTTTACTTTTTCAAAATTTTATATATAATTATTAAAAACATATTTAAACTTTAAACCAACTTTAAAATACCTAAAAATATGTTTGAAAACATCTCTAAAATGATTATAGAAAAATACCAAATTTAAATATCATTTTTAAAACACTTAAAACCATAAGCGACTTACTATAGCATTTATAAATGCTACTAAAAGTCCTTGTTAAAACAACATTGAAAAGCACGATCTTTGCGACTAGTTTTAGCCACTTTAACAAATGATTTAAGACTTTAAATTTTTATAACGAGTACTACCATTAAGGTACTTAAAAACAATGGAAATAAACCACTAAGAATATCTTTCCATTTATTTATAAAAATTCTTGAAAACAAGGTATTCGGAAGTGCACTTAACTATTCTCGCTTCAAATAATTTCAAACTTACTTCAATTTAACACACATGTTAAAAAACCCTTTAAATATTAATTAAAGGCCATGCCACATCTTTAAGAATAAAAGTGATATTGTACAATATAAAGTTATCATTTGCTTTCAAAACCAAGAGGGTTCTAAAGTTTATAACTTTACTTAGTTAATGTCACTTTGACTTCATAATTCAAGCACAACGTATATATACAAAATATATACTTAAGAGATTGTGAAATAACTCACTTAGATCCATGCCTAACCCAAGTACAAAGCCACAAGAAAAAAAGAACCACCTCCTTCCACCACCACAAGCCTAAATGTCCAACCTTTAGCACTTCCAAACCAAAGCCACCACCTTCTTCCTCCTTTTCCCAAGCTCACGGCCCATCCAAGCTTCCCTTCTTCCTCTCATCTCCTTCCACTTATTACTTCCTAACCATAATTCCCATGATGTCTTAGGCCCAAAGCCAAAGTTAAAAGATATTTGAGAAGATTTGATTGACTTTTGAAAAAGTTAGGGAGTAATAAGTGGATTAGTGCTTAAGCACTTCCACCATTTTCAACCCTCCTATCTCATCTCAAACTTAGGAATTTTGTGATTATTTCATAAGAGTATGCCCCTCCTTATATAGGATTTTACAAGAGGTCAAAACCACCTCTTAGATTCTATAAAAGGTTACAAAGGAGCCTCCTTTACACATGTTAACTTTACACCTTTCTTATTTTGCTTAAAAGTTAAGTATTACCATAAAAGATCATTTTCTAAATATTTTCCTTTACCTCATGCATTACGTCATCCATAAAGTTTATTTCCATAAATGGAAAAATATTTTTATTTTATTTTATTAATTTCCTAAGAAAATAAGTGTATGTAAAAAAATCTAAGCAACTTCTGACGGTTAAAAAGCTGTCTATCGATAAAACGATTTTCGGTCATATTATCAATATTTTTTCAAAGTATTTATTTTTGTAAACATTTTTCCAAAACAAGTTTACCATCATTACTTATGATTTAAAAGGGGTTTAAAAGCTTATTAAATCAATTTAATAACATTTAATCCAAGATTCAAATATTTAAATAATTCAGGTATTTAAATATGAAGTGTCCGAAATTCCGGGTTGTTACATATTAATTTCTTGGAAAGCTTTATTTGTATGCATAGAAACATTCTATTAATCCAACATAATTTTATTTTTACTTTTGACTATTATATTTGGGTATTGTTATTGACATTCTGGTTTTGGATATGAGGGGGCCAATTTTATGAGCACTCCATACAAAGTTAAATTGCTATGAGGGGTACACCTTTTATTAATAAAACGTATATTTTTACCTCTTTTGCCCTTATTTAAAATACTAAAATCCTAAACACTTTCATTACTCTATCCTTCTTCTTATTTTAAAATGCAAATAATGGTGAGAATAAAAAATTCAACCCGATCTTTACATCTAAATCCTAACTATGTTGGGAAACTGATGGAAAGGTAATTTCTTAACAAAATTTATCGTGCATTTTTTAACTGTGGTAAAGGTTATGGTTTAAAATTATAGCGTTGAATATTTTCTTGAGTAGGAATCAACCTTGTCTCTTTTACATTTGCAAAACCATCTGAAGGTGAGTTTGAATTCTTTATTATATGACTAATGATTTTGGATTAAAGGTCAATGGTGATTAAGAGAAAATGTCAAAGGTAAATAAAAATGGACAATTAAGTCAATTTGATTGTAATTTAATGAAGGGGCTAGTTTGATTAGTACGTATTATAGTAAAAAAAAATTTAAAAAATGGCTTCCTCGCATCCAAAACTGGAGTGTCAATAACAATATCTTTATATCTAATTAAAATCATTTGGTGTATCCACCTAAGATGTTTTCCCACCGCTTAGTTTTTAATATGTTTATGGTGATCTCTCTAACTATGAATATAGCAAAATGGCAGTTGCTATTATTGCATTTCTTTGAACATCAGCTACAAAATCCTTAACTAATTATGAATTTAATCCATAATTAAGAACACCAACACTCAAATGTCTCTAGTATACGTAAATATGACAATCATCTTTGATAACAAAGTAATTGTGATCATGACTACAAGATGTACTACAAAGTTTATTTTTTTAGATTTTACAGTTTATAGGTTATTAAATTTATATTTTGTTAATTGTTTACCTTTTTGATTTCAAAATCTCTATTTCACATTTTTAGAGTTGGTTATAATGTTTTATAATGAGCTTGGATTCTATTTTAGTCTATCTCTTATTTTTTTTATTACTTTTACTTCATCAATACATATATATGTATATAAATTTCATTTATATACATATATATATATGTATTATTCTTATATTTTAGTTTAGTACTATCTTTAGATACAGGTTTGGTCGGATATGGTGCTTGATTGCTATTTGTAGGCTTTAAGGATTGCTGTCGTCAGGATTGCAGGGAGGAGTTCATTCTGGATCTTCAGGGTTGGCAGTGAGGCATTTCTTTCATGATCATCTGCGTTTGTAGTGATACGTTCTTTCTCTGGTGGAGCTGCTTAGGTGCACTTGGTCACACCATTGATCATCCGAGTTTGTAGAGAGACGTTCATTCTAGATTATCTGCATATACAGTGAGGCCTTCTTTCCGATTCATCTGCGTTTGCAGTGAGGCGTCCTTTATTTGGTGGAGTTGTTTATAGATCTCTTTTGCTGATCTCGTTTGGGTTCTTCTAACACCTCATTATCGAGCGGTGGCCTTGCCGGAGTTCGATACTGAGGTGTAATGGGCGATGGCTTTACCGGAGCCCATTTAAGAAGTTCCCTGAGTTTGTTTTTATTTGTTCCTGTATTATGATTTGTCACCTGCCAGGCATGTAGACAGCTCCTTTGTTATTGATGTAATACACACACACATGCGTGTTCTCCTCCATTTTAGAGAATCAAACATTTCTCTCAAAAAAAGATGTACTACAAAGTGACAATATCTTACCTTTTCCTCAAGTTCAAACCCATGGAAAGAACTGAGCATTATAAGCATAATTGATGAACATCAATCCAGGGTAGAAGCACTTAGATAAAGAAAAAGAGAGAGCATTTTCTTAATATTGAAAGGACGATATTGAAAATGTTGGAAGTAAAAGGTCATAGAATAAGTGGTTTTGACTGCGAGGGCACAACAATGAAGACATGAAAATTACCTTGTTTCCATAAACTATGGTTAAGATGCTGACATTTAATCAAAGGCCAAATGAGAGGCTTCGTCTGAGGTATGGACCTGATAGGTTAAGGTCGGTGTAGAAGGAGAGACTTTGAATTGGAGATGCTTGATTTGAATTCATGTTTGGTGTGGATTAGAGCATGGATCTGCGGAGTGTTTCTTGAGAGATGATGGAGATTAACCAGACATGGGAGTATGGTGAGGTAAGATTTGATGGGAGCTAAAAGTAAGAGAAAGAAGAGGATGACATATTTGGAGTTTTCTTTAATAGAGAGTAGATTTAATTTTAGAAGAAGGTAATTAAAATCGATGAGAGATTGGAGAAAAATCAATTTTTATATAAGGAGGAAATAAGATTTTATTTCTAACTTTGATTACAAATGTTCATATTTTATTACTTGCATACACAAGTGAACGACTCCATCCATATTTATACTAATTCTAATCTTAAATAAACGGTTGAGATTCACTTAACCTAATGGTTTAGAACCATTCTTTAGAATATTGACGTATTCTCCATATATATATCTTCTAAACTCTTATATATACATATAATATACATATATATGTATATATGTATGTATGTATATTTATGTGTATATATATAAATGTATTATTTCATAAATATCTGAACAAATACCTTAGATATTTTCTATATGGAGAAATCTAGATTAATAAAATACAAAATCTTTATTTCCAACATCCCCTCGTAAACTTGATTTTATTGTTTCGAACAATACCCTCAATCTTTATATTTCATGTGCTTTGGTAGGAATAGAGATATTGTCCAAGCTTTCTTTATTCTATTGACCTTCTTACCCGAAGCTGGGATCTTTGATGCAAGTTACAAATCTTTGTTTTACTCCTTTTGTTTTGTACTCCATTAGTACAATAGTATTTTCCAAAAAATAGGCGTGCTAACATCCACTTTGTTCTAGTGTCATAAATTTTGAACGATCCATATATTCTATCTTTACATTCTTGCATAATTTCACTCTTCTCAAAAAAATTTGACTCAAAAATAATTTTTTTAGAAACATGGATAAAATCATTCCTTTCCTTTTAGTGATCTCATAATCTGCATTCAATTCTTTTGCGGATCTGGATTGCATATTTCTTTGTGTGATTTCCACATTAACTCTTTGATTACCAAAATTTTGAACATAAGTGATTTTTCCAATTTCTTTTGTTGGTTTATAATCATTTACATTGACAATTATTGGCATATTCTCCTTATTAACCTTGCCGTATGGTTCTTTGTTAACTTCTTTTACTTTTTTCTCTTCTTTCATTTCTTTTTCCACCACTTCCAGTTTTACTTCCTCGATATCCTCCTTTTTCACTTTTTCGGTTTCTATAAGCTCTTCCCCTTTTATCATTATGATTTTCTCTTTGTTGTGTAATGGCGGTCGGACTAAGCTCCCCATCTCCAGCACATGGCATATGCTATGAGATGGCACACACTTTGTTGTAACAAAAAGAATTCTCTATGTCACGTGCCTACCAATCCATATTTATATACCACTTCTCCAAATTATTTAGCGATGCATGACTATTCCAATTTCAAACCGTCGTTTCTTCTTTGCAACATACGAGACAACCCTAACATCCTTCCCCTTGACTCGCATCCCCTTGGAGTAACTTTTAAGGGCACTGTTTTGTCTACATGCCCCAGTTCGCAACCTTTGGTTTCGATACCACTGTTATGTAACGACGGTCGAACCAAGCTCCCCATCTCTAGCACGTGGCATATGTATATGGGTTGACACACACTTTATTGTAACAAAAGGTATCCCTAATGTTATATGCATATCAATCCATATTTATACACCACTTCTCCAAGTTATTTAGCGATGCGGGACTATTCCAATTTCCAACAATCGTTTCTCCTTTGCAACATGCGAGACAACCCTAACACTCTTGGGTTACTTCTTCGATTCTTGATAGCTCTTTATCTTTCATCTCTTCAGTTTTCTCTTCCATTGCTTCTTTGACTATGGCGGCTCTTAAGCAACTTTCACTTCCATTTCATTCTTCATTTTTTCTTCCTCTTCCTTCATAGCATTCTCTCTCGTCTTGTTATTTTTCTTGTTCTTCTCATCAACTAACACACTTTCTTCAATATATTTCATTTCATTCTTCCGCTAGATGAGATTGGTATCAAGAGCTTGCTCTAATGGCTATGCCTCAACTTTTTTAGTTAGTTTTTCTTCATGGGCTTGAAGCAGTCCCATGAGTTTATCAACGATCATGGTCTTTAGATCTTTAGATATTTCAACTGCTACAACTATGTAGTTAAATTTGGAATCCAAAGATTGTAGAATTGTCTCAAGCATTCTAGAATCTTCTATTTTTCCTCCATGTTTTTTCATTTGATTGAAAATAGATAAAACCTTAGAAAAATAATCATTGATTGATTCCAATGACTTCATATACAAAGATTTAAACTTACATCGCATAGTTTGTAATCGAGCTTTCTTCACTTTATTAATTCCTATGGATGCATTCTCCAAAATCTCTAGGGCTTCCTTACTAATATACACAGTTCCTACCTTCTCGAATTTAACTCCATCCAAACCTTGATGCATGATAACAAAAGCACGTTAATCCTTCTTCTTCAAACTCTTCAAATTATCCCTTTTAATTTGGAATGAAGTAATAACATCAACGAGTTCCTCATAACTATTTTCTATGACATCTCACACATCCTAAGATCCAACAACGCCTTTATGTGAATGCTCCAATTATCATAACACCCTTTCTTGAGTAATAGAACTTTAACTAAACTCAATCCACTTACCATTCTTTCTTGATATCAACCTAGCTTTGATACCACTGTTGGGAGTTCTTTTTATATAGAACAGATTTGATTTTAGAAGAAGATAATTAAAATAGATGAGAGATCAAAGGGACAAATAATAATTTTTTTATAAGGAGGACATAAGATTTTATTTCTAACTTTGATTAAAAATGTTCATACTTTATTCCTTGCATACAAAAATGAGTGACTCCAATACTAATGCACATCCTAAATAAAAAGCGGAGAATCACTTAATTTAATGGTTTAGAATCGTTCTCTACAATATTGACATCTTCTCCATATATATCTCCTAAACTCTCTCATGTATATTTTTAAATGTATTATTTCATAATTATATAAACAAATATCTTAAATATTTTCTATATAGAGGAATCAAGATTAACAAAATACAAAATCAAGTTTATTTTCAGCACATCTGAGTATTATTACATTCAAGTATGCATAAATCAAATCGTGAGGCAAGGGTGAATGCGCATTCTGCATCCCACTAACCAAAAGAAAAGTTTAATCAAACAATATGTAAATTCGCATGTGGATTAACTTAGAAATGATTTGTGGATTAACTCAATGGTAGATTAACTCATATATAGTTGTCCTAGATACAAATAAATACCTAATTTCTTACCTGATAAAATATCATGAATTAAGGAGAATACAAGATATAACTCGAGGGTGACTTATAAAAGAGAATATGAACGACAATATATAAATAAAATAAAAAGGAAAGAATTTGAGTTAGGAAATGAGAGAGTTTTTGGTGCTTTAAATAAATTATTATTTTTTATTTTCAAAAGACAAGTAAGAATACTTATTTTAATGAGAGGATAAAATTTAAGATAGGATATTAATATATAATGTTAGAGTAGAAGAAAAGAATGTTGTGTTTTAATTTGAAAATGCATTTAGTCTGAAATGAATTATGTGAAATTTTTTATCATAGGTATGTATTGAGATATATTTAGAATATATGATTAAGATATTATGATATATTTAGAATATATGATTAGATGTTATGAGTGGTATGTGATAAGGGAAATATCTTCGGAAGATTTCATGCTGTTTCCGCAATATATGATTAGATATTATGAGTGGTATGTGATAAGGGAAATATCTTCGGAAGATTTCCTGCTGTTTCAGATAGAGTCTTGGGTATGTATTATAAATAGGGATGCTGGTGATTAATAAAAATTCAAACTGAGTTTTGCCAATTCTTCATGGTATCAGAGCGAGGTTAACGAATTTTTTTTTTCTTCAAGAATAATTTGCCATGCCTGGTGTTGAAGATCCACCGTCTCCTCCACCGCCTAAAATTGAACCCAATTCCCCTTATTATCTCGGCCCACAAGATAGACCAGGAGACTTCATTACACCTACTCGACTCAAGGTCGATAATTATGACGACTGGGCGGCTGATATTCAGACGGCATTAGAAGCCCGACGCAAGTTTGAATTTCTTGATGGCAGTATCCTTGCACTAGCGCCTCCCTGTACAAAGTCCGATTGGACCGCGATTAAATGCTATGCTTATTTCTTGGATTTCGAATACTATCGACCCCGAGGTTAGGTCCTCTTTTTCAAAATTCAGGGAAGCTAAACCCTTTTGGGATCATCTCAAGCAATGTTTTTCCCAAACAAACGGACCTAGGGTTCGACAATTACGATCTTCAATTGCGCGATGTGAGCAGACAAAGACGATGTCTGTTTCGGTTTACTATGGTAAATTGCACGCTTTGTGGCAAGAATTGGATCACCATGAACCTTTAATCTCTTGTTCTTGTTGTTCCTCATGCTCGGCTGGCAGATTACATGAGGAACGACGAGCACAGGCCAAATTACACGATTTTTTTATGGGCCTTTGTTCTGAATTTTATGGTCCTTTGCGCACACATATCCTCTCTATAACGAATGCGATTTTTCGACCCTCGAAAATCAACATTAATACATTCACTGTATCAACTGCCGAGCAATCGAATGCCGGAAAACTGAATTGTTATGGAGAAAAAAGAGAGGTAGAAAAAGACAGAAGAAAAAGAAAGAAGAAGAAACAAAAACAATATCAGAATCTCACATATCGCAGCGGAACGACATATAATAGATAAATGAATAATCTTTAAAACAAAGAACTATATCATTTTATACATTACATCATCATCAGAGTTTACAACAACAATACACAATACAACTGGATAGTTATATAACTTGTCCTCATACAGAATACACAGCGGAATAATAATATCATATACAAGTGATACGTCTCGCCATCCAGCTCGCCATCGAGCTCCACAGCATCTCCTGGATCCAGAATGGCCTGATAACCTGACTCTAGACTGCCCGTATGGAAATTGGTGGGCACCCAGAGTTTAGGAAGGAAACAATAAACTCCAGGTCAGTCATGGTGACTGGTGTGAGAACTAAAACAGTTTATCTTCTTAAAGAAAACAAAACAAATTCGCAATGCTTTTGGAAAATGAAACTACCATAAGACCTCCCGCCACACACACAATGCAAACGCAGAATTGGAGGAGATTTCTTCTTATGATAGTCAAAAATGCTTACTACACAAAATCATTCGATATTATTATCATTAGTGCATAGTGTCGAAAACCATTTTGAAAATATATATTAATCTTAGCCAGCATACAACCATTATTGTATGCCTACTATAGCTACTACGTTCAATAGCAGGTTACCGCCACATCCCATAGCAGGTAATACAACTAAAACCGTACAGGGTTCGTATTGTTTCTTTGGATTTCCAATAAATGGTCAGGCAAAGGAACTTCCTTACACCGAAATGGAAACGCCTCTGGAAAGACGCCCCGGATCCTAACCAGATCTCTGCAAACACAAGGCCGACGCTACCTCACGCTTTAACCAAGCTGTAACTAGGTAGCTAACACACGAGCTATGTCATCCCCCGGTCGTCACCGACCTTTATACGAGGATCCTCTATCACAAAGCAACAACCACAAAGTAAAATCAACATAGGTAAAATATCTGGGCTCCATACCATGATATCACCTTTTATCCAGAAGGAAATGACATACCCTAGGGGCGCCACCCCTACAAACCCTTGCCGCAACATTCCTGTTTCGACCATTACCGGGTTGTGAGGCTCGACTAAGTCTCGTCCACAAAGCCGCGCTTTTTCACAAAGCCGCGCTTTTTCAAAAAGCAGCGCTTTTTCACAAAGCAACGCTTTTTCACAAAGCAACGCTTTGATCAACAATTGATCAACAGCACTTCATATGCCACATTACCAAATTGGGAATGTATCACTAGTAACCATCAACTACATAACCTCTGAGCTCGTACGTCTCAGAGAAGGGTGTTAAGCTAAGAGAATAAATTCTCCGCCACTAATAAAAATGTATTTGATAGAAACCAGCTTTACATCTCAAAGTGTAATGTTAGACACACATCCATACAAGTCCGTTTCGGGATCGAACGGAACCGAAGGCACTTCCAAAGAAGCCCTTGCAATCCGGATAATTTCTAATCACGTCCGGACTTCCCATCACAAAAAGAGTGATATAAATATCTATACCGGAGCAACTCGGTGCAGAGACATTCGACAGGTTGTCCTTTCATTTTCGAAAATATCCGGTCTTCACACCGGTCTTCAATACAATCCATATCGTCGTATCACTAATTCGGAATGGGTTATATGACACAAAGGTCTTTTCCCGGCTAACCCGAATAGTGAGCGTTTGTTTTAAAAACAAATCAAGTGTCATTTCAAAGGCAAATATTGATAGTTGGTTATTTAACTCTCAACAACATTCACAGCAAACATCCAATTTAAATAATTTTTCACAAATTATTAAATTTCAAAATATCTTCGCAAGATATATATTTTTCCACACTTTAACATTTGAAAACCAATTTCAAATCATCTTTCACACTTCACATTTGAAAAACCAATTTCAAATCATATTTCACACTTCACATCAAAATGGTCCATTTAAACCAATTAAATAAATCCTTATCGATTTATTTCAAATTTACGTTCCAAATCTGTAAATTTATTTCCACACTTCATCACTTTGAAAACAAATTTCAAATCACATTTTCCACAATTCGACATTTGAAAACCAATTTCAAATCATACTTCACACTTCAAAAATAAATCAATGTTTATTTTTAAAACAAATTTCCCCTTTTCTTTACAAATTCCATTGTGAAATTAAATTTCCAAATATCCATTTTTAACTCCAAATCAACTTCCAAATTGATTTCTAAATTTACTTCAACACCGAATCAAATTTCAAATTGATTCTAATTTTAATCCCAAATACCAAATCATTTTTACAAATCGATTTCCAAATTTATTCTCAACACAAAAATCAATTTTTTCATTCAAACCCCAAATAAATTTTTATATCGATTTCCCAACATATTTATTTCCAAATACCAAATCAATTATAAATTGATTTCTAGAAATTTATCACCTTTCAAAATAAATTCTTTTATCTCTTCCAAACCATTTAAAATTCCACTTTAAATAAATTCTCCAACTTTCGAATAATACTATTCAAAATCCATTTAAAAAACCTTTTACCATATTTTAGAAATAATTCGATAAGATTTCAAAAATCGACTTTATACTTTAAAATCCTTCTTTTAAATTCACCCAATTCTTTTAAAAGAATTTTCTTAAAATTTCCAATTTTAATTTCAAAAATCCAATTTATTCATTTATGGTATCCAACGATACCAAAAATATATTCGGCTAGATTATAGCCTTCAACACATTCAATCATAGATATAATCATTCACAGATTATAAATAAATAATCACATGGCGATTATGAATAATTCAACACACAACATTGAAATAAATTCAAATGTTTGAGGAATCCAGTTGGATCCCTCCAACCTGTTTCCATGCATCCACAGATGTTAGCACAATACCAATTTCACTTCAATGTGAAATTATCGCGGTATATGGGATTTATAAATATTATCCGCTATTATGCGACGCACTAGGGTCTCATCCGCTATATAATGCGGGAAATCAACTCCAATATATACATATTCCAATATATATATATTGTTATATACATATATAATACCAATTCCACTTCAATGTGAAATTATCGCGGTATATGTTTTTAATAAATAACCTCCGCTTAATATACGACGTATATGGTCTATTTAACACAATAAATAGCAACCATCATTCAATTCAAACAATCAACACTATCAATAATTTTAAATCTCAACTGTTTAAAATTTAAATCGAAATAAAATATTGGATTGAGTGAAAAGTTCTCACCTTGCTTTCAATAACGGTTGCAGCGTTTTATTTCGAATAAAATTAAACGCGTGTTTAATTTCACTCAAAATTTTCACTGTTTCCAATTGACTCCAAACAAGCTCCATTGCGAAGAGATCGTCGAAATGATTCCAACACAAAAAGTTTCGTCGAATTCCGACCTCGTATGACAAAGTTACGATGTTTTAAAGTTTAAACGATTTAAAATAAATCAATTTACAATTCATTTTCAATTTTCAAACCCTACACTGCATCTCAGCCGCACGTTCAAACCCTTCAGATCTGGGCCGCGCATTACTCTCTCTTACCCATCGTGACAATCACGTATGTGATTACCCATTGGCCGCCGTTTTGCCCTAACCACCGTGACAAATCCTGACGACAAGAATATGATCAGGGACCATCACCGGAACTGCCTTCGAGAACTCCACTCACGCCGTGAATGACGGCAAGCTCGGCCCTCTCCCTATCTCAAAAAAAGTGTGTGACTTCTGGACGTTCAAATGCAATTTGACGACAATTGGCTTCGTAAAAATTGATCTCCACCGTTGAGAACGTAGATCTCGACACCCTCTTCACTTTTGTAGTTGACAACTTTTGCTAAATGTCTATGGATTGGGAGGAAATTGAGGGAGAAGGAGAGTGATTTTCGGCCATTAAAGAGGGGGTGGCGGCTGAACTAGGGTTAGGGTTTCTCTTTGCAAATGTGAAGAATGGAGGTGCTTTTATAGAAAATATCGACACACTATTCATCTTGAAAATTTTCGAACTCCAAATCGAGCATGCCGGCTGGCGTTTCTAAGGTTTACCCCACGTTCTGAACACAATGGAATGTGTTTCAGGAGCTAATTCGATCGTATGTGAGAGTTACGGAAATAAACGATCAATTTAAATCAAATCGATTTTAAACCGATTTCGATGCGTTTTGGCTTGCCCAGACAAACCGTACATCCGATTGACATGAAATTTGAAACCTTACAATAATTTCATATTATGGATCCGATGAAACTAGTTTCGTCGAAATCCGAGACTGTTTGAAAAATGGTCATTTTTAGTCGTCAATTAAATATTAAAATATTCAATTTTCACAGTTTAACTTTTAATTCAATTTTAAAAGTTTAAAACATCATTATAACTCTAATATGATTTAATATAACTTTATAAATCATTCTCATACACATTTGATCCAGATTTCAATTACTTACCCAATTTCAGGTATTAAATTAATAATTTAATCGCCCAATTGAATCACTATATCGAAATTAAATTAATTCGACTTCCAAATCTTACTTATTAATATTTAAAATTAATTAAATATACGAATTTCAAATGACAGAAATTCTGGGTCGTTACACTCTCTCAAGATCCTCTCCCTAATCTTGATCGAGCTTATCAATTAGTGTCACAAGAAGAACATGTTCGTCAATCGAAGCAGGAAGTCGAGCAAAAGCCCTTTGAAGCAGTCGGTTTCGCTGTACATACAGGGGCTGGTCGGGACCAAGGAACCTTTGATAGACCGACGTGTTCTCAGTGCAAGAAGCAGGGCCATGAGGCCTCAAGTTGTTGGGCGAAATCCGTTTGCAGCCAATGCAAGAAAACAGGCCATGAGGTTAGTCGGTGTTACGAGCTTCATGGATACCTCGATGGTTGGTTCAATGGCAGACGAGGCAGCTTCGCTGGGCAAGGTAGGGGGCAAGTACGTGCTAATGCGGCTGCTGGCAGCAGCTCCTCTATCGCATCCAATTCGTCGACGGTGTCAGCCTTGGGTCAATTGTTCACGAATGAGCAGTGGGAAGCTATTTCGGGCATGATTGGTAATAGTAAAATTCTCGAAAATTAATTGAATGGTAAGTTTGATAATACTTCATGGATTATCGATACCGTAGCAACCCATCATGTTACAGGGCAACGTTCATGGTTATTTGACACAAAAAATCTTGAGTGTTCTGTTGGTTTGCCCAATGGTGAAAAAGTGATGGCTACTTTGGTGCGATCCGTATGTGTGACGGACAAAATTACTCTCACCAGAGTACTTTATGTTCCAAACTTAAGTTGCAATTTAATTTCTGTTTCTCAACTTAATGATGATTTATGAACTGTTGTCCAATTTGATTCTCATACTTGTGCTATACAGGACCCAACGAAGGAGCTGATTGGAACAGGGGTTAGGAGAGATGGACTGTACTACTTTAGCAAACCGGAATTTGTGTCAACAGTTGAAGCAACATCAAATTTGGAGTTGTGGCATCGTCGGCTCGGGCATCCTTCCGAAAAAGTAGTTAAGTTAATTCCTCACGTCAAAAATAATAAAGATAGTTTAGATAAAGGGTGTGAAGTATGTATGTGTGCTAAACATCCTAGAGATAAGTTTTCTTTAAATGACAATAAAACTTCTATAATTTTTGAGAAAATACATTGTGATTTGTGGGGTCCGTATCGACACGTTTCGTCGTGTGGGGCCCGTTATTTTTTGACAATAGTTGATGATTTTTCGAGAGCAGTTTGGATTTATTTGTTGGTTGACAAATTAGAGGTGTTTCAAATGTTTATGTCCTTTGTTGCTATGGTCGATAGGCAATTTTCTCAAATAATTAAGGTCGTTCAAAGTGATAATGGAACTGAGTTTAATTGTTTGATTGATTATTTTAATGCAACTGGAATTTTGTTTCAAACTTCGTGTGTGGGTACTCCACAACAAAATGGGAGAGTTGAAAGGAAACATAAACATATTTTGAATGTGGGTAGGGCATTACGCTTTCAAGCAAACTTGCCTATTTATTTTTGGGGGGAATGTGTTCTTGCTGCCGCTCATTTAATTAATCGTACACCCTCTTCCATGTTACAAAATAAAACACCTTTTGAGATACTTTTTGGTAAACCACCCTCTTTTGGTGCTATTCGAACCTTTGGGTGCTTGTGCTTTGCTCATAATCAAAAGACTAAAGGAGATAAATTTGCAAGTCGGAGTCGAAAGTGTATTTTTTTGGGTTATCCGTTCAGTAAGAAGGAGTGGAAATTATTCGATCTTGATACAAAGGAATTTTTCGTGTCTAGAGATGTGAAATTTGTAGATGAGGTATTTCCGTTTGGGTGTTCGGAAGATGTCAATATAATATCTAGTGAGAATAATGATCATGATATTCATTAAGATTTTGCTGAAATAATTTATGAAGATGAGGATGTTGATCTTTTGATTAATGATAATGGGTCTGCTGGGTCTGCGCATGGTTCTGCTTCGGATCAGTCTACTAGTCCATAGGAAATAGGTCGTGGTCTTCGGAAAAAATTCCCAAATGTTCTGTATCGAGATTTTGTGACACATATGGTTTTTGCTAATGGTCCATCTTCTGATTCTTCTTCTTCCAATCACTCCTCAGGTACTCCTTGTCCTCTAGCACATTACATAAATTGTGACAATTTTTTTGTAAATTATCGTTCTCCTCCTTCCAATCACTCCTCAGCCATAATTGAGGGTAAGGACCCTAAATCATTTAAAGGAGCCATGAAATCCAATGAGTGACGTCGTTCCATGAAGGATGAGATACGGGGTCTAGAAGACAACGGCAAGGCTCAATTTGATTTTCTTCTCTCCAAGTTGGGCATTTTTGAATCTCATGCTCCAACTTGAGGGGGGGTATTGAGATATATTTAGAATATATGATTAAGATATTATGATATATTTAGAATATATGATTTGATGTTATGAGTGGTATGTGATAAGGGAAATATCTTCGGAAGATTTCCTGCTGTTTCCGCAATATATGATTAGATATTATGAGTGATATGTGATAAGAGAAATATCTTCGGAAGATTTCCTGCTGTTTCAGATAGGGTCTTGGGTATGTATTATAAATAGGGATGCTGGTGATTAATAAAAATTCAATCTGAGTTTTGCCAATTCTTCAGTATGGTCGAAGTTACAGAAAGGTAAAGTGTCATGAAGATATGTGTGAATTTATTTTGTAATGAAGAGGAAAAGTAGAAACTACATGCCACTACTATGTTATGACTACAAATGAGGACGTTAAAGTAAATGTTCAATAAAATTTGGAAATGGTTGATGAGCTTTATTATAAAAAGCACAAATTTTATTTATTGGTCTAACAAACAAAATATATTTCAACTTTAGATCTCAATCAATAAAAATAGGTTTGGTTTTCATCGAATCAGGATTTGTACTTGCGGTTCATAAAATTCCAATTGCACTTGTGCAATTTGAAACTGTGCAGTATAATTTTTTGAGAAAAAATTTTATGCTTACACAAATTCAAATTGCACAAGTGTGCAAGTATAAAATGCTGTTATATGAAGAAAAAAATACCTATTTTTATAATAAGTTTTGAACAGAGTCTAAAGTTAGAATTTTTTTTTTGTGGGGCCTGTAAATAAAAGTTGTCCTTATAAAATTGAGCTGCAAATTATAAAAATGAAGCATTTAGGACATTATTATATTAGGACATACTTACAAATTATAAAAATACCTATCATCATCAATTTTATTCCTATAATTTGTTGCTTCAAAGCATTATATATAGCCCTAACAAACACCTTCATATATCCACACCAAATAGGAAGAAAATACAATGAAGGCATTCAACTTGTTATTTTCTCTGTTTTCTTTCATCCTTCTTCTTCCATATCAAAATGAAGCAAGAAACCAAGCAGATGAACTAAGAAAGCTCATAAAACTATCCAAAGAGTCATTGATTAACAATTATCATGGCGACTATCGTTATGATACATCATCAATCTTGTCCAATACTTATTCTCCAGTTTATATCAGTAAACAAGACGGCTTGATGGAGGCAGATAAGATCGACAAATTGCCTGGACAACCGAAAGTTCCCTTTGATCAATATGGTGGTTATGTAACTGTAGATGAGAAGAATGGTAGAGCATTGTATTATTACTTTGTGGAGTCTCCTCAAAATTCTTCTAACAAGCCACTTGTTCTTTGGCTTAATGGAGGTACTAATCTTATTTTTAGTCAAACTATTTAGTGTCCACTTATATAGACGAAAACTACTTATTCCTAATATTTCCTATTATATGTGTATATATATAGTTGATTTGAAAAGATAAATCACTTTTTTGTTTCAAACTAATCCTTTTGATTTTGAACATAAACACTATGTATATACTTTAGACATTTTTACACTCTGTTTAGAATCTTTAGATGACATCAAAGTTTTTATTGCTAACTTGAAAATACGGTCATACTGGGTTTGGTTCCGCGAACACCTGGCTTTGCATGTGTATAATTTCTCTTTATCAAATCTTCCTTAGCCAATATTTTTCTTTTTCCTGGAACTGATGCATATATTTTCAGTTAAGCCCCGAGAAGTAGTATATTATGTGCATCATCTGTTGACTTCATAGTATCTTCTGTTTAATTTGGATAACTACATGTGTATATGTATTTCCTGATATTAAATATTGTTATGTGCATATGTCTGGTACCTAACTGGTTCTGTTGGAAGCTTGTACCACATGTTAGTTAGTAATTAATTATAACATGAGATTCTTATTCTCTTTATACAGCTGCCCAAGAAAGTAGTTAGCTGCATGCATTCTCATTAAATACGTGTTTAGTTCTTCTGTAACTATTTTATGTAGTCGTCCGTTAACTATAAAGAATATTAATTAGTATAGATAAACATTAAAATGAAGAATATACTCGATTGAGACATTGGCCTGTCAAGTTGGGCACAGAAAATTGTGTGCATGTTGAGTGCAGCTTCATGCAGTTATTAATGTATGTAATACAAATTATACAAGATGCTAATTTTGACTGATGACATAATTTGTAATCTACCTTCCAGCTATTTTAATACACTTCTGTTTCATAATAATTGACTGATGATTGAGCTTCCATGTCGCTGTCTTTGATATTTTATTATATGATATAAATATTTGGCTTTAATATTGATATATGGTTGGAAATTAACTAATATACTGTTGAATGATTAGGACCTGGATGCTCATCCCTGGGCTATGGAGCCATGGAGGAACTTGGACCCTTCAGAGTTAACAAAGACGGCAAAACTCTTTCTTTAAATCCTTATGCATGGAACAATGGTATATACACTTATGCTTTTGCTCTTTTTTACTATTAGTGTTTAACAGTAGCTGAAAGGCTTATTTGAAGACCACTATCCATATGGATTAAGAAGAAATAAAATGAAAATTAAATGCAACAAATTAAAAACCAATGTTCATGTATTCATATCTAAGTATTAATTTTACGATTAATGTGTAATTGAGAGCTAATCACAGTTACTTGGTAATTTTGAATACATAAAATAGTTTCTTATATTGTGCATTTTCAGTGGCCAATGTGCTATTTCTGGAGTCACCAGCAGGAGTTGGATTTTCATATTCGAACACTACATCGGATTATAAAACAAGTGGCGATAAGAAAACAAAAATCGATGCGTACGCGTTTTTAGTAAACTGGTTAGAAAGATTTCCTCAGTACAAAACTAGTGATTTTTTCATAACTGGAGAGAGTTATGCTGGACACTATGTACCTGATCTTGCTCAACTCATATTGAACAATAACAAAATCACCAATCAAACAGTCATCAACCTTCGCGGCATCGCTGTAAGTTCATAACTGGATAAAACTTTAAAGAAATTATTACTAGTCATATATAACATCTACTTATTGTGTTCATAGATTGGGAATGCATATATTGATAGCATATCAAATATAGAAGGAGGCTATGAGTTCAACTGGGCTCATGCATTAGTTTCAGATGACACTTATGCAACCATCAAGGAAAACTGTAACTATACAACTGGAGACTTGAACAGTAAATGCACTGATGCAATGGATTTAGCAGATGATGAATCTGGAGATATTGATGCTTATAATATCTACTCTCCAAACTGTGATGGCACAAATACAAAATCTGGTGTTGCAGTGAGTATTTACTATTTACCATCATGTTTATTTTTTAAGTCCAGCATTGATTTGAATATATTATGAATACAGTAAAATAGACACAAAGCACAAGGACAATACCAGCTAGTTAGAAGTAGCATTTTGTATAGTGTAAAATAAAACTGAAAATAATGTTGTAGCATTTTGGACAGTGTAAAAGTTGAATATAATACTAAATTTAACTATTATTTGTCCTTCAATCTAAAAATAAAATTTGATGTCCTTCAACTTAATTTTTTTGTTTAAGTTTGTCCTTTTTTCTAATTCCTTAATTTTTCAGATGGCTGATTTTGATCCTTGTTCAGACTATTATGTTTATGCTTATCTGAATACGCCAGCAGTTCAAAAGGCTCTTCATGCAAATGTTACAAATTTGTCACATGACTGGGAACCCTGCAGGCAAATATATTACTTCCAAGAAATTCATCTTTTTTTTCTTTTCTTTTTAATTTACCATTATCATATATCTTGACTCAAGTATGTTTATATTTAGTGACGTGGTAAACTACATCGAGAGACCTCACAGTATGTTTCCTGTCATTAAAGATCTTATTGCAAGTGGCTTAAACTTTTGGTTATACAGGTATATACATCTTAGGCTGATTAATAAACAATGAATATGATCAGTTTAAAATGCATGATACAAATATTGTGCTAAGTAACAACATTAATGCCAACATTAATGCATGCAGTGGGGATGTTGACTCTGTTGTTCCAGTAACATCGACAAGGTACTCTATCAGAATGCTTGGTTTGCCAATCAAGAAGCATTGGAAAGCCTGGTATCATAATAAAGAGGTAATGTATTTGTATAATACAATGTTAATTATATGCTGACTACTTGCAATATATAAGTTAGTTGTATTCTAACTGTAAATAGGTTATATGATTGAATAGGTTGGAGGTTATGTTGAAGAATATAGTGGACTGACATTGGTTACAGTTAGAGGATCAGGTCATACAGTTCCGAGTTATCAACCAGAGAGAGCGCTAGCAATGATTACTTCTTTTCTCCATGGGGAACTTCCATCAACAACCAAATGACATAAATCTTCACAGTTTGTGAATTTACACTAGCATATAGTTTGAATTGTTCTATGGTGTAAATCTGAACATTGTTATGTGAATGAATTAGTAGTTGCAGAAAAAATTTACTCTATACATATTTGTGGAGGATTTAATATTATAAAGACAAAGCACAATCAAAAGTTAAATACTTCCATAACAACTCTAATCAAGATAAAAAGGATTTAAATATCAATAACTTTGGGCAACATAAATATGTATAATTGTATATGTCATTTTTTTTTGAACTATAGTGATCTATAGTTAATATTCTCCAAAGACAACTTGTGCAAACATGCACCATCATTAGCTGCTCTTGGCCCCCGTACCTGATTTCCTTCTATGTCTTTCATCATCTTCTTCATCTCCTTCTTCATCATCGTCTACATCCTCCTCCTCTCTAATATTTACTAATAGCTAGCTTCGGTCCTTTTGGCCTTCTTCTTCTTGTTGTCCCCCTGTTTGAACTTAAGCTGGTGCGGACCATCTTGAAGTTACTGGAACAACAGAGTCAGACGGATAGGGCCAGCATCTTACAAATCCCCATCATGAAAATTGAAGTCCATGGACCATTTCACCAGGGGTAGGGCCATGTGCACAACATATAAGGTATTGTAATGACCAACATCTGCCTCTTAGGGAACTAAAACCTATAAGACAAAGTTAAAATGGAATAAAATTTATGGTATAAACAATAACACGCGAAATGATCAAATTAGTCAAACACATACTGGGGATGTGAAACTGAGCGAACTCGACATCAAATCGTCGACCGTTATTTCACTCTTAAATTATAAAAAAGTAAGTTTCATTATAACTAGTGATCCTATCTAGGAACTCCGCAATAGGATTCTCCTGCTATATAGGAGGTAGTAGAAGCCTTCCCCTACTTTTCTCTAGACCCTCTTCAGAACGTACAGCCATAAAATAAAACCCATGATCTGAATGCCAAAACCACGGCCCTTGCACAACACATGTAAAAGACTGAGCATGTTATTGCCATTAGGCGCTAGTTGTGCTACTTTTTCATTGTCAAGGAAGCAATTTTAATATCAGTTAAGAGGAATGGAAGGTCAGTGATAATAATGGAGCGTTCATGAAAAGTAACTAGAGGGAGACATGTGCGACTGGACATTGGAGTTAACTAGTAGGAAGATGAACAAAACGACATTGTGCGTAGAGAAGCTTCTTCGCAGAGACTCACAACCTACACCCTCAACGTCACATTTTGAAGACATCAAGAGGCTCCACACATTGATTAGAGTAGGAAGGAGTGCGAACTGTTTACGGACCATGTTTGTCCATAATAAAGCAAAGTAAAACTAAGTTTTGAACCTCCTCTTACACATGGAAAGTTAGTTGATCATGCATGCTCAAAGGCATCCAAGGAAACACAAACCGGGATGAATTCCTCTGTCCCCAAGTTAGATTTCCTCAATTGTCCGCTGATAAGAAAACGCATGATAGGAATTGAACCTGCATTTTTTTATCAGAACTCAAGCCTCCTTTCCACTGCGCCGCACATGCGGATCTGAGGACAGAAGAGTTGATCCAACAAAAACCCATTGAGAGTTTCTCCCCGTTGAGGCTTGCCCCCACATGGGCACATTCCTATGGCATCACTCCTCGACAAGGCCAAGCGATCAAGGTGTGACCAAATAAACAAAGGACCCGACCAGAATCAACACCTAGCTATGGGCTCATTACTGCCTTCGGTTTGGGTCTATGTCTACAGGAAAATTTTCTCTTGCAAGATCTTCTCTAACAGGGTCAATATGGCAGTGGACTAGCGAATTTTGGGATAAATCAAAATCCAAAAGTGATTGTGTAATGATTAAAAGTTTCCATTCATCAAAAAGAATAACACATATTATTCTTAACTCAATATTTACCATAACATTTCATCGAACACATTTGCAATAACAAACCCTAAAGAAGACAATAAGAAAAAAGGAATGATAATACAGGAGAGTATTTGCTCCAATTATGAAGAAGATCAAAGTTGACGAAGAGAAAATAACGTAGTCGAGAACAATTTGCCGAAAGGATAGAAAGAAAGATGAATTCTTTTTGTTGGCATTTCGGTTTTGTGAGAAGCGAAAAGACAAAGGAGGAGAGAAAGGGAAAATAAACCAACAATTGTACATTAAGGTACGTTTTTTTTTGCAAGTAGTCCGCGTTGGCGTCTGCGTCTGACTCATCCGACGCGTCAGATATCTCAAGCGTGGTCCCCACGTTACTGTTCAGTTCAAACGAATCATTGAAAACGAATCGTTCGTGTCGAACGCCGTCTGACGCGAACGGTTCGTTCCGAACCGCCATATACCCCTTTACTCACTGTATATACCATTCCATTTCTCAACCAAATTAACAAAAAAAAACCAAAAAATCCGAAAATTCAACAATTTCTACAAGAATCGTCGTTGATTTTTTTAGGTAAATTTTTTTATATTTGCGTTTTTCGTATTATTATCTACCATATATATTTTTTTGAATTATTTTTTAAATTATCTTTTTCAGAATGTCTAACCACTCTGCTTCTTCTTCTACAAGAACCATCGTCAACTAGAATGCCGACAGGACAAATGCGTTCATCGATGCTTGTTTCGAAAACATTGATGCGCGTGCCCATCGTGTTGCACAGTGGTATGAAGATATCAACGTAACAACTGGTCTGGATTACAACGTTGGACAAGTTCGATAATCTAAAACGTGAGTGGAGCCCATGGAACAAGCTGCTACAGATTCCAGGTGGCTATTGAAACGAAGAACATGACACGGTCGGTGGATCCGACGAGTGGTGGGATACAGCTGCAGCAAGGTACCGCAAATACAAACATGCCTCGGCTGCTCGTTTTAGGCAGTTGGACGTGATTTTTGATGGCTGCATCCGAACTGACAAATGTCAGTTCAGAATTCCACCCATCCACCTGTTTAGTACGGTTCGACACACAGCTTTATGACGACTATCATAGGGGGTGATGCTCCAGAGATCTCTAGTCGTAGAGCGCCTAGACAACAACGGTCCACTGGTGGTCCTTCTAGGTCTGTTGGTAGTTCTTCGCATGATCTGACTCTTGCTAGGTGTATGGAAGCGAAGCAGGAGGATGACGATTATGAAGAATGGGAGGTCGCGATTTGTTTGGCTGAGTATGATAGCAGAGCTTTCAATCATTTGCATGCCCTGCTGGACAACCCCGAGCAGCTTAGGAAGACTGTTATTTATCTTGTTGCCCAGTTGAGAAGAAGAATGTGTTTGTTTTATCTGTATTTTATTTTCTGCATTTTCATTCGATACTTTTATTTCTGCATTTGTATTGTGAATTTTTAACTATAATTTTTTATTTCTGCATTTGCCCAGTTGAGAAGGAGAATGTGTTTGCCTCTTTCATTTGTGGTTCAAAAGAAAATGCACCCTAAATCACAGACATGGAAGGAAATGGATAGAAACAAATCAGAGCCATCTAATTCAACTCAAGTGTTGGGTCACATCATGGCTGAAGAAATCACTAATCTACTCATAATATTAATAAAAATATAAGATAAAAGAATTGTTTGTGAGTGCCTTTCATATCCACTTTTATTTTGTATTACAGCCTTCTCAAAATCTCTTCGATTTCTTCTTTCTTCACTTTGGCAACGGAAGAGTTAGTTAAAAAATCAATATAGCTATCTTTAATTTATCAGACTATAAGCTGACATTGATCAATGCAGCTGATCAAATATCTTTTATACTTACAACTACCAGTTTTCCCTTCCGAGAAGCTCAGTTAAACTCTCGTCTTATTAGTTATAATCTAACGAGCTTTAATGATGACGCAATGAAATCACCCTCACCAACAGATCACGTTTATAATCAATGGTATTTTCAAGAACAATAACCATCACATGCCTTCATTGCTTCAGCTTTGAAGAGGTGGATATTCCTCTGCGCCAAACAAACAGGGGATTCAATTTTTATTTATTATGTTATTAAATGTTAAAAAATATAAAATGGAAGGCTGAATTTTTATTTAGCATAAGCTGCCACCGTTGAAGATGTATAATAGGAACCAGTAAATCATAATAACGATGCACTGCATTGTTGAAACGATCTGTATTCACGATCGACCTTCCTACGTCATGTCTGCTCAAACTGCCCTGCTTGTATGCCAACTGTGTCTAGTCGGTTAAGTAACTGAAGGGTCGATGTTACGGGCTACACAATCGAAGTAATATTGTGTATCAGCAGCATTAAAAGGCTGAGCGGGTGGGTTATGAGCTATCAGATATCTGCAAGTCCCCTTACCCATGCAGCCTTCAAAAAGTTGATCCACCTGTCTGAATCTGAATACAGACTCTTTTTTGAATCTTTTGAATCTTCATGCAGTCGTATTCAACCACTCTTCAGGACCGTCAATGTAATTGTCCTTCAGATTCCAAACCCCTCCTTCTAGCTATAGTAGTCAGTCACAGTCCACACAAGTACACTTCAAATTGTTCCGTTTGTTTTTCATTTGTGTTTCTGACCATTTAAGGTTCAATCTATCGTTAAATGCGTTTGTCACCGACATATGAAATGAGTTGGAAGAATTCATTCTTTCCGATAAAAATTCCACGCACAAGTCTATGAAAACTTCAAACATTTCGGGTGTCCATAAAGGAATTAGCTAAGAGGAAGCAGAAGCAAAAAATCCATGCGAAATTCTGGAAATTGAAAATTACAAATAACAAAAATTTCTCAGAAAAATATATGTTATAGATACGAACAAAATATACACAAAATTGTAAAATTATACCTAAAAAGATAATCTTATTGACGTGTAAAAATTGTTGAATTTTCGGATTTGGTTGTGTGGAGGTGGAAGAGGGGATGGAAGAATAAATAGAAGAAGAGAGGAGGAAGAAGAGAGAACCATTTGGCGGGAAACGACACGACGCATCTGGCACCAATGCGCTAATTCTCTCCTTTGACCACGGAAACGTCGGAAGCATTCAACGTGTGGGGAACGGAGATGTGATAGCAATTGGACAGCGAATGGTATCTTAGTAAACTTTGGTACCGTTCGCAGTCATACTTTTCCATGTTACCGTTGGTCAAGCTTCCGCTGTGTCGGACGTTTCAACGGCCAACCCACACCTCCAGAAACGTTAGGGGGAAATTGGGAAGACATACGTTGGCGTTCGACGCGTTCGACGCCACCGTACGGACGCAAACGTAGGTTATATAAACGTTCTCCTATCCCTTCCTCTCATCCACCCCTCTCTTCTATTCTCTTCTCCTTTATTCTCTATTAGCAATGGTTGATATGGAACCAAATTCCGATTACGAAGATGTCCATGATTTAGTTGTTGTATCGGTGTATCTACGTAAAGAAGAAATGATATTAGTCGAATTCACCCGCTAAACTATACCATTGTATAATAGGTGGACGATAAATTAACTAGGCATCAAGAACATTGTCAATATAATTTTTAATGAAAATGTTATGTTTTCTCTCATTGTGCGATAGACTACAAAATAATGGTATGGCGTCAACGTGAAGTATTACTATCAGAGAAGTGGTTGTCATATTCGTATACACCATAACTGCAACGCTCTCAAACCGACAAATGAGCGAACGATTTCAAAGATTGGGTAGCACAATTTCAGTTTATTTACATATGGTTTTAGAAACTATACGGTACTCGCTAAGGTTATTATAAGCTAGACGATCCTCAATTTGATACAGTTCCATAACATATTATAACTTCAAACCAGTACTACCCTTATTTTAGAAACTGCATTGGTACTATAGACGGTGCACAACTAATGACACACTTACCTGCAGATCAGGTTATTCCATATATTGGATGAAAAGATTCTGCTGCACATAATATCTTAGCAGCGTGCTCGTTTGATTTACAGTTCACTTATATTATGGTTGGTTGGGAGAGTACTGTATATGATAGTAGAATATTTAATGCAGTTATAAATGATAGAAGCTCTAACTTTCCTCACCCTCTACCTGGATAATATTATTCGGGAGATTCTTGATATCCACTTCAACCTGGACATTTACCACCTTATCGAAGTAGTAGATATCATATTCCTTATTTTTCATGAAAACGCAAATCAACCAAAACCGATCAATGAAAATTTTATTTTCTATCATTCAAGTTTATGTATGTCAGTTGAGTGAGCATTTGGAATATAGAAGAAAAGGTTTACCATTTTGAAGAATATGCCAACATAATCATTTGAAATGTAAGTAAAAGTCGTCATTGCTACAATGACTATACACTATTTTATACGAAAATATAATAATAGTAATACAGATTTTATGGCTTATGATGATGATCCCGATCTTATTCCAAATGAATATTAGGAAGAATATTATAGTATGAGAACTATTGCAAATAGAGTGACTGAAAAGGTACAATGACACGATAGAATGAAATAGCAACACTTTGAAATACCATAAGAGATGAAATTATTGAAACAGAGCTACACTGAAACATTATATTTGTATTATTTTATATGTATCTTTAAAATATTGTATAATTAGTTTAAATGTGTTTCAATTTTTTTACTTTTATTTCATTTTAATTAAATGTATATTACACAATAAAAACTAATAATTAATTTACTATAGATCAATTAAATTAAACTCATATTTCAAATAGTCCGCTCAAATACCCCTTTCACATCACCAAACACATTCCCCTTTCAACTAACTTCTCCACTCAAATACTCTGTCTCAAATTCCCCACAAATGCCATGTTACCGTTCGTAAAAAATGGACCCTTTGTATTGCTCAATTGAAGAATATTTTTAACAAATAAAAAGTGTGTAACAACCCGCCCTGCGTAACTCCCAAAAATCAATGCCTCGTATCATCGCCCGACTTTCAAATACTACAAATGACGGCTTGTCGGGAAAATAAAGAAAGAAGAAGAAAAAAACACTATATTAAGGCACAACGATGCAATCTTACATCGAAATGATAACAAATAATATACAGAATATACATGAACAAAATGAGATGAACAATATAAGAGACTACTCTGGCGGAAGTAACTAATAAATAAATATCAATACAAAGAGTCAGAATAAAATATTTGATATTATAAGTCTCATATACAAATAACATCTGTCATGTACTACTATAATATCAAGTAAATAAATATCCAAGTATCGTCTTCGCCTCTAAAGCTCCAACCGCACCACTCTGATGGCGTATCCCCAAAAACCCCCGACTCCTAAACTACTTAATCAAGTACCTGATAGTTGTCATGACATAAATAGACAAAGACAAAACGCGGGTCGAACATAAAGCCTTGTATGAGGGGAACTATCTCAAAATATTGTATATCAAAACTATATAAAAATAGAGCACGCTCACCAAACGTGACCGTGTAACCAATCACCGCATTGATATCATGTCCGATCAACATTGATCGCACATGTATCACTATATATTGCATCTGAATCCTGATCTTCACCGTGCATTCCACTTTCCCGAGTAGCCCGTAGCCTTCCCAAACTTGTGCCGAATTCTCATGTCAGATTCAGGGAGAAATCCCCATCAAATTTCACCCTGCTTGGGCTTTATTGCATAGGCAAGTGCATCACCAATCGACTGGTGGCTTCCTTTCCTGGGCAGTAAAGCCCAGGAAGGAAACCTCCTAGTCGTCGATTCGAACCCTGTCTACTCCGTCACTTCGCCCGATGAGTCGCCTAGCTTCCGTGGTTAGCCTTCGCCGCAACGGGCCCCTTCCAGAGTTCATTGGTTGAAATTTTGGAAGTGGTCTCTTAAGTATTCGAAAAACGATTTCGATACGAATCCCACTCTTTTTCGTATAGAGCCTAACCGGGACAATTTCAATGACCCAGGCTCCTCAAACACGTCCAATTGCACTCAACCAATCTTCTCGCCTCACATGATGCTTACATGTGTATTGATACAACCCTCTCGTGCATGCATATGCACACACTTATATACAAACACGTAAAACTTCACAACTCACATTTTGAGATTCACCAGAGCGATTACTCGATCCGACACTCTCTATGCAACTTAGTGCACCCAGTGGTTACTATGGCTAAATGAGATTGCTCGTAACGTGCTTATATACACATACAGACGTTTCCATATGCGTATGTTGTAGGATCGATTTCACCCTAGAGGGGGGTGAATAGGGTGATACTATTAATTATAAAAATTTAATGCGGAAGCATATAAAATAATCGTAGCATTGATAATAGAAAAATAATAGCAACACAGATAATAGCAGAATATAAAAGCAGAAATAGAACAACACAGATTTACCCAGCTTCGGCAAAACCCTGCCTACGGGCTGCTCCCAAGGTTTTTACTAGAAATTAAGTAGTCAGACGCTTACACACGTAAACTCACGACACCTGCTATCGACTAACCTAACTCTACGCTCAAAACCCTACCACAACTTAGCCACTTAGTTGCGAATTCTCGAACTACACCACCGTAGTTCGTCCCCTAGTCACACGATTAGAATTTACAACGTTTAAAAGAAAATTACAAATTAATAAAACAATTAAAAACAAAAACCCTAATTTAAATAAACTAAAGCCCAAAATAATTGCCGGCCCAAAATAAAATAAAAGTCAATTCTCTTTTTCCTTTTGTATTATATCGGCCTGTATTCGTTTCCTTTTGCAAAAAAAATGGCTGCTTCACTTATTTTGCTTGTTCGTTCCTCTTTGAGAAAATTAGGGCTTTGGAAATTCGAAGAAGCCGACTTCAGTTGCTCGATCGAAATAGATGATTTATCATCCCTTGCTTTGTCGATCGAGTGTTTCTTTGAATTGCAAACAACTACTTCAAATTGTTGAGTTCGGTTTGAATGATCTGGTATGTGATTTCCTTTTTATTTATTCTTGTTTATATGCTTGAACTCGATGATTATTGCCGATGATATTAAAGGGTTTAAATAGGATTCGAATTCCTATTATTTCGTTCGCCTGATAATTTTTTTTGCCGTTCGATTTTGCTTAAATGCTTGAGATTTCTCTGACTTTTTCAATTCGTATATTTTTGTGTTTACTTGATTGTTACGGCTTTGATTTTGAACTTGCTCGATTCCTTGGTCACCACGGCTTTGAATTCTCTAATTAAACTTGACTTTGGTTCCGTGAATTTCTGATGACTTCGGCCACTTTGATTTTGTTAAAATCCTGGTGATTAATCTTGAATTGTTCAATTGGATTTGACATTCCTGATGTGCTTTGGCTTTGTTCATCCGTATTACTCTATGTAGCATTTTTGACCTGATGCTTGATCACTGTTCATCCTATCATTGAAGTTTTAGCCTTGCTTGCATATAATCCGGTTGCCTCGAGTACATGTATATTGTCACTGCATTTGTGGTCTGAGTTCATATGAACTTGAGTCATGTTGAACTGTTGTTGATTATTTGATGGTTTGAATGTGGTCGGTGGTCTAGTCACAACTGTGTTCATCATGTATACACATGTATATTTGTGTTCATTTGTCCACATGAGTCTGGTGGCTTTACTTGTCTTCACTGTTGAGACTGCACATTGTTGTAGTGTGTGTGTGTGTATATATATATATATATGTTATTGTCTTGGTTGCATGCAGTTGGGTTCCTTTTAGTCTAGAGCTTGTTGTATATATGATATGCTAGCTCGAGTTGCTTGATCACGGTTACTTGCTTATGCTGGTTCAACCTGCTGCTTGCTTTCATGTGGTAGCTGGACTTGTTTCACTTGAAATCAAGTCTGGTGTGTTTTGTGAGTCTGCACTTTGATTTCACGTGCTTGCTGTCTCATTGCGGTCTTGTGCATTGAGTTCATATACATTTGGGTCTAGTTCGAACTAATGTGTTCATTAACTTGGTCTGTGCAGTCTTTATGTGTATGGACTAGCTCAAGTTGGTCTGGTTCATTATAGTCTGGTTGTATACGACTTGCTTCATTGGCACTTTGCATATTTGTGATGAGTTGCATTATGGTTTCTCTGACCAGTATGGGTTGTACATTTTGATTTTTTGGCCTTTGTACCATACCACTAGCGTGAGCAGTCGAACTGTTTGGTGCACCACTTCATATGTGCACTTGATTTTAGTTACTTTGTACATAGTCGCCTATTAACTTGCTGTTTGAACAGATGTTGTTATTTCAATTATTTCAGAGCTTTACTTGTGCACACTTGAGTTTATATTGTCTATTTTCAAGTCATGTGCCTTGTTACTGTAGCCACCTCTTTTTGTACAGATTCATTGTGATTTTTGGAATTTGTCTTCATGTGTACTCGAGTCTAGTTGGACTGTCTAACCTCTGTTTTCATGTGTACTTACTGAATTTTTGGTCGAGGCTTGTTTTATCTGTCTTGACCCATTGTTTTGTTTTTGTATTGCACCTGAGTTGAACCTAGATTTGCCTCGGGTTTGACCTTGTGCTCGTGTCGTGACATTATTTGTAGCGCACCTGAGTTGAACCTAACTTTGACTCGGGTTTGACCTTGTACTCACATGTCCCTGTAATTTTATCAAGTGTACATTGGTGTGCACGGCCTTGTGGAATGTACAGTGATACACTGTGCATGTCACAAGTTGTTCGTGTCTGATGAATTCAAAATTAAATGATGACGAACAACCCAAATAACTGAGGCAAATACTATTTTCAAAACACATTTTAGTTTACACTGCACAAATATTTCTTTTTCAATTTTACTACGTCAGTGTATATTTTGCAGATAACTCAAATGCTGCATTCAATTTGGAATAGAGTTGAAGAGTAATATGAGTGAATGAGTTATATGTAGTGAGGTGCACATTGTAAATTGAAAATTGTGATGTAATCGAAATTGTATTGTAATTGAAATTGTGTATATATAGTGAGAGCTCAAATTTGTACTATTCAAAATTGTAATAAAATATTTGTTTGAATAAAATATCTGTTTGAATTTAAATTTTGAGTTATTTATTTTATTCAGCAAATATTTATTTAAATATGTGAAATAAAATAGTACATTAACAAATACATTTAAATGAATATATATATATATATGTTTATTATCATCAAACAAAAATCATATACTTGCATATTCAACAATCTCCCCCTTTTGATGATAACAAACATATATTTAAGATTTTGAATTTATTAAATGTATTTGATCATTCAATTTGCTCCCCATATTTGAATGCTCCCTCTCTACAACAAAGCTCCCCCTTCATATATACATGAGAATAAATAAAAATATGCAAATGAGCCTAGATGCAAATAGAAAATACAAAATAAAGTATTTGACTTTTATTTGCCAAAATCTTAACTTTTCTCTCCCCCGTTTGTTATCGGCAAAAGAGTAATAGTGTTAGAAAAATAGAGATAAAGTGATAGACATTAATACAATATTAATACCCAATCGAGTATAAATATTAAATTTCAGTAAAAAATCAAACAAAAATCATAAATACTCTGTTAGGCGCATATTCCACTTTAGAATGATAGGGATGATGTCATCATATAAAACTACATAGTCGTGTCTATTTGTGGTATATTTATATCATGAATTTGAATATCTACTAACCATGCATAATCGTTAGGACTTTTAAATAAAATTAGTAGTATTCCAAATTTTTATAAAAAAAATGAATTTCAAGCATATTCTAACCACGCATAACCGTGAGGACTTTTAAATGGGATTAGAATCAACTTGTATATTTAATAACCAATTTTGATATGTGTTCCATACATGCATATCCGTGAGGACTTTTAAACGAGAGTGAATACTTTGGATGTTTTTATTGCTAAAAAATATTATAAAATGAAAAACGAATAATTTCCCGTTTAAAATACCACATATTGACATACTATATTGGATTTTGATGAGTGATGGTCGATAGAAATATGATAGAAATAGAAATGGTCATGGAATTTTTACCAACAAAAAGTTTGTATAACTCTTGTTTAAATTTCTAAAGAAATTTACTAAAAAATACTGTCTCAAGTTATAATATATGATCAATATCAACATTCATCACTTTTTCAATCGCTATTTATCTTTTTGATAATCAGTAGAGAGTCAGATTAGTTAATGTAGTCATTTAAAATCAAATCCAAAAATAATTATAAAGCCAAATTTTCTAAAATGACTAATCTGAAATAAGGTCAACTATTTTCTGAAGGGTTTTAAAAATGTCTGCTAATTTGAAAATCAGTTGAAATGAAAAATATGCAGATATTTTCTTTGAAAATAATGCAACTACTGAATGTCATAAATCACGTTCCACTCGTAATTTTTCTATCAACTAGATTACCAGTGTAATCTACATCTGAATTTCTCTTAGACTCAAGATTATCATTAGATTGATGTCATAGACCAGACCATGAAGTGTGCAACAAAATATCTTAAAATCATTTTTAATAGCTTTTAAATGAAATTAAATTAAAGCCGTGCAAATAAACAAATAGTGAACATAGTATCTGATCCAGAAAATAAATATATCCACTTGTATTATGAGTAATCATCAACCAATAAAACATCATCATTAATCCAAACAAATCTATATGAACTATTTCAAAGTCTCTAGAAATACTTATAGTATTCTCGGCATAAAAGTATAATTGGTCAACAATTTTGAATAAGTCGGATTAATCATTATCAACGTTCATTACCTTATCACATAACTGGCTGATTTAATTCAGATTATGGTGCAGATTTTCACATTTAATAAATCATTCAAGATGAATATACCGTTACCTATTTTACCTTTACCGATAATATTTTGTTGTTTCCCATTGTGATTCTGCCACCTTTATACTGGGCTAAGGAACTTTGATTTGTCGCCCGTTGTGTGCTTGGAACAGCCAGAATCCAGGTAACACTGTTGTTGTTCCTTAGCCTGCCACCATACCTACACGATAAATGATTTTTGTGACCTATTTGTTTTTATAGGTCCATGGTTGTTAGTGGCAAAAGATTTTGAAAAATATGTTTGAGTAGACCCAAAACTATTTATATTTGTTCCTTTTGGCACCTAGATTTTTTAACTTTGAGGAATTTTGTATTCATGCCTTTCGGAACCCAAATTGGAATTGTTTTCACGTGTTTGGGTCTATACCAACAATTGTTTTGATTGTGTCCAATTTTTCTACAAATTGTGCACTCGGATTTGAATTGATTAATTTCGCTACCAATACGTATAGATTGAGTATACCCAAGTCCTTGTTTATTAATATTGACGGTTTGTTTTCCTATTAGCATACTCAGTGATTTTTCTCCTCTAGAGAATTTTCCTAAAGTCGTTGATAGTTGTTGGACTTGTGTTTTAAGTGATTCGTTTTAATTCAATAATTGAGTGCACCTTTTAATAGAATTTTCTCTTCTAGCGTTTCACTCTCTTTCAAATCAAAATTTCATTTTCAAGCGATTTAATTTTAATTTCTGATTTTCTAATTTCTTCTTCGAATGTTGGACACTTATCACACTTAGGGCTCTTGCTTTGATAGTTTTTAACCAATTGATCAAGTTGTTTATTTAAATCTATCAAAATATCTCTTTGTGATTCAATTTTAGCGTATTTCTCCCTAAGTCGTTCAAAACAGCCATTTACTTCGTGGAAATATATACGTAATTCTAAGTGAGTAAGTTTTGATACCTCGCTTGGCTCGTGATCATCGCTATCAGTTATATCACCTTGAAGACACAAATCTCCTTTTTCACTCTCACTGCTAATGCTTTTATTATCTTCATCACTTTTATTCCACGTGGCTGCAAAACTTCTTCTTTTCGATTTCTTTTCTTAGATGAGTCGATTCTGTGGACAATTGGACTTGATATAATCGGGTTTGTTGCACTTGTGACATATGATCTCCTGCTCTCCTGAGTTGTCTAGTGCTTTGACTATTCTGCTTTTCAATTTTTGATTTAGAGCTGGATTTCCATATTTGCGGTTCCACTTTTTGAATCCTTTTATTAGTAGCGCCAGCTCAGCTGCTCCATCATCATCAACATCATCACTTTCCGTTGTTCCTTTAAGAGTTATTGATTTCTTTCGAGTATCACCTCCTTCTCGTTCTTCCTTGAATTTCATTTCTAGCTCATAAGTGGTGAGATTTCCGATGAGTTCTTCAACTTTGATTTGTTTCAAATCTTTTGATTCTTGAATGGCAGTAACTTTTGCTTCAAAATTCCGTGGAAGGACTCTAAGGATTTTTCGGACTATTTCCAACTTTGTGTATGGTTTTCCGAGAGCTTTTGATTTGTATATGATATTGGAAAGTCGTCCGTTCATCTCTTTGACATTTTCTTCCTTGGCCATTGTGAAATTATCGTATTCGCTACTAAGCATGGCAAGGCGGGATTCTTTGACTTGAGATGTTCCTTCGTGAGTCACTTCGAGTGTGTACCATATTTCCTGCGCAGTTAGAAAATATGAGACACGATTAAATTCAATTTGATCCAATGAACAAATAATAGAATTCATAGCTTTAGCATTAGCATTCTGTAGTCTATTTTCAAGATCTGTCCATTGATCCATCGGTTTATCTATTTCTTAATTATCTACGACTATAGTTGGTGTCCTATATCCTGCCTCAACAATATTCCAAGCATCAATGGTTTTCAGAAAAAATTTCATTCTATTTTCCAGTAAGCATATTCACCATTGAACATTGGTGGTCTAACTATGGACTGACCTTCAGCAAAAGCATTATTAAAAGAAGCCATTTTAAAAATTCAAATTTTTAAACAAAAATTGGTTTTTGAAAAATCAAAATTTTTTAAAGCAAAAATTGACTTCTATTCCTAGCTCTGATACCACTTGTAGGATCGATTTCACCCTAGAGGGAGGGTGAATAGGGTGATACTATTAATTATAAAAATATAATGCGGAAGTATATAAAATAATCGCAACATTGATAATAGCAGAATAATAGCAACACTGATAATAGCAGAATATAAAAGCAGAAATAGAACAACATAGATTTACCCAGCTTCGACAAAACCCTGCCTACGTGCTGCCCCCAAGGTTTCTACTAGAAATTAAGTAGTCAGACGCTTACACACGTAAACTCGCGACACCCGCTATCGACTAACCTAACTCTACGCTTAAAACCCTGCCACAACTCAGCCACTGAGTTGCGAATTCTCGAACTACACCACCGTAGTTCATACCCTAGTCACACGACTAGAATTTACAACGTTTAAAAGAAAATTACAAATTAATAAAACAATTAAAAACAGAAACCCAAATTTAAATAAACTAAAGCCCAAAATAAAATAGAAGTGAATTCCCTTTTTCCTTTTGTATTATATCGGCCTGTATTCTTTTCCTTTTGCAAAAGAAAATAGCTGCTTCACTTGTTTTGCTCATTTGTTCCTCTTTGAGAAAATTAGGGCTTTGGAAATTCGAAGAAGCCAACTTCAGTTGCTCGATCGAAATGGATGATTTATCGTTCCTTGCTTTGTCGATCGAGTGTTTCTTTGAATTACAAACAGCTGCTTCAAATTGTCGAGTTCGGTTTGAATGATCTGGTATGTGATTTCCTTTTTATTTATTCTTGTTTATATGCTTGAACTCGATGATTATTGTCGATGATGTTAAAGGGTTTAAATAAGATTCGAATTCCTATAATTTCGTTCGTCTGATAATTTGTTTTGCCGTTCGATTTTGCTTGAATGCTTGAGATTTCTATGACTTTTTCAATTCGTATATTTTTGTGTTTACTTGATTATTACGGCTTTGATTTTGAACTTGGTCGATTCCTTGGTCACCACAACTTTGAATTCTCTGATTAAACTTGACTTTGGTTCCATGAATTTCTGATGACTTCGGCCACTTTGATTTTGTTAAAATGCTGGTGATTAATCTTGACTTGTCCAATTAGATTTGATATTCCTGATGTGCTTTGACTTTGTTCATCTGTATTACTCTATGTAGCATTTTTGACCTGATGCTTGATCACTGTTCATCCTGTCATTGAAGTTATAGCCTTGCTTGCATATAATCTGGTTGCCTCGAGTACATGTATATTGTCACTGCATTTGTGGTCTGAGTTCATATGCACTTGAGTCATGTTGAACTGTTGTTGATTATTTCATGGTTTGAATGTGGTCAGTGGTCTAGGCACAATTGTGTTCATCATGTATACACATGTATATTTGTGTTCATTTGTCCACATGAGTCTGGTGGCTTTACTTGTCTTCACTGTTGAGACTGCACATTGCTATAGTATATATATATATATATGTGTGTGTGTGTGTGTGTGTGTGTTGCTGTCTTGGTTGCATGCAGTTGGGTTCCTTTTAGTCTGGAGCTTGTTGTATATATGATATGCTAGCTCGAGTTGCTTGATCACGGTTAATTGCTTATGCTGGTTCAACCTGCTGCTTGCTTTCATGTGGTAGCTGGACTTGTTTCACTTGAAATCAAGTCTGGTGTGTTTTGTGAGTCTGCACTTTGATTTCACGTGCTTGCTGTCTCATTGCGGTCTTGTGCATTGAGTTCATATACATTTGGGTCTAGTTCGAACTAATGTGTTCATTAACTTGGTCTGTGCAGTCTTTATGTGTATGGACTAGCTCAAGTTGGTCTGGTTCATTATAGTCTGGTTGTATACGACTTGCTTCATTGGCACTTTGCATATTTGTGATGAGTTGCATTATGGTTTCTCTGACCAGTATGGGTTGTACATTTTGATTTTTTGGCCTTTGTACCATACCACTAGCGTGAGCAGTCGAACTGTTTGGTGCACCACTTCATATGTGCACTTGATTTTAGTTACTTTGTACATAGTCGCCTATTAACTTGCTGTTTGAACAGATGTTGTTATTTCAATTATTTCAGAGCTTTACTTGTGCACACTTGAGTTTATATTGTCTATTTTCAAGTCATGTGCCTTAATACTGTAGCCACCTCTTTTTGTACAGATTCATTGTTATTTTTGGAATTTGTCCTTATGTGTACTCAAGTCTAGTTGGACTGTCTAGCCTCTGTTTTCATGTGTACTTACTTAATTTTTGGTCGAGAATTGTTTTATCTGTCTTGACCCATTGTTTTGTTTTTGTATTGCACCTGAGTTGAACCTAGATTTGCCTTGGGTTTGACCTTGTGCTCGTGTCGTGACATTATTTGTAGTGCACCTGAGTTGAACCTAGCTTTGACTCGGGTTTGACCTTGTGCTCACCTGTCCCTGTAATTTTATCAAGTGTACATTGGTTTGCACGGCCTTGTGGCATGTACAGTGATACACTGTGCATGTCACAGGTTGTTCGTGTCTGATGAATTCAAAATTAAATGATGACGAACAACCCAAATAACTGAGGCAAATGCTATTTTCAAAACACATTTTATTTTAAACTGCACAAATATTTCTTTTTCAATTTTACCACATCAGTGTATATTTTGCAGATAACTCATATGCTGGATTCAATCTGGAATAGAGTTGAAGAGTAATACGAGTGAATGAGTGATATATAGTAAGGTGCACATTGTAAATTGAAAATTGTGATGTAATCGAAATTGTATTGTAATTGAAATTGTGTATATATATAGTGAGAGCTCAAATTTGTACTGTTCGGAATTGTAATAAAATACTTGTTTGAATAAAATATCTGTTTGAATTTAAATTCTGAGTTATTTATTTTATTCAGCAAATATATATTTATTTAAATATGTGAAAATAAAATAGTACATTAACAAATACATTTAAATGAATATATATATATGTTTATTATCATCAAACAAAAATCATATACTTGCATGTTCAACATATACGGTTATTTACGCAAATAAACAAACATTATCCACAATCCAAACTATTCAACAATTCTAATTCCAATACAAAATTTATATTGATTGTTATATAACTTCAAATACACGTATACATATACTTACACATATACATATACACACACGTATATTTAAATAACAATTTAATTGTTTAATAATCAAACTTTAACTTTATTTATCAAATCTTTTCAATAAAAGTTCAATATCCTTTTCAACTACTTTATAAAATCATTCCATTATTTTATAAAATACAAAACTAACTTACAAATCATTTTAAGCTCTTATAATTCTTAATTACTTCATCAAAAATTAAGTATCCATCTTATAATTATTTTATAAAATCTTATAACCACTTTATAAAATAACTCCTTTTTACTATTTTATAAACCTTGTACTTTTATAAAATACCTCTTTTATATTATTTTATAAAACCTCATACTTCATAAAATACTTCTTTTATATTATTTATATAAAATCTCATACTTTTATGAAATATCACCTTTATACTATTTTAATCTCATTCTATTTTATGAAATATACCATTTATACTATTCTACAAATCTCTTTTATTTTATAAAATATATCATTATTACTATTTTATAAAATACCACTCTATTTTATAAAATAGGAAAATAGGTACAAGGACAACTTAGAAATTTATTTAGGTTGAAGGACAGCAAGTTTATTTTTTTGGCTGAAGGACAATGCTAGTTATAACTAGCATTTTGTATAGTGTAAAATTGAATATAATGCTAGTTACAACTAGCATTTTTTTGCAGAGCAAGCGGGGTTAAAAACTGGTCCCCTACCAGATTTATTAAAAAAGAAAAACAAAGATACAATGGGAAAACGATGAAAGACACACTCATGAGAACCATGAGCAGAGAAACTAAAAGAAAAAGGAAAAAACAAAATAAACAAGAGGAGCTATGGTATCCAAGGCTCAATCTGATACACTTGAAAATCATGCTTACTCGTTCTCATACCAATTAGAATATCATGCTTTAGAACAGCCCAAAGCACATCATGACTCCTCATTTGCCCTTCAAAATTCCTCCTATTCCTTTCAAACCACACTAACTTCATCAGCTTTTTTAAAATGAAAAAGAAAGGTAATCTTCCCACATAATTCCACTTTGTAGCATTCTCGATCAAAGCCCACTGATCAGCAGAAAGATGTGGGACAACAGCCATCCCCAAATTACTTAACACCTTACTCCAAAGATTAAGAACAACGGGACATTCGAAGAATATATGCAGGGCACGTTCTTCTTGAGTATTGCACAAAACACAGAAAGAAGGAACAGACATACCAAAAGCAAGCAATTTATCCCTGGTTAACAGAGCCTTGTTCACTACTTTCCAGTGCATCAGATTATCAGAACTTGGAGATATGGCATCCCAGGTAACCCTGTGCCATTTACAACTGAGCATGGAATCTATACCCAGCAGAGCTACATAAACACAGGAAATAGAGTGGGCTTTGCCATTCCATTGCATAGAATCATGATCATGAAGAACATACTTGTTAGAAGCAAATTGGTTCCATAGGGATCTGACAGATTGATTACTGGAATAAGGCAGCATTAGTTTACCATTTGCAATATAGTCAACGGCCTTGGCATTTAAGCCAATACCAGATTGAAATTTCTGTTGAGAAGTGAAGATTTGATCCAGAATAATACCCCTGCTTATCCAAGGCTCATGCCAGAAACTACAATCACTTGTGGCAGAAAGTTGTATTTGGATTAAAGGCCTAAATGTATTCCTCAAGTTCAAAATACTCCTCCATATCCAGCTGCAAGATTGAGGGACTTCCATCTGCCAAAAATTCTTTGTACCAACATTATGCTTTAGTGTCCATTTAACCCATAAAGAGTCCTTCATATGCATTAGAGCATTTAAGTGATAAATGTATGCAGCCTTGTTCCAAACAGGAATGTTGAACAAGCCTAAGCCACCTTTGCTTAAAGGTTTCTCAAAAATTGTGAAAGAACATGGCAAAACCTTCTTAGCATGTATTGATCCAAACCAGAAGAATCTCATCATGGCAGATCTGACCATATTCAAGAGCTTAGAAGGAAGGATGAAAGCCCTAGCCCAATAGACCATCATTGAAAAGCACACTGACTTGATAAGAACGAGTCTGCCAGCTTGAGACAAAAATTTGGTAGCCCACCTCTCCAGGACAGCAGTAATTTTTTGAAAGAGAGTTAAACAGTTAGATTGAGTCACCCTAGAAGTACATAGTGGCATACCAAGGTAGGTCATGTCATGATTCATGGTTTGCATCCCAGCAGCAGATGAGAGAATTTGCCTTTGCAAACTCGGCACTCCAACATACAAAATACTAGATTTATTTAGATTTAGTTCAAGACCTGTCATCAAGTAGAATCTATGCAAAGCACATTTAATGGTTTCAATAGACTGAAGATTAGGCTTGGTGAATAACATGATGTCATCAGCAAAAAGAAGAGAAGTTAGTTGCATGTCCTTACATTTGGGATGAAAATGAATCTGCCTAGACAGATACAAAGGCCTAATATAGTTGTAAAAACTTCCATCACCAAAATATTTTACAACTAGCATTTGGTATAGTGTAAAAGTTGAATATAATGCTAAATATAACTAGCATTTGTCCTTCAGCCTAAAAATAAAACTTCACATCCTTCGGCCTAATTTTTTTTCAAAGTTTTTCCTTTTCCCTAGTTCTCTCTTTATAAAATGTATCATCATTACTATTTTATAAAACATACCACTATTATTATTTTACAAAATATCATCCTATTTTATGAAATATATCTCACTTATAAAATTATTCTTTTACTTAAGTAATATTTATAAGTACTAATTAAGCTTCGTCAAACCTCTAATAACTTTAATAATAAGTGTAGAGCTCTTAACTTGCTTAATTAGCTTACTAACTCTATTTTATAAAATATTCCATTATTTTATAAAATCTTTCCTTCCCTTAAATATCATCTATAAATACTAATTGAGCCGCATTAGGCATCTAGTCACTTTAATAATAAGTGTAAAGCTCCTAACTCGCTTAATTAGCTTACTAACTTTTCCAAACATCATTCAAATGGTTTAATAAATACTTTCTAACAACATGTACATCATTATATTACTTAATTAATTTCAAATCAAGCCATCACACATGATCATGCGATTAATCCCAAGCCCAAATTTTAGGCTTACTAACTTTTCAAAACATGGTCTTTAAAGTTCCTAATGAGCAATGCAATGATATAAACATGTTCAAGACATAAACATAAGCCTAATTACATTACTAACATTCTCTAAATCATCCCATACCACTTCATAATCACAAATAGAAAAAATATATGAAGTATAACATGTAAATTAAGTAAGAGAATCATTCCACCCACATCTTCTTCTCCAAATCAAGCTCAAAATAACCAAAACCCAAATCCAAGCATACTTTAAGTTTGAGATCTTCATCCGAACTCCACTCCATGCTAATTCCTTCATGGGTTTTATAGAGAATTGGAAGAGTGGATTTATGGTTATTTTTATTTGAATTTAAGAATTTATTTAAGAGGGGTTAAGGCTTGGAGATTAAGAGATGATTAATGGGTAATTAAGGAAGTAATTAGAGGAGAGAGAGGAAATAAAATGTGAATGAGAAAGGGAGTGGAAATATGGAGTGGGTGGGAACTTATGGGCAAGCAATGAGCTGTAGCCCAAATCCTTTCCTTCCAACATTATTCATATACGAAATTCATCAGCTTCAAGCATAGTCAAGTTTATACTCATTTTTCTCATCTTGAAAAATGGTCTCAACTATGGATGTCTCGAAACTCAATCTGTCCATCTTTGAAAAATCGAGTATAATAGGCTTTTCTTTGATTAATAATTAAATATTAAATAAATCATTTAAATATTCAGTCGATAAAATTGCGGGGTGTTACAAAGTATTTCTCATGAACTTTCTTTTTTTAGTTCCCCATTGACAATAATGATATACTATCATACACTTTTGTCCAGGATCATAATTTAAAGAGATCTCTACTGCAATCCAAGCTTATATTCTTCATGTTTGCACTAAAAATGGCATAAACACCCCTAAAGCAATTGAAAGCACAAAAAATATATAGATCTAATGAAATAAACGTAAAAGCAATAGAAAAGACACAATTTTATAGTGGTTTAGAAAGTCCTCCAGCCTACATCCACTTTCATATTTGTTATTGATTATTTTCTCTCCATATTACAATGAATTCAATTAGATCTAACCATAATCTGATGGATCTCATTTTTAAGAGTATTTGGAGTTTTTTGGAAAGAAGAAGATATAAAAGAAATCCAAGTGCCAAAAGTCCATATCTAGTTGCTTTAGGTCTTCTATTTATAGGGGTACTCTAGAAGAATCGGGGGCTATGAAATATTAAGTGCATGTCCAACTCCAAGTATGCAGAAGTGAGCCATGAGGCCTAACATCGGTAAAAAGCTCTCGGTATCGACTGGTCTTGGTTGATGCCGAAAGGATTTGTCTACTTGCTTTCTCGATCTTTCTTCATTCTCGCCTAGTCTTCAAGTTCTGGATTTTCGACAAGAGGTTTCCAGCGAGAGGTCTTTGATGAGAGGTCTTCTACATAAGGTTTTCAACAAGAGGTCTTCGACGAAAGGTTTTTAATGAGAGGTTTCCAACGAGAGGTATTCGTTGAGAGGTCTCCGATGAGAGGTCTTTGACGAGTGTTCTGCGATGAGAGGTTTTTGACGAGAGGTTTTGCATATTAATATTTAGCCAAAAATTGTTGAGTTCCTTCATTTTGTCATTCTTGATAGTTTTCAAGCTTCTGAATCCATTCCTTCATCAATTTGTAGTCCAAATCGCTAGTTTAAGTATGTTCAAAGACTGGAAAATTTAGTTATAACACTAGCCTCCCAAAGTATGCCTTATGAATGTAAGATGCGCTTTGCTCAAGAATAAGTTTCTACGGTAGTCAACTTTTGACAGTCAAGCTTTCTAACTATCCATCGATTCAAGTGATGGTGAATCAACAAGTGCCTTTGGATTTTCGTGCAAATCCATGGTCATTCTAGACCGCCATAGCTAAGGACTTTAGTCATTACTTAAATGTTAGTCATAAATCATAGTCAGTCCATTTTCATCTGAAGTTTTCATATCATATATCAAAATCATCCCGTGTTCGTCCGGGATTTATCTATTCTAGTCTAATCATAAGGCATTCAAATCCTAAGATCAAGTCAATGTCCACTCTAGGGTCCGATATCGTTAGATCGTTTATCATGCAAACTAGGGTTCAATCTCTCCGAATCATTATCATCCAAACCAGCCTTTGATCTTTCTAGATCGTTTAACATTTGATCTCTTTATATCATTTAACATTAACTTAGGGTTCGATCTCTCTAGATCGTTTAACATCAAATCTATGGTTCGTTCTCTCTAGATCGTTTAACATCCAATCTAGGGTTCGATCTCTTCGGATCCTTGTTGAGTCCAATCCACTCGCTCTCTAGCAAGGGGACTCAACATCCAAGAAAGTCCACTCACTCTCTGGTGAGGGGAATTACTTTCGTAAAAGCCCAATCCACTCACTATTCGACAAGGGGACATGTACCTTATGGTCATCGTCCCGTCTCTTTGGTTGGGACTACTACAACCAATCAGTACCAGCCTTCACATTCAAGTGATTTATAAAACCCTAATCAATTTTAGGGGGTCATCAATCTCTATTGGTGTTTCCTAATAGACGTCAGTCATCACTCATGAAGCCTAAGCCAGAGCATCTAACAAACATCAGAACATCGAATCCTATCAAGGATCACCTTCAGACTTCCAACTCAGAGCATGCCTAGGGACCGATCAGGATCTCGTACACATGTAAGCGGTCTGATAGTATATAGCATCATTTATTCAAAACAAAAGGCGAGGTAAGGGAATCGAATCTGAATCCAATCCATCCCGATTATGGGGGTATCATGCAATGGAAGTCTCCGATCATAACATCATTTTGCTTCCTCCCCTCTTTCCTATAGTGATATCCTAGTTCTAGCTCCTGCTATTATGCGTTTGCATTTCGATCTGCCTTCTTGGCTCCAACATTCTAGGCATTGGAGCTCATATTAGATCCAAATCAACCATGCCTCTGAGTAAATTCATCTCAATACCTGTCAGATTTAGGTCAGTACAAACCTATTCTGGTTGTGGGGCAGCGTTCCAACTTGATATGCTCCAAATCCAGATGCTCCTGCACAGGTTTCTGGTCTTTGTTTTTGAATTCCAGCTGCTTCGACTATTCTTTGTTAATCCATACTTCTAAAAAATCCATCTAGCATTTCCTGTTATCGAGCAATTATTCCATCTTCCATCCCTTTCATTATCCTCCACATCTCTTCTCTAATAACATGGACGGATGAATTTGAATTTAAGGATGCCTTCTAGCTGCCTCCATGCTATAGTTGACTTCCTCTAATCATAGATCTAGTATTAGGCCTCTTTGTCTTCTCTAAACTTTTGCAAGCTTTACGTTGTCAAATCTAGCTCTTTCTCAGTGAAAGTCTAAAATTTCTGCACCAAAAATGGCACAAACACCTCAGAAGCAATTGAAAGAATAAAAAATGTATAGATCTAATGAAATAAATGTAAAAGCAGTAGAATAGATAAATTTTATAGTGGTTCGGCAAATACTCCAGTCTACGTCCATCTTAATCTTTGTTATTGATTGTTTTCTCCTCAAATTACAATGAATTCAATTAGATCCGACCACAATCTAATGGGTCTTGGATTTAAGAGTATTTGGAGTACTTAAGGAAGAAGAAGATAGAAGATAAATCCAAGTGCCAAAAGTTCATCTCTAGTTGTTCTAGGTCTTCTATTTGTAGGGAAACTGTCTAGAAGAACCTAGGGCCCATGAAATATTAAGTCTAGATCCAAGTTCAAGTATGCAGAAGTGAGCATCGAGGCCCAACAATTGACAAAAAGCTCTTGGTACCGACTGGTCTTGGTTGATGTTGAGAGGTTTTGTCTACATTTTTTTTCTTGATCTTTCTCATAGTCGCCCAATCTTCAAGTTTTAGTTTTCGACGAGAGATTTTCGATGAGAGGTCTTTGACGAAAGGTCTTCAACAAGAGGGTTTTGACAAGAGGTCTGATAGAGTTAGGGGTATGCCCAATGGACAATTATGTAGTTCATTACATATATCTAACTCATTGACTAATCTTGTTTGAAATAAAAGTGTTTTCATTCTATTATATACTTGATATAATGTGATATATTAATTAATTAATTTAATTAAAAATATATTTAATAGAAAATCCACAAATGGTATGTTTTATTATAGTAGTTACAAAGTGTTATAACCATGAGTAATTTATCACAATGAAAACAAATATACCATTTTAAATGTTTCAAGTCAAGATCATTGAGACTGGATATCGATGTATCCGTTGAGACTAGAGTACGTAACACTCTCCAAATGTTGGGCAGTGTATTACTCATGACTGATGGGGGCCGCTAGGGGTAACCTCCTGATAGTTATTGGATAACTATAGAATGATTCACTCGATAGTTTTCTATTGGTTAATATATCTAAGGTCAAAAAGAAAATATCAATGTGACTGTTTTGCGAAGTTCTCTCGACTTGAGAATACTATGGATCTTCAATATGAAAGCTCCTCTTTGATTATAATCAAATCATGCCACATCGTCCATCGAGTGACTATAATTGGATCGAGTGTAGGTATTAGAAGTGAAGTGCTATTCAAGGGATAATTCGTCTCCTCAATTATATGGGGTTAGTATCACGGTCAACTCAAGTAAACTCAAAGTCAAAGTATCTTTCCAGAGCATTTCGGTTAATAATAATTATTATTATTGAACTAAGGACATTGTGTTTGGACTACAGAGTTGAATATGAACGATATTGGAATTTTGACCATTACTAAATTCTAGAAGTTCAAAGTTATATATATAGTCTTGACGAAGAGAATTGGTGCAAAATAAAAGTCACAACCAAGTAACACTTAACAAAGTGAAATTAGGTTTTACCGAAACCAAGTAAGCGATAAATTTGGCCCATCTGTCACACAATCTGTTAAGTGATATATGGACACTAATATTCGAATAGTTCGATATTAATCACTGACCAAATTTACACCTGACGGGTCACACAATCAAAATGATGAATTCTACTTTGACCAAATGGTTTAATTAGTTTATAACTTTTATAAATTAATTAAATTAAATAATATTTATGAAATATTATTTATAAATTTATTTTGATTTGTTAGATGAATATTAAACATATTTATAAAAGTTATAAATACATTAATCGATATACGATATTGATAAGCGCTTTAAATTAGATTTAAAATGCAAAATATTCATTCAGGCTCTAAATGGGTTTATTGCCTAACATGGGGCTAATAGGATCGGCTGGAATATAAGGGTTAGAGATGGGTATTTGATGGGTTAAAGAGGAGTGAAAATGGGTGGCTGAGATGGGAGGAGATTGAGTAAAAGATATGATCATAAACTCTCTCATTTCCTTCCTCTATCAAAACATCTTTTCCTCCATGTGATAAGGATCTTTTTTGAGCCTCCATCCACTTTCCTTTGCTAGACGACCTACTCTCTCTCATCTCTCTAATATCCTAAGCTCAAATCAAATCAATTTAGTTGCTATCAAATAGCTAAACGTCAAGGACTAACAATCTGTTGAATCAGAAAGGGTTTCAAAGGGAAGAGTTCATCCTTTCAAAGGTGTGCTTTAAGATTTGGTTCCAAGGTATGATTTCCATTGAATTATAGTTTATAATATACAGAATAATATTTCATCATGTATATTTTATTATTATATTGTTAGTTAGGTGACGATTCTGGTATGTATTAATGTTGTCACAAGTTAGTTTGATTAAATGTATGTATATGATTATAAATTAAAAAAACTAGTTTTTTATATATCAGATCTATACATCCACCTATTGTATATATATATATATATTAATTATTATTTTATTAATTTATATATATATATATATACACACATGATTTAATTATACATATATGGTTTATATTTAATTACAATATGATTCTATAGTTAAAATGATCATATAACTATACATATATAACCATACAGTAATAGTAATTTCGACAGCAAAATTTAATTTTTATAATTATTTATAATTGCTTAATATAATTTAAATCAATATACTATGTAAATAAACCATATAAAATAAAATATGTTATGAAAATTATTTTTTTAATTTTGTGAAATTAAATTATCATAATATAAGTTCTTAGCCAGAAAATAGAATTTTAGAATCATTTTTGCTATTTTTAAAAATTATTATTATAATAGGCCAAAAATTAATAAATTAATAAAAAATAAAATTGTAACGAAAAAAATTATGGAAATTTTTTTCAAACTTCAAAATATTGTACATGATTTATTGGATATTTCAAATTTCAAAAATAGGTTCGAAAATAATTTTTTTTAATATTTTATATGATTTCAAATGAATATTCAATTAAAAATATATTTAAAATAATAAAATTAATATTAAAATTTTTTGTGCTGTAAGCACAATTTAGAATTAATTTTTTTTATCAACCAACATATATATATATATATTATAACTATATTTATGTATATATATTATTTTAATAAAAAATTATTTTAGCACTATACATCATGGCACATATATTATTCACGGTTTAATAAAAAATATATATATATATATATATCTTATAAGTTTATATATATTCATAATATTTATATATAAGTAATAGTTTATATACATACATATATTTCGACAACATACAATACATATCAGATGAGCTAACATGTCTATTACGATGCAAATCCCGACATTTATATAGGAGCATGTTATAACTTGCACGGGTTATCATGTCATACATTCATACACATACATATATGCATATGATATATATGCGTACATTATATGTATAAAATATAAATTAAATTAAACTTGATGTAATTTATAAATTCAAATAAAATAAGAGATTTTATTTAAATAAATTTAGAAATTTTTTAAATGAATTAAACTTCACAGGCCCAATAAAAATCCAATAGAGTGAAAAGAATTTAAAATTCACTCATAACTTCCGCTGCTGGCTGGCTTATTCCAATAATGATATAAAGCCCAATAGCATATGCAGTCTAAATTAGTCATGTTAGGGTTAACTATTAAGCTCACGACCCAAAAGTTGTCCCTAATAGAAAATGCCCAAATTTAAATTAAGCCTTTGCCTAATTTTAAAAATTGTTTGAAAACAAAAATATAAGGTTTTAAATTTAAAAATTAAATTTAAAATAAGATATACAATTATTATTAAAGTTATAATATAATAAAAAAATTCAAAATGTTTGAAAATTAATGTTAGTTTCAAAATTTTAAAATTTATTAATAAGGTTAATATAATAAATTAATTAAATATGTTAATTAATTAATAAATGCATATATATATATATATTATATGGTATATGTTATGCTGTTTTAAACTGTTTAAAATAACATACATGTATGTATATGAATTGAAGTTTGAAATTAACATAAATTTATTAAAAAAATTAATCAAATAAATAAATTAAAGATTAATTAATTAAATAAATTTACACATATATAAGATATGTTTAATACTATAAAGGTTATAGTATATAATAAATATTTAATATAATTGTTATACTAAACTTATACAAAATTAATTAAAATGTTAATTGAATAAAATTAATTGAAAAAAAAATTAATTAATATAATATTATACATAAGACTATTATATAAGTAATATGAAATATAAAAGTTATATAATGATAAAACTTATATAATATGAATTTATAAATTAAAGGTGGAACAGACCCTAAATAGACTTAAGGAAAATAAATACATACGTAAATGTACATATGCCATGATTACTGATGTGTCTAACACTTGAATCGCGAGGGAATTTTATTAGTACATTATTTCATAAGTTGATGTCACTCAATATAATATATTAAAGATTATAAATCTTCAATATAATGTTATCCTCTATCATTTATATGTTAATAGATTATTGCATACTCTTTAGTTTTTGAGCTTTCCTCAAGCTAGGGATGTTATGTATAGTACAATTAATATATTGAATAGACGATGTAAGATAAATTTACGTATTTGTTGAGCTTTCCTCAAGGTATGTGCATTATACTTGGACCGTCGGGAAATGATAGGTTCGAATGAATAATCTCACTTTACTTGTTGAGCTTTCCTTAAAGTAAAGGTAGCATTAGGATAAGGTACCATAGGTTAAGAGTTGTATGTGATACAATCGATAAGGTGTTATCCATCGTATGCGGGCCTATGAATTGTTGAGCTTTCCTCAAGGTCAAAATCACAAGGCATACGAGTCCTAACACTCACTAGTGAAGTCGAAAGACTTCTTTATTACGCTTAGGGTTTGGTGAAACATAAAAGACTAGTGAGAGCCTTATTAGAAAAATAAAATGATAGCATTTAACCTTTCTAATATTACAAGAACATATGCTATATAATGTTATGATAATCTACACTGATAAATTTGTGCATTTAATATGGTTGATAAAACGTTTATCAATTAAGATATACATTTAAACTGAATTGAAAATTGGCAAATAGAAATATAACATACACTTACTAATAAGTGCTTCTTGGATGTTAGTCTTTTAATACCCATGCAAGCACCTGATTTTACAACTACTACATTCATTCGTAATTTGGTCGCTTATATGTTTATTTGGTTGAGACCGTGTATTGCATTCAATGAGTTTTGAACTCTAAAAGTAATACAAGACTATGGATATCTAATATGTATACTATTGCATATAAGTGTTATATGGGGATCGGTCACAGTTCATAATGTACGATACATCGATGAAGTTAGTTCATTCGAAATAAGCCAATAAACAGTACCATAGGATCTAATATTCAATTTGATTGATTACAAAAGGATCATATTATGTTAAATCTAACACTAGACCAAAACTACAAGAAAGATACGAGAATTCAATCACTGAATTATTAGTTTGATTAGTTTACGTAAAGTACAACATATTTCATGTCCTTAAATGTTAAGAATAATCGAATGCGCTTTCATAAAGAGTTCATTATGATATTATAGCAAGGGTCTTCTTTTGAATGGTTTAACCATTTAAAAAGAAAAACGAATACACAAAAGTAGATGTGATTGAAGGTGTAGTTGGGACAAAGAGAGTGACTAGTCACTACTTCTTCATAAAGAAACACCGGCAACGAGAATTGTAAAAATAATAATAGATACTTGACATGGAATGAGAAATACGATTTCTATTTCAAAATGTATTTCCATATCGAAAATTATTTTTCATGAGATTTATTTCTTTGGGTTCAGGATATTTGATCAAAGAACCATCCACTGTATACTTGCTACAATATGTGAAATAAATAATCTACGTTAAGTGAATGATGGACCATCGAATTTAGTACTTTATTATAGTAATAGCGGAAATAGTGGAAGCATGCCACATAACACTTATTATTATGGGGCATTTCACCAGAAGGACAAACTTTGCAGTCCAATTTATTTCTAGGACACACATCTGAAATAATTACTTTTAAGGCCAAAGTCAGCAGAATAATTATTTTCGAGGACAAAGTCAGCTGTCCAATTACTTTCAAGGACATAATTTCATATGTTTTTAGGCCCTAGAAACTAATTATTTTGTGTATTGTCCTTAAAAGTAATTATTTTAGTTGTGTGTCCTAGAAATTAATTTCACTTGCTAAAGAGGCCCGTGTGGCTAATTCCCACTATTATTATTTTGTACGGACAATCAAATTATAGTGGTCGTACCACTTTACAACAATATTATAGATGTGGGGGCAAAGACGCCTCAGCAACTACGATGGTTTTTATAGTGGCCCAACCACTTTACAAAGGTGCACGAGGCAATCAATCAAAATATCACCATATAGCTCACTAACACAAAAAAAAACTCCAAGACATTACATCTCATAGACTATCTAAATTACCGGCACAATTACAACATACTCTCTGGCCAACACTGCAACAACAAAGTAGAAAATGTGACATTTGACTGTGATACACACCTAAATTTCATCCCAAGCACAATGACAACTCCAAAAAGGAGACAAAGGTACTCAAAAAAAATGAAAGACACATACTTGCAATAACTATGAACAGGAAGATATAACATTAGAAGATACAAGGTTGCAAATATCAAGACTGAAGCAGTCAATCACCAGAACCAGAACGCCAAAAAGGAGAGGAGAACGGTGAACAACCAAAACGCCTAAAGGAAGCTCGACAACCAACTTCAATTTCGAACCCTCCGCTGTAGAGCAATCGCCAAGGATAGAAAGAGATGAGGTGAAAACATGACTAGGCAAGAACACTGTTCGACACCCAAACCTTAGATCTAGAAACACTGCAAATCGACCAAAGCTCTAGCCAACACTCCTGGCAACCTAAAGATAACCAAAACTGCTGTAAAATTCCATGACAAAGAGCATACGAAGACGTAGAAGCACATATGTTACTTTACGGGCAAGCCAACAGAACTCCTTGACTATAAACAGTGTTACTATAGGCAGTGCAGGCGAGACGTTGGCCTATCGACTCCAGATCCGGTTGAGTGACGCAACGAAAAGGCAGATCTGTGTTGGGAACTTAAAAGATGAGCAGCACGGGAGTTGCGAATTGAGACTTGCTTACAGCAATAGGAAAAGCTAGGTGAAGGGAGTGGAAGATGAGACAACGGCAGAGAGAAGAAACAGCTTCAAACTAAAGAAGAATCAAAGTGAAAGGGACGAAAAAATGATGGTCGCTAAAGCCTGAAAAGGGATACCTAGTCCCCATTGATGCAAGCCATATAACATTTATTAATTGCATCAAATTATGAAAAAAAATTCTAAAATATACCGAACATTATTTATGAAATAATTTCGGTGTCTTGAAAAATATACATAGTTGTATTTTAATGTGTATATTATGAATATCCGTAATGAAATAAAAATGTAATATGGTATTTGTTTTCACAATAAAAGTGATGCATTGAAAATACTAAAGTACCTAAAATTATTTACAATTATTTTGGAATTATAGACTATGCCGTAGTTTTGAGAAATAATTTTTATTATATGACTATGAAACTTATGGTATTAGTTAATTATATCTCAAACATTCAAGGGCAATGCACCCATGTAGTGGGAGCATCATAAGAGTTAATGAACTCTTTGGATTGATACATATAGGAGTAAGCAATCGTAAGTCTATTAATACCAAAACGTTTCTACGTGCTTCGTTATATTGTCATCACAGACATGGACATGTGTATTTGATACATATGTATAAGTATAAGATAAGCTCATAGAATATAAAATGAAAGTAAATAATGTAAAATGCGATATAAATAATTCGATTTGATCGAATGGGTAATTATATTGGAAGGTGTTCCATGTGTAACTAACATTAATAAAGATTCTATCTCAAAATGTCACTCCTCTATATAATACATAATGATGTATTGATAAGGAGTAATCAGACTTTGTTGGACAAAATACGATTAATTATGAGGAAGTCGAGTTAACTTCTTTCTATAAGATCACGTATTTAAGAGTACTAAACAAGGGTAATATTATTTCATCCAAATAATATTTTATAAAATCATACAAGATAAGGGTTTATAAGAAACCCCAACATATCCTATGCCAAGGAGTTGGCAGGATGTGCAAGTCGAAATGTCTGCATGTAATAATTGTTTACGAAGGATATTGTATGAATCGCCCTAAAGAAGTTTCGTTATAATAGTCATTGGATGACTAATTTATGCTGTGCACATAAATATATTGTGAACTAATGCAAAATCGGTTTTATATAAGGCAGTTCATAAAATATTTATGATTGCACGTTCTGTTGCACTTAAAAACAATTGTTGTTTCAAGGAATACTTCATAGTAAAGGAATTTCTTTGAGAAATTATTCTTATCAATGTTGAAAATATATATAATCCTCGGTTTTTCAATTAAACCATTAAGCTGTAACAATCCAACTTTTCGACCTTCGAATGTCGACACTAATACATCCATGGTATTTATGTGTTGAGCACCCAAGAGCCGGAAAGATAGAAAGTTAGGGTAAAATAAAAAAAGAAGAATATAACAAGAAAAGAAGAACACAACATCAGAATCCCACAATGGAACGGTAATATATAATATCAAAGAAAAAGTATAAAGGGTTACTCTGAATACAGAAATATCAGAGTTTACTAAATATAAGTACTATCATCTGCCTAAACAGTTATAATAGCATGTCCTCTCATAAGCTGATACATCAAATAGTAAGGCGGTGGAAATAAGAATACTACGAAAGATAATCATCCAGCTCTTCTACATAAGCTCCAATCATCCAAAGCTAAATCTAGAAACATGCATGGGGCTGACCTGAGTTTATAAGAAATAAGACCCGGATAAGTCTGGCAAACCATCATGAGAAACTCAAGAAATATGTAACAAGTAATAGTAACTATTGTGACCGTACGGATTACCGTAATGGTTTTTCCATTAAATGAAACCAACCATTCATTAAGTTTAACATATAGTGATATGATAGAAAATGTCTAGTGTGCAGCACATAAATCATATCAAATAGTTGCTGTATGAACGACACAACAATAATACGTACACAATCAATACTGTTAAGGCGCATTCGCATGGAGATTTTTTTCTACAGAGATGCCTTCAGTAAACTGAAGCAGATCTCTATGACAAGGACTATAAACTTCCTTCCAAGCATCGTATACCTCGAGATAGGAAATACTCTAAGGTAAACACAACTGGTGCAATGATGAACTACACGGCACCAAGTATCATCAACTCTCACATGCAACAAATCAATAAGCATACTCTAGATCTGGAGTTGATATACCCTCATGGGTAAGCTAAACCCGAGATCGTGCATCTTACTCTGGTTTTAGTCATTTTCGATGTCGAGACTACGTTCGGTACCTTTTACACGAGTCTTCATCATTCGAGCAGCACACGAATCCTCAACTGGATTCTTTTATCTCGAACAGGTCACGAATCACTACATGGATTCGAGCATCTCGAACAGATCTCGAACCTCCACATAGGTTCCCACATAAGTCCTCTAATGGATGCTAACACTGTCCTCCATCTTGGAATACTCCTTAAGATAGACAGTCTCACACAATAGCATCGTTTGAAATCTTAACGTTGGACTCTCCCTTGCACTTAACCTTAGGATAGACAGTTCAACTCTATAACATTTCACTTCACAACTGCTACCAAAACATAGAACTCGTATACTAGTTTTGAAGTGGTATTCGATAAGTAAAATACTTACCGATCCTGGTCTCTTCAAAACTAATTCAATGAATTTCCGGCTAACTCGGTTCCGTTTTTTCAAAAGTAAGCGAAAGTTAGAGACATTTCATACCATTGCTCCCCCTGGGGGTTCTCATTGATATGAAATTGCGAAGCCTTTTGATAACTTCTTAAGTCATATTTGGTCAAGTTCAATAATCGACTAATCGATTATTTAGTCAAAAACAATTGCTTATACAATTCATGATTCGTATGCTTATCTCATTTCCGACATTCCAACTTAACTATTACTCGTCTAAGAGTGAAGCCAGGTAAGTTAGAGCATTGGTTGCATCAAAGCCTTTCCTTAACACTTCATTCATGAATCTCACAAATTGATAAGTCTACCTCGTCGACTTTTAGTATTAAGTATAGTATTTATGATTTCCACAAACAAACAAAAAATCAACACGATTAACACGTTTTTGATATTTCCAGATTTATTATTCCTCAATCAAGAGGTAAGCCGGTAGGTTAGAGCTCTATTACTCTATCCCTACTCGAACATCAATCTTAACTCTCACAAATAGACAAGCCTTACTTCGTCGGCTTTTAGTGTTAAGCATAGGAAATTGCTTTTCAAATAAGAATTAAAAAGTTAACCATTTAGCCATTAAACAATTCTAACCCCTTTCTAAACCTTTTGTTTATACTTTTAAAACCCTTTTTTTAAATGATGTATATGTATAGTAATTTGTTTGTAAAACTTGATATTTAAATAAACAAGTCAAAGGATATTTTTTTCCATAAGATATAAAATAGTCAACATATTTTCTAAAAACTATATGTATTTAAAAATGCTCTTAAAATACTTTATGATACTTATAATAGGTTTCAATCATTTTCTTAAAATATTACTTGAAAATAACAGCGTTGCAATTTCCTTAAAAACTTGGAAAAAACAAGTTTTTATTATAAAATCCTCTTCTTAAAAATTCACAACCAACTCTTAAAAATTCATAAATATCTCAAACAACTTTTGAAATACTCTAATATGAGTAAGCAAAAACTTGTAAAAAGAACGAAATAAAATACGTAAATTTAAATATCCTTTCGAACCTTTAAATTTCAAAAATCGGGTCTAAACAGGGTAGCTTTGCTCAAGTGAACTTTTGGCCACTTTTCATGATGTTACTTAACTTTTTACTATCTAAGATTTTAACAACTACAAAGATACATATAAAAAAATTATAAATATGATGAGAAACCCCTAAATATTTATACAAAGTTCTATAGAAATCGCTATATACTAGATAATTTCTAACTGCATCTATAGCGACTATATCGCTATACCTGCAACTTCAAATCCGAGTCTAATCTAAACCAAAGTCCATCTATAACCTATGTGCTTTCTTTCAAGGTCTTGTCATAAGTCATATAAGTCCATTTATATGGATCACATATGCTTCTTGTTTTTAAAACAAGAATCAAACCAATATTTTCAACAATGTCAATAATAATTCAACTACTTAAACACAATCAAAACACAACATATATATGTCATATTTTCCATTCAAAGAGGTATGTTAACTCACCTTTAACCTCACAAACAACCAAGATCCAATCACTCAAGCCTAACTCCATCCTTGCAACATCTTTCCTTCCTTCTACTTCCTTGCTTTTTCCTAGCTTTTGCCTCCATCATACCCAAAGTGTTCATGACCTATGCATGCATTGGGAGAATGGCTTTGCTACTTCAAGTTGAAATATGGTGGAAGGTGTTCTAATATTGTACTAAGGCTTGTGTCAAAGTTTGAAGTGATTTGGAGTTGATTTGCAACTATTTCATTTAGAACATTTAGAGAAGAAGAAGAAGAAGCCATGGATTTGCTCACTTAAGCTTTGTGAATTTTGGAATAATAACTAAGGGTATGCCCTTTCTTATATAGGATAAAAATGGTTCTCTTTAATCTTGCATTCACCCCCACCATGCCATGGAAGAGTCACCTCCCAACACTTCTCCTTTAAGTCACTTCTTCTTTATGCTGATTACACTTGTACCCATAACATGATAATATCTCTTATCCATTAGAACAATCTAGAAACCTCGAAGCTTAATGAAGAGGCGGTTGTATTGATTAGTTGTTAATGTGTTCATTTGATCATTAGGCAAGTGCATAAGAGTCGAATGACTTATATCGATCAAAAAGTTGTTTACCGATAAACTGTTTTTCGATTACATTATTGATTTTTTTCGAAGAATATATTTTTGTAAACAACTTTCTTATCATTATTCATTAATTAAATGATGTCTAACAAGGTTCAAAAATCATATTTATAACACTTAACTATATTTTAAAATGTTATGATATTTGAAGATGAACCGTTCGAATTTCAAGGTAGCTACATTCTCCCCCACTTAGAACATTTCGTCTATGCAATTCAAATAAGAACGATGATCAAAGGAGGTGAAAGAAAAAGATATATATATATATATAAAGTTATTCTGAAACTATATGCTAACTAAACTGCAAACCAAAATACAAACTAGATGACTCCACCTCAAGCGGTGAGTACACTACAAAAGATACACACAATACTAAGATAAGAAAGAAACCCTAGTCTATAAGCGATTGAGGATAGAACTCCTTTAAACCGCCCTCCGTCTTCTTGGTACCACCCCGAGCATCCTCGCACTTAACTTAACAAAGGAACAAGCACACAAATACTCAAACAGTATTCACAATTACTAGCAACCAATGTTCATGGTTCGCTCAGGTTCAAAACTCCCCCATTGCCCATGGACGATTAACAATCTACTAAGCATACCTTACACTCAACAGCTCAGTCATTACTTGACAATTATTCATGCTACCCAATAATAAATCGAAGAGTCATCCCCCAAACTCTTCATAAGCCAACATAACATATCTTACTAATAAACTACAGTCCGTCTGATGTACATATATGATTGTACAAGATATCCGGTCTAATCACTCGTTCGATCACATAGATTTCACTTCCCAAACATAACTCCAAGTTTATCCACATTTTATAACTTAAGTTCATACTCATATAATACTCCATAAGGATGATCAACAATTTGAACTTGTTTAACTAATTACCTTTTCAAATTCAAGTGTTATATGAACTCAATTTTATATTTTCAAAACCACTCAGTTTCAAGTTCTATAACATTCTGAAGTTTCGACTGTCTAAAATCGCCGAAAATTCCGTTTTATTTTAACAAATGAAAACTAAAAAACAACATATCATATCATGATGCACATATCATACTTCCCTAATGTATAGGCTACATGTGTCTATGAAATAACTTAATAAGAAAACTTTAGAACTAAACAATGGTTTTCATTTCAAATCATTTTGAAATAATATATACATATATAACTTTTATATATCAAATCTTACTTTGGGATTAAATCAAAATCCATTTTACCAAAATAACTTTGTAGCATCCCATAATTAAAAAACCAAAAATAAACGCCGATGATGCTACAGTCATCACCGAAATTATTTTGAAGCGACATATGTGAGTTCAGTATATCCAATCCATACTCTTGGTACTCAACCAAAATCATTTCAAAGTGGTATCAAATACGTCGTATAATTATACTTAGTATCATGATCTTAATTTCCTAAACCAACTTCCCAAATATTTCCTTTCAAATAATACAATTATTATTTTTTCCAAAATCTTGAAAAATATATTTCTAAAGATACCAGGATTTTGGTACTCAAATTCACTATTTAAAACCTTTTTTGTTGGTAAACCATATTTTGTAAACTTACTTATATAAAATCACTTTCTTATATAAATATTTTCACAAATATTTATTTCCAAAATATTCTATCTTTCCTTTCTGATTATAGCAAACATCTTTTACTAAATTTTAACTTCTAACCCAACACCATCATCGAATGCCTTATAGTCAAACCGTGAAACTTAATTCATAAGGTGTTCATTTAATGTAACCACAATTACTATCTACCCACCCCATGTTGTAGAAAGGTAAAGTTGCTCATAAACTGATTGAGCACAAATCAATAACAAACAATACTTGACATTTCTAACATGCCGAGCATGACTAAACAATCAAGGTTACGGGACATAAAACTATGAAAAGCACTAATATCAAACCAAATACGAATAGGTAAACTATAAACAGATAGTTTACCCTCAAGAATCTGCTTTCCCTTCGCAGCTGCAGAAGTGGAAGGTACTAAAGCAAGTGCAAATACTCTAGGTTGTTGCCCTACTTGAAGCATCAGACAATCCCTAACAAAATGGCCAGGCTGGTGGCAGCCATATTAACCTTTCGGTGTAAACTGGGCCTCAAGCTTTGGGATTGGTGCCTTCACTAACGGTGCTTTTTCCACTTGCCCTCCCTTACCCGACCTACAACTCGCAACAAGGTGTCCGTTCCTCCTATACTTATAACAAGTTAAACCAGAAATATCTCTCGACATCTGAAACTTTTGCTTGTTGCCTACTATCAGTAAAGATATAGACGGCCTTTGAGCCAAACCCTTGAACCAAAAAGCCATACTTGTAGTATCCTTGAATGCTCCTTGGGTATGATCCATCATATCCTTACATACCATGTTGCATAAACTAATCCAAGCCTGGACATCGATGATAGTCTCGGTGCCATTGAACCTCTTTCTGCCTAACACTTCAAACTCGTGCTATCTCGAAGCAAAGTCTTTCCATGGCCGAACATGCACCAATTCTTCTACTATATCTCTCTCACCTTTAGAAGCTCTAGCATCTATAGTCCTTATTACCTAATCAAAGTGGAAAAGCTTTTGGAAAGTAAAGGATATAGTTACTCCAAAGAGAGGGTTACGAAGAAAGAGATATTCCTAAGAAATAATTTTAAAAGTATAGTTTCAAAATACAAATACGCTCTCATGTATTATATACTCGATTCATTCTAGGGTGTCGCTTATCCTATCTCTAATGAGCCATAACCAACCAAAGCCAAGGTGTTTGCTCAACCTTGAGCTCTAATACCAGCTGCAACGACCCAACTTTTAACCTCTGAATGTCGACACTAATACATCCATGGTATTCGTGTGCCGAGCACCCAAGTGCCGAATAAACGAAAAGTTAGGGTAAAATAAAAAAGGAAGAATAGAACAAGAAAAGAAGAACACAATATCCGAATCTCGCAACAGAACAGTAATATATAATATCAAAGGAACGGTACAAAGGGTTACTTCGAATATAGAAATATCAGAGTTATTAAAACCTAAGTACTATCATCAACCTAGATAGTTATAACAACATATCCTCACATATGATGATACATCAAATAGTAAGGTACCGGAAATAAGTATACTATGGAAGATAATCATCTAACTCTTATTTATAAGCTACATGCGTCCAAAGCTAAATATGGAAACATACATGGGGCTGACCCGAGCATTATAAGAAAATAACACCCTGATTAGTCTGACAAAACAACATGAGAAACTTAAGAATTATGTAACAAGTAATAGTAATCATTGAGACAGTATAGATTACTGTAACCGTTTTCCCCTCAAATGAAACCGACCATTCATTAAGTTTAACATATAGTGATATGATAGATAATGTCTAGTGTGTAGCACATAAATTATATCAAATAGCTGTTATGTGAACAGCACAACAATGATAGGTATACAATCAATACCGCTAAAGTGCATTCGCATAAGGATTGTTTTCCATGGAGACGCCTCCAGTAAACTAAAGTGAATCTCCATGACAAGGATGAAACTTCCTTTCGAGCATCGTATGTCGCTAGATAGAATATACTCTAAGGTAAACACAACCGGCCCAATAATGAACTACGTGGCACTAAGTATCATCAACTTCCATGCACAACAAATTGATAAGCATACTCTAGATCTGGAGTTGATATACCCTCATAAGTAGGCTAAACCCGAGATAGTGCATTTTACTCTGGTTTTTGTCATTTTCGATGTTGAGGCTACGTTCGGCATCTTTCACATGAGTCTTCATCACCCGAGTAGCACACGAACCCCCAATTGGATTTCTTCATCTCGAACAGATCATGAATCACTACATGGACTCAAGCATCTTGAACCTCAACATAGTTCCTACATAAGTCCTCTGACAAATGCCAACGTTGTCCTCCCTCTTGGAATACTTCTCAAGATAGACAGTCCCACACGATAACGTCGTTTGAAATGTTAACTCTAACCTCTCCTTAGGACTTAACCTTAGGATTGACAGTTCAACTCTGTAACATTTCACTTCACAACTGCTTTCAAAACATAGAACTCATATGCTAGTTTTTAAATGGTATTTAATAAGTAAAATACATACCTATCTCGGTCTCTTCAAAACTAATTTGATGAATTTCAGCTAACTCAGTTCCGGTTCTTTCAAAAGTAAGCGAAAGCTAGAAACGTTTCATACCAATGCTCCTCCTCGGGGGTTCTCATTGATATGAAATCGTGAAGCCTTTTGATAACTTCTTAAGTCATATTTGGTCAAGTTCGATAATCATAATCGATTATCTAGTAAAAAATAATTACTTATGAAAATCACGATTCATATGCTTAAATCATTTTTGACATTCCAACTTAACTATTCCTCTTTCAATATTGAAGCCAGGTAATTTAGAGCACTATTTGCATCAGAGCCTTGCCTAGACACTTCATTCTTGAATCTCACAAATAGATAATTCTACCTCATCGTCTTTTAGTGTTAAGTATAATATTTATGATTTCCATAAACAAATAAGAAATCAACATGATTAACACTTTTCCGATATTTTCTAATTTACTATTCCTCGGTCAAGAGGGAAGCTAGTAGGTTAGAGCTCTATTGCTCCATCCCTACTCGAACATCAATCGTAACTCTCACAAATAGGCAAGCCTTACTTCGTCGGCTTTTAGTGTTAAGCATAGTAAATTACTTTACAAAAAAGAATTAGACAATTAACCATTTGACCATTAAGAAATTCTAACCCCTTTCTAAACTTTTTATATATACTTTTAAAACCCTTTTTAAAATAATATATATGTATAGTAATTTGTTTGTAAAATTTGATATTTAAATAAACAAGTCAATGGATAATTTATTCCATAAGATACAAAATAGTCAAGATATTTTTATAAAAACTATATATACTTAAAAATGCTTTTAAAATACTTTATAATACTTATAATAGGTTTTAAAACGTTTACTCAAGATATTACTTGAAAATAACAACTTTACAATTTCCTTAAAAACTTGAAAAAAACCAAGTTTTTATTATAAAGTCCACTTCTTTGAAAATTCACAACTAACTCTTAAAAATTCATAAATATCTCAAACAACTTTTGAAATAATTTAATGAGTTAGTAAACAATTGTAAAAATAATGAAACAAATACTTAAATTTAAATATCCTTTCAAACCTTTAAATTTCAAAAATCAAGTCTAATTGGGCAGTTTTGAACAAGTGAAGTTTTGGCCACTTTTCAAGATGTTACTTAACTTTTTTAATGTCCAAGCTTTAAACAGCAACAAACATGCATATAAAACATTATAAATATGGCATGAAACCCCTAAGGATCTCTCTATATAGTTCCATAGAAATCGTTGAATACTAGACAATTCCTAACTACATCTATAGCGACTGTCGCTATAAGTGCACTTTCAAATCCGAGTCCGATCTGAACCAAATTCCATCTATAAACTATGTGCTTTGTTTCAAGGTCTTGTCACAAGTCATACTGGTCCATTCAAGTCCATTCATATGGATCACATATGCTTTTTGTTTTTAAGATAAGAATCAAACAAATGTTTTCAAAAATGGCAATAACAATTCAACAACTTAAACACAATCAAAACACAACATATATATGTTATATTTTACATTCGAAGAGGTGTTTTAACTCAACTTTAACCCACAAACAACCAAGATCCAAGCAACCAAGCCTAACCCCATCCTTGCAACACCTTTCCTTCCTTCTCCCTCCTTGCTTTTGCCTTTCTTTTGCCTCCATCACACCCGAAGTGCTCACGGCCAATCCTTGCATCGGGAGAAATTCTTTGCTTCTTCAAATTTTGACATAATGGAAGGTGTTCTAATATTATACTAAGTCTTGTGGCAATGTTTGAAGTGATTTGGAGTTAATTTGCAACTATTTCATTTAGAACATTTAGAGAAGAAGTAGAAGAAGAAGCCATGTATTTGCTCACTTGAGCTTTATGAATTTGTGTGTAATAATTAAGGTATGCCCCTCCTTATATAGGATCAAAATGGTGCGCTTTAAGCTTGCATTTACCTCCCATCACTTTTCCTTTAACTTAGTTCTCCTTTGTGCTAATCACACTTTTACCCTCAACATGATAATATCTCCAATCCATTAGAACAATCTAGTACCTTCCAAGCTTTATGAAGAAAAATGTGTGTGTGTGTGTGTGTTAATTACTTGCTAATATTTTCATTTGATCATTAGACAAGTGCATAAGAGTTCGAACAACTTATATCGATCGAAAAACTAATTACCGATAAACCGATTTTTGGTCATATTAACGATTTTTCTTCGAAGAATATATTTTTGTAAAATATATTCAAAAACAATTTTCTTATCATTACTCATTAATTAAATGATGTCCAACAAGGTTTTAAATAATATTTATAACACTTAACTATATTTCAAAACATTACGATATTTTAAGACGAAGTTTTCAAATTTCGGGGCCACTATGTAAGAGTACTGACTCTATGAAATGGTATGATGTGAAAATCCAAAAGGATTTCGAGTACATTATCAAAATATGATTTTGGTATTCGTAACCAAAGGGATGTAATCCATTAACTGCAATTGTGTATTTAAGAGTATGACTAATACAGTTGGAATCTAATGAGCAATGTTGATAAGAATAATCTCATGAATTTCAATTATTGAAATTAGTGTAATAAATTTGTCATTCAACATGCTCAAGTTATTTCAGATTTACTCACAAAATTAGCGCTTGATAAAACTTAGTGTTTTGTTACATATGTGCTAAAATAGAAAATTCTAAATAATGATTTAGAATAAGCTATTTGCACATAACGACCAAAGTGTCTCGAAGTCAGTGGGAGCAATATAGTGGTTGTGAGTTTTTGGTTATGGTCCAAAAACTAAGACGAAAGTATCATTCAGAAAAGCATCCAAATTGAACAAGTGTTTTGATAGAGATATCAAATATTTGATTATCAATCAAAATGCAGAGGAAGTATGTGTTCATAAAAAAGAACGTTAAAAGGTTCATAGATATTTCTAAATCATAAGTGAACATCAAACTACTAATTTTTAACAACATACTTGTGTTAAAACTAGTTTAAGTTGTTTTAATACTCGACATTGGATTTATAAATGATGTCTTTATTGTAAGTATAAAAGATGTTGGGAATTTCCTAATACTATATGCAAGTACACCTTATTAAAATGTTTAATATGGAACTTGTAAGATGGATTCCTTATGCATTAACAATAGGAATTATCATACATGTTATGTTGTCTACTATATCGTGATTTATTTATGCATTTGATTCATGAAGAAAATATCAAATCCAAATTGATATCAATAATCAATAGTTCAGAGTGTTCTCATGTATTCACGAAATATTCGAGAATTGTTTATAGAAACAACGAACTTCTTATGAAGCAATGTTCAAACTCAAATTTTACTAAGTGATATTGAGTATTATATGTCAATAATAAATTCAAGTCAAGAATCTTCAATCTGGAAATGTTCCAAATGAAAGACCATGGCCAATTCAATGAAAAAAGGTTAAGTACATCGCCTTGAATAACGTCGTAATAAAACAATGTATGTAAATGCACAAATTTATAACTGAGCCGAGGGTAATTCCAAATGTTGAGAATCCCATAACATTGTTATATGATAACAATGTCACGTTATAGAACGTAGAGCTCACTAGAAGTTGAGAGACATACTCTAAATAGTTCCACATGACAATGGTAGTTTATCAGCGTCGAAAAGAGTTGATTAACAGGGTAGATAATTGAAACATAATAGTAAACCTATTCATCGAGTGACTGACATAATTGGTTTAGAGAAAACCAATTAGAGAAGTTGGAATAAGATTTCATAATTGAACCTAAGTGCAAGTGGGAGATTGATAGAGTTAAGGGTATGCCCTAGGGGCAATTATGTAATTCATTACATATATCTAACTCGTTGACCAATCTTGTTTGGAATAAAGGTGTTTTATTTCTATAATACACTTGATATGTTATATCAATTAATTAATTTAATTAAAAGCATATTTAATTGAAGATCCATAAATTGTATGTTTTGTGATGGTAGTTACAAAATGTTGTAACCGCGAGTAATTTATCACAATGAAAACATATATATTATTTTAAATGTTCCTAGTTAATATGCATCAAGACAGGATATCGATGTATCCATTGAGACTAGAGTACGTAACGCTCACCAAATGTTGGGCGGTGTATTACTCATGACTACTGGAGCCACCTAGGGATTACGTACTGATAGTTATTGGATAACTATAGAATGACTCACTCGATAGTTTTCTATTGAGTGATATAGCTTAGGTCAAACAGAAAATATCGATGTGACTGATTTACACAATACTCTTGTCTTAAGAATACTATGTGTAACGATCCTGAATTTTGAACAATTTAAATTGAAAATATTTAATTAATTTTAAATATTTGAACGATGATTTGACTCGAATTTCAAATTATCAGAATGGATTGGCGATTTAATTTTTGAATTAATCTATTGAAAATTGAATAAAATTTGAATCTTTGATTTTAAGCCGGTTAAAAATAATTTAAAGGCTCAGAAAATTCATATTGATAATACTGAAGATAATAGAAGTTTCAAAATTGAATTTGAAAGCGATTTGTTCAGTTTTGAAATTGTAACGTTGAAATCGAATTTAAAAATAGTCTCCCGAGGCACAGTCTCGGAATTTGACGAAACCAGTTTCATTGGGTCCGTAATATTGAATTATTACCGGATTTCAATTTTCGTATTTATCGGAATTGTTTTATGAACATACGGCGTATAAACGCGTATAAAATTTAATTGAATTCAATTTGAATTTCTGTAACAACTGGGGTTTTACCCAAAATTATAATCATCAATAAACGATTAAAGTTGACAGGTATTTGCTGTTTATTGTTGAAATTTTTATAACGATAAAATCTTCGTAAATTAACGATTTAATATCGATTGTTAATTTCTGTTTGAATTTGGAAATTGTAAATCGATTGAAATTCTTTTAATTAAATTTTTATTTGTACGAATGAATATATATATAGTTTAGATTTTAACAACAAAATTAAACAAAAACAAAATTTGATTTAAAAAGAAAATAAAATAAAAACCATACCCTATACCATACCCAACCCATATCAGCCCATACCCTTTGTCTCGTTTAAAACCCTATACCCGATCCCCTTTCATTCTCATTCGAAACCCTAAGGAAAAAAATAGGCGAGAAATAAAAATGGTGGCGACTTAAAAAACTAGGGCTTCGGCGATTTCTCGATTCTATGGCAAATCTGGATTGATCTTCGTTCAAATTCAAAGGCGCCGGCTTCGATCGATCGCGCTCGTCTTCTTGAGGGCCACGACTTCAACTGCAGTTGCTAGGTCGTCCCTTGCTCGCGATTGTTTCAAACAACAGGTGAGTGGTTTTCGCCCCTCACATCTAATTCATCTCCATTCGATTTGTAGTGCCTTGTGCTTTTATGATTTAATCGGTTGCTTGGAGTTTCTGATGTTGATTCACACGGCATTTAAAACTTTCCTATTTTTAAAAACTTTGACCTTTGATGATTTCAAAAATAAAGATACGAACTTCGTATTTCCTTTTTCCCTGTTTTGTGAATTTTGCAACTTGCTTCTCTGCCACTTCCTATACCCTGACTTGGCTTCGTGAAATTTTTCTGTTGACTCGATTGCAGTATGCTTTGAATTGGTTTACCATGGGCCACGGTTTCGAATTCTTCTTGCATGACACTATGCTGATTTTACTGACTTGGATATACACTCATCTATTTGCATATATGCTAGAGTTTGCAGACTACCTCTTAGAGGCAACTGATTTTGGTGCACTGCCTTCGTATTCTTCACTACTGTATGGTCTGCATTGTTTGTTTTTCATTGATGTTGTAGATGTTCTCTGGTCTGTTAGTATAACCTGATTGGTTGAGTGTGTTCGCCTGTCGCACTCAATCATATTTACGTGACTTGTATTTGCTACTTGTACTTGCTGTATATGGCTTCAACCTGAGTCATTTGAAGTTAGTGTGCATTTTGATGAGATCTGGTTCACTTGCTCAGTTGATTTTCACTGTTGCACTTGCATTTGATCAGCTTGCATTTGTAGATTTATCTTGTTTGCACTCCTTTGTAGTCTACACCTCATATGCTTTTGTAGCCTGGTCTGATTACTTGTCTGATGGTTCTGTCCACGGTTCCATTTTGTTATACATTACCTCTGTTTATTCAAGACTATATATGTGCATACATACATATGTATGTGTATGCATATATTCTTGAATTTAGGCTAAGTCTCTGATGTTGATATCCACTCTGGTTTCATTGTAGACTTTTACTCTGACCACCTTTGTTTTAGTCTTGGCCTCGAGCTCTTTGTCATGCGCACACTGTATTTACTTCTGACCTTCGAGCGAATTCGTTGTTGCGTTTATTCACTGAACTTTGATGTTGTAGTCTGCATTCCACTGGAAATTCATTGAGTCGCGTTGTTATCTTCTCTGTTAACTGTTGTGTTGCTTCGACCCTGATCATTTGTTCATGATGCATTTATGCAGACATTTATCTTGGAGCCTGGGCAGTTGTACACTTGTTTATGCATTAATATTCATGTATGCACTTGAAATTTCATTTACTCTTGTTGCTTGCTATATGGTTCCTTGTAGTATTTCACTTGAGACTGCACTTGCCATGCTATAACTTGATCTCTGTTTCATGTGTGCATTCTAATCATACTTGTTGTCATAGTAGTTTGCACTGACTTGTTGCACTACTGCATACATGCCGGTTGCTCCATGTTGCATTGAACCCCCCTATTTTTCTACTTGCACTGCCTCTGACCTTTTGGCACGTATGTTGCATTTCATTATGTTGTTGGTTGGTCAACACTTTTGTGGTTGTCACTGTACAGTGCATTTTAGTTTTCATATATGTGTTGCCAGTTGCCTCTGTTAGGCACTGATTCTCTATGATTCTTGAACATTTTTGTTGTAGTGCCATGTTTTAGTGCTTTCACCCTCATTTTGCTGTCTTAATGTTGTACCACTGCCTTGTGCATGTGGCCATTCGATTTGAGTTGTTTGCAGTTGTGTTGAGTCTTGGTAACAATGACTTGACCCCTGCATTTGGTCAATATTTTGACCCCTGCAGTATTGATGTGCTGATTTATAGTTGGAGTTGTGATGACATTTTATACGTGTTGGCGAGGCCGTACACGCGTGCGTGTACGGCAGCCAATCGAACTCTGATGGTTTTAAAGTGACAATTTCAATTGTTTTAAATTGATTTAGTCGATTTGATAAATTGTTTATTTATCTCTGTTGATGATTTAAATCTGCTGATTTATTGTTTAACACTGTTTAGTGTTAAAATTTTCGTTATCCGATTTCTTTGTTTAAAGAGTCGGATAGACGGGAATTATTGTGACTATCGTCTATTTAAATTATTACTGCCTCTATGCACTAATAAACTGGTTTGAATTAGACTGACCTGTGTATTATTTTCTTTTGAATATAATACTCGGGTCAGACCGAGTATTTTTACAGCTTGAAGATTTTCGAGCAGCGAAGTTAGAGAGAGAGTAAAGAATCACTTTTGTTTTCAGAAGAAAATTGTATTTTAAGATATTCCGCTGTATCATTATCAAATTGTATAAACTCTGATGTATTATAAAAAGATTTATAGTAATGAAATAAATTCTCATTTGTTTTAATTCAGTGTTATTATTCTGTGTTTTTGTGGCTGATTCTGTTTAAACCTTATAAACTAAATAACAATTCGTCTTTTTGAACGTTTCTAGTTGGTTTAATTACCGACTGGAGGCGGTCAGAAGGGGGAATGTTACAGAGTGGTATCAGAGCTTTGGTTTACACAAAGCTTAGTTTATGATGTTTAATATGAATAGTTACTAGAAACACTTTTAAAAAGGAGAATGTTTTTCAAATCCAAAGAAGTATAAAATTGTTTTAGAAAATATAAGATGAATTAATTTGGAATAGATCTTATATAAGTAAAGTGAATATTGAATATGAAATAAAGATCTTTAACTTAAGAAAAGTTAAATTGAATTGAATTAGTATTAATAAATATATGATTTGAAATTTAACTAAAGGAAGTTAAATAAATTGAATTTGATTTGATAAATTATTGAGATAGAAATTTAAACTTGAAAGATAAGTGATTATATAATATGAATCGGGAAGTTTAAATTAATAAGTTGTTTAACTTATAAAATGAGAAAATTTAAGTAAAACCAGTTGGTAAAATGGTTAAACAGTTTTGTTAAGTAAAACAAAATCTGAATTTTGGATAGTGATATGAATTTGACTTTAGTAAAGTTAAGTCAAATAGAATTTCAAATAAATTTGAGGCGAACTTAAGTTGTATGGTGAAAATAAATGCCAGTGAAGATAAAATGGAACATAGTTAAGTAATGTTGAATGAGGTTGAATTTGATATCAAAATGAATTGATAAAGTGATGTAATGAATATGAATTTGAGTTATAGAAAGGAAAATTCAACTTTAATTGTAAAAGTGAATTTGTGAATATGGTGAGCATAAGAATTCAATCAGAATTGGAATATAAACCAATTGAAATTAAGTGTGTTGAACCAAATTGAATGTAAGCAAAGTAAATAAATTTGGTTAAATTGAATGTGCATTGGTTGCTAGTTGATCGTATGGAAATTCACTAAGTATTAATGAAATTGAATTAATGGAAATTGGAAGTTAAGTAATTGAATTCAAATTGAAAGGTAAGCAAATTTAAATAGAATCAAATTTGATTTGAATTGAAAGCAAACTAACTTGAATATAAATTAGTGAAAGTGAACTAATTTAATATTAATGAATGTTAGTAAAATCCAATGTAAATGAATCAAATGCGATTAGATTGGAAATCAATTCAATAATGATTTACTAAAGAACTAGTAGATTGTCTTGGAAATGGAAAACTGATAAATTTATATAATAGTATAAATTGAAAATTTTGAATTATTATAAACGGCTTAAATTGAAGATTTGGAAGTGTTAATATAATATTGGAATTGTATAAGTGTTAAAAATGAAATATTAATGGATTTCATAAGTAATGGAATTTAAAAGTTTTATAATGTGAAGTTATAAAATGAATCGAAGTTGCGAGAAAAAAGGAATTTATAAGTAATTTACTTATAAATAAAATTCTGATATAAAATTGAGTTATAAAGGAATGAATAATAAAGCAATTTTTATGAATTGAAGTCTTTATGAATAGGAATAGAATTTATAAACATTGTTTATAAATTCGAAACTGACTTATTTTGATAAGTAAATCTTTATAGCTTGTTAAAAGATGGATATCCACAATTTTGGACAGTGGATAATCTTTTAAGTAAAATGTGTAGAAATGTTGAAATTGGTTAGGAAGTATATTCACGATTTTGGACAGTGAATACATTATTGAATTAAAATGGACATGTTTTGGAAAAGTGATATTTTAAAACAAAGTTAATTGTTTTAAAAGATGTTTTAAAAGGCATTGAATATTGAAACCATAGATTTCAACAGTCATTGTTGAAGTAGACGTTTTCGAATGGAAGGAAATGATGGACTATAACACTGTTGTTATAGTAAATGATTTCCGAAAGGAAATGTTTTGTATAGTATTGGGATTTATACATCTATCTAAATTTCGAATTCCTATACTAGTGATTTTGAGTTGTCGTAACGATGTTTTACGTAACATTCGTTTTGACTCAAATAAATATGTGAAAGAGAATGATTTCCTTAAAGATGAAATATATACTTAATTTTGATTTAAGTATATTGAATATTTTCAAATGTTGAAAATAAATTAGATTTGTGAATTACTTATTTTTAAATAAGTATGGAAATGTTTTTCCAAATATGAAATGTTGTGAATATATTCCGTAAGGAATAAATGATTTGAAATTCATTTTTGAAGTCGAAGTTGAAAAGTTAAATGAGAAATTTGAACAATTTGTTCAATTTGAAATTTTTCAAAAAGATTGAATCGTTGAGTTAAAATTGAGTTTAACTTCGACATCAAAGACAATATAAGTTGAGCTTTGAATTTCAGATGATGATTTGGATTGTATGTCTAACATCGTGAATTGATGACATAGCAATTGATCTCTATTAAATATATATCTGTTGGTGGCGGAGAATTTATTCTCTTAGCTTAACACCCTTCTCTGAGACGTACGAGCTTAGAGGTTATATATCGATAGACATCAATTCTGTGTTGAGAATTGACGATGTAAGCGTGAAATCCAAATTGAATGTGAAAGTCGATAATGAATGGAATTATGAATATGAATTAGGTTTGAGATAACCTTAAATTTCCAAATCGACTTAGAGGAAAATTTTGAAATCCTCTATTTTGTTATGAATATGAGATATGTAAGTTTTAGAACTTATATATATGAATGCGGTGAATTTGAAACCGTTAGTTTAGAAAGACATTGTTATGGAAATCTTATGTATGTTTACATAGATGTTATATGTACGAAATGTGAAATGAAAGTACTACATATATGATATTATGTTTTCTAAACCGAGGATATGGAAAAGTACCTTCCATTTATTATTTGAGAAGGTTTTGGAACTCTCGATGAGTGTCCATTTGAAATTCGTAGCTACGTAGAATTTCCATTTAGTCAGAGTGACTATTTGAATCGGAAATCCCTCACGATGGATCATCGTGATGAGATTAGATTGATTGATGATTAGCGTAATTTGAGGGGCGAGATGCCCACAGTTACAAGCGATTCCACTGGGATAGTGGCGTAACCGCCGGGTAAACTGCAATCTAATGCCAGGCGAAATTTGAGGGGCGTGATGCCTACAGACATGAGCGATTCTACTGGGATAGTAGCGTAACCGCCGTGTGTACTGCAATCTATGGCGACAACCATGGCGAAATTTAAGAGATGTGAAATCTACAGCCACAAGCGACTCTACTGGGATAGTAGCGTAACCGCCGGGTGGAACTGTAATCCATGGGGGAACGTGCTTTCCATATCCATTTTTAAATGAATTTTTAAAAGTATTTTCACTGGGAATTGAAGCAAGTATGTTTAGTACTTGGAGATTTTTAGACCTGCGCCTGGCCAGCGTATGTCTAATGTCTGTAAGAACGAAGATGGACTTGTTAAATTTCGAGTTAGCAAGTATTTTCAAACTTTAAATAGCAAATCAATAGTTTGAAATTAAAATTACAAAATTCCTACCTAATAAACTAAGGAAGAGGATCTTTTGAAATGTCTTGAAAGTCCACAGCTTTGGAAGAGATATATATTATATAAATCTCTAACGTGAAGAATTTTAAGTTTGATTCTGAGTTGTAAATCGAAAATGTTGATAAAAGACTTTTGCATTTTGATTATAGAAATCAATGATTGTAGAAATCATTGAATAAAAGAGAAGATAAACAGAACTAGTGAGATTAAACAAATGGAATGAATCCTACTTCATTTATTTGTAATAAGTTTTAAGTTTAGTAAAAAAATTGACTAGAGTATAAATATCGATGAAAATCTAACAACTTTTCCTTTTCGTGGACGAAAAGTTTTTAAGGAGGGGAGTTTGTAACGATCCTGAATTTTGAACAATTTAAATTGAAAATATTTAATTAATTTTAAATATTTGAACGATGATTTGACTCGAATTTCAAATTATCAGAATGGATTGGCGATTTAATTTTTGAATTTAATCTATTGAAAATTGAATAAAATTTGAATCTTTGATTTTAAGCCGGTTAAAAATAATTTAAAGGCTCAGAAAATTCATATTGATAATACTGAAGATAATAGAAGTTTCAGAATTGAATTTGAAAGCGATTTGTTCAGTTTTGAAATTGTATCGTTGAAATCGAATTTAAAAATAGTCTCCCGAGGCACAGTCTCGGAATTTGACGAAACCAGTTTCATTGGGTCCGTAATATTGAATTACTACCGGATTTCAATTTTCGTATTTATCGGAATTGTTTTATGAACATACGGCGTATAAACGCGTATAAAATTTAATTGAATTCAATTTGAATTTCTGTAACAACTGGGGTTTTACCCAAAATTATAATCATCAATAAACGATTAAAGTTGACAGGTATTTGCTGTTTATTGTTGAAATTTTTATAACGATAAAATCTTCGTAAATTAACGATTTAATATCGATTGTTAATTTCTGTTTGAATTTGGAAATTGTAAATCGATTGAAATTCTTTTAATTAAATTTTTATTTGTACGAATGAATATATATATATAGTTTAGATTTTAACAACAAAATTAAACAAAAACAAAATTTGATTTAAAAAGAAAATAAAATAAAAACCATACCCTATACCATACCCAACCCATATCAGCCCATACCCTTTGTCTCGTTTAAAACCCTATACCCGATCCCCTTTCATTCTCATTCGAAACCCTAAGGAAAAAAATAGGCGAGAAATAAAAATGGTGGCGACTTAAAAAACTAGGGCTTCGGCGATTTCTCGATTCTATGGCAAATCTGGATTGATCTTCGTTCAAATTCAAAGGCGCCGGCTTCGATCGATCGCGCTCGTCTTCTTGAGGGCCACGACTTCAACTGCAGTAGCTAGGTCGTCCCTTGCTCGCGATTGTTTCAAACAACAGGTGAGTGGTTTTCGCCCCACACATCTAATTCATCTCCATTCGATTTGTAGTGCCTTGTGCTTTTATGATTTAATCGGTTGCTTGGAGTTTCTGATGTTGATTCACACGGCATTTAAAACTTTCCTATTTTTAAAAACTTTGACCTCTGATGATTTCAAAAATAAAGATACGAACTTCGTATTTCCTTTTTCCCTGTTTTGTGAATTTTGCAACTTGCTTCTCTGCCACTTCCTATACCCTGACTTGGCTTCGTGAAATTTTTCTGTTGACTCGATTGCAGTATGCTTTGAATTGGTTTACCATGGGCCACGGTTTCGAATTCTTCTTGCATGACACTATGTTGATTTTACTGACTTGGATATACACTCATCTATTTGCATATATGCTAGAGTTTGCAGACTACCTCTTAGAGGCAACTGATTTTGGTGCACTGCCTTCGTATTCTTCACTACTGTATGGTCTGCATTGTTTGTTTTTCATTGATGTTGTAGATGTTCTCTGGTCTGTTAGTATAACCTGATTGGTTGAGTGTGTTCGCCTGTCGCACTCAATCATATTTACGTGACTTGTATTTGCTACTTGTACTTGCTGTATATGGCTTCAACCTGAGTCATTTGAAGTTAGTGTGCATTTTGCTGAGGTCTGGTTCACTTGCTCAGTTGATTTTCACTGTTGCACTTGCATTTGATCAGCTTGCATTTGTAGATTTATCTTGTTTGCACTCCTTTGTAGTCTACACCTCATATGCTTTTGTAGCCTGGTCTGATTACTTGTCTGATGGTTCTGTCCACGGTTCCATTTTGTTATACATTACCTCTGTTTATTCAAGACTATATATGTGCATACATACATATGTATGTGTGTATGCATATATTCTTGAATTTAGGCTAAGTCTCTGATGTTGATATCCACTCTGGTTTCATTGTATACTTTTACTCTGACCACCTTTGTTTTAGTCTTGGCCTCGAGCTCTTTGTCATGCGCACACTGTATTTACTTCTGACCTTCGAGCGAGTTCGTTGTTGCGTTTATTCACTGAACTTTGATGTTGTAGTCTGCATTCCACTGGAAATTCATTGAGTCACGTTGTTATCTTCTCTGTTAACTGTTGTGTTGCTTCGACCCTGATCATTTGTTCATGATGCATTTATGCACACATTTATCTTGGAGCCTGGGCAGTTGTACACTTGTTTATGCATTAATATTCATGTCTGCACTTGAAATTTCATTTACTCTTGTTGCTTGCTGTATGGTTCCTTGTAGTATTTCACTTGAGACTGCACTTGCCATGCTATAACTTGATCTCTGTTTCATGTGTGCATTCTAATCATACTTGTTGTCATAGTAGTTTGCACTGACTTGTTGCACTACTGCATACATGCCGGTTGCTCCATGTTGCATTGAACCCCCCTATTTTTCTACTTGCACTGCCTCTGACCTTTTGGCTCGTATGTTGCATTTCATTTTGTTGTTGGTTGGTCAACACTTTTTGTGGTTGTCACTGTACAGTGCATTTTAGTTTTCATATATGTGTTGCCAGTTGCCTCTGTTAGGCACTGATTCTCTATGATTCTTGAACATTTTTGTTGTAGTGCCATGTTTTGGTGCTTTCACCCTCATTTTGCTGTCTTCATGTTGTACCACTGCCTTGTGCATGTGGCCATTCGATTTGAGTTGTTTGCAGTTGTGTTGAGTCTTGGTAACAATGACTTGACCCCTGCATTTGGTCAATATTTTGACCCCTGCAGTATTGATGTGCTGATTTATAGTTGGAGTTGTGATGACATTTTATACGTGTTGGCGAGGCCGTACACGCGTGCGTGTACGGCAGCCAATCGAACTCTGATGGTTTTAAAGTGACAATTTCAATTGTTTTAAATTGATTTAGTCGATTTGATAAATTGTTTATTTATCTCTGTTGATGATTTAAATCTGCTGATTTATTGTTTAACACTGTTTAGTGTTAAAATTTTCGTTATCCGATTTCTTTGTTTAAAGAGTCGGATAGACGGGAATTATTGTGACTATCGTCTATTTAAATTATTACTGCCTCTATGCACTAATAAACTGGTTTGAATTAGACTGACCTGTGTATTATTTTCTTTTGAATATAATACTCGGGTCAGACCGAGTATTTTTACAGCTTGAAGATTTTCGAGCAGCGAAGTTAGAGAGAGAGTAAAGAATCACTTTTGTTTTCAGAAGAAAATTGTATTTTAAGATATTCCGCTGTATCATTATCAAATTGTAAAACTCTGATGTATTATAAAAAGATTTATAGTAATGAAATAAATTCTCATTTGTTTTAATTCAGTGTTATTATTCTGTTTATTTGTGGCTGATTCTGTTTAAACCTTATAAACTAAATAACAATTCGTCTTTTTGAACGTTTCTAGTTGGTTTAATTACCGACTGGAGGCGGTCAGAAGGGGGAATGTTACACTATGGATCTTTAATACGAAAGCTCCGCTTTGATTATAGTCAAATCAGAGCATGATGTCCATTAGATGACTATAGTTAGGTCGAGTGGAAGTATTGGAAGTGAAGCACGATTCAAGAGAGGATTTGCCTTCTCGGTTATATATGGTAAGTATCATGGTCAACTCAATCCAACTCAAAGTCAAAGTATCTGTCCAGAGCATTTAGATTAATAATAATTATTATTATTGAACTAAGGACTTTTGTGTTTGGACTATAGAGTTGAATATGAATGATGTTGGAATTTTGACCATTACCAAATTCCATGTTCAAAGTAATATAATTTTGACGAAGAGAATTGGTGTAAAACAAAAGTCACAACTGGATAATGCTTAACAAAGTAAATTGGATTTTACCAAAACCAAGTAACCGATAAATTTGGCTAAAATATCACACCACCTGCTAAATGATGTGTGAACATTAATACTCGAATAGTTCGATATTAATCGCTGACCAAATTTACATGTGACAAGTCGTACAACCGAAACGATGAATTCTCTTTTAACCAAATGATTTAATTAATATTTTATAAATTTTATTTTGATTTGATAGATGGATATTAAATGTATTTATAAAATTTATAAATACATTAATCGATGTACAATATTGATAAGCGCTTTAAATTAGATTTAGAATGCAAAATATTCATTCGGACTATAAATGGGTTTATAGCCCAACATGGAGCGGATAGGATTAGGTGGAATAAAGGGGTTAGGATGGCCATTTAATGGGCTAAAGAGGAATGAAAATGGGTGGTTGAGATGGAAGGAGATTGAATAAAAGATATGATCCTAAACTCTCTCCTTTCCTTCCTCTATTTAAACATCTTTTCTTCCATTTGATAAGGATCTTTTTGGAGCCTCCGTCCACATTCCTTTACTACTTGACCTACCCTCTCCCATCTCTCTAATATCCTAAGATCAAATCAAATCAATTTAGTTGTTATTCGATAGCTAAAGGTCCATGGTTCAAGGACTAGCAATCTACCGAATCGGAAAAGGTTTCAAAAGGGAGAGTTCATCCTTTCAAGGCATGCTTCAGGGCTTTGGTTCTTAGGTATGATTTCCATTAAATTATAGTTTATGATCTTCTGAATAATATTCGTTATGTATATATTATTATTATATTGTTAGTTAGGTGACGATTCTGATATGTATTAATGTTGTCACAAGTTAGTTTGATTATATGTATGTATATACTTATAAATTAATAAAAAAAATCAGTTTTTTATATATCAAATCTGCACAGCCACCTATTTTATATATATTAATTATTATTTTATTAATCATATACACATATAAGGTTTATATTTGATTACAATATGATTCCATGGTTAAAATTGATCATATAGTTTTATATATATAACCGTACAGCAATAGTAATTTTTGACAGCAAAATTAGTTTTTATAATTTTTTAATTTTATTTAATAATATATAAATCAATATACTATATACATAAATCATATAAAATTAAATATGTTATGAATTTTTTTAAATTTTATAAATTAAATTATCATAAGATAAGATCTCGGTTGGAAAATAAAAATTAATTTTTGCTATTTTTTAAAATTATTATTATAATAGGAAAAAATTAATGGATTAATAAAAAAAATTATGGATAAAAATTATGGAAATTATTTTCAAACTTTAAAATATCATACTTGATTTACTATATATTTAAAATTTGAAAATAGTTTGGAAATTAATATTTTATGCAATTTAGAATGAAAATTCAATTCAAAATATATCTTAAAATAATAAAACTAATAATAATTTTTTTTGTTTTTGTGTTGTACACACGATCTGTAATTTATTAAAAAAAATTAATTTTGTTAACCTATATATATATATATTATAACTATGTTTGTGTATGTATATATTATTTTAGATAAAAAAATTAACTTTATCATTATACATATTCGTACATATATTATTCGTGATTTAATAAAAAATTATATATATATTTAAATAACTTATTTATATTTAAATAACTATATGTTATAATTATATGCATATACATATATATTATTAATAATTTATTTATATATTTTATATACACATATAAATATATATTTAAATATTTTACTTTATATAAAATTATTTAAATAAACTTAACATATATATTTATATATATGTAATATTTATGTATAAGTAATAGTTTATATACAAACATATATTTAAACAACATACAATACATATCAGATGAGCAAACATGTCTATTGCGATGCAAATCCTAACATCTGTATACAAGCATGTTATACCTTGTACGGGTTATCATGTTACACATGCAAACACTTACATATATGTATATGATACATACATGTACATTTATATGTATAAAATATAAATTAAGTAAAACTACATGTAATTTATAAATTTAAATAAAATAAGAGATTTTATTTAAATAAAATTTAGAAATGTTCTAAATGAATTAGACTTCATAGGCCCAATAAAGATCCAATAGGGTAAAAAAATTGAGATTCACCCGTAACTTCCGCTGTGAGCTGGTCTAGTTCCAACAGGGTCTTCGACAAGAGGTTTCCGAGGAGAGGTTTCCAACGAGAGGTTTTCAATGAGAGATTTTTCATATTTAATACTTAGACAAAAATTACCGAGTTCCTTCGTTTTGTCATTCTTGATTGTTTTCAAGCTTCTGAATTAATTCCTTCATCAATCTGTAGTCCAATTTGCTCATTTAAGTCCGTTCAAAGATTATGGAAAATGTGGTTATAACACGTACATAATATTTGAGAAGTTTTGTGAACTTGTGAAGTTTGAGTACTCTCTCGTAAGGATGGATCAAACTCATTTGGTGTCATACCTACCACTATTACATTAGAAATTCTATCGATATATTACTATGTCAAGGAATTACAATAATAATCTATCTTATATGTCCCCAAATCATTTTTACAATGCTGCAAATATTATAATCCTACCACCGTAAACAAAAATAATGTTTCAAATTTCTGAGAAACCCAAACACTCAATTTTGTAAGCTGTACTCAAACCACGTCTACAAGTTGCTTTTGAATAATTTTAAATTTTTTATTGCTAAGCCTTGTTTTTTATTTATTTTACTAGTCCTTGCATTTTAAAAAAACATTATTGGACTGTCAAAAAAGTCATCATCCTCATGTTCAAACTAAAATTAACATATAAATAATCATTTGTAATCTTATTGTAAACTAGTAGTATGCCAAAATTAATGTGTATAAAGACTATAACAAAATGAAATGTTAATATATACATGCATTATTTTTCAAAGTGTTATTACATACTTTTATATATGTTTATGATAGTTTGCAATAACGTTCAATGAAAATTTATATTTTGTTTATATAATGAAGTATAATTATGTAAATTACAAAATGAATCCACTAAAAATTAATATACAAACTGTGTATCTCTACATGTGGAGAATCATTTAAAATACGTATCACCAAAATGTGAGTTTAAATTTATTTAATTAATACTACTATTTGATGATGTTATGACTATAATAACACTGCGTTTTACTATCATTTTACACCAAAGTAGCAGTTTACTATACAAGACCACTTTACACCACAGTAATTTAACAATACTATCAAGTATCATTTTGCACCAAAGTAATATTACACTACTTATAAAAATCATTTTACACCTTAGCCATTTACCTACTATTATTTTGTACCATTTTATTACATCATTCATTTAACTAGTAATAACCAATATCATTTTATAGCACACTCATTTAACTAATACTAGATCATTTGCTTTACACTATACTTATTTTACTACTATTTTTAGTATAACTTTACACACCATAGTCATATTACACTACTTATCAGCATCATTTTTCAACATAGTCAATATTATTATTATTATATATACAAGCTCGTTAATAATTATTACAAAGGCAGTTAATATTGTATAAAAGTAGTGCCACATATCCCTAAATGAATTGAGTCGAAATCCAATAACATATCATATAGACACTGTCAAAGCTAAGCTTTTCAAAGTCATGAAAAAGCATGCCGTAATCCATAAATCAAGGTCGCATTGTATAATAATCAATGTTGCATAACATCAGTGCTCCAGCATGTCGAAAGTAATGCAAGGAAGAAGAATTGGAGTTATTCACAAAGCTAGTTAAAGAGGAATTGGTGCATTTTCCTTCACAAAGCTTCAAAAGCGTTCACATTTATTCACAAGTCCCATGGCGCCATAAGTCCCACATCGTAAGTTGGAGCAAGCCGTCCTCCTTCCAACCGCTATATATAAAGATATACCCCTCATGGAAAGGGGCCTTTAACTTCTTCCCTTCTCTTAGCATAAATCATTTCTAGGCTAGAACTTTTCTAAGCTCTCTCGTGAGCTTGAGAACTTTTGCAATAGAAAATGGCCAACAAAGAAGGACATATGGCATTTGCATATAAGGACTTGAACAATTACATATTTGTACCATATTCATGATACAATATTATGTAAATTTTGTAACTAAATATTTATAAAATTGTTTATGGTAGTTTAATGTAGTATTTAATATAATTTAAAAACTAGACAAATAGTTTGAATCATAAATTTAAGGCCCTTTTGGCTCTTAGGATAGCCTACATATTTCTTTGTTCCAAGGACAAAGTTTTCACGATAAAATTATCATGTAATAAGAGGCATAATGGGCAATAGGAAAACGTGACAATGTCGGTCAAAAAATCAGGTCTTCAATGAAGAGGTTCTCTAGGGTGGTGGCGATGGATGGCGTGTGCTGTAGTGGTGGCAATGGATTAGAAGAGGATGACTAGGGTTTAGAGATGGACGATGGTGACATTTTTGTAGTTGGAGTGCATTGGTGGTGGGGATGACAATAAATAGATCGACTGTGTTTTAAAAATAATACGATAATGGTCGTTAAGGAGAAATTGCTTCATATTGGGGAAGAAGAAGATAACAACAGTAAAGATATTGTCCAACATCAGTTTTATATACCTCTTACCAAAAAAATTATGATAATTTCTTTCCATAGCATTATTTTGTAGTAGTATTAAGTTAATTGTAATATCATTTGTGGATAAAATATGTGCGATATAGCTTATAATGTTATTTCATATTAGCAGTTTGTGAATTATAGTAGCAGATTATGAATTATAGTAGTTGTTTCTATATGATGTAGTAGATTATGATTTTCTAGATGAAGTGTTTATTTTAGCTCACAATACCATTTTATAGTAGCATTTATGAATTGTAGTAGTAGGTTTTGACTTTTAGTAGAATTATATGAATTTTAATATAATTTTGTATACGAAGTGTGTAATCATATTTTACAATTCTATTTTGTGGTAGCATTTTACGTTTAAGCCACACAACATAATAACATTTTTGTATTTGTTATTATTCTTTTACACAATTTTTTCATATAATGATACTGTATAGTATCATTTTGTAAGTGTTCAATGATAGTACATGGTATCATTTTATAATATCACAAGTATTTAGTATCACCTTTTATTTACTAAATTAAAATAATATAGCGTTTCTTTTCTTTTCTTTTTTACCTTCTAATAGAAGTTCATGTTTATATGCTACTACATAGTAGAATTTTGTATTTATTAAATTAAAAATAACATTATTTTTGTGTCTTACGTTGTAGTGTCATTTTATGTTAGGATGTTACAGCTTTGTAGCATTTTGTATTTATTGAATCAAAAATTATATTATTTACTTTTTTTATTTTCACCTTCTAGCAGTCGTTCATGTTTAGATACTGCTGCATAGTAGCATTATTTTTTGACCTTACATTGTAGTATCATTTTATGTTTAACTGCCATGGCATAGTAGCATTTTGTACTTACAATTATTTTTTACGTAATTTTTTCATATACCGATACTATATAGTATCAATTTGTACATGCTGCAATTTTTTCTAGGACTGATGATTGATGAGCAAGATGAAATGAGAAATGTTATCATGGTGTTTTGGAAGATGTAGGCGGCGTAGTAGGTGATGAGAAGAGACATGGGTTTGTTTGGCAGGTTATGGTTTGAAAAGGTAAGGCGAGCTAACCATAAGTGATTGAGAAAGAAGTTAGAGTGGTGGGGGAGGTTAACCAGTAGAGGTGAGGTTAAGAAACATTATTCGGAGGAAGAAGTATGTTTTGTCATTTATGGAAAAATTCAAAAGTTGGTGGCCCAACATCTAAAATTTGATACAAATTTGTCCTTTAAACAAAATATCCCTTTTAAAATTGTTTATATAATGAAGTAAAATCATGCAAACTAAAAATGAATGTGTTATAAATCAATTCAATGTTCATAGTGTTTTTCTGAGAAAAATATGTGATCCTCTATTCAAGGAGGAGAGTACTCATGTATTTTATTATACACTTAAAAATGATATTGCCAGCAAGCCTGATAGCTAGCTATGACCCCTTATATGATAAAATAAACTAAAAACCTCCCAATCATAACGACTAAAGTCTGTAATGTAAATAAAATGACAATAAAATAGAATAAAAATGAAAGAACTAAGCCAAACCTTAAATATGCTCTAATATCAACTATCCATCAATAATAATAAAGTCGGCTAAATCAATCTAAGCGCCGATACATGTAAAACTGAAAACAAAAACTCAACCAGAAATTAGAATGACACATATATATAGGTATACAAAAGTAGTTTATATACATATATGTGCCATGAGAAAAAATAAATATACTAAATATGAACTAGGTATTTTATATAAAGAACATTATATAAATATATATAGCAGACATGTATAGTTATGAAATGAATGATAAATTTTAAATAAAAACATTTTATTATCTAGCTAATTTCGATTGGAACTATTGCTATAGAAACTTCATTAACACACTTATCAATTAAAAAGGTATTTATATTGCTATTATTATTTCTATTTTAGCAACTAAATTTTCCTAAACTAAATTAATAAGAGTTTTCACCTTTTTAGGGCATTCTTTGAAATTAATATTATTATCTATTTTATAACTAGGGTTTGAATCCAACTAAAACAAAACAAGGCAATTGTATATATTAAATTCTCCATATGAGCATTTATATTATTAAAAACTCTTTGATTTCTTTTAAACCATGTATACCAACAAGCCATAGTAAAAATAGTACCAAATACCATTTTATGAAATCCAGTATAATAAAATCTAAGACTATGCCAATATATTTTACAGTTAATATAACAATCTGTTATATTAAACTAAAAAATAATAAGATAATTTATAAGAATATAATTAGTGATATGACGCTCAAAATATAAATGTGAAATATTTTTCATTCCCATACCATAGAAAAACACTTATTACCAATAACTATATTTTTCCTTTTTAAATGTTCTATAGTATTTAATTTCTCATGCATAATTAACCATATATGTATTTTTGCTTTAGGTGGAGTGTTACCTATCCAAATACATTTAAATGTGTTCGACTTTGTTACCAAAAAATTTGGAAATTTAGGAATTGAATGCGATGTATAGATTTTACTTTTATTCCAACGCTATGTTTTAATGTCTTTCTTATTATCAATATTGCATAATTCTATCCTTCAACACATATAATAACTAAATGAACCATAATATCAGAGTACATAAATTCGTAAAGTTATACAAGGCAGTGATAGAATTTATACAACTGATAATAAACTCAAAGATGGACTGTATCTAAGTAAACAAACGAACATGGCCTTGGCTCTACAGTATCACACATGGAATAAACATGAGTAAGTCCATATATAATGCGAGAAAACGCCATCTTCTACTCGTTCTTTGTACATCAACCACATACCACCTTGACCTGCTATTTAGTCTATTCATTTAAGAGTACCGGAGATAATAAGAAGTAAAGCATAAAACCTCGAGTCAGATAACAGTCGGGTGCGAGTGATAGAACTCTCAAAATTCTATAAAAGTCAATATGGTAAGAAATATAGGTATAAGAGTCATACCTAACCTAGCCCTGCATCCAAAGAGTTTGCATATAACATATATAATATACTACTCTACTATCATCATAAATGTGTACTATATCCTAAGTACAACGTGGAGGTGTTTAGGTTTCCACCTCCACTATCCCTACATCATATGACATCCCTATAATGACAAACTACAAGAATAGAAATCATAACAAACATAGCATCCATCAAACAATCCTCACTGTCACTTAATATGCCCTGGATATATGATAACTCGTATGATCATTCCTATACTAGGGGTTATGGAAATTTTTTGGTTTTTAGTATACTCACACACCAGTCCATAGTTGACACTAGATCCATTCCACCGATCCAAGTTATACGATCCATGTCACTGATCCGAGGTATTCATTCCAAGTACCCAATGAGCGTCCTCACAATAATTTTTTTTATGAGTACATCAGAAAACACTCCGAGTAACAACGATTTCTTAGCACGCATATCCGACCCCTTTCCTTGCTCTGTCTAGTTTCCATTCATCCTTAAGGAACCATTCCACGTTCCTTTCTTTCCACGATAAAACCTTTCAACATTCTATCCATGGGTCACCCTTCCTAGAACTGCCCTTTTGAATAATCATCATTATGACCTCATCGATTGAGTCGTCGTATTTGGAACACTTCTAGGCATCCCCATCGGTTATATAATTAGCACCTCGAATTCCAAAATCCATCACATTAAAGCATCTCAACCTTGCTTTATCCGCTAACCTCTATCCTTCATCGTGCTACCATATCATAACCCAAATGTCAAATGAATGAATGAACAACTTCAGCATGACCTGCAGGACATACTCTTCGCCCCTTGAAAATTTAGCCAAGATTGGCCTTGATTCATGTCGGTACCGATTTGATTATGTTAATACCAATATGAATTGCTTAGCCAAAAATTTGGCTAATTCTTTCACACCTTGATATCTTCCCTCTTTGCTTGCTTTGAGCTCCTCCCCTTAGTATCACACTCCCTATGTCCTTCAGCACTTTCCATAAGCCTAAAAAGAGGTTGGTACCGATCTATAGATCTTCCCCAAATTTTAGGGTTAAGTCCCCACTTCAATTTCCTTACCTTCCTTGAAGTCTTTCCCGAAGTTTCACTGCCTTAGTCCCGAAACAACCACTTCTACCGATCAGATCTGCGGAACTCTAACAATCTTATTTGACAAGCCAATTCTCCTTCGAACCATGTATAACCTGAATTTTAGGCTTCCCTCCTCCTCTAGAACCCCTCCTCCAAGCTGCATTTGATTCAAAGCATGTTTGACCTCCTTTCGCTCAAACCGACAACTACATCCTAACTACTCTAAAAGCACTAGAAAACATATCAATGAAATACATGAAATAGCAACAATATTCGTAAGCATACATTCAACGCATACAATCCATACAAACAAGATTAAAATACAAGATTATACCTAGATCTAGTTTTATACTAAAATGATAATATGATTCAATAAGGTATAAAATCATTTAAAATTCATTTAAACCTTTTAAATTCAACCATAAATATATATGAAGGTTAAATTAAAGATTAAAATTGTTTTAACATAGAAATCATATCAAAAACATTTTTTTGACTATATGGACACGCATAGAATAGTGAGAGATCATAAATCATTCATCTAATACCCCATATTACCAACATTTATCCCAAATCTAAAAATGGATAGCAAGTAATCCAAATCCCAAGCAACCAAAATGATAGATCTACAATCCTCTTTCCTCACCCTTCTAATGACAGTTTAGACAAAGATTGGTATGAAAAAGATGAGTTTTTAATGGAATCTAGGCCAACGGAGTTTCAGAACTATTTTTGGGAAGTGGGAAATGAATTAGGTCTGTTCCATCAGTCCCAGTTAAGCACAAATCTTGAAGTGGGTGAGTGGGTTTAAGTTTGGGCTTAAGTAATCACCCATATAATCTGGCCAGTGGTAGTCTAAAATTAAAACGGTCATATCCCATAAACGATAAGTTCCTTTCCTATTATGACCACTTTACGGAAAGATAAACCACCATCCCAACCTAGTGGAAGTGGTTTCAGACCATAATCCAACACCTATCAAAAATTATAGGCTTTACAATAATTTATATGTACAAGTTGCCTGATAAAAGTTCTAAAGGTGGAAAATGTCCTCAATAGCCATCTTCCAAAATTTTGGACTCCTATGACCTCATATGAATTAAGCAATAATGTTTTACGATCCTCCGATATGTAAAATACAAGTCGTTACAAAAGCGATAAAATGGCATCCAGTTTATGAGTAATGCTGATAAATAGAGTTGATAAGAACTATCCTACATGCCCTCAATAAAAATTTACTATTCCATTTAAAATGTTTTTTGTTAATTTATTCAATTATTATTAACTAGACATCATGTTTGAGTTTAGTTGGCCTTATTAGAAACCCTAAGTATTCTATGGGAAATTCAATAATTTTAAATTTTATGTACCCATGACTTGATTCTCTATCTTATTTATATCATTCGATACTAACATGAAACATTTATCAAAATTAATCTTTGATCCAAAAAGTAACTTGAAGCTTTATATTTAAACATAGGTGCTATAATATGTCAAAATAAATGAGATGCAAAGAGCAAGATATCATCCACAAACTGAAGAACGAAAAAACAATTACCTGTAATCTTATTTCTAACATTGTTTAAGATTCCATTATTATAGGCTAGCTTTATAATTCCACTAATGTTACAACCCGTATTTTTAACTATTTTAAAATTTTAAATTTAATATGATTATTGGCCAAAAATGGTTAGAAATAAATTTTTATGTTTTATTTATGTAATTTATTTAATATGAACTTAAATAAAAAATTTGAAATAACAATTTCGATAAGATTTAAGGGAATTATTTGTATTTGAAATGAAATTCTATGTATTGAATGTGTTTAAAATCAATAGCTGGAATTGAATAATAAATGTTGAATTGATTAGATGAAAATAAAATAATTGTTTGATAACTAAAATTCATTTGAAATCTAATATTGAAATTTATTGAAATTCTAATATTAGAATTTATTGAAATTGGATTATCGTAATACTTTAAATAAAGAAGTGGAACTTAGTGTAGTAGTTGTTTTGTTATTTAAATTAATTTTAAAAGAAAAACTTTAAAAGTTAAATAACTTATATTTCAATTATAGTGATTTATTGGATAATTAAGTTGTTTAAATTTAATATTGGAAATTGCTTAAATAATTGAATCTTGAATTTAATATGAATGAAAATGACGTCGAAAGTTGATTAAAATTTTATTTAAACAAGAATGAAGATTGTTAACTTTTAAAATTGAATTTAAAGTGATTAAACTAAAATTTGGAAATTTCTTGTTTTAATTACAAGTAAAAATAGCCTTTTTGGGCACTGTCTTTGATTTCGACGAAACAAGTTTAATCGGATCTGTAATAGTGAATTATTATAGGATTTCAAGTTTTGTAGCGACCGGACTTATCGTTTGGTCGTGCGAGCTTGAAACAGGTAGAATTTAATTAAAATAATTTGATTTTGAAATGCTATCTTCTGAATATGATTGAATTGGCTCTCGATACATATTCCATTATGTTCGGAATAAGGGTATAACATATAGAACGCCGGGCGCCACACCTTGTTTGGAGCTCGAGAATTTTGGATGTTATAAGTTAGATATTTTCTAATTATAATAATATATATACTCACCATCATTCGACACTTCGTACACTCCGCCCTTTTTCTGTCATCTCCCGTACCCCTCTCCTACTCTTTTAAATTTTGCATCCGAAACAAGAAAAAAAATGAACGAAGGCAGATACGAGCTCGAGACTGGGGATGAACGAGATTGCGCGGGTTTTTGGGGTTTGGAGGCACATACGCGCGTGTCGAGGGTGTTGGCCAAGGTTGGAAGCGACGCGACTTAGCAGTGTCGGGGATGCTCTCGGAGTTGCTGTGTGCGCATCAGGCAGCGACGCTGGGGAGGGGGAATCGAGGCGCGAGCGCACGTGAGGCGCTGTGGATGTGGGTCGCGGGTCGATGTGACGCACGAGCGGAGGAATGTTGGTGCGACCGGAGGAGGCGCGATTCTGGCTCGACGGTTATGGTTCTGGGGTTTTTGCGCTTGGGTTTTGTGCGCACGCAAGGTCGATGATGGCGAGGTGGAGCTTGGCAGGGTCGTGGCGATGATGGGTGGCGCTGGCGTCGTTCGAGCATTTAATAAAAAACAGAGAAAGCATAAAGGAGTCGCAACCTGGGAACGAGCATTGCGTGCGACCTGTAGCATTCAATTGAGGAAGGATATTAGAAGGTAACAGTTAGTTTAGTTAATTAGTTGTTAATTATAAATTAATTATAATCAAATGTTTAAAAATCTATATCTTTTCCATGCGAGGTCCGACTCTAGTGAAATGAGTTGCCTTGGATTTGTATCGACGTCGTCTACGACGTGGAACTGAAGTGGTATATATTTGAAACTGAGAAATTTTTAGTTTCAAATAAAGGTGGGTGTTTTAAACGCTCACGAATGATTAAATTATTTTTATGTTAGTTAAATTGAAATCCTAAAGTGATTTAAAATTTATTGATTGTTGTTTGGTAAATTTAACTGACATGGAAATCGACATAGAAATTTATATGTTAGAAATTTTAATTAACAGTTAATTGAAATTGGAATTAAACTGATAGTTAAATTCCCGATATTGATAATTAGTTAATTGTTGTGATTTATTGGTTGTTTGGATGTTGATTGTGATGGATGGTTATTGGTTGATATTTTGGATGATTGGATGTTTATTTATTTTGAAATATCATGTTATCCCTGTATATTATTGACATCATCTAAACTGTTATTTGAATTATTTCGAATAAATTAAGAAATAAGTTGAAATGATATATATCTATGACATTTACTTTGGATTGAAATGATATATATTCATCCCTGAAATTTATTTGAAATAACCGATCATTTGCCCATAGGATAGAAAATTGTATATGGACATCGGATTTGTTAAATTAAATGATTTTAAAATTTTTGATTTGAAATTATTTAAATGATTTTGATTTAAAGAAATAAAAATCGAATTTATGGAAATTGAACTATTTTCGAACTTAAGCTCGAAATGTTGAAATTGAAATTTGTTAACAGGAATTGTATAAATAATCGAATTTGAAATTTGAAGTTATAATTGAAATATGATTTAAATTATGGAAACTGATTTGTTTAAAAGATTTGAACTTTTATTCAAACTTTGAAATAAATCCAAGCAAAAGTAATTTAAATGGATATCTCAAAATTTGAACTCGAAATTGAATTATTTTAAAGATTTGAACATTAAATTGAATATCAAAGTTAAGTTTAATTTAAATGATTTAAATCGATATTCTGGAAGTGAACTCAAAATTGATATAAATTGAAATGGTTTTAAATTAGAATTGGATTTAAATTTAAACCATTGAATCGAATTGTTGAATTGAATTTGAAGTTAAAAATGAAAATCGAAATTGAAATTGATTTGAATTGAAATTGGAATCAAAGTTAATTCGAATTGAAATCAAAATTGAGTCAATTTGAATTGAATTGAGATTGAGAATGATTTGAATTGGAAGATTTGGAATTGAATTTGTTTGACTTTGAAACTATTTTCAAATAAATTATTTTAATATAAACTGTTTAAAATATGTCTTTTTAAATATTCAAATTATTTTTATTTTCCAAGTTATTTTACTATATAAACCATTTTCAATACTCAAACTTTTTATATCAAACTATTTTAACTTTTAAACTATTTAAAACTATTCAAACTATTTTCTAAAAATTCAAACTCTGCAATGGTGGAATGTTTATATTTAAATCGTGGATTTAATTGCGAATTAGGTTAAATTGAAGTTATAACCTAAATTGAAATTCGAAACGATTTTGGAAATGAAATTGAGATGTTGGAGCGAAATGATTTTCATGTGAAACTGATATATTTTCGGTAAATATGATAGTTTGAAATGAAATTGATTTTGAAGCGAATATCATATTTTGATATCAAGTATGAATTGTTTTTGAAATGTAAAAGAACCAACTGGTGTGTAAAACGGCGTTTGGTTGTTAAAAAGACCGGGGCCTCTTATTGGCATATTCTCTATCAATATTGAAACCACTTTAACATCTGTGTACGCGGAGGAGACTCCAGAATGAAGTGGTTGGATTTGGCTTCGTTTGCTGGATTTGAAGAAAGAGAACGATGATGGATAGACCCCGACACTTGTGCCAATTTGAAATGACTAAAACAGGACGGCTTGACAGGGCCAAGCGGGCAAGCTACCCCTAGCGGACATCTGTTCTTCGATTTTCTTCTTGGACTTGGTCCATACAATTACTTTTGATGTTGGTTTAGATTGGTGCACCTTGATTTTGGGATTACCTCCCTTTGACTCGATATGGGATAGATGTACGCTGTGGGCGATCGTGGCTATGATGCATTACCACCAGCCCTGTGACCCAAACTGGTAGTATCCTACCTTGGGCATTGCCTCAGGTGCCTTGTCATACCTTTATCTCTATACAAGACTACTACAAGTTTGGTTTAGTGTTGTCGTATCACGGCGCATCCCTATCCCCCCGATGTGCTACTGGGGCGTTATATGCTAACTGTACGACAATGCTTAAAAACGAGTTAAGAGGGATTAATGTAAAGCCTTAATGCTAAGAAAATTATTTATTTTACTGACTAGACATTATATATATAGCGTATTCTATTATATATAAATATTTTGACGGATCCTTAAGAGATGGAAAATCCCATAACATCTCTTGAGTTATTGCACGCACGTTATACACTGGATAGGAGATGTGAAATCCCGTAAACATCTCTAACGATGTTACACTCATGTCAAATGTGATATTGATTTGACTCACATAAGGATATTTTAGTCCTGACTCGAGTGTTTTGTCTTTTCATTATGCTCGCGTCAGCTCTGAGTTTCAGCGCATTGAAGATTATTTTCTGGACGACGAAGACGAAGATTTGGTATATTATTATTACTAGTATTATTCCTGCATCATGTTGTCCTGCTGCATTGTTTTAGTTTGTTCTGTTGTATATATAACTCTGATAAATGTTGTATAAATTATAATCAAACGTATAGTAGCTTCATAAACTGTTTATTTGATTATTATATTTTATAATTCCGCTGCGAGATTCTATATTTGTTCTCTTCTTCTCTTATTTTTCTTAATTAACCCCATTGAATATTTGTGTTTCGGATTGTTTGAGTTGGACGTTTGTGGATTATTGTCGATTTAAACCTTCTGAAATGTGGGTCGTCACAAGTGAAAACATTAGTAGCTAAAATAACAAAAGGGGTGACAAAGGGATGCAATGCCTAACTCCACGTTTCAATTGAATTTTATTTTCTAATATACCATTAACTATGATACCAGAATTTTCCATTTTAAGTAAAGACATAATCCAACCCACTAATCTAACACTAAAAACCATAGTCATTAATAAATCCTTAAGGAAATTCCAATCAATTAAATCAAAAGCTTTAGTAAAATCAAGTTTTAAAAGTGCACAAGTAATATTATTTTTGCAACAATAATTAATAAATTCTTGAACAACTACTACCGCATCTGTAATATTTCTTCCTTTGATAAAAGAAGATTGAGTAATATAAATTAATTCATTCTTTTAGTATTTTGCCTATTAGCTAAAACCTTAGAAATGATTTTAAAAGAACAATTTAATAATGAAATAGGTCTGAAATCTTTTAACTCATTTTCTTCCGCTTTCTTGTCTAATAAGATCACGTAAGCGAAATAAAACTTGCCTAATTGTAATGAACCATCATAAATTTCGTTAAACATTTTAATTATATCATATTTTAAAATGTTCCAAAACTTTTCATAAAATAAATCCTATTTAATTTTTATTAATTAAATCATATTTAATTTACTAAATTTATTTTATATTACTCATCTTAAACTTATTAAGATATTTAATCAACCATAACATTTATAGTTTGTTTATGTGTACATATCAATATATGTGTGCATTTTAATTAATTAACCTTTAATTAACTTTATTTAATATAATTTTATTTAATTAAAGAATTTAATTAAATATTTTAATTAATTTGAAATTTTAATTTGGTTTATCATGAACAATTTTATGATAAATAAATAACATAACAATTGTAGTTACACACTGAAATTTCCTAGTTTTTGGAAAGAGCGTGGGTTTTGTTTGGTCTACAGTAGTTATAATGTACTTCAAATCTGGGTGATTCTTGCGCTTGGTCTTGTGAAATTCATGGCTATGCTATCACTTTTTTGGATTTTGTTCTATGGCGGTGGAGCTGTTTAGATGATACTGTGATTCCCTGTAGTTGGCTGCTTGCTGGTATCATCAAAGTTAAGCACTTCTTATTACATTACCTTTTCTCTTAACTTCGGCAAGCTAACATAGTGATTGTGTAGCAATAGATGTTGGTTTTTTGGTGGATGTTGATGTCGAGCCTTATGGTTTGTGGCGATTGGTGTGTTACTTATTTTATGCTTACTTAATTGGCTTTTCTGCTTGAAGTTCGCTTATGATCGAACCCTTGGTTTCAGCATTTTGCACTTTTAGGTGTGCTCTAAAATGTGGTTGCTTTTTGCAATGAGGATCTATCCTTTTGAACTATTTGGTATCTTGTTAGGCACCCTTCAAATTTATGTATCTTGTGATAATGAACGTTTATGTTTCTCGTGGTTGCCTTGAGTGATCGTATGTGAGATTGCTTCGTGCAAAGTTGTTGAGTGTAGTGCTCTTTAGGCGTATGTGCCAAAGTTGCTAAGGTGGTTAGCCTTGTACTTTATTTTATAAAAGCGGATGGGCCGTTATAAAAACCAGCTTGCCTAGCAAAAGTTACAACTATACACATATATCAACATATATGTTTTAATCAGTTGACTTTTAATTAATTAATTTATTTTATTTAATTAATCATATTAATTAGATTTTAAAATTTAAAATTATTTATTTAAAATTTTCAAACAATTTTGAAAATTTTGAATATATTTTGTAACTTTTATAAAATTTCCCTTTTATATTCTAAAATCAACTTTTAAATTCAAAATATGTTTTGAATTTTCAAACAAACTTTGAAAATTAGCCCAATGCCCCAAATCAATTTTAGCTTTTATACTGGGGATAACCATTGGGCTTACTTCATTGTTCAGGCCGGGCCAGTAGCCAGGCAGAGTAGAGTACTTGTTTCCTAATCCCAACCATAGACACTACCTTTCTATACACCTTACTAAATGGGTCGACTTTAATCAGTTAGCCCTAATGTTAATAGTTTATACTGTATAGACCATTAGGCTCCGACACCATTGGAAGAACCGAGCCAGTTAGAAGTGGGTGAAATAGATAGATTTCAAAAAAAATTCTATTTTTGTATCTATTGGACCTATGAAGTCCAAAGGGTTTATCACTAGATCCAATATAGTTATTATTTGTAACGACCCATAAATTTTAATGACTTTTATAACGTAATTAACTGAATTTTTGTTTAAAATAAAACAATTAAATTTGACGATGAAAATTTGATATTGGTATGCGTCTATTTAAGCATAGAAAATGGCAGATTTTCATCAAAAAATATGTAAGTTAGTTCTGCTGTGTAATTTTCAATTTCAATTTAAATTCAGTTAATTTGATGAAAATAAAATATTTTCGAAATATGAATATTTTTATATAATAAAAATGCAAATCATTTTCTGAGTAAAACGTCATATTTCATTTTGACAAATTTGGACTGCTCTAGCTCCGTTTATCTTATTTCCGGTGTCTTTAGCAGCATTTTCGGCACTAAATATCGAGTTTAGATAGAATGAACATATCGTTGATATCTGTATACCATTCTATTCATCTCGTCACAATGATCTCCGCAGTGTATTCATCTATGTGTTTCGGCGTCCGGTACGTGGTGAAATCTACGAAACGGTTAGCCGTATCGGTACCCGTTTTGAGCCTTTTGGGTTCTTGTCTTTTCACACTATGTAAACATATAGCCATCGGTTTTTATTATTCTCTGAATTCCACGTTTTGACTATTACTATTCCCATTGCAATTTATTTTATCACTGGTTCCTTCCTTTTCTATTCGTTCCATTTCAAATGTTTCTTTCTTCTTCTTTGTGGGTTCTGAAGAAATATAATAGTATAAACAATATCTATAGTTGCTTATGTCAGAGGACACGTCTTCCCAATTGCAACTTTTTCCCCGACCCATTACTTATTCGACCTTCTTATCCCCTTTGTTCGTCTCCCTCATTCATTTTTTCCGATAACCCACTTCCTCCATGCAACCCGACACAGCCACCATTCACAGAGCCTCCCACTACCTCAGCGCCTCCCTTTTCTACCACCGAACTCCTCCCTTCCATTTTCATGCAACCGAGCCACCACACCCGCTTGCTCCTCACCCATTCTTCCCGCCGTTTCACATGCGTCCTATCCTTCGCCGCCGCCGCCCGTACCCTCTTACCCTCCAAGCTCATCCCCTCTCTCTGGCTGCATCCGCCATCTTTTCCTCCCCTCCGCCTCCATAGTGCTCCGCTCCACCAACTCGCACCTGACACCACACCAAAAACGATATCTGCACCTGCCCTTCGCTCTCCTACCTGCGTCAGCCTCTTGGCCTCACCACCCGAGCTTTCCGTGTCCAAACCCGAAGGCAACACGGCCAACCCTCAACCCCGAATCCGCCTTGAACCCAGTTCGCCAACTTCTAGTCTGCCACCTATCTCCAGAACTCCACGTGATGGCACACTTGACAGTAACCCCTAGCCCTTTGCTTCACCATCTTCCACCTTGTTCTAGATCACCGTGCTATATATATATAAAGTTATATATCGGTTTGCGGGTATATTTACCTGATTTTGATATCTCATATACATTACCTATATATATATTATAATTTATACGCATCATTTTAAATATGATTGATTATATATATATTACCTATATATATTATATAGTTAATATTGTGTGCTTGTTTGAAGGGTATATATGTATATAACATGTTAAAGTATATATATTTAAATTTATGTTAATATTTGGAAATAGTTTTGTAATAGCTTTAATATATTATATATACTTGATTTTGAATTTATGCATTTAAAAATATATATAATATGAAGATTTTTATTTTAATATTGTTTTAAATTAAACAATGATTTTTGAAATATATATATATAGATTTTATTCTAATATGTGTTTAAATTAAATAATGATTTTAATATATATATATATATAGTTTATATATATATATAAGTTCACTTATATAATTGATTTTCATCAAATCCAGTTCATCGTGCTTTGCTTTTGTCTCGCCGCTGTCCAAGTTTGGTCACAGCAGCTTTTTGGCTTTGCTTGTGTTTGTATCCGTGTGCATATCTGTGGTCGTTACTTCTAAATCTCGTGTTTCCTCTAGCCTCGAAAGGTGAGCAATCACTCACGATTAACATTCTTATATTTAGTAAATTTAATTCACATGAAATGACATTTGAAATATGTTGATAAATTTGAATTGTTAGTTATTTTATTGTTAAAGATGATATGCCATTATCTGCAATTGTTTACCTATGACATATGACACCATAACCTGTTGTATATATTATATTTAAATTGTTAATGATGATATGTGCCTGTTATTGATATGTATGTCATTTAATAATATTATTCTATTGTTTTTAGTCTGCAAGTTCCCTGTTAGTTTAGGAATCCCTGTGGGTTGAAATAATACATACCCGAAGGTCCCGAACGATCTTATAGATTAGGGGAAAATCGTTACGGGTTGAAATGATAAACCCAAGCGATTTTCATTGATTTTGAAATTTTGGGATTGCGGGTTGAAATGATATATGCCCGTAAATATTAATTATTGTGGATTGAAATGATAAATATCTGTATCACTTGACCATAGGTTAGAAAATTATATACGGACACCATTGGTCTATTTTTGAAAAATGATTTTCAAGGTTTTGAAAGGAAATATATGGGTTTTAAATAAATATTGATTTTTAAAATATAATATATAAATTTATTTATATATGTGTAAAATTTAGATTTTTAAAATTATATATTTGAAAACTTGGAAATTTTAAATTTATAAGTTAGTTTCTAAAATATGAATTTTAAGATTTTACTTATAATTTTATTATTTTTAAATATATAAAAATAAGATTTAATATAAATTTAAATTTAATGATAAGATTTAATTTAATTAGTATATATATAATATGTTTTATGTATATATTTAAAATATTAATATTTAAATAGATTTTGTAATAACTTTAAATAAATAGAGGTTGAGAAGATAAATTAAATAAGAATTGATTTGTAATTTAAATGGGTTAATACTTGAATTTAAATAAAAATTGATTTATAATTAAATTTGTTTAGAATTGAACTTAAATAAGGATTGATTTGAACTTATTGATTTTGAGATTTTGAAGGTATGATTTTATAACTTGATTTGATAAAAAGTGATTAAATGAATATTCTCAAGTTTAAATAAAATTGAGATTGAATATTTAATATTAACTTAAATTTGTAATATGAGATTTATTAAGTGTTATTAAAAATGATTAAGTGAATATTTTGAAAATTTAATAGGACTAAAGTTGAATTTTGAAATATAAATGAAATTTATTAAATTTAGTTATTGTAAATGTTGAATAATTAAACTTTGAAACCTATTGAATTTGAAGTGGGTTAAATTTGTTGTTCGAACCTGGATTTGAAAGCTATTAAAAATGGTTTTAATGAGAATTTGAATTGAGATTGATTTAAATTGAATTTTTGGAACTAAAATTGATTTGAATTGATTTGTGAAATTGGAAGATACAATTTTAACTTGAAACTATTTTCGATATATATATATATATTTTAATATATAAACTATTTTAGTATACAAACTCTTTTTAATATATAAACTATTTTTAATTTATAACGTATTTTTAAATGTATAAACTATTTTTAATTTATAACTATTTCAATATATATAAACTATTTTCAATATTTAAACTATTTAAGTTGGAATTGATATAATTTAGATTTAATGGATTTAAATGCGAATATTTTGATACGATGGTTTAACCTATTTTGTGGTTAAGATTTTGGAAATAAATATGATTTTAAAGTGAATAATGATTTTCGAAAGTGATATGATTTCGAAAATGAATAATGATTTCGAAAGTGATATGATTTCGAAAGTGAATATGATTTCGAAAGTGATATGATTTCGAAACGGATATGATATTTTGATATGAAGTATGAACTATTTGAAATTATAAACCGACCACGGTGTGGAATAAGTGTTTGGTTGTTAAAGAGGCCGGGATTGGATATTGTCATACTCTCCGCCAATACTGAAAACCACTTCAACAATTGTGTACGTGGTGGAGATTCCAGAACGAAGTAGGATGGTTTGGTAATGATTCCGTATGAGGTATTAACGCAGCCCTGACTCCCGTGAGTCGGCTTGATGTGGCTAAAACAGGAGCTATACCAGGGCCAAGTGAGGTCGCACCTCCGATTGGGCACATTTTTCGATACCATTCTATTACTTTGTGATTTGATTGGGTGCACCTTTGATTTGGGAGTGTGTCTCGAGGTGGGCGGTAGTGGATGCTATGCGTTACCACTAGTCCGGTTCTGCAAAACGGTAGAATCCTACCCTAGGCACTGCCTCGCGTGCCTTGTCACATGCCTTATCACGCCTTCTACGAGTTTGTTTTGTATCATACCTATGGAGTGCTCCCTGAGTAAACCACCGGTTCGGTGGAGCTTACAATATCTGTATAGACTATGGAAATAAATAAAGTGTTAAAAGGGATATTGGTAACGCCTTAACGCTATTTTAATGTTTTACTTTACTGTAGACATTATCTATGTAGCGTATTGTACTATGTATGTAGATAGTTTAACAGATCCTTAGAGGATGGTAATCCCAAACATCCTTTAAGTTGTTTTGTATTTCAGTTGACATTTCACTTGAGTTGATTTACTGGTATAAGAATGTTAATCCTGACTCAAGTGTTTTGTGTTTTGCTTTATGCTCGGGTCAGACTGGGTGTCACAGCATTTGAGGCTCACCTTTGGAGCTTGGAGCTTTGCTTGAAGATTTATCTTTTATCTATTCAGCTTTGCAGTTATTTCCAATTGTTATGTTTAGGCTTGTCAATTGCTTTTGTATTCGAGACTACTCTGTATTTGAGATTTCAGTTGTATTTATTTCAGACTCAAATGTTCTATAGTAGCTTCATGAACTACTATTTATCTATTCTACTGCTTATTGTTATTTTACTATGTGTCTGTGATTCTGTGATTGATTTATTTACTGTATATGCTTAGTTTTGCCAAATATAAATTAACAATCTGTTGTTTTGAGAAATTCAAGTCTGACATGAGTGCATGGTTGTCGATCTGAATGGTTCGAAATGCCAGATCGTTACATTATTAATAAAATAATATTTCATTACTATCAATCTACATTGGTTAATTAATCATATTAATTGATTTTAAATTGATATGTGTTAACATTTCAACTAAATACTTTATTAGGAATGCACCATATATACATTCAAACATACAACAACATAAATAAACTAATATAAACGCACGTGTGTATACACACACGGATATATATATATATAGGGATTTATATCCATCGTATGTACATATATTATACTTGCATATACATGTTATAATTTTACATGCATATCGAGAATATAAATGCCTAAGTATATACATATGTTTAAGCATACAGTGATATATGTATACGGTTTGTATACACATATTGGCAATACCACATGTACATAATTTAGACATATAAATACATATATGTAATCGTTTTGCCCCTTATATAAAAAAATTATACATATATACACATATTTATTTATTTATAAAGGTATGAATTCATTGAAAGTAGATATTTAAAATAAGAGTAAATTATAAGAATGAAGATGAAAAGTAATTTATGTTACAAATAAATCTAATCAAATCTGAGTTAAAAATAGAAATAATCATGAAGTGCAATTTTACATTACTTTTCATCTATAATCACCAAATTAACAATTAAATTACAATTTGAAGCTCAAAGGAAATTTATGTTATATCTAAATCTGAAAAGCGTATAATTAACATAAAGAAAATTAAATGTTTTACAGAATAGTTTTTCTCCCTAATGACATAGATCTGAAACATAATACTTATATTAATGTACATACATGTATAATAATTGAAATTTAAGTTTAAAGCATGAAATTGAATCAATTTTAAAAAATCAATCAGATAAAAGATTTATTTTTAATGTTAATTTACAATTTGAAGAAGAAATGATAATATATCTACATACCTACATACATACATACATACATACGTATGTATGTATACATATCTTCCTAATAGAATCTACTAAAAATTTGATCCATTGGAAATTGAACAAACTATAACAATAATAATAGTTTATTGAAACAAAACAGATTTACAATAACGCACAGTTTTAGATTCAACATACAAAAGAACATATTTCGAATCTCAAATGAAATAATTATGAATTGTTTGGTTGAAAAAATAACTGAACAATTATAATAAGGACAAATTTTCAAAAGAGACCGATTTTCAAAACCATTTGCATGAAGAGGCCGGTTTTAAAACTATTTGCAGATATAGGCTAGTTTTGGCCAGCTCAGCGATGAGCTGGCCTTGTTTTTTAAAAAATATAACGGGGCGCATTTCAGAAATGCGCCCCTACAAATTTGCACTGGCGCATCTGCGAAATGCGCCAGTGCAAATCTTTCTGTTCAAACCTGGACATCAAACTATATTAAGCAATTCAAAATCAAATACACAAAATCGAAATTCAAATGCACAATATTAAATGATGGCAAACGTTTATCAATATGGAAGCCAACAAATAAAACTACCTTTAAATAAATTCTAGCATAACATAATTAAAATTCGATTACATTCGAATTAAAGCAGAAGTTATGGTTCGATTACAAAAGCAAATTAATCGTAAACTAAAAATAGGAGTACTCATGGTTGAGTTGGATCGTCTTGAGTAGGTGGGGGTTGAGAAGGTCCAGCAGGTTGCGATTGGTATGTATCCTGCCTTCTTTTAGTTCTTCGCTCTCTAGTCCGCATAGCTTGTTCGGAAGAGCTTGGCCGTGTTAATCGATTTCTAAAAAGGAGTGTGTCAATAAGTTTCTTCAAATCAAGACACCGTGGTTGGACTTCTCGTTCGGGTACTCTACCATGTCCGATATCATCTAACCCTCCTCCTACCGTCTCTAGTACATCGACCTACAAGTTGTAGTTATTTATTCAAAATTAGAAATATAATTCAAGTGAACAAACTAAAAATATCACGATAATGTGAAGATTTACCACATCTCACTCAAGCGGTGCACGAGCGGTGTATGCTCGTTCGTGAGAAGTCCGATCTGCAACAATGAATCTTCGAGTAATCGACCAATACCAAGTCATGTATCTTGAAATAGGAATCGTAGGAAACTGTTGGTGTACGATACGGTTATGTCTATTGTTCCACTGGACGATAGCAAACTCCAAATCCGGCTTTGGTTCGCTTGGATCAGGTATGTGTTGCTGAAGCCCAAACTATCGCATCACTCGATCAAGATTATACATTTCTACATCTCGCATGCATATGATAGGTGTCTTACAAAGCCAACTATGCATCCCACTTAGACATATCTACGGAAGATCGACTAGCACATCCTGTGTGTACGGATTCCATATAACAGCTTCATCTGTTAACATGTCGAGTCGCGATAGTAAGTGGCCACCTGCTTTGGAGACTCAACCCAACTTCTTGAACCAAACCACCTATATAAATAGTTATACAATCAAAGTTTTATTAGTACAAAAATACACACATGTAAATGTAGTTGGAAATTCACTACCTTGCACTATAAAGCAATGTTCTGTCGATCTGCATGGATGAAGTCACATTTGGACGACCAATGGGAAGATGTGTCTATGCCCAAAGCTGTAAAATAAATTAAAATATTGAAAACTTTAGAATTAAATATTACATATGAGTTTATAGCAAATATATCTATGCATATTGTACCTGTAAAAGCGAGAGACAACCAGCTATCGATTTAGATTTCATGAGTGCAACATTTGTTAACTCATTATATAATGTTGCCAATATAGCACTGCCCCAAGAATATCGTGCACACTCATCCATATTTCGCAAAAACAATAACCAAAAAAGGTTTAGTTTCGATTGTAGCTTGTTTATGATTTGAATTAATAATCGGATTAACACAAGTATGATTGCCATCATATTTTCTAATTTCCCACCACCCCATCAATGATTTTTAGGGACAATTGCATGTATTCTCCAATGGAAATTTTTATCAACACTACAAATTGCGGTGTATTCTAGTTTGTGGGATTTTATGGGTTTAAAAGAAACAGAATTCTTGATGGACCACTCACTTAACAGCTGAATAAGTATTTCCTTTGTTTGAATTTGCATTCCCACTTGAAAACCAGAATCAACACATTCTGAGGTAAAAACATCTCTAATAGGAGTTACATTTACATCTTCAAAATTTCTCAACTCCTCTTTTATTACAAATAATTTGATCACTTTCATATTAACGGAAAACATAGCATCGGCATCTTCATCATCATTTACGTCGATAGCAGAAGATCCAGAATCAGTAACCCACTTGCTTACTAGTTTTACATCATATTCTTCTGAATTAATTTTTGTCACCCTATACACCGTTTCTTTTAGTTCATGATAGGAGCAAAAAATTTTAACCTTTGAACCTTTTTGTTTACCACCAACATATACCGGTGTATTATTTTCTTTTATAGCCAATTTTCCATCAAAGTAGCAAATTATTGGGATGAAATCCGACATACTTCTAAAAAAGAAAACATTATTAATTTTAGAACAATCAATTACTACACAAATACTAATGAAATAATAAAGCATAAAAATGAAAGGATGGACATGTGAAAATTAGAACATGAAAATACCCAAAAATTGAGCTAGGGTTTGACTTTTTTCCTTCAAATTGATGCCAAGTAGCTGATAGAAGTAATCCGACTAGTAATCCTTGTATATTTTGGAGATTTTAAGTAGATATTGATCAATTTTTGAGCTGAATGGAAGAAAGGTTCGGAATTGGAATTTGGACAAGTTTGTTTTATTTTGAGTAAAAACAGTGAGTTGGGTATTGCCTTCTGCTTTCTGTTTTGTGCAGAAAAATTTACACTGGCGCATTTCGCAGGTGCGCTAGTGTAAATTAACAGGGGCGCATTTCTGAAATGCGCCCCATTATATTTTTTAAAAAAACAAGGCCAGCTCATCGCTGAGCTGGCCAAAACTAGCCTATATCTGCAAATAGTTTTAAAACCGGCCTCTTCATGCAAATGGTTTTGAAAATCGGTCTCTTTTGAAAATTTGTCCTTATAATAATGGATGAGTTTTTTTAACAAATAAATTCCATAATAATTAGATAATTCAAATCTAATTAAATCATCAATATTTAAAAAAGCACATACACAAAAGAATTTACATTCAATCTGAAATGACCCTAGCTATTTCACCTAATTTTTTTTTTATGTTTTCATCAATAATTTCCTAGAGTCATTAACCTCTCCACTAAATTATCCAGGATCCTAATTTTCTACTAATATATTTATATCAGTTCTTTAATAATATATTCACATACATATGAAGATGTATGTGACCCTCTTGCTTGGATCAGAGTGTTGGTAAGCAAGAGTGCATCCTGGTTGAATTTGAATTTCTAATCAACCAGTACATAGCTCATTTACCTTTGTTTAATATTTGAGTCATGGGAGTGAATTCCCATAATCATGTGTAATCTATACCTATTAATTTTTGATCATTCTTATTGTTATTGTCTGTTAGTTTGAGATAGTAAGGTGATCTCAGATTATATAGCTAGCCACCAAAATTTTAGTTTAATTATTTGGGATTTGGTTAAAGTCAAAAAGGAAAATGATATACTCACTTATCATTTTCAACACAAGTTATTTTATCACAAATTTCTTTACTTATTACCAGGTCAGTTGTGTAATTCTTTCATAATCTAGATAGTTGTATTTTCCTTAACCAAATTTATATGCTAATCCCTGAGTTACCTCAGCTTGCATCTAATTTACAGGTTGCTTTACTGAATTTAGAGAATCCAGATTCTATGGTCATTTGACAAAAGTAGTATTTAGATAATATGTGTGCATATTAGATGTATTGTACTCTCTGGGCTAATAAAGCTATTCAAAATAAAATGTGAGTTGATCAAGTATTTGAAAATGTCTTTGTTCATGCATTTGCAAAGAAAGCTTCAGATTTTAGAAAGTGTATTTTCTTCCTTTATACCCAAAACTCTGATCATCTTGATAAATCCAGACCTCATTATTTTTGAAGTGGGTTAGCCTTATGACTAGATCATCAAAACATTAGTGCCTGGCTTTTGCAATGTAAATTCAGATACCAGACATTTGCAAAATCCCTTAAAACATGTTTATATCTTTTTAAAGTGTACAAATATGTTGTTTCTTTTATCAAAACACTTCTGCATATTGTCACAAAATTCTTGAAATATTACTTCTAGCTAAACTCAGATTTTTAACCTTCAAACTTAAAGTTTTAAGTAACTTGAAATTAACTAATACAATATATGTATATATATATATACATATCTATTTCTCAATTACTGGCATATATCATTTACAGATTTTCACCATAATACTAAAATATATACTTTCTTGCATAGATTCAACTAAGTCTTTGGTAAATCCAAACTTAATACATTACTAGATTCAGTTAAAACAACTAAATAAATTCACGCATTCAATTACATAACAACCAAAGCATAACTATAAAAGCTTCTCAGAATACATGCAAATAATTCCTTCTGAGTTCTTATTTAATTCTAATTTAGCATGCTTATCCAATCATTCTCAATAGCCATAGTAGCTTCCTTTTTAGAACCAGCATTCCCTGAAAGAGCATTAGAGGCTGCCCCATTTTAAATGAGACACCCCAGATGCCATAAACAAACAAGGGTCAGATACAAGATCTGGTATGAGCAATATTAAAAATTCCATGATATTAAGTAAATGAGTGAGACATAAACATTTTGTATAAGTGGGCATAGCTTCTTTGATCAATTTGCCTGACTTGTTTATGATGTATTGTGCATATATGATCAGTGTTTAAGACTAACTATGTACACACTTTCAACCATGTAAACATACATTCCAAATAGAAATACTCAGGAACTATCATAGCTCCAGACCAACCATCTTAGGAATAACTCAAGTTCCTACTTCATCAATTTAAGGTTGTATTTACCAAATTAATTCCTAGCCTCATCTGCCATAAAGGAATCACGGGGACACATTGCAATAAAATAATTCACATTATTGCACAAAGATCTCAGGGCTTAAACAAGCCATGTGCCAATACTTTAAATACAACAAGCATTCCAGTAGTCCTCTTGGCTCACAATCCTTAGTTTATTTACTAAGTGTTCATGTTTAATCCTATCATGAGATAGCTAGGTGACTGAATCACATTGTATATGAATTATAAAACTCACAAGCATAATTCAAAAACAAGCTAACATTCCTATCCAGAGGAAATCATATTTTCAAATATTTTGGCTTAAAGAAAATACAGGAATATTTACAACTGAGAATAAAGACTGGGCATGTGGGTTATTATTGTTTCATAAGCAACCATGTTTGAACTAAATTCAAGATCTAGCTTAAACAAGATTTCTGGTCATGGGTTTTCTATTTGATCAAGGGTTCAACACTTTTGGATATTTCCATTGCAACCTTGAATCTTTCTTTGAGCCTCAGCACTTACACAAGTGTAATGCAACTCATATACATTTTGATTTCTATATTTCCCATGCCATATCTAAACCAGTTACAAGTATCCTCTATTTACTTTCATGATTTCATACTTTTACATTTCTAGGTGTAACCAAACAGAGCAAAATACTCAAACATCAAAGCAATCAAAATATTCAGAAACACCCATTAAAACATCCATTAAAACCATATTAATGAAATCAACAATATATGGAAAAATAACATAAGCTTGGATGCCTCATAACAGGACTTAATGCCATGGGTTTAGTGAGATTACTCACAGAAAATGCTTCTCTTGCTAAACCCAGAAAAGAAACCTTTTCAAAACTTGCTTTTCTGCTTGTAAGTATTTTCTTCTTTGTTTTCTTAAATGTTTTGGGTAGCAAATGATTTTTTTCTGGTTTATACTTGGATTTATAAGAGAAGTTTTCTAGGGTTTTATCATTGTAAAATCCCATTCCTACCATGGCCAAGACTCATGCATTTTGCATTTCAAATTTGTTTATTTTTTACCTTTAATATCCCGGCCATATGTGAGACCTGCCTCTCCTTTTTCTTTTCCAGAATATATCATATTCTTACCAAGTCATGATAATTGTGTGACATTGTTTACTTGTTTATTTTCAAAAAAAATCCTCCTTTCTATTTTCTGCCTAAAGCAATTATTTTGCTTGCCATTTGTCTTTTGCCATTTTAGTGTTATAGTTTCACTTGCTTATATATATATATATTATTTTTTTCCTGGGTTTTAAATAAAATCTGTTTATTGATTTAAAATAAAACTTACTTTTCTTATTCTCTGGGATGATCCATATAATTCCAGAAATCAAATATCCATGTTACAAAATCATGTTTGTAATGCTTTTTAATTCTTGTTTTATATTCAGGAAATCTGGAGTTCTTCCTTGTGCCATATCAGTGTGCACGTGCACACATGCACACACACTTGCACATAATTAATCCCATATATTCCTATACAAATAAATTCATATATTTCAAAATCCAACCAAAATAAGATTCCATGAATTTCTGGGGCATTACAATCACCCCACCTTTTTAGGAATTGTGTCCTCACAATTTTCTCATTTTGACTTTAAACATTTCCAGATTTTTTTTTTAAAATCTATCAAACATTGCATAAGCAAACAATTCAGTCAAAACAACCATACATATTAAAATTTTAGGGATTTAGATTTTACCTTCCACTGCAAAAAGCTTAGGGTAATCCATCTTTATCTTATCCTCTAATTCCCATGTACAATCATTAGGGTCTAGGCTCCATTGAACCTTTACCAATTTCAGAGTTTTGTTCCTCAACTTCTTTTCCTCTTTAGCTAAAATTCCCACTGGTTCTTTCTCATAGACCAAATCAGGATTTATTTGAACTTGAGTTGGTTTCTCTAGAATTTCCTCTTTATCATGCACCCATCTCCTAAGTTGTGATACATGAAATACATTGTGCATTGCACTCATCTCTTCTGGTAGCTCCAACTTATATGCTAATGAACCTATTCTTTCCAAAATCTTGTGAGGTCCAACATATCTTGGGGTAAGTTTTCCCTGCTTGCCAAACCTCAACACCTTCTTCATAGGTGAAACTTTGATGAAAACATAATCACCAACTTCATATTCTACCTGCTTCCTCCTTACATCTGCAAACTTCTTTTACCTATCTTGAGCTGCTGCCATCCTTCTTCTTACAAGTTCAATTTTCTCTGTAGTTTCTTTAACATACTCAGGCCCTAAGACAGCCTTTTCTCCTGCTTCAACCCAACATATTGGTGACAAACATGGTTTGCCATATAAGGCTTCAAATGGTGCCATGCCTATGGTGCTTTGATAACTATTGTTATATGTAAATTCAGCCAAATGGAGGTGATCTTCCCAATTGCCTCCAAAGTCCAATGCACATGCCCTCAACAAATCCTCCAAAACTTTATTTATTACTTCAGTTTGACCATCTGATTGGGGGTGGTATGCAGTACTCATGCATAATTCACTCCCCATGGCTTCTTGAAAGCTCTTCCAAAATCTGGATGTAAAGATTGTATCCCTATCACTTACTATAGTCTTAGGAATTCCATGCAACCTTACTACTTCTTTCATGAATATTTGAGCTAGTTTTGGTGCATTTCTTTCTGCCTTCACTGGTATAAAGTGTGCTACTTTAGTCAATCTATCAACTACTACCCAAATGCTTGTATTTCCTCTCTTTGATCTAGGCAGACCATCTATGAAATCCATAGATATATCTTCCCACTTCCACTGTGGTATGCTTAGAGGTTGTAATAGGCCTGAGGGTCTTTGGGTTTCTGCTTTGACTTGTTGGCAAATCATACACTTTGCAACATGTTTGGCCACATCAGTTTTCATCCCTCTCCACCAATAATCCCTCTTCAAGTTTTGGTACATCTTGGTGCTGCCTGGATGTATAGAATATTTGCTCCTATGATATTCATTAAGTACCTCTTCCTTTGATCCTATATCCTTTGGAACACATATCCTACCTTTATTCCTTAAGTATCCATCCTTATCAAGGTGGTAGTTTGCTACTTCTTCTCCTTTTTCTATTAAAGTTTTCTTTTCTAATAAATCTGGGTCTTCCTCTTGAATTTTCCCCACTTTCAAAATTAAATCTGATTGTAAAGTTATCAAACTTAATTTTCCTTTACTCCCTTCTTCAATCATCTCCATGTTTACCTCACTGTTTTCCTCAATCTCCAAATCAGTAAGTAGAGATAGATTTCTAAACTCTTCTATCATTAACATGGCTACTTTTGCATGCTGCCTGCTCAAAGCATCTGCAACCTTATTAGCCTTTCTTGGGGTATAAAGTATGTCCAAATCATATGCTGCAAGAAACTCAACCCATCTATGCTGCCTCATATTCAAATCTTTTTGTGAAAAGAGATATTTTAATGCTTTATGGTCAGTGTATAAGATAAACTTAGCACCTAGAAGATAATGTCTCTAGAGCTTTAATGCATATACCACTGCTGCCAACTCAAGATCATGGGTTGCATACCTTGATTCATGTGGCTTCAATTGTCTTGATGCATAGGCTATAACTTGATCTTTCTGCATCAATACAGCTCCTAGCCCAGAACCACTTGCATCAGTATAAACAATTAAATCCTCATTTCCTTCTGGTACTTTCAATACTGGTGCATTGACTAAGGCCTCCTTGATTTTACTAAAGGCTTGTTCACATTTCTCAGTCCATATAAAGGGTTGGTTCTTTCTAGTTAGGTTGGTAAGAGGTGATGACATCCTAGAAAAATCTTTTATAAACCTCCTATAATACCCTGCCATTCCCATAAATGACCTAACTTCTCCCACTGTGCTTGGCCTTTTCCATGCTTGGATTGCCACAATTTTATTGGGGTTTACAGAAATGCCTTTGGCAGATATAACATGCCCAAGGAAATGCACTTCTTCTTTCCAAAATGCACACTTAGAAAATTTTGCTTTTAAATCTTTTTCTCTTAATCTAGACAAAACAAGGTGTAAGTGATTTTCATGTTCCTCTACTGTTTTAGAATAAATCAAAATATCATCAATAAAAATCAATACAAACTTGTCTAAATAATCCCTGAATATCCTATTCATCAAGTCTACAATATATGATGGGGCATTTGTCAACCCAAATGGCATGACAAGAAACTCATATAGACCATACCTAGTGTTAAAGGCTGTATACTTAACACTTGAGTTCTCAACCTTCATCTGATGGAATCCAGATGCCAGGTCTAATCTAGAAAATACTTTTGCTCCACTAAGTTGATCAAAAAGATCATCAATTCTAGGTAAGGGGTACTTGTTTTTGATAGTGACTTTGTTTAGCTCCCTGTAATCTATGCACATTCTTAAAGTACCATCATGTTTCCTTACAAACACTACTGGAGCACCCCAGCATGAATTACTTGGTCTTATAAATCCTTTGCTTTCCAATTCTTCTAACTGTTTCTTCAATTCCTTCAACTCACTAGGCCCCATTCTAGTGGGTTTCTTAATAATTGGACTGGCTCCTGGTATGAGGCTAATCTGAAATTCCACTGGTCTGTGGTGTGGAACACCCTTAACCTCTCCAAACACATCTAAGTATTTGTTAATTATGGGGATTTCTTCAATAGAAGGCTCACTGGAATCCTTATTTAAGTCAATCAAGTGATATAATTTTCTTTCTTTGGCTATTTCACACAAAATTGTGATTCTTTGACCTCTAGAATTTTGTAATGATATGGTGGATGAGTCCAAATTAATTATGGCTTTGTATTGCCTTAACCAGTCTACACCCAATATAATACCTATATTTGGGTAATTTAAAACATATAAATTGGAAATAAAAACATTTCCTCCTATGTTTAATTCCACATCCACACAAATCATGTTTAAAACACTAGAACTCCCCAATGGGCTTTGCACTAACAAAGGAGTTTCAACCAGTATGCAATGTAATTTAAGCAATGCAACTTATTCATGGGAAATCAGAGAATGTGTTGCCCCTGTGTCATACACTACTGATATAGGTAGGGTACAAATAAATAAGGTACCTTCCACTTGACCATGGTTTTCTGCAATAGCTTCTACTGTGGATTTGCTTTTGCTCTCCAAACTTGCTAGCTTCCCTTGCTGTTTATACTCAGGGCAATTTCTCTTGATATGTCCCTCCTTACCACATAGGTAGCATTTGAAAGCTCCTCCCTTCAGTTCTGGGCACCTTGGTTTGATATGTCCTTCCTTTCCACAATGATGGCATGTTACTTTTCTCTTTGTATCAGTGGTCTTAGTATCATTGGTTTTCTTGCTTTCTGTCTCCTCCTTCTTTTTGTCATAGGGGTGATACCTTCCCTTGTTTTTCTTATTATTGTTATTCTTAAAACTCTTATACTTCTCCCTTTCCTTATCATGTTGCTCAAATTTTAAGGCCAGATCAATGACTTGATCAAAAGTTTTATCTGCATATGGCAACATAGCCCTACTAAGCCCTGGGTTTAAACCCTTAATATACCTATCATTCTTTGATGCCTCATCAGCCACAAGCATAGCTCCATACTTAGACAAGCCCTCAAACCTATGAGTATACTCAGTCACATTAAAGGTTCCCTGCCTAAGTCTGATGAATTCTTCAAGCAATAGAGTTTTGACTGATGCTGGAACAAATCTAGCTTCCAACATCTCCTTGAATTGATTCCAAGTGATTTCATTCTCAATCCTCCCAGCTATGACTACCTCCCACCAGCTTAAAGCCACACCTTTCAATTGTCTTGAGGCCACTTGCCTCTTCCTTTGATCATCCAGTTGCATGTCATTGAAAATTCTATCCAGTGTTCTCAACCATGCTTGAATTTCCATCACATTTTCAGTCCCTTCAAAGCTCTTGCCTCCTAAATTGGTATAAGTCTTTAACCGTTTTGAAAGTTCCTCATGTGGGTTCTCAAGTCTCTGCCCTACTCCATCCCTTAAAGCCCTCATAAAGTCTTGCATATCAAGCATTTGTGGTGCACTTGATCCTGCATTGTGATGAGATCCTCTTCCTACCATGATTGGATAACTAGAGTATGGGGTAGATAGGGTTAGTTTATCATGAGCATTTTTTTTCTTTGCCATAACTTTCTATCTGTATTATTATTTTACTCAAACAAACAACCAGTTCATACATATGGTTATAATACTTCAATCAATCAATACAATCATTCTTAGCTATGTACAGTTTTAACATAGCTCTGATACCAAATGAAATGACCCTAGCTATTTCACCTAATTTTTTTATAAAGTTTTCATCAATAATTTCCTAGAGTCATTAACCTCTCCACTAAATTATCCAGGATCCTAATTTTCTACTAATATATTTATATCAGTTCTTTAATAATATATTCACATACATATGAAGATGTATGTGACCCTCTTGCTTGGATCAGAGTGTTGGTAAGCAAGAGTGCATCCTGGTTGAATTTGAATTTCTAATCAACCAGTACATAGCTCATTTACCTTTGTTTAATATTTGAGTCATGGGAGTGAATTCCCATAATCATGTGTAATCTATACCTATTAATTTTTGATCATTCTTATTGTTATTGTCTGTTAGTTTGAGATAGTAAGGTGATCTCAGATTATATAGCAAGCCACCAAAATTTTAGTTTAATTATTTGGGATTTGGTTAAAGTCAAAAAGGAAAATGATATACTCACTTATCATTTTCAACACAAGTTATTTTATCACAAATTTCTTTACTTATTACCAGGTCAGTTGTGTAATTCTTTCATAATCTAGATAGTTGTATTTTCCTTAACCAAATTTATATGCTAATCCCTGAGTTACCTCAGCTTTCATCTAATTTACAGGTTGCTTTACTGGATTTAGAGAATCCAGATTCTATGGTCATTTGACAAAAGTAGTATTTAGATAATATGTGTGCATATTAGATGTATTGTACTCTCTGGGCTAATAAAGCTATTCAAAATAATGTGAGTTGATCAAGTATTTGAAAATGTCTTTGTTCATGCATTTGCAAAGAAAGCTTCAGATTTTAGAAAGTGTATTTTCTTCCTTTATACCCAAAACTCTGATCATCTTGATAAATCCAGACCTCATTATTTTTGAAGTGGGTTAGCCTTATGACTAGATCATCAAAACATTAGTGCCTGGCTTTTGCAATGTAAATTCAGATACCAGACATTTGCAAAATCCCTTAAAACATGTTTATATCTTTTTAAAGTGTACAAATATGTTGTTTCTTTTATCAAAACACTTCTGCATATTGTCACAAAATTCTTGAAATATTACTTCTAGCTAAACTCAGATTTTTAACCTTCAAACTTAAAGTTTTAAGTAACTTGAAATTTACAATATATGTATATATATACATATCTATTTCTCAATTACTGGCATATATCATTTACAGATTTTCACCATAATACTCAAATATATACTTTCTTGCATAGATTCAACTAAGTCTTTGGTAAATCCAAACTTAATACATTACTAGATTCAGTTAAAACAACTAAATAAATTCAAGCATTCAATTACATAACAACCAAAGCATAACTATAAAAGCTTCTCAGAATACATGCAAATAATTCCTTCTAAGTTCTTATTTAATTCTAATTTAGCATGCTTATCCAATCATTCTCAATAGCCATAGTAGCTTCCTATTTAGAACCAGCATTCCCTGAAAGAGCATTAGAGGCTGCCCCATTTTAAATGAGACACCCCAGATGCCATAAACAAACAAGGGTCAGATACAAGATTTGGTATGAGCAATATCAAAAATTCCATGATATTAAGTAAATGAGTGAGACATAAACATTTTGTATAAGTGGGCATAGCTTCTTTGATCAATTTGCCTGACTTGTTTATGATGTATTGTGCATATATGATCAGTGTTTAAGACTAACTATGTACACACTTTCAACCATGTAAACATACATTTCAAATAGAAATACTCAGGAACTATCATAGCTCCAAACCAACCATCTTAGGAATAACTCAAGTTCCTACTTCATCAATTTAAGGTTGTATTTACCAAATTAATTCCTAGCCTCATCTGCCATAAAGGAATCACAGGGACACATTGCAATAAAATAATTCACATTATTGCACAAAGATCTCAGGGCTTAAACAAGCCATGTGCCAACTTGCATACTTTAAATACAACAAGCATTCCAGTAGTCCTCTTGGCTCACAATCCTTAGTTTATTTACTAAGTGTTCATGTTTAATCCTATCATGAGATAGCTAGGTGACTGAATCACATTGTATATGAATTATAAAACTCACAAGCATAATTCAAAAACAAGCTAACATTCCTATCCAGAGGAAATCATATTTTCAAATATTTTGGCTTAAAGAAAATATAGGAATATTTACAACTGGGAATAAAGACTGGGCATGTGGGTTATTATTGTTTCATAAGCAACCATGTTTGAACTAAATTCAAGATCTAGCTTAAACAAGATTTCTGGCTCATGGGTTTTCTATTTGATCAAGGGTTCAACACTTTTGGATATTTCCATTGCAACCTTGAATCTTTCATTTGAGCCTCAGCACTTACACAAGTGTAATGCAACTCATATACATTTTGATTTCTATATTTCCCATGCCATATCTAAACCAATTACAAGTATCCTCTATTTACTTTCATGATTTCATACTTTTACATTTCTGGGTGTAACCAAACAGAGCAAAATACTCAAACATCAAAGCAATCAAAACATTCAGAAACACCCATTAAAACATCCATTAAAACCATATTAATGAAATCAATAATATATGGAAAAATAACATAAGCTTGGCTGCCTCATAACAGGACTTAATGCCATGGGTTTAGTGAGATTACTCACAGAAAATGCTTCTCTTGCTAAACCCAGAAAAGAAACCTTTTCAAAACTTGCTTTTCTGCTTGTAAGTATTTTCTTCTTTGTTTTCTTAAATGTTTTGGGTAGCAAATGATTTTTTTCTGGTTTATACTTGGATTTATAAGAGAAGTTTTCTAGGGTTTTATCATTGTAAAATCCCATTCCTACCCTGGCCAAGACTCATGCATTTTGCATTTCAAATTTGTTTATTTTTTACCTTTAATATCCCAGCCATATATGAGACCTGCCTCTCCTTTTTCTTTTCCAGAATATATCATATTCTTACCAAGTCATGATAATTGTGTGACATTGTTTACTTGTTTATTTTCAAAAAAAATCCTCGTTTCTATTTTCTGCCTAAAGCAATTATTTTGCTTGCCATTTGTCTTTTGCCATTTTAGCGTTATAGTTTCACTTGCTTATATATATATATATATATATATATTCCTGGGTTTTAAATAAAATCTATTTACTGATTTAAAATAAAACTTACTTTTCTTATTCTCTGGGATGATCCATATAATTCCAGAAATCAAATATCCATGTTACAAAATCATGTTTGTAATGCTTTTTAATTCTTGTTTTATATTCAGGAAATCTGGAGTTCTTCCTTGTGCCATATCAGTGTGCACGTGCACACATGCACACACACTTGCACATAATTAATCCCATATATTCCTATACAAATAAATTCATATATTTCAAAATCCAACCAAAATAAGATTCCATGAATTTCTGGGGCATTACACAATCACAATACATAGAATAGTTTTAAACAAATCTTAATAAGTTGCTATAATATACATGTGACCAATCATTATTTAAACATCATGAATTAATTATAAATAAATAAAATAGACCCAAAAAACTTTCCATTTATTGTACCTTGATTTGTGGCTTCTCCTTTATATTTCAGGCAAATCTGCACCCCACCTTATAAGAGAAGAATGAACCACCATTGTTTTAATTTAATTTGATGTTTGATTTAAAGTTGTTTTTTAAGGAATGATGATGGCGACCATTATTTTGGAGAGGAGAAGGAAGGATCTACCATAAAAAGAAAGTGAAATGAGGAGATTTGTTTTTAATGGGATAAAAGAATCTTTTCCCATTCTACTTATTTAACTTCCTTATTTAATTTCAATCAAGAAATCCCTTTGTTTTCTCCATGCATTGGTTGGTCCTAGAATGCATCCATAGTGGGTAAAGTTTCTAAAAAAAACTTCCATATAATTGTTTTTTGAAAATCTCGTTTAAATGATTACAAATATCGAATATTGATATTTGTAAATATAAATTTCTTACATGTATTTAAAAAATTATTAACAACATTCAAAACATCAAATAAATAAATTATAATTAATATTTCACAAATTTTAATTAATTTATAAGATTTTATAAAGTAATTAAACTGCATGGATTTTTGGGAGAAACCGTAAATGCGGTTGTGCAGCTTAAAGGTGTGAATTCAGTCAGCGATTAATATTGAATAACTCAAATATCAACGTTTGTACATTACCAAAGCTAGTGGTGTGATAGTTTGGCCAAATTCATCGCTTATAGATCTTTTGGTAAAAACTCAATTTTACATTTTCTTAAGCGGTACATTGTAATAACAATTATTCACACCAATTACCTTTGTCAAAACTATATCACTTTAGGACCTATGGAATTTGGTTTTGGTCAAAATTCCAACTTCATCCGCATTAACCTTGATTGGTCCAGACATAAAATCCTTGTGTTCAATGATATTAATTATTATTAACCTGCTACTCCATCCAAAGAATTTGACTCTGAGCTGACTACAGTTGTCCGTGATACCAATCTCATATAACCGAGGAGACGAATTCTCTATTAAATAGTTTTTCACTTCCAGTGCTTCAATAGACCCAACCGTAGTCATTCAATGGACGTTATGCCATGATTTATCTATAATTAAAGTGGAGTGTCCACGATGAAGTTCCATGGTATTATGAAGTCAAGGAAGCTGTGTAACATTGTCACTTCGAGATTGTCTATTTGACCTTAGTTATATTAATCAATAGAGAACTCTCAACCGAGTCATTCCATAGCTATCCAATAACTATCAGTATGTGACCCCTTGATCCCCTAGCAGTCATGTGTAGTACATTGCCTAACATTTGGAAACCGTAACATACTTTAGTCCCAAGAGATGCATCGATATCGTGTCTCGAAACATCATGACAAGAAATATTTGAAATAATATTTTGTTTTAATGTAATAAAGTTCTCATGATTACAACACATTGTAATAACTATCACATAAGATATTAATTGATGATTTTCTATGTAATATAATTTAAATTAATTACTTAATCAATTATATCATAATATAACAAGTATATAATAGAAAGAAAATACTTTTTGTTTTAAACAACATTGGTTATCGAGTAAGATATATGTAACAAATTACATAATTACCCCTAAGGTATACCTCTAACACTAATTAAAACATACTAGAAAAAGAAAAGGTTCTAGAAATTTCAAAGGAAAAGCGTCTCACAAAAAAGAATCGATGACCCTAATTCCTAGTCCTATTAATAGGATTCGAAATTAGTTCTTTGTTACAAGGGAAGAGGCGAAAAATAGTGTAATCTGGTTGATATTTAACCATTTGCGGGTATTAAGAGAAAACAGGGTTTCAACATTTAAGTTGCCCATTTTGAACTCCTTAAACAAGACCTGGAGACAATGATGTAGCTATACAAGTTGCTAAATGGGTGCTATTCTTAAAAAGGCAATGACTTTGGCGATTTGATCGTTAAAAAAGGTAATGAGAATGCCAAATGTGACTGGACATAAAAGCAAAGAACCCTTCTGGTGGAGTATTAATTCTTTCTAAAGGAACATGAGCGTTGGTCTCAACTTTATTAATTCTAAAATGCGGAACAATAGAATCTACTTCCTCCTGTGTGGTGATTAACGATTGATAATTAACATAGACTTTATCTTCAGATGACTTTGATTTTCTCTTAAGTTTGGAAGTGCTTGTAGACTCTTTAAAGGTTCCCTTTCTTATTCCAAACATAACACCAAATTAAATAATAACGTAAAGACATCAATTGAAATATAAGACTTAAGAAATTATTAGGTGATGAAGTCTTTAGTGTTGGATGTTTTAATGTACAACTCAAAAAACTATCAAGGGATTTAGATTTAAGAGTTGTCAGTGTCTAAAGCTTAAAAAATGTTAGGTGCCAAAGCTCAAGTAAACTCTCATACGTTTGCAATTTGAAGCTATCTAATGTTGAAACTTTGTAGACTATCGAGTGTTTAAAACCCAAAGCTACAACTATCAAGGGTCAATGCTCATAGCTTATCGAGTGTCAAGGCTTACAAAGTTATCAAGTGTCAAAACTTGCAAAGCCATTAAGTGTTCAGAATTTAAAGCTATCAAATGTTGAAGTCTGTAACCTATCAAGTGGTAAAGTCTACGATGCTATCGAGTGTCTAGAATTTAAAGTTATCGTATGTTGAAACTTGTAACCTATTGAGTGTTAAAACTTGCAAAGCTATCGAGTGTTTGGAATTTAAAACTATCGAGTGTTGAAAATTGTAACCTATCGAGTTTTAAAACTTGTGAAAACCCGCCTTTTTGACCCTGGAAAGTCGACACTAATACATCCACGGCATTCACATGCCAAACATCTAAGGTTGGAAAGGTAGATTATTAGGGTGAGAGAAAAGAAAAGACATAACAGAATCTCACATCGTGATGAGTAATATATAATATCCAAATGATCTTTACAAAAGAATTTTTTTAATATTCATACAACAATCAGAGTCTAACATATCATTAGCCTAAACAGTTATAACAGTTTGTCCTTATAAATGCTGATAAATACAAATAAGTAATGCAGTGGAAATTAAAAGTATGGAAATAGGTCATGGAGGTATCCAGCTCATCTCCTGAAGCTCCAAATCATTCAAAGCTAACACTGGAAAAATACTCATCGGTCTGACCCGAGCATTATAAAAAAATAACGTCCAGATCACTCTGGTGAACTAGCGTGTGAAACTCAAATCATATAGATTGTTATATTTATAAAACCCTTTCGAACATAAAGGTATCTCGTAAGACCACACCGCACATAAACACGGATGTGTTTTTACCTTACGATAACCAAACCATTTCATAAGAAATCGTGTGATATTGTAATAATGTCTTGGGTTTAAAATAAATATTGAATCATAGTCGAAATAATTACATTAATTACAATCAACATCATATTTAGTATACAACTAAGTCCGTAAAGGCACATATTGAAAAATGGATTCCATACAATGACAAGCCACTGGGTACCACCTGCCACAATACATCTCTAGATAAAATGTACTGAAGTCACAAACCTTGGGACCCTTGCATGATAAGACCGACCTACCCCTTCCTGGATAGTACCGAATATGTCATCACCCCGGTTGCTTCACAACCTTTTCCTCGAGAGTTGCACATACCAAATCCATAAATAGTGATCTAAAAAGGAGATGACCACATATAAATGAGTGTGACCCACATAGCTTTGTGGCATATCCCTTGTTTTAGTCATTTTCGGTTGTGAGGCTTGAGGCAATGATTACTTTTTTCTCTAGCAAATCCCACTTGGAATGCTAACACCGCCCTCCAGGCAACAATGCAATGTCAACATTCATCCATATAAGTTGTTCAGGATATGAATAAACCGAAGGCACTACTTCTACTACATCCTTTTTGGAATCACCCTCGGGATTAGTAGCAAGTAGTCCTTGCACTTCAAAGACCACATCTTCGATTTTCATCATCTTCAAGATGTCTTTAATTTGAAATTAACTCTCTCATATACTTAATTAATCATGACATATTTATAGAAATTAACTCTCTTATAATTATCACACTTTCAATGTTTCGACTTGTCTACCTCTCACCGAGAATCCAAGCCAGGTAAGTTAAAGCGTCGGTTGCTCCTACCTTTGCCTAGACACTATGATTCTAGATCTCACAGATAGAGGAAAGTCTACTCATCAGTTTAGTGCTAAATATAAGACGACTTACATTCCGTAAACATGTCAACATTTTAGCACTACTTATCATATTTGTTTTTTGTTACCTAATGGCTTCGACAAAGAAATCCCTTGCATAAAACAAAGTCCTTTTAAAACAATCGAAAAACCAACTCCGTAAACTTATATATAGTCTTTGATTTTAAACTTGTACTTTACATCAGCTAGAAATGAAACCGCTCAAGTTGAGCTATTATTACCTCTCAACCTTTGACTCGACTTTCGTTTATAACTTCAAAATAGAAACAAGTTTCCATACCTCTGAAAATTAAAATAGGATCCAAGAATTCCAACATACTTGTTATTAAAAATATTTTTCAAAATCACTTATTTAAAATAAAGTTTGATTTAAAAGACAACGTCTTTCTGTATATAAAAGTAAATACCTTTTAATCGATGAATTCTAAACTACTTTAAAACAATTTTCTTTTATAAAACTAAACAATCTATTTAAAAATAACAACGTGTTGTAAATTAACTTCCTTTTCAATTTTCCGAAATCATTTACTATAACAAAATTGTTATAGTCCATGATCTCTTTTCCTTTTCTCGGAAACATTTATTCCAACAATAGTGTTGTAATCCATGATTTCTTTCTCCTTTAAAATTACTTTTAAAACTCTTTAAAATAAGTTTGAAACTTAAATTTAAAAAATCCCATTAAAGATGGTCACTTTTAACTAAACTTAACTTTGAAAAAAAGGAGTAAAATTTAAACCACTTGTTTAAATAACTGAATAAATTCTAAAAATGTATTTTAAATTTCAAACTCACTTTTTTTAAACACTTATAAACACATTTGAAAAGACTTTCCAAAATATCACAAATAGATTACTCTTTTTACTTTACAAAAATCAAAGATTTCCAAACTGCATCTATATAAACTATCGCTACATGGACCGCACACTACACCAAATAGATAAATCAGAAACACATGATATTTTTACATTGAAATGGTTATTTTTTTGTTCCCAACTCTGCAACGGTTGTCTAGTGTTTCATTACTTAGCTAAATGTTTTCTTATTATTTCCATTATTACTAGATTGAGGCCCGTGCTTCGCACACGGGTACGTTGAGGTTTTAACGGTGGTGTATTATGTGAATTCTTCTTGTTGTTGTCTTGTATTTGTTTTGGTATGATGCAAAGCTAAATAATAAGGTATATGTTATTCAGTATGATTGCAGTGCAACAATTAGAATATATTTGAATTTTGTAACCATGATAATAAAGTCATGTTGGAAAATTACTTAATGAGTAGCAATAGGTACATGAATGTTATTAAAAGACAAAGGAAGAGCATATAGTAATAGAGAGGAGGGAGAAAAAAAAGCAAAATGTAAATACAGAAGGAAGAGTAGCAAGTTTATTATGTGAGAATGGAATTATGTATTATTTGTCCAGTGCTTTTCTCCAACTTGATTATTGGGCGGTAACATTTATTTCTTCCTACGCTTTTCTCCACATTGAGTGCGGATAGAGTCTATTCGACCGCCAACATTATCTTCATCCTACGAAAAGAATAATGTTGTTTAGTACAATTGATTAGGTTGGTACCAGTAATTACAGTTATCGAAAAACAAAAATCAAGAAAGTTGTATAATAGAAAGGGGAAGGTTAATGTGGACTTGTACAATATTATAATAAATTAAAACTATGTAAATGGTAGAATTGGTTAATGCAAAATGTGTAAGCAGACGTACAGCTATGTAAAGTTCTCTTCTTCCACCCTTTTTTGTAGTTGATGAAGGAGGATTGCTTTCAGTACTTTCGTTGAGAATATCATGAACGGCCTATATGAATTTTAAAATAATGTTGAACATAAGTAGTTTCAGTAAACAATTTCAACCACATAGTTAGAGTAGTCAAATGTTTTATTACCGGTTTCTTTCCTTTGTAATCGGACGTAGTTGAAGTGGTGTAGGTGGATTGGGATGCACCATTATTAACGTTTGTATTTTGTTCAGTCAAGATTGTGATCTAAAATATGGTACACAAATTTTAAAAGAAAAAATTGGAAAAAAAGTTATGTGTTTTAACAATTTAACTATATTCAAATATTGTTGCACATATAATTGCGCGAAAATTTTACCTGTGATGCCGAAGAAGATAACTGAGAAGACACAATTTTCTTTGTTATTTTTCGAGCTATGAGGATTGTATCTTTGTTATTCATTTCGTAGTTGTTCGGCCTAAATTCAAAAATAGCGTCGATTCCTACTGGTTGTTGAAAAATGTTTTCCACCTTCTTATCTCCGTTTTCCTGAAGTAGAGAAAAACAAAAGTAGTAAAGGGAATGAAAATATGGTGAAAATGTAATGGTAAAGATAATAATAATTTCTGAATCAGTTTAACCATCTTTGAGATTTTGATCATTTCATCCACGTTGATACCAAGAAGTTTCTCTACATAAATGGTTATTTTAAAAATATGAAGTAATGTAGAAGAAGTGATAGAGAAAACAAATATTATCGTTGGAACCAAATTTATCTGAACAGAATAGGGCCTAGGCAAATGAATTATGCACTTGTCCATATAATTCAATAGAAGATATAATACTATGAAAATACACAAATATATGACATCAAATCAATAGAATAAAAAATTACAACCAACCATTTTAATACATAAAAAAACAAAACTTGGATATTTCAACTCTATCAAACAATAAATGCATAAAAATGTAATTTCAATTGTTGCATGCACAATCACACAATAGTCCGTAAACTTAAAGCAAGAAGCAAAAAATAAAGTTGATTTTAATACTTGGAATTAAAGAAACAAAGGCGGTACTCATTCAATATTTGCTTTCCCAAATGATAGCCATGTCCACTGTAAAGTAGATAAAGTACACATTTTTAGATCAATGCATTAGGAAAAAATGTAATCTATGAGCAGTGGAAGTAAACTGTGCACACCTTCGTTGGTGTTTAGTACAATAAACTAAAAGTAAACTGTGCAGTGTGCACACTTTTATTGTTTTCCCAACTGACTATGTATACCTTCATTGGTGTTTAGTGTTTACAGCCATAGAAAACAGTTTTTAGAAAATGACTTCTTAGTTTAGCCAAACTACGAAAACTTATTCAAGATATTATGTAAAATTAGCATATTATATAAAAAGTAGAGAAAACTATAAATCAATAACCAAAAGCAAAGGGCCTTTGTAATGAAATAGATTTATCTATAAGTTAAATATTCATTCCTGATACTTTAGCACTGAATATGCTGTTAGAAATTGAAGTGTTAAAGCTCCTGTTGTGGGCGGTCCGTAGTGGTCTTGAATTTGTCATGTCTGTGGTTACTTACAAAATTAGTTGTGGTAAATGATTTAGAGTGGTACTACAGATGATTTTTTTTTAAATTCTCGTTAGTTTACACATTATGTACGCCTTTAATGAAAAGTAAATCAGTATATAACATAGCTTGACAACATACATTGCATTCAAAGTTTCAATCACGTCCATGTATCAATAAGAATGTTCATTGGGTCAACAGACCAACTTAAACAAATATTGTTGCAATGTAAATCAGTTTTCAAATATCTTATAATTACCGACTTGACATAGGTATTATTTTAAACATTAAGCAAATATGTGTGGGAAGTAAAAAAGAAAATAAACTTAGAGGCCGCAAATGAAACATGGGTGAACAAACATGTTCATCGAAATGCGTTCATCAAATTTTTTGCTCTTATGTACCATTGCTATCATCATAATATAATCAACCGTAACCATTAACCGTTGAATACAACGACTGAATAGAAAAATCCGATTATAATTATTTTCCTAAATGATACTGTTTTTTCAAGTAAAATTCATATGTGAATAATATCACAGGGTAAAATTACAAAGTGTACCAATAACTATAAATAAGTAATTAATTTATCATTTGTCTTATAAAAGTATGATGCTTACCACATAATGAATAACTAATGGTATGACTTTTATTTATTATTTAAACTTATATAGCTTTCTAATTATCAACTGATAGTAGCCACAAATTTGATTACTCAAAATAAATGTAGACATAAAACAAAAAAAAATTGTGTAATAATAAAAAATAATTTATGACCAAATAAGCATGAAAATATATCTTAGCATGTAAAACTTGAACTGTATTGAAATTTTATGCATCATTGAACGACACCAAGTAGAATAGGGGAGAAAATTATAAGAGCCATAGAATATGTGATAACCGTTGGAACAGACAAGTAATAGTAAATTCTTAGGAACAGACACCAACTAATATTAACTGATAGTACCACATGTCATCATATTAGGTTATTAACCGTAATAAATTATTACGAAGTTCTGTTCTTACCGACAAATGGCAGTTCCGCTCATGAACTGAATACGCTTGCCTTCTTGTCATTTGTACAGGGTAGACACAGTGAAATGAGCACGAAGAAATTTGTATTAGAACTGACTGTTGCTTACGGCAATCTGTGGACAAATGAGCAATCATACAAAAAAGAACAGAGTTAAGTAATTTTAACAGTCAGTGTATTAAATTTATTGAAACTTGTGTAAAGGTTCGAGTAAAAAAAGAAAATTGCCATGCAAGTTGATACCATGAATTAGAGTTTGATATTGCAATATTGTACTTATGAAGGCGAACATAAGGATGGACCAAATATTGAGTTGGGTGATATGTCACAATTATGCAGAACATAAATTTTAGTACGTGAAAGAATATTATAGAATAATAATATCCCAAGAGCAGTACTAATGGTGAATGGAAAAAGTTCAATGTGGTAGTGTCATAGAACAGTAACTATAGTATTTGTCTAAGCAGAAAACCACTATATCATTACTGAATTCATATAATTGTATGTAATTAAAACCACCATATCATTATTACATGAATATTGTCATAAACCATTGAATTACATGTTTTTCTGTTTACATAAAATATATAAATCATTTTTATAACACAAATTCAGTTACCCTTTTGTAAAAAAAAAATCATCCATCCTTTTCGGAAAAAGCTGAATTCACTTATCTTTTTCTATAAAGATAAACTGTTTGCAAAAAATAGAAGTGCATCTAGATTTTTTGTCAAGTATGAGTACATTTATTATCATTATAAATATTAAAATACTCACTGTTCCTAATAATTATGTCAATATCCCTATGCTTGTCATAAACCACTGTAAATCGACGTCAATATATGCAGACCAACAAAATATTAGTAATACTCAAGCATAGTATGACTTCCAAAAATATACTATTCGAAGATTGTAATGCCAAAAAAATGAATTTCGAGTGTACCTCAGAATTGTCGTTTTCGATGCACGTGAAGAAAGGTCCAAGCTACTGTAAATCGAGTCAATCTATTTTGGGAAGGCGTTGAACAAAGATCAACATCGCTTTTATTTAATCTGATTGGATCCAAAGATTTGATATTTTTTGTAATAACTAAATAGAGGACGGAAACTTGAGTTTGTCGACTTTACCTCATGATTTCTAGGTCTTGACGCAGCTGAAAAAAGGTGGATAGTAGGACAAATGGAGCTCAATCTGCTATGTTGAATAGGATAACTCATCAATTAAAGCAAGTAAATTATTAAAACAAAAGGTAGAAGAGTGAAAAAATGAACAACCTTTGACTGTAGTTCGAGAGTTTCTGAAACTTAATGGCTCCGATAGCAGTAACAGGTGACGAAATTAATCAGTGACGATGCGATGAAGATTGCAAGGGAAGTAAGAAATTTTTCGTTTGAGGGGAAGAATAGATGCGATGTAGATTGCAAGGGCAGTAAGAAAATTTTAGTTTGAGGGGAAGAAGATAAATTGAAACGTCATACGAATAGAATTGGGAAAATCAATGTGAAATGGAAAGAAGTTGAGAATAGGGTGATGAACGTGGGTGGAAGATGGGGTGAGCGGTTGGAAGGGTAGTGAAGGGGAAAAAAATCGCGTAAAAAAGGAAGTATTTTGAACGGGTCAGCACAAAAGTGATGAGGGGGAAGGGAAAAAAAACGTAAAAAAGCAGGAATGGTAGAAAGAAATGATTGCAGGATGTCCAACTCAGCAGGAGTAGTTTCCTGTTTTCTATTCAGGAAATTATTGTCAAGGACAAAAAATTTCAGCGTTTTTGCCTCAAGGACAGACCTTCAATATTTTATCCTGAAGGACAACTTTCTTTAGGTATCAGTTTTTAGTCATTGATAGCAGTTTTTAGGTATCAGTTTGTAGTTATCGGTAGCAGTTTTTAGGTATCAGTTTTAGCTTGGTAGCAGTTTTGTTGTCCTTATGAATAATTTTGGAAAATATTTGTCCTTATGAATAATTTTTAGAAGAATGTTTGTCCTTATGGTAAAACTATTGAGGTTGTGTCCTTGAGGCAAAAAATATACAAATCTTTGTCCTTTAAATTAATTCCTCCTTTTCTATTATAGATAATCTATACTATATTATTATTAGTGAGTTAAATTTCAAGCTCACACAAGCTCCCTTGAAATTTGGCAACTGAACAGTCACGATTTATATTTTTCTTTTCTCCTGCCAGCTATCTGTTTCCTCCTTCATTCGTTGTTCCATCAGCTATTATTACTGAGGTATGTTTCAAGAGGTCAGAAGCATTTGCTACAATTTGAAGCTCAACGGTCACGTTTTTTAATATACATTTTTTCGTACAGAGCTCTCTTTCCTCTTCTTCTCCAATCCCTGAAAATTCATCTAATCCTCAAATTTACGTAACAAAATTCATCCTTCGATATCCTCTCTACAGATCCCTCTTCTAAACCTAGACAGAAAAAAACCGTTGGATTTGTAAATCTAACAAATACCAACATCCGTTGTTTCCACAGCTCCCATCTTCAGTTTTGGCGACCATCAATGGAAACTAGTGACCCCTCAAAGGCACTGTCGGGTCCTCATCCTTCTCTCAACTTTGCACCTTTCATCGCCCGTACTCCATAGAGGTAAGCATCTGTTGGTTCCCCCAACTTACTTCTGCAATTCGACTTACTTCTTGCAGTTCGATTTACTTATGCAATTCCATTTTGCTCCATACAGGTGCATATGTTCTTGCAGTTCGATTTACTTCTGCAATTTATTGTTGGTAAGTTCTTATCATCTTCTAGATGTTATTTCCATTGTTAGTGTTATTTTTATTTATCATTTTTTAATCATTGATTAGTTGAATTTTTTAACTTCTTTTTGGGTCACACACTGATTGATATGGATGATTTTAACAAGATTTAAGCGGCTATCTTCTTTTTCAGCTATTTCCATTTTGATCGGAAAGCTACAAGCGTATATAAAATAGATTGTACATTAAAAAGAATAAGTTGATCGAAAAAGGAATAATCGAATCTGAACTGAGTGTGCATTTACATTAACTGCTTTTGGTTCTATGTCTCATATAAACTTGGCTTAAGGTTTGTATTTTTTTCTCATTAGTTGCAATGTCGAACATGTTTATTTTGGTTTAAATGAGCATTATCTTTGGCTTCCCATGTACTTAAACAGTAATATTTGATGTCGTTTACAAAAACTATGGACCTTATGAGTTAGGCAGCCAATTATAACTATACGGTGTTTAGCTTTATTATCTCCATTGTTTACTAAAGCGTATGCGCATTCGTATAAATACAATGGGTTTGCAAGTTGAATTCGCACCATTTGTTACTCTGTTCTGCTAAGTTGGCTCCATTATTTACTATATAAGGTTATATGACACATTATGCGTACTCATTATTTACTATGCATGGTTATATAATCTGTTTATGTAAGCATGTCGATTGTGCAATCATTAATATGCTATGTTTTCTTCAATGTGCATGATATGACCTAAGTTTATGGTGATGATGGTGAATGGTATGTATAAATGGATAGTTATTATGCTAAAAGTAGTAACGTCAATTTTTTTATGTTTTTCTTTATTTTCGGTGCTTGACCAGCTGAATACTTATTATGTATAACATAATAGTTAAGGAAATTACTCAAACTGGATAATTTATCAGCTACATTGTTAATTTTTTAGTATTCTGCACTACATGTAGTTTAAATTCATATTATGACCACAAATTATTGAATACAAAAATGCAAATTTAATTGAATCAACTAATCTGCTTACATATTTAAATTTTCAAGAACCATTTAATTAGCACTAAATTGGTCATGGGTTCTTCAATTTGTGGTAGATAGCTTTTTGTACCTGTCCATTTTCGTGCTTAGGATTAAACTTAGGGTGCTGTTGAGAAGATGATTTATCAATGCTTTTGTGTAGCATTTTGAAACTATTCTTATTGATTTTTAACGATAATTGTAGTATTCGATGAAATAGTTGGTTGTTTTTTTCTTACAATTATGAAAAGTTTCCAAGATCAAATTTTATAGCGCAAGCTCGATCATTTTAAATTTTAGACTCTGTTACAATTTTATTTCTGGCAATGAAAGACGAGTCAAAATGAAATCAATGAAGGACTTTACTACATGTGGTTGTTTATCATTATGACAGTGAACTACCATTGAAATAAAAAAGACACGGTTATTTAGGATCGAATGAAAGAAATAAACTTAGTGTTAAGTAATATAAAAGAAACTAATATTTATTACAGTTTTCATGTGGTAGCCAGAAGTGTTTTTCTGGGTGCATATAGCAGTAAAGTTTAGGGTAATACCATCCACAAAACTTACAATAGGTAATAGGTTAACTTATTCATATTAGGCGAAAAATGTCTTCATTTGAAGATAGGTAACCTAACGATTTATGCTGTTACTGGCACTTACAGCAAAGGAGTCTATGTACTTAGCGCTATCAACTGTTTAAATATACACACCCTTACAGCATTCTCTAATCTCAACTTTAATTCAAATTGCAATAAATGAGCTATACATTGAGTGATAACTCTACAAAAGGTACAATTATTTTTCTCTATTGTTTAACATAATAATATGTTAGTTCATTATTATTTTTGCTTTCTACAAGGTACACGCTTATTTTTCTCTATTTTTTAACATAATAACATGTTAGTTCATTCTTATCTCTGATTTCTCTTTGTATTATGCACGGTAAGCCAAATGAGCAAGGTAAAACCATCCTAACTTGAGTTTCAAATAGAAAAGGAGACATTATATTATTTCACCCATTATTTTAAGCATAACTATTGTGAAAAAGTTATGATTATAATGCCAAAAGTTCTTTAGAAGAGTACACAACACTTAGGATTTGTCTGATCTCCCAACTTTATATAGTTTCCCTTAATATAAAGCGTAGAATTGATTTTTGGATAATTGTTTAATTATATACCATACTACAAATACTGAGTGGCAATTTTTTGTCTCCTTTATTGTACATATTACTCTCTTTCTCCATGCTTTCATATCTCCTCCTTTTACACTTTAAATCCAATAGAATTCAAACAATCCATTCTAAGTAGAAAACTCAACCAACATAATTTTCTCTCATATTCCATCCTATTATCCCAGACTATGCTTTTAGAAAATTATCCATGCCCCAAGTGAAAATCTGTCCAGTTATTATCATCTATCACTGTTTGTTTCCTTGACTTGACATTATCTGTGCATTTTGGTTGACTTTATATATCTATCTTTTTGTTACTGGATTATACGTCTGTTTTTTGGATTGGTTATGAATGCAATAATTTTTTATGTTTGTGATTATAGACGTATCTCATTTGATTCACAACTTCATACAACTTGGGGCATAGGTCTATAATCCTACATAGGACAATATAATTCATTAAACACTCCATCTGTACCCCTACAATTTTTTTAGGCGATGAAAATCAAAATTGGAAGAAATTTTGTAGATTCTTACATATCTCAAAACCGCCTTTACAAGTTTTTTTGTTTATTTTAATAACTGTAACACATTCAAAATAATATTCTAAAATCGACGTTCAAAATAAATGTTATGACGATTGATATTTATTGTTTTCAACATGTTAAAAGTTTCAGAATATTGGACAAGATGTTCATAGTGTAGATTTAATAACTTTTTTTTGAAGACCCAAAGAATCAAGCATTGATTCTAAATACTATAACACTAAAAACCGTAGGAGTGTAGACTGACGTGTAATGAAAGAGAGATGTAGAGACGAGTTTTGCTACACCTCCCTCTATAACTCCCTATCTACAACCTTTCAGTTTTTTGATCTATGCAATTTGAAATCAAATGACAATGTTTGTGTGTATACACCTCATAAATTTTTGATTAATCTGAATAGTCCTAACATATTTAAAATAGCATGAAAGGCCTTTCAATCGGCACACGCCTTTGAAACACTGGATGTGTGGTCGTCCTAGCTAGGGAAACTAGGCTGCTACTGCATCTGTTGGTGGACTGATGAGCATAATGAATGAATGTATAGGGGAATCACAATTAATAGGTGCAGGCATGCATGTATATGTGCAATGACATGCATAGGGGAAGGATAGGTCATAATAAAGAGCAGTTTAGCAAAGGAAGTTGCTGCGTCATGGGATACAAAGCAGTAGGGCTGCAGGAGGCAGTTGATTTCATTATAAAGGAGAAATTGGATGAAGCAAAAACTGGATTGATTGTAGCACCTAAAAGTGGAGAAGTGGTTTGTGGATTTAATGCAAATGGTATGTTTAGTGACTAGCTACTGAGGATGGCTTCATGGAAGTGGCCAATTGGGGGTCATGATTATAAATATAAATTTGTCATCATATTGTAAGTTATTTTGATGGATCAGAATTGTTGTATGAGGGTTTACGGGTTTTGGAATGTTGTTCTTCCTTTGCGTTTATTGATGAAAATTTGGTATATTGATATTTGATCTGACTAGATTTGTGTGTGAAACTAATTTTTAATACACCACTATATGTTTAAACTAAAGTCCATAGACCTTTAAGTAAGTGTATAATATCATATTTTCATTTCATACAGTACATGTGTTTTGTCTAAGATTATATTTCCTTGAGGACTTTATATGAGTGATTGTTTATGCGCATGTCATTTTACTGAACACAATATTGAATTTATTTGTTCTATTGCACAGAGTTATTACACAATTTTATATCAAAAAATAAATATATTTTAAAGGCAAAATAATATTAGATATTTAAAATTAGATTACCAAGAAATGAATCAAGTTAACTACTTAGGTAAGTGATCTTTATGATAACATTTTACGACGATTATGAACAATATTTTTAGTGGAAATCGAAAAAAAAAATTGATACAATCCTAACAATGTCATTTCTCGAAGAAAATGAAAAATACATTCACCGATAATTGCGGTAATTGCTATAGTGCACGATTTCTAGGTGTAACTATAGCATGTTGTCATCTAATAATATTAATCAGCTTATTTGATGTATGTAGGAAAAAGCACTTATTTCCTTACTGATATAAGACAAACTAATATATCTGTATATTCAAGGCTGGCTATTTGAGTTTATGTGCTTTAGCATGTATAGTCTATTGCTTTGGAAACATGCCAACTTTGGTTAAGGTATGATAGCAAGTTTTAGTTGTTTTTACTTCACAATTGGATGAACAGATGCTTATATCATGCTTTTTATTAGGTGTTTCATTACAAGATATTCTGTTATTATGCATAAGTCAATTATATATCATGCGATTGTCTGCTACTCCACGTTCACCTCACCTTTCATTTTTCAAGCTATACATTTGAGGCCAGAAGAACCGAATTCCTAATGTTTTCCCCACATCTATGAAAGTGCATGCAACTCACGAGGTGAGTGAGAGGAGCTTTCAAATGGATGGTGATCACATGATCAAAGAATCTGGCCCACGCTTTGACATAAGATAAAGTATAGTTCTATGCATAAAGTTTCCATGCTTTATCATAAAAGGGCCGAGTCTATATTAGTATACATCACAATTGTTTAAGCATTCTTTGTTAAGATTTAACGCGGTTAAACATATAAATTCAAGCTCTTACTGATTTAGCAGTTTAAACTCTAAACATGATTATTTCAGCTACTTCATGAATAGTTTCTATTATTCGATGACATTTCGCAATGCAGTGTTATAATAATTTTAAATATTATTTATTTACAATATCTGTAGTAATATTATATTTCTTTTTAATATTATAATCACCTTATTCATCAACTATGACATTACAACTCTCATACATATTTGTTCCATAACATATCAACATCCTCTGCAATTGTACAAGGAAACACATAACCGTCCACTAAGCTAGGCTATCGTTTTTTGTGCTTTCTTGATTGCAGGTGTACAGAAAAATAAAAGTTCACTCCTGCTTTTACATATTGCTTATGTTTTTTAGCAAAATAAATACAACCGCCACTCTTATTTTGTTTTTCCTGAGTTGTTAAAGCATCCGTTATTGCTGCCACTATTAGTGAATTTAACCAAATTTACTTGCTGAAACACATTGAATAGGACCAACTGACTAGAGAGCTTGCATCTGTGGCCAAGGAAAAAGATGAAAAACAATTTCTTCCTACTCACTTGCTTACTTTCTAATGTGAACATGTAACAACTGCATTAGTTGTATCCGAATTTCTTATTTGGTTGTAATAATAACAAAAATAAAGCATATTTTTCACTGCTAAATTCCACCTTATTTGTTACTTTTTGATTCATTAATGTTTTAACCGTTTCTACTGATTATGTATGTTTGTGCATAAATATTTTGCATGTGAATTGTTTGTAGACACATTACTTTTATTCTACTTATCCTATTAACGATTGAGCGATTGTTTTAATCTTCTGTGTGGTTTTCTCGATTCTTTGTCAAAACTTATCATGTATATCGATAGTATCATATACCGATTGTTTTGTCTATGCTAAAAGAAATTAAAAAAGGTTAACACAATTAAATAGATACCACATTTTTTTTATGTTGCATTAAAATAGGATTCCGTTTAATGAATACTATACTTCATAGTGAAAACATTATTATATGATACATCTTTAGTCCTATTTTACAGGACCCGTGCTTTTTACTGCTTTCATATTTCACTATAGTTTTGCTTTTTCTGCTACTGAACAAGTTCACTTTTCCCTTTTAACTATTTCGCTTACATATAAGTTTGAGAGCATTCAGTCCTATTACTACGTTGATTCATTAAAGATTGTACTAATTTTAATATTTATATTTGATATTTTTGTAAAGTTTCTAATTATGTCCTATAAATAGTATATTTTAATTATTTATCAAAATAATTTAATTTTCTAACTGCAACAAAAATATTTTTTACATACCCGTGTGCGAAGCACGGGTTCACACTAGTAGATTTACATAGGGGGAATTAATTTAAAGGACAAAAATTTGTATATTTTTTGCCTCAAGGACACAACCTCAATATTTTTACCATAAGGACAAACATTCTTCTAAAAATTATTCATAAGGACAAATATTTTCCAAAATTATTCATAAGGACAACAAAACTGCTACCAAGCTAAAAACTGATACCTAAAAACTGCTACCGATAACTACAAACTGATACTATCAATGACTAAAAACTGATATCTAAAGAAAGTTGTCCTTCGGAATAAAATATTGAAGGTCTGTCCTTGAGGCAAAAACGCTGAAATTTTTTGTCCTTGACAATAATTTCCTGATTTACATAAATAAATGTCTGATTCTGATCCAAAACACAAATTATCTAATTATAGGTACCTAATCAAAAACAGAAAGCGTTCCCAAATCCAAAAACAGGCCGCCTCTTTCTCAATTAGATCTCGCTTCCATCAGATCTAAAGTGGAACTCACCATCAGCTTTGGCTGATCAATCCGTTGATCATTCCTCTCTCCGCTGATCGTTCTGCTGATCTTTCTTCATAAATCTTCTCTGAAAAACCTAAGGTACCGAATCTTCATAAATCTCAGAGCCTTTTTCATAAATCTTCATAAATCTGCCTATTTAAATCAGTCTTTGTTTAATAGGTAGACAGTTGGTAACTGCTTTGAACATACATATTATCATTTTGGGGCGACTGATTCTATGTGAGTTTGATGTCTATAATTAACAAGAAGAATGTTGATATCTTTAATGTATATTCCTCCTCCTGCTTTTGCTTTAATTGTAACTTCCTAAGGAAATTAGCTTATTTTAGCCCCTCCATAAAAAGATAGGGTACGTTTGTAGTAGGTATTTTGAAACGGTTGGACCATAAAAGTACAATGGGATAAATAGTAGAATGAGTTCAACTCTTAGTGCTAGACTTAAAAATCAATTTTATAATTTTTCAAATTTGTTTTTGATTTATCTAGTAGATTAGTGAAATTTTTATGTTTCAAATATAAATTATATAAGGACATGCCCATATATCTAACAGGTAAGATCCTTCTGAGATATTTAACATATTTGAGTTTTAAGCTCACATGCCTTGGTAAAAAATAGTCGAGACTTTAGATTATTTAATCGTATACTAGTTGGTTTGTGCAATTTATTAAATATTTTTTTAGCTTTTACATTCCATAATCTATATCACGTCTAATGAAAATAAGTAGATCATCTGCATAAATTAAATGGGTGATGTCTGTTCCAGTTTAATGATAGACTTTGTTTTTACACTTGCTTTATTCAAGATAAACAAGCTATATTCACTAGCTTTAGGATAGCTTAAATTACATCTTCTCTTACGTATTGCTATCATCTTAGTAGAGTATTCAATGTGCAGTTATTTAACATTAGGAATGACCAATGATATTGAATATTTTTCTTTATGCCAGCTCATTGCAACAATTACATATGATGAACTTACTTCTGGCTTGAAATCCATCCTCACTTTTGTAGTCCCTATTCAGAAGTCTGAAAAGGTGAAAACACATTTGTAATTTTCCTATAGAGCTGTGCATCACACTTTAATTACTGTCAATATCTTTTTTGTATGTGAATATAGGTTTATTTACCATACTTCCATGATTATGCTAGTATTAATTAATGCAAGTATTTGACTAACTGCTAGTCCAATTGTCAATCTATTTGGCATTTTTGGAACCGATGCACTCTCAGTTGGTGCTGACATAGCTTTTGATACTGCTACGGGGGATTTTTACCAAGTAAAATGCTGGATTAAAGCCTAACAAATTCTGATCTTATTGCTTCCTTGACTCTATAAGTTCCTCTGCTTTTCCAACTTTGAGGGAATTCCTTTTTTCATTATTATTTATAATCACAATTCAAGGTACAGATTACAAACCCATCAAATTATTTGCAACAAAAAATAGCGCTTAGAAAAAGAAAGAAGCCGACGTCTTTTTTGCTCAATGCAACACAATAACTCCTAAATATTTTTATTAAGCATAACATTTTCTCATCTCCTTAAACACAGAATTACCAAATAATGTTATTGTTACAAAATGATTCGTATGTGATCCATGTACTTTGTACATTTGCAGATAGTCTAAATCATACACAATGCACTTTGAACATAGATATAGGATCACCTTGCACATGACTAATTTTCTACAAGTAGTTCCTATGCAATTATCAGAAAATATAATGCAAATCATGGTAGAACTGAGAGCACATCAAATATGGTGCATACAAAGATGTTGAAGCTTGCAATAAAAAAGATGTTGTGTTCTTTCCACTCATCATTTCTCATGCCACCAATTGGTTCACATTTGTATTGAAGCCTTTTATTAAGGTTTTGACAAAATTGCTTCCCACACCATGTTTAAATTCCTCGGACTGATTGATCAATGCAATGAAAATAAACTCCATCATCCCCGGTGCGCGTTTCAAATTACTTCAACTTTCGGGTTGAGAAAAAAGTGACGCGTATATGTAGTTATGGCTTGACTTTTCAAACTAAGAGATCGTTATTCTTGGATCAATGCATGTATTAAGCATATATACTGTAACAACAGGAGCCAACCAGTCCTTTCTTTAAACCTCTAACGAAAGCATATAGATTATTTAAATATTTCATATGGTACATATGTTTATGACAAACCTTTACTACGCATTGATCAACAGGCAGAGAACTGAAATTATGCTATAAAGTCACAACAGATGGATTCAGTGCATCAGACTTCCACTTAAAACAGACTTCAAAGGCCATGCATTATCATTAGATGCACCAACACCTCCTTCAAATGATCTACCTATTAAAGGGTACTTTAAAAGGTTATTGACAATTTTGCTTTTTATTTTTTTATTTTTTGCATTATTTCATCCTGACTACTTTTTTATTGCTTTTATCAATAGTTGGCTCTCATTTTCTGTTTAGTATTCAGTAAGAAATGTGGAAACGCATATTTCTGTTTCCTTAACAAAAATTTTTGTCTCTGACCTTAATTCATTTTATTTACAAAGTAGACATACCTCAGAAGTTAACAATTTTATCATGAGCAAACTTGTCCTTTTCCATCTCCGATAAAGTGGCTCTCATTACTCCTGCAGCATTTGTTTCTGTAAATCATTTGATCATCGTTTGTTCTTGTAGAGAGCCAGAGTACTTCTTTTATAAATGCTACCATTTCAATCTCTATTTTCTTTGCATCTGATGTATCAAAATCATTATAACAAAGTAAATCAAACTTTGACAGTTTGGTTTTTAAAGTTTTTACTATCGATATTTTTTATTACATTATTGCAATTTTCAGCTAGTGGACATTGTTCTTATTTCCTTTGAGTTTCTAGATCGAATACAACAGAGTGATATCCACGAGCACTTGATGGGTTGAATCAAAAAGTGAAGAGCTCGATGAAAACATTTGAATTATTAATGATAGATGGCTAAGATTCATAGGAGCACCTCCACATCCTTAAAAAGGGAACAGTTGATCTACATGCTAATAAAATACGGAGCTTGTGCGATTACATGTGGCCATGTCATATAGTCCATGGCTTTATTCATGCAACAAGCATTAAGGTTTATCTGATTAGGTACATTAAATGTTATAGTTTACTGAATTTGTCGAACAATTGTCTAAAACAACCTGAATATTTTATCGATAAAGAATAAGAAAAAGGAAAGGAAAAATCATCCTGAACATGAATGACGTTGCTTTCATATTGATAGTGATGGTACAGTATGTTTTAGCATCGATCGCTTTAAGCTAGATAATTATATGTGCAAATTATTATATCCGCATTTATTTTCAAACTTAATACCCAAAAACTCCTTCTCAAAAACTGGTTTTATGATTCACCGCGTTAACTTAATACCCAAAAACTTTCTCAAAAACCGGTTTCACGACTCATCCGTTATTATTTTCAACGAAAATATGCACTATATACTGTAAATATTTACAATAAAACAACAAATATTTATAGTTTTAACCTCAAATTTTTATAAGTAAAATATTAATAGCATAGATTGCAAATATTTGCAGCATAAACTATATATTTTCACTGAAGATAAAAATAGAATTCTTTCGTGAAACATATTTTTGGAAAGAAATAGAAATGAATTTTAAAACTTGCGGAGGATGTTTAACTACTTATTTTCTCATCGTAAATTAATGTATGCTTAAATAGCTGCCGAAATACATATGTATATATGGTTCCTTTAATCCTTACTTTTTTTATAAGATTATGTTTAGTGGTTAAGGCGTTATATGTAATTAAGATTAAATTCTTGAGAATGACATTGATTATAACATAGCAAACCAAAACACTACATTTCTACCCATTGAAAATAAATATGAATTTAGTGTACGACTGTGTGTCATATTTCTTACAATATATTCAGACCATTGAATTGAATTTTGTAAAAGATTCTAGTGAAATAATATTTGCACTTGCATCATATATTAACGACCTACTCTCTCTTCATTCATGTCGACCTCGAGTCTACTTGGTATATTCCTCAAATGCTAGTTATGAATTATTTTTTGTTCATGGCGGCGAGTTTATTCTAGAAGCATGCATGCCACTATTATTTTTCTTCATTTTTATTATACATATTGTTTTTGGAAAAGAAAAAAGAAAAAAAAAAAGAATGGTTATAAGGTATATTCCTGAGATACTGATAAGTCATGGCTAATTTATTCTTGTTCAAAGCAATGACTTAGATTCATTCTAAAAGAATCAGCATGACTACTTTTGTTTCTCTTATAATTGGATTAAATTGGCAAAGATTATCCTATGTAGCTATCATCATGTTAGATATATATATATATATATCGATTCATTTTGCCTGACATAAACTGTTTATTCTCTCCATTTGGTGGAGCTTTGATCCTCCGCGGATTATATATTGTCACATCTGTTCACTATAGGGAAACTGTAGTATTAACAATATCCAATGAAGATTGTGAAACTGAACCTCTGTTTCATGATGCTGATTATCGTCGAAACTAGACACTACCTGATAGGGTGGATCCTTATCAAGCACTCTCAAGTTGTTGCTTACCCCTATAGTAAATACTTTAAACCCCATGCTGTAACTTTTTTCTCTTATGTTGTATGATCTGTAGAAGAACTGAGTTACTTTGTGAGCTTGAGTAGAATTTACAAAACCAAAACCAACTCTCTTGTTTGCTCCTACCATTTCTCCCAAACTACTATGAGCAACATGCCTATTACTGCTTTCAGGTAAAGTTATAACTTCTTTCGTTGCTGGATTGCACATTGAAATTGTATTTATTTTCATAGGCAAAATAAATAAACCATTGCAATGCAAAGGAGGGCTTATATTGTGTTTTCTTTCTTCATCAGGGACGTCTATCTCAAACAGTCGTCGTGGGGTAATGCGACCATTATCTTTGTCAAATGTCTTGTAAAGATTATCAAAGAACACGACAGTTTTGGATTCCTTGATATGTGCCATATACACGACCTTCGTTGTCGATTGCTTATTTTTGAATTTCGGTTTGCAACAAAGATCGTGTATATAGCACATACCAAGTAATATAGAACTATCGTGTTCTTTGACAATCTTTACAAGACATTTGAGAGATATAATGGTCGCATTGCCCACGACGACTATTTGAGATGTACGTCCCTGGTGAAGAAAGAAAATACAATATAAGCCCTCCTCTGCATTGCAATGGTTTATCTGTCTTGCCTACGAAAATCAATACAATTTTATTGTGCAATCAAGCAACGAAAGAAGTTAAAACTTCACCTGAAAGCAGTAATAGGCATGTTACTCGTAGTAGTTTGGGAGAAGTAGGAGCGAACAAGAGAGTTGGTTTTAATTCCGTAAATTCTATTCAAGTACGACATAAGAGAAAAAAGTTGCAGCACGGAGTTTAAAGTATTTACTATAGGGATAGGTTACACCTGGAGAGTGCTTGATAATGATCCACCCTATCTGTTAGTGTCTATTTGCACGATGGTCACAGGAACAGTCTTATCTTAGTATACGTACAGTAGCCTCTATTGTAAAAATCCTTCTAGACCCCGCATAGGCGCTTGGCTAGTCTTACCGCTTAGGTTTTTGCCTAGTCTACCTAAATGACACTTACTACATTATGTAAGCATATAAACAGGGTTATAGACACCAATCTATGCACCAATTTAGGCTTGATGCCTCTTATAAGCATCAAAATATTTGTTTCTACCAATTTTGTTTCCATAGTTGCTTTCGAATCTAATCTAATCCATGATATTCCATTGTGGATCATTTAGTACTAAAAGAAATACTAAAATTTTATCAAAAATGCATAAGTTTACCGAAAAAGGCTAGCTCTTATTAATCGTCGATTAATCCCCGCCTAGGAGATTAATTGCTATGTTTATTATCAGCCTTTTACTCCCAAGAAATACTGCTCGATTGATCGTGTTTTTCGCAATGAAGCTGTTGATCGAACACATCTTGCCGAGTTCCATCAAATAGAAGGCATAAAATACCCCCATACTATTTATGCAAATCCGCTCATAAATTTGGGTGAATACATACATACGTACATACATACGTTCATACATACGTTCATCTATTTTCTTTCAGGCATCATATGCGATCGCAATCTCATCCTTAGTCATCTTATTGGAGTGTTGGATGACTTCTTCGTTTCCCTTGGTAATACCCTGGGTTTATATCCTTGTTAACTGCAAAACATGGAAGTGTTAGGTCTTCCATTACTAGGTTATTAATTGTCAGGCACCGTTTTTACCTAAGTATTCATATTACAATTGCTTATTAATTGTTAAGCACCTTTTTTGCCCGCCTTACAATTGCTTTTATGTTGCTTAGGCATGACACAACTGAAATACAAGCCTGCTTCTAATTCTTACACTGAACCAAACATGGGAATCTTTGGGTACATACTACCATATGCTTAATTTTTATCCTGCTTAAGTTGCTTCATAAGCTCTTTTTTCCAACTTCTCTTAGTTTTGGTGTATTATTTTAGTTGTCATGTAGATTTTAAAAATGGGTAGAAGTGGGCAATTCGAGTATTCAGGCCTGAAGTGTTTCGTCCAATGGGTTTCTTAGAGGATATTTCAGGCATTGCATGGGGACTCTCTTTAGAAAGGTATTGCAGGCTTCTTCTTCCTCCTCTTTTATTTATTATTATCGACTTTTTTTCTTTTCCATTTCCAATTTTTATTTTTTAAGCTAAGGTAGAACATTTGACTTGTAGAAAATTTCTCCTAGTTCTGCTGCCGACCCGTGTAATCGTTTTATAAATATAAAGTATTCCTTTGTCTTAATTTATCAAATTGCAGGATTATTAGCTTACCAAATATCAATATTTGCATTACCAAGTTTTTGGAGATTTAAATGCTAATGACAAAAAAACTTCTTTTTTTACTTCTACCTATTTCTGCTTGGGGTTTTAATGTTTTAATTTATCTTTGAACCAGGTCAATAATGATCTTAAATGGGATTGATTATATTCTGAAACCTCTTTGTACCTATGGTATGTTTTCCCATTTATTTTCTTTTGGTTTTAGCAATGTCAATCCTGACGACACATGAGCTCTAATCGGTGTATTGTAAAATAAAAATTCAGATAGATTTTAACTGTATAAAAAATAACAAGATATGCCGCTTAGGTTGGTCGTAGTCATCTTTCAACAGAGAAGACATTTTACTACCGTAATTATTGCCTTGTGAACACTATTGGGTTTGTTATTGCTGTATTGTTGTAACAGTAAGGATGGTCATCTTTCAATTGGGGAGACATTTTACCATTGTGGCCATTGCCTTGTATATATAATGTTGTTGACATATTGTTGATTTGTTGTTTATATACTGCTCATATATTGAATCATATATTGTTTAAATATATTCTTAGTCTGAGATGAACAGTTTACTTTTGTTTTGAACTGTAAATTCGGGATTGTCAATTAGTGTTGTAGATTGCCAATTTGAAACATCCACTAAGTGTTGTAGATTATGAGTTTGGAACACTTGATAAGTGGACTTGAAACATGTAATAAATATTGTTGATTGTCAATTCAAAACACTTAGTAAATGTTGTTGATTGTTAACTTGAAACACTTACCAAGTATGGTAGTTTATCAATTTGAAACACCCAGTAAGTGTTGCTGATTATCAGCTTGAAACACTTATTAAGTGTTATAGTTTATCAATTTGAAACACTCAGTAAGTGTTTCAATTTGTTAATCTAAAGCGTACTACAAATGTTTCAAAAATCTGCAATATACTTAATGCAACCTTTGAAATGTGTTTCTAAAAATTTTAGCAACATTTTATTACTATTTCAAAATGGTTATTTTGGTGTAGTGGTAACTTTTAAAACTTGGTTTTGTTAATCACATAACTTTTAAACCACGTTTTTTATATTTTTGAACCACTTTAATACCTTTGCAAAAATAAAAACAAAAGTCGTTTGAAAAAACATTTCAAAACACATTTAGAAAACAAGTGGTAAATTGTTTAAAAGCGAGCACGTGATTTCAATGCCGCAATAAGCTCAACAACAAGTAGGTTAACTATAACTAAACAACATTCATAAACAATTCATAAACATTTACAGAGTAATAATAAATGTAAATAACCATCCATAAGGCGAGGAATCCTTTAGGATCCCTTTATAAAATTCCGTTCTTCGATTTACTTCCATAGCGATCTATTCGCTACGAAGATACTTCGACTTTCATTCGCTTTGCTTTTGTCCTCTACAATACAATGGTTATTTATGTTATTCGCTTTCAAGCGAGAATCAAAAAATACCGAACACATGTACACATCATAAATACATACATACAACACCATAGGCTAGCACTAAATTATTATAACATTTTGTCAATTTTAAACTAATTTAAAGTGAAACATCTCACTTTAAAGCCAGCATCAACACAAAACAAAGGCTACCATGACCACCCTTGACCTAGAAATCATACAAGATCCTTCCTTTCACCTTTCATTCATAGCCAAAGCTCTCCCCTACCCCCTAATTGCTCACGGCCCAAGGCCTATTTGGGGTTTGGGTGCAAAAGTTTGGACTTTTGAGATGGTAGTGGTGTTAGCTATGATGTACAGAGGATTATACTTGATTTTTATTTGATTTGGAAAAGAATTAAAAAAAGAAGAGAGTGAAGAAGAAACAATTAAGGAGTTTTGGAGAAGAGAAGGAAGACATGGAATAAGTGAAAAAAAAAGAGTAAAATGAATTTGTAAAAGTGTGGTGCACTTTTATAAACATGGAAAAATTTGACGAATTACACCATTTACCCTTAAGCCAAATTACACAAATACCCCTAAATCTTTCCATGCCATGTGAACAAGTGTACTTTCCATTAAATCATAAAAAGAAGCACTTAAATATATGTACTTTAGCACTTAAAATAAGATAGGGGGAAGTCTTCTCTTTTACTAATCCTTACTTTATTTAATTAATACTTTGAATTTTCAAATGGTAATTAGAGTTAATGAATCTTTTTATTAGCAAATAGGAAATGTTATTAAATGTGTATGTATGTGTGCAACAATGTTGCGACAACTTTTGTTTGATAAAAAATTGAAAATCCGAATTTCAATTTTTCATCGAACTATTAATTCTTGTAAACAAACCTTCAAAACAAGCTTACTAACATTACTTATTGATTAAAAAATGGTTATTTGATTTTTAAAAACTATTAATTGAATATCTAAAATTAATCAAATATTCACAAATCAAAACGATAAAATTCCTGGTCGTTACAAAACTTGTAAAGCTATCGAGTGTTTGAAATTTAGAGTTATAGAGTGTCGAAACTTGTAATCTATCGAGTGCAAAAAAAAATGGAAAAGCTATCGCAACTTTAAAAAGGAATAGCCGTCACACACCGTGATATGGATGGATTAATGGGTTAAAGGATCCACAAACAACTAATTAAATAAGCTTAGGGCAATTAAAGATCAAACTTTACTATTTTCAATGATTTATAAAAATCATAAAAAAAAAATTAAATTAGCAAAGGGAAACGTCAAATCAAATCAAAATTCCTTAAAATATGTTAGATTGAAATGCAAACTGAGAATGATAACAAGTAAGGAAAATTTTGCCTCAGAATAATATGAAGAGTTCGAAATTTCGGTTTAAGAGGAAAATTCGAATCCTTATCTCAATTTCAAAAGAGCTATCAAAAGCAAAAGAGTGAAGAAGATAGGTATCTGCAGGAGACAAGAGACAAGTAATGACCGTTGATTTAAATTCTTTCCGTGGATAGGATGTCAAGTCTGAAGAATACCAAAAGTTTAATTAGAAATAGCGAAGGAATAATATATTTTGTTTATGCTAAAGCATAAAATACTTTTCTAGAAAAGGGGTGGTAAATGTTATACTTAGATTTTCGAAAGTTTGAATAGGAATATCGCAATCGTGGTTCAAGAAGTAGAACGCTATCATATACCAAAAATATTAAAGCTATCAAGTACCAAGGCATAGCAGACTATTGCATGCCAAGATGCAAGATCATTATCATGCAAGATCATTAAAGTTATCGAGTTTCAAATTATAAAGAGTTATCGCAAACCAAAGATATTAAAACCATCGAGTATTAAGATATAGTGGGCTATTGCATGCCAAGGCGTACGACAATTGAAGCTATCGAGGTTCAAGTGTAAAAAGCTATAACAAACCAAAGATATTAAAGCTATCCAACACCAAGATATTAAAGCTATCGCATGCCAAGCACAAAACCATTAAAGCTATCGAGTGTCGAGGGATAACTAGCTACTTTATGCCAACATTAATGCTATTAAGAGTCAAGGATCAAGAAGCTATACCATGCTAGCAACAGAGCTATCGAATGTCAAAGATCAACAAGCTATCACATGTCAGCGATGAAGCTATCGAGTGTCAATGTTCAACAAGCTATTGCTTGCAAGCGATAGAGCTATCGAGTGTCAAAGAGCACCAAGTTATTGCATGCTGGTAATAGAGCTATCGAGTGTCAAAGATCAACAAACTATCACATACCAGCAACAATGCTATCAAGTGTTAAGGATTAACAGGCTATCGCATGAATACTGCTATCAAACATGTCAAAAATAAGCATAAAAGTTTTCAAATCAACCATGCAATGGTTGGTCCGGTTATGCTATGTGATCTTGAAGAATGCAGAACCAAGTCATGCCATATATCGTATCAACAATGTGTCTTGTCAGCAAAATCCCAACCATCTAAGCCTAATAGATGGCACATGTCCAAGATCTAAAGATATAATTCCTTTATAGATGGGCATGTACTCCTACTAAGTAAGGGACTTTTCTTAAATTGTACTTATTTCTCGTTTTTATTTTTATTCATGCATAAATAAAGAACTTGACTTGGGACTTTAATGGCCGCATATGTAAAATTCCGATGACAACTTTATGACGATGGACTCGCATAGTCGCAACTGGCTACTTGATTGTATGATGACAAGCATACTTGCCCAAGCACAATTGATTTCCTTGACTTAAGCACATAAATTAGGCTAACTTTATGGTATAACACCCATAAAAACCTATTTATCTTCAAAAAAATTTAAAATCATTCAGAAAATTTTCAAACAATTTACTTTTTGGATAAGAATAAAAAAGGCTAAATGAAACTAAAAATAAATCATAAAAATAAAATTGAAAATAGCTAAAAAAACAGATCTCATAAGGCTAAAAAGCTAATTTTCATTGGACATAGTTCAACCGATTCGAAAAGTATTTCAAAAGATACATCTTTTATCGTTTACGTTGTTATTGATTCTGATTATTAAACTTAAAGTAGGCTACCACACACTAAACATTGTTAAGAAGAAGTACAGTTTCCACATTAGAACACAACCAGCAATGGCTTGTTCAGTTGAAAACTAGCCGCCACGCATCCAGGTGTGACTTGTTCAGTTTGCTGTGGCTAGTTCTAGTTGATTTCATGAGTGGTTGAGTGAACAGGAGACTGCTTTTTGAAGGGGCTGGGCCAGCCCGTAGTGGAAGAAATAGGTGAATTTAAAAAAAATACCGTTTTGAATCTTTATTGGGCCTATGTAGTTTAAATTCATTTAGAACTTTACTAAATTTTCCTTTTAATATTTTCTTCATTTTATTATAATTGTTTGATTTTGTTTACTTTAATTTTAATTGATTATATATTACGATGAGCACATCAAATGCACCCATGTGTATAGTGTAAGTGCAACATATGGAAAATGTACATAGCTAATGTGAACATTGTTTAGATGTTGGGATTTACACCACAAAGGACACATTTCCCTCTATATATGCCTTTGTCATCTAAAACATGAAAGTTTTTTCCAAGTGTATATATATATATATGTTTACATGTATAAATAAATATATATACATACACAATTGTTTTGCATAGTAGTTTAAATTGAAATAGACTTTATTTATATTACATGCAATAAATCAATGAATTCAATGTTTAATTAAAGTTGTTTAAAAGTTTACTATTATATCTTACACAAAACACCCTTTTGAAACTTTAAGTTAAATATAAATACACTCACAAGAGGTATTACATAAATAAATAAACTTATGAACACATATAAACCAAAACGAAATTTGAAACGAAATCAAATATATACAAGTAGCTTGTGAAATGGAACGTTTCCTTTTAAACAAAGATTCAGTACTAGTGTAGATACAATTATAAAACAACGATTAAATCATTAATTTAATGTTTCCTTTTTTGTTTTAATGTGATAAATTGGTTTTAGAATGATTTAAAACATAACACGATTAAATCGCCATATTATGTTGTCAACAATTATTAATTAATGGAATTATTTCAAAGTTTTATTCATATAGCAATTTATGTGCAAACATTCAAATTTAAATCTTCTAATATGAAAAGTGACTTATTAACAAGAATATTCCAAAATTTAATTTGTTTTGTTTCCTCCATTTGTTAAATAACAATAATAAAATCAAACGACATAACAGATTCGTGATAAGAAGGTCTAGATCTAAATCAAACAAACTGGATAAATAAACATACCTAATAGAGATAAATGAAATTATTACTATTGAACATAGCAAGGGTGTTTTTAGCATGATAGGAATATAGTTAATTCAAGAAGGGTTTTTGAGACATTCAAATCAAAATCCAAATTTATGCATATGAACAAAAGGGAGAGACAAAGAATTAATGTGATGAAAACAAAACTAAAAGATATGTGAATATATAGAATTACCTTAGGATGAAGCTTGGAGAAACACCTCGAATGATATAACAAATCCTTAATCTGATAGATCCCTCTCTAGATCTAAAGATGAAGCCTAAGGTTTACACCTTGAATGAAGAATAAAACTTCGGTTCGATTGAATCAACCTCTGTATTTTGCAAGGATCTAGAGGTAATCACCATCTTGAATGTTATTTATTTATATTTGAATTTGTTTTAAGGTCAAGGAGGCCATTAAGGAGAGGAAGAGAGCAAGGGAAAGAAGATAAGATGTTTTTGTCAAAAAAAGAATAATGATGGATTGAATAAGAGAGAATATGTTTTAAAGGAAACATTGAAACCTTTCAATTTTCCCTTTCAAAACCTCTCTATTTAATTCCTAATTAAATCCAATTAAATCCTTTTCGTCCTCTTTATATTTTTGTTAGAAGAAATAGAATTAATGAGAAAAGGACGAAAATCATTTCATAAATGATATTTAAGTGAGTCATAAAGAAGAGTAAAAGATGAAAATTTTATCTCTTCTTTTAGTTGCACATTTTGGATTTTCAAATCGCATTTGAAAACTCTTCCTATTTTCATCATGCATGTGGGCCTCATAAAATTTCCCAAAATAACTTAGCAATTAATCCATTTGTACTCGGTTTAAATATATTCATATATCAATACACGCCTTTATAGCTTTTATTTACGCACTTTATTAAATGCTAATGATATTCAAGCAAATCAAATAAAATTCAATAATTAATATTTCATAAATATTAATTAATTAATTAATTAAATTACAAAAATTCACAAAATAAATTAAACCGTGTGGTTTATTAAGAGTATTCATCACTACGGTTGTGCGACTCAAACGTGTAAATTCAGTCAGTGATTAATATTGAGCATTTCAAAAATTAATGTTCACACATCACCTTAACTAGTGGTGTAACATTTTGGCTGAATTTATCGCTTACACATCTTTTCGCTAAAATCCAATTTTACTTATGTAAGTAGTAACTGATAGGATTTACCTCAATTCTCTTCGTTAAAACTATATCACTTTGGACATATGAAATTTGGTAATGGTCAAAATTCCAATATCATCCATATTCAACTCTATAGTCCAAACACAAAGTCTTAGGTTTAATAATAACAATTATATTAACCGAATTACATTGGCTAGAGACTTTGACTTTGAGTTGATATCAGTTAACCGTGATACTAACATCATATAACTAAGGAGATGAATCCTCTCTTGAATAGTGTTTCACCTCCAATGCTTCCACTCGACCCAACTATAGTCGTTCGATGGATGCCATGCAACTATTTAACTATAATCAAGGTTGAACTTCCACATTGAAGATCAACGGTATTCTCAAGTCGAGAGAACCGCGTAAATTAGTCAAATCGATATTTTCTTTTTGACCTTAGTTATATTAACCAACAGAAACCATCGAGTGAGTCATTATATAGTTATCCAACAACTATCAGTACGTAACCCCTTGGTATCCCCAGCAGCCATGAGTAGTATACTACCCAACATTCGAAGAGCATTACATACTCTAGTCTCAATGGATATATCGATATCTAGTCTCGACACATCTTGACTAGGAATATTTAAAATTGTATATTTATTTTCATTGTGATAAATTACTCACGCTTACAACACTTTGTAACTACTATAAAAAAATTACCATTTATGGATTTTCTATTAAATATACTTTTGATTAAGGCAAATAATTAATATAACATATTATATCAAGTAAATAATAGAAAGGAAAACACCTTTTATTTCGAATAAGATTGGTTATCAAGTTAGATATATGTAAACAATTACATAATTGCCCCTAGGGCATATCCCTAACTCTATCAATCTCTCATTTGCACTTGGGTTAAATTATGGAATCTTATTCTAACTTCTCCAATCAGTTTCCTCAAAACAAATTGGGACAGTCCCTCAGTGAACGGGTATGTTATTATGTTTCAATTATTCACTCTGTCAGTCAACTCTCTACGACGCTGATAAACTACCACTATAAGAAAATGTTATATTAATAGCAAGGGGTATTTCATGAAAACTTAGGTTACTATAGTTAAGTAGTTAGTGATTACCTAGGTCAAAAGATTGCTTGTTTCATTGCTGTTGTTAAACGAAAAAAGATTGGTGCTCTAACATTTCGCGTTCCCTCCTCCTTGTTCTTATGCCGCTTTTCACCTTCACTTTCTCAAAATCCAAAATTAGAAACCTATTCACTCACAAATCTTATCTTCGCTCATGAATTCCTGTTTAACTTCACCTCTCGCTTTTGGTTGTCTTCCCTCCTCCTCGCCCTAATTATCGGCAATAGCGTTCCTCTCGATTTCACCTTCACTTTCCCAAATCGGCATTCTCACTTAGACCAATGAATCATATCTCCGAAAGAACAATATCGCGACATCCGCCAAAATGGCCTAATTCTCAATGTCTCCGGTGACGTTGAAGTCACAGAACTCCACCCTTTCGACACTGACTTTGTTGCCGATCTTGAGGTAATTGGATCCAAAATCTACTAATTTTCTGCCTATAAATTCTAACAGAGGAACCATCTTCATATGTTTATGTGAATACTAGTGTGAACCCGTGCTTCGCACACGGATGTCGTCAAAATATTGCATCCATATAGGTCAGAATCAAATAGAAAGAATGGGTATGGCACCAAATCCGTTGAATCCATTTCTCATGACTATATGGTCAGTAAGGTCAACATGTATCCTTCTTATGTAACAACTTAGTTCATTGTTTTTCAATTGTATAATACATATGTTGTTGGTCTATAAGTGAAGCGTGCATATGAAAACTGGAATGACATGATATAATATGAAGGTGGTGTGCAACCTCTTTCATCGGCTACAGCATTCAGCTCCGTTATGAAGAATAAACTTAATGTAATGCCTTTGAAACATTCATCATATGATCATTGTTTAAGAGGAAGACATAAGGGCTGAGTTCAGAGATTTTGAGGCATGAAGACATGCAATATATGTTAATTCCTTTGCGTATGTAGATTTAATCGGTATTGGTACCTCCTCAACTGATCAAGTTTAACTCTTCATATGGTTTTTCAGATTTGGAGCAAAGCCAATACTTTCCAAGTGAACATAAGAAGAAGGCTATAGTGTGTGGACGTAGTATCCATTTAAAGAGGCTGCGTATGTGGTAGCAGTTATAACTAAACCGCAAGAGTGGTTTTACACATGAAAGAGTTATCAGCTAATTGGTATTCAGTTAGATATATCTGAAAAATATTTGTTCCACTTAACCTACTGTCATGATTTGGGGGTGAATACGAAAGGACTATTGAAGTGCATTTTATTTGGAAAAACACTGGAATCAAAGCAATATATGTTACCGTGTATAGCATATCACATTTACTCCAAGTAAAGATTTTATTTCAAGCGCTTTCGTTCCTAACTGTCAAAGGAAACACATATGACACTAAATTCTTTACTGTTTAGGTGAAGCAACACCTTTCTTTATATTATATGAGTTGAAACTGAATATTCTTGAAACCATAGTTTCACTCTTGGTCATAAAACAAATAATTATTTATAGAACCAAAATTACTAAGTCTTCCTAATTTAAATATAGTAAACAATACTGACTATGTAAACCTCAAACGGGACATGAATTAGGATCATAAGCGTATAATAATAGTTGGATACTTTTTCCCATTTCCAACAATATGTTTAATGCTGTAATGCATGAGGGTAAGAAAACAATGAACCAAAAACAGTGCATTAATGGGTTTTTTTGACTGACGACAAAACAAAAATAGTACAAATCTAATAATACTTAGTGCATTGCGGTTGGTTAAATTTCAGGTGAAAGCTACTTAATGGCTTTATTTTGTCCACCTTTTAAAGCTTGTCCAAAATATCAAGAGCAACCTGGAAAAAAAAAGGTGTCGATGATTAAGGGTGAACAATCTTCTTTATACGTTTGTATGAGCAATATTCATGGAAGAACAAAGTAGTATAGTAATAGTAAAAACTTGAATGCAGACCCAAAGTAAGTAGTGGAATAGTTAATTGTATGACTCTGTAAGAGCAATATAAGTGGACAGCAAATTTATTTAAACATCTTCTGCAACTTCATGGTTGAGCTTACTACATTCAAAAAAGGAGGCAGTAAATAAAAAAACAATTTATTCATGGAGACTTGTAAGGAAAAATATAGTTTTTTTAATTGCCAGCTGATTATCCTTGTTGATGGTTGGCAATTATAGTTTAGAATAATCAAGCAAACCATTAATTCCTTTAAACCCAAGTATTAACCTTTAAATTCATAATCCATAAATTATAAACATTAAACAACTTTAATCTTAATAGAATCATATTATGTTGTATAAAACATAGCTGGACCTAAAAAAACAAAGCTGCATTGTTTCTGTTCCAATTCCGTCTGTGTTGTTGTGTAACGTTTGTGACTTTAATCTTTGTTTGGTGCATAGAATTTTGTGAAAGTAATAAAGGAATTATAGCATATACTTCCAAGTAGTCATGTAATAAAGGATAAACATAGATTTTTGGATTAATAATTTAGCAATCGAATGTGAAAGTTGAGATTAGAATTGTACATTGATTTTCAAAACTGCAAGAATTCAAATAGGTTTAAAGAAAAGTAGTTCATTATCTTGAAGTTGTAGTCTAATACTGAAATAAAACAGGAATCTAAAAAGTTGGTGAAAATTATTATATATCTGGGAGCTTTATGTAGAGAAAGGTAAGAGCTATATAATACTAATTTATGGAAGCAGGTAATATTTAATTTATTTGTTCATGCATAAAAAAGGAAGCAATTTTTAGGCTATGCAAGTAAGAAGATTTATCAAGTAAAACGGTAAGCAAGGCATGCAAAAATTAGATAGAGTTTAAACAACATCACTGTGTAAACATAGTCAATTGAAAAAACGAACTGTCAGATAATAAGATGAGTGAGTATTATAATGCATCAAATCACTGATTAAACCAAGAAAGTTAAGGAAAGTTAAATATGAGGTCCCCATTTACTCGCTGTACGGTTAAATATATAAACAAAGAACATAATTGTCTGGACTTGTACCAATTCAATAACCGCATTCTATCAGTTTTATATCACTGTTTAAACTTGTAAGGTGAAAGAATTTGATGAATAACCTGTATAAAAAATTCCACTGCCATATAGATATAACATGAGAAATTACTATTATTTTCAAATAAGATTGTATATTCTGACTAATACACCATAAATATACATAAATTTTCAGAAGCCATAACTCAAAATCAAAAAAATACAATAATCCATGAAAAAGAAACTAAAATTAATATTCATTTACTCTATTCTAAGTCTGTATAATTATAACAGCATCTTCAAAACCAATTTTTTAGGGTATAAAATGTAAAAAAGTTTCTCTTAAAAAATTAATTTGAATGTAATACATGGTCAGTCAAAGAAAAAAGCAAATACATGACCTTATTATACATCACTCCACATATAAGTAATAGAGTATGTAGTTTAAAAATGTGTTTATTGTAGTTCAAAATTTTCATTTCATTGTTTACCAAAACAATTTAAGGTCTAACCAATCTAACTTTGCATTAACAGTCTCGAGAACCATTGGCAAACACAAATACAGGTAAAATCAAAATATAGCATATGAATACCAAACAGTAGATAAATGGAGAAAATGCAAGGATAAGAGGCCTTTGGTTCAAGGATGCTCAGATACCAATTTCAGTGACACCACGGTTTGGAAGAAAAAAACAAAGTCTATTGTCATCTGCCATCTATAAATGTGTTGTGAATATTTGTAAGTTTCGGCACAAAGCACGGTAAATATATGTAGAGAGAAAACTGTATTGTAACGTAAAATTTTAGAAATCCTCAACTTCATTTCAATTCATCATTCCGCTAAACTCTTCTCGAAGAGGAAAAAACCTATTGAATTAAAGACAAAGTCAGTCCAAAGCAGGGGTCTAAATGACGACTCTCCAAAGCCCCGTATTTAAGTAGACCTAAATTGTATTATTATATTTTCATAAAAAGTTAATAAGATGAGTTATCATAAAACCTTTTTCACCAGAAGCGCGCTTTGACATTGGTATTCGTATTACTCATTGCAAATAATTTGACTTTCAACGCATTTTTATTAGAAATGGATTTGACATTTATGTAGGAGGTCTAACAATAACTTTTGTCCTATGCCTAATTTTTTTCAAGGCCAGTCTTATTATATTACGCCCATAGGTCACAAAATGTTACATGTAACTGGATATTCAACATAGGAAGAAATAATTTTATTTTATTTTAAATATATATGGTAATAAGGTAAAGTAACTACCTAAAAAGGAAAAATAATGATATCCTGGTGATTCCTCTTTATATTGTCTATCCAGCGATGGAGGAATCAAAGCCCATTGACATCAATCGACAAAGGGTTTTTTATGATAAAGTGAATTGTCAAATTTTGTAGCATGTGTCCACCTATTTGATAAGAACCATTATCCTTTCAATGATATAGTAGAAAATTTCAATGAAGAAGAAACCTCACGAAAAAAATTCAAAAAAGGCGCAATACAACAATTGTGCTTATATGTATAGATTCCCAAGTCAAAAACCAGTTCGGACCCCATATTCTTAAAGTAAAGTCAGTCCATGTACATCATGGACATAAAAAATGCATTCCAAACTTTAAATATCATAATTCAAAATAATAACAGTATATATTTCGGTAGGTTGAGCAGTATTCAAGGATATATATTTGTATTACATTTACTGCAATAGTAAATCAAAAGAAAAACAAAATTACATTTTCTTGAGTCAAGATTGCGAGAGATATTAAGAAGTATAATCCATAATGTGATGTAGGCAGCCCATGACCCAGTTATTTGTATATTATTTGCATATCCAATTTGTCACATCAAACAAAGGCATGCAACATAGGAGATTATTTGTTTTAAGCTCAATGTGTGGAGGTCAGTTAATTTTGAGAGGATGATGATAACATAATCGAAAAACGGTCCATAGTTATGATATTCTAATTGCCAGTTTAGTTAAACGTTAAACAAATAATATTGCACTCAGTTAGATACTGAGTATATGTCACACATTGCAACTTCTAAACTACCAACCTTCGAATGATTCCATTACTCAAAAGCAGCACTAGGCTTCGAGGATTTTCTTTGATCTTCCATTTTAATTACTATGTTCCACTACATTTAGGACTATGGACGACATATTGATATCATGAAAAACTTTGACATAAAGTTGATCATCACTAAATAAAAAAATAAAAATAAATCATCTATTTGAATTAGTCAAAATGCTAAATTCATTCCCACTTTGAACACTTACAATTGCAGAAAATCCTCCCTCTTCTTTGAAAGTTATTCAAAAGGTAGAAAGTAACATTAAAGTTGCAGCCTAAATTCCAAAACTGGAAGCATACCAACCCATGCCCGATTAAATATAAGAACTTCAAAAGGTATATCATGTCAAAAGGTAACAAAAATGAGCCGCACATTGGCAACCCACCCCCTACATAATGCCTATGTAATTGAACTGATGTATATATAAATGAAATAGATATGAACACTAAGTGAACCTTGCACTTATTAAATGGACTTGATGGTGCATATATAATTAAAAATAAATAAATAAGTTAACTATGTTGTAATTATTCCACTCATAGTTAGTATGGACACAAAAAATTATTGGTGGCCAAACATCTAGAGGTTTCATAATTTTAATCAAATGCAAACTAAGAACAACTAAGCACTGGATAGATCTGGAAAAAGGCATTATGAAGAAAGGCAAGTTTGACATCTAACACTAGTACTGGATTATTCAACTGCTGTTTTCTGGAAATTAGACAAACAACAATAAAAATAAATATTGAAATTGTTTGAAAATGTGATAAAGAAAGATGAACCAAATTGAACATCGACCAAACATATTCATCATGATGAAATTGATTGTCAACCTTATCTTTTAAGATACAGCAAAGATCCTATTTCATAGACTTGCTAAAAGAAAGAAATTAAAGTATGACGATGATTGAAAAAAATAAACAAATCCAAAATTAGGGAACCCTAATTCTAATTTGGAGATTGTATCACTTGCATGTTTCTGGTTTGACCAGCATAAGAGAAACTTAATTGGGCACCGATTTCCAACTTTAATTTATTGCTCAAAAGTCGTAGCACGGATCTAGGTATCAAAGTGGTCGTGAAAGCATCAAACTAATGATAACTGAAGTGTGAAATTTAAATCTTTTCCAATCCATAATTATTTCCTTACCTAGTTTCAAATTTAGTGTTTTTACCTCAAATCAGGCGTTCAGAAATGTGGACGTTGCTGGGAAGGGCGGACGACGATGGCAGAGCGGGAAAGGCACAAATCAAAGCGGTACTTTACAATTTAGGGCTGGAAAAATGGAGGAAGGGGAGGGGAACGATAGAAGAAGAAGAAAAATAAAATCGTAACCTTAACCTAGCCAACGGACGAACAAATCCGCTTAAGTGTAATCGACTAACGATTGGATAAGGAAGATTGAAAGCGATGGTGTGGTGAAAGTTGCTGCCGCGGAGCTAAGGTTCGGATTTGAAGATGGTAGGGGATGTTGGTGAAAGGAAACGAATATTAATATCTAGGGTTGGGAGGAACATATGAAAAAGTATAAACGTGACCGTTCGGTTGCCAAATTTCAGGGGGGTCTGTGTGAGCTTGAAATTCAACTCACTAATAATAGTATAGTATAGATTACTTTTGACAAATTAGAACAGTAGAATATGCTTCCTATCAAGTAATCGAAGAAACGTTCCATTTTCGAACGATGCTCTATTGGATTTTATAGAAATGAGGTATAATACGTAATTTACTATGTATAGTGCTAGCAATAAAGAAAATTATTTGTAATTACAGCCTTAACATTCAGGACTGTTCAATGGATTTTACATTTTTAGAATTGAAATAGTTATTTTCATGGTACTTTTGATTTTAATGGATTAATGATTCGACTTTAATAAATGAACAAATTGACTATATTGCTTACTATATTTCTACACAGGAAACAATGTCTCATGTTGGTGACAGTAGCTTCATATGACACATCTTCTTAGACTATTTATTCAATCTAAGAATTTATTATTATTAAGTAGTACATTTTTTATGAGTTATAGAAAATATATGATATAAAAATTGTGAAAAGTCTTGACAAAGATTATTTTATGGAGTTCACTCACTAACAAGTAAAGATTATGCTTTTTCTGTTTGAATATTTTTATTGGTTTAATTTTTTTTATAATTCGATGCGCATAGAATGAGCTTGGATAGAACGCATGTTCATGTTCCACTATTATACTAAATCCAGCATTTGATATAAAAATTACATACTACATACTAAAATTTCAGATATAAGGAAAAAGGGGTTACATCAGCAAACATTTGTGCCATGCTTATTTTCTATAATATACAAACCTCTATTATTATTGTAGGAGCTCCAAATAATATTTATTCTCTAAGCATGTCATAGATAATCATAATTTTTAAACCATATATTTTAAAAAATGAAAAGCTACCTAATCTCATGATTTCAACCAGAGTGAAAACATATGGAAATGATGAAGGTACCGCATATGCTAAAGAATATATATGTATATATGTGTATATGTGTGTGTCTTTTTATATATGTATGTGCATATCTTATTATAATGCAAAACATTCGGTCAACTAATCAGTCTGAAGCCTTTTTCAAATTTCCCAAAACATCCATGTTGGAAATTATCTCTAATTTATCCAAGCGAGGGTAGCTCAATCAATTTAATATCCCACTATCTCCACATTCAATGATAGAAAGAAAGCGTTCATTCTTCCCAAATACTGATTGTTGTCATAACCAAAAAATGCATGCTCGAATTTTTGCAGGTTCATAAATCAAAACCTCAATAGGATATTTGGTAAAGTATTTACTTTTTATTTCAAAGAAAAATCTTTGGTATCTGCTTGAATCGAATTTTTACTACATACTACCAATATTTTATGGTGTAGTTAGCTTTAGAACTAATTCACCATTTTTTCTTCCAATATTAGGTGGAACCTCAATAATTGGAAAGCAATAAACTAGGACTAGAGAAAGACAATACTGAGGTAGAATCGATAAAAAAAATGCTACTAAGAGGCAACTTTTGTTGAACCGTGTAACCTTTTCTCAATCTTTTTTTACTTGCATGGTTTAATTGATAATAACAAGAAAAGAGTCACAGGTCCCTGTTTTTGATGTTGTTATACAAAAAGTCCCTGCAGAAATGAATATGTAAATTTGGTCCCTATTTTTCAAAAATAAAAAAAACGCAAAGTGTGTTGCGCTTTTCTGACAGAAAATGCAAGATAACTTGCACTTTTCTAATTTTGAAATATTTTTTGAAATTTTTAAAAATTTTGAAAATTTTGAAAAGCGCAAGTTAACTTGCACTTTTTATCAGAAAAGCGCAAGCTAGCTTGCGCTTTCTAATTTTGAAATTTTTTTGAAAATTTTAAAACTTTTAAATTTTTTGAAAAGCGCAGGAAAGTGCAAGCTAGTTTGCGCTTTTTGATTTTGAAAATTTTAAAATTTTAAAAAGCGCAAGCTAACTTGCGTTTTCTTATTTAGAAAAAACAGGGACTTAATTTACATACTTATTTCTACAGGGACTTTTCTTATAACACCATCAGAAATAGGGAACTTTCGTGCAAAGCCCCTGATAATAATATAGATTAATTTGAGATCATAATAAACAAAATTGATTTGTTTTGCTTTAGGCTATGTGTTGAATTGTTCACTTTATACAAGGTAACAAATCTAGCTTAAATTGCCCGATTGCTTGAGGTCTACACTTATATTTTTGTAGTTGTTTGAAGCAATAATGAAAGATACAGATAAATAAAGTTTATGTTAAACATTTACTTTAGTACGTTTCTTACTTGCTAATTTGTTGGAAAAGACATTAAACTCGATATACTGTTTCCAAACTATTTATAAATCTAAATACCTTTTTTTTGAAATCAATAAAAGAAGAAAAAACTAAATACTTAGTTCAATGTGTATTTAGATTCATTCAAAATGATGATTCATGCTAATAGATGATGGTGCATAAAATATCTAAAATGAAGATAATCTTGCAGACAGTCTTCTAACATTTCATTTTTTTGAGCCTATCGATTTCACTGCCACTTATGGTGACTTTTATCTAGACTTCGGTTTGGTGGAGGTTTTATCCTTTTTTGTGTTTGATTTTTTGTTTTTTCTCAAGATGTAATTTCAACTCCTAATAAAGATCAGTGTCTTTTTTGTAATTTATGGTTTCTAAGTATTATATATGACCTTATATTACTGTGAGTAAATGTATAACTATTGAATGCATACAGCAACAAAATAATTTATCACTACCTCTATATTCCACCATTTCGCATTTTATTCCTTTTCATTTGTTATTCAGAAAACCCACAAACTCATTACCTTTTTTAAACTAATCAATCATCCATAAAGCAGTAAAAGATGAAGTTAGGATGGAGGTTACTCATGGGAAAAGAAACACTAAACACAAGTAACGATGACTTGATTTATTACTGGAATGATATACTGTGATACTAAATTTTCTAACCTCATGTGCAAATTCATTTAATTGGATTTTATTTTATATGAGTAATTTATAAAGTTGTACGCTCAAAACATTTTTGTATTTTGTCTTCATTATGTAGCGGTAGATGTTGATTGTCATGGTCAAAGAAATTGAGGATGGGTGCTCTGTGTGCGAGAATTGATGAGTAAGTATGAGTTTGATTAAACCATTTTTTTGTAAATTTATCCACCGTTTTCTTTAGTGCACAACAATGTGACTAAGAATTTAGATCTTCATGAAATAGATACAATTGAGATATATGTAGTTTTGAAAAAGCTGGACCAAAATGTTCAATATATGTTTTATTAATTGATTTATTTTTTTAACTTTTAGTTACTCTTATAATATTTACATAAAAAACCAAAAGTCAAGAGAGTCTGGGCCAAAGAAAAATATTTTTTCTACTGATAGTATTCTGATTAATTTTGAAATAAAATATTATTGAAAGTTATGTAAGTTTAATAGAAATATATTTTCCAAGAAGTAACTATGTTTAGTGAAACCTGCATTAGCCTTGATGACTCACCGTCTTACATGTTGGTTGATTTTATACACCATTGCAAATTAATTAGTTTTAACTATTATGGAGCTACCGTTATATATTGTACCACGTTTAAGCATCGATTCATCTACATGATGTCAAAATCAATCCATCTACAAGTTATGCATGTGATACCATAAATTTAATACCTTGAGTTTTTTTCCACCGTTATCTAATGTACCACGTTTAAGCATCGATTCATCTACATGCTATCTCAGAATCAATCCATCTACAAGTTATGCACGTGATAACCATAAATTGAATACCCTGAGGTTTTTTTCTCCTCCTTTTTTGTTAACGTAATGCACATTGAATATTTTAATAGGTCAACTGCTTTAAGATGGTATCTATTTGCAACAGCTTAACATCGGTTGATGGATTTGATTCATTCTACAATTGGGATTGATTGGTATGATTGAGACAATTTTACTTCCATTTTGTTTTGCTTACTTGCCATTGTTAAAATTTCATTTTATTTCATAGCTTATATTGCCCAAACTATTAATGTTTCAATGTTTTTAAAATTTAACACATCTTTGAGGGCTTAAATATAGTCTCGATCATTGTTTCTCAATATATGCCTGCATCATTTATTGTAGTTTCTCACAGGCCGATTGGTATTTAATTTGTAATGTGATGAATCTTGGATTTTTGGACAATATCTTCTTCATTCTACATGCTACTTGGATTTTTCATATAAAATATTACTAATGAGGAATTTTATGAAACCAATAATTGAAATTTATTATCCGCTGTTTTATTATGAATTACATTTACAATATAAATGTATGCTTTTGGATAGTGGCAGTGCATAGGACATCAACTATGTTTTAACTAATGATGTGTAAATGACTCTACAAATGAAACTATATAGTTTTGAAGGCACAGGTACAAAATCAGTATTTTACCTTTAACTTCTCTCACATGTAAATGAGCGAATAAGTAAAATGAAGAATAAAAGTGATTGGATAAATAAGTGTGCAAATGGGTTGGACTGATGATCAGATGGACACAAGCTAAGTTTGACCAAGTGATATGCCATTCTGATCAAGTTTTACAATTTTTTGTGTAGATAAACATTATATATACACATTACTTTTTAACATGTACCATCTATTAATCTTTTGTTGGATTTTGATACTTAACACTTGCACTTTGCTCCCTACAGTTTTATATGTTTAGTTCCTATATATTTTGTAACAATGAAATTTTTAATATTTCCTATCCTTAATCTACTATATTTTAGTCTATCGCTAATTTTATCCAATACAAGACATCTTTGAAATCTCTATTTTGGTTAACATTCATCTGTTTAATCATTCCCATCGTCGCTTTTTTCAGTTATAATTTTATTGCAATGACTTGTTGTAAAAAAAGAGAGAAAGAAGTTAAAATTAGTGCATTATTGTATTAATTTTATGCTTATTGTGAGGCATCAAGGCTAATGCAGGTTTCAAGAATTCACCTAATGGCTGATGTAATATTGATTTTTTTTTCTTTCTCTTATTACAGGTTCAGTGAATGGTGGTAACTGTGCTGAGCTTGCCAAGCAATAAGACATTGATGGATTTTTGGTCGAAGGTGCTTCTTTGAAGGTATACATATATATACACCCTTTAAATTCCCTAATATGATAAGTGGAGCTGATGTTACTTTGTCTGAGTGGTAACTAAATCAAACGATTCAATATTTCTCTTAGTTGCTTCATTCGCACTGACAACTGCCCTATACATGATTATTTTAACAATTTCAATTTATTCTTTATAATCTATTTTCTATTTCGAAATCTGGAAATGCACCCATAGATTAGCAGCATTAAATGCGATCCCACCATTCATCGACATGATGTTTTTATCCCAAATTATTACATGCATATGTTTCCTATGAAACCAACGTATATACAGATTTTCATGAAGACCATATTTAGTGATATAAAGCAATGGATATACAACTTTTGATTTCATGTTGAATTGTGTAACTCTAAGAAGTATGGAGGTACTTGGTATGTATTGGTATTTAGTTTTCTACATGCTTGGGAGAAATACAAATACTGATATTTCCTTTTGGTTTCATAGGGCACTACAAGAAAATGTTATATTAATAGCAAACATGGATTAAGTAAATTAACTAAGTTTAAAATAAGTAACTAAGTTAACTAAGATATAAAAATTAACTAAGTTTATAAAAATTAACTAAGTTTATAATAATAATAACAGTAAATTAAATAAGTTAACTAAGTTTTATAAAAATTAATTAAGTTTGTGAAAATTAACTAAGTTTATAATAATAATAATAATTTAAAATTGACTTAGTTTTATAAAAATTATCTAATTTTTTTAAAAATTAACTAAGTTATAATATTAATTAAGTTTATAAAATTAACTAAGTTTATAATAATAATAACATAATAATAATAATAGTAAATTAAATAAGTTAACTAGGTTTTATAAAAATTAATTAAGTTTATAAAATTAGCTAAGTTTATAAAATTAACTAAGTTTATAATAATAATATAATAATAAAAAAAATGACTAGATTAACTAAGATTTATAAAAATTAATTAAGTGTATTATTATAATAATAATATAATAATAATAATAAATAATAATAATGAAGATGGTCGGGATGTTTAGATGGTGTAGTTGCTGTTTGAGTTTGGTATTGCCTGAAGGAGTTTGGATGGTGTTGCTAAAGTAGTGTTATCTTGATGGTCTTTGAGTTGCTCTTGCCTACATGAGCCTTGCATGGCTGGGCTTGTTTATATTTAAGCCTTTATGTCTTGGGACCTATGCTTGTTCTTCTGACCTGAAACTTGTTTTTGCATTGCCTCTCCTTGCCATGTTGTTTTGTATATGTCTCTGACCCGACTGAGTGGTTTATTGTGAAGCATGTGCAATTTGAGCTGAAACCTGCATTAGCCTTGATGCCTCACTGTCTTGCATGTTGGTGCCTATAACCTACAGAGCAACATGTATTTACATAAGTGTGTTCACATCCAAAGCACTTATCCTAGTTAATTGTTATATATTATTATGAACTTGTATTCTACCAAGTATAATTTGTCATTTTCAGGAATACTTTCTTTTTTAGCTATGCTGTTTAGTAATTATACATTTTTAGATTTATGACTAACATATGTACGTTTTGCTTCTTTTTGACAGGTGTTGTATGATGCTTTTGAAGTTACTACATGTCGCCGCACTCGGTTTTCTTCAAATCGGTCATGCTTGCATTAATGTATTGTCTATCGACGTTCATACATCTTTGTTTTTACTATGTATCATTTTGGTTAGCAATGGTTGTATGTATTATTAATTTTGGTCACAAATATTTATATGCTTAATACTCCGTGTATGAAATATCATAGATATATATATTTTGTGGTTTGACTTATGACTTCATTTGATTACGTACATTATAATGTGATAAATGAGGTTTTTTGAATTGTTATAATATATTACTTGAAATACTGTCTGATAGAATTGAATTGTAATCTTGAATGTATATGGCAAGAAAAAAATGCAATGAAATTTTTTATAGCGTTTTATCTATGCTGCGAAAAGAAAAATTGTTACATCTTTCATATACTATAGCATTATGCTAGTGCTATACAAAATATTCTGCAAGGATTAAACAGTTTTTATAGCAAAAAACAATGTTATAATGATAGTAATGAACTTTCTATAGCGTTTCAATGCGTAATAAATGATTAAAATAAGATTTTCGCAACGTTTCTAGATGCTATAATAATATGACATGTCAACATATTATAGCAATTAAATGTTGTCATAATTGTTTGTATCATAAAACACAACTCTATGTAACATTTCTATAGCAAGTTTCAAAACGCTATAGAAAGGTAGTGGTACTGATACATATAGTCTAAGATGGCAACTAAAACGCTGTTAAAAGTCATTTTTCCTTTGTAACGCTATTGTTTCTATGAGACTTATTACAACTTGTTGATCTATGGCGTTTATAGAAACGCTTTAGTAGGGATGGCAATGAGGCGGGTCTAGGGTCCAAACCCGGTCGACCCGCCCCTGTTTTGGCCCATCCAGACCCGCCCCATTGGGTCATTGGGGCGGGTAGACCCGTGACCCGTTCTTAAGTGCTCCGGGTCTAGGGTCGTGTCGGGGCTCGGCTGACCCGCCCCAACCCGACCCGCACTACTAACATCTCATGAAACTGCTTTATTACTATAATGATTTATTAATCTTCTTAGATATAAGTGATTCTAGCATGAATATTAAAATGTTCCAATCAATAATCTATAGAAAAAATTAGAGTATTAAGTTGCATCATTGATAATTATACAATAACATATGTATATATTTTCTGAATTGTTATTGTAGACATCATTTTTATTAACTTCCGTTAGACACATTGTTTTTTTTATTTCATGTATTATTTGGTGATAACGAGTATAAACAAATAAATATATGTACGTTGGTACACAATTTGAGTCAATATATAGAGACTCATCGGGTCTTGGGGCGGGTCGGGTCTACCCTGACCCGTACGGGTCCCTGGTACGGGGCAAAATTCCAGACCCGCACCGGGTCTATGGGGCGGGTCTGGGTCGAGGTCTAAAAAATCCGGGATGGGTACGGGGCACCTAAAACCCGCCCTAACCCGCCCTATTGCCATTCCTACGCTTTAGAAAGCTTTAATAGCGGTTTTTAAATGCTATAAAAAGGTCTGTTTGTTGTAGTGTACCTGTGACGTCCCTGAAATCTAGCGCTCGAAAATCAACATCAAATACCTTAATTGTATTCGACTGTCAGATATTCTAACGTCAAACTTCAGTTCGCCGGAGCTTATAACAACATCAGATGAATATAAACAGCGGAAAATAAACTGAATGTCATACATTACATCATAGATACAACATCATCATTACATCCAGCACTACATTAGAGTATCATAATACATATGCCACAGCTCCAAATAAAACATCATAATAGTACAACAATGATCACAAGCAAAAGTCTTCAGAGAAATGAAGACAATAATGAATATCCATGACTAAGCACCTGGTGATCCAAAAATCTTCCAAAATATCTTCAAGGTAAAAGTCCCCAAAATCTGATAGCTCCTAAAGCCAAAAAGAAACTCCAAAATCCAGCTAATACCAAAGCACGGAAAACCTGCTACTAAGCTGCCCGTTGGAAATAATGGGCACCCAGAGTTTAGAAAAGAAACAATAAACTCCGGGTCAGTCATGGGACTGGTATGAGTAAACAAAAGTAGTTACTTTAAATAAAACAGATCAAAAGAATCCGATATGCTTTTGAAAAATGAAACTACCATAAGACCTCCCGCCACACACACAATGCAAACGCAGAATTGGAGGAGATTTCTTCTTATGATAGTCAAACATGCTTAATACGAGAAAAATCCTTTGATATTATTATTAGTGCATATTTTACAAAAATCATTTCGAAAATACAATATTAATCTTAGCCAGCATAGGTACCATTATATTATGCCTGCTATAGCTGCCTCCTGAGGAGACAGGTTATACAAATTGCAATCGTAAAGGTTTGTATTGTTTCTTTGGATTTCCAACAAATGGTTAGGCTAAGGAACTTCCTCCTGCCACATGGGTACGCCTCTGGCTGGACGTCCCGAGAGACAACTGCTCTCTGCCAACACAAGGCCGGGTTACCCTTGTAACTAGGTAACTCACGAATATGCCATCCCCCGGTCCTTTGGGACCTTTATCCGAGGCGCCTCGATAAACACACAATCACACAATAAATGAGATCGGAGTATCCACATAGGTAAATACCAGGGCTATATACCTGATACCACCCTTTTCCAGAAGGAAATGACATACCCTAAAGGGCGCGACCCTCATAACCTTACCGCATATTCCTGTTTCGACCATTTCCGGGGTGTGAGGTCTGACGAAGTCTCGTCCACAAAGCTACGCTTTTTCACAAAGCCGTGCTTTGATCACAAATGATCAATAAATGATCATCACACAGCAACACTCAGCATGCCACATTACCAAATTGGGAATATATCGCTGATAAATTTCAACTACATAACCTCTGAGCTCGTACGTCTCAGAGAAGGGTGTTAAGCTAAGAGAATAAATTCTCCGCCACCAACAGAAATGTATTTGAAAGAAATCAGCTTTATATCTCAAAATGTAATGTCAGACATGTAACCATACAAGTCTGTTCCGGGTTCGAACAGAACCGAAGGCACTTCCGAAGAAGTCCTTGCAATCCGGGTATTTACAATCCCGATCGGACTTCCCATCAGTTAGGGAATCTCTATACCGGAGCAACTCAGTGCAGAGACAATCGATAGGTCATCCTATCGTTTTCATAAAAACCCGGTCTTCAACACCGGTCTTCAAATGCGATCCATTACGACGTATCACTATTCAGAATGGGTTATATGACACAAAGGTCCTCTCCCGGCTAAATTGAATAGTGATCGATAAATTTTTGAAAACACGTGAATATGACAATCACAAAGATTTATATTCAGGGTTCGATGTGGGTTTCGGATAACAAACTGAAATCCGACTCCCAGTCGCATCGAAGTTAAAATGCCGTTTTACGGCCAACAGGGTTTTCACATCAATACAGAACAAAGCTTAAACACAGTGTAGTACATAGCAATCTACATTACATAGTATCGCAATCAGAACAGAAATATCAATACAGTGCACAACAATAGTTAATTATTTTCCAATGAGGTTTAGATAAATTTACCACACAATTATTTGTAGTGATGTTTAAAATCAATGATCAAAATTTGGATAAATAAATTAAATCTTAATTAACTCGATTTATTGTTTCAAAATTATTTATTTTAATTAACTGCCAATTCAAATTAATTAACTTAATTTATCTAATCAACAAATTCTTAATTACAAATTTAATTAAATACTTAATTGTTTATTAATCAATTTTAATTACAAATTTTAAATCATTCTTAATTTCTTTTCAAAACTATTAATTAATAAAAATTATTTACCTTAATTATCATTTGAAAATCTTCTTTATACTTTGGAAATCAATTTATTACAGTTATAGAAAGTTTTAATGTTATTTAACTTAACTTAAATTAAATTACTTAATTTAGATATTAATTAAGGTTTTATAAAGCATTGATATATATATATATATATACTTACTTAGTCGATAACTTAAACAAATTCTCAACTTAAAAATAGTCAACATTGTTCAATTTAACATTATAAACTTTAATAATTTGGCTTAACCCATTTTTAAGGCAACCCGAGTAACTCAGATGTTTACTCGAGTTCCTTCTCGAGTTTATTGCCATTATTTCCCGAGCCGTCCTCCTTTCTTCCCCGTGCACTCTTCTTCTCTGTTTCTTTTTATTTCCTATAACTTATGTTTTCAAACTAGAAACAGCAGGGAAGCTACTCGCGTGCTCGAGCTATACACCGAAGCCAAACGTCACTTTCCTCGAGTCTCATCTCGTGTTGACCATCGACAACTCCCAGACACTAAAGTGATGATGTGCACGTGCACATCAATGCGTCGCCGTTCTGGCGAACGTCGCGACCCTCGACAAGTCGAAAAACTCATAGACACTCGAATTCAAACATCAATTCGAAGCCATCGTCTCGAAATCAAAATTTAGCCATTTCGCTCGAAACTGAAACTCACACTCGCTGACACAAAACGCCTCGTTCTCCATGCCCCGACCATTAGAGGCGATGCAACTCCGGCCTCACCTCGCCGATACCCCACTCCAACGTCCCCTAGGAGCTCGTGCAACTCGATCACGCAACGAAGACGAACATGCCTCGTTTACTGACAGGTCCAGAAATTCAAAACTAACCCTAAATCGATCTCGTATCCTAATTTCACGCAATAGAATAATTTTCTGATAATTTTCACGAAATCATAGATGTTTATACTTGCTTCATCACAAATTTCAACATTTATTATTGGGTCATTCGTCTGTAGTTGGTAAAAATGCAATTTTTGTTCAACTACAAACTGCTCTCAAAATCCTGAATTAAAAGTCTTCGTTTTTGTTTTAAAAATCATAAATTTCAGTAAGGATTCAAGATATAAACTTGAATCAGCTTCTTATAACAATCGAATTTATCAATTTATTACTTGATTTCCTGTAAAACAGTATTATAGTGATATATTTTACAACCTTGTTTTAATCAGCTTTTAAAAATCTTGATTGAGATTCAAACTTCTTGTTTGATTGAAAACTTAAAGCTTTACAATGATCAGTTGAAAACAATTTGAGTTTGAATGATAATTCACTCTATAATCCATAACAGAGAAGAACAAATGTACAAAGTAACCTGGGAATACACATATCAAATCATATTCAAAGATAAATATATACAATGTCATAAAATAAATGAATCATCTTTACAGTTAAACTTAAAACTTTTAAGTGGGTGTTTACTCACATTGGATATATTGATGAGCAGAGATGTTTCTGGTTTGAAACCGCAGTTTGATTTGCCTTTAAACTTTCTCTTTTTTGTTGTTTTGTTGAATGATCTTGAGTTTGAAAATATAGTGATGTTTATATATTTTTTTCTTTCAGTTTTACTATGTTATGTTTTGAGCGAAGAAAAATATGGAAGTTGATATATACAAAATTGTGTACAGGCTGAGGTATAGGTCAGTACAAAATTTTCTTTTATTTGGTCAGAGGATTTTGAAATTTGGAGGCTGATAATCTTGCTTGATGTACTAAAGGTAATGGCATTAAATGCCTTGGTCCCTTCTTATGTTTACACATATAATTTTTTCTTCTTGCAAGTACATTTCGTATATACCTATTTTTTTCTCATTTTACTCTTGTATTTGCTGTTTTGGTCTTGCTTAATAAAAGATTGTCATAGTTATTATTATTATTTGTTTTATATTTTGTAACTTACCTTATATATTTAAGTTTTAACACAATTCTTATTTGTTATGTATTTTATTTAAAAACTTAAACTATCAAATATTTATTTATCTTAATATTTCTTTATAATATTAATATTTATAATAATTTATTTCCCTTGAATTTCAAAAATTAAATTTAAAAGTTCAAATAAATCACTAAATTTAAACAACAAATTCCGGGATGTTACAATATCCCCTCCTTAAGAAAATTTCGTCCTCGAAATTTGAAAGAGAGAAAAACGCAAACAAGGAATATACGAATTTCAGAAAAACAAGGAAATGACTTACAATTTAAGCCGAAATATCCATCCTGCAGTTAGGATATGATTTCTTCATATTCTCCTCGGTCTCCCAAGTACAGTCCTTTGGATCGCCACTCCATTGAACTTTAACCAGCTTCACAACTTTGTTCCTTAATCGCTTCTCATCACGATCTACAATTTTTATCGGCTCTTTATTAACTGCCAAGTTAGGGATGATCTCAAGATCCTGTTGAGCTGCTTCTTCTATAACGGTATCTGGGTCGTGTACATATTTTCGGAGATTAGAAATATGAAATACATTGTGCACACCAGATAACCAGCTGGGTAGCTGCACTCGATATGCTAGAGAACCAATCCTTTCCAGAATAGGAAAAGGACCAATATAACGCGGTGTTAGCTTTCCAGTTCTCCCGAATCTCAATACACCCCGCATCGGAGACACTTTCAGAAATACAGAATCTCCAACTTGAAATTCCAAATCTCTTCGTCGGCGGTCATAATAGCTTTTCTGACGGCTTTGGGCAGTTAATAACTTTTTTCGAATAAAATCTACCTTCACTGCGGCTTCTTTAATCATATCAGGTCCAAGGACGTGTATATCACCTGATTCGATCCAGCATGCAGGTGATCGACACGGACGACCATATAAAGCTTCGAAAGGAGCCATTTCAATACTGGCTTGGTAGCTATTGTTATAAGAAAATTCTACCAGATGTTAATGGTCCTCCCAAGAACCACCAAAATCAAGAACACAAGCTCGCAATAAGTCTTCTAGAATTCGATTAACCCTTTCTGTCTGCCCATCAGATTGCAGATGATAAGCAGTACTGAAATTTAATTTCATTCCCAATGCGTCCTGGAACGCCTCCCAAAATCTACTAGTGAAGATCGGGTCACGATCACTCACTATACTGCTGGGAAGACCATGGAGGCGAACAATTTCCTTTATGTATATACCTGCTAAGCTTGCTGCAGTCTGAGTGGATTTCACTGGAATAAAGTGAGCAGTTTTGGTTAGACGATCCACTATAACCCAAATCGCCTCATTTCCCTTTTTAGTTCGTGGCAATCCATCGATGAAATCCATCGATACCTGATCCCATTTCCATTTCGGTACTTCCAAAGGCTGAAGTAAACCGGCCACTTTCCTTTGATCGCTTTTGATTTGTTGACAAGTAGCACAGCGACTCACATATATCGATATGTCTCTTTTCATTGTCTTCCACCAGAAGGTCTGTAACAAACCCAGTTTGGAGATTACCGCTAATATTAAATTATAACCATCCTGAGATTTTGCAATAGTTATGGACTAGACATGTCAACCACATATGAGATAAATGGAAAAAATATTAGCGGTAATCTCCAAACTGGGTTTGTTACAAGGTTCTTTTGATGTCACGGTACATCTTGTTAACTCCTGGATGGATGCAAAGTTTAGACTTGTGACATTCATCTAAAACTTCTCGTTTTAGATCAGGGATGTCCGGGATACAAATTCTTCGTTTCAATCTTATAACTTTATTGTCGTCGACTTCAAAACTAGTATTTTCACCACGACGCATTTTCTCATAAATTTGATGAAGAAACTCATCTTCTTTTTGTTTGCTGGCGGCCTTCTCAAGAAGAGTAGGAGCAATGACAAGGTGAGCAAGAATAGCGTGTTTCCTACTCAAGGCATCGGCAACTATATTGGCTTTTCCGGGTGTATACAGAATATCTAGATCATAAGATGCCAGAAATTCCAACCAACGTTGTTGTCGCAGATTTAGATCTTTCTGGGTGAAGAGATATTTCAAAGATTTTTGGTCGGTGAATAATTCGAATTTTTCACCTAAAACAAGAAGAATTTATTAAGTATAAGTATATATTAAGTTAATTTGAACTTTAAAATTTCCTTTTAGAAAGCTGAAGGAGATTCTTACCCAGAAGATAATGTCGCCAGATCTTTAAGGCGAAAATAACAGCTAAAAGCTCCAAATCATGTGTTGGGTAGTTTCTTTCATGTGGGCGTAATTGTCTACTCGCGTAGGCAATCACCTTCCCTTTCTGCATTAATACTGCACCTACCCCATCACCACAAGCATCGGTATAGACAGATAAATCCTGATTCCCATTGATAATCGCGAGAACAGGAGCGGTGGTTAATCTCTTCTTTAACTCCTGAAAAGCTTCATCACATTTCGGAGTCCAGTTGAATTTTGCATTCTTCATCATTAGCTTAGTCATTGGACTAGCTATCTTAGAAAAGTCCTAAACGAACTTCCGATAATAACCTGCTAAACCCAAAAAGCTTCGAACTTCTTTCGGAGTAGTAGGTTGCTTCCAATCTAGAATAGAAGAAATCTTGCTGGGATCAACAGAAATTCCTTCTTCATTAACAATGTGGCCAAGAAATTTAACTTCTTTGACCCAAAAATGGCATTTAGAAAATTTAGCGAATAAGACGTTCCTTCTTAATATTTCCAAAACAATTCTGAGATGTTCAGAATGCTCCTCCTCTGTTTTGGAATAAATCAAGATATCATCAATAAATACAAGAACAAATTCATTCAATACTTCCCGGAATACACGAGTCATAAGATCTACAAAGTATACTGGAGCATTGGTTAGCCCAAAAGGCAAGACCAACCATTCATAGAACATATTTGGACCCCTGAAAGCGGTCAAATGAACACAATCTTCGGCGATTCGTAACTGATGGAATCCCTGAGCTAGATCCATCTTCGAAAAGAAACGAGCGCCGTGAAGTTGATCAAATAGATCGTCAATTCTAGGTAGAAGAAATTTATTCTTAAGAGTCTGCTTATTGAGATCGCGGTAATCAACACACAATCTCAAAGATCCATCCGATTTAGCAACAAACACAACGGCTGAACCCCATTCAGAAACACTAGGACGAATTAATCCTTTGCTTAGCAGATCATTAGTTTGCTTGACTAATTCACCCTTTTCTTTGGGCGCCATCCTACGATTTGCGTGAACTACAGGACGAGCATTTGGAACTAAGTCAATTCTGAATTCAATTTCTCGGTATGGAGGTAAGGATTTTACTTCTTCGAACACGTCTGGAAAATCTCTAACAATAGGTATAGACTCCAAACTAGGTTCAGAATATCCCAAATTATACATCAACCCTTCTCTTTTAGGACTAGGGTCCTCACAAGAAATTTCAATAAAATCTCCAGATTCGGTTTTAATCGAAATCAATCGATTGCTACAATCCAATTTGGCTTCGTATTTCGCTAGCCAATCCATTCCGAGTAAGATTTCGAATTCATTAAAGTCAAGGACAAAGAGACCAATAGGGAATTGGTAACAAGAATATGAGATAGGAACATCTCTACATCGAAGACAAAGATTTGTTGGGCCTCCTACTGGATTCTTTACGCATATAGTCTCCTCAACGAAATCAGGTTCAAGATTTAATTCATTTACAGCTTGTTGAGAAATAAAACTATGTGTAGCACCAGTGTCAAACAGAACTCGAACAATTCTATCATAAATAGTAAGGTTACCTTCCAGAACTCCCTTCCCCTTTTCTGCATTAGAGTTTGTAGGTTAATCTTTGACTGCGTACACCTTTGCTACCTGTGCTTTCTTCATCATTGGGCAGTGTTTGACTTCATGTCCCTCTTCCTGACAAGCATAGCATTTCTTGGACTTCGCTGGAACGAATTGATTCGCTTGTTTCTTAGGTTTCGTACAACTAGTTGAATAGTGGCCTTTCTCTTGACAATTATAGCAAGTAACATTCTCTGCTGTGTTTCCCTGGTTGCTCTCCTTTTTCTTCTTACCCTGCCATGGTTTCTTGCCTCCAAACTTCCTCTTTTTCCAATTTGGATTACTCGTATTTCCTCCCTCCTTCGGAACCTCTTGCATATCCAAAGTAGCATATTTATACCCCATATCAATAAGATCAGAAAAAGACTCTTTGACGTGGCCAGTCATCCTTTCGTGGAACTTCTTATTCGTCCCCCGAATAAACTTTTCATTCATCTTTAAAGGTGTGTTCACCAACTCTAGACCGAAATGAGACAATTCATTAAATTTGTTTAGATACTCCTCAAATGACAAACTTCCTTGCTTCAGGTCCATGAATTCCTGATACATACGAGAAATCCCAGCTGATGGCATATAGCGCTTCTCAAATACTTCTTTAAACTTCTCCCAAGAAAACTCGTCTTCTGGCTTATCCACAGTGACTGTTTCCCACCATGCTAAAGCTTCTTCTTGAAGTTGCCAAGAAGCTATTAGTTGCATTTGATCATCTTCCAACTTTAGCCCTCTAAAAATTCTTTCACAAGATCTGATCCATGCTTGGGCCTCAACAATAGACTCCTTGCCGGTGAACGGCTTACCACCAAGCTTCGAGAAATTCTTATAAAAGTCAGCCAGATTCGGCTGATTCTGAGTAGGTAAAGCTGCTACTGCTATTGGGGGAATTTTATTAGCTGTTGTGGCATTTCCTTGACCCCTAGTTCTTCCTCTTCGTCCGCTCATTCTTACTATCTGTAATTAGTAAGAAAATAGGATTAAGATCCATGGACAAAATATCACAAGGAATATCAGCAGTAAAAAGAAATAGACTAGGAAAATTCAAGGTTTCGGGTTATACTCATTCTAGGGTATACTTCACCCTATCTCTAATGAGCCATCTAATGTGTTATACTCCATAGCTAAAGTTCTTACTCAACCTTCAGCTCTGATACCAAATGTGACGTCCCTGAAATCTAGCGCTCGAAAATCAACATCAAATACCTTACTTGTATTCGACTGTCAGATATTCTAACGTCAAACTTCAGTTCGCCAGAGTTTATAACAACATCAGATGAATATAAACAGCGGAAAATAAACTGAATGTCATACATTACATCATAGATACAACATCATCATAACATCCAGCACTACATTAGAGTATCATAATACATATGCCACAGCTCCAAATAAAACATCATAATAGTACAACAATGATCACAAGCAAAAGTCTTCAGAGAAATGAAGACAATAATGGATATCCATGACTAAGCACCTGGTGATCCAAAAAGCTTCCAAAATATATTCAAGGTAAAAGTACCCAAAATCTGATAGCTCCTAAACCCAAAAAGAAACTCCAAAATCCAGCTAATACCAAAGCACGGAAAACCTGCTACTAGGCTGCCCGTGTGGAAATAATGGGCACCCAGAGTTTAGAAAAGAAACAATAAACTCCGGGTCAGTCATGGGACTGGTATGAGTAAACAAAAGTAGTTACTTTAAATAAAACAGATCAAAAGAATTCAATATGCTTTTGAAAAATGAAACTACCATAAGACCTCCCGCCACACACACAATGCAAACGCAGAATTGGAGGAGATTTCTTCTTATGATAGTCAAACATGCTTAATATGAGAAAAATCCTTTGATATTATTATTAGTGCATATTGTACAAAAATCATTTCGAAAATACAATATTAATCTTAGCCAGCATAGGTACCATTATATTATGCCTGCTATAGCTGCCGCCTGAGGAGACAGGTTATACAAATTGCAATCGTAAAGGTTCATATTGTTTCTTTGGATTTCCAACAAATGGTCAGGCTAAGGAACTTCCTCCTGCCACATGGGTACGCCTCTGGCTGGACGTCCCGAGAGACAACTGCTCTCTACCAACACAAGGCCGGGTTACCCCTGTAACTAGGTAACTCACGAATATGCCATCCCCCGGTCCTTTGGGACCTTTATCCGAGGCGCCTCGATAAACACACAATCACACAATAAATGAGATCAGAGTATCCACATAGGTAAATACCAGGGCTCTATACCTGATACCACCCTTTTCCAGAAGGAAATGACATACCCTAAAGGGCGCGACCCTCATAACCTTGCCGCATATTCCTGTTTCGACCATTTTCGGGGTGTGAGGTCTGACGAAGTCTCGTCCACAAAGCTACGCTTTTTCACAAAGCCGTGCTTTGATCACAAATGATCAATAAATGATCATCACACAACAACACTCAGCATGCCACATTACCAAATTGGGAATATATCGCTGATAAATTTCAACTACATAACCTCTAAGCTCGTACGTCTCAGAGAAGGGTGTTAAGCTAAGAGAATAAATTCTCCACCACCAACAGAAATGTATTTGAAAGAAATCAGCTTTATATCTCAAAATGTAATGTCAGACATGTAACCATACAAGTCTGTTCCAGGTTCGAACAGAACCGAAGGCACTTCCGAAGAAGTCCTTGCAATCCGGGTATTTACAATCCCGATCGGACTTCCCATCACTTAGGGAATCTCTATACCGGAGCAACTCAGTGCAGAGACAATCGATAGGTCGTCCTATCATTTTCATAAAAACCCGGTCTTCAACACCGGTCTTCAAATTCGATCCTTTACGACGTATCACTATTCAGAATGGGTTATATGACACAAAGGTCCTCTCCCGGCTAAATTGAATAGTGATCGATAAATTTTTGAAAAAACGTGAATATGACAATCACAAAGATTTATATTCAGGGTTCGATGTGGGTTACGGATAACAAACTGAAATCCGACTCCCAGTCGCATCGAAGTTAAAATGCCGTTTTACGGGCAACAGGGTTTTCACATCAATACAGAACAAAGCTTAAACACAGTGTAGTACATAGCAATCTACATTACATAGTATCGCAATCAGAACAGAAATATCAATACAGTGCACAACAATAGTTAATTATTTTCCAATGGGGTTTAGATAAATTTACCACACAATTATTTGTAGTGATGTTTAAAATCAACGATCAAAATTTGGATAATTAAATTAAATCTTAATTAACTCGATTTATTGTTTCAAAATTATTTATTTTAATTAACTGCCAATTCAAATTAATTAACTTAATTTATCTAATCAACAAATTCTTAATTACAAATTTATTTAAATACTTAATTGTTTATTAATCAATTTTAATTACAAATTTTAAATCATTCTTAATTTCTTTTCAAAACTATTAATTAATAAAAATTATTTACCTTAATTATCATTTGAAAATCTTCTTTATACTTTGGAAATCAATTTATTACAGTTATAGAAAGTTTTAATGTTATTTAACTTAACTTAAATTAAATTACTTAATTTAGATATTAATTAAGGTTTTATAAAGCATTGATATATATATATATATACTTACTTAGTCGATAACTTAAACAAATTCTCAACTTAAAAATAGTCAACATTGTTCAATTTAACATTATAAACTTTAATAATTTGGCTTAACACATTTTTAAGGCAACCCGAGTAACTCAGATGTTTACTCGAGTTCCTTCTCGATTTTATTTCCATTATTTCCCGAGCCATCCTCCTTTCTTCCCCGTGCACTCTTCTTCTCTGTTTCTTTTTATTTCCTATAACTTATGTTTTCAAACTAGAAACAGCAGGGAGGCTACTCGCGTGCTCGAGCTATACACCGAAGCCAAACGTCACTTTCCTCGAGTCTCATCTCGTGTTGACCATCGACAACACCCAGACACTAAAGTGATGACGTGCACGTTCACATCAACGCGTTGCCGTTCTGGCGAACGTCGCGACCCTCGACAAGTCGAAAAACTCACAGACACTCGAATTCAAACATCAATTCAAAGCCATCGTCTCGAAATCAAAATTTAGCCATTTCGCTCGAAACTGAAACTCACACTCGCTGACACAAAACGCCTCATTCTCCATGCCCCGACCATTAGAGGCGACGCAACTCCGGCCTCACCTCGCCGATACCCCACTCCAACGTCCCCTAGGAGCTCGTGCAACTCGATCATGCAACGAAGACGAACATGCCTCGTTTACTGACAGGTCCAGAAATTCAAAACTAACCCTAAATCGATCTCGTATCCTAATTTCACGCAATAGAATAATTTTCTGATAATTTTCACGAAATCATAGATGTTTATACTTGCTTCATCCCAAATTTCAACATTTATTATTGGGTCATTCGTCAGTAGTTGGTAAAAATGCAATTTTTGTTCAACTACAAACTGCTCTCAAAATCCTGAATTAAAAGTCTTCGTTTTTGTTTTAAAAATCATAAATTTCAGTAAGGATTCAAGATATAAACTTGAATCAGCTTCTTGTAACAATCGAATTTATCAATTTATTACTTGATTTCCTGTAAAACAGTATTATAGTGATATATTTTACAACCCTGTTTTAATCAGCTTTTAAAAATCTTGATTGAGATACAAACTTCTTGTTTGATTGAAAACTTAAAGCTTTACAATGATCAGTTGAAAACAATTTGAGTTTGAATGATAATTCACTCTGTAATCCATAACAGAGAAGAACAAATGTACAGAGTAACCTGGGAATACACATATCAAATCATATTCAAAGATAAATATATACAATGTCATAAAATAAATGAATCATCTTTACAGTTAAACTTAAAACTTTTAAGTGGGTGTTTACTCACAAAGGATATATTGATGAGCAGAGATGTTTCTGGTTTGAAACTGCAGTTTGATTTGCCTTTAAACTTTCTCTTTTTTGTTGTTTTGTTGAATGATCTTGAGTTTGACAATATAGTGATGTTTATATATTTTTTTCTTTCAGTTTTACTATGTTATGTTTTGAACGAAGAAAAATATGGAAGTTGATATATACAAAATTGTGTACAGGCTGAGGTATAGGTCAGTACAAAATTTTCTTTTATTTGGTCAGAGGATTTTGAAATTTGGAGGCTGATAATCTTGCTTGATGTACTAAAGGTAATGGCATTAAATGCCTTGGTCCCTTCTTATGTTTACACATATAATTTTTTCTTCTTGCAAGTACATTTCGTATATACCTATTTTTTTTCTTGTTTTACTCTTGTATTTGCTATTTTGGTCTTGCTTAATAAAAGATTGTCATAGTTATTATTATTATTTGTTTTATAGTTTGTAACTTACCTTATATATTTAAGTTTTAACACGATTCTTATTTGTTATGTATTTTATTTAAAAACTTAAACTATCAAATATTTATTTATCTCAATATTTCTTTATAATATTAATATTTATAATAATTTATTTCCCTTGTATTTCAAAAATTAAATTTAAAAGTTCAAATAAATCACTAAATTTAAACAACAAATTCCGGGATGTTACAGTACCTTATCATGTGGAACAATTTGGAGTATGTCTCTCGACTTCCAATAAGCTTTAGGTTCTATTTTGAGCTATATTGTGACATTGTTATCATATAACAATGTCATGGGAATTTCAACATTTGGAATTACCCTCCGCTTGGCTATAAATTAATGCATTTATATTTATATACATTATTTTTATCATGACGCTATTTAAGGTGATATACTTAGTCTTTTTCATTTAATCAGCCATAGTCTTTCATTTAGAACATTTCCAACTTAAAGATTCCTAATTTGAATTTATTATTGACATGTTATACTCAATATCACTTATGAAAATTAGAGTCTGAACAGTCCTTCATAAGGAGTTTGTTATTTCTATAAACAATTCTCAAGTATTTCATGAATACACAAGATAATCTCAAATAACCACTTAGTCATATCACTTTGGATTTGATATTTGCTTCATGTATCAAATACACAAACAAATCACGAAATCATAGACAACATAACATGCATAATAATTCCTATTCCTAATACATAAGGAACCCTTCTTACATATTTCGTATTAAATATTTTAATAAGGTGTCCTTGCATATCGTTGGGACATTCCCAATATCATTTATACTTACTATAAAAGACATCATTTACAAATCCATTGTTGAGTATTAAAACAACTAAGGCTTATTTTAACATAAGTACATCATTAAAAAATCAACAATGTGTTGTTTATTTATAGTTTAGAAATATCAGTGTACCTTTTAACACTATTTCTTATGAACACACGCTTCCTCTATATTTTGATTGATAATCAAACTATTTGATATTTCTATCAAAACACTTGTTTAATTTTGATGCTTGTTTAATGACACTTTCACACCTATTCTTAGATCATATCTAAAAACTCGCAAACCAAATATCGCTCCCACTGACTTTGAGACACTTTGGTCATTATGTGTAAATTTTTTACTCTAAATCATTATTTAGAACTATTTATTTCAAGACACACGTACCAAAGCGTAAAGTCATACCATGTGATAATTTTATGAGTAAATCCAAATTAACTTAAGCATATTGAACAACGAACCTATTATGCTAATTTCAACAATTGAAATTTACGATTTTATTCTTATTAATGTTGCTCGTTTTATTCAAACTACATTAGTCTTACACGTTGAAGACATATTAGTGACCGGTGGATCATATCCCTTTAGGTACAACTATCAAAATCATATTTGAAAATGTACTTGGAATCCATTTCAGGTTTATGCATCATACCATATCGTAGAGTCTATACTCTAATGATTTAACTGATAGTTGAGGATCATCTTTCTCAAATTTATAAGAAACTCATAACTTCTCTCCAATGTACAAGAATATTTATTAGACATTCTAATGCGTCGTGTTCATTTAGGTTTGGTTAATTTCATTTCATCCCTTGTAGTCAGTTTTATCCTTGAATCGTATCTAGAACCTATTTTATTACCAACAATTCCTTTGAGAAATTCCTTCCCTATGAAGTAGGTATTTCTTGAAACAACAGTTGTTTCTCAGTGCAACGGAACAAGCATACATAAATATTTTATGAATTACCTTATATAAAACTTATTTAGTATTAGTTTACAATGTTTATGTTCACAACATAAATTAGTTATCCAATAACTATCATACCTAAAATTCTTTTGGTGTAAATCATATAAGGTCCCTTACATACAATTATTACCTACAATATTTCGACTCACATAACCTGCCAACTCCTTGGCGTAGGATATGTAGGGGTTTCTTATAAACTCTTATCTCGTATGGTTTTGTAAACTGGTCTATGGAAGATATTAGTTTTACCCTTGTGTATTACTCTTAAGTACACACTTATAGAAAGAATTTATCTCAACATCACTCATCATTAATCGTGCTTTGCCCAATAATGTTTGATTACTCCTTATCAATACATCATTAAGTATTATAGGGAGGAGTTACCTTTGAGATAGAATTTTTATTAGTACATATGAAATTCTTTCCAATATACTCACCTATTTAATTAAATCAAATCATTTTTATTGCACGTTATATTATTTATTTCCCTTTTATATTCTATGAGCTTATCATAGATTTATACATATGTATCAAATACACATGTCCATGTTTGTTATAACACATAGGTGAATATGACAAAGCATGTGGAACCATTTTGGTATTAATAGACTTACGATTGCATAATCCATATGTATCAATCTAAAGGGTTCATCAACTCTTATGACACTCCCACTAAATGAGTGTATAACCCTTAATTGTTTAAGATGTAATTAACCAGTGTCATATGCTTCATAATCATATGATAAAAGTTATTTCTCAAAACCGCGGCTTAGTCTATAATTCCAAAATAATTGTAAGTAATTTTAGAGACTTCTGTGTCTTCCAGTGCATCATTTTTGTTACGAAAAAAATACTACATTATAGTATTATTTCATAATGAATATTCATAATATTCACATTAAAATATAACCATGTCTACTTTTTAGTTGACACCGAAAATAGTCATTATTTCATAAATAATGTACGGTATGTTTTATGAAAACATTTTTCATAATATGATGCAATCACTAAGTGCTATATGGCATGCTCCTACTATTTTGGCCATTACTATAATAGCATACCGAATTCGGATGTAACATTCCTAATTTTAGTTTAACATTATTCAGGATATTTAATTAGATAGATTAAAACAAAATAATGTAAATTGTTAAGAAGAATGAGATTTGAAAATTTTATAAGGTCGAGCCATTACTAATGAACTAATTAAGATTGTTTAAAGACTTATCATTTAAGAGAATATATGAGAGGGGTAAAATAGGTAGATCCAACTTTCACTCCTTAAAACCTCTCCCCTGTATTATTCTCATTTTTCACAAAACATAAACAATCTAAAAAGAACTTAAGGAGTCCAGCGATAACCAAAAGAGAAAGAAGCAAGAATCAAAGAGGATTCAAGAGCAAAGTTTAGGGAAACTAAAGCACTAAGTAAATCTCAACTCCAACATTAAATCAATGGTGAATAATACTTAAATCATCTCTATTTTGTTCTTAAATTCGATTATGGATAATATCCAAATGGTTTTGATGATTTTTGCCAAGTTATGGTTGTTTAATCATTATTTGGATAGAATAATGATTTTTGGGAATTTTTATGAAATTATTTAAGTAGGTTTTAAGGATAAAACTAAGTTTTTAATCTCCAATAGCTTTGATTTTCTATTATATTGAGTAAAACATTATTTTGGTGATGGATTTTTAATATCATAATTTTCCAAATTAAATTGAATCTTTTTTGAATTTCCTAAGGAGGAAATAGGTTAAATTCAGGTTTTAATTATTAAAAACAATTAAATATGGTTTTTGGCCCTAAAATTCTTATATGGCAAAGAAAACTATATTTCTGAATTTATGCGATTTTAGGGAATTTCCCCAAGTATTTTCAAATTATCATGAATTCATTATTTTAGATAAGCATATAAACCTGTAATTAATTAAGGGTATTAATTAATTAAGGTTACAAATGTTTTAGGACCTTGGTAATTGTACGCAGCACTAGTTTTGAAAAGAATTGGGTAAAGTGTTATTATCTAATAGAAATTTGACAAAGAATAAGATTTGGTGAAATGAATTTGCTTTTGTGGGCAATTAATCAGTTTTCACATAAATTACGTTAATGCTATGTTGTTAGTGTCCACGTCGAACCCAATACATCACCACATCCATGAGTGTCAACGTAGATGAGGTGGGAAGCCCATGGTAACTACTTAGGTGTTATTGAGTGATTCCTACTACGTCAAAGTGGACAACGGCAGTAATCTAAATGTGGCAGCATCACAACTTCGTGGTTCATCAAGGTCGATGCTGCACTTCTTCACCTATGTTTTAGATGATGTCACATACTTCTATTTTGAATACTCTCGACCTCAATTATGCAAATGGCGAAGACACCGCTTGTTATGTCTTCGACTTTGTATATATAGCGGCATAATAGCTGAAGTGAACTAAATATGTTTTACAATAATGTCGCTTATCTTGATGTCGCTTGTCTTGACGTCGCCATTCATCAGTGTCGACGACATTGTTCTTGCTTACAAAAACAATAAGCTTTTTTTGAAATGGGTGGGTAACCTATATTTCTTATATGCTTATAACCTTATTTTCAGCATCGTATTTTATACTTAAGTAATTAAGTTTTGACTTTAACCTTGGATAGAGGTCGACAATGTCTTTATATCATGTGTGTTGTATGTTATCTTATTAAAGGAGGAGAGCCTTAATCCGATTTATAGACATTGTTATTGATATCGACATTAAACTGAATTAACCTATTTAAAGGCGGCGAGCCATATATGGTATGATTTCGACTTTAAACATTAGGGATACCAATGTCATTTCAATTGTAAATTTCGACACCATCATCAGGGATACCAATATGGATTTGTTTCGACTTGCTAAATGTTTTTGAATTAGGATTTTTCATTGGGGATACCAATGTATTTTCGACACTAACCATTTGGGTTACCAATATATTTCAAATTAAATGTTTTACTTAGACCATGGGGATACCAATGTATATCATTTGGGATATTAAAACTTTAATGGGAGATAACCGAATAGGGACACCAATAGACATAGGTTAAACATGTGGAAAACATAAATTAAATTGTGAAATGATGAGTTCATAGTTATCCTAGGAAAACAATGAGATGTGAGATGGATAGTTCATATCATGCTGGAGATGGATTGTCTCTACGAGATTAATGAAGGGTTTATAGTTATCCTAGGAAACTATAGGATGTGTGATGGATAGTCCACATCAATTTTTAATGAATGGGATGTGTGATGGATATTCCACATAATCTTGTTAATGAAACAATGGGTGATGGATAGTCAACATGATAAGGGATGGGTAATCCAAAAAGAATTAATATGCGTGAGATGGGTAGTCCACATAAATATAAGACGGAAAGTTAAAGAAAACTTAGGTGGTTAGTCTAATAACCTGGATGTGTAATCCAGTGTATATTGTAGGTTTGAATATCAGTATATTATTGTGTTATAACCATTATGGATGCAGGAGCACAGTATATGGTCGAAATGTTTTGGTTAAGATACTAGTGAGGGGAAACCCCGTTCCGCCTAACGGTGTGGTTTCACTAGATATCTATTTGGTTAGAGATGGTAGGTTATTATTCACACCAAATTATTGTCTAACCCAAAGTTTTTATTTTCCTCCTTAAACTCTTAGAAACTTATTTGAGTAGGTCGGGAGTAAGGGTTTTCAGGTTTCCAGTTATTGGGATAAGCTTTCGGAGATATGCACGAGGCAATCTAGCTATTTAGGAGTACCTGTCTAATCTGATGTGTTATTTGGCTTTGTTTGTATGGATGTATTGGCAAGTTATATTATTGTGAATTGTTATACTCTGATCAACCAAGGGGCATCTTCATATGTTGCCCTTGGAGTATTTTGTAATAGTTAAATTTTCTTTGAATGTGAAATCATGAATGAGATTATGCAATGAATGTGAAATCATATTTTGAAATGGAATACAGAAGTTATTTTTGAATTGTGCTTGAAAATTTTTCATACTCATGTGCTTCTAATTATAGATATGATTAACATAGCTGCATTTTTTCATTGAGAATTAGTAACTATAGATGACTACGACATCCGTAGAAGTTAGCTTTGGGCCTCAGAATGGTTGATGTTACAAGTTGGTATTAGAGCATAGGTTTCTATGAAACTTAAAAGATTAAAAGATTTTTGAAATTATAATTCTAATGAATCAGGGAATATGATTGGGGTATGGGATAACACTATAGTAATGCACTTGTATTTGTTATATATAAGTTTGTATTCTCCCCTCTCTTGGACTGTTCTTGTGTATCTTTCTAAGGATCGTATGCAGATTTACGAGTAAGAAAGATACGAAAGCAGGAAACAGAAGAGTGAATCTAGGTGGCGGAAGCACCACAACCAATGGAAATGCTCGGCCCAACACTTGGAGGAACCAGGGTTTATAGGAAAATGCTAATCAAAATGCAAATACTAATGTAGGTGCTGCGGCCCCACCAGTAGATATGGGGGTTATGTGTCAGTTCTTCGTCAATCTGATGCAAGTTGGAGCACCTACAGGAGTAGCTGAACAAAATGTAGCTAATGCAGGAGGAGCAAATCTCGTTGGGCTAGTTGGCAACAAATATACCAAATTAAGAAGAGATTACACCAGTCTGGGTGGAAAGCCTTTTCTAGGGATTGAGGATGCAATAGAAGTGCAGAACTGGCTACTACATTATGAAAGGATTTTTGCTCATTTGGGTCTGAATGATGAGCAGAAAAGGAGGTTGGCTTCGAGACAGTTGTAAGGAGCTGCTTTGTTCTGGTGCAATGAGGTGATCGTAGGGGTACCACAGAAGGAATTGACTTGGGTGGAATTTCGAAGGAGATCTGAGGAAAGGTTCTTGTCTAAAGTAGTCAAGCCAGCCTTGCTTCGGAAGTTTATGGAGTTGGAGCAGAGGGAAATGTCAGTGTTGGAATACTCTTCTAAGTTTGATAAGCTATCCATATATGGATATGCTACCATATATACTATGATCAAGAGGAATGAGATGTTTATCCAAGGGTTAAGGTCGGAGATTGCTATGGCGACCATGACACATCTTCGGGATCCATCGAATGTGGTAGTGGAGATGGCAATCAAAAATGAGGAAATACTTTCTACTTTTGAAAAGGAGCAGCCTATTGGAACCTAGAGTTCTCAGAATAAGAAAAGGAAGTTCTTTAAATGAAAGGGAGCTCATAAGGGTGGAGCTGCTAAGAAAGGGATGGCGAATATCGTTTGTTATAAGTGTGATAAGAAGGGGCACTATGCAAATGAGTGTCGATTAGGTGATGGAAAAATGGTTGTGGGTAAGAAAAATGTGAACTGCTTTAACTACAACCACGTGAGGCATTATAAGAACAAATGTCTGAAAGTGGCCAAGGCTAATAAAGGAAAGGTGTTTGCTTTGGAGCCATCTGCATCAAGACCAACAGCTGCTGAGAAGGGAAGTCTATGGAAGATACGCTTTTGATTCATAGAATGATAGTTAGGGTACTGTTTGATACCGGTGCATCGCATTTATTTATATCTCAGTGTTTAGTAGATAAGTTATATTTACAACCAACATATCTTATTACTTCCTAATGGATAGGTAATCCAATATGAGGATACGCAGCTCTAGGGATAAGATGTGACCATCTAGAGTTTGAGTTGCTAGGTTATACTTTTGCGTGCAGTATGTATGCGTTTGATTTTGCGGGTTTTGGGATTGTTTTGGATTGGTTGAGGAAATAAGATGCTAGGATATTTTGTCGAGATAGGAAAATATTAGTTAGACACTCTGGTAGTAGTGATCGAATTATATACTCAGTAGGTAACTAGAGTGTGGATATTTGTACTTTGCTTGGAGCAATGGAAGTAGAAGATAAAGTAAATTGGGTTTTGGTTGCAAGGGAATTTGTAGATGTTTTTGAGCCGGTTAAAGGACCAACACCGAAATGAGCTATCGAGTTTCGAATAAATCTTGTACTTGGAGCTGAATCCGTAAGTAGACCACCTAGCAGGATGACACCTACCGAGATGTAGGAGCTAAAGGTGTAGCTAGTGGACTTAGAAGGAAAGAGTTTTTTTACACCAACCAGTTCGCTCTGGGGAGTGGCCACGGTGTTTGTAAAGAAATTGGACGGGTCATTGGATTGTGTATTGATTATCGTAAGTTGAATGAGAAGGCGATAAAGAATTGATATCCTTTGCCGAGAATTAATGATTTATTTGATCAGTTGAGTGGAGCCAAAGTATTTTTTCAGTTGGATTTGGCGATGGGCTTCCATCAATTGAGAGTGGTGGAGGATAGTATTCCTTTGACGGCATTTCGAACAAGATATGGTTCGTAGAAGTGGTTAATGATGCTATTTGGATTGACTACTGCGCCTGATTTCTTTGTGGATTTGATGAACCGTATTTTCCAATAGCACTTGGATAGGTTCATGTTGGTATTCATTGATGACATTATAATGTATTATAAGGGTGAAAGAGATCATGAGATTCATCTTTGAATGATGATTGAGACGTTGAGGCAACATCAACTTAAAGGGAAGTTTTCGAAATGTCATTTCTGGAAGAAAGAAATGAAGTTTCTTGGTCATGTTGTTTCATAGAAAGGATTGTCAGTGGATCCAGCTAAGATTGAAGCTATAAATTATTGGAAGAGACTTGAGATAGTGGTCGAGATAAGGAGTTTTCATGGATTGGTTGGCTATTACCATAGATTCATCAAGGATTTTTCACGGATAGCAACACCCCTGACTAAACTAACCAGAAAGAACATAAAGTTTATTTGGTCCTACAAATGTGAGGAAGCATTCCTTGCGTTAACGCATTTTTTGACCAATGCACCCGTGTTAGTTGTTCCAGATGGGAATCGGAATTTGGTGGTGTATATGGATGCGTTTGGAACTAGATTAGGATTTGTATTGACACAGAGGGGCAAAGTGATTGTCTACGCTTCTTGACAGCTTAGACCACGTAAAGTTAGATATCCGACTCATGACTTAAAGTTGTCAGTAATGATTTTTGCATTGAAAGTGTGGAGACACTACCACTTAGGAGAACGATTCAAGTTGTATACGGATCATAAATCTTTGAGGTATTTATTCTCTCAGAAAGAGTTGAATATGAGACAACAAAGGCGGCTAGAGTTTTTAGCCGCTTATGATTTTGGTAGTTAGTGTACACTGGGGAAAGGAAATAAAGTTGCGGATGCACTTAGCAGGAAGCATCAGAATGTGGTGTTGGTTATGTTGGCTGAATGAAAGGATTTAGAGGCATTGACTACTTGTAGCATGCAATTAAGGATGACTACTAGTTCTAGTCAAAATACTGCCATGTTGTCTAGCTTATAAGTTTGAATAGTATTGATCGAGAGGATTGCTTCTAAGCAAAGAGATGATCCACTATTAGCCAAAAAATAGAAGATTGGAAGGTGGAACCGAGATCGATGATCTAAAAGATTTTAGTCTTGACCAGAGAGGATGGTTAAGGAAGGAGGGACGGTTATGTGTTCCAAATGTTGGTGACCTAAGAAAGGAAGTTCTTAGGGAGTGTAATCGATCAAAGTTTATGATTCATCCTAGAGGAACCAAGATGTATAAGGACATGAAGAAAAGTTTCTTCTGGAAGGTATGAAAAGGGATGTAGGCTTATGGGTAAGGCAGTATGTGAATTTCCAGCAAGCGATAGCTGAACATCAGAAGCCAAGTGGATTGCTTCAAACTTTAGATATACCAGTATGGAAATGAGATTTAATATCCATGGATTTTATTGATGGGTTGCCAAGGTCGAACAGAGGAAATGAAAGTATTTGGGTCATAGTGGATGGACTGACCAAGAGTGCACACTTTATTCCCGTTAATTCAACCAGGATGGCACCTGTACTTGCTAAGTTGTTTATAAAGAATATTGTTAGACTACATGAGATTCCTAATAATATAGTCGATGATAGAGATGCTTTGTTCACTAGTGAATTGTGGAAGAGTCTACCAGAGGTATTAGGTACCAAGCTTAATACGGGTACCACTTATCACCCACAGACGGATGGGCAGACATAAAGAGTGAATATGGTACTTGAAGATTTATTGAGGTCTTGTGTACTATATTTTGGTGGGTCATGGGAAGACCATTTACACTTGGTTGAGTTTTTCTATAATAATAGTTATCAGACAAGTACTGGAATGATGCATTTCGAAGCATTGTATGGAAGGCTATGCAAATTGCTAACATGTTGGTTAGAGACCAAAGACAAATTGGTCCTTGGTCCAGATATGGTAAGAGAAGACATAGAGAAGATTGAGTTAATAAGGGATAGGATGAGAGAAGCTCAACTAGGAAGAAAAGTTACATAGATAAAAGGCATAAAGATTTTGAGGTCTTAATTGGAGATCATGTTTTCATTAAAGTATCAACGATGAAGTGTGTGGTATGACTTGGAAAGTCAAGGAAACTGGCACCGAGATATGTTGGACCATCCCCTATTATAGAAAGGATCGAGAAACTCGCATATCGAGTAGAGTTACCGAGTAGTTTAGCAGGTGTCCATAGTGTGTTTTATGTTTCTCATCTTAAAAGTATTTGCATGATCCAGAGACAACTATTACTCTGTCTATATTGGAAGATTTAGTAGTAAAACCGGATCTAACTTTTGTGAGACAACTAGTTCGAGTTGTAGCGAGAGATGAGAAGAAGTTAAGGAACAAGATAGTCGGATTAGTGAAATTCCAGTGGAGTGACAACGAGAAAGACGTACTTGGAAGACAGAGGAAGGGATTAGGGATATTTATCCTGGGCAGTTGTGATGATATGTTCTATATTTGTTGTATATAGACTTAGTAGCTGGTAGGATATACTAGCATTATTTGCTTGTTTGATGTGCTTGTTTTGTAGTCCTTAGTGAATATCAAGGACAAAATTCTTTAGGTAGGGGATCCTGTAACACCCCTAATTTTAGTTTAACATTATTCAAGATATTTAATTGGATAGATCAAAAAGAATTATGTATATAGTTAAGAAGAATGAGATTTGAAAATTTATAAGGTCGAGCCATTACTAATGAACTAAGTAAGATTGTTTAAAGACCTATCATATAAGAGAATATATGAAAGAGGCACCATAGGTAGATCCAACTTTCACTCCTTAAATCCTCTCCTCTTCATATCATTCTCATTTCTCACAAAACATAAACAATCTAAAAATAACTTTAAGGAGGCCGGCCATAACCTACGGAGAAAGAAGCACGAAATCAAAGAGGATTCAAGAGCAAAGTTTAGAGCTAAAGCACTAAGCCAATCTCAACTCCAATATTAAATCCAGGGTGAATAATATTTAAACCATCTCTATTTTGTCCTTGAATCCGGCTATGGATAATATCTGAATGATTTTGATGATTTTTGCCAAGTTATGATTGTCTAATCATTGTTTGGATAGAATAACGATTTTCGGGAATTTTGTTAAAATAATTTAAGTAGCTTTTAAGGGTAATACTTAAGTTTGTAATCTTCAATAGCTTGATTTTCTGATATGTTCGGTAAAACATTATTTTGGGGATGGGTTTTTAATTTCATAATTTTTCAAATTAAATTGAATATTTTATGAATTTTTGAAGGAGGAAATTGGGTTAAATCAGGTTTTAATTATTAAAACAATTAAATATGGTTTTTGGCCTCGAAATTTTTATATGGCAAAAAAATGATAATTCTAAATTTATGCGATTTTAGGGGATTTTCCCAAGTATTTTCAAATTATCATGAATTTATTATGCTAAATAAGCATATAAACCCATAATTAAGGTTACAAATGTTTTAGGACTTTGGAAATTGTATGCGGCCAAAGTTTTGAAAAGAATTGGGTAAAGCATCTTATTATCCAATAGAAATTTGTCAACGAATAAGATTTAGTGAAAAGAACTTGCTTTTATGGGTAATAAATCAGTTTTCACATAAATTACTTTAATGCCATGTCGTTAGTGTCGTCGTCGAGCCTAATACATCGACTCATCCATGAGTGTCGACGTTGATGAGGTGGGAAGCGCATGGTAACTACTTAGGTAGTTATGGAGTGATTCCAAACGTATCGAAGCGGACTATGGCGGTGTTTCTCCTTCTCCTTCTTCTTCTTCTTCTATTTCCATTTCATCCCCTTCTTCTTCTTCTTCCTCTTCCATTTCTTCATGAGCCAAGCGCTCTTCCTTTTCGGTAAGAGTTTCATAAGGTTGAAAAACATATGGGATTTTCATGAGAGAAATGTTTGAGATATTAAAAACTTTTCTTGAAATAAATTCTTCTCCTTTGAAATTTACTCCAAAATAGTTGAAAATCCGAGTAAGGTAAATTCCATGATATAAAGTGTTTTCTCCCATTTCAAAATTTTTAGGACGAAGTTCATCCAAAATAACTTGCGCTCAATTGATATCATAATTTCCGAAAATAGCAAAGAGTGCTTTGCACACTTTTGAAGTAGGATTGTTAAAATTTCCCGATCTTGGGGTCAAAGTATGTTGTAAAAGAAGATTGACAATTCTTGCTTTAGGATGAAAGTTTCGATTTTTAAATTCAAAGTTTTCTTCTCCTTCAAAAATATGATGAAATGTCTCACGATCATGTTCATCGATTTGAAAACTAGAAAGATCCATTCTCGTATTCTTACAATTGAGAATGGTACCCAAAAGATCACAATTTAAAACAATTCTAGTGCCTTTGACACTACTCCAAATTTCATTATCATTTCCTTCATAAAATTCTCGATTGAGATTTGCATAGAAAATTTTAACAAGATTTGGGTAACAAACAAAATCATTTTGAGAAGAATCAACAAGACTAAGAATTTGATTATTTGCAAAAAGAGTATCAATTTCATAAGAAGCAAAATCTTGAAAAATAGCAAACTTTCCAGGATGGACTTTTCCATAGTTAGCATAATTAATGTATGCTTTTATTGCCTCCGGATTATTGAGGAGTTGCTCTTTCAAGTTTCTGGAAAGTCTCATGGTGGAGGGGTTGCTTGAAGAAGCCATTAAAGTAGAGAGTATAGAGCTTGAAGTTTTGAAGAGAGAGTTAGAATTTGAGAATGAAAGTGAAAAGTTGTGATAAAAGATAGTGAATAAATAGATTTTTGAAAGACATGTTCTCTGGTCAAAAGATGTCTTTTCAGAGTATTGAATGAAGTGAAAAGATGGAGGGAAATTCAACCATTTGAATTCAAATTTTGAATTTCAAAATTTGTACCCATGTCGACATCATGGTAGGGACCATGTTGACATGTGCCTGTGAATTTCTAAGATTTATTTTTCCTAAGAATTCTAATATATATACTTATTATTCTAATGTCTATATATATATATATGTATATCTGGAGTATTCTTATAGTATATTCCAGAAAATATTATATTAAAAATAATAAAAATAATAATAAAATAATAATAAAAAATAAAAAATAAATTTAAAATACAATCAACACACCAATTCAAAATCAATCAATCAAGCAATCAATCATCTAATTCTAAGCATGCAATTTCAATCAATTGTATTGTAAATGTGTACCTTTTTCTGAGTCCGTTTCCTTGAATTTGTTGAGGTCGTGAACTGCCGTGAAACACAAATTTGAGTTATCTGACTTCTGATCATCATCGCTTGAGGACGAGTCTGAGTCATCTAGAGTAGCAGTAAATGCATGCTTCCGTTTCTTTACTGAATCATTGTTTATAGGAGGATTCTGCCTTTCTGGATACAGACAGTCTCTTTTGATATGGCCTGGTTCATCATAGTTGAAACATTTGACATTGTTTGGTACTACATTCTGATTTCTAGAATTCTTATAGTTGTTTCTCTTCATCATTATCACTGTTTGAGTCTGATCCGTCGGTTAATGCATTGAATGCCATTGATTTCTTTTCAGATGCTTTTCTTTCTCTTCTCCCAATCATTTCAACTTCAAACGACATTAGATTTCCAATCAATTCTTCTATCTTTAAAGTACTGATGTCATTTGCCTCTTCAATTGCAAGTGTCTTTTGATCCCATTCTGGAGTGAGAGAATTTAAAATTTTCCTGACTTGATCTTCTTCCGAAAATTCCTTTCCCAAAGATATTAAAGAATGCACAATATCTTGAAATCGACCATACATATTTGAAATAGACTCATTAGTATTCATTTTAAATAACTGAAACTGATTTGTGAGCATGGAAATTTTGGTCTGTTTAACTTTGCTTGTTCCTTCGTGAGTCACTTGCAAAGTTTTCCAGATTTCATATGCAGACTTACAAACTGACACACTATTAAATTCATTTCTTTCAAGTGAACAAAACAGAATATTCATTGCTTTAGAATTATTTTGTGCAACAGTCTTTTGCTCAGTGGTCCATTGTGCAAAATTAGTTGTGGGTTTAGTGAAATGACCCTCCTATTTCTACTCTAATTCCATAAGGAATTTTTTTTTTAAGGTAAAGAGGATATATAAATATATAGATATATCATCCATTGCAATTATAATTCTCAGGGTCAATATCTTTCTCCAATAAACCCAAAATATATCCAGGATCACAATAATCAACCAATATAAATATATCAGTACATTCACAAAGATAAGCACATACATGTGAGGATGTATATGCCTCTCTTGTTTGAATCAGAGTTCTGGAAAACAAGAGGATATTGGATTGCTGATTTTTTTTTTGACCAAACAATCCACTGGAAATATATACATTAGTCTGTTTATCCTAACTAAGAAGTGATCAAGTGATAATCAGTAGAAAGCAAGCTTTTAATATTGATGTTTGTGTTAAGTTCTGAATAGTGACAAAATCAAGCTAAAAAGAAGTGGATCCTAAGTGAACACAAGCAACATCTAGGCGTAATGGAAACGCGCCTAACTTATACACGAGAGGTCACGAGTTCAAGTACTATGCTGGTTGGTTCAAACACAATTTTTGTTTTTTTTTTTCCTTTTTCATTTTTCTCCTGTACAGTTTGAAATATGTTGTCTATCTATCTCTGCACATATATATTTTATTTTTTCCTATAATCTAACATACAAAACCAATATTTCTTGCTTTATTATTTTTGAAACCCCTTCCTATAACCTGGAAGGCTTCAGGATTGATATGAATTAAGAGTCTAGTTCTTGGGTTTTGAGGATGATAGAAGTGTTTATCATTATTCAGGTTTATATTTCTTCTTATAAGATCTGCCTGGCATTTAAAATGCATTTGGTTAGAATCTGAGTGAAATTCAGATTCTTATTACAAATACAAAGGAAAAGGTATGGTAATATTTGCACTAAACATGTTTATGTGCATATATATCTGCAACTATTTGGATCTGGCTTACAATTCCCTTATTACAAATCCTTTCTTTAAAAAAAATAGTACATGAGACATTTGTATGAAACAAGTTTAATTATGGGAACCTTGCAGCCATATAAAACATTCAACCTATGCCTATTTCTTTTGTACACATATGTCATGGTAGAAAATAAAACCATTTAATTTTCTGAGAATCAACTATCCAGATTTTTCCAAAACTTAAATCCTTTCCAAAGACTCAAGATTGACTAATACATTTATAAAATGTAATCATTCAATTTTAACATGGTGTTCTTGCTAAATCCACTTACAAGATTTAATTGAAATTCTTTTTAAACATAACAGATATTTAACTTGGTTCATAGATTCCAGATACAAGTCAGTCTCTTAACAAAATACCTAACAAAATATCCATCCAATATTCATCACTTAATACAAGTAGCAATTTAAATTGTCAATACATGCAGATTTCAACATTTAGGCTCTTATCTAACTAAGTTAGCATGCTATATCTTCTTCTCAAAGCCTTGCTCCTACTCCTACTTAGTTGCTGCAATCCCTGAAAAAGCATTTGAAACTGCCTCATTTTAAATGAGACACCCCAGATGCCATTAGCACACTAGGGTCAGACACATGTCTGGTATGAGAAAGCTCACAAAAATAATTAGTTAATCAGGTTAAAGTTAAGTTAAGTACATATACAGAAAGTTCAGCCCTTTGGAATCAGGCAAATACTTGTGTGCATGCTCTGTGTCATTGTGCATGTGCACACTTTAATTTTCTTTCCAGAGACTACACATATGAATATGGCACATACATTCAAGCATACAACTCAATCATAGACAAACAATCATTCATACCAAACAGGAAAATAACTAATATGAGTTAAATCATTTATTCAATTCTCATATTTCAAATCTGGGAAAAACTCTAGTTTTCTCATCTTCTCAAGTATTATTCCCTTGGTATATTTATCTATCCTTGGTCTCACCTGCAATATTTATGAATCAATGGACACACTGTAATGAACTAATTCACTCCATTACACAAAGATCTCAGGACTTAAACAAGCCATGTGTCAACTTGTGTTACTCAAGCACACAAGTCATTCCTGCAGTGTTCTTGACCCCAATTTCCTAATCAGGTTAAGTTAACAATAGCTCTTTTGATTTCTCATGACCATACAGAGGCAAACAAGCAAACAACCATTGGTGATTACAAAATAAGGTTCTGTATATAAATATATTCATCCTGGTATTTTAAAAGGAGTTTAGGCAACTAACATTGGCTTATGGTTTCTGAGAGAGTTTTTCTTTTGCAAACATTTGTGCTTGAGTTAAACTCAGGATGACCTGGTTTCACTGAATCACAAAATTTTGTTTGCTATGCATTTTATTGAATCAGGAGCATCAGCACATAGGCAACCCTATTGCACCCCTAATTCCTTTCTATTTCAAGCCTCAGCACTTATACATGAGTATATTGCAGCTCAACATTATTTACATCTTTCTGGGTTGAGCCAAAACCAATACTACTTGCCTATTCTCAACATTTTATTTTCTGGGTATTTGTTTATATCCCTAAACATTAACATATCAGAGATCTGAGTGTATAAAACAGATATGTATACTACAACACATAAAACTTTGTTATAATAAAACAAGTAATCAACCAAAGAGAGTCAAACATTTTCAGATTTTAAATTCACAGATAAGCATTCATATATGAAAATACTCTTTTAAGAAAAATACTTTTATCTGGCTGCCTACATTAGGACTTATTGCCTTAGATTTTTGAGTGAGTTTTCTCACCTAGCTCTCTCTTTGTTTCCTTAATTAATTGATGAGCTTCTGCCCTTAGCCTCAAGCTCTCTTCCTTCCCTTGTCTTATGATTTCTGTGGTGTTGTTTTTCTTCTTCAAAATTCTTTTCTGAGCAGGAGAGGAGGCTGCTGCATATACATGTATATATATATACAGGGTCTCTCTCTTAGGGTTTTGGGTATTGGCTAAGTCCATTTTTGCCCACCAGAAACATCATGTTATCTACATTTTAAACCCAAAGTTTTACCCTTCCCGGCTTAATTTGGGTGAAGAGAAAAGTGGTTACACATTTTTTTTCAGAAATTTGCTTTTCAGAAAATACTTTTCCCCTTGTCTACAATCATGCTAAAAATGTGACTTGATTTTGTTATTTATTAAATACTCTTTTCTAATTCTGCCTATACCAATAACTTCCCTGTTTTATCTTATTTTATTTTTTTTCTATTTTTAGCTTTCATGCAAATGGTATGTACTTCCTTCATTTATTTATAAGAGGATTATTCCTTTTTATATCTTCATTCTTTTTATTTCTGCTTATATTAAAATATGTCTGTATATTTTATTTCACTAGTTTAAACTCTAGTATTTCTTTAACACATATATATTTATAAGTCTTACTGAAATAATTTGTACACCCTCCTATATATTTCTACATCATTCTATACTGACACACACACATGCACATGTACACTCAAAAATATTCAGTAGCATTCATATATACATTTACTCATGCATACTACTTTTAAGAATTTAATCTACATATATATATATATATATATATATTTCCATACACATCAATATGTATGTATTTTTGGAGTTTAGGGTTTTAGCTTATATTCATGTGCATTTCCTGTGCACACATGTACACACACTGATACACTATCAAGCTATATCAATTCCTCCTTCAAAATTAATTTAAAAATTATTTTAAATTTATTTATATTTTCCAGAATAAATTCCTAAAATCTTGGGTCATTACATACACCCCTCCTTTTAGAAATTGTGTCCCTAAATTTTCCTAAGCTTAAAATAAATTTTAAACTTAATTCAGAGAACAAGTATATTCTCTACCAAATAGATTCTTAGTTCTATACTAACTAAAAATATATTCATCCAAAATAAAGAAAACAATCAAAAACCAGAATTACCTTAATCTGAAAATAGCTTAGGATAATTCATCCTAACTTTGTCTTCTAATTCCCATGTGCAATCACTAGGATCAAGACTCCACTGTACCTTCACAAGTTTCAGAGATTTATTCCTCAACTTCTTCACATCTCTTGCCAAAATTCCCACTTGATCCTTTTCATAAATCAAATTAGGATTTATCTGCACTTGGGTTGGGGTTTCAAGAATTTCTGCCTTGTCATGGACCCATCTTCTCAATTGTGATACATGAAAAACATCATGTATACCTTGCATGTTTTCTGGTAATTCCAACTTATATGCCAAAGGACCAATTCTCTCCAGAATTTTGTATGGTCCAATATATCTTGGGGTTAATTTGCCTTGTTTTCCAAACCTCAGCACATTTTTCATGGGTGAGATTTTGATGAAAACAAAGTTTCCCACCTCATATTCTACCTGCCTCCTTCTCATGTCTGCAAATTTCTTTTGCCTATCTTGAGCTGCTGTCATTCTTCTTCTTACCAACTCAATTTTCTCCTTGGTTTCTTGTATGTACTCAGATCCTAAAATAGACCTTTCTCCTGCTTCTACCCAGCAAACAAGTGACAAACAGGGTTTACCATATAAGGCTTCAAATGGAGCCATTCCTATGGTGCTTTGGTAGCTGTTGTTGTATGTAAATTCAACTAGATGAAGATAATCTTCCCAGTTGCCCCCAAAATCCAGTATACATGCCCTCAACATGTCCTCCAAAACTTTGTTTACCACCTCAGTCTGCCCATCTGATTGAGGATGGTAGGCAGTACTTAAACATAGTTCACTTCCCATTGCTTCTTGAAAGCTTCTCCAGAATTTTGAAGTGAAGATGGTATCCCTATCACTCACAATGGTTTTGGGAATGCCATGTAACTTTACCACTTCTTTTATAAAAATTTGAGCTAGTTTTGGTGCTGTTCTTTCTGACTTGACTGGGATGAAGTGTGCTACCTTGGTTAGCCTATCAACTATCACCCATATGCTTGTATTACCTCTCTTAGATCTAGGCAGTCCATCTATGAAGTCCATAGATATGTCTTCCCACTTCCACTGTGGTACACTAAGAGGTTGCATCAACCCTGATGGTCTTTGAGTTTCAGCCTTGACTTGTTGGCAAGTCATACATTTGGCAATGTACTTAGCTATATCAGATTTCATCCCCTTCCACCAGAAGTCTCTTTTCAAATTTTGATACATTTTTGTGTTACCTGGGTGAATGGAGTATTTACTTCTGTGATATTCATTCAATATCTCCTTCTTCAATTCTATGTCCTTTGGTACACACATCCTATTCTGGTATCTCACATAACCATCTTTATCAATGTGGTGATTCATTACTTCCTCCCCTCTTGAGAGGAGCATTCTCTTCTCTAATAAGTGAGCATCTTGTTCTTGCATTTTTCCTACCTTCAGAATTAAATCTGGTTGAAGTGTCATTAAGCTTAACTTCCCTTTATCTTCTTGTGCACCGTGCATCTGCTCATTAATGTGCACACAACCATTCTCCCCAATCTCTAACTCAGTTAGCAAAAATAAGTTTTTAAATTCTTCTATCATCATCATAGCCAATTTAGCATGCTGTCTACTTAGAGCATCTGCAACTTTGTTTGCTTTTCCTGGTGTATAAAGTATGTCAAAGTCATAGGCAGCTAAGAACTCCACCCATCTATGTTGCCTCATGTTCAAATCTTTTTGTGAAAACAAATATTTTAGAGACTTGTGGTCAGTGTAAAGTTCAAACTTAGTGCCTAACAAATAATGTCTCCAAAGTTTTAAAGCATATATCACAGCTGCTAATTCGAGATCATGTGTGGCATACCTTACTTCATGGGGTTTAAGTTGTCTGGATGCATATGCAATGACTTGGCCTTGTTGCATCAACACTGCACCCAAGCCAAATCCACTAGCATCAGTGTATACCACTAATTCTTCATTTCCATGTGGTACCTTTAGAATTGGAGCATTCACCAATGCCTCCTTCAACTGTTCAAAAGACTTTTCACATTTTTCTGACCAAACAAAAGCTTGGTTCTTCCTGGTTAGGTTAGTGAGTGGTGTAGAAATTTTTGAAAAATCTTTTATAAACCTTCTATAATACCCTGCCATCCCCATAAATGACCTTACTTCACTCACAGTGCTTGGCCTCTTCCATGCTTGAATAGCCACTACTTTATTGGGGTTCATAGAAATTCCTTTGGCAGATATAACATGGCCAAGAAAATGTACTTCCTCCTTCCAAAACACACATTTTGAAAATTTTGCCTTTAAATCTTTTTCCCTTAATCTAGACAAAACCAGGTGCAAATGATGCTTATGTTCCTCCACTGTCTTGGAATAAATCAAAATGTCATCTATAAAAATAAGCACAAACTTGTCTAAACAATCTCTAAAGGTTCTGTTCATTAAATCTACAAAGTAAGATGGTGCATTGGTCAAGCCAAATGGCATAACCAAAAATTCATACAGCCCATACCTAGTGTTAAAGGCAGTGTACTTGATGCTTGATTCTTCCACCTTCATTTGATGAAAACCAGATGCTAAGTCTAGTCTAGAAAATACTTTTGCCCCTGCTAATTGATCAAAAAGATCATCTATTCTTGGCAATGGGTATTTATTTTTAATAGTTACTTTGTTCAATTCTCTATAATCTATGCAGAGTCTTAAGGAGCCATCTTGCTTCTTAACAAATACCACTGGTGCTCCCCAGCAAGAATTACTTGGTCTTATAAAACCCTTTTCTTCCAATTCTTCTAACTGTTTCTTTAATTCTTTTAGTTCATTTGGCCCCATTCTAGTTGGCTTTTTAATCACTGGGCTTGCTCCTGGAACTAGATTGATCTGGAATTCTACTGGTCTATGGTGTGGAATACCCTTGACCTCACCAAACACATCCAAATATTCATTGACTATGGGAATTTCTTCAATGGTTAGTTCACTGAATTTTCTGAGTCAACTAAGTGATATAGTTTTCCTTCCTTAGCTACCTCACATAAAACTGTGATTCTCTGGCCTCTAGAATTTTGCAATGATATGGTGGATGAGTCTAAATTAATTATGGCTTTAAATTGCCTTAACCAGTCTACCCCCAATATAACACCTATATTTGGGTAATTCAAAACATATAAATTGGAAATAAACATATTTCCTCCTATGTTTAACTCCACATCCACACAAATCATATTTAAGACACTAGAACTCCCCAATGGACTGTGTATATGCAATGGGGTTTCAACCAATATGCAATTCAGTTTTAGCATTCTAACCAGTTCATAAGAAATTAAGGAGTGAGTTGCCCCAGTATCATACACTACTGCTATGGGTATGGTGCAAATAAGTAATGTACCTTCCACTTGGCTATGGTTTACAATGCTACTCTCCATTGTGGCTTTGCCTTTTCCTTCCAAATTTGCCAATTTGCCTTGCTGTTTATACTCAGGACAATTCCTCTTCATATGCCCCTCTTTCCCACATAGATAGCATTTGAAAGCTCCTCCTTTCAATTCTGGACATCTTGGTTTGATATGCCCTTCCTTTCCACACTGATGGCACACAATTTTCTTCTTGTCTTCCTTAGCCTTGACATCTCCAGTGCTTTTGTTACTAGCCTCTTCTTTCTTCTTATCATAAGGGTGATACCTCCCCTTACCTTTCTTGGTATTATTGCTCTTAAAATTTCTGAACTTCTCCCTTTCCTTGTCATGCTGCTCCAACCTCAAAGCTAAGTCTATCGCATGATCAAAAGTCTTGTCTGCATAGGGTAACATGGCTCTGCTAAGTCCTGGGTTCAGACCTTTTATGTACCTATCATTTTTAGATGCCTCATCTGCCACAAGCATTGCTCCATATGTGGAAAGCCCCTCAAACTTTTGAGTGTATTCTGTGACAGTCATGGTTCCTTGTCTAAGTCTAATGAATTCTTCTAGCAAGGTAGTCTTTGCTGATGCTGGTACAAACCTTGCTTCCAACATCTCTTTGAATTGATTCCAAGTGATTTCATTCTCATTCCTTCCTGCAATGATTACTTCCCACCAGCCTAAAGCTACTCCTTTTAGCTGTCTTGAAGCCACTTGCCTCTTTCTTTGATCATCAAGTTGCATGTCATTGAAAATTCTTTCCAATGTTCTCAACCATGTTTGAATTTCCATGATACTCTCTGTCCCTTCAAAGCTTTTGCCTCCTAAATGAGTATATGTCTTAAGCAATTTTGAGAGTTCTTCATAGGGATTTTCTTGCCTTTGTCCTGCCCCATCCCTAAATGCTCTCACCAAGTCTTGCAGATTGACCATTGGTGGTGCATGGGAAGATCCTGCTCCCTGATTTGGTGGCCTCCCTACCATAGTTTGCTAATAATAATTTACATAGCTGGTTAGTTTGATTGGTAATTTGGTTGTTTCAGTGGGTTTTTTTTTCACACTGAACACATTGTTATATATATGTATAGTTCCTTTTAATTTTATTTCTATCTAAGAACTTGATCCTTACTTCTACTATGTTGAATAACATAGCTCTGATACCAACTGAAATGACCCTCCTATTTCTACTCTAATTCCATAAGGAATTTTTTTTAAGGTAAAGAGGATATATAAATATATAGATATATCATCCATTGCAATTATAATTCTCAGGGTCAATATCTTTCTCCAATAAACCCAAAATATATCCAGGATCACAATAATCAACCAATATAAATATATCAGTACATTCACAAAGATAAGCACATACATGTGAGGATGTATATGCCTCTCTTGTTTGAATCAGAGTTCTGGAAAACAAGAGGATATTGGATTGCTGATTTTTTTTTGACCAAACAATCCACTGGAAATATATACATTAGTCTGTTTATCCTAACTAAGAAGTGATCAAGTGATAATCAGTAGAAAGCAAGCTTTTAATATTGATGTTTGTGTTAAGTTCTGAATAGTGACAAAATCAAGCTAAAAAGAAGTGGATCCTAAGTGAACACAAGCAACATCTAGGCGTAATGGAAACGCGCCTAACTTATACACGAGAGGTCACGAGTTCAAGTACTATGCTGGTTGGTTCAAACACAATTTTTGTTTTTTTTTTCCTTTTTCATTTTTCTCCTGTACAGTTTGAAATCTGTTGTCTATCTATCTCTGCACATATATATTTTATTTTTGCCTATAATCTAACATACAAAAACAATATTTCTTGCTTTATTATTTTTGAAACCCCTTCCTATAACCTGGAAGGCTTCAGGATTGATATGAATTAAGAGTCTAGTTCTTGGGTTTTGAGGATGATAGAAGTGTTTATCATTATTCAGGTTTATATTTCTTCTTATAAGATCTGCCTGGCATTTAAAATGCATTTGGTTAGAATCTGAGTGAAATTCAGATTCTTATTACAAATACAAAGGAAAAGGTATGGTAATATTTGCACTAAACATGTTTATGTGCATATATATCTGCAACTATTTGGATCTGGCTTACAATTCCCTTATTACAAATCCTTTCTTTAAAAAAAATAGTACATGAGACATTTGTATGAAACAAGTTTAATTATGGGAACCTTGCAGCCATATAAAACATTCAACCTATGCCTATTTCTTTTGTACACATATGTCATGGTAGAAAATAAAACCATTTAATTTTCTAAGAATCAACTATCCAGATTTTTCCAAAACTTAAATCCTTTCCAAAGACTCAAGATTGACTAATACATTTATAAAATGTAATCATTCAATTTTAACATGGTGTTCTTGCTAAATCCACTTACAAGATTTAATTGAAATTCTTTTTAAACATAACAGATATTTAACTTGGTTCATAGATTCCAGATACAAGTCAGTCTCTTAACAAAATACCTAACAAAATATCCATCCAATATTCATCACTTAATACAAGTAGCAATTTAAATTGTCAATACATGCAGATTTCAACATTTAGGCTCTTATCTAACTAAGTTAGCATGCTATATCTTCTTCTCAAAGCCTTGCTCCTACTCCTACTTAGTTGCTGCAATCCCTGAAAAAGCATTTGAAACTGCCTCATTTTAAATGAGACACCCCAGATGCCATTAGCACACTAGGGTCAGACACATGTCTGGTATGAGAAAGCTCACAAAAATAATTAGTTAATCAGGTTAAAGTTAAGTTAAGTACATATACAGAAAGTTCAGCCCTTTGGAATCAGGCAAATACTTGTGTGCATGCTCTGTGTCATTGTGCATGTGCACACTTTAATTTTCTTTCCAGAGACTACACATATGAATATGGCACATACATTCAAGCATACAACTCACTCATAGACAAACAATCATTCATACCAAACAGGAAAATAACTAATATGAGTTAAATCATTTATTCAATTCTCATATTTCAAATCTGGGAAAAACTCTAGTTTTCTCATCTTCTCAAGTATTATTCCCTTGGTATATTTATCTATCCTTGGTCTCACCTGCAATATTTATGAATCAATGGACACACTGTAATGAACTAATTCACTCCATTACACAAAGATCTCAGGACTTAAACAAGCCATGTGTCAACTTGTGTTACTCAAGCACACAAGTCATTCCTGCAGTGTTCTTGACCCCAATTTCCTAATCAGGTTAAGTTAACAATAGCTCTTTTGATTTCTCATGACCATACAGAGGCAAACAAGCAAACAACCATTGGTGATTACAAAATAAGGTTCTGTATATAAATATATTCATCCTGGTATTTTAAAAGGAGTTTAGGCAACTAACATTGGCTTATGGTTTCTGAGAGAGTTTTTCTTTTGCAAACATTTGTGCTTGAGTTAAACTCAGGATGACCTGGTTTCACTGAATCACAAAATTTTGTTTGCTATGCATTTTATTGAATCAGGAGCATCAGCACATAGGCAACCCTATTGCACCCCTAATTCCTTTCTATTTCAAGCCTCAGCACTTATACATGAGTATATTGCAGCTCAACATTATTTACATCTTTCTGGGTTGAGCCAAAACCAATACTACTTGCCTATTCTCAACATTTTATTTTCTGGGTATTTGTTTATATCCCTAAACATTAACATATCAGAGATCTGAGTGTATAAAACAGATATGTATACTACAACACATAAAACTTTGTTATAATAAAACAAGTAATCAACCAAAGAGAGTCAAACATTTTCAGATTTTAAATTCACAGATAAGCATTCATATATGAAAATACTCTTTTAAGAAAAATACTTTTATCTGGCTGCCTACATTAGGACTTATTGCCTTAGATTTTTGAGTGAGTTTTCTCACCTAGCTCTCTCTTTGTTTCCTTAATTAATTGATGAGCTTCTGCCCTTAGCCTCAAGCTCTCTTCCTTCCCTTGTCTTATGATTTCTGTGGTGTTGTTTTTCTTCTTCAAAATTCTTTTCTGAGCAGGAGAGGAGGCTGCTGCATATACATGTATATATATATATATACAGGGTCTCTCTCTTAGGGTTTTGGGTATTGGCTAAGTCCATTTTTGCCCACCAGAAACATCATGTTATCTACATTTTAAACCCAAAGTTTTACCCTTCCCGGCTTAATTTGGGTGAAGAGAAAAGTGGTTACACATTTTTTTTCAGAAATTTGCTTTTCAGAAAATACTTTTCCCCTTGTCTACAATCATGCTAAAAATGTGACTTGATTTTGTTATTTATTAAATACTCTTTTCTAATTCTGCCTATACCAATAACTTCCCTGTTTTATCTTATTTTATTTTTTTCTATTTTTAGCTTTCATGCAAATGGTATGTACTTCCTTCATTTATTTATAAGAGGATTATTCCTTTTTATATCTTCATTCTTTTTATTTCTGCTTATATTAAAATATGTCTGTATATTTTATTTCACTAGTTTAAACTCTAGTATTTCTTTAACACATATATATTTATAAGTCTTACTGAAATAATTTGTACACCCTCCTATATATTTCTACATCATTCTATACTGACACACACACATGCACATGTACACTCAAAAATATTCAGTAGCATTCATATATACATTTACTCATGCATACTACTTTTAAGAATTTAATCTACATATATATATATATATATATATTTCCATACACATCAATATGTATGTATTTTTGGAGTTCAGGGTTTTAGCTTATATTCATGTGCATTTCCTGTGCACACATGTACACACACTGATACACTATCAAGCTATATCAATTCCTCCTTCAAAATTAATTTAAAAATTATTTTAAATTTATTTATATTTTCCAGAATAAATTCCTAAAATCTTGGGTCATTACATTTAGAATATTCAGTTTGTGTGATATTCCAAGTATCTAATCCTACAGATTGTAATATATATTTTCATCCTACATGCCCAATATGCATAGTTATTGCCATTAAAAAGTGGTGGTCTGGAAGTAGACTGACCTTCTACAAATGAACTAGTGACAGGGATACTAGTGTTAATAACAGTACCAGTGTTGGTAGCCATTTTGAAAATTTTTCAAAAATCAGATTATGAAACTTTTGAAAACCTTGCTCTGATACCAAATGTGAGAATGCGGATTACGGATCTTAAGGCTAGGAATAAGACTAAAGGGGGGGTGAATAGTGTTTTTAAGAAATTATTAAATCTTTTTGAGTTATTGTTGATTTGTACACAAATGTATGCAATATTCAGACATAGATACAGAAATAAAGTAAATGCAGTAAAGGAAAGAACACACCGGATTTTGTACTGGTTCGGGGTTACCCTACATCCAGTCCCGCACAACTAAGTACGGATTTCCTTTCAAAAGCAATTCAACAATTACAACCCTCGGTTTCAAGGCTACGAGGTACACCCTCTAGAATCACAATCCTCTGGGTAGAGATACTTGATTTCCGGGGCAACAAGTTCACCCAATTGATTTCCAAGGCTACAATCACACCTTTTCTCGCTTGATTGATTTCCAAGGCTACAATCACACCTTTTCTCGCTAGATAGATTACAAAGAAACCTATAACTCTGAATAGCACTTGGATCTTGTTGAGATAGTGATAGAGAATCAAACAAGAGATAATCTAGTTAGATTCAATGTTGATTTCGGCAGAGTAATGATAGGATTTTGATTAAGAAAATGTGGAAGAAGAAGAGAAGTGAAAAACCAGAAAAACTGATGTTAAATTCGTTGAAACTAACCCCTATTTATAGAAGAACAACAGTCATGTCCATTCGTGAAAGGTTATGGCGAATAGACACTTCTTTTGAAATTTGAATTTTGAATTTTAACTGACACTATGTCGACATGGTCACCATGGGTATGTCGACATGCCAAAGCAATTTTTGAAATTTTGTTTTTTTTGAAAATAATCTTTATCTTATATTACAACTATTTTAAACTTTATAAATATAGTTGACTATAGATAAAATACATAGATGAATATAAAGAATAATATATATAAAATTTTACTATAATTTTATATTTAAATCTAAGTATAAATATATTATAATTAAAAGATAGTTTAAAACAACCGAAGTTTAAAAACAAGAATATTTAAGGCTAAAACATCTTGAAAAACAATTTTGAAAATCATTTTGAAGTAGTTTTGCAAGCTTCTTCCTGCAGAATATCTCATCATGACTGGACTCGAGAACTTGTACAAAACCAGGATGTTCGTGGGTTTGTAAGCCACTTGTCGTAGGTTTGTAAGCTACTTGTCGTGGGTTTGTAAGCCACTAAAAAGGTAGAAATGGGTTCCATCCCAAAAGAAAAATGGAGTGAAGATTTCAGTGCTATTGTGAAGTTTTAACATAATTCTAGACTCAATACTTATCTTGAAATCGTGCTCTTGATTATCTTGATACTCATGAGTCTTCAATCTTGATTTCTTGAATCTCTATACTGTACAGTCTTCATTCTTGGTACCTGCATGGTTAAATCCTGCATATACATATTTCTCTAAACTATAATGTTAGTATATATATTTTATAATCTTATTCTAAGGTTGTTTTCATCAAAACCATCAACTTATGGACTAACATAAACTTAAAACGATCATATCTCATAAACAATAAGTTCCTTTTCCTATTTGACCACTCTACGGAAAAAGAACCCAACATCCCGGCCTAATAGAAGTGGTTTCAGACCATAATTCAACACCTATCAAAAGTTATAGGCTTTACAATAATTTCTATGTACAAGCCGCCTGATAAAAATTCTAAAGGTGGAAAATGTCCTCAATAGTCATCTTCCAAAATTTTAGACTCCTACGACCTCATATGAATTAAGTAATAATGTTTTATAATCCTTCGATTGTAAAATACGGGTCGTTACAAAAGTGATAAATTGACATCCAATTTATGAGTAATGCTGATAAATAGAGTTGATAAGAACTATCCTACATGCCCTCAATAAAAATTTACTATTCCATTAGAATGTTTTTTGTTAATTTTTCAATTATTATTAACCAGACTTCATGTTTGAGTTTAGGTGGCCTTATTAGAAATCCTAAGTATTCTAGGTGCCAAAAGTGGTGAAACATGTAAAAACATGCATAAACTGATTTTTAACTTTTTAAAGCAATTCTTATCAACTAACCTGCCTTGTTTGTCAAAACATGATTGGTTGCTAATTTCTTTTCTAAAAGTATGGCCAAAATTTCTTAAATAAACAAATTAAATTATTTACAAAATGCCCCTTCTCCTTTTATAATTATATAAAACATTTGAGTCTCATTCCTTAAATAATTTTATATACTTATTAAAACTCTTAGGAAAAATCTATAAAAATTCACATAAATCATTTTTAATATGTTTTCTAACGTATACTAATTTCTGACCTAAAACATACATTTGTTAGCCGTAATTAATTTTAAACCCAAATAATCGTTTTCTTTACTAAAAAATTAATATTAAATCCGCATTAATTCATAAAATTATGAAAATTGAAACCCATCTAAAAAATATCATTTCTGACCTTATTCTTAAATTGCAAGGCATTTGGATGTCATTTAATAGGGTTTTCACATTAAAACATATCATAAAATACATATGAATTAGCATAAATCATCAACAAGTATGTATATCCAATTTAACAATAAAAAACATGGCAAAACCTTGCAAAATAGTACAGACTTAATCTAAAACCAAAAACAATCAAAAACATGAGATGTAGTCATTATTCACCTTAGCTTTGTGATTAAGGAGTTGAGATTTGAGAATGGTTTTGAATTGATTAAGCTTCCTTCCTTTGATTGGTTTATCTTCTTCTTGTTCTTCGTTAATGGTAACCGGCCTCTTACGTTTAATTTTTGCAAATGAACGTGTAGAATGAATGGCCTAAGAGTTTACGGTATAAGAATATACTTATTCCTGTTTTACCCCTCATCTATTTGCCTTACCTATTTTATTTTAGTCCCCCTTTAGTTCATTTGTTATATGGCACGGTTACCTTTCTGTTAACACAAATCTCAATCCTCTAATCATCACATTATTTAATTTAATTTAACTAATTATATATCCTAAATAATGTTAATCAAAATTAGGGTCGTTACAGACTTCCCTACTTAAAGAATTTCGTCCTCGAAATTACGATAAGGTACTCAACAAATCAATCAAAAAGGTAAAACATACCATCAAACAAATCAGGATAAGTGTCTATAATCCTACTGTCAGTATCCCATGTACAGTCTCTTTCATCGTCGCTCCACTGGACTTTAGCTAATCTGACTGTCTCGTTCCTTAGCCTCTTCTCATCTCTCGCGACTATACAAACTGGCTTTCTAACTATAGTCAAATTCGGCTCTATTACTAAGTCCTCTAACACAGTCGGTGCTATAGTAGTCTCCGGGTCTCTAATACACTTTCTTAGATAAGAAATATGAAAAACATCATGGACTCCTGCCAAACTGTTCGGTAATTGTACTCTATATGCGATTTTCCTGATCTTTTCTATAATAGGAAATGGTCCAACAAATCTCGGTGCCATTTTCCCCGACTTCCCGAATCGAATTACACTTTTCATCGGTGATACCTTGATGAAAACATGATCCCCTACTGAGAACTCTAAGTCTTTCTGTCTTCTATCAGCATACCTCTTCTGCCTCGACTGAGCTTCCTTCATTTTAGTTCGAATCAACTCAATCTTCTTTGCATCTTCTCTAACTAAATCCAGACCAAGAACCAGCCTATCACCGGTCTCTAACTAACAAACGGGAGATTTGCATGGCCTTCCGTACAAAGCTTCAAAGGGTGCCATCCCTATACTAGCCTGATAACTTTTGTTATACGAAAACTCGACTATGTATAGATGGTCTTCCCATGATCTCCCAAAATCAAACACACAAGCTCATAACAAATCTTCCAAGACTTTGTTAACTCTTTTCGTTTGCCCATCAGTTTGTGGATGGTAAGCGGTACTCATCTTGAGCTTGGTTCCTAAAATTTTTTATAGACTTCTCCAGAACTCACTAGCAAATAATGAATCTCCATCACTTACTATACTATTAGGAATCCCATGTAGTCTAACTACATTCTTCATAAATAACTTAGCCAAAACAGGTGCCATCCTAGTTGACTTAACTGGAGTGAAATGGGCACTCTTGGTTAACCTGTCCACTACGACCCATATACTTTCATTTCCTTTATTAGATCTTGAAAACCCATCTATAAAATCCATAAAAATAGAATCCCACTTCCATACCGGAATATCTAATGGCTGAAGCAACCACTTGGTTTCAGATGTTCGGCTTTTACCTGTTGAAAGTTCAGACACTACTTCACCCATAAGCCTACATCTCTTTTCATACCTTCCTAGAAGAAACTCCTCTTCATATCCTGGTACATCTTAGTTTCTCCTGGATGAATAGTGAACTTCGAACGATGGTATTCTTCAAGAACTTCTTTCCTAATGCTTCCTACATTCGGAACACATAACCTTCCTTTCTTCCTTAACCACCCGTTCTAGTTAAGACTGAAATCTTTCAGGTCATCGCTCTTAGTTTCATCCTTTAACTTCCTGATCCGTTCAACTAATACTGGATCCTCCATCTGTTTAGACGCAATCTTTTCGATCATCATTGGTCGAACTTCTAAACATGATAACGCTACGGTTTCTCCACTAGATTAGCTATCATTGCCAACGTTGCATTCTAATATTTTCTGCTAAGTGCATCTGCAACCTTGTTGCCTTTTCCTGGTGTGTACTCAATTCCAAAGTCATAAGTAGCTATAAATTCCAACTATCTCTGCTATCTCATATTTAGTTCCTTCCGAGAGAATAAATACTTCAATGACTTATGATCCGTATATAACTCAAATCTTTCTCCCAAAAAGTAATTCCTCAACACCTTCAGCGCAAAATCACCGCAGCCAATTCCAAATCATGCGTCGGGTATCTCACCTCATATGGTCTAAGCTGTCGAAAAGCATAGGCAATCATTTTAACTCTTTGCATTAACATAGCTCCTAACCTAGTTCCACAAGCATCTATATATACTACTAAGTCATGATTCCCTTTCGGAACAACTAACACAGGTGCATTAGTCAATAAGTGTTTCAAGCTTTAGAATGCTTCCTCACACTTATCGGTCCAAACAAACTTCACATCTTTTCGCGTTAGCTTGGTCATCTGGCTGATATATGCGAGAAATCCTTTATGAACCTCCGACAGTACCCGGCTAATCCAAGAAACTTTTTTATCTCAGTCACTGTCTTAGGTCTCTTCTAACTACTTACTGCCTCGATCTTAGTTAGATCTACTGACAATCCTCTTCCTAAAACTACATGACCAAGAAACTTCACTTCTTTCTTCCAGAAATGACATTTCGAAAACTTCGCCTTCAGTTGATGCTCTCTCAAAGTCTTAAGCACCACTCTAAGATGAACTTCATGCTCTCTTTCATCCTTAGAGTATATCAAAATATCATCTATGAACACCAACATGAACCTATCCAAGTGCTCTTGGAAAACTCGGTTCATCAAATCTACGAAGAATGTTGGCGCATTAGTCAGTCTGAATGGCATCACTAACCATTCGTACGATCCATATCTAGTCCTAGACATCGTCAAAGGAATACTATCTTCAGCCACTCTAAGCTGATGGAATCCTGTCACTAAATCCAGTTGAGAAAACACTTTGGCTCCACTTAACTGATCGAACAAATCATCAATTCTAGGTAACGAATATCGATTCTTTATCGTCTTCTCATTCAACTTGCGATGATCTATACATAACCTTAACGATTCGTCCGACTTCTTAGCAAATACTATGGCTACTCCCCAAGGTGAACTACTTGGCCTAATAAAATTCTTGCCTTCTAAATCCACCAACTGCATCTTCAACTCCCTCATCTTAGTAGGTGTCATTCTGCTTGGCGGTCTACTCACTGGTTCTACTCCCGGTACCAAATCTATCCCAAACTCAATGGCTCGTTTATGTGGAAATCCTACTATGGGTTCAAAAACATCCACGAATTCTCTAACCATGAAAACTCGATTTAACTCGTCTTCTACCTCTACAACACCCAACAAAGCATTCACCTCGCAGCTAGGGCTTTCTACGGTATATACAGTCCGATCACTACAGTCAGAGTGTCTAAGCGATATTTTCTTATCATGGCAAATTATCCTAGCATCGTACTTACTTAACCAATCTATACCCAAAATAATTCTGAACCCAACGAAATCAAACATATGCAAACTGCAAAAAAAGGTATGACCTAACAAATCAAACTCTAGGCGGTCACACTTCATCCCAAGTGTCACATACCCACCTATTGGATTTGCAACCCTTAAGGAAGTAACTAAGCAAGAGGGTTCTAGGTTAAGCTTATCTACCAAAAAAATGTGATGCACCGACATCAAACAAAACGCTAACTGACATACCATGAATCAGAAGCGTACCTCCCAACATAGCTTTTCCTTTTTCCTCTGTTGTTGGCCTCGAGGTAGCTGGCTCCAATGCGTATACTTTGCCCTTCCCATCCTTAGCAGGCTCCTTGCATTGGTTCTTGTAGTGTCCAATTTGATCGCAGTTGAAGCACCTGATATTCATCTTACCAGTCACCTTCTTTCCCTCTCTAGAACAACATTCATTAGCAAAATGCCCTTTCTTATCACACATAAAGCAGACAACCTTCGACTTCCCCTTCTTTTCAGCTCCACCCTTCTGAGCTCCTTTCTTATAGAAGAACTTTCTTTTCTGACTCTGCCCCACCTGGACTTCCTTTTTCTAATTTCTCTCTAGAAAAGCAAGCATATCCTCATGTATCAAAGCCATTTCTACTACAACATCACAAGGATCCCTGATATGAGGTAATGTAGCCCTGGCCAATTCAGGTTTCAACCCCCTAATGAACTTCTCATTTCTCTTAATCACGGTATCAACAGTAGCATACCCATACCTTGCAAACTCCTCAAAACTTGTAGCATACTCCAGCACAGTCATCTCCTCTTGCTCCAACTCAGCAAACTTTCTGGTGTTGACTTCGCAATCTCAAACATAAACCTCTCCTCATACCTCCTCTTAAACTCAGCCCATGTCATTGTCTCTTCATTTACTCCAATCGTCACACTATTTCACCAATACAACGCTGCTCCCTGAAGCTGTCTAGAAGCCATCCTTCTCTTCTGCTCATCATTGAGCCCCAGATATGCAAAGATTCTCTCACAATGTAGTAACCAATTCTCTAATTCAATGGCGTCTTCAGTTTTGATGAATGGCTTTCCTCCCAATCGAGCGTAATCCCTACTTAAAACAACATAATTGTTGACTACTGGAGCTCCCTGAACTCCTCCTCTAGCATTTCCTCCAACTACTCCAGCAGTGACACCCGCCTGCATCATGTTGACAAAGAATTGATACATTGGTTCCATGTTAAGTTGCGGGACTCTAGAACCTACATTTCCAGCTTGTGACTGACCTCGGTTCCTTCTCGTATTTGGTTCGGCATTTCCATTTGTAGTGGTGCTTCCCCCTCCAAGGTTAACTCTTCCACTTTTGGCATCCGCCTCGTAAGATACAGAAGAATAGCCTAAGAGAGGTAGGAGATTAGAGATATAGCATATACTTATATATAGCAAATACAAGTACGTTACTATAGCGTTATCCCATACCCTGATTTTATCTTTAATTCCTTAGGATTATGTTTTCAAAAACCATTTTAGTTTAAAGTTTTTCATAAACCTATGCTCTGATACCAAGTTGTAACATCCTTTATCTTGAGGCCCAAAGCTAAGCACTACAGATGATGCAGTCATCTATAGTATTTACTTCCAGCGATAAAATACGGTAATGCTAATGATATCCATAATAATAGAAGCACATGAATATGAAACAAAATCACACATTTCAAAAAACAACATTTCCGATTACATTTCATAAAATATGTTTTATATCCAGAGTACATAATCCCAAGGTATCCCAGGTCTAGATCAAATATAATTATTACATAAATACGCCAAGAGCGATATATGAAGATGCCCCCTTGGTTGACTAGAGTACTAGATAGTCATAACTGCCTTAATACAACACAACAGAATAAAACAAACAAAACAACTCCTAAATAGCTATCCATTAGCCTCATGCTCGTCTTCGGAAGCTTTATTCATCGACCTACTAAAACCTGTATATCCTCAACCCTCAACCTACTCAAATCAATTTTGAGCACCCGAGAGTTTAAGGGGAAAACATAAACTTCGAGTCAAACATAAAGCCTGGTGTGAATAATACTATACATCTCGGTTATTTGATATTAAGTGAGACCACGCCGCTTAGCGGAACAAGTTTCCCCTCACTAATATCCATTTAAAACATATCTTTTGCAAATCTTAATCCTACAATCAAAACTGGTTAAAAAAATAAAGCAATATCATATATGCGTAAAAATCAGGTAACAAATGGACTATCGGTCGAACATTATAGTTTTGTTTGGCTAACTACAAACCTTTGGCTGACTCGGGCCTACTAGAAAAAATAAACAAATAATCTAACTTATGTTAGATACTCCTCTTCTGGAAGGTCTTTCCCTAACTTAGTTTTCCCAGGGTCAACTGATCCTAATGGTTTTGCGGGCTCACCAATAACCTATCTCTCCTCTATAGATTCCTTTCTGTGTGTAACATCATTTTAGTCCTACTTGTGACAAAGCCCTACACGCTAGAATTTTGGACTTGTATTAGCTAGGGACTACTAGCTAAAGTATATGGCGTGATCTCATACCAGTCTCATCTGGTATTCTAATATCTGAGTCATTTTACTTAGGGTCATCTACCCATAAAAATTTTCTTGAAAACATTTTCTCTCAAATTGATTCAAACCTTACATCATACTTTAAACAAGGAAAATATACTCTATGCTTTACTCAAATCAACTTGCCATGTTATATATACTTTACACAAAACTTTATTGATGAAAACATTTAAACCTTTGAAAGTGCCCTTTTTGGAACCATTGAAAGTACCACTTTCGAAATCAAGTAACTACTTTGCTTTATAACCTTAGGCCGAAAGGCCAAAACATACCTTTCGAAACTATTCTTAATAAACCTTTCGAAAACATTGAAAAACCTTTCTTTCGAAAGCTTTGAAACCTTAGACATCCTCTTATCAAAACACTATAAACATTGCCTTTCGAAAACATTGGAACCTTCCATTTAAAACCTTTCGAAACCATTGGGGAACCACCCCTTCGAAACCTTTATCTTAAACCTTTTGAAACCATTAGAACTATTCCTTTCAGAACCTTTTAGGTTTAACTTTCAATAGAACAAAAGGGTCATAAAACAACTAAGTCGAAAGCACTCTTCTGAATGCTATTTCCTAAGTAAAGAACTGATGGTGTCGAAACCAACCCTTTGAAAGCATTGGGGTAGTGACTAAGTTTTAAAAACAAAGTAACCCTTTTGAAACCATTTGCTTCGAAAGGTGGAAAGCGGCATCAAGGGGTTTCGACCCCTTTGAAAGCATTTACTTAAAACAAAAAGGCGCAACCTCTTTTGAAACCATTCCTTTAAAAACAATTTGACCTAGTCGAAAGCTAAGTAAGTCGAAAGCATTCCTTTCGAAAGCAAAGCATACACATTTTCATTTGAAAACAAAGTACAGCTTCGACCCCTTTCGAACCCCTTGTTTCGACCCAGTACCTTTCCCTATGTCCAATTCACTATGTACCAAGTCTTTGATACCCTGTGCTTTGGTTTCGATGAGGATGGAGGCGGAAGTAAGGTGCCGAAGGCTAGGTGCCGAAAGTGGTGAAACATGTAAAAAGCATTTATAAACTGATTTTTAACCTTTTAAAGCAATTCTTTTCAACTAACCTGCCTTGTTTGTCAAAACATGATTGTTTGCTAATTTCTTTTCTAAAAGTACTGCCGAAATTTCTAAAATAAACAAATTAAATTATTTACAAAATGCCCATTCTCCTTTTATAATTATATAAAACATTTAGGTCCTATACCTTAAATAATTTTATATACTTATTAAAACACTTAGGAAAAATCTATAAAAATTGCCATAAATCATTTTTAATATGTTTTCTAATGTATATTAATTTCTGACCCAAAACATACATATGTTAGCAGTAATTAAATTTAAACCCAAATAACCATTTTCTTCACTAGAAAATTAGTATTAAATCCACATTAATTCAAAAAATTATGAAAATTGAAACCCATCTAAAAAATATCATTTCTGACCTTATTTTTAAATTGCAAGGCATTTGAATATCATTTAATAGGGTTTTCATATATATCATAAAATTCATATGAATTAGCATAAATCATCAACAAACATGTATATCCAATTTAACAATAAAAAACAAGGTAAAACCTTACAAAATAGTTCAAACTTAATCTAAAACCGAAAACAATAAAAAACATGAGATGTAGTCATTATTCACCTTAGCTTTGTGATTAAGAAGTTGATATTTGAGAATGGTTTTGAATCGATTAAGCTTCCTTCCTTTGATTGCTTTATCTTCTTCTTGTTCTTCCTTAATGGTGACCGGCCTCTTACTTTTAATTTTTGCAAATGAACATGTAGAATGAATGGCATAAGGGTTTAGGGTATAAGAATATACTTATTCCTGTTTTACCCCTCATCTATTTGCCTTACCTATTTTAATTTAGTCCCCCTTTAGTTCTTTGTTATATGGCACGACTACCTTTCTATTAACACAAATCTAAATCCCCTAATCATCACATTATTTTATTTAATTTAACTAATTATATATCCTAAATAATATTAATCAAAATTAGGATCGTTACAGAGATTGTCTGTTTGACCTTAGTTATATTAATCAATAGAGAATTCTCGACTGAGTTATTCCATAGCTATCCAATAACTATCAGTATGTGACCCATTGATCTCTTAGCAGTCATGTGTAATACACCACCTAACATTTGGAAAGCGTTACATACTTTAGTCCCAAGAGATGCATCGATATCGTCTCTCGAAACATATGACATTAAATATTTGAAACAATATTTTATTTTAATGTAATAAAGTTCTCATGATTACAACACATTGTAATAACTATCACATAACATATTATTTGAGGATTTTATATTTAATATAATTTAAATTAATTACTTAATCAATTATATCATAATATAACAAGTATATAATAGAAATAATATATTTTTTGTTTTAAATAGGATTGGTTATCGAGCAAGATTTATGTAACAAATTACATAATTACCCCTAGGGCATACCTCTGACACTAATTAAAACATACCAGAAAAAGAAAAGGTTCTAGAGATTTCAGAGGAAATGCACCTCACAAAAAAGAATCGATGACCCTAATTCCTAGTGTTATTAATAGGATTTGAAATTAATTCTTTGTTACAAGGGAAGAGGCGAAAAATAGTGTAATCTGGTTGATATTTAACCTTTTGCGGGTAGTAAGAGAAAGTAGGGTTTCAACATTTAAGCTGCCCATTTCGAACTCCTTAAACAACACCTGGAGACAATGATGTAGCTATATGAGTTGTTAAATGAGTGCTATTCTTAAAAAGGCAATGACTTTGGCGATTTGATTATTAAAAATGGTAACGAGAATGCCAAATGTGACTGGACGTAAAAGCAAATAACCCTTCTGGTGGAGTATTAATTCTTTCTGAAGGAACATGGGCATTGGTCTCAACTTCATTGATTCCAAAATGCTGAACAATATAATCTACTTCCTCCTGTGTGGTGACTAATGATTGATAATTAACATAGACTTTATCATCAGATGACTTTGATTTTCTCTTAAGCTTGGAAGTGCTTGTAGACTCTTTAAAGGTTCCCTTTCTTATTGCAGACATAACCCTAACTTAAATAATAATGTAAAGACATCAATCGAAAAAATAAGACTTAAGGGATTAGATTTAAGAGTTATCAAGTGTCTAAAGCTTAAAAACTATTAGGTGCCAAAGCTCAAGTAAACTCTCATATGCTTGCAACTTGAAGCTATCTAATGTTGAAACTTTGTAGACTATCGAGTGTTTAAAACTTAAAGTTACAACTATTGAGGGTCAATGCTCATAACTTATCGAGTGTCAAGGCTTACAAAGTTATCGAGTGTCAAAACTTGCAAAGCCGTCAAGTATTCAGAATTTAAAGCTACCAAATGTTGAAGTTTGTAACCTATCAAGTAGTAAAGTCTACAATGTTATCGAGTGTCTAGAATTTAAAGTTATCGAATGTTGAAACTTGCAGCCTATTGAGTGTTAAAACTTGCAAAGCTATCAAGTGTTTGGAATTTAAAACTATCGAGTGTTGAAACTTGTAACCTATCGAGTTTTAAAACTTGTGAAACCCCGCCTTTTTGACCCTTGAAAGTCGACATTAATACATCCATGGTATTCACATGCCAAACATCTAAGTGTTGGAAAGGCAGCTTACTGGGGTGAAAGAAAAGAAAAAATAGAACAGAATCTCACATCGTGATGAGTAATATATAATATTTAAATGATCTTTACAAAAGAAAAACATTAATATTCATACAATAATCAGAGTCTAACATATCATTAGCATGGACAGTTATAATAGTCCGTCCATACAAGTGCTGATAAATAAAAATAAGTAATGCAGTTGAAAATAAAAGTATGAAAATAGATCTTGGAGGTATCCAGCTCGTCTCTTGAAGATCCAAAGAATCTAAAGCTAACTCTGAAAAAATAATCATAGGTCTGACCCGAGCATTATAAGAAAATAACACCCAGATCACTCTGGTAAACTAGCATGTGAAACTCAAATAATATAGATTGTTGTATTTATAAAACCCTTTCAAACATAAAGGTATCTCGTAAGACCACACTGCACATAAACACAGATGTGTTTTTACCTTACAATAACCAAACCATTTCACAGGATATTATAATAATGTCTGGGGTTTAAAATAAATATTGAATCATAGCCGAAATAATTACATTAATTCAATCAACATCATATTTAGTATACAACTAAATTCGTAAAGGCATATATTGGAAAATGGATTCCATACAATGACAAGGCACTGGGTACCACCTACCACAGTACATCTTTAGATAAAATGTACCGAAGTCACAAACCTTGGGACCTTTGCATGACAGGACCGACCACCCCTTCCTGGATAGTACCGAATATGTCATCACCCCGGTTGCTTTACAACCTTTTCCTCGAGAGCTCTTATACACATACTAAATCCATAAATAGTGATCTAAAAAGGAGATGACCATACATAAATGAGTGCGATCCACATAGCCTTGCGGCATATCCCGTGTTGTAGTCATTCTCGGTTGTGAGGCTTAAGGCAACGCTTACCTTTTCCTTTAGCAAATCCTAATTGGAACGCTAACACTGCCCTCCATGCAATAATGCAATGTCAACATTCATCCATACAAGTTGTTCGGGATATGAATAAACCGAAGGCACTACTTCTACTACATCCTTTTGGAATCACCCTCAGGATTAGTAGCAAGTAGTCCTTGCACTTCAAAGACCGCATCTTCGATTTTCATCATCTTCAAGAGGTCTCCAATTTGAAGTTAATTCTCTTATATACTTAATTAATCATGACCTATTTATAGAAATTAACTCTCTTATACTTATCACACTTTCAATGTTTCGACTTCTCTATCCCTTACCGAGAATCGAAGCAAGCTAAGTCGACGCACTGGTTGCTCCTACCTTTGCCTAGACACTACGATTTTAGGTCTTACAGATAGAGGAAAACTCATCAGTTTAGTGCTAAATATAAGACGACTTACTTTCCGTAAACCTGTCAACATTTTAGCACTACTTATCATATTTGTTTTTTGTTACCTAATGACATCGAAAAAGAATTCCCTTGCATAAAACAAAGTCTTTTTAAAACAATCGAAAAAAACCAACTCCGTAAACTTATTTCTAGTCTTTGATTTTAAACTAGTACTTTTCATCAGCTAGAAATGAAACCGCTCAAGTTGAGCTATTTTTACCTCTCAACCTTTGACTCGACATTCATTTATAACTTCAAAATAGAAACAAGTTTCCATACCTCGAAGTCTGGAAATTAAAATAGGATCGAAGAGTTCCAACATACTTTTTTAAAACAAGGTTTGATTTAAAAGGCAACGTCTTTCTTTATATAAAAGTAAATACCTTTTAATCGCTTTCTAAACTACTTTAAAACAGTTTCCTTTAATAAAACTAAATAACTTATTTAATAACAACATCGTGTTATAAATTAACTTCTTTTTCAATTTTCCGAAATCATTTACTATAACAAAATTGTTATAGTCCATGATCTTTTTTCCTTTTCTCGGAAACATTTATTTCAACAATAGTGTTGTAATCCATGATTTCTTTCTTCTTTAAAATTACTTTTAAAACTCTTTAAAATAAGTTTGAAACTTGGATGTTTTTAATCTAAAACATCCCATTAAAGATGATCACTTTTAACAAAACTTAACTTTGAATAAAAGGAGTAAAATTTAAACCTCTTGTTTAAATAACTATATAAATTCTAAAAATGTATTTAAAATTTCAAACTCACTTTTTTAAAATACTTATAAACACATTTGAAAGACTTTCCAAAATATCATAAATAGATTACTCTTTTTACTTTACAAAAATCAGAGAATTCCAAACTGCATTTATAGAAACTATCGCTACATGGACCGTACACTACACCAAATAGGTAAATCAGAAACACATGATATTTTTACATCGAAATGGTTTTTTTGTTCCTAACTCTACAATGGTTGTCTAGTGTTTCATTACTTAGTTAAATGTTTCCTTATTATTTCTTATTTACATAAATAAATGTCTAATTCTGATCCAAAACACAAATCTATTACTTAAACTTAAAAGCACAATACTAAAACTATTTACGTGGCCTTCTACCCGCCTACATTTTCCAATTTCTGTACTCCCCTGCCTTTTCTGATTTTCCTTCACCTAAAATTACCAGAAAAATAAACAAAAACCCCATTTCCCCTCCCACGTCTCAGTTGCTTTCCTCAATTCACAAACTGCTCCCAACTCTACCGCTCTACCCTACCAATGGCCTCCAATTTCTAAAATAACACTTCTCTCCCGCTGTTCTTCGACATCCACCTCCCCACATTCCCTCCACCCCACGCATGCAAACAACCAATCTCGACTAAAATGCTAAAACCTAAAACTGCCCTCCAATCTACGAAATCGTCTTCCTTTCCCCCTTTTCCTACACCGCATTGCATTCGCCTTCCTCCATTTTCCTCCTTCTCTGTTGTGTCCAACCACCACAACATAAATTTCCCTCAGCCGACTGCAATCGGTTTCTAGCTTGCTTGACGGTGCGACACATTGATAGGTATTCTCTAAACTTTTACATTTCCAAGTTAGATTAGCCTGGCTGATAAAACACAAATTACCTTTTCTGTGGATGAACGATAACACCACCAGTAACAGTTGGGTGGTAGTTCTTCCTTAATATTACATTATCCAATGAATTACGTAGTCGGCAGATGATCGTAATATTTATTTTCCCACCCTTTACTTTTGTCCAGTTGATAGGTTGGTTGTTCTCCTTTGTATATACGGTAAATTGTCATGTCCGCAGCATAAAATATATGGTCTGCTATAGTTATGTATCAATGTTGATTTTAAGGTCATCTTATCATTGTTTGTATACACAGTGATGCACAAAATATCTGTCCTAATTCTAAGAACACTTAAATGATATAAATAAACAATTGGAATTTGTATGCTGCTTTTACCTGCTACTTTATTTGCCAACATATTTGACACCTATGCTTCGCACACGAGTATGCAGTGGATATGCTCTACTGGTAGTTAATCTTCGATGGGTATAATTCATATAGCTGCTTAAGTGTTGTATCATGTGTGTGTTTTTACATTTTGGTTCTGAAAGAGTAAAGTGGTATGACACGTCTTCGCTAACATGGTTGTCGTTTTTTGGTTGATTGTAATACCACTCGGGTTAAGGTAATTTAATTGAGCGTCAAAACCATATGTTGTACTTTTGACTGTGTAAGCACACCTGGAAACTGTTGTAATATGTATTAAATAGTATATATGATTTTGTTTGATTATATCGTTAATATGTAATATGGTCTTTTTAAATGTCTTTTTTTATAACATGAGTGAAGCTTTATTTAAGCAGAGCACCCAGTTTAAATTTTTTATAATATGAGTGATATTTTATTCAAGCAAACCATTTTATTTGAATGCTTTTAAATTGAGGGTTCCAATATGTGGTCAGATTTTGAATCAACTTATACTTTGTTCAATTATAAAGGAGTAACCTTGCACAATTTAAGGTGTAATCCAAATAGAGTTATATATCTTAATAGTTGTTTGACCAACGTTAATGAGTATTTTTTGGTATGAACTATGAATGGTGTTGTTAAACCTTACACTAGGAAGCATGCAGAAAAAAGATTCAAATACTTGCATATGTACACTTAGAAAGCTGATAAACTTACTTCAATATGTAGTGCAACTAAGTTGATAGTGTAACACTACGTAAATATAATCTCAGCAGAGCACAGTACATTGAATAGTATAATATATTAAACAAAATGAACTTGGTTCTTTTGAAGGAAAAACATAGTAGATAAAAAATGTATACAGGTTAAGCCTTTATAGTAATGGAGAGTTTATCAATAAGACCTAATAATATGCGAGTGACTACAAAAATGTTAACTATTATGCAACAAAAAAAACCATGTTTCTTAGGTTTAGTCCTATGCTTTTTATCTTCAACACTCCTGCACGAATTTCAAAAGAAAAAAAAGATTAGGTGTTGCTTATACAAACCAATTGAACATTGCAATTTTATAAAGTGTGGAATGAGCAGGCAAAAGTTTTTAGGTACCCATAATCAATGAGGTTTGGCATAAGAACATGGTTCTGTAGAAACCATGACGGTTATGACAGATATGTAGCATTGTAAACATTTGGAAATAAGTTGGCTATAAGTAAGGGTAAAAAATAATGAGGTTAACTTACTTCTAATAAATGATTTGAGGGGTTCATATTACAACATCAAAGCTTAATATCAAACACATTACAGAAAACATTAATTGAACTAATACATATACAAAAGTAGATTTCTTTTTTGTAATTTTTGGAGAGAAATGACCATGAAAATCATTAGTAAAAGTGACAGTAGATACACATCTGTTGATAGAATTAATATACATGTCCGTTATTTACATAATGTTAGGTTGTATAGTCACACGTGATTGAAAAGATCAAATCTGCTCATTTACAGAATTAAACTTTTTAAAATTTTGATACACCTAATTCAACAGCTAAACGTATTTTCCCACAATTGATTGAAATGCAGTAGCGTAACAGTGGCATACCTATATGTAGAAAGCATCTTCATCTTTATATCTTCATGTGTAATAAATATTAGATGTGTAGTTGTTTAATCTAATATAAATAATTTTTTTCTTATGAAAATTACCAAAAAATTAGAGGTGCGGTTGAAGTGCGGTGAACTGGTAATCAGTCAGGACTGGGATGCACGATGGTAAGAAGATCGAGCCAAGACTCACCTTGAAGTAGCCGTGGCTGTAGCACAAAATTATAAAGGCAAGACTTACCTAAGCAAGAAGATGCACCTTGCACAAACAATGAAGCATCATAGGAAAGTTATCAAGCACCCAGCATGGTAAAATTATGAACTTGCGATAGTCTTTACTATCTTTATATAGTTTACACCAAAAAATGACATACCATTTACCTAAAATATATGGGCTTAATTTTCTGTCATCCTTTTGCGATAAACAACCAAAGTACCACAGCTCATTTACGAAGAAAATGTAACTAATCAGATAAATAAATACATGCCACATAAAAACATATAACTTTTTCACGCTTCAATGATTTTCAACAATATCCTGCCTCATAATTCTTAGTTTAGTTCCCAAAATCAAATTAATTGGATTTTACTTCAAAATTGAAACCTTATTTAGTCTCAGTAAACTACTTGATAGAGAATAGACCCATGAAAAGAAGTGTTTAACATAATAATAATAATATATATAAAAGTTGTGCTATGATAATTTTATAAACTATGATACATATATCCTCATGTCTAACACTTCCATTAGTTATTATTATTATTATGGTCACTCATTTATGATACTAAGCTGAATTTGACGTCATTATAAAGACAGCTGGCCTTTAAAACCATAATGAATCGTCTCGGCTCCATGAAAAAGAAGATTTATATATCTATGCAAAAAAGTTCATTACTAATGATAATTTCCAGTTTTAAGAAGAATCCACCTTATAAAAACTATATCGCGGTCTTTAGTACCGTCATTGGTCTCTTGATTTTGATAAGCGTTTTCCCTTTTAATTTTCCAAAAATAGTCTGTAGTATTGTGGTAACCTAGCAAACATATAAAAAATTTAGGTTCTGTACAAATAAAAATTTGCATATGTATTGGTTTGATTGGTGATGATCAATAATTTGTTTCTCATCCTCATTCCTATACTAAAATCTGACTTATTATACAGTTATATTCTTTTATTGCCGGATTTAAAGATGTTACCACTTGATATTTATATTTTCATTCGGACTGAAGGAAGATTTATATTTTCATTCGGACCGAAGGAAGAAAAAAATTTATTTGTCTATTTGTTTGTGTTTGGATTAAAAAACATATCAACTATTATAATTCAATAGTTTACAAGTTCAGCTTTCCAATATGACTGCTACTTTATAAAAATATAACAACATTTTCAAGTACACAGCCTCTTTAGCTACATAAAAGTATTTATTCACTTGAAGATGGTTACTTCAATGTTTGTTGTAGTACCAGGTATTTTTAATTTTTACCCTACTTATATTGGACATAGGTCTGCCTTATTACTGCCTGTAGATTTTTTTCCTTGCCATAACAAGGTAGGTATTTATATACGAATATGTTATCTATGTAGGAGTCGATGATGTGATATATCAATTTTTTTCTGAATTTGTAGAAGTTAAGGTATTGCGCCTCTCGGTTATATTCCCATACGTACCTATTGGCATATGCATATTTTACTGAATGTGTATAGGATGACGGTTCCTAAGATTAAGAAATACCTGGCTTCTATAAGAATTCAGCCTGTGTGCGCACACCATCTATTTGATGTACATGTGCTAACGTATATTTTATGTGCAGGTAGAGATATGGTAAAGAAATTTGGACAACATGCGTTGCATACGCGGTCGTGTCATTCGGTAAGATGTACCAACCTCATCTGTTGTTTATTTGATGTTTCCCATGTGCTGCTCAGTTTTCAAATTTTCTGTAATAATTCTACTGCACGTTTTTGAAATAAAAATAACTACTGTTTACGATGGATCTTTATTTCATCAACTGACCTATGGTCATCATTTTTTCCTACCACCATTGGTGTACTGGTCTACATGGACTAGATTAACAATTTATGACCTACCAGTTTTGCTCTTCTACACTCTGTATCCAACAACAACATTAATGTGTATCCCTCGGTTATTTGTTTCCCCTGTTAGACATCGGATCATTCGAACAGTGCATATCAGTAGTTTGATTTGAACACACCAGTCTAATTTTTTTCGTAATCATTAAATGTCAGATTTGGAGGCATGCACGTGCGAATAGATGACTTTTGCTATCTGCTCAACGATTAAAAAAGACGTCAGTATCTACTTGGACTACCTGCCTGAACTGTAGCGATGTCGGCCAATATATTACACCACAAAACTATAAAAACTATCTCTGCCTACAACATTCTGAAGAGGCTTCCACACTATCCTGGTCACTACATGAATACCAAAGAGGAAGTAATTTGTATCACACTTTAATTCCATAAATTTTGTACTTGTCATACTACTGTTTGAACTAACATTTAAAGTAATCTATACCTTTGTGTGTTGGCTGAACCGCCAGTATAGACATCAGTATATTAGACATCAAAAGCTTAACGCGTGGATTCGACATAAGTATATTTTGTGTATATATATACCTATTTGGAGTTAATAGTTTGTGGGATATAATTTTTTGATGTTCAAATAAGGTACTGTAAAAGGCACAAATCACTCAGCAAACCAAATGTCAACTTCAATGGAATGTCCACATCCGACATTTCCATCATATGACTATGCTGCAATTTGTTTTCCAAAAGCGTTGACAAATTTTCAATCTTTCAGCTATTTACATACAACCAAGACTTTAAATCAAAGTGAGTTTTTTTGCTTCATTTTCTTCGGTAGATGACTCAATGTCATCGACCATCACTGCCTTTGATCGAGAAGCTGAAGCACTTATTGGGCTTCTAGTTGATGAGTTACTAAGGATTTCAACAATGGTTAGTTCGGTCCTCTACACTTTTATGTGTCTCTGCACGCATACTCTCATCAACTTTAAACATTGCTATCATAAATAATCATTTGTTTATCACCACAAATGAATCGACCAGGAAAATGGAGCAGAAAGAGTTGAAAATATTTTCGAAAGAAATGTTGGAGTGGATGACCTTTTCGAATTCAAACCAAGTAACTATGAAATGAATAATCGATATATCTATCTAACTGCCAGAAAAATTGTCAAAAAGGTTACAGACAAAGGTTGCTACAATATAAAAACCGAGGTAACTTCTGCACTTCAAAGCAATGCTCTGTACTTAACGCTCATAAACTATCAACTGAAATTATTGCTATGCTCGTCTCTCTACATCAATAAATTTTTGACAAGCCGGAGAACAATCTGTTGAAAGTACTACTGCCAATATAGCTTTTGATGTAACAACTCCACGTACTAACACTGATGCAGTACGGAAGGGAAAACAAATTGTTGATCAGGTATTATAACACGACATACCACACATGCTCATAAGCTAATTTGTCCGCCTAAGCTTTCTGCTACTACAGGATGAAGATAACAAGTACAAAAAAAGGAAACCAACCTTCTGCAACCCAACCACAAAATGCAGGTAGAAAGGGTTCACGAAAAGGAATAACTATCATTGTAAGTATTGTCAAACCAGTGTACTATTTTGCATATCTATCATAAAATTTGTTTTCCTCTAAACGAAATTAGTCACTTATTCATCCACTGTATTAAGTATACATGCTCATTTACAAAGACAAATTTTAACTCAATTAACATTACTGATTTAAAGATTTCATGTTACCGTGCGCACTAACAACTACCTCTTATTTTTTCTCACAACCCTTTCTTCTATCATATATGCTCATCTCTGTTATTCCAAAAATGTTCATAGACTACATTTTTAAACTAAGAATCTACAACAAACATTAAACCATATTTAAATTGCAATCTTTACAACCATATACAGGATTACGAAGAAGGATTGGAAAGGGTTGGCTCTAATGGCTTAAATCATGTAAAGAGACAGAAGAAGGAAGATAACAAAAATGATTAAAAATCTGCTACAAGAAGAAGCACCACTTTTCTTACTACATCTTTGCGTTTGTTGCCATCTTTTGTAGACAATAATAATTTTGTACCTTTTTAGTTTGCTTTTTAGCTACTATCTCATGTATTTAACTGTTTGTTTTCAACCTAAATGTTTTTATATTTCTTCTTTCTCACTGATTACCGACCATACACTGTTATTTCTTTTTTTTAATTATTATTTATAAGTAATTTGGCACGTGCAATGCACGTGTGCAGAAGAGACCGGTAATAAAAAACACTATTTGTAAGATTTTTTGGATTTTACAAAATGACTTTGACTTGTACGTAATGTTGCATTTTTATGCATGTACATGCACATGTCAACCGTTTATCAAAACGTGAATTAGACTACGTTATTTTAGAGAGTAATTAAACATGTAAAGAATGTTATTAACTATTACATCAATATCTAGAGAAATGTAACAAATATTAAAATTGGCGCTTTCAGTGGTTTGAAACTTAGAAAAACCTGCAGTGTTATATCAATCAGATGATCGATTGTTATTGTTATTTTAGCATAATGTTATCAAGCACATAACTAATTGTGTCAAGGACCTCTAACTCAAGTGGTGAGAGGTCTGATGTTTTAGACAGAAATTATAAGGTCATGAGTTTGTCTTACGAGACATCAAAAACAGCGATCTACTTGAATAAAATATCGGTCATGTTATAAAAAATGTAACAAAACCAATTGTTGATAATAGTAAGATATTGCAGGATGCGAATAATCCAACTCCCAGTAGCATATCAAACATTATTTAACTATACATTAGGATCAGTCCTTAAAATTTTATAGTTTTTTATGGACATATGGTTCCCATAATAAATGATGCAAAAGTAATAGGATTATTTCAGAACCAAATAGCATTGTCTGTGCATGGTATACTAATGCCGATGAAAAATGGATTGAGTTACACTTTCAGTAAGCTACAAACCAAATTACAAAACAAATCAAAACATGAAAACCAAATAAAATCATCAAAATAATCATTTAGCAGAAATTAATAAATTCACCAACCCACGAATACAGAGAACATAGGTAAGAGTAAGAAAATTGGTATATATTTTCAACCTAATGGTTACAAAAATTATAAAGGTTATTATTCAGAGACTACACCAAATCAAAAAAGTGAATAAAGTTACTTTGTAACAACTCATCACAATCTCAAGTCTAAGATTTAATATTGATCTTTTTGAGTACTTGGAAGATGCTCTGTGCTCGTCTATAAAACTGTTTCCTTCAGTGGCCCCTAAACAAATGAAATGAATAATAATGTTAGACTGAACCAATATTAGCCATTATTTAGATGTTAATGTTGGAGGTAGAGTTAAGTAAAATGAAACATATACACGCCAATTTTCGGTAATACGTAGCCGACAATATACAACTTGTACATTACTTACATGCAAGGAGTAATTGTATTAATGGGAAGTAGTTCAAGCATGCAACTAAAATAGTGCTTAAAGATAAATTATAATGATAGTTAAGAAAGCAAACCTATCATGCTTGTTGTAGACTTAGGTCCAGATAAACATGAATGAAGATGAAAGATGATCAAAGGAATATATGGATCACATCATGTCTACAGTCCAGTTTTTTCCATCACATCATATCTTTTTCTATTTTTCTTTTTTTCGAATGGCCAAGCCCTATTTAAGTTTCACCATCACACATGTTGAGTGAATCTAAAATGGTGATGCAACAATTTTTATCAAAATATTTAACTGATAATGATCACATGACCATGCGGGCTTTATATTTGTCCAATTTTGTTTGCTTCATTCACTACCGTTCACTCATAGTGGTCATTATCTCTAGGCTTACATTCTACTTTGTAGATGTAAACATCTTACACATGTTTTTCATATTGAAATAAATGACAATGATAAACTAAGATAGTATAATTGTCACGGTTCCTAAAATGCATTCATTTGGACTGTGCATTTATTAATTAAAATTAATCAGATAGAGACTTTTCAATTAGAAAATGCTTTGATGGTCTACTGGGGAGATTAGCTGAACTCCAAAGTCAATAATTTAACAACCGTGCTTACATTCTTATGCTCAAGTGGAATTGTAAGATGCTTGACAATTGATTCAATCTATGTATTGAATAACCTAATCAGATGATAAAATATCTCGAAAAGAGTTAGTAATATAGAACTTTGTAAACATGAAAACAGATCTAAAAAAGTTAAAGTTGCTTATACATGAATTTTTACAATTCAAGTATGTCATGGGCATGTGTCAACTGGGCTTATAGTTTGTTGATTTAAAATTGTATGATGTCAATGTAATTTCTATATTGGTTAAAGAGTAAATAGGTTCAAACATGTCATTCAATCCATTAAAAAAACGTCATTGTCCATATTAAAGTTGTTCGTGAGGACTCCACAAAATACATATAAATATAATAGACGTAAAAATTTAAATATATTAAAAATAGACATATATAATTTACATGTAACAGACATATATAGAGTATAGAAAAACACATGAAATTATCGTGGAACTTATGTTTTTGATAATTTAAATTAAACACGGAATGGCAGATAATTTAAAGCTAATAGTTGGAGAAGAAAGGTACAAATGGGCACAAAAATTTAAATAATTATAATGACCTGATGCTTGAGAGAGAGAGTGGAGATGACTGATTACCATTAAGTTTTTTCTCATAAACGTTTAATTTTCTGAGTTCAAATGTGATTTTTTTGGTAAGAAATAAGAACTGCTTTGAGATTCAATCCAAAAAAACCTTAGTAACTAAATTGTTTAGCTTTGACTAATTTGAGATATTCCAATTTCTTGTATGCTCTTTCTCTTTTTTCATCATTTGTTAATTTTTTGATGAATAATGGCAATGTGGTAATAATAGAGAAGAACATGTAATAGCAGTACCAAACATCCAACATTCATGATGGCATTTAAATTGATGAAAAAGAATAGAATAAACTGATTCAGCTCACCATTTCTTCAAGAGTTTTCTTGGAGCTCTCACTTGACAATTAGTATAATTTTGATAATCAATATTCAGTTCTCGTAAATGTATTTGTAACAAATCAATTATTATGGAGATAACAGTACACTGTTTGTCCCAATATTCAGTGCATTTTGGCGTACAATCGACTAATAGTTGATATGTATTAAAGATGAGACAACCAAAATGAGGACAGAGGAACATGGCACACGACAATACCTCTAAGGCCAGGAAATCTATTCCTTTTGACTGTTGGAATTTCTGACACTCCAGTTGAATCAACACTTGAAATTCACTCGATTTCACATTGGCCCTCAGAAATATTGCCACATGTTTGATATTTGCTAGAATGATAAGAACTTTAAACTTGCAATCAAGATTCTTTCAAAAGAGCGGTACTGTATAAATCATATCCATAGATTTCACTTCAAATTACCAATGTATTAATTCTAGGAAAATTCTATTACCACGCAGTTGAAGTTTTTTGAAGAACAATACTCATTCTGAATAATGAGTATATAGAAGTGGAAAGAACTGAATAAGTTATAATCTTGCTCATGAGAGAATTAATATTCAAAGAATTTTACTAAACTCCTCAACTATAATGCCAATTTTTATTCTTCAATTAAGCTTAGTAAGGAACACAACAATTATCTATACTATATTATTATTAGTGAGTTGAATTTCAAGCTCACACAGGCCCCCTTGAAATTTGGCAACTGAACAGTCGCATTTTTAATTTCTTTATATTCCAAACTTTAAAATGTGATAACTTTTTCTACATTGATTGGATTTAAGAATCGTTTTCACTATTAAATCTCAAATTTAATTTGCTTTCCAATGATATCCATTGTTGATAGCTAAAAATAAATTTTTTTAAATCATAATTTTATATAGCAGTTTTAATTGCACAATTATTTTGTGTCACCGCTGTGTACTGCGTTTCTGTAACAGCATTATTATGATGATCATAAACATTACATAGTAGTTTTACCTAGATTATTATAATGCATTTATTATCTTTTAACATATTTGAAAGGAATATTTTTTTTTGAATTATACAATTATGGTTGCCTTTGAATATTGTAACTACATTATGTAATAAAGTAATAATCTTGATTGTGTTTGATAGTATTCAAACTTAGTGCAGTTATAATTTAACCCCATCAAAAAATGGTGTAATAATTTATAGGCATTTTTTGAATTAATTTAACTACGTTAGCATTTTTTTTATTGCATTTACTATTGATGATTTTGACTATATTTGATAATTTTATTCAATTTTAAAACAGTTATAAATTAATGAAATTAAGAAAATGCAATTATAATTTACCAGCAAGTTTTGGGTAAATTTAACTATATTTGAAGATTTTTAACCACATTTATGTGATGAAGTGATAAATTTGGCTACATTTCAGGAATTTATTCAATCTTAATACAATTAAAATTTAACTACATTAATAAAATGCAGTTATAATTTAATGATAATTTTGAATTATGCATGGTAGAAATTGAATATTTCAGCTATATTTATGTGATGCGGTAATAATTTTGGTTGTACATGATGATTTATTCGAGCTTACTGTAGTTAAAATTTAAATGCATTAAGCAAAAGTGGTTATTATTTTGCAGTATTTTTGGAATTAAGCAATTATTGTTTTTGAATATTTTAACTGCATTTGTGTGATGCAATACTAATTTAGCTGTAGTAATAATTTTGTTTGATGTTAACGATAGTTATTTAACCGCATTATGAAAATATAATTGAAAAATGAATTTTGATTTTTGATAGCTTGAGATGATTAAATAATGACTTCACATAATTAATGCTTGATTCAACCGTGCAGCTTAGCATTTAATACATTGCTTCCAGGTTTGATGACATAATTTGGCTAAGTTTACTCAATTTCGTTTACAATTACGATGATCAATAATACAATAAGCATATAAGTTGTTGTATTCGGGCTTAAGGTAGATGCACAGTTTAAGTGCTGGGTCAAAACATGTGTTGTAGTGAGAATAATGTTGATAACCACCTAAAAGAGTTTATTTTTTATTTTTTGCAGCAAATTCTAAAATCACTTGCACCACCACCGTCGGAAAACTTCTAGAAAACAATTGATGAATGTATCTTTGTATAGATGATTATGTAGTCATAGTTTGATTATTAGATATAGTTAATATATCAGACGAGCAGTGAGAGAATTTAGTAATAATACTGCATCAATGACACTTTTGCCTTTTTTGGCTGCAGGTACAAATACCTTCAATGGTTAAAATAATTGACTGATGTAATGCATCTATTAAGGCCAAGAAAACATCACCTATTTGCGCTCAAGCCAGTATCATACACGCGTTGCTAGTAGTTATTTCTGAGGCTAAAAAATGAATGGACTTCTCACAATTGTTCTCTTCTGTATGTTTTGGATATTTTCAAATATTGGTTACTGCGACCAACTGTATGCTGTGTTTTGTACCCTGCATCGACATAGATCAGATTCAGTGAACAATAATAATTTATATTGGAACCCATGTTATTTTCTTATTGCATCATCATTTCTATTTCAATTGAATCTTCTGTTTTACTACTTTTCCCCTGTACTACATCTGTTGCTTTTTTCTTTTTTCTTTTTCTCCCTTTTTTCAGCTGTTAACAAATACTTTTCCTAACTGTTTACAAATTTCATCCTATTACTATATTTCTCCCCATTGCAAATACTTTTATTACTCTTATTTAATTGAATCGAACTGCACTGTGTCTTTATGTCTGCAGTTCACAGTGAATACTTCAACTATATCTATGCACATTGAAGCAGCCGTGTAATTGCAAAAGCAACAACATTGACGTTATATGCCACAGTGAATATATCTATGCATTAGCGGATAAATTTTTAACACATTATCCTCTAAATAGTCTGTGAACTTTAACATATTCACTATTATTGTTTTGTTCGATTTTAATTGTGATTATCATAACCAAATATATCTATGTATTCTTTATCCTACCAAATTGTTATTCATGATGTAACACTATCGTTCAACAATGTTTTTTTATTACCACCGTATTAAATTTCTTATACATTTGGATATGACCTATGCAACAACAATATTTTTTCAACATCCGTGTGCGAAGCACGGGTTCACACTAGTTAAAGTTATATACATAATATTTGATGGTAAGCTTACAACTGTCTACATTGTCTAGATCAAAATTGCCATTAATTTGGAAATTCTTGGATGTGTAATTCCCCCTCCACCAATGGATTGTTGGAGCTACAGTAAAAAAATCAACTGTTATGAGATGAACATCCTACAGAATTGAAATAATGACCTTTTTAGAAGCAAATTATGGATTGAATGAATCAAAATGAATTAGCAAATCAGGGAACCTAGAGCACGTTTGACATTAGTGAAAAGTAGAGCCTTTTATTACACATTTAACAAAACTGTTCATAAACTAAAATTAGATAAAAAAAGTATTATAGAAAATCTTTCAAAAACCCTCTGCCTGCAATTAGTTAATCGATGTCGAGCAAGTACTTCGAAAATAAACGATACTTGGATTTCAGATCCGAGTGAACTTCAAACCAACCGCTTTTTTTAGGTTACTTCATATCATTAAAAATGAGGCTTAACTATATATATATACACACACACACGCCTTCGTTGAAGAAATAATTTCCTTAATTTTAGAACATATTCTCATATCTTTTCTATGCTGTAAGCTATAAAGGTGTAAAGTTGGAGATTTGTTAGTTAGAAATTATTAGCATTGGTAATCACAGTTGGTTAATGATGACATTTTGTTTGCTAATACTCCATTGTTAAAAAATATTATCTAATATTGACGATATATTACATTCATAATGATTGTCTATTACTGAAATGTTGCATGTTGCTAAAGCACCATGAAAACAGAAATCAATAAATAAGCAAATAAGGGAAAAATCAAGCTTCTGCTGATATAACTTATATTATAACTAATAAATAACTTGAAAATTGGTATACCTAAAAATAGCCATCTCTTCACTTGATGTATAGAAGATACTTGCCCATCAGCAATTAATAATGCACTTTCATATCCATCCCTTCACGTGATATATAATTTAAGGTGAAACAGATAGAAAAAGAAACAATGAAAATTGTACCTGTATATGTCAGATTCCAATGCGGCAATGTTGATGGCTGTTGTTGTAAAATACAATGCCAAAATCTATGTACCTGTCCAATTTTTCCTTTTCTTCAGGTTCTAAATCCAAGTCGCCGTAAGCATCATCATCGTGTAACTGGATCTTTGCAAAATCTTGTAGCGTTGAACTTGTACTTGGAGTAGTGGAAGATGGATCATCATTTGGATTGCAAGCAACCACCTAGAATGTAAGTAAATACATGAAAATAAATATTTAGCAGCTTCAAAATGCAGTGTGGAGAAGGCAAATAACCTGTGCATGTGTATTTTTGGGGTCATCACTAAAATTATCCGTTGGTCGATCTTTCCTTCTTTTAGTTTTCGTTTTATTATTTTTAACATTTTTGCATTTATTTGTAAATATTTAGACAATTTCAGCATATATTAGTAATAAACTATAGAAATCCGAAAAACAAACACCATGAATAAATTATTACATGATATATCCCAAAGTTTTACCTTCATCTTCTCCACTTATAAATGATAAGAGGTCATCAACTGAACGTTTATCACCGCCCACGTTTGCACTCTCTTCAGTTTCTGTATTCTGAATAAATATATGAACATAGAGTAGTTAAAGGATAAGATATAAAATGAACAGTCTTGTTCCAAAAAAAATAGCAAGTTAACATATGATGTAGATCATCACCTTCGACAGTTTTTTCTGCTCCACCTCTTTTCTTTTCCTGGCATTCAGACGATTCAACAATCGACAGATCTCGTCTGAATTTAAGCCCAATGCCAAAGGAAGTTTGAGTGTCTCCATGTCTGACCGTAATGCAGTGCAGTGCCCTAACGTCTACATCCACAGCGAGGAAGACAACGTAAGCCATCAACATGAATGGTCAACTAAGGTCGCCGGACATCAGATATGGTCATCGGCAGGGCAGATCGAAACCCAAAGAAAAGCGAAGTCCGTAGATGGTCGATTTACAGTGGGAACAGTGAAAGCGAAGAGCAAATTAGCGTGGGGATGAGAATTAGAGGGAAGCAGCAGAACACGGTCGAATCAAAAGGTAGGGTTGGTAGATGGTCGAATTACAGCGGCAACAGCGAAAGCGAAGAGGAAATGAAGTTGTGGAGGAGAATTATGGAGAAAGCACAAATTGTAGGTTGTAGAAGTGGAGGGGAAGTAAATTAGTGGAGAGGAGGAAAAAATGGGAAGGTTGTGAGATGCGGGCTAGGCGGAGGAGGTATGGGGAAGTCGGTTGGGAGAGAAAGTAGAAAGAGAAAGTGGGGAGATGGAAAGGTTGAACAACCGCAGAATGTAGTGGACAGTAGATGATTGGAAGAATGGTAAAGGACAAATATGCCCTCTTCAATTTAATTGTGTAGCTAACCTATGCAGTGGTTGATTGAGAAGTTTAAAAAAGGTTCACCAAAGTAAAAAAATTATATTATTAGTGGAGATACTCCGTATCTATGACTCAAAAATCTTGAAATTAATCTAGTCATCTTAATTATAGATCGCCATGCTTAACCCATGCTAACCTAATCAAAAACAAAAAGCGTTCCCAAATCCAAAAACAGGCCGCCTCTTTCTCAATTAGATCTCGCTTCCATCAGATCTAAAGTGGAACTCACCATCAGCTTTGGCTGATCAATCCGTTGATCATTCTTCTTTCCGCTGATCGCTCTGCTGATCTTTCTTCATAAATCTTCTCTGAAAAACCTAAGGTACCGAATCTTCATAAATCTCAAAGCCATTTTTATAAATCTTCATAAATCTGCCTATTTAAATCAGTCTTTGTTTAATAGGTAGACAGTTGGTAACTGCTTTGAACATACATATTATCATTTTGGGGCGACTGATTCTATGTGAGTTTGATGCCTATAATTAACCAGAAGAATGTTGATACCTTTAATGTATATTCCTCCTCCTGCTTTTGCTTTAATTGTGACTTCCTAAGGAAATTAGCTTATTTTAGCCCCTCCATAAAAAGATAGGGTACGTTTGTAGTAGGTATTTTGAAACAGTTGGACCATAAAAGTACAATGGGATAAATAGTAGAATGAGTTCAACTCTTAGTGCTAGACTTAAAAATGAATTTTATAATTTTTCAAATTTGTTTTTGATTTATCTAGTAGATTAGTGAAATTTTTATGTTTCAAATATAAATTATATAAGGACACGCCCATATATCTAACAGGTAAGATCCTTCTGAGATATTTAACATATTTGAGTTTTAAGCTCACATGCCTTGGTAAAAAAATAGTCGAGACTTTAGATTATTTAATCGTATACTAGTTGGTTTGTGCAATTTATTAAAATATGTTTTTAGCTTTTACATTCCACAATCTATATCACGTCTAATGAAAATAAGTAGATCATCTGCATAAATTAAATGGGTGATATCTGTTCCAGTTTCAATGGTAGACTTTGTTTTTACACTTGCTTTATTCAAGATAAACAAGCTATATTCACTAGCTTTAGGATAGCTTAAATTACATCTGCTTTTCGCAAGTGTTTGGAACATCTTCTCTTACGTATTGCTATCATCTTAGTAGAGTATTCAATGTGCAGTTATTTAACATTAGGAATAACCAATGATATTGAATATTTTTCTTTATGCCAGCTCATTGCAACAATTACATATGATGAACTTACTCCTGGCTTGAAATCCATCCTCACTTTCGTAGTCCCTATTCAGAAGTTATTGTTACAAAATAATGTTATTGTTACAAAATGATTCGTATGTGATCCATGTACTTTGTACATTTGCAGATAGTCTAAATCATGCATAATCCACTTTGAACATAGATATAGGATCACCTTGCACATGACTAATTTTCTATAAGTAGTTCCCATGCAATTATCAGAAAATATAACGCAAATCATGGTAGAACTGAGAGCACATCAAATATGGTGCATACAAAGATGTTGAAGCTTGCAATAAAAACGATGTCGTGTTCTTTCCACTCATCATTTCTTGTGCCACCAATTGGTTCACATTTGTATTGAAGCCTTTTATTAAGGTTTTGACAAAATTGCTTCCCACACCACATTTAAATTCCTCGGACTGATTGATCAATGCAATGAAAATAAACTCCATCATCCCCGGTGCGCGTTTCAAATTACTTCAACTTTCGGGTTGAGAAAAAAGTAACACGTATATGTAGTTATGGCATGACTTTTCAAACTAAGAGATCGTTATCCTTGGATCAATACATGTATCAAGCATATATACTGTGACAACAGGAGCCAACCAGTCCTTTCTTTAAACCTCTAACGAAATCATATAGATTATTTAAATATTTCATATGGTACATATGTTTATGACAAACCTTTACTACGCATTGATCAACAGGCAGAGAACAGAAATTATGCTATAAAGCCACAACAGATGGATTCAGTTTATCAGACTTCCACTTAAAACAGACTTCAAAGGCCATGCATCATCATTGATGCACCAACACCTCCTTCAAATGATCTACCTAATAAAGGGTATTTTAAAAGGTTAATGACAATTTTGCTTTTTATTTTTGCATTATTTCATCCTGACTACTTTTTTATTGCTTTTATCAATAGTTGGCTCTCATTTTCTGTTTAGTATTCAGTAAGAAATGTGGAAACGCATATTTCTGTTTCCTTAACAAAAAATTTTGTCTCTGACCTTAATTCATTTTATTTACAAGGTAGACATACCTCAGAAGTTAACAATTTTATCATGAGCAAACTTGTCCTTTTCCATCTCCGATAAAGTGGCTCTCATTACTCCTGCAGCATTTTTTTGTGTCTGAAATCTGAATCATTTGATCATCATTTGTTCTTGTAGAGGGCCAGAGTACTTCGTTTATAAATGCTACCATTTCAAACTCTATTTTATTTGCATCTGATGTATCAAAATCATTATAACAAAGTAAATCAAACTTTGGCAGTTTGGCTTTTAAAGTTTTTACTATCGATATTTTTTTATTACATTATTGCAATTTTCAGCTAGTGGACATTGTTCTTATTTCCTTTGAGTTTCTAGATCGAATACAACAGAGTGATATCCACGCGCACTTGATGGGTTGGATCAAAAAGTGAAGAGCTCGATGAAAACATTTGAATTATTGATGATAGATGGCTAAGATTCATAGGAGCACCTCCACATCCTTAAAAAGGGAACAGTTGATCTACATGCTAATAAAATACAGAGCTTGTGCAATTACATGTGGTCATGTCATATAGTCCATGGCTTTATTCATGCAACAAGCATTAAGGTTTATCTGATTAGGTACATTAAATGTTATAGTTTACTGAATTTGTCGAAAATTGTCTAAAACAACCTGAATATTTTATCGATAAAGAATAAGAAAAAGAAAAGAAAAAATCATCCTGAACATGAATGACGTTGCTTTCATATTGATAGTGATGGTACAGTATATTTTAGCATTGATCGCTTTCAAGTTTTTCTATTTGTATGCCTTAAGCTAGATAATTATATGTGCAAATTATTATATCTGCATTTATTTTCAAACTTAATACCCAAAAACTCTTTCTCAAAAACTGGTTTTATGATTCACCGTGTTAACTTAATACCCAAAAACTTTCTCAAAAACCGGTTTCACGACTCATTCGTTATTATTTTCAACGAAAATATGCACTATATACTGTAAATATTTATAATAAAAACAACAAATATTTATAGTTTTAACTGCAAATTTTTATAAGCAAAATATTAATAGCATAGATTGCAAATATTTGCAGCATAAACTATATATTTTCACTGAAGATAAAAATAGAAATCTTTCGTGAAACATATTTTTGGAAACAAATAGAAATGAATTTTAAAACTTGTGGAGGATGTTTAACTACTTATTTTCTCATCGTAAGTTAATGTATGCTTTAAAAGATGGTTCCGAAATACATATGTATATATGGTTCCTTTACTCCTTACTTTTTTTATAAGATATGTTTAGTGGTTAAGGTGTTATATATAGATTAAATTCTTGAGAATGACATTGATTATTACATAGCAAACCAAAACACTATATTTCTACCCATTGAAAATAAATATGAATTTAGTGTACGACTGTGTGTCTTATTTCTTACAATATATTCAAACCATTGAATTGAATTTTGTAAAAAATTATAGTGAAATGACATTTGCACTTGCATCATATATTAACGACCTTCTCTTTCTTCATTCATGTCGGCCTCGAGTCTACTTAGTATATTCCTCAGATGCTAGTTATGAATTATTCTTTGTTCATGGCAGCGAGTCTGTTCTAGAAGCATGGATGCCAGTATTATTTTTCTTTGTTTTTATTATACATATTGTTTATGAAAAAAAGGAAAAAAAAGGAATGGTTATAAGGTATATTCCTAAGATACTGATAAGTCATGGCTAATTTATTCTTATTCAACGCAGTAACTTAGATTCATTCTAAAGGAATCAACATGACTTCTTTTGTTTCTCTTATAATTGGATTAAATTGGCAAAGATTATCCTATGTAGCTATCATCATGTTAGATAGATATATTGATTCATTTTGCCTGACATAAACTGTTTATTCTCTCCATTCGGTGGAGCTTTAATCCTCCGCGCCTTATACATTGTCACATTTGTTCACTATAGGGAAACTGTAGTGTTAACAATATCCAATGAAGATTGTGAAACTGAATCTCTGTTTCATGATGTTGATTATCGTCGAAACTAGACACTAACTGATAGGGCAGATCATTATCAAGCACTCTCAAGGTGTTACTTTCCCCTATAGTAAATACTTCAAACCCCATGCTGTAACTTTTTTCTCTTATGTTGTATGATCTGTAGAAGAACTGAGTTACTTTGTGAGCTTGAGTAGAATTTACAAAACCAAAACCAACTCTCTTGTTTGCTCCTACCATTTCTCCCAAACTGCTATGAGCAACATGCCTATTACTGCTTTCAGGTAAAGTTATAACTTCTTTCGTTACTGGATTGCACACTAAAATTATATTGATTTTCATAGGCAAAAAATAAATAAACCATTGCAATGCAAAGGAGGGCTTATATTGTATTTTCTTTCTTCATCAGGGACGTCCATCTTAAACAGTCGTCGTGGGGCAATGCGACCATTATCTTTCTCAAATGTCTTGTAAAGATTGTCAAAGAACACGACAGTTCTGGATTTCTCGATATGTGCCATATACACGATCTTCGTTGTCGATTGCTTATTTTTGAATTTCGGTTTGCAACGAAGATCGTGTATATGGCACATATCGAGGAATCCAGAACTGTCGTGTTCTTTGACAATCTTTACAAGACATTTGAGAAAGATAATGGTTGCATTGCCCCACGACGACTGTTTAAGATGGACGTCCCTGATGAAGAAAAAAAATACAATATAAGCCCCCCTTTGCATTGCAATGGTTTATTTTTTTTTACCTATGAAAATCAATACAATTTTAGTGTGCAATCCAACAACGAAAGAAGTTATAACTTTACCTGAAAGCAGTAATAGGCATGTTGCTCATAGCAGTTTGGGAGAAATGGTAGGAGCAAACAAGAGAGTTGGTTTTGGTTTTGTAAATTCTATTCAAGTACGACATAAGAGAAAAAAGTTACAGCATGAAGTATTAACTATAGGGGTAAGTTACACCTGGAGAGTGCTTGATAATGATCCACCCTATCTGTTAGTTTCTATTTGCACGATGGTCACAGGAACAATCTTATTTTAGTATACGTACAGTAGCCTTTATTGTAAAAATCCTTCTTTGAACCAGGCCAATAATTTATCTTTGAACCAGGCCAATAATGATCTTAAATGGGGTTGATTATATTCTAAAACCTCTTTGTACCTATGGTATGTTTTCCCATTTATTTTCTTTTGGTTTTAGCTTTGTCAATCTTGATGACACATGAGCTCTAATCAGTGTATTGTAAAATAAAATTCAGATAGATTTCAATTGTATAAAAAATAACAAGATATGCCGCTTAGATTGATCATAGTCATCTTTCAACAGGAAAGACATTTTACTGCCGTAATTATTGCCTTGTGAACACTATTGGGTTTGTTATTGCTATATTGTTGTAACAGTAAGCACGGTCATCTTTCAATTGGGGAGACCTTTTACCGTTGTGGCTATTGCCTTGTATATATAATGTTGTTGACATATTGTTGATTTGTTGTTTATATACTGCTCATATATTGATCATATATTGTTTAAATATATTCTTAGTATGAGATGAACAATTTACTTTTGTTTTGAACTGTAAATTCGGGATTTTCAATTAGCGTTGTAGATTGCCAATTTGAAACATCCACTAAGTGTTGTAGATTATGAGTTTGGAACACTTGATAAGTGAACTTGAAACATGTGATAAATATTGTTGATTGTCAATTCAAAACACTTAGTAAATGTTGCTGATTGTTAACTTGAAACACTTACCAAGTATTGTAGTTTATCAATTTGAAACACACAGTAAGTGTTGCTAATTATCAGCTTGAAACACTTATTAAGTGTTATAGTTTGTCAATTTGAAACACTCAATAAGTGTTTCAATCTGTTAATCTGAAAACCCACTAAATGTTTCAATTTGTCAACCTAGAACGTACTACAAATGTTTCAAAAATCTGCAATATACTAGCTACAACCTTTGATTGTGTTTCTAAAAAAATTAGTAACATTTTATTACCATTTCAAAATGGTTATTTTGGTATAGTGGTAACTTTTAAAACTTGGTTTTGTTAATCACATAACTTTTAAACCACATGTCTTTTTATATTTTTAAACCACTTTAATACATTTGCAAAAATGAAAACAAAAGTCGTTCGAAAAAACATTTCAAAACATTTAGAAAACAAGTGGTAAATCGTTTAAAAGCGAGCACGAGATTTCAATGTCGCAATGAAACCAACAAGTAGGTTAACTATAACTAAGCAACATTCATAAGCATTCACAGAGTAATATTAAATGTAAATAACCATCCATAAGGCGAGGAATCCTTTAGGATCCCTCTATAAAATTTTCGTTCTTCGAATTGCTTCCATAGCGACCTATTCGCTACGAAGATACTTCGACTTCCATTCGCTTTGCTTTTGTCCTCTACAATACAATGGTTGTTTATGCTATCAGCTTTCAAGCGAGAATCAAAAATACCAAACATATGCAGACATCATAAATACTTACATACAACACCATAGGCTAGCACTAAATTATTACAACATTTTGTCAATTTTAAACTAATTTAAAGTGAAATCTCACTTTAAAGCAAGCATCAACACAAACCAAAGGCTACCATGACCACCCTTGACCTAGAAATCATACAAGATCCTTCCTTTCACCTTTCATTCATAGCCAAAGCTCTCCTCTTCCCCTTAATTGCTCATGGCCCAAGGCCTATTTGGGGTTTGGGTGCTAAAGTTTGGACTTTTGAGATGGTAGTGGTGTTAGCTATGATGTACAGAGGATTATACTTGGTTTTTATTTGATTTGGAGAAGAGTTAAAGAAAGAAGAGAGTGAAGAAGAAACCATTTAGGAGTTTTGGAGAAGAGAAGGAAGACATGGAAGAAGTGAAAAAAAAGAGTAAAATGAATTTGTGAAAGTGTGGTGCACTTTTATAAACATGGAAAATTTGACAAATTACACCATTTACCTTTAAGCCAAATTACACGAATACCCTTAAACCTTTCCATGCCATGTGAACAAGTGTACTTTCCATTAAATCATAAAAAGAAGCACTTGAATATATGTTATTTAGCACTTAAAATAAGAAAGGGAAAAGTCTTCTCCTTTTACTAATCCTTACTTTATGTGATTAGTACTTTGAATTTTCAAATGGTAACTAGAGTTAATGAATCTTTTTATTAGCAAATAGAAAATGTTATTAATTGTGTACGTATGTGTGCAACAATGTTGCGACAACTTTTGTTTGATAAAAAATTGAAAATCCGAAATATGGTTTTTGGTCACTTTTTTAATTTTTCATCGAGCTATTTATTCTTGTAAACAAACTTTCAAAACCAGCTTACTAACATTACTTATTGATTAAAAAATGGTTATTTGATTATTAAAAACCATTAATTGAATATTTAAAATTCGTCAAATATTCACAAATCAAAATGATAAAATTCCGGATCGTTACAAAACTTGTAAAGCTATCGAGTGTTTGAAATTTAGAGTAATCGGTGTCGAAACTTGTAATTTATCGAGTGCAAAAAAATAATGGAAAAGCTATCGCAACTTTAAAAGGAACAGCTGTCACACACCGTGATATGGATGCAGTAATGGGTTAAAGGATCCACAAACAACTAATTAAAGAAGCTTAGGGCAATTAAAGATCAAACTTTACTATTTTTAATGATTTATAAAAACCATAAAAAAATTAAATCAGCAAATGGAAACATCAAATCAAATCAAAATTCCTTAAAATATGTTAGATTGAAATGCAAACGGAGAATGATAACAAGTAAGGAAAATTTTGCCTCTGAATAATATGAAGAGTTCGAAATTTATGTTTAAGAGGAAAATTCTAATCCTTATCTCAATTTCAAAAGAGCTAGCAAAAGCGAAAGAGTGAAGAAGATAGGTATTTGTAGGAGACAAGAGACAAGTAATGACCGTTGATTTAAATTCTTTCTATGGACAGGATGTCAAGTCTGAAGAATACCAAAAGTTTAATTAGAAATAGCGAAGGAATAATATATTTTGTTTATGCTAAAGCATAAAATACTTTTCTAGAAAAGGGGGTGGTAAATGTTATACTTAGATTTTCGAAAGTTTGAATAGGAATATGGCAATCGTGGTTCAAGAAGCATAAAGCTATCATATACCAAAAATATTAAAGCTATCAAGTACCAAGACATAGCGGACTATTGCATGCCAAGATGCAAGATCATTAACGTTATTGAGGTTCAAACTATAAAGAGTTGTCGCAAACCAAAGATATTAAAGCCATCGAGTACTAAGATATAGTGGGCTATCGCATGCCAAGGCGTAAGACAATTGAAGCTATCGAGGTTCAAGTGTAAAAAGCTATAACAAACCATAGATGTTAAAGCTATCCAACACCAAGATATTAAAGCTATCGCATGCCAAGCACAAAACCATTAAAGCTATCGAGTGTCGAGGGATAACTAGCTACTTTATGCCAATATTAATGCTATTAAGAGTCAAGGATCAAGAAGTTATACCATGCTAGCAAATATAGCTATCGAATGTCAAAAATCAACAAGCTATCACATGTCAGCGATGAAGCTATCGAGTGTCAATGTTCAACAAGCTATTGCATGCAAGTGATAGAGCTATCGAGTGTCAAAGAGCAACAAGTTATTGCATGCTGGTAATAGAGCTATCGAGTGTCAAAGATCAACAAGATATTGCATACCAGCAACAATGCTATCGAGTGTTAAGGATTAACAAGCTATCGCATGTCAGCAATAGTGCTAACAAGTGCTTAAGAAATACTGCTATCAAACATGTCAGCATACAAGCTTTTAAATCAACCATGCAGTGGTTGGTCCGGCTATGCTATGTGATCTTGAAGAATACAAAACCAAGTCATGCCATATATTGTATCGATAATGTGTCTTGTTAGTAAAATCCCAACCATCCAAGCCTAATAGATGCCACATGTCCAAGATCTAAAGACGTAATTCCTTTATAGATAGACATGTACCCCTACTAAGTAAGCGATTTTTCTTGAATTGTACTTATTTCTCGTTTTTATTTTTATTCATGCATAAATAAAGAACTTGACTGGGACTTTAATGGTCGCCTATGTAAAATTCTGATGATGACTTTTTGACGATGGACTCGCATAGTTGCTACCGGCTACTTGATTGTATGATGACAAGCATACTTGCCCAAGCACAATTGATTTCCTTAACTTAAGCATATAAATTAGGCTAACTTTATGGTATAACACTCATAAAAACCTACTTATCTTCAAAAAAAAATTTAAAATCATTTAGAAAATTTTCAAACAATTCTACTTTTTGGATAAGAATAAATCATAAAAATAAAATTGAAAAAAGCTAAAAAAAAACAGATCTCATAAGGCTGAAAAGCTAATTTTCATTGGACATAGGTCAACAGATTCGAAAAGTATTTCAAAAATTACATATTTTATCTTTTACGTTGTTATTTATTTCGATTAATTGAACTTAAAGTAGGCTACCACACACTATACTTTGTTAAGAAGAAGTACAGTTTCCATATTAGAACACAACCAGCAATGACTTGTTCAGTTAAAAAACTAGCCGCTACGCATCCGGGTGTGACTTGTTCAGTTTGCTGTGGCTGGTTCTAGTTGATTTCATGGGTGGTTGAGTGAACAGGAGACTGGTTTTTGAAGGGACTGGGCTAGCCCGCAGTGGAAGAAATGGGTGAATTTAAAAAAAAAACCGTTTTGAATCTTTATTGGGCCTATGTAGTTTAAATTCATTTAAAACTTTACTAAATTTTCCTTTTAATATTTTCTTCATTTTATTATAATTGTTTGATTTTGTTTAATTTAATTTTAGTTGATTATATATTATGATGAGCACATCAAATGCATCCATGTGTATAGTGTAAGTGCAACATATGAAAAGTGTACATAGCTAATGTGAACGTTGTTTAGATGTTGGGATTTACACCACAAATGACACATTTCCCCTCTATATATGCCTTTGTCATCTAAAACATGAAAGTGTGTGTGTGTGTATGTTTACATGTATATATATATACACACACACACAATAAATGTTTTGCATAGTAGTTTAAATTGAAATAGACTTTATTTATATTACATGCAATAAAATAATGAATTCAATGTTTAATTAAAGTTGTTTAAAAGTTTACTATTATATCTTACACAAAACACCCTTTTGAAACTTTAAGTTAAACATAAATACACTTACAAAAGGTATTACATAAATATATAAACTCATAAACACGTATAAACCAAAACAAAATTTGAACGAAATCAAATAATATACAAGTAGCTTGTGAAATGGAACGTTTCCTTTTAAACAAAGATTCAACTAGTATAGATACAATTATAGAACAACGATTAAATCATTAATTTAATGTTTCCTTTTTTGTTTTAATGTGATAAGTTTGTTTTAGAATGATTTAAAACATAACACAATTAAATCGCCATATTATGTTGTCAACAATTATTAATTAATGGAATTATTTCAAAGTTTTATTCATATAGCAATTTATGTGTAAACATTCAAATTTAAATCTTCTAATATGAAAAGTGACTTATTAACAAGAATATTCCAAAATTTAGTTTGTTTTGTTTCCTCCATTTTTTAAATAACAATAATAAAATCAAACGACATAAAAGATTCGTGATAAGAAGGTCTAGATATAAATCAAACAAACTGGATAAATAAACATACCTAATAGACATAAATGAAATTATTACTAGTGAACATAGCAAGGGATTTTTTAGCATGATAGGAGTATAGTTGATTCAAGAAGGGTTTCTGAGACAGTCAAATCAAAATCCAAATTTATGCATATGAACAAAAGGGAGAGACAGAGAATTAATGCGATGAAAACAAAATTAAAAGATATGTAAATATATAGAATTACCTTAGGATGAAGCTTGGAGAAACACCTCGAATAATAAAACAAATCCTTGATCTGATAGATCCCTTTCTAGATCTAAAGATGAAGCCTAAGATTTACACTTTGAATGAAGAATAAAACTCTGGTTCGATTGAATCAACCTCTGGATTTTGCAAGGATCTAGTGGTAATCACGACCTTGAATGTTATTTATTTATATTTGAATTTTTTTTAGGGTCAAGGAGGCCATTATCGAGAAGAAGAGAGCAAGAGAAAGAAGGTAAGATGTTTTCGTCAAAAAAAGAATAATGATGGATTGAATAAGAGAGGATATATTTTAAAGGAAACATTGAAACCTTTCAATTTTCCCTTTCAAAACCTCCCTATTTAATTCCTAATTAAATCCTTTTCGTTCTCTTTCTATTTTTGTTAGAAGAAGTATAATTAATGAGAAAAGGACGAAAATCATTTCATAAATGAGATTTAAGTGAGTCATAAAGAGGAGTAAAAGATGAAAATTTAATTCCTTCAGTTAGTTGCACATTTTTGATTTTCAAATTGCATTTGAAAACTCTTCCTATTTTCATCATGCTTGTGGGCCTCATAAAATTTCCCAAAATAACTAGCAATTAATCCATTTGAACTCGGTTCAAACATATGATCGATATCGTATATCAATACACGCCTTTATAACTTTTATATATGCACTTTATTAAAATGCTAATGATATTCAAACAAATCAAATAAAGTTCAATAATTAATATTTCACAAATATTATTTAATTAAATTACAAAAATTTACAAAATAAATTAAATTGTGTGGTTTATTAAGAGTATTCATCACTACGGTTGTGCGACTCAAACGTGTAAATTCAGTCAGTGATTAATATTGAACATTTCGAAAATTAACGTTCACACATCACCTTAACTAGTGGTGTAACATTTTGGCCGAATTTATCGCTTACACATCTTTTTGATAAAATACAATTTTACTTATGTAAGCAGTAACTGATAGGATTTACATCAATTTTCTTCGTCAAAACTATATCACTTTGGACATGAAATTTGGTAATGGTCAAAATTACAATATCATCCATATTCAACTCTATAGTCCAAACACAAAGTCTTAGGTTCAATAATAACAATTATTATTAACTAAATTACATTGACCAGAGACTTTGACTTTGAGTTGATATCAGTTGACCGTGATACTAACATCGTATAACTAAGGAGACGAATTCTCTCTTGAATAGTGTTTCACCTCCAATGCTTCCACTCGACCCAACTATAGTCGTTCGATGGATGCCATGCAACTATTTAACTATAATCAAGGTTGAGCTTCCACATTGAAGATCAACGGTATTCTCAAGTCGAGAGAACCGTGTAAATTAGTCAAATCGGTATTTTTGTTTGACCTTAGTTATATTAACCAATAGAAACCATCGAGTGAGTCATTATATAGTTATCCAACAACTATCAGTATGTAACCCCTTGGTATCCCCAGCAGCCATGAGTAATACACTACCCAACATTCGAAGAGCATTACATAATCTAGTCTCAACAAATATATCGATACCTAGTCTCGACACATCTTGACTAGGAATACTTAAAATGGTATATTTATTTTCATTGTGATAAATTACTCACGGTTACAACACTTTGTAACTACTATAAAACAATTACCATTTATGGATTTTCTATTGAATATACTTTTGATTAAAGCAAATAATTAATATAACATATTATATCAAGTATATAATAGAAAGAAAAACACCTTTTATTTCGAATAAGATTGGTTATTGAGTTAGATATATGTAAACAATTATATAATTGCCCCTAGGGCATACCCCTAACTCTATCAATCTCTCACTTGCACTTGGGTTCAACTATGAAATCTTATTTTAACTTCTCCAATCGGTTTTCTCAAAACAAATTGGGTCAGTCCCTCAGTGAGCGGGTATGTTATTATATTTCAATTATCTACTCTGTCAATCAACTCTCTACGACGCTGATAAACTACCACTACAAGAAAATGTGATACTAATAGTAAGGGGGGATTGCATGAAAACTTAGGTTGCTATAGTTAAGTTGTTAGTGATTATCTAGGTCAAAAGATTGCTTGTTTCATTGCTGTTGTTAAACAAAAAAAAAAGATTGGAGCTCTAACATTTCGCGTTCCCTCATCCCAATTCTTATGCCGCTTTTCACCTTCACTTTCCAAAAATCCAAAATTAGAAACCTATTCACTCGCAAATCTTATCTTCACTCATGAATTCCTGTTTAATTTCACCTCCTGCTTTCGGTTGTCTTCCCTCCTCCTCATCCTAATTATCAGCAATAACATCCCTCTCGATTACACCTTCACTTTCCCAAATCGATATTCTCACTTAGACCAATGAATCATATCTTTTAAAGAACAATATCGCGACATTCGCCAAAATGGCCTAATTCTCAATGTCTCCGATGACGACAAAGTCACCGAACTCCAACCTTCCGACGCTGACTTTGTTGCCGATCTTGAGGTAATTAGATCCAAAATCTACTAATTTTCTGTCTATAAATTCTAACAGAGGAACCATCTTCATATGATTTTGTGAATATTACTTTTGACAAATTAGAACAGTAGAATATGCTTCCTATCAAGTAATCGAAGAAACGTTCCATTTCGAACGATGCTCTATTGGAGTTTACAGAAATGAGATATAATACGTAATTTACTGTGTATAGTGCTAGCAATAAAGAAAACTATATGTAATTACAGCCTTAACATTCAGACTATTCAATGGATTTTACATTTTTAGAATTGAAATAATTATTTTCATGGTACTTTTGATTTTAATGAATTAATGATTTGACTTTAATAAATGAACAAAATGACTATATGGTTTACTATATTTCTACAAAGGAAACAATGTCTCATGTTGGCGACAGTAGCTTCATTATGACACATCTTCTTAGACTATTTATTCAAGCTAAGAATTTATTATTATTAAGTAGTACATTTTTTACGAGTTATAGAAAATATATGATATAAAATTTGTGAAAAGTCTCGACAAAGATTATTTTATGGAGTTCACTCACTAACAAGTAAAGGTTATGCTTTTTCTGTTTGAATATTTTGATTGGTTTAATTTGTTTTACAATTCGATGCGCATAGAATGAGCTGGGATAGAATGCATGTTCATGTTCCATTGTTATACTAAATCCAGCATTTGATATAAAAATTACATACTACATACTAAAATTTCAGATATAAGGAAAAAAAGGGTTACATCAGCAAACATTTGTGCCATGCTTATTGTAACGACCCATATTTTTGGGTCATCAAATTCGAATATTTAAAATGTAACGACCCATAATTTAATCACTTTGAACATGAATAGTTAATATGTTTTTAAATGATTAAATAATGGATTTTATAACTAGAATTATTAACCCTGCCTAATAAAACAGAATAGTATAATTACTTGCCTAATTAAACAAGAGAGAATTATTAACTTTGCCTAATAAAACAGAATAGTATAATTATTTGCCTAATAAAAACAGAACAGTATAATTACTTGCCTAATAAAACAAAATAGCATAATGATTATTATATTCCATGTGGATGGTTGTCATTGGACCAAAATCTGGTCGAATCAGGTTCTGCCATGTGGATGGTTGCCATTGGACCAAAATCTAGTCGAATCATGTTATGCCATAGTTGATAACGAGGATTTCTATTGGACCAAAATGTGGTCGAATCAAATTAAGCCATCAAGATGTTTTCTATTGGACCAAAATGTGGTCGAATCAAATTAGGCCATCAAGATGTTTTCTATTGGACCAAAATGTGGTGGAATCAAATTAGACTATAAGGCTGGTTTCTATTGGACCAAAATCTGGTCGAATCTGGTTAGGCTGTAGGAAATGACTAAAGTACCCTTCTCTTCACCTATAAATAGCCAAGTCCATATCTCATTTTAAGGGATTCACAAACTAAAGAAAAGAACTAAAATTCATTATCAAAGGTGAAGTATTCCAAGTCTCCATCAAAGCAAATATGATGTAAGTATATTCCTTGTTTTCATAGTTTAGTGGGCATAACTTATTCTGTGAGTATAATTCAATTATTTTACAGTGAGTGTAATCTTAATCTCTTTCCTTTGACTCATTCACATTTTAATAAATGTTGTGTTAACTATTGATTGTAAATTGTTAATAATAATGAGTCTGTTCTTATTCTTGTTATTATTCTTGTTTGGTTGTTTGGATTGCGCTCGACCAGTTTATGAGCACTGATTATTATTTATTTATTGTTGACTTTCCTTAGTCAGTTTATGAGAAATTAATTATCCATATGCATGGGCTGGGTAGAAAATAATTGTAGGATAACACCTTGTGATTTATTTCACGATTTGACTATAAGGTGTTTAGCGGTAATATTTGGTTTACTTCACTTAAAAGAATTATTTTGAAATTGGTTTTCAAATGGAAATGTTATGAAATGTTTTCCCTTTAAAAGAAAAAGAAATGTTTGGTAATGAATATTTTGAAGTTATACTATATAAAAGTGATTTATATAAGAATGTCTTATAAAAATGTTTTATAAAACGGAAAGAATTTCGAGGACTAAACCCTTTGGTTTTAAGATGATTTTTGAACAGATTTGGTAAATGAAAATTATTATAGATTTGAAAGTACTTGTGAATATTAGTGTGAAATGATTTATCGCTTCGGGATATAAAATGATTTGTTATGTTAACGATGATTTGGGTAACCCGTAACAAAAAAGTGGGCATATGTTTTTGGTATAGTCCGCTCTTGGAATAGAGGGATGTACTTATTTATCGATTGTATGAAGGCTGGGACCCAGTTGCCTTGTTATTGGGAGAAACCTCCCGATCTGGTTACATATGGTTTAATATGTTTTTATTACAGTATTTGGGATTTCCAAATAAACTTTTCAAAAGTGATTTGATTTAAGATCCCGAAGTAAAGTATAATTTGAATATAAAAGATATATATTTCAAAAGTTTTGAAATAAGGATTCGAGAATAAAGACCAAAGATATAATTTCCGTAAAGGTAATTAGATTTGAAAATCCAAAATTGAAGATTAAGCCTAAGTGGGTAGTTTTCGGAATTGCATATTGTTTGTTGCATCGTAGGCTCCATGAGTCCTATTTGCGGTAGGAGAACTACGTTGGCTTGATCCTATATCTAATTGGGTACCCAATTAGATAGGGGTACGTAGGCAGTCACAAGTGGTAGCGATGCAGCCCCAATAATAACCTAACATTTTCTGTTTGTTGTTTGTCATATATCATGTATTGTTGTATCTTTCATGCTTACTATTTTATTCCGCATTTACATTGTTTATTGAGTTCGCAGGTAATGATATTGTTGTTTCTCATCAGAGTTGCACAGTGGTAGATTTACAGTTTGTTTGTAGTATTTGATTTTGGGTTTGTATTAAAGCGCACTAGTAGATTAAATTGATTACTTTGATCACTTGTAAAATTGAAAGCTGTATCCTATACATTTAGTAGTGTTGGATATTTATCAAATATTGTGTATTAAGTTGGTAGTTTTCATTCGTAGTTTTAGAACGGACGGGTCTTTCGGCGATTTTGACTGGTCCGAAAACCCGAGTCGTCACACTTATTTTCTATAATATACAAACCTCTATTATTTGTAGGAGCTCCAAATAATATTTATTCTCTAAGCATGTCATAGATAATCATAATTTTCAAACCATATATTTTTAAAGGTGAAAAGCTACCTAATCTCATGATTTCAACCACAGTGAAAACATATGGAAATGATGAAGGTACCTCATATGCTAAAGAATATATATATATATGTGTGTGTGTGTGTGTATGTATGTATATATGTGTATATGTGTGTGTGTCTTTATATATATGTATGTGTATGTCTTATTATAAAGCAAAACATCCGGTTAACAAGTCAATCTGAAGCCTTTTTCAGATTGCCCAAAACGTCCATGTTGGAAATTATCTCTAATTTATCCAAGCGAGGGTAGTTCAATCAATTTAATATCCCACCATCTCCACATTCAATGATAGTAAGAAAGCGTTCACTCGTCCCAAATACTGATTTTTGTCATGACCAAAATATGCATGCTTGAATTTTTGCAGGTTCATAAATCAAAACCTTAATAGGATATTTGGTAAAGTATTTACTTTTTATTTCAAAGAAAAATATTTGGTATTTGCTTGAATCGAATTTTTGCTACATACTACCTATATTTTATGGTGTAGTTAGCTTTAGAACTAATTCACCATTTTTTCTTCCAATATAGGTGGAACCTCAATAATTGGAAAATCAATAAACTAGGAGTGGAGAAAGGCAATATTAAGGTAGAATCGATAGGAAAGATGCTACTAAGAGGCAACTTTTGTTGAACCGTGTAACCTTTTCTCTATCTTTTATTACTTGCATGGTTTGGTTGATAATAATATAGATTAATTTGAGATCATAATATACAAATTTGATTTGTTTTTCTTTAGGCGCAGAGGAAGAAGAAAAAGTTAAAAAGAAGATAATGCATTAGAAGGAAAAATGTTCACTATAAACAACTAAAGTTCTAACAAAGATGTAATGCCTAGAGACGGAATGAAATTTTTTCAAGTTGCTGCCAATAAAGGTATTGATTTAGTCGTTTATAACAACCATATATAAAGCAATGTTGCTTATTCATATATTCCACTCAATTTGTTGTTACTACACCAATCTTACATTTTGATATTAGTATATTTCCAAGCTAAACATCAGTAACTACTTTTAAGCATAGTCGTTATGGTTTGTATTCTAAATGTGAATTTCATTTTTTATTTGTTGGACCATGCATATTATAGGTTGCCAAGCTTAGGCTATGTATTGAACTGTTCACTTTATACAAGGTAACAAATCTGGCTTAAATTGCTTGATTGCTTGAGGTCTACACTAATATTTTGCAGTTGTTTGAAGCAATAATGAAAGATATAGATAAATAAAGTTTATGTTAAACATTGACTTTACTACATTTCTTACTTGCTAATTTGTTGGAAAAGACATTAAACTCGATATACTATTTCCAAAATATTTATAAATCTAAATACCTTTTTTTGAAATCGATAAATGAAGAAAAAACTAAATACTTAGTTCAATGCGTATTTAGCTTCATTCAAAATGATGATTCATGTTAATAGATGATGGTGCATAAAATATTTGAAACGAAGATAGTCTTGCAGATAGTTCTTTTAACATTTCATTTTTTGAGCCTATCGATTTCACTGCAACTTATGGGGACTTTTATCTAGACTTCGGTTTTGTGGAGGTTTCATCCTTTTTTGTGTTTGATTTTTGTTTTTTTGGTTCTCAAGATGTAATTTCAACTCCTGATAAAGATCAGTGTCTATTTTGTAATTTATGGTTTCTATGTATTATATATGACCTTATATTACTTCGAGTAAATGTATAACTATTGAATGCATACAACAACAAAATAATTTCCCACTATCTCTATATTCCACCGTTTTGGACTTTCTTCCTTTTCATTTGTTATTCAGAGAAGCTACAAACTCATCACTTTTTTAAACTAATCAATCATTCATAAAGTAGTAAAAGATGAAGTTAGGATGGAGGTTACTCCTGGGAAAAGAAACACTAAGCGCAAGTAACAATGACCTGATTTATTGCTGGAATGATATACTGTGATACTAAATTTTCTAACCTCATGTGCAAATTCGTTTAATTTTGGATTTTATTTTATATGAGTAATTTTATAAAGTTGTATGCTCAAAACATTTTTGTATTTTTTCTTCATTATGCAGTGGTAGACGTTGATTGTCGTGGTCAAAGAAATTGAGGATGGGTGCTCTGTGTGCCAGAATTGATGAGTAAGTATGAGTTTGATTAAACCTTTTTTTGTAAATTTATCCACTGTTTTCTTTAGTGCACTACAATGTGAATAAGAATTTAGATGTTCATGAAATAGATACAATTGAGATATATGTAGTTTTGAAAAAGCTGGACCAAAATGTTCAATATATGTTTTATTAATTGATTTATTTTTTAGCTTTTAGTTGCTCTTCTAATATTTACATAAAAAACTAAAGTCAAGAGAGTCTGGGCCAAATATTTTTTCTACTGATAGTATTCTGATTAATGTTGAAAAAATATATTATTGAAAGTTATGTAAGTTTAATAAAACTATATTTTCCTAGAAGTAACTATGTTTAGTGAAACCTGCATTAGCCTTGATGACTCATTGTCTTGCATGTTGGTTGATTTTATACACTATTGGAAATTAATTAGTTTTAACTGTTATGGAGCAACCGTTATCTACTGTACCACGTTTAAGCATCGATTCATCTACATGCTATGTCAAAATCAATCCATCTACAAGTTATGCACGTGATAACCATAAATTGAATACCCTGAGTTTTTTTATCCTCATTCTCTGTTAACGTAATGCACATTGAATATTTTAATAGGTCAACTGCTTCAGGATGGTATCTTTTTGCAACAGCTTAACATCAGTTGATGGATTTGATTCATTCCACAATTAGGATTGATTGGTATGATTGAGACGGTTTTACTTTCCTTTTGTTTTGCTTACTTGCCGTTGTTAAAATTTTATTTTATTTCATAACTTATATAGTCCAAACTATTAATGTTTCAATGTTTTTAAAATTTAACACATCTTTGAGGGATTAAACATAGTCTCGATCATTGTTTCTCATTATATTCTTGCATCATTTATTGTAATTTTTCATAGGCTGATTGGTATTTAATTTGTAATGTGATGAATCTTGGATTTTTGGACAATATCTTCTTCTTTCTACATGCCACTTAGATTTTTCATATAAAATATTACTATTGAGGAATTTTATGAAACCAAACATTGAAATTTTTTATTCGCTATTTTATTATGAATTACAATTACAATATAAATGTATGCTTTGGGACAGTGGCAGTGCATAGGAGTTCAACTATGTTTCAACTAATGATGTGTAAATGACTCTACAAATGAAACTATGTAGTTTTGAAGGCACAGGTACAAAATCAGTATTTTACCTTTAACTTCTCTCACATGTAGATGAACGAATAAATAAAATGAAGAATAAAAGTGATCGGATAAATAAGTGTGCAAATGGGTTGGACTGATGATCAGATGGACACAAGCTAAGTTTGACCAAGTGATATGCCATTCTGATCAAGTTTTACAATTTTTTGTGTAGGTAAACATTGTATATACACATCCACTTTTTAACCTGTACCATCTATTAATATTTTGTTGGATTTTGATACTTAATACTTGCACTTTGCTCCCTGCAGTTTTATATGTTTAGTTCCTATATATTTTGTAACAATGAAATTTTTAATATTTCCTATCCTTAATCTACTATATTTTAGTCTACCGCTAATTTTATCCAATACAAGACATCTTTAAAATCTCCATTTTGGTTAGCATTCATCTGTTTAATCATTTTGATCACCGCTTTTTTCAGTTATAATTTTCTTGCAATGACTTATTGTAAAAAAAAGAGAAAGAAGTAAGAATTAGTGCATTTGTTATTGTATTAATTTTATGCTTATTATGAGGCATCAAGGCTAATGCAGGTTTCAAGAATTCACCTAATGGCTGATGTAATATTGATTTTTGTTTTTCTTTCTCTTATTATAGGTTCAGTGAATGGTGGTAACTGCTGAGCTTGCCAAGCAAGAAAACATTGATAGAATTTTGGTCGGAGGTGCTTCTTTGAAGGTATACACATATATACACCCTTTAAATTCCCTAGTATGATAAGTGGAGTTGATGTTACTTTGTCTGAGTGGTAACTAAATCAAACGATTCATTATTTCTCTTAGTTGCTTCATTCGCATTGATAACTGCCCTCTACATGATTATTTTAACAATTTCAATTTATTCTTTGTAATCTATTTTCTATTCCGAAATCTGGAAATGCACCCATAGATTAGCAGCATTAAATGTGATGCCACCATTCATCGATATGATGTTCTTATCCCAAATTATTACATGCATATGTTTCCTATGAAACCAACGTATATATAGATTTTCATGAAGATCATATTTAGTGATATAAAGCAATGGATATACAACTTTTGATTTCATGTTGAATTGTGTTACTCTAAGAAGTATGGGGGTACTTGATATGTATTGGTATTCAGTTTTCTACATGCTTGGGAGAAATACAAATACTGATATTTCCTTTTGGTTTCATAGGGCACTACAAGAAAATTTTATATTAATAGCAAACATGGATTAAATAAATTAACTAAGTTTAAAATAAGTAACTAAGTAACTAAGTTAACTAAGATATATAAATTAATTAAGTTTATAAAAATTAACTAAGTTTATAATAATAATAATAGTAAATTAAATAAGTTAACTAAGTTTTATATAAATTAATTAAGTTTGTGAAAATTAACTAAATGTATAATAATAATAATAATAATAATATAAAATTGACTAAGTTTTATAAAAATTATCTGATTTTTATAAAAATTAACCAAGTTAAATAAGTTAATTAAGTTTATAAAAATTAACTAAGTTTATAATAATAGTATAATAATAATAATAGTAAATTAAATAAGTTAACTAAGTTTTATAAAAATTAATTAAGTTTATAAAATTAACTAAGTTTATAATAATAATATAATAATAATAAAATTGACTACGTTAACTAAGATTTATAAAAATTAATTAAGTTTATAATAATAATAATAATGAAGATGGCCGGGGTGTTTGGATGGTGTAGTTACTGTTTGAGTTTGGTATTGCCTGAAGGAGTTTGGATGGTGTTGCTAAAGTAGTGTTATCTTGATGGTCTTTGAGTTGCTCTTGCCTGCATGAGCCTTGCATGGCTGGGCTTGTTTATATTCAGGCCTTTATGTCTTGGGATCTATGCTTGTTCTTCTGACCTGAAACTTGTTTTTGCATTGCCTCTCCTTACCATGTTGTTTTGTATATGTCTCAGACCTGACTGAGTGGTTTGTTGTGAAGCATATGCAATTTGAGCCGAAACCTGCATTAGCCTTGATGCCTCACTGTCTTGCATGTTGGTGCCTATAACCTGCAGAGCAACTTGTATTTACATAGGTGTGTTCACATTCAAAGCACTTATCCTAGTTAATTGTTATATATTATTATGAACTTGAATTCTACCAAGTATAATTTGTCATTTTCAGGAATACTTTCTGTTCGAAACTATGTTGTTTAGTAATTATACATTTTTTGATTTATGACTAACATATGTACGTATGTGCTTCTTTTTGACAGGTGTTGTATGATGCTTTTGAAGTTACTACATGTCGTCGCACTCGTTTTTCTTCAAATCGGTCATGCTTGCATTAATGTATTGTCTATCGACGTTCATACATCTTTGTTTTTAGTATGTATCGTTTTGGTTACCATGGTTGTATGTATTGTTACTTTTGGTCACAAATATTTATATGCTTAGTTCTTCGTGTATGAAATATTATGGATATATATATTTTATGGTTTGACTTATGACTCCATTTGATTACGTACATTATAATGTGATAAATAAGGTTTTTTGAATTGTTATAATGTATTAGTTGAAATACTGTCTGATAGAATTGAACTGTAAGCTTGAATGTATATGCCAAGAAAAAATGCAATGGAAATTTTTTTATAGTGTTTTATCTATGCTACGAAAAGAAAATTTGTTACATCTTTCATATACTATAGCATTATGGTAGTGCTATACAAAATATTCTGCAAAGATTAAATAGTTTTTCTAGCAAAAAACAATGCTATAATAGATAGTAATGAACTTTCTATAACGTTTTAATGCGTAATAAAAGATTAAAATAAGATTCCGCAACGTTTCTAGATGCTATAATAATTTGGCATGTCAACATATTATAGCAATTAAATGTTGTCATAATTGTTAGTATCATAAAACGCAACTCTATGTAACATTTCTATAGCAAGTTTCAAAACGCTATAGAAAGGTAGTGGTACTGATACATATAGTCTAAGGTGGCAACTAAAACGCATTAAAAGTCAGTTTTCCATTGCAAGTTTGAAACGCTATTGTTTCTATCAAACTTATTACAGCTTGTTGATCTATAACATTTATGGAAACGCTACAGAAAGCTTTAATAGTGGTTTTTAAACGCTATAAAAAGGTATGTTTGTTGTAGTGTACCTTTATCATGTGGAACAATTTTGAGTATGTCTCTCGACTTCCAATATGCTCTAATTTCTATTATGAGCTATATTGTGACATTGTTATCATATAACAATGTTATGGGAATTTCAACATTTGGAATTACCCTCCGCTCGGCTATAAATTAATGCATTTATATTTATATACATTATTTTTATTATGACGCTATTCAAGGTGATATACTTGGTCTTTTTCATTGAATCAACCGTAGTCTTTCATTTGGAACATTTCTAACTTAAAGATTCCTAATTTGAATTTATTATTGACATGTTATACTCAATATCACTTATGAAAAGTAGAGTCTGAACAGTCCTTCATAAGAAGTTTGTTATTTCTATAAACAATTCTCAAGTATTTCATGAATACACTAGATAATCTCAAATAACCATTTAGTCATATCAATTTGGATTTGATATTTGCTTCATGTATCAAATACACAAACAAATCACAAAATCATAGACAACACAACATGCATAATAATTCCTACTCCTAATACATAAGGAACCCTTCTTACATATTTCGTATTAAATATTTTAATATGGTGTCCTTGCATATCGTTGGGACATTCCCATTATCATTTATACTTATGATAAAATACATCATTTACAAATCCAATGTCGAGTATTAAAATAACTAAGGCTGATTTTAACATAAGTACATCATTAAAAAATCAACAATATGTTGTTTATTTATAGTTTAGAAATATCAGTGTACCTTTTAACTCTATTTCTTATGAACACACGCTTCCTTTGTATTTTGATTGATAATCAAACTATTTGATATTTCTATCAAAACACTTGTTCAATTTTGATGCTTGTTGAATGACACTTTCACACTTATTCTTGGATCATATTCAAAAACTCGCAAACCTAATATCACTCCCACTGACTTTGAGACACTTTGGTCATTATGTGTACATTTTCTATTCTAAATCATTATTTAGAATTATTTATTTCAAGACACACGTACCAAAGCATAAAGTCATACCATGTGATAATTTTACGAGTAAATCCAAATTAACTTAAGCATATTGAACAACGAACCTATTATGCTGATTTCAAGAATTAAAATTTACTGTTTTATTCTTATTAGTGTTGCTCGTTTTATTCCAACTGCATTAGTCTTACACATTGAAGACATATTAGTGGTCGATGGATCATATCCCTTCAGGTACAACTATCAAAATCATATTTTGAAAATGTACTTGGAATCCATTTTAGATTTATGCATCATACCATATCGTAGAGTCTATACTCTTAATGATTTAACTGACAGTTGAGGATCATCTTTCTCAAATATATAAGAAACTCATAGCTTCTCTCCAATGTATAAGAATATTTATTAGACATTCTAATGCGTCGTGTTCATCTAGATTTGGTTAATTTCATTTCATCCCTTGTAGTCAGTTTTATCCTTGAATCGTATCCAAAACCTATTTTATTACCAAGAATTTCTTTAAGAAATTCCTTCCCTATAAAGTGGGTATTTCTTGAAACAACAGTTGTTTCTCAATGCAAGGGAACAAGCATGCATAAATATTTTATGAATTACCTTATATAAAACTTATTTAGTATTAGTTTACAATGTTTATGTTCACAACATAAATTAGTTATCCAATAACTATCATACCCAAAATTCTTTTGGTGTAAATCATATAAGGTCCCTTACATACAATTATTACCTACAGTATTTCGACTCACATAACCCGTCAACTCCTTAGCGTAGGATATGTTGGGGTTTCTTATAAACCCTTATCTCGTATGGTTTTGTAAACTAGTCTATGAAAGATATTAGTTTTACCCTTGTGTACTACTCTTAAGTACACACTTATAGAAATAATTTATCTCAACATCACTCATCATTAATCGTGCTTTGCCCAATAAAGTTTGATTACTCCTCATCAATACATCATTAAGTATTATAGGAAGGAGTTACCTTTGAGATAGAATTTTTATTAGTACATACGAAATTCTTTCCAATATACTCACCTATTTGATTAAATCAAAACATTTCTATTGCACGTTATATTATTTATTTCCCTTTTATATTCTATGAGCTTATCATAGATTTATACATCTGTATCAAATACACATGTCCATGTTTGTTATAACTCATAGGTGAATATGACAAAGCATGTGGAACCATTTTGGTATTAATAGACTTACGATTGCATAATCCATATGTATCAATCTAAAGAGTTCATCAACTCTTATGACACTTCCACTAAAATGGGTGTATAGCCCTTAATTGTTTAAGATGTAATTAACCAGTGTCATATGTTTCATAATCATATGACAAAAACTATTTCTTAAAACTGCGGCTTAGTCTATAATTCTAAACTAATTGTAGGTAATTTTAGATACTTCTGTGTCTTTCAATGTGTCATTTTTGTTACGAAAAAAATACTACATTATAGTATTATTTCATAATGAATATTTATAATATTCACATTAAAATATAACTATGTCAACTTTTTAGTCGACACCGAAAATAGTCATTATTTCATAAATAATCTATGGTATGTTTTATGAAAATAATTTTCGTAACATGATGCAATCACTAAGTGCTATATATCATGCTCCTACTATTTAGGACATTACTATAATATCATACTAAATTCGGATGTAACATTCCTAATTTTAGTTTAACATTATTCAGGATATTTAATTAGATAGATAAAACAGAATAATATAAATTGTTAAGAAGTATGAGATTTGAAAATTTACAAGGTCGAGCTATTACTAATGAACTAATTAAGATTGTTTAAAGACTTATCATCTAAGAGAATATATGAGAGGGGAAAAATAGGTAGATCCAACTTTCACTCCTTAAAACCTCTCCCCTATATTATTCTCATTTTTCACAAAACATAAACAATCTAAAAAGAACTTAAGGAGGCCGACGATAACCTAAGGAGAAAGAAGCATGAATCAAAGAGGATTCAAGAGCAAAGTTTAGGGAAACTAAAGCACTAAGCAAATCTCAACTCCAACATTAAATCAAAGGTGAATAATACTTAAACCTTTTCTATTTTGTTCTTAAATTCGATTATGGATATTATCCGAATGGTTTTGATGATTTTTGCCAAGTTATGGTTGTTTAATCATTATTTGGATAGAATCACTACAAGGAAAGTTATTATTTGCAGCACCTAGTGGTAGCGTTTATATCCTATATGCAATTATAAGTGAAGATAATAAGATAAAAAGAACTAGAAACACTGCAAAATAAAGAGGCGGTGGTTGAAAATGTTTTGGCGGTAGGCTAAATTGTTCTCATTCTTCCCGTGACTTTTCTAGGCCTTTATTTTTTTTCATTCATCTCCTCAAATCATCTCCATTTTTCATCTTTACCTAAAAATAACCCCTCTTCATCATTCTTCTAATAATCTCCACATAACTCAATCAGAATCTCCACACCATCCAAGCCCTTTGGATCTCAACGGCACATGCAAAACCCTAAGCGTAGTTACGTTAGGCTTGGAGGCGAGATCATGTGTCCTGAAATGTCCTTCTCGATCGAATCTTGAATTTTGAAATCTTGGAACTAGCACTGGTGCATTACCTAGCCTATTCTCACACCATGCCTCACCTTCTCCTCCATCGTCGTTGCTGGTCTGTTGATATTGGTTGTCATGGGTAAGGAAAATCATAATTTTGATTTTTATTTTGGGTTTTCATAATATCTAAACTTATTCATTAACCCTTGAAGTGGATCCTAAAGTGATGTATCAACACTTAATCCTAGGCATGGGATTATGGTGAATCAATGAAGTGAATTTCTGAATGAATTTAATGAAATGAATTAACACTTGATATCGATAATATTTTTCAATAATTTTACTAAATTATACTAAATGAATATCCATTAAATGCGGATTATTCTTTTTTTTAACCCAACTCAAATTAAACCCTAAAATCGATTTGGGATTGTAAAGGAAGAAGCCAATCAACTTAGATTTAATGTGACATTAGGCAAGATGTGGAATCAATAACTAGTTTTAGCTAATTCGGAAGTAGTCTTATCTTTATGTAGGCTGTTGTAAGAATAAGGCCGGTGAACGGTTATTTTTTGCTACGTATAGTAAACTTGTAATTTGACACTTCTATTATATGAAGTTGAACATTTTTGGGGTGAAATTGTAGCTTTAAGCCCAGATAATTGTAATACAAGCAACAACTTAGGATTTGATTGAACAACAAAATATGTTATTTGCTTTAATGTTTAAAGGCTTTATTGCATATTATTTTATTCCCTCTTTAATTATGAATGAAAACACATGCTTCATATCATAGATTATGATATAAGCAGTTAGTGGTTTAGTTGACATTTTTACTAGGGCTGAAATGTGGTTTTAAGTCTTACTGTCTTAAGTACTATTGCCAAACACATAATCATACATCTTAGTCATTGTTGAGCTTATGTATCACACTATACATGTGTTCATCAATATAATGACTTGTAAAATTTGATTACCACCGTTTATGATTTTGAATATCGTATCACCTACAATGTGGAACACAGTGGATTTTTATTTTATTTTTACTTCAACCATTTTATCCATACGTTTTTTAAACTACAAGATGTGATCTACAACTACATTCTTGTCATTATGCTATGTTTTGCTTTTTTTTCTAGGGACCAAGATGATTACAAAGTTGTTCGAAAAGTTGGAAGAGGGTAATACAGTGAAGTCTTTGAAGGCATAAACATAACAAATAAGGAGCGGTGCATAATTAAGATACTCAAGTCTGTAAAGAACTAAAAGGTTGAATCATGTTATTGATACCAAGATTTTTGTTTCCACATGTATGAGAATATGGAACCGATGAGGCAAAAGTCGATTGAAGTTGTACTACTTGATCTATATTGTAAATGGTTGTTATTTGGGTATGTACTTTTTGGTTTGTCATTTCTTTCATCCTTGACATGCACACCCCTTTGGTTTGCAATAGATCACATTTGTCTCCTCTGAAGCCATTTACTATCAGACATCCCCTTAAATGTAACTAGATCACAGTACATAAAACATTTCCAAACTCCAAAGTGAACGTACTTTGCCAACTAATCATCTGGTTTACTTATTGAACCAATTTAGTTTTATTTTTATTTTCAAAATTTATGCGATGAGGCTTATTTTTCCTATAGTTGTTTTTCTTTAGGTGGTTGGAGGAGGCATCTGTTCTAGTACCGTTACTACCGTACACTAATTAATGCTGTAGGTATTTCCCAATAATTACCTTTGTTTTATTATCTTGCATAAACTTATTTTTAAGCTAATTGACTTATCACATTCATGCACAACTAACAATAAAAATGAACTTTATGTTACTAATGGATTAATTCATAAGTTTGAGTACTTGAGTTTTTTTAGGCTGATGTGCCGCGTATCTTCATTGTTTACTCTTATCAATTATTTCTTACATGCAATGTTATCCTCTACTACTTACACAGATAAAGAGGGAGATTAAAATACGGCAAAAACTTTGTGGAGGCACATATTGTGAAGCTTCTCGATATTGTTCGGGATTAACATTTAAAACTCCAAGGTATTTTTCTCTGGTGCGAAAAATGGATATCTTGCTTGATTTTAAAATACTTGCGGTTCCTAATAGAATTTAAAATTTTAAAATTCGTGCTGTTCACATAATCCATATAAGTCGAGAATATGGATACACAAATTTTGCTCTGGTGCATCCAAATAGTTCAAAATAAACTATTTAATCGGTTCTGTCAGGCATTGCTGATTTTCTTCTAAGTGGATATCTTGCTTGATGCATTAAACGGTTATGGTAATTAAGGAAAGTTTTATCCAAGCTATAATACATGTTAACTATAGTGTTACTATGTCTGTTTCTTCAACAATATATGATCCTTGGCTATGTTCTTATTTTTACTTTTGCATAATGTCATGCTTGAAATTTGACTTTTTCTATGAGTGTCGACATTTATTTAATATTATTTTCTTCAATTTGATGATCCATTGCTCTTGTGTGTTTTATTTTGTAGGCGTTAGATTACCGCCACTCACAAGAAATCATGCATAGAGATGTCAAACCTCATAATGTTATGATTGAACACGAGCTTTGCAAACTGCGTCTAATAGACTAGGGTCTTGTTGAGTTTTACCATCATGGCAAAGAATACAGTGTTCGTGTTGCTTCAAGGTGAATATGATTCTTTAATTTTAGAATGTTTTAATATCCAAATGAGTGACAAATATTTGCTTTCAATCAAAAAACTTTGATAACAATGAAATATCAAAATAGCATGAATATATTTTTCCTCTTATGTTACTTGTTCATTTTTTAAAACAACTTACCTTCAGTAACAACATAAATAGCTTCTAGATGTGCTTATCCTGACATACAATTTTTTATTAAGCGATCAAGAATTAGAAAAAAATACTTAACTGAACTACAATAATAGTTTTGTTACACTAGGAGTATAACCTAAATAGATAGTTACCATGATGCCTTCTTCGTAGAAGACAGGACGTCTAAAGAAATATATAACCTATGTAACTAAAAAAATCTAGATTTAAAATCAAACAAAAACTCACATAACAATTTATTAATAAATTACTTAAAAAATGCTCATCGTTTTAGTTTTTTAAATGCAGATGAATCAATTTGGCAATCTCATTCATAATCAGTTATAAAAGTACCTGAATATAAATGAAATAAAATCTAACTGATCATAAAAGCACAACGATAGAAATGTACTTTTATCTTAAATATAAAATATAAGGAATGTAAAACAATTAATCTAAGGAATGCAAAACAATTCAACATTTTAGTTTAGGCCATGACTTGGAGTTCCTAATATTAAAGTTATTGATTATATATATATGGTTTTTACAACGTAAGTTATGCTAATGTTAATACTATATCCAAACATGCCTAAAAAGTTTCAACATGCACAAAATATATCAATATTAATACGTACCATATCAGTTTTGTCTATATTACTACTATATTCGAACATGCCTAATAAATTTTAGCATACATATAAATATTCGAACATGTCTATATTACTACTATCATCGTATACATACACATTAAAAGGTGTGATGAAATATTTGAAAAATATTCGTGAATAACTTACCACTTCCTCCAATTTCTACAACTAGGAGAATTCATATTCTTGGAAAAAACTTGTGGATGATGGGTTGTCAATACATATTCTTGGAAACTAATTAATAATTCAAATGGTTATAAATAATAATATTGATCATAAGATAAAACCCTTCTTCGTTATATTCATTCTACAATCATACATACCGCTTTTATGTATGCCTTCTGCAACAATCTTATTTCTTTTGTTCCATATGGCTCTTTAGGAATTATACTTTTTAGCTTTGGATATAAGGGAAATTAAATTTGTTTATAGAATAAAATTTCAAATGTGAAGATTAAAATGAATACTAAGGTCATTGAATAAGAGTAAAAGTATAAGATCATGTTACATATTCTCTTTCCCCACTAATAAAATATGAATATATTTCAGTCAAAAATTGTATGATTAAAGTCCGCTCCCTCTAGATCATGAACGTAACCATTTTGTATCTAGATATATATTTGAAAATTGTTGTCCTTCTATTTCATTCATCCATACAATTAGAAGTTGAGAGCATCCTTGGTTTTGTTATTATTTGAGGTCCTATGAAGGCAAGGTGTCCTAAAGTAAAAACACGGTATTCTAAAATTCATAAAATTTGATGATAAGGAAGATATGATAATGTATATAGACCAATTACCTTTTCAAGTTTGTGTCTTCTTATTTTGGTAGCTTGTTATATTATACTAATCATACCATGAAATTTTCATTTATCATACTGTTAATTTATTAGGCAAGTCGTAACTGTTTTGGCTTTTTACATTGTGTGCACAAAGGATTAACATTTTATGCTTGCTTCACATAATGATAGCTAATTTCCAAATAGTGGAACATAATTATATTAAAATACACATCTAATGGCAAATATTTGGCATGATCAACATTTAACTACAAAAAGAATGTCATTTGCGGATGCATTTAAGGCTTGGTCCATGTAAAATGATTTTAAATGAATCAACAAATCCATTGAAGTAAGTCAATTATGATTGATAGTTGTTGGATAAATAAATGTAATAAAAGGAAATGAGTATGGATATAATAATAGTTGTAATACTATATAGTTAAAGATAATAAAACTAGTTCACATCTTATGCCACAGCATGCCTTTAAAATGTAAATTAAATGATGATATATAGAAGTTAAGTAAAACGTTTTGTCCCACATTCCAAGATTGTGGGAGTGAATAAAATTTAACAGTACTAAGATGAGTGGTGGAAATTGTTGTTGGTTAATGTGGCTTTTACATTTTTAATCTATTGGGTCAAGTATGGCGATAAGCTATTTAGGTATGGCCTATTGCTCGATATGAATATATTTTAAATAATTTATCACAAATCCAGCTAGGGTGCCTTTTGCCATAAGCTAGAGCCACCCCTGCATCTTCTATCAAACTTTGGATCATAGGTTGTAGCTGTAAGATTTATACATATATATCTAAAAAATTTTGCAAACTGCACATTTTCCATTAAGATATGCAGTATGTGGTCCCTAATAGAATATAATCATACAATCCCTTTTAAAATCTGGATTTCAGTATGATATAAATATAAGAAAAAAAAGAACATGGATTTATGAGAAACAAACCTGGAGCATTCATTACAGAATAAATTGTCTTCAACATTCATAAGCCAAAAATTTTGAAACTGCTTGTGATAAGCTATTCTTCTCAATATCAATGCTCCAGTCGAGAGAGGTCTCTCCCTTACAGTTAGAGTTTCATAGAGGAAGCATCTAATTTTATTTTTTCTGCATGATACTTGGTGATGTGGACCATGCTAAAGATTGCATACTGAATTTGAATCAGTATATATGGTAGGTACAGTTTTGAATATAGAAAAAAGATAGAACATAAAAGTATAAATAACTTAGAGAAGGATTCATGATCCGTATTTACCGATAAGTTAATTTACTTCTTCTATCTTTTCTTGATGTTGATTACTAACTCAGCTTTGAATTCTACTTCATGTGCTTATATATAACAAAAGCCAAATATTTTAAGCTTCTTTAAATTCTACTGAATATGAATGATTGAAAAATAATTAGGCCCTGAATTGGCTATGATTCATAATGAAGTGGCTCTGAAGTGACTAAAACATTGTGTGAATGAGACTACCGCATGATAGTGTGCAATGGCATGACTGAGCTGAGGCATTATGTGTAAATCAACAAATTGAGCTTAGGCAATGATCAAAGCAATGAACAAAAATGGCAATGTGTAGTGGCATGACTGAACTGAAATTTTGTGGCAATGAGAAGAACTGGCAGGAGCAAGGATCTTTGTTGCATTGCTAGATAAGGATTTATGGCATGACGACACATATCCCAAAGCTGGTGTGAACAAGGGTTTGCTGCATCGGTTTGGTTTAAGTGCTGCTGTTTGTACAAGATGAAGTGAAAATGGTCCATGTCGAAGTGCATTAGAATTGGCACAACTTAGCCACAACTAGGCCACAACTGGAGGAATGCAGATAAGAACTGCAGTTTGTACAAGCCAAGGTGGAAACTGTCTATGCTGAAGAGGTACAACTGCTGCTTCCTTTTAGTACCCATCAAACTTTGGGGTTATTTATTTATCATGAATTAGTTTCCCTCTTTAAAAATTGAGCACTTGCGCTGAATATTAATTTTAATTTTAATTTTTTAATATGTGTTTTAAACTTAATAGACATTGTTAACAATTTTTTACCCCTATATGAAGATAAGACCTTGAATAGTTCAAGTGTTGCTTAATAGTCCAAATTGATTACTCATGTGAAATATAATATACATATGTGCTCCTATCAAACTTTGACTTTACTGATTGAGATTATATTATAAAATTGATGTGAAATATATTTACTCATGTATATGTGCTCCTAGCCTACTGATTGAGATTATATTATACAGTTTGATAGGAGCACATATGTATACAATCAAACTTAACAGTCCAGATTGATTACTCATGTGAAATATAATATACATATGTGAAATATAATATACATATGAAAATTGTGTTGGCTATATATTTAAAATAACTTTGAATTAGTGGCATATATCCTCATATTCTTGAGGACTGGTATAAATAAGAAAATATTTTTTTTTGGTTTAGAAAAGAGGTAACTCAGTGTTTATATTGAAAATTTCTCAGAAGTGAAGTTAATATGCCACAGTAATTCTCCTCTCGACTGTGCTAAAAGCAATATGGCATTAAACTCTACAGCATGTTAATGTTATTATCCTTTTGGCTACGACTTATTCATCTTAGCCCATACATACAACATGATTCTGGTTTAACTACTGAACATTATTTAATGTATAGGCCGGAGAAGAATACACATTAGTTCTCAAGTTAGTTATGAACCACACTGGAGCACTAATGTTGCGTTCCCAAACACTTATTACAGTTAAAAACTACTAGTCCGCACTTTTTGATGTGAACAGACTGATTGAGCTGGATCCCTCATCAGATGTATGTCGAAACCTACGGGCTTGTTTGAAAGCTCAACTAGAACTCTTCCTTTTTCTGTTATCACACTACAAGTTTTGAGTTCAATTAGCATGTATATATTTGGCTAGTCTATATTAAACATTTCTTTATCATAACATAGTTATTTGAAAACTTTATGTGTGGTATACATTTTTTATATTCAAACCAGATATAAAACATGTATATCCATTAGTTTATGTCATTTTTTATTTTATTGTTATTTCATTGCACTTGTATTTGTTAACTTTTTTTTGCTTACTTCTTGATATTATAATTAATCACCCATATAATCTGGATGAAGTTTACTTATCTTAATTTGTTTGGCAACATGGGCACACCTTATTCATTAACTTACGCAACATCAATAATTTGTGCAACATTAATAATTTGTGCAATATCTCAATGTCCAATTTTAATAATTTCGGCAACTATTGAATTTTGGCAACACTGTATAAGCTTATGATTGTATAAGATTAGTGTTTATAAGATTAGTGTTTATACAACGTGCTTCAATAATTTCGGCAACTATTGAACATATAAGATTAGTGTTTATACAACGTGCTTCTGTGTTGGGTCATGATAACGAGGTAGAAGATTGGGTTGAAAGTAGGGGAGAAATAAAGAGCAGCGTGTCAGATATGAGGTAGAATGATTCAATGCATGGTGATCTTTGTGTGCATGTTAGAATTGGTTAAAATGGGACTTCAGACTCAGTTGCAATGGATAGTGTTACACTGTATGATTCATTTTTCGCACATAGTTCCATTTTGATGTTGCTTTGCTTGTTTTTTCTTATAGTTGATTCAAATGGAGTAATCCATTGTAACTAAAGGACATAAGGAATTGAAGATTTCTGCTTGTGGAGTGCTCTGTTATTCCTTGATATATGATGTCTCATTTAGGCATGTTCCTCGGGTACTTTGTTATTCTATTAACTCATTTATTGAATTTTCTATCCTCCTGTTCAGTGAATCCGTAGTTCTAAATAAATTGGTAGCCATGATATTAAAATTTTCTGTACAGTTCTTTGATGATATACAATATGATCAACATTAATTTAAAATCTGTAAGCCTATATGAAAATCAACACTATAATTTGTGATGTAATCCAAATGAAGGATCACCTTATCTATACTTAGTTTGGTTAACGATTTACTTGTTGGGATTAATTAATAATAATTAACTTAATTGTGCATGTAATTAATAAAATTTTTAAGTTAACTACATTTTATATAAAAAAATAACTAAGTATTATAAAATTAACAAGTTTTATATAATAGTAATAATAATAATAAATTAACTAATTTTATGAAAAGTTTATAAGTTTGAGAAAATTTATAAAAATTAACAAGTTAATAAAATTCAAATTTGAGATAATTTATAAGTTTATTTTAATTAAAATACAAGTCATGACATTTAAGTTTTACTAATTGAGATAATTTATAAGATTGAGTTAATATAAATAAATTTAACTAATTTTTTAAAAAATTAACCAAAATTTTAAAAATTAACGAAGAGTTATATAGATTGACTACGTTTTATAAAAATTAAATAAATTTATACAAATTATTTAAGTTTTATTAGAATTTAACTACGTAAATAAGTTTTCGAAAATTAAACAAGTTTATTATAAAAATTAACCAAGTTTTATAAAAATTTAACTAAGTTTTATTAAAATTATTTAAATTTAAAAAAAGTTCAACTAAGGATGTTTGATATACTATAAATATGAAATAGTTTCATAATCATTTGTTGATTGTTAAACTTATCTACATGTAATTAGCTTTTTAGGAGTAAAGATCAGTTGTAGCAAAGAATTGTGGGTAATCAAGTAATGAACATGTCTTTAATTGTTATGTATACTATAATATTTTGTTAGTACTTGTTATGTAAACTTGTTTATGAAGGGTTATGGATTTATGTGAATTTGCTCGGTTTGTCGAAAAGCTATTATCGAAATGGTTGTGGATATTATATTTGATTTAGTGATTAATGTGTTTTTTTAATTGTTTGAATACGATGATTATGTGATTGAGTGTTTGATTGTTTGAATATGACGATTATGTGATTGATTGCTGGTTGTAATAAGACTACTATGTGAGCAATGACTGGAAATGGTACAAACCATTAACATGAAATAGTGGCGTGTATAGTATGCTACAAAAACAGTTGATAACTTTTAGTAGAGTTTAAAAAACGCTACTAAAATAAATGTAAATAGATGCGATACGACTTTTGAAGCGTTGAAAAAATGCTACAAAAACTTTTAGTGTCGTTTGGGTAAACGCTGCGATACGACATGCAACTAAAAGTCTGAAACTTTTTGTAGCGTTTCTAAAACCCTACAATAGGTCAAGTTAGCGTTTTCTACAACGCTACAAAAAAAATTCAGACTGTTAGTTGTGTGTTGTATCGCAGCGTTTATCGAAACGCTACTAAAAGTTTTGATAGCGTTTTTCCTACGCTACAAAAGGCCTTTTTCTGGTGTAGTGAATAATGATTTTTGGGAATTTTTATGAAATTATTTAAGTACGTTTTAAGGATAAAACTAAGTTTTTAATCTCCAATAGCTTTGATTTTCTATTATATTGGGTAAAACATTATTTTGGTGATGAGTTTTTAATATCATAATTTTCCAAATTAAATTGAATCTTTTATGAATTTCCTAAGGAGGAAATGGGTTAAATTCGGGTTTTAATTATTAAAAACAATTAAATATGGTTTTTGGTCCCAAAATTCTTATATGGCAAAGAAAACGATATTTTTGAATTTATGTGATTTTAGGGAATTTCCCCAAGTATTTTCAAATTATCATGAATTCATTATTCTAGATAAGCATATAAACCCATAATTAATTAAGGGTATTAATTAATTAAGTTTACAAATGTTTTAGGACTTTGGCAATTGTATGCGGCACTAGTTTTGAAAAGAATTGGGTAAAGTGTTATTATCCAAAAGAAATTTGACAAAGAATAAGATTTGGTGAAAAGAATTTGCTTTTGTGGGTAATTAATCAGTTTTCACATAAATTACGTTAATGCTATGTTGTTAGTGTCCACGTCGAGCCCAATACATCACCACATCCATGAGTGTCAATGTAGATAAGGTGGGAAGCCCATGGTAACTACTTAGGTGTTATTGAGTGATTCCTACTACGTCGAAGTGGACAACGGCGATAATATAAATGTGGCAGCATCACAACTTCGTGATTCATCAAGGTCGACGCCGCACTTCTTCACCTATGTTTTAGATGATGCCGCATACTTCTATTTTGAATACTCTCAACCTCAATTATACAAATGGCAAAGACACCGCTTATTATGTCTTCAACTTTATATATATGGCGGCAAAATAGCTGAAGTGAACTAAGTATGTTTTACAATGATATCGCTTGTCTTGACGTCGCCATTCATCAGTGTCGATGACATTGTTCTTGCTTACAAAACCACTAAGCTTTTTTTTGAAATGGATGGGTAACCTATATTTCTTATATGTCTATAACCTTATTTTCAGCATCTTATTTTATACTTAAATAATTAAGTTTTGACTTTAACCTTGGATAGAGGTCGATAATGTCTTTATGTCATGTGTGTTGTATGTTATCTTATTAAAGGAGGAGAGCCTTAAGCCGATTTGTAGACATTGTTATTAACATCGACATTAAACTAAATTAACCTATTTAAAGGCGGCGAGCCATATATGGTATGATTTCGACTTTAAACATTGGGGATACCAGTGTCATTTTAATTGTAAATTTCGACACCATCATTGGGGATACCAATATGGATTTGTTTCAACATGCTAAATGTTTTTGAATTAGGATTTTTCATTGGGGATACTAATGTATTTTCGATACTAACCATTGGGGTTACCTATGTATTTCTAATTAAAAAATTTACTTAGACCATTAGGGATACCAATGTATATCATTTGGGATATTAAAACTTTAATCGGAGATTACCTAATTAGGGAAACCAATAGACATAGGTTAAACATGTGGATAACATAAATTAAATTGTGAAATGATGGGTTCATAGTTATCCTAGGAAAACTATGAGATGTGAGATGGATAGTCTATATCATGCTGGAGATGGATTGTTTCTACGAGGTTAACGAAGGGTTCATAGTTATCCTAGGAAAACTATAGGATGTGTGATGGATAGTCCACATCAATTTTTAATGAATGGGATGTGTGATGGATATTCCACATAATCTTGTTAATGAAACCATGGGTGATGGGTATTCAACATGGTAAGGGATGAGTAATCCAAAGAATTAATATGTGTGAGATGGGTAGTCCACATAAATATAAGATGGATAGTTAATGAAAACTTAGGTGGGTAGTCTAATAACTTAGATGGGTAATCCAGTGTATATTGTAGGTTTGCATATCAGTATATTATTGTGTTATAGAGCACAGTATATGGTTGAAATGTTTTGGTTAAGATACCAGTGAGGGGAAACCACGTTCTGCTTAGTGGTGTGGTCTCACTAGATATCTATTTGGTTAGAGATAGTAAGTTATTATTCACACCAAACTATTGTCTAACCCGAAGTTTTGGTTTTCCCCTTAAACTCTTAGAAACTTATTTGAGTAGGTCGGGAGTAAGGGTTTTCAGGTTTCTAGTTATTAGGATAAGCTTTCGGAGATGTGCAAGAGGCAATCTTGCTATTTAGGAGTACCTGTCTAATCTGCTGTTTATTTGGCTTTGTCTGTATGGATGTATTGGCAAGTTATATAATTGCGAAGTGTTATACTCTGATCAACCAAGGGGCATCTTCATATGTCGCTCTTGGAGTATTTTGTAATAATTAAATTTTCTTTGAACGCGGAATCACGAATGGGATTATGTAATGAATATGAAATCATACTTTGAAATGGAATGCAGAAGTTATTTTTGAATTGTGCATGAAATTTTTTCCTATTCATGTGCTTCTGATTATAGATATGATTAATATAGCTGCATTTTATCATTGAGAATTAGTAACTATGGATGACTGCAGCATCTATAATAGTTAGTTTTGGGCCTCAGAATGGGGGATATTACAAGTTGGTATTAAAGCATATGTTTATATAAAACTTAAAAGATTAAAAGATTTCTGAAAATATAAGCCTAATGAATCAGAGAATATGACTGGGGTATGGGATAACACTATAGTAATGCACTTGTATTTGTTATATATAAGTTTGTATTCTTCCCTCTCTTGGACTGTTCTTGTGTATCTTACTAAGGCTTGTATGTAGATTTACGAGAAAGAAAGATATGAAAGCAAGAAACAAAAGAGTGAATCTAGGTGGCGGAAGCACCACAACCAATGGAAATGCTCAGCCCAACACCTAGAGGAACCAGGGTTCACAGGAAAATGCTAAATCAAAATGCAAATACTAATGTAGGTGCTGCGACCCCACCAGTAGATATGAGGGTTATGCATTAGTTCTTCATCAATCTGATGCAAGCTGGAGCAGCTACATGAGTAGTTGAAGGAAATGTAGCTACTGCAGGAGGAGCAAATTCCGTTGGGCTAATTGACAATGACTATACCAAACTAAGAAGAGATTACACCAGTCTGGGTGGAAAGCCTTTTCTAGGGATTGAGGATGCAATAGAAGTGGAGAACTGGCTATTATATTGTGAAAGGATTTTTGCTGATTTGGGTTTGAATGATGAGCGAAAAAAGAGGTTGGCTTCGAGACAGTTGCAAGGAGTTGCTTTGTTCCGGTGCAATGGGGTGACCGTAGAGGTACCAGAGAAGGAATTGACTTGGGTGGAATTTCGAAGGAGATCCGAGGAAAGGTTTTTGTCTGAAGTAGTCAAGTCAGCCTTGCTTCAGAAGTTTATAGAGTTGGAGCAGAGGGAAATGTCAGTGTTGGAATTCGTTTCTAAGTTTGATAAGCTATCTAGATATGGATATGCCACCATATATACTGTGATCAAGAGGAATGAGAAGTTTATCTAGGGGTTAAGGCCAGGGATTGCTATGGCGGCCATGACACATCTTCGGGATCCATCGAATGTGGTAGTGGAGATGGCAATCAGAAATGAGGAAATACTTTCTACTTTTGAAAAGGAGAAGCCGATTGGAACCTAGAGTTCTCAGAATAAGAAAAGGAAGTTCTTCAAAGGAAAGAGAGCTTAGAAGGGTGGAGCTGCTAAGAAAGGGATGGTGGATACCATTTGTTATAAGTGATAAGAAGGGGCACTATGCAAATGAGTGTCAATTAGGTGATGGCAAGATGGTTGTGGATAAGCAAAATGTGAAATGCTTTAACTACAACCACGTGGGGCATTATAAAAAAAAATATCGGGAAGTGGCCAAGGCTAATAAAGGAAAGGTGTTTGCTTTGGAGCCATCTGCATCAAGACCAACAGTAGCTGAGAAGGGAAGTCTGTGGAAGGTACGCTTTTGATTCATAGCATGCTAGTTAGGGTACTGTTTGATACCGATGCATCGCATTTATTTATATCTTAGTGTTTAGTAGATAAGTTATATTTAGAACCAGCATACCTTATTACTTCCGTATGGATAGGTAATCCAATATGAGGATACGAAGCTCTAGGGATGAGATGTTGCCATTTAGAGTTTGAGTTGCTAGGTTATACTTTTGCGTGCAGTATGTATGTGCTTGATTTTGTGGGTTTTGGGGTTATTTTGGATTGGTTGAGAAAATAAGATGCTAGGATATTTTTCCGAGATAGGAAAATATCAGTTAGACACCCTGATAGTAGTGATCGAATTATATACTCGGTAGGTAACTCGAGTGTGGATATTTGTACTTTGCTTGGAGCAATGGAAGTAGAAGATAAAGTAAATTGGGTTTTGGTTGCAAGGGAATTTGTAGATGTTTTTGAGCCAGTTACAGGACTACCACCAAAACGAGATATCGAGTTTCGAATAGATCTTGTACTTGGAGCTGAATCCATAAGTAGACCACCTAGCAGGATGACACCTACCGAGATGTAGGAGCTAAAGGTGTAGCTAGGGGACTTAGAAGGGAAGAATTTTATTAGACCAAGCAGTTCGCTTTGGGGAGCGGCCATGGTGTTCGTAAAGAAACTAGACGGGTCATTGAGATTGTGTATTGATTATCATAAGTTGAATGAGAAGTCGATAAAGAATCGATATCCTTTGTCGAGAATTAATGATTTATTTGATCAGTTGAGTGGAGCCAAAGTATTTTTGCAGTTGGATTTGGCGATGGGGTTCCATCAATTGGGAGTGGTGGAAGATAGTATTCCTTTGACCGCATTTCGAACAAGATATTGTTCGTACGAGTGGTTAATGATGCTATTTGGATTGACTAATGCGCCTCATTTCTTTGTGGATTTGATGAACAGTATTTTCCATGAGCACTTGGATAGGTTCATGTTGGTATTCATTGATGACATTATAATATATTATAAGGATGAAAGAGATCATGAGATTCATCTTAGAATGGTGATTGAGATGTTGAGGCAACATCAACTTAAAGTGAAGTTTTCGAAATGTCATTTCTAGAAGAAAGAAATGAAGTTTCTTGGTCATGTAGTTTCTGAGAAAGGATTGTCAATGGATCCAGCTAAGATTGAAGCTATAAATTATTGGAAGAGACTTGAGACGGTGACTAAGATAAGGAGTTTTTATGGATTGGTTGGCAATTACCAGAGATTCATCAAGGATTTCTCACGGATAGCAACACCCCTGACTAAACTAATCAGAAAGAACATGAAGTTTATTTGGTCCGACAAATGTGAGGAAGCATTCCTTGCGTTAATTTTTTTTTCGACCAATGCACCCGTGTTAGTTGTTCCAGATGGGAATCAGGATTTGGTGGTGTATACGGATGCATGTAGAACTAGATTAGGAGCTGTATTGATGTAGAGGGGCAAAGTGATTGTCTACGCTTCTCGACAGCTTAGACCACATGAATTTAGATATACGACTCATGACTTGAAGTTGCCAGCGGTGATTTTTGCATTGAAAGTATGGAGACACTACCTCTTAGGAGAATGATTCAAGTTGTATAAGGATCATAAATCTTTGAGGTATTTATTCTCTTAGAAAGAGTTGAATATGAGACAGCAAAGGTGGCTAGAGTTTTTAGCCGCTTATGATTTTGGTAGTTAGTGTACACTGGGGAAAGGAAATAATGTTGCGGATGCACTTAGAGGAAACATCAAAATGTGGTGTTAGCTATGTTGGCCGAATGGAAGGATTTAGAGGCGTTGACTACTTGTAGCATGCAATTAAGGATGCCTGCTAGTTCTAGTCAAAATACTGCCATGTTGTCTTGCTTGGAAGTTCAACTAGTATTGATTGAGAGGATTGCTTCTAAGCAAAGTGATGATCCACTATTAGCCAAAAAAATAGAAGATTAGAAGGTGGAACCGAGATCGATGATCTAAAAGATTTTAGCCTTGACCAGAGAGGATGGTTAAGGAAGGAGGGATGGTTATGTGGTCCAAATGTTGGTGACCTAAGAAAGGAAGCTCTTAGGGAGTGTCATTGATCTAAGTTTACGATTCATCCTGAAGAAACCAAGATGTATCGGGGCATTAAGAGAAGTTTCTTCTGGAATGTATGAAAAGGGATGTAGGCTTATGGGTAAGGCAATATGCGAATTGCCAGCAAGCGATAGATGAACATCAGAAGCATAGTGGATTGCTTCAGCCTTTAGATATACCAGTATGGAAATGAGATTCGATATCCATGGATTTTATTGATGGGTTACCAAGGTCGAACAGAGGAAATGAAAGTATTTGGGTCATAGTGGATAGACTGACCAAGAGTGTACACTTTATTCTCGTTAATTCAACCAGGATGGCACCTGTATTTGCTAAGTTGTTTATGAGAATATTGTTACACTACATGAGATTCCTAATAGTATAGTCGGTGACAAAGATGCTTTGTTCACTAGTGAATTTTGGAAGAGTCTACCAGAGGTAATAGGTACCAAGCTTAAGATGGGTACCACTTATCACCCACAGACGGATGGGTAGACATAAAGTGTCAATATGGTACTTGAAGATTTATTGAGTTCTTGTGTACTAGATTTTGGTGGGTCATGGGAAGACCATTTACACTTGGTTGAGTTTTCCTATAATAATAGTTATTAGACTAGTATTGGAATGATGCATTTCGAAGCATTGTATGGAAGGCTATGCAAATCGCCAACATGTTGATTAGAGATCGAAGACAAATTGGTCCTTGGTCCAGATATGGTTAGAGAAGATACAAAGAAGATTGAGTTAATCTGGGATAGGATGAGAGAAGCTCAGCCTAGGCAGAAAAGTTACATAGATAAAAGGCATAGAGATTTTGAGGTCTTAATTGGAGATCATGTTTTCATTAAAGTATCAATGATGAAGGGTATGGTATGACTTGGAAAGTCGAGGAAACTAACACAAAGATATGTTGGACCATCCCCTATTATAGAAAGGATCGAGAAACTTGCATATCGAGTAGAGTTACCAAGTAGTTTGGTAGGTGTCCACGATGTGTTTCATGTTTCTCATCTTAAAAGTATATGCGTGATCTAGAGACAACTATTACTCTGTCTACATTGGAAGATTTAGTAGTAAAACCGGATCTAACTTTTGTAAGACAACTAGTTCGAGTTGAAGCGAGAGATGAGAAGAAGTTAAGGAATAAGACAGTCGGATTAGTGAAAGTCCAATGGAGTGACAACGAGAAAGACGGTACTTGGAAGATAGGGGAAGGGATTAGAGATACTTATCCTGGGCAGTTGTGATGATATGTTCTATATTTGTTGTATATTGACTTAGTAGCTGGTAGGATATACTAGCATTGTTTGCTTGTTTGATGTGCTTGTTTTGTTGTCCTTAGTGAATATCAAGGACAAAATTCTTTAAGGAGGGGATCCTGTAACACCCCTAATTTTAGTTTAACATTATTTGGGATATTTAATTGGATAGATTAAAAATAATTATCTATATAGTTAAGAAGAATGAGATTTGAAAATTTATAAGGTCGAGCCATTACTAATGAACTAAGTAAGATTGTTTAAAGACTTATCATATAAGAGAATATATGAGAGAGGCAAAATAGGTATATCCAACTTTCACTCCTTAAATCCTTTCCCCTTCATATCATTCTCATTTCTCACAAAACATAAACAATCTAAAAAGAACTTAAGGAGGCCGGCCATAACCTAAGAAGAAAGAAGCACGAAATCAAAGAGGATTCAAGAGCAAAGTTTTGGGAAACTAAAGCACTAAGCAAATCTCAACTCCAACATTAAATCCAGGGTGAATAATATTTAAACCATCTCTATTTTGTCCTTGAATCCGGCTATGGAAATATCTGAATGATTTTGATGATTTTTTCCAAGTTATAGTTGTCTAATCATTGTTTGGATAAAATAATGATTTTCGGGAATTTTTATGAAATTATTTAAGTAGGTTTTAAGGGTATTACCTAAGTTTGTAACCTTCAATAGCTTGATTTTCTGGTATGTTGGGTAAAACATTATTTTGGGGATGGGTTTTAATTTCATAATTTTTCAAATTAAACTGAATATTTTAAGAATTTTTGAAGGAGGAAAATGGGTTGAATTCGGGTTTTAATAATTAAAAACAATTAAATATGGTTTTTGGCCTCAAAATTTTTATATGGCAAAAAAATTATATTTATGAATTTATGCGATTTAGGGGATTTTCCCAAGTATTTTCAAATTATCATGAATTTATTATGCTAGATAAGCATATAAACCCATAATTAATTAAGGTTATTAATTAATTAAGGTTACAAATGTTTTAGGACTTTAGAAATTGTATGCGACAATAGTTCTAAAAAGAATTGGGTAAAGTATCTTATTATCCAATAGAAATTTGACAACGAATAAGATTTAGTGAAAAGAATCTACTTTTATGGGTAATAAATCAGTTTTCACATAAATTACTTTAATGCCACGTCGTTAGTGTCGTCATTGAGCCTAATACATCAACACATCCATGAGTGTCGACGTCGATGAGGTGGGAAGCGCATGGTAACTACTTAGGTAGTTATGGAGTGATTCCAACCGCATCGAAGCGGACAATGGCGGTGTGGCGGCATCACAACTTCATGGTTCATCAAGGTCGAAGTTGCACTTCTTCACCTATGTTTTAAATGACGCTGCATATTTCTATTTTGAATACTCTTGATGTTAATTATACAAATGGCAGAGATGCCTCTTGTTATGTCTTTGACTATATATATATATAGCAGCATAATAGCCGAAGTGAACTAAGTATGTTTTTATAATGATGCCACTTGACTTGACATCGCCATTCATCAGTGTCGGCGATATTGTTCTTGCTTACAAAAACTCTAAGCTTTGTTTTGAAAAGGGTGGGTAACCTATATTTCTTCTATGTTGATGACCTTATTTTCGGCATCGTATTTTATACTTAAAAGAATTTAGGTTTTTATTTTAATCTTGGATAGAGGTCGACAATGTATTTATGTCGTATGTTGTATGTTATCATATTAAACGCAGAGAGCTTTAAGCCTCTTTGTATACATTATCATTGACATCGACATTAAATTATATTAACCTATTTAAAGGCGGCGAGCCATATATGGTATGATTTCGACTTTAAACATTGGGGATACCAATGTCACCTTAATTGTAAAATTCGATACTATCATTGGGGATACCAATGTGGATTTGTTTCGACATGCTAAATTTTTTTGAATTGGGATTTTTCATTGGGGATACAAATGTATTTTCGACACTAACCATTGGGAGTACCAATGTATTTCAAATTAAAAATTTTACTTAGACCATTGGGGATACCAATGTATATCACTTGGGATATTAAAATTTTAAAGGGAGATAACCTAATTGGGGACACCAATATACATAGGTTAAACATGTGGGTAACATGAATTAAATTATGAAATGATGGGTTCATAGTTATCCTAGGAAAACTATGGGATGTGAGATGGATAGTCCACATCATGCTGGAGGTGGATAGTCTTTACAAGTTTAATGAAGGGTTCATAGTTATCCTAGGAAAACTATGAGATGTGTGATGGATAGTCCACATCAATTTTAAATGAATGGGATGTGTGATGGATAATCTATATAATCTTGTTAGTGAAACCGTGGGTGACGGTAGTCAACATGGTAGGGGATAGGTAATCTAAAGAATTAATATGTGTGAGATGCATAGTCCATATAAGTATAAGACGAATAGTCAATGAAAACTTAAATGGGTAGTCTAATAACTTGGGATGTGTAACCCAGTGTATATTGTAGGTTTGCACATTAGTATATTATTGTGTTATAACCATTGTGGATGCAGGAGCATATTATATGGTTGAAATGTTTTGGTTAAGATACTAGTAAGGGGTAAACCTATTCCGCTCAGCGGTGTGGTCTCACTAGATATCTATTTGGTTCAAGATGGTAGGTTATTATTCACACCAGATTGTTGTCTGACCCTAAGTTTTTGGTTTTCCCCTTAAACTCTCGAGTACTCATTTGAGTAGATCAGGAGTAAGGGTTTAAGGTTTCCAGTTAAATGAATATGCTTTCGGAGACATGCAGAAGGCAATCAAGCTATTTAGGAGTACCTATCTAATCCACTGCGTAGTTTGGTTTGTATAGATGTAATGATAAGTTATATAATTACTAAGTGTTATACTTTGATCAACCAAGGGGCATCTTTAAATGTCGCCCTTGGATTATTTTGTAATAGTTATATTTTCTCTGAACGTGGAATTGTGAATGGGAGTATGTAATGAATATGAAATCATATTTTGAAATGGAATGCAAAAGTTAGTTTTGAATTGTGCTTGAATTTTTTTCATATTTATGTGCTTCTGATTATTGATATGATTAACGGCCGCATTTTTTTATCGGGAATTAATAACTATGGATGACCGCAGCATCCGTAGCAGTTAGTTTTGGGCCTCAGATAAGGGGATGTTACATCGGAGGTCCATCATTTACTTAATTTAGATTATTTATTTTATATACTGCAACTAGTTTACAGCGAAGAGTTATTTGATCAAATATCTTAGACTTAGAGAAATAATTTCATAGGAAACAAATTTCTATATGAAAATAAATTTCAAAATAGAAGTAGTAATTCTCATTCCAATGTTAAGTATCAATTATTATTATTACAATTCTCGTTTCTTTACGAAGCAGAAGTGACCATTCACTCTCTTCATCCAACTGTAACTTAAATCACATCTACTTTTATACACTCGTTTTTCTTTCTAAATGGTCAAACCATTCAAAAAACTCTTGGTACAATATCATAACGAACTCTTTACCAAAGCGCATTCGATTATTCTTTAACACTTAAGGACACCAAATATGTTGCACTTTACATAAATTGATCAATGCCTGTCATTTCAACGATTGATTTTTTAGATCTATTTTGCAGTTTTGGTCTAGTGTTACATTTAATACTATACGATCTTTATTATAATCAATCAAATTGAATACTCAATCTCACAGTATGGTTTATTTGTTTGCTTCGAATAAATTAATTTCATCGAAGTATCGTATATTATGAACTGAGACCGTTCACCATATAACAATTATATGCGATAGTATATGGATCAGATATCCATAGTCTTGTATTGCTTTTGAGTTCGGAACTGATAGAATGCAATACACGGTCTTGAATAAATAAACAAATAAGCGATCAAAAAGGAACGTATTAACTAGTTGTAAAATTAGGCACTTGCATATGTGTAGAAAACATTTAGAAGTAAGAAGTATTTAATAGTAAGTTTATGTTATATTTCTATTTGTCAATTTTCAATTCAGTTCATTTGTATATCTTAATTGATAAACATTTTATCAATTATATTAAATGCAAAATTTATCAATACAGATTATTGTAACAATACATGACATATATTCTTACAGTATTAGAAAGGTTAAATGTTATCATTTCATTTTTCTAATGAGGCCCCCATTAGTCTTTTATGTTTCTCCAAATCCTAAGGCGATACATAGAAGACTTTTGACTTTACTAGTGGGTGTTAGAACTCGTCTGTTTTGGGACTCTGACCTTGAGTTTGCTCAACAAGTCATAGCCCCATAAAAAATGGATAACTTCATATCGGTTGTATCATATGTAACTCCTAACCCATGATTCCTTGTCCTAATCTCATTTCGACCTTGAGTTTACTCAACGAATCATTATTCACTTGTACATACCATTTCGCAATGGCCTAAGTATAGCATACGTATCTTGAGTTTGCTCAACAGATACATATAGTTATCTTACCTCATCTAGTCAATATATTAATGATACTACACATAACATCTCTAGCTTGAGTTTCTCAACAATCAGAGAGTATGCAAATAATTTGTTAACATATAAATGGTAGAGGAAACACTTATACTAAAATTCATAATCCTCAATATATTTAATTGTGTGATATCGATTTATGGAATAATGTATTTCTTATGAAATACCATCGGGATTCAAGTATCGGACACATCAGAAATCGTGGTAGACTTACATATATGTATGTATTTATTCCTTAAATCTATTTAGGGTTTCTTTAAATGTTCTACATTTAGTTTATACATTCATATCATATAAGTTTTATTATTATATAACTTTTATATTTCACGTAACTTATATAATAATCTTATATATAATATTATATTAATTAAACCTTATTTAACTAATTTTAGTTAATTACCTATTTAATTAATTTTATATTAGTATTCCTATTCAACTTTTACATTGGACATGTCAACTATAACCATTATAGTAATACCTATATATCATATACACACACATATACTATAACCTTTATAGTATAACATATATATCTTATATATGTGTGTTTTTATTTAATTAATTAAACTTTAGTTAATTTATTTAATTACAATTTTAATTAAATTTTATTAATTTCAAAATTTTATTTTACATATTTACATGTATACTTATGTTATCTTAAAAACTTTAAAACAACATAACATAGATCAACATATAAGGTACATGCTTATAAGTATTAGTTAATTAACTTATTTAATTAATTTATTTAATTAATTTAATTTAATAATTTTTAAAATTTGAAATTAATATCTATATATTTTCAAACATTTTGAAATTTTATGTTGTATTATAACTTTTATAATAAACACGTTTCATTTTAAATTTAACCTTTATTATTTAAAATTTCTACCTTAATTTTTCTAAACCATTTTGAAAATTAGCCCAAGGCCCAATTTAAATTGGGTCTTTTCTATTAGAGGCAACATTTGGGCTCAATTCACCTTTCAAGAATGTTCAATAAATTATAAACTTGTTCACATTAAGGGTTATAAAAAATTCAACTATTATTTCAATATCAGATTCCTTCAAAGAAAACTTTATAACTAAACACCAAATTTCATTTCAAATCATTTGAAATAAAGATATATACATATATCCTTTTTTATCAAATTACACTTTCGAGATTAAATCAAAATCATTTTCAAAACCAATTTTCTAAATATTTTCTTTTAAATTCATAGAAAATATGCATATAGATCGAGTAACACTAAAATGGTACCAAGGAACTAGATCCTACCAAATAGTATCATACATCCTCTTACTAAGAATGGTAATACTCAAGGTAAGTGCTTACTATTCGAACACATCTCTCACCCATTTTTAGTCACTTTTGAGCCACTCGAACTATCTAACATAAAATACTTTGTTTCCCGAGTCGACTTGCCGATTCCGAGGGCAACCTCAAACTCGAACAAACCTTAAAAATCTTTTCAAAATATTGGTCTTTTAAAAATACTTTCAAATAATACTATTGTTATTTGCTCTAAATCTTGAAAATCCATTTTCCGAAACGCCGGGATTTAAGTTTTCAAATTCTTAGTTTAAATCCTTTTTAGTTTATAAACCACATTTTAAAACCATACTTGCGTAAATTCACCTTCTTATATAAAATCTTTTCAAAATATTATTATCAAATTATCTTTTCTTTCTTTTAGATTATAATAAACAACTTTCATTATAGTTAACTTTTAACCCAATTTTATCATCGAATGCCTTATAGTCAAACTGTGAAACTCAATTCACAAGGTGTTCGTTTCAATGTTTCTATGATTACCATCTACCCAACCCCTGTAGTAAAAATGTAAATTACTTATAAACTGGTTAAATACAAAATGACCACCAATAAACAATAATAAATATTCATAAACTGGCCTAGCATGATTAAGCAAATAAATAAGGATAAATGGACATCATTACTCCATACATTAATTAACTACAATATCAACATATACATACATATTACTAATATATATAAAATACATATACGCTCTCATATGTATAATACACTCAACTCGTGCTTTGGCAATCCATAGCCTATCTCTTAATGAGTTATACCCAACTAAAGCCAAGGTTCTCGCTTAACCTTAAGCTCTGATACCACAATGTAATCCTTTTCAACCCTCAAATGTTGACACTAATACATCCACGGTATTCACGTGCCGAACACCTAAGTGTTGGAATAACACAATGTTAGGGTAAAAAAAGAACATAAGAAAATGAATACGAAAGAGAAGAACAAAAACATCAGAATCTCACATGCGGAATGATAACATATAATATCAAAAGATAGTACACAAAGCTACTCTAATATACATAACATTTCAAAGTAACAAATCAAAGTACGATCATTAGCCTGGACAGTTATAACAGCATGTCCTTGCAATTGTTGATACATACATGCATACATACATACACACACATACATAAAGTAATGCAGCAAAAATAAATACTATGGTAGGTAAAACATCCAACTCCTCTCCAAGAGCCCAATGAACATCGACGAAAACCTGTCTTTTCCAGACTACTTGAAAAAGCATCCATGGAAATACGGGAAATATAAAACCATGAGTCGTACAAAAGTCTGATATGAGAAACTCAAGAAATATGTAGCTAGCATACGATAGTACTTTTGAGATCGCATGGTTATCCCCTCAAAAAAACCACCATCAAATAAGTACATATTACAATATAATATATAATGTCTAGGGTGGAGAATATAAATCAGGAAATAGCTGTTGATGCTTGCATTAATTACACCAACAATATTGAATAGGTACACACAAAAAATCGCTAAGGCACGTTCGCATATGGATTTTCCAAGAAGACCTCCCTAGTAAAACTCATAAGTAAACTGAGAGCAATCTCCATAACAAGGATTAGAAGTCAACTTCCGAGCATCGTATATCTCTAGAAAAAATATACCATAGCAAACATAGCAGACCCATGCCCTACCACATGAACCCAGTATCATCAATCCTTTCGGGCCCCACATATTAAAAGAATCTCTAGATATGTGGTTGATGTACCCCCATGGGTTAGCTAAACCCCTGGATTATGCATCCTACTATGTTTTTTAGTCATATAATGATGGTGAAACAATCCGCTCTGAAACAGACCTAAATTTCAACCCAGAAAAGGCCCATTAAACTTGTACCCATCCCAAAACTGGCTGTTTGTTAGTATAAAAAACTATACAGAGCTATTTATCTACACATTCAGAACTCACAGCGGAAGGATAAAATATAATAACAGAAATAGTAACCATTTCATTTAAAATTCAATTGTCATATAAACCAATAATAACCGTTAAATATTCACGGTACACCATTTTTAAAATACAACAGTTTTCAATGAGTACATCTAAAAATAACATGAATAGTAAATAGAGTGACACAAGCTTACTCCACGTCTTCACCTTCAACATCATCATCTTTCCTAACTTGTGTTGTAATGAGGAGGGAGTCAAAACAACATATGTTTGGTTATAAAAATATCAAGCCTTACTATATTAGTATTTAGGCAGTATAACTTAAATAGGAATATGTCTTACATATTCTACCTACGTCATAAGTCTTTTCAAATATAATCCGGAGGGCTTTTATCAAACTTAAATAAAAGGCTTTCCAAATATATGCCCATAACCAACTTGCTATTGTGAGAAATGCGGATTAAGGATCTTAAGGCTAGAATTAACACTAGAGAGGGGGGTGAATAGTGTTTTAAGAAATTTGTTAATCTTTTTGAGTTTTATCTTAATTTGTTAACAGTGTATACACTAATCAGACACAGATATGAACACAGAATCAAACACAGATGCAAATATAAAGTAAAAGCAGTAAAGGAAAGAACACACCGGATTTTATACTGGTTCGGAGTTACCCTACATCCAGTCCCGCAACACAAGTACGGATTTCCTTTCAACAACAATTCAACAATTACAACCTTCGGTTTCAAGGCTACGAGGTACACCCTCCAGAATGACAATCCTCTAGGTAGAGATACTTGATTTCCGGGGAAACAAGTTCACCCAATTGATTTCCAGGGCTACAATCACACCTTTTCTCGCTTAATTGATTTCCAAGGCTACAATCACACCTTTTCTCGCTAATATATTACAAAGAAGTCTATATCTCTGAATAGCACTGAGAACCTTGTAGAGATAGTGATGGAGAATCAAACTAGAAGTAATCGAGTATGATTCGAACTTGATTTCGGCAGAGTAATGGTATGATTTTGTATTAAGAAATGTGGAAGAAGAAGAGGAGTGAAAACCCGAAAAAAGTGATTAAAAATTCGTTAAAACTGACCCCTATTTATAGAAGATCAACAGCCATGACCATTCATGAAGAGTTATGGCGAATAGACACTTCTTTTGAAATTTGAATTTTGAACTTCAACTGTCACTATGTCGACATAGTGCCTAGGGGCATGTCGACATCCCTCAGCCAAAGTTGATATTTTGAATTTCTATAAAAATAATATTTATCTTATATAAAAACTATTTAAAACTTTATAAATATACTTAAATATAGTTGAAATTCATAAGTAAATATAAAGAACAATATATACATAATTTAACTATAATTTTATATTTAAATCTAAGTATAAATATTAAAAATTAAATATATTATTTGAAAAGACATTTAAAATCAGGAGTAATTTGACTTTGAAATTAAAGATGTTTTGAGGCTAAAATTATTTAAAATCAGGATAGATAGTTTTGAATCTTTTAAAAGGAAAGTTTTGAAATCATTTTGAAAACAAGATAATTTTGTAAAATCATTTGAATTAAAATTAGTGGATACAAAACAATGTCCCACTAGATTTTCGTAGGTTCCATCCTACTTAGCGTTCCATCCCTTTAACGGGCTCGAAGTGGATTCCATTCCACGAATATATTAGATTTAAGATGCCAGTGCTTTTCTACGAGTTTTAACAAATATTCCTAATAAAACAAACTTAACCTTGAACTCTTGAACTCTTGATAATCTTGATACTCATGAGTCTTCTATCTCTATATCTTGAATCTCCATACTGTACAGCCTTCATTCTTGATACCTGCATGGTTAGATCCTGCATTTACATATATATCTAAACTTGTAATGTTAGTATTTATATTTTATAATCTATTCTAAGGTTGTTGTCATCAAAACCATCATCTTATGGACTAACAGCTATCAACCCAATAACTCATATCTATCATCCATAATGTTTTATCAATGTAAGAGATGGTACTCTCACTTAATACCTTTTAAATTGAATTAGGCAGATTCCGACCATTTAACACCTTTATTTAAGGCAGGTTCAAGTCATTTACTACCTATAATCCCAAGGCGGACTCCTCACTAGTAACTATCTAGCTGACATTGTATGGAATCTATTCAGCCACTGAGTACTTCCTATTGAAGCGGGCCCTTTTCCAAGATATCCTCTATCATTCCTAACCCATAATTCCGACCATTTACTGCTTCCTACATAGAGAAGAGGTAGGTCCTCGCATAACCACTTATTACCTTCAATTTCTAAAGTAGGTCCTTCGTACTACGACCCATACCCCACGGTGACTTCTCACATTAGCCCGACTATTCATAAGTACTGGTAGCCAGATTAGCTGGGCAGATTTACCCTATAGAATTTGGGACCAACCTCACGTCATCGTATTTATTTATTATAGACGATGTCTCACATCAACCCCAAAGTCACATTATCGGTAGCCAGATTAGCTGGGCAGACTTCCGCTTGCTTTTGACTGACCTCGCATCCATATAACTTAGTCATAATCCATATACACTCCACATATATTATTACACATCTCACCATTTCCTTAATCAAGGCCTTATAAGAGATCTTTCTTATTTCGCCTTTAACATTAATTATTTTCCTAAAGGGGATTTAATAAAATTAATAACCTATTTAACTATGCAATTATATGTTGTAACTACATGTTAATTACACTAATACACACACACATGCCTAGTAATATCTATGTGTGCGGAATTTACGTCCTAAACTAGCATTAAAATGTCAACTCTTTCAACAATTATACAATTCATATACCATATTATCAACGATAACAAAATTCCAATATTCGTATCAAAAAATTCCAATCAATATACTTGTATACAATAAAAATTTAAACTCAACGTATTACATAGAAATAATGGAATATACTGATAATAGAAACTTACAATTCCTATTTTACACTATATTCAACTTCTTTTTCACATAACAATAAGTAAAGAAATTTCTATTTAATTCATGGGAATAAGCGGTGCAAACTACGAATAAAATTCGTACCTTACATACTATTCCTTGATAGATACCCTTTCCCCAAATTCAAAAAAGAAAGAATAAGAAGTGGAATAGAAGGTAAAATTATCAAAACTGCAAATCTACACAATTTCCATTATTTTGACATAAAAATTAAGATTCCAACATAGAATTTACATTTCACATTGAAGGAGTTTAGGGGGTTTATAATATGATGTTTTCGCAAATCAAAACTCACCTATACATATTCAAATTCAAACTATACTAATAAATTACTAAAATAGAAAAGCTAAGATTCCCACTCACAGTATATCCTTAGCTTTGCCTCCTTTGGATTTGACAGTCTCTACCAGAACTCTTCTTTTTGATATATATTTATACAGCAAGGGATTTGTATATATACGTTAGATTCAAGAAATTGGAGAAGAACAGGTTGGGAAAATAAATAGAAATCAAAACAGATACATGGAATTTCTTACTTGAAACCCTAATGGAGTTTTCTAAATCTATGAAGAGATGAACTAATAGAGCTTCACAAATGTTTTCAAAATACTTTGTGAATAAAAGTAAGCGGTCTAGGGTCTTATTTATAATTGTTACCAGAACTGTCAGATTTAGGTTAGTTTAAAATAACTAATATCTGAACGTTCAAAGTGTTAAAACCTTAGCTGCCACTAACACTCATCGGTCGACAGCCTCTACCATACCGGTCGACCGCTAGTAGGGGAGCGATCGACCGTTACATTGTTTTAGGAAGTATTTTATTCTATCATTATTTTTGTTTATTATATTCCTTAATTATCTTTTAACATTAATGTTAATTTTACCTCAAGTCCATTTACTGTTAGCTTTTGAATTTCAAATTTAAGAATCATTTAATTATTTGAATTCGAATTCTATTTAAATTATTTTGAATTCGAAAACTTCAAATGCCCATAACTTCTTCATTCGAGCTCCGTTTTAAGTATATTGTATATGGAAATTGATCAGAATTTTGCCAACGAACGCAACGACATAACTTTTGTGGTCAAATTCTGACTTTTACAAAATTTCCATTTTTATTCTTTATCTTATTTAATCCATTCATCTTATTTTATTTTATTTTATTTTATTTTATTTACTTCTTATCAATTTTTATGGGGTGTTACATATGGTGAAGTCACGTTCATCATCTCAACACACGAGCCACCATCACTCGAACAGATAATGAATCCCCACATGGATTCCAGCATCTCATATATATCCACTTCCAAAAGATAGAACACGTATCTCAGTCTTGAAGTAGTTTTCGATAAGTAAAACACTTAACGGATCCTGGTCTCTTCATGGCTGAGTCGACGAATTTCCAATTAACTAAACTCTGGTTTTTTCAGAAATAAATAGACAACGATAAGGGTAGAGATCATCTCCTATTCAAACGGGTTTCCTTGTCATTTATCCTAGAAGAGCAAGACGAGTTTATATGTGGATTATTTCATTACTGAGTGAATAATCATACCGTATAATCCTCGTGTATCTTCTGGATACTCCCAAGTTTATTTCGTTAGATTCAACAACAATGAAATGATCATATATGGAAACGAAGACTCGTATATTTATCATGTTCTTGACCTTTTCAACTTCTACTATCCCTTGATCAAGAGTGAAGACCGGTAGGTTAGAGCACTATTGCTTCTACACCCTACTCGAATCATCATTCTCAACACTCGCAGATAGAATCAAGTCTATTTTGTTGGCTTCTAGTGCTAAGTACACGACTAAATACTTTCCATACATAAGTAACACACAAAGCACGATTAATATACCCAAAGCACGATTAAGTCACACAAACAACTTTTAATCCCTATTTTATTTAATTAATCTTTTTGCTGATTAAAACCTTTTTTATTAGTAAAACACCTTTTATCTAATAAAACTTCTTCATTTAATTAAAACTTCATTCTTTAACTAAAGCTTCTTTCTTTAATTAAACTCCATTATTAATTAAATTTCCTTTATTAATTAATCTTCCATAATTAATTAAACTTAACTTATAAATTAAAACATAACTTATTTAAATTATATGGATTTAATTTCCTTTTGTAAAAGATATATATACTTGTATTCTACTATTTATGTATTTACTATTCATGTATTTACTTTCATTTATACTCTTTTCTATACTTTAAAAGTATTCATATACTTATCCCAAAAGGTTAAAGTATATCCACAAACCTTTAACAAGATTTACTTAATTTAAAAAGTAATCAAAGATGTCAAAAACAAATGTTATTCAAACATTGTTGTTATAAACCCCTTCACTTTTATAAGTTAAACTTTTACCTTTTCTATCTTTTTATAAAAGATTCCATACTTGTTATTTTCTTTAAAATTCCATTCACTACAACAAAACAGGCTTTTTACAACGGGCAATGCCCGTTGTAATATGTGTTCCACAACGGGCAGCGGACCGTTGTAATAGGCGATGTTGTAATAGGTCACTCATATTTTACAACGAGCAATGCCCGTTGTAATACACCTTTTTACAACGGGCAATGCCCGTTGTAATATGGAATATGTCGATCATATTTTACAATGGGCAATGCCCGTTGTAATACACCTTTTTACAACGGGCAATGCCCGTTGTAATATATAATATTGCAACGGTTTCTGACCGTTGCAAAATAAATGCAAATTTTAAAAAAAATTACACCAGCATACCTCCATACCAATAATGAATAATTTAACGAGTAATAAATATTATCATAAAACAATATCATGTGTAACATGAGTTAAACATAATTCTTCTTTTTTAACATTCAAAAACTGTTGCAATGTGAAATACTCCCTGCCTGAACTTCATACTGCTACCAATTCCTCCTCCCATGCATCCTCTTCAACTTGCTGTCATCACATCACCATCGAAACACTGCACAAACCTCTTCGGACAACTACCACAAGCACACCAACCACTTCATCAAACATACATTTTCCACAACTTCCTCAAACATTTACCACAATCACACCACTGTTAACATACACATCACCACCAGTTTCACAATCACCAGTCCTCAACTACCCTTCATTTGCATTCATTTGCATAATCACCAGTTCCATAATCAAAGATTCATTTGCATCCCCTTCATCCTAAACTGATACAACACAGTCCAAATATTCAACCATCAGCCACCCTCTTCTCTGACCGCCAGCACTTCATTTCTGACCACACAGTGCCAAAACATCAAGCTTCTGACCGTCCCCTTCTGCATATCACACCACTATTACATCATCTACCCATTGCCCCAAATTCAACTGCAAATTGAAACTGTCGCCCCCAAAACCCGCGACCCCCAAGCCAACAGCCTCGCGTCCGAGCATATTATTGCTTTTCCAAACTGAACCATGTACAGAAATAACCCCAAACACAGTCCAAAGCCCCTGAAAAGCGCACATATTGAAATATCCATGATTTATTCTTTAATTACCATATAATGATCTCTTAATAGGATAAAATACACCTCTATTCCTACACACGATCTCACATTAAATATCACAACCGCTCTTTGCATTCTTTCAGTTCTCCACATTGGAAAAAAAAGCCATGGCTAAGTCCATACATCTAACTATTTGATTATACTTAGATTTGAAGAATAAGTATGATATATTGCAGCCTTGCAGGAATCTTGTTATATTCAGATTTGAATAATAAGTTTGGTGGGAAAGATAAGTTTTAGAAAGAAAATAACAATACATGATCATTCTACTAAGAACAAATTTTTTTCTTCATTTATAATTAGTTCTCAACATGTGCACATCAACTGCAAATTGATTATTAGCATATTGGAATAGAAAACTAATAACACCATTATATTTTGTTATCTGTCTTGCAGTTGTAGTTAGTCAAGGGTTTGTAGGAGTTGGCATGACCATTAGAAACACAGCAGGCCCTGCAAAGCATCAAGCGGTTGCGCTTCGTAGTGGAGCAGATCAATCCACATTTTACAGCTGCAGCTTTGAAGCTTACCAAGACACTCTTTATACACATTCTATGAGACAGTTCTACAGAGAATGCGACATATATGGAACCGTCGACTTCATATTTGGAAATGCAGCAGTGGTTCTGCAAAACTGCAACATTTACCCAAGGCTCCCAATGCAGGGTCAAAGCAACATGGTCACTGCTCAAGGTCGAACAGACCCAAACTAGAACACTGGAACAGCCATACATAATTGTACGATAGTCCCTGCTGAGAATCTTTGTTCGACCAAAACTTATCTTGGAAGGCCGTGGAAAGAATATTCTAGAACAGTTGTGATGCAGTCGTTTATAGGTAGTTTGATTCAACCAGCGGGTTGGATGATATGGAGTGGGGATTTTGCATTGAGTACTTTGTATTATGCGGAGTATAGCAGAGAACGAACTTAACAATGCATTCTCAGGATATTTTCTCGCATTTTTATGTGCGATCAGACGGGAATTCTTGTATGTGCAACTGTGCGTAAGTCCTTTGCAAGGAACGCACAAACTCAACTCAACCGAATAAGTCATACATTTTTGCTGGTTTGTATTTCAATGCTTTAGAAAACAATAACGATGGTGATGGAATGACATATACTTAAGTATATACTATCATCCTTTTTTTATTTGTTAAGACGACTTATAAGTATATACTATCATCCTCAATGTGCCTTTGAACTCATCAATACGACTCAATAAAATCATATGTACAGTTTTAGTAAACAAAAATGGTTTGGTAAACGCGAAGAATAGAGCAACAGCCAACAGTTGATTTCAAGATGAACACAAAAGGTCAATAATATAAAGTCCAAACAAGGCCGATGGATAGTAGCATAAAATCATTAAAGTTGACGATTGATGATAGAGTGGGGTTCCACGTTGACGGTTATAAATTCTTATAACCGTTACCGCAACCGTCTATGATGGTTAACCGTCATATTTTCAATTTTGAAACACGTTGTACATATATTTTCAATTATATGCATTATTAAATGATAAATTGATATAGCTCTAGCTGTTTTTTTACAAGTTTATTTATTCGTTTATAAAACGACCAATATACACGCACATATTATTAGTTCATGGAAGCATATATTATTAATGTACAAGTTTAGTAGACTGAAATAGTACCATCATATAAACATACTGGTTTAGACAAACAGATAATATTTATTTATTTTCTACCTTGGTGCGCAAAGAATCAAGGATGCTAAGCTCTCATTTCATAAAGTTTGGCAACATAAAAGCAGCCTTGTGCATCTGCAGTACCAATATTTTTTAATTAGTTTGAGACATTGTTGACTAACACTCGGAAATTGCACTCAAATATTTACATAGATCAAACAATAAGACTATAGTACATTTAATTAGTAAGTAAAAAAGCCACATTTTAATGAATTTACCTAGAAAACAGCGATATAGTCCCATCTTTCATCCTCCATCACCGGACACCGCTTATATTCTTTGATCATCTTAGTGATGTTATTCTTCGATGTTAACTCTCTAATGCTGCCTCGAGTCCATCTATGGTATATAATCATGATTACTGTTTGAAAACTATAACCATTTCCTCATTATGGAAATGACTGCATGAGTGTATCAAGGTAACCCAAAAAGGTAAACCAACATCCATGATTTTGCAGTTCCAAACTTCAATCTTGTGGGTTGCCTACAAAAGATAGTAAACAGATCTTTAGTAATTTACTAATTTAGATCCATAGAAGGCTATGATTCAATTAAGCATTCATGATTTCATTTTGCTAATCACTCTACCTTAAAGTCGGTCTTTCTTAAATTATCAATGCAAAATTCCATATTTTAGTATTAGTAGGATTTAAAAAAAAAGTCGACATCTGACATTTAAATTAGTACAATTATATATTTAGTAAAACTTTTTTTCTGCAACATAAGAAATATTTTTATCAAATATGTAATCAATATAGTTTTATGAATTATTTTTACCTCTCTTTTAAGATCTGGATTGGTCGGATTAACCAAATAAACATCTTCTGGATAAGCTATGTTTTTTTAAAGCATTTTTTAGAGAAGAAAATTAAACCTTTGCAAACATAAAAAATAGAAGTTATATTAGAAAGAAGCTATCATAAGAATATTACTATAAGAAAATTGTTATTTGCTATGATTTTTTTTGGATGAACCCTTCTGGTAAATGGATTAAAACGCTTTCAAGCCGATTTGTTTATGTTGTGTATAGGCTATTGTGGCACTACAGTATAACATCAAGTGAGTATATGCATGTAACTCTGAAATAGACCCAATTAACCATATTTTTCATTTTTGGGGTTTTTTATCAGGTATGTTAAGCAGTATGAAGAGAAGGAGAAGCATCTTACTTGCTGCCCACGACCGCTGCTTTCAACCCATCTCCACCCTCGCTGCATCACCAACCACGAACTGCAATCACAAAATAAGAAATCGAACAAAATCTCCCCAACACCGAGGCGAACCAAGCACCCCTTCGATTATCGAACAGCCTGCTCCTCTAACCGCAGCCTTCAAGAACTCAATCGATCCATCGAATACCACCACAATCAAATGCCCGAATCACCGTAATTGCCAACTAAATCGCGAACTCCCAACCTCCTATTCGTCCATTCACCACCAAGATTCGTACCACCGCGACCAAGTCAACTTCATAGTCATCCCCACATCGTTGAACCGCTGCGACTTTCAACACCTGCAATCAACCACTCGCGAAAATTTTCAATCTCGATATTCGCTAATTCGATTGTGGTCTGCTTACGATAACTTCCTCGAATCCGCAGCTAAATTGTGCTTTGTTTCGTGTCGTGACCACTTAAAAGAACTGATTTGACTGCGGCTTGAAATTTCCTTTTGTGAATGCGAATTTGAGATTTTTTTTTTCTTCGGAATAAAATTCAAGGGAAAAGCTTTTGTGAATGATTTTGGGGCGGCTTGTACGAGACAAAAGGGTTTTGATTTTACAACGGTCATCAAAAGACCGTTGCAAAACTGGCATCTATTACAACGGGCATGAATGGCCCGTTGTAATAGCATTCTATTACAACGGGCAGTCATTTGCCCGTTGTAAAAAAGGTGTTGTATGGGGCATCTTTTACAACGGCCCGAATGGACCGTTGTAATAGCCTTCTACTACAACGGGCAGCCAATGCCCATTGTAAAAAGGGCGTTGTAATAGAGTATTTTTGTTGTAGTGATTATTAAAAATCTAAGTATATTCTTAAGGGTTAAATACAATTGTTACTCAAACATTATCACAACAAGCCCAAACCCATTTCACACTTAACTGTTCTCTTTAAAACTTGCTTTTAGAGATTTAATTACACTTACAAGGGTTAAAGACAATTATTACTTAAATATTGTCATAACGAACCAAAACCATTTGCTTATAGTCACCTTTAAAGTATTCATTATTAAATATCCAATTTTGTTCCTAAGTATAATTAATAAGGGTTAAAAACAAATGTTACTTAAACATTGTTTACTACAACCCAAAACCGTTTTTTACTGATCATTAACTTTAAGACATTCATTTTAAAGATCGAGCATATCCACATTTATCAATTAAGGTAATACACTTACTAAACTTCTCAAAACCATTTATTTAACTTGAGTGTTAAAAATCCAAATTACTTTATTTACTACATTTATAAAATACTTAACTTACTTTTTAAAACTTATATATATAAATACTTTTAAAATACTTATAATTATGTTAAAACACTTTTAAAATACTTAAAAATATATTACAATTATCTATATAGAATATTACGTAAAAATAATAAATTTTGAAATAAATGGAAAAACCAAAAATACACATGTTTTATTTTAAAAACCTCTTACTTTAAAAAACCACAATTAATTATTAATTATATATTTGAACTTGAAACCAATTCTAAAACACTCTAGTATAAGTTAGAAAACAACCCAAACAAGATTAGAGAAAAATACATAATTTAAATATCATTTTTACATAATTTAAAGTTTCAAAGAAAAATGGCAGCGTTTTCAGAATGCTATAAAAAGTCTATGCAACAGTTTAAACATTACAAACAATTAGAGCTAACAAAACAGAAACTGCAATAGTTACAAAGTGCTGAAAAGTCGTGGAAATACCTTAAAGATGTTTCAAAGCACAAAACGATAGCATTTTAGGAAATGCTACCTAAATAATTCGTAGGAAAAATGGGTTTTAGAAGCAAAGACAACAATTTCAAATGCCATCTAAAGTTCTGTACTTGTTTTTAACACGATTTTGCTACAACTTTGAGATAGCATTTCCAAAAGATATTTTTTCGAAGTGCTCATATAGCGGCTATTTCGCTATAAATTTTGCCACTTCGTTCACTAGTTTAAAACCTTTTTAAACCTTGATATTTTTACAAAAATAATTTCTTATATTATAATTATTAAAATAACAAAGAAAACCCAAAGGATGACTTCCAAAGTTGACTTAGAAATCGCCGAACACAAAGCGATTTCAAAGTGCATTCATAGTGACTATTTTGCTTCAAACTTTTACAACTTTGTTCCATTATTTCCACAACTTTCCAAACCATTATTCACTATCCAAAACACTACAAGAAGTGTAGAGAATAACCAAATTATATTATCTAATAATATACACATATAACAACATTTTAAAGCAAGTTAAAATACAAGAGATTTAAAGTGCTTTCATAGTGACTTTCTCGCTTCAACATTCACACACACTTTTACATCACATACAACATTATTAAACATGTACACACAAGGTCATGACCATGTTACAAGTTTTAGAAGGTTTATAGGAGAGATTATTATACGTATATGTTGTCATTTGCTTTCAAAAGAAAGAGGGATCCAAAAATGATAATTTGCATTAGTTTTCATTTAAACATTTATATTTCAACAGTCAAACAATTTTATACACATCATATACTTGCAAGATGGTGAGATAACTCACCTTAAAACTATGTTAACAACCATCAAAAGCCACTAGAATCAAGTAACACTTCCTACCATCACCCAATGCTTAAAGCTGCCTTCTTTACTTACCAAAATCACTAGCTAAGCCTTCTCTATGCTCCATTGCTCATGGCCTGATAGTGATGATTATTTATACTAATTCTCTTCGTCAAAACTATATCACTTTGGATTATGGAATTTGGTAACGGTTAAAATTCTAATATCATCCATATTCAACTCTATAGTCTAGACACAAAGTCTTTGGTTTAATAATAATAATAATTATTAACCGAACTACTCCGACCAGAGACTTTGAGTTCACATCAGTTAACCGTGATACTAACCTCATATAACCGAGGAGATGAATCCTTTCTTGATTAGTGTTTCACTTCAAATGCTTCCACTCGATCCAACTATAGTCATTCGATGGACATCGTGCCACGATTTAACTATAATCAAAGTAGAGCTTCATCATTGAAGATCAACATTATTCTCAAGTCGAGAGAACCGTGTAAATTAGTCACATCGATATATTTCATTTTACCTTAATTATATTAACCAACAGAAAACCATCGAGCGAGTCATTCCATGGTTATCCAATAACTATCAATATGTAACCACTTGGTACCCTCGGCTGCTATGAGTAATACACTGCCCAATAGGAATAACTATCAATACATCTTGAATAGGAATATTTAAATTGGTATATTTATTTTCTTTGTGATGAATTACTCATGGTTACAACACTTCATAACAATTACCACAAAACATATTATTTATGGATTTTCAATTAAATATACTATTAATTAATTAAATTAATTAATATATAACACATTATATCAAGTACATAATAGAAAGAAAGCACCTTTTATTTCGAAGAAGATTGATTATTGAGTTAGATATATGTAACAAATTGCATAATTACCACTAGGGCATGCCCCTTACTCAATCACCTCTCTACCAAAATGGAAGAACCAAATAACTTCATATTTGCACAGCAGTACTAGGCCAAAATAACAAATTACTTCGATTCCAGTCTAGGGAGCAATCCTAGTTCTCAAGAAAGACTGCCACTATTTGGAAACACTGACGGTCGACCCCTTGGAAAGAATAAAACTATTTAATTGGAGCAGCGAAATGCAGATTTTTCGAAATTCTTAGAAACTAAAGAAAAATTTAATGGTGAAATAAGAAAGAGAAGAGAAAGTTTTACATCACAAAGGATGCAATCAAATACGGAGTTTCAGCAAATTGTTACGCAATATCTAGAGTTTAAGCATTAGTCCCAAGCACGAAAGGAAGCTTTGATGAGTGAGAAGAAATGGATTAAACTTATGACTTGCGATTTTAGCAAGCTTTCTTCTCTACAACAAGAACAAGTCACCGAACAACCCGAATCTTATAAGAGAGAGAGGAAGTGGAAGTACCACTTCTAGGGATGGATATTAAGTTGTAGTTGTTTAGTGTTTAGTTATATATTTGTGTGATTAATGTGATTAGACTGCATTCGAAGTCACTATCATGGAATGCATCTGTAGAAACTATCGCGAAATGGATGTTCTTGAAATACTCAAGATACCACTTCTGTAATAACTTCTAAAAACCAAACAATGAAACCTATGAATCAAAAACTATGCACTATGCGTCCAAACATATGTATAGGTATGCAAGTATAGGAGTACCTCAATTGTACATGACAGTGCGGTCAAAATACAAACCTACCATGGTCTCAATATAGACGACCTGCACATTACTGATACTGGTATTGAAAAACAAGTTTCCCATAAAATATAGAATAAATAGTTGAGCAAGCTCCAAATCATGCTATATTGAATACGATGTCATTATGTTGTTCATGGCAGTTGTAACAGCACTGACTCTGATAGCAGTGGTGTTCTGATAAGAGGTCAGTGAAGTGTCTAAATGTAGAAAAAGATCATGAATAATTGTAGGATCATGCCACCTATCGTCATATGGAAGCGATGGAAAACTAGCCGCTCCTATGCTAGTGCCGGTGAGCATAGAAAAGTAAACGGTGTAATCCCTAACTCAAAAAATGAAATGTATGGGTGCTTTTATACATTGAAGAGCAATAACATCACACAATTGAACACCGCCTTTAATAAAATTATTGATGTCTAGAATATTAAATTACATAACAAGTTAAACTAAACTAAAATAAATTGACGGATTTTTTTTTAAAATGAAATGACTGATTAAATTACCTAAGAAATAATTAAATCCAAGCTCATGTTGAAACGCTACAACTCCAGGAATATTTGCCAAATGCTTGTGAAAATATCTTATGGTACTAGTTAACGGAATCACAAGAACAAATATTCCGTGACTCTTTAAGTTAAACGAATTCTTAAATATATGTTATAAAATGATAATTTACTTTAATTATATCGTGAAAAATAAAGATACTTACAGCTAAGCTGGTTCATATGCTGACGTGCACATCCCCTTCTGTAAGTATCCGAAAATCTGTAAGAACCTTATCCGCACTCAAGTTCGGATCCTCGAACCGTCGAGCTTAGCCACTCTAACTAAAACCTGTTCTACTCCCCTATGACTCCTGCTCGCTCGACCAAATCTGCGGCCTTCGCACCCGATCGACCTTCGCGACCGCTTTCACCTCCACCCTCCTCGCTAGCATTTTAGACAGCTTTATGCAGCTCTTCTATTTCTTGCTCGCATCCATACGACATAATCACATTCTCTTCTTCACGACGATCACCCGCCATCGCCGTCGCCGCTACTTTTTACATGCATGAACTTTTTTGCAAAATTTTTAAGCAATTTAGACATTTCAACACATGTAGGTTTCAAAAACAAGTTTAATTGTGTATTGTTGCTTGTATTTGAGAGTTGGGTTAAAAAATGAAAGTGATGAAGAAGAAAAGGAAAGAGATGATGGCTGAAAAGACGAATATAATTTAAAACGACAAAGGCTTTGCCGTTTAAAGCGTATTGTTTTATTTTTTTTAAGATGATTCCATGACTAATTAGGAATTATTTGGATGCATAACTTGTTCGATCGGTACAAAAGAAGAAGAAGTGAAGAAGACCGGAGCAGTTTATTTGTTTATTTTTTTTTCCTTTTTCTTTTTGTTGTTATAAGAAGAAGAAAAAATCAGTTGGACCGTCCAAATGTCATTGTTTAACCTCGGATCTTTTGTACAGAATTCCAATCCAGTCTATTTAATAAAATCGACCGCTATTCTTTCCGCGTTCCATTGTGTTAATCTCACCCCCACTGTTATCATCACCGCTTTCGTCGACTGTATCTGCGCATAAATACAGCTGTCATTCGCCCCACGATAGCGGTGATCCTACCAACTCACCGTTTCGTAAACTTTCCATCATTGCCGCCCCCCTCCTTTCCGTTATTTATTCTTCTTCAGATCTACCAGCACAATAATTTAGCTGAGAAAAATATCCTTAATCCTTATTAATGGCGGCAGTAGTAGCAAAAGCCATGCTCTTCACTCTTCTCCTCCTGATTTCATCTCCTAGTCTCTCATCTTCCCACATCGCTCCTTCCCCTGCTCCATCATCCGCTAATTCTCTGTCGACATTGCCGTCAGCCTCTCCGTCTACGTCACCATCGCCATCGAACTTCGCCTCTCCACCCTCCCCCATCCATTCCGTCAAGAACTCTCCGGCTCCATCACCGTCGACATCTCCGGCAACTAACACGTCCACGTCACCGGCTCCTTCTCCTGCGCGCGAGGTGGAGAAAGCTGCGGCTGCTGACGTCACTTCTGATCACGATGATGATACCGATGGTACGAGCGGTGGATCTGGAATGAGCGGTGGAAAGAAGGCTGGGATTGCGGTTGGGGTGATTGCAGCCGTTGCTGTGGTTGGATTGGGCGCACTTGTTTACAAAAGGAGGCAGGAAAATATCAGGAGATCTAGGTATGGCTACAACGCTAGAATGATGGAGATGATTTGAAACAGCTTTCTTATTGATTCTTACGCTTTCTAATCTAGTAATATTGTAGAGACAGAGATTTTAATAGTGGAAACGGAATTTCATTGTTTTTGATTTGATAATAAGTATAAAGATCTGTAATATATTGTTATTCGTTGGTATATTTATTTATGATCATTCATAATTGAAGTTTATGTCACCTCTCCTATATTTTCTTTTGTTTTGCTTTTTCCTGATTCGTTTGTTGACGGACCTAAGGTAGTTCGATTGATTTCTACAATAATATTTTACCTTCGTTGCGACGAAGGTAACCATTACAGCAAGTTATTTGTTAAGTTATAAATATGCATATTTTTGATGCATTATCAATTAAATAATCAAAAAGCGCTCAAGCATGAGGAAGAAAAGTGAGTTATATTTCTATCGGCATCTCTATGCGCAGAGGCAACAATGCAAATTGATTGTATTGCAAATAATGTAGTTGACGTAGGGTAAATAATGTATTTCTGGCTTTTTCATTGCTTCTACTAGTTTTCTTTCTTGCACTTAATTCTCTCGTTAGAAATTTTAGTTTCAAATACTTTGGTTTGTCAATTTACATTTATTTTATTATCTCTTCCATCATTTTGCATTTTAGTACCGACATTCTAAAGTTTACACCATTGTTTACAATATTTTATATTTAAGTTCCTACGTTTAGGAAATTCGAGCATAAATTCAGTTAACTAATATTTTCTATAAATACTAAAGAACAACAAGGTGACAACTAAAATGATAAAATTATTCTTTTATTCAACTATAAAGACTATAAGTCACATAAAATAATAATAATTTGTAGTTTATTTATTAATAAATTTACCATACATTTCGTTGTAAATTCTACTTTTAGACCTGCATTTAAAATTACCATAATTATTTGTAGAACTTACCCTGCTTTTCTATTAATATTTTACATTTTATTCCGTATGTTTCAATTAATTAAGCGATCTTAAATTTAGTCTAATTAGATATATCTAATTAACTACTATTCGTTGATTCGTTCACTAATTTATGAACATACGAAAATCTCAATATGTACACCATATCCATATGACAAAATTGATAAAATTATTTTTTAATTAATGTAAAGATACATAAGTCACATATCTTGAAATAACTTGAAGTATATAAATAAACAATAATAACAAATTCAATTTATATTTTATCCCAATAAATTTATCATACGATGCATCAAAATAATAATTTTTTTAAAACTTTTAAATACCTACATTATTAAGTTTTCTATAATCATCGACAATACCCCCTCAATTCCCATCTGATATTTAACATTTACATTCATATAATAGAATTGACTATGTAATCTTAAGACTATGTAGATACATTTAGCAAACTATTATTCGTTGATTTGTTTATTAAACCATAAAAATATGAAAACTTTAATATTTATGCCATATTTATATATGTATTAACAAAAATGGTAAAAAAAATTCGTTTCAATTTATAGATACGTCAATTGCTAACAAATACTCATAAATTTAATTCATAAATTCAAAAATGTAGGTACTAGTTTTCATTGCTTCTACTAGTTTTCTTTCTTGCGCTTAAATGCACTGTAATTTTTTTTAACATCAAGTACCTACATTTTGAAATTTCTAAAGTTATTTACAAAACTCTTCCTAATATCATCTAATATTGTACATTTAAGTCAATTTATTTAAATTAGTGGAAATTATGATCCGCAGCAACGATCGGTCTTTTTGACCCACAAAAATCGACACCAATACATCCATGGTATTTCGAGTATCCGAGTGTCGAAAAAACAGATTGTTGAGGTAAAAAAAAGAAAAAACAGAATAAAATCTCACATTGTGACGAGTAATATATAGTATACACATGATCTTTACAAAAGAAAACTACAATATACAAAATCAATCAGAGTAAACTAATCTATCATCAGTCGATGAATAGTTATAACAACATGTCCTCACAAATGATGATAAATACAAAATAAGAAATCCAACGGAAAATAAAATATGTGAATACGTCTTGGAGGCATCCAGCTCATCTCTTGAAGCCTCCAAAGCATTCATAACTAAATCTGCAATATATTCGACGCTGGCCCGAGCATTATAATAAAATAACACACAGATCAGTCTAGTAAACCAAGATGAGAAATCAAATCATATGGATTTTTACTGTTATAAAACCTTTCAAAAATTATCTCATAAGACCACGTCTCACATAAACACGAACGAGTTTTTATCATACAATAACCAAACTATTTTATTAGAAAATCCAGTGATATTATAATAATGTCTAGGGTTTAAAACAAATATATAACATAGGCAAAATGGTTACATAAATGACATTCAACAACATATTTAGTATACAACTAAGTCCGTAAGGCATGTATTGAAAAATAAATTCCATTAATGACAGGGCTATTGCGGTACCGACCGTCACAGTACATCTCTAGATAAAATATACTGAGGTTACAAACCTTGCAAACCTGCATAGCAAGACCGACCTACCCCTCTACTAGATAGTATCGAATATGATCATCACCCCAGCTGCCAACTTGACAAACTGTTTCTGAGGCCTCAGCATTAATAATCTATCAATAAATATCGATCTAGATACAAGTGATGATCATACACTAATTGTAGCGAACCACATAACCTGGCGGCATATCCCATGTTTTAATCAATACCGGGCGTGAGGCTTGAGGCTACATTTTACCTTTTTAGCAAATCCTACTTGGAATGGTAACACTGCCCTCCAAGCTATAATGCAGTGTCATCATTCATCCATATAAGTTGTTCAGGATATGAACAAACCGAAGGCACTACGTCTAATACACCCCTTTTGGAATCACCCTCGGGATTAGTAGCAAGTAGCCCTTGCACTTCAAAGAACTCTGTCTTCAATTTCCATCATCTTTAAGATGTGCCCAATTCGAATGCTTATGCCGATCCGAAGTGGTTTTCGGATAACTCATGCTTATCTGATCCCGGTCTCTTCGAACCAATAAACAATAGTTTCAAAACTGGCCAAGATTCGGTAGTTGGTTATTTAACTATCAAATAAGCAACCAATCCAATAAGAGATTTAATTTCATATGGAAAACTAAGCATGATTAAGCACATAAGCAACAACTAAGCCTCTTTAATTAACCATTTCTTTAATTAAAATCTCCTTTCAAATATTTGTATTAAAATACCTTTTACAAAAGATATACATTTGCATTTCTACTCTTTTCAGTCCTTGAAAAAAGTATTCATATACTTATCTCACCGATATAAGTATATTCACAAATCACCACACCTTTCAATACATAGAAAGGGTATTCATATACTTATCTCAATGGTATAAGTATATTCAGAAAATCTTAAAAAAGATTTCACTTCCAAAAACATAGTTGGGTTAAAACAAATTCACTTTTAAACATTGTTTACTATAAACCCAAATCCCTTTTCTTTTTGGTGTAAGTAAATGGATTGTATGGAAATTAGACCAAATATACTTACCACCACTTTCTGATTTCAAACTTATATTATCCCTCGATTAACAATGAAGTCGGACAAGTTAGAGAACTATCCTTATCTCAACATACATTCTTAATTCTCAGGATAGGGACGAGTTTCCCCACCTTGAAATTTGGTGTTAAGTATGAAAATACTTTCCATACCACCCTAATTTTAAATGATCATTTATAGAAATCAAAACTCATTCCTTTTCTAAAACCCCTTTTTATAAATCTCTTCTCTATTTATAAAACTCCTTTTTATAAATCTCTTTTAAATTTATAAAACTTCTTTTATACTCTTGATTTTAAATCTCGTATACTTATCACCAATCTTCGGTTTCAAGATAGGACTAAATACTTTCCATAAAACGATCATTCCATATTTTACTATAAATCACAACTATTCCAATTTATCAAAAAGATATCATTTCCCTTTATAAAATATCATTTATAAATCTATTCTTTTATTTATAAAATACATTTATAAATCTACCTTTCTATACAACATTTTATATAAAGCATTTCACCAATAGTTATTCCAAAATGTTTTTATCTTCTTTTAAAACAGAATCACTTTATTGTAAAAAATGAAACTTTTTTTCTTTTTCTTTATAATAAACATTTGTTATTATATTAACTTTTCTGTAAAATAAATATTTTCCAAAAATACTTTTAATACATTTCCATATAAATTAGAAAAGACTAACAAAAAGGTTGGAGTAAAATTGAGAAATTCAAAAACCATTTCTAAATAAAATGCCAAAGAGAATTCCAAAAGTCACATTTAAAATCATTCTCCAAAACAAAACCATTTTCAAGTCAAAAACAACAAATAATAGTATTTTCAAAATACTATATTGAGGCCTAGAGCTACCATATCACTTTACAAGTGCTTTCATTGATGTACACTAAAAGTTCAACTTTTGCGACGTATCAAGATCACATCCAATATGGCTAAGCTACTAAGCTTTTGGCATTCAACAATTTATACAATAAGTATATAAATAAAATTAAAACCAACAGCGGTGAGGAATCCCTTAGGATCCCTTTATAAAATTTATTGAGTTCCTTGTAGTTCATTTTTTTATATGCCATATGCTTTCCAAAGCGAGAATTCAACCAAACCAAACAAAGTAATCATTCAAGCACACAAACAATAATTTATATCAGCACATATATCATACAATGTTCATCCAAATGTGAGTTAACTCGCAAAAATTTCAGCCAATGCTTAAGCATTCATACTCGATCTAAAATCAAACGACGTTTGATTTTAGCTCAAAATCCTACTTGCTTCAAACTTAACGAAATCAGTTGCCGTGCATATATAACATTGTTACCGGCGCAACGCAAAAGGCCATGTTCGATTTGGAACTCGTATGCAAGAGTTATGGATTTTATAATATTTTGGATTAACTAAATCATTAAATAACCAAATTAACCTTTAATTTAATTTAAATAACCTTCTTCCCTCTTTCCCAATTTACTTGCATAGTGATACGCCTGTATCACTAACCATGGCCATGCACTTCTCACCTCACAACTCGAGCTACACTCCACGAAATTGAAAGCTGCCACTTCAGTTCAGCTCCTTTTCCCACGTGCCCCACAATGCACACATCGATATGAAGCTCGACTCTCTAAAATGAAATGCGCCCTAGAGCTCGAGTGCGACTGCAGCCATGGTTGCAATCTTCAAGAAGCAACCGCACCACTCTAAACTCCCACCATCACTTCGCCTTCACATGATAAGTTTGAATTCACAACCGCCTTGGTCAGTCGCTGCCTCAATCATCAAGAATAGACAACCGTAGTTTAGTCACGTGACATCGATCATGACCTAATGTCGCCGCACCCACTTCCGCCTACACCAAACAGAAGATCTCCCTTCCCCAAGAGCAACGGATCCAATGTCGATGAATTTCGTTAACTATAACTCAAGAAACAATTCATTTTTGAGGGGCGGCTATGTAACCTTTTGTTTACTAAAGAAGATAAAGGAAGGAGGGAAAAAGGAATAAGAGAGGAAAGGGCGTAGGGATTTATTTATAGCAAAATAAATACTATATTTAATTCTCAAATTAAAATCATAACACGTTTCGAGGTCGCACGACCAGAAGGATATCAGATCGCTACAAAACTCGTCGGCGTACACCATCTTATTATTCCAGCTTTGACGATGCTAGTTTTATCCAAATTCGAGAGAGTGCTCCAAAATGGTAATTTCACGTGTTTCGAGATCGTTTATCGAAAAAATAATTTTCGGTCTCATTATCTATATTTATTTGAACTATTTATTTTGTAGATATTTTTCTATAACAAGTTCACTATTATTATTTATTAATTAAAAGGAGTTATTAAGCTTTTAAAATCAATTATTTAAATATTTAAAATTAATTAAATATTGACAATCAAAGCAATAAAATTCTGGGTTATTACATCCTTCCCCCTTAAAAAAATTTCATCCTCGAAATTCCCGAAAGAAGAAAATGTCTTCTCACCCTTAGGATTTTAAAGTCCTTTATGTTACAGAAAATTCTAGTAGCACCTCCTTTTCGCGGCTAGGTCCGAGAAAATCACAACATCGGTATAAGCCCAAATCTGGGACTTCTTACATCTGGAGACAACATAACACAATATATACGTATGATATACCTTATAGAGTGTGTATGTCACATAGCAAACACACCCGTTAAGCATAAACACGTACCAATTTATAGGCAAGATAACTCTACTCATGAAACCAAAAAAATAACAAATCTTTGCTTCCATGTACTTGTATCTCGCTTACATAACCCAAAAGAGAGTTAAATACGAAAAATGAAACAATACAACAACCCATCCATCATATATCATGAATCTAAGCCTGCTAAATCATATATAGCAATCATCTCACATAAACATGTCATATCAAACCATGTAATTTACATTTCTAATGTAAGAAGCATAAAACTACATTAAAGCCCGTATGACATATATATGTCATCTATACACAATATCAAATCCGATCACTTACTCGATCACATAAACTTCTCTTCTGAACTAGTACCACTCGCTCGACTTCTCTGGTGCGGACTTCGATCAGGTTCCTTGATTAGAAAACTCCGTTCTCCTTACATAGCCATATACTACGATTGAAAATTTCAGAATAATATCAAGAATCTGTATCAAGTGTTCGCCGTCAATAATTGACTAAAAATTCCTTGTTTGGATCGGTGTAAATCACCTTGAAATCATGTACTTGAATTTGGATCACGAACAGTTATGTAGATAAAATGATCTACGTACAACTTATATATTTATTCCATTGGTTTCTTAACTACACCAATTCTTTTTGTAACAACCCAAAATTCTAGTCATTAGATTTTAAATATTTAATTAATTTTAGATATTTAAATATTTGGATTTTGGAATTTAATACTTGGAATTCAATAATAGTGATCAATTAAATATTTGAATTAAGAATTAAATATTTGAGTGGTGAACCAAATATGAATTAAATAGATTTAATAGTGTCATTTAACTTCTTTTAATTAATAAATGATAATGGTGAATCATTTTGCAAATTTATTACAATAACAAATGGTTCGAATATAATAAATAATAAGAAAAATCAAATTGTAATAAAACGACCCGGAATTTCACTACTTTGATTTGCGAATATTTAATTAATTTTAAATATTCAAATAAATGGTTTATAATGAAAATAAAAATCTTTTTAATAATAATAAATAATGGTGAAATTGTTTTTTAAAATTTGTTTACAAAAATATATAGTTCGATGAAAAACAGAAAATGTGACCGAAAATCGTTTTCCGAATTTTCGACGTTTCATCGTATAAAAGTTGTTTGAAATGTTGTGTACACATTTGTGTGTGTATATATCCAAATATGTGCAATGTTATAAACATAGATTAGTAATTTAATTAGGGTTAAGTGTGATTAATTAAGTTAAGAAAATGATGATGTGAAGCTTTGGCAACTATAATAAAAAATAAAAAGAGAATGTCACATCATTAGGAGACATAAGTACATTAGAGAACTCATGCATATTGACTTTGATTTGATGGGAGGGCGGCTAGATGGGCTGAAATGGGTGAGGAAGAGGAGAGGGTGTGACATAGCATGCATCTTTGGAGGGTAGAGTACATGAGGGTAAAAAGGTAATTTGCTATTTCTATTTCATATAAAACTACTTTTTCACCTTTCTTACTCATTTTAGTTTCATTTTCTCTTCTCTTATCTTTCTTAAAGCTTCATGAAACCTTTTAATGGCTTCCAAAATAACTTTTCATGGTTTAAGATTTCAAAAATTAACTTTTAAATGTTTTAAAAACTTGTTCAAAGGTTCCTTCTTTTCCATTTAAATTTCTTCCATTTTACCCGAAATGGTTTCGGACATACTTCTTACAAAATACTCCAAAAAAAGATTTTATTTCTTCAAACTATGTATATTTCCAGTGGCTACAACTTTGTAGTTTACCATATTTTTTGATTTCGAGCTTAGATGCTCCAAAAATTCAGTTTTTTTGCAAGAGTGTTTTTGAACCTATATTTTGTTGTCTGTAAATACCCCTCACTGTTTTGGCTATAACTTCCTCAAAATTTAACTTTTTGAGTTATTCTTTTTTTAAATGATAGAGGAAAGAATAATCTAAAACTTTCCTTTTGACCACTTTTACAAAATCCGAGAGGAAAGGGTCCAAAAGTCGAGTGCAAAATGATTCATTTTCGAGAAGAATTTGTGGTTTTCCAAGCTTTCTGAGCGCTAAAGCATTTCAAGTTTTCAAAACCTTTGGTGAGTATAACTCGTATTTAATTTAATTATATCATATTAATGATGTTATAATTATTTATTGATTATTTGGATGTTAGTTAAAATTGTTTGATTGCTTGTTTGGTTGAATTTCCGTTTAGAAAATGGATGACAACTTAATTTGATCGTTATAAACCAATATGATTATCTATATGTTATCCATAACCATTGTTTTGCAGGAAAAATACAAAGGGGGTTTCTCGCCCATAAATTATTTATTTACATCCATATGTTGTTATTGATGGTTAATTGAAATTAATTGCTGATATTCCATTTAGTAGTTTAAATGTCGTTATAGCGATTTTCGCTATACCACCGTTTATTAAAGTTTCATCACCCTATCATATGAACTTGAGCTTGTATTTCTGCTAAAAAGAATATTAAAAATTTATTAATCATTTTGATTAATGATAGTTTAAAGTAATTAATCTTTTAAATTAATTAATTTGAGATTAATTAACCAATTTAATAAATAATGATTAAAGTTGGTTTATCTTTAGATTTAATTAATCATTTTTTCTAATAATGTTTTTATACTTAATTAATCATTTTAATTAATGATTATTTAAGTTTAAATAATTATTTTAATTAATGATAATGGAGTTTAATTAATTTATTGAACTTAATTAATTATTTCAATTAATGAAAATTGAAATTAATAACCATTTTAATTAATGATATTTAAAAGTAATAAATCATTTTAAATAATGATTTTTGAATTTAATCAATCATTCTAATTAATGATTGTTTTTAAATTTTATTAATTTTTTTAACTAATGATTTTTAGAATTTAGTTAAATCATTTTAATTAATAATATTTTATAATTAAATAAAACATTTTAACAAATGATGTTTTTAATTAATGATTTTGACCAATGAAGTTTGTATTTAATTAATCCAATTAGTTTATGAGTATTTTGAACTTGATTAATTGTTTTAATCAATGGAATTTAGAATTACTTATCATTTTAATTAATGATGTTTGAGATTAATTATTCATTTAATTAATGACTATTTGAATTTAATAAATCTTTTTAATTAATTGATTTAATAAAGGTGATTAAAGTAAGTTAACTAATATAATAAAAATTGCTTTAATAAACAGATTTAAAGTTAATAGTCCGAATTAATAAAGATTTAAGATTAATTTACCAATGTTATAAAAGTGTTTGGAAATAATTATCTATTTTATTATAGATAATGAATTATTTATATAAAGGGATTTTGAATGTAATTAGTTATCTTTTGGGATAATTAATCTTGTTTTTAAAATATAAAAAGGAATTGGAACTCAATTATTGGGATGATAAGTTGGATAATCTTCTGGGTGTTCAGTCTGATGTTGGTTTGGGCCTTCGGGGTCGCGCACTTAGAACAATTATTCTCTTAACGTTTTAAAAATCTGGAACTAATTATAAAAGTGTTTACCAATACGAAAATCAAGCCAAAAAGTTTAGTTCGTTAAAAGTTTGATTCGTTTACGGAAAATTGTTTCCGAAAAGCGAATCACTTATATGGAAATGATTTATTTGTGTAATTAGCACTAAACATCGAAGAAGTAGACTTGTCACTTTTTTGAAAGTTAAGAATAATCGTGTGACATGACTTTGAGGTAGCACTATCTTGACTTGTCTGGTATTATTATTTATCCTGAAATAATACAAGTTTGAATTCAACGAGTGGTGATAAGTATACAAGACTTAATTTCCATATACGATCGTTTTATGTCCTTGATAGTTGGTATCTTAGCTATCGGTTACTTCAGCCACTTTATTTTCGTCACTCTAAAACGATGTGTTGCTCATCTGAGCTTTGTTTTCCTTTGTCGGAACTGAGTAAACCCAAAGAGCGAGTGGAAGCTAAGCTATGTGGGGTTGCTCCTATTAGGGTATTTTCACATCCACTTTAGATTGGATTCGGTGTTGCGCATTGAGATGTGAAATACTCGGATTCTCGATAACCGTTGGCGGGGTCCGACTTGGACGTGTCAAAGAGCTATCGGAGTTCTCAAGTATATTTCTAGAGGTATACTTTCAATGGGGGGGGCGCACCCTCCTAGTCATTTGTTGGAAAATTTCCTTTCCTTATTTGATGTGAAACCCCTGAATCTTTTTTAGCTTTAAATTGCCATGAGTAGAGCCAACTCCTCATCATGGCATTTAAGTGTTTATTTAGTCCATTCTATCGAGTTTGGACTGTTACTTTCTTTAGCCCATTCTATCGAGTTTGGACTGATACTTTATTTAGCCCATTCTATCGAGTTTGGACTGTTACCTTATTTAGTCCATTCTATCAAGTTGGACTGTTTTCCTTGTTCTATCCATTCTGTCCAGTTTGGATTTTACTCGGTTTATTTCCATTCTTTCAAGTCTGAATGATATTATTTATGCTCAATCATATTTGGTTTTGTTTCCTGATATTCATTTATGCTCTTTCATGTATGGATGTTATTCTTGTGAGGTAAAAACCCGTTCCGCATTAGCGGCGTGGTCTCACAGAATTTTTATATACGTTTCCCCTTATTCGAGCTATCTCATGCTGGTATTTCCAGACTGATCTGGGTGTATTTATTTATAATGCTCGGGTCAGACCGAGTATTTTCCCAGGCTGTCCTTGAAGTTTCAGAGATCGTGGAGGGGAGCTGAAGTTTCACCTATCGTAGTGTTTTATTTTCCGCTGTATTATATAGTATACCTATCGGCATTTGTAAGGTCAGGATTTTATAACTGTCCAGCTGATATGGTTTGTATTTAACTCTGATATACTACGTATGTTTGGAGTGACAGTTTCTGCTGTCCTTATTATATTATATGTTGTCAATTCCGTTGAGAGATTCTGATTTTCTTTGTTCTCTATTCTTTTCTTTTTTATTTATCCTAACAATCTGCCCTTTTGTCGATTGGATGCGCGACATTGGAACATAGTGGTAGTGTTCGGTGTCGACTTTCGATAGTAAAAAAGGCGGGTCGTTACAAAGTGGCATCAGAGCGTAAGGTTAAGCAAGAACCTTGGCTTTGGTAAGGTTTGGCTATTAGAGATATGGTAAGTGACACTGTAGAATGAGTTTGAGAGTATTATATATACGAGAGCATATTTTTTAATGTTATAAAAACGTATTATGTTAATTGGTCTATTGATTTTTTATAAATTCTTGTCGAGACATGGGACGCCGCTGTATCGATAGGGGTTTCTAAACACTTGACCGAGGCCAACATACATGGTACTGAAAATTTTGAAAATTTGGCAAATTAAATATTTTGCCTAGGATTATATTTCATATATATATAAAGGAATGATTTTTAAAACTCTATATAGTTATATAGTGTGTTAGTTAAAATGTGATAATATGTATTTATTATCACCATTGTTTGTTCGGTTATGCTTAACTTAAATAAAAAGCATAGACTATTGTGTGTTGATTGCTAAATTGTGCTCAATTTATTTAGGAGCATTTATCGCTTGATTTAAAATGAACCCTCTATGAATTAGCTTTCACGATTGGACTATAAGGTATTTGAAGAATATGATTAAAGTAAGAATTCATCGTCTAATAATGGTGAGTTAAGAATTAAAATTTATAAAAAGTTTTTAATATAATCTAAATAGTGAGATAAGATATTTAGAGAATAAGTACTTGAGATCATTGTATTATAATAAAGAAGGATTATTATAATATGAAATAATTTTCATATAAAGGAAATTTTACATGAACTTAGTTTTGTAAAATGTATTTAAAAAGGATTTTGAATTCAAATCCCTTTTATTTTTGAAAATAATTTCAAAAAGGTTTTTGAGAAATGAAATAGTAGTACTTTTGAAAGTAATTGAAAATGAAATTATTTTGGGAAGCAAAAATTTAAAGGGGTGAATTTTCTTTGGATAATTAGGAGAAAATTGTTTCGATTGGCTTTGTGGCAATCTAAATAATCTTCTAAGTGACGATCCGATGTTTGCTTAGGCAAACTTGTGAATACTTAGTAAATTATTCTCATTATCATTGTGCGATCGAAATGAGTTCAAATCCGAATAAAACTAAAGCGAGTTTTAATAAAATAAATTGTTTGAAGTTATTATATATAAAAATATATGAAGTATGCTTTCAAAGGTAAGTTTTAAGATTAAAACCGGGTATCTAATTTTTAAGTTCCCTTAAACAGGAATTGTTTTCCAAAACGAAAGGATATTAGTAATAAGAAATCGGTTTGATAAATAGGATTTTTCCCTTAGAAAAGTTATGGGATAATTTAACACAGGTTTAAATTGGGTTAAATTAAATAGGAATGTTTTGACAAACATTGTTTTATTAAAACCATGTAATTGTTTGAAACATCTAAGTAGTATGAACTACTTGTTGATTGGGTCAACCCATAAATATTATTCGTTTTAACACTATATGTTAAAAGGGTTAATAGGTTGACTCGATTTTAAGAAATCATAAATTGATTTGATCTCCTCCTGGATTCTTGAAAAAAGTTAAAAACAAAATTTATATGTACCCTCATGATATAAAAGAATATTATAAAAAGTAAATAGTGGGAAATAAGTTATGATTTGATGTTTTATAAAGAAATAACTTTATAAAATATTTTTGAAAAACTTGGGTGAGAATTTATGAAATAATTCATAAATAATTTTATATTGAATAAAATACTAAGTGAAAATTAAGTGAATTAGAAATTAACATAATTAAGAAATTAATAAAATATAGAGTATGACTTTCCATTTTGTCCGAGTTAGTTTGGATAATCTTTTGAGCAATAACCAAAGGCCAATGAGCAAAACGGTTCTCTTAGATAATTATTTATTATTTGGACAATTAAGAAAGTTTTGAACCTAAGTTAAAATTTGTTTGTTAGTCATTTGACATTTTAAAACAATGTTACGTGATAAGTTTTCCCTTGTGGAATTTGATTGACTGTTGGTGTTAATTTATTCTTTCATGGAATTTGATCGATTGAATTGAATTGAATTGATTGGCTGTGTGATTGCATATACCATTGTCTATAAACGTTTAAATTTATAGACAAAGGATTTTAAATTGTTGTTATTAGGACCTAAATCCTGGTGATTTTGAAGAAGGTGATTTTTGAAGATTTTTGGAAAGGAATGATATTTATTCACTCTAGTTGATGTTTTTGGAGGAACCAGAATACCACTGGATGCTCCATGTTGTTTTGATTCTAGAGTTTCACCATAATTTATTTGGAGGAATCCCCTCCTTGTCCTTTTTATTTTGATTTTTTATTTTTCTCGTTTGAGAAAATTTGAAAATGAATTTTTGAATTGAAAAACTCGGGTATTTAGATCTAAATTTGTCGTTTAAATAATTGGATGCATGTGATGCTCCACCTCTATACACACACTAGCCAAGAACACCACGGGGTAATGTCGTTGACTAGCATGAAGAATAAGGCTGTTGAGGAGTGACCATCTGTGTAATTGCTTTGTGCGAGTACCGATATGTCAGATAGTAGGTCATGCATTTCATTTCAAGAGAAAATCTGACATATCAAATACAAACTCAAAGCCACTACACAGTGGCTAGGTGGCCTTCGAAAACAAATATAAAATAAGCATAACATAAAATCAGTCACAGATATTCATATCACTAAGGCGAAAACAGATATGAATATAACTCATAGAAGTGTACCTCAAAGTAGTGGTCATACAAGATCCACTACATCACAAAAGAATAGGTACAAGTGCTAGAAAAAAGAACATGTATACATCAAGCAGTCCCTATCTCAAATGTATAAAACCAAAAACTACTAAGCTAAAGTAGTTAGCCAAAAGTCAAAAGCTAGTCCCTGCTAAGAAGTCAAGTGGAAGCACCTGAAACACCTCGGTCTGACCTGAGTATTATTTAAGAAGAAAAATAATAAACGGATCAGTCTAGCTATAATTATCATGTAAGATGAGATAGGATAAGAGATATGACAAATATTTATGATAATAACTAAAATCATACAATATCTCAAGTTTTCTCAAACACCAAAAAGAATGTCATATTCTTTATTTTATTCACCAAGTCACAAATATTGATAAAGCTTATCTAAGCAAATCAAAAATATTAGTGAAACACAAATTCTAGAAATCATCAATTAGAAATCCAGAAGAAACAAAAAGGGGGAGGCTTATCATAAACAGGAGCATGAAAACTCACCAACACGTGTATCACAAACAGAATGCTATCCCATAGGTCGCTAACCCATAGAGCCGGCAAAACGACGTAGTACAACGGTACGCCCGAGGAACCCGAAACTCAAATAAGCCGGAACAACGACGTAGTACAACGATACGCCCGATGAACCGAACTCCATAAAACCCATAGGTCGCTAGCCTATAAAAAATGAGACGAAGCTCAACAGAACGGGGTACAGTCCCCCATGCGGACAATGAGACATCGCATATCGCTAGTCTAAACCTCAAAATTATCGCCATTGATCAATAAGTGTAAATTACATCAAGCTAGTAAATAGACGAGTTTAGCTTCATGTCCATAACCACTGGCTTAACTTAAATATTTACGAACAAATTGTAGATTTTCACTTGAAAATTGCCACAAGATTTCAATCGAACAAGTCTAAGAATTAACCGACGAAGTAAACGCAAGCGTTTCCTACCACTTGTTTTGCTAAGTCGTTTAATTGAATTTCTCGTACGAATGAGGTAAAGGTTTGTATATACTAATAGATTGGAAAATGGTTTTAAAAACGAGCTTTGTATTAAAAGAAATGTTGAAATCATTTTTGGGAAAGAGTTGAGTATTTACTACTAGTATAGAAACCTTTGTATTTTAAAGTGACAAATCATAGAAACGATAGTAAAAACAATCTATCACCAGATTTTCACATTCGACGACATGAATTAAAACCATGAAAATCGATATCAAATCCATTAAATGGATATTCCCAAAAATCCAAAAAAGAAGTCATTAAAGTCGATAATAAATGACAACAACTAACTGGATCAACAAAAATCGATAAAACGGAAATTTGCATAAATATAGGCAAATTGGCTGAATTTAACAGCGCCAAACGTCTGGTGGTTCTCCCAGACGTCTGAGTTGAAGGTCTGGAAATTTCTTCTAGATCGCTCAGATGTCTGAGCCATAGGTATGGAATTTTTATTCCTTTGCCTCAGACGTCTGAGCTGAAGCTCAGGGAAAAATTTGCCTAGACCATTGATGGCCAAATCAACTTGCAAGCGATCGAATGAGTGACAGTGGCTAGGGATTTATGCCAAGTGACAACCCAGCCCTATAGGCTCTTCAATACACTCTAAACAACATGTTCAAACATCCATAGTAGAATTTTCATAGGTTTTGACTTCAAAATAGCAAAATTGGAAAATTCACCAAACCAATTCAATTCAAAAGCAATTGAACATGAAATAGATGTTAGGAATTCATACCCAACAACAAATGAAAGCTATAGACATAGATGTGAGTTCAAGAACTCACCTTTAAATTCAAAAACAAGGAATGAGAAGCTCTAAAACAAGCTAGGATTGATTTCTCTTCAACTACACCTCAAAGATCTTCAACCTATTACTACATGCAAAGATTTTCCTAAGTTAGGTTATAGGAAAAATCAAGAATTGAAGAGGAATTGAGATGGAGAAGATGAAGAGAATGCTTACTAAAGCTTCTCTTTGATTTTAGAACTTGAATTTGAATTTCCTAAGAATCTAGGGCTTAGGAATTTTGATTTCCCCTCTTTTCCCCCATTTTTCCTTTTGCTTTGAGTGTTAGGAAATTGTGAGTGGAATGAATGAAGAGAAGAGGAGTTAGAGGTGTTTTGTAGGAGAGTTTGGGTTGCCTTGTTGGGTTAGTGGGCTAGAAAACAACCCAAAGCCTAAATGAAAATACCAAAATCCTAATCAACTTCAAATACACCGATGTTTATACTCAAAAAAGTTGTAAACATCGTTTTGAACTCAATGGAAGTGGTTTCGAGTCCGGATTCGACTGTTTACAAAAAGTCACATTTCGAACATTAAATTCAACAAACGATGCTATATTTAAATAGAACATTTAAATATATAATCGTAAAATATGCGGGTTGTTAAAATGCATATCATCTATTACAGGATATTCTCTGTATTTTGTTGCATATGATTGAGATATGGATGTTGGTTGCATGTAGATTTATATTGGATTAGTTTTGCATGTAGAGTTACACCATATTACTTTTTTCAGCTTGATATTCTTTTAGATTTGTAAGTACAAGGATGCAAGAGTGCCATTTGAGTCTTGTGCACCTGCATTTACATAGAAGATAATAAATTACCTGCCAAAAATATAAATCAAACGCAAAAAGGTATGTAATAAATTTAGAAAACTTGAATTGATTGATGATTTTATGCCCTAGATATGGGAGGCCTTTGATTGGTTTGGAGCCCGTAGAGGCGATTTGTAGTTGTACCGATTGAGCTGTGCAAAGGAGATGCTGACGAAATTTTTAGAGTTAGAAAATTTTTAAGAAATTTTTGGACAACTAAAATTTGATTTTTGAGTAATAACTTGGAATGAATGAGTGGAAGGTAATTAGTTGGCATAGGTAAAGGGATTTAAAAGATTTGAAAATTTTGGAATCTATTCCAACTAATTTGTTTTGAAAAGTTAATAAGTTTAATGACCCATTCTAATTAATAGTTTTAAACTTAAGGGTTTAGAAACATTTTCTTCATTAGGAATTTCAGGGACGAAATTCATTTAGGGGGGGGGGGAGAGAATATAATAACCCAAAATTCTAGTCATTAGATTTTAAATATTTAATTAATTTTAGATATTTAAATTTTTGAATTTTGGAATTTAATACTTGAAATTCAATAATATTGATCAATTAAATATTTGAATTAAGAATTAAATATTTGAACGGTGAACCAAATATGAATTAAATAGATTTAATAGTGTTATTTAACTTCTTTTAATTAATAAATGATAATGGTGAATTATTTTGCAAATTTATTACAATAACAAATGGTTCGAATATAATAAATAATAAGAAAAATCAAATTGTAATAAAACGACCCAGAATTTCACTACTTTAATCTGCATATATTTAATTAATTTTAAATATTTAAATAAATGCTTTTATAATGAAAATAAAACTCTTTTTAATAATAAATAATAATGGTGAAATAGTTTTTAAAATTTGTTTTCAAAAATATATAGTTCGATGAAAAGAAGAAAATGCGACTGGAAACCGTTTTCCGAATTTTCGATGTTTCATCGTATAAATGTTGTTTGAAATATTATGCACACATTTGTATATATATTCAAATATATGCAATGTTATAAACATAGATTAGTAATTTAATTAAGGTTAAGTGTGATTAATTAAGTTAAAAAAATGATGATGTGACACTTTAGCAACTATAATAAAAAAATAAAAACAGAATGTCACATCATTAGGAGACATAAGTACATTAGAGTACTTATGCATGTTGACTTTGATTTGATGGGAGGGTGGCTAGGTATGGGCTGAAATGGGTGAGTAAGAGGAGAGGGGATGACATGGCATGCATGTGTGGAGGGTAGAGTACATGAGGGTAAAAAGGTAATTTGCTATTTCTATTTCATATGAAACTAATTTTTCACCTTTCTTACTCATTTTGTTTTCATTTTCTCTTCTATTATCTTCCTTAAAGCTTCATGAAACCTTCTAATGGTTTCCAAAATAACTTTTCATGTTTTAAGATTTCAAAAATTAACTTTTAAATGTTTTAAAAACTTGTTCAAAGGTTCATTCTTTTCCATTTAAATTTCTTCCATTTTACCCGAAATGGTTTCAGCCATAACTTCTTCCAAAAACTCCAAAACCAGATTTTATTTTTTTCAAACCATGTATATTTCCAGTGGTTACAACTAGTAGGTTACCACTTTTTCTGATTTCGAGCTTAGATGCTCCAAAAATTCATTTTTTTTGTAATTGTTTTTGAACCTAAATTTTTATGTCTGAAAATACATCTCAATGTTTTGGCTATAACTTCCTAAAAATTTAAATTTTTGAGTAATTTTTTTAAATGATAAAGGAAAGAATAATCTAAAACTTTCCTTTTGACCACTTTTCCAAAATCCAAGAGAAAAGGGTCCAAAAGTCGAGTGCAAAATGACACATTTTCGAGAAGAATTTGTGGTTTTTCAAGCTTTCCGAGCGCTAAAGTATTTCAAGTTTTCAAAACCTTTGGTGCGTTTAACTCACATTTAACTTTATTATACCATATTAATGATGTTATAAAAATTTATTGATTGTTTGGATGTTAGTTAAAAAAATTTGATTGCCTGTTTGGTTGAATTTCCATTTGGAAAATGGATGACATCTTAATTTAATCGTTATAAACCAATATGATTATCTATATGTTATCCATAACCATTGTTTTGCAAGAAAAATACGTAGAGAGATGCAAAAGGGGGGGGGGGGTTCTCGCCCATAAATTATTTATTTACATCCATATGTTGTGATTGATGGTTAATGAAATTAATTGTTGATATTCCATTTAATAGTTTAAACTACGTTATAGCGATTTTCGCTATACCGTCGTTTATTAAAATTTCATCCCCTAAACCCTATCATATGAACTTGAGTTTGTACTTCCACTAAAAAGAATATTAAAAATTTATTATTCATTTTGATTAATGATAGTTTAAAGTAATTAATATTTTAAATTAATTAATTTGAGATTAATTAACCAATTTAATAAATAATGATTAAAATTGGTTTATCCTTAGATTTAATTTATCATTTTTGCTAATGATGTTTTTATACTTAATTAATCATTTTAATTGATGATTATTTAAGTTTAATTAATTATTTTAGTTAATGATAATGGAGTTTAATTAATTTATTGAACTTAATTAATTATTTCAATTAATGAAAATTGAAATTAATAATCATTTTAATTAATGATATTTAAAAGTAATAAATCATTTTAAATAATGATTTTTGAATTAATTAATCATTCTATTTAATTATTGTTTTTAAATTTGATTAATTGTTTTAACTAATGATTTTTAGAATTTAGTTAAATCATTTTAATTAAAAATGTTTTATAATTAAATAAATCATTTTAACAAATGATGTTTTTAATTAATCGTTTTGACTAATGAAGTTTGTATTTAATTAATCCAATTAGTTTATGAGTATTTTGAACTTGATTAATTGTTTTAATCAATGGAATTTAGAATTAATTATCATTTTAATTAATGATGTTTGAGATTAATTATTCATTTAATTAATGACTATTTGAATTTAATAAATCTTTTTAATTATTTGATTTAATAAAGGTGATTAAAGTAAGTTAACTAATATAATAAAAATTGCTTTAATAAATCGATTTAAAGTTAATAGTCCGATTTAATAAAGAATTAAGATTAATTTACCAATGTTATAAAAGTGTTTAGAAATAATTATCTATTTTATTATAGATAATAAGTTATTTATTTAAAGGGATTTTGAATGTAATTAATTATCTTTCGGGATAATTAATCTTGTTTTTAAAATATAAGAAGGAATTGGAACTCGATTATTGGGATGATAAGTTGGATAATCTTCTGGGTGTTAGTCTGATGTTGGTTTAGGCCTTTGGGTCGTGCACTTAGAAAAATTATTCTCTTAATGTTTTAACAATCTGGAACTAATTCTAAAAGTGTTTACCAATACGGAAATCAAGCTAAAAAGTTCATTTCATTTTTAAAAGTAAAAGTTTGATTCATTTACGGAAATGAATTATTTCCGAAAAGCGAATCACTTATATGGAAATGATTTATTTGTGTAATTAGCACTAAACATCGAAGAAGTAGACCTGTCACTTTTTCGAAAGTTAAGAATAATTGTGTGACATGACTTTGAGGTAACACTACCTTGACTTGTCCAGATTATTAATCCAAAAATAGTACAAGTTTGAATTCAATGAGTGGTTATAAGTTTACAAGACTTAATTTCCATATACGATCGTTTTATGTCCTCGATAATTGGTATCTCAACTATCGGTTACTTCAGCCACTTTATTTCCATCGCTCTAAGACGATGTCTTACTCATTTGAGCTTTGTTATCCTTTGTCGGAAATGACTAAACCCAAAGAGTGAGTGGAAGCTAAGCTATGTAGGGTTGCTACCATTAGGGTATTTTTCACATCCACTCTAGATTGGATTCGGTGTTGCGCATTGAGGTGTGAAATACTCGGATTTTTGGCAACCGTTGGCAGGGTCCGGCTTGGACGCATTCGAGAGCCATCAGAGTTGTCAAGTATATTTCTAGAGGTATACTTTTAGTGTGGGGGGGGGGGGAGGGGCACCCTCCTAGTCATTTGTTGGAAAATTTCCTTTCCTTATTTGATTCGAAACCCCTGAATCTGGTTTAGCTTTAAATTGCCATGAGTAGAGCCAACTCCTCATCACGACATTTAAGTGTTTATTTAGTCCATTCTATCGAGTTTGGACTGTTACTTTATTTAGCCCATTCTATCGAGTTTGGACTGTTACATTATTTAGCCCATTCTATCGAGTTTGGACCGTTACCTTATTTAGTCCATTCTATCAAGTTGGACTATTTTCCTTGTTCTATCCATTCTGTCCAGTTTGGATTTTACTTGGTTTATTTCCATTATTTCCATTCTATCGAGAGAGAATGATAGTACTTAGACTATCGAAGGCACTAGTGGAAAAGTGACTATGGTGGTAGTAAACGAAGTACTCCCACCTATTGGGGGAATGAATGTAAAGGTCTTGTTTTGGTAATTCATGGTGTAGATAATGAGAATGGCTATGCTGGAAGTAGTGGAGCAGAGACTGTTAGCTAGAGCAGACTTGTCTAAATTAAACTAGGACTATAAAACCTTTAGGTTAGGATATTTACTTGGAAAGAGTCGGTTGTCAAGGTGTTAGTTTGGCTCAAAGTAAGTGAGCACATTTTTAGAGATTTAGGGCTGAATGATGTGCAAAAGAGGTGGTTGCTTTTGTACAGCTGCATGAAGATGCCTTAGATTGGTGGAAGATGGTGATTGTTTATGCTCAATCATATTTGGTTTTGTTTCCTGATATTCGTTTCCGCTCTTGCCTGTATGGATGTTATTCTTGTGAGGTAAAAACCCGTTCTGCATTAGTGGTGTGGTCTCACAGAATTTTTATATATGTTCCCCTTATTCGAGTTATCTCACGCTGGTATTTCCAGACTGATCTAGGTGTTATTTATTTATAATGCTCGGGTCAGAACTATTTTATTTTCCGCTGTATTATATAGTATACCTATCGGTATTTGTAAGGTAAGAATTTTATAACTGTCTAAGGTTTTTTTTAACTCTGATATACTCTGTATGTATGGAGTGACAGTTTCTACTGTCCTTATTATATTATATGTTGTCAATTCTTTTGAGAGATTCTGATTTTCTCTGCTCTCTTTTCTTTTCTTTTTTGTTTACCTTAACAATCTGCCCTTTTGTCTACTGGATGCACGACATTGGAACACAGTGGTAGTGTTCGGTGTCGACTTTCGATGGTCAAAAAGGTGGGTCTTTACACTTTTTACTTCCTAAATTATTTATGAAAACATTTCAAAAACATAACTTAAGTTTTAAACTTGTATAATACCATACTATATCCTGAGTGTATATACAAAACATCTAATTTATTATTTTATCTTTTCTTTTTCCTTAAATTCAGATGCAGGCCCAAAATAAATATGGGTCTTTAAATCGAGTCGACCTCTTTACCCATCCGGTATGGTAAGTAGCCAAGAAAAGTAGGATGCTGGTATTCAAACTCAGTCCTAGAGTCTACTTTTCCTTAGACACCCTAAGGTAAAGATGTTTATTAGTCATCCAATAACATCAAATAGTCTACACAACTTAGATGTCAAAACAAAGGACATGGTTTTAATAAACAAAGTTTATCAAAACCTTTCTATTAAATTTAAACCATTTAAAACTTATGTTTAATTATTTCTTCTCTAACCAAGTTTGATATAAACCCATATTAAAATTTTCATTGATCAACACACTCTTTTATCAAAATACATTTTTATTTGAATCTATTCTCTTTAAGGAAACTTAAGAGCTAAATACTCGGTTTTTATTTCAAAACCTTTTTGAAACGATGCTGTATATTTTTTTCATAGAAAATATACATATAGACCGAGTAACACCAAAATGATACCAAGGAACTGGGTCCTACCAAGTAGTACTATACATCCCCTTACCAAGAAGGATAATTGTAACAACCTGCATATTTTACGATTGAATATTTAAATATTTTATTTAAATATAGAATCATTAATCGGATTAAAAGTCCGAAAATCTACTTTTTGTAAACAGTCGAATTGGGACTCGAGACCACTTCCATTGAGTCCAAAATGACGTTTGCGACTTTTTTAAGTATAAACATTGATATGTTTGGAACTAGCTAGAATTTCGACCTTTTCACTTAGGGTTTTGGGCTTGGATTTCAGCCTATTTATCCAACATATCAACCCAACTCCACACCAAACCTCTTCACTCCTTAACATTTCCTACAACTTAAGCTTTAGCAAAAATGGTGGTGGAGATGGGAAATTAAAATCCTAAACCCTAGTTTCTTTAGCAAATCCAAGTTTTAGCTCCAAATTCAAAGAGAAGCTTTGGTAAGTATCTCCATCTTCTTCTCCAACTCAATCTCTCTTTAATTTCAGAAATTTCCTAAACCTAACTTTGGAAATGTTCTTCTTTTGAGCTTAGATTCAAGCTCCTAGGGTTGGAGTTGAAGTGAGGTTGATCTTCCTTTGCATTCAAGCTTCTCCTTCATCATTTTTGGGTTTAAAGGTGAGATTTTTATCTCACATCCATGTCTATAACTATCTTTGATGTTAGGTATGAATTCCTAACACTTATTCATGTTCATTTTCTTTTGGTTTGAATTGATTTGGTGAACATTTCAATTTTTGGTGTTTGAAGTCAAAACTTTGAAAATCCTTGCTTTGATTTGTGAACACGTTTTTGGTGGTGAATCGAAGAGCCTATATGGCCGGGTTGTCGATTGGCAAAAGCCCTTAAAGTCCATTGCTCGACCGGGTGCAAATGGTGAGAGTTTGCTCTTCCATTTGATAGGCTGAAAAACGATTTCAGCTACAGGTTCGTCACCAGAGGTCTGCAGGGAAGCTCAGACATCTGGAGTCTGTTTCGAAGAACTTCCTGAAACTTACTACAGACGTCTGAGTATATTCTCCAGACGTCTGGAGTATGTTATTTCCAGAATTTCCAACAGTTTTTATATTGTTTTGATTTCCAGCCTTTATCGATTCAAGGTTATCCGATTTGTTGTTATCATTTACTATCTTCTCTGATGACTTCTTTTCCGGGATTTTTGAGAATGTCCATTTTAATGGAATTGGTATCGATTTCTTTAGATTTGATTCACGTCTTCGAACATGGATTTTGGTGATTGATTGTTTCTACAATCATTTCTATGATTTGTCACTTTAAAATATAAAGGTTTTCTATACTAGTAGTAAATATTCAAACTCTTTTACAAAGATGATTTCAACTCTATTTTAAATATAAAGCTTGTTTTCAAAACCGTTTTCCAATCTATTAGTATACACAAACCTTTACCTCATTCGTATGAGAAAATATAATTAAACGGCTTAGTAAAACAAGTGGTATAAAACGCTTGCGTTTACTTCGTCGGTTAATTTTTGGACTTGTTCGATTGAAAATCTTGTGACAATTTTCGAGTGGAAATCTACAATTTGTTCGTAAATATTTAAGTTAAGCTAGTGGTTATGGGACATGAAGCTAAACTCATATATTTACTGGCTTAGTGTAATTCACACTTTTTATTGATCGATGATGATCATTTTGTGATTTGGACTAGCGATGTGCGATGTCTATTTGTCTGCGAGGGAGACTAAACCCCGTTTCTGTGGAACTTCGGTTCAATTTGGCGGGGTAGCGACCCGTGTTCTTCAGACCGTTTATGGAGCTTCGGCTCAATTTTTATGGTTAGCGACCAAGGAATAGCGTTCCATTTGTGATACACGTGTTGGTGAGTTTTCATGCTCCCGTTTATGATAAGCCTCCCCCTTTTGTGATTTCTAGATTTCTGATTGATGATTTCTAGAATTTGTGTTTCACCAACTTTTGTGATTGGCATTGATATGTTTGTCAATATTTGTAGTTGGTGAATAAAATAAAGAATATGATATTCTTTTTGGTGCTTTGAGATTTTGAGATATTATATGATTTTGTTGTTGATTAAATCATATTTGTTCTAGTATGAAATTATTGTTATCATACGTTCTTATATCATCTCTGCTTATATCTCATTCCTTTATCTAATATTTATAGCTTGACTGATCCGTTTATTATTTTCTTATTAAATAATACTCGGGTCAGACCGAGATATTACAGGTGCTTCTGCTTGACTCCTTATCTAGGATCATCTTCTGACTTTTGTCTAACTACAGAATATTTGTAGTTTTTGTTGTTATACATTTGAGATATAGACTCTATGATGTATACATATTCTTTTGTCTAGCACTTTATCTATTCTTTTGTGATATCGTGTATCTTATTTGACCACTACTCTGATGTACACCTTTTTGTGTTATATATTCATATATGTTTTCGCCTTTGTGATATGAATGTCTGTAACGACCCGTATTTTTCACGGATCGAAAAGTGTGTCAAATCTGGGATTTTCAGCATTTTCTAGTTGTTTCAGACTTTAGTTGAAATTGCCTGTCCTAGGTCGTACGCGACCTAGAGAACTAAATGTTGTAGGCAAGTTATGAGGTAAGTCTGGGTCGAGTTGCCGACTTAGGGTAGTGACCGACCTAAGTGATAAGTCGTGACCGACTTAAGAGGCTTAGGCGACCTAAGGAAGAGTAGTAGGCGACCTTAGTATTCTGGGGTAGAGTTAGGTCGGCAACGACCTAAGAAAATGTTGTGAGCGACCTAAGAGTTTCGGTGAGCTAAGTGTTAGGTCGGCAGGGCGAGTTAGCGACCTAGTGGTTCCGAGTTAGCGACCTAGTGGTTCCGTGTTAGCGACCTAAGGTATTAGCTTGTTAGCGACCTAAGGTATTAGCTTGTTAGCGACCTAAGGTATTAGCTTGTTAGCGACCTAAGGTATTAGCTTGTTAGCGACCTAAAGAGTTGCCGTGTTAGCGACCTAAGGAGATAGGTCGCATAAGTGTTAGGTCGTAGCAGTGTTAGGTCGCGTAGGTTGCTAAGTTGGTAGGTCGCTAGGATAGTTTGTGTTAGGTCGCGTAGATCTATCTGTTAGGTCGTATGTTGTGTTAGGTCGCGTAGAAGTCTAAGTTGTTAGGTCGCAACCCAACTAGGTCGTAGGTCGAAGGAAAGCGCATTGCTTTAGGTCGTCAGGTGTTAGGTCGCTGAGGAGTTATGTCGTGCATCTGTTAGGTCGGAGGAGCTTAGGTCGGAGAGGCTTAGGTCGGCAGCGACTTAAGGAGATAGCCGAGTTACGACTTAAGGGCAGTTTTCAGCTATAAATAGGAGGGGTTGTTCTCACTTTTTGGGATCCGGATTTTGAAGCGACGAAGTGCTGCCATTTTGAGAGCTCGACTTCTACACTTCTTCACTTCTTTTCTCCACTCTAATCTAGTGCTTCCATCCATCCAAATCGAAGATCAAGATTGAAGATTCAAAAGCTTGGATTGAAGATCTTCATCTTTTCAAGAGAGATTTCTTCATTTGAAGCGGATTTGTGATAGATCTAGCTTCATCCTTCGCTGTCCAGATCTGAAGTGTGTTGATTTGAGGTTGTTTAGGTGATTTGGTGAGTGGTGATTATCTCTCACACGGATCCAAAGGAGTAGATCGGATTGTTGGCTCGATTTGGTGTTAAATTAGTGATTTCCATGCATTTTCTTCATCCTATGTGTAGATCCATATAGATCCATTGTTCATGATGATGTTACATCCATTTTATCATATGTTAACCTATGCAAGTTCATTCATCAAGTTTGTAGAGATATAATCCATGTTTTCATGCTTATTGGACTTTCAACTCTTTAATTACGAAAATGCCATTATTGTTATAATTGTCTACTTAGATCATATTTGAATGCTTGATTGTTTGGATTGATGTTTGAATTGATTGATTGTTATGAACTAGATGGTTGATGATTAGATTTAGACCGAAGACGATTCAAAAGCTAAGGGAAAGGCTCTTGAATTGGGAAAGCTGCTTGTGGCATATGTAGCGGGATGATGAAGCTCTTATGCATAGATTTGATGATGTGATGATGAGATGAGGCTTTGCGAGGATGTAATGAAGCGAGGCAATCATGTGATGAAGACTTGGTCTAATCCAGACGGGATCATTCCAAGCATGTTGATAACTCGGTGATATGATTCGAGTTGAGGATAATGAATGGATATGAGAATAGTCATCGAGGAGGATGACTAGGAGGCTTGGATAGCATCGTTGTTGAAGGTTCTAGCATGCTCTAAGCAAGAGTACGTTTGGGCAGATTCGATAGTCCCAACGGCCAACTGTTGATGGTCGAGTACTCTGGGCAGATTCGATAGTCCTAGGCACGGGCTGCGACGACGTGCGGGAGTTATGTCTAGAACCGGGGTTTCCATTAGCCCTTGACGGACGGCTGAAAGAATGTGCCGGTCATTCAATTAACGGTGATATCGAAGCAATGATAACAGTGATAGCCAGAGTCATGGATGTTTGGTTGTATCGTCATTCGGACTCGAGAGCGGTATTTTCTGGGTGCTTATCTGATTTAGGCCTTGGTACTCGGAAAACATCGCCCTTGACTCGAGTGATAGTAGCTTTACTTTAAATTGTATGCTCCGCTATGTTTGCTTCTGCTTAGTGTGTGTCAGGGGGCTATCACTGTAGAATGAGGTTGGAGTGGGAGGGTTGTATTCCTATTCCTTTTTCCTTTATGCTCTTTTGGTATGTTGTTAGTTAATTTACTGCTCACTAAGACTGTTGTCTGACTCAAGGCTTTATGTTTTAATTCTTATTGCCTTGGGCTGTTCGTCCATTTTGGGACGGGCAGACTAGGTAGCAGGTGACAGGTGCTGATCTCTTCTCACGATGCTGATATCGAAGACGAGCTGGAGGGTTGCATATTATCTTCTTATTATATGTACTGGATATTCCGCTGTTTTGTATTCTCTGAGAGATTTGTAGTGAGGCTGGATGTATTGACTATGTGATGCTTGTATTCAACTATTATGGAGTTTTATATGATGTCATTTTGTTCTGTAAAGCTTCACTATACATATGTTCTATTGTATTTTGTCCATGCGCTATGAGTAATACGATAGATTCTGTTGTTTTAAATCTTACCTTGACAATCGTCCATGGTCGCCTGGCACACTTTACAGCGCTCTATCTCTAGATTCGGTGCAGGGGTCATGGGCGGTCGTCACATTTGGTATCAGAGCATTGGTTAATCGATTTTACCCAACGCTCGCTGAAGTAACTACGTATGAGAGACGTAATTGTATTTTGATGGATGAATACTATATATAATATAGTAGCTTAGCAGAGTTTGAGTCCTTTATGCAGTTGTTTCTCTAGATGTTCTGATCATTCCTTTTTGTAGATATTGAGAATGAGTCGAAGAGGGAGACCAGCTGCTAGGGGAAGCCGTGCTACTGAAGAGACTGCTGATTATGCAGCCATGTTCGAAGCTATGATGACTTCGATCATGAGAAGGATACCAGTTCCGGGGGCAGCAGTTGATGTGGGAGTTCAAGTCCAAACTCCGAAACCAGTGGATTTTGCTAAGCTGTGCAAGGATTATACTGCTCTTGGAGGGAAGGTTTTCTTGGGAACAGAATCTACTATTGAGGTCCAGAGGTGGATAGATGCTTGTAGAAGGATCTTTGGTGATTTGGGAATTGATGATGCAACTAAGAGGAAGTTGGCATCGAGGCAGCTTCAAGGGAGAGCTTCTGATTGGTGGAACTCTATTACCATCACTACTCCGGAAGAAGAGATTACTTGGGAGCAATTCCAAGTCAGATTTGAAGCTAAGTTCATTTCTACAGCTCAGAAGTCTGTTCTGTTCAAGAAGTTTGTAGAGCTCAAGCAGGGTGGAAGATCTGTTCTTGAGTATGTTTCTGAGTTTGAAGCTTTGTCCAAGTATGCCCGGTCGTATATTGAATCTGCTTATCAGAAGAATGAGAAGTTTGTGACCGGCTTGGATAGTTATCTTGGGAGACAGTTGGTGGATCATTTGGACGATTCATTTGAGAAGCTTGTAGAGAAAGCTCTTAGGCATGAGAGTCTGTTTCCTAAGGAAGGACCTGTTGTTGCTGCTACCAAGGGAGAATCTAAACCACAGCAGGGTGGAAACCAGAAGAGGAAGCAGCAGCAGCAGAAGGGTAAGGATGGCCAGAAGAAGCCGAAAGGCGAGGTGACTTGCTACAATTGTCAGCAGAAGGGCCATTTCTCTAAGGATTGTAAGAATCCGAAGGCACCGATGAAGTGTCACAACTGTGACAAGCCGGGGCATTTCAGGAAGAATTGTCCAGAACCGAGGAAGGACAGGCAGATTGTGCAAGCCTATGCTTTAGGAGCTGTTCCGTCGTCTTCGAAAGCTCCTACTGCTGAAGAGAAGGGAAAGAGTGTGGTTGTTCAAGGTACTCTTTTCCTATGTGGTGTTCCAGTTAGAGTTCTGTTTGATACTGGAGCGTCGCATTCATTTGTTTGTAATGAACTAGTAGGCCGGTTAGGTTTGGAACCGGATATTGTTGATAGGCCATTGGTTGTGACTAATCCAGTTGGGGGTTCGTCTTGTTTGTGTATGTTATGCCGTGGTCTAGTTGTGTCGAGTCATGGTTGCTCTTTTGTTTGTGATTGTTTTGTTCTGAACTTTGCGGGGTTCGGAATTATCTTGGGTATGGACTGGCTTAGGAAGTATGCGGCTAAGGTTGATTGCGAAAGGTTGGAAGTGACAGTCGAGAATGTGGAGGGGCGAAAGATTGTGATACGATGTAAGCATGAAGAAGGCGTCTTCATGAGCTTCATGTATTCGCTAGTTGTTCCACGGGATGGACTGTCATCAGTGCCGATCGCTAATGGATTCGAGGATGTCTTTGACGAAGTCAAAGGGTTGCCGCCGCATAGAGAGATCGAGTTTCGTATAGATCTAGTTGAAGGAGCCAGACCTGTTGTGATGCCTCTTAGGCGGATGGCGCCTAGAGAACAGCAAGAGTTGAGGGTGCAAGTTGATGACCTTTTACAGAAAGGATTCATTCGGCGTAGTGTGTCCGAGTGGGGTGCCCCAGTTGTGTTTGCAACCAAGGCAGATGGGTCATTGAGACTGTGCGTCGATTATCGTGAGCTGAATAAGGTGACTAAGAAGAACAAGTATCCATTGCCGAGAATAGATGACTTGTTTGATCAGCTTCACGAAGCTAAGGTGTTTTCTCAGATGGATTTGGCAACGGGATTTCACCAGTTGAGAGTAGCTAAGGATAGTGTGCCGAAGACTGCTTTTAGGACACCATCCGGTTTCTTTGAGTGGCTGGTAATGCCGTTTGGATTGACTAACGCGCCAGCATATTTTGTGGATCTTATGAATAGAGTGTTCAGAGATCAGTTGAACAAGTTCGTACTTGTGTTCGTGGATGATATTCTGATTTATTCCAGAACGGAAGAGGAGCACAAGACGCACTTGCGTATTGTTTTGGAAATCTTGCGGAGACATCAGCTGAAGGCTAAGTTTTCGAAGTGTCACTTCTGGAAGAGGGAAGTGAGGTTCTTAGGCCATGTGATTTCTGGAAATGGAATAGCGGTTGATCCCGCTAAGGTGGCAGCAATCCAGGATTGGGCTAAACCTAAGAATGCATCTGATGTGAGAAGTTTTCTTGGATTAGCAGGATATTATCGACGGTTTATCAAAGACTTCTCCAAGATAGCTGCACCGTTAACAGGATTGACGAAGAAGAACCAAGTGTTCTGTTGGAATGCTAAGTGTGAGCAAGCTTTCGGAATCCTGAAAGAGAGATTGACAAGTGCTCCTGTTTTGACTATTCCAAGTGGGAATGATGAGATGGTGGTTTACACCGACGCATGTGGTACTGGACTTGGAGCAGTGCTGATGCAGAAGGATAAAGTTATTGCGTATGCCAGTCGACAACTAAAGCCGCATGAAAGGAATTACCCAACTCATGATTTGGAATTGGCGGCGATTGTATTTGCTCTGAAGATGTGGAGGCATTATCTGTTGGGAGTTCGATTCGAGTTGTTTACGGATCATAAGTCGTTGAAGTATCTTTTCTCCCAAAAGGATTTGAATCTTCGGCAGCAACGTTGGCTAGAGTTTTTGGCATCATATGATTTTGGTATAGCTTATACTCCGGGAAAAGGAAACGCAGTGGCAGATGCGTTAAGTCGAAGACATGCAGGATTGGGAGCCATGTTTTCAGAATGGAAGAATCTCGAGTATTTAGCTGGATTTGACTTCAGGCCTAGATGCGAATTGGAACCTGAGATGTTGGCAAACTTATCGATAAGACCTTCTCTTGTGGAAAGGATTGGCGAGGGCCAAAAGCGAGATGATAAGCTTGTCAAGATTATCCGTGAATTGGAATCTGGATTGGATCCAGAAAGGGATAAAGAATTCGAGGTCGATCGAGAGGGTTGGCTTCGGAAGCAAGGACGACTAGTTGTTCCCGATATAGATGAATTGAGGAGTGAAGTTCTGAAGGAAAGTCATCACTCGAAACTGACAATTCATCCAGGTGGAAATAAGATGTATCGGGATATGAAGAGAACCTACTATTGGGAAGGCATGAAGAAGGATATTGGAGATTTCATTTCCAAATGTATGAACTGCCAGTTGGTAAAGGCTGAACAGAAAAAGCCAAGCGGATTGCTTCAGCCATTAGAAGTTCCTACATGGAAGTGGGAACAAGTGTCGATGGATTTTATCGATGGATTGCCTAGAACCAGAACGGGAAATGAAGGGATCTGGGTCATTGTAGATCGTCTGACTAAGAGTGCACGATTCATTCCTGTTCGATCGACTAGGACTGCATCAAAGTTGGCTGAGTTGTATGTTAAGTGGATAGTTCGATTCCATGGTATTCCGAAGAGTATAGTGAGCGATCGAGACCCATTGTTCACTAGTGGATTTTGGAAGAGCTTCCAGGAAGTCTTGGGAACCGAGTTGTGTTTGAGTACAGCTTATCACCCTCAGACAGATGGCCAGACCGAGAGAGTCAACCGAGTTTTGGAAGATCTCCTCAGAGCTTGTGTTTTGGATTTCGGAGGATCATGGGAAGATCACCTTCATTTGGTGGAGTTTGCGTACAACAACAGTTACCAGTCAAGCATTGGTATGGCACCGTATGAGGCGTTATATGGAAGACCGTGTAACTCTCCGACATGTTGGTTGGAAACTGGAGAAAAGCTGATGCTTGGGCCAGAGATGATTCGACAGACTTCGGATTGCATAGAGATCATTCGGCAGCGAATGAAGGCAGCCCAAGACCGTCAGAAGAGTTATGCCGATAAGCGTCGAAAGGATTTGGAATTTGACATAGGGGATATGGTTTTTGTGAAGATTTCTCCACTGAAGAATGTTATTCGATTCGGGAAGAAAGGAAAATTGACTCCAAGATTTGTTGGACCATTCCCGATTATCGAGCGAATTGGAAAGCTCGCCTATAGGTTGGAGTTACCTGAGAAGATGTCGGGTGTGCACAATGTTTTTCATGTATCTTATCTACGGAAGTATGTGCACGACTCGAATACAGTGGTTTCTGCTGATAGCTGTGAAGACTTAGAAGTTGATCCAGTCGATAGAAGACCTCGTAAGCCGCTTCGTGTCGTTGAAACCGACACGAAACAGCTCAGGAGGAAGGTAGTTAAGTTGCTCAAGATACAATGGAGTGATGATGATAACGACTGTACGTGGGAAGTGGAAGAGAGGATGAAGGCAGCTCATCCTGAACTCTTCAAGGTATGGCCCTAAGGTGTCGTCTCATCTCGCGATATTGTAACTTGTTCTAAGTTTTAGAATTCTGTACGCTAAGTTAGAATTGGATGCATGGTTTGTTGATTGTTATGGATGGTAGGCGTACAGAATAGTTTTGATTGCTTGGGATTTCGGGGGCGAAATTCCTAAGGGGGAGAGAATGTAACGACCCGTATTTTTCACGGATCGAAAAGTGTGTCAAATCTGGGATTTTCAGCATTTTCTAGTTGTTTCAGACTTTAGTTGAAATTGCCTGTCCTAGGTCGTACGCGACCTAGAGAACTAAATGTTGTAGGCAAGTTATGAGGTAAGTCTGGGTCGAGTTGCCGACTTAGGGTAGTGACCGACCTAAGTGATAAGTCGTGACCGACTTAAGAGGCTTAGGCGACCTAAGGAAGAGTAGTAGGCGACCTTAGTATTCTGGGGTAGAGTTAGGTCGGCAACGACCTAAGAAAATGTTGTGAGCGACCTAAGAGTTTCGGTGAGCTAAGTGTTAGGTCGGCAGGGCGAGTTAGCGACCTAGTGGTTCCGAGTTAGCGACCTAGTGGTTCCGTGTTAGCGACCTAAGGTATTAGCTTGTTAGCGACCTAAGGTATTAGCTTGTTAGCGACCTAAGGTATTAGCTTGTTAGCGACCTAAGGTATTAGCTTGTTAGCGACCTAAGGTATTAGCTTGTTAGCGACCTAAGGTATTAGCTTGTTAGCGACCTAAAGAGTTGCCGTGTTAGCGACCTAAGGAGATAGGTCGCATAAGTGTTAGGTCGTAGCAGTGTTAGGTCGCGTAGGTTGCTAAGTTGGTAGGTCGCTAGGATAGTTTGTGTTAGGTCGCGTAGATCTATCTGTTAGGTCGTATGTTGTGTTAGGTCGCGTAGAAGTCTAAGTTGTTAGGTCGCAACCCAACTAGGTCGTAGGTCGAAGGAAAGCGCATTGCTTTAGGTCGTCAGTTGTTAGGTCGCTGAGGAGTTATGTCGTGCATCTGTTAGGTCGGAGGAGCTTAGGTCGGAGAGGCTTAGGTCGGCAGCGACTTAAGGAGATAGTCGAGTTACGACTTAAGGGCAGTTTTCAGCTATAAATAGGAGGGGTTGTTCTCACTTTTTGGGATCCGGATTTTGAAGCGACGAAGTGCTGCCATTTTGAGAGCTCGACTTCTACACTTCTTCACTTCTTTTCTCCACTCTAATCTAGTGCTTCCATCCATCCAAATCGAAGATCAAGATTGAAGATTCAAAAGCTTGGATTGAAGATCTTCATCTTTTCAAGAGAGATTTCTTCATTTGAAGCGGATTTGTGATAGATCTAGCTTCATCCTTCGCTGTCCAGATCTGAAGTGTGTTGATTTGAGGTTGTTTAGGTGATTTGGTGAGTGGTGATTATCTCTCACACGGATCCAAAGGAGTAGATCGGATTGTTGGCTCGATTTGGTGTTAAATTAGTGATTTCCATGCATTTTCTTCATCCTATGTGTAGATCCATATAGATCCATTGTTCATGATGATGTTACATCCATTTTATCATATGTTAACCTATGCAAGTTCATTCATCAAGTTTGTAGAGATATAATCCATGTTTTCATGCTTATTGGACTTTCAACTCTTTAATTACGAAAATGCCATTATTGTTATAATTGTCTACTTAGATCATATTTGAATGCTTGATTGTTTGGATTGATGTTTGAATTGATTGATTGTTATGAACTAGATGGTTGATGATTAGATTTAGACCGAAGACGATTCAAAAGCTAAGGGAAAGGCTCTTGAATTGGGAAAGCTGCTTGTGGCATATGTAGCGGGATGATGAAGCTCTTATGCATAGATTTGATGATGTGATGATGAGATGAGGCTTTGCGAGGATGTAATGAAGCGAGGCAATCATGTGATGAAGACTTGGTCTAATCCAGACGGGATCATTCCAAGCATGTTGATAACTCGGTGATATGATTCGAGTTGAGGATAATGAATGGATATGAGAATAGTCATCGAGGAGGATGACTAGGAGGCTTGGATAGCATCGTTGTTGAAGGTTCTAGCATGCTCTAAGCAAGAGTACGTTTGGGCAGATTCGATAGTCCCAACGGCCAACTGTTGATGGTCGAGTACTCTGGGCAGATTCGATAGTCCTAGGCACGGGCTGCAACGACGTGCGGGAGTTATGTCTAGAACCGGGGTTTCCATTAGCCCTTGACGGACGGCTGAAAGAATGTGCCGGTCATTCAATTAACGGTGATATCGAAGCAATGATAACAGTGATAGCCAGAGTCATGGATGTTTGGTTGTATCGTCATTCGGACTCGAGAGCGGTATTTTCTGGGTGCTTATCTGATTTAGGCCTTGGTACTCGGAAAACATCGCCCTTGACTCGAGTGATAGTAGCTTTACTTTAAATTGTATGCTCCGCTATGTTTGCTTCTGCTTAGTGTGTGTCAGGGGGCTATCACTGTAGAATGAGGTTGGAGTGGGAGGGTTGTATTCCTATTCCTTTTTCCTTTATGCTCTTTTGGTATGTTGTTAGTTAATTTACTGCTCACTAAGACTGTTGTCTGACTCAAGGCTTTATGTTTTAATTCTTATTGCCTTGGGCTGTTCGTCCATTTTGGGACGGGCAGACTAGGTAGCAGGTGACAGGTGCTGATCTCTTCTCACGATGCTGATATCGAAGACGAGCTGGAGGGTTGCATATTATCTTCTTATTATATGTACTGGATATTCCGCTGTTTTGTATTCTCTGAGAGATTTGTAGTGAGGCTGGATGTATTGACTATGTGATGCTTGTATTCAACTATTATGGAGTTTTATATGATGTCATTTTGTTCTGTAAAGCTTCACTATACATATGTTCTATTGTATTTTGTCCATGCGCTGTGAGTAATACGATAGATTCTGTTGTTTTAAATCTTACCTTGACAATCGTCCATGGTCGCCTGGCACACTTTACAGCGCTCTATCTCTAGATTCGGTGCAGGGGTCATGGGCGGTCGTCACAATGTCTGTGACTGATTTATATTATGTTTATTTCTATACTTGTTTCCGAGGCCCACTTAGCCACTGTGTGGTAGCTTTGAGTTTGCATCGGTATGTCGGATTTCCTCTTGAAACGAAATGCATGTTATACTATTTGACATATCGGTACTCGCACAAGGAAATTGCACAGATGGTCGCTCCTCAATAGGCTTATTCTTCGCGCTAGTTGATGGCATTACTTCATAGTGTCCTTGGCTAGCGTGAGCATAGAAGTGGGGCATCACAGCATGGTATCAGAGCAAAACTTCGGAACAATGTAGAATAATCTAGCAAGGATCATTGTCCTAAGTCTTTCTTAGGAATCATGCCATAGGATTTAATTCGAGTCTTTGTACCATTCAATCCTATTTCTTTTATGATACCTTGTTTTACCCATCAACTTTGTTTGATATTCATTTTGTGAATAACCTTTTTCTTCTTTTCTTTCTTAAAGAAGAGAAATGGTTAGACCTGGCCGTCTCAACGCCGGTCAATCTAGTGCTACTCACTATGATGGAGTATTTATGTCTGCTCAAAACTTCTAGATCTTGTGAGAAATGCTCAAGCTGTCGGACCTATTCCTTAGCCCACGCATCCTAAATCTGGGTTTGCACGCTTGTGTAGTGATTACACCAACTTGGGTGGAAAGCCATTCAAAGGTTCTGAGAGCGTTATAGAAGTCCAGGCTTGGCTTCAAACATGTGACCGCATCTTCTCTCGCATGAATCTTATCGATCTTCATCGAGTCCAAGTGGCTTCTAGTATGCTCCAAGAAAGAGCATTAGACTGGTACGAGCTTTTGATCTCTGAAATTATTAAAGCGGACCTTACTTGGGAGCAATTTCAGGAAAGGTTCAAATTGAAATTTGTGCCGGAAGCTGAAAAAGTATCTCTAGCTCGATGCTTTATTGACCTTGTTCAAGGTGAATCTTCCGTTACAGACTACGTCGCTTCTTTCGAATCTCTCTCAAAATATGGGATTGAATATATTAATACCCCATTGAAGAAAAACCAGAGATTTGTTTATGGCTTGAACAAGAGTCTCGAAAAGCCATTACTTCTGAAATTAGAAGATTCTTTTGACCAACTTGTTGATATTGCCCTTCGACTCGAAGAGGCTGATAAAGATAGTGATGCTGAGGTCAAACAAAACATCAACAAGAAGAGACCTATTAAATTCAAGCCTAATCCTAATAAAAAGGGAAAGCAAGCAACACCGGTAGCAAATACTCCTACCTCCCGCCGTGGAGAGTGTTAGAATTGTGGTTCTAAGGACCGTTACGCAAACAAGTGCCCGAAACCTCTTTTCTACTGCTATTGCAAGAGTTCGGGCCATACTTTATCTTTGTGTCCCAAACTTCAAGGCAAGAAGGAGGGCAAGCTAAATGTTGTACAAGCCCCTTCTTATATCATCTCTACTTATATCTCATTCCTTTATCTAATATTTATAGCTTGATTGATCCGTTTATTATTTTCTTATTAAATAATACTCGGGTCAGACCGAGATATTACAGGTGCTTCTGCTTGACTCCTTATCTGGGATCATCTTCTGACTTTTGTCTAACTACAGAATATTTGTAGTTTTTGGTGTTATACATTCGAGATATAGACTCTATGATGTATACATATTCTTTTGTCTAGCACTTGTATCTATTCTTTTGTGATATCGTGGATCTTATTTTACCACTACTCTGATGTATACCTTTTTGTGTTATATATTCATATCTGTTTCCGCCTTTGTGATATGAATGTCTATGACTGATTTATGTTATGTTTATTTCTATACTTGTTTCCGAGGCCCACTTAGCCACTGTGTGGTAGCTTTGAGTTTGCATCGGTATGTCGGATTTCCTCTTGAAACGAAATGCATGTTATACTATCTGACATATCGGTACTCGCATAAGGCAATTGCATAGATGGTCGCTCCTCAACAGCCTTATTCTTTGCGCTAGTTGACGGCATTACTTCGTAGTGTCCTTGGCTAGCGTGAGCATAGAGGTGGGGCGTCACAATAATACATAAGAGAAGTGTTTACTATCCGAACACATCTCTTGCCCATTTTTAGTCATTTTCGAGCCACTCGAACTAGTTAACATAACAATACTTCTTCTCTTTCGAATCCTCTTTTCAAACAATGTTGTATATATTTCCAAATAAATAGTTTTAACAAAATATATATTATCGACTTGCTTTTGTTTCGTTTGGATTCGAACTCGTTTCGATCGTACACTGATAAAGAGAATAATTTGCTAAGTATACTTCAATGTTCGTCTAAGCAAACATTCAATCATCACTTAGAAGATTATTCGATTATCACAAAACTAACGAGACTCATTTCCTGAACTATCCAAAGAAAATGTACCTTAAAATTCTCTTTGAAATATTTGTACTTACAAATACTTTCAAGTAATACTATTATTACTTTTTCCAAAAACCATTTGAAATCTTTTTCAAAGACACCGAGATTCTCAAAAGTCCTCTATATTCTAAAACATACTTTATAAACCTAATTTATAAAATTATCTTTATACAAAATCATTCCTTCTTGTATCAGAATAAACTTTATAACAACATTACTACCGAACACCCTATAGTCAAATTGTGAAACTTAATTTACAAGATGTTCGTATTTAATCTCAATTAAAATAATAAATGCTCATAAATTAGCTGAGCATAGAGATTAACAAAACAATAGCCAATGCTCCTAACAGGATAAGCCTGATTAATCAAACAATAGGTGATGATAATTAAATATTATCATTTCCTAACAAACAAAATACATCATAAATAACTATATCGGTTTTTAAAAATTATTCTGTTATATATATATATATTATAATCCTAAGTAAAATTATTTCATTTACCAAATTTCAAAACAATACTGTGTCAGTTTTCCTTGTCCAAGTGTTTAGAAACCCCTATCGATAGGATTGTACATTCTGTATCGACCAGAATTCATAAACCACTCAACAGATCCATCAAAACAATATAAACATTTTTATAGCACTAACAAATAGGCGCTCTCACACATATATATATATATATATATATATATATGTGTGTGTGTGTGTGTGTGTGTGTATTGACACACTCAAACTCATTCTAGGGTGTTACTAACCTTATCTCTGATGGGTCTACCCCACCAAGGCCCAGATGTTCACTCAACCTAAGCTCTGAGGTCACATGTAACGACCGGCCTTTTCGACCTCGAAAAGTGGACAATAATACATCCCGTGTTCAGTGCTGAGCATCTGAGTGCCGAGGAGATAGATTGTTGGGATGAATGAAAAGGAAAAAATAGAACAGAACATCACATCATGATGAGTAATATATAATATTCACATGATCTTTGCAAAAGAAAACTGTAATATAAATACATCAATCAGAGTAAACTAACCTATCATTAGCCTGGACAGTTATAACAGCATGTCCTCATAAAAGCTAATAAATACAAAACAAGAAATGCAATGTAAAATAAAATATGTGAATATGTTTTGGTGGCATCCAGCTTGTCTCCTAAAGCTCCAAAGCATCCATAACTAAAGATGAAATATACTCAGGGCTAACCCGAGCATTATAAAAAAATAACACTTGGATCAGTCTGGAAAACTAGTGTAAGAAACTTAAATCATATGGATTTTTAATGTTATAAAACCTTTCAAAAATAAAGGTATCACGTAAGACCACACTGCACATAAACATGGATGAGTTTTTACCTTAACAGAACCAAACCATTTTATTAGAAAATCCAGCGATTTTATAATAATGTTTAGGGTTCAAAATAAATATATAACGCAACCGGAATGGTTACATTAATTGCATTCAACAACATATTTAGTATACAACTAAGTCCATAAGGCACGTATTGGAAAATGGATCTCATCAATGACAAGGCTACTGGGGTACTGCCAGTCATAGTACATCTCTAGATAAAATGTACTGAGGTTACAAATCTTACAATCCTTACATAGTAAGATACCCCTCTATTGGATAGTACCGACTATGATCATCACCCTGACTGCCAACTAGACAAACCGTTTCCAAGGGCTCGACAAACATAAGCATCAATAAATATCGATGTAGATACAAGTGATGATCATACTCTAATTGTAGCAAACCACATAGCCTTGCGGCATATCCCCCTATTTTAGTCATTACCGGGTGTGAGGCTTGAGGCTACGTTTTATCTTTTTAGCAAATCCCACTTCAAATGCTAACACTGTCCTCTAGCAACAATGCAATGCTAGCAATCATCCATACAAGTTGTTTAGGATATGAACAAACTGAAGGCACTACTTCTACTACATCCCTTTTAGAATCACCCTAAGAATTAGTAGCAGTAGCCCTTGCACTTCGAAGAACTCCATCTTAAATTTCCATCATCTTTAAGATGTCCCTAATTCGAACGATTATGCCAGTTCAAAGTGGTTTTCGGATAATATTCGATCCTGGTCGCTTCGAACCAACAAACGATGGTTTCAAAACTGGTCAAGATTTGATAATTGGCTATTTAACTATCAGGTAAGCAAACAATCCAATCATAGATTTAATTTCATATGGAAAACTAAGCAAAATTAAGCACATAAGCAACCACTAAGCCTCTTTAATTAATCCTTTCATTAATTAAAATTTCCTTTCAAATATTCGTATTAGAATACCTTTTACAAAAGATATACATCTGCATTTCTACTCTTTTCAGTCCTTGAAAAAGTATTCATATACTTATCTCATTGGTATAAGTATATTCACAATCACCATACCTTTCAATACTTTGAAAGCATATTCATATACTTATCTCAATGGTATAAGTATATCCATAAAATCTTAAGAAAGATTTCATTTCGAAAAACATACTTAATTGGGTTAAAAACAAATGTCACTTTTAAACATTATTTGCTATAAATCCAAACCCCTTTCCTTTCTAGTGCAAGTAAATTAATCGTATAGAAATTAGACCTAATATACTTACCACCACTTTCCGATTTCAAACTTGTACTATCCCTCTATTAACAATAAAGTCGAACAAGTTAGAGAACTATCCTTGCCTCAACATACATTCTTAATTTTAAAGATAGGAATGAGTTTCCCAACCTCGGAATTTGGTGTTAAGTATGAAAAGAATACTTTCGATACCACCCTAATTTTAAAAGGTCGTTTATAGAAATCAAAACTCATTCCTTTTGTCTCCTTTTGTAAATATCTTGATTTTAAATCTCATATACTTATCCCTAATCTTCAATTTTGAGATAAGACTAAATACTTTTCATAAAATGATTATTTCATATATCACTATAAATTCATAAATATGATTTACTATTTCAATTTATTAAAATGATACCATCTCCCTTTATAAAATATCATTTATCAATCTATTCTTTTGTTCATAAAATACCATTTATAAATCTATCTTTCTACATAACATTTTATATAAAACATTTCATTAATATTTATTCCAAAATATTTTTATCTTCTTTTAAAAAAGAATCACTTTATTATAAAAGATAAACCTTTTTATATTTTTCTTTATAATAAACATCCTTTATTATATTAACTTTTCCGTAAATATACTTTCGAAAATATGGTTAAAATATTTAATAAAAAGGTTGGAGTAAAATAAAGAAGTTCAAAAACCATTTCTAAATAAAACTCCATAAAAATTTCCAAAAGTCACATTTAAAATCAACCTCCGAATCAAAACCATTTTCAATCAAAAACAAAAATAAAAGTATTTTCAAAATACTATAATGAGGCCTAGAGCTATCATAGCACTTTACAAGTGCTTCCATTGATCTATAATAAAAGTTCAACTTTTGCGACATATCAAATTCACATCCAATATGGCTAAGCTACCATGCTTTTGGTAGTTAAGAATTTATATAACAAGTATACAAATGAAATTAAAATCAATAGTGGCAAGGACTCCCTTAGGATCCCTTACATTGCTAAATTCCCTGTATTTCATTTTATATGTCATCCGCTTCCCAAAGCGGGAATTCAACCAAATCAAACAAAGAAATCATTTAAGCACACAAACAACAATTTATATCAACAAATATACCATATAATGTTCATCTTAAGATGATTTAACACAACAAAATTCCAGCCAATGCTTAAGCATTCATGCTCGATCTAAAATCAAACGGCATTCAATTTTAGCTCAAAATGATACTTGCTCCAATCTTGACAAAATCAGCTCTAGTGTAACCTTTAATTTAATTTAAATAAACTTCTTCCTCTTTCCCAATTTACTTGTATAGTGATACACCTGTATCACTAACCATCGTCGTGCAGTTCCCACCTCGTAACTCAAGCTACACTCTATGAAATCGAATGCTTCCACTTCCGTTAAACTCATCTTCCCACATGCTCCGCAACGCACCCATCATTACAAAGCTCAACTCTCTAAAATTAAATTCGACCCGGTGCTCGAGTGCAACTGTAGCCATGGTCACGATCACCAAGAAGTAACCGCACCACTCTAAACTCCCACCATCACTTCACCTTCACACGAGAAGTTCGAATCCACAACCGCCTTGGCCAATTGCTTCCTTAATCATCGAGAAAAGGAAACCGTAGTTTGGCCATGTGACATCGATCATGACCCAACGTCGCTGCACCCACTTTCGCCTACCCCAAATTGAAGATCTCCCTTCCCCAAGCAGAACAGATCCAACTTAGATGAATTTCGTTACCTACAGCTCCGGGAACAATTCAATTTTGAGTGGAGGCTATATATTCTTTGGTTTATTGAAGAAGATAAAGGGAAGTAGGGAAAAGGAATTAGAGAGGAAAGAGTGTGGGGATTTATTTATAACAAAATAAATATTATATTTAATTCACAAATTAAAATCATAACGCGTTTCGAGCTTGCACGACCACATGGGACAACGGATCACTACCAAAATCATCGACGTACATCGTCTTATTATTCCGATTTCGATACATTGTCTTATTGTTCCGGTTTCAACGACACTAGTTTCGTTAGAAGTCAAGGCAGTGCCCTAGGATGATAATTTCACCCTTTTCAAGACTGTTTATTGAAAAGATGATTTTTGGTCTCATTATCTACATTTATTTGAACTATTTATTTTTGTAAATATGTTTCTATAACAAGTTCACCATTATTATTTATTAATTAAAAGAAGTTACTAAACTTTTAAAATTAACTATTTCAATATTTAGAATCTATTAAATATTTGCAATCAAAGTGATGAAATTCCAAGTTGTTACATCTTAATTTATAGCAAATAAAAATTAATTATTGGTTGATTGAATGAATTTATAATAATGTATCAGTTCGATGTTATATTATATATAGTAGTATATATATTGGTAGTTGGATATATTTCCCGCCGATTGGAGCGGATGAGACACTATGCGCCCCGCATAATAGCGGATGACCCTATATTACCGCGATATCTAGCCTTGAAGTGGGATTGGTATTTTATGTTATATAACATCTGTAGATGTAGGGAAACAGGTTGGAGGGATCTAACCGGATTCCTCAAATATATTGATTGTTTTTCACATATAGCGATATATGATGTGATTGAATAATCTGTTATGGATTTTGGGTGATTTGATTTATTGGATACTATAGTAGCACATGCCTTAATTTTGGTATTTTAAATACCATAAATATTATTTTTTAAATTTGAAGGAATTAAAAGGTGATTTTGGATATAAAAATAATGAACATCAGAGGAAAGTTAAACAAACTTATGTGAAAGCAAATAGTGTGACCTAACAAGGAATTTGACGATGAACCAACGCATAACATGAATCAGAGCCTTGATCAACTCTATCGCTATTTCCACTACAACTATCACACATAAACAACAGAGGCAAATACAAGACAGTAGCTACCTGCAAACCCCAAAATACGAATTCGAATTCAAATTCGTAAATTGATTTCGAAAGATGGAACTCGATCTGGCCACTATACTCGAATTTCATGAAGTCTAGAACACAAATAAGAAACTCGATTTGGCCACTATACCCAAATTCACAATTTTGCTGTAAGTGGATTTGGGTTCGAGCTTGGATACAGAGCTGAGGGGGAGGAGGGCAGAGCGAAAGGAGGAGAGGACGAAGAAATGATGGAGAGGGCTCGTGATAGAGGAATTTGTTTACGGGTATGAAACTAGGTTTTACCGATTTGAGGATTGGAAAGATGTGGTGTTTGGATTTTCTCTAAATGTTTAATTTAGAGTGGAGGGAACCATGGAGGGAACATGAAAACTTTCAACGATCGGTGAAGCGTAAGAATGAAAATGCAAAGCTGGAAGTCATTTCTAAATGTCTAGTACTCCCTTATTTGTGAATTATAAATCATTAATTATAAAAACTTATTAATGTATATATTATTATTTATACATTATTACTATAAATTATAAATTATAAATTATTAATAAATAATTATATTATTTATTAAAAATAAGTATAAATCATATTTAATTATTTATTAAAAATAATTAAGACATTCAATATTTTATTAATTATCATTATTTTTTAATTATCAATTAAATTCTTATTATTAATGTATTAAATAACAATATTTCTTGTAATGTTTACTATTATTAATTCCCAAATTTTTTATGAACTTTTAAGTTTTCGCTAACTAATGTACTTATAATTAAATAATAAACATTAAACATTAATTACTAAACATTAAGTGTTAAATATTAAACTTTAAACATTAATTATTAAACATTAAATATTAAACTTTAAACATTAATTATTAAATAATAACGGGAAAGTAACATTAAGTCTATTGGAATACTGATTAAATCCTACCACATCGTCTAAAATAATCGAAGTTAACAACGATCAGTAGGTAAGAGTTGTTGAAAATTGGATCTATTACAATGGACAAAAGAAAATAGTTGTAATAGGCATCTATTACAAATGACAAATAGGGATGAAAACTGATATCTAGTACAACAGGTCGAAAACTATTGTAATAGGACCATATTACAATGGGTCGAAAACCGTTGTAATAGAACTATATTACATGGGGCCAAAACTGTTGTAATAGAGCTGAAAACTGGTATCTATTACAATGGATCAAAAATCATTGTAATAGAACCATATTACAATGGGTGGGCTAACAATGTTGTAATAGGTGTATTGGATGATGAAATTTTGCACCTATCACAATAGGCTTAGGAAAACCGTTGTAAAAGCTTTCTATTACAACGGTTGTTTATGCCTCATTGTAAAACAGGCATTGTAAAAAGATAGTTTTGTTGTAGTGTTACTCAGGATATCTTCAGGTCTGGTAAGACTTTCTAGGCTTATTTGCTACATTCTTGAACCTTCAGGTTGATTTCTTGATTTTTTTATTTAATTGAGCAACATTTATACTTGTGTCATAGTTTCTTTCCACATTTTGATTTTGCCGATTCACGGTAAACTCTGAATTGTATCTGAAGCAACATTTACTTGTAGTCTGACCCAATTTTTCACAAATCTGACACTTAATCCTTTTGTTATTATTCCATCTCTGATTTCTTCCTCTTCCTCTCTGAGACTGATTGCCTCTCTGATTATATGTTTCCTATCTATTGCCTTGATCATTTTTATTACTTAAACCTCTTTCTTGATTCTTAACTCTAGAGTTTGAAGCATAGTTTATTGAATATTCTGTATTAATTAACTTTCTTTGCTCCACTATTCCTTCATGAGCCGGTAATGTGGAATGAACATACTGCATATTAGGCAGAGTTTCTTTTGATGTAATAATAACTATAATAGTTTCGTATTCTTTATCAAGACCATTCATAATGGTCAAGATTTGCTCTGCCTCAGATACTCAATGATCAGCATTTTCTAGTAGATCACAATATGTCTTCACTTGGGTTAAATACTCTCTCATTGACATGCTTTCTTTCCTTAGGTTTTGTAATTGCCTTTTATAGTGCATGATTCTTGCTGTAGATTGAGAGTTTAATATTTGCTCTATGGTGATCCATATTTCACGTGCTGACTTGCAGCCAACAATCTAAGATAGTAAATTCACACTAATTGATGACAACAACCAAGAAGATAGTAAACTATCTTGTCTTTGATACCTAATGTATTCTTTATTACATATCAGTCTTCCATCTTTATCTACATTCACCTTTGATGGGATTACAGCTTTACCATTGATGAAATCTTCAAGGTCATATCCTCTAATGGCAGTTTCAACCTGATATTTCCAAAGCAAGAAATTGTACTCATCAAGTTAAATATTGACCAATTGGCTTTTGGGTTTTAAAATTGAGAGGACAGAATTTCAAGTGGGTGTTGAGGTTTCAAATTCTTCACATGTGATGATGTTGATGAATTAGCACCGTGTCCTTTAGCCATGATGATAGTTCAGATTGATGAAACAGCAATTAAAAGTAAATCTTGGCTAGGCACACAAAACACAAGTATGCAGCAAAAATTAAGATCAGATGATGAAAAGTCTTAAGAATAGTTTTCTAATAATCAAGATGTGCAGCTTGAACACCAGGGTGATGAAACAGATTCTACTGGTTGTTCTTGGCAGGGCACATAGAGAATGTAAGTTCTTGATAAGATCTGGAGTATTGAATAGATTTTTCAAGTGATGATGTTATATGTACCGATGAGAATTACTGTGCGGCCAATCCTCAAATGATTCTACTATCTTCTGATGATGATTTGATATGACACTTCTTTCAATAGGCTTGTAGCTCTGATACCACAAAGGAAATACCGAAATTTGTTAATGAAAATTTTCTTTATTTCTGAAGAATGGAAATGATACAATAGTTACATTTCCTTCGATGTGTACATCATTATATAGTTGTAAATCTAAAGGTTATAAAGTAATAATAGACACTGGGCCTTGGGCTTGCTTTGATATCCTGTACCCAAACACTTGAATGAAGTATATTTGCTTTTGTTCCTTTACAATATCATTATTAAGCAACAAAAAGTACTATGAAAAGAGCAAAATATGAATCATGGAGAAACAAGCTAGCATTCTTTTAAGAGTCCAATATCCTAACGGAAAAAAGGACTAGAATTATATAAAAATAATAATTAGAACATTATCTAGAGAAAAATAGTACAAAAAAGCGATTAGAACAGTGAAAACTAACTGGACATGTAGGGGTGGATTTACACAAATGATTGTTGTAGCGGACTGCCGTCTCGTACCCCTTGGGCTGACATTAAATCACACTTGTCCAAAACAAATTGTATGGAAAGACGAATAATTATGAGAAAGAAGAAGAAGAGATAAAAGAAGAAACAACACATAAAATCTCACAATCGCAGCGAAACAATATATAATATATAATAATTGATCTTTATATAAAAGAAACTGTAATAATTAATATTCATACAATCATCAAAGTACAATTGTCAACAATATCAATCCGGACAGTTATAATAACTTGTCCTCACTAGTGCTGAATATACAGCCTACACACACAACATAATATAATCAAGTGCGTGGAATACGCCTGAGACTCCTTCAGCTCATCTCCTGAGCTCTATTGCATCCTAACCTGAATCTGTAATACTCGGTTTGACCCGAGCATTATAATAAAATAACACCCAAGCTAGTCTGGAAAACCAGTGTAACGACCCGTAAATTTTAACGGTTTTTATACGTAATTAGCTGAAATTTAGCTTGAAATTAAATAGTAAATTTTTGAAATGAAAATTTGATATTTGGAATACGTCTATATAAACATAGCAAATGGTAAATTTTCATCAGAAAATATGGAAGTTAGTTCTGTTGTGTAATTTTCAATTTCAATTTAAAATTAGTTAATTTGATGAAAATAAAATGTTTTCGAAATCTGAATATTTTTATATAATAAAAATGTAAATCATTTTCTAAGTGAGACGTCATATTTCGTTTCACAAAATTTGGACTGCTCTAGCTCCGTTTATCTTATTTTCGGCGAATTTGCAGTAGTTTGGCAGCGAAATATCAACTTTTGATAGGATGGTCATATCGCTAATATTTGCGTACCGTTCTGTTCGTCTCATCGTGCTGATCTCCACAGCATATTCATTTGGGTAATTCGAAGTCCGGTACGTGACAAAATCAACAAAACAATTTGTCGTATCAGTTCCGTAATTGAGCATTTTGGTTTCTGGGGTCATTCATTTATCAACCGGTAGAAGTAAATGTCCATTTGCTTTAATAACCTCCTGAATTCAAATCGTGCATGACGTGCTGTCCCACCATTTCAAATTTTACTATGTTGGTTCGTTTTCAATTTATAATACGTTCTGTATTCTTCATAATATATATATATATATATATATATATATATATATATATATATAATACGTTAGTTTATATGTTTGCTGCCTTCTCATCCTTCCCATGAAACCCACCTGTTCCTTCATTTCACACTCCTCTTTAACCTCAACTTTCACAACCTCCCATGGCTGTACACCTTCCAACTCTCACGTCCACCATGTTTTCCACCACCTTCTCCTCCAAGACCACCCGCATCACCCAGTGCCGCTTCCTCAACCTATCACCATTGCTCATCATGGCCTTTCATGCTCCCTCCATGCAACCAGCCTCTCTCCTTTACCCTATAGCTGCTCCACATAAAAAAAGAAAAAAAGTTGAGCTGCAGCCCACGCTCGTGCGTGATTGCACACACAGCCTACCAACCACCTTCTCTTCCATCCCTTTCCTTGCCTTGATCCGTGCGCCCCTCACTTGACCCGTAGTAGCCGAGCAAAGAAACCTAAGTGTAGCAGTCTTCTTCTCTTCCTATACAAATACATACTCCCACCTGAATATTTGTACTTGGTATATATCTTAAGCCTGTCACGTTCTTCCCACCTATAGAAGCATTCTCCTCTTATATTTGCAAACATTGGTTTGAACAGTGGTTTATCTTAGTATATATATTGATTTTTTTAACATTGGTTTTGAAAATATAAATATAGAAGATGAAGGTATATATTATATATGTTTACAATATATAGGTTTATAGTATATTATATTATAAAAAGTATTATATATATGATATTTTGAAAGGTAATATTTTTATTATTAAATATTGATTTTTAAATTGTTATATATATATGCGTGAGTTATATATATGCTATGGCTGAAGTTATACTGTGTTTTTTATAACATGTGTGTATATATATATATATATATTTACATATTGGGATTATATTAGTATACACATGTACATATAATATATTGGTATATATATATACATATTTGGTTTATATTTGAAAGGTACACGTGTACAAAGTTGTATTAGTATACATATAATATATTAGTTTTAAGAAATGATTTCATGTACTGTACATATAATATAATATAATATATATATTTTTAATATATGTGTTAAATTTAATAATGATCTTGAAATATATATATAGGTTTTGATTTTGATATATGTATATATGTTTAAATTAATATTGATTTTCAAATATATATATATATATTATAAAGATTTTATTTTTAATACGTGTTTAAATTTTAGACTTTAAAATATTTAGTTATATATATTTGTTTCATCGATCTCTAGTCCATCTTGACTTAGTTTCTCAATATTCAATTTGTCGAAGCAATTTCTAGCTTGTCGCTGTCCCTCTAGTTCGTGTCCGTATCCGTGTGCGTGTCCATATCATCTTCTAGTTTTTCTAACCATGAAAGGTGAGCAATCACTCACGATTAACATTCTTATATTTGGTAAATTTAATTCACATGAAATGATGATTGAAATATATTGTTAAATTTGAATTGTTAGTTATTTAACTGTTAAATATGATATGCCATTATCAGCCATTGTTTACCTATGACATATGACACCATAACCTGTTGCATATATTATATTTAAATTTGTAACTGATGATATATGCCTGTTGTTGATATGTTATATTATTATCATATTTGTGCTCACCCCGCAAGTTCCCTGTTAGTTTAGAAATTTCTTTTGGGTTGAAATGATACGTACCCGAAGGATCTTGTAGATTACGAGAAAATCGTTATGGGTTGAAATGATAAACCCAAGCGATTTTCATTGACTTTGAATTTGGGATTGCAGGTTGAAACGATATGTACCCGTAAATATTTAAATTGCGGATTGAAATGGTAAATATCCGTATCACTTGGCCATATGATAGAAAATTATATACGGACACCGTTGGTCTATTTTTGAAAATGATTTCCAAAGTTTTGAAAGGAAATATATGGGTTTTAATAAATATTGATTTTTAAAATATAATATATAAATAGTATTTTTTATATGTGTAAATTTAGATTTTTAAAATTATATGTTTTGGAAATTTTAAAATTTTAAGTTAAGTTTTGAAATGTAAATTTTAAAATTTTACTTATAACTTTATTATTTTTAAAATATACAAAATAAGATTTAAAATAGATTTAATTTAATAATAAGATTTAATTTAATAAAATTTTATTTACCTAATATATATATAATATGTTTTTAAATATTTATTTAAATTTATATTAATATTTTGAAAATAGATTTTTGTAATAACTTTAATAAATTAAGGTTGGAAAGATAAATTGAAATTGATTTGTAAATTAATTTATTAAAGAATTGTATTTAAATGGAAATTGATTTGAAACTTATTAATTTGAGATTTTTAAAGATATGGTTTTATAACTTGATTTGATTAAAGATGAATAAATGAATATTTTCAGATTGAAATAAGATTGAAATTGAATATTTAATTTTGATTTAAATTTGAATTTGAGATTTTATTTAAATGTTTATAAAAGTGATTAAATGAATATTTTCAGAATTTAATATAATTGAAGTTAGATATTTAATTATTGATTTTATTTAAATTTGTAATGTGAGATTTCATTAAATGTTATTAAAATGAGTAAGTGAATATTTTCAAATTTAAATAAAATTAAAGTTGAATTTTGAAATATTAATGAGATTTATCAAATTGATTTATTGTAAATTGTTTGAATATTTAAACTTTAAAATCTATTGAAATTGGAGGTGGTTTTAAATTTGTAATTCAAACCTTGATTTGAAATCGATATAAATTAAAATGGTTTAATGAGAATTTGAATTGAACCTTTAACCCTTTCAATTAAAATTGTTAAGCTAAAATTGATTTAAATTGAATTGTGGAATTAAAGTTGATTTAAATTAATTTGTGATGTTGGAAGAAACAATTCTACTTTGAAACTATTTTAATATATTAACTTTTTTTAATATATAAACTATTTAATATATAAAATATTTTAAATATAAACTATTTAATATATAAACTATTTTAAATATAAACTATTTTTAATTTATAACTATTTCAATATATATAAACTATTTTCAATATTTAAAATTTTTAAGTTGGAACTGTTATGATTTAGATTTAATGGATTTAAATGCGAATATTTTTATATGAAGGTTTAAACTATTTTGTGGTTATGATTTTAGAAGCGAATATGATTTCAAAAGTGAATATAATTTTTAAAGTGATATTATTTTAAAAAGTGATATGACTTTGAAATAAATATGATATTTTAAATATGAATTATAAATTATTTGGATTGAAATGACCACGGTGTGAAATAAGCGTTTGGTTGTTAAAGAGACCGGGATCGGATATTGTCATACTCTTTGCCAATACCGAAAACCACTTTAACAACTGTGTACGGGGTGGAGATTCCAAAACGAATTAGGATGGTTGGCGACGATTCCATATGAGGTATTAACGCAACCCTGACTCCTGCGAGTCAGTTTGATGTGGCTAAAACAGGAGCTATACCAGGGCCAAGTGAGGTCGCACCTCCGATCAGGCATATTTCTTCAATACCATTCTATTACTTTATGATTTAATTGGGTGCAACTTTGATTTTTGGGAGTGTGTCTCGAGGTGGACGGTAGTAGCTGCTATGCGTTACCACCAGCCCGGTTCTGCAAAACGGTAGAATCCTACCCTAGGCATTGCCTCGCGTGCCTTGTCACATGCCTTATCGCGCCTTCTACGAGTTTGGTTTGTGTCGTACCTATGGAGTGCTCCCTGATAGCCCACCTGTTGGTGGAGTTTACAGTACTGTATAGACTACGACATCATATAAAATGTGTTAAGGGGGTTATGGGTAACACCTTAACGCTATTTTAATAGTTTATTTTACTATAGACATTATCTATGTAGCGTATTGTACTGTGTATGTGATAGTTTAATGGATCCTTAGAGGATGAGAATCCCAAGCATCCTTTAAGTTACTTGTATTTCACTTGAGTTGAATTTACTGGTATAAGAATGTTAATCCAGACTCGAGTGTTTTGTGTTTTGCTTTATGCTCGGGTCAGACTGAGTGTTACAACATTTGTGACTCAGCTTTGGAGTTTGGAGCTTTGCTTGAAGATCGGTCTTTGTCTATTCAGCTTTCCAGTTACTTCAGTTTATTCCAGTTGTTTTGTTCATACTTGTCATTGGCATTTGTATTAGTAACTACTCTGTATTTGATATTTCTGTTTTATTCTGTTTCAAACTCTGTTGTTTTATATAGTAGCTTCATGAACTACTATTTATATATTCTGCTGCTTATTGTTATATTACTCTGTGCCTATGTTTCTGTGATTGATTTATTTACTATATATGCTAAGTTTTGCCAATTATAAATTAACAATCTTTTGTTTTGAGCAATTCAAGTTTGACATGAGTGGATGATTGTCGATTTGAACGGTTCGAAATACCAGGTCGTTACAACCAGCGTGAGAAAACACACTCAATTTGAATTATTACTATTGTCGAAATCTTTTGAAAACAAAGGTATCTCGTAAGACCACGCAACTCATAAATACGACGGGGTTTTATATCAAAATCATCAGATATTATAATAGTGTCTATAGAAAATAAACTATATAATAACTAAAATGCTTGCATCTCACGTTTCAGCATAGTTGGGCACATCTTAAACCGTACAGGCTCGTAGTGGATATTTATATTTCCAATTTATCAACTGATAATCATTTCCCTTTATTTATAAACATCGTTTATAAGATTATAACTCATTTGGGATTCACTCATTTATAAAAATAATCTCATTTATAAAATTTCATTTATGAATCCATTTCTTTATAAATCCCATTTATTTTACAAATCTATTTTAAATATCGATTTCAACTTCTTTTCCATATTTTCAGAAATATCATTTAAAAATCTACTATTAAAAATCCTTTATATAAATTGTTCTAAAATCTCTATTTTAAACATTTTACGAATAGTTAAGTACAACCCAAAATCAAATTATTGTTTTATCCAAGTCTATTTCCTTTAAAATAATCTAAATTCAATATAAATATTTTTATATCCAAAATCACCTTTTAATTCCTTCAAATTCAAAAAATAATATTTATGGTATTCAAAATACCAAAATTAAGGCATGCGCTACTATAGTATCCAATAAATCAAATCATCCAAAATCCATAACAGATTATTCAATCACATCATATATCGCTATATGTGAAAAACAATCAATATATTTGAGGAATCCGGTTAGATCCCTCCAACCTGTTTCCCTACATCTACAGATGTTATATAACATAAAATACCAATCCCGCTTCGAGGATGGATATTGCGGTAATATAGGGTCATCCGCTATTATGCGGGGCGCATAGTGTCTCATCCGCTCCAATCGGCGGGAAATTTATCCAACTACCAATATCTATACTACTATATATAATATAACATCGAAGTGATAAATTATTATAAATTCATTGAATCAACCAATAATTAATTTTTATTTGCTATAAATTAAACCGGTCAACCAAATTGAGCGAGATTACCTCACCTTGATTTTAAATTTGCAATCCATTCCAATTTTAAAGTTCAATTTAATCTAAAATCCTAGCCGATTCCAAAAAATCTCCAAACCAATTTTGTTGTGTAGCACTCGTCGATACGAAACCGTTGCCGCTTCTTTCATTTCAATCGAACCTCCTATGGAAGAGTTATTGCATTTATAAGTTAATTATTTTAAATAAAACTAATCAATTCCTTAATCGTAAATTAAAACTAATTACCCATTAAGAAAAAAAAATCCATCTTTCTCCCCCCCAAAACATCGCCTGTACAAAACACCACTACCGCCTCTTCCTTCTCCCTTCTATCTCACCACCAACGATGAGACAACCCACCGACATCGCCATTCAACTCCCCTTCGAGTCCTCTATCTCCTCGACATCACAAAGATGATCATGATCCCCTTCCCATCATCGTGAATTCAACCCAGAAACGGCAACCTGGAGCTGTTGCACCCTTCCCATGGCAATCGCACCTCGACCAAGCACCTGTATGACTGCTTCGCTCCTCGACTGTGCTGCCAACGTCCCCTCCTCCCCACGCATGTGCTTGCGAGCGACTCCAGTAGCAAAACCTAAAACCGCGAATCGAATGCCGAGCCTCCCTAAGCCATTGCGACATCGACCAGAGCATTGATTTCTTCTTTTTTTTCGTGCTTCGACATTGAGGAAGGAAAGAGGGGAAAGTCATGTTTTTTAAAAAATGAGGCGGCTGAAATGTAGGGAAAGGTGTCACACGAGCAGGCTAGGGTGGCTCGAGAGTTGACTTTAACTTTTATAATATTATTTTATTTCAAAATGTCTCGCTTTACATATGGTGAAATCTCGACCTCCTATTGTGGCATGCTGCTTGACGTTCCTAATGTTATACCCCTATTTCGAACGCAATGGAAAAAGTCTCGAGATCTAATTCGATCGTATGGAGAAGATAGCTTTTTTAACCCAATTATTATATTAAATTTTCGATATTAATTTCAACGCGTTTCTTTCCCATATGACCAAACGTTAACTCCAAACGCTACAAAATTTGAAATCCGATAATAATACACTATTACGGATCCAATGGAACTTGTTTTATCAAATTCCGAGAATGTGCCCCAGATCGCTATTTTAACGCGTCGATTAAATCGACGATTTCAAAAATTGGCGAAATCACTTGAAATTCCAATTTTAGAAACTTGTTAACTCAATTATAATTCAAGTAGGATTTATATAAACATTAGAAATCATTTCAATTCATATTCAACTCAAATTTCAATTATTCACCATTTCCATATTTTAGTAAATCTCTATATTTGAAATTTAAATTCATTCTATAATTTCAACCAAAATCTTCATATTCAAAAATCAATTTATATTCCAAGTTAATATTTGAAACCATTTAAATATTCAAAATTAAATGTCGGAAAATCTGGGTCGTTACATTCCTCCTACTTAAAAGAATTTCGTCCCCGAAATTGCCAAGGTAGGAAAAATGCTCCAAACCCATTAACTTATCAAAACTCACTTAGTTAAAATTCGATTTACTTTTCTAAATCTTTTAGACCTGCATTCACTAACTAGTTTCCAAACATTCAACAAAACCCTTTATTTTAATTACAATTCAAAAATCAACATTTTAGTTAAAATTTCAAAAAATTTCTAACACCCTAAATTTTTGAAATTTTTAGCAGAGTCTCCCTTGTATGGAGAGCATTTTGCAATATGACAAATATGATAAAAAGATATACATTGGCTCCCATGGTCGAAAAATGCAATATATATCAATATATTTATTTTTCGCACGCTAAATTCGTAAGTGTATCTTATTTAGCATTATTAAGCGAGTTCACTTAATTTATATGCAATTTGCGCAACTAGAATCAAGCCAAATAGCTCCATGTACCTGTATTTACTCAATTGAAATACATCGGTTTCATAATTTATGAAATCTTATAACATTACATGCATTTAACTACTTTAAACACATAGTTTCAAAATGCAAAACATGGCATATCAGGTATTTATAAGCAATCACAAGGTTCCATCATTAATTTAGTTACTTTCGATCGTTTTATATACCATTTCATTCAATTCAAATGGTTCACAAACAAATTATTAGCATTTAATTCATATCAACACATATTATACCCATATTTCAAATTGATTCAAAATCAATTTATTCACTTTTCATTGATTGCATATTTTTGTTCAATTCCATTTACGTCGAATGACAATTCTTTGTCATGCAAACTCGGTGATATACCTTTAATTAAATAACCATTCTAGTTTATAGCTATTTTAAATCAATTCCAAATCAATTTATCAATTTTCTATTAAATCATATTCAATCTATTCACAAAATCTTGTTCGTTCAATTTTTATATCAAATGACATTTCATTTTTATGCCAATTCACTTAATAAACCATTTCATAAATTTATTACTAAGGTTTATTATAACATTCCATACCCATTACTTAAGTTCATATTCGACTTTATAACTTAAGTTCATTCTTGATTTAATCAAACAATACTTCCAATCCATATTGAACTTATTTACTCCTAGGTTGAATTTCATTTTCCAACTCAAATTTTGTATTTAACAAACCTCTATTTATATAAATTAACCTTTCCGGATTAACATTCAAATTATCTATATTTAATCCTTTTATGTTTCCAAGTTCAATGGAATTCTAAATTTTATACTTAAGTTCAAACCCATTCCATTTAGCTTAACTTGAGTTACGTTTCATTCCAAAAATTTCATCTTTGATTTGGCTTGAATTTAATTCCATTTTATTTAACTCGGCTTAAGTTAAATTTCCATTTCATACAATTCATTTTAACTTAATCAAGTTAAAATTCAATTCCAAATTGAATTTTCCACACTTTCTTTCCTTATTAACATCATTTTAAATTATAAGTTCAAAACCTTTTATAAAATGCTTCCACACATCATTTAGATGAAATTCCAGAATTCAAACACGCGGATTTAATTCAAATCATTTTGAAATAATATATATACATATAGGTCTTTTGGTTTAGCAAACCATTCTTTTAGAATTTTCAAAATCAGCTTGATTTTACCCAAAACAAATTCCCTTCAAAATTTCCAAAACAACATATGTTTACCAAAAAAATCTCCATATTCAATTACTATGGTAGCAATTCATCACTTAGAAACTCGAAAATGAATACTGATGATGCTGTAGTCATCACCAGAATCATTTTCCATTGACTGAAGTGAGTTCAGTGCTTTATCACTTCCAAAATCCATTTAAACAATTTTTCTCCAAAATCCTTTCAAAAATAATGCTATTTTATTTTCACAACACTTCGGAAAATATTTTCCAAACTTTCCATGATTTAAATCTCCGAACTCTAGTTTGAATCAAGTTTTAGTTTTAACTCATTTGTATAATTCATACTTATACCTTTTAATTTGGTTATATATAACCATTTCAATTTTAAAATCTTGTTTGGATTATAATAATAACAACCAAACACTCCAATTTACTATAATAATTTTCAGAAAATTATTTCTTTCATATCAAAATATAGTTTGGGTAAAATTATTTCATTTACCCACTTTAAAACAATAATGTGTTTGTTTACCTTGTTCAAGTGTTTAGAAATTCCTATCAATATCGCGGCGTCCCACTACTCGACCATAATTTATAAACCACTCAACAAACAAATCAACACAATATAAAATATTTTATATTCACTAACAAATACACACTTATATCTATTAATACTCTCAAACTCATTCTAGGGTATATTGAGCCTATCTCTAATGAGTAATCCCTACCAAAGCCAAGGTTCTTGCTTAACCTTCAACTCTGATACCAAATGTAGCGGCCCGCCGTCCCGTACCCTTTGAGCTGACATTAACTCGTACTTGTCCAACACAAATTGTACGGAAAGATGAATAACTATGAGAAAGAAGAAGAAGAGATAGAAGAAGAAACAACACATAGGATCTCACAATCGCAGCGGAATAATATATAATATATAATAACCGATCTTTATACAAAAGAAACTGTAACAATTAATATTCATACAATCATCAGAGTACAACAGTCAACAATATCAATCCAGACAGTTACAATAACTTGTCCTCACAAGTGCTGAATATACAGCCTACGCACACAGCGGAATATAATCAAGTACATGGAATACGCCTGAGACTCCTCCAGCTCGTCTCCTGAGCTCCATTGCATCCTAATCTGAATCTGTAATACTCGATCTGACCCGAGCATTATAATAAAATAACACCCGAGTCAGTCTGGAAAACCAGCGTGAGAAAATACACTCCATTTGAATTATTACTATTGTCAAAATCCTTTGAAAACAAAGGTATCTCGTAAGACCACGCCACTCATAAATAGGATAGATTTTTCCTTACGATAACTAAAACATTTTATATCAAAATCATCTGATATTATAATAGTGTCTATAGAAAATAAACTATAAAATAGCTGAAATGCATACATCTCACGTTTCAGCATAGTTGGGCACATCTAAAACCGTATAGGCTCGTAGTGGATATTGGATTCCATACAATGACTGGGCCACTGGGGTACCGCCTGTCACAGTACACCTTTAGAAAAATGTACCGAGGACCTCGCCTGGATCCCCTGCCAACACAGGACCAGCCTACCCCAGACTTGGATAGTACTGAATATGTAATCACCCCGGGTGTTCCCACCCTAATTGAGCGCTCTTTTTTCCATGCACAACCATATCCACAATAATAATATATCCGAGGGTATCTAGAAAAGTGATAACATAACCTACTTGGGTGTGACCCACTTAGCCCTACTGCATCTTCCATATTTTAGTCATTCCCGGTTGATGGGGCTTGAGGCTACGTTTTACCTTTAAAATAGCATTCATACTTGAAATGCTAACACCGCCTTCCAGGCAATGATGCAATAATAGTATTCATCCATACAAGTTATGCTGGGTCTGAACAAACCTAATCTCCAAAATCACTATCTTCATTATCTTCACGATATCATAATTCGTAACGCATAAATCGAATCGAAGTGGTTTTCGAATAGTTAATTCCGATCCTGGTCTCTTCGAAACAATCAACGAATTTGGCCAGATTTGATAGTCGATTATTTAACTATCAAATTACACACACAAGCAGCCACTAGACCCAATTTTATAAATCTTTCAAAACATTCATTCAAAATATCTTTACGAAGATATATTTTCAAATCTCTTCCAGTATATTCAATAATTGAAAACAATTTCAAATACTTATATCCATAACAGGATATTTTCGAATAAAAACAATACTTAGACATAATTTCTTCCAATTCCATTTATAATTCAACACTTTGAAAATATTTCTATAATAATAATCTCGTAGTTAAAATATTTCAAATCCTTCCAGTCCAATACTTAGGAAATATTTATAAGTATATTTCCCTAAAATCCTTTTATTTCCAATACTTAGGAAAGATTCCATTTATTTCCTATTTCTCAAAATCCTTTATAATTTATTTGTAAATCCCTTAACTCATTTATAATGAATTCTATAAGTTTCTAGAATTCATTAATTAATTTCCTTTAAAATTTCCAAAATCGATTACACTTGTTTATAATTCCAACTACCCATTTCTAACTTCTTTTATGAATTCTAATTCATTTTTGAAGTTCTCGTATTTCAACATTTCGGAAGTTTACATAGGTTTCCAGAATTCCATTACAAGATTTCACTTATAAAAATCATATCCGTTAAATAAATTTCGTTTACAAATCTTGAGAGAATTTATAAATAAATTACAATCATTTCAAACTCTCTATATATGATAAGTATTTTAAAAGAATAATAATTTATTTTTAAAACATGTTTAAGTGATTTTTTTCTCTTAAAATATTAAAACACTTTAAATAAACATCAATAACTCATTACCAATTCATTTTTAAATAAAACTAATCGATTTACAAAGCTTATTATAAAAATGTGAATTCATTTCAATAAGTGTTAAATATTTGAATAATCCACCTTTCGAATTTATTTCAATACTAAACAGCTTTAACTATATAGTTTAATAAATAAAAATCCTATTTTAAAACAAATTTTAATTTCTCAACAAAATCTATTTTTAATTCCAATATTTCCAATTTTCATTTATAAATTCCTCTCGATTCATATCACATCGACTACATTTCAATTTCATAATCATTCTCACATTTCAAAAATAGATTCCACTTTTTCCATATCTCGACGTAAATTCACACTGTAAATTTATATTTCCAATTTATCAACTGATAATCATTTCCCTTTATTTATAAACATCGTTTATAAGGTTATAACTCATTTGGGATTCACTCGTTTATAAAAATAATCTCATTTATAAAATTTCATTTATGAATCCATTTCTTTATGAATCCCATTTATTTTACAAATCTATTTTAAATATCGATTTCAACTTTTTTTCCATATTTTCAGAAACATCATTTAAAAATCCATTGTTAAAAATCCTTTATATAAATTATTTTAAAATCTCTATTTAAAACAACAACCCAATTATTGTTTTATTTAAGTCTATTTCCTTTAAAATATTCCAAATTCGATATAAAATTTTTATATCCAAATCTCCTTTTAATTCCTTCAAATTCAAAAAATAATATTTATGGTATTTAAAATACCAAAATTAAGGCTAGTGCTACTATAGTATCCAATAAATCAAATCACCCAAAATCCATAACAGATTATTCAATTACATCGTATATCGCTATATATGAAAAACAATCAATATATTTGAGGAATCCAGTTGGATCCCTCCAACCTTTTTCCCTGCAACCACATATGTTATATAACATAAAATATCAATCCCGCTTCGAGGCGGGATATCGCGGTAATATAGGGTCTTTCGCTACTACGGGGGGCACACAGTGTCTCATCCGCTCCAAGCGGCGGGAAATATATCTAACTACTAATATATATACTACTATATATAATATAACATCCAACTGATAAATTATTATAAATTCATTCAATCAACCAATAATTAGTTTTTAATTGCTATAAATTAAACCAGCCAACTAAATTGAGTGAGATTTACTCACCTTGATTTTAAATTTGTAATCCGTTCCAATTTTAAATTAAATTGAACTACGTTCAATTTAATCTAAAATCCTAACTGTCTCCAAAAAATCTCCAAACCAATTTTGCTGAGTCGCACTTGTCGATACGAATCCATTGCCGCTTGTTTCGTTTTGATCGAACCTCGTATGGAAGAGTTATTGCATTTATAAGTTAACGATTTTAAATAAAATCAATTAATCCCTTAATCGCAAATTAAAACTAATTACCCATTAAAAAACAAATCCATCTTTCTCCCCCTAAAACATCGCCTGTACAAAACACCACTGCCGCCTCTTCCTTCTCCCTCCTACCTCACAACCAACGACGAGACAACCCACCGACACCGCCATTCAACTCCCCTTTGAGTCCTCTATCTCCTTGACCTCACAAAGATAAGCACGAACCCCTTCCTATCATCACGACTTCAACCCAGAAACGGCGACCTGGAGCTATCGCAACCTTCCCATGGTGATCTCACCTCGACCAAGCAACTGGACGACTGCTTCACTCCTCGACTGTGCCGCCAACATCCTCCCCCCACATGCGTGCTCGCGAGCGACTCCAGCAGCAAAACCCTAAACCGCGAATCGAATGCCGAGCCTCCCTAAGCCATCACGACATCGACCAGAGCATTGATTTTTTTTTTTGCCCTTCGACATTTAGGAAGCAAAGAGGGGAAAGTCGCGTTTTTAAACAAAACAAGGCGGCTAAAACGTAGGGTAGGGTGGCACGCGAGCAGGCTAGGGTGGCTCGAGAGTAAAATTTAAATTTTATAATATTATTTTATTTCAAAATATCTCGCTTTACATACGGTGAAATCTCGATCTCCTATTGGGGTGTGCCGTCTGGCGTTCCTAATGTTATACCCCTATTCCGAATGCAATGGAACAAGTCTCGAGGTCTAATTTGATCGTATGGAGAAGATAGCTTTTTGAACCTAATTATTATATTAAATTTTTGATATTAATTTCAACGCGTTTCTATCCCGTACAACCAAATGGTAACTCCAACACTATGAAATTTGAAATCCGATAATAATACACTATTACGGATCCAAGGGAACCAGTTTCATCGCATTCCGAGACTCTTCCCCAGAACGCTATTTTAACGCGTCGATTAAATCGACGATAAATTGACGAAATCACTTGAAATTTCAGTTTTAGAAACTTATTAACTCAATTCTTATTCAAATAGAATTTATATCATCATTAGAAATCATTTCGATTCATATTCAACTTAAATTTAAATTATTCACAATTTTCGTATTTCGATAAATCGCTATATTTGAAATTTAAATTCATTCTATAATTTCAACCAAAATCTTCATATTTAAAAATCAATTTATATTCCAAATCAATATTTAAAACCATTTAAATATTCAAAATTAAATGTCGGAAAATCCAGGTCGTTACAATTGCAAATCAACCCTAATACATGTGGAAACAATAAGATCGTGTTGTAGTACGACAAAACAAATAGAACTTGAAAATAAAATAGCAAATCAGCAAATCACACAAAAAAGTAAATAGCGAGTTCACACACAAATTTATAGTGGTTCCACTACCGCAAGATAGTGTATATCCACTTGGGGAGATGAGATTTTATTACTTTTAGAGAGAAGAATTACAAGATTGGCAATGGAGACTAAGACGAATATGAAGAAATACAAAAGAGAAGATAATTCGTTTTTGATACTTCTATTCATCCTAATCCCTACCTTTATTTAGGGATTATTACTTGACGTTGAAGTAATTGATTTATCGTCATAAATCAATACCTAATCAATTCTCCAAATCATATGGGGAACATTTACCATTTTATTTTTCCAGTTTCCCACAATTTGTATGCGTTTGATAAGATTCCTTTTTTAATCATCTAACTAGAGAATTAATCAATTACTTCACTCTTTTCAAATATTTCTTCTTCTTATGTAGCTAATCCATTGCCCTCTTTAATGCATATAAAAGAGGCAATATATTTGAGCAATTACCTCAAATATCTTCCAAATCTTCTTAAATATGGAAATATTGTATCAAATCTAACAATCTCCACCTTAATACTATATTTCCCCACAAGCCTACCAACTCCACCTACATTATTTTACTCTAAGCAGCTCTCGGACAAGGCATCATGGATACTTTCCCAATGAGCCTCGGCATGGCCATCACCCATTCCACTTTGACAATGAACTCCAGCAAGACCACCGCCTGCCAACAAAGTGTTGAAAGTACCCCCTCCATGTAGGACCCATAAATCTCCAAAATAAACATCTCTGTATACTAACTCACTCTCCCCATGTGCCACCAAGTGGCACTTAACACTTTGGAAAGCGAATTAAGTTCGAGCAATGCTCGAACTTTGCAACAAGTATTGTCTTGTATCTTCCATCCTCCTTCGCCTTATATACCCACTTGCATCCTAAGTCTCAACTTTCTTGAGGGGGTGGTACCAATTCCCAAGTCTGATTCTTCTTCAATGAATCCATCTTCTCTTCCATAGCATGCATCCATTTCGAGCTAGCACTCAAATTCATAGCTTCTTCAAGGTCGAAAGGCTCATCTTGCACTATATGAAGTGCATAATCAAAATGATCATCAAGACTAAGGTTTTCATAACTCCAGTCTCCATACCTATTTGGTGGCCTTCTAATTCTAGAGCAAGCCCGAATAGGTGTAACTTCGCCTAAACTCTTGTCAACTCCACCTTGAGCTGAATCATCTCTAGCTTCATGACCATCACTATCATTGCTAGAGGAATTCTGTGGATCTTCATGTGATGTATCAACAACTGCAATTACTCTATCTTCTTTTACATATTTGACTCTACTACTAGGCTAATATGTGGGAATAGTTTCCATCTCTTTAGGCTTTTAGCTTCTAAATCTACTGAACAAGGTGGATTATCCTTGGGCTTGAACCTAGCGGACTCATCAAATGTGACATGTCTTGAGTGCATTACCTTCCTATCAATAGGTTTCCAAATGTGATACCTTGATAGACCCTAGCCTCCAACTTGTCATTTCCTGTATGGTGAACATGCACAAGGCTACCAAATATACGAAAATAACTAATATATATATAGATGTACCTTTCTACCTTTCCTCAGGAATCATCCCATCAATTGCTGAGCATGGAATATGATTGATAATATATGCTGCAGTTGATAAAGCTTTAGCCTAAAAGCCTCTAGACAAGCCCGCCGTCAATCTCAACCAACGGGCCTTCTCCAGTAGAGTTCTGTTCATCCTTTCAGCAACTCCGTTTGATTGCAGATCACCGGGGTTAGTAAAATGTCTCATATTCCATGCTGTCTGCAGAAATTTGTGAACTCCTTAGAAATAAACTCACCGCCATTGTCGGATCTTAGCACCTTCAACTTCCTTCCTACTTCATTTTCTACTAGTGCTTTCCAAGTTTTAAACTTTTCAAATGACTCCGACTTAACTTTCATCAAATGCACCCAAACCTTCCAAAAGTGGTCATCAATAAAAGAGATAAAATACTTAGCTCCTCCATAGAAGCTGTAGCTACTGGTCCCCAAACATCCATACATACATACTCTAGTACTCCTTTGGACTCATGTCTACCAACACCAAAAGAAACTTTTGTCTGCTTCCCTAACACACACTCCTGGTAGAATTCCAAACGGTTGAAGCTTTCACCCTTGACCATCTTCCTTCTTCGAAGCAGCTCCAAACTCTTCTCTGAAACATGACCTAATCTGAGATGCCAAAGTCTGGTGGCATCTAAAGCTCGTGAACTATCAACTCTAACACACATCTCTCCAAGAACCGTTGATTCTTTCAGCAGATAAAGATTCCGGACCATTATTCCTTTCATCGATACAAGAGCACCACGTGTCACTTTCAAGCCATCCGACTCTATCGTAATCTTGAACCCCAAAGGTGTTAGCTGACCCAAGGACAGAAGAGATTTTCTTAAACCTGGAACATAGCGGACTCTAGTGATAATGCGCACCACACCATCGTGCATGCCAATACGCACTGATCCTTCTCCCAATGACTTGCAAGTAGCATCATTTCCCATTAATATGGCACTTCCCTCCTTGTCTTCATAAGAACAGAAATCCTCCTTCCTAGACGTCATATGGAAAGATGCCCCTAAATCTAGCACCCAAAGGTCTGATACATCGGAAACAGATGCAGTCAACACATCATCAGAAACAATCTTCTCCACCGCAATAGATGAAGAGTCATCCGCTTCATTTCTCTTCCTCAAATCTGGACAATCTTTCTTCCAGTCGTCATGTTTCTTACAATGATGACACCAGTTGTCTCTAACTTACCTCTCCAACAACTTCCAGGCTTCCTTGGCTCGGAACGCACTCTAAAATTATTCTCCTTCTTCTCCTTTCTTCCTCTCTCTACAAACAGCCCCTGACTACTACTAGCTTCTCCACTTTCGCTCATATTCTTCATCCGATCCCTCATTTCTTCACTTAGTAGTCCCGTCTTCACATCTTCTAATGACATCGTACTTCTACCATAAATCAAGCTGTTAGCGAAAACTGTGTATTGCTCAGGAAGAAAACACAGTACCACTGCAGCCTTTTGCTTCTCGTCCACATTCAAATCAACAGCTTTCATCTTCATCACCAAATCATCGAAGAAGTTCAGACGTGCTTTCAAAGACACACCTTCCCGCATCTTATATGTGAAAAAAGTCTTCAATAGAATCAGACTATTCGTGAGCGACATCTTCATGTAGAAATTCTCCAATTTCTTCCATAAGCCTCTAGCAATAGTTTCACCACTAATATCTGGAATGACATTCTCACCCATGGCCAATTGGAGAGTAGTAAAGGTCCATTCTTCCATCTCCTTTCTTTCCAATTATGAGATATCTATTGGCAACAATTCTATGTCAAATACAACCTGATGAACACGATTTCTTCTCAGCAACGCCTTCATCTTCCACTGCCATTTCTTAAAATCATTATCTCCGTTCCACTTTTCTATAGCCAACTGCAAACCTGATGCTGCATATGAACCCCTAATATAGGGTGCATATTCCTAGGTAGGTCTAACCTCCTCATTTTCAAGTCCTGCCATTTTATCGAACACCTTCTAGCCCTAGACTTCAACAACAACCTTCAAAGCTCTGATACCAAACTATAGTGGTAAATTTACAAAAATGATTGCAAATCAATCCTAATACATGCGGAAACAATAAGATCGTGTTGTAGTGCGACAAAATAAACAGAACTTGAAAATAAAATAGCAAATCAACAAATCACACAAGAAAGTAAATAGAGAGTTTACACTCGGATTTATAGTGGTTCCACTATCGCAAAATAGTGTACATCCACTTGGAGAGAGGATATTTTATTACTTTCAGAGAGAAGAATTACAAGATTGATAATGGAGACTAAGAAGAATATGAAGAAATACAAAAGAGAAGATAATTCGTTTTTTGATACTTCTATTCATCCTAATCTCTACCTTTATATAGGGATTATTACTTGAGGTTGAAGTAATCGATTTATGGTCATAAATCAATACCTAATCAATTCTCCAAATCATACGGAAAACATTTACCATTTTATTTTTCCAGCTTCCCACAATTTGTATGCGTCTAATAAGATTTCATCTTTAATCATCTAATTAAAAAATAAATTAATTACTTCACTCTTTTTCAAATATGTATTCCTCTTATGTAGCTAATTTATTCCCCTTTTTAATGCATATAAAAAAGGTAATATATTTGAACAATTATCCCAAATATCTTCGAAATCTTTTTAAGTATGTAAATAATATTGTATCAAATCTAATAGGACAAACTGTCCTAATTTGCATTGGGATGGTGCAATTGAATATACTAAACTATTATATGACAATTCTTTTTATGTGGCTAAACAAATTATTGTAATTCCAGAAAACTTTGTACAAGCAGTATAATTGTTGCTACTATTATGTCTATGTTCAAAATGGTTTTGTTTCTTATTTGGATACCTAACATTTCATTGCCTGACTACAGCGTATGAGTATCGGGCTATTTGTTTGTTATATTTTGTATTCCACTGAAGCATTAACAATGTCATTTGATATATGAAATCTTGTTTTATTCCAAAAATATAAACCATAGATCTATGGTTAAGCAAGTCAGATTTTTGTTATAAAAAAGTATGAAAACTTGTTCTTTTCATACATCTGCTAGCTTATAAACGCTAAAAACTATGCAAATACATACATGCTAGCTTATAAATGCATGGTACCTTGTTCTTTTGGTCTTCAATCTGTAGTTGGTTTTCATGCATGAACTACTACAAAGGCAGTAGATCAATCAGTTAAAACAATATTCATCAATCACCATGACCACAGTGTAACATTGTAACTAACAACCACAGTAAAGATTCTACAGGCAAAGGCTAAATATGAAATCTTATAAGTCAAACTTACTCTCCTGTCTAAATGTACTGTGGGTATTAACTAATTTCTGGTTATTAATATAACATGGTTTATCATTTTAGAGCATGAAACTTAATCCAGTTTATAATCAAACTCTAAATTTTGAATCAGTTCTATTTCAATGAATATAATATGAAATTCCCCTACACTAAGTACATAAGAAAGATTTTGATCCAGTTTTTACCCAACTACAACAATTGTTTCATTGTATGAGGGTAAATGTTCTTGAACTTTTTTCAGAAAATGAAAAGAAAAATTAAAAATATCAGTGATTAAGATAGTTTATCAAGTAAGGTTGGCCGATCTTAAAATAGTGAGATTGCTCAGGTATAAGGTTAAACTAAACTCGTCTATAGGTATAGCACAATGGAAAAGAGACGTCTAGGTCTAATAACAGATCTAGATTCAAGCCCTACCTTTTATACATTTCTTCCAAAAAATAGTAGGTGGAATTATAGAAGTCATGAGTTGAAGCGGACATGCACAACGTAATTCCGTTCAAGAGTTTGCCGGTCTGCCTTATATATAATTCAACAAAAAAAGATTAAACTAGACTGAACTTTGTCATCATTTGACGCAGCAGCGGAATAATCAAAACGAATGTGACGATGAAAGTAGCAATCGATGGAATAGAAGATACCGAAAGGCCCAAATCCGTTGATCCAAAGATACCGGATTCTAGCTATCCCAAACACGTTGATCGCGCATGATACCATGTTTAAAGACCTACGATTCTTTGACGTTGATCTAGCGCACTAGATACCGTGAATCGGCTTCAGCAATCGTTGAATCGAGCACACTCGATTAACCGAAAGTGGAGATAGGAGATCACACTCAACTACCAATTTGAGAAAGAGGCACAAAGCACTCAAACAAAATTTTATTCAAAATCAACAACCCCTTACAAATGACACAACCCCGCTATTTATAGAGTTTTACAACACACACGACTCAATATTTGACAACACTTAGGTCGGCAACGACCTAAAAGTAATGCGACCTAACAGACGCGACCTAAAAGAAACAAATACAGTACAACACAACAACACACGACCTAAGTATAACGACCTACGACCTACAGCAACAGCGACTTAAGGAATAGTTTCTGGAATTCTTCATACGACCTACCCCTTGAGCGACTTAAAGAAATGCAGCAGTGAGCGACCTAAAAAATAGTAGGCAGCGACCTATCTTCTCAGTACATAAGGTCGAGCGACCTAAAATAAAGCGGCATCCACATCAGCGACCTAACATAGGTCGTAATTCTTCCCCGCGACCTAACACAGGTCGTAATTCATTTACGCGACCTAACTTAGGTCGTAGCTCGAAAAAGTCGAAGTGATCCAAAGTAATGAGTTCTGGAATGCTTAACTCGCTAGGTCGTTCCAGCGACCTATCCTTCTGATTTAGCTCGCTAGGTCGTTCCAGCGACCTATCCTTCTGATTTAGCTCGCTAGGTCGTTTCAGCGACCTATCCTTCTGATTTAGCTCGCTATTCTTCACCCCGTTAGGTCGTACGCGACTTAACAGTTCGTTAGGTCGCTCGCGACCTAAGACTTCTTCAGATTGCGCTGCATCATCCTCCCCCGGTTGACAAAAATTCGTCCTCGAATTTGCACCTTCTTCTTCCACAACAATCTTATCCCCATAATACGGAATCAAATATTTGACATTGAAAATGCCTGTAGTGTGAATATCATCCGGTAACTTCAACTGATACGCGTTATCATTTATCTTCTTCAAAATTTCCACTGGACCAATTTTACGAGCTTTCAACTTATTGTACGTTCCCACTGTAAAACGATCTTTTGTCAACACGGCGTAAACCAAGTCACCTTCTCTGAAATTCTCACTCCTTCGCTTCTTATCCGCCAGTTGTTTATACTTCTCATTTGATGCAAGCAATCTCTCATGCACAGTTCTGTGGCACTCCTGCAACTGAGTCACAAAATCTCCAGCGCGCTTAACAACTCCCTTCTGATATGGCACTGTCGTCAGATCCAATGGACCCTTCGGACTTGCTGAGTATACAACTTGAAACGGACTGAAACCCATACTTCGGTTAATAGCATGATTATGTGCAAACTCTGCCTGACATAACTTAATATCCCAACTCTTCAAATTGTCTTTCACAAGGCATCTCAACAAATTTCCCAATGATCTGTTTACCACTTCCGTTTTCCCATCTGTTTGCGGATGATAGGCGCTACTAAAATTCAGCTTCGTTCTAACCATCTTCCACAAACTTAACCAAAAATGGCTTAGAAATCTAGTATCCCGATCAGAAACAATAGATTCAGGTAGCCAATGTAATCGATACACCTCTTTAAAGAATAACTGAGCAACACGGACGACATCAGCTGTCTTCTTACAAATATAGAATCATTTCTCCTTTGAGTTCTAGGCAAACCCAAAACAAAATCCATGCTAATATCAACCCATGGTCTAATAGGCACAGGTAATGGCATATACAATCCCTCATTCGTCGCTGTCCCTTTAGAAACTTGACAAATATGACATCTCTCCACAAACCTTTCAACTTCTCTTCTCATAGTAGGCCAAAAATATGATTGCGAAATCAACTGCAATGTACGGTCTCTCCCCACATGACCTTCCTCATGTAATTCCTTCACAATCTTCATTCGTAAGCTGCTCTCTGGTATACACAATTGATTTCCTTTGAAAAGAAAACCATCCACCAACACAAACTCATCCGTCTTTCCCTCCTTGACTTCATCTACAAACTTCGCAAAGTAAGGATCATCAACAAATAATTCTGGCAACACATCAAATCCTGTCACCTCAACCTTCATTGTAGTCAACAAATGATTCCTTCGACTCAATGCATCTGCCACTCGATTCGTAATTCCCGACTTATGCTTCACCATAAATGTAAATTGTTGCAAGTATGCGATCCACGAAGCATGCCTGGCTGCAATCTTATCCTGTCCTTGTAAATGCTTCAACGCTTCATGATCAGTATATAAAACAAATTCTTTATGAAACAAATAATGTCTCCAATGTTTCACAGCTTGCATGATAGCATAAAATTCCACATCATAAGTATTATATCTCATCTTGGCTCCCGATAGCTTCTCACTGAAATATGCAATAGGACGTCCTTTCTGACTCAACACCCCTCCAATTCCAACCTTCGATGCATCAGTATGTAACTCAAACAACAACTGAAAATCTGGTAATACTAGAATTGGTGCTGTCGTCAAAAGCTCCTTAATCCGCTCAAACGCAACCCCTGCTTCCTCCGCCATGAAAACTGTTTCCCCTTTATACAATCTGTAGCTGGTGCCATCACGCTACTGAAGTGTGGAATAAACCTTCGGTAGAATGATGCTAATCCATGAAAACTTCTAACTTTTATTATCGTCCTGGGTTGTGGCCAATTTCTGATTGCTTCAACTTTATTCTGATCCACCTGTATACCTCCTTTCGATATAACATATCCCAAAAATAAAACACTATGCGTCATGAACACGCATTTCTTTGTTGTAGCATAAAATTGTTCCTGTCGCAATATCATCAACACTTCTCTCAGATGTTGCAAGTATTCCTCTGCTTTTCCACTGTATATCAGTATATCATCAAAATACACCACCACGAACTTCCCAATAAATGGTCTAAAGATTTGATTCATCACCCGCATAAATGTACTTGGTGCATTCGAAAGACCAAACGACATGACCAGCCATTCATATAATCTTTCACGTGTCTTGAACGCTGTCTTCCATTCATCCCCCGGTCTGATTCGAATCTGATGATAACCACTCTTCAAATCGATCTTCGAAAATATAGTAGCCCCACTAAGTTGATCCAACAAGTCATCCAATCTGGGCATTGGAAATCTATACCTCACTGTAATCTTGTTCAATGCCCGACTATCAGTACACATCCTCTATGTTCCATCCTTCTTCGGCACTAACAATGCTGGTACAGCATAAGGACTTAAACTTTCCTGTACACGCCCTTGTTCAAGCAATTCTTCCACTTGCCTTCTCAACTCCTCGTGTTCCTTTGGACTCATTCTGTAATGTGGTCTGTGTGGCAACACAGCTCCTGGAACAAGATCAATTTGATGTTGAATGTCCCTCAACGGTGGTAACTCCGTTGGCAGCTCTTCAGGAAATACATCTTCAAATTCTTCCAGTACTAGCTTCACTTTTTCAGGAACTTCAAGCACTTCATTGCTTAAACGTCCAATCAACAAAAATACTTCAGGCTCCTCTTCTACTTCCTTAACAAACTCCTTCAAAGATAGCAAAGTTTTAAGTTCTTCAATCTCCTCCAACTTTATTTCTTCTTGTTGTCGCTTCTTGGGAACTAAAGTGATTTTAGTACCTTCAAACATGAAACTGTAACTGTTAGTACGACCATCATGTTGCACCGCTCTATCATACTGCCATGGTCTCCCCAATAATAGATGGCATACATCCATATCAACCACATCACACCAAATTTCATCTTTGTATTTCTTCCCAATCGAAAAATTAACACAAGCTCTTCGATTAACCTTCACCTCCCAACCTTTCCTCAACCATGCTAACTTGTAAGGCTTCGGATGCTTCTCTGTCTTCAATGCTAACTTCTTTACAGCTTCTGTAGAGATAATGTTGTCACAACTTCCTTCATCAATGACAAACTTGCAAACCCTTCCCAGAATAGTGCATGTTGACTTAAAGATGTTACTCCTCAACCAGCTAGTCTCTTCCTCCTGCTTTGGCGTCAAGCAATTCCTCCTCATCATCAATGTATATCCATCATCTCCCGATAATAACTCTTCCTCCTCAGCATGTGGTGAATTGGAACATTCAGCTTCTACATCCTCATCTTCAACCTCAGCAATCATTGCTCCCTTCTTAGGCTTTGGACATTCATTGCTTTTGTGACCCACCTCTTGACAATTGAAACATTTGATACCACTATTGACCTTGGTCTTAGCAACTTCATTGAAAACCGGTTTTGCAACAGCTTTAGAGACATTCACATTGTTACTAGCCCCTTTCACTTGATTGTTGGAATTTGCAAACACACCACCTCCTTGTCTACCTTGCTTCTCCTAAACTAGAGCTTTTTGATGTGCTTCTACAACAGATCTGTGATCAAACATATTCACCATATCTTGAATCTGCATTCTTAACCCTCCAACAAATCTAGCTGTCAGTTGCTCCTCCGTCTCCATGATATCATTTCTGGCAATAAGTTAATAAAATTCATCCACATAATCATTCACAAACTTCGTCCCCTGCCTCAAGTTCTGCAATAGTTGATACATCAAAGATTGATAATTATATGGGAAAAATGTAGCTTTCATCAATTTCTTCATCTTCTCCCATGATTCAATCTTTGACTTTCCCATCCTTTCCCGTGTAAGTTTAGTTTGTTGCCACCATGCCATTGCTCTCCCTCTCAAACGTGTAGCAACCAACTTAACTCTCTGATGCTCGGGAACTTCCTTAAAGTCAAAAATTTCTTCCACGTTAGATAACCAATCCAAAAATTCCTCAGCTTGCATACCACCCTTGAATTCTGGAATTTCAATTTTTATTCCCGATTTCCATCTACGATCATCTTTAACATCCCGATATGCATTTCGCCCTTGGTCTCGATCTCGATAATGATTATTACTTCTATTACTCTCTTCATCATAATCACGTGTGCTTCGATATTGATCTCGACCATCAACATCTCTACGATCACGCATGTCTCTTCTGCTATGTCTTTCATCATCATGATATGGCTCATACTCAAACTCACATTGAGTTCTTCTTTCTTCATCTCGATATTCATGGTGATCTCTTCTCATCGAAACTAATGATTCTCTTCTACCTCGATCAGATTGTGGCGATACCCTTCTCGCTTCCGTAACCGATGGCGAAACTCTGTTTCCTCCATGGTTCGAGACTGGCGACCTTCTCCTTTGACCTTGATTCATGTCCATCATCAATTTCTCTAACCTCCCAATACCTTCATCTAATTTCTCATTGAATTTGTTACTAATGCGTTGTTCCATTTGTTCAGCATCTTCTCGCTTATACAAATCTTCAACATTTTGATGACGATTAGCTCTTCTCGGCGGCATTGTTGAAACTTCACAAACACTTCAATTCTCGGCTTGGACTTACAAAATGATACCAAATGATGCACGACCTTCAACTTCACTTAGCTCGGCTTCGCTTGATGTAGCTCGGCTTCACTAACTCCTCAAACTCTTCGATAAGAATTGGCTGCAAGACTCGGCTTAGCTATGATTGCCTAAGTCTAGCTCTGATACCAAATGACGTAGCAGCGGAATAATCAAAACGAATGTGACGATGAAAGTAGCAATCGATGGAATAGAAGATACCGAAATGCCTAAATCCGTTGATCCAAAGATACCGGATTCTAGCTATCCCAAACACGTTGATCGCGCACGATACAGTGTTTAAAGACCTACGATTCTTCGACGGTTATCTAGCGCACTAGATACCGTGAATCGGCTTCAGCAATCGTTGAATCGAGCGCACTCGATTAACCGAAAGTGGAGATAGGAGATCACACTTAACTACCAATTTGAGAAAGAGGCACAAAGCACTCAAACAAAATTTTATTCAAAATCAACAACCCCTTACAAATGACACAACCTCGCTATTTATAGAGTTTTACAACACACACGACTCAATATTTGACAACACTTAGGTCGGCAACGACCTAAAAGTAATGCGACCTAACAGACGCGACCTAAAAGAAACAAATACAGTACAACACAGCAACACACGACCTAAGTATAACGACCTACGACCTACAGCAGCAGCGACTTAAGGAATAGTTTCTGGAAATCTTCATGCGACCTACCCCTTGAGCGACTTAAAGAAATGCAGTAGTGAGCGACCTAAAAAATAGTAGGCAGCGATCTATCTTCTCAGCACATAAGGTCGAGCGACCTAAAATAAAGCGGCATCCACATCAGCGACCTAACATAGGTCGTAATTCTTCCCCGCGACCTAACACAGGTCGTAATTCATTTACGCGACCTAACTTAGGTCGTAGCTCGAAAAAGTCGGAGTGATCCAAAGTAATGAGTTCTGGAATGCTTAACTCGCTAGGTCGTTCCAGCGACCTATCCTTCTGATTTAGCTCGCTAGGTCGTTCCAGCGACCTATCCTTCTGATTTAGCTCGCTATTCTTCACCCCGTTAGGTCGTACGCGACTTAACAGTTCGTTAGGTCGCTTGCGACCTAAGACTTCTTCAGATTGCGCTGCATAATCATTCTAATAAATAAATAAAATAAACAAAATGCAGAGAGGCCAAGGCATTTATTTCTCACAGATGAATTTGATTGTAGCCTTAAAATGTTTTACTGAAAGCCGTCATGTAATGCATTTTCTTTAAAACAAGTGGAAAGTGATCAGTCATGGTAGGTATGGTATATAAGTTGGCGAGGTCACATTTTTCAAAAGTTAGGTTGAACTACACAACAAAGAAAAAATTAAGCATTCAACCATTTGAACCGCACTAAGCTTTTAATTTTGGTTTTGACTATAACGCGCGTTTCAAATAGAATTAGGCATTGAATTTAGAATTTCAAAGAAAACATTTTAAACATTAAACTGAGCTAACATGTCACAATTTAATGAAATAGATGTCTTGTTCAGCAAGTCCTAGAGGCACATCTTGGATTTTCTTTCTTAAAATGTTGTTCAGGCTCGAAAGGTTTTTTTTACTTTGGAATTTGGAATTGGTAAACACCCACACAAACTCTTCTTCCACTCACCTATTCTCTCACCCACTTATCCTCTTCACTCACTCGCCACATCCACCTTTTCATAACCTTTTATTTTCTCAAATCCTTAACTCAGTCTTCTCCTCTCAATCGTTCTTCAAATAGAAAAATCAAAATTTCACTATCCAATTCATCCATAGCCGATCTTTTTTTAATTTCATGTTTTACTAGGATATACAAATCCAACTAATTTCGCTGCAATTAAATTGTTATCGAATTTAGTTGAAAGTAGAATTTCCCTTTTTTTAACCGTGTAATCATAACTAAGCTTAACATAGTAAGGAATAATTTGTAGCTCAAATTAAGGGTTACAGTATAACATATTAAAGAACATTCATTACTACTTCGATCGAAAATATCTAATTGTTATTGTTTTTGTTGAAGGTTAAACAAAAATATGAAAAAACAATGAAACCAATTATAGAAGAAAACAATATGATATAGTCAAATATATTTGATTATGATAATCCATTCACTAGAAAATTAACAGGTTTACAAAAATATTTATTTACATTCATATTCTAAATAGAATTAAATATCTTAGTTAATCAATTTCTAATCTGAAATTCATAAAAGAAATTTTATTTATAGTTTTCATTTCATTTTCTTTTGTCACTAATGATTAACAGGATTGAAAATAATTATGTTCGAGTATTAGATTTTGTTATTTATATATTATTCGATTATCGTTTATTTCCAAATCAATCCACATACGACATATCATATATATAACCCCCTTATCCACATATATTGTCAATTCAGAAACCTTGTTATTAATCCTCTCACCCACTTATCCACATATGACCTATCTTCTTTTGCATGTCATATGTGGATTTCCAACAATATCAAATCAAAGATATTCATGTCATGACTGGAAAATATAGTTTTAATCAAATAGATCTGCTCATCCATACGCCTTTAAATAATTTTTTTGAATATACTACTTATGATTATTGATTTATCTTGGAATTACAAAGGTCAAAAGCTTCTAAAGTGAACTCATATAAGATGCAAACAAGGTAAGTCCTTAGCAGCAATTGCTAACGGCTTCAAGAAACTGGGCTTTAAGAAACTTCACTTGAGCTCGAAGGGATTGTGGGCGAAAGGGTTTTAAAGGTTGACGAGGGAAGGTCTGATGCTGGAGACATGGTGTCGATCAGGAAGATACAGTTGATTAAACTAAAATTAAAATTAAATAAACGTTTAAGTTAAAGTAAATTTGCTAAAATTAAAATTAAAATAACATTAACATTAACTGGAGTTTAACTTAAAATCTGCCAAATAAACTAAACTTTAAATTAAATTTAAATAGAACTTAAAATTAAAATAATACTACTTTTAATCACTAAGTTAAAATTAACTTAATTTAAAATTTTAGATTTAACTTTTATTCATCATATATTTGACTTGACTTAAATTTAATTTTAAACACTAACTACTTCTAAAATACTAAGTTTAATTAAAATCATATAAAATTAAAGAAACATTAAATTAAAATTAACAGCAATTAAACTTCAAATTCATATTCAAATTCAAACTAACCAAAATTTAAATTGAATTTAAAATTGAAGTTAAAATTAAACTAATTACTTTACTTCACTTAACTATTGTTTTTGAATGCACCAATTAAAAATGTATATCTATTTATGTTTAAATGCCAAGAAAATGGAAAAAATCACAAACTTATGCATGAAGAACTAATATATCTAAATTTGGTAGTGAGCATAAACATAAATTAAGCTTAGGCTTGTAAAGCAATCAATAATCAGCAACGATAAAAAATTATCGACTTAGTTGTAGTATTATTGTCGTCGGCAAGTAGTGGTGGTGTCATTGGAGTTAAAGGCTAGTGAAGCAGTGGGGTCAGACGAGAATGCAATAGCAGAGTTGAGGAAGGATGCATCAATGCTTTGATGTGGTGACAACAATTTGATGGAGTCAAAGTTGGAGGAAGGGGTAGCAACGGAATTCAAAGTTGGGGCAGTAATGATCATCATCGTATATGGTATGGGTTGACGTTAAATCTACTACAAAGCTGTTAAATTTGGATGATTTTAATCAATTCCAAATTTAAAAGGGGGAAGATATTAATTGATTCTCGCAATCAACAAAATATGGAAAACAAATAGGAAAGACAATCAATTAATATCAGAAGATATATTAATAGATTTGAGGAATCAATCAAATAAGGATATGCATGGAAATAAACACCAATATGTTAAATTTGTGTTGAAATCAAATCAAGTAAATCTGGCAGGATTTCATCCTATTTCCATGTGGTCTTCATCATTGCACATATATACATAAAGACATTTGTTCATCTTTTCATAACAAAACCAACAAGAGTGTTCTCCACCAAAATATCCTCAATAAGTCCTTATTTCGTATCTTTTTTAGGGTGAGTGAAATTTGTTGAATGATTCATACTCTTTTCATGTTGTACTCTTTCTCGATGTGAATAAATAATAAAGGGTTGTTAGGTCTCCATGGACATAGGATACAAATCCGAACCACGTTAAATTTTCCGTTTCTATTATTTTTCTGCTATTTTTTTGTGTGAAATCATATTTGATTTTAAGTTGGATTATTATCAAATAGGCAAAAACTAGTTCCTGATTAAATCGCTTCCACTCGTTAATTTTTCACTACAGTTTGGTATCACAGCTAGTGTTCTTGTTCTATTTGGATATTAATAGCTTGTAACGACCCGAATATTTTGTCGTTTGATTTTGAATATTTAATGGTTTAAATATTGGATTTTGAACTATAATTTAGTTAGTAAGATTTAAAAACTGGGATTTCAAGTGATTTCATTAATTTTTGAAATCGTCAATTTAATCGATGTGTTAAAATTGCAATCCGAGGCATAGTCTCGAAATTCGACAAAACTAGTTCATTTGGATCTATAATAGTGTATTATTATCGAATTTCAAATTTTGTAGCATTTGAATTTACCATTTGGTCATACAATCTGAAAACGCCTAGAAATAATTTAATTGAATTTAATTTAAATAGTCGATTTAAAAAGCTATCTTCCACATATGATCGAATTAGGACTCGAAACTTATTCCACTGGATTCAGAATAGCAGTATAACATTAAAAATGCCAGGCGGCACGTCTCAATAGGGGTTCAAAATTTTGAGTTATGCAAAGCGGTATATTTTGAATATTTATAAATAAAATAAAATCAAATTAAGGCAATTCTCAGCAGACCTATTCTTGTTCATATAGCCGTCCCACTCAACTTTATATCGCACGTCTTTACCTCCTTTCTCCTATCATTTCGATATCAATTTGTTTATATAAAAAAAAGATAATAAAATCGATCTACAGCCAAACGAAAAATAGAAAAGGAGAGGTAATTACATATGCTATTCTTCTCCTCTTTCAGAAAAAGGAAATCAAAATCGATCAAACAGAAGAAGAAAAACCCACGATTGAGTCGCGATTAGGATACAAGGCTCAGCGTTTTTTTTGCGGTAGGGAGGAGGACGGTGCCGCGCCTGGAAGGGGGAAGCTGGAACACGAGCCTGACAGTTTCGCGTTAGGGTGGGTGCGCGCATGGTTTTAGAATTGGGCGATCACTGTCAGCATACGAGTAGGGTTTGGTTTCATTTTCTAGACGAATAGCAGTGTGAGGGGGAAGAGGCGTGCGTGGATGGGATCGAACGGTGGATGGATGGTCTTGGCAGAGAACGGGGTCGTGGTGATGGCAAGGTTCAAGGATGGTTAGAAAATCCTGTACTGGCGACGAGTGGTGAAGGTATACACTGTATTAAAAATTCAATTACACAGTTGGTTGTTTAATTTAGAATTTAAGTTTAGTTAGCTAATGAAATTTAATATAAAAAATTGCATACGAGATCCAAAATCCTGGGACGGGTTGAGTTGGGTTCGTAGCTGTGAAACCTACGCAACAGAATTGGTTGGGTGAATTTAAAAATCAAGGTGAGAAATTCTCACTCATTTGGATTACCGAATTAATTTTTAAATAGTTAAAATTAATTATTGGATGCTTGGTTGAATTTATAAATTTATTATCAGTTTGGATGTTATATATATAGTAGTATATATATTAGTAGTTGGATATATTTTCCGCCTATTGGAGCAGATGAGACCCTATGCGCCCCGCATAATAGCAGATGACCCTATATACCACGATATCCACCTCGAAGTGGGATTGATATTTTTATGTTGTATTAACATCCGTGGATGCAGGGAAACAGATTGGAGGGATCCAACTGGATTCCTCAAATTTATATTGATTGTTTTTCATATATAATAATATATGATTTGTTAGAATAATATGTTACATATTATTGTTGTGATGTGAATTATTGGATGCTATAGTAGCACTGGCCTACCTTTTGGTATTTTAAATACAATAAATATTATTTTTGGAATTTGAAAGGATTTAAAAGGAGATTTTGAATATAAAAATATTTATATTGAAATTTGGATTAGTTTTAAGAAATTGATTTGGATAAGAACAATAATTGATTTTGTTTTGTATTTAACTATTCGTAAAAATATTTTAAATAAAGATTTTAAAATAATTTATATAAAGGATTATTAAACGATGGATTTTTAAACGATATTTGTGGAAAATATGAAAAGGAGTTGAAATCGATATTTTAAAAAGATTTGTGAAATATGTAAAATTTATTAAGAAATGGATTTATAAAATGAGATTTTATAAATGGGATTAGTTTTATAAACAAGTGAAACTAAAAGGAGTTATAAATTTATAAATGATGTTTATAAACAAGAAAAAATGAAATAAATTGATAAATTAGAATATAATTTCACTGGGTGAATTTATATCGAGATATGAAAAATAAACTTTTTGGAAAAATTGTGAATTCTATTTTATTTTTTGAAAAGTGAGGATGGTTAGAGAATTGGAATGGGATCGATGTGATGTAAATCAAGAAGGATTTATAAATTGAATTGGTTATTAGGATTTTAAAAATATTTTTCATTAAGAAGTTAAGTTTTGATTTAAAAAGAGAAATTTTATTTAATTATGTAATTTTAAATTAGTTTGTATCGAAATACTTCGGAAGTGAATTTTTCAAATATCTAATATTAATTGAAATTAAATTCTAATTTTTAAAACCGATTTGTTTATCTAAAAATGTGTTATTGATGTTTATACAAAGTGTTTCGATATTTTAAATAATTACTTGAACATGTTTTAGAAATAAATTATTATTCTTTAAATACTTATTTTATATATTTATATATAGTATTGTAATGATTTAAAATTATTTATAAATCTTCTCGAGATTTGGAAACGAGGTTTATTTAGTAGATGGAATTTATAGGAGAAATTCTCAAAAATGGAATTTGGAAAGAAGTAAAAAAAATTCCGAAATAGTTAAATAAAAGTGATCTTCAAAAAATGAATTAGGATTCCTAAAGGAAGTTAGAAATGGGTATTTGGAATTTTAGACAAGTGTTTTGACTTGCAAATATTAAAGGAAACTAATTAAGGAAACCGGAACTTATAGAATTCTTTATAAACGAGTTAAATAATTTACAATATAAATTGTAAATGATTTTGAGAAAGAGAAATAAATGGAATTTCCTAAGTGTTGAGAAGTAAGGAGTTAGAAAAATTTATTTTTCTAAATGTTGAGATAAGAGATGGTTTGGAATATCCTGATATGGATATAATTATTTAAGTTCTCAAGTATTGAAAATTTGGAAGGGATTTGAATATATATCTTATAAAGATATTTTGACAATAAATTTTGGGAATAATTATAATATGGGCCTAGTGACTACTTATGGATGTTATATTGATAGTTAAATAACCAACTATCAATTATTGGCCAATTTCATTGGTCGTTTCGAAGAGAGCGGGATCAGATTTAATTATCTGATAACCACTTCGATCCACTTTGAGCGTTATAAATGGATATCGTGAAGATAGTGAAGACGGTGATTCGATTTGTCCAGACCCAGGACAACTTGTATAGACAAATGCTATCAGAACCTCGTCATTGGAGGACGTTAAGCATTCTAAGTGAAATTGTTCTTGAAAGGTAAACGTACCTCAAGCCTCATCAACTAGGAATGACTCAAACATGGGAGATGCAGCAAGGCTAAGTGGGTCGCACCTAATTAGGGTATGTTATCACCTTTCTAGATACCCTCGGATATATTATAAATTATGGATACGGTGGTTCATGGAAAAAGAGCTCTCGATAAGGGTGGGAACACCCGGGGCGATAACATATTCGGTTCTATCTAGGTTAGGTATAGGGCCGGTCTTCTATTGTAGGGGATCCCCACGAGGTCCTCGGTACGTTTTTCTAGAGGTGTACTGTGATAGGTGGTACCCCAGTGCCTAGTCATTGTATGGAATCCATTCTCCAATAAGCGCCATATGGTTTTGATTGTGCCCAACTATGTTGAAACGTGAGATGCAAGCATTTCAGCTATTTTCTATCTACTTTGTTTAGACACAATTATAATATCAGACGATTTTGATAAAAATGTTTTGGTTATCGTAAGGGAAAAACCCGACATGTTTATGTATGACGTGGTCTTACAAGATACCTTTGTCTTTCAAAGGATTTTGATAACTTTAATAATTCAAATTGAGTGTGTTTTCTCACACTGGTTTTCTAGACTGACTCGGACATTATTTTATTATAATGCTCGGGTCAGACCAAGTATTATAGATTCAGGATAGGATGCGATGGAGCTCAGGAGACAAGTTGGATGACAATGACGTATTCCCGTATTTGATTTATATTTCCACTGCATGAGGACAAGTTATTATAACTGTCCAGATTGTTGTATTGATTGTTGTACTCTGATGATTGTAAGTATAAAACAGTTACAAATTCTTTTGTGTAAAAATCTGTTATTAAATATTATATTTTATTCTGCTGCGTTTGGGAGATTCTGTTTTGTTCTTTCTGTTTCTTCTATCTCTTCTTTTTCTTCAACCCTGGTTATTCATCCTTTCGTACAATTTGGGTTGGACAAGTGTGCTTATTGTTAACTCAAAGAGTACGGAATGGTGGGTCGCTACACTTGGTATCAGAGCTGAAGGTTAAGCGAGAATCTTGGCTTTGGTGGGGATAACTCATTTGAGATAGGGTCAGTAGTACCCTAGAATGAGTTTGAGTGTATTAATAGATATGAGAGCGTATTTGTAACGACCATAGATTTTAATTTAATTTAAATTAATAATTAAGTGTATTTTTGAATAAAAATAGTTAAATAAATAAAGTAGAAATAAATAAAACCAATAAATAAATATCACTTATATTAAATATAGGACTTTATTCATATCACAAGAAACAAAATACATTTGAAAATGTATAGTGTGAAACATAACAAAGAGACAAACTAGATACATAGTATAAATAAAAGACTAAAACAAACATAAAGTATAAATATAAAAACAAGACAAACAACATTAATGCAAACCATCACTATATCATCTATCAGCCGAGTAAACTAATGCAAGGCAAACAAAAAAAAAGCAAACAAAGTAAAAGAAAACAAAGAAGTACACATACATTTAATAACCCATCTCCTCTTTGCTCAAAAATATCATCTCAGCATATATAGAATGTTATACATCAGCCACCATAACATATCTATCAGCCTGCAAAGAAAAAAAATCTTTGTCCTGCTTTGTATAAAATACTATCACCTGTACAAAGCATTATAATATTACCCTATTGTATTGTACAAACAATATAAAATACCCTGTACAAATAATATCACCTGTACAAAATCTTACCCTGTAGTCTTTTCTTTTCTATATTTATATCTTCCTAGTTCATTCGTGCGTCACAACTAAGCAAACCAAAGCTTGCAAGTTCATTTTTCAAATCATTAGCCTACATTTCTTCAATCTGGAATCAACTCAAAAGCATGCAAGCATTCTTCTTCAGTCTGCCTACATGCATTTTTAAATCCTGAGACAATAAAGCAAATGTAAATCAAAGACCAGAGGGAAAAAAAAACCAAGCTTCAGGCAATTTGAAAACTTAAATCATAAATCAAAGCAATCTGGAATTCAAGGCAAAGTAAAGATTTAAGCTAATTCAACTCAGTCTAGATTCAGATTACTTCAATTCTTAGGATGCAAATCAAAAGGAGGATCAAGTCCTGATCAAAATCTAAATTTCCAGGCTCAATTCCTTCCTGTCTTTCTTCAACTTTAAGGTGAGTAACATATTTTAAAATATATATATATATATAACTTAAGTATTGATATGGTTGCATGTCATTTCTCTGTGATAAATATGTATTGTATAATTGCATTCTGCTGTGAGTAAACTCTTAAATTTGAACTTGAATTCATTGCACTGAAAAATAGTGAAGCTTAAATGATAAATGGGTGTTTGCATGTATATATTTGCACCTGAAATGAAGATGCATGCCTGTATACATCAAAAGTAGACTCTGTTCTATCCTCACAGGTTCAAAACCCTGTCTAAAAAAAAAATCCAAAAGCTCCATATTTGATGGTTTTTAGGCTTTGAAATCAAAAGGAAATTTTTTTGTATGATTATACTCTAAGTTTCCTAAGTAAATCAAACAAAAGTTTTGTCTGGAAATACAAGAATACAGGCAAACTCAATTTAAACCGAAAATTCAGTAACAATGATTTCAGATTTTGAATATACTAATTAAAACAACTTTGAAGTTGATGATTTTTAAAAGAGAAATTTAATTTTTTTATCAAGTATTACATGAGAAAGAAAGGGATGAACAGGATTGTCATTTTCTCCAAGTTTTGACAATCAATCTATAACAACCCGCATATCTATCGATTTTATTTTTTAAATATTTTATTTAAATATTTTATCGTTAGTCGGATATTAGTCCGAAAAGCTACTTTTTTCATACGGTCAAATTAGGACTCGAGACCACTTCCATTGAGTTCAAAATGACGTTTGCGATCTTTTTGAGTGTAAACTTCGATATGTTTGGAGTAGGTGGAATTTTCGTCACTTTTTCCCGCCTTTGACTTGAGTTGGACTGCACCTTCTAACTCAGCCCCAACCCACCTCCTCTTCCTCACTTTATCAAACACTTGAAGCTTTATCAAAAATGGTGGAGGGAATGGGAAATTAAAACTCCAAAGTCTTCTTCTTCATTGCTAATCCAACACCTATTCCAAATTCAAGTGAAGAACATAGATTCAAGCTTGTGGTTGATTCTTGCTTTGCTTTTAAGCCTCTCCATCATCAATTTCGTGGAAAAGGTGAGATTTTTATCTCACACTCTCGTCTATATCTATCTTGGACTGTTGGGAATGGTTCCCTATCATTTTAACATGCACATTTGCTTTTGGTTTGGATTGGATTGGCGAAAAACCCAAAATTTTAGTGTTTTTGGTGAAAAACTGCACTTAGGTCGTTCTGCCTTCGCTAAGTCGTTCGCGAGTTAAGCCTAAGTCGTAGGTCGTTCGCGTTGAAAAGTCACACGGAGCATAAGTCGTTCCAGGCCTTAAGTCGTTCGGGGTGTGCTAAGTCGTTCGCGAGTTAAGTGCTAAATCGTGCGCGAGTTAAGAGATAAGTCGTTCCAGGCCTTAAGTCGTTCTGGGTGTGCTAAGTCGTTCACGAGTTAAGCGCTAAGTCGTGTGCGAGTTAAGAGTTAAGTCGTTGCCTTCTGCTACCTCGTCCTGGCATAGATCGTACTGGGATAAGTCGTTAGGTCGTATAGACCTTAGCTCGTAGCTCGTATTTGAGCTTAAGTCGTTAAGTCGTATCGACTTTAGGTCGTTGGGTCGTATACCCTCTTAAGTCGTAAGCCTTAAGTCGTAAGTCGTTCGCGAGATGAGTCATAAGTCGTTCGCGAGTTAAGTCTTAAGTCGTAAGTCGTTCGCGAGTTAAGTCTTAAGTCAGGAGTCGTGAGTCGTTCGCGAGTTAACCCTTAAGTCGAACCCCGTACACCTCTGCGTAGGCAATCTTATCTGAAAAACATTCAACAGAACTTCCACTTTGATGCATTTTGAGCTGATTTCCTTGGATTTTGTTCACGTCTTCGAATGTAAATTTTTGTGATAGATTGTTTCAACAATCGTTTTATGACTTGTCACTTTAAAGATATATGAAGGTTTCAATACTAGTAGTAAATATCAAAACTCTTTCATCAAAGCGATTTCAACACTATTTTAAATATCAAAAGTTCATTTTCTCAAACCGATTTCCAATCTACTAGTATATACAAGCCTTTACTTCACTCGAATGAGAAATCGACTTAAACGACTTAGTAAAACGAGTGGTATGAAACGCTTGCGTTTACTTCGTCGGTTAGTTCTTGGACTTGTTCGATTGAACCCTTTTTGTGACAATTTCCTAGTGAAGATTTACAGCTTGTTCGTAAATATTTAAGTTAAGCAAGTGGTCATGGGACATGAAGCTAAACTCATATATTTACTAGCTTGGTGTGATTGACACTTCTCGTTGATCATGACGATCATTCTTATGATTTAGACTAGCAATTGTGCGATGTCTCTTTGTTTGCAAGGTTAGACTAGTCCTCATTGGAGTGATTCCGACTCACACATATCTATTTGCCTACGAGGTTAGTCTAGACACCACTTGTGTGATTCCATTCACACATACCTTTTTGTTTGCGAGGTTAGACTAGACACCACTTGTGTGATTCCACTCACACATACCTTTTTGCTTTTTGGTTAGTCTAGACCTAAATCTGTGTGATTCCGACTCACACATATGGGGTAGCTCCCCATGGTCTTCGGACCATCATGTGATAGGCCTCTTTCTCTATTTATGATTTCTGGATTTCTTGCTTTGATTTCTGGAATTTTTTTTATGTCATTGACTTGTTATGAGTACAAGTTTAGGGTATGATGCCCTCTTTGGATCTTTGAGAAGATTCTTGTGATATTGATCTTTTCTCATCGGTTGATCTATTGTTGATCATCATTTGCATACTTATAGTAGTATGTCAGTATGGATATTTTATGTTTATGCCATATCTTTTATTTTATATCATGTCATCTGATATTTATAGCTAGACTGATCCGTTTATTATTTTCTTAAATAATACTCGGGTCAGACCGAGATGTTACAGGTGCTTCTGCTTGACTTCCTCCCGGGATTTGCTACTCTGACTTTTGGCTAACTATTTAGTTTAGCAGTTTTTGTTGTATACACTTGAGATATGGACTCATAGTTGTATTCTTTTGGTATAGCACGTGTTGCTATTCTTTTGTATTATTGTGGATCTTTTTGACCACTACTCTGATGTACACTTTCATGTGTTAGTTATATATTCATATCTTCTTCCGCCTTTATGATATGGATGTCTGTGACTGATTTGTGTTATGTTTATTTCTATGTTTGTTTCCGAAGATTATTTTATAGCCACCGTGTGATAAGCAATTACATGGATGGTCGCTCCTCAACACCCTTATTCTCCGTGCTAGTTGACAGCACTACATCGTAGTGTTCTTGGCTAGCGTGGGTATTGAGGTGGGGCGTCACAAATCAGGTGAGGGACTTCGAGATCGAAATCATAGCTAGCTGGAAGACCATAGAATTAGGGAAAAATGCTTGATAAATTTCTAGATTAACAGGGGTGTTGATTTTGATCGAGTTAGGGTTTAAGGCTTAAAATAAGTCAACGGTAGGAACGAGATTGCTGCGCCGTATGTAGGCCATTAGAGGTCATCGGACTGGGACCATCAGAGACGTAGGAGGCTGGCGGGGCTTTGGATGGAGTATCGCGAATTCTGATGACCAGAAGAGGGAGAGCAAAGCGATCGTATGGGGCACAAGTTGTTCCAGATTTGGGTCTGGTGGGTCGAATACGAAATCACGATCGTTTCGAAATTGTGAGTGTTTGTGAGGTTCGGGAGCATCGTCGTGGACGTGTCGATGATCAGAGATTCGAGCTGTGGCGGCCGGAGTGATGGTGCATGTGCACATGTAGGGGGTTGTGTCAGGTGGCAGCAGTTTGGGGAAGATAGGGGAAACTCGATGCTGCTCTCGAGAAATTTATGTGATGGCTCGATGTTGAACTCGAAGCGGTTTCTGGGGTGCGGGTTGGTACTTAAACGAAATTTTAGTTTTAAAAATTATGGGGCATATGGGTGGATTTGGAAGCGACTCGAAGCAAGCAGTCAAATGGTTCGGGGAAGACTCGAAGTAGCTCTAGGGTGATCACGTTTTTTTTTAGTTTTAAACTTTAAAAATCTGAGTCGAAATAAATTTCTAAAACCATTGGTTGTTTATAAGTTGAAAAGGGTAATTAAAGGTTTTAACATATAATATTTCAAATTATTTAAGTTAAGAGTACCCTAAACTTATATTTTCAAAGGTTTATTTTAAAATAAAATTTAACAAAGTAATTAAGGTAATTAGTTATGAAATAATTAATAAATGAAGGTGATTAAGAATTAATTAATCACTAATTAAAGATAATTAATGAAAAATAGTTATTGGATTAATTAATTATAATCACATAATAAATTCATCTTATTTGTAGATGATTTATTATTATTAAATGTTCTGTATTGATTGATACCCTGATGTATGATATGATGCTTTGTGATATGAATTGCTTTGTGCTGAACTGTGATTCGGTATTTCAGTGTGAATATGAAAACCCTTTTTGCCCGTAAAACGACAATTAAACCTTGATGCGACAGGGAGTCGGATTCTAGTTGGTTATCCGAAACTGTAACGACCCGTATTTTTACGGATCGAAAGATCGTAAAACTGTTATTTTTAGGTCGTTAGTGTTGATATGTTGTCCAGAGTTAGGCCGTGTAGTAGCTTAGGTCGTGTAGTAGTTAGGTCGGATGAGCGACTTAAGAGATTGGAGCGACCTAAGGAGTTTGGTCGTGTTGGGACTTAGGTCGTGAAGAAGGTTAGGTCGTGGAGCGACTTAAGGGAGTTGGCGACCTAAGGAGTTTACGACTTAAGGGTTTAGACGACCTAAGGAAACTAGCGGCTTAAGTTAGTAAGCGACTTAAGAAGGGTAGCGAATTAAGAATTAGCGGCAACAACCTTGTAGTTAGCGGATTAAGGAACTAAGCGGGTTAACGACCTAAGGGAGGTAGGTCGTTCGAGCGACTTAAGGATTATGGGATAAGTCGTTGAAGTGTTAGGTCGTAGACGACTTATGTTAGGTCGCGTGGGTGCTTAAGTCATTAGGTCATTTCTGTCGTAGGCCGCATGAAGGCTTAAGGGGTTAGGTCGTGTATGTTTTAGGTCGCGCGTAGGTTTGAACCGATAGGTCGTTAGGTCGGCATCTCAGTTAGGTCGTGTAGTGTTAAGTCGCTAAGCCGCATATGTGTGTTAGGTCGTAGGTCGCGTGAGGGCTTATGAAGTTAAGTCGTAGGATTTGCTAAGTCGTAAGTCGTAGGTCGTGGGGTTTTCTTAAGTCGTGGACGACTTAAGGGGGCGGACGACTTAAGGATTTCCAGCCTATAAATACACGGTTCTATTTCATTTTTTTGGGATCCGGATTTTTGAAGCGACGAAGTGCTGCCATTTTGGGAGCTCGAGTGCTACACTTCTTCACTTCTTATCTCTTCTTTAATTTTGTGCTTCCTTCCATCCAAATCGAAGATCTAAGAGCTAGATTGAAGATCTACAACCATCGAAGAGAGATTTCATCGTTTGAAGCGGAATTTTGGAGAATCGAGCTAGATCCTTCACTGTCCAGATCTGAAGTGTGTTGCTTTTAAGGTGTTTAGGTGATTCGGTGAGTGGTGATTATCTCTCACACGGACCCAAAGGAGTATATCGGATCGGTGGCTTGATTATGTGTTAAAAATAGTGATTTCATGCATTTTCGTAAACCTAAGTATAGATCTATTGTTCATGATGATCTGACATCCATTTTACTACATGTTAATCTATGCAAGTTCATTCATCAAGTTGTAGAGATATTGCTCATGTTTCATGCTTGTTAGATTCGGACTCTTTATTTACAAAATTGCCATTTTTTTGTTATAATTGCTTTTAGATCTTGTTTGCATGATTGATTACTTGGATTAATGATTGATTTGATTGATTGTTATAAATTAGTTGATTAAGTTGTTGGAATTAGACAAGATGGTCAAAGATGATTCAAAAGCTAAGGGAAAGGCTCTTGAATTGGAAAAGCTGCTCGTGGCATATGACGTGGAGGATAAAGCTCATATGGATAGATTTGATGATGATGTTGAGATGAGGCTTTGCTATGATGAGATGAAGCGAGGCATGACGTGAGATAGCCTTGGTTTGATCCAGACGGGATCATTCCAAGCATGTTGATAACTCGGTGAAATGGTTCGAGTTTGAGGATAATGGTTGGCTCGAGAGGCGCTTGAGCTAGTATGAAAATAGTCGTCGAGGAGGATGACTAGAAGGCTGAGGTTTCATCGTTATTGAAGGTTCTAGCAGACTCAAAGCAAGTGTACGTTGGGCAGATTCGATAGTTCCAAAAGGCTACAGTTGGTAGTCGAGTACTCTGGACAGATTCGATAGTCCTAGGCACGGGCTGCGATGACGTGCGGAGTTCTGTCTAGAACCGGAGTTACCATTAGCCCTTGACGGACGGTTGAAAGAATGTGCCGATCATTCAATTAACGGTGGTATCGAAGCAATGATAACATTGATAGCCAGAGTCATGGATGTTTGGTTGTATCGTCATTCGGTCTCAAGAGCAATATTTTCTGGGTGCTTATCTGATCTTGGTTTAGGCCTTGGGGGTTTGTACTTGGAAAACATTGACCTTGACTCGAGTGATAATTGCTTTACTTTAATGTTTGCTTTACTATGTTTACTTCTGCTTAGTGTGTCTGGAGGCTATCACTGTAGAAAGAGGTGGAGTGGGAGGGTTGGATTCCTATTCCTTTTACCTTTATGCTCTTTTGGTATGTTGTTAGTTAATTTACCGCTCACTAAGACTGTTGTCTGACTCAAGGTTTTATGTTCAACTCTTATTACCTTGGGATGTTCATCCATTTTGGGATGGACAGACTAGGTAGCAGGTGACAGGTGCTGTTCTTAGTAATCGACGATGCTGATGACGAAGACAAGCTGGTGGCTTACATATTATTTTCTTACTATATGTACTGGATGTTCCGCTGCTTGTATATTCTCTAAGTGATATGTAGTGAGGCTGGATGTATTGACTATTCAAATTTTTTGTATCAAACTACTATGAGGCTTATTTGATGCGATTTTGTTCTGTGTAGCTTCACTATGTATATTTTTCTCTATTGTATTTTATCCATGCGCTGTGAGTAATATGATAGATTCTGCTGTTTTAACTTACCTCTGACGATCATCCATAGCTGCCTGACACACTTTTCAGCGCACTGTTTCTATGTTTAGTGCAGGAGTCATGGGCAGTCGTCACAGAAACCCACATCAAATTGTCATGATGAATCTTTGTGATTGATAAATTTATTTTATCTGTGGAACTGTGAATGAAGATAAGCGTTGTGGATTATACCGCTTATCGATATTGATATAATCTGTGATGATTTATGATGTTGCACTTTTATTGTGAAAACCCCCTGGACCACACTTATACACACACAAAGATGGATTTCACGTGGAAATCGATTAAGTCACAGATTTTTGAAGTGATTTTTAAATAGACAAATTAAATTCAAATATTTTGGAAATGGATTGGGTTTAAAGTGAAAAGCATTTGAAATGGAATTTCAAAGATGAAATTTATTTTGAGTAACTTGATTGAGTTTTGAAATTTAAATATTTTGATTTAAATTTGAATTCAATATTTGAAATTGAATTCTATGATTTGGAAACCAAGGTTTAGAAAGGCTATTCAACTTATAAATGAGTTTATATGTGTTAAACTATTTTAAAGGTATTGATTTGGGAATTTGAATTTAAATTCAAAGACTTTAACTCGTATAAATGAATCAGATTTTCCAAAATGAAAACTGTTTGTTTTCAAATGATAAAAGCTTTCATATATATAAGAAATGAAATTCCAATTTAAAGGAATTTCAAGTATGAATTGAAAAATGGTTTTCCAAGTTATAAATGAATTCTTTTTGAAAGCTATGAATTGAATCTGTTATCTTTAATAGATTTAAAATGATGATTTGTTTAAACCATTTGAAATGGAATTGTTTTGAAAGCTATAAGTTAAATCTTTGTTTTAAAGATTTAACGAGTTAATCAAATTGAAATGGGAATTGATTTGGAAAAATCTATAAATGAATCTTTTTGTTTAAAAGATTTGAAATGGTAATTGGTTTAAACCATTTGAAAGAAAGTTTGGAATTATTAAGTTGTGACTTAATTGAAAACCCCAGATCCATATGTTTTAAATATTCCGCTCATTATTCGGGTTAGCCGGGAAAATACCTTTGTGTCACATAACCCATTCCGAATAAGTGATATGTCGTATATGGATAGCATTTGAAGACCGGTGTTGAAGACTGGGTATTTGCGAGAACGATAGGATGACCTATCGATTGTCTCTGCACCGAGTAGCTACGGTATAGAGATTCCCTAAGTGATGGGAAGTCCGATCGGGATTGTGAATACCCGGATTGCAAGGGCTTCTTCGGAAGTGCCTTCGGTTCTGTTCGAACCCGGAACAGACTTGTATGGTTACATGTCTGACATTACACTTTGAGATATAAAGTCGATATCTTTCAAATATATTTCTGTTGGTGGCGGAGAATTTATTCTTTTAGCTTAACACCCTTCTCTGAGACGTACGAGCTCAGAGGTTATGTAGCTGAAATTTATCAACGATATATTCCCAATTTGGTAATGTGGCATGCTGAGTGTTGCTGTGTGATGATCATTTATTTGATCATTTGTGATCAAAGCGTGGCTTTGTGAAAAAGCATAGCTTTGTGGATGAGACTTCGTCAGAGCCTCACAACCCGGAAATGGTCGAAACAGGAAAGATGCATCAAGGTTTCAGGGGTAGCTTCCCTAGGGTATGGACATTCCTTCTGGAAAAGGGTAGTATCATGGTATGGATCCTAAATACTTACTCATGTGGACACACTATATTTATTACTGTGTGATGTTGGTGACGAGCGCTCGTATAAAGGTCCTAAAGGACCGGGGGTGGCATATTTGAGGTTTTATTCCCTGGGAAGGGGGGTAGCCGGCTTTGTGTTGGCAAAGAACAGGTTGTCTCTCGGAGCATCTAGCCAGAGGCGTTCTTTTGTGGCATAGGAAGTTCCTTAGCCTGACCATTTGTTGGAAATCCTTCTTCCAATACGAACCTTGTACGTTTTAGTTGTAGAACCTGCCATTTACTTATGGTGGCGCCCCACTGTTTAGATGGTAGCTATAGTAGGCATAGTTCGAAATGTCTATGCTGGCTATGATTTATATTTTACTTTCGAAAAGTTTTCTGCACTTTGCACTTATAAAAAAAAATATTGAAAAGAATCTGCGTATCAAGCATGTTTGACTATCATAAGAAGAAATCTCCTCCAATTCTGCGTTTGCATTGTGTGTGTGGCGGGAGGTCTTATGGTAGTTTCATTTTCCAAAAGCATTGCGAATTGACTTTAAAATTCTCTGCTATTTGTTTTAAAGATAAACTGTTTTTGTTGCTCACACAAGTCCCATGACTGATCCGGAGTTTATTGTTTCTTTCCTAAACTCTGGGTGCTCAAAAATTTTCTACACGGGCAGTCTAGAGTTGGGTTTTTCAGATAGTCAAGGTTAGTAGATTTTCTGGAGCTAGTTCAATCTTTGGATATGGACTGCACTTGCTTATCTTTGTGCATCGTTATTGGGAGTTCAAGCTATTTCTGGATTGGTGTTTTGAAGATGGAGATTATCCGCTGCTGGTGTTATCTATTTTCTTTCCACTGCTATTTCTTGTATCATATCTCTGATGTATATTAATATTCATTGTATCACTCTGTTGTATCAGATATTGTAGCAGATATTGTATATCAATGTATTATTCTTTTTCTTCCACTGTGTTGTTTACTTAATTGTGTTATAAGCTCCGGCGACTCGGATTTGAACGGTCGAATCTACGGCATTCGAGTACGATGTAAAGTATGGATGTCGATTTTCGAACGCGAAAAATCCTAGACGTTACATTTGGTATCAGATCTAAGGTAAAACTTTAGCTCAGGAGTATAACACATTAAGTAGCTCATTAGAGATAGGGTGAAGTATCCCTAGAATGAGTGTATCCCTAAGATATCCGCCTGAATGTCTCAGTAAATTCTCTTACTATCCACTGATAGTGAGTATGAGTGCAAGAAGAGGACGAGATAGGGGACAAGGGAATACGACTATAAATGGTCAATACCCTGCAACAGTGGAAACAACTTTCTTATCAATCTCCTTTGATTCGTTTCCAAAATTCTTTTCATTTCTTCGTACCAGCTACAAGAAGAAGTTTCGGTGTGATGATGGCCCTACGAATCGTTGTAGAAAATCCTTACTTCGTATCTTCATCGATTTCTTATCAGTTTTTGATTTAAACGTTAATGAATATGAATTTGAATTTTGAAATTGAAAATTCTAAATAAATTGGAAATTTAGAATAAATTGAAAATTTTAAATTGTTGATATTCTGCTTTGATGAGCCAAATACAAAATGGATATACAGTTTGATCTGGAAAGATATTTCTCTATCTTTGATCTATCTGTGTTATTTTTTCGTGCCTGTAAATTTCGAGGACGAAATTCTTTTAAGGGGGGAAGTTTGTAACGACCATAGATTTTAATTTAAATTAATAATTAAGTGTATTTTTGAATAAAAATAGTTAAATAAATAAAGTAGAAATAAATAAAACCAATAATAAATATCACTTATATTAAATATAGGACTTTATTCATATCACAAGAAACAAAATATATTTGAAAATGTATAGTGTGAAACATAACAAAGAGACAAACTAGATACATAGTATAATAAAAAGACTAAAACAAACATAAAGTATAAATATAAAAACAAGACAAACAACATTAATGCAAACCATCACTATATCATCTATCAGCCGAGTAAAGTAATGCAAGGCAAACAAAGTAAAAGAAAACAAAGAATTACACATACATTTAATACCCCATCTCCTCTTTGCTCAAAAATATCATCTCAGCATATATAGAATGTTATACATCAGTCATCATAACATATCTATCAGCCTGCAAAGAAAAAAAATCTTTGTCCTGTTTTGTATAAAATACTATCACCTGTACAAAGCATTATAATATTACCCTATTGTATTGTACAAACAATATAAAATACCCTGTACAAATAATATCACCTGTACAAAATCTTACCCTGTAGTCTTTTCTTTTCTATATTTATATCTTCTTAGTTCATTCGTGCATCACAACTAAGCAAACCAAAGCTTGCAAGTTCATTTTTCAAATCATTAGCCTACATTTCTTCAATCTGGAATCAACTCAAAAGCATGCAAGCATTCTTCTTCAATTTGCCTACATGCATTTTTAAATCCTGAGACAATAAAGCAAATGTAAATCAAAGACCAGAGGAAAAAAAACCAAGCTTTAGGCAATTTGAAAACTTAAATCATAAATCAAAGCAATCTGGAATTCAAGGCAAAGTAAAGATTTAAGCTAATTCAACTCAGTCTGGATTCAGATTACTTCAATTCTTTGGATGCAAATCGAAAGGAGAATCAAGTCCTGATCAAAATCTAAATTTCCAGGCTCAATTCCTTCCTGTCTTTCTTCAACTTTAAGGTGAGTAACATATTTTAAATATATATATATATATATAACTTAAGTATTGATATGGTTGCATGTCATTTCTCTGTGATAAATATGTATTGTATAAGTGCATTCTGCTGTGAGTAAACTCTTAAATTTGAACTTCAATTCGGTGCACTGAAAAATAGTGAAGCTTAAATGATAAATGGGTGTTTGCATGTATATATTTGCACCTGAAATGAAGATGCATGCCTGTATACATCAAAAGTAGACTCTATTCTATCCTCATAGGTTCAAAACCCTGTTTAAAAATAAAATAAATCCAAAAGCTCCATATTTGATGGTTTTTAGGCTTTGAAATCAAAAAGAAATTTTTTTGTATGATTATACTCTAAGTTTTCTAAGTAAATCAAACAATAGTTTTGTCTGGAAGTACAAGAATACAGGCAAACTCAATTTAAACCGAAAATTCAGTAACAATGATTTCAGATTTTGAATATACTAATTAAAACAACTTTGAAGTTGATGATTTTTAAAAGAGAAATTTAATTTTTTTATCAAGTATTACATGAGAAAGAAAGGGACGAACAGGATTGTCATTTTCTCCAAGTTTTGACAATCAATCAGGTGAGGGACTTCGAGATCGAAATCATAGCTAGCTGGAAGACCATAGAATTGGGGAAAATGCTTGATAAATTTCTTGATTAACTGGGGTGTTGATTTTGATCGAGTTAGGGTTTAAGGCTTAAACTAAGTCAATGGTAGGAACGAGATTGCTGCGCCGTCTGTAGGCCATTAGAGGTCATCGGACCGGGACCATCAGAGAAGTAGGAGGCTGGCGGGGCTTTGGATGGAGTATCGTGAATTCTGATGACCAGAAGAGGGAGAGCGAGGCGATCGTATAGGGCACAAGTTGTTCCAGATTTGGGTCTGGTGGGTCGAATACAAAATCACGATCGTTTCGAAATTGTGAGTGTTTGTGAGGTTCGGGAGCATCGTTGTGGACGTGTCGATGATCAGAGATTCGAGCTGTGGCGGCCGGAGTGATGGTGCATGTGCACATGTAGGGGGTTGTATCAGGTGGCAGCAGTTTGGGGAAGATAGAGGAAACTCGATGCTGCTCTTGAGAAATTTATGTGATGGCTCGATGTTGAACTCGAAGCGGTTTCTGGGGTGCGGGTTGGTACTTAAACGAAATTTTAGTTTTAAAAATTATGGGGCATACGGGTGGATTTGGAAGCGACTCAAAGCAAGCAGCCAAATGGTTCGTGGAAGACTCGAAGTAGCTCTAGGGTGATCACGTTTTTTTTTAGTTTTAAACTTTAAAAATCTGAGTCGAAATAAATTTCTAAAACCATTTGATTGTTTGTAAGTTGAAAAGGGTAATTAAAGGTTTTAACATATAATATTTCAAATTATTTAAGTTAAAAGTATCCTAAACTTATATTTTCGAAGGTTTATTTTAAAATAAAATTTAACAAAGTAATTAAGGTAATTAGTTAAGAAATAATTAATAAATGAAGGTGATTAAGAATTAATTAATCACTAATTAAAGATAATTAATGAAAAATGGTTATTGGATTAATTAATTATAATCACACAATAAATTCATCTTATTTGTAGATGATTTATTATTATTATATGTTCTGTATTGATTGATACCCAGGTATATGATATGATGCTTTGTGATATGAATTGCTTTGTGCTGAACTGTGATTCGGTATTTCAGTGTGAATATGAAAACCCTTTTTGCCCGTAAAACGACAATTAAACCTTGATGCGACAGGGAGTCGGATTCTAGTTGGTTATCCGAAACCCACATCAAATTGTAATGATGAATCTTTGTGATTGATAAATTTATTTTATCCGTGGAACTGTGAATGAAGATAAGCGTTGTGGATTATACCGCTTATCGATATTGATATAATCTGTGATGATTTATGATGTTGCACTTTTATTGTGAAAAACCCCTGGACCACACTTATACACACACAAAGATGGATTTCACGAGGAAATCGATTAAGTCACAGATTTTTGAAGTGATTTTTAAATAGACAAATTAAATTCAAATATTTTGGAAATGGATTGGGTTTAAAGTGAAAAGCATTTGAAATGGAATTTCAAAGATGAAATTTATTTTGAGTAACTTGATTGAGTTTTGAAATTTAAATATTTTGATTTAAATTTGAATTCAATATTTGAAATTGAATTCTATGATTTGGAAACCAAGGTTTAGAAAGGCTATTCTACTTATAAATGAATTTATATGTGTTAAACTATTTTAAAGGTATTGATTTGGGAATTTGAATTTAAATTCAAAGACTTTAACTCGTATAAATGAATCAGATTTTCCGAAGTGAAAACTGTTTGTTTTCAAATGATAAAAGCTTTCATATATATAAGAAATGAAATTCCAATTTAAAGGAATTTCAAGTATGAATTGAAAAATGGTTTTCCAAGTTATAAATGAATTCTTTTTGATAGTTATGAATTGAATCTGTTATCTTTAACAGATTTAAAATGATGATTTGTTTAAACCATTTGACATGGAATTGTTTTGAAAGCTATAAGTTAAATCTTTATTTTAAATATTTAACGAGTTAATCAAATTGAAATGGGATTTGATTTGGAAAAATCTATAAATGAACCTTTTTGTTTAAAAGATTTGAAATGGTAACTGGTTTAAACCATTTGAAAGAAAGTTTGGAATTATTAAGTTGTGACTTAATTGAAAACCCCAGATCCATATGTTTTAAATATTGCGCTCATTATTCGGGTTAGCCGGGAAAAGACCTTTGTATCACATAACCCATTCCGAATAAGTGATATGTCGTATATGGATAGCATTTGAAGACCGGTGTTGAAGACCGGGTATTTGCGAGAACGATAGGATGACCTATCGATTGTCTCTGCACCGAGTAGCTACGGTATAGAGATTCCCTAAGTGATGGGAAGTCCGATCGGGATTGTGAATACCCGGATTGCAAGGGCTTCTTCGGAAGTGCATTCGGTTCTGTTCGAACCCGGAACAGACTTGTATGGTTACATGTCTGACATTACACTTTGAGATATAAAGTCGATTTCTTTCAAATACATTTCTATTGGTGGCGGAGAATTTATTCTTTTAGCTTAACACCCTTCTTTGAGACATACGAGCTCACAGGTTATGTAGCTGAAATTTATCAGCGATATATTCCCAATTTGGTAATGTGGCATGCTGAGTGTTGCTGTGTGATGATCATTTATTTGATCATTTGTGATCAAAGCGTGGCTTTGTGAAAAAGCATAGCTTTGTGGACGAGACTTCGTCAGAGCCTCACAACCCGGAAATGGTCGAAACAGGAAAGATGCAGCAGGGTTTCAGGGGTAGCTTCCCTAGGGTATGGCCATTCCTTTTGGAAAAGGGTAGTATCATGGTATGGAGCCCAAATACTTACTCATGTGGACACACTATATTTATTACCGTGTGATGTTGGTGACGAGCGCTCGTATAAAGGTCCTAAAGGACCGGGGGTGGCATATCTGAGGTTTTATTCCCCGGGAAGGGGGGTAGCCGGCTTTGTGTTGGCAAAGAGCAGGTTGTCTCTCGGATCGTCCAGCCAGAGGCGTTCTTTCGTGGCATAGGAAGTTCCTTAGCCTGACCATTTGTTGGAAATCCTTCTTCCAATATGAACTTTGTACGGTTTTAGTTGTATAACCTGTCATTTACTTATGGTGGCGCCCCACTGTTTAGATGGTAGGTATAGTAGGCATAGTTCGAAATGTCTATGCTGGCTATGATTTATATTTTACTTTCGAAAAGTTTTCTGCACTTTGCACTTATAAAAAAAATATTGAAAAGAATCTGCGTATCAAGCATGTTTGACTATCATAAGAAGAAATCTCCTCCAATTCTGCGTTTGCATTGTGTGTGTGGCGGGAGGTCTTATGGTAGTTTCATTTTCCAAAAGCATTGCGAATTGACTTTAAAATTCTCTGCTATTTGTTTTAAAGATAAACTGTTTTTGTTGCTCACACAAGTCCCATGACTGATCCGGAGTTTATTGTTTCTTTCCTAAACTCTGGGTGCTCAAAAATTTTCTACACGGGCAGTCTAGAGTTGGGATTTTCAGATAGTCAAGGTTAGTAGATTTTCTAGAGCTAGTTCAGTCTTTGGATATGGACTGCACTTGCTTATCTTTGTGCATCGTTATTGGGAGTTCAAGCTATTTCTGGATTGGTGTTTTGAAGATGGAGATTATCCATTGCTGATGTTATCTATTTTCTTTCCGCTGCTATTTCTTGTATCATATCTCTGATGTATATTGATATTCATTGTATCACTCTGTTGTATCAGATATTGTAGCAGATATTGTATATCAATGTATTATTCTTTTTCTTCCGCTGTGTTGTTTACTTAATTGTGTTATAAGCTCCGGCAACTCGGATTTGAACGGTCGAATCTACGGCATTCGAGTACGATGTAAAGTATGGATGTCGATTTTCGAACGCGAAAAATTCGCAGACGTTACATTATTTGTTAGTGAATATAAATTGTTTTATATTGTTTTGATTTATCTGTTGAGTGGTATATAAATTCTGGTCAAATAGTAGGATGCCACTAATTTGATAGGAATCTTTAAACACTTAAACACGGTAAACTGACACAGTATGGTTTTGAAGCGGGTAAATGAAATAATTTTAACCAAAGTATATTTTGATATAAAAAAATATTTTTTTAGAAATTATTATAGTATAACTGGTGTGTTTGGTTGTTATTATAATCGAAATAAGATTATAAAAATTGAAATGGTTATATATAATCAAATGGGATTGTACAAGAATAATTTATGCAAATAAATTATAATTAAATTAGATTCAAGCCAGAATTTGAAATTTAAATCTCGGTGATTTTTGAAAAAGTATTCTAAGGCATTTGGAAATGAATGATGGTGGTATTATTTTTGGAATGGAAATTGCTTTAAATTGGGATTAAATTTGTTTTAAATGGATTTCGAAGATGATATAGCACCAAACTCACTTCAGTCGTTGCAAAATAACCCTGGTGATGACTGCAGTATCATCAATATTGATTTTCGAGTTTCTAGTTGTGGATGAAAATAGGTGTTTTTTGGAAATTCCGAAGGGGATTTGTTTTAGATAAAAACCAGATTTGTTTAAATGTAAAAAGTGGGATTTGGTGTATATATATATGATTTCAAAGTGATTTGAAATAAATACCGGGTATTTGAATTCTGAAATTCTTAGCTAAAGGATTTAGAAATATTAATAAGGAAATAAGTGTGAAAACTGAATTTTGAAATTAAAATTTAAAGTGAGAAAGTTAAAAGGGAATTTAACTTAAGTTGAAGGGATAAAATTTTAAAAATTTAATTGATTGTGGTTTGAACGGAATTAATGAAATGGTGAGTTAACTTAAGCAAAGTTAAATGGAATAAATTAGTAAAGTGAACTAATTAAATGAATTGAATTGAAAAGAATTGCATGTGTATAAATGAAGGAAACTAGTAATATGAATGGAAACGAATATTGATAGTTGATTGAATTGAATGTAATGGAAGATATTAAATATAAAGTTTGAGTTGTGAAATGGATATATAACTAGAAGTTATAAAATATGAATGGAATAAAATTTTAAAGTGAAAAATTTGGAATTGTGAGCAAATAAGTTAAATAGCTTACAAAGTTGGAATTAATGGAATAGAATAGCCAAAATAAAAAAATGGTTCTGTATTTTGATGAAGAAATAAAAGTTCAAACTTGAATTATAAAGTGAATGTGAACTCAAGTGGATTAAATAGACTGATTTTTGAAATAAAAACGCCTAGTTGTGAGATATAAAATGAAAGCAAACCAATTGGAAGAATTAAATAGGGAATCAGATATTGAAATGGGACTTGGGTTGATTGGAATTAAATAAATTGAAATGGAGAACTTGAGTTATAAATAAAATTCGACTAATTATAAGCGAATTAAATATAATTGGAAATGTGGACGAATAAAATAAAATTGGATTGAAGTGGCAATGACTTAAGTTATAAATAAATTCAATTTAAGTGTAAATAAACTGAATATGGCCTTGGATATTGTTTAAAATGAATTCGAGCTTGAAGTTAAGTTTTGAAGTAGAATAAATGAAGGAACTAATTAAATTAATTAGCAAATGGAATGGAATTTGATTGAATAAAAATCAAATCAAAAGTTTAAATTTAAATTTGATGGCAAGGGAAACAAACTTAAGTTATAGAGTTGAATTAATTGAGAGTAAATGAATTAACTTAAGTTAATAATTTTGGATGGAAGCTTGGCTTAAATAAATGTATGAAATGATTCATAAATAAATTAGCATGGAATGATTTCAAGTTTAATAAAATGGAATTGGATATAACGAATGTGGATATGAATGGAATGTAAATGAATTGATTGAGAATCAATTTGGAATAGAATAGAATTAAATATAAATTGATTTGAAATCAATTTAAAATAACTATAAACTGAAATGGTTATTTTATTAAATGAACATCCCGAATTTTCATAGAAAGATTGTCGATTGACGTAAACGGAAGTAAATAAAATTCTGTGAATAAATTAATTTTTAATCAATTTGGACTGGATATGAATTTGTTAGGTATAAATGTAATTTGTTGTAAGCAAATTTGGTTGTAAATCATTCGAATTGAATGAAATGGTAATGAATCGATGTATAGTAATTAAATTAGTATTGGAACCTTGTGATTGCTTATAAATACATGTTTAACATATTTAGTAGTGCAAAGTATGTGTTTAACTATTTAAAAGAATGAAATGTTATTAAATTTCATGTTTTAGTACTTATGTGTTTAAATTGAGTAAATACAGGTACCGAAGGCTATTAGGCTAGAGTTGGTTTGCATAATTGCAAATAAAATAAGCCGCTCTCTTTAAAACGCTAAATTAAGGCACGTTTTTGGATTAAATACTGCGAATGATATAAATATTGATATATATTTTGTTTTCCGACCGTGTGGGTCGCTGTATATGTTTTTATCTCTCTTGTCACATTGCAAAAGGCTCTCCGTACAAAGGAGACTCTGGCAAAAATTTTGAAAATTTAAGATGTTAGAAAATTTTTGAAAAAAAATTTTGTTAACTTAAAAAGGTTGATTTTTGAATTGAAATTGAAAAAAAAGAGTTTTGAATTAGAAATGGAAACTAAATGTTTGGATGGAACTAAAGTGTTTAGAAAAGTGAATATCGAGTTTTAACTAAGTGGGTTTTGAATAAGTATTGGGTTTGGAGCATTTTTCTTGCCTTAGCAATTTCGGGGACGAAATTTTTTTAAGGGGGGAGGAATGTAAAGACCCGGATTTTTCGTCATTTGATTTTGAATATTTAAATGGTTTAAATATTGGTGTTTGGATTATAATTTAGTTAGTAATATTTTAAAACTAGGATTTCAAGTGATTTCGTTAATTTTTGAAATCGTCAATTTAATCGACGCGTTAAAATAGCAATCCAGGGCATAGTCTTGGAATTCGACGAAACCAATTCCAGTAGATCCGTAATAGTGTATTATTATCGAATTTCAAATTTTGTAGCATTTGGATTTACCATTTGGTCGTACGATCTGAAAACGCCTGGAAATAATTTTATTGAATTTAATTTAAATAGTCGATATAAAAAGCTATCTTCCACATATGATCGAATTATGACTTGAAACTTGTTCCATTGGGTTCGGATTAGCAGTTTAACATTAGGAACGTCAGGCGGCACGCCTCAATAGGGGTTCGAAATTTTGAGTTATGCAAAGCGGTATATTTTGAATATTTATAAATAAAATAAAATCAAGGTCAATTCTCAGCAGACCTATTCTTGTTCATATAGCCGTCCCACTCAACTTTATATCGCACGTCTTTACCTCCTTTTTCCTATCAGTTTGATATTAATTCGTTTATATATAAAAAAAGATAATAAAATGATCTACAGCCAAACAAAAAAAAGAAAAGGGCATGGACGCATTCACATACGCTATTCTTCTCCTCTTTTAGAAAAAGGAAATCGATCAAACAGAAAAAAAAAACCTACGATTGAGTCGCGATTAGGATAAAAGGCTTGGCATTTTTGTTTACGGCAGGAAGGAGGACGGCACCGTGCCTGGCGGGGGAGCTCGAATGCGAGCCTGACAGTGTCGCGTTAGGGTGGGCGCGTGCGTGGTTTTAGAGTTGGGCGATCGCTGTCAGCATATGAGAGCAGCGGCAGTGTGAGGGAGGCGGCCGAAGTTTAGGCATCTTGTTTCGAACGAGAAAAAGGGAAAAGAGGGGAGTGAAGGGGAGTCGTGAGTGGCTGCGAGGTGATGGGAGGCTGGAAGTCACGAATATTGGCAAGCTCACAAGTAGGGTTTGGTTTCGTTTTCTGGGCGAACAGCAGTTTGAGTGGAAATAGGCGTGCGTGGATGGGATCGAACGACGGCTGGATGGCCTTGGCAGAGAAGGGGGTCGTGGTGACGGTAAGTTTCAAGGATGGTTGGCAATTCCTGTACTAGCGAAGAGTGGTGAAGGTATACACTAAATTAAAAATTCAATTTACATAGTTGGTTGTTTAATTTAGAATTTAAATTTAGTTAGATAATAAAATTTAATAAAAAAAATTCATACGAGATCCAAAATCATGGGATGGGTTGAGTTAGGTTCGTAGCTGTGAAACCTATCCAACAGAATTGGTTTGGTGAATTTAAAAATCAAGATGAGAAATTCTCACTCATTTGGATTATCGAATTAATTTTTAAATAGTTAAAATTAATTATTGGATGAAGTTTAATATATTTCCCGCCTATTGAAGCGGATGAGACCTTATGCGCCCCGCATAATAGCGGATGACCCTATATACCGCGATATCCCCTTTGAAATGGGATTGGTATTTTTATGTTGTATTAACATCTGTGGATACATGTATGAGGGATCCAACTGGATTCCTCAAATTTATATTGATTGTTTTTCATATATAATAAATATGATGTGTTAGAATAATCTGTTATAGATTATTGTTGTGATATGAATTATTGGATGCTATAGTAGCACTGGCCTAACTTTTGGTATTTTAAATACCATAAATATTATTTTTGGAATTTGAAAGGATTTAAAAGGAGATTTTGAATAAAAAAAATATTTATATCGAAATTTGGATTATTTTTAAGAAATTGATATGGATCAGAACAATAATTGATTTTGGTTTGTATTTAACTATTCGTAAAAATATTTTAAATAGAGATTTTAAAATAATTTATATATAGGATTTTTAAATGATATTTTTGGAAAATATGAAAAGGAGTTGAAATCGATATTTTAAATAGATTTGTGAAATATGTAGAATTTATTAAGAAATGGATTTATAAAATAAGATTTTATAAATGGGATTAGTTTTATAAACAAGTGAAACTAAAGGAGTTATAAATTTATAAACGATGTTTATAATCAAGGAAAAAGTAATAAATTGATAAATTGGAATATAATTTCACAGGGTGAATTTATATTGAGATATGAAAAATAGATTTTTTGGAAAAATGGTGAATTCTATTTTATTTTTTGAAAAGTAAGGATGGTTAGAGAATCGGACTGGGGTCGATGTGTTGTAAATCGAGAAGGATTTATTAATTGAATTGGTTATTGGGATTTTAAAAATATTTTCCATTAAGAAGTTAAGTTTTGATTTAAAAAGGGAAATTTTATTTAACAATGTAATTTTAAACTAGTTAGTATTGAAATACTTTGAAAGTGAATTTTTTCAAATATCTAATATTAGTTGAAATGAAATTCTAATTTTTAAAATCGGCTTTGTTAATCGATTTGTTTATCTAAAAATGAGTTATTGATGTTTATACAAAGTGTTTCGATATTTTAAATAATTACTTGAACATGTTTTAGAAATAAATTATTATTTTTTAAATACTTATTTTATATATTTATATATAGTTTTGTAATGATTTAAAATTATTTATAAATCTTCTTGAGATATGGAAACATGATTTATTTAGTAAATGTAATTTATAGGAGAAATTTTCAAAAATGGAATTCGGAAAGAAGTAAGAAAATTTCTAAAATAGTTAAATAAAAGTTAACTTCGAAAAATGAATTAGGATTCATAAAAGAGGTTAGAAATGGATATTTGGAATTTTAGACAAGTATTTTGAATTGGAAATATTAAAGGAAATTAATTAAGGAAACCAGAACTTAAAGAATTCATTATAAACGAGTTAACGAATTTACAATATAAATTGTAAAGGATTTTGAGAAAGACAAATAAATGGAATTTCCTAAGTGTTGAGAAGTAAGGAGTTAGAAAAATATATTTTTCTAAATGTTGAGATAAGAGATGGTTTGGAATATCCTGATATGGATATAATTATTTAAGTTCTCAAATATTGAAAATTTGGAAGGGATTTGAATATATATCTTATAAAGATATTTTGAAAATAAATTTTGGAAAAAAATATAGTATGGGCCTAGTGACTGCTTATGGGTGTTATATTGATAGTTAAATAATATACTATCAATTATTGGTCAATTTCGTTGATCATTTCGAAGAGACCGGGATCAGATTTAATTATCTGAAAACTACTTCGATCCGATTTGAGCGTTACGAATGGATATCGTGAAGATAGTGAAGACGGTGATTCGGTTTGTCCAGACCCAGGACAACTTGTATGGACAAATGCTATCAAAACCTCGTCATTGGAGGACGATGAGCATTCTAAGTGAAATTGTTCTTGAAAGGTAAACGTAGCCTCAAGCCTCATTAACCAGTAATGGTTAAAACAGGGGAGATACAGCAAGGTTAAGTGGGTCTCACCTAATTATGGTATGTTATCACCTTTCTAGATACCCTCGGATATATTATAAATTATGGATACGGCGGTGCATGGAAAAAGAGCTCTCGATAAGGGTGGGAACACCCGGGGTGATAACATATTCGGTTCTATCCAGGTCAAGGATAGGGCCGATCTTCTATTGTAGGGGATCCCGGCGAGGTCTCGGTATATTTTTCTAGAGGTGTACCGTGATAGGTGGTACCCCTGTTCCTAGTCATTGTATGAAATCCATTCTCCATAAGCGCCGTACGGTTTTGATTATGCCCAACTATGCTGAAACGTAAGATGCAAGCATTTCAGCTATTTTCTATTTACTTTGTCTAGACACTATTATAATATCACACGATTTTGATAAAAATGTTTTGGTTATCGTATGGGACAAACCCGTCGTGTTTATGTGTGACGTGGTCTTACAAGATACCTTTGTCTTTCAAAGGATTTTGATGACTTAATAAATCAAATTGAGTGTGTTTTCTCACGCTGGTTTTTCAGACTGACTCGGGCGTTATTTTATTATAATGCTTGGGTCAGACAGAGTATTACAGATTCAGGATAAGATGCTATGGAGCTTAGGAGACGAGCTAGATGACAGACGTATTCCCGTTATTGATTTATATTTCCGTTGTATGAGGACAAGTTATTATAATGTCCAGATTGTTGTATTGATTGTTGTACTCTGATGATTGTAAGTATAAAATAGTTACAGGTTCTTTTGTATAAAAATATGTTATTATATATTATATTTTGTTCTCCTGCGTTTGTGAGTTTCTATATTGTTATTTCTGTTTCTTCTATCTCTTCTTTTTCTTCAACCCTAGTTATTAGTCCTTTCGTACAATTTGGGTAGGACAAGTGTGTTATTATTAACTCAAAGAGTTCGGAATGGCGGATCGCTACATAGCTACTTCTAGAAAGTCTATTGGTAGATCTGGTATAAATTATGTTGTTACACGCTTTGATGGAAAGTAAGATTTTGTAACTTGGAAGATGAAATGGAAGCAGCGTTGAAGAAGGAGAAAGCCTTGAAGATTGTTTTTGCGCTTGATAAATGAATGACATTGAGGCAACTGTTTTGGAAGGGATGGAAGATGAAGCTCTTACAATAATCCGGTTGAGTCTTTCAAATGAAGCTTTTAGAGAATTCTCTCAAAAGAAGACGACAAAGAAATTATGGGATGCATTATCTGATGCATACCAAGGCAAGTGTCTCATGAATCGAATTATTCTTCAGTAACAACTCTATTCGTTTATGATGAAGCCGGGAGCCGATCTTTTGGAGCATGTAGATGCTTTTACCACTTTGATTATGAACCTAAAGGCAGCGGATGTTGATATTACCGATGAGGCTTAGGCAGAGATCCTCTTATGTTCCTTGCCTAAGAAGTATACTGCTTTTTTTAATTCCACGATATATGGTCACAGTAAGATTAGTTTATATGGTATAAAGACTAGTCTCCATAATGAGGTGTTGAGAGGAAGATTGGTGTGCACCAATTTAGATAGTAATACAGAAGGCTTATCTGTTCAAAGAGGTAGAAGCTAAAGCAAGTCAAAGAATGGTGGAGGTAGATATAATTCAAGGTCTCAGTTAGGGGCCTAAGCATTTGGCTTGCCATTATTGTAATAAACCGAGGCACGTTATAGCACAATCTCCCAAGCTCAAAGGAAGAAGAAAAGACCTAAAGAAAGTTTCAGCATCTACTACAAAGAAATCAGATACAGAGAGTAATATAGATATGTTTATAGCTTCTAGCTCTTCTGGGAAGAGCAACTTATTGCTTATTGATTCTGGCGATCCTATTATATGCCACCTGATAACAACGGTTTCTCTACATACTATGAGATTGATGGAGGATAAGTTCTAATGAGTAATAATACTTCTTGCCGTATAGTTGGTGTTGGTAGTGTGAAGGTCAGAATGCCTGATGGTGTTATTCGCACTATTACTGATGTTAGGCATGTACCTAAGTTGAGAAGGAGCTTGATTTATATTGGGACTTTGAGTAGGCTTGGGTTGAAGATTTTAATTGAGGGAGAAAAGATGAAGATATTAAAGGTTTCCATGATTATTATGAAAAGTGTAAGGGCATGAAATCTTTATTTATTTAAAGGCACTACTATTGTTGGTGAATTAGCTTCTGCTACTTCTGTTGATTCAGATTCTTCCATATTATGGCACTTGCAGATGGGGCATATTGGTGAACGTGGTTTGGATGAGTTGAGAAAGCAAGATTTGATTGATGGTGTTCAGTATTCAAAGCTTGCCTTTTGTGAAGAATGTGTTCATGGTAAGCAGATAAAGATTTCTTTTGGCACCGGTGAGCATAAAGCAAAAGCTGTCCTAGAGTATGTTCATATAAATGTTTTGGGGCCCTCCCCTTACTCATCCTTGGGTGGTGCCAAGTACATAGTTTCGTTTATAGATGATTTCTCTCATAAATTTTTGGTATAGTTCCTACAGTCTAAGAGTGAAACCTTTTCCAGTTTTTAAAAGTGAAAATCTATGGTTGAAAAGCAGTCAGAGAAGAAGTTGAAAGTTCTCAGTTCGAACAATGACGGTGAATTTTTACCACAGGAATTCATCGAATTTTGTGAGTCCGAAGGCATTAAGAAGCATTACACCGCACCTAGAGAACCTAAGTCTAATGATGTTGCTAAAAGAATGAATTAGAAATTTGTTGGAGGGAACTCATTGCCTCAGATTGACTACCAAGTTGAAGAAGGATTTTGCACAGAAGCTTTATCTATGGCGGCTTTCCTCATCAATCACACACCTTCTACTTCTAATATATAATGATCCCTGAAGAAGTATAGAAAGGAGAACATGTTAGCTATTCATTTCTCAAAATGTTTGGATGTCTAGCGTATGTAAATGAGAGCAGAGGAAAGCTAGAATCTTGAGCTCGTAAGTATATTTTTCTATGTTATAGAAGAGGAGTGAAGGGATGTAAATTGTGATGTCTTATCAACAAGAAGATTATTATAAGCAGGCATGTGACTTTTGATGAGAAGGCTATGTTGAAGGTGGAGCCTTTCTTATCTGATGATTGTGTGAGGATAGATTCAGAATATCGAACACGAATCAAGTCATCTTCAGATTCTTTCCATAGAGGTTTAGAAGGTTTTTTCGATGGCACCATGGTTGATGAGGATATTACAGATGTTGGTATAGAGGATTAACTCAAGGTGGAGCTCATTTAAAGACTAGGGCCGTTAGATAGAGAAGGAAGCCTAAGTGGGTTGAGGATTTTGTTGGATTGAGCATCGAAAACATTGACATCGTTGGCAACATATGCATTTAATGTTATCTATGATGAGCCGAGAAGCTATTGCATTAGTTGACAGCTCCAGTTGGTTGGTTGCCATGGAGGAGGAGGTTGAATCTTCGCAGAAAAATCATACTTGGGATTTGGTGCTTCTTCCCAATGACAAGAGAGCTATTGGTTGTAAGTGGATCTATAGATTGAAGGATGACAGCAATGGTGATCTCAGATACAAAGCAAGGTTAGTAGCAAAGGGGTATATTCAGAAGAAAGGGGGAGAGTATCATAATATTTTTGCTCCAGTTGTTAGGCATACATCAATTTGTATTCTTTTGGCATTAGTTGCTCTTTATGATATGGAACTTGAGCAATTAGTTGTCAAAACTGCATTCTGCATGGTAATCTGGATGAGAAAATTTATTTTATGCAGTTGGAGCGGTTCACTGGTAGTAGCAGGCCAGATTATATTTGTAAACTTAACAAGTTTCTATATAGGCTGAAGCAGTCTCATAGATTGTGGTATAAGAGATTTGATAAGTTTATGCTTTCATAGGGATACTCTAGAAGCTTCAAGGACCAGTGTGTTTATTTCTTGAGGTGTGATGGAGATATGATATATCTTTTGTTATACGTTGATGATATATGGATTGCATCTCGGAGTATGGTCAAAATTATGGACTTGAAAGCGGAGCTCGGCAAGGAGTTTGATATGAAGGAGTTGGGAAAAGCACAATTTTTTTTGGGAATGGAGATGTATGTAGATAGGAAACGGAGAGAGTTGAGAGTCACTCAAGCGCAGTACATGAAGAAGGTCCTCACTTGATTTGGTATGGAGAAAGCTAAACTGGTTGGCACTCCATTAGGCTCTTATTTTAAGTTGTCGAAAAACTTATCTCCTTCATCAGATGAAGATAAAGGTATATGGCTGATATACCTTATCCTAGTGTTGTTTGGTAGTCTCTTGTATGCTATGGTGTGCACGAGACTAGATTTAGCCCGTATAGTGGGTGTTGTGCGTCGGTATATGTCTAACATAGGCAAAGAGCATTGGCAAGAAGTGAAGTCTCAAATATCTCCATGACACTTCTTTAGTTGTCTTGCTATATGGCGGTGTAGATGGCGACATCTCTCTTAGAGGTTATTGTGATTCAGATTATGCTGGGGATTGAGATGCATGGAAGTCAGTGTCAGGCTATGTTTTTACACTTAGCATGGGCTCAATTTTGTAAAAATCAAAGTTGCATTCTATAGTTGCTTTGTCGACTACCGAGGCTGAATTGATATCGATTGTGGAAGCAATCAAGTGGGGATTGTATTTACTTTAGCTATTAGATGATCTTTTTGTTGTGCAGCGGACAGTAAAGCTATTTTTAGATAGTCAGAGAGTGATTTATCTTGTAGAGAATCAAGCTTATAGTTCTCAGATGAAGCACATTGATGTTAGAATATTTTTCCTTAAGCTTGAGGAAGAACGAAGTAAGATCAAGTTGGTGAAGGTGAATACTATGGATAGTCCTTCGGATATGATGACAAAGTCACTTCCTAGGGGCAAGTTTGAGCATTGCTTAAACTTGAACAGTTTGATTTCAGTTGCTTAAGTGCCATAGGATGTTGACCAAACAACCAATTTTTATTGTTGATGAATATATTTAAATCAAGGTGAAGTGTTAAATTTAGACGATTTAAATCTAGTCCAAATTTAAAAAAGGAGAAGATATTAATTGATTCCCGCAATCAATCAAATATGGAAAACAAATAGGAAAGATAATCAATTAATATCAAAAGATATATTAGTTGATTTGAAGAATCGATCGAATAAGAATATACGTGGAAGCAAACACCAATATAATAAATTTGTGTTGAAATCAAATCTCGTAAATCTGGAAAATTTCATCCTTATCTCCATGTTGTCTTCATCCTTGGACCTATATAAATGAAGACATTTGATCATCTTGTCACAACAAATCCAACATGAGTGTTCTCCACCAAAATATCCTCAATAAGATCCCTATTTCTGTATCATTTTTAGGGTGAGTGAAAGTTATTGAGTGATTCATACTCTTCTCATGTTGTAATATCCCTTGAAGTGAAGAAATAATAAAGGGTTGTTGGGTCTATGTAGACGTAGGATACAATCCGAACCAAGTAAAATCATTTGTGTCTCTTATCTTTCTACTGTTTGTTTTCGTGTAATATTATATTTTATTTTTGAGTTGCATTGGTATTCAAATAGGCAAATACTAGATCCAAATTAAATCGCTTCTGCTCATCAATTTTTGACTACAAAAGCCAATATAAGATATATTTTGAACAAGCTTGAGTAATTGGGAAGCAAGCAAGTAAATTTATTCAACAAAAGTTGAACAGGGATAACGTCTACGACTACATGTACACCTACTATCTGAGTATGCTAATCTTCAAAAATTTAAACCTACCATACCTCAAAAAGCAGTGGAGTTGCGTTCTATGTCTATGGCATGCCCTACTGAAGAACTTGAGAAGAAGTGCATGTTGTAGTTCATATTTTTATTCACTTTTCTTAGCTATAACTTCTCAAACCAAATCTAAATTACTTTTTTCATGCAAACGTTGTTTATTTTACCACATGTTAACTCAAAGACAATCCTTAATCATTGAGCCCCAAAAAAACTTGTTTCAAAGAGGAATTAAGGGAACTTATATCTGCTTCAAGTTAATTTTTATATAACTTAGAAAAGTTATAGTTTCGTAACAATATTATTCACATAAAAGGTAGTAAAACTCGGATCTTATTGCAAAAAAAAGAAGACCAAATGTGCTAATTAATAGAGAGTGAAATAAAAAGAAAAAATAACGTGGATAGTTCTGTATAAATGCATCCCAAATGCTCGAACCTCTTCCACCTACATTTACGGCTCCTTTAATCTAAAAAAGAAGCATAAAATTCTATAATTAACTCAATAAAAATTTGAAGTAGATTGTAAATGTCGTAGTACATGAAACTTGATAAAATGAAGTAGTTGTTCCAAACGCAAAACCAAATGGAAAACTACCTCGACTAAATGACTTGAATGAAGAAAAATAAAATAAGAAAAAAGTGACCTTGGAAAAGATTGGGGAGGGACGCCAAAGTTTATATTTCTCACTTTCCACTATGTTTTTCTTAATTTTTTTTATTTAATAAAAGTAAGGGTACGTAAAAATAACATTTTGTATTAACGCTTTATTAAGTGTTGTCAAAAAAATTTCTTTTAGTGAATTAAGTAATTAATAAAAGTATATAAAACAAAAAAAATCCTTAAATGATATGTTATGCGATAATAATTACAACGGGTTGTAATCACAAGAAATTTATCACATAAAAAATAACATATTATTTTAAATATTCCTGATCAAGATGTTTCAAGATGTGATATCCATACTCCCATTGAGATTAGAGAGCTTAATGCTCTCCAAATGTTTGGTAGAATATTATTCATGACTTCTAGGGGCACAATAGGGGCACAAAGGGCCTAAGTACTGATGGTTATTGAATAACTATGGAATCACTCACTTGAGAGTTTTCTGTTAGTTATTATAACTACGGTCAAACAGAGAACCTCGAAGTAATGGTATTACGCAGTTCTCTCGACTTGAGAATACTGTCAAACTTTAATTTCGACACTCCACTTGATTAGGGCTAAATTATAGCATGACGTCCATTGAACGACTAAAGTTGAGTCTGAGTTGAAGAATTGGATGTGAAACACTTCAATAGAGATTCGTCTCCTCAGTTAGACAAGGTTAGTATCACGTCATCTATAATTAACTCAACATCAAAGTCTCTGTCCAAAGCAGCACTGTTAATAATAATTATTATTATTGATTTTCATTTGGACTTATCAAGTTGAATGTGGATGATGTTAGAATTTAGACCAAAACCAAATTCCATAATTCTAATGTGATATCGTGTTGACGATGAGAATTGGTGTAAATAATTATTACCACCAGGTATAACTTATAATAAGCAAAATTGGATTTTATCGAAAAGATGTGTAAATGATAATTCACCAAAATTTCACACCACTAGCCAATGTGACGTGTGAACGTTAATATTCGAATTTGTTCGAAATTGATCCCTGACTGAATTTATACATTTGAGTCGCACAATCGTAATAATGAACATTTTGAAAAACAACACAATTTAATTAGTTTATAACTATTGTAAATTAATTGAATTAATTACTATTTATGAAATATTAATCATTAAATTTTATTTGATTTTTTTGAATAAGATTAGCATTTAATAAAATACGCATATAAAAGTTATATATACGTGTACCGATACACAATATTTATAGAATATTAGATTAGGTTTAAATAGATTAACTGCTAAGTGGTTTTAGGAAAATTTTGAGGCCAACATGCTTCGTATGGATGACCGTGCATGATGAGGGGGAGAAGTTTCAAATGTAATTTGAAAAATCAAAGCAGCAATTAGAAAAAGGAAATAATAGGACTCACTTAAATCTCATTTATCAAATATCTTTTACCCTTTTCTCTCTATTTCTAATTTTTCTGCCACAAATACGAAAATGCGGGAGAGGATTTGATGAGATTTAACAAGGAATTAAATAGGAAAGTTTATAAATGAGGGAATTAAAAGTTTCAATGTTTCCTTTAAAACAAATTCATTTTCATTCATTTTTGATTTCCCTTTGACAATTTACTTTTCGTTTTCTTCTCTCCACCATCTCATGGCCAAAATTCTATGGCACCAAGAAAAAAATCCCTAAAAAAATCCAAATTAAATCAAAATAAAAGGTGGTTATTATCTATAATGATTCTTGCAAAATTTAGAGGTCAATTCAATTAAATCTAGGAGCTTCATTCATCATTCGAGGTGTAACTTTTTGTCTACATCCTAAGGTGATTCAATTTTATTTATTCAATTATATAATCATGTTCACATGGATTGAATCATTTACATGCATTATACGAAATGTTTATATTTATATTCATTTTGTAATATAATTCTGATCCCATGTAACGAACTGGGTTTTTCGACCTTCGAAAATCAACACTAATAAGTCCACTGTATTGCATGCCAAGCATCCAAGTGCCGGAAAGATCGATCATTGCGGGAAAGAAAGAAGATAAAACTGTAACGACCCAGAATTTTGAACAAATTAAATTGAGAATATTTAATTAATTTTAAATATTTGAACAGTAATTTAATTTGAATCCCGAATATAACTTTGAAACTAACGATTAAATTTTAAAAATTTAATCTATTGAATTGAATAAAAAAATTGAATCTTCAGTTTTAAGCTGAAGAAAAATATTTCAAAAGTTTTTAAATTTCGTAATGATAACACTGGAGATAATAGAAGCTTCAGAATGTAATTTCAAACTGTTTTGTTCAGTTTTGAAATTTATATCGTTCAATCGATATTTAAAAATAGCCGTCCGAGGCACAGTCTCGGAATTCGACGAAACCAGTTCCATTGGGTCCGTAATATTGAATTATTGTCGGATTTCAATTTTCGAATTTTTTGGAGTTGTTTTGTGACCATACGGTTAGAAAACGTGTTGAAGCTTTAAAACGAATTCAATTTAAAATTTAAATTTAAATTTTCCGACATACACACGTCATCTCCTTCATCTACGCCTACCATCACGCAGAGAATCACGACAATGATCGTGTGACCCATCCCTTTTCGTTTTTAAATGCCCCTCTCCCTCCGTTCAGTTCAAATCTAACGAAAGAAAATAAAATAAAATGGACGCTCTTCATTTTCCCTTACTCTTCCCAATTCATTCAAACGAAAGCCCCATCCCCAGTTCAAAGAAATAAAAATGGTCGTCCACTGTAAATCGAGATCGCGACGCGCGATGTTGGTGGTCGCGATCGGAAATCGCGAGGCCAGGCATTCGCGAGACAGGCGGCAGGCGTGGGGTTTCGTGTCGAGGCACTCGCGTAGGGGCAGTTCGTCGCTCGCGTAGGGGATGGCGGCGATCAACGTGTGGAGACTCGCAATGGATTCGAAGATGAAGGTGGGTCACGGCAGTCGAGCTCGGCGATTTAGGGGTATCGTGAGTGGCACGGTGGAGTTGTGGAGTTGGGGGTTTCGTCGTCATCGTTCGATTTGAGGGATCGCGATGCGGCGGCAGCGGCGAGCAGGTCGTGGTTTCAAAATCGACAGTGAAGGTATTGATATGCTGCTTTTATTTATTTTTATTTATTTATATATATATACGTACAAAAAAAAAGTATATGTTCACAGAAAAAAAAAATGAAGAAGGTAGCTCTGTTCTTTTCATATGTATATATGTAAACAAAGTAAACCATACATATAATTTTAGATAAGACTTTGGAAAATAAATATATGCATACAGATAATTTAAATTTACTAAGTTATATTTAAAATAATTTATTAAGGTGATTTTTGTGGCTAATAACTTATTTAATTATTTTGTCACTTAAAGGGAATTTATTTAAAGGGAAATAATTAGTCTAGAATGAATTATTAGTTAAATAAATTATAAAATGAAATGGTTGGTTCAATTTATTTCGAATATTAATAAATAGTTTAAATGCAGTTGAAATGAAGGAAAATAAAAATATGGTGAAAAGATTTTAATAAATTATTTAAAAGGATTAATTTGAAAAGAAATCATGGATAATTTAAATTACCAAAGGTAATATATTAAATTTAGTTTTGAAAGTAAAATTTTAATTAAATTTATTAAAGGAGAAAATTTGGTTTAAAAAGAATTATCAGCTAATCAAAAAACTATTAAACGGAAATTTATTGATCAGTTGATTCAAATATTAATAGAATTGTATAATTATTTATACAAGGTTAAAAATCAAGAAAATCGGGTCAAGAATGGAAATTGGATTGCAAATAAAAAGCTAAGGTGAGATTTTTCTCACTCGAATGAAATGGATTTCTACAGTTATTGATTTGATTGATTGCTATTGGATGTGATATTAGATATAGTAGGATATATCTATATATATAGCAATATATACATATTGGCATATGTATATATTGGATTGATTGATTTCCCGCCTCGTATAGCGGATGAGACCCTATTGCGCCGTTAGTAAGCGGATGATTTTTATAAAACCCATATACCACGATATTCCACCTCGAAGTGGAATAGGTATTGTGCTAACATCTTTGGATGCAGGGAAACAAGTTGGAGGGATCCAACTGGATCCCTCATATTGATTGAATTTATTTATACTGTGATATGAATCTGTGAATGATTTTATTGATGTTATTGATCATATTGATGTCTGGAAATTGTTTGAAAGCTAAAATTTAGCTGAATGGATGTTTGATATCATTGGATTCCAAAATAAACTAAATTGAATTTTTAAAATTCAAGTAGAAGTTTTTAAGTGAATTGATTTTTAGAAATTGAATAAATTTTGAAGAAAAGAATTTTAAAAGTATAAAAAGTTAATTTTTTATAATCTTATCGAATTAATTCCAGTATAAAGTGAAAATGTTAAAGAAAAATGGATTTCGTAAAATAATGATTTTAAATTGAAGAATTTAGTTAAAATTTGGATTTCTAAATAGATTGAAAGAGAAAAAGAAATTTATTTCCTTTAAAAAGAAATTTATTTAAAAAGAAATAAGTTGGAAGTCCAATTATAAATTTAATTGGCAAATTGAAACAAGTTGGAAAATCAATATAAAATGATTCGGGATGGGAAATAAATTTAGAATCAATTTGTAATTGATTTGGTATTGAAGTAAAATTAGAAATCAATTTGGGATTTGATTTTGGGTTTAAAAGTGAATATTTGGGAATGTGGATTTAAAAATGGAAATGACGTTAAAATGGATTTATGAAAAGGGTAAACTTTACAGTTGTAAAGTTTTAAAAGAATGATTTTTGTAAATAAACGAATCCTAAGTATTTAACTTATAATATGGATTGGTAGTATAAAAAATTGAGTTATGAATTGAATTGGTAAATAAAGAAGATCTATAAATTGAAGTTTTTTTATAAATAGAATTGAAATTTATAAAAGTTGTTCATAAATCCGAAATCACTTATTTTGATAAGTAAAATATAGAAGTTAAATAAAAGAAATTTATAAGTCGAAGTTGTTATTAAAATAGAAATAGGATTTATAAACGTTGTTTTATGAATTCGAAATCAATTAAATTTGATAAATTCAATATAGAGGATTATTAAAGAAAACATATTCGCGATTTTGGATAGCGAATTTTTATTGAAATAAAACGTGTAGATATGATTGAAATTTGGTTAAGTGAATTATATTCACGATTTTGGACAGTGAATATATTATTGAATAAAATGGATATGTTTTGGGAAAATGAATATTTTAAAAATGAAGTTAATTGTTTTAACGATGTTTAAAATATATTAAATATCGGAATCATAGATTTCAACATTCATTGTTGAAATAGACGTTTTCGAGAAATAAGGAAATGGTGGACTATAACACTGTTGTTATAGTAAATGATTTCCGAAAGGAAATGTTTTATCTAGTATTGGGATTTATATATCTATCTTAATTTTCGAATCCCTATACTAGTGATTTTGAGTCGTCGTAACGATGTTTTACGTAACATTCGTTTTGACTCAAATAGATGTTGTTATAGTAAATGACTTCCTTAACGAAATGAATATATACTTAATTTTGATTTAAGTATATCGAATATTTTCCAAGTGTTGAAAATAAATAAATTTGTGAAATACTTATTATTAAATAAGTATGGGAATGTTTTCCAAAAATGAAATGAGACGTTTTGAGAATTTATTTTTGTAAAGATAAATTGAAAGTGAATATCTAAAATCGATTGAAAATCGTGTATCTGTAGATATTTGAAAATATAAATTCACTATGGAATTTATAAAAGAAATGGGAATTCGTTTTAAAAATAAACATTGATTTATTTTGAAGTGTGGAAATTTTATATCTAGTAAAGATATTTTGGAAGATAAAATAATTTGGGAAAATTATTTGGAATCTGATGATTTTGCGCATCTTTATTGATAGTTAAATAACCGACTATCAATAATTACCTTGAATAGGTATTTGTTGTGAATTGGATGAATTTGAATGCCACACTAATTTTTGAATAAGCGCTCACTATTCGGGTTAGCCGGGAAAGGACCATGGGGTCGTATAACCCATTCCGAATATGTGATACGTCGTTATGAATTGCATTTAAGGACCGGTGTTGAAGACCGGATATTTTTGAAAACGGAAGGATTACCGTCGAGTTACTCTACATCGACTGATCTTCGATTTAGAGGTTTTATCACCCTTAGTGACGGGAAGTCCGAACGTGATTGAAAATTATTCGGATTTGCAAGGGCTTCGTGAGAAGTGCCTTCGGTTCTGTTCGATCCCGGAACAGACTTGTATGGATTGTATGTCTGACGTTACAAATTGAGATATAAAGCTGATTTCTTTCAAATACATATCTGTTGGTGGCGGAGAATTTATTCTCTTAGCTTAACACCCTTCTCTGAGACGTACGAGCTCAGAGGTTATGTAGTTGAAATTAATCAGCAATATATTCCCAATTTGGTAACGTGACATGCTAAGTGTTGCTGTGAAATGATCAGTGTTTGATCATTTGTGATATGATCATTTGTTTGATCATTTATCTTTATGATCATAGGTTGATCATTTGTTGACCCAAAGCATGGCTTTGTGAACAAAGCGTAGCTTTGTGGATGAGACTTCGTCGGACCTCACACCCCGGAAATGGTCAAAACAGGAAGGATGCGGCAAGGTTCTAGGGAGTAGCGCCCCTTAGTGTATGTCATTCCTTCTGGATAAAGGTGGTATCATGGTATGGAGCCCAGATACTTAACCTCTGTAGATGCTGCGAGTTTATTACTTTGTGGTAGTTGGAAATCGAGGATCCTCGGGAAGATCGGTGACGATCGGGGGATGGCATACGCGTGTCAGTAGTTACCTATTTTTGCAGAGGTAACCCGACCTTGTGTTGGCAGAGATCCAGTTAGGTTCTCGGGTCGTCTTTTCCAGGGGCGTACCCATCGTGGCATAGGAAGTTCCTTGCCTGACCATTTGTTGGAAATCCAAAGAAACAATACGAGCCTTGTACGGTTTTAGTTGTAGAACCTGCCATTTAATATGGTAGCTATAGTAAGCATACTATAATGGTACCTATGCTGGCTAAGATTTATATTCTACTTTCGAAATGTTTCTACACTATGCACTAAAAATAATATCCAAAATGATTCGATTTTACGTAGTAAGCATTTTTGACTATCATAAGAAGAAATCTCCCCCAATTCTACGTTTGCATTGTGTGTGTGGCGGGAGGTCTTATGGTAGTTTCATTTTCAAAAGCATTGCGAAATTGACTTTAAAATTTCCTGTTGTCTGTTTTAAAGATAAACTGTTTTACGATCTCACACCAGTCACCATGACTGACTCGGAGTTTATTGTTTCCCTTCTAAACTCTTGGTACCCACCAATTTCCACACGGGCAGTCTAGAGTTAGGTTATCAGGATATTCTGGATATTCTGGAGCTTTGGAAGCAAGCTGGATGGCAAGACGTAGTATTTGTATTTGACATTATTTATTCCGCTGTGTATTCTGTATGAGGACAAGTTATACAATTGTCCATTGATGTGCTGTGTTGTATTGAGTCGTATATTGACTCTGATTGATGTATGTATAAAATGATATAGTTCTTTGATTTAAAGATTATTCATTTATCTATTATATGTTGTTCCGCTGTGAATGTGAGATTCTGATATTGTCTGTTCTGTTGTTGTTCTGTTGTTCTTCTTTCTTTTTCTTCTATCTTTTCTCCTACCTCTTCTTTTAAACCCTAAGTATTCGGTTTTTCGGCATTCGTTTGTTCGGCAGTTGATACAGTGGACGTATCGATGTCGATTTTCGGAAGTTGAAGAAACGGGTCCTTACAAAAACAAAACTAAACAATCGTAGAATCTCACAAACACATCGAGCAATATATAATATAGGATCAAATCTTTACAAAAAGAAAGAAGTTTAATATACATACAATCAATTAGAGTACAATGCTAACCCATCATCAGCCCTGGACAATTATAACAACCTGTCATTACACTTGTTGATAATTATAGACAAGCACAACATATAATATAGCAGAAGAATATAAGATCCGCGAATACGTCCTGGCCATCCAGCTTGTCTTTTGAACTCCAGAGCATCCAAGGCTAAATCTGGAAAATGTACTCAGTCTGACCCGAGCATTTAGGGAAAACACCGCCTGGGTCAATCTGATAAAATGAGCGGAAGAAACTCAAATCATAAGGAATTTTATTTATTTATAACTTGTAAAATCTTTTAAAATCAAGGGCATCTCATAAGACAACGCCACACATAAAAACGGACGAGTTTTTACCTTACGATGACCAAAACATTTTCTATAGAAAATCCAGTGATATTATAATAATGTCTAGGGATGAAAATAAAATATTAAAATAGATGGAATGCTTGCATCTCACCTTCTAACATAGTTGGGTGCAACTAAGTCCGTACATCGCTTATTGGAGAATGGATTCCATACTATGACAAGGTAAGGAACTACCTTCCGATGGTACAGCTCTAGATAAAATGCATCGGGGTCTGACAAGAACATCTTGTACCCCTGCCATACAGGATTGGCCTACTACTTAACTAGTAGTACTGAATATGATCACCCCACTTTGGGGCCCGAAGCATACATGAGTAGATAGTAATCGATCTAGATTTGGGATGACCATACCCTAATGGGAGCGACCCCCATGGCACTACTACATACCCAAATTTTGTCATTTCCCGGTTGATGAGGCTTGGTGCTATGTTTACCTTTATATAGAACTTCCTACTTAGAATGCTACACTACCCTTTAAGCATCAATGCAATGCTTGCATTCATACATACAAGTTCGTTCTGGGACTGAACGAAACCAAAGGCACTACTCCTATTACATCCTTTCCGAGGAATCCCTCCCAGGATTAATAGTAAATAGCCCTTGCACTTCAAAGCTCTATCTTTAATTCTATATTCTTCAAGATGTCTTCAAGTCAAACACTTGATTTAGATCAAAGTGATTTTCAAATAACATATCTGATCCCAGTCTCTTCGAAAAAACTTTCGATAGTTTTCGGTAAACTCAACCCCGGTTCTTCAGGAAATAAGTAGACAAAAGATAAGAGTGGAGATCACCTCCTAACCATTAGTGGACAGATTTCCATATCATTTATCCTAGAAGAAATAAACAAATTTATACGTACAATATAACACCACCGATGGTAACTATACGATATAATTTCCGTGTTTCTCCTGAATATTTCCAAAGTTATGTTTTGGTCCAGATTTTGATAGTCGGTTATTTAACTATCAAATAAGCAAACTTTCAAACATGGATTTAATTCCATATGGAACTCACTAAGTCTTTATTAATTAATCTTTTGTTAATAAATTCACTTTATAAAACTTGATAAAAAGATCTTCACACAACACTATTTCCAAAACTACTTCCATTCCATTTTATACTTGGAAAAAACATTTATATACTTATCTCACGGTGTAAGTATTACCAACCATTTTATTTCCAATACTTTCCTTCACTTCACATTCTATATTAAATGTTCGAACAAATTCCTTTTGAAAACATTACTTCTTATTAAATCAATCCACTTACCATTTATAAAAAGTTTCCCTTTCAAAAGCTCACTTTATATTTCAAATAACTTAAAACATCCAAAATAAATTTATAACTCACTTTAATAAATCTCAAATTTAATTTATAAAACCTCTTTAAAAATTTCTAAAATTATTTATAATTTTTTTCTTATTTTAAAACTTTTATAAATCATCCTTTATAACTTCTTCATAAATTTTTTTTATATAAAATTTCATCTACAAAATATCATTTATAAAACACATTAGGCAAACCCATTTTACAACAAGTTATTATTTTTAAATAACTTTATAAAATTTATTCTATAACTTGAAAAGTCCTTTATAAACTTTAAACCCAAATTCGTTAAAGAATTGATGTTAATTAAAAACCATGCTTTATCATTTCAAAAGGCTTAGCAATCCTAGTGGTGCCAATTTAAGTTACCATTTAATTTTCATGTTTAATTCCAAATTACTTCAATTTATTTACATAGGTCAACATGTATGTAAATCCAATTCATATCCAAATCAGGAAATAACATTTCAATACAGCTTAATTGGCATATACGAATAACATAATAACATGATGGTGATTTATCCTACTAAATAGGTGTCCAAACGATTCAACCAATTTGTCACAGAATGGGGATTTATTCTGCTAACACATGTTCACAAAATCAAACAATTTCATTAAAGCAGAACTGGGATTCATTCTACCATTATATGTCTAAACAATTAACAAACAATTTACATTTTTAGCAGAACGGTATTTTATTCTGCTAATGGATGTCCATACTATTCAATTCAACTTTGTATAACTCATTCATGGTTATTTAATTACTTAATGGTATCAATACTCAAATCCCTTATGTTCAAAACTATTTTAGAAAAAGAAGTACCTTTAAAACAATTTTATTCTTGAAAAACAAAGGATCTAAAGCTTGAAATTTCATTTAAATAATTAATTACAAATTAAAACCCTTTATTAAACCATATTTAATCTTTATTAATTCTTAACTTGATTTAATTAATAATTAAGATATAATTAACTTTAATAAATAATTTAAAAATTAATTATTAAATAAATAATTTTAAACCCTAATTAGTCCTTTATTAATTACTAAATAATAATTTAAAAATTAATTAAAAAATAATATTAATTAATCTCAACACATTAATTTAATAATTCTTCATTAAAAATTAAAAATTAAACCTTTATTTAAAATAACTAAATCATATTAAGTTTTTAATTAAATTTTTAACTTAAATTAACTTGATAAGTAATTAATTAATAATTAACCCTTTATTTAACTCATAGTAAATTAATCATATTTAACTCATAGTAAATTAATCTTTAATCTTACTTAATCAGTAATTAATTAAAATTGATATTAACTTTAAAAGATAATTAATTAACAATTAGTCTTCACTTAGTTATAATTAATAAACCTTGTTTAATTGTAATTAATTATTAATTGCTAAACTTAATTAATTATCGAAAGCTTAATTAATTTTTAAAGCATTAATTATTATGTTTGCAGCACATTTGCAAAACATTATAAAGTATAAAATCCAAACTTTGCAAAAATCAGACTTTTAAGCGAACTGCATTCATAGCGACTATCGTTATAGATACCCATACTTTGAACTTGTTGTATCTCAAATCATCTTTAAAAACTTACTTCTTAATTTTAACTTATTTTATGAACTTAATATAAGTTTTAAAAGCAAAACAAAAAGTTAAAAAGAAAACTTTATAAAAATTTTTGTTTAAAACAAGGTAAATAATCAATTTCAAACTCAAAGGATCTATAAGTCGAACATGAAACACATTTCAAGTGCTAAATTTGCTCACTAACCTTTCATTTACTAACCTTGCATTTACTAACCTTCCATTTACTAACTTTTCTCGCTAACTTTTTCATAACACTTCCATCACAAGACAGTGATCACAACCTTAACAGCACTTAACATTTCCAAGCCTACATTCCGACATTAAATACACATATACAACTACAACCCAAACAAAAACATATATAACAACCCAATACATGGAATTACAACTTATACAAGAACATATTATTCACAAAATTCTCTACTTTAGCAAGTTTAAAACTTTCCAAATAAATTAGTTTACTCACCTTATTCTTATCAAACTCTTAACTAAAAAGCATATGGACCAAGAACCATGCAATAACTTTGGAAGGTCACTATTTTGGAAACCTAAAGGCCTATGGATGGTTCAGCCATGGTGAGGCATGGGCTCGGCCTTCACATGTTTAGGTGGATGTGGGATTGAACTTTGAAAGTGAAGTGTAGAAATGGATGAGGAGGTGTTTAAACAAGTTTATAACGAGATTTAAAGTAGAAATATAAAATTTTTAGAACTTAGAAAATATGTAGGAAGCCATTAAAGAATGCTCAAGCTTTAGGAAATTTTGTTAAGTGAAAAGAGAATGGGAAAAAAACGAATAAAAAGTATGAAAATGATTATTTATACTAAGACACAGATTAAATTACCAATCTAACCTTTAAGTACATCTCCTTGCATGCCACCTCACTACCCTTCCACCTTACCATGCTACATCTGCCTATCAAGAGCCACCACCCCATCATGTCAAAGCCAACATGAATGATATGTACTTATGTTTCTAAAGGTATCTTTATATATTACAATATGTTTAACTCTTTTTATAAAATAATAAATATTATCTTTGTGTTTGTGTTTGTGTGTGTAAGTGCACATACATATTCATATGCATTCAACATGTCTAAAACAATTTATAAATGTATGTATGTGTGTACAAAAGTATTATGATATTTCTGACAACTTTTAGCTGACAACAAATGGAAAATTCGAAAAGCGGTTTCCGGTCACATTTTCTATTTTTCATCGAACTAAATATTTTTTTAAACTAAATTTTGAAAACCATTTCATCATCCATATTTATCATTTAAAAGAGTTTTTTTAATTATAAAACCTATTATTTGAATATTTAAAATTAATTAAATATTCACAAATCAAAGTAGTGAAATTCCAGGTCGTTACATCCTCTTTTGCCACAGATCAATGGATTAATTATTAATCATGTTAATTTAATTTGGATCCCATTTTATGCTATTTTTCAATTAATAATTTGATCCATATGTTAATATCATATAAATCCTTTATCTCATGTGATTGTTCATTCATATTGTTTTATAGTTTGGTTTGAACCATTTACAATGAATTTATATATGTTTAAGTTATCTGATCCATTTTTGTTGTTTTTTTAATCAATTTTAATTGGATATTTTTAATTTTATATGTATGTATATTATGTGGTTATTTAAACAATTCAATTGAAAGCAATTTTGATAAATTTTAACCAATGTTGATTGAAATCAATTTTGATTGAAATCAATTTTGATTGAAATCAACTGTAATTGTTTAAATTCACCTTTATAATGAGTACATGTGTTACATGCTTGTTGTTTTGAATATATTTTGTTTGGAAGTGTAAAAGTTATTTTGATTCAAAAAGCCCATAAGTGGAATTTAATGTAAAATCTTAAATGGTTGATTCTTTCCTAAGTTGAAAGTTGGATTTGTTAACTTTAAATTTATATATGTAGATATTAGATTGCAATCTTTTCATACATGTGTTGTTTTAAAACTTAAAATATACTTTGCGATTATTTATGTATATAGTTATGTGTATATGTATGTTATTTTAACTCAGGTTTTACAAAATGGATTTTTGTGTAAAACTATAAAATTTAATTTTAAACCTTTTTTTAACATATATCTATCATTACATATATTTATATTTTAGATATAAACTACAGACAAGAAAGGCATATATAAAGGGGAAATGAGCTTTTTGCGGTGTAAATTCCAACATCTACATAGACTCACATTAATAACGTACACTTCTTATTTGTAGCACGTACAATTTACACAAACAAGTGTAATTGATACATTCATAAACTAAAACCTAATAATAATAATTTAAAAAATAAAATAACATATAAATTTTATTTAGAATAATTTAGATAAGATCTAAAATCCATTTAGACCTAATAGGTCTAACATAGATCTTAAATAGAATTTTTTTTAAATACATCCATTTCACTTTCTTTCAACTGGCTCGGTACCTCCACTTTTTTCCTCTCGGCATTCCTCTCCTTAAGCATTGGATGAACTTCTGAGTAATTCAACATCTCTGGGTTTTGGTTCGGACCAGCATTCGATCGAAACTGCACATCACAAGAAATAATTATTTCTAAAACATTCCACTCCACCATCATAGCCAAAACACAATTCTGCTACTTTCGGCTTAAGGCATCAATGACTTTATTTCCTCTCCCTGGGGTATACTCTATTTGAAATTCATATGATACCAAAATCTCTAACCATCTTTGGTACCTTATATTCAGCTCTTTCTGAGAGCTTCTTAGAGAACTTGATATCTCAAAGACATAATCAGTGAACAACTCAAACCTTTCCCCTAAAAGGTAACGTCTCCAAATCTTTAGCGAAAAGATAATTGCCGCTAACTCTAAATAGTTAGTCGGGTACTGAATCTCATCTGGTCTCAACTGCCTAGATTCTATATCCTTGCCCTTTTACATCAACACTGCCCCTAAACTTGACCTCAAAGCATCCTTATACAACATCATCCTTATATTCCCTTTTAGCATTGGTAAAACTATAGCTTTTATCAACCAAAGCTCTAACTCTTGGAATGTTGCTTCACATTCTCTCTTATAGACACACCTTTCTTTTTCCTATGTAAGTTTTTCCATTGGCCCCGCTATCCTAGAGAAATGTTTGATGAATCTCTAATAGTGTTTGGCGAACCCTAAGAAACTACTTATCTCATTAAACGTCTTTGGTCCCTTCCAATTATTCACGGCTTTGACTTTCAAAGGATCTACAGCCAATTCCTCCTTCGGAACTGCATTGCCTAGGAACTTCACTTTCAGTTTCCAAAGATGATGCTTGGAAAACTACTCCTTCAACTTGTACTATCTCAAGGTCTCTAATACCAACCTTAGATGAACTTTCTTATCTTGCTGATCCTTAGAATACACTAAAATTTCATCTATAAAGACCAACACAAATCTATCCAACTGATTGCAAAAGACGCATTTCATAAGATCTACAAAGAAAGCCAGAACATTAGTTCGCCCAATGGGCATAACCAACCACTCATTTGAACCAGACCATGTCATAAATAAGTCAAAAGGATACTCTCCTTAGCAACTCCTAGTTGATGGCGTCCAGTAGTCAAATCTAACTGCGAGAATAATCTAGCTCCACTCAACCGATCAAATAGATCGTCCATCATAGGCAATGGATAACGATTCTTCATTGTTACCTCGTTCAACTTTCGATAATCGATACACATCCGAACTGGTCCGTTGGAATTCTCCACAAACACAACCAAAGCTCATATGCTCGAGTTCCACTAGTTTCTTCTTTAATTCCTTTATCTCCTAAGGAAAAATTCTTATAGGTGCTCTACTAACAAGTAGTGCCACAGTTACTAAATCAAAATGGAATTCTATTGCTCTTCTCAGAGGCAAATCCATTACTAATTCAAAGACATCGACAAACTCTCGAACCACTAAAACTCTTCCATTTCTTCTTCTTCTAGGCTTTCCATTGAACATAACAAAACCTTTGATCTTCCCTACATCACTTCCAAAGACACTAAGACTATGCCTCCTACTTTCGGGTTTATAAGGTAATGATTTTTTCAACACAATGAATTTTGACGTCAGTTAGTACTATCCAATCTATAACCAAAATCACTCCGTACCTTTTGAAGTCAAACAAAAATAGATCATAAGAAAATAATGATCACCCAGAACAAACTCTAGATCAGTGCACCTTAACCCAAGAGTGGCATGCCCACCAATTGGATTAACCACACTTAAAGAAGTGACCAAGTATGCAACGTCTATTCCTACTTTATTAATCACATCCTTAGAAATGAAAGAACTTATAGCTCCAATATCAAACAAAACCCTAACTAAAAGGCCAAAAATGGAAACCATACCTCCAGGCACTATTTTTTTCCTTTCTCCTTAACTATTGGTCTCGAGGATGGCTCCTTCAAAGCAAATAACCTTGTTTGGTTCAACTACAGACAATTCTCCTTTTTGTGGCCCCACCTATCACATTTATAACACTTGACCGAGATCGTCTCTTCCAGTTGTTGACACCTAGAAGCATAGCACCCCTTCTGCCCGTAATTGTAGCAAGTGTCCTCCAAAATATCCTTTTAGCCACCCCCTTCTAGAACTTTCCCCTTTTAGCTTTGTCTAAACGCCCCTCTCTTCTCGATATATACCGTCATACCTTCAGGCCATATCCATTATGAACCCATAAGGAGATTCAAGATGAGCCATCACCTTATGATTTAACCCTTTCTTTAGCCACCGAATAAACATCTCATTCTTCTTCATTAAACTATTATTAATTCTCAGTCATACTTTTCCAAAGCATTAAACTTCTGCACATAATCTTCAACAAAAGATCTCCTTGCCTGAGATCAATGAATTCTCTCAACAACATGCTCCTTTGAGACTTGAAAATAAACTGAGCCTCAAACCTCTCTAAGAAATTCTCCCAATTGATTATGTAACGTCAAGGAATTTTGCCCGCTCGAAAATCGACATCCATACTTTTAAATCGCATTCGAATGCCGTAGATTCGACCGTTCAAATCCGAGTCGCCGGAGCTTATAACAACAGTTAAGTAAATAACACAGCGGAAAAGAAAAAGAATATAGATATACAATATCTGATACAATATCCAGATACAATGATGATACAATGAATATCTATATACACCAGAGATATGATACAACAAATAGCAGCGGAAAAGAAAACGATAACATCTGCAGGGGATAATCTCCATCTCCAAAGTACCAATCCAGAAATAGCTCGAACTCCCAATAACGATGCACAAAGATAAGCAAGTGCAGTCCATATCCAAAGACTGAACTAGCTCCAGAAAATCTACTGAACCTGACTATCTTAAAAACCCAACTCTAGACTGCCCGTGTGGAAAAATTTTGAGCATCCAGAGTTTAGGAAAGAAACAATAAACTCCGGATCAGTCATGGGACTGGTGTGAGCAACAAAAACAGTTTATCTTTAAAAACGAACAACAAGAGAATTTTTAAAGTCAATTCGCAATGCTTTTGGAAAATGAAACTACCATAAGGCCTCCCGCCACACACACAATGCAAACGCAGAATTGGAGAAGATTTCTCCTTATGATAGTCAAAGATGCTTACTATGCAAAATCAAATCATTTTTGATATTATTATTAGTGCATAGTGTAGAAAAACATTTCGAAAGTAGAATATAAATCTAGGTACTTTTGGCACAGGTCCTTATTAAGTTTCAAAATTCACGAAAAGTCCTTCACTAAATTTCAGTGTAAATTAGGTCCCTGTTTTTTATTCACGATTATTGCAGAGCATGATGCAACATTTCATAAAAGTTGCTGACATTTCCGCAACATTTCTGTACACTGTGAACATAGTGTATGAAAGTTGTTGAAATATCAATACTTATTTATAAAAGTTGATGATATTTCAGCAACATTTCTGTACACTGTGAACACAGTTTATTAAAGTTGCTGAAATATCAGCACTTATTTATAAAAGCTGCTGACATTTCAGCAATAATTTTTCTTTGTTTTACAATAAAACTTTGACACAGATAGTTGCTGAAATATCAGCACTTGTTTATAAAAGTTGCTGACATTTCAGCAATAATTTTTCTTTGTTTTTACAATAAAACTTTGACACAGATAGTTGCTGAAATATTAGCATTTATTTATAAAAGTTGCTGACATTTCAGCAATAATTTTTCTTCGTTTCCATAAAACAGGGACCCGCTTTACAATGAAACTTTGACAGGGACCCGCTTTACAATATGAAAGTATGATAGGGATGTCTCCCTAATTTCCACTATAAATCTTAGCCAGCATAGACATTTCAAACTATGCCTACTATAGCTACCATCCAAACAGCGGGGCGCCACCATAAGTAGATGGCAGGTTCTACAACTAATACCGTACAAAGTTCGTATTTGGAAGATGGATTTGCAACAAATGGTCAGGCTAAGGAACATCCTATTCCACAAGAGAAACGCCTCTGGCGGGACGCTCCGAGAACCAAACCGTTCTCTGCCAAACAAGGCCGGTTACCCCTTTTCCCAAGGGATATTACAAAACCTGAGAAATGCCACTCCCGGTCCTTTGGGACCTTTATCCGAGGCCTCGGTATCCAACATCACACATAATATATAAGTGTATCCACATGAGTAAGTATCTGGGCTCCATACCATGATACTACCCTTTTCCAGAAGGAATGGTCATACCCTATGGGAGCTACCCCTGAAACCTTGCCGCACAATTCCTGTTTCGACCATTACCAGGTTGTGAGGCTCGACGAAGTCTCGTCCACAAAGCTACGCTTTTTCAAAAAGCCACGCTTTGGGTCAACAGATGATCAACCTATGATCACAAAGATAAATGATCAAACAAGTGATCATATCACAAATGATCAAACACTGATCATCTCACAGCAAGACTCAGCATGTCACATTACCAAATTGGGATATATCGCTGATAACTTGAACTACATAACCTCTGAGCTCGTACGTCTCATAGAAGGGTGTTAAGCTAAGAGAATAAGTTCTCCGCCACCAAACAGAAATGTATTTGAAAGAAATCAGCTTTATATCTCAATTTATAATGTCAGACATACAATCCATACAAGTCTGTTCCGAGATCGAACAGAACCGAAGGCACTTCCAAAGAAGTTCTTGCAAATCCGGATAATTTTCAAATCACGTCCGGACTTCCCATCACAAAAAGAGTGATATAAATCTCTATACCGGAGCAACTCGGTGCAGAGACATTCGACAGGTTGTCCTTTCATTTTCAAAAATATCCGGTCTTCAACACCGTTCTTCAAATGCCATCCATATACGACGTATCACTTATTCGGAATGGGTTATATGACACAAAGGTCTTTTCCCGGCTAACCCGAATAGTGAGCGTAATATTTAAAAATATATGGATATTGGGATTTCAATTAAGTCACAACTTATTACCCAAAATCTTTCTTCAAATGGTTTAACAAATTACCATTTTCAAATCTTTAAACAAAAAGATTCATTTTAAACAACCTTCAATGGTTTAAACAATTTCCACATTTAAATCTTTTAAATAAAAGATTCATTCATAGATTTTCTAAATCAATTCCCATTTCAGTTTGATTAACTCATTAAATCTTTAAAACAAAGATTTAACTAATAACTTTCAAAACAATTTCATTTCGAATGGTTTAAATAAACCACCCTTTTTAAATCTGTTAAAATAAACAGATTCAATTCATAGCTTTCAAAAAAAGAATTCATTTATAACTTGGAAAACCATTTTTTCAATTCGTACTTGAAATTCCTTTAAATTGGAATTTCATTTCTTATATATATGAAAGCTTTTATCATTTGAAAACAAACAGTTTTCATTTCGGAAAATCTGATTCATTTATACGAGTTGAAATCCTTGTGTTAAATTCAAATTCCCAAAATTATACTTTTAAAATGGTTTAAATTCATATAAACACATTTATAACATTTTTAACCGTAATTTCAAATCATAGGATTCAATTTCAAACTTGAATTCAAATTTAAATCAAATTATTTAAATTTTCAAAACTCGATTAAGTTATTCAAAATAACTTTTATCTTTGAAATCCCATTTCAAAAGCTTTTCACTTTAAACCCAAATTTCCAATTTCAAAATCAATTGAAATTAAAATTTCAATTTCAAAAAAACATCAAATTTAAATTATCTGCGACTTAACCGATTTCCACGTGAAATCCATATTTGTGTGTGTATGGTGTAGTCCAGGGGTTTAACACAATAGTGCAACATCATTCAATCATCACAGATTTAAAACACAGAAATATAGTTGATGAGCGATACAAACGATAACGCTTATCGTACAGATCACAGATATATATCACAGATAATAAATTACAGACCACAACATAAATCAGGGTATATCATATATTAGGGATATCAAACAATTCACATTCAATAGAATCCAAACATTCATAAGTAAGGTCAGTTAATTGTGTGATTAATTTAAATCAGATTTATTTCTTATGAATTACTAATCCTGGTTAATTAATATTACAAATCATATTGATTTATTATTCTTTAATCATTTATTAATTAACCATTAATGATAAATTAATTAACCTTTAATTATAATTCATCAACCTTTACTTATTAAATAATTAACCTTTAATTATTAAATTCACCATTTAATTAATTATCTTTAATAATAATTTAATTAACCTTTAATTATAAATTAATTAGCCTTAATTAATTAATCACATGAATAAATTATCCTTTAATAAATTATTCTTTAATCACTTGATAAATCAACTTTAATCATAAATTATCCATCCTTAATTACTTTTATTTAGTAATTATTTTTAAGTAATTAATTACCCTTAAATTAATTATTCATTAATTTCTTGATTAATCTAACTTAAAATTTATTAACAAATTTACCTTAATTACTTTTATTAAGTAATCCACTTCAAGTAATAAATTCCATCAACAAATAAATTAACTTTGAACTTTAAAAGTTAATTAACCATTTCAAGATTCTTTAACAAATCTTTAATATTATTGAGTTAAACTTTCACAATAAAAGTTCATGTCTATCATTAATCATCCAAACTTAGTTAACTAAACGATTTAATTTAAAACCTTCTTAATAAATTTTTAAAACTTAAACAACTTCTAATCTAACAAGAAATTGATTTTTTTAAACAAAATTTATTTATTTTATTTTTTTTTAAAAAAAACTTGATTCTTCTTTAAAGTTCAAAACTGTTATGGTATTACAACAGATAACCCAAAAACCCCGTGCTACCCAGTAATCCCTGTTCTTCTCGACCAATTCTTTATTCTATTCGAGTTATTCTACGAGTCCCCCCCTTCACTATCCTCTGCTTCGAGTCATTTCGCGCAACGCTTCGAGTTCGTCCCCAGTTAACTTCGTCTTCTCTAATTATATCCAAGCAACAACAGATACGCACCCCCAATCGTGCACGTGCACCTTCACTTCGACCATCACTGGTCGTCGCCGAGTCCCCCAACAGGTCGCCTACGACCCCAGGAACAACTCCGACCACCCAAATTGCCTGATTTCACCATCGCTCGGATTTTAGCACTTCAACTCACACTGTAACAAAGCCAATCGCCTGTAAACCACTCGTATTCGCCAACCACGACCCTTGAACCGCCGCGAGCCAAGCCGAAGCTTCGCCATACTTCGACGATCCACCTTCCCCTGTCGCGATCTCCTAGAGAGGTCGCGGTGGCTTCACAAATCTCGGCGACCCCAAAGCCAATTCGAACCCTAAAGTTGCTTCGTTCCAAAAATCCTTGCAATAGAAAATTTTTTAAACAATTTTCCTAATATCATTGAGTTCCAAATTAGCTTCAAGCGAAATTTCAACATCCAAATTTCATTTGATTTCCAGAAATTTGATTAAAACGTGTTTTTGGTTCAACTCTAGACTGTTCATAGTATACTTAACTAAAAATTTCCATTTTTGTTTTATAAATCCTATTTTTGAATGTAGTTTCAAGTTACAAGATCGAATCAATAATTTTTAACATTCGAAAATTTGCATATATTTAAGATATGCTCTATAAACCAAAATATACAGAGTCAATCTACCACTGTCTTACTTAAACAAGATTTTAGATCATAGCCTATGCTTAAACAACTTGTTTGTTATGATACTTTAGGCCTAACAAGAGTTGGATGATAATACTTTGAATCTGGATAAAATATTTAACTCTGTAACTTCAATAGAGAAAACAATATATATTACTGAACAAACACAGAAGCTATATTTAAAACCAAAGCATATACAAACAATATTATCACTTAATTTTGTAATGCTTTAAAATGTATGTTTACTCACCTGGAACAGTTTGAAACAGAGGAGACTCAGGCTTGAAATGTTTTATTTTAGTTGCTTTTAATTTGCTTGCTGAGACCTTCTTTAAATCCCTGAGTTGCATTGATTTGTATTGTTTTAAAGTTGAGATGGTATTCATTTTAGATTTCTTTTCAGTTTCGAATGAATTGAGAGGAGAAGGCTGATATGTATGAGGTTGGTATATAAAAAGAAGTAGTTGTACAAAGTGATGTCTTTGTTTATTCAATAAGTATGGCTGAGGTGATACTTGACCATGCTGAAGATGCTTTGATAGGCTAGAGGTATGTTTCATTTATTACCTTTTGTACATATTACTTTGTTTATTCCCTTGCCTTGCATTTCTTTATTTTCGGCTGGAGATGATAGCCTCAAGTACATATGTTTCTATTTTAGTTTACATGCATATCTTTGCTTTCTTTTACTTGTTCACTTTTGAGCATATTTATATTTTATTTGTTTGTACATAATTATTTGTACATAGATTTTTGCTGTCTTGTTTTATGTAGTATGTACAGGTTTTGCTTTGTTAATATTACTTTATGTTGTATTTGTTTGTATATAGGTAGTTATATTTGTTTATCTTTTTCTTTTATTATTTGAATGTATATTTCTTTATATATATTTTTATTTTCTAAACCATTTATTTACAACTCAAATTCAAACCAATAAATATATTTAAATTTAAATGATCGTTCAAATATAATTGGGATTCGGGGAAACTCGAATCAATTTATCAATTGATTTTACAAATTTTTATTCAAAAATTTATTTAATTATTAATTTAAATTAAATTAAATTTCGGGGTCGTTACAAACTTCCCCCCTTAAAAGAATTTCGTCCTCGAAATTCGCAAGCATGAAAACAACACAGAGATAGACAGATTCGATCTCCTATAACTCCTCAAACTTACGATATGAATTCCAAACTCAAGTCGGAATATCTCAGAATACATAACAATTTGTCCCTCTTCGGACTTTGGTATTCTCAAGAAATTACAATAGAATTTCAAAATTTGGTTTCAAATGATATCGTTTTATCGATTTGATTCAATTTTATCCTCATATTCTATTAATCAATTTAATTCAATTTAAAATTTCCAATTTCAAATTCATTAAGGTTTAAATCAAAAAGCTGAAAAGAAACCGATGAAATACGAAGTAATCATCTTCGATAACGATTCGTAGAGCCATCATCACACCGAAACTCCTTCTTGTAGCTGATACGAAGCAATCAAAAGAATTTGGAAACGAATCAAAAGAGATTGATAAGAAAGTTATTTCCACTGTTGTAGGGTATTGACCATTTATAGTCGTATTCCCTTTTCCCCTACCTCGTCCTCTTCTTGCACTCATACTCACTATCAGTGGATAGCAAGAGAATTTACTGAGGCGTTCAAACGGATATCTTAGGGATACACTCATTCTAGAGTTTACTTCACTCTATCTCTAATGAGCTACTTAACGTGTTATACTCCTGAGCTAAAGTTTTACCTTAGCTCTGATACCAAATGTAACGTCAAGGAATTTTGCCCGCTCGAAAATCGACATCCATACTTTTAAATCGCATTCGAATGCCATAGATTCGACCGTTCAAATCCGAGTCGCCGGAGCTTATAACAACAGTTAAGTAAATAACACAGCGGAAAAGAAAAAGAATATAGATATACAATATCTGATACAATATCCAGATACAATGATGATACAATGAATATCTATATACACCAGAGATATGATACAACAAATAGCAGCGGAAAAGAAAACGATAACATCTGCAGGGGATAATCTCCATCTCCAAAGTACCAATCCAGAAATAGCTCGAACTCCCAATAACGATGCACAAAGATAAGCAAGTGCAGTCCATATCCAAAGACTGAACTAGCTCCAGAAAATCTACTGAACCTGACTATCTGAAAAACCCAACTCTAAATTGCCCGTGTGGAAAAATTTTGAGCATCCAGAGTTTAGGAAAGAAACAATAAACTCCGGATCAGTCATGGGACTGGTGTGAGCAACAAAAACAGTTTATCTTTAAAAACGAACAACAAGAGAATTTTTAAAGTCAATTCGCAATGCTTTTGGAAAATGAAACTACCATAAGGCCTCCCACCACACACACAATGCAAACGCAGAATTGGAGAAGATTTCTCCTTATGATAGTCAAAGATGCTTACTACGCAAAATCAAATCATTTTTGATATTATTATTAGTGCATAGTGTAGAAAAACATTTCGAAAGTAGAATATAAATCTATGCCTACTATAGCTACCATCCAAACAGTGGGGCGCCACCATAAGTAGATGGCAGGTTCTACAACTAATACCGTACAAAGTTCGTATTTGGAAGATGGATTTCCAACAAATGGTCAGGCTAAGGAACTTCCTATTCCACGAGAGAAACGCCTCTGGCGGGACGCTTCGAGAACCAAACCGTTCTCTGCCAAACAAGGCTGATTACCCCTTTTCCCAAGGGATATTACAAAACCTGAGATATGCCACCCCTGGTCCTTTGGGACCTTTATCCGAGGCCTCGGTATCCAACATCACACATAATATATAAGTGTATCCACATGAGTAAGTATCTGGGCTCCATACCATGATACTACCCTTTTCCAAAAGGAATGGTCATACCCTAGGGGAGCTACCCCTGAAACCTTGCCGCACAATTCCTGTTTCGACCATTACCGGGTTGTGAGGCTCGACGAAGTCTCGTCCACAAAGCTACGCTTTTTCAAAAAGCCACGCTTTGGGTCAACAGATGATCTACCTATGATCACAAAGATAAATGATCAAACAAGTGATCATATCACAAATGATCAAACACTGATCATCTCACAGCAACACTCAGCATGTCACATTACCAAATTGGGATATATCGCTGATAACTTCAACTACATAACCTCTGAGCTCGTACGTCTCAGAGAAGGGTGTTAAGCTAAGAGAATAAATTCTCCGCCACCAAACAGAAATGTATTTGAAAGAAATCAGCTTTATATCTCAATTTGTAATGTCAGACATACAATCCATACAAGTCTGTTCCGAGATCGAACAGAACCGAAGGCACTTCCAAAGAAGTCCTTGCAAATCCGGATAATTTTCAAATCACGTCCGGACTTCCCATCACAAAAAGAGTGATATAAATCTCTATACCGGAGCAACTCGGTGCAGAGACATTCGACAGGTTGTCCTTTCATTTTCGAAAATATCCGGTCTTCAACACCGTTCTTCAAATGCCATCCATATACGACGTATCACTTATTCGGAATGGGTTATATGACACAAAGGTCTTTTCCCGGCTAACCCGAATAGTGAGTGTAATATTTAAAAATATATGGATATTGGGATTTCAATTAAGTCACAACTTATTACCCAAAATCTTTCTTCAAATGGTTTAACAAATTACCATTTTCAAATCTTTAAACAAAAAGATTCATTTTAAACAACCTTCAACGGTTTAAACAATTTCCACATTTAAATCTTTTAAATAAAAGATTCATTCATAGATTTTCTAAATCAATTCCCATTTCAGTTTGATTAACTCATTAAATCTTTAAAACAAAGATTTAACTAATAGCTTTCAAAACAATTTCATTTCGATTGGTTTAAATAAACCACCCTTTTTAAATCTGTTAAAATAAACAGATTCAATTCATAGCTTTCAAAAAAAGAATTCATTTATAACTTGGAAAACCATTTTTTCAATTCGTACTTGAAATTCCTTTAAATTGGAATTTCATTTCTTATATATATGAAAGCTTTTATCATTTGAAAACAAACAGTTTTCATTTCGGAAAATCTGATTCATTTATACGAGTTGAAATCCTTGTGTTAAATTCAAATTCCCAAAATTATACTTTTAAAATGGTTTAAATTCATATAAACACATTTATAACATTTTTAACCGTAATTTCAAATCATAGGATTCAATTTCAAACTTGAATTCAAATTTAAATCAAATTATTTAAATTTTCAAAACTCGATTAAGTTATTCAAAATAACTTTTATCTTTGAAATCCCATTTCAAAAGCTTTTCACTTTAAACCCAAATTTCCAATTTCAAAATCAATTGAAATTAAAATTTCAATTTCAAAAAAACATCAAATTTAAATTATCTGCGACTTAACCGATTTCCACGTGAAATCCATATTTGTGTGTGTATGGTGTAGTCCAGGGGTTTAACACAATAGTGCAACATCATTCAATCATCACAGATTTAAAACACAGAAATATAGTTGATGAGCGATACAAACGATAACGCTTATCGTACAGATCACAGATATATATCACAGATAATAAATTACAGATCACAACATAAATTAGGGTATATCATATATCAGGGATATCAAACAATTCACATTCAATAGAATCCAAACATTCATAAGTAAGGTCAGTTAATTGTGTGATTAATTTAAATCAGATTTATTTCTTATGAATTACTAATCCTGGTTAATTAATATTACAAATCATATTGATTTATTATTCTTTAATCATTTATTAATTAACCATTAATCATAAATTAATTAACCTTTAATTATAATTCATCAACCTTTAATTATTAAATAATTAACCTTTAATTATTAAATTCACCATTTAATTAATTATCTTTAATAATAATTTAATTAACCTTTAATTATAAATTAATTAGCCTTAATTAATTAATCACATGAATAAATTATCCTTTAATAAATTATTCTTTAATCACTTGATAAATCAACTTTAATCATAAATTATCCATCCTTAATTACTTTTATTTAGTAATTATTTTTAAGTAATTAATTACCCTTAAATTAATTATTCATTAATTTCTTGATTAATCTAACTTAAAATTTATTAACAAATTTACCTTAATTACTTTTATTAAGTAATCCACTTCAAGTAATAAATTCCATCAACAAATAAATTAACTTTGAACTTTAAAAGTTAATTAACCATTTCAAGATTCTTTAACAAATCTTTAATATTATTGAGTTAAACTTTCACAATAAAAGTTCATGTCTATCATTAATCATCCAAACTTAGTTAACTAAACGATTTAATTTAAAACCTTCTTAATAAATTTTTAAAACTTAAACAACTTCTAATCTAACAGGAAATTGATTTTTTTAAACAAAATTTATTTATTTATTTTTTTTTTAAAAAAAACTTGATTCTTCTTTAAAGTTCAAAACTGTTTTGGTATTACAACATATAACCCAAAAACCCCGTGCTACCCAGCAATCCCTGTTCTTCTCGACCAATTCTTTATTCTATTCGAGTTATTCTACGAGTCCCCCCTTCACTATCCTCTGCTTCGAGTCATTTCGCGCAACGCTTCGAGTTCGTTCCCAGTTAACTTCGTCTTCTCTAATTATATCCAAGCAACAACAGATACGCACCCCCAATCGTGCACGTGCACCTTCTCTTCGACCATCACTGGTCATCGCCGTGTCCCCCAACATTTCGCCTACGACCCCAGGAACAACTCCGACCACCCAAATTGCCTAATTTCACCGTCGCTTGGATTTTTAGCACTTCAACTCACACTATAACAAAGCCAATCGCCTGTAAACCACTCGTATTCGCCAACCACGACCCTTGAATCGCCGCGAGCCTAGCCGAAGCTTCGCCATACTTCGACGATCCACCTTCCCCTGTCGCGATCGCCTAGAGAGGTCGCGGTGGCTTCACAAATCTCGGTGACCCCAAAACCAATTCGAACCCTAAAGTTGCTTCGTTCCAAAAATCCTTGCAATAGAAAATTTTTTAAACAATTTTCCTAACATCATTGAGTTCCAAATTAGCTTCAAGCGAAATTTCAACATCCAAATTTCATTTGATTTCTAGAAATTTGATTAAAACGTGTTTTTGGTTCAACTCCAGACTGTTCATAGTATACTTAACTAAAAATTTCCATTTTTGTTTTATAAATCCTATTTTCGAATGTAGTTTCAAGTTACAAGATCGAATCAATAATTTTTAACATTCGAAAATTTGCATATATTTAAGATATGCTCTATAAACCAAAATATACAGAGTCAATCTACCACTGTCTTACTTAAACAAGATTTTAGATCATAGCCTATGCTTAAACAACTTGTTTGTTATGATACTTTAGGCCTAACAAGAGTTGGATGATAATACTTTGAATCTGGATAAAATATTTAACTCTGTAACTTCAACAGAGAAAACAATATATATTACTGAACAAACACAGAAGCTATATTTAAAACCAAAGCATATACAAACAATATTATCACTTAATTTTGTAATGCTTTAAAATGTATGTTTACTCACCTGGAACAGTTTGAAACAGAGGAGACTCAGGCTTGAAATGTTTTATTTTAGTTGCTTTTAATTTGCTTGCTGAGACCTTCTTTAAATCCCTGAGTTGCATTGATTTGTATTGTTTTAAAGTTGAGATGGTATTCATTTTAGATTTCTTTTCAGTTTCGAATGAATTGAGAGGAGAAGGCTGATATGTATGAGGTTGGTATATAAAAAGAAGTAGTTGTACAAAGTGATGTCTTTGTTTATTCAATAAGTATGGCTGAGGTGATACTTGACCATGCTGAAGATGCTTTGATAGGCTAGAGGTATGTTTCATTTATTACCTTTTGTACATATTACTTTGTTTATTCCCTTGCCTTGCATTTCTTTGTTTTCGGCTGGAGATGATAGCCTCAAGTACATATGTTTCTATTTTAGTTTACATGCATATCTTTGCTTTCTTTTACTTGTTCACTTTTGAGCATATTTATATTTTATTTGTTTGTACATAATTATTTGTACATAGATTTTTGCTGTCTTGTTTTATGTAGTATGTATAGGTTTTGCTTTGTTAATATTACTTTATGTTGTATTTGTTTGTATATAGGTAGTTATATTTGTTTATCTTTTTCTTTTATTATTTGAATGTGTATTTCTTTATATATATTTTTATTTTCTAAACCATTTATTTACAACTCAAATTCAAACCAATAAATATATTTAAATTTAAATGATCGTTCAAATATAATTGGGATTCGGGGAAACTCGAATCAATTTATCAATTGATTTTACAAATTTTTATTCAAAAATTTATTTAATTATTAATTTAAATTAAATTAAATTTCGGGGTCGTTACAGATTACCTCTTTAGGATATTCTATAATCACCGTCTTCCACCAATCTAAGGCATCTTCATGCAGCTGTACAAAAGCGACCACCTCTTTTGCACATCATTCAACCCTAAATCTCTAAAAATGCACTCACTTACTTTGAGCCAAAATAACACCTCAACAACCGGGTCTTTCCCGGTAAATATCCTAACCTAAAGGTTCTTATAGTCCTGGTTTAATTTAGACAAGACTACTCTAGCTGTCGATCTCAGATTCACTACTTCCAGTATAGCCATTCTCATATCTGCACCATGAACTACTAGAACAAGACCTTTACATTCATTCCCTCAATAGGTGGGAGTACTTCATTTACTGCCATCGTAGGCAGTTTTCCCTTATTGCCTTCGATAGTCTAAGTACTATCATTCTCTCTCCTAGCATTTGTTTCTCCTATGGTAGCTCTTCCACTTCTCAAATCCATTTCTACTAAGAATATCTTCATTAAAAATAAAAAGAAAGAGAGTGAAACAACAATGGAGGAATAAATATATCTATACAAGTGCAAACCTGTGCTATGCACAAGACATTCCAAAAATTACATAAATTAAAATAGTTAAAATGTAGTTATGATTCCAAAATATTAAAATTGATTAAATAATCTTAAAATATAGCAAGTTTATCGTTCTGAGAACATAGCTTGAAACAGATATTGACATTGCTATAATTAGATAAAACATACACTTTAAATTGAATTTGGTTTAGTTATACATTACATAAAATATACTTGTTTCTAGTTCAAATTCATTCAAAAAATCCCATGTTGCAGCGAAATGAATAGATTGAAATGAAATTTGAAGGAAAATTAGAATATAATTAAAAAAAGAAAATATTTTTTAAGCACCAAAGCATAGAGGTTAACACTATCACTGAATATTTGATTCAATAACAAAAGGTATTAGCGAAATGTAATGAAGTAAAAATTACTCTTAACATTCCAATTATTGAACATTAAATACAAATACAAAAGCTTTGGAATTCAGTTACTTTTAGATTTAATGTCTTCTCTATGAAGGTTTTAATCTTCTATAAGAATATAAAGGATTCTTGTTTTTCCTTTGATTTTGACAATTTATGAAGGTAATGTGTTTCCTTCCTTATCACTATTGTAAAATACCTCAAATATTCCAATACAACAGGTAAGGATATGAAAAACGGGTAAACTTTTAAAAGTATATATTAAATCATGTTAGTAGATTACCAATTTTTCCATTTTTGACTATCTAGTACTCTACTTATGAGCCTAATTGAAATATATTCTTGGATTTATATACTTGGATAATAAAACATCGATATAACTAAAAAAGAATGATGGCACTCCTAGCTATTGTTTAAAATATTTGGTATTTTTAATCATCTCATCTTAACACCTCACCTTGGCACTCTTCACTTTATATGTAACATAATATATGTAACTCCCCACCTCTATGCTAATAATAACAAAGAGTATTAAAGGAAATACTGTCTATTATTACGAAGAATAAGGCTGGATGGGAGCGACCATCCGTAATTGGCCTTACACTAACATTGGTTATCTCGATAGGAGTGGTACATTCTTTTTATTTTTCTTCTATTATTTATTTACTCCCATCGACACACCCAATACTAGTATAAAACGAACTACGACGGTTCATAATAGTTTAGGACATTAGATATAACAATAACACAGATAATATAAATGCGGAACACAGATAAAACAAAAGTCTCAGATATATATAACTGATGTCAGTTAATACATAGTTGACACTATACATATGATACAACTACAACTGTCGACTCTAGAAGTTATATATACAAGTACATTATCGACTAATATACATGAATACATATCATTCTATACAATGACACGACTACTACAAAATGACTCTGACAACTTCAGAAGATGTGAAAAGTCTTCATATCCTGAACAGCAACTCAAAGAAGAAAATCCACAACCTGAAATAACTCGGGTCTGACCCGAGTATTACATTCAAAAGAAAATAATACCCAGGTCAGTCTAATTCAAACCAGTTTATTAGTGCATATAGGCAGTAATAATTTAAATAGACGACAGTCACAATAATTCCCGTCTATCCGATTCTTTAAACAAAGAAACCGGATAACGGTCAATATAACACTTAACAGTGTTTAACAAAAATCAGCAGATTTAAATCATCAACAGAGATAAATAAACAATTTATCAAATCGACTAAATCAATTTAAAACTGTCAAATCTGATAGGGCTGCAGTACACGCACGCGTGTACTGCCTCGCCACTATCACAGGAGATACACAAAAGCTCAATGAAAGTCACAAGTGATCATAAGGTCAAACCCCGAAATCGGGTTCAACTCAAGTGGATTCAAGAACAAATCCCAACAGGGGGAAAACTGCAAAGCGCATGCGAATGCAGACATAAGCGAATACGAAGCCACCACCACGATGAAGCTATAGTAGCAAACAGTTGCAAAGACAAGGGCAGAATGCAACTACAAAGAAGACAGTGGCAGTAAGTGAAACAAGTTCAACCAATATCAAAGAGCATGTGCAAGAGGCAACAAAACTCAAACTAGCAACTGCAGCAAGACTAAATGGAGAAACCAGGCCAGAGCAGAGTACATGTACAAAAGTGATGACTACATTAACTCAACTCGGTACGACATCAAGAATCACAATTCAAGTGAACAGTAGGTGGTACAAGACTGAACCAAATGAATTGCAACCAGTGATCAAAGCATGAAACAGACAAGTACTCAAGGGATGCATCTCACAAGCAACTATCAAGAGAGAGAGAGTGCAGACATGAATGTCAAAACCTTGTAAATGCAACAGGTAAGGGATGAATACCCAAATCAGGTTCAAAGTGCATCAGTACATCACTTACGGAACAAGTTCATGAGGATAGTGAATGTGCAGATGCAACACTGAACAAAAGGTCAGAGGAAGCAGTAATGCTCGGTGAAGTACACAGATGAACCAGAAACAACAACAAGCAAATGCAAATACAAGAATACATGTATGCACATATATATCTATATCAACGAAATATCCCCAGTAATATTACACAATCAAGGTCAGGTCGAAGACCTGAAATTTCATAAAAAGATCAAGTGACCGAAGTCAAGTGGACAGGACAATATCAGAGCAACCTTAATATTACAACATCAGTAACAACATTGTTAATACAACTGAAACCGATCACAAGTGCAACCACTACAATGAAAATGAGGTGCAGACTACAGAGTAAACATTTTCAATGAAATCAGAATGCAAAATGGAGATACAGAGACTAGAGACCACCAGCAATGCATTAAGTAAATGCAACTGATAATAGTGGTAATCACACAACAACACTAACAGACCAGAGGACCCTACACCTTCAATGCAAGCAAGCAATGCAGACTATACGATAGTGAGAGCAGTGCTTATTCATGCTAGTCAAAAACCAGAACAATGCAACTACAATGCAAACAGTGAATAGCATGGAAATGTCGAATGCATGAACAAGTGCAATACAATAGGACAACATAGGCAGTGCACTTTCAAGTGGAGCTATACAATTATATCAGGTACAACAGGTCGTGAAACCCAAATGCTATCTACATGGAAATGAGACCAAAACAGTTCATGTACAAACTGACCAAACCATGCAGTGAAGCCAACATTCAAATGGTGCAAGGAAAATGACCAAGGAGGTCGAGCAGATCAAAATCATCAACAAATGCTACCACGAGTAAAGACATAATGGCCGAAGTCATAGAACCCCATACTCAAAAACAAGACCGAAGTCAACACAAAATCAATTGCCAGAAATTCGAACAAGTAAACCAGGGAATCATCATCACAGCAAAGCAATTGAACAAAATCAAAGTAAGCCAAGGAAATCACGAAAACAAGTCGTGAGTCGAACAAATCAAAACGAGAAATTCACGAAGCAGTAAATTCCAAGCAACATCGATTACCAATATCAGGTGAAAACAAAAGGGCCAAGATAAAACAAGATCGAATCTAACTCAAATTACAGAAGCATCATACGAAGAGTGAACTAGATGTGAGTAATACGATTACTCACCTTTTTCCCACGAATTCGACTAAAGAAGAAGAAGTCGAAAGCATCTCCGAGGCGGCTTCACAAAAGCAAGGCGACCGAGTTGAATTCGAGGGGACGAACGAAACTGAGAGTGAACGCCTTCTATCCTCTTCGATTTCCATGCCCTCGTTTCGTTGAGAAGACGAGCGAGAAGACGCGGCTTCCCTTTTTCTTTGCTGGAGAAGGCGAACGAGAGAGCCGCCATTCTCGTTTCTTTGATTAGGTTTAGGGTTGCGAAAGTGAATCGAATCAACGAAAGAGGGAATGGGTTTTCTTTGATAGATATCACAGTATTTTGAAGATGTGGGCTGAGATTATAAGTTAAAGCCCTTCAACACTTACTCAACGTTTTATTAGAGAATTTTACGACTTAAAAGGATTTCAGTTCGATCAAAATTTCTGATAGTAATTTGTTATCAATTCCAATCGTCTAGTGACGATAACAAACTTATACAAAAAGGATTCCGAATCGATTCAAAACTGCACTAGCAATTAACCAACTGATTAAAATCCCAATCAATTTTAACCCGAATAAATCTCAATTGCAATCAAACAATTTTCACATTTCAAATTCGATTTGAATTCCAATAACCATTAACAACTGAATTAAATCGTCATTTTGACGATAATTGAAATTACAAAAATCCCGGTTGTTACAATATATTACTTTTAGCAATACATATTTAGATTGGTATTTTGCAAACATGGACGAATATTTTAATATTCTCACATATGCTGAAGGTAGATAATTTATAATTGAAATAGGATTTTCATTAAATCTAATTGACTATCACATATTGATAATGACATGATCAATATTGATACCTTCATTAAGCACTCAAAGTTAAGAATACTATAATAAAAAATCATCAGGAAATTCAATATAATTCAAATAAATAAATAAAGTGGTCATTTTCCTTGCAATTGTTCGTACACATTGCATCCGACCAACCTTGAAACATAAATAGAGTAATGACTAATAGATAAATATATCAGGCACATACTTAACACTTGATATTTAGTAAAGTTACTCCAAAGCTTTAAAATCACAAATGGAAGCATGACCTACATCTTAGTTTTGTATATTCATACAGATCTTGCGAATACATCCAAATAATCTATATCAAGAAACTCAATGCATGATTTAAAAAATTAAAACTTCATATTAATAACTTAGTGTGAATCACTTTGCTTGTTTCTAATTCCTAGTATCAGAATAACTATTATTACAACCTATTATGGCTTAAAAGTCATTTTTTGGATAATGAAATATCTAAATCAATTAAAAATAATTTATAAATTGGTTGAATGATACAATGTGTATAAATGAGGAAACTAACCTTAGAGGTAAGGTCTATAATATATAGGATCGTGTTGTACATTATTTGATAGGCTTCTCAATCTAAGGTGATAAGTTTCTAGGACAATGCCTCAGAATAATTAGTTTGAAGGACAAATGATTAAAGAAAGTATAATTAATTATCACTTTCATTTATCATTTAACATTTTCCTATTGCACTTTAGAATATGATAATTTATTTTCTCTTTTGTCCATAAATAAATTGTTCTTAAGTACTATCATGGAAACAAATTACCCTAGGTTAAGAAGCCTTTAGCCTAATTGCATATTCTTTTTAATTAAAAAAATAAACATTAATGGTCTCTTAGAATTAATTTGATATTTGAGAAGGAGAAATGTCTTTTTATTATTAAGGATAAATAAAATTCCCAAAGAAGGGGAACTACAAGTTGAAAATTGATTTTTTTAAAACATTATGGAGAGATTGGTAGAGTTAAGGGTATGCACTTGGGGCAATTATGTAATTTGTTACATATATCTAACTAGATAACCAATCTTGTTCGAAATAAAAGGTGTTTTCTTTCTATTATATGCTTGATATAATGTGTTATATTAGTTAATTAATTTAATTAGAAGTATATTTAGTAGAAAATCCATAAATGATATGTTTTGTAACAGTAGTTACAAAGTGTTGTATCACAATAAAATAAAACATACTCTTTTACATATTCCTAGTCAAAATATATTAAGATTGGATATCATGCATCCATTAAGACTAGAGTATGTAACGATCTCTAAATGTTAGGCAGCGCATTATTCATAATTGTGAGGGGCACCAAGGTATTACATACCGATAGTTATCAGATAACTATGGAATGGCTCACTCGATAGTTTTCTGTTGGTTAATATAACTAAGGTCAAACAGAAAAAATCAGTGTTATAAAACTATATGGTTCTTTTAACTTAAGAATACTATTGACCTTTAATGTAGAGATATGTTTTGATTATAGTTAAATCGTGGTACGACATCCATCGAACGACTATAGTTGGATCAAGTGGAAGCATTGGAAATGAAATACTATTCAAGAGAGGATTCATCTCCTTTATTATATAAGGTTAGTATCACGGTCAACCGAAGTCAACTGAAGTCATTGGCCAGAGCAGTTCTGTTAATGATAATTGTCATTATTAAACCTAGGAAATTATGTTTGGACTATAGAGTTGAATATGGATGATATTGGAATTTTGACCATAACCAAATTCCATAAGTCCAAAGTGATATAGTTTTGACTAATAGAATTGGTATAAATAATTATCATTAACTGGTAATGCCTAATAAAATAAGTTTGGTTTTTATCCAAACCAAGTAAGCAATAAATTTGGTCCTAATGTCACACCAACTGCTAAGTGATATGTGAATGTTGACATTTAAAATGTTCGATATTAATTGCTAGTCAAATTTAGACATAAGAGTCACACAACCAAAACGTTGAATACTCTTTTTACCACCTGATTTAATTAATTTATAATTGTTATTAGTTAATTAATTAATCAATTAATTAATATTTATGAAATATCAATTATATAATTTTATTTGATGCGTTGGAAAATAATAAATAGTGTATTCATAAAAGTCATAAATATATTGATCAATATACGATATCGATACACGTTTAAATTGGATTTAAATGTTATAAATATTGATCAGGCTTGAAATAAGTCAGAGGCCAATGTGGGAGCTAGAAATTTCGGCTAGGATTTTATGGGTAGGCCAACTAAAATGAGGGAGTTTGAGAGTTGGATTTTGAATTCAAAAGAAAAGAAAGTGCAAGAGAAAAAAGTGGATACATATCCTCTTTTACTCCTTAAACTCTCTCTTGCTTAAATACTCCAACATTCATTTGCTTTTTGGATTTTACCCTCTTCTTCATCTCCTTTGCTGCCCATAAACTCTACCTGGCTACTCCACATTTTCAAGAATTTCTAACATCATATTAAAGTCGATTCAATTGTCGGTGGTAGCTGTGTGTGGGAAGCTAGCAATTCTGGATTTGGGATTCAATTCAAAGAGTTACATTCTTCGTTTCAAGGTGCAGACAATTAGGCTTTTGTGAAAGGTAATATTACTTGTTTATAATGTCTAATATGCTCATTCATATGATATGTCAGCTTGATTAGAAATTGATATCATGAATCTGCATACTGATGTATTGTCATATATTGATGGTTTATATATATGTCTGTGTCTGTGTGCATAAAAATAACGGAACATCGTTTCAGGAAATCAGTTACAACTACCCCTATCCCACCACAGATTTCATATAAACGGCATCACTGGGGGCGGAGGACTTCAATAGCAACCACACCAGGGCAAATTCTACAACGGCAGAGCCAAGAGGCCATCATATGTGGTCAAAATCATAAGCTGAAATGGTTTGAGAATTTGTACCAAGCAAGGAGGAAGGCTTTACTGATTTGAAGTTCTATGCACCAAGAAATAGAGATGGCCATGTAAAAAGGCAATTACCACTTTCAGTAGTTACTGCATCAGAATAGAAGTGGATGAACACCTTGATTGTTTACATTCTTGTTAAACGGCCATTGTATGAGAATTTTAAAGGTTTTATTGATAAAATATGCAAACCAAATGGCGAATATTATTTGTATTACAAAAGGAGTGGTTTCATATTTATCAAATTTTACAATGCTACTAATTGCTCTAACATTATAAAATCTAGTCTATATGCTATTGGTTCGAGAATTCGGATTATCAAGAAATGGAAACTGGGTATGATTCTTACAGAAGATGTTTTTTCAACTATCCCCATATTGGTTCATTTGAGCGATATAACTTTAGATTATTGGAATAATGAGGGGATTAGTTGGATATCTAGTGTGTTGGGTTATCCTATTAAAATGTTTTGACGAGCACCATGGAAAGTAGACTAAATTATGCTAGGGTATTGATAGAAGTAAATTTTGATTTTTAGCACCCAGATGAAGTGTTCATGGAATTATATAATAGAGAAACAAAGTGCAAACAAGTGGAATATGAGAAAAAAATTGAAACCTTGTATTAATTGTAGTTCATTTGGGCATAATGAAAATTCATGCAATATGGTGAAACAGTGGCAGCCTAAAGGACAACATACAATTCAAGATAATAATGTGGCAACAGTAAATGAACAAGTTTATAAGAAGGCCGCTACTGCTCTAAAACAAGCAGACTTTATAGGTATAATGGACTCAACAACCGATACTACATGTGTTAACTAGACATCGCAGGCTCTTTAGAATCAACAAACGCCGCTATGTTTCATTATCAGGCAATTACTCCAACTGTGGCTTCCACCCATAATTCTTTTTCCATATTGGCTTCTATAGATGATGATCACTCTTTGCAATGGCATGCTCTTGCAAACATAGGAAAGTGCAAAGACGATACTAAAGTGCAGACATAAAGGAAGAGGAATGCAGTAGAATGTGAAATTGTCCAAATTGATACTGCACATTTTAACTTACATGGCACAGTTATTGTTAAGGATGCAATGTCCTCTACAGATGAAGAGAATAATTTGTTTGACAATTCAAAATTCATTCAAGATATTACCGCAAAAATTCAAGAAATTGGTAAATAGCCTATAAAAATAGTAATGTCTCCCCTATGGTAACGACAAACCCTCATTGCAAGCAAAAGCATGAGATGATAAAGAAACCCACTCTCCCTAATGTTGCTCCTTCTAAAAGATCTACAAGGAAAAATTCTAAAGGTAAATGAATTTGTTTCATGGAACATTAGAGGTATGAATCCTGGCGAAAAAATTAGTCATGCATTCACACTTTTATATACCCACAAGCTTATTGTTCTGGGCTTGTGGAAAATAAACTAAGTATAGAGAGTATAGAAATGTTAAAGCCTAATTTACATCGACACTTGAAATTGCTATGTGACGACCCAGAATTTTGGATATTTGAAATGAGAATATTTAATTAATTTGAAATATTCAGAAGGGTAATTTTGACTTGAATTTCAAATATCACTATTTATTGGATAATTCAATTATTAAATTAAATGATTTGGAGTAGGGTAAAATGTTGAATCTGGAGTTTCAAGCTTGTTAAAAATAATTTAAAGGCTTAGAAAATTTACATTGATAATACTAAAGATAATAGAACTTTTAAAATTGAATTTCAAAGTGGTTTGTTCAGTTTTAAAAATATATTGTTTAAATCGGTATTTAAAAATAGCCTTCCGAGGCACAGTCTCAGAATTTGACGAAACCAGTTTCATTGGATCCGTAATAGTGTATTATTATCGGATTTCAATTTTTGTAGTGATTGGAATTGTTGTGTGAGCGTACGATATATAAGCATGCTGAAATCTATATCGAAAATTCAATATAATAACTGGGTCCAAAAAGCTATCTTCTCCATACGATCGAATTAGGACTCGAAACCTTTTCCAATGCGTTCGGAATAGGGGTATAGCGTTATAAACTGTAACGACCCAGAATTTTGACCAAATTAAATTGAGAATATTTAATTTATTTTAAATATTTGAACGACGATTTAATTTGAATCCCGATTTAAATTTGAATTTGACGATTAAATTATAAAATTTAATTTATTGAATGTTGAATAAAAATTTAAATCTTCAGTTTACAGCTGAAGAAAAATATTTCTAAAGCTTTTAAAATTCGTAATGATAATACTGAAGATAATAGAAACTTTAGAATTGTATTTCAAAGTGTTTCGTTCAGTTTTGAAATTATATCGTTCAACCGATATTTAAAAAATAGCCGTCCGGGGCGCAGTCTCGGAATTCGACGAAACCAGTTCCATTGGGTCCGTAATATTTAATTATTCCTGGATTTCAAATTTCGTATTTAACGGAGTTGTTGCGTGATCATACGATAGGTAAACGCATGGAAATTTCTGAGATGAAATTAAATTTAAATGCAATATTCCCTTTTCTTTTATTCGACCATAAGTACAACCCGCCTCCTGTTGGTCTCCCCGTACCCTGCTTTCCTCTTCTATATTTTTTTTTATTCACGGCAATCACGAAGAAAATATCAGAGCTTCAAATAATATCACATCCCTCCCCTCTGTATAATTCAAAGTCGAAAACAAAGAAAACCCAAATCGCAAACTCTTCCTTTCCTCGTATACCTGAAAATCACGTTATTCGATTTCAAATCGAAGTCACGCTCTCAATCTCGAGCTGCTTTGAATCGTGAGTGGAATGGAGGGGGGTCACGACTTCGACTTCGACAAAAAAGGGAAACGCGAGCAGATCGAATGGTCGCGGCGTCGTTCTACCGGGGCAGTCGAAATTAAAGAGGAACGTCTCGCGCTCGCGAGGTTTAGGGTTCGACGAGATCGTGGTCGGTGGCTCGGCGTCAGTGCAATCCAGGCTGGAGAGCATGGGCGATGTTGGAGGCGATGGCACGTGTGGCGAAGTTGGGGTTGGAAGCTCGCGTGAGCGTGGGAGTCTCGACGTCAAGGGCACTCCGTGGTTACAGCGTGTCAACGGCAAGGGGAGTCCGAGCTCGAGTAATTTGGGAATAGGCAGTGAGGTATAACTGTTAAATTTAAATTTATTTAAACAAATATTCATCTGTAGATTTGAAATGTAAACGGTAAAGAAAACATAGGTATATACTATTTATTTTTCAATTAAAGAAAAAATTAAATTTTACTGTGATGATTTTTATAAGAAGATTTTGTTTGTTAGACAGTTTAAAGGGAAAGATAGAAATCTGAAATTTAAAACAGTAAATATATGTATATATCAGATTTTGGAGATTAATCTATTTGATTAACTTAATTAATTATTTTAGCCTCTAAGAAATTATTAAAGGGAAAATTTTAGTTAAGATAAATTATTAGTTAATCAAGTAAATGGTGATTTATTGTCGGATTATTCCAAATGTTAATAAACCGTAAATGTTTATACAAGGTTAATAAAGTCAAGGAGAATCGAGTCAAGATGGAAACGGATGGCAAATAAAAAGCTAAGGTGAGATTTTTCTCACTCAAATTGAAAGTGGATTTTACAGTTATTGTTTGTTGACTGTTTGGATGTGATATTAGATATAGTAGGATATATCTATATATATATAGCAATATATACATATTGGCATATGTATATATTGGATTGATTGATTTCCCGCCTCGTATAGCGGATGAGACCCTATTGCGCCGTTAGTAAGCGGATTTTTATAAAACCCATATACCGCGATAATTCCGTACTGGAGCGGAATTGGTATTGTGCTAACATCTTTGGATGCAGGGAAACAGGTTGGAGGGATCCAACTGGACCCCTCACATTGATTGAATTCATTTCTATTGTGATATGAATCTGTGAATGATTATAGTGATGCTATTAATCATATTGATATCTGGAAATTGTTTGAAAGCTAAAATTTAGCTGAATGGATGTTTGACATCATTGGATTCCAAAGATAAACGAAATTGAATTTTTTAAATTCAAGTAGAAAATTTCTAAGTGAATCAATTTTTGAAATTGAAGAAATTTTGAAGAAAGGAATTTTTAAAGTATAAAAAAAGTAAATTTTTATAATCGTATTGAATAAATTCCAGAATAAAGTGAAAATGTTAAATAAATGAATTTCGTATAATAGTGATTTTAAATTGAAGAATTTAATTAAAATTTGGATTTCTAAATAGTTTGAAAAAGATAAAGAGATTTATTTTCTTTAAGAGGAATTTATTTAAAAAGGAAATAAGTTGGAAGTCCAACTATAAATTTAAATTGGCAAATTGAAACGAATTTGGAAAGTCAATAAAAAAAATGAGATGGAATGGAAAATTAATTTTGAAATCAATATTGAAATTGATTTGGTATTGAAGTTTTTATAAATGGAATTGGAATTTATAAAAGTTGGTTATAAATCCGAAATCACTTATTTTGATAAGTAAAGTATAGAAGTTAATAAAGGAAGATTTTAAATCAAAGTTGTTATAAAATAAAATTAGAATTTATAAACGTTGTTTTTTTATAAATTCGAAATCAATTGAATTTGATAAATTAAATATAGAAGATTGTTAAAAGAGATATATTCGCGATTTTGGATAGCGAATTATTATTGAAATAAAATGTGTAGAAAATAGTGGAAAGTAATTAGTGAATTATATTCACGATTTTGGACAGTGAATATATTATTGAATGAAATGGATTTATTTTTGAAGAAATGATATTAAAAATGAAGTTAAACATTTTAAAGATGTTTTAAAATGTATTATGAATCGAAAGCATAGATTTCAACACTTGTTGTTGAAATAGACGTTTTCGAGAAATTTAAGGAAATGGTGGACTATAACACTGTTGTTATAGAAAATGATTTCCGAAAGGAAATGTTTTTAGTATTGGGATTTACATATCTATCTTAAAAATTCGAATCCCTATACTAGTGATTTTGAGTCGTCGTAACGATGTTTTACGTAACATTCGTTTTGACTCAAATAGATGTTGTTAAAAAGAATGATTTCCTTAAAGAATGAATATGTACTTAATATTGATTTAAGTATATCGAATATTTTCAAATGTTGAAAATAAATAGATTTGTGAATTACTTATTATTAAATAAGTATGGAAATACTTTTCCAATATGAAATGAACTGTTTTGAGATTTTATCTTCTTAAAGATAAATTGAAAATGAATATTGGAATCGATTTGAAAATCGTATATCAGTATATATTTTTAAAATATAAATTCACTATGGAATTTATAAAAGAAAGGGAAGTTGTTTAAAAATAAATATCGATTTATTTTTGAAGTGTGGAAATTATATATCTAGTAAAGATATTTTGGAGATAAAATAATTTGGAAAATTATTTGGAATCTGATGATGTTGCGCATCTTTATTGATAGTTAAATAACCGACTATCAATAATTACCTTTAGATAGGTATTTGTTGTGAATTGGATGAATTTGAATGCCACACTTATTTTTGAATTAACGCTCACTATTCGGGTTAGCCGGGAAAGGACCATGGGGTCGTATAACCCATTCCGAATATGTGATACGTCGTTATGAATTGCATTCGAAGACCGGTGTTGAAGACCGGATATTTTTGAAAACGGAAGGATTACCGTCGAGTTACTCTACATCGGCTGATCTCCGGTTTAGAGGTTTTTATCACCCTTAGTGACGGGAAGTCTGGACGTGATTAGAAAATTATCTGGATGTGCAAGGGCTTCGTGAGAAGTGCCTTCGGTTCTGTTCGATCCCGGAACAGACTTGTATGGATTGTGTGTCTGACGTTACAATTTGAGATATAAAGCTGATTTCTTTCAAATACATTTCTGTTGGTGGCGGAGAATTTATTCTCTTAGCTTAACACCCTTCTCTGAGACGTACGAGCTCAGAGGTTATGTAGTTGAAATTTATCAGCGATATATCCCAATTTGGTAACGTGGCATACTGAGTGTTGCTGTGAAATGATCAGTGTTTGATCATTTGCGATATGATCATTTGTTTGATCTTATATCTTTGTGATCATAGGTTGATCATTTTGTTTGACCCGAAGCAGGGCTTTGTAGAAAGCGTAGCTTTGTGGACGAGACTTCATCGAGCCTCACACCCCGGAAATGGTCGAAACAGGAAGGATGCGGCAAGGTTCTAGGGAGTAGCGCCCCTTAGTGTATGTCATTCCTTCTGGATAAAGGTGGTATCATGGTATGGAGCCCAGATACTTAACCTCTGTGGTTACTGCATTATTTTTTCTATGTGGTTTGTTGGAATCGGGGATCCTCGGGAAGATCGGTGACGATCGGGGGATGGCATACGCGTGTCAGTAGTTACCTATTTTTGCAGAGGTAACCCGGCCTTGTGTTGGCAGAGATCTAACCGTAATGTTAGTTATTTCTCGGGTCTTCTATTCCAGGGACGTACCCATCGTGGAAAAGGAAGTTCCTTAGCCTGACCATTTGTTGGAAATCCAAAGAAACAATACGAGCCTTGTTCGGTTTTAGTTGTAGAACCTGCCATTTAATATGGTAGCTATAGCAAGCATACTATAATGGTACCTATGCTGGCTAAGATTTATATTCTACTTTCGAAATGTTTTCTACACTATGCACTAATAATAATATCAAAAAGAATTTGATTTTTGCGTAGTAAGCATCTTTGACTATCATAAGAAGAAATCTCCTCCAAGTCTGCGTTTGCATTGCGTGTGTGGCGGGAGGTCTTATGGTAGTTTCATTTTCCAAAAGCATTGCGAATTGACTTTAAAAATTTTCTGTTGTTTATTTTAAAGAAGAATAACTGTTTTACGATCTCACACCAGTCACCATGACTGACTCGGAGTTTATTGTTCCCTTCTAAACTCTGGGTGCCCACCAATTTCCACACGGGCAGTCTAGAGTTAGATTATCAGGATATTCTGGATATTCTGGAGCTTGGAGATAAGCTGGATGACGAGACGTAGTATTTGTATCTGATAGTATTTATTCCGCTGTGTATTCTGTATGAGGACAAGTTATATAACTGTCCATTGTTGTATATTGACTCTGATGATTGATGTATGTATAAAATGATATAGCTCTTTGTTTTAAAAGACTAGTGTTTATTTATTATATATTGTTCCGCTGCGATGTGTAAGATTCTGATATTGTTTTCTGTTTCTGTTCTGATGTGTTGTTCTTCTTTTCTTTCTCTTCTCTCTTTTCTTCTGCTTTCTTCTTCTTCTACTTTTTTTCTTCTTTTAAAAACCCTCACTATTGGAGTTTCCGGCACTCGATTGCTCGGCAGTCGATAAAGTGAGTATCGATGTCGAATTTTTGAAAGTCGAAAATTTCGGTATGTGACATAAACGCCTAGCGGCATGCCTCGACAGGAGGTCAAGTTTTTATGTTGCATTTATCGGAACGATTTGAATTTAAATTGAATATTTATACCAATCAACCTTCAGTTGATATTATGTCACACAACAACTTTTTCCCTTTCATTTCGAAAACACTGTAGCTCTGCAAAATTCTCCCGCAAGGCATCTTCCTCTTTAAAACATCAGACGAGCACCTTTCCTCAAAATTCAAATCAAAAGCAGAAGAAAAAATGGGGAAATCAGTGAATTCTAACGACATCTATTTTTCGTTCGAATATAAGAAATCCTCAAGCTCGAAATCGAATTCGTATTCGAAATCAATCATGTTCTCTTCATTCTTGAATCAGTGTCGCCATAATCAATTCGAGTTGAAATTCATAGGGCTTCGAATCTCGTGTTTGCGATTGAGGGTGGGCTCGGCAACCCGGAAAGAAGTGTTGGACGTAGACGTTCGAGCGACGGCGAGCTCGCACGCGAGGCGATGGGAAGTTTGGGCTTGCTGAAGTCGATAGAGAGAGCGAAGGCGACGGCAAGGGGATTCGCAGTGGTTCGCATTCGACTGAAGGGTTTTGGGAAGCTGAAGCGTTCAAGTTTGGTTCGAGTTCTTAAGGGTCGATGACGTCGACTTGCGTGGCGAGTCGATATATCGGAGAGGTGGAGGCTCGAGTCTCTCAGGAAGCTAGGGCAGTGAGGTATAAACGAATTATTCACTTCAATTTAAATCTGAACGTATATAAATTTGAGATTTACAATTTGTTTAATATTACAGTGAAATGTAAATGTTTATAAAAATATATAGATATATACAAATATTTAACTTACTGTTAAATTTTAAATAATATATTAAGGTGTTTAATTTACTCAATCAATTTATTTAACAAATTTAGAATTTGTTAAAAAGAAAGTTAGTTTAAAATTAAAACTATTAGTTTAAAATAAAATCACCAGTGAATTGAAATTATCAAATGAAAATTGATTATTCGATTATTTCGAATATTAATAAATTGTATAAATGTTTATACAAGGTCTAAATCGGGAGAAAACAAGCTGGATTGGATTGGGTTGCATAAAAAAAATCAAAGGTGAGTTAATCTCACTCGAATTGGATTACTATCTAATTTAATTAGTGAAAATTAAATTATTGGATGGAATGCTTGAATTGATAATTTATTATCAGTCTAGATGTGGTATTATATAAAGTAGTATATATATTGGAGTGATTGATTTCTCGCATTATATAGCGGATGAGACCCTATGCGCCGCATAATAGCGGATGATATTATATTAATCCCATATACCGCGATATTCCACCTTGAAGTGGAATTGGTATTGTGCTAACGTCTGTGGATGCAGGGAAACAGGATGGAGGGATCCAACTGGATTCCTCAAATATTTAGTTCAGTTTAAATATTCTGTGATATGATTATTTGATATCTTGTGATGAATTATATTGATAATTGGAGTATTGGATGTTATGGTTTGATTGAATTTATTTGGTATAATGAGTTACAAAAATATATAAATTGGATTTTTGGGAAAGGAAATAAAAGGAGAGAATTTGTAAGTGAAATAATTATAGAGAATTTGAATAAAATTTAAGAATGAATTGGGAAAGAATAAAAGTGATTTTAAAATTTTAATTGATAAATTTCGAGTATGGAAAAGGGGATTTTGAATAAACAGAGAAATAATGAATTTTAAACTTAACTGATATTACTTTAAGGAATAAGGAATTCATTGTAATCCAAAGTTTAAATTTACTGGGAAGGATAAGGAAAGAATTTGGAAAAGTATGAAATTGATATTTTCAGTTAAACAAGTTTTTAAATCATAATGGAGAAGTAAAATACGAAGTTAATGGGTTTAGAAATGAATTTGAGTGAGTAAAGGAATTTATTTCAAAATGGAACAAAATCTGAAAATCAATTTGGAAATTGATTTAGTATTTGAAACCGTGTCTTGAAAGGAAGGTGGAACTGTGGAATTTATAAACTGGGTTTATAAAAGTGAAGTAATATATCAGTGGATATTTGGAAGGATAAATTCAAGGTGGGAATTTATAAAAGGAATGGGTAAATGTGATTAAAAATAAATAGTGATTTATTTTTAAAGATGTGAAAGAGTTGTATATTTCCCTAGATAGCCAAGTACGTTTTCAAAGAAAATTCTTAAGTATAAGTTAAAGTTTCAAAGTTGTTTTTAAAGTATGTTTTAGAAAATTTATTATTTTTAAATGTTTAAATTTTAAAAGTAAGTATTTTTGAAATTTATCTTAGTAGTAATTATTTAAAAGTGACTTGGTATTATGTTTTAAAAAGAGAAAAATCTAGTTTTATATTTTATTAAGTAGCTTTATTTTAAATATTCTTTAAGTATATATCTTTGAATAAAGTATTAAAGTAGTTTTAATTTAAATGTTTTGTTTAAAGTATATTTTATAATATAGTATTTTAAATTATTTTAGAAATCTAAAGTGTTTGTACTTGGTGATTTCAGTGGAGATAGAAAATATTTGGGGATTTTACTCCGTTTTCAAAAAGGGTTGAAAGTGGAAATGTATCTTGTGAAGATATTTTGGGATAAGTAAATAATTTGGAAAATTATTTATTGATGGATGTTTGTGAAAGTTAATTGATAGTTAAATCACCGACTATCAATATTGGCCAATGCGCTGATCGTTTCGAAGAGACCGGGATCAAGATTAATTTCTCGAAAACCACTTCAATTCAATTTGTACGTTTTCGTGGGGGAAATGAGTTTGGAGTCGAAGATGATACAGTGAAGTGCAAGGGCTAATCGCTACTGATCCTGAGGGTGATTCCAAAATGGATGTAGTAGGAGTAGTGCCTTCGGTTCCGTTCGGACCCGGAGCGGACTTGTATGGATGAATGCTTTTGGAACATCGTCAGGTGGACGATGGGCATTCTAAGGGATATGTTCTAAAAAGGTAACGCTTTGCCTCTAGCCTCATCAACCGGGAATGACTGAAAATCAGGGGTTATGCAGCAAGGCTATGTGGGTAGCGCCCATTAGGGTGAGGTCATCCCTGTCTAGATGTCCCTTTTTATTTCGGCTTAGTGGTGCGGTTGCTGATCCCAACCGTGGGGTGATCTTACTCAGAATTACTCTTAGGTAGTTCCGGCCTTGTGTTGCAGGGGATCGGGCATGGTCCTCGATATGGTGATCTAGGCAATGTACTGTGACAGGTGGTACCCCAGTGCCTAGTCATTAGTTGGAAATCCATTCTCCCTACGTGCCTTTTGGGTTTTGTTTGTATACCTATTAGCTGGAATTTAATAGATGTAACAATTTCGGCTATTTGAATAAGTATGTTTATATAGACACTATTATAATATCAGAGGATTTTGATAAAAAGTGTTTTGGCTATCGTAAGGTAAAAACCCGACATGTTTATTTGTGGCATGGTCTTACGAGATGCTTTTGATTTCAAAGGGTTTGGAAAACTTTAATAATCCAATTGAGTGTGTTTTCTCACGCTGTTTTTCCAAACTGACTCGGGTGTTATTTTATTATAATGCTCGGGTCAGACCGAGTATTACAGATACAGGATAGGATGCTGTGGAGCTCAGGAGACGAGCTAGATGGCGAGACGTATCACCCGTATTTGTTGTATTCCGCTGTGTATCATAAATGGTATAGTCATCTTGTGAGGACAAGTTATTATAACTATCCTGAATTGTGATATTGATTGTATTGTGCTCTGATGTTGTATTCTGATGATGTACGTATAAACAGATATAGTTTCTTTCTGTAAAGATCAGTTATTATCTATTATATTTTATTCCGCTGCGATGTGAGATTCTATGATGTTGTTTCTATTTTCTTCTTCTACCTCTTTCTTCTTTAACCCTAATGGTTCGTATTTTCGTTCACTTTGAGTTGATATGATGGAGAATAGTGTCGACTCAAGGGGTACGAGTTTGCGGGCCGTTACAGTTGTATCAGAGCTTAGGCTGGCGATAACCTTGGCTCTGGTGGGGATTACTCATTGAAATAGAGTCCATAGTACTCTAGAATGAGTTTGAGTGTATTAATAGATATGAGCGCGTATTTGTTAGTGAATATAAAATGGTTTTATATTGTGTTGATTGGTTTGTTGAGTGGTTTATGGATTCTGGTCAATACAAGTAATTAACGTTATTGATAGGGATCTCTAAACACTTGAATAGAACAATTCGACACGGTATTGTTTTAAAATAGGGTAAATGAAATAATTAGAAATATTTTTTCAAAAATTATTATAGTTATATATGGATGCTTGGTTGTTAAGAAGTGATAATATTAAATTATTATTACCATTGTGAGGGAAATTGAATAAGCAATTGGAAATTTTAACTAAAAGCCAAGGAATAAATTCATATACGAATGAGATTTATAAATGTAAACTATAAATGTGATTTATAATCTAAAATAGAATTCTAGAGGAATATTTGAAAATAAATTGAGATAAAAATTCCAGAGTGGTAGTTGAATGTGAATCGAAGGGATTTGGAATTTGAAATTTTGAGAAAATTTAATTCCGTAGGATTTGAAAATGGTTTTCAAAGATTTGGAGGAATAATAGGGATATTATTCGAAAATATTTTGAATTGGATTTGAAATCTGGAGAGATTTGAAATTAAAAATATTTGAATTGTTTTTAAAGAGTAAAAGCATTGAACTCTTTCGGTTGCTGGAAAATAACTTCGGTGATGACTGCATCATCATCGATGTTCATTTTCGAGTTTCTAAGAGAGGAATTACTACCAAATTGTTTTAAATTGGAATTGTTTGCAAACTGGGTTGGTTTTGAAATTCAAAGGGATAATTGAATTTACCAAAGAATTTTGGATAAAATTGATTTCAAAGATGATTTTGAAATGTTGAAGTTTTGGTTTGGTAGAACCACTTTGATTTTTGAAATACTTATGAGATTGTTTAAAACTCTGGAGTTGGTTTAAATGTTTTGGAATGTTTAAGGAATTATTTGAAAATTTTAAAGTAAATTGAAAATGTTCAAGGAATGAGTTTAAACTCGGGAGATTTAACTAAAAATGTTTATGGATTATAAACAGGTTTGGAAATTTATAAAGTTTGAAAATTTCCTGGAATGAAATTAACTTGTATAAAAGTTAATGAAGTTAAACTTGATTTATAAATAAAATTCAACTTGGAAGTGTTAAGTGAATTGAATATGACTGAAATATGGTGAAATGAAATGAAGTTGGCGTAAAACAGAAATGGTTTGAATTGAAAATAAAATCCAAGGGAATGGACAATTTGAATTAGATGAAATTTGATGAGAATCAAATTAAATAGAAGTGAGCTTAAGTTATGAAGTTGAAATAATTTGAAGAAAGTAAATTAACTTAAGTTTAAAGCTAATAGAAGTTTGGCCTCGAGTAAAAGTGAAAGTCCATTAAATAAAAGTCCGGGTTAAATTAATTTGGGAAATGGTTATTAATTTATAAGTATTGAATGTGCCAAGCTTAATAAAAGGTTTTGAATGAAACAATTGCGGAAATGGAGTGAAATGCAGGTGTATGGCTTGTAAATAAGTTAATATATGAAGAGACTTTAATAAAAATTGATTTTGAAATCAATTGAATTGAATGTGAGCTTGTTTGGATTAAAAATGAATTGAATGTAAGAAATTGAATTGTAAACCCTTAAATTTGAATGAAATGGCATATGAATTGATTGAAAGCAATTGAATTAGTTTTGCAATCATATAAATTGCTCATGGAAAGTGTTTGGTGTATGTTGCTTATGAAATGCATGTATTTAGCTATTGGAAATAAGTGAAATTTTAATAAACTTTATATATTTGTCACTTACATGTTTAAATTGAGTGAGTACGGGTTTTTGGAAGCCGTTTGGCTGGATTTTGGGCGCGCTAAATGATAAATAAATAAGCCGCTTGCTTAAAAATGCTAAATAAAGGTACGCCAACGCAATAAAAAGATAAGAAATATGAACTGTTGTTTTTTTTTCCGACCGTGTGGGTTGATGTATATATATTTATATCTCTTGGCAAATTGCAAAAGCTCCTCCGTACAAAGGGGACTCTGCCAAAATTTTCCAAAATTTTGGGAGTTAGAAATTTTTTTGGAAATTTTAACTAACAACAAATGATTTAAAATTGAAATTTGAGATAAAGGTAAATAAAATTCAATATTCAGAGTTTGAAGATAAATTGAATTCAAGTAGAATTGAAAATGAAAATCTGAATGGAAATTGGGAAAAAGTATTGAAGTTTGAAAATAATTAATAAATTGAAGCAAATTGAAATTTATATGGAATTAGAATTCAATTTGAATATAAACTTCAGTAGTGAAGTAGTGAAAATAAATATAAGAAATATTTATATTGGACTTAAGAAATGAAGGATGAAACTCTTAAGTAAATTGGTATTGGGAATATACTAAGTAATTTTGGAATGGAGAAATATACTAAGTGAATAATTGAATGAAGATTAAAACTGAAAGTTATGAAATGAAATGATAATTGTGATTGAGTGAATGGAAATCAAAATAAATGTGAATAAAAGAGAAAATTGATATAGTTAATAATCAATGGATAAATACGTAAGATGTACGTATATTATTTTATTCGCATAGCAATTTGATCCAGATTCGAGCACAGAATTTCGAGATAGTTATATCGATCCGAGTTAGGATTTTTCAATCGATTTTCGACGGAGAACCCTGGGTATGGAATTTTGATAGATTCTAGAAATTCTCTATCATAGTTTACGGCTATGCAAGGAGAATGACGGTTTCTGATCAAGAAACCAGATCTGAGTTCGCACTAGGAAGTCGGGTGGACGATACTAGTTCGGAAGTGAGATTGTGTGATCGAGTGAGCGATCAGATTTGGTATTGCGTACAGATGATATATGTGCATCGTACGGGCTTAAGTAAAGCAAATATTGAAAATTTGTAAAGGAAGTGAATAAAATGATTTTAAATTATGTGATTGGATATTATTGCTAAGTAGAATACAGGTATTTAAAAGTGAAAAGGAAATTGGGATTTTTGATTTCAAAAGATAAAAATTTAATGGCCTGACAAAGGGTATGTGTTTAAATTTCTATATGAAATTTGATGATTTTCTGATCTAGCCACTTGGCCTTTTGTTTTCTTTTGCAATCTGGGGGCCGTAGAGGCATTTTGTAGTTGTACCGATCTAGCCGCGCAAAGGATACGCTGGTGAAATTTTTCAAAAATTTAGAGGGTTAGAAAAATTTTGAGAAAATTTTGATGATTCAAAATTTGGTTTCAAATTTAAATTTGAATTGATAAGTGAATCATATTGTTTGAGACTTATGAATAAGTTTGGAAAGTTAGAAGAGGATTTGTCTTTAATAAAACGGGTTGCTTTGGAAAGTTGTTAAAGTGTTTGGTTTTGGGAGAAAGGTTAACGGGTTATGGACCATTCCTCTTAACTGGAAATTTCAGGGATGAAATTCTTTTAATGGGGGAGGAATGTGACGACCCGGAATTTTGGATATTTGAAATGAGAATATTTAATTAATTTTAAATATTCAAAAGGGTAATTTTGACTTGAATTTCAAATATCACTATTTATTGGATAATTTAATTATTAAATTAAATGATTTAGAGTTGGGTAAACTGTTGAATCTAGAGTTTCAAGCTTGTTAAAAATAATTTAAAGGCTTAGAAAATTTGGATTGATAATACTGAAGATAATAGAACTTTTAAAATTGAATTTCAAAGTGATTTGTTCAGTTTTAAAAATATATTGTTTAAATCGGTATTTAAAAATAGCCTTCCGAGGCACAGTCTAAGAATTTGACGAAACTAGTTCCATTGGATCCGTAATAGTGTATTATTATCGGATTTCAATTTTCGAAGTGATTGGAATTGTTGTGTGAGCGTACGGTATATAAACGTGCTAAAATCTATATCGAAAATTCAATATAATAACTGGGTCCAAAAAGCTATCTTCTCCATACGATCGAATTAGGACTCAAAACCTTTTCCATTGCGTTCGGAATAGGGGTATAATGTTATAAACACCTAGCGGGATGCCTCGACAGGAGGTCAAGTTTTTAAGTTGCATTTATCAGAATGATTTGAATTTAAATTGAATATTTATACCAGTCAACCTTCAGTTGATATTATGTCACACCATAACTTTTTCCACCTTCATTTCGAAAACACTATAGCTCTGCAAAATTCTCCCGCAAGGCATCTTCCTCTTTAAAACATCAACCGAGCACCTTTCCTCAAAATTCAAATCAAAAGCAGAAGAAAAAATGGGGAACTCAGTGAATTTGAACGAAATCTATTTTTCGTTCAAATATAAGAAATACTTAAGCTCGAAATCGAATTCGTATTCGAAATCAATCGCGTTCTCTTCATTCTCGAATCAGTGTCGCCGTAATCAATTCGAGTTGAAATTCATAGGGATTCAAATCTCGCGTTTGCGATTGAGGGTGGGCTCAGCAACCCGGTAAGAAGTGCTGGACGTAGACGTTCGAGCGACGGCGAGCTCGCGCGCGAGGCGATGGGAAGTTTGGGCTTGCCGAAGTCGATAGAGCGAGCGAAGGCGACGACAAGGGGATTCGCGGTGGTTCGCATTCGACTGAAGGGTTTTGGGAAGTTGAAGCATTCAAGTTTGGTTCTAGTTCTTGAGGGTCGGTGATGTCGACTTGCGTGGTGAGTCGAGATATCGGAGAGGGTGGAGGCTCGAGTCTCTCAGGAAGCTAGGGAAGTGAGGTATAAACGAATTATTCACTTCAATTTAAATCTAAACGTATATAAATTTGAGATTTACAATTTGTTTAATATTACAGTGAAGTGTTAATGTTGATAAAAATATATAGATATATACAAATATTTAACTTACTATTAAATTTTAAATAATATATTAAGGTGTTTAATTTACTCAATCAATCTATTTAACAAATTTAGAATTTGTTAAAAATAAAGTTAGTTTAAAATTAAAACTATTAGTTTAAAATAAAATCACCGATGAATTGAAATTATCAAATGAAAATTGATTATTCGATTATTTTGAATATTAATAAATTGTATAAATGTTTATACAGGGTCTAAATCGGGTGAAAACAAGCTAGATTGGATTGGATTGCATAAAAAAATCAAAGGTGAGTTAATCTCACTCGAATTGGATTAGTATCTTATTTAATTAGTTAAAATTAAATTATTGGATGGATTGCTTGAATTGATAATGTATTATCAGTCTGGATGTGGTTTTATATATAGTAGTATATATATTAGAGTGATTGATTTCCTGCATTATATAGCGGATGAGACCCTATGCGCCGCATAATAGCGGATGCTATTATATTAATCCCATATATCGCGATATTCCACCTCGAAGTGGAATTGGTATTGTGCTAACGTCTGTGGATGCAGGGAAATAGGTTGGAGGGATCCAACTGGATTCCTCAAATATTTAGTTTAGTTTAAATATTCTGTGATATGATTATTTGATATCCTGTGATGAATTATATTGATAATTGGAGTATTGGATGTTATGGTTTGATTGAATTTATTTGGTATAATGAGTTACAAAAATATATAAATTGGATTTTTGGGAAAGGAAATAAAAGGAGAGAATTTGTAAGTGAAATAATTATAGAGAATTTGAATAAAATTTAAGAATGAATTGGGAAAGAATAAAGGTGATTTTAAAATTTTAATTGATAAACTTCGAGTATGGAAAAGGGGATTTTGAAAACAGAGAAATAATGAATTTTAAACTTAACTGATATTACTTAAAGGAATAAGGAATTCATTGTAATCCAAAGTTTAAATTTACTGGGAAGGATAAGGAAGGAATTTGGAAAAGTATGAAATTGATATTTTTAGTTAAACAAGTTTTTAAATCATAATGGAGAAGTAAAATATGAAGTTAATGGGTTTTGAAATGAATTTGAGTAGTAAAGGAATTTATTTCAAAATGGAACAAAATCTGAAAATCAATTTGGAAATTGATTTAGTATTTGAAATCGTGTCTTGAAAGGAAGGTGGAACTGTGGAATTTATAAACTGGGTTTATAAAAGTGAAGTAATATATTAGTGGATATTTGGAAGGATAAATTCAAGGTGGGAATTTATAAAAGGAATGGGTAAATGTGATTAAAAATAAATAGTGATTTATTTTTAAAGATGTGAAAGAGAAGTATATTTCCCTGGAGAGCCAAGTACGTTTTCAAAGCAAATTCTTAAAAGTAAGTATTTTTGAAATTTATCTTAGTAGTAATTATTTAAAAGTGACTTGGTATTATGTTTTAAAAAGAGAAAAATATAGTTTTATGTTTTATTAAGTAGCTTTATTTTAAATATTCTTTAAGTATATATCTTTGAATAAAGTATTAAAGTAGTTTTAATTTAAATGTTTTGTTTAAAGTATATTTTATAATATAGTATTTTAAATTATTTTAGAAATCTAAAGTGTTTGTACTTGGTGATTTCAGTGGAGATAGAAAATATTTGGGGATTTTACTCCGTGGGAGAAAGGTGGTTTTTGAAACCGTTTTCAAAAAGGGTTGAAAGTGGAAATGTATTTTGTGAAGATATTTTGGGATAAATAAATAATTTGGAAAATTATTTATTGATGGATGTTTGTGAATGTTAATTGATAGTTAAATCACCGACTATCAATATTGGCCAATGCGCTGATCGTTTCGAAGAGACCGGGATCGAGATTAATTTCTCGAAAACCACTTCGATTCGGTTTGTACGTTTTCGTGGGGGAAACGAGTTTGGAGTTGAAGATGGTACAGTAAAGTGCAAGGGCTAATCGCTACTGATCCTGAGGGTGATTCCAAAATGGATGTAGTAGGTGTAGTGCCTTCGGTTCCGTTCGGACCCGGAACGGACTTGTATGGATGAATGCTTTTGGAACATCGTCAGGTGGACGATGGGCATTCTAAGGGATATGTTCTAAAAAGGTAACGCTTAGCCTCTAGCCTCATCAACCGGGAATGACTGAAAATCAGGGGTTATGCAGCAAGGCTATGTGGGTAGCGCCCATTAGGGTGAGGTCATCCCTGTCTAGATGTCCCTTTTTATTTCGGCTTAGTGGTGCGGTTGCTGATCCCAACCGTGGGGTGATCTTACTCGGAATTACCCTTAGGTAGTTCCGGCCTTGTGTTGCAGGGGATCGGGCGTGGACCTCGATACGGTGATCTAGGCAATGTACTGTGACAAGTGGTACCCTAGTGCCTAGTCATTAGTTGGAAATCCATTCTCCCTACGTGCCTTTAGGGTTTTGTTTGTATACCTATTAGCTGGAATTTAATAGATGTAACAATTTCGGCTATTTGAATAAGTATTTGTATATAGACACTATTATAATATCAAAGGATTTTGATAAAAAGTGTTTTGGCTATCGTAAGGTAAAAACCCGACATGTTTATTTGTGGCGTGGTCTTATGAGATGCTTTTGATTTCAAAGGGTTTGGAAAACTTTAATAATCCAATTGAGTGTGTTTTCTCACGCTGGTTTTCCAGACTGACTCGGGTGTTATGTTATTATAATGCTCGGGTCAGACCGAGTATTACAGATAGATGATAGGATGTTGTGGAGCTCAGGAGACGAGCTGGATGGCGAGACGTATCACCCGAATTTGTTGTATTCCGCTGTGTATCATAAGTGGTATAGTCATCTTGTGAGGATAAGTTATTATAACTGTCCTAAATTGTGATATTGATTGTATTGTTATCTGATGTTGTATTCTGATGATGTATGTATAAACAGATATAGTTTCTTTCTGTAAAGATCAGTTATTATCTATTATATTTTATTCCGCTGCAATGTGAGATTCTGTGATGTTGTTTCTATTTTCTTCTTCTACCTCTTTCTTCTTTAACCCTAATGGTTCGTATTTTCGTTCACTTTGAGTTGATATGATGGAGAATAGTGTCGACTCAAGGGGTACGGGTTTGCGGGCCGTTACAGACATAATAATGAAGTGGGTGGTAAGGGTAGAATTCTGGTACTTATAGATGAATCAGTTTGGACTTTCACTATGTTTAGAATGACAACCCAACATGTAACTATTTTGTTACATAATAAGGGAGGACTACGGTGTATCTCAACATTCATCTATGCCAGCAACTCTCATACAAAAAGGCAAAACTTATGGGTTAACTCTATGTCTCAACACTTCAACTATCAGGCTGTTGTGGATTGTCATAGGGTAATTTAATAATGCTCTTAACCCTAAAGATAAAAAGGGAGGTTTGCACAGCCCTTGTAGCTATATGATTAGTTTTAAAAACTACCTTTTAAAGTGTGGTTAAGTTGAATCTTATATGAAAGGGTGCAAATACACATGGAGACGAAGGGGTATTTCAACAAATATAGAAAAGGTGTTAGTAAACTACGATTTCTTATCTATATTCCTGCAATTTTCAACATTCGCCATCCCTTCCTCTACTAGTGATCACACCCTCATTCTTATTCAATTAGCCTAGAAAAAAAATTGGAAAAAGGAACACCATTATGATATGTAAACAACTAGCATTATATATAAGGATATGATAACAATATTATGGAGGGACTTGCTACACAGAATTATGGCTCTACTATGTATCAATTTATCCACAAGTTAAAGGTAGTTAAAACCAAGTTGAAGGCATGGAACAACTTAAGAGTAAAAGAAAATTCCAATTCTTAATTACAAGAACAGTTTGCTACAACTTTTTCTCTCAAAGTGATGAAGATCCAGAAAATGAAGAACTATTTGAATTCATGTTTTTGTGTGTTAAACGGTTAAATGAGAAAACAAAAAAAATAATAGAAGCTTTTATGGCAACAAAGCAAATTTTGCTAATGTGTTATATAAAATTATCTCTAAAATTTTATGTAACAGAATTAAGGATTTTTTGCCATTCCTTATTGTGGAAAATCAATCGTTTTTTATTCCTACAAGAAGCATTGGAGAAAACATACTTTTGGCTCATGAGCTAGTTCATGACTTGTGAAAAAGGGTACTAAAATCAACTTACAAAAGGCTTATTATATGGTTAACCGTGACTTTATGTGTCACATGCTTCTATCAATGGGTTTTCCTACATCATTTGTTGAGTTAATTCAATAATGTATATCTACGCCTACATTTTCAATCATAATGGACGGGCGACCATATGGATTCATTGAATCTACTAGATGGTTGCAACAAGGAAATATGTTGTCTTCTTATCTTTTTTGTATCGCAATGGAGTATTTTTTCTTTATTAATGGAAGTGAGTGTGCATGATGGCAATTAATACCATTTCCACTATTCGACCTACTATTTCGCATCTCTTATATGCGGATGATGTTATGATTTTTCTAACAGTAGCAGTGGAGCATGCACATTATATTACTGAAACTTTTTATAAATTGGAAGAAAAAATAAGCCTAAAGACTAATGTAACAATGTCACTAGTATTTTACAGTTCAAAAAGAAAAAATTGCAAATATTTTGAAGATCGAAGAGGAGAAATTACCTGTTAAACATCTTGGCATGCCCCTTACTTCTGACTATATACATGCTTCCCATTATACCCCCTGCTGAATAGAAGTAGTATTAAATTAGAAGGTTGGGACGGTAGTTTACTATCACCAATGGGAAGAACAGAAGTCATACATAGCACAATCACACCAATTGTTATGTATTGGCTATTAATTTATTATATTCCCGTCTCAATGTTGAATAAAGTGGACAAAATGTGTGCATATTTTTTCTGGCATGGCGAATTTCACAAAATATCATGGGATATACTGTGTAGACTAAAAAAAGAAGGAGGGGGTGAGATTATGGGAATTTTCAGATCTTAATACCACTGCCAGAATTAAATTGGTCTGGAACTTAGGCCGCGTTTGTTTTTTATAATAAGTTCTGAATCTAGGTTTTGATTTAAAAATCAGAACTTTTATATTGTTTGTTTTTTATCAATGTTCTGAATAAATCTATCTATTCAGACAAAATAATTCAGAACTTTTTTAATGCTTATTTTTTGTTCTGAATGCTGAATGTTATTTTTTGTCCTGAATGCTGAATGAAAACAAACAAGAAATGGTTATTCAGGATTCAGCATTCAGCGATCAGCTTTCAGACTTCAGAGTTCAGCAATCAGAATTCAGAATTCAGCACTTTAAACAAACAGAGCCTTAATCACAAAAGACTATTTATGGTCCAGGTGGATGAAATCAAAGTATTATTCAATTTCTAATTTCTGGACAATGGGTATTAATAATAACTTCTCTGGTATTATGAAATTTAATTTAAGAAATAGGGATACTGCATGCAAACTAATGAATAGAGTAGTAGTAAATGGAGAAACAATATCACCATGGTTAGATCAATTGATCAACCATAAGTCCCTCGATGATTTACTAGGATGGAGTAGGCTACATCTTAGTAATAGCAAATAGTGTACAGTTAGCAGAATAATTCAGGCTGGTGAGTTACATCCAGATTTACTTTTAGAGACAAGGGAGGTTTCTAATGCTATTAGTCATGTTAAACTTAAAACTAATTACTTAGAAGATTACTGGGAAATTATGAACAATAAGTGTTTGAAATTTGCGCAAGCATGGGATGCAATTAGGCAACATTCAAAGAATGTAAAGTACTAAAATTAGTATGGCACAAGACAACAACAACAAAAAATTTCGTTTTTAGCATATAAAGCATGTCTATTGTGATTTCCAATGATGGATAGACTCATGAATTGGGGGACTGCATGTAACAACAATTGTGAACTATGTGATAACCAATTAGAAAATCATGAACATTTATTTACAAAGTGTAGCTATAGTTCTTATCTCTAGAATTTGGTCTCGACAAGGCTGAAGCTTCCACTATGTTCTAATAGACATTACCACAACGAATTGAGCATGTTAATGCCAATTTTCGTAAACCAAGCGTATTACAAGACATTGATTTCACTGCAACATCAACAACTGCACACCATACCTGGATGGAGTGGAATAGACGTAAATTCGAATGGAAGTCATGTTCTTTGCCTCAGCAATTCAAGTTAATTTAGATAAATGTTCACTTTTAGATCACCAGACGTAGAAGAAGCAGCAACTTTTAAGATAGGGAGGTAGAGATGATGTGAAGATGGGGAGTGGAGTTAAGTAATTGTGGTTAATGGCGACATAGAAGACTTTGCTTTTAGGGTTTAGTTGTTTTGGGCTGGTGTGGTTGTATATTGTATGCGGATGTGTGCTTTGTGGGATTCGAAGGATTTTCGTGCTTAGTTATGTGGAGTTTTGTTGTACGGGAAATTATTGCCAAGGACAAAATTTCTCAGCATTTTAGCCTCAAGGACGGACCTTTAGTATTTTAGTCTCAAGGACAACTTTCTTTAGGTATCAGTTTTTAAGTTTTTAGTTATCAGTTTGTAGTTATCGGTAGCAATTTTTAGGTATTAGTTTTTAGTTCGGCAGCAGTTTTGGAAAAATGTTTGTCCTTATGAATAATTTTGAAAGAATGTCTATCCATATGAATAATTTTTAGAAGAATGTTTGTCCTTGTGGGTAAAATATTGAGGTCGTGTCCTTGAGGCTAAAAATATACAAATTTTTGTCCTTTAAATTATTTCCCCCTTGTTGTATTGGTGATGTATGGCACTTTTGACCTTAATAGGGGATGTCGTGCTTAGGGTTGTCAATGGGTATCCAAAAAATCCGATATCCATTTGAATCCGAATCCGTATCCGAAAATATAAAAAATATCCGTTATCCGAAAATCGGATATGGATATCCGATATCCGTAAAGCTTTCCGAATACGAATATGGTTATTGTGGTATCCGTATCCGAAAAATATTCGCCCGATTAACTGATGCATCTACGATATGGTTTTTTGCTCATTTTTAGTGAAAACACACAATTTTAATGTTTAATTTTTGAATATTTTTGGATACGCATGCGGATATTAGTATAAAACAATGTTTTATTATCATAATTTTTATTCCTTAGTTTTTTCATGAACATTAGTACAAAACCTGTTTTATGTTGATCCAAACCTTTTCATTTATACTTTTAAATTTACTGATTATGTGCGAAGCGTATAAATATATCTGATATTCGTCCGTATCCGAAAATTAAGCAGATACGGATATCCGATATTCGAAAATAAAGCGGATATGGATATCCGATATCCAAAAATGATTTCGAATATGGATACGGATATGGCACTATCCGTATCCGAAAGTATCCGTTGACAGCCCTAATCATGCTCTTTTTCCTTACTACTATGGTAAAGCTTTTTAAGGAGGCGTGTCATCTATTGGTTCTTTACGTCATTAATAAAAGAACCCATTTAAAAAAATATGCATACATAATTATTATTTTTATATGAATGTTTCTTATTGCACTTGCCAAAAAAAATCATTTTTTAATAATATAAGGTTATTAAATGATTCTGATTAATTAAAATTTATATTTAAATAGTTTAATATCATATAACGTATGATTAAATTTTATAAAATTTATTCATGTCTAAAATGCTTTCTGCTAGAGGTTAAGTGGTTAAGTGATTCGGATTTGGTGCGAGAGGTCACAAGTCCGAAACTTGCGTAGCGTGATTCGAACGTTTACTGACATGTGATATGTTGTCCCAGTGACATGTTGTATATAAAGTATCATTTCAAAAAAAAATGCTTTCCGCTAGAAAAAAGGATTATTTTTCGATATATATATATATATATATCTATTTAATTCGATATAGATTATACAAGTAATATACATACATAGATATATATATATATTTACAAATAAAATCTATTAAAAATAAATTTGCCGCAAAATTTTTGTTCAAAGTATTTTACATTTTTCTTTTAGAAAAAATTATATTTTTTATAAAAATTCCATACGGATTTAAATAATAAAATAATTGTTTATTATTAGAAATTACACGAAACCAAAAAAATTACCTAAGCTGAAAACAATATTTTAAGCATATTTTTATATAATTTTATTATTATTAATTACATTAATATAAACTTATAATTAATTTTGTGTTTATATATATATATATATATATATATATTACATATAAATTATCTTTAAATATAAAATTTCGAGTTTAGTAATACAATTAAAATTATTTTATAAATTAATAATTAAAATATAATTTTGTGATTCAACAATATTTTTATTTATAGATATAGATGCGTATATGTAGGTATGTGTGTGTACATATATATATATATATATATATATATTTCATAGATGCTTTATATAAATTATTTACAATTAATTCGTTATAATATACATACATACATATATATAATTATATTTTTATACATATTTGCTTGTATTATATTTTGATGCACATATGTATATATTTAGGTAATATATTTTGCATATAAGATGGGTTAACATGTCTGTTGTGATGTAAATCCCAACATCTATATACAGACATGTCAAACTATCTACACTCTATTATGTTGCTCGTGCACGTACACACAAATGTGTATATGTTACACATACAAATATTATTTAATATAAACTATAAAAATATAACATTATGTATTAATTAAATAAAATATTTACTTTATTTAAAAAAATATTTAGAAAAGTTCTAAATAAATTTTGACTTCATAGGCCTAATAAATATCCAAATAGGTAAAAGAATTGAAATTTATTCAACTACCCCTATTGCATGGTGGCTTAGTTCCAACAATGGTATTAGAGCCCAATAGCCTTTGTAGTCTAAATTAGTCATATAAGGGCAAACTAATTAAGCTTACAACCTAGTTAGTAGGGTGTCTAGAAAGATAATGTATATGCTAGATTATTGGGTAACAAGTACCATATCCTACTTGACTACTAGCCTAGCCCGAACAATTATATAATCCAAAAGATTGCCACTAATAGAAAAGGCCCAATTTAAATTGGACCTTCGGCTAATTTCAAAATTATATTGAAATTAAAATAAAAGTTTAAGTAAAAGTTAAATTTAAAACCAAAAAAGTATTATAAATGTTATAATATAAAATTTCAAATTTTTTGCAAGTTAATAAAAAGTTTAAAAGTTAAATAAAACACATATTATAATATAAATTTTCAAAATGTTTGAAAATGTTATAAAGTTAATTTCAAAAATATTATTTATCAATAAGAGTAGTAAAATAAATGAATTAATTAAATAAGTTAATTAATCAAATATATGTACATGTATAATATATAATGATATATGTTATATTGTCATGAATTGTTTAAGACAATATAAGTATACATATGTGTACAAAAGAATTTTCAAAATTAATAAAATTCAATTAAAATTGTTTAATTAAATAAATAAATTAAAATTTAATTAATAAATTAATATATATATATACACACACACAAAAGATATATGTGAATTACTTTAAACATTATAGTATATATATTTAATACAATATGTTATAATTGAATAATGTAATAATTATTTAAAGTGTTTATTAATTAAATTAATTAAATAAGAAATAATTAATATAATGTTATACATAAAATATTATATAAGTTAAATAAAGTATAAAAGTAATATGTAATAAAATTTATATAATAATAAAACTTATATAATATAAATGTATAAGCTAAAGGTGGAACATTAAAGACATCCTAAATAGACTTAAGGAATAAATAAATATGAAAAAGTATGTATACCATGATCTCTGATGTGTTCAATACTAGAATCACAAGGGAATTTTTGAAATATATTATTGTATAAGTCGATATCACTCGATTAAATGTATCAAAGATTATGAGTCTTTAATATAAGTGTTGTCCTCTACCAATTATGTATTGATAAATTACTTGAATACTCTCTGATTATTGAGCAAACTCAAGCTAGACATGTTATGTATAGTTTTATTAATATATTGACTAGATGAGATAAGATAACCTTATGTATTTGTTGAGCAAACTCAAGATACATATACTATACTTAGGCCGCCGTGAAATGGTAGGTATGACCAAAAGTTTCTTTCGATTGGTTGACCAAACTTAAGGTCGAAATGAAAATAGGACAAGGAACCATGTGTTAGGAGTTGTATATGATAAACTGGTAAGAGTTTATCCATTGTTTGTGGGGCTATGATTTGCTGAGCAAACTCAAAGTCAATATCCCAATATAGACGAGTCCTAACATCCACTAGTGAAGTCAAAAGACTTTTATGTTTCATCTTAGGGTTTGGAGAAACATAAAAGACTAGTGGAAGCCTTATTAGAAAAATGAAATTGTAACATTCAACCTTTCTAATATTGTAACATCTTCTATAAAAAGTTATTAATAATCTACATTGATAAATTTGTGCAACTAATATAATTGATAAAATGTTTATCAATTAATACACACACACAGACACACATATATATATATATGAGCTATATTGTGACAAATAGAAATATAAAATACACTTATGAATAAATTTTTGCATATTGACCTATGCAAGCGCCTAATTATACAACTACTAAATACGCTCGTAACTTGGTCACTTATGAGTTTACTTGCCCTAGACTGTGTAATGTCTTCAATGTGTTTTGTACTCTGAAATAAATACTAGAACATGAATATTTGATCCATACATGATCACATATAAATGGTACATGGTGAACGGTCACAATTCGTAATGTACGAAGCCTCGATGAAATTAGTGCATAGAAATAAGCAAGTAAACTATAGTGTAAGATCGTGTATTCAATATGATAGATTATGATAAGGGCCATTTTACTAGAAGGACAAACTTTGTAGTCCAATTAGTTTCTAGGACACACATCCATAGAAATTAATTTCAATGCCAAAGTCAGCAGAATAATTACTTTTAAGGAAAAAGTCAACAGTCCAATTACTTTTAAGGACATAATTTCATAGGTTTTTAGGCCTTAGAAACTAATTATTTTGCATTTTATCCTTAAAAGTAATTATTTCAGTTGTGTGTCCTAGAAACTAATTGCACTTGCTAAAGAGGCCCTTGTGGCTAATTTCCACTTATATGATAGTTATATTTTTGTGTTAAATGTAACACTAGACCATAGGTTATAAAATAGATCTAATAATTCAATCACTTAAATGTAACTTTGATCAGTTTACGTAAAGTTCGATTTACGTGATGTCCTTAAAGTTAAGGATGACCAAATTCATTTTTGTGAAGAGTTCCTTATGATATTATAGTAATAGTTTCTTTTGAATATTTCAACCATTTAGAAAGGAAAGTGAATGCACAAGAGTAGATGTAACTTAAGGCACGGTTGGGATGAAGAGAGTGAACGATCACTTCTGCTTCATGGAAAGGCACTGGAAATGAGAATTGAAAAATAATAGTTGATACTTAACATTGGAACAAGAAATATGATTTTTATTCCAAAATGTATTTCCACACAGAATATTTATTTCTATGAATTTAATATATTTGTTCTAAAAATTCTTGACTGTAAACCAACTATAGTAAATGAAATAAATATAATACATTAAGTTGTTGAATAAAGCTCTGTATTTCATACGGTATTATAGTAATGGTGGAAATAGTGGGATGTTTGAATGATTTGATTACTAAGAAAGAATACGTTAGATCTAGGATAGCCAAATCAGTGTTTTTTAGTTGTGGCGTGACTACTATTGCATTCATGTATAAATATATGCTTATATTAGGGTTTTATGCATTCATGCCTGAACGTCATCTTATTGCATTCATATAGGATGCATTAGCTGCATTTCTGTGTCATAAATATAAAAACTGCAAGTTACGTGACATCATTTATATCTATATAATGTTCATGCTATTATGTTCGACTCATTTTAGCTTATTTGGTACATTGGATGAAATGTTTATTTACTTGGTTTATACATGTTTGACGATACGTAATATGAGCATTATATTACATTTTCAATTCCTTAGGAATTTAGGGGATGAAATTATTTTAAGGGAAGGAGAAGTAAGACCCCAAAAACCAAAGATACATTATAACGAAAATATTATTAATATAATAGTAATAAATAATTGGATTTAATTAGTAAATAATATTGAAATTAAGGGGGACAAAATGGTCATTTTTCCAAATTTAGAACTTGATGATGAAACATGTGTCATTATGAACATCTTTTTTTTAATCAATACAATATATTCATTTGTTTAGTTTGGAGGTTGTGCAAAGGAATTATGGACGGTTTTATGTATCAAGCTATTGAGCGACAAAATTTGAATTCAAAAATCTTATTACCTTTGTTTTCACTACATTTATAAAAGCCCAACCAGAGACCGTGTTATCTTCTTTCCCATTTCATAACATCCACAATTCCATTTTCTTTCCATTTCCCACTTCCTTCCCAATCTTCAAAATACATTAACTCATTCCATTGTTAATGGAAATGAACGATGTGAGCAACAATGCAAAGAAGACAAAGAGTACTGCAACTACATACTAGATTCGAGTTCAAATTAGAAGGCCTGGTGATGCAATAGTTCGGACAGTGATGGGTTGAAGCATTGGATAGCAATTTGTTGAGTGATCCTTGCTTTCTTTCGATATAATGGGTAAATAAAACTATCTCTATGATATGTGTGAGAAATCAGATTAAGGATCTTAAGGCTAGAATTAACACTAGAGGGGGGTGAATAATGTTTTAAGAAATTTGTTAATCTTTTTGAGTTTATCTAACTTTATTAATAATGTATACACTAATTAGACACAGATATGAACATAGAATCAAACACAAATGCAGATATAAAGTAAAAGCGGTAAAGGAAAGAACACACCAGATTTTATACTGGTTCGGAGTTACCCTACATCCAGTCCCGTACAACTAAGTATGGATTTCCTTTCAAAAGCAATTCAACAATTACAACCCTCGATTTCAAGGCTACGAGGTACACCCTCCAGAATAACAATCCTCTGGGTAGAGATACTTGATTTTCGGGGCAACAAGTTCACCCAATTGATTTCCAAGGCTACAATCACACCTTTTCTCGCTTGATTGATTTTCAAGGCTACAATCACACCTTTTCTCGCTAATATATTACAAAGAAGTATATAACTTTGAATAGCACTGAGAACCTTGTAGAGATAGTGATGTAGAATCAAACTAGAAGTAATCGAGTATGATTCGATGTTGATTTCGGCAGAGTAATGGTATGATTTTGTAATAAGAAATGTGGAAGATGAAGAGGAGTGAAAATCAAAAAAATATGACTGAAAATTCGTTGAAACTGACCCCTATTTATAGAAAACCAACAGTCATGACCATTCATGAAGAGTTATGGCGAATAGACACTTCTTTTGAAATTTGAATTTGAACTTCAACTATCACTATGTCGACATACTACCTAGGGGCATGTCGACTTCCCTCAGCCAAAAATGATAATTTGAATTTCTATAAAAACAATATTTATCTTATATAAAAACTATTTAAAACTTTATAAATATACTTGAATATAGTTGCAATTCATAAGTAAATATAAAGAACAATAAATACATAATTTAACTATAATTTTATGTTTAAATCTAAGTATAAATATTAAAAGTTAAATATATTATTTGAAAAGACATTTAAAATCAGGAGTATTTTGACTTTGAAATTAAAGATGTTTTGAGGCTAAAATTATTTAAAATCAGGATAGAGAGTTTTGAATCTTTTAAAAGGAAAGTTTTGAAATCATTTTGAAAACAAGATAATTTTGTAAAATCATTTGAATTAAAATTAGTGGATACAAAACAATGTCCCACTAGATTTTCGTAGGTTCCATCCTACTTAGGGTTTCATCCCTTTAACGGGCTCGAAGTAGATTCCATTCCACGAATAAATTGGATATTAAGATGCCAGTGATTTTCTACGAGTTTTAACAAATATTCCTAATAAAATAGACTTAACCTTGAACTCTTGATAATCTTGATACTCATGAGTCTTCTATCTCTGTATCTTGAATCTCTATACTGTACAGTCTTCATTCTTGATACCTGCATGGTTAGATCCAGCAAATACATATATATCTAAACTTGTAATGTTAGTATTTATATTTTATAATCTATTCTAAGGTTGTTGTCATCAAAACCATCATCTCAAGGACTAACAATATGAAGTCTTGGATTGAGTAGATATTAATTGAATTCACTTTATTCATGGATTAAAATTGGGGTTTGGGACGGAATTGATGATCAGTGAACTAAAAGCAAGAATAGTAACCTTTCCCTTGAATTTGATGGAAATAACATAGAAATTAGTGGCGTTTAACCTCGAAATCAAAGTGGAAATGCAGCATTAGTTGTAGGCAGATAACAGTCGATCAGAGGTGGAACTAAGGTGACTAGAGCGAAACGACACGATGGAACGGAAGGAAAAGTCGACCAGGCATGCATTTTTGTTCATGACCGATCGGCCACTCCATTTTGGACGTGGACTAGTGCATCGGTCAAAGCCAGACTGGGTCTGCTTGAACCTAGACATAGCTGGGCCAAATTGGGATAATGTGTTGTCAAGCTTTATGGAGTGTATTGAAGCTACTTGGATGGTGAAATTAGTGCTAAGTAGTTGACAAAGAATACTTTGGTTTGTGATTATTGTATGAGATTTGGTTTAAGTAGTTATGTATTGATAGAGATATTTGTAGTCTGTAGGAATGTGAATGGTAATGTGGCGCAAGAAAACGATGCAGATGACGATCTTGTAGCGCAAGTAGGTAGGTCTAGGGTGTGAGCTATCTTGTAGCACATAAGGCATGTCTAGAGAGGAGGAGATGATAAGCATAGCTCTAGCGCATGAGGGGCGGAATCCAAGATGTGATTCCATTTGCTATTATAGCGTAGATGTTAAGCGGTCTTGCAGCAATTAAGATAGGTTCAAGATGTTAGTATATCACGTATATGAGACAATGTTAACTTTTTCTACAGCACATTGAGGCGGGTCCAAGACGTGAGTCCATTATGTTATATATTAAGGACACGATAGTTTACTATGGAAAACATAGTATGACTTGTTATATAAGTAATATGACCCTTTATGTTAAAGACATGATTGAGACGTGGAGATTGGGATGTTAGACTCTTATCATGTTATAGTATTATCTGTACAGTATATATGGAGTAAGTATGGCTCCACCTAGGCTTATGTCTGACCCACTCTTATTTTTTTTCCTCTTTGTCTATATTTCAAAGTTAATGGAGCATGGAGTCAAGATAGTGTGGGAAGCGAGGACCATATTTTACATATTATAAAATAATGTAAATAGGTATTATGACCAAGATTTGATTGTGTATATGGATTAAGTTGATTTGTATCGTAAGACATATGTACAAGATATTGTTGATATTCTATGATGTAAGAAATAATGATGGTCATTGATATATTATATTTTGTTTCCTTCCCCTGTGAGATTCTGAAAGTTATTAATTAGACATGTATTCATTTCTTGTTATCATATCCAACGACTTGTCTTTTTCGGCTGGTGCTAAAGCCGATTCGGGCATTGAACCCTAGGGTCGAAAAGTCAAGTTATTACATATATGATCGATCTTTAATGTTGATTTAAAATAAAAATATAAATTGGTAGTATGGAATTAAAAGATCTTGTAACACCCCACGTTAAATTACAATTATATATGCAAATAATTTAATTAAGTTATATACGTTTGAAATTTTAAAACAAAGAAATGTTTGTAAATGGGGCAACTAATTAATATTATTTGGAATATATATATATATATTTGTGTAACAAATAAATTAGAGGGAGAAATTATATAAAATCAATTAATAGGGAAGATTAATTGATGTTGTTTGTTTAAAAGTGAAATTAATATTCACTTAATTAGTAGAGGTGATTAATTGACAAGAACTGACAAGAAATGGAACATATATTGTAGCAACTAATTGATATGATTAGAAACATATATGTCAGTGCAAGAAAATAAAATGGATGTGATTAATACGAGAAATTACATTCAAATTAAGAGACAAATAAAAGGATTTTGGCCCAATGAAGACACTACCTATAATAGAGAAGAAAAAAGATATATAAAATATGGATAATTGAGTGATTATGTATTGTTTTTATTAGGAGATAATTGAAGGTTTGATTCTCACTTTGATAAAATACTATTGATTGAAAATTTTAAATAAATCCATGAGAACTTTCATAAAAATACCCTCCTCAAGTTTCAAAATATACAACCACCCCTTCTTAAAAACAAGTAATAAAAATAATCCCTATTTTTATGTTTTAAAATATCTGTGGAAAATTCAGCAAATATATGCAGAGAACTCTACAAGTATTTAAAGTTTCCGACATTTGCATAGTTCTCTACAAATATATGCATTTTTAAAAAAATTCAAAAAAATTGTTTTGATCATAGAAACATGCAATTAATGTTCGGACTTAATTTCCAATAAATTAAAGAAATCCAAAATTAAAAATAATGGTGTAACTCAAAAAATGTTTTTAGAAGGGTTTTCAGATGCCAAATCTGAAAATTAGGGGAGGAACAAATTTTCCACAACATTCATGGGATTTACTTTTTACACACATCAAACTGACAACCCTCAACCATTCATCCTCCCAACCAACTAGTTGCTTCACTCACCACCTCACACCCACTTCCTTAATTTATTCCACTTAACTAAAAAAATTAGTTCTCTTTGCACTTGTTGCAATATCATGTTCTTTATTTTTTTACTTTATTGGTAAGTTCCTTCGCATTGTCCAAATGGAAGTATAGTTTAAGATTTTTTTTGCTCAATTATCATTGACGATATTGAGACTGAACTTAAAATGCCTCGTTCGTCACATTCATGCATTTCCAACCTACATCATTCAAACTAGACTATGTGATCACATCTGAACCATTTTAAATAGTAATACATTGAACAATTTTTTTACTATAATGAGTTAGTATTAGTACATATACCCGGTACCGAAAATTGAAATTATATAGTCTTAAATTCAAAAACATTGTAGTAATACAGTGGTCTGACTAACAGAGGTGAGTGTTTGTCTCCTACTTTAATAGTGATTCTTGTAGGAGTGATGGATCTAAAACTATATTTCATTTCATAGTTGCTTTGCATAAACTCAGCTGTAGCATCAACGCTGGCAATTTGTTCAAAATTATTTTTTACCTTTGATGCACCATTTTCTAAGCACTAAATTTGTAATGTGATAATGTTTTAAAGATAAACAAAAACTATCTAAGATAATGTGATAATGTTTGTAATGTGACCATGTTTGTAAAATATATCGGTGAAAACTGACAACCTAACCACTTTGGAAATTCTAAGAAGCTTCATCATTCCTTTAAATGCTACTGCTTCCTTGTCAAAATAAGTATGGTTGCTGAAAAATTTATATGCGAAAAACAATATTATATACAACACTTGATAATACAATAAGCAAAAGTTGTATAAAATAGAAATTTGCAAACTAAACTTTTGGTAAGATTTTGGTTGTTCATAAACATTGTAGCCAACAGTTTGGGTAACAACATCAACAAAGAAGTGTTTGAAAATGAAGATTGTCCCTATTTCTAGTTTGTTCTTCATGTGTTTTCACCAAGAAGAAGATTCTAAGCAATTATTCTTCGAATGTGAACTCGCCTCCTTACTTTGGACCCTTTACACTACAAACCTCATCCACTTTACAATTCACATCTTTGACACTTTCTATAACTACTGGGAACATGATAGATTACGGTTACCTGCTACCCTCTACAATCCCACCACAGCCGATCATTATTTTTCATACATGTCATTTGGTTTTCCATAACCAAAACACTATTTTTCATTCAGTTTTGCATAACCAGATGATTTTTTTCACTTGGTATTGCATAATCAAATGACTATTTTCACTTTATTTTGCATGATCGGCCGAAGTGGGTTTTTATAGCAACTTTCTTTTAAAAGCTCTTTAAGTGGCTTAGTGGTAGTTTTGGTGTGTGTTGATAGTAACACCCAAATTTATTCCCTTTGTCTTTACTATTTCTTCGTTTAGTGATTTCCATTTCAGTTATCCCACTAATTTCCTTCATGGCTCATTAACAAAAATAAAAATAGAAGAGAAAATAACCCTAGGTTCTTCCATGCATTCTAAAGCTACAACATAGGTGCTTGATGCAGGCCAGCATGTTGAAGTTGAAGTCTTAGGTCGTGAACGACCTAACAAGCTAAAACTATGGGATAAGTCATTGGAAGATGAAGTCTTAGGTCGCGAGCGACCTAGCGAGTTAAAGCAGATCACATATCACCCAGGTTCCTTAGGTCGCTCAACGATACAACCTTGCGACCTACGACCTAAGTTAGGTCGCTCAACGATATAACCTTGCGAGCTACGACCTAAGATAGGTCGCTCACTAAAGACCGCTACCGTGTTTCTCTAAGTCGCTTCGGATGCCGCTTTATTTTAGGTCGCTCGACCTTATGTACTGAGGAGATAGGTCGCTGCCTTGCATTTTAGGTCACTCAAGTTTAGGTCGTTCTGTGTTGTATTCGTGTTGTATATAAGTTGAGTCGCATTGTTGAAAGTTGTTGTGTTTTGTTGTGTTGTAATTTGTTAACTCGTTTTGTACTTAGGTCGTAAGTCGTTCATCTTGTAGAATGTGATGTTGTAACTAAGCCGTGAATGTTAGGTCGTTCACGACCTAAGTGTTGTCAAGTGTTGAGTCGTGTGAGTTGTAACCCTATAAATAGGGGTGTTGTGTCATTTGTAATAGTTAGTTGATTTTGAATAAAATTTGTTTGAGTGCTTTGTGCCTCTTTTAAAATTGGTAGTTGAGTGTGATCTCCTATCTCCACCTTCGGTTATTCGAGTGCGCTCGAATCAACGATTGTTGAAGCCGATTCATGGAATCTAGTGTGCTAGATCAACGTCGAAGAATCATAGATCTTTAAACACGGTATCGTGCGCGATCAACGTGTTTGGGATAGCTAGAATCCAGTATCTTTGTATCAACGGATTTGGGCCTTTGGTATTCTTCAATCCACCGATTGCTACTTTCATCGTTATATTCGTTTTGATTATTCCGCTGCTGCATCATTTGGTATCAGAGCTAGACTTAGCCAATCATAGCTAAGCCGAGTCTTGGAGCCAAGGAGAAGAGTTTGAAGTTAAGGCCGAGGGTTAGAAGTTGAAGTTGTGCATCACTTTGTGTTGAAGAGTCAAGGCCGTGCATCACTTTGTTGTTCAAGGCCGAGAGTTAAAGCCGAGCTAAGTTTAAGTGTGAAGTTCAATTTGAAGTTCAAGCCGAGAGTTAATTTTTGTTGAAGATTCAATCATGCCTCCGAGAAGAGCTAACCATCATCAAAATGTTGAAGATTTGTACAAGTGAGAAGATGCTGAACAAATGGAACATCGCATTAGTAATAAATTCAATGAGAAGTTGGATGAAGGTATTGGGAGGTTAGAGAAATTGATGATGGACATGAATCAAGGTCAAAGGAGAAGGTCGCCAGTCTCGAACCATGGAGGAAACAGAGTTTCGCCATCGGTTACGGAAGCGAGGAGGGTGTCGCCACAATCTGATCGAGGTAGAAGAGAATTGTCAGTTTCGATGAGAAGAGATCACCATGAATATCGAGATGAAGAAAGAAGAACTCAACGAGAGTTTGAGTATGAGCCATATCATGATGATGAAAGACATAGCAGAAGAGACATGCGTGATCGAAGAGAAGTTGATGGTCGAGATCGATATCGAAACACACGTGATTATGATGAAGAGAGTGATAGAAGTAATATTCATTATTGAGATCGAGACCAAGTTCGAAATGCATATAGGGATGTTGAAGATGATCGACGATGGGAGTCGGGGATGAAAACTGAAATTCCAGAATTCAAGGGTGGTATGCAAGCTGAAGAATTCCTTGATTGGTTGTCTAATATTGAAGAGATTTTTGACTTTAAGGAAGTTCCCGAACATCGGAGAGTTAAGTTGGTTGCTACACGTTTGAGAGGAAGAGCTATGGCATGGTGGCAGTAAACTAAACTTACACGGGAGAGAATGGGAAAGTCAAAAATTGAATCATGGGAGAAGATGAAGAAGTTAATGAAGGCTACATTCTTGCCGTATAATTATCAATCTCTTATGTATGAACGATTGCAGAATCTAAGACAGGGGACAAAGTCTATGAATGATTATGCGGATGAATTTTATCAATTGATTGCAAGGAATGACATCATGGAGACGGAGGAACAGCTGACAGCTAGATTTGTTGGAGGGTTGAGAATGCAGATTCAAGATATGGTGAATATGTTTGATCCCAGATCTATTGCTGAAGCACATCAAAAAGCTCTTTCTTGGGAGAAGCAAGGTAGGAGAGGTGGTGGTGTGTTTACAAATTCCAACAATCAAGTGAAAGGGGCTAGTAGCAGTGCAAATGTTTCCAAAGTTGTTGCAAAACCGGTTGTCAATGAAGTTGCTAAGACCAAGGTCAATAGTAGTATCAAGTGTTTCAATTGTCAGGAGATTGGTCACAAAAGCAATGAATGTCCGAAGCCAAAGAAGCGAGCCATGATTACTGAGGTTGAAGATGAGGATGTAGAGGCAGAATGTTCTAATTCATTACCGGTTGAGGAGAAAGAATTATTGTTGGGAGATGATGGATATACATTAATGATGAGGAGAAATTGCTTGACACCAAAGCAGGAGGAGGAGACTAGCTGGTTGAGAAGTAACATCTTTCAGTCAACGTGCACTATCTTGGGAAGGGTTTGCAAATTTGTCATTGATGCGGGAAGTTGTGACAATATTATCTCTACAGAAGCTGTGAAGAAGTTGGCATTAAAGACTGAGAAGCATCTGAAACCTTACAAGTTAGCTTAGTTGAGGAAAGGTGGGGAGGTGAAAGTTAGTCGAAGAGCTTGTGTTAATTTTTCAATTGGGAAGAAATACAAAGATGAAATTTGGTGTGATGTTGTGGACATGGATGTTTGCCATTTGTTGTTAGGGAGACCATGGCAGTATGATAGAGCTGTGCAACATGATGGACGTAGTAACAGCTATAGTTTTATGTTTGAAGGCACAAAAATCACTCTAGTTCCCAAGAAGCGACAATAAGAAGAAAGCAAGTTGGAGGAGATTGAAGAACTTAAAACTTTGCTATCTTTGAAGGAGTTTGTTAAGGAAGTAAAAGAGGAGCCTGAAGTATTTTTGTTGATTGGACGTGAGAGTAATGAAGTGGTTGAAATTCCTGAAGAAGTAAAGTCAGTACTGGAAGAATTTGAAGATGTATTTCCTGAAGAGTTGCCAACGGAGTTACCACCGTTGAGGGACATTCAACATAAAATAGATCTTGTTCTAGGAGTTGTGTTACCGCATAGACCACATTACAGAACGAGTCCAAAGGAACACGAGGAGTTGCGAAGGTAAGTGGAAGAGTTGCTTGAACAAGGGCGTGTGTAGGAAAGTCTAAGTCCTTGTGCTGTACCAGCATTGTTAGTGCCGAAGAAGGATGGAACATGGAGGATGTGTACTGATAGTCGGGCACTGAACAAGATTACTGTGAGGTATAGATTTCCAATGCCCAGATTGGATGATTTGTTGGATCAACTTAGTGGAGCTACTATCTTTTCGAAGATCGATTTGAAGAGTGGTTATCATCAAATTCGAATAAGACCAGTGGATGAATGGAAGATAGCATTCAAGACACGTGAAGGATTATATGAATGGTTGGTCATGTCGTTTGGTCGTTCGAATGCACCTAGTACATTTATGCGGGTGATGAATCAAATCTTTAGACCTTTTATTGGGAAGTTTGTGGTGGTGTATTTTGATGATATACTGATATACAGTGGAAGTGCAGAAGAACACTTGCAACATCTAAGAGAAGTGTTGATAATATTGCGACAGGAACAGTTTTATGCTGCAACGAAGAAATGCGTGTTCATGACGCATAGTGTTTTATTTTTGGGATATGTTATATCAGAAGGTGGTATACAGGTGGATCAGAATAAAGTTGAAGCAATCAGAAATTGGCCACAACCTAGGATGATAACAGAGGTTAGAAGTTTGCATGGTTTAGCATCATTCTACCGAAGGTTCATTCCACACTTCAGTAGCGTGATGGCACCAGTTACTGATTGTATGAAGGGGAAGCAATTTTCATGGTCAGAGGAAGCAGAATTAGCTTTTGAGCAGATCAAGGAACTTTTGACGACAGCACCAATTCTAGTATTACCAGATTTTCAGTTGTTGTTCGAATTACATACTGATGCATCAAAGGTTGGAATTGGAGGGGTGTTAAGTCAGAAAGGTCGACCAATTGCATGTTTCAGTGAGAAGCTATCGGGAGCCAAGATGAGATATAATACTTATGATGTGGAATTTTATGCTATCGTGCAATCTGTGAAACATCGGAGACATTATTTGTTTCATAAAGAATTTGTTTTATATACTGATCATGAAGCGTTGAAGCATTTATAGGGACATGATAAGATTGCAGCCAGGCATGCTTCGTGGATCGAATACTTGCAACAATTTACATTTGTGGTGAAGCATAAGTTGGGAATTACGAATCGAGTGGCAGATGCATTGAGTCGAAGGAATCATTTGTTGACTACAATGAAGGTTGAAGTAACAGGGTTTGATGTGTTGCCAGAATTATTTGTTGATGATTCTTACTTTGCAAAGTTTGTAGATGAAGTCAAGGAGGGAAAGACGGATGAGTATGTATTGATGGATGGTTTTCTGTTTAAAGGGACTCGATTATGCATACCATATTGCAGCTTGAGAATGAAGATTGTGAAGGAATTACATGAAGAGGGACATGTGGGGAGAGACCGTACATTGCAGTTGATTTCACAATCATATTTTTGGCCTTCTATGAAGAAAGAGGTTGGAAGATTTGTGGAACGATGTCATATATGCCAAGTTTTCAAAGGGACAGCGACGAATGCGGGATTGTATATGCCATTACCCGTGCCTACCAGACCATGGGTTGATATCAGCATGGACTTTGTTTTGGGGTTACCAAGGACTAAGCGTGGAAATGATTCCATATATGTGGTGGTAGATAGATTTTCCAAAATGGCACATTTTATCGCTTGTAAGAAAACAGCTGATGCCGTCCGTGTTGCTGAATTGTTCTTTAAAGAGGTGTATCGATTACATGGGCTACCAGAATCCATTGTTTCTGATCGGGATACTAGATTTCTAAGCCATTTTTGGATGAGTTTGTGGAAGATGGTCGGAACGAAGCTGAATTTAAGTAGCGCTTATCATCTGCAAACAGATGGGCAAACAGAAGTGGTGAACAGATCATTGGGAAACTTATTGAGATGCCTTGTGAAGGATAATTTGAAGAGTTGGGATATGAAGTTGTGTCAGGCGGAATTTGCACATAATCATGCTATTAATCGCAGTACGGGTTTCAGTCCATTTCAGATTGTATATTCGAGCTTGCCAAAGGGGCCGTTGGATTTGACGATAGTGCCACAACCAAAGGGGACAGTTAAGCGGGCTGTTGATTTCGTTGATGGGTTGTGTAACGACCCAGAGTTTTGAACAATTTAAATTGAAAATATTTAATTAATTTTAAATATTTGAACGATGATTTAATTTGAATCCCTAATATTTTTAATTGAAATTGGAGATTAAATTATAGAATTTAATCTATTGAAAGTTGAATAAAATTTGAATCTTCAAATTTAGGCAGATTAAAAATATTTCAAAAGCTTGTAAAATTCATATTGATGATACTGAAGATAATTGAAACTTCAGAATCGAATTTGAAACTGTTCTGTTCAGTTTTGAATTTTATTGTTGAATTTAAAAATAGCCGTCCGAGGCACAGTCTCGGAATTCGACGAAACCAGTTCCATTGGGTCCGTAATAGTTTGTTATTACCGGATTTCAAATTTCGTATTTATCGGAGCTGTTATGTGAGCACACGATAGTTAAACGCATTAAAATTTAGTTGAATTCAATTTAGATTTTTAAATTTAAAACTTTGCCGACATACACACGTTTTCTTCCTTAAAACACGCCATCAATCACGGGGAGAAAATCGTGCTGAGCATGTTCGTTCGTTTTTAAATATCTCGTTCTTCCCTCTTTTAATCAGTTCGAAGAAATCATACGAGATAAAATAAAATGGCCGCGTATCCCTCTTGACCTTAAATACTCTTCCTTCCTCTTTCCAGATTCAAAATCAAAACCCATACTCTTTCAGATTCATTCGTTTAAAAAAATCAAAACAAATTCATGGCCGCGATAAAAACGAACGACAGTTCGAAAAAAAAACCCTCTTCTTTCCTTTTAAAAACAACCGAGCATTGAAATCTCGCGATTGTTTCCTCATCGCGACTGTTCTTGAGGGGAGGCGAAATCGAACGCGAGCGATTCGATCTCGCGAGGAGGCGCGAGTATTTGGTCGAATTGTTGAGGTTGGGGTTTCGCATGTTGGAGCGCGTACGCGAGAAAGAGCTGATTGTCGATCGCGTTGTGGGTCGCGGTGGTGGGTAGGTTGTATAAGCTAGGCGATTTAATCACAAATTGAACTGCGAGTCAGAAGGGTCGTCGACTTGAAGGTGGAGGTAGATCGAAGGGAGTGGCAGAATGTCGACTGTGTGATGTCGCGGGCGAGCTGCATCGCGATTTGGAATTTGATTTTGGGGTTCGATAGTCGAGACGGTGACGTTTTCGGCTGGAGGTGTGAAGGTATCGTATTTACCTTCGTTAATTTTAACCAAAAGATGAAATTTTAGCAAGTTACAGTAAAGCCAAGTTTTATGTATATATATATGCAGTTTCCAGTTTTTTTTTAAACAAAATTTTTATAAAAGATTTCTAACTGTATATACATGTGTATACATGTTACTTACTGCAGACTTTTATAGAATTTTGAAATTTATTTTCACAGGTATTTTTATTCGCAAGTTATTTTAAAATAAATTATTAAGGTGATGAATTTGTTTAATTTACTTATTTAAATTTATTGTTAGAAATGAATAAAGAAGAAAATTTAATTTTAAACTAAAACCTTAGTTAAATAAATTTATTTAAAAGAAACTGGTTTAGAATAAAATCATCGGAAATTGAAATTTTCAAAATGAAAATTTAATAGTTCAATTAATTCGAATATTAATAAAATTGTATGATTGTTATACAAGGTTAAACCGTGAAGAAATGATTAAAAATGGAAATGGAACTGCGAATTAAAATCAAAGGTGAGATTTTTTTTTTCTCACTCAAAATAAATTTGGATTGCAGTTATTGATTGATGATTGACTGTTTGGATTTGTGATATTAGATATAGTAGGATATATCTATATATATAGCAATATATACATATTGGCATATGTATATATTGGATTGATTGATTTCCCGCCTCGTATAGCGGATGAGACCCTATTGCGCCGTTATTAAGCGGATGATATTTTATAAATCTCATATACCGCGATATTCCACCTCGAAGTGGAATTGGTATTGTGCTAACGTCTTTGGATGCAGGGAAACAGGTTGGAGGGATCCAACTGGATTCCTCAACTGTATTTATTTATTTACAGATATTTTTATATATTCTGTTATCATATTGATATATGATATTGGATGTTGTGATGGACTAATTGATGTGTTGCATCATCGGATTCAAATTTTGAAGTTTAAAAATAACGATTTTTACTTTAAAAAGGATTTTGAAGTAATTCTTGAAAGTAGAAGTTTTATTGAATTTTTGAATTGATCTACTTTAAATAAAATAAACGTTTAAATTTTTAAAGTTATAAAATTATGATGTTTGTAAAATATAACCGAAAGATAAAATTTCTTTTGAAATAAATGGTTAAGTCATTTATAAAATGGTTTGAATTGGGATTTTTGAATTATTGAAACGATGTATATAAAAGATGTATAAAATTGATTTTTATAAATATAAAATATTAGGATTATAAAACGAGTTTTAATAAGTGTTAAAATGAAGAATAAAGGGATTGTATAAGTGAACGAAATTTTATATTTATAAATTATGAAGTTACAAAATAAATAGATTTTTGTAAAACAAAAGATTTATAAGTGATTTACTTATAAATCGGGTTTCGACATTTTAATTGAGATTTGTGAATAAGTATGAATGGTTTATAGACGAGATTTATAAAATATATATTTTATAAATCCAAACAATGGAATTTTAAACGTAGTTCGGTTATTGTAAAAAAATAAGATTTTAAATGAAATCTTATAAGGAATAAGATTTAAAAAAATTTGTGAAGCTTTAAAGGAACGAATGTTGTAAATAAATGAAGTATAAGTACTTAACCTCTAATATGGACTTTTGGTATATAAAGTTGAGTTATAAAATGAATTGAATTATAAAGAAGATTTATAAATCAAAGTTGTTATAAAATAGAAATAGAATTTATAAACGTTGTTTTATAAATTCGAAAATCAATTGAATTTGATAAATTAAATATAGGAGATTATTAAAGAAGATATATTCGCGATTTTGGATAGCGAATTATTATTGAAATAAAATGTGTAGAGATGATTAAAATTTGGTTAAGTGAATTATATTCACGATTTTGGACAGTGAATATATTATTAAATAAAATGGATTTATTTTTGAAGAAGTGATATTAAAAGTGAAGTTAAACATTTTAAAGATGTTTTAAAATGTATTATGAATCGAAAGCATAGATTTCAACATTTATTGTTGAAATAGACGTTTTTCGAGGAAGAAGGAAATGGTGGACTATAACACTGTTTGTTTGCACAAAAAATGGACAAACACCTCAAAGTTGTATGATTTAGTAGATCTTATGTTGTTCTTAGTGATTTGGGTGATTTATGCAAATATATGAAAAACAGGGGCTAAACTGTAAAAAGACACGCAGATTTATAGTGGTTCAGCCAGAATGTGCCTACGTCCACTTTATATGTTATTTCTCTTCTTTTGTTGTGATTACAAGTACAAAGCTTTGGTACAAGTAAAAGAAAGTTGTTTGAAAGTTCCTTCCGTGCTTGAGCTCTCAAAAACTTGTCCCCCATTGTTGTATCCCTGCCCCTCTATTTATAGAGTGAAGCTGGGGGTAGGGGTCTTGGAGGTATATAGCAGCTGGCGGGCCTGGGCTGAGACAATCTGGCCTGGAACACCTTGGTTCGGCATCCCTTGATTCGGTGGTAGGTTGATTCGGTGAGGAGTTGGTCCGGTCGTGTAGTTTGGACCGGCGTGTAGGTTGATTCGGCATAGACTGATTCGGTGGGGAGTTGTTCCGGTCGTGTAGTTTGATTCGGCGAGGAGTTGGTCCGGTCGTGTAGTTTGGACCGGCGTGTAGGTTGATTCGGCATAGACTGATTCGGTGGGGAGTCGAACACGGTGGATGTTTGGTCCGGTAGGGTCAAAATATACCCAACACTTGCCCCCAAAGTAGGGTAGGTGCATGCACGTATCCTGCTTTGTTTTTGACCATCCTAATTCCCCGTTTTCATCTGGTCCGGTAGCCCGCTTTTGTCTATAAGTAGATGGTTAGGGCCTTCGTTTTTCCATCTACCGAACCATTCCGTTGTCTCTTGCCGAATCAAAGTGTATCCGAATCAATCTCGAGCGTTTGCCAAACCAAGCAATTTAGCCGGACCAAGCAACTTAGCCGAACCAGGTGAGATTTTTTCTGCCGAATGAGTTTTTACCGAATCGACTCATGGATACCGAGTGCCGAATGAAATCCCATTTGTGAATAGCCGGATGAACTCGGGTAACCCGAGATTACCGAATGAACTGTGCATCTGTTTCCCGAATGAACTTGTACCGAGTGAACATGTGTTTTATACTTCGAACTTCCAGTGAAATTCCAAATTATACTGCTTGTATATTCTAACGATATATTTTTCCCATTTTTGCAGATAAATGTCTCGAAAAGTCGAAACTCGATCAGATAAGAGGAGATCCGGGGGTGAAGGAGAGTCCTCGGCCGTGCCCCCAGCTCAATCAGGATCGGAGCGTCATGGGCCTGCCCCAAGGTCATTAGTGGATGGATATGGTCCCCAAGAGTTGCTGGACTCCCCTCCTGACTGCTTTCCTAGCTCTCTCAAAGAGGAGCAACTCGATGTTATATCTCGTTCCTTTGGGATCGATAGAGCCCTCATGCTGCTGCCGGGCCCAGGAGTCATGCCATACAGTCCTCCCGAAGGATACTTTGCTTATAGTAGGTACCATTGCATGTGTGGTGCTATCCCGCCACTCAATGCTTGGGTAGTCAGCTTCATCACGTACCTGAAGGTGGCTCCGTTCCAGCTTCACCCCAACTCTTATGCCATATTGGTGAGTCTCTTTGTTATTTTTCGGAGGAAGTATGGTCGCGCCCCCTCCAACCGGGAGATCCGGTACTTGTATAATTTAAGGGGCTATAAAAAGGGGTCCCCATATGTTAGCTTGGAGTCTGCTGTGACCTTCAAGCCGGTCTTGGACCTGTACTCTAAATTCAGCATGTTCAAGAAAGAGTGGTTCTTTGTTAGGGACGATTCCGTCTCCATCCGGCGCTTTACCTCTGGATGTAAGTTGATGCTTTTACTTATAATTCCTATTCCGATTGCGATGCTTCTTCTCATACTTTCTCATTTTTGCTAGCGACAGGTGGTTTTCCGGTTGTGGAGACTGACCGCCTGGTTCAGATGGCGGCGGAGATAGAAGCCATTCTTGGGAAATACAGATCATCTGCCTACTTGATTAGAAATGCGATTCTTCTGGAATATAACTTGATCCTTCCGCAGCAGTCTGTATTCAAGTTGAGGGAAACGGCGGAAGAGAGGGCGGCTGCTCAGGCGGCAGAGGGCGGAAAGAGAAAACCATTTACGAAACCTCCAGCCGTCGGAGGTAAGAAGCTTAAGAGGTCGGACGGTCCTTCCCCCAGCAATTGTCCACTTACTCAGGGGGAGATAGATGCGGAGGAGGAAAGAGGTGAGGCGGAGGGCGGAAGTGACGTTGAGCGTCTTGGTGACGAGGGTGGCGATGGACAGGGTGGTGATGGACAGGGTGGTGATGGTTCCAGGGCTCTGTCTTCTGGGCAAGTAGGCGAGTTGCAAGAGTGGACGGATGATGCTCTCCGTCAAGCTTTTGAGGGGTTGGGTGATGATCCGGCTTTGGTAGAGAAGACTGGGGAGGCGGACAAAACCGGGACTGGTGCAAGTGAGTCTTCTCCGACTATTCCGGCCAAGGTGGCTCTGACAACTCAAGGTGAACTCTTGACCCCTGCATGCTTCACTAATGATAGGGACTTAGGAATATTTTATGACCCGCTCCCGTCCTGGAATGAAATCCGGGACTTATTGCAGTATCCCACTCCTCCCCAGGGTTTGTACAACCACAGCTGTGTTTCTTTTCCTTTTCTAACTTGTAACCTACCGCGTTTCTTGAATCATATAGTAATGTAAGATTATGACACTTGTTCTTTATATCAGGAGCAGGCAAGACGCCCAAAGCTTCAGACCTTCGACACAGGCTCGAGCAATATAAACTTTCCAAAATTTCTGCTAAGCCGAAGCCCTCAGCCCAACGCTCCGGGGATGTAGTCGGGTACCGTCCTCTTCTTGGGGTCATCGAAGAGGGTATTCAGCAGAGGAAGAGGAGTCATCCTTTATCCGAAACTTCGCTCGGTTCTCAGCCTCCGGCTCAGCCTATTCATGATATTACTGAGGAGGGCAGCGAGTTTGTATCTTCTCCACACCCATCCGGAAACCCTTCTGTTGTTCATATCGACCGTCCCGATCTGGCCCGTAATCCATTTGCCGGTCATCCTGATCTGGATCCGGGTTCTCAGGATATTAATTTTGACGAAGTTACTGGTGAACACCTTCTCCCCCGTAACCCCATGGTACGAGTACTTGACGAAGCCAAGTCCTTAGACCTCGATCTGCTCACCACTCGTATAGTCACTATGGGAGACGAGGCCAAGGCCAACATTGATCGGGTGGCGGAGGAGGCCAAGAAGCTGATGGGGCATCACGCTCGGCTGGTTAAGGCCGGAGAGGAGATAGGGAGCGCCAATATCCGACTTCGATTGGTGGTCTCGGATCAGGCCAAGCAGCTTGCGGATCAGGCTATCCAGATTTCTCAGCATGAGGCTGCCACTGGGCGATTAAGGAGAACCATGGAAGAGGCTAGTCGGGCCGAATTGCGGAAAATGGAAGCTGCTTGCAAAGAGCGGATTGATATGGCTATTACCACGGTGGATGAGGTTCGGAGAGCGGATCTCGAGCAGGTGGAGGAATTGTCCGAGAAGCTTGAGGCTGCCGAGCTTGCTCAAGCTAAGTTGAGGGAAGAGATGGCGGTGATGCGGAGGTCCCTTCAAGCTGATTGCTCGAGATACAGACTGGAGAGAGATGCTGCCGTGGAAAGGTTGTCGGCCTCCGATGCCCGGATGAGGGAGTTTGAGGAGAACGAAGGAATGATGGATGACATGCTCCAGGACATGTATTTCCGGACTTGGAAGCAGGGTAACCTCTCTTGGATGGATGATTATCCCAGAGTCATGGCCAAGATATATCTTCGGGCTTTGGAGGAGGCTAAGGCTGATGCAGATAAAGAGGGTGGAACGGTCTTCAGTATGGATGTGGTCACGGCCCAGTTCACCAAGGAGGAGAAAGTGGCGGTAAAGGAGGGTATGCGGCTGCTTGCTGCTGAAGAGGCGGGTGTGCAGGTAGAAGATGACGACCAGGATGGTCAAGAAGCTAGTACTGGTAAGTCTTCCTTTCTAGTCTTTCTGTTAACTTGGTTACTCATCACTAATGAACCCTTTTTATGACCGGACAGGCGGGCAAAAGAACAAGGACAAGACTTCGACGCAACCAGCTCCATGACTGATCCTGAAAAATTCTTTTTGTAGGCTTGGCATTGTTGTATCTGTTAGTCTTAAGACAGTAGGGTAACTTCCAAGTTGTAATTCTTGCTACTTGTAATAACATTATTCTTGACGTGTAATTTTTTAGCTCAAGTTGATTTTGTCATTTCTTGAATATTTGTTGCTATTTCGACATATCGTATGAGAAATGTAGCTATGTGTATTCTTGTAATTAAATTGTGTTTGATGTCAGACTCTGGTTTTAAATCATAATCTCATGACTGGCAATGTTAGCGTGTGGTGTGGAAAAATCAAATTATAGCCATGCATTTGTACATAAAGGAAGAAAATACCGCTTTTCATGTTCTGTTTGTAAATGGCAGTTTCGAATATCTTATATGACCAAGCATGGAGAGCAGTTGACTGCCCCGCCATCTGATTGTGAATCTCTGCATCCATTGGCGGGTACCTCTTACCCTGCATCCTGTACTTTATGGTTTGTTATAGAGGATAGGAGGAAAGTTTTTTAAGTAAAATTGAAATATGTGAAATAGTAAAACTTCCAGTCACGGAAGGCCTTCGATGTGCTTAAGTTCGTGGCAAACGGGTTTTGTAGTCACTTTCCCTAGCTGTGGGTCTTGGAGACATTTGTCACCCATCTTACGCCTCCGCGGGGAGTTAATTCTTTTTTACCACAGCCGCACTTAAGACACACCGGAGCCGAGATCGCGCACAGTAACTACCCGGGCCATTATGGCCCGTACTCATGGGTATTATTCGACTTACTGTGGCCGGCTAGCGTGGGTGCCGATCGTCAACTGTGAACTGCCCCTGGCTGGCCACACCTTATGTTGGGGCTTATAATCGGTTCACAGTCGCCGGCGAGCCTAACGCCGTAATGAGCTGCCTCGGCTATAGTCGGCCTTCTCGGTGGCTTATAATCGGCTCATTACAGTTGGCTTTAAGGGCCGTCGCGAGCAATGAGTTAACCCGCAGCAGAGGGATGCTGGAGCAAAAGTGTCTCATTGGCGAGGGCATAGATTCGCATAGTACCTGTTGGGGCTTGTCCACGTGGAGTTGCATTGTGGAGTGCTTTGAATAGAAATGCTATATGCTCAGGATTTTGTTCAACAGAAAAGGATAAAATTAACAAGCAGCCAAGATACAAAGGAACAAGTTAAAAAGAGACAAGGCTTTTTTAAAGTGGTTCGGCACGAAAAAATGCCTACGTCCACTGATTCTCTTCGTTAATTCACTTCATATGGGCAATACAAGTTAAGAAAAGTATCGACGGAGGTGTTGGATGTTCCATGCCCTCTGGAACACCTCCCCGTCCACTGTTGACAAAATATAGGCTCCGTTGTGGAGATCTTTATGAATTACATATGGTCCATCCCAGATTGGGTCTAGTGCTCCGGGGCGAGGGAAGATTCGCTTGAGGACAAGATCCCCTTCTCGTAAGGCACGATGCTTGACTTTGGAGTTGTATTGTGCTGCCACCTTTTGCTTGTGGGCTGCTGTTTTTAGGACTGCATCATTCCTTCTCTCCTCGACTAGATCCAAAGACATGTTGAGGAGCTCTTCGTTTTCTTCTGGGTTATAGTGGATCCTACGGTGGGAAGGCACAATGGTTTCAACTGGGAGCATAGCCTCCGATCCGTATGCCAAAGAGAAAGGAGTGTGCCCTGTTGATGTTCTGAAAGATGTGCGGTAGGCCCATAGTGCCGTAGGGAGTTCATCCACCCAAGCGCCCTTTGACTTTTCGAGCTTCTTTTTGATCAGAGTTTTCAGAATTTTGTTGACTGCTTCGACTTGTCCGTTTGCTTGGGGATATGCTACGGATGAGAAGCTTTTGCGAATTCCGTGTTCTTGGCACCAGTTGGCGAATTCCTCGCTGTCAAACTGAAGTCCATTGTCTGATATGATTTTTAGTGGGACTCCGTACCTGCACAGAACATTTTTGATTAAGAAGTTGATAACTTTCGCTGAAGATACTTTATTTAGAGGTTCTGCTTCCACCCATTTGGTGAAATAGTCGACTGCTACTATAGCATATTTGGCGCCGCCTCGACCCATTGGCAGTTCACCGATTAAGTCAATTCCCCATACTGCAAAGGGCCAAGGGCTGGTCATCTGGGTAATCTCGGTTGTTGGTAGCCGAGGGACCTTAGCAAACTTTTGGCATCTGTCACACTTCTTGACGAAATCTAAGGCGTCCTTGCTTAAGGTGGGCCAGAAATATCCGTATCGGAGTATCTTTTTTGCTAATGTTTGCCCTCCGGTGTGATCTCCGCAGCTTCCTTGATGAATGTTGGATAAGATTTCCTTGGCTTCCCTTCCGGCGACACACCTTAATAATGGGTTAGAGAACCCACGCCGATAGAGGATGTCTCCTTGTATTGTGTAGCGGGACGCTTTCCTCAAGATTTTCTTGACTTCGTTACGCCCGTCGGGTAGTGTGCCATTTTGTAGGTAGTCTCGGATGGGAGTTATCCAAGTTGCTTCTTCGGTTGCAGCTATCAGATTCACTTGTTCAAAACTCGGGATCATTTGCTTTGAGACAGTTACTGCCCCGAAGATGGCGACGTCTCTCATACTTGCTTGCTTTGCCAATTCGTCGGCCTCTTGGTTCTCTTCCCGAGGGATGTGTTTGACTAAGTAGTGGTCTAATCGGCTGAGAAGTAACTTGGTCTTCTTTAGATATGCTATGAGTCGTTCTTCTCTAGCTTGGAATTCCCCTAGTATTTGATTAACAATAAGCTGAGAATCGCTGTGAAGACACAAAGAATTGGCTCCGATCTCGATAGCAATTTCTAATCCGGCTATTACTGCTTCGTATTCTGCATCGTTGTTGGTGGCAGTGAATTCCAACCTTATAGCATAGTGCAGTTTATTTCCCCTGGGAGTGATGATTACCACACCTGCCCCCGAGCCTTGTTCGTTAGATGCACCGTCCACAAAGAGATTCCACTTGATATCTTCTGCTATTTCCAGTTGCTCCTTATCCTCGTTGGTAGTGAATTCTGCAATGAAATCAGCCATGGCTTGTCCCTTGATGGCGGTGCGAGGGTGATAGGTGATATCATATTGACTCAGCTCAATACACCATTTAAGTAGTCGCCCGGAAGTGTCGGGACGATGGAGTACCTGCCTTAGTAGTTGATCGGTTAGAACCTTGATGGAATGGGATTGGAAGTAATGACGCAGCTTTCGTGAAGTGATTAGTAAGCAGTATGCTAACTTTTCAAGCTTAGGATATCTGACTTCTGCCCCAGTAAACCTTTTACTGACGAAGTAAACTGGTCGTTGCGTGCGGTTATCTTCCCTTACCAAGGCAGCGCTTAGAGCGTGAGATGACACAGCAAGGTATAGGTATAATTCTTCGCCTTCGCTTGGGGTCGAGAGTACCGGTGGTTTCTGGAGGTGTTCGATTAGGTTAAGGAAAGCGGTCAAGCATTCGTCCGTCCATTCGAACTTTCCTTTATCTTTCTTTAGAGCTTCGAAAAAGGGGACGCACTTGTCCGTTGCTTTGGAGATGAATCGGCCTAGGGCAGCCACTTTTCCATTTAGGCTTTGCATTTCCTTTCGGGTGGAAGGTATCTTGATGTCTCTTAATGCTCGGACTTGTTCAGGGTTTGCTTCTATCCCTCGGGCATGGACGATGAATCCTAAGAATTTTCCTGATGACACTCCGAAGGAGCACTTCAGTGGATTCAACTTCATTCCATACTGTCGAAGTACCTGGAACATTTCGCCCAGGTGGCTTACGTGATCTTTGGCTTCCCGTGATTTTACCAGCATGTCGTCTACGTATACTTCCATTGTTCGTCCTATTAGCCCTGCGAACATCTTGTTGACGAGGCGCTGGTAGGTGGCTCCTGCATTTTTAAGTCCGAAGGGCATCACTTTGTAGCAGTACAAACCCCGGTCGGTGATGAAACTAGTGTGATCTTGGTCGGGAGCATGCATAGGAATTTGGTTATATCCCGAGTATGCATCCATAAAAGACAGGAGTTCGTGCCCGGCTGTGCTGTCTACAAGTTGGTCGATTCTGGGAAGCGGAAAGCAATCCTTTGGGCAGGCGTCATTTAGGTTGGAGAAGTCAATGCAGGTCCGCCACTTCCCATTAGCCTTCTTTACTAGTACCGGGTTGGCGATCCATTCTGGGTAAATAGCTTCTCGTATGAAGTCATTGGCGAGTAGATTCTTTACTTCTTCATCGAGGGCTGCTGATCGCTCTGCCCCCATACTTCTCTTTTTTTGTTTTACGGGTGCCTTGGTAGGATCAATTTTTAATACGTGGCACGCTATGTTGGGGGAGATTCCGGTCATGTCAGCGTGTGACCAAGCGAATACATCCAAGTTGTGGCGGAGAAAATCAACGAGTTGTTCCTTCAATTCAGTTTTCAGCTGCGACCCAATTTTCAGTAGCCTACTTGAGTCGTGCTTGTCTACAGATATAAGCTCCATAGCCTCTGCAGGCTCGGCGGTGGCCTCCTCCTCTTTGTCCCTAGGGTCTAATTCATTGAAAGGGTCGCTGGTGTATCGAAGAGGAGGGGCTTTCTTTAGTTGCTATGCTTCAAGGCTTTTTGTGCAGAGGGCAATCTCTACACCTTTCCCTTTATCTCTCCTGTGGTTGTTGCGAAGTTCGGTTACATAGCAGTCTCGTGCAATATCCTGGTCTCCTTCCACTTCCCCTACCCCATTGTCTGTTGGAAATTTCATTTTCAGGCACCACGGGGCTAGGACAATCTGGAAGTCAGATAGGGCTGGTCTTCCTAGGAAGGCGTTGTAGGCCGAATGGTTTTCTATCAGCACAAACGTCTGTTTCCTTACAACGGAGCGGGGATGGCTTCCAATTTCAACGAAGAGGTCCAGCTGCCCGATGGGCATTTTCGCATCTCCAGTGAAACCGTGTAGCGGTTTATCGCAGGGAGATACGTCCTTCATTGACAACCTCATTTTGTCGAATGCGTGTTTGAACAGGATATTCACAGAGCTTCCAGTGTCTACCAGGATTCGGTAAACTTCGGCGGGACCGAGTCGGGCAGAGATAACCATGGGATCCATGTGAGGGTACTGTCTTCCTTCTAGGTCGCGTTTACTGAATGTGATGTCATCACTTTCTTTCCGCTTTGGGTGGCGCTCTTCTATAACCGTATTGACGCAGTCTCTATTGTCTCTGAGCGACTTCCCATATCTTTCCATCTCTTTCCAGCTTCTGTCTGCGATGTGTGGACCTCCTGAGATGGTATGGACCACTATCTTCTCTTGACTAGAGCTGCTAGCGTTGCGGTCGCCTCTGCCGGTCCCTGGTGAGGGTAGCCTTGGGTTTTCATTGGCAGGAGCTGGAGTCCTGTCTTGACTTTTTACATAGCGCTCCAGTTTCTTTCTTCTGATGTGTTCCTCAATCAGATCCCGGAGATGATGGCATTCGTTGGTATCATGTCCGTGGGATTCGTGGAAGCGGCAGAATTTTCCAGATTTCTGTGCGCTATCTGATTCCTTCTTGTATGGTGGGCGTTTGTATCTAACTTCGCCTTGGGTGGCAAGGAAGATGTTTTCGACGGTCTCGTTCAAAGGGGTGTAAGAGTCGAATCTTGGTCCTGGCCGATATAGGCGTTTCTCTACTTTCTTGCCCCCAGCATTGTCTCTGGAATCATTTCTTCGAACGTCCCTTGCCACAGCAGGGGCGTTGCCATGGGTCGTCTTACTTTGCTGTCCTGACTGCCCCTCAATGGCGGCATCCTCAAGCCTCATGTATTTCCCGGCTTCATGGAAGAAATCGGGTAAAGTAGCTGGTTTTTCTTTTGTCAATCTCCTAGCAAATTTAGTGTCCGGATGCACCCCACTGCAGAGGGCCATTAGGATAAGCTTCTCATCGGCATCTTGAACTGCGGCTGCTGCGGCGTTGAATCTGGTTAGGTATTGCTGCAGCTTTTCTCCAGGTTTCTGTTTGACGCTGGATAAGGAATAAGCGTCCTTAGGTTGCTCCACATGAATGCGGAACTGACTGACGAATTTTTCTTTCAACATTTCCCACGAGCTGATGGATCCTTGGGGTAGATGACAGAACCAGGAGGTAGCAAGATCTGCTAAGAAGAGCGGGAAGCATTTGCACAGCACTCCCTCTGTTGCTCCACTCATGAGCATATGCTGCGTGTACCTCTGTAAGTGTACAACGGGATCGGAGGTTCCTTTGTAAGGTTCCATTGTTGGCATCTTCCATTCTCGGGGGGTGATAGCAATTTCGATATTGCGGGCGAAAGGGCTGGTTACCCTAGCGCCTATCCCTCGATCTCTTTGCTCCCGTTGGACACACTCTCTGAATAAGCGTACCATCCTTTCATCAGAATTTGGAGCGGACAGAAATGAGTTCGGTTCCGTCCTGTGGGGTTGATTCCGACCAGACAACCTGTAGGGATGGTATCGTCTATCATTCCTCATATTTTCCAGTGGCCGCCTTTGATCTTCTGGGAGCATGCTTGGATCAGCTACAGTTGGCCCTTGCCTTGATCTTCCCCTGTTGGGTTCTGATCTAAGCACTTCCTCGGGTCCAACTTCGGGCTGAACTCCAGCTCGGCCCCGTTCACTGGTGTTTCTGTGGTTAGGCAGCATGACAGGCTCAGCTGCAGTTGACCTCCGCCCGGTACCTTCCCCGTTGGGTTCGGCACCAAACGTTTCCTCAGGCCTAACTTCGGGCTGAGCTCGGTCTCGGCTCCTACCACGGCTACTCCTGCCGTTAGCTCCTTCGAAGAAAGAAGATCTTTGCTGTCTCTGAGATCCTCCAGATTGGGACTCGCCCCATGATTCAGTGTTGTGGTTGGATTCTTCAGCGTCCCTCAAGCGTGACATGAGATGGTCCACCAAGGCTTCCTGCTGGGACGTGAAGCGGTTAGTTACTTCAACAACAACTCTGTCCAAATCTGCCCTAGTAATTGCTGCAGGCTGTTCTGTGGCAGGAGTGGTGGGGTTAGCCTGTCCTCCATTTGTTACCGTTGCTGGAGGAGGAGGATTTACTTGATTTGCGATAGCTGGATCAGGAAGGCTACTGGATGCGATGTTTTTTCCTTTGTTAACATCTTTTCTCTGTTTGGGAGGCATGTTTTCCAAGTGGCGGATGAAGCTGTTAGGAAAACTTGTTAAGCGGATGAAGCTGGAGCTTCGAGCTTCAATCTCTCAATGAAAGCACCAAAAATGTTTGCACAAAAAATGGACAAACACCTCAAAGTTGTATGATTTAGTAGATCTTATGTTGTTCTTAGTGATTTGGGTGATTTATGCAAATATATGAAAAACAGGGGCTAAACTGTAAAAAGACACGCAGATTTATAGTGGTTCAGCCAGAATGTGCCTACGTCCACTTTATATGTTATTTCTCTTCTTTTGTTGTGATTACAAGTACAAAGCTTTGGTACAAGTAAAAGAAAGTTGTTTGAAAGTTCCTTCCGTGCTTGAGCTCTCAAAAACTTGTCCCCCATTGTTGTATCCCTGCCCCTCTATTTATAGAGTGAAGCTGGGGGTAGGGGTCTTGGAGGTATATAGCAGCTGGCGGGCCTGGGCTGAGACAATCTGGCCTGGAACACCTTGGTTCGGCATCCCTTGATTCGGTGGTAGGTTGATTCGGTGAGGAGTTGGTCCGGTCGTGTAGTTTGGACCGGCGTGTAGGTTGATTCGGCATAGACTGATTCGGTGGGGAGTTGTTCCGGTCGTGTAGTTTGATTCGGCGAGGAGTTGGTCCGGTCGTGTAGTTTGGACCGGCGTGTAGGTTGATTCGGCATAGACTGATTCGGTGGGGAGTCGAACACGGTGGATGTTTGGTCCGGTAGGGTCAAAATATACCCAACACTGTTGTTATAGTAAATGATTTCCGAAATGAAATGTTTTATCTAGTATTGGGATTTATATATCTATCTTAATTCCGAATCCCTATACTAGTGATTTTGAGTCGCCGTAACGATGTTTTACGTAACATTCGTTTTGATTCAAATAGATATTGTTATAGTAAATGACTTCCTTAACGAATTGAAATATATACTTAACATTGATTTAAGTATATCGAATATTTTTCGAAGGTTGAAAATAAATAGATTTGTGAATTACTTATTATTAATAAGTATGGAAATATTTTTCCAATATGAAATGAACGTTTTGAGAATTTATCTTTCTAAAGATAAATTGAAAATGAATATTCGAAAGTGAATATTGAAATCAATTTGAAAAAAATCGTATATCAGTAGATATTTGAAAATATAAATTCACTATGGAATTTCTAAAAGAAATGGGAATTCGTTTTAAAAATAAACGTTGGTTTATTTTTGAAGTGTGGAAAATTATATATCTAGTAAAGATATTTTTGAAGATAAAATAATTTGAGAAATTATTTGGAATCTGATGATGTTGCGCATCTTTATTGATAGTTAAATAACCAACTATCAATAATTACCTTGAATGGGTATTTGTTGTGATTTGAATGAATTTGAATGCCACACTTATTTTTGAATAAGCGCTCACTATTCGGGTTAGCCGGGAAAGGACCATGGGGTCGTATAACCCATTCCGAATATGTGATACGTCGTTATGAATTGCATTTGATGACCGGTGTTGAAGACCGGATATTTTTGAAAACGGAAGGATTACCGTCGAGTTACTCTACATCGATTGATCTTCGATTTAGAGGTTTTATCACCCTTAGTGACGGGAAGTCCGGACGTGATTGAAGATTATCCGGAATTGCAAGGGCTTCGTGAGTAGTGCCTTCGGTTCTGTTCGATCCCGGAACAGACTTGTATGGATTGTATGTCTTACATTACAAATTGAGATATAAAGCTGATTTCTTTCAAATACATATCTGTTGGTGGCGGAGAATTTATTCTTTTAGCTTAACACCCTTCTCTGAGACGTACGAGCTCAGAGGTTATGTAGTTGAAATTAATCAGCAATATATTCCCAATTTGGTAACGTGACATGCTAAGTGTTGCTGTGAAATGATCAGTGTTTGATCATTTGTGATATGATCATTTGTTTGATCATTTATCTTTATGATCATAGGTTGATCATTTGTTGACCCAAGGCATGGCTTTGTGAACAAAGCGTAGCTTTGTGGACGAGACTTCGTCGGACCTCACACCCCGGAAATGGTTAAAACAGGAAGGATGCGGCAAGGTTCTAGGGAGTAGCGCCCCTTAGTGTATGTCATTCCTTCTGGATAAAGGTGGTATCATGGTATGGAGCCCAGATACTTAACCTCTATAAATGCTGCGAGTTTATTACTTTGTGGTAGTTGGAAATCGAGGATCCTCGGGAAGATCGGTGACGATCGGGGGATGGCATACGCGTGTCAGTAGTTACCTATTTTTGCAGAGGTAACCCGGCCTTGTGTTGGCAGAGATCTGATGCAGGCCAAGTACTAAGTCGTTACCGACTTAAGAAAACTGAAGGTCTAAGTCGTGACCGACTTAATAAAACTGGCATGAGTCGTCCACGACTCAACCAAAGCAAAGACATGAGTCGCCCACGATTTATTGATGCGGAAGGCACGAGTCGTCCACGACTCAAGGAAGAGGCTGACATAAGTCATCCATGACTTAAGAAGAAGGATTCAGGAGGAGCAGCACGAGTTGAGAACAAACAAGGGATAAGCCATCTACGACTTATGAGAAGGGATGAGTCGCTGCCGAGTTACGACTTAAGATGAGTCGCTTGGACTGGGTTAAGTCGTTTGTTGTTTGAGTCGTTACTCGTGTACTGGGTAAGTCGGCATATATGCTAAGTCGGAGGATATCTTAAGTCGGAGCCGAGTTAAGGGTTGTGTGTTGTAACGTGCTGTATTGTTTCTTTGTACATATTGTTAAGTCGTGTCATTTATAAGTCGTAAGTCGGTTGTGTTGTATAAATGTGATGAGTCGTGAGTCGGAGAAGTGATAAGTCGCCACCGACTTAAGACTTGTGTAACTTTCTGTTGTAATATGTTATGTCGCTGTGTTGTAACTATTTTCTTAAGTCGTCTACTCTTTTGTGGATAAGTCGTCGCCGAGTTATGTCATAGGTCGTAAGTCGGAACCGACTTAGGAGATGATGTAATTTTGTTGTTTTTCGTGTGAGTTGTAAAATGCTATAAATAGGCCGGTGGTGCCATTTGTAAAGGTTGTTGATTTTTGAATAAAAATCTCTTTGATTAGCTTTGTGCTTTCAATTTAAATTGGTAGTTGAGTGTAATCTCCTATCTCCTCTTTCGGAATTCAAGTGCGCTTGAATCAACGACCGTAGAAGCCGATTCACGGAATCTAGTGCGCTAGATCAACGTGCAAGAATCGTAGATCTTTAAACACGGTATAGTGCGCTATCAACGTGTTTGAGATAGCTCGAATTCGGAATCTTCGGATCAACGAATTTGGCAATTCGGTATCTTTCACTTCATCGTCGCTACTTTCATCGATCTACATTGTTTTGATTAATCCGCTGCGTCAGTTTTGGTATCAGAGCTTGTTCTAGCCAATCATAGCTAGATCGAGACTTGGAGCCTATTCATTTTGAAGTTGAAGTGATTAGCCGAGAGCTTGAAGTGTTGAGCCATGATCAAGTTGAAGTGTTCGATTTTGTATTGAAGTTTGGAGATCGGATCTTATCATTTGGAGAAGTTGTGTTCATCGTGTTCATCGCGAAGTTACAACAAAGTGGGAGTTTTCGATCCATTTCATTTTGGATCAAAGTTTGAATTGTATTTGAATTTTGAAGTGTTGAAGAATTTGTAGAAGTTTCAAATCATGCCGCCAAGGAGAGCTAACCGTCATCAAAATGTTGAAGATTTGTATAAGCGGGAAGATGCCGAACAAATGAAGCAACGTATAAGTGACAAATTCAATGAGAAGTTGGATGAAGGCATTGGGAGGTTAGAGAAGCTTATGACAGAGATGAATCAAAACCGGAGAAGGGTTTCACCCGAATCTAACCACGAGAGGAGTAGAGTGTCGCCACATTCCAATCAAGGGAGAAGTAATGAGAATGATCATAGAAGTATGAGCCGAGACAGTTATAGAAATGTTGATGACCAAGATCGTGTTCGGAGGAATGTAGATCGAAGGGATGGTAGTAGACGTGAAGGGAGTAGAGATGTTGGTGGTAAGAATCGACATCGATATGCATCTGATTTTGAAGAGGAGTATGATGGTGTTAGTATTCAAGGAAGAGGTCAAGGAAGAAATTACTCTGAGTATGATCACAAATGGGAGTCGAGGATAAAGGCTGAAATTCCTGAATTCAAGGGTGGTATGCAAGCGGAGGAGTTTCTAGATTGGGTAGCTAATGTTGAGGAGATTTTTGATTTCAAAGAAGTTCCAGAACATCGTAGAGTGAAGTTGGTTGCTACAAGGTTGAGGGGAAGAGCTTTGGCATGGTGGCAGCAAACCAAACTTACACGTGAATGAATGGGGAAGTCAAAAGTTGAGTCTTGGGAGAAGATGAAGAAATTGATGAAAGCAACGTTCTTACCTTACAATTATCAATCCTTGATGTATCAACGTTTGCAGAATTTGAGGCAGGGCACGAAGACTGTTAATGATTATGCGGATGAGTTTTACCAACTTATTGCAAGAAATGATATTATGGAAACGGAAGAGCAGCTGACATCTAGATTCATTGGGGGATTGAGAATGCAGATTCAGGATATGGTTAATATGTTCGATCCAAGATCTGTGGCAGAAGCACATCAAAAGGCGTTAGCTTGGGAGAAACAAGGAAGGCGTGGAGGTGGTGTGTTTACTGATTCCAACAATCAAGTGAAGGGTGTTAGTGGGAGTTCTAATGTTTCTAAACCTATCAGTAGACCAGTTGTGAAGGAGGCTGAGAAGGTGAAGGTTAACAATGGCTTCAAATGTTACAATTGTCAGGAATTGGGTCATAAAAGCAATGAGTGTCCAAAGCCAAAGAAGAGAACCATGATTGCGGAAGTTGAAGATGAGGATGTTGATGGAGGTTATTCTAGTCCAGTTGAGGAGGATGAACAGGATATTGCGTCAGGAGATGAAGGTTGTAATCTAATGCTAAGGAGATCGTGTTTGACACCGAAGCAGGAGGAAGCTAGTTGGTTGAGGAGTAATATCTTTCAGTCGACATGCACTATGCTGAGGAAGGTGTGTAAATTTGTGATTGACGCGGGAAGTTGTGACAATATTGTTTCAACCGAGGCTGTGACAAAGTTGAAGCTGAAGACAGAGAAACATCTGAATCCATACAAGCTAGCATGGTTGAGAAAAGGAGGAGAAGTGAAAGTGGATAGACGAGTTCGTGTTCCATTCTCTATTGGAAAGAAATACAAAGACGAGATCTGGTGTGATGTAGTAGAGATGGATGTTTGTCATTTACTTTTGGGAAGACCATGGCAGTATGATCGAGCAGTACAGCATGACGGTCGGACCAATAGTTACAGTTTTATGTTTGAAGGTACAAAGATTATCCTAGTTCCAAAGAAGAGACCACAAGGAGAAAGCAAGTCAGAAGAAATTGAAGAGCTGAAAACTTTATTATCTCTGAAGGAGTTTGTTAAGGAGGTTGAGGAAGAACCGGAAGTATTCTTGTTAATTGGGCGTGAGAGTAGTGAAGAGGTTGAAATTCCAGAAGAAGCTAAGCCAGTTTTGAAAGAATTTGAAGATGTATTTCCAGATGAGTTACCGAAGGAGTTACCGCCGCTAAGAGACATTCAACATCAAATCGATCTTGTTCCGGGAGCAGTGTTGCCACATAGACCACATTATCGAATGAGTCCGAAGGAACATGAAGAGTTGCGGAGCCAGGTAGAGGAATTGCTTGAACAGGGGCGTGTGCAGGAGAGTTTAAGTCCTTGTGTTGTACCAGCTTTATTGGTACCAAAAAAGATGGAACGTGGAGGATGTGCACAGATAGTAGAGCGTTGAATAAGATCACAGTCAGATACAGATTTCCGATGCCGAGACTTGATGATTTACTGGATCAAATCAGTGGGTCCGTAATCTTTTCAAAGATTGACTTGAAGAGCGGTTATCATCAGGTTTGCATTAGGCCAGGGGACGAATGGAAGACAACATTCAAGACGAGGGAAGGGTTGTATGAATGGCTGGTAATGCCGTTTGGTCTATCAAATGCACCAAGTACATTCATGAGGGTGATGAACCAGATTTTCAGGCCATACATTGGGAAATTTGTTGTGGTTTACTTTGATGATATTCTGATCTACAGTGCTAGTACAGAAGAGCATGTTCAGCATTTGAAGAGGGTGTTAATTATTCTTCGTGAAGAACAATTCTATGCTGCTACAAAGAAGTGTGTCTTTATGGCGAGGAGTGTTTTATTTCTGGGGTATGTTGTGTCGGAAGAAGGAATACAGGTTGACCAAAGTAAAGTCGAAGCTATCAGAGATTGGCCGCAGCCCAAGACGATAACGGAAGTTCGTAGTTTTCACGGGTTGGCTTCATTCTATCGAAGGTTTATTCCACACTTTAGTAGTGTGATGGCACTTGTTACAGATTGTATGAAGGGTAAACAGTTTTCATGGTCTGAGGAAGCGGGGAATGCTTTTGGGAAGATCAAGGAGTTGCTGACGACTGCACCAATTCTAGTATTACCAGATTTTCAATTGTTGTTTGAACTACACACTGATGCGTCAAAGGTTGGGATTGGAGGGGTGTTGAGTCAGAAGGGGCGTTCGATTGCATATTTCAGTGAGAAGTTGTCAGGAGCAAAGATGAGATACAGTACATATGACGTAGAATTTTATGCTGTTGTGCAAGCTATTAAACACGGGAGACATTATCTATTTCAGAAAGAGTTTGTTCTTTACACTGATCATGAAGCGTTGAAACATTTACAAGGTCAAAACAAGATTTCAGCAAGACATGCATCGTGGATTGCATATCTGCAGCAGTTTACATTTGTTGTAAAACATAAATCAGGAGTGACGAATCGTGTTGCGGATGCATTGAGTAGAAGAAATCACTTGTTAACAACAATGAAGGTTGAAGTGATGGGGTTTGATGTGTTACCAGAATTATTTGTCGAAGATCCTTACTTTGCAAAGTTTGTTGATAAAGTCAAGGAAGGAGAGACGGATGAGTTCGTAATGGTAGACGGTTTTCTGTTCAAAGGAAATCGATTGTGTATTCCTGATTGTAGTTTGAGAATGAAGATTGTTAAAGAGCTACATGAAGAAGGACATGTTGGGAGAGACCGTACACTATAGTTGATTTCACAGTCTTACTTTTGGCCATCGATGAGGAAAGAGGTGGAGAGGTTTGTGGAGCGTTGTCATATTTGTCAAGTTTCGAAAGGAACTGCGACTAATGCTGGTTTATATATGCCGTTACCTGTACCAACTAAACCATGGATTGATGTGAGTATGGACTTTGTGTTAGGGTTGCCGAGAACACAGCGAGGAAACGATTCCATTTATGTGGTGGTTGATCGATTTTCGAAAATGGCACATTTTATTGCTTGTAAAAAGACGGCGGATGCTGTTCATGTTGCTCAGTTGTTTTTCAAAGAGATATATCGACTTCATGGATTGCCAGAATCTATTGTGTCGGATAGAGATACCAGATTTCTGAGTCATTTTGGGCTAAGTTTGTGGAAGATGGTGGGAACGAAGTTGAATTTTAGCAGCGCTTATCATCCACAAACTGATGGACAGACGGAGGTGGTTAACAGATCGTTGGGAAATTTGTTGAGGTGTCTTGTGAAAGATAATCTGAAAAGTTGGGACGTGAAATTATGCCAGGCAGAGTTTGCTCATAATCATGCGGTAAATCGTAGCACAGGTTTCAGTCCATTTTAGATAGTATATTCAAGCTTACCAAAGGGACCATTGGATTTGACGGTAGTGCCACAATCAAAGAAGACAGTTAAGAAAGCTACTGATTTTGTTGATGGATTGGCGGAATGTCATAAAATCGTTCAGGAACGATTGGAGAAAGCAAATGAGAAATATAAACGATCTGCAGATTTGAAACGAAGAAGTGTTGAATTTCATGAAGGTGATTTGGTTTATGCAGTGTTAACAAAAGATCGTTTTCCAGTGGGAACGTACAATAAATTGAAAGCACGAAAGATTGGTCCAGTGGAAATTTTAAAGAGAATCAATGAAAATGCTTATAAATTGAAGCTGCCAGATGATGTGTACACGTCGGACGTATTCAATGTTAAGCATCTCGTACCATATCATGGGGATGAACTTATAGTGGAAGAGGATGGCGCAAATTCGAGGAAGAATTCTTCTCAATCTGGGGAGGATGATGTAGGCCAAGTACTAAGTCGTTACCGACTTAAGAAAATTGAAGGTCTAAGTCGTGACCGACTTAATAAAACTGGCATGAGTCGTCCACGACTCAACCAAAGCAAAGACATGATTCGCCCACGATTTATTGACGCGGAAGGCACGAGTCGTCCACGACTCAAGGAAGAGGCTGACATAAGTCATCCATGACTTAAGAAGAAGGATTCAGGAGGAGCAGCACGAGTTGAGAACAAACAAAGGATAAGCCGTCTACGACTTATGAGAAGGGATGAGTCGCTGCCGAGTTACGACTTAAGATGAGTCGCCTAGACTGGGTTAAGTCATTTGTTGTTTGAGTCGTAACTCGTGTACTGGGTAAGTCGGCATATATGCTAAGTCGGAGGATATCTTAAGTCGGAGCCGAGTTAAGGGTTGTGTGTTGTAACGTGCTGTATTGTTTCTTTGTACATATTGTTAAGTCGTGTCATTTATAAGTCGTAAGTCGGTTGTGTTGTATAAATGTGATGAGTCGTGAGTCGGAGAAGTGATAAGTCGCCACCGACTTAAGACTTGTGTAACTTTCTGTTGTAATATGTTATGTCGCTGTGTTGTAACTGTTTTCTTAAGTCGTCTACTCTTTTGTGGATAAGTCGTCGCCGAGTTATGTCATAGGTCGTAAGTCGGAACCGACTTAGGAGATGATGTAATTTTGTTGTTTTTCGTGTGAGTTGTAAAATGCTATAAATAGGCCGGTGGTGCCATTTGTAAAGGTTGTTGATTTTTGAATAAAATTCTCTTTGATTAGCTTTGTGCTTTCAATTTAAATTGGTAGTTGGGTGTAATCTCCTATCTCCTCTTTCGGAATTCAAGTGCGCTTGAATCAACGATCGTAGAAGCCGATTCACGGAATCTAGTGCGCTAGATCAACGTGCAAGAATCGTAGATCTTTAAACACGGTATAGTGCGCTATCAACGTGTTTGAGATAGCTCAAATTCGGAATCTTCGGATCAACGAATTTGGCAATTCGGTATCTTTCACTCCATCGATCGCTACTTTCATCGATCTACATTGTTTTGATTAATCCGCTGCGTCAAGATCTAACCGTAATGTTAGGTTATTTCTCAGGACGTCATTCCAGAGGCGTTCTATTCGTGGAATAGGAAGTTCCTTAGCCTGACCATTTGTTGGAAATCCAAACTCCAATACGAACTGTGTACGGTATTAGTTGTAGAACCTGCCATTTACTTATGGTGGCGCCCCACTGTTTAGATGGTAGCTATAGTAGGCATACGATACTGGTCGTATGTTGTCTAAGATTTATATTCTACTTTTGAAATGTTTCCTACACTATGCACTAATAATAATATCAAAAATGATTTGATTTTGCGTATCAAGCATCTTTGACTATCATAAGGAGAAATCTCCTCCGATTCGGCGTTTGCATTGTGTGTGTGTGCGGGAGGCCTTATGGTAGTCTCATTGTTCAAAAGCATTGCGAAATTTATTTTAAATTCTCCTGTTGTTGTTTTAAAGATAAACTGTTTTACGATCTCACACCAGTCACCATGACTGACTCGGAGTTTATTGTTTCCCTTCTAAACTCTGGGTGCCCACCAATTTCCACACGGGCAGTCTAGAGTTAGGTTATCAGGATATTCTGGATATTCTGGAGCTTTGGAAGCAAGCTGGATGGCGAGACGTGGTATTTGTATCTGATATTATTTATTCCGCTGTGTATTCTGTATGAGGACAAGTTGATATAACTGTCCATTGTTGTCTTGAGTTGTATATTGACTCTGTTGATGTATGTATAAACTGATAAAATTCTTTGTTTAAAAGATTACTGATTTATCTATTATATATATTGTTCCACTGCGAATGTGAGATTCTGATATTGTTCTGTTTCTGTTTCTATTGTTGTTCCGTTGTTCTTCTTTCTCTTTTCTTCTATCTATCTTTTCTTCTACCTCTTCTTTTAGAAAACCCTAAGTATTCGGTTTTCCGGTATTCGTTGCTCGACAGTTGATACAGTGGACGTATCGATGTCGATTTTCGAAAGTCAAAGAATCGGGTCCTTACAACGTGGTATCAGAGCATATGGTTAAGCGACAACCCTGCTCTGTTGGGTGTTACTCATTAGAGATAGAGTCAGTAGTACTCTAGAATGAGTTGAGAGTAATAATAGATATGAGCGCGTATTTGTTATTGAATATAAAAAATTGTTTTTGTATTGTGTTGACTTATCGGTTGATTGTTTATAGATTCTGGTCGGTGCAGTCTAGCTAACTGTGTTGATAGGAGTTTCTAAACTCTAAACAAGATAAACCGACACAGTATTGTTTTTAAATAGGGTAAATGAAATAATTTTACCCAAACTATTTTGTATAAGGAAAGAAATGATTTTCTGTAAATTATTACAGTATATGGTTGCATGGTTGTTAGGAAGTGATAATATTGAAATGTTATCATTATTATATGAAATTGAATAAGAAATTGAAATCGTAACTCCAAAGTTAAGAAATAAATTCACATACAAATAGAAATTGTAAATGTAAAATTATAAATGTGACTTATAATTGAAAATGAAATCCCAGAGAAGTTTTTGGAAATGTTTTGAAAAGAATTTGAAAATTTTGGAGATTTGGAAAGTTTAAATCTTTTTGATTTGAAAATGAATTTCGAAGGTTTTGAAAAAGTATTTTGGAGAGATAAAAGCTCTAAACTCTTTTCGGTCGCTGGAAAATAACTTCGGTAATGACTGCAGCATCACCGGTGTTCATTTTCGGGTTTCCAAAAGAGAAATTGCTGCCAAATTATTTTAAATGGAAGTTGTTTAAAAATTTTGGATTTGGTTTTTGAAATTCAAAGGATAATTTGAATTGTTTTCAAAAAAAAATTCAATAATGGAATGTGATTTGATTTGAATCACGTTGAATAGAAAATTCCTAACTTGGAAAATAAAATAGATTGAATCCGAATAAACTACTTTGATAATTAATTAATTCATGAAATGGAAGTTGAATTAGATAAATTGAAACTTGAATTGTGAACAAAATAAAAGAATGGTTCGAAATTGCAAGTAAATTCAAGTAAGTAGAAATAAATTCCGAATGAATGAAATTTACAATTGCAAGTAAATGAAATTAAAGCTGAATGTTAAACTTATTTTGAATTTGTTAGTAAATGTAATTCAAGCTGAATATTGGAAATTGAAATTTAAAATGAATTAGTGAATGAAACTAATATAAAGAGTGATATGAATTAGTAAATGAAAGATAATCAATAAAAATTCAATATTCACAATAGAAGATAAAATTGAATTCGAATAGAAATGTGAAATGCAAGATTGAACGAAATTGAATATGTAATTTCAATAGTAAGCTAAAAATGTATAAGCGATTTATATTGAAAATTTTGTAATAAAATTTGCAAAATGATTTGAATGTTGTAACTAGATATTATGGCTAGTAGATATACAGGTATATTAAAGGAAATAGAAATTGGAATTTTGATTGTGAAGATAAATTTGAATTGCTCGAAAAAGGTATGTATTTTAAATTTCTATATGAGATTTGCTGATTTCTTCTCTAGCCGCTTGGCTTTTTCTTTTCTTTTTGAAATCTGAGAGTCCGTAGGGACGTTTTGTAGTCGTGCCGTGTTAGCCGCGCAAAGGAGACGTTGGCGAAATTTTTCGAAAATTTAGAGCGTTAGAGAATTTTTGAGAAAATTTTGAAAGTTTGAAATTGAATTTAAATTTAAATTTGAATAGAGTAGTAAAAAAATGAAGGTGTTTGAAACTTATAATTGAAGTTGGAAAAGCTAGTTGAAATGATAGTGAATCTCTAATAAAAAGATTTAGGTTAGTTAGTGATAAAACTACTGGATGTTGAAAAATAGTAGACGAGTTAAGGACCATTTTTCCTAACTTGTAATTTCGGGACGAAATTCTTTTAAGGAGGGAAGTTTGTAACGACCCAGAGTTTTGAACAATTTAAATTGAAAATATTTAATTAATTTTAAATATTTGAACGATGATTTAATTTGAATCCCTAATATTTTTAATTGAAATTGGCGATTAAATTATAGAATTTAATCTATTGAAAGTTGAATAAAATTTGAATCTTCAAATTTAGGCCGATTAAAAATATTTCAAAAGCTTGTAAAATTCATATTGATGATACTGAAGATAATTGAAACTTCAGAATCGAATTTGAAACTGTTCTGTTCAGTTTTGAATTTTATTGTTCGAATCGAATTTAAAAATAGCCGTCCAAGGCACAGTCTCGGAATTCGACGAAACCAGTTCCATTGGGTCCGTAATAGTTTATTATTACCGGATTTCAAATTTCGTATTTATCGGAGCTGTTATGTGAGCACACGATAGTTAAACGCATTAAAATTTAGTTGAATTCAATTTAGATTTTTAAATTTAAAACTTTGCCGACATACACACGTTTTCTTCCTTAAAACACGCCATCGATCACGGGGAGAAAATCGTGCTGAGCGTGTTCGTTCGTTTTTAAATATCTCGTTCTTCCCTCTTTCAATCAGTTCGAAGAAATCATACGAGATAAAATAAAATGGCCGCGTATCCCTCTTGACCTTAAATACTCTTCCTTCCTCTTTCCAGATTCAAAATCAAAACCCATACTCTTTCAGATTCATTCATTTAAAAAAATCAAAACAAATTCATGGCCGCGATAAAAACGAACGACGGTTCGAAAAAAAAACCCTCTTCTTTCGTTTTAAAAACAACCGAGCATTGAAATCTCGCGATTGTTTCCTCATCGCGACTGTTCTTGAGAGGAGGCAAAATCGAACGCGAGCGATTCGATCTCGCGAGGAGGCGCGAGTATTTGGTCGAGCTGTTGAGGTTGGGGTTTCGCATGTTGGAGCGCGTACGCGAGAAAGAGCTGATTGTCGATCGCGTTGTGGGTCGCGATGGTGGGTAGGTTGTAGAAGCTAGGCGATTTAATCACAAATTGAACTGCGAGTCAGAAGGGTCGTCGACTTGAAGGTGGAGGCAGATCGAAGGGAGTGGCAGAATGTCGACTGTGTGATGTCTCGGGCGAGCTGCATCGCGATTTGGAATTTGATTTTGGGGTTCGATAGTCGAGACGGTGACGTTTTCGGCTGGAGCTGTGAAGGTATCGTATTTACCTTCGTTAATTTTAACCAAAAGATGAAATTTTAGCAAGTTATAGTAAAGCCAAGTTTTATGTATATATATATGCAGTTTCCAGTTTTTTTTTAAACAAAATTTTTATAAAAGATTTCTAACTGTATATACATGTGTATACATGTTACTTACTGCAGACTTTTATAGAATTTTGAAATTTATTTTCACAGGTATTTTTATTCGCAAGTTATTTTAAAATAAATTATTAAGGTGATGAATTTGTTTAATTTACTTATTTAAATTTATTGTTAGAAATGAATAAAGAAGAAAATTTAATTTTAAACTAAAACCTTAGTTAAATAAATTTATTTAAAAGAAACTGGTTTAGAATAAAATCATCGGTAAATTGAAATTTTCAAAATGAAAATTTAATAGTTCAATTAATTCGAATATTAATAAAATTTTATGATTGTTATACAAGGTTAAACCGTGAAGAAATGGTCAAAAATGGAAATGGAACTGCGAATTAAAATCAAAGGTGAGATTTTTTTTTCTCACTCAAAATAAATTTGGATTGCAGTTATTGATTGATGATTGACTGTTTGGATTTGTGATATTAGATATAGTAGGATATATCTATATATATAGCAATATATACATATTGGCATATGTATATATTGGATTGATTGATTTCCCGCCTCGTATAGCGGATGAGACCCTATTGCGCCGTTATTAAGCGGATGATATTTTATAAATCCCATATACCGCGATATTCCACCTCGAAGTGGAATTGGTATTGTGCTAATGTCTTTGGATGCAAGGAAACAGGTTGGAGGGATCCAACTGGATTCCTCAACTGTATTTATTTATTTACAGATATTTTTATATATTCTGTTATCATATTGATATATGATATTGGATGTTGTGATGGACTAATTGATGCGTTGCATCATCGGATTCAAATTTTGAAGTTTAAAAATAATGATTTTTACTTTAAAAAGGATTTTGAAGTAATTCTTGAAAGTAGACGTTTTATTGAATTTTTGAATTGATTTACTTTAAATAAAATAAACGTTCAAATTTTTAAAGTTATAAAATTATGATGTTTGTAAAATATAACCGAAAGATAAAATTTCTTTTGAAATAAATGGTTAAGTCATTTATAAAATGGTTTGAATTGGGATTTTTGAATTATTGAAACGATGTATATAAAAGATGTATAAAATTGATTTTTATAAATATAAAATATTAGGATTATAAAACGAGTTTTAATAAGTGTTAAAATGAAGAATAAAGGGATTGTATAAGTGAACAAAATTTTATATTTATAAATTATGAAGTTACAAAATAAATAGATTTTTGTAAAACAAAAGATTTATAAGTGATTTACTTATAAATCGGGTTTCGACATTTTAATTGAGATTTGTGAATAAGTATGAATGGTTTATAGACGAGATTTATAAAATATATATTTTATAAACCCAAACAATGGAATTTTAAACGTGGTTCGGTTATTGTAAAAAAATAAGATTTTAAATGAAATCTTATAAGGAATAAGATTTAAAAAAATTTGTGAAGCTTTAAAGGAACGAATGTTGTAAATAAATGAAGTATAAGTACTTAACCTCTAATATGGACTTTTGGTATATAAAGTTGAGTTATAAAATGAATTGAATTATAAAGAAGATTTATAAATCAAAGTTGTTATAAAATAGAAATAGAATTTATAAACGTTGTTTTATAAATTCGAAAATCAATTGAATTTGATAACTTAAATATAGGAGATTATTAAAGAAGATATATTCGCGATTTTGGATAGCGAATTATTATTGAAATAAAATGTGTAGAGATGATTAAAATTTGGTTAAGTGAATTATATTCACGATTTTGAACAGTGAATATATTATTAAATAAAATGGATTTATTTTTGAAGAAGTGATATTAAAAGTGAAGTTAAACATTTTAAAGATGTTTTAAAATGTATTATGAATCGAAAGCATAGATTTCAACATTTATTGTTGAAATAGACGTTTTTCGAGGAAGAAGGAAATGGTGGACTATAACATTGTTGTTATAGTAAATGATTTCCGAAATGAAATGTTTTATCTAGTATTGGGATTTATATATCTATCTTAATTCTGAATCCCTATACTAGTGATTTTGAGTCGCCGTAACGATGTTTTACGTAACATTCGTTTTGACTCAAATAGATATTGTTATAGTAAATGACTTCCTTAACGAATTGAAATATATACTTAACATTGATTTAAGTATATCGAATATTTTTCGAAGGTTGAAAATAAATAGATTTGTGAATTACTTATTATTAATAAGTATGGAAATATTTTTCCAATATGAAATGAACGTTTTGAGAATTTATCTTTCTAAAGATAAATTGAAAATGAATATTCGAAAGTGAATATTGAAATCAATTTGAAAAAAATCGTATATCAGTAGATATTTGAAAATATAAATTCACTATGGAATTTATAAAAGAAATGGGAATTCGTTTTAAAAATAAACGTTGGTTTATTTTTGAAGTGTGGAAAATTATATATCTAGTAAAGATATTTTTGAAGATAAAATAATTTGAGAAATTATTTGGAATCTGATGATGTTGCGCATCTTTATTGATAGTTAAATAACCGACTATCAATAATTACCTTGAATGGGTATTTGTTGTGATTTGAATGAATTTGAATGCCACACTTATTTTTGAATAAGCGCTCACTATTCGGGTTAGCCGGGAAAGGACCATGGGGTCGTATAACCCATTCCGAATATGTGATACGTCGTTATGAATTGCATTTGATGACCGGTGTTGAAGACCGGATATTTTTGAAAACGGAAGGATTACCGTCGAGTTACTCTACATCGACTGATCTTCGATTTAGAGGTTTTATCACCCTTAGTGACGGGAAGTCCGGACGTGATTGAAGATTATCCGGAATTGCAAGGGCTTCGTGAGAAGTGCCTTCGGTTCTGTTCGATCCCGGAACAGACTTGTATGGATTGTATGTCTGACATTACAAATTGAGATATAAAGCTGATTTTTTCAAATACATATCTATTGGTGGCGGAGAATTTATTCTTTTAGCTTAACACCCTTCTCTGAGACGTACGAGCTCAGAGGTTATGTAGTTGAAATTAATCAGCAATATATTCCCAATTTGGTAACGTGACATGCTAAGTGTTGCTGTGAAATGATCAGTGTTTGATCATTTGTGATATGATCATTTGTTTGATCATTTATCTTTATGATCATAGGTTGATCATTTGTTGACCCAAGGCATGGCTTTGTGAACAAAGCGTAACTTTGTGGACGAGACTTCGTCGGACCTCACACCCCGGAAATGGTCAAAACAGGAAGGATGCGGCAAGGTTCTAGGGAGTAGCGCCCCTTAGTGTATGTCATTCCTTCTGGATAAAGGTGGTATCATGGTATGGAGCCCAGATACTTAACCTCTGTAGATGCTGTGAGTTTATTACTTTGTGTTAGTTGGAAATCGAGGATCCTCGGGAAGATCGGTGACGATCGGGGGATGGCATACGCGTGTCAGTAGTTACCTATTTTTGCAAAGGTAACCCGGCCTTGTGTTGGCAGAGATCTAACCGTAATGTTAGGTTATTTCTCGGGACGTCATTCCAGAGGCGTTCTATTCGTGGAATAGGAAGTTCCTTAGCTTGACCATTTGTTGGAAATCCAAACTCCAATACGAACTGTGTACTGTATTAGTTGTAGAACGTGCCATTTACTTATGGTGGCGCCCCACTGTTTAGATGGTAGCTATAGTAGGCATACGATACTGGTCGTATGTTGGCTAAGATTTATATTCTACTTTTGAAATGTTTCCTACACTATGCACTAATAATAATATCAAAAATGATTTGATTTTGCGTATCAAGCATCTTTGACTATCATAAGGAGAAATCTCCTCCGATTCTGCGTTTGCATTGTGTGTGTGCGGGAGGCCTTATGGTAGTCTCATTTTTCAAAAGCATTGCGAAATTTATTTTAAATTCTCCTGTTGTTGTTTTAAAGATAAACTGTTTTACGATCTCACACCAGTCACCATGACTGACTCAGAGTTTATTGTTTCCCTTCTAAACTCTGGGTGCCCCCCAATTTCCACACGGGCAGTCTAGAGTTAGGTTATCAGGATATTCTGGATATTCTGGAGCTTTGGAAGCAAGCTGGATGGCGAGACGTAGTATTTGTATCTGATATTATTTATTCCACTGTGTATTTTGTATGAGGACAAGTTGATATAACTGTCCATTGTTGTGTTGAGTTGTATATTGACTCTATTGATGTATGTATAAACTGATAAAATTCTTTGTTTAAAAGATTACTAATTTATCTATTATATATATTGTTCCGCTGCGAATGTGAGATTCTGATATTGTTCTGTTTCTGTTTCTATTGTTGTTCTGTTGTTCTTCTTTCTCTTTTCTTCTATCTATCTTTTCTTCTACCTCTTCTTTTAAAAAAACCCTAAGTATTCGGTTTTCCGGTATTCGTTGCTCGGCAGTTGATACGGTGGACGTATCGATGTCGATTTTCGAAAGTCGAAGATTCGGGTCCTTACAGGTTGACAGAATGCCATAGAATCGTTCAGGAACGATTGGAAAAGGCGAATGAAAAGTATAAACGATCTGCAGATCTGAAGCGAAGAAGTGTTGAATTTAATGAAGGAGATTTAGTATATGCTGTGCTAACAAAGGATCAGTTTCCAGTGGGAGTATACAATAAACTTAAAGCTCGAAAGATTGGTCCTGTAAAGATTGTGAAACGGATCAATGAAAACGCTTATAGGTTGAAGCTGCCGGAGGATGTGTACACTTCTGACGTGTTCAATGTTAAACACCTTATACCTTATTGTGGAGGTGAACAATCCGATGGGGAAGAACTTTTAAATTCGAGGACGAATTTTTCTCAACCTGGGGAGGATGATGCAGGCCAACATGTTGAAGTTGAAATCTTAGGTCGTGAACGACCTAACGAGCTAAAACTATGGGATAAGTCATTGGAAGATGAAGTCTTAGGTCGCGAGCGACCTAGCGATTTAAAGCAGATCACATATCACCCAGGTTCCTTAGGTCGCTCAACGATACAACCTTGCGACCTACGACCTAAGTTAGGTCGCTCAACGATATAACCTTGCGAGCTACGACCTAAGATAGGTCGCTCACTAAAGACCGCTACCGTGTTTCTCTAAGTCGCTTCGGATGCCGCTTTATTTTAGGTCGCTCGACCTTATGTACTGAGGAGATAGGTCGTTGCCTTGCATTTTAGGTCGCTCAAGTTTAGGACGTTCTGTGTTGTATTCGTGTTTTATATAAGTTGTGTCGTATTGTTGAAAGTTGTTGTGTTGTAATTTGTTAACTCGTTTTGTACTTAGGTCGTAAGTCGTTCATCTTGTAGAATGTGATGTTGTAACTAAGCCGTGAATGTTAGGTCGTTCACGACCTAAGTGTTGTCAAGTGTTGAGTCGTGTGAGTTGTAACCCTATAAATAGGGGTGTTGTGTCATTTGTAATAGTTAGTTGATTTTGAATAAAATTTGTTTGAGTGCTTTGTGCCTCTTTTAAAATTGGTAGTTGAGTGTGATCTCCTATCTCCACCTTCGGTTATTTGAGTGCGCTCGAATCAACGATTGTTGAAGCCGATTCACGGAATCTAGTACGCTAGATCAACGTCGAAGAATCGTAGATCTTTAAACATGGTAGCGTGCGCGATCAACGTGTTTGGGATAGCTAGAATCCGGTATCTTTGGATCAACGGATTTGGGCCTTTGGTATTCTTCAATCCATCGATTGCTACTTTCATCGTTATATTCGTTTTGATTATTCCGCTGCTGCATCAGTGCTTAAAGAAAAAAAAGACGTTCACTACATTTATTTACTTTTTAATTGATTTGAAGACATTAAACTTGGATCTACTCATAATGATTGAGCAATTGTATGCGAAACTCTAGTAAAAATTACCTCTAATCATTATTTCAAAGTGTAAACAATGATGAAGATGTAACCTAAGACCACATTTAGAGGGTGGTTCACTAGTGATCTATGCTTCTATTAAACATGCCTCTCAAGAGATTCACGCTCCAACTTAATGTGGTTATCTAGGAGTGTGGATCCTTAACGACAACGGCAACACTCACATCTCCTTATCTTCCTAACCTTTTAATTTTGTATCCATTCGCACTTTAATATGCTTACCCATTGGCTTGATTAGTGTGAGAGAGAAAAATAGGGAAAATAAACTCATCTTCGACAAATATTTCAAACTTTTGAGCAATACTTCTAAAAAAATCTTTCAACCTTTACTACCTAAGTTTGAGGGATCATTGTATTAACCTTAGAGACATACGGCATTTATCATCTCACCATAGTCATGTCAGATATCTCTTTCAAGGTAGTGGTGTCCACTACATAACAACTGACATGACTTGCCCCTTCTATTGCTGTCTTTTAGTTTCCAGTAATTTGAATGTGAAATTAAAACAAAAAGGATATAAGAAGGGGATAGTGAATCAAAGTAGAGTTAAAGATGTTTTAAGGAAGTTGATGTTGATTCAGTATGAAAATGAAATGAGGTTGCTTATATGGTTTCACTTTTTTTGATTTGGTGTGAAAAGAGAATCTTTTGATTCTTGTTTTTGTTTTAATTTAGTGAGCCATATAATACCTTTTCATTTAATTTGTTAACTTTTGAAGGAAATCAAGGAAATGCTACCTTGTCTTATGGATTAAGTAGAGAGACCTATATAATTTCAAAATGTTGCGCAAGGAGCTCTTTTATATCTACGCAATGTCCAAATCATTATCGATAATGTTTTAACCCTTAAAATCATCAAAAAGCAATGATTGAAAATGAAAAAACATATATAAAAGTAACATAAAATCAATAGCTACACATATGGAATTTCCTCAAGTTTTATGCAGATTTTGAAATGCAAAAATGCATGATCCTTGAATTTCCTATTTGCATGTCTTTCTTCATTTTTAATGCTATAGAAAACTCATTTATGAAAATGCATGTCTTGGTACTTTAATTTATTTTTTTGAAGGTTTTTAGTAAAGTGCATGATATTTGCATTTTCAAAATTTTTCTTTTCATTGATATTTTTCTGTGAGTGTAAAATGTAGATTTATAATCATAATTTAATTAATAGTTGAAAATTTTCTCTTTTGGATGTTATTTTTAATCTTTGAAGACGTTTAAAGGTTCTACTTTTTTTTGAAAATGCCCAAAACATTCTTTGTAGTCTTTAGTTGCAAATGGTGTATTAAAGTGACCCAACCAACTAAAACTAATATGAACATTTTTTTAGTTGTTTCATGTGTTATTTTAGAAGTGTAGATGTTTTGTACTTTTATTATTTTGCAGATGTTCTGCATTTTCATGATATATGTGTATTTGTGCTTTTTATATTACTTTAATGTAAATAAGGCGATGCCCGTCAGTTTCCAAGTTTTAATTTTCAGAACATTTTTATAAATTTGTTTTGACATAACATGCATTTTTAAAAAGTGTAGAATCCATGCACTTTCAATTTCTGAAAACAACATAAAAATTCGTAAAACTTCCCAAATTTGTGCATATATTATTATACTATCTATATTTTTTATCATGTCTTGTCAAATGTGTTTCTAATAATAAGAACCAGTTATATATTATTAATACTATTTAGTCCTTCCACTTAAATAACAGTAAAAGTAGGTCTTCGTTTTTGAATACTCGGTGAACATCCATTAAAAAGGATATCCTTGTTGTTTTATAATTACTAACAATTCTGATTTTATTTGTGTGTACATAGTTGCATTTTAGATCTATTGAATGTAATATAAAACGTATAACCATATGTATTAACTAGTATCTAACCCGTGCATTGCATAAATAATATTGTAAAATATAGTATTTACACTTTTATTGTCAAAAATCAAATTTCGTTATGTAATATACGATAGATTCAATAAAACAAATGTGCTATAAATTGAAACTGTTATTATTGTTTATGTATAATTTATATTATGTTGCTTATATACCATTACATTTAAGTACTAAATTTTATTTATCATTTTTATTAGTATGAATATGGTATGTGAAATCGATATATTTTAATTTTCTATTAGACGAATTAAAATATTTAAAAGGTTTTTTTCTAAAATATGTCGAATTTAGAGTTAATAATTAATTTAAATATATGTACGTGAAGGTAAATAATAGGAAAAAATTAAGTAGGATTTGGTAAAAAATTAAAGGAAAATTTATTATGGTATTACTTCTAGTCAAAAATACAATTTTCGATGTAGTGTATGATAAATTTTTGAGATAAATGATTATAACTGTATTACAAATTAACTTTGTCAATGTAATTATGTATATAATTTAATATATGTGATCAATATATCTTTATAGCTGAATGAAAAAAAATCAATATTTCCATTTTGCTTAATATGAATATACATACATATAGACACACACACACACACACACACACACAAATATATATATATATTAAAATTGACATATATTTTTAGGATTATTAAAATAATACTCTAACTATTTACTAAGATTGTTTAAATAGTTTAAATTTGAGGGTTTATTTGTAATGACCAACAATTCCGTACTTTTTAAGTTGACAATAAACCACACATGTCCAACTCAATTGAACGAAAAGGTCGATAGTTATGGGGAAAAGAAGATAAAGAATAGAATCTTACAAGAATGGAATAACATATATTATTTCAACATATAATCTTTACAGTGGAAAATTTTAAATACATTTCTCAGAGTTTAACTTAACATCAACATGGATAGTTATAAATCTTCGTCCTTACAAATGCGAAATACAATAGTACATAAGTGTGGTGGAAATGGGTAACAATCTTTAGAAAAATTTTCTAGCTCCATGCTCTGAGCTCTTTCAAAATGCTCCAAAAATAAACCTGACTACTAAGCTGCTAGGAAAAATAGGACACCCAAATTTTAAGAGAGAAAATAAACTCCGGGTCAGTCATAGGACTAGCGTGAGAAACTCAAAATACAAGTATTTTAAAACAAAGGGTATCTCATAAGACCACGCTGCACATAAATACGGAACGGGTTTTTACCTTATGATAACCAAATCATTTCTACGTAAAATCTAGTGATGTTATTTTTAATGACATTCTTTGAAAACCTTTCAAATAAACATATTCAAATAGCCAAAATTGTTACACTGGTTAAATTTGACGGCATAATAGGTTTATAACTACGTCCGAATGCACTTATTGGAGAATGGATTTCCAATGAATAGTGAGGTAAGGGACTACCTTCCGTACAATACATTTCCAGAGGAATGTACTAAGGCCACCAACAGATGGTCCTCTACGAATTTAGACCGGCCTACTTGAGACCAACAGATGGTATGGATAGCACCGAATATAATATCACCTTAGCCATTCCCGACCTCTCTGAGACGTCTCATAGCATACACCACAAAATTTAAACCCGACGTTATAGCTACTGGAAATAAATAAATCTAGAAAGGTGGTATCATATCTTAATGGTTGCGAACCACTTAGCCTTAAAGCAACCCCTTGTTTCATAATTCCCCAGGAGTGAGGTTTGAGGTAATGTTTACCTTTCGTAGAACATTTTCACTTAAAATTCCACATTGCCAATTCCAACAACACACTATAGGTTTCAACAAAAGTACAACCTCTGAGCTCATACGTTTCAAAGAAGGGTGTTAAGTATAAGGAGGTTACCTCCTACACCACCAACAGATGTACATTTGTAGAGATCAATGCACTGTGATCTTAGAAATGAATGTCACATATCCATCAATACAAGTTGTCCAGGAACAGGACAAAACAAATTCACTCTCCTACTAAATCTTGTTGGGCATTACCCTTAGGATTAGTAGCAAATAGTCCTTGTGTAACGAACCGAAATTTCACTATTTTGATTTACAAATATTTAATTAATTTTAAATATTCAAATAATAGGTTTTATAATGAAAATAAAACTTTTTAAATGATAAATAATGATGGTGAAATAGTTTTCAAAATGTGTTTATAAAAATGTTTAGTTCGAAGAAAACCCGAAAATGTCACCGGAATTCGTTTTCTGAATTTTTGATTTTTCGTCGGCTAAAAGTTGTTAAAAATGTCGTGACACTTTGATACACACACACACACATTTAAAAATATTTTGACATGGAAATTCATATGTGTAAATGTACGTACACTTAAGTATGTATGTATATATAAGATAAGATTTTATTAAAAAAATTAATATATTATAATATAAAGATTCTTTTCCTAACATAAAGTACAAATGAAGTACAAACATGTTTCTTATGGCATGAAAGGAGGGAGACCATAGGATTGTCGAAATTTTTATGAGGTGGAGGTGAGTGTGAGGTGGCGCAAGTAGAAAGGAGGGCAAAGTATGAAGGGCGTTTTGGTAATTTCACATGTTAACATTATATAAAACTAATTTTTATCAAATTTATTTTCACTTTTATCATTCTCTTCTTCATTTCTCAAAAACTTCCTAAACCTTTGAGTGGTTTCCATGGTTTCCTAATATCATTCCAAGTTGTAAAATCAAATTACTTTTACTTTAAATCTCTTATAAACTTGCTAAAACACTTCTACATTCAATCCTCTACTTCTTCCATTTTTACTCACACTTCATCCAACCATAATTTCCATTAGACTTCTCCAGATCAAAATTTTATTTTTTTCAAACCATGTAGAATTCTAGTGGATACAACTTCCTTTTGAATCAATTTTTCAAATTTGAATATTTTTGAGTCAAAAATATATTTCTTTCTGACTCATTTTCGGACACATATTTTCAAGCCAGAAAATATCACTCCTTTTTTAACCATATATCCCTCAGAACAAATCTAAATTGAGTGATTATTATTTTTAAATGATAGAAAAATAATTTTTAAGAACTTCTCTTTTTATCATATTTTAAAATTCTAAGAGTAACATAGCCAAAAATCAAGGAGAAGATGACCCAATTTCGAGTTGATGTTGTGGTTTTCCAAGCTTTGCAAGTTCTAGCGTATTACAAGTTTTCAAAAGAGTTTTGCAAAATTCTGGTGAGTAAATTCTTAAGTTTTTGGGAAAGAATATTCTTTTATATATATCTTGGTTATATGGTTATATATATATATTGTTGGTTGGATTATTGTATGGTTTGGATGCATATATATGTTGCTTATATATGTGAATGCATGTGGGCTTATATATGTGAATGCATGTGGTTAAGTTAGTGTGTGCTCCAATGTGAAGTCTAGATTTTTGTGAATGATGTAAAAGTGTGATCTTGTTTGTTTGGGTTTGTGGTATTAATAAGTTGTTATGGACATAGTTATGTGGTTGTTGTACAAAGAAAAGTAACAAAGTTAACAATTAGATTTGGTTATAGATGAAATCCTTTGAGAAGAGTACGAGTTTTGGTTTGTAATCAAAATCGATTTTAAAAGTTATAAATTTGGTTTCAAATTATTTATTTTGTGTTTCGTAAAGTTAGTAAGCTTTCTAGTATTAAGTTTCCAAAGAGAAAAGCTGAAACATTTGCAAGTATGACACCCATAGCGATAATCGCTATGGATGCAGTTTCGATAAAAGCCCTTTTTTTTAATTCTATTTCATACTCTAAAATTATTTTGGAAAGGTTTTATAAACTCAATAAAAATGTTTTAGAAAGTTAATTTAGTTTTAATGATTAATTATTAATTAATTAAGCTTGGTAATTAATAATTAATTAAGTATTAAACAAGGTTCATTAATCTTATTAAATAAAGATTAGTTATTAATTAATTATACTTTAAAAGTAAGATTAATTTTTAGTAAATTATGAGTTAAGTAAATGATTTATTTTTAATTAATTATTAATCAAATATAAGGTCAATTATTTATTTATTCAATTAATCAAGGGTTTGACTATTTTTAATGATAAATTAATTAAGGTTTTAACTTAAAATAATTATTCATTAATGGTTTAATTTATTATGTAAGTTTTAATTAAAAGATTATTTAATTAATTAATAGAGATTAATTAATTTTTAATTATTAATAAAGGTTTTGAATTATTATTCAATAATTAATAAAGGATTAATTAAGGGTTAAATTTATAAATAAATTATTTATTGAAGGTTTAATTATTTATTAATTTGTAATTGAATTAAGTTCATATTCAATAAAGATTAATTATGATTTAATAAGAGTTTAACTTGTAATTAATCATTTTAAGAGGGAGTGTTAAGTTTTAAATCCTTTATTTTCGAGAATAAAATTATTTTAAAGGAACTTCTTTTTTTCAAAGATGGTTTTGAACATAAGGGATTCAAATGGTGATACCATTAAGTAGACAAACAACTATGAATGATTTATGTAGATTGTTTGATTGTTCGGACATCTAATAGCAGAATAAATCACTGTTCTCCTATAATGTATTTGTTATTGTGTGGACATATGTTTAGTAGAATAAATTCCCGTTTTGCTATAAGTAGTGAATTACTTGGACATCTATTTAGTAGGATAGATCACCATCCTGTTATTATGTTATTTGGACATGTATATGCTAGTTGAGTTGTATTAACATTTTATTCCCTGATTTAGATATGAATTTCCCTTGCATATATGTTGACTTATGTAAATAAATGGTTAAGTGGCCTAAAAGTGAAATTGATGTTATATGGTAACTTAAATTACTACCATTAGGATTGCTAAGCTCTTTTTGAAATTATAAAGTATGGTTTTGAATTAACTTTAATTCTTTAATCAATTTGGGGTTAAAGTTTATAAATGTTTTATCAAGTTATATTATTATTTTATAAAGGTGTTATTAAATAGTAACTTGTTTATAAAGGGATTTTAAAAGGGTAGAATTAAAGTGATTTTTCAAAAGGATGCTTTGCAAAGGATATTTTGTAAAGGATTTTTCTTAAAGAAGATTTATCAAAGGAGTTTCAAATGGGGAAATATTTTAGAAATGATTTTAGAGGCTTGTAAAGAGATTTTGTAAACTGACTTGTAGACTTATAAAAGTGATTTATAAATTTATTTTGGAAATTTATAAAGGTATTTAAATGTGAATAGAGCTTTTAAAAAGGAACTTTTATAAAGGATAAGTGGATCAGTTCATAGTAAGTAATGTTTTCAAAAATAAATTTGATAGGAGGAATTTTCTTAATGTTTTGATAATATACTTACACCCCTAAGATAAGTATAGATATTTTCCAAGTAAAAAGGGAAAGTAAGGGTTTTGGAAATAGTATTGTGTAAAGATCTTTTGATCAAGTTTTATAAAGTGATTTTATTAACTAAAGATTAAATTAATAAAGGCATAGTGGATTCCATATGGAATTAAATCCATGTTTGAGTGTTTGTTTATTTGATAGTTAAAATACCGACTATCAAAATCTGAACCAAAATGTAACTTTGGAAATTTCTAGGAGAAACGCAGAAATTATATGGTACGGTTACCGTCGATGGTGCTATACTGTACATATAAGTTCATTTCATTCTTCTATGATAAATGATAAAGAAATCTATCCACTAACGGTTAGGAGGTGATCTCTTCTCTTATCTTGTCTATTTATTTTCAATAGAACCGGAGTTGAGTTTATTGAAAATTATTGAAAGTTGTTTCGAAGAGATCAGGATCAGATATGTTATTCGAAAACCACTTCGATCCAACTCAAGCATTCCGAACTGAAGACATCTTGAAGAGTATGGAATCAAAGATGGAGTTTTGAAGTGGAAGGGTTGTTTGCTACTAACCCTTAGGGTGATTCCAAAATGGGTGTAGTGAAGGTAGGGCCTTCGATTTTGTTCTGTCCCAAAACAAACTTGTATGGATGAATGCTAGCATTGCATTGATGCATGGAGAGCAGTGTAGTATTCAAAGTGGAAAGTGCTATATAAAGGTAAAACATAGCCTCAAGCCTCATCAAACGGGAGATGACAAAAATCGGGCATGCAACAGGGCTATGTAGGTCGCTCCCATTAGGGTATGGTCATTCAAAATCTAGATCAATTACTATCTACTCATGTATGCTTTGGGGCCCAAAGTGGGGTGATCATATTCGGTACTGCTAGTCAAGTGGTAGGCTAATCATATGTGGCAAGGGACAAGATGTTCTTGTCACACCCCGATGCATTTATCTAGAGATGTACCACCGAAAGGTAGTTCCTTACCTTGTCATATTATGGAATCCATTCTCCAATACGTGCCTTACGGTTTTAGATGCACTCAACTATGTTGAAATGTGAGATGTAAGCATTTCAACTATATTCATATTTTACTTGAACCATTAGATATTATTATAATATCACTAGATTTTCTTTCCTTAAAAGGGTTATGTGTGGTCCGTGCTTATGTGCGGCATGGTCTTACGAGATACCTTTGATTTTAAAAGGGTTTTAAACATATTAATTTAGATGTTTGAGTTTACTTACAATAGACCCATGTGTAACGACCCAGAATTTTTGATAATTAAAATTCGAATATTTAATTGATTTTAAATATTTATAAATGGAATTTAGAAGTCGAATGATTTATTTTTCGAATATTGGATTTAATTTGATAATTAAATCGATAAATTAATAGTGAAATTCCAGAGATAATTGAAAATCGAGTTTAATATGATTGAAAACGATTTGGAAAATTTTATTTAATCATACTGGAGTTATAGAAAGGTTATAGAACTTTTAAAATTCAACTTGAAGTTAATTTGTGAAAATTGAATATTTTAATATTTAATTATCGACTGTAAAAATAGCCAATTTTGGAACAGTCTCGAAATTGAACGAAACTAGTTCCATTGGATCCGTAATAGTTAGTTATTATCGGATTTCAATTTTCGTATCAATCGGAGTTGTCGTTTGACCGTGGCAGCTCGAAACGCGTCGAAATTGTTTTAATTTTAAATCGTCGAGTTAAAAATAGTCATTTTTCAAACAGTGTCGGATTTCGACGAAACCAGTTTTATCGGATCCGTAATGTGATATTATTGTAAGATTTCAAATTTAATAATTTTTGGATGTACCGTTTGTCCGGTACGAATCAAAACGCCTCGAAATCGATTTAAATCGGTTTAATTTAAATTGATCATTTATTGCCATATCTCGCACAGGTGATCGAATTAGCTCCCGAAACACATTCCATTGTGTTCGGAACGCGGGGTAAACCTTACGAACGCCAGGCGGCACGTGTGATTTGGAGATCGTTTGGAAAGGTCGTTTTAATATTAATTTAATAAGTATATACGTATATATATATACGTTTAACTAACGAAACCCTAATCTATTCTCGTGGCCGTCACCCTTGATTTCAATGGCCGAAAATCTTGCTTCTTCCTCCTTCATTTTCGTCGAATCCACACTTCAATTCATAAAACTTTCAACTAGAGAATTCAAGAGCACGATGAGATCTCGAGATTCAACGGTGATGATGGATTTTAATCAAGTGGATTGTCGGCAAATTGAGGTTGAACGTGCGTTGTTCGAACACGTTTTTAGAGCTGCTGATGGGGCCGAGTGCCAGGAGGTTTGGGGCGAAGGCATCTCATGGCCAAGGCGTTCGAATGGTGGAGGGTTGATGGACTCTCGACGTCGGTAGGTGGTGCGGCCGTTAGGGTTTAGAGGCGGCTATGGGTGTTGCTCGCGTGAATAAAGCCTGGGAACGAACGGAAGGGGAGAAGCATCATCGAGTGGCCTAGATTCTAGGGTGTTGAAATGCACGGCTACGATAAAAGGTTGAAATTTTATAAAAGAAATGTAATTTAAATTGCATATAAATTCGTATTAACTTTATAATGACATAACTCTTTCATACGAGATCGAAAATTGACGAAACAAGCGACGTTGGCTTCGTTTTGTCGAGCACTACGCGATGCAACTGATTTGGAAGCGATTGGAGTTAGTGAAAATTTTGGATGAGATTAAACGTCTGTTTAATTTATTCGAAATAAAACGCTGGAATCAGAATTAAAATCACGGTGAGATCTTCTCACTCAAATTGAATGTGGAATTTTTGCAGTTATTGATTGTTTAATTGATTGCTATTGGATGTGCTATTAGATATGATAGGATATATCTATATATATAGCAATATATACATATTGGCATATGTATATATTGGATTGATGATTTCCCGCCTCGTATAGCGGATGAGACCCTATTGCGCCGTTAGTAAGCGGATTTTTATAAAAACCCATATACCGCGATAATTCCGTACTGGAGCGGAATTGGTATTGTGCTAACATCTGTGGATGCAGGGAAACAGGTTGGAGGGATCCAACTGGATTCCTCACCAGTAGTTATTTATTTACAGATATTGATGTATATTCTGTTATCATATGTTGATATATGATGTTGTTGTTGTGATGGACTAATTGATGCGTTGCATCATCAGGTTCAGCTTTTGAAGTTTAAAAATAACGACTTTTACTTTAAAAGGGTTTTTAAAGTGATTTTGAAAATATACGTTTTATGGAATTTCTGAATCGATTTATAAACGTAAAATTTTGAAGTTATAAAAGTTAAGATTTTTGTGAATTATGACCGTAAGGTGATTTTTGAAATAAATAGTTTAAGCAATTTATAAAATGGTTTGAACTGAGATTTTCGGATTTTTGTGAACAGTTTATTTAAAAGATTTAAAAAGTTGATATTTATAAATTTAAAATATTGGAATTTTAAAACGAGATGATAAGTGTTAAAGATGAAATTTATAGAATTATAAATCGTGAGGATATGGAATTTATAGATTCATAAATTGTGAAATTATAAAATGGATGAAACTGTAGAATAAAAGATTTATAAGAGATTTACTTATAAATTGGATTTTTTTCCTTTAAATGGAATATTGATCGAGTTATTAATAAAGAAGATTTATTAAATGGAAGTCGTTAGAAAATAGAAATAGAATTTATAAACGTTGTTTTATAAATTCGAAATCAATTGGATTTGATAAATTAAAATGTTAAAGGAGATATATTCGCGATTTTGGATAGCGGATTATTATTGGAATAAATGTGTAGAAAAAATTGAAATTTGGTTATTGAAGTATATTCACGATTTTGGACAGTGAATATATTATTAAGTAAAATGGATATGGTTTTGGAAAAGCGATATTATAAAATGAAGTTAATTGTTTTAAAAGATGTTTTAAAACGTGTTAAGTATCGAATACATAGATTTCAACATTTATTGTTGAAATAGACGTTTTCGAGAAAATATAAGGAAATGGTGGACTATAACACTGTTGTTATAGTAAATGATTTCCGAAAGGAAATGTTTTATGTAGTATTGGGATTTATATATCTATCTAAATTTCGAATCCCTATACTAGTGATTTTGAGTTGTCATAACGATGTTTTACGTAACATTCGTTTTGACTCAAATGAAATTTATGAAAGAGAATGATTTCCTTAAAGAATGAGATATATACTTAATTTTGATTTAAGTATATCGAATATTTTCTAAGTGTTGAAAATAAATAGTTTTGTGAATTACTTATTTTAAATAAGTATGGAAATGCTTTTCCAATATGAAATGAACTGTTTTGAGATTTTATCTTCAAAGATAAAATGAAATGTGGAAATTGATTTGAAATTGTTTTCAAATGGTTAAAGTGTGGAAATTTTATATCTAGTAAAGATATTTTGGAAGATAAAATAATTTGGAAAATTATTGGGAATCTGATGATGTTGCGCATCTTTATTGGTAGTTAAATAACCGACTATCAATAATTACCTTGAATGGTATTTGTTGTGAATTGGATGAATTTGAATGCCACACTTATTTTTGAATAATCGCTCACTATTTGGGTTAGCCGGGAAAGGACCATGGGGTCGTATAACCCATTCCGAATATGTGATACGTCGTTATGAATTGCATTTGAAGACCGGTGTTGAAGACCGGATATTTTTGAAAACGGAAGGATTACCGTCGAGTTACTCTACATCGGCTGATCTCCGATTTAGAGGTTTTATCACCCTTAGTGACGGGAAGTCCTGACGTGATTGAAAACTATCCGGATATGCAAGGGCTTCGTGAGAAGTGCCTTCGGTTCTGTTCGATCCCGGAACAGACTTGTATGGATTGTGGGTCCGACGTTACAATTTGAGATATAAAGCTGATTTCTTTCAAATACATTTCTGTTGGTGGCGGAGAATTTATTCTCTTAGCTTAACACCCTTCTCTGAGACGTACGAGCTTAGAGGTTATGTAGTTGAAATTTATCAGCGATATATCCCAATTTGGTAACGTGGCATACTGAGTGTTGCTGTGAAATGATCAGTGTTTGATCATTTGTGATATGATCATTGGTTTGATCTTATATCTTTGTGATCATAGGTTGATCATTTTGTTCGACCCGAAGCAGGGCTTTTTGAGAAAGCGTAGCTTTGTGGACGAGACTTCGTCGAGCCTCACACCCCGGAAATGGTCGAAACAGGAAGGATGCAGCAAGGTTCTAGGGAGTAGCGCCCCTTAGTGTATGTCATTCCTTCTGGATAAAGGTGGTATCATGGTATGGAGCCCAGATACTTAACCTCTGTGGTTACTGCATTATTATTATCTATGTGGTTTGTTGCGAATCGGGGATCCTCGGGAAGATCGGTGACGATCGGGGGATGGCATACGCGTGTCAGTAGTTACCTATTTTTGCAGAGGTAACCCGGCCTTGTGTTGGCAGAGATCCGGTTAGGTTCTCGGGTCGTCTATTCCAGGGACGTACCCATCGTGGATAGGAAGTTCCTTAGCCTGACCATTTGTTGGAAATCCAAAGAAACAATACGTGACTTGTACGGTTTTAGTTGTATTACCTGCTATGGAATGTGGCGGTAACCTGCTATTGAACATAGTAGCTATAGTAGGCATACGATACTGGTCGTATGTTGGCTAAGATTAATATTATACTTTCGAAATGTTTTCTACACTATGCACTAATAATAATATCAAAAAGAATTTGATTTTGCGTAGTAAGCATCTTTGATTATCATAAGAAGAAATCTCCTCCAATTCTGCGTTTGCATTGTGTGTGTGGCGGGAGGTCTTATGGTAGTTTCATTTTCCAAAAGCATTTCGAATTGACTTTAAAATTCTCTGCTATTTATTTTAAAGATATAACTGTTTTACGATCTCACACCAGTCACCATGACTGACTCGGAGTTTATTGTTTCCCTTCTAAACTCTGGGTGCCCACCAATTTCCACACGGGCAGCCTAGAGTTATGTTATCAGGATATTCTGGATATTCTGGAGCTTTGGAGATAAGCTGGATGACGAGACGTAGTATTTGTATCTGATATTATTTATTCCGCTGTGTATTCTGTATGAGGACAAGTTATATAACTGTCCATTGTTGTATATTGACTCTGATGATTGATGTATGTATAAAATGATATAGTTCTTTGTTTTAGAGATTATTCATTTATCTATTATATATTGTTCCGCTGCGATATGTGAGATTCTGATATTGTTTTCTGTTTCTGTATCTGATGTTGTTCTGTTGTTCTTTCTTCTTCTTCTTCTCTTGTTTTTCTTCTTTCTAAAACCCTCACTATTGGAGTTTCCGGCACTCGATTGCTCGGCAGTCGATAAAGTGAGTATCGATGTCGAATTTTCGAAAGTCGAAAATTTCGGTATGTGACAGCGTGTCTGCGCGAAGTTTTATTTTCTTTCCTTAAAACTCTTGGTGCTCAAATTTTTATGGATAGCTATGTAGTCCAGGTATTCGCCGGATGCATCTTGGAGGAGCTTGGAGCAGGAGGCTTCATCGATAGCTAGGTATTTTCTTGTTTCTGCTGTATTCTATGTATCTTATATCAGTTAGGTAGGGATAGGCTGTTATAAGTGTCCAATGGTAGAATTGTATTAGTATGACTTTGATTTATCATTTTTGATATGACTTTGTAAATTATTATGTTGATTAATATATGTTATTCTGTTGCATTGTGAGATAATGTGATTGTTTTTGTTTCTTCTATCTTCTATCTTATTTCTTTTCCCTAATAATCTGTCTTTCCGGCACTTAGTTGTTCAGCATATGAATACCGTGGATGTATTAGTGTCGACTTCTGGGGTTCGAAAAGGTGGGTCGTTACACCTCGCATACAAAGACCTTAGAACGAAGGGACCACTGTTATTTATTTATCTCGAGAACTACTCCGAAATAATCAACAAGCAGTCCTTCCGTTATGAAGATCCCCACCTTCAACTTCATTGTCTTTAACATGTCTTCACTTTCGAACTCGTAAATTGGTTCGAAGTGGGTTTCGGATAAGAATTACCCAAATCCAGCCCCGGTTCCTTCGAACCAATCAGCGATAAAAAGATGTTAAGTAAATAGGTGCTTATCATTTGATTAATTATTTCTCTTTATCAAAAATATCTTCTAGAGATATATACCTTTAAAACCTTTCTTTCTGGTATATATGGAATCATCAAACCTCTCTTTAACTTTGGAAATACCAAATCAAAATTATTTCTCATAAATCATATCGCAAAACCTTTTTTGAGTAAAGAGGGTCGATAGAAATTATACTAATTCTACTCAACAACAATTTCTGTATTCAACCTTTACTATCCGTCGAATAACGGTGAAATCATCTTTTAAATTCACATGGATAGTACGAGTTCCCTCCTCGTAATTTAGTACGAAGTATAATAAGATTATCTCTATTCAATCCAAGTTGCAATTAATTAATTGTAAAAATTAAATCTTTTATACTTGTCTCGTTTTCGACATTTCGACTTTATCTATTCCTCGCCCAGGAAAAAGGCCAGGTGATCCAAGCACTGGTTGCTCCTAAACATTTCCTTAGTATAAGCACCTCACATCCGAATCTCACTAATAGAAAAATCCAACTTACTCATCGGCTTTTAGAGCCAAGGTTTAATCACTTGATTATAACGACTTTTCTTTAAATCATTTATTTAAACTCTTTAAAATAAATTATAAAATCTTTACATTATCTTTAAAATACTTAATTGTTTATTTGAAAACATTTATAAATTATTTTGGAAAGAATACTTAAGTTTAAAGACAAATTTCAAAAGTTATTAAAAGTGCTACGAAGAGTGCTTTTAAGGCTTATTTGATCAAAACAACTTTTCTATCATTTAGAAATCCATTTTTATAACTCAAATCTCTTTTAAAACATTTTAAAATATTTATAGAATTTATTCTATATTTTTAAAGAATTAAAAATATAACTTTTAAAGAATTTATCGCTTTGGTTTCTGAACTGCCAAACGACGACTATTTTGAAAACTTGTTTTGCTCATATTTCAAAATCCACTAAATGAAATCTCAATCATTTTCTTTTGTTTGAAAAATATGATTATAAGAGTTCGGAAAATTCTTATTACCAAGAATTCCGACTTCGAATTCATCATATAAATGGATTTAACTTTCTACGGCGCGAAATCGCGAACTACCGTTACGCGACACGCCTATATTTGACTCAATCATAACTTGTTAAAACTTCACCAAACTAGGTTTTAATGGTTATAAAATATTTACAAATCATTTTAAACCATTTTAAAGATGTTTAACAAGCTCATATACACCATTTCATTCAATAAAGGAAAGTGATTTCTTTTTTGTTATTCGACGTGTATTTAACGTGACTTGTTAACACCATTAAACAACTATTGTAAACAACCAAACTTGATGATCAAAGCTTAGTAAACATGTATGGAACATATCACAACATCATTATCATATATATATATATATATAATGTTTTATAGGGTTTTCTCACCTTCATTGGTTTCTAACTTTACAAAAATTTGTTATAGCTTCGCTACGGTCGAATCAAAGCCTATGAAATTGAGCCTTGGACCTTTGAACGGGCTTGGCCTAAACTTGCAAGTGGAGACAGGCTTGGCCAAGCATAGATATGGGTGTGGCCGTGAGCTTTGAGTGGAGATGTGGAGTGATTTTCCTTGTTTTTTGAGGTGGAATGACATGGGGTGTGTGTGTGTGTGTGTATTTTACTTTATTTTTCTATAACTTTTCAAATATTTTTTCAGGGCATAGAATCCATTAAAGAAGAGTTCTTAGAGATTTAAGATAAAGGAGGAAGAAGAAGAGAATGGATGAATGAAATGAGACAGCTAAGGCCTTGTATTTGTAGGAAATTTTTTATGAAAAATAACTAAATATGCATTTCCTTTTCTACCCACACCCTTCATTTCCCATCATTCCACATGTTGATCCCCTTCTCCATGTACCTCCATCACTTCACTTCTCTTTTATGCCATGTGCATTAACTTTAAATGCCTTAAGGGTGAAGATAAATGAAAATATCATGATATTTGTTTCATAATAATATTTTAATCATATGTATACATGTGTATATGTATGTGTATTTATATGTATATGTGTGCATGTGACATGTATGTACATGTACATGTACATGTATGTGCACAAGAGAACAAACAACGTTGCAACGACTTTGAACAACTTTCGTTCGTTAAATCGTTGAAAATCGGGAAGCCGATTCCCTGTCACATTTCACTTATTAATTAAATTACATATAAATGTAAAAAAAATTTAAAACTAATTTGTTATCATTTTTAACAAGTGTTTACAAAAAGAGCTATCGTATCGATAAAGCGTTATCAATTTTCCTTATATTTTCAAATCAAGTATTTAGCTTCTCAAAACTACTATAAATGATTTACTATCAATTTATAGCTAATTAAAATGAATTATTAGCATATAAAACAATTATTTAATTATTTAAACATAATTTAAATTTTCGAGAAATATATAAAAGCGATGGCATCTCTGGCGATGTCATAAATACGTTTTATTTCTAAAAATAAAATAAATAATTTTATTTCATAATCTTGTTTAAATAGATATATTAGTGTATGTATCTAGCTTCGTGCGTGACTTCTGATAATTATAGAGTTGTTTATTAACAAAACGATTTTCAGTTATTTTATCGATATTTTTCCACAGTATATTTTTTTAAATACTCGTTCAAAATATGTTTACCATCATTCTTGTTTAAAACATCAGAATCTATGTTTTAAAAAGCTTATATTTGAATATAAAAAAATAAATATAATTTATCAAATTGATAAATTTGCGGTTCATTACATTATTGGTAGTTTAAATACATGGAATTAAAAATAAAATAACAGCAATGAATTGAGTAAAGGGAGTTGCAAATAATTGTAGAAATGTAGAATATAGGTATTTAACATAAAAACGGTTCTATGAAATGTAAGATAATATTGAGATAAATGAAAAACAATTTAAATTCATCAATATTATTTATATATATTATTTATGTTATATGATTTTTAAATCTTTAAATTTAAATGAAAAAAATATTTAACCATTTTTATTGATAATATGGTATACATATTGAAACCATCATATTTGTTAATTAAATTTATTCAAACGATTTAAATTAAAGATTACATAATTAATTAAAATATATTAACTTAAATGTACAATATTAGGGTAGTATCGAGAAGGTTATTGTAAATAACTATAGAAATTTCAAAATGTAGGTACTTGATGTTAAAAAAGAACTTTACAATGCAATGCATGACAAATATATTGATATAAATGAATCTTAAATTAAAAATATTATTATGTGCATATGTATGTAACATGTGTTATGTGAATTTTTGTATTTATATATCTAAATGTACTTTTTCTGTACTATTTTGGTTTATCTGAATATGATAAACATTTTTAAATATTCTTGTTTTTGTGATTTATTAGACAAATCAACAATAATAGTTTATCGAGTTTGTTTATATAATTTTAAATTTATGTAATTATTTCTAATATATTGAGTTAAATTTAAAATATCAGAAGGAAACAAAGGGAATTTTGTATTGTTGGAAATGAGGGTATTTGAGTTAAAATACATGATTTTGCAATGCATTATATGATTAATTTATTTGATATATGAATTATAAATTGAATTTTCTATAATTGCTTGTGTATATACTTTTCCTTATGTGACTTATGTATTTTTTTTACTTTAATGAAAAAGTAATTCCATATTTTTTGTCAATAATGTGTAACGACCCGGTATTTTGGACCATTCAAATCGACAATAAATCCACACATGCCTGACTTGAATAATTCAAAATATCAGATTGTTAATTTAAATTTGGCAAAACTCAGCATATACAGTAAATAAATCAATCATAGAACCACAGACACAGAGTAATACAATAATACGCAGCGGAATAGATAAAATAGTAGTTCATGAAGATACTATATAAACATCAGAGTTAAAAATAAAATACAACAGAATATCTCAAATACAATGAAGTCTTCAGTACGAATAGAGGACTTCTCTGAACAAATCAACTAGAAGAGCTGAAAGCTGAGTCGATAATTGGATCTCCAAAGGAAGCTCCAAACTCCAAGGGTGAGTCTCAAATGCTGTATCACTCGGTCTGACCCGAGCGTAAAGCAAAATACAAAACACTCGAGTCAGGATTAACATTCTTATACTAATAAATCCAACTCAAGTGAAATATCAACTGAAATACAAGTAACTTAAAGGATGTTTGGGATAACCATCCTCTAAGGATCCGTGGAACTATCTACAATGTAGAATTATACACTATAACACCGTGGTCATTTCAATTAAATTTATACTTCAAAACCCACATATCATTTTATTTCAAATATATCTATTTTCCAAAATAGTATATATATATATTAAATGATTTAAAAAGTAAAGTATTTAAAATTTCCTCAAGTCACGCAAATCGATTCAAATCAACTTCAAATTCCAGATTCAAATTTATTCAAAGCTCAATTCATCAATTTAATTCAATTCTAAATATACCATTTATTTTTCAATATATTTCAAAGCTTTAATATTCAACATTTTCAAAGTTAGATTTAACAGTTTCATATAGCTCTTGATTTAACTTCATTATTATTTAATCAGGGAATATTCACTTAATAAATTCAATATCATCTAACTAGCCTTACATTTCATTTTTACTAAATATTTCCTTAAATTTATTTAAACAAGAATTATTAATTAAATTATTTAAATAAAACCCAAGTTATAAATCATATCTTAAATCTCAATTTCAATAAGTTTCAAATCGGTTTAATTAAGTAAAATTATCTTCCCAACCTTAACTTATTCAAATTATTACCAAAATCTATTTTGAAATATAATTTTTATACTTAAACATATCATATGTATTAAATCCATCCTAATTTAAATTAAATAATTTAAGGCTCAACATTTATTAAAACCATATATTTCTTTCCAAAACCATAGAATTCATTTTCAAAATATTTATATATATGGACCAACGGTGTCTGTATATATATATATATCATATGGTTAAGTGATACGGATATTTATCATTTCAATCCGAAATTTAAATATATACGGGTAGATATCATTTCGACCCGTAATCCCAATTTCAATACAAATGAAAATCGCTTGGGTTTATCATTTCAACCCATAACGATTTTCTCCTATTCTAAAGTCCGTTCGGGTATGTATCATTTCAACCCATAGTGAATTCTATACTAACAGGGAACTTGCAGAGTGATAACAGAAAATATAAAATACAACAACAGGCATATATCATAAATAACAATATAATATAAACAACAGGATATGGTGTCATATCCCACAGGTGAACAGTTACAGATAATAGCATATATAACAATTTAAATAACTACAGCAACATATTTCAATTGTCGTTTCAATTGAAATCAAATTTAATAAATAAAAGAACGTTAATCGTGAGTGATTGCTCACCTTTCGAGGCTAGAGAGGATGGACAGAATGAAATGAGTTACAACCCATGCACAAATTTCAAAGTAAAGCATGATAGATCCAGATTCGACGAACACTGATAAATTAGAATCAAATGAAACAATCAAAACCAACTTGGGATAATCCGAAACAAGATGCATATATATGAATTTTAAAATAATATTAACCTTTAACAAATAATAAAATAAAATCGTTATATGTATTTCGAATCAATATTTAAATTAAACCTATGTAAAACATAGTCTTTGAATTACATACATATTCATATATTAGTCAAAAATCAAATAAGGCCTTTATGAAATAAAATTCAATATTAAAGACAAATCGAAGTATCTAATTTACAGGCCTATGCACAGATACAAAATTTTATATAGACTTACGTTATAAACAAGCCGACCTTATACTTATCTCTAAACGGACAGGCTATATGCAGACCCATATAAATTTATGCATAACTGTAGAGCAGAAATACCAGTTGACTTATTTTAAATAATACTTTTTCATGAACAGACTTGCAGACACTTTACATCACATTATTATATACCACTAACATATTATACATTATCATTTAAGAAATCCACGGAAACACGCCTATTATTTGTATACTAATATAACTGCTTGCTAATACATATGTCTAAACTCCACTGGATCTTATATACACGTAGACTATGCAACCTAGATACGCTACCAGACTACACGTAACCTATATACCCATTATACTTAACCATATCTATTATAAGCAATACAACTTACTATGTTATACATCTACCAATATACATATTTATTTTAAAATCAGTTGTTACGAAAAATCAATATAAACCTTCCTTACATCCTATATATGATAAAATATGTTGCAAAACATTATGTACGAAGTTTAAACAGCAAACTTAGAAAAGTAAAAGTCTATAACTATTATATATACCTTTATATTAGATTAAATTATCAAGATCTAAAACCAGATATAAAACACAGATACAACTATATATATACAAGTAACAACACCTAATACTTGAACCTATATATAACTATTATATATATATATATAAAAGCTCTGCAAACGTATAAAATAGATAAACATTGAAAACTGCAAATATATATGCCACTTTATAGTTTAGAGTTTAAAACAATACTTTATATAAACTTGTACATAGAAAGTAATATATATAAACTAAAGTGTGCATAGTTAACAGTGTATAAAATGTATATACTAACAAAATCAAATAACCCATAATATGTAAATGAATAAATACATACGACACTGCAAATTCTTATAAAATATACATATAAACTATATATACAAAAAAATGAGATCTAGGCTTACAGATGGAAGGAGAAGGGAAGGCCAGCGCTCGGTTGAGGTGGCTCACGGCCGATCTCGTGGAGTAGGTGCAAAGGTGGAAGCTGGGTGGCGAGGGGACTGCTGACGTGGGATGGCCGGTTGTGGCGAAGGCAGGCGCGAAGGCCGATGTGGGTGGAAGGAACAGTGAAGTGATGGGGTGATGGGTTCGGCTGGGTGGATGCGCTGTCGGAGTGGATGAGAGGCGGGTCTTGGGGAGTTCGCGGATGATGGAGGAAAGGTACAGGTGAATGGAAAAATGGCAGTAGGCTGGGTTCGTCGATGGGTTGCTCGGTACAGCAGTGGAGAGAGGGGAGGTATAAAGCTTGCTGGTAAAAGAGTTGGATGGGTTGAAGGTAAGAGAAAGAATGGAGGGTGGAAGTTTGGGTACAGGCGGAAGAGGGACGTGAGTCACAGGCTAAAGGATGAATGCAAACCCTGCCTTCTTTTTTTTCTCAAAGATGCATCAGGATGAAAAGAAGATACATATGTATTGAAATGCGAAAAATAGAATTTGAACAGGGCCAAATATTGGAACGAACGAGGAAACATTGAATGGATAGGAATAATAAAAGTCCAGGGAATGTTGAACGAACGGAAATTTAAATTTTGAAGCTTGGGAACAGTGAAAGATGAACAATAAATATAAAAGTAAAATAAGAGCAACGGTCACAAGCTAAGATTTAGCTGAGCAATCAAAGCAATTAATTGATGCGTTTAAAATTTGAACGCAAAAGAAATCAAATGGTCACGGATCCGGTACCGATACGGTTACCGTTTTCGTGGATTCCGTTGTGTACCGGACGTCAAACACAGAAATAAATATACCGTAGAGATCAGCACGACGAGACGATCAAAACGGTATACATATATCAGTGGTACGATTATCCGATCAAAAGTCGATAATCGGTATCAGAAATGCTGCTATTTTGCCAGAATTAAGATAAACGGAGCAGTAGAAGTCCAAATTTGGAAAAACGAATTTCGCAGTCTGATTCAGAATGATCTGAATAAATTTTCTCCTATTGACATATTTTTCTTTCAGAAAACTTTTAAATTCACTGTTATTAACTGGTTTTATTTGAAATAAAATTTCACAGGAAAATAAACTTCAATATTATCAGATGAAAATTTACCAGTTGCTATATTAAAATAGACGTATTCCAAATAATAAATTTTTATTTTCAAATTTTATTGTTTAAAATTTCACAAAATTTCAATTAATTTAACAAATAAAATCACTAAAAGTTTTGGGTCGTTACACGCTCCCCCACTCAAAACTTTTCATCCCCGAAAAGAGAGGAGGTAGGAGAACAGAACAACCAGGCAGAAAAGGTAGGTTAAAAGACAAGATTAAACAATTAATTTGAAACTATATATAAATTTTACTTGAAATATTCATTTGAAAACTTCATTTACAATTCAATTATCTTTAATACTTTAATATCTTCCAAAACCCATTTGTAAAATTTCTTGCTTCCTTTTTAAATACCATTTATGTTTAAATAACACCTTTATAAAGGTATGAAACTATTTGAAAACAATTATTTACATTATTACTTATTTTTTTCAAAGAAGCTATTTGAAAACATTAAATTCATAATTTATAAATTTATTAATTTATCTCAAGATACTTTTCAAATATTATTAAGAAATCAATAATTATTAAAAAAAAGATATAGTGAACAAGGAAAAGAAGGAGGACTTGGAAAAACAGAATATAGGTGAATAAATAAAGTTGAGCAGATAAGGTAGATTCAAAAGAATAGTATCGGCATGAATAATTAATTCAAACCATTAGAATTTCAATTTCGAATATTAATACAAAATTTCTTTGTTGGAAATACTTTTATAATAAAATACTTTTATAACTCGATGTTTTAACAAGTTTATCCTCGTTCCTGTAGACTCTGGTAGTGCGTTGATCAGGCGCAAAACTAGAATTCTCCAGGTGCTTAGTAGACTTGTTTCAACACCCAGTGAAAATACTGGAAAACTTTTAAAAACAGATATGGAAAGTACAATCCAAACAAAAACAAACAAAACCTTTGTCTAACCATGGTTCGCAGATACACAATGGTTACGCCTGGTTCCCCCAGGAAACAATCCATATCCGTAAGCTTTCTCAGCCCTACGAGTTACGCCATGATGACTAGTAGAATGCAGGATACACAATGGTTACACCTGGATCCCCCAGGAAACAATCCGTACCCCCAGGCAAGACTCAGCCAAGCAGTTGCGCTACTATTCGCGACCTACACAGATTGCAGGATACACAATGGTTACGCCTGGATCCTCCAGGAAACAATCCGTACCCTTAGGCAAGACTCAGCCAGGCAGTTGCGCTATGCAGTCGCGCTCGTAAGACCATGGGTAACGCCATGGAATTCGAAGGACACCCGAGTATCATATCCGGAAAACCAAAAATCAGAGAGAATAATATCGATAGAATGAATCCAAGATGTGGCCACAAATCGGGTATCAAGCAGAAGGCGCTTTCCATATCTTTACTTCGAAAATATGTATCATATAGTACCTTTTCAAATCTCTTTCAAATATCGTACTTATATAAAATCCATTATATATAAGATTAAATTTTCAAATCAAATACTTTTCCAAAATCAAAAGTATATCAAATCACACTTATATAGACTTTAATTATATAAGATTTCACTTTTCAAATTGAGTACCCTTTTCAAATCTATAGTTTTCAAATCAACCTCATACTTATACAAACCAAATTTTTTATATAAGTTCGATAACTCCCAAATCAAGTATTTAGTAACACAAGGTTCTCAAATTTCAATTTGTTTCAATATCAATGTATTTTTCAAAATCATATACGCTTTCACCCAATTATTCTTCCAAATCAAATATTTTCAGTTCCAAAGTTTCCAAAATAATAAATTTAGGAAATAAATCCAGATTTCCAAATCAATATAATTAAGTCAAACAATTCATTTCCGAAATCAATGGTTTTCAAAATCATTTTATACTTACAAAAAGCCATCTTATACAAGAATCAAAGTTTTCTAAAATCAATTACGCTGCATGAAGAGCCATATGGGATTGAATATCTTTGCTTTTATGGGTTATATATTTTTGTAATTTAAATTGGAAATTTTCTTTTAGTAAGCAAAGATATTCTAACTCGACAGCTTCAATTTCAGCGTCAAAATATATCAATGATATTAGAATATAAGATGTACATACGTCATCATTTCGCAGAATCACATTTGATCGCTCGCTCGATCACACAAGTTCGCTTTCGAACTAGTATTGTCCATTCGACTTCCCTAATGCGGATTTCGATGTGGTTTCTCGACTAGATGCCATCGGTCTCCTTGCATAGCCATATACTATGATAGAGAATTCAAGAATCAAGCCCAAAATCCATATCAAATATTCGCCATCAAGGATCGAATGAAAAATCCTAACACGAAATGGTATAATTCACCTCGAACTTGTGTACTCAAACTTGGATCAAATTAATTATGCAAATAAAACAGCATACGTACAAATTATATATTTATTCCAACTTGTTAAATATATAGTTTCATAAAGATGTTACTAAATTTAAACATTTAACTAAATTTTTCAAAATATATTGAAGACCAATTCTTTCAAAACATTTCAAATCTAAATTTCATATTAGAAAAATTTAAAATTTTCCTTATTCGTTTACTTAACAAAATAGTTTCAACTTATTTAAACCATATTACTACATACTTTAACATACATACCTAACTTATATACTTTATAGTTTTCAAAATTTCTTAGCTTTGAAAAGTTAACCTTGATTTGGAAGTGCTCGAACCTTCGAAATAGTTGAAGAAATCATTTTCAAATCTAAGAGTTGGAAATCAACAACAAATCAGTAAATCAATTTTAATAGATAGGGTTATATCAAATCCGAAACTCAAGGACTGAACACCGGCTTACTTCAAATCATTTCAAATATACATACATATATCCTTTGAATATCAAATCTTACTTCGGAATTTGAAATCAAAATTGGTTTCGCAAAATCACTCGCGTAGCAATGCTACTAAAGTGGCCTCTCCCCCACTCTAAAACTCGAAAATCAATGTCGATGATGCGTGCACTCATCACCGAAATTATTTTCCAGCGACATAAGTGAGTTCTGGACTTCTATTTTCTCAAACTTCTTTTGAAATTTCTTCGAAACTCATTAAAATCATTTGAAACATTTCTTATTCGGAAAATATTTTTAAATAATATTATTATTATATATTTCAAAATCTTAAAACCAATTTCAAAATACCGGAGTTCAATTCTCGAATTTTAAATTTAAAATCCTTCAGTTATAAATCAAATTTCTTATATAGTTTTTTCAAAATTACAAATCCTTTCGAAACCTCAAATTCTTATTTTAAAAGGGTTTAAAATCTTTATCGAAAACATTTCACTTTTATATATAGAATATAATCATACTTATAAAAATTTCGATATATAAAACAATTTCCAAAATACGAATAAACCCGATTTTTCAAAAGGATGATTTAAGAATGGATTTCAAAACAAAGATAGATATTCAAATTAGAGGTACTCTAATCAAATTGGATTCTGATTCGAAGATAAGTTCGAACGAAAATGAGATAATCAATTACAAAACAAATAAGGGATATACTTATATAAATCGCGGGCGACCTTAACCGGTCAACCGTGATTTCAAAATAAGATCAGTGCAGAATTCTGAGGCAAATCGACATTCGATCGCCAGAGATAGAATTCGACATAACAAGAGATAACAACATCTAAACCGAGGGATATAAAAATCTCCAGTGAATCAATGCCAATTGTAAAGGAGTTTCACCCCTTTACAAAACATTCAAAGATCGGCGGGATCGCCTATTCTTATAGAGATTATTCGAAGTGGAGTTATGCAATACTCCAGAATCAAATGAATACCAATAGAGAGAGACAAGAATGAATTTTGGAATCGTAGGTAACGTTCCAAAGTTCAAAGGAAATCGAGTCAAAAGGAAGAGATTAAACTCAAACGAAAGTGATTCTGTAAATAAATTTACAATATATGCTAAGTTTCGCCTAGAGCCAAAGCTCTGATACCAACTGTAACGACCCGGTATTTTGGACCATTCAAATCGACAATAAATCCACACATGTCTGACTTGAATAATTCAAAATATCAGATTGTTAATTTAAATTTGGCAAAACTCAGCATATGCAGTAAATAAATCAATCACAGAATCACAGACATAGAGTAATACAATAATACGCAGCGGAATAGATAAAATAGTAGTTCATGAAGCTACTATATAAACATCAGAGTTAAAAATAAAATACAATAGAATATCTCAAATACAATGAAGTCTTCAGTACGAATAGAGGACTTCTCTGAACAAATCAACTAGAAGAGCTGAAAGCTGAGTCGATAATTCGATCTCCAAAGGAAGCTCCAAACTCCAAGGGTGAGTCTCAAATGCTGTATCACTCAGTCTGACCCGAGCGTAAAGCAAAATACAAAACACTCGAGTCAGGATTAACATTCTTATACTAATAAATCCAACTCAAGTGAAATATCAACTGAAATACAAGTAACTTAAAGGATGTTTGGGATAACCATCCTCTAAGGATCCGTGGAACTATCTACAATGTAGAATTATACACTATAACACCATGGTCATTTCAATTAAATTTATACTTCAAAACCCACATATCATTTCATTTCAAATATATCTATTTTCCAAAATAGTATATATATATTAAATGATTTAAAAAGTAAAGTATTTAAAATTTCCTCAAGTCTCGCAAATCGATTCAAATCAACTTCAAATTCCAGATTCAAATTTATTCAAAGCTCAATTCATCAATTTAATTCAGTTCTAAATATACCATTTATTTTTCAATATATTTCAAAGCTTTAATATTCAACATTTTCAAAGTTAGATTTAACAGTTTCATATAGCTCTTGATTTAACTTCATTATTATTTAATCAGGGAATATTCACTTAATAAATTCAATATCATCTAACTAGCCTTACATTTCATTTTTACTAAATATTTCCTTAAATTTATTTAAACAAGAATTATTCATTAAATTATTTAAATAAAACCCAAGTTATAAATCATATCTTAAATCTCAATTTCAATAAGTTTCAAATCGGTTTAATTAAATAAAATTATCTTCCCAACCTTAACTTATTCAAATTATTACCAAAATCTATTTTGAAATATAATTTTTATACTTAAACATATCATATGTATTAAATCCATCCTAATTTAAATTAAATAACTTAAGGCTCAACATTTATTAAAACCATATATTTCTTTCCAAAACCATAGAATTCATTTTCAAAATATTTATATATATGGACCAACGGTGTCTGTATATATATATATATATCATATGGTTAAGTGATACGGATATTTATCATTTCAATCTGAAATTTAAATATATACGGGTAGATATCATTTCGACCCGTAATCCCAATCTCAATACAAATGAAAATCGCTTGGGTTTATCATTTCAACCCATAACGATTTTCTCCTATTCTAAAGTCCGTTCGGGTATGTATCATTTCAACCCATAGTGAATTCTATACTAACAGGGAACTTGCAGAGTGATAATAGATAATATAAAATACAACAACAGGCATATATCATAAATAACAATATAATATAAACAACAGGATATGGTGTCATATCCCACAGGTGAACAGTTACAGATAATAGCATATATAACAATTTAAATAACTACAGCAACATATTTCAATTGTCGTTTCAATTGAAATCAAATTTAATAAATAAAAGAATGTTAATCGTGAGTGATTGCTCACCTTTCGAGGCTAGAGAGGATGGACAGAATGAAATGAGTTACAACCCATGCACAAATTTCAAAGTAAAGCACGATAGATCCAGATTCGACGAACACTGATAAATTAGAATCAAATGAAACAATCAAAACCAGCTTGGGATAATCCGAAACAAGATGCATATATATGAATTTTAAAATAATATTAACCTTTAACAAATAATAAAATAAAATCGTTATATGTATTTCGAATCAATATTTAAATTAAACCTATGTAAAACATAGTCTTTGAATTACATACATATTCATATATTAGTCAAAAATCAAATGAGGCCTTTATGAAATAAAATTCAATATTAAAGACAAATCAATGTATCTAATTTACAGGCCTATGCACAGATACAAAATTTTATATAGACTTACGTTATAAACAAGCCGACCTTATACTTATCTCTAAACGGACAGGCTATATGCAGACCCATATAAATTTATGCATAACTGTAGAGCAGAAATACCAGTTGACTTATTTTAAATAATACTTTTTCATGAACAGACTTGCAGACACTTTACATCACATTATTATATACCACTAACATATTATACATTATCATTTAAGAAATCCACGGAAACACACCTATTATTTGTATACTAATATAACTGCTTGCTAATACATATGTCTAAACTCCAATGGATCTTATATATACGTAGACTATGCAACCTAGATACGCTACCAGACTACACGTAACCTATATACCCATTATACTTAACCATATCTATTATAAGCAATACAACTTACTATGTTATACATCTACCAATATACATATTTATTTTAAAATTAGTTGTTACGAAAAATCAATATAAACCTTCCTTACAGCCTATATATGATAAAATATGTTGCAAAACATTATATACGAAGTTTAAACAGCAAACTTAGAAAAGTAAAAGTCTATAACTATTATATATACCTTTATATTAGATTAAATTATCAAGATCTAAAACCAGATATAAAACACAGATACAACTATATATATACAAGTAACAGCACCTAATACTTGAACCTATATATAACTATTATATATATATATATAAAAGCTCTGCAAACGTATAAAATAGATAAACATTGAAAACTGCAAATATATATGCCACTTTATAGTTTAGAGTTTAAAACAATACTTTATATAAACTTGTACATAGAAAGTAATATATATATAAACTAAAGTGTGCATAGTTAACAGTGTATAAAATGTATATACTAACAAAATCAAATAACCCATAATATGTAAATGAATAAATACATACGACACTGTAAATTCTTATAAAATATACATATAAACTATATATACAAAAAATGAGATCTAGGCTTACAGATGGAAGGAGGAGGGAAGGCCAGCGCTCGGTTGAGGTGGCTCACGGCCGATCTCGTGGAGTAGAAGGCGCAAAGGTGGAAGCTGGGTGGCGAGGGGACTGCTGACTTGGGATGGCCTGTTGTGGCGAAGGCAGGCGCGGAGGCCGATGTGGGTGGAAGGAACGGTGAAGTGATGGGGTGATGGGTTCGGCTGGGTGGATGCGCTGTCGGAGTGGATGAGAGGCGGGTCTTGGGGAGTTCGTGAATGATGGAGGAAAGGTACAGGTGAATGGAAAAATGGCAGTAGGCTGGGTTCGGCGATGGGTTGCTCGGTACAGTAGTTGTGACGCCCCACCTCTATACCCACGCTAACCAAGAACACTACGATGTAGTGCTGTCAATTAGCACGGAGAATAAGGCTGTTGAGGAGCGACCATCCGTGTAACTTCTTTGTGCGAGCACCGATATGTCAGATAGAATAGAATGCATATCTTTTAAAGAGGAAATCCAACATACCGATACAAACACAAAGCTATCACACGGTGGCTATATATAATCTTCGGAAACAAATATAGAAATAAACATAACACAAATCAGTCACAGACAATTCATATCACAAAGGTGGAATAAGGTATGAATATTACACCTAAAAGTGTATATCAGAGTAGTGGTCAAAAAGATCCACAATAACACAAAATAATATATACAAGTGCAGGACAATAGAATACGTATACATCAAGGAGTCTAATCTCAAATGCATACAACAAAAAAAACTACTAAACTAGAGTAGTTATCCAAAAGTCAGAAGATGGCTCCAGATAAGAAGTCATGAGGAAGCACCTGTAAAATCTCAGTCTGACCCGAGTATTATTTATAAGAAAATAATAAACGGATCAGTCTAGCTATAAATATCAGATGATATGGTATAAAGTAAAAGGTATGACATGAACATGTAATAACCATAACGGCATACTACTATAAGTATGTAAATGATAATCAACAAAAGATTAATCAATATCACAAGAATCTTCTCAAAGATAAAATAGGGTATCATACCCTAAACTTGTATTCAGAACAAGTCAATAACACATAAATTCACCAATGCACAAAAACTGTTATCATATCAATGAAAATCATGAAAAAGGGTGAAGTACAAAATTCCAGAAATCATCACCAGAAATCCAGAAAACACATAAAAGGGGGGAAGGCCTATGAGCCGAATGCTCCACGAATGGTCCGAAGACCTATGAGTCGAATGCTCCACGAATGGTCCGAAGACCTATGAGCCGAATGCTCCACGAATGGTCCGAAGACCGATGAGCCGAATGCTCCACGAATGGTCCGAAGACCGATGAGCCGAATGCTCCACGAATGGTCCGAAGACCGATGAGCCGAATGCTCCACGATTGGTCCGAAGACCGTAGGGTGCTACCCTACATATGTGATGGCGAAACATCACATAAACGGGGTATAGTCTCCCTCGCAGACAAAGAGACATCGCTCAATCGCTAGTCTAAATCACAAAAATGATCGTCATGATCATCAGGAAGTGTCAATTACACTAAGCTAGTAAATATAAGAGTTTAGCTTCATGTCCCATAACCACTTGCTTAACTCAAATATTTACGAACAAACTGTAGATCTCCACTAGAAAGTTGTCACAAGAGTTTCAATATGTGTGAATCAAAATCACACCAATGAGGTATAGACTAACCTCGAAGATAAAGAGATATGTGTGAATCGAAATCACACAAATGGTGTCTAGTCTAACCTCGCAAACAAAGAGACATCGCACATTGCTAGTCTAAACCATAAAATGATCATCATCGATCATAAAGAAGTGTCGATTACACTAAGCTAGTAAATATAAGAGTTTAGCTTCATGTCCCATAACCACTTGCTTAACTCAAATATTTACGAACAAACTGTAAATCTCCACTAGAAAATTGTCACAAGAGATTTAATCGAACAAGTCCATAAATTAACCGACAAAGTAAACGCAAGCGTTTCATACCACTTGTTTTGCTAAGCCGTTTAATTATATTTTCTCATACGAATGAGGTAAAGGTTTGTATATACTAGTAGATTGCAAAACAGTTTTATAAACGAGTTTGATATTGAAATAGAGTTGAAATCGTTTTGATGAAAGAGTTTTGATATTTACTACTAGTATTGAAACCTTTATATTTTTAAAGTGACAAGTCATAGAAGTGATTGTAGAAACAATCAATTATAAAAGTTCACATTCGAAGACGTGAATAAAATCCAAAGAAATCAATTCCCAAAACCATCAAAGTAAGAAGTTCTGTTGAATGTTTTACAGATAAGTTCTGTTGAATGTTTTACAGATAAGATCTGCCTAACGGTACGACCTAGTGAAGACAAAATGAGGTCTAACGACCTAAGGGGGATAGGGTCGAGCGACCTAACGAGGTACCATCCCGAAAGAGGAGTCATCAAAGTCTTAAGAAATGATAACAACAAATAGGAGACAACACGAATCGATTAAAGTTGGAAATTCAAACCAATAGGCAATATAGGAAAACTGGCAAATAGGAGCAGGTCGGTCAACCGGACTCCCTGAGTCGGCTGACCGGACCAGAGACAGAAGTGCTCGGGTAGCAGGTCGGTCGACCGGACTCTGAAGTCGGTCGCCGGAAGCCTGTAACCTGCACTTCCAAACAGAGGCAGGGAGATGCTAGAGTAGCAGGTCGGTCGACCGGACTCTGAGGTCGGTCGACCGGAGACTATTTCCAGCACTCCCATGCCAATCAAATGAATGCCAAACACTTCCGAAATGCAATCGGTCGAGCAACGGCACTAAGGGTTTACGCCAATCGACTACCCGGCCATATACGCTCTTCAATGCATCACAAAAATCATGATCAAAGATCAAAGTTTGGATTTTTAAAGAATTGAACTCAAAACACTAAAAATTGGAATATTCACCAAATCAATCCAAACCAAAAGCAATTGCACAAGAATAAGTGTTAGGAATTCATACCTAACAATCGAAGATAAATATAGATTAAGATGTGAGATAAAAATCTCACCTTTGAACCCAAACAAATGAAGAAGAAGCTTTGAAGCAATGGCAAGAGCAATCACTCTTCAATTCCAACTTAACAAGCTTGAATCTAAGCTAAAAGAGAAACATTTCCCGAATTTAGGTTTAGGAAATTTTCTGAAATTGAAAGGAGAACGGGTTGGAGAAGATGGAGAGGAGACTTACCAATAGCTTCTCTTTGAATTTGGAGCAAGAACTTGAATTTGCAATGGAACTAGGGCTTATGAATTTCCTAATTCTTTTTCTCTCCCCCCATTTTTGATGAAGCTTGAGACTTAGGAAATGAAAGTGAAGTAATGAAGAGGAGAGGGGTGGAGTAAAGATATAACCAGATTTGGGCAAGAGGGCTGAACCCAACCCAAAGTCCAAAGTGAAAAAGTAGCAAAATTCTACTAACTCTAAACATATCGAAGCTTATACTCAAAAAGGTCGCAAACGGCATTTTGAACTCAATGGAAGTGGTCTCGAGTCCTAATTCGACTGTTTGCAAAAAGTAGCTTTTCGGACTTTAATCCGATTAACGATTCTATATTTAAATATAAAATCGACAAATATGCGGGTTGTTACAGCAGTGGAGAGAGGGGAGGTATAAAGCTTGCTGGTAAAAGAGGTGGATGGGTTGAAGGTAAGAGAAAGAATGGAGGGTGGAAGTTTGGGTACAGGCGGAAGAGGGACGTGAGTCACAGGCTAAAGGATGAATGCAAACCCTGCCTTCTTTTTTTTCTCAGAGATGCATCAGGATGAAAAGAAGATACATATGTATTGAAATGCGAAAAATAGAATTTGAACAGGGCCAAATATTGGAACGAACGAGGAAACATTGAATGGATAGGAATAATAAAAGTCCAGGGAATGTTGAACGAATGGAAATTTAAATTTTAAAGCTTGGGAACAGTGAAAGATGAACAGTAAATATAAAAGTAAAATAAGAGCAACGGTCACAAGCTAAGATTTAGCTGAGCAATCAAAGCAATTAATTGATGCGTTTAAAATTTGAACGCAAAATAAATCAAATGGTCACGGATCCGGTACCGATACGGTTACCGTTTTCGTGGATTCCGTTGTGTACCGGACTTCAAACACAGAAATAAATATACCGCAGAGATCAGCATGACGAGACGATCAAAACGGTATACAGATATCAGTGGTACGATTATCCGATCAAAAGTCGATAATCGGTACCAGAAATGCTGCTATTTTGCCAGAATTAAGATAAACGGAGCAGTAGAAGTCCAAATTTGGAAAAACGAATTTCGCAGTCTGATTCAGAATGATCTGAATAAATTTTCTCCTGTTGACATATTTTGGTTTCGGAAAACTTTTAAATTCACTGTTATTAACTGGTTTGATTTGAAATAAAATTTCATAGGAAAATAAAATTCAATATTATCAGATGAAAATTTACCAGTTGCTATATTAAAATAGACGTATTCCAAATAATAAATTTTTATTTTCAAATTTTATTGTTTAAAATTTTACAAAATTTCAATTAATTTAACAAATAAAATCACTAAAAGTTTAGGGTCGTTACAATATGACTGTTGTACATATTGAAATTTTCATATATTTCGGTAAATCAATTAACGTATATTAGTTGGATTTATCCAATTAGTCTAAATTTAAGATTGCATAAGTAATTAAATATATTAGGCTGAAACATAAAATATTAGAAGAAAAGTGAGGTGGTTTTGTAAATAATTTTGGTAAGTTTAAATGTCAGTATATGAAGTTAAAAGTAGAAATTTACAATGCAATGTATGATAAATTTATTGAGATAAATTAGCTACAAATTAAAAAATTATTTTTATATTATGTGATTTATATATTATAGTTGAATAAAAAATTAATTTTACCATTTTATTGTACAATAGCGGTAGACATAGTCAAACTGTCATTCTTTAGTATTGGGAACCTTGATAAATATTAGTTAAGTAATTTTATTTGAATAGCTTAAATTTTGAATTGTGTAATTAACATAATATATGGACTTATATATAAAATGTTAAATAATAGTTGATAAATTATTTGTAAATAATTATACACTTTAAATGTATGTATTAGAATGTAAAATGACAGAAGAGAATTAGTAAAATAAGTGTGAAGTAATAAATTAAAAGATTTGAAAATAAAATATCAAGAGAGAAGTAAGGAGAATATAGAAAACTCCTACAATTAATAAGAAAGCCAGAGTTTCTTCTTCTTTACTATTATTTGATAGACGAGTCATGCTCATACTTCTTTCTCATTGGTTGAATTCAAATTTTTTTATAACAAAAGTGATACTTTATGCATGTAGAACACTCATTATAATGCCTTAGAGTTCCAAAATCACAAGCTCTAGAACTATTGTTTACAGTGCCATACCTCTATCCAGTTGAGGTAGAGGTACTTGATGGTTGAATTCAATTTTCTAGTGCTTCATTAACCAAATAGTCAGCCCGACCACAAAATGCTAAACCAATTGGTGCGCCAGTATTAGCTCTATAATCAATTAATGCTAGTAATGTTCATGTATTAACTGCTGATTGACATTTATATGTTAATCTTTTCCTAATAAGTTTTTTTTGAAATGATACTTTATATCCAACATGTCATTGGGACAACATATCACTTATCAATAAACGTTCGAATCACGCTACACAAGTTTCGAACTTGTGACCTCTCACACCAAAGCTGAATCACTTAACCACTGGGACAATGGTGCTTGTCTTTCTAATAACTTATTATGTTGAATTTTGATATTATACCTTGTATGGCGAATGTGATAAATTTATAAAGTAATAGATGAAAATAGCATGACATGCTGCACTCTACTATATCATCGCTAAATTGCGGTTTAAATAATTATTTGGATTAATTTGTAACAAATGCTTGTGATATATTTGAAAACTTTGTGATTTCTTTATTTTCATTCTACACTTAAATAGACACCAAGAATAAATTTCTATGTTACTTGGAAGTAGCAATTATGAAGTTTAATTAGAAGTATTAAAATAGTAGTCGAAATTATTATTGATGTTGAACAAGTGGCAATATCAGAACTAATTTATTGGTCAGTATATAACATACCGATGTACGATTGGTGAATAAATTTTCCAATTCGCATTTTGTAACACATTATATTATTGACTTAATAGAGACTATTTATTATTCATGTAACTGATTTATTACATGTTATTTTGATATTACTAGCAAATAAGGAAGTGAATATGATTCATGATTGTTTGGAAAATCAAATGAATTGGTTTGAATAATTTTGTTGAAGTTATATATGGTAGAAATTGTTATTTTACATTGATCATTTTTAGTAAGAACTTTTAATAGTATTGAGAGTATGATTTTTGAACTATAAAATCATATAGTGAATTTATGATTCATTTTGTTGACCAAAATTATGAGCATTTAATGATTTGTCTAATGCTTTGAAAAGTTAAGTAAATAATGAATTCATTTGAACTGATTAGCAAGACTTTATATTTATGGAGATATATATTAGTATAATTGTGAAAAAGACATAAGTCTAATGGTTTTTAAAATATAAAAATTGTAATGTTTTTGGAATATTAATGTTGTCATAAGTCTATTTTGGAAAATAATTATTATGATCTTATGTTATAAAACTAGTAGATATTCTTTTATAAGATTTTATAGTTGAAAACTTATTCTACATTTAAAGATTTTATATTTAGTTGATTAAATTTTTTTATAAAAAATTAAGAATATTTTTTATTTATACATATTATTTTTAAATTTTTATTAAAAATGACTAGTATTGTCATTTGGGATGCGGAACATATTTTAAAATTTAGTTAGAGTTTTTATGTCAAAACCATCCATGTTTATAATTTTTATATACCATTCACTGGATTTGGATCAGTCGAAAGTGGGTGAAATAGGTAGATTTTAAAAAAATTCCCATTTTTGATCTATTGGGATTAAGAAGCCTAGACTTAGTAATAATCAAATTAGTTCAAATAAAATCATATTTTATTTAATTTTCTAAATCAATTAATTAATGGATTGAATTAAATATAATTTATAAGTTTTATTAGCATACCAAAATATGCTCACATGTGTAAATGTGCATGTGTAACATCGTATAGAGTGTACATGGTTACGTGTCATATATGAAACATTAGGATTTATATTCAATATACATACACTTCACACTTACACACACATACATACATGCATTGCCCAATTACAAATATTTTATGATTTTACACACACACGCATATATAAAATCTTGAAATTATATAAAAATATTTGCAAATTGAATATAAATTTGACTAAATCTTTAACTTTGAGTTTCAAATATCTAAATTCAAAGTTTTGAAATATACAGTTTAAATTAGTAATATTTTGAATATATATATAAAATAAAATATATCCAAAAATAATTTTGTTAAAATATTTATATAAACATATATTCATATATTTATTTGTTTGTTTGTTTGTTTACATAATTATTAAATAATTTGATATGGTCGAAAGTAAGAATTAATTTTTATTAAAACTTTGGCCGATAGTTAAAAAACATTTATAATAGGCTTTTACTAGATATAATGATTATATGATATTTTACTTGATCTATTTACAAACAAATAAATTACAACATATAAATAAAAATATTTTAAATTAAAATATGTTTTGGCTGAAGGTTTTTTTTATTTCCAAAAACATTTTACAATATATATTAACTTTATTAATTTATAAACAAACTAATTAAATTACTAAACAATATTTAAATTAAATAATTAATATAATATACACATGTATTTAAAAAAAAATTAAACCGATTTTTCTAGTTTTAGCCAAAGCCAAAATATACATACATACATATAATATATTTTTTTATAACAAAATCATATACAAGATCAGTAATTGAATATTAAATTGTTACAATTTGCAGGCAATGATATACATATATGAAAAGTGATATAGAAATTATGTAGTATATTTACCAATATATAATATGAAATAAATTTTACTCTAGGAGAAAAGGCCATAAAATACATGTCGACCTGGATAGTCTCCTTGTTCTGTCAGATCCATGCTCTATGCTGCAAACATATGTTGTGCTTACACTGAATTTATTAATTTGATGGGATGTTTTTGAAGTAAAGAAAATGGTGAATGTGGGAGAGGAGTTAGGGGCCAAAATATAAAGAGGGAGGAAGCAAAAGTAAAATGAAAGTGGATCCCGATGATTTGAATTTATAGCGAGATCAAGGAATAAATATCCCCTCAAATCCCTCTTACTAATTCAAAACCAATAACCCCTTCTTATCCCCTTATTTTGTCTAGATAAACTAGAGTCCTATATGGACCAAAATCTCACTCAACCCATTTAACAATTGATTTAATTTTAATCTAATTTAAACCCTTATCGATACCGTATATCCAGACGCACATATGTAACTTTCATACACACACTTTATAAAGTACCAACACTATGAACAATTCTACAGGAAACCCCTTTTTACTAAACAAACCCATAATATAAATAATAATTATTAGCTAGTATTTTAAAGATATTAATTAATTTATAACTATTATAAATCAATTGAATCAAGCGGTGCTTTAGAGACATAACAGATTTAGTTGCGCAACTCAAAAGTGTGAATGTAACCAATGATTAAAATTTAAACAATTTAAACATTAATTTTCATAGATTACCTTAATCAGTGGTGTGATAGTTTGACTTAATTCATTGCTTACAAATCTCATCGGTAAAATCCATGTTTACATATTTAAGCGCTATCGTTTAGTAATGATTATTTACACTAATTCTATTCTTCGACATTATATCACACTAGGACTTATAGAATGGATTTTGTTTTGGCCAAAATTCCAATATCATCCATATTAAACTTTGTTCTAAATATAATGTCATTGGTTCAATAATAACATCTATTATTAATCGTAATACTATGGCTAGAGATTTTGACTTTGAGTCGACTATTGTTGACCATGATACTAATATCATACATCTGAGCTGACAAATTCTTTATTGAATATTGTTTCACCTCTAATGCTTTAACTCAGACCTAATTATAGTCGTTCGATGGACATCTTGCCAAGATTTAATTATAATCAAAGTGGAGTTCCACATTGAAGTTCAATAGCATTCTTAAGTCGAGATAACTATGCAATATCATCACTTTGAGATTTGCCATTTGACCTAGTTATTATTAACGAACCGAAAACTCTCGGACAACTCATTCCTTATTTATCCAATAACTATCAGTATGTAACCTCTTGGCTCCCTAGCAGCTATGAGTAATACACTACCTAATATTTAGAGAGTATTACACACTCCAGTCTCAATGGATATATCAGTATCCTTTATCAAAACACCTTAACTAGGAATAATTAACCAATATGTTATTTAATTTAGTGATAAATTTCACGTGAATACAACTCCTTGTAATTATCTTCACATGACATATTATTTAAGAATTTTATATTAAATACATTTAAATTAATTATTTAATTAATATATCATAATATAACAAATATATATAGAAAACAAACACATTTTACTTTGGATGAAATTTTATTGCAGAGTTAATAATTTACAATAAATTATTGAATTTCCCCTAGAGCATACCCCTAACTCTATCAATTTCCTACTTGCACTTTAGGCCAATTATAGAATTTCAATCCCACGCCTTCGATCAGTTTGCAAAGAAACGGTTGAGTTAGTCCATTTATAAATGGATCTACTATATTGTCCTTAGTATCTACTCTTTTAATTACAACTTTATTGGTGATGAACTCTATAATAAGGTGGAACTTTCAAAGATTGTGTCTTGATTTATTGTGAGATCTAGGCTCCTTTGCATTCTACATCACTACGTTGTGGTCACTAACAACATGATCGATTCCTCAACCTTTGGAAACACCCCTAGCTTATCCATAAATTTATGCATCCAAACTTCTTCCTTTGCTGCTTTGTTGAGAGCGATGTACTCGACCTCCATTATTGAATCAACTACTATTTCTTGTTTAAAACTTTTCTAACCGACCGCTCCACCATTTAATTGAAACACATAACCAGATATCGATTACTATCATCAATACCCATCTGAAAGCTTGTATCTATATACTTCTTCATAAGGGGTCTTCATTCCTATATATAAGGAATAAGTCTTTAGTATTTATTAAATACTTAAGAATATTGTAATGACCTAGAATTTTAGTCAATTGATTTTGATATATTTAATTTATTTTAAATATTGAAATATTAGTTTTATAAGTCAAACTGCTTAAATTTTCAAATATAGAGATTTATTTGAACAGGTGAACTGTGAATTTAATATTGGGATTATCTAAATAATTAGATCTGGGATATAAGGTGAATAAAAATGGTTTTTGAAATCTTATTTAAATTTAGTATAAATAATAATGATCATAGTAGGCTTTTAATTTAGAATTTAAATGTAATTAAAGGTGTTGAAATCGTTTCAATAATAACTTGTTTAATTAACGTGTGATATTATCATCCCGGGACACTATCTCGGATTTTGATGAAACCAGTGCCATTTGATACAGAATAGTGAATTATTGTATTTTAACAAATTTTATGGCGATCGGACGTATCGTTTGGTCATGTGAGCTCGAAACATGTAGAAATTAATTATAGGAAATTAATATAATATAATTCGATTTGGAACGGCTAACTTCTGTATATGATCGAATTAGGTCCAAATATTAGTTCCATTGAGTTCGGAATAGGGATTTTTAGTGTAGAACCCAGTCGACACGTCTCCATAGAGGTTCAAAATTTTGAAGTGCTTAAATGAATATTTTTGAATTTAACAGTCATGTACTCTTCACCATACCCATGTTCTCACCATACCCCCACATTTTACACATACCTCCCCTCTTTTATATATTATCGTTCTCCGTAAAAGAAATGAGCTCCCTCTTTCAAAATCAAAACTTTGAAAATCATGAACAAAAAAATCACTTAACAAAAGAATGAAAAGCATTGTCCTTTGAGCTTGAAATTGAGAGATCTATATGCCTAGTGAGTATTAGGTGGGTATGGCGAGCTAGGTTTTGAAATAGCGGGTGTTTTAAGCTTCGATTCTCAGAATAGAGTTTGGTTTGGTGTTCGTGGGTGGAAGGAGCATCGGCGGCCATGATTTGGTAAGGTCCGGTCGGCCATTGGGTGGTGTGACATTAGGAAGTCGCGGCTGTTTTGGGTGCAGGTCGTGAATCACTAGAGGGGATAGGGCATTGGTTGGTGGTGTTGAGGTGATGGAGCTCGTATAGAGCAACGTGTCGGTGAAGACAGATTGAAGAATCATGGAGGATCAAGGGAGTTATGGGTGATGTATGCACGACCATAGTGCATGGAGCATGTTCTGGGAAGTAATAATTAGCGATAGGGGGAGAAGAAGTAAGGGTGGTTAATTATATAAATTTTGTAATTAAGTAAATTATTTTATTATTTTATTCGGTAATCTTATAAACGTGATAACTTGTTCGTTTTAGGTCTAAATTGATGTGGTCAGTCGCGTTAGGATCATGTTGACGTGAACTACGCTTTGAAATTGGATTGGCTTAGATTGGAGCTTATAGGAATTTTAGCTATATTCGAATGCAGTTCGAATTTAGATGGAACCAAAACGCTTCAGCGACAACTGGAATAATGGTAAGTTAAACTCACCTTTTTAGCTAACCGGTAATGTTATATAGCTGATAAAAATTATTGATTGGATGTTTATCTGTTGATTGTTTGGCTTTGATAAAATTATCGCTTTTGAAAACAGTCAATATATGAAATCAATTGCTGGAGAATAGGTTGGAGGGATCCAATAGGATTCCTCACCACCGTTGATATATATATATATATGCTAGTATATATATATATATATATATTTATGAGTTGTGATGCAGGGGAACAAGTTGGAGGGATCCAACAGGATTCCTCGCCATTGTTGAATTGTTTTCAATAATATTCCTATTATATGAATCATTGAATATCAAACCTGATTGTTTGACACTATTGGTTATGACATTGCTATATGTTCAAAACCTAAACCCTATAGTGATATAAAATCAATATCGATATTGGTTAAACGTTGGGTAGCTATTGGCCTCAAATTAGTATTTTAAAAATAATATAAATCGCCATTTGAGTTGAAGTTGGTTTTCGAGACACGAAATGATTTGAAATCTGAAATTGGGTTTCGGAAATATTTTGTTTTGAAGGATTTAACTTATATTTTGCTCCAACCTTTTTATCCATCTTTTCTAAATTATTTATTTATATTTAATATTGGTTTAAAATTATTTATATTTAATATTGCTTTAAAGATTATTTATTTTTATTTAATGTTATTTAAAGGTTATTTATCAATATTTTTTTAAATATTTTGAAAAGTTAATTATTTAAATAATTAATATAGCTTGAATTTAATAATAAGAATTTATTAAAAATGTTTGGAAATAATTACTGATGTTTATAATAATGGTAAAGATTAATTATTATTGTTTATTTAATAATGTTTGAAATTATTAATTATTATTTTTAAGATGTTTTAAAGTTAATAATAAATATTTATTTATAGTGTTATTGTTAATAATTATTATTATATAATAGTGTTTTGAAGTAAACGATTTTTATTTATTTATAAATGTTTTCGATACCTATAAATAGGGTTTTATAAACGGACTTGGGTTTTATAAGAGGAGTTTTATAAAATGGTTTGAAGACTTAAAGGAAGATTATTTACAAGGTAAAGGAGTTTTATAAATGGTTAGATATTTATAAACAAATTTTAGAAATGGGTTTATAGATTTATAAGAGGAGTTGTATAATTAGTTTTATGGATTTATAAAGGGTTTATAAATGATTTGAGAAATAATTTAGCGAAGTTTATAAATGGTTTTAGAGATTTATTAAATAGTTTATAAATGGGTTTTTGAAATTTATAAAGGAGTTTATAAATGATTTTAGAATTATGTAAAAGAGGACACCTTCCTTTGTTTTATGAATATACTTATACTGTTAAGATAAGAATATGGATATTTTTCCAAGTATTTAAAATATTGGGATTGTGAATATATCTTTGTAAAAGTATTTTGATATAAATACTTACAAGATGAATTTAATTAGTGAAAAGATTAATTAAGGAGGGTAGTGGTTACTTCTTGCTTAACCAATGTTGGTTTTCCCATTTGAAATAAATCCTTGACTTAAATGTTTGTTTATTCGATAGTTAAATAATCGACTTTCGAATTTGAACCCAAAATAAAACTTTGGAAATATTTAGGAGAAACACGTGAGTTATATGGCACAGTCATCTCCGATGATGTTGTACTTTGCGTATAAATCTTGTTTCGTTCTCCTAGGACAAATGATAAGGAAATCCGTCCACTAACGGTTAGACAGTGATCTCCGCCCTTATCTTTGACTGTTTATTTCCCAAAGAACCAGGGTTAAGTTTACCGGAAACTATCAAATGTTGTTTTAAAGAGACCAAGATTGGATATGTTATTTGAAAACCACTTTGTTTCAACTCAAGCATTTCGAAGTGAAGATATCTTGAAGATGATGGAATTGGAGACGGAGCTCTTTGAAGTGCAAGGGCTGCTTGCTACTAATCCCGAGGGTGATTCCAAAAAGGATGTAGTAGAAGTAGTGCCTTCGGTTTGTCCATCTTCTGGACAACTTTTATGGATGAATGCCGCTATTGCATTGCTACCTAGAGGATAGTGTTAGCATCCCAAGTGGGAAGTGCTATATTAAAGGTAAAACGTAGCCTCAAGCCTCACCAACCGAAAATCGAAAATGACTAAAACATGGAAGATGCAGTAGGGCTAAGTGGGCCGCTCCCATCATGGTATGATCATCCCTATCTAGGGTCGATATTATCTGTCATTTGTATGTTTCGAGGCCTATTAAATAAGGGGTGATCATATTCGGTGTTATTTTATATAGAGATGCACCATGGCAAGCGGTACCCCGGTAGCCCAGTCACTGTATGGAATCCATTCTTCAATAAGCACCGTACGGATTTAGTTGTGCCCAACTATGTTGAAATGTGAAATGCAAGCATTTTAGCTATATTCATATTTTACTTTGACCCCTAGACATTATGATAATATCACTGCATTTTCTATAGAAAATGTTTTGGTTATCGTAAGGTAAATACTCGTATGTGTTTATGTGCGGCGTGGTCATACGAGATACCTTTGAATGGTTTTTGATAAACATTAAATTCCATTTGGTTTGTTTTTCTCACAATAGTTTACCAGACTGATCCGAGCATTCTTCCCTTTCAATTTTCGGGTAAGACCGAGCATATTAATAAATTATTTAGGATCCATTGGGGCTCAGGAGACAAGGTGGAGGTCCAAGACGTATCTACGTATTTCTTTGTGTTCCGCTGTGAGATCCTATGTTGTTTAGTTTTCTTCTTATCTTCTTTCTTCTTTCTTTTCCCTGACTATCCACCTTTCTGTTCAATTTGAGTGGGTCCTGTATGGTTGATTGTCCACTTAAACTGTACGGAAAAATTGGGTCGTTACAATATATTTCATCATCGTCCAATGTTTTTATCGTAGACTACACTGATATTGACTTATGCATCATAATGCATAAGCCACATCTGGTCTGGTATATGGCGTGACATACATTATGGAATCGATTACAAATGAATACAGTATCCTCTTCATATGCTCCTTCTCCTCATCAATACAAGAAGCATCCCTTTTTGAAAGGGCGATTCTAGATTGCATCAGAATAATTCTCCACTTGAAATTCTCCCTACCGAACCTTTCAGTATGGTGTCTATGCATAGGGATTGAGACAATCCCAACAACCTCTTGGATCTATCTCTTTAAATCTTTATACCAAGTATATAGGTCACTACTTTCAAATCCTTTATGGAGAAGTTCTTGGACAACCATGCTTTCACCTATTGCAACAACACAAAGTCGTTGCCAATCAGGAGTAAATCATTGACATTTAAGACTAAGAACATGATAGCACTGCATTATTCTATCCGATACACACGCTTCCTCTGTACTCTGATTATAACCAAACTGTTTGATTAATTTATCAAAGTACTTATTTAGACTCCTTAAACCTAGCTTAAGACCATTAACTGATTTTAATAATTCACATGCCTTTCCCTTACTCCTAGTGCTCTCAAAACCCTTAGGCTGCGATATGTAAATGATCTCTTTCTAAATCATCATTTAGAAATTCCATTTTGCATCCATCTATCATATTTCATGGTCATAGAACTCAGCAATAGCGAGCATTATCCATAAGGACTTAAGCATGGATACATGGAAAAACATTTTGTCATAATAAATGCCTTGAATCCGGCAAAACTCTTTGGTAGCTAGCCTTGCTTTATAGGTATCTACCTCTCTGTTGACTAGAATTTTAGCCAACCTCAAAAGTATGATCAAGAGGTAACATTATCAAAGGTTACTCGCTAATACCTTAGTTTAAAATATAAAATAAGGAGTCAAAAATGCATAAAAGTAAAAAGATAGAGTTTAGAGTGGCTTGATCCAAGATGATCTATGTCCAGCATGATAAATTTCTTATTGCTTTACTTCTATTACAATTGCTTAGACTAAAAGAAGTAAAAAGCTAGGGTTGGTCAACCCCTATACAAATGCATGTCATGGTCTACTTATATTTGCTAAAATTGTTGCTTGAATGGTTGAGATTGTGCTGATCAAGCCCAAGAATTATTATAGGCCATTGATAGGTGTATATGGTTGATGCACGTGCCAAATAGGATGCCAAATTACCAGTGTGTTGTAGATGATGACAGTTGGAAAGCCATACTGCGAGCATGCTTGGAGTCTAGTAAGCAGCGTGGGTATCAGGTAGTGGTTGTTGGAGAGGGGCTTTGGAAACAACAAAGGACATGCGTGGTTACTGCATAGTTGCACTTTTATCATATGAACAATGTTTGCTTATGTCAGTCATTTCAAAGGAGCAATGTATTCGAAGCTTCTTTAGGCAGTGGTGGTGTGGTGTTTCTAGCTATGGATGAATGTTGCCAAAGGAGTTGGGACATGCAGGATGATGAGGTTAAGGACGGAGGAGGGAACTGTTCGGTAGTTGACTGAGTGGAGGACTAGTTGAGGGTTGAGGGTTGAGGAGCCCTTAAGATGACAATTTGCTCTCGCCTCATCATTTGGTGCTTGAAGCAAGATATTGATCTAACGCATGTGTCGATGCAGGCAGGTTATCTCTTGAGAGAGCCTTGTTATCCCATGTTGGTTATGGACAAAGCCAAGTAGGTGAGCCAAGTACCGAGTAGGTGTAGTGCATGGGAAGGCCATTGCCATCTGAACCAAGGTTGACTAAAGTATCGAGTCATAGGGATATCCGGGCCAAGACAAGTACAACTGACCATATGGGCCAGTTAGATAACGCGGGCAGGTCCAATTCATACCTATGAGAAATTTGAGCAACATTTTGCTTCCCAAGCCCGGGCATGCGCAAGTGCGGGCTTGTCATTTATACATTTAATGCTTCATTAAAAGTTATTACATGTGTTGTCGAAACCACTGGTAAAGGTGGTCAATTTTTTGAGAGGCACAGAGACAAAATATTTTTTGACATGGTGATTTGATTCATGCATTGATACCAAGACGACTAAGATCACCTCATACATAGCAGATCTAACAGCTCACATCGCTTCCCTCTACCTATATATTCTCTTATTCTTCGTCTTTTCATTCTTTACTAAGCATTTAAAAATTTTCTACTATTAATTTTTTTGAAGCTTTCCTTCCTTACTACAAATTGGATTTCCAACTACAAATTCGAATCATCATCAGTAAGTGGTCTTTAATTCTGAATTGTTGTGTTTCTCGTACTATCATCTAAGTAGAGTATTGCTTGTTTGTTCTTCCAAAATGATTCATTGAGTTCTGTTGCTGTTATGTCCCCAAATTTCATGCTATTTTATTGCCTTTTTGAAATTGATTTTCCATTGCTGTTGAAATGTTTGCATCGTAGCGCTGGTGAACTTTTCTTATGAACCTCGACTATATACGACGTCAGATGATCTTCACTGTTTCATCAATGACGATCGTTAAACGTCGAGCATCGAACAGAACATGCAAGGATTTGATATTCCAATGTTACTAAACTTCCCTTTCACATTTAAAATAGGAAGATTGTACACTAATTTCTAAACCCATAGATAGAGTTAGCTGAAAAGTTGGTAGGGATGCGGGCCACATAGCCAATCTTATGTTAGAGCATGAGCAGACCTACCATAGGATGGTTGGCTCCCACTCTAAAGGTGGGGGAGAGGCTTGCCCCTGATCCCAATTAGTTACTCTTTTAATAGTTTGAGGTATTTCAATGATCTAGGTTGATTGCTATTGGTTGCAATTGGTTGAGGCTGCTTTAACTAGTGGAAGAAAGCCTCCCCTTCAGGGGGTTCTAGGATCCGGGAGGATTAAATTAACCTCGTAGTCTCTTTGGCCTACTTCGAATGCGAGAACATAATTCCTCCCCGTTAGAGTTAAGGGTATGCTCTATGGGCAATTATGTAATTTGTTACATATATCTAACTCGATAACCAATCTTGTTCAAAATAAAAGGTATTTTCTTTCTATTATATACCTGAAATAATGTGTTATATCAATTAGTTATTTAACTAAATGTGTATTTAATATGGAAAATCCATAAATGGTATGTTTTGTGATACTAGTTACAATGTGTTGTAATCATGAGTGATTTATCATAATAAAATAAACATACGGTTTCAAATATTCCTAGTCAAAATGTATTGAGACTGGATAACGATACATCCCTTGAGACTAGCGTAAGTAATGCTCTCCAAATGTTAGGCAGTGTATTACTCTTGATAGTTGAGGACACTAAGAGTTACGTACTGATAGTTTTTGGATAGTTATGGAATGACTCACTTGGAAGTTTTCTGATGGTTAATATAACTAAGGTCAAATAAAGAATCTTGGAGTGACGATGCTACACAATTGCCTCGACTTGAGAGTACTGTGGAACATTAATGTGGACACTCCACTTTGATTATAGTTAAATCATAGCATGGCGGCCATCGAATGACTATAGTTGGGTTTGAGTTGAAGCATTGGAAGTGAAACACTATTCAATAGAGAATTTGTCTTCTTGGTTATACCGGGCTAGTATCACGGTCAATTGCTGTCAACTCAAAATCAAAGTCTCTGGCCAAAGCAGTACGGTTAATAATAATTTTTATTATTGAACTAAGAAATTTGTGTTTGGAATCACAAATTTGAATGTGGACGATGTTGAAATTTAGACTAAAACCAAAGTTCATAAGTCTTAATGTGATATAGTTTTGATAAAGATAATTGGTGTAAATTATCATTACTAAAAGGTACCACTTAAGTGTCTGTAAAATTTGATTTTACCGAAAGGACCTTTAAGTGATGAATTTGGCCAAATTGTCACACCATTGGCTAAATTCACGTGTAATTGTTGATATTTGAATTGTTCAATATTAATCATCGATTGAATTCACACCTTTGATTCGTACAATTGCATTTGTGATTTCTCCAAAAACCACGTGATTTAATTAATTTTTGAAATGTTGTAAATTGATTATATTAATTAATATCTATGAAATAGTTATTGTTAATATATTGGATGTTTTGAATGTTGTTGGTAATAATTTAAATGCATATATAAAACTTTTATTTGCATATATCGATATACGGTATCGGTATAACTTTTAACAAGTTTTAAATAATTAAATAATTACATAAAGGTTTTTATTTGGAAATTTTGCACCTTAAGAATGTGCTTGGACCAACCATATAATGGTAAGAGGAGGAGATCAATTAATTGAATTTTAAAGAGGAATTAAAGAAGGAAGTTTTGATGAGAGAATGGGAAATGTTCCTTTATTTCTATTAAAAAATCTCCTTATTTGATTTCTTTAACAAAACATAACTTTTCTTCCTCTTCTCCATCATTCAAGGTAGAAATTTCTTCCAAAAAATGGCAAAACAAATTTGAATCAGCATCAAATTAAATTAAAGAAAGTTGGTTAATCCTTCTCTTGCAAGTTGGATGTTAATTTATTTGAAATCTGAAGAGAAGCCACTAAGCAAGGTGTGATGAAGGGAAAGGTTTATTGTGTAAGTCTATAATTCATTCATGATGTTTAAAATAAATTTTCATAGCCATTTATCAAAATCAGTTTTTAAAATTATTCTATGTAGTGTAATTGACTCTGAGTTCAATTTGTGTATGGTTTTGAATGTTGATGATTTAATTAGATTTGAAATTACTAATTATTGTAGAATTGATTTGTTAATTTATTATATATATAATTAGTTATGATTTGTCCAACCAAATAATTTATTCCTTATTTCATTTTAGAGCTAAAACAAATCCTCTTGTTTGTTATTCTATTGTGTGTTGTTGTAAATTTTCTTTGTTTTAATAAATTACTCTTGCTGCCACACTTAATCCTTCTAATCGTGGATCAAATTTTAGTAGACTAAATCAAGAAATTATGTGTGTGTGTGTATCACACACACATACATATATATATGTATGTATGTATGTATGTATGTGTGTGTGTGTGTAAATTAATCAAGTCTTTATGTTTCAAAATTAAATTTCAGTTTATTATATATGTATGTATATGTATATGTACCTAAATATAATGTTATGTTTCAGATCCAATTATATCATTAGTATCAACAAATTAAATTGTAAAACTTTAGTTTTCTTCATGTAAATTATATGTCTTTTTTGATTTAGATATAACATAAACTATTTTTGTTTTAAATAGTTTGGATGTTTGCTATAATTAAGTTTGAAATTCCATATTGTATTAAATTGATTGTTGAATTAGTGGTCGTAAAAGTAAAGTAAAGTAGAATTACACTACATGATTATTTCCTTTTTAACTCAGTTTTGATTAGATATAATGGCAACATACATTACCTTTCCATCTTCACTCTTCTAATTTACTATTATATTAATTGTCTGCTTTATGTGAATTATTTTCATATCTTTTATATATGTAAATATAAAATATTAGTTGCAACAAAAATTACATATATGTATATATATGTCTAAGCAATATATATGGTATGTCAATATATGTATATAAACCATATACACATATTATAGTATACTCAAACATATGTATATACTTAGGCATTTATATTCTTGATATGAATGTGAGAATGTAACATGTGTATGTAAGTATAACACACACATACAGAAAATAGATATAGATCCCAATATCTAGATGTACATGCATATATACATATAACATACATGCATACATATATATTTATATACATGTCTATGTTAGCTAATTTATGTTCCTTCCACAACTGAGTGTTCAAGACGACGTTTATACAGCTGCTTCTTTATGCACAAAATAGTACTAAGCTGATGGAAGCCTACTTAAATGGTTTTTATTATGCAAGTCAAGCCATGAGCCCTTTGTTTTCAAACGAGTCTACTGAACCAAAAGAAGCGATTGGAGGATGGAAGGGTCGCACACCAATGGGCATAGGAGGTAAAGGGAGAGCTCAAGAAGCGGGCTTTGGAGGCTGAGTGGAAGGCCATGAGTCCTTTTTTTTCAAACAAGTCTACTGGACCTAAAGAAGCGAGTGGAGGATGAAAGGGCCACACTCTAATGGGTGGAGGAGGTAAAGGGAGAGCTTAAGAAGTGGGCTTTGGAGGCTGAGTGGAAAGCCCAGGAATGTGCGAGGCAGATTCTGGAGATGGAAGGTGCTCGACATGTATCCAAGATGATTAGGGACACAGTTATTTGGGAGCAGACTGAGGAGGTAAAGAAGCTTCATCTTGTCAAAAACTTCTTTAAACATTACAATAATGGAGCTGCCTCCATTGGTGAAGACCAGTGGACTTTGGTGCTGGCCACATTAACTGAGATGACCATGGGGTGGTGATGGGGGAAACCAACTCCTCTCTTTTCTTCTATAGTAAAAGCAATGTTAGCAGCGTCTTCCTTGACTCAGGGGACCTTTGTTGTTCGGAGATCTACCGAATGCAACTAATCATTGGAGGTGAGTTTGCTCCTATAACAGACCCGAGCCCCTTGACTAATTCTGGCCAAGTGCGAGCCACAACAAATTGACAAAATTTCGGTATTATCTACGACCACATTGTTGTCGCCTTCCCGATGGGGTAAGGAATATGGATTTTGCCGGGCATTGTATTGCTCTACCTATCTTACATATTGAACCAATGCTCCTTTTTGAATCTGTCGCTCTATCTCTTTTTCAAGGTGTAGGATTCATTGGTGGAGTGGCCATTGAATTGGTTGAATTCACAATACTTACCATTGCCCCTAGATTCCTCCCTCCCGCCTGGTTGGGATGGAGAGGGCCGTTAAAAAGGCATGCTGTCACGTGTTCCAACATAGATAGTTCCCATTTCATAATTTAGGGATTCATAATTAGTATACCTAGGTTTGAAGTGTTCACCCTCCTATGCATACTTTTATTACTGTCCTACCAAACATTCTTTCGATGACTATCTTCTCTTTGACCAGCTTTGAATCTATGGCTGCTTTCCTCATCACAATTGGAGATTTCAGCTTCTTCTGCCCTCATTATGTTGATCGCCCTTTGAAGAAAGTCAAGGAATAACTAGTTTTCTTCTACATTTCCTTCAACATATGGGACTTGCACTTCCCCTTTGAACAAAGGGCAACCACCAAACTATTCTTGTTTGCTTCCCTCACCCATGTTTATTCCTTGTTGAAGTGATTGTCGTAGGAATGAAGGGACTCGATCGGGCCATGCCTTATGTTGCCCAGCTCGCTTACCATCATGATCATTATCTTTGATGCTGAGAGAAAGCCTTTAAGAAGGAACACAATAAGGCCCAATAGTGGATACTAACGGCTACCAAATAAAGGAACTAACAGGATGTCGGTCCGGTTAGGGTAGAGGGAAACATCAGATAATTTGCATGATTAGAAATCTGATCAGCTCTGGTCACTGAGTTGAAGCCGGCGATATAATCAGATAGGTTAGTACTCCCTTCATACTTATCCATAGTAAGCAAGAAATATCTTTGGTGGATGTAAGTGCTTAATATTTCTTTGGACACGGGGTCTTCATTCTCGTTATCTAATGTTCCCTCGCCCTTATTATTTCTTGTTTGTTCTGCGCATTTGCTGGTGCAGGGCGGCTATCTCCTCTCAAAGGCCAAATTCTACATGCCACGGATGATGATGGCCCCTTATCGGGGAAGGGCTCTTTTGTTGCTTATCTGGTGTAGGGAATGTATGAAAATAATACAGCGAAGGGGATCAACGATGCTTAGCTATGGTAGGAGACCTGCTTCTGACAATTAAAGGTGATTTGGGTGGGTAAGGGCGCCTTTCTCGGGACCTAGGCTAGTTCACGTCTCATTAGGACCTAGAGTGGAATGATGGTACTTTGGGTCTACGTCTTTGCCTTGTCCTCCACCACTAAGGTGTTCAAAGCGTAGGTTACAGTCTTGTCCACCGCTTTGAGGTGATGGATTGCAAACTATCTCTCGATTGAAGGAGATCGATGGTATACTACTGGTTCTGGCTCTAGAACCTTATGGATCTCTTCCACACCTAGGCGGTGTGTATGTTCCTAGAGTAAACATGTGCATCCCTGATTGGGGTTTCAAGCACTACCATGTCTCGTGCTTGGCAAAGATCAAGAAGTTATAAGCGATGTGGGGAACAGGTTGAGGAGTCTGCTCAACCGTTGGAGGGACTGGTGGAACAAAGTTTACAGTTGTTTGAGCATCCAACCTTGTCCTTAGGGTTCGCACTTCATGGTCCAGGGTGCCCATGTTTGTCAATCCTTGCACATGCTCTGCCCCATATCATTGTTAAGCATAAGAATGGGGGCAGATATCACTAGTGATGGTGTTGTCGTTAGTCTTATGGTCATTACAGTTGTTACCTTCATTTTCAACAGTTGGATCTATGGTAATAACTTATAACACACTTTTGTAGAGAAAAAGTGATAAAAGGTGAGAGCTTTAGGGAATGACCCTCCTAACACCAAAATGTTGACTAGAATTTTAGTCGACCTCGAAAGTATGATTAAGAGGTGGTATTATGAAAAGTTACTACTAATACCTTGGTTTAAAATATTAAATGAGGAGACAAAAAATGCGTAAAAGTAAAGAGATAAAGTTTAGAGTAGTTTGATCCAAGATGATATATGTCCCCTTGATAGGTTGAGTTGATGCTTAGATGCCTGAGATTGTGCTGATCAAGCCCAAGAATTGCTCTAGGCTATTAATAGGTGTATACAATTGATGCACATGCCAGTTAGGACTCTAGATGATGTCTATGGTCCAAATGATGATAGCTAGCGAGCCATACTATGAGCATGCTCGGATTATGATAGGTGGCATGGAACTAGGGAGTGGTTGTAGTATAGGTGCTTTGGTCGCAGCAAAGGACATGAAGTGGTTACTACATAGTTCCACATTTGTTAGATGAACAATGTTTGTGTATGCCAATCATTTTAGAGGAGCAGTTAATGCGAATAATCTTTAGGCAGTGACAATCTGATGCTTGGAACTGGGGCTAAATGTTGCCAAAGGTGTTGGGACACCTGGGCAAATGAGGTTGAGGACATTCGGGGTGCCGTCCGGAGGTTGACCGAGTGCACGGATGAGTTGAGGGTAGAGGAGCCCTTCAGAGGGAAATTTTCTATGGCCTCGTCGTTTGGTGCTTGCATGGGAGATATTGGTCTTATGCCTAGGCCGGTGCGGGCAGGTTATCCCTTGAGAGAGCCTTGCTGGCCCAGGCCACTTATGGGCAAAGCCAAGTAGGCGAGCCACATACCAAGTGGGTGTTATGCATGAGCAAGCCACTGCCAGTTGAGATGGAGCTAATTAAAGTGCTAGATCATAAGCAACCTACTTTATAGTGCTTGTTCGAATAAGACAAGAGTGTTATCTTCTAAGACATGGTCCTCTTTCTCGACATTCATGAGCAATCTGTAGCATCTCTCCAGTGCATGAGATGACCTATTAGAGCATCTAATAGGTTTCCTATTTTGGTATAATGGTGAGTTTTATTCTTCTACTAACTCATCCTCTGTTTTTACTTCTCGGATCTAATCCAAGTCGACAACTTTGCTATTAATTTTTTTTGATACAAATTCCTTTTCTAAAAAGGCAACATGTAACTTTTATTCCTCGGTGTTATAGAAAATATATCCTACGGAATTCTTAGGATATCCTATAGATTTACAAAGGGACCATCTTACCTCAGGTTTAATGGGGCTAACGTTCTTAATGTAGGCTAAACAACCTCATACCTTCAAATGCTTGAGATGAGGTTTCTCCCCTTGCCACATCTTATATGGCGCCTTAAGCGTAGATTTCGTAGGTATCAAATTCAACATAATCTAGCACATATCCCCAATAGGAAATAGGTAACGCAGCCTTACTAATCATGGAACAAATCATATCTAATAAGGTTTGATTCCTTCTTTTTGAAACACCATTATGTGCAAGTATAAGGTGGAATAATCGAGGATAACCCCATTATCTCTTAGGTATCGTTGGAGCTCTTGTCCAACGTACCCACCAAGTTGATCTGGTATAAGTATTTTAATTATATGGTTTTTCTGATTTTCTACCTCATTCTTATAATTTTTAAATTTCTCACAAACGTTGAATTTATTCTTTATAAGGTACACACATCCTAGTCTCGAGAAATCAATAGTAAAAGTTATAAGGTAAGTTGAATTATCCTTTATCACTATAGGCATTTAGCCACATACATCAGTATGTACGAGACCCAAGAGTTGGTTTACTCTTTCGTTGCTCCCACTGAAGGGGTGTTTGGTCATTTTTATTTTGAGACATGACTCACAGATGTCAAATGATTCATAATCAAATAATGGTAGAAAACTTTTGGTTTTCAGTATGTGCAGTCGTTTGTCACTAATATGACCTAGCCTATAGTGCCATAAGTTATTATTATTAACATCAATTGAAGATTTATTAAGAACACAAACATGATTAAAATTAAGTACGTAAATTCCATTATCTAAAAGCCATTGCAAATATTATTTCCATCAAACAAAATGTTTATAACACCTGCTACCACAATGAAAAATATATCCAATCTCAGACAATCTAGACAATTTTTCCATAAGTAAAAATTTTAACATAATAATAATTACTTAAAATCAAATCAAATCCAGTCGGTAAAGTCAAATGATAGTCTCCAACCGTGGCTTCTTCTACTAGGATCCATAAGCAACTTGAAGCCATATTTCACCTTTCGCCATGTGCTTATGGTTCCAAAGTCCCTTTTGTTGAATATGCGTCTATATGATTTTTGTTTGATGATAATAAACATATATACATCTATTTAAATGTATTTGATAATGTACTATTTCATTTTTTCATAGATTAAATAGATATTTGCTGAATAAAATAAATAACACAGAATTTGAATTCGAACAGAAATTTTTTATTGCAATTTTTGAATAGTACACATTCAGGCTCTCACTATAACTATACAATTTCTGAATACATCACAATTCATTTTTACATAAATAACCTCACTACATATCACTCACACTCGTATTTTGTCTTCAACTGCATTCCAGTCTGATTCCAACATCCGAGTAATCTGCAAAAATATTTTCAAACGCAGTAAAATTGAAAGAGAAATATTTTTGAAATTTGAAATAAAAGATGATTTTGAAAATATTATTTGCCTCAGTTATTTGGGTTGTTCGTCATCATTTATATGTGAATTCATCACACACGAACATTGTGACATGCACAGTGTATCACTGTACATGCCACAAGGCCGTGCACACCGATATATATACACTTGATAAATTTACAGGGACAGGTGAGCACAGGTCAAACCCAGATTATCGGATTCAACACAGGTGCAAAACAAATGAAATGGTCAAGACACATAAATCACAGCCTCAATCAAAATTCAAATGTACAAATGCAATAACAGTCGAAAGCAAATCAGACTCAACAGTAGTATCAAAACAGTGTCAACCAGAAATCAAGCACACACTTGAGTACACATGAACTAAACTGCCCAGGCCCAAGTGAAGCAGCTCGACTACATGAATCAGACATGTACTCAATGCAGCAACCAAAACAAGTGCACAAATGTACACAATCCAGGCAAAGCAGGATGGCTACAAACTCAACAGCATATGTACTGCATGTACAAGACTCAAAGACACAAATACAATGCAAATGGACACATGTGAAACAAGTTCAAGTGAAGTGCACAAGTTCAATGCAGACAAGCTACATGATCACTGACCGCATATAAAGCATCAACATAGTGAACTCAACAGATATAAGCTTCAACTGAACTCAAAGCAAAACTCAAACAATGCTAACACGATCAAGTTCAAAGCAATCAGGTCTCAAACAAGTTCAAATGCACGATAGGCCGAGAACCAGACCAGTACATCCAATTCAGAAATGAATTCGACCAAGAATGTAAACAAGTCTCAACCACTGCAACAATACAAACTGACTCGAAGAAATGTCACCAGGCAAACTATGGCTAAATACAAGTGTCGACCAGAATCGAGCTTCACATGTACAGGGTGCAGTGATGCAAAAATCACAAGGAATTCAATCTAGTGTCGAAATCAACAGTTTCATCTCAAAGTTATCAAGAGCTGTTGCTAACAGAGAAAATACCAAAGTCAAGGCTGCAAGTATATCAAGGGACTGAAGTCAACAAAATGCCAGCAAAATGGAAACCGTGGTGAGCAAGGAATTAATCACTATCAATTCAAAGCCGTGTCAATCAAGGATACAAAATATACGTTTTTAGAACAAGTCAGAAATCATCATCACCATCAAAACATAATCGAATGGCCGAGATGAATAAATTGACAATTTCAACAAATATATACAAACGAAAAACAAGGGGTTCAAACCCTATATAAAAACCCAATCATCATCGGCTACAGAGGGGATCGAATTCAAGCAATCAAACCAGAGAGAACAAAAGGAACAAATTACATACCGTAGTTAGAAGTCGAATTCGATCACCATCGAGGAACAGCCGTGAGCAAGATAAAGGAATCACTCGATCGACAACGAAACGAAGCTCGAAATCAAATTCAATCGATCAGTATAAACTCGGCGTCTTCGAATACAAGCCCTAAATCCAGAGCGCAAAGAGAAGTTGCAGAAATCAGGCTACTTAAATCAAAGCCCTAATTTTTATATCAGAGGAACGAACGAGATAAACAGAGCCGCCATTTTCTTCTTCCAGAGCAAAGAGGATCGCGTAAATAAAAAGAAAGAAAAGGGGGCCGGCTAATTGTATTTGAATTAGGGTTTTATTATAACAAGGGGTTTAGTTTTTATTTATATTTAGGGCTTTGGTTTTAAATTGTTTTTAAAGTGTTTTTAAATTTGTATTTCAATTTTAAACTGCTAACTTTTCTAGTCGTGTGACTAGGGGACAATCTACGTGGCGTAGATTGAGAATTCGCAACTCAGTGGCTGAGTTGTGGCAGGGTTTTGAGCGTAGAGTTAGGATTAGTCGATAGCGGGTGTCGCGAGTTTACGTGTGTAAGCGTCTGACTATCTAATTTCTAGTAGAAACCTTGGGGGCAGCACGTAGGCAGGGTTTTGCCGAAGCTGGGTAAATTCTGTGTTGTTCTGTTCTGCTTTTATTATTCTGATATTATCTGTGCTATGTTATTCTGCTGTGTTGAAATCTGTGTTGATAATATTAAGCTTCCGCACTAAATTTTAATAATTAATAGTATCACCCTATTCACCCCCCTCTAGGGTGAAATCGATCCTACAAGTGGTATCGGAGCTAGGAATAGGAGTCAATTATTTGCTGTTTATAAAAATTCGATTTTTTTTAAAAATCAATTTTTGTTTTAAAAATTTGAATTTTTAAAATGGCGTCTTTTAATAATGCTTTTGCTGAGGGTCAGTCGATAGTTAGACCACCAATGTTCAATGGTGAATATGCTTATTGGAAAAATAGGATGAAAATTTTTCTAGAAACCATTGACGCTTGGAATATAGTTGAGACTGGATATAACAAACCAACTATAATGGTGAACAATCAGGAAATAGAAAAACCAAAGGATCAATGGACAGAATTAGAAAACAAATTACAAATTACTAACGCCAAAGCAATGAATTCTATTATTTGTTCATTAGATCAAATTGAATTTAATCGTGTTTCACATTGTTCATCTGCGCAGGAAATATGGCACACTCTCGAAGTGACTCACGAAGGAACATCTCAAGTCAAAGAATCTCGCCTTGCTATGCTAAGCAGCGAATATGAGAACTTTACAATGGCGAAGGAAGAAAATGTCAAAGAGATGTACGGACGACTTTCCAATATCGTATACAAATCGAAAGCTCTCGGAAAATCATACGCCGAACTGGAAATAGTCCGAAAAATCCTCAGAGTCCTTCCACGAAGCTTTGAAGCCAAAGTGACTGCAATTCAAGAATCAAAAGATTTGAAACAGTTGAAAGTTGAAGAACTCATCGGAAATCTCACCACATATGAGCTAGAGATAAAATTCAAAGAAGAGCGTGAAGGAGGAGATACTCGGAAGAAATCGATAGCTCTTAAAGGAACAACTGAAAGTGATGATGATGACGATGATGATGGTGCAAAAGAACTAGAGCTGTTAATAAGAAAATTCAAAAAGTGGAATCAGAAACACGGAAATCCAGCTCTAAACCAAAAGTTAAAAAGCAGAATAGCAAAAGTATTTGACAGCCCAGACAAACAGAAGATCATCTGTTACGAGTGCAACAAACCCGGTCATATCAGTCCCGACTGTCCACAAAATAAATTCAGCCGTGGAAAGAAACAGAAAAAGAAAAGTTTTGCAGCCACTTGGGATGAAACGGATGAGGATGATAAAAGCACTGGCAGTGAAAGCGAAAAAGCGGATTTGTGCCTTCAAGGTAATATAACTGACAGTGACGATGACGAGCCAAGTGAGGTATCAAAACTTACCCATTCTGAGTTGCTTATTTATTTCCATGAAGTAAACGGCCGTTTTGAACGACTTAGGGAAAGATACGCTAAACTTGAATCTCAAAGAGATAGTTTAATAGAATCAAATGAACAACTTGAGCAGTTAGTTAAAAACTATCAAAGTAGAATCCCTAAGTGTGATAAGTGTCCAACATTCGAAGATGAGATTAAAAAATCAGAAGTTAAAATTAAATCGCTTGAAAATGAAATTCTGATTTTAAAACAAAGTGAAAATACTAGAAGAGAGAATTCTATTAAAAAGTGCACCCAATTATTAAACGAAAATGAATATCTCAAAGCACAAGTCCAACAACTGTCAACGACTTTAGGAAAATTTTCCAAAAGTGAAAGATCGTTGAATATGCTATTAGGAAAACAAACTGTCAATATTGATAGACAAGGACTTGGGTATACTCAAACTGAACGGTATAGAAGGGAAACTAAACAAGTCAACTTGATGTGCACTATTTGTAGACAAACTGGACACGATCAAAATAATTGTTGGTATAGACCCAAACACAAGAAAACAATTTCAATTTGGGTTCCAAAAGGCACAAAAATAGAATCTCTCAAAATTAAACAAATCTGGGTGCCAAAAGGAACATATACAAATAGTTATGGGTCTCCACAAAATTATTTTTCAAATTATTCTGCCACTAACAACCATGGACCTATAAAAACAAATAGGTCACAAAAATATTCTACCGTGTAGGTGTGGTGGCAGGCTAAGGAACAACATCGGTGTTATCTGGATTCTGGCTGTTCCAGAAACACAACAGGCGACAATTCAAAGTTCCTTAGCCTAGTATAAAGGTGACAGATTCACAAGGACAACAACGAAAGATTATCGTACAGGTAAAACAGGTAATTGTATTTATTATCAAACGATAAATTAAATGTGATAATCTGCACCATAATCTGAATTAAATCAGCCAGTTATATGAAATAATTGATGATGTTAATTCCGACTTATTCAAAATGTTGACCAATTATCATTGAATAGAAATTGCTTGGATTAATTAATTGATTGATTACTGATTACTCATGCTACAAGTGGATATATTTGCTTATCTGTTTTGACACTATGATTATTGCTTGTATATTTCAACGGCTTCAATTCAAAAAGGATGTTACAAATGATTTTATGAAATTTGTTGAATTTTCACAGTCTGGTCTATAACATTGAAAATGATGAGTGAAAGAAAAATTTAGATGCAGATTACACTGGCAATCTAGTTGATGAAAAATTACTAGTGGAACGTGATTTAACATTCAGTAATTGCATCATTTTTCAAAGAAAATATCTGCATATTTTTCATTTCAAATAATTTTCAATTAACAGATATTTTTCTTAGATACACCCTTCAAGAAAATCATTTTTGACCTTATTTCAGATTAGTTATTTCAGAGAAATTGATTTTATAATTATTTTTGAAATTGATTTTGAATCACTACTTTAACTAATCTGATCCCCTACTAATTATCGAAAAGATAAATAGTGATTGAAAAAGTGATGAGTGTTGATATTAATCATATATTATAACTCGAGACGGTATATTTAATAAAATTCTTTAGAAATTTTAAACAAGAGTTATAAAAATTTTGTTTGGCAAAAATTTCACGACCATTTCTATTTCTATCATTTTTCTATCAACCATCACTCATCAAAATCCAATATAGTAAGTCAATATGTGGTATTTTAAACGGGAATCATTCATTTTTCATTTTATTATTTTAACAAATAAAAACATCCAAAGAATTCACTCTCATTTAAAAGTCCTCACGGTTATGCATGAGTGAATTACTTTGAATTTGTTATGTGCTTCCATGCTCATTTAAAAGTCCTCACGGTTATGCATGTATGGAACGCATATCAAAAATTGATTGATTAAATAGACAAGTTGATTCTAATCCCATTTAAAAGTCCTCACGGTTATGCGTGGTTAGAAGATACTTGAATTCATTTAAAATAAATAAAAATGGAATACTACTAATCTCATTTAAAAGTCCTAACGGTTATGCATGGTTAGTAGATATTCAAATTCCTGTTATAAATATACCACAAATAGACCCAACTATATGGTTTTATATGATGACATTATTCCTATCATTCTAAAGTGGAATATGCGTCAAACAGAGTATTTATGATTTTTGTTTGATTTTTCTATTGAAATTTAATATTTATACTCGATTGGGAATTAATATTATTTTAATGTTAATCACTTTATCTCTATTTTTTCTAGCACTATTACTCTTTTGCTGATAACAAAAGGGGGAGAGAAAAGTTAAGATTTTGAAAATAAAGGTCAAATATTTTCTAATTGCATCAAAGCTCATTTGAATATTTTATTCGCATGCATATATGTAGGGGGAGTAATGTGTAGATAGGGAGCATTCAAATAGGGGGAGCAAACTGAATAATCAAATACATTTAAAATAGTCAAAATCTTAAATATATGTTTGTTATCATCAAAAGGGGGAGATTGTTGAATATGCGTCTATATGATTTTTGTTTGATGATAATAAACATATATACATCTATTTAAATGTATTTGATAATGTACTATTTCATTTTTTCACAGATTAAATAGATATTTGCTGAATAAAATAAATAACACAGAATTTGAATTCGAACAGAAATTTTTTATTGCAATTTTTGAATAGTACACATTCAGGCTCTCACTATAACTATACAATTTCTGAATACATCACAATTCATTTTTACATAAATAACCTCACTACATATCACTCACACTCGTATTTTGTCTTCAACTGCATTCCAGTCTGATTCCAGCATCCGAGTAATCTGCAAAAATATTTTCAAACGCAGTAAAATTGAAAGAGAAATATTTTTGAAATTTGAAATAAAAGATGATTTTGAAAATATTATTTGCCTCAGTTATTTGGGTTGTTCGTCATCATTTATATGTGAATTCATCACACACGAACATTGTGACATGCACAGTGTATCACTGTACATGCCACAAGGCCGTGCACACCGATATATATACACTTGATAAATTTACAGGGACAGGTGAGCACAGGTCAAACCCAGATTATCGGATTCAACACAGGTGCAAAACAAATGAAATGGTCAAGACACATAAATCACAGCCTCAATCAAAATTCAAATGTACAAATGCAATAACAGTCGAAAGCAAATCAGACTCAACAGTAGTATCAAAACAGTGTCAACCAGAAATCAAGCACACACTTGAGTACACATGAACTAAACTGCCCAGGCCCAAGTGAAGCAGCTCGACTACATGAATCAGACATGTACTCAATGCAGCAACCAAAACAAGTGCACAAATGTACACAATCCAGGCAAAGCAGGATGGCTACAAACTCAACAGCATATGTACTGCATGTACAAGACTCAAAGACACAAATACAATGCAAATGGACACATGTGAAACAAGTTCAAGTGAAGTGCACAAGTTCAATGCAGACAAGCTACATGATCACTGACCGCATATAAAGCATCAACATAGTGAACTCAACAGATATAAGCTTCAACTGAACTCAAAGCAAAACTCAAACAATGCTAACACGATCAAGTTCAAAGCAATCAGGTCTCAAACAAGTTCAAATGCACGATAGGCCGAGAACCAGACCAGTACATCCAATTCAGAAATGAATTCGACCAAGAATGTAAACAAGTCTCAACCACTGCAACAATACAAACTGACTCGAAGAAATGTCACCAGGCAAACTATGGCTAAATACAAGTGTCGACCAGAATCGAGCTTCACATGTACAGGGTGCAGTGATGCAAAAATCACAAGGAATTCAATCTAGTGTCGAAATCAACAGTTTCATCTCAAAGTTATCAAGAGCTGTTGCTAACAGAGAAAATACCAAAGTCAAGGCTGCAAGTATATCAAGGGACTGAAGTCAACAAAATGCCAGCAAAATGGAAACCGTGGTGAGCAAGGAATTAATCACTATCAATTCAAAGCCGTGTCAATCAAGGATACAAAATATACGTTTTTAGAACAAGTCAGAAATCATCATCACCATCAAAACATAATCGAATGGCCGAGATGAATAAATTGACAATTTCAACAAATATATACAAACGAAAAACAAGGGGTTCAAACCCTATATAAAAACCCAATCATCATCGGCTACAGAGGGGATCGAATTCAAGCAATCAAACCAGAGAGAACAAAAGGCACAAATTACATACCGTAGTTAGAAGTCGAATTCGATCACCATCGAGGAACAGCCGTGAGCAAGATAAAGGAATCACTCGATCGACAACGAAACGAAGCTCGAAATCAAATTCAATCGATCAGTATAAACTCGGCGTCTTCGAATACAAGCCCTAAATCCAGAGCGCAAAGAGAAGTTGCAGAAATCAGGCTACTTAAATCAAAGCCCTAATTTTTATATCAGAGGAACGAACGAGATAAACAGAGCCGCCATTTTCTTCTTCCAGAGCAAAGAGGATCGCGTAAATAAAAAGAAAGAAAAGGGGGCCGGCTAATTGTATTTGAATTAGGGTTTTATTATAACAAGGGGTTTAGTTTTTATTTATATTTAGGGCTTTGGTTTTAAATTGTTTTTAAAGTGTTTTTAAATTTGTATTTCAATTTTAAACTGCTAACTTTTCTAGTCGTGTGACTAGGGGACAATCTACGTGGCGTAGATTGAGAATTCGCAACTCAGTGGCTGAGTTGTGGCAGGGTTTTGAGCGTAGAGTTAGGATTAGTCGATAACGGGTGTCGCGAGTTTACGTGTGTAAGCGTCTGACTATCTAATTTCTAGTAGAAACCTTGGGGGCAGCACGTAGGCAGGGTTTTGTCGAAGCTGGGTAAATTCTGTGTTGTTCTGTTCTGCTTTTATTATTCTGATATTATCTGTGCTATGTTATTCTGCTGTGTTGAAATCTGTGTTGATAATATTAAGCTTCCGCACTAAATTTTAATAATTAATAGTATCACCCTATTCACCCCCCTCTAGGGTGAAATCGATCCTACACCTTTAACATATTATAGATACGAGTTCCAAATCTAGTATCTAACACCCAAGATTATTTACTGACTACAAAACAGTCACGTTATCATATATGTAACGATCCAGAATTTTGGTCATTTGGTTTTGAACGTTCAATTTATTTTAGATATTTAATTTGAAATATTAATTGATTTTGAATATGGAGATTTTAGTTGAATTAGTGAAATAGTTGAAAATTTCAATATATAGCGATTAAATGGATTTGATAAATATTAAATTTAATATTTGAAATTGGGTTAAATATGTGAATCTAGAGTTAAATGCGAATGGAAATGATTTATTAAGTTTATTTAAACACTATTTGAATTAGAGTGATGATAGTGGATTTTTGAATGGGATTAAAAGTCGATAAATTAAAATTTTGAAATTATATATGTATTAATTTAATATTGGAATAGTGTAAGTAATTGAATTTGTGATTTAATATGAATCGAAATGGTTTCTAATATCGTATAAGTTCTATTTGAATTATAATTGAGTTACTAAGTTTTTAAAATTTGGATTTCAAGTAATTTCATCGATTTTGAAAATCGCTCGATTTAATCGACACGACAAAATAGCCGTCCGGGGCATAGTCTCGGAATTCGATGAAACTAGTTCCATTGATCTGTAATAGTGTATTATTACCGGATTTCAAATTTCGTAGTATTTGGATTTACCATTTGGTCGTGCGGGATAGAAACGCGTTGAATTTAGTATCGAAAATTTAATATTTTAATTCGATTCGAAAGGCTATGTTCCACATACGATCGAATTAGGCCTCGAAACTTGTTCCATTGTGTTCGGAATAGGGTTAAAACATTATAAACACCAGGCGACACACTTCGTTTGGAGTTCGTTCAGAAAAGCACGTGAATAGTCGAAATAATATTAAAAAATTATATATCCACGTATATATACGCATACACACTCAACCCTAACCCTAATATTACAGCCGCGCCTCCATCATATTCAATAGCTGAAATCGTCTAAGACTTTCCCCTCCGATCTCCTCATCCAAGCGATATCAGGCCGAGCTTCCTACTGGAGAAACGTAGAGCATGTCCTCTACAGACCCAACATAGGGTTTTAGCTATCATCGACGATTAGAGGCAAGGGATGGCCGCATTCATGCAGTCTTTGGTGGCATTCTTCATGGTGCTTAGGGGGTCCAGCTCGTCGTCGTTGAGGATGGGGGTGCGGCGTTGGTAGGCGCTCGCATGGGAGGTGATGGATTGTTGTCTAGTTGGCCAGAGATGGAGCGGCAATTGAATTCAAGTGGCGGTCGGTGGTTCTTGTGTTCGCTGGAAGGAACGTAGGGAAGAAGATGAAAGGTGTGGCCAGGATTTGATGTTGTAAAAGAATGGCCCCGATGAGGTTTAAAATTGAAATATAAAAAGAAAGGAAATTTATTTATATAAATTGCATCCAAATCTTTAATAATGTTTATCTGTGTCATACGAGGTTCGATTGAGACGAAACAAGCGGCGATGGAATCGTGGTGACGAGCACTACATTCTAGAATAGATTTGGAGACGTTTGGAGCTAACTAAAATTTTAAGTTAAATCGAATGTCATTCGACTTGATTTAGAATTGAAAACTCAAGGTGAGTGTTTTATAACTCTCACAAGTACTAGAATATTTTTATGCTAGTTAAATTTTAAATTATGCAGTGATATAAATTTATTGGTGATTGTTTGATAAATTTAATTGTCATTTAACTTGTCATTTGAATTAATTGATAAAAATTAAAATTGACAGTTGAATTTGAAATTGGAATTTAATTGCTAGCAAAATACCCGATATTAATAACTATGAAATTGTTGTGAATTATTTCGACTGTTTGGATGATTGATTATGATGGATGATTTGGATGTTTATTTATTTTTATATATATTCTGTTATCACCTAGTAAATTATTTACAGTGTATAAAACTGTAAATTGAATTATTTCGAATAAATTAAGAAATAGGTTGAAATGATATATACCTATGACATTTATTTTGGATTGAAATGATATATATCCATCCCTGAAATTAAATCGAAATAACTGGTCACTTGGCCATAGGATAAAAAATTATATACGGACACCATATTGGTTAAATTAAAGGATTTTAAAACTTTTGATTTGAAATTTATTTAACTGATTTTGATTTAAAGAAATAAAAATCAAATTTATTGAAAATTGAATTATTTTCGAACATGAGCTTGAAATGTTGAAATTTAAATTTGTGAACATAAATGGTTTAAATAATCGAAGTTGAGATTTTGATGTTATATTTGAAATATGATTTGAATTTCAGAATTTTGGTTATTTTAAAGGTTTTTACTTTTATTCGAACTTCGAAATAGCGGTTAGTAAAAGGGATATAACGCGATATTTCAATAATTGAGCTCAGAATTGAATTATTTAAAAGATTTGAATCTTAAATTGAGTATTGAAGTTAAATTTAATTTAATGATTTAAATCGATATTTTGAAAATTGAAGTCGAATTTATATAAATTGAAATGGTTTAAATTTTGGAATTGTAATTGAAATTAATTTGAAATTGGAATTGAAATTAATTTGGAATTGACATCGAAATTAATTTGGAATCGAAGTAAACTTTGACTTTAAATTGGAATTGAATCGATTAAATCGAAATGGAAATTTAAAGTGATTTGAATTGGGAAATTTGGAATTTAATCAGTTTGACTTTGAAACTATTTTCAAAAAATTATTTAATATAAACTATTTAAAACCTATCCTTTAAACACTCAAATTATTTTGATTTTCTAAACTATTTTACTATATAAATCATTTTAATACTTAAACTATTTTATATTAAACTATTTCAGCCATTTAAACTATTTTAATTATTTAAACCATTTTAAAAAAACTATTCAAACTATTTTCTAAAAACTCAAACTGGTTAAGGTTGGAATATTTATATATATATATATATATCATGATTTAAATACGAAGTGGGTTAAATTGAAGTTATAACCTGAATTGAAATTCGAAGCAACGTTGAATTGGAACTGAAATCGAGATATTACGACAAACATGATTTTTAATTGAAATAGTATATTTTGATTAAATATGATGATTTCCAAATGAATTTGATTTTGAAGCAAGTATGATATTTTGGTATCAAATACGAATTGTTTTCGAAATGTAAAAGTACCAACCGGTATGTAAAACGATGTTTGGTTGTTAAAGAGACCGGGGAATCTTATTGGCATACTCTCTGTCAATATTGGAACCACTTTAACAACTGTGTACGTGGAGTGATGGTGCAGAACGAAGTGGTTGGATTTGGTGTCGCTTGTTGTATTTGAAGAAAGAGAATGACGATGGATTAGCCTGACACTTGTTCCAAATTGAAATGACTAAAACAGGAGCCGTACCGACCAAGCGGGCTTGCAACCCTGAGCGGACACACTTCTTCGTATTACCGTCATTTACATTGTGATTATTTGGTGCACACCCTCGGATTATGGGAATGTTGGACGCGGTGGGCGATCATGGCTATGATGCGTTACCACCAACCGGGAAGGGTAAACTGGTAGTATCCTACCTTGGGCATTGCCTCACATGCCTTGTCATACTTTTATCCTTATACGAGACCCCTACGATTTTGGTTTAGTGTTGTCGTATCACGGCGCATTGACTACCGATGTGCTACTTGTGGTGTCAAATGCAAAATGTACGACAATGCTTAAAAATGCGTTAAGGGGGATCAATGTAAAGCCTTAACGCTATTTTAATATTTATTTTACTGATTAGACATTATATATATAGCGTATTCTACTACATACAAATATTTTAATGGATTCTCAAGAGATGGAAAATCCCGTAACATCTCTTGAGTTATTGCACGCACGTTATAAACTGGATAGGAGATGTGAAAACCTATAAACATCTCTGATGCCATGGCACTCATGTTATATGCGATATCGGCTTGACTCACATAAGAATATTTTAGTCCTGACTCGAGTGTTTTGTCTTCTCATTACGTCGGGTCAGCCCTTAGTTTTCAGCTCATAGAAGATTTATTCTGGAGGACGGAGACGAAAATTTGGTATATTATTACTATTATTATTTCTATATCATGTTGTATGCTACATTATATTTTGTTCTGTTGTATATGTATAACTCTGATAAATGTTGTGTAAATTATAATCAAATGTATAGTAAACAACTTTATGAAATGTTTATTTGATTATTATATTTTATCGTTCCGTTGCGAGATTCTGTGTTTGTTTTCTTCTTCTTTTCTTATTTTTCATAATTAACCCCATTGATTATCAATATTTTGGATTGTTTAAGTCGGACATGTGTGGATTATTGTCGATTTAAACTTTCTAAAATGTAGGTCATCACAGCTGGAATCAGAGCTTTAGTTTAGCGATAACCAAAGCTTTGTGGGGTTTGACACATTAGAGATGAGGTAGTAATACCCTAGAATGGGTCTGTTTGAATGTATATAGATGAGAGAGTGTACTTGTCAATGTTATAAAATGTCTTATATTGTGTTTACTTATTCGTTGAGTTGTTTATGAATTATGGTCGATGGGCGGGACTCCGTGTTATCGATAGGAATTTCTAAACACTTAAACGAGGCAAGTCGACATAATATTGTTTTAAAATATGTTAGGAACTGGAGATAGTGGTTTTGATGACAACAACCTTTGTAACTTATTTTATTATAACTTATATACTAACACTATTGTCTAGATATATATGAATGTTATTATGCAGGATATATATAAGGCAGGTACTGATTATTGAAGACTTTATAGTATAAAGATCAAGAATGAAGAAATCAAGTTTGAAGACTCATGAGTATCAAGATCAAGATCAAGATTTCAAGATAAGTGTCTAGTTTTGTTAAAACTTCATAATAGCATGGAAATCTTCATTCCAAATTTCATTTGGGATGGAACCCATTTCTACCTTCTTAGTGGCTTATAAACCCACGACAAGTAGCTTACAAACCTACGACAAGTGGCTTACAAACCCACAACAAGTAGCTTACAAACCTATGACAAGTGGCTTACAAACCCACGAACATCCTGGTTTTGTACAAGTTCTCGAGTCCTGATGTGATGAGATATTCTGCAGGAAGAAGCTTGCAAAACTACTTCAAAATGGTTTTTCAAAATGATTTTCAAAACTGTTTTTTTAATTGTTTTAGCTTTAAAAATTATCTTTTCAAATGATTTTCAAAAAGATGTTTTAGCCTTAAAATATTGTTTGTTTTTGTTTTTAAATAAACTCTTGTTTTAAACTTTGTTTGTTTTTAAACTATCTTCTGATTTTTAAAAATTCTTTTATAATATATATATATATATATATACTTGAAATTTAAAATCAAATTTATATACACATTCTAAAAATATATTTTTCTACTCTTCTTTATTTTAAATCATAGGAAAATTAGTTTATTTTACTCCAGAATCATTTCATCTTGTTTTCCTTTCAATACCATTTTCAAAACAAATTTTACATTGTTTTTAACTAAGAGATGTCGACATCATGGGATACCCCATGTCGACATGGTGGCCGTTAAATTCAAAAGTTTCAATTTTCAAAAGAAGTGTCTATTCATTTAAATCTCTTCACGAATGGTTATGACCATTACTGGTCTATAAATAGCCTTCACAAACGAATTTTTTAACTAACTATTTTCTTATTTTCTTCACTCCTTCTTCTCCACAAAACCATATTCTAAAATTTTCATATTTTTAAGATCGTGCCGAAATTCTACCGAATTCTCAAGTGAATTAAATTAGAATTTCATTCTTGTTTGTTTCTTTGCCCCCTCTCGAAGATCAAAGTGCTATTCAGAGTTATAGGATCAATTTGTAATCAAAAGTTTATCAAGTCTCTCTATAAGGTGTGGTTGTGCCTGGAAATCAAGTGGTTGATCTTGTGTCCCGTAAATCAAGAGAGTTTGCCCCGGACTCGAAGGCAGGAGGGTACCTCAAGGCCTTTAGAAATTGAGGATTGTAATCTCGACATTGGTATAATAAAAATCTATACAAGGTGTTTGCCTTGGTGCAGGACTGGACATAAGGTAACTCCGAACCAGTATAAAATCCGGTGTGTTCTTTCCTTTTACTGCTTTTTATTTACTTTCTGCATCCGTGTTTGATTCTTTGATTGTACTCTGATTAAGTTCTGCATTTGTTTATATCATAATTTTTAAATTAGTCCATATAAGTCTTAGAATCCATTAAACACTATTCACCCCCCTCTAGTGTTAAATTAGCATTAAGATCCTTAATCTGCACTCCCTTTCAAAATAGGGTAAATGAAATAATTTTACCTAAATTATATTTATATATATAAATTGATAATTTTAATGACGTTGTTGCTAGGAGATGATAATATTCAGTTATCATCAATTATTGATCGAATTAAATTAAAAACGAATACTTTGTGAATTCTATTTTACGAAGTGTTCGATAATTAAATTGAATTGAAATCTAATTGCTATAAGAATTGTTTAAAATAAAGCTTTGGCAATAAGGTAATTGAATTTATATAAGTATATCTATAATATAGTTTATAAATAGAAAGAACTAAAAGTCGAGAATTTGGAATTCAGAACCTGTTGCTTTCAAAATTTATTTTCGAAGCCTTCAAAATTAATATTAGTATTATTTGAAAGAGTTTTGACTAGAAAAAAATTATTTTGAAAGGGTTTTGAAAGAAATAAAAGCATTGAACTTGCTTTGGTCGCTGGGAAATAATTCTGAGGATGACTTCAGCATCGCCAGTATTCATTTTCAAGTTTCTAAGTGAGAATTGCTACCAAAAGGAATCTATTTTTGATTAAAGCAAGTTTTGTTGTGAAAGACATTCTAAGTATGATTTGATAAATATATAAAAACGGTTTTGAACTTATAAATTAAAACATTACAAATAAAAATAAGTTTATAACTTATAGATTTAAATAGAAAAGTAAAATTAAATTTTAAAAATTGTTGAATATTTTGATTAAGCAAATAAAAAAAATTTGGATTCGAGAAATGAGAAAAGAAAAAAAATTAAATTAAGAAATGTTAAATTAATTGAGTTAGTGAAATGAAGTAAATAAATATGATTTAACTCATGGAAGCTTAAATAAAATGAATAAGATTAATTTGTATAATACTCAATTACATTCTAAAGCATCAAAATAACTTACCATAAGTGTTTAAGAAGTTAAAATGTTTATAAGAACATGTAATGGAATATTATACAAGTAAATCAATACTTAAGTAATTAAAATATTTATAAATGAAATTTAAGTTGTTATAGTAAATGTTATATACTTAATTAGTGTATTATGAAATAATTAATGACTAAATTGAACAAGTAAATGGAACTTAAGAAAGTAGACGAATGAATGAAATAATATCTTGTAAGTTGTTTATAGAATTAAATGTCAATTTGCGAAGAATGTTGTAAATTAAGTTGTAACTTTTCGAGAAAATTATAAACTTGAAAAAGTTGGAATAAAAAGAAACGAACCTTTATAAAATAGTGATAAACTTAGGAAATGATAAATGAAATGTTTCATGAATGAATTTAGTATTAAATGAAAATCTGTGAAGGTAAATAAATGTAAAGGAAATATGGATATTACAATTGAAGAGTTTGTGAAAACATGTAAGTCTTGTAACTCATAGAATTGATAAATATAAGTAAATAAAATTAGTGAACATCTAAGATATGAAAGAAAATCTAAAATGAGATATGAAATTTGATTTAACTTAAGGGAAGTTAATGGAAATGAATAAACAAAATCCATGAAGGGAATAAATTAACAAAATGAGTCAAATAAAATAGAATTTGATTCAGAATGAAAATGAACTTAAGTTGTAAAGTTAAATTTAATGTAATAACTTTAATCATTGGATGTAAGAGAAATTTGATTTCAATAAATGTAAATAAGTGAATGTGAATCAATTTGAAAGTGAATAAAATTGAATATACATTGATTGGAAATGGATGATTGAATGTTTGAACCTTGTACTTGCTCACGCATTTGAATATACATGTTATAATATGTTTGTTTTATAAAACATGCGTTTAAGTTCGTTAAAGGAACGGAATGTTATAAAATTTTATGGTAATGAACTTATGTGCTTCATTTGAGTAAGTACATGTATAGGGAGCTGTTGGGATAGATTTTGGTTGCGTAATTGCATATAAATTAAGCGGACTTGCTTAATAACGCTAATATAAGGTATGCTTGTGAATTTAAAAGCGAAAATGAAATAAATATTGATATATATTGTGTTTTCAACCGTGTGTGTCGATGTATATTATTTTTATCATATTTGTGATATTGTAAAAGGCTCTCCGTATAGAGAAGGCTCTGTCAAAAAATTTCGGAAATTTAGGTTGTTGGAAAATTTTTGGAAAATTTTGCTAACTAAATTTGATTTGAAATTTTAACTTGGAATAATGGAGTTAGATGAATAAATAGGAATTAGTGTATTTGGGTGGGACTAAAAGACTTAGGAAATGGAAATAACAGAATTTCAACCAAATGGCTTTTGAAAGGAAATGGGTTTGGAGCATTTTCCTACCTTAGCAATTTCAGGGACGAAATTCTTTTAAGGGGGGAGGACTGTAACGACCCGAAATTTTGGTCATTTGGTTTTGAACGTTTAATTTATTTTGAATATGGAGATTTTGGTTGAATTAGTGAAATAGTTGAAAATTTCAATATATAGCGATTAAATGCATTTGATAAATATTAAATTTAATATTTGAAATTGGGTAAATATGTGAATCTGGAGTTAAATGCGAATGGAAATGATTTCTTAAGTTGATTTAAACACTATTTGAATTAGAGTGATGGTAGTGGATTTTTGAATGGGATTAAAAGTCGATAAATTAAAATTTTGAAATTATATATATTAATTTAATAGTGAATTTTAATATTGGAATAGTGTAAGTAATTGAATTTGTGATTTAATATGAATCAAAATGGTTTCTAATATCGATATAAGTTATATTTGAATTATAATTGAGTTAGTAAGTTTTTAAAATTTGGATTTTAAGTAATTTCGTCGATTTTGAAAATCGCTCGATTTAATCGACACAATAAAATAGCCTTCCGGGGCACAGTCTCGGAATTCGACGAAGCCAGTTTCATTAGATCCGTAATAGTGTGTTATTATCGGATTTCAAATTTCATAGCGTTTGGATTTTCCATTTGGTCATGCGGGATAGAAACGCATTGAATTTAATATCGAAAATTTAATATTTTAATTCGATTCAAAAGGCTATCTTCCATATACGATCGAATTAGGCCCCGAAACTTGTTCCATTTTGTTTGGAATAGGGGTAAAATATTATAAATGCCAGGTGGCACACTTCGTTTGGAGATTGTCCGGAAAAGCATGTGAATAGTCGAAATAATATTAAAATATATATATTCACGTATATATACGCATACACACTCAACCCTAACCCTAATATCCCTAATATTACAGCTGCGCCTCCATCATATTCAATGGACAAAATTGTCCAAGCCTTTTCCCCTCCGATCTCCTCATCCAAGCGATATCAGGCCGAGCTTCCAACTGGAAAAACGTAGAGCACATCCTTCTCTACAGATCCAACGGAGGGTTTTAGCTATCGTCGACGATCAGGGGCAAGGGATGGTCGTGTTCATGCGGTCTTTGATGGCATTTTTATGGTGCATGGGCGGTCCAACTCGTTGTCATTGAGGGTGGGGGTGCGGCGTTGGTAGGCGCTCGCGTGGGAGGTGATGGATTGTCATCCAGTTGGCCAGAGATGGAGCGGCAATTGAATTCAAGTAGCGGTCGATGGTTCTCGTGTTCGCTGGAAGGAATGTGAGGAAGAAGATGAAAGGTGCAGCTAGGAATTGATGTTGTAAACGAACGACCCTGATGAGGTTTAAAATTAAAATACAAAAAGAAAGGAAATTTATTTATATAAATTATATTCAAATCTTTAATACTATTTATCTATGTCATACGAGGTCCGATTGAGACGAAACAAGTAGCGATGGAATCATGGCGATGAGCACAATATTTTTGAACTGATATGGAGACACTTAAAGCTAACTAAATTTTTAGGTTAAATCGAACGTTGTTCGATTTGATTTGGAATTGAAAACTCAAGGTGAGTGTTTTATAATGCTCACTAGTACTAGAATATTTTTATGCTGGTTAAATTTGAAATTATGGAGTGATATAAATTTATTGATCATTGTTTGATAAATTTAATTGTCATCTAAATTGCCATATAAATTAACTGATAAAAATTAAAATTGACAGTTGAATTTGAAATTGGAATTTAATTGCCAGTAAAATACCCGATATTAATAACTATGAAATTATTGTGAATTATTTCGACTGTTTGGATGATTGATTGTGATGGAGGATTTGGATGTTTATTTATTTTTATATATGTTCTCTTATCACCTAGTAAATTATTTACAGTGTATAAAACTGTAAATTGAATTATTTCGAATAAATTAAAAAATAGGCTGAAATGATATATACCTATGACATTTATTTTGGATTGAAATGATATATATCCATCCTTGAAAATTAAATAGAAATAACCGATCACTTAGCCATAGGATAGAAAATTATATACGGACACCGGATTGGTTAAATTAAAGGATTTTAAAACTTTTGATTTGAAATTTATTTAAATGATTTTGATTAAAAGAAATAAAAATCAAATGTATAAAAAAATGAATTATTTTCGAACGTGAGCTCGAAATGTTGAAATTTAAATTTGTTAACAGAAATGGTTTAAATAATCGAAGTTGAGATTTTGAAGTTATATTTGAAATATGATTTGAATTTCTAAAATTGGGTTGTTTTAAAGGTTTGGACTTTTATTCGAACTTCGAAATATTGCTAAGTAAAAGGGATATAACGCGATATTTCAATAATTGAGCTCGGAATTGAATTATTTTAAAGATCTGAATCTTGAATAGAGTATTGAAGTTAAATTTAATTTTAGTGATTTAAATCGATATTTTGAAAATCAAACTCGAATTTATATAAATTGAAATGGTTTAAATTTTGGAATTGTAATTGAAATTAATTTGAAATTGGAATTGAAATTAATTTGGAATTAACAACGAAATTAATTTGGAATCGAAGTAAAATTCGACTTGAAATCGAAATTGACCAATTAAATCGAAATGAAAATTTAAAGTGATTTGAATTGTGAAATTTGGAATTGAATCAGTTTGACTTTGAAACTACTTTCAACAAAATTATTTAATATAAACTATTTAAAACCTATCCTTTAAACATTCAAATTATTTTGATTTTCTAAACTATTTTAATACTTAAACTATTTTATATTAAATTATTTTAACCATTTAAACTATTTAAACTATTTAAACTATTTAATTATTTAAACTATCTTAAAAAAAATTATTCAAACTATTTTCTAAAAATTCAAACTGGTTAAGGTTGGAATATTTATATATAAATCATGGATTTAAATATGAAGTGAGTTAAATTGAAGTTATAACCTAAATAGAAATTCGAAGCAATGTTGAATTGGATCTGAAATCGAGATATTACAACGAACATGATTTTGAATTGAAATAGTATATTTTGAGTAAATATAATGATTTGGAAATTAATTTGATTTTGAAGCGAATATGATATTTTGATATCAAATACGAATTGTTATCGAAATGTAAAAGTACCAACCGATGTGTAAAACGACGTTTGGTTGTTAAAGAGACCGGGGCATCTTATTGGCATACTCTCTATCGATATTGGAACCACTTTAACAATTGTGTACGTGGAGTGATGGTCCATAACGAAGTGGTTGGATTTGGCGTCGCTTGTTGGATTTGAAGAAAGAGAATGATGATGGATTAGCCTGACACTTGTGCCAAATTGAAATGACTAAAATAGGAGCCATACCGGCCAAGCGGGCTAGCTACCCCGAGCGGATACACTTCTTCGTATTACCATCATTTGCATTGTGATTGATTGGTGCGCACCCTCGGATTATGGGAGTGTTGGACGTGGTAGGCGATCATGGCTATGATGCGTTACCACCAGTCGGGAAGGGTAAACTGGTAGTATCCTACCTTGGATATTGCCTCACGTGCCTTGTCATACTTTTATCCTTATACGAGACCCTTACGAGTTTGGTTTAGTGTTGTCGTATCACGGTGCATTACTAACTACAGACGTGCTACTGGTGGTGTCAAATGCAAACTGTACGACAATGCTTAAAAACACGTTAAGGGGGATCAATGTAAAGAATTAACGCTATTTTAATATTTATTTTACTGATTAGACATTATATATAGCGTATTCTACTACATATAAATATTTTTACGGATCCTCAAGAGATGGAAAATCCCATAACATCTCTTGAGTTATTGCACGCACGTTATACACTGAATAGGAAATGTGAAAACCCGTAAACATCTCTAACGCCATGACACTCATGTTATATGCGATATCGGTTTGACTCTTATAAGAATATTTTAGTCCTGACTCGAGTGTTTTGTTTTTTCATTACGCTCGGGTCAGGTTTTCAGCTCATTGAAGATTTATTCTGGAGGACGAAGACGAAGATTTGATATTTTATTACTATTATTATTCCTACGTCATGTTGTCTGCTGCATTATATTTTGTTCTATTATATATGTATAACTCTGATAAATGTTGTATAATTATAATTAAATGTATAGTAAACAAATGGACTGTTTATTTGATTATTATATTTTATCGTTCTGCTACGAGATTCTGTGTTTGTTTTCTTCTTCTTTTCTTATTTTTCATAATTAACCCCATTGATTATCTATGTTCTGGATTGTTTAAGTTGGACATGTTTGTATTATTGTCGATTTAAACCTTCTGAAATGTGGGTCGTCACAATATACATACCCACAAGAGTGGAAAAATACTTTCTTTGCTTTGATAATCTTTTAATAATCTAGATAATTGTGCTTCCAATGCCTCTTCTGATGACAATGGCGACATTTACCTTTGTCAGTGTGAGCATCCTTCTTACCTTTCTCAGAGCCCTGCATTTGTTTCTTCGAACCTTTCGAAAACCTAGCCTTACCTTTTACAACCAACACCGTGTTTTGATCTTTGAATGATCCCTAAGCTGACGTTAACTTATGAGTAGCTCGATGAGGTTTACACTCAACTGGTTCACATTGTAGTTCAATATGATTTCAAATATGAAGATGATCATTTCAGCCATTATCTTGTATAATGACCAATTGCACATGCTACATGCTTATCTTCTTGACCCTTATTTCACATATGCTATGATATGGAGTTTATTTGGATATCTTGGCTCTAAAGCATCTTATCATCTTGTCCAAAGCCCATGTGGCACTAAAGTGACGTGGTGAAGATACTTCAATATATTTGAGTCAACTGGACTTACGTTGTTTATCCAAAATAAAATTCCATGGCATATTGAATCCAATTTTACTTAACATATACGTGTTATGTTTCGAATCCTTTCAAAGGGAACTAGTCCTTCGAAGGAATTCACCATGCAATCATTGAAGTTAAACCCTTCGAGAGGACTCCTTCGAAAGGTGCTTGAATATCTCAGAGCATATTTTTTCTTTCGAAGGAATTCTCCTCATGGCAGTGGTATCAACATCTTCGAAAGGGTTCCTTTCAAAGGCATAAAAACCCTTTCGACTCAGCTAGATCTCAACTATCCCTACTGGATTATAACCTCGAGATACTTCAACTATTTCAAAAGCGGTTATGAAGGAATCATTCACTTCTCCTTACATTGAGATGTGACAAGATTTCTTATTAACATTTTTGGTGCTAGAAGGAGGGCATGAACCTCCGACCTTGTTATTTCCATATAGACTAATTATGAAACGTTTGACTTGTTGTAGGAAAATGAAATCTAAAAGACTTAGTCGATTGGATGAGGAAGTAGTACGCACAACAGTTCTGGAGGAAAATATTACTCCAACCTTCAACTTAGAAGGAGTTGTGCCAAGATAATCATCAACTGCAGTACAACCGGATGATAATGCAGCTAAGATAAGGCATTTAGAGCAATAACTAGAAATGCAAGAGCTTCTAAAAATAGCCCTTTCTCGGAAATCTTATAAAACTGCTAAACAACAACAGAAGATGAAGTAGTCTCTCCAAGGAGAATCGTTGGATGATTATCTCAAAAGGTTCAATATAGAGGCTTTGAAGGCTAAAGACATGAACTATAGAGACAAGCTAATTGCAGTGCATTTAGGGTTGATAGAAAACACACCATTTTGGAAAGAGCTCTTCGTTCATGGGTGTAAAGATTTATAAGACTTTCACTTCCAAGCTGATAAATTCATTCGAATGAATGAATTATACTATGCCAAAAAAATCTAACCCCAAGAAGGAGAGTGGAAGATTTGGATTTGACCGAGGGCAAAAAAGGACGAGGTGGGAAGACTCCAACACTAATTCAATCGCTTTGAACAAGCCATTGTCTTATATCTATGCCACAACTAAAGAAAAGTTAACTTCCCAACTTCATTCAAGGCCAGAACTACCCTGAGAAAAGAAAGGGGGATGATTATTATGCTTATCATAAGGCAAATGTCTATAATATTGATGTGTGCCGAGTGCTAGCTGGAATTATTCAAATGCTAACCTATGAAGGACAACTGAAAGAATTCGTCCAAGATAAACAGAAAGCAACCCGGACTTGCGATGGGCCACAAAAGTTCCCTAATAATGCTGCGAATATCTTAGAAGATGAAGATCCATTAAACTTGAGTCCACCCTTGAATAGGATTGATGTGATTCATAGGGGACCGCATCCAGCGAGAACTAGTAAAGGAGCCAGAAACAGATATATCAAGGAAGCTAGGGAAGGAGTATTCTCTGTCCAGGAAGAGTCCTCGCTTAAATATCCGCGGCTTAATATACAGATGTCGAATCTTGTCATCACTCCATAAGAGCTCAAAAAAGGAATTCATCATCCCCATAATGACCCCCTTATGATCACAGCTCAAATCTGGCTTTCCATAGTGTCCAAGATTCTGGTAAGCACTAGAAGTGCAGTCAACGTCATCTTTAAGCATGCCTTTGATCAAATGGACATTCCTGAAGATAAGCTAGAGCTTAGTCTTGAACCTATTTTTGGGTTCAATAACAAGGGGTCAACTTCGGTAGGGAAAGTAAAGCTGCTAGTACAGATGGGAATACCACCATCCTGCTGCAGAATTTTTGAAACTCTCTTTGTGATCATCAATCTGTCATCATATCACAATGCGTTCTTTGGCCGCCTTGCGTTGGATGAGGTGGATGCATTTGTCTCATCGAAATATCCGACGGTAAAATTCTTGACTAAAAAGGGTTGGGGTACTATTTGGGGAGAACAATTTAGCTCCCACGAAATGTATTTTGCAACTCTTAATCAATATGAAAGGGAGTACTCTTCTTATTATGATTCCATAACTATTTTTCAGCCTTTAGATGATGGATTTTTACATCCAACATTTGAAGCTTATAATAAAATAAATAAACGTGTGTTTGGAAGGTACATCTCGCCTGGGAGCAAGAGGAAGAGGACTAATGCTAACTCAATAGAAGAAAGTGAAATCGTTATAGAATTAGATTGCCGAGGGGAAATAGAGAGGATAAAGCCTACAAAGGATCTTGAGGAAATATGTATAGATCCAACTGATACGGCCAAGGTAGTTATAGTGGGAAAAGAGTTGAACAACAACTTGAAATCAAACTTTATTCAATTTCTTAAAGCTAACAAAGACATATTTGCATGGACCCATTCGGATATGATCAGGATTGACCCATCAGTTATGTGTCACGCACTAAATATTAATCCAAACGTGACCCCCGTTCGACAAAAGAATAGGCAATTTGATCAAGTTCGATCTGATGCCTTGAAAGAAGAGGTTAAAAGGCTACTTGAAAATGGATTCATTCGAGAATATTTTTTTTAAAATGGCTAGAAAACTCAGTGTTGGTAAAGAAGTCAAATGGAAAATGGAGAATATGTGTCGATTATACTGATCTGAACAAAGCATGCCCGAAAGATTGTATTCCGTTACCCAGAATAGACCGTCTAGTTGATGCAACTAGTGGGCATAAGCTATTGTCTCTCATGGATGCTTATTCTGTTGAATATGCAAGTATATGATTTTTGTTTGATGATAATAAATATATATATTCATTTAAATGTATTTGTTAATGTACTATTTTATTTTTCATATAATTAAATAAATATTTGCTGAATAAAATAAATAACATAGAATTTAAATTCAAATAGATTCAAGCAAATATTTTATTACGATTTTGAATAGTACAAATTTGAGCTCTCACTGTATATATACAATTTGCAATTACAATACATTTCAATTTACATAACTGTCCTCACTACATATCGCTCGTAGTTATTTTCAACTCTATTCCAGTTTGAATCCAGCATCTGAGCAATCTGCAAAAATATACACTGACGTAGTAAAATTGAAAATAAAATATTTTTATAGTGTAAAATAAAATGTATTTTGAAAATATTATTTGCCTCAGTTATTTGGGTTGTTCGTCATCATTTAATTTTGAATTCATCATACACGAACAACTTGTGACATGCACAGTGTATCACTGTAAATGCCACAAGGCCGTGCACACCGATATACACTTGATAAAGTTACAGGGACAGGTGAGCACAAGGCCAAACCAAAATTAAAAGTCAGGTTCAACTCAAGTTAAATAAATAAAGTCACGACAAAAGCACAAGGTCAAACCTGAGCTTTAAAGCTGGATTCAACACAGGTGCAATCCAAAAATACAAGCATAATATGTACAAAGTCAATGCAACAGTGGTGAACCATGAAGAGAACAAGACTGCATCAAGTAATCAAGTCAAGCAGACTGTACATGAATGCAAACTCAAGTAGAACAGATAAAACAAATGTGGTCGAGACAACCGAGCTGGATATGCTACAAGTTCAACAAGACATATGTATACATATACATGAACCGGTGCAATCAACCAGAATAATGAACCAACAACACACATACATATATAGGGATGCAGTGTTCAAGGCTGAGATAAATTCAAGTACCAGACTCGACCAAGACTACAATGTACACAAGTGAATGCAACTGCGACATATAACATGAATATGTACGATGGTTAATGCACAGTGAAGACTAACAGGCACAAATCAACAACAGTTCAACATGCATCATATACATGAAGCCACCAGACTATATGAATACACAAAGTAATGTCAACATACACAGTGCGGAAGTGATGATCATCACAAAAAGGCAACCAGACTTCGAGTCAAGCAATGCACAGTGAAACCCAAATATACATGAACACAAGCTTCACAAATATCATGAACCAGACTCAAGTACATATACAAAAATGCTTCAGACATGTACAAATATGCAAGACCAAATGCCACCAGACAAACGAAACAGTGCAAGCATTCAAGTACAGGATCGAATACAAGGAATTATCGAACCAGTCGATATAAGCAACTGAGCAGTTTCATAAATACACACGAGTTCAAAAATCATGGAACAACAATTAATAGTTTTATCAAAGCCGAAGTCAGGTAATATCAAAATTCAAGTCGAAGCCGTGAGCAATTGAACTAAGTCAATGTCATGCCGCAAGTCAATCAAGGAAATCAAACAAGTTCAAATTTTAACAATATCAATTGACCAGAGCCAAAGAATTCAACGCTGTGGTTGTTAAGAAATAGAACAGTTCAAAATTGAAGCCGTGTCAACCAAGTAACATAAAAATACACGAAGTGACAAAGTCAGAGAAATCATCAACATCCAAGCATAATCAAACAGCCAAGTTGAAAATTATCAAACGAATATACGAACGAAAATATAGGAATTAGAATCCTATAAAACCCAATCATCATCGGCCGTAAAGAGGCATTCTAGTTCAAGTACAACAGAGAAGAATAAATCATAAAACTCGAATCAAAGTCGAATACTGTATAAATCAAAAAGGAACAAACGTACCAATTCTTTCAATAATCAAACTCGACTAATTGGAAGCGACCACATGCTAAATTGAAGAAGCATTGAAGCCAATTGAGGAACGACTAGCAATTGATTAGAATCGGCGCTACAAATTACAAACCCTAAATTAGAAAGAGGAACGAACGAAGAAGCTAAAGAAAGCGGCCATATTTTCTTAACAAAAAATAAAAGGAATCGGCCAACATATTTACTCAGTGGAAAACGTGAAAAGGGGCCGTTTGTTTTCTGATAAATTTTAGTGGGCCGACTTATAATCTCTCTTTGGGTTTTAGATTATATAATAGGGTTTCGTTATTTAATTTGTTTTTAGTTTGTATTTTCCTTTGAAACATCTGCGTAATTTCTAGTCGCGTGACTAGTGGACAAACTACGGTGGTGTAGTTCGAGAATTCGCAACCCAGTGGCTGAGTTGTGGTAGGGTTTTGAGCGTAGAGTTAGGTTAGTCGATAGCGGGTGTCGCAAGTTTACGTGTGTAAGCGTCTGACTACTTAATTTCTAGTAGAAACCTTAAGGGCAGCACGTAGGCAGAGTTTTTCCAAAGCTGGGTAAATCTGTGTTCTATTTTCTGCTTTTTATATTCTACCATTATTTGTGCTGCTATTATTCTGCTGTGATCAGTGCTGCAATTATTTTATATAAACTTCCATAATAATTTTTATAATTAATAGTATCACCCTATTCACCCCCCTCTAGGGTGAAATCGATCCTACAAGTGGTATCAGAGCTAGGAACAAAAGCCATTTTTGTTTTAAAGATTTGATTTTTCAAAAACCAATATTTATTTGAATTTTTAAAATGGCTTCTTTTAATGCTTTTGCTGAGGGTCTTTCCAATATTATTCCTCCTGTTTTTGATGGAACAGATTTTTTGAATTGGAAATTAAAAATGGAATTTTATTTAAAATATGTTATTGTTAAAATGTTGGGATATTATTGAAAATGGGTGTGATATAATAGATGAGAATAATACTTCGATTAATGCTCTTGCTATGCACATATTATATTCTCATATTAATCAAGATAAATTTAACTTTATCTCTCATTGTGAAAATGCATAGGAAATCTGGAATACTTTAGATGCAATATATAGTGCACAAGTTAACAACTGTGAGAGGTCCTCCATAATCATCTTAGAAACGTGCTTGATAGGACTGGCAAAATGCAGCAATGATGAAGATTCAATAGCCGATGAGATAAGTGATTTTCCAATCAATGATTTAGTTCTCTTGTGCCAAAAATTAATCGAAATCAATAAAGCTTTTGAGTTGAAAATTAATAATTGGAAAGGGAACAAGCTAAACTTCATCAGAAAAATAATGATTTGGAAAATAAGCTTAAAAATAAAAATTCTAATTGCAAAAGGTGTTTGAATCATGAAAAAGAATTTGCCTGTTTTCATGAAAAAATTCAGAAGTCGGAAAATGAAATTTTAATTCAAGAGAAAAACAAATTTGAGTTGATTTGTAAAAACAACATTTTGCAAAAAGAGTTGGATAGCTTTAAGAAGTTTGAAATTTCTAAATGTGCGATTTTTGAAAAGAATTTAAATGAGATAAATGGAAATTTCAAAACCCTTGAAAAAGAAAACGTGATTTTGAGCAAATATGAAATTATTTAATTAAATCACGAATTTGAAAAAGAGATTGAAAAAATCAAGGATTTTGAAAAGATTGAATTTAAAAAACTCCAACTCTTTGAAACTGAGATGCTTGAAATTGAGAATAAAATTAGAGAGCTTAAAAAGGAAAATATGGACTTGAAAATGAAGAATTTTGAAAAGAGAGAAAATAACATTAGGTGTTGTTCGAAGTTAATAAATGAAAATAAACTTTTAAAATCAAAAATTAATAAACTTGAGTTGGTTACTCAGAAATTTTTCACTAGAGATAAATCATTTAATGTACTCTTCGAGAATAAAAGGAATGCATTTGGATTTTCAAAAGTGTCAAAATATGGACAAATAACTAATAACACTATTAAAGTGAAAAGTGTGATACCCAAACACGTGAAAACAATTCCAATTTGGGTTCCAAAAGGCACGAATATAAAATCTCTTAAAGTAAAACAAATCTGGGTGCCGAAAGGAACATATATAAATAGTTTTGGGTCTCCACAAAATTATTTTTCAAAATCTGTTGCCACTAACAACCATGGACCTATAAAAACAAATAGGTCACGAAAATCTTTTATCGTATAGGTGTGGTGGTAGGTTAAGGAACAACAACAGTGTTATCTAGATTCTGGTTGTTCCAAACACACAACGGGCGACAAATCAAAGTTCCTTAGCCTAGAATAAAAGTGACAGAATCACAATGGGAAACAACAAAAAATTATCGTAAAGGTAAAACAGGTAATGGTATATTTATTTTGAACGATATATTAAATGTGATAATCTGCACCGTAATATAAATTAAATCGGCCAGTTATGTTATAAAGAAATAAATGATGATTTTGATTCTGAATTATTCAAAATGTTGACCAATCATCTTTGAACTATTTCATATAGGATTGCTTGGAATAATGATGATGTTTTATTGATTGCTGATTACTCATAATACACGTGGATATATGTGCTTATCTTATTGCTTCGGGATCTGACACTATGGTCACTGTTTGTTTATTTACACGGCTTCAATTCAAATTCAAAAGGAATTCATTCAAAAGCTGTTAAATGATTTTAAGATATTTTGTTGAACACATCACGGTCTGGTCTATAACATTCAACTAATGATAATCTCGAGTGAAAGAGAAATTCAGATGCAGATTACACTGGTAATCTAGTTGATAGAAAAATTACTAGTGGAACATGATTTATGACATTCAGTAGCTGCATCGTTTTTCAAAGAATATATCTACATATTTTTCACTTGAAATAATTTTTCAAATAGCAGACATTTTTCTAAAACCCCTTCTAGAAAATCATTTTTGTTGACCTTGTTTCAGATTAGTCGTTTTGGAAAATTTGATTTTATAATTATTTTTGGATTTGACTTCAAATGACTACATTAACTAATCCGACTCCCTACTGATTATCGAAAAGATAAATAGTGATTGAAAAAGTGATGAGTGTTGATATTAATTATATATTATAACTTGAGACAGTATATTTACTAAATTTCTTCAGAATTTTAAACAAGAGTTATAAAAACTTTTTGTTGACAAAAATTCCATGACCATTTCTATTTCTATCATATTTCTATCGACCATCACTCATCAAAATCCAATATAGTATGTCAATATGTGGTATTTTAAACGGGAAATTATGAGCTTTCATTTCATTATATTTTTAAGCAATAAAAACATCCAAAGTATTCACTCTCATTTAAAAGTCCTCATGGTTATGCATGGGTGATGTTATCCCAACTTTTGGCAAAGCCGAGATACCCAAAGATTAACTAAAAATCAATGATTATTAGTCATGAACATCGATTGTGCATCGCAGGTTCACCATGGATATCGATGAATATTTTCCAAGTCCGGATCGGGCTACAATTGATAAGACATGTCAAGCAAGGCTAGATAAAACAACATTCCAAATCTCGAGTCAATCCGAGTTCGTACGCTCAAGATATCATCGATGCAAGTTGGAGGAAATAGCCCTAGGTTCGAATCCATAAGCCCAGCTCTGGATTCGAATCCCTCGAGAATAGCATAGGCTCGAATCGATAAGAAGAAAGCCATGCTCTGAATCCATCGACAACACATTGGGTCGAATCCATCCACGAGGCCTTGGTTCGAATCCATAAGCCCAGCCCTGGGTTTGAATCCCTCGAAAGGAAGATCTTCGAATCCATGAACTGGATTCAATTCGACTCCATCCCATGAGTGATTTCGAACCCATCAAGACACCATGCTTCGTATCCATCGACACGCAACGTTTGTGTCTATCAGCCAAAGAAAGTAGTTCGAATCCACCAGTATTCGTATTCAATAAGGTGTCTTACTTCGCATCCGTCCAGTGACTTAGCTTCGAACCCATCCTGCTATGATGGCTTCGAATCGATGGTCTATAGTGCAACACAATCGATTCGAACAAGCACACGTTCGAGTCCATGAGCGAAGGAGCATGCCTTCGAATCCATTACCTCGAACCCACCAAGTCAAAGCGGCTAGAATCATGGAGTCGATCCAGTCAACTCGGCATAGAAGTCGGATCGATACGAAGGAGGCGCTCCACGTCATCACAGAAGCGCATGCTTGGATCGATTCGAAGCAATCGATTCGAACGTAATCGATTCGAGCAGAGCACTGCAACCAGACAAGCGACCTTGAATCGATCATAACTCGAGATCTACGAGTCCAAATGCTACGAAATTTTCACAGTAGCTTGAGTACATGATGAAGAATGTTCACACAAAATTTCAGCTCAATTGGACAATTTCTTGATCGATTCGAACATAGCTTCGAATCGATCCCAAAGTGGGCCCGAATTTCCAGAAAGCGGGCATGTGGGCTCCCTCACGTGCCAGAACTGGTCTCCCTTCAATTTAGGCGAAATATCAGCCTCCTACACCTATAAATAGAGCCCATGGTCATTCAGAAGAGGGGTCGGACAATTTTGAGAGCTAAAGAGCGCCCAAACTCTGCCAGATTCACTCCAGATCACCATTGCTGCCTTAGATTCAGACTTAGCTCAGAAAACCAGTAGTAATACGACACACGAAATTGTAATCTTCAAGCATCGAGCAATAAAATCATAAAAACCTTGAAGTGGACGTAGGCCAGAGATAGCCGAACCACTATAAATTGTGTGTCACTGTTCATTATCTCTGGATTGTTGTTTGTTGTTTGTTCAGATCTGATATTTGTGTCTGAATATTGCTGATTTGTATTCATACACTGGTGCTTTCACAACACTTGGTGTTTGTGACCATTTTTGGCGCAAACAGGTGAATTACTTGGAATTTTTGATTATGTGCTTCCATGCTCATTTAAAAGTCCTCACGGTTATGCATGTATGGAACGCATATCAAATTTGATTGATTAATAGACAAGTTGATTCTAATCCCATTTAAAATTCCTCACGGTTATGGGTGGTTAAAAGATACTTGAATTCATTTATTTTATTTTTTAAAATTTGGAATACTACTAATCTCATTTAAAAGTCCTAACGGTTATGCATGGTTAGTAGATATTCAAATTCCTGATATAAATATACCACAAATAGACACAATTATATGGCTTTATATGATGACATCATCCATATCATTCTAAAGTGGAATATGCGTCAAAAAGAGTATTTATGATTTTTGTTTGATTTTTTGTTGAAATTTAATATTTATACCCGATTAAGTATTAATGTTGTATTAATATCAATCACTTTATCTTTATTTTTCTAACACTATTACTCTTTTACTGATAACAAAAGGGGGAGAGAAAAGTTAAGATTTTGGCAAATAAAGGTTAAATATTTTATTTTGTATTTTCTATTTGCATCTAGGCTCATTTGCATATTTTTATTCATGCATATATGAAGGGGGAGCTTGGTGTAGAGAGGGAGCATTCAAATAGGGGGAGCAAATAGAATCTATCAATAATCAAATACATTTAATAAATTCAAAATCTTAAATATATGTTTGTTATCATCAAAAGGGGGAGATTGTTGAATATGCAAGTATATAATTTTTGTTTGATGATAATAAACATATATATATATATATATATATTTAAATTTATTTGTTAATGTACTATTTTATTTTTCATATAATTAAATAAATATTTGCTGAATAAAATAAATAACACAGAATTTAAATTCAAACGGATATTTTATTCAAACAAATATTTTATTCCAATTTTGAATAGTACAAATTTGAGCTCTCACTATATATATACAATTTGCAATTACAATACATTTCCATTTACATAACTGTCCTCACCACATATCGCTTGTAGTTATCTTCAACTCTATTCCAGTTTGAATCCAACATCTGAGCAATCTGCAAAAATATACACTGACGTAGTAAAATTGAAAATAAAATATTTTTGTAATGTAAAATAAAATGTATTTTGAAAATATTATTTGCCTCAGTTATTTGGGTTGTTCGTCATCATTTAATTTTGAATTCATCATACACGAACAGCTTGTGACATGCACAGTGTATCACTGTAAATGCCACAAGGCCGTGCACACCGATATACACTTGATAAAGTTACAGGGATAGGTGAGCACAAGGTCAAACCCAAATTAAAAGTCGGGTTCAACTCAAGTGAAATAAATAAACTCACGACAAAAGCACAAGGTCAAATCCGAGCTTTAAAGTTGGATTCAACACAGGTGAGTCCAAAAATACAAGCACAATATGTACAAAGTCAATGCAATAGTGGTGAACCTTGAAGAGAACAAGACTGCATCATGTAATCAAGTCAAGCAGACTGTATATGAATGCAAACTCAAGTAGAACAGTTAAAACAAATGTGGTCGAGACAACCGAGCTGGATATGCTACAAGTTCAACAAGACATATGTATACATATACATGAACCAGTGCAATCAACCAGAATAATGAACCAACAACACACATACATATATAGGGATGCAGTGTTCAAGGCTGAGACAAATTCAAGTACCAGACTCGACCAAGACTACAATGTACACAAGTGAATGCAACTGCGACATATAACATGAATATGTACGATGGGTAATGCACAGTGAAGACTAACGGGCACAAATCAACAACAGTTCAACATGCATCATATACATGAAGCCACCAGACTATATGAATACACAAAGTAATGTCAACATACACAGTACAGAAGCGATGATCATCACAAAATGGCAACCAGATTTTGAGTCAAGCAGTGCACAGTGAAACCCAAATATACATGAACACAAGCTTCACAAATATCATGAACCAGACTCAAGTACATATACAAAAATGCTTCAAACATGTACAAATATGCAAGACCAAATGTCACCAGACAAACGAAATAGCGTAAGCATTCTAGTACATGATCGAATACAAGGAATTATCGAACCAGTCGATACAAGCAACTGAGCAGTGTCAGAAATACACACGAGTTCAAAAATCATGGAACAGCAATTAACAGTTTTATCAAAGCCGAAGTCAGGTAATATCAAAATTCAAGTCAAAGCCGTGAGCAATTGAACAGAGTCAATGTCATGCCGCAAGTCAATCAAGGAAATCAAACAAGTTCAAATTTTAACAATATCAATTGACCGAAGTCAAAGAATTCAATGCCGTGGTTGTCAAGAAATAGAACAGTTCAAAATCGAAGTCGTGTCAACCAAGTAACATAAAAATATACGAAGTGACAAAGTCAGAGAAATCATCAACATCCAAGCATAATCAAACGGCCAAGTCAAAAATTATCAAACGAATATACGAACGAAAATATAGGAATTAGAATCCTATAAAACCCAATCATCATCGGCCGTAAAGAGGCATTCGAGTTCAAGTACAACAGAGAAGAATAAATCATAAAACTAGAATCAAAGTCGAGTACTGTATAAATCAAAAAGGAACAAATGTACCAATTTTTTCAACAATCAAACTCGACTAATTGGAAGCGACCGCAAGCTAAATTGAAGAAGCATTGAAGCCAATTGAGGAACGACCAGCAATTGATTAGAATCGGCGCTCCAAATTACAAACCCTAAATTAGAAAGAAGAACGAACGAAGAAGCTAAAGAAAGCGGCCATATTTTCTCAACAAAGAAACAAAAGGAATCGACCAACATATTTACTCAGAGGAAAACGTGAAAAGGGGCCGTTTGTTTTGTGATAATTTTTAGTGGGTCGACTTATAATCTCTCTTTGGGCTTTAGATTATAAAATAGGGTTTCGTTATTTAATTTGTTTTTAATTTGTATTTTCCTTTTAAACTTCTATGTAATTTCTAGTCGTGTGACTAGGGGACGAACTACGGTGGTGTAGTTCGAGAATTCGCAACTCAGTGGCTGAGTTGTTGCAGGGTTTTGAGCGTAGAGTTAGGTTAGTCGATAGCGGGTGTCACAAGTTTACGTGTGTAAGCGTTTGACTACTTAATTTCTAGTAGAAACCTTGGGGGCAGCACGTAGGTAGGGTTTTACCGAAGCTGGGTAAATCTGTGTGTTCTATTTTCTGCTTTTTATATTCTACCATTATCTGTGCTGCTATTATTCTACTGTGATCAGTGCTGCAATTATTTTATATAAACTTCCGCAATAATTTTTATAATTAATAGTATCACCCTATTCACTCCCCCTCTAGGGTGAAATCGATCCTATATATTCAAGGTATAATCAAATACCCATGTTCAAACCAGACGAAGAACATACAAGCTTCATTACCAATTGGGAAATTTTCTATTATAAAGTAATGCCTTTTAGACTAAAGAATGTGGGAGTTACTTATCAAAGATTGGTCAATAGAATGTTCAAGGAATAGATTGGACGAAATATGGAGGTTTATGTAGATGATATGCTAGTAAAGTCTCATGAAGCTGAGAATCACCTTAAAGATCTTGAAGAAACGTTTGAAGTATTTCAAAGGTATCAAATGGGACTGAATCCTTAGAAGTGTTCTTTCAAAGTTCATTCCGAAAAGTTCGTAGGTTACATTGTTAGCGCACAAGGAATCGAAGCTAGTCCTAACCTGATCCAAGCTATCAAAGACATGACCGAACCCAAAATCAGCAAAGACGTAATGAGTATGAATGGTAGAATTGCAACCCTAAGCAGATTCATCTCCAAGGCAACTAATAAATGCATCCCTTCTTCAATGTTATTAGGAAAAGAAAGAACTTTGAGTGGGGAGAAGATTGTAAGAAAGCTTCCCAAGAATAAAGTTTGGTATAGTGCATGATTTTTTTATAAAATAACATACATGTAATTAAGTAGATATATTATGTAACATATATTAAGTTGGGATATATGTTGAAAAAATTCATCTCATATGTTTGAAATATTATATAAGTTATAAATTGAAGTGGACGTAAGTTATGTTTTGAAAAATGGATATCTTTAGGTCAAGGTGAATAAGTAGTACTTCAATTATTTCATGAAGTAATTTAAAACGATATATTGATACCTGCAAGTATACATATGCATATGATTTCCAAATATGAAGTAACAAACTTTTTTACCCATTGCGAGCATAAAAAATAAACTAAAATAAAAATAAAAGTTACATGTTTGAAAATTACTATTTGATTTACAAATATGAGTAGGTAAACATAAGTTTAAAAATATGTAGAGAATTTTATTTTGGAACACTTATATGAAAGCGGAGTTTATAATTTTATAAGAATTGAAAATATTTGTCTTTAATACATGTATGAAAAGAAGATTATGTATTGGAGATGGACATATTGTGCAAATAAGTGGATATCCTAATATATGTACAAAATAAGAAGTATTTATTTATGTACATATATTAACATTGGTTATAAGACTTCTTGTTGTTATGTTATTTGTATAAATGCATACCTTTTGATTGATGTATGCATGATATGATGATGAAACGGGTTGAAGTACTGCATTGATGCATGTAGGTTTAATGTGATAAATTTTTTTATGTATATTTTTAAGCGGTATTTTCTTGTATATCTCGGTTCAAGTGCGCTACGCAGTCGAATAAAAAGGCGAGTTCAGTACAAATTCCTTTATTAGTGTTGTGAACAAAAATATGTTGTATATATTAAATGTAATTTGGAAAATCTATCCTCCCCTAATGGCTTCGTCCTTTCTCATTCACTTCTTCTTCCCTGGATCTCTCTCGACCTCTTATAATTATTCTTAAAACTATTACCAAATTTGTTTCCCACACAACAACCTCTGCATGCCTATACCTATATTCAGTCAATCCCCACCTTCTATGTCAACTCCATACCCCATTGCTGCCATCTTCACCAATCTGCCAAAAACACCATTAAACATATTGGATTTCAACCCACCTTCGTATCTATGCCACCAACCTACCACCTTGTCAATGCCATACCCATAGCCACCTCCTTTATCAATCCACCTCCATCGGTAGATAGATCTACGGCTTTCCATATCTATGATATCTCACGTTCACTTCTTGCCAAATTTGAGCACCACCACGCACTACCTACCCCACTTCCTGGCCTCACCAGATTTGACCCATTAATAACCCTTTTCATCCTCAACAACCCCTTCTGACCCTTTCCAGTGTTCAGGTCTATGACATCACCTCGCCAGATCTATGATACCTCACCAAAGCTGGGCTCCAGTAATCTTCGCCCACCCCACTACCTGCTCCGTCCTCATTTCGCCAAATCCAACTAACTATTCACATCCACCATCCTAAACAACCTCTACCGACCCCTATCAGCGTTAAGATCAGATCACTACCTCCACCAGACACTTTCCACACATTCATACCAGTTACAGTCGATTGATAAGCCTCAAACTCGCTCTACTCTATTCAAAATGTTTACAATCTGCTTTGCTCCTAGGTGATTTTACATGGCCACTACTACTTCTCAAACCAATAAGCATCCCACTACCAGGACCCTTCCAGAAAGCTGCAAAAAGTTTAGGCTATGGTTGGTTTGACCATTTTAGTTTTAGATTTTCGCTCATACAAAAATGCGCAAGACACATGTATATTGTCGAAAATGACCAATTTAGAGAATGAAACTAACATACAAAATAGAAAAAAACTTTTTTTTTATTTTTCGTGTTTTGAAAAATAATAGAAGTACGAAAAACAATCCATCCTTCCAGTGTCCCTCCATCCTCTCCGTTGTCTCTCCATTTTTCTTCCATCACCTCCGTCATCACTTCACTCCTCTCATGTTTGACATACATATTTGAAAACAGAAAACTAAAAATTCGTTTTTAAACCAAACACTACTTTAGTGTCAGTTGTATCAGAAAACGCTCCAATGGCTCAAAAATTCTAAATTAGAGGTTTTAATTGAATTCATAGATAAAAGAAATCAAAAGGTTCACTCAACAAATCAAATTTGCACTCATCGACGAGTTTACTGAAACATACTGAAATGGAAGCAATTAGAAAAGCATTGGACAAATTATTTTTATAGGCGGTTATCAACATTGGCCAGATTGATAATAAGCACATATTAATGAGGTTACATTGTGAAGAGGACTCATAAGGCTCTAGTTAAGATAACACTGGACATTCCTTCAATGCGAATGAAGGTCCAGGTGAATAAGTATACTTCAATTATTTCATGAAGTAATTTAAAATGATATAATGATACCTGCAAGTATACATATGCATATGATTTCGAAATAAGAAGTAACAAACTTTTTTACCCATGTGTGAGCATAAAAAATAAAATAAAATAAAAATAAAAGTTACATGTTTGAAAATTACTATTTGATTTACGAGTATGAGTTAGTGAGCATAAGTTTAAAAATATGTAGAAAAAATTATTTTGGAATACTTGTATGAAAGCGGAGTTTATAATTTTATAAGAATTGAAAATATTTGTCTTTAATACATGTATGAAAAGATGATTATGTATCTGAGATGGACATATTGTGCAGATAAGTGGATATCCTAATATATATACAAAATAAGAAGTATTTATTTATGTACATATATTAACATTGGTTATAAGACTTCTTGTTATGTTATTTGTATAAATGCATACCTTTTGATTGATGTATGCATGATATGATGATGAAACGAGTTGAAGTATTACATTGATGCATGTAGGTTTAATGTGATCATTTTTTATGTATATTATTAAGCAGTATTTTCTTGTATATGTTGGTTCAAGTGCGCTATACAGTGGAATGAAAAGGCGAGTTTCAGTAAAAATTCCTTTATTAGTGTTGTTGCGAACAAATATGTTGTATATATTAAATGTAATTTGGAAAATCCATCCTCCACTAATGACTTCCTCTTTTCTCATTCTCTTCTTCTTCCCTAGATCTCTCTCAACCTCTTATAACCTTAGACCTATTACCAAATCTGTTTCCCTCACTACAACCTCTACATAGCTATACCCATATTCACCCAATCCCCAACTTCCATGTCAACTCCATACCCCATAGCTGCCACCTTCACCAATCCGCCAAAACCACCATTAAATATATTGGATTTCCACCCACCCAGCAACCTACCACCTTTTAAATGCCATATCCTATAGCCACCCCCTTCATTAATCCACCATTATCGGTAGATAGATCCATGCCTTTCCATATCTACAATATCTCACGTTCACTTCTCGCCAAATTTGAGCTCCACCAAGCAATGCCTACCCCCACTTCCTGGCTTCACCAGATTTGACCCATTAATAACCGCTTTCATCCTTAACAACCCTTTCTAACCCTTTCCAGCGTTCAAGTCTATCCCATCACCACACCAGATCTACGATACCTCACCAAAGCTGGGCTCCACTAAGCTTCACCTACCCCACTACCTGCTCCATCTTCATTTCGCTAGATCCGACTAGCTATTTACATCCACCACCCTAAACAACCCCTACCGACCCTTACCAACGTTAAGATCTAATCATTACCTCCACCAGACTCTTTCCACACATTCATACCAGTTACACTCTATTGGTAAGCCTCAAACTCACTCTACTCTATTCAAAATGTTTACAACCTACTCTGCTCCTAGGTGATTTCACATGGCCACTACTTCTCCTCAAACCAATAAGCATAACACCACCAGGTCCCTTCCAGAAAGCTACAAAAAGCTTAGTGTCAGTTGTATCAGAAAATGCTCCAATGCCTCAAAACTTCTAAAGTAGAGGTTCTAATTGAACTCATGGATAAAGAAATCAATAGATTCACTTAACCAATCAAATTTGCACTCATCGACGAGTTTAAGGAAAACATACTGAAATGGAAGCAATTACAAAAGCATTGGACACATTATTTTATAGGCTGTTATCAACATTGGCCGGATTGATAATAAGAACATATTAATGAGGTTACATTACGGAGAAGACTTCATGAGGCTCTAGTTAAGAGAACTGTAATGACCATGAATTTCAGTCATTTGAAATTGAGATATTTAATTGATTTTAAATATTCACAAGTTAATTTTATAAGTTGAATAACTTATATTTCAAATATTAATTCAACAATTTAATTATCCAATTAAATCATTATATTTGATTCTCGGTTCTTGTTAGGTAGCGACGGATGACTCTTACTCCTACATGTCCCTGAGATCAAGCATCGAAGGGATGGTTTGCCAGTTAGGCTTACAGTCGAGAGGCTGGCCGTAAAAGCAAAGCGTGAGGTACCAGTGTAAGCTACGGCAGAAAGTGGCCGCTGTCGATGGTAGAAAAACCTAGATCATTACATTTGGTATCAGAGCTGAAAAGAAAGGAAGATAAAAAAGAAATATAAGTTATTCAACTTATAAAATTAACTTGTGAATATTTAAAATCGATTAAATATCCCAATTTCAGATGATTGAAATTCTGGGTCGTTACAAGAACACTTTACATTCCTTCAATGTTGAATGAAGATCTTTAAATAGACACTGGATTTTGTTCCTCTAGGTGATTGTACTATTATTACGATATGTGTCTTAACACCATAACTACTAGTGCACCTCTGTCAGAAGGACCGTAGAAGGCATATTGCTCACCAACTAGGAAAGCCTCTCATAATGGATTAAGTTGATGTCAAGCTCATTCAACCAAATCTAACTTGGTTTTATGTTGAGATTTATATTTTGAAACCATTAATTTCTAGGATCTTTCTTAAACATAGAGAGACTGGAAAATGGGTGAATATCTTATATGAAATATACATGACTATTAAAGAGAATGTCTAAGACGATGGCACAAAACAATATATTGCATTATTCCAAATTCCAAAATAGACCCGTCAAACGGGTTGGGTTGAGTTAGAATGGGTTGGATCGATTTTAACCCAACCCATTTATGGTCCATTCTTTTTGACCCATTTAATATAGGGGTCGGTCTGACCCAACACGTTTAATAAGCGAGCTATCTATTTAACCCATTTAAAGTTTTAAATTTGATTTGACTAATAAAAAACAAATAGATATAAAATAATTTTAATTCTAATTTTTACGTTTTGAATTTCTATAAAAATCAAATTTTAAAATTTTAATTCTAGTTTTCATCAAATTTCAAATTTGGGGATGTGTTCTATTATTTGCTAAGTGCAACCATTAGTCACCAACGGCATGCGTTCATAAAAGTGAAGTATCCAAATGTTCCTTATTGTCCATAATTTAGATTGGAGTTCGTCTATTGAAGTCTCGTCTAATTCTGAGTTAGTATGAAGAAGTTATTGAAATTTGAACAAAAAAATAGCAGCTTCTGCCTAGACGGAGTCCAAATATGGGGATATAGCCTATTATTTTCGAAGTATAATGGTTATTCACCATGGAGAATTACAGTATGCATTCATAAGAGTAAGTATCTGATTGCTCCATATTGCCTGTAATTTAGGTGGAAGTTTATCGGTCGAAGTCTCATCTGATTTCTAGTTAGCATGAATAAGTTATTGCAGTCTGAACAGAAAAAATAGCGGCTTCTGCATGGGATGTAGCTTCTTATTTTCTAAGTTCAACTATTAGTCACTATGGAGAACTACAATGTGTATTCACAAGATAAAGTATCTGAGCGTTCCATATTGTGCATAATTTAGGTGGGAGTTCATCGGTCAAAGTCTCGTCTGATTCCGAGATAGTATAAAAAACTTACTATAATCCAAACGAAAAATAGCGGCTTTTCCTTAAGCGGAGTTCAAATATGGGGATGTAGCATGTAATTTTCTAAGTACGACTATTAATCACCATGGAGAACTACGGTGTGCGTTCATAAGATAAAGTATCCGAGTGTTCCATGTTATCCGTAATTTAGGTAGGAGTTCATCGATCGAAGTCTCGCTTGATACCGATTAAGTAAGTTACTGCAATCTGAACAAAAAAATAGTTGTTTCTGCCTAGGTGGAGTTCAAATATGGGGATGTAGTCGGGTATCTGTTAAGTATAACCATTAGTCACCATGAAGAACTATAGCATGTGTTCATAAGATGAAGTATCCAAGTTAAAATTTTCAAAATTATTATTTTCAAAATTTATATTTTCAAAATTTATATTTTCAAATTCATATTTTTATTCACAAATAAAACACAAAAGTGTGAAGTGCCTTTAAACAACACAGGGTAGAACCACAATCCAACTAATGCCAAGAATTTGCAGCTTCTCGGCTATGAATCCTAAAATTTTTTGCATCCAATTATGGGACTTCCCAACACTCAACTCACACTAAAACTACTCAACTCGACCTACAAAATCAATCCACATTAAATTCTATCTACTCAAAAATTAATCCAACAAATAAGCCTACCTCTTCACTAATTACACTGGCCCAACCCAACATCGATATTTCCTCATCCGACTCAGACAACAACTCATCCATCCCTATAACTGAAACCAATAGCAGGTGTCAACTTCCTCTAAATTCTCAACCCATCATTGAATCTATGAAGTTAAAGCCCCACTAATTCTTCGCTAAAGCTGCGCTAAATCTCTTAGTGCACTTCGACCGTTACATCATTTTAGTTTAGTGCTATTAAATAGTAGGTACGCTTAAACCCTTGCTATTTACCACCACGCCTACTAAATCAATGATTTTAAGAACCCGCTTTAGTAAATTTAATATAAAAACGTTAATTTGACCGGTTCTCTTATAAAACTAGATCAACAAAGTTAAGGTAACAATGTAAGTTTACGTTGTAAGTGTTTAACATAAATTTGGACTCTATCATATTTCACCAAGCCTGAACTATATGGATTATGATATTCTTCAATCTTATTATATAAGAGTGAACAATATTTCATTTTTCTATACAAATGATATGGGAATGAAAATAAATCAACTTTGATGATTTGATTTTATCTCCAAAAAAGAATTTTATAACACTGCTATTTTTTGATATATCCCTGCTTCACCCTCGGTATAGCTTTCTACATGTCCACTATTGTAAAACTGCTAAGTGCTTTAACTTCATAGCACTAAATTACACAATCTACATAACGAACCCACCGCTATACCCTTATTATTAAAGAGCATTACAAATAATGTCATAAAATACCATGGAGAATACGGCTGGTTAAGGGCGATCGAATTCGAATATATCTTTATACTAATACCGACACATCTTTATTACCCTTTGAGGATTTGAACTGAAAGTTTTTAATGTGTACAATATTAATTCAAAGTAATAAACACACCGATTAAAATTATTCAAATAGTATATCATACAATAAATCGGAAAAAGAGTCACAAATCACAGTGGAATAATATACATCATATACATAATAGAATGTGAGTTTATAATATATCAGTACTAGACCCACATAATATATATATATATATATATATATCACATCCAAAATAATATATCAGGTACAAAGTCACTGTTAATTAATATACATGACATGTCGCCTCAATTATATGTATAAATACAACTATGAAGTAAACTAAAAGTCAAAAATAGTATACTCTAGTGCTAGCGCAAAATCCATAGGTCAACGAGTCCCTATGCCTGTAGAGTCTCGACCTGACCCGAATATTATAAAATAAACAGGTCAGACTAAATCTAAAGGAAAAGTGAGGTGATATTGATATCATAATTATATGACTTAACAATAAAAAAGCCATAACTAAAATATGCCAGAACAAATGACCATAATAAGGCATATTAAATAAAATCACCTTTTCATAATTCCATTTATGACTTAACCATAAAATAATTCATCTCAAAATTTTCCAAAAACCAATTAACCAAAATAAGGCATATCATACAAAATCATAAAAAGGTATCTCAATCCGAATCACCATTCCATGAATCCATATCAAGTCTCTAATAGACTATCATCTAAAATATGGTGATAATCAAATCAAAATTTCTTCAGAGCCAAAAGAAAAGATACTGAAAGATCTAATTACAAATCTCCAAAGAAATAATCATCACTAATGAAATAATAATGGTAGTCATCCATCATTTTAATATAGTGACACGCAATCTGCCGAAAGAGACCCGCTACATAGAAAGAAAGCCTACCGAAAGAGACTGCAAATTAGGAACAATGCTCAAAGAAAAGAGTAGTCATATACCTAATCTATCCTATGTAAATTTACCTACCGAAAGAGGTAAACATCGTCTAACTGTATAAAACCAAAATAAATTAGTGGGTTCTATTGTCTATAGATTACGAACTGTGTAAACATCTACCTTCCGAAAGAGATAGCCTTATTTACACCATAACAGACCCACCGAAAGAGATCTGCCAAACCAACTCTAAAAATGTATCGACTCTCAGGTCGATGGAAAATGAGTTATCATCTCTCAGGGATTTATCGGTCTGAAATCTGAACACCTTAGAGATAGTAAACTCTAAGTGTAGCTCACTTTCACTTTACTAATCACTAGAATCTAACTAAATGTCTCACACCAAAAGGCGAAACTCTAGTATTTGCTAAAAGATAGTAAATTCCACTCAAACTCTATTTAACAAATTATAGTAATAAGAGAAAGAATTGTATGAAAGGTCCCATACCAATCCAACAATTCCATCATTTATTAAAATTCTTTGTTTCATAGAAAATCACCAAATTCAATTGGAAATTCAAATCAAGCTTTTTCATTTGTAAATTAGAGAGGAAAAGCGTTAAAAGATTTCAAATTGTAATTAAATTTCTTTTCTACAATTTTGAAATCAAACCAACATATTTCATAACAATAACTTTCTTCACTTTAAACTTATACATAGATATATATATATATATACAATTATTTTTCATAAGATCTTAAAAGCTTTAAAATCTTATTCGTTTATACATTTTAAAATAAAACTCTTATATATATATGGATTTTTGATATATTCACTTTTAAAGAGTTGCTAAAAGAATTTGTAAGTTTTGAAATCAATTTTGTAAATCCTTTTCAAATATAACTTTTATACACATTTTTCTCAAAATCAAATATAAAAAAGGAGTTGTAATTAAAACCATCAAATGCTATTTGAAATCAGTGGATAACCCAATCAAGAACAAGCTCAACAACTTAACAAAGAAACCAATTGAACTAATTTTTTTTTGAAATCTAGAACTTTGTAGAATTGCCTAGTTTTCACTATGTGGCTACGGCCGGTCAACTGGTCATCGCATTTGCTTGGGCACTTGTTGCCCATGTGCACGTCGATTTGGTCGCCGATGATCGAACTACTTTGGTTCGGATGGACTGAAAAGTAGAGTAAATACAATATCATGTTTAGCCAACATCCAAACACAAGTAATATCAACACTATATGCATACAATCAATTCAAACATCAATTATTAAATATAGTTGTGTGAGATTAAAAATCTCACCTTGAATCAATATGAAGAAGAGTGGGCTGAATTTGATGAAGCTAAACAACTAATATTCTTCTAAACTCCTTATTCAAAACTCCTTCTATAATTATTCCAAAAGTCCAAACAAGCTTTTCAATCAAAATTTTTAGAAATTAACAATGATTCCAAACCCTAAACTGATTGTATAAGAAGATAGATATGATAGTAAGGAGTTCATACCTCTTCGAGTTGGATTTTTAGATTTTTCTTTGAAATTTGTATGAATTAAACTAGGGCCAAATATGTTTTTCCCTTTCACCATTTAATTTTAGGCTTTAAAAGAAGAAACGAAGAAATGATGAGGTATGGGAGTTGGTTTTAGGATAGGCAAAAGAGTGAGGTTAGAAATTTAAGTTGTAAAATGGTTCTTCTCTTAGGCTAATGGGCTTAAAATTACTAAGGCTCGAATCAAATAAAAATCAATCTATTTATCTCTTTTTTCCTAATTACTCTTAAAAAGGTTTATTTAAAACACTAACCTAATTAAGGAAAAAAATCACATTCTCCTTCTTAAAATTAACAAATCCAACTCAATTCTTCAATTTAATTTAATTTCCCAATTAAATCTTTAAATTCACATTTAAGATTAAATAATCAATTATTAATTAGATAATTAATAACCGGATTATTATAATCTACCTCTGAATTTAGCCTAGGAGACCTAAGCCTGCACTCATGTCAATCAAAATAACAACTCTCCTTAAAATCAATAACTTCACCATCTCAAGCTAACCTTGAAGCCCACTTAAACATTGAAAAGTAATTGGCCCTACCTTTTAACTAACGATCCACCGAAATTGTAGCAAACCCAAAAATTTGGATCCCAAACATCACATCCCACCCCGTTATATCACATAGACCAATCATCAGCCCAACCCAAATCGCCTACAATTTTAGTGATGAAATGAATTTGCCCGAAATACCGCTCACCATCAAGTCACTATAAAGCAGATTCTTATCAATGAAAATTAACTTCCTCAAACTCCATCCCTTTGGTGTATGCCCAACTTATTTTTCCATTACATCCATAGGAGAAAAAAAAAACTAGGCCTGCTTATACTATCATTAAAATAACCAATAATTTTATGGCTCAATAACTCAAGAAAGAAAGAAAGATGCGAGCAATACATAGGATATGGCAATAAAGAGGTGATAAAAAAGATGGAAGAGGCTAAAAATAAAACATCATTTTGATAATGAGGGTTCACAGCGTATGTGAACCCTCCATATGTATGGATATCAAATATGACTCTTATAGTGTCTTTAAAAATCTTCTTTAAAAGGGAAAAACATTGGTACAAACTTAAAAGTTATTAAAACATCACAAACTCTTACCTTAAATACTACAGCCAATATATTGTTTCCTTAATGATGTAGACATGTTAAAAGAATTGGACATCAATAAGAACGACAATAAAAATATTGTGGTATTTCGTTAACCAGGACACTTAAGTAAGCCAATCTGTAAGACCATAATGGAATTAAAGTAGTTACATCTATAGATAATCCAATAGGTCATCCACCCCCACCGAAATCGACCATTGATCCTAATCTAGATTAACATCTAAAATTTGTCTTGCTTGATCTTTCTAACAAAGGATCTCCTCCCACAAGCGTTCAAAAGTGACACACCAACTCAATAATTCCCCACATGTAGAGAATGACTAATACTTATCCCAAATCAATAGTCAAGTCTCACGGTAGTATAACAACAAACAAAATATTCCAATATCCAACCTCAAAGATTTTAAAGCATCCATTCTATAAATGATCGACATTTTATTTTGGAATGCTAAAGGAATGGAATTCCCCAAAACCACAAGAAGACTAAAAAGACTATAAAAACCAAAATGTTTCCATTATAGCCATTCAAGAAACCCTCATTAATTCTTCTTGAATCCCTCAATTTCTTCACTGCCTATATTTTTCCAACGGAATTTCTAGTGTCATTGGGAAAATGTGGGTACTTTGGAATAATAGATGGAGCGTCAACTTAGTGCAAGACACGGAACAACTTTTAACTATTTCTTTCCAAGTATTTCCTCTTTCCAAAACCCATCTATATTCATGTGTTTATGCTAAATGCGCTTATATCTGGTGCCATGAATTATGCGGAGATATAACCTCAACATCCATCCTAGTTTGTTCATCCTTGATTATTGGAGGAGACTTCAATTTCACTACCAATCAAGATGAGAGAAGGGGAAGCCAATATGTTAAGTTTAATAACATGATTATAATTTCTAGGTTGCAAGAAACCCCTTATTCTGGGTCAGATTACACCTTATGTAATACTTAGTCGGTAGGAGTACAATCTTTGCTTGCCTTAATAGGGAGTGATGGGTCGTTATTTAATCTCTTCACTTCCAATGTCAATCATTTGTCTTAAATCAACTTTGACCACAATCCTCTCTTTTAAAGCTGCAAACTAACCGACTCATCCCCTAAACCCATTCTCTTCCAAAACATGTGGACTCAACACCCTAACTACAAGATGTACTCCATAATGCGTGGAACACTCAAACAATAGGTTACCAATGATATCATTTTCAAAAAAAACTATGTAATGTTAAAACTGACTTAAAATGATGGAACTCCAATATTTTCATAAATATTTTCAAACGAACTTGGAATGTCGAGGATAAATGTAACACCCCGCATTATAATGACTAGATATTTAAATAGTTAATTTAAATATTGAATTGCCAATTAATTAAAGGTCCAAAATCTGATTTATCATACATGGTCGAATTAAGACTCGAGAGCACTTCCGTTGAGTCAGGATCAAAGTTTCAAATTAAAATTAGTGTAAATATCGCTATATTTGGAGCTATGGTAGTTTTGCGATTTACGTATTGTTAAACGTAATATTATGCATGGTCGAATCCAGTGGATCAACTGATGGCTTATGATTTTGGGATGAATACTTTATTATGAGATGTACGATTCAAGAATTTTTGTAATTGGGTGATTCGATGGCCAAAACGATGTCGAAATGGGTGAAATTATCATCACGGTGCATTATCTTAAATAGCGATGAAATTTATACCATCGGGATAGGAGAAATAAGGTGATTTGCATCGATGAGCTTCATGGTGACCCGATGTACTTTGCCATCGTACGAGCTCAAAACGAGTGGCGATTCATTTGAGAAATTAAGTATAATATATTTTATATACATATCTTACCACTCAGCCACTTTTACTCCTTTTTCTTTTAGTCTGCTTTTTCCCTATCTAGATATTGTCTTTAAATGAGTCCAAAAGCTGTTATTAGGTTTGCTTAGATTTACGGAGCTATGAACCTCGTTAAACATCAAGATTGGATTTGTTGGACTTGTGGAGAAGGGGGATTTGCATCCATGTTGATGTGAAAGGATGCATGGTGATTGAAGAGACCGACCTCGTATAGCCATTGGTTAGGGCATGGGTTTGCTGGCAATTTGTTGGGTGTGGCGAGAGACAGAGAGTGCTATTACACACCCATTTGCAGTGCACATCAATTGCCATCGTTGATGGGAGTTCCAACCTCTTAAGAAAGATTGTGACATTGGCAGCCATACATGAAAAGCATTAATTGCATTTCATTTTATAAGGCAGAGCTCTAAGACTTTGGGTCCACTGCGAAGAGCACTCAAAGTGTAGCATGCTGCAACTAACCATTCGTCGAATCATTATGTGTAGGAGGATAAATCAAAGAGGGAAGTTGTTGAGATTGGGTTCGGGTGCGTATGCATGGACAACCTGGGTAAATTTAATTTGGGAAGAGAGATTAAGGTTTAGGGAGGTCCAATCAAGACACGGTCTTCACCGTTGCACTCGTAGTGGGATTATCTATAACATGGTATAGGCTTGGACTGGATTTGGATATTTGGGAATCTACAGTTTAAGTGAGCGGAATTATAAATCAGAATTTATGTTTCAGTATAAATCCTTGTAAATATTGAAAAATATTACCTAGAAGAAGTAGAATTATATATATGTATAATTATTTTCCATTTAATTGGATTGAATTGGTTTGAGTAGATATTCAGGATAATTGATTAAGTTCTTGTATTTATGTATTGTGTGTTCTATTCATATAGAATAGTGTTAGATAGAGTTGATATTAATTTATAACATGATTATAAATTAATTAAACTCTTATTTGTAGTTGGATCAATAGTAGAAATATTATTATATTTTTTTACTGATATTCAGGATAATTAATTGAGATCCCATGTATATAATTATTGCATTCTATTCGTATTGAATTAAAAGTAGATGGAGTTAATATTAATTTAAAACATGGTTATAAATTAATTAAAATCCAACTTGTAATTGGATTAATGATAGAAATATTATTATATATTTTATTACCGATATTCACGAAAATAGATTGAGATCCTGTATATATAATTATTGTGTTCTATTTGTATTAAATAGGGTCAAATAAAGTTGATAGTAATTTACAACATGGTTATAAATTAATTAAACTCTGATATATTATTATAATAGTAATAGAAATATTATTTTATATTTTATTACTAATCAGGAGTTAAAAGTATGGTCTTTAAATTAAATTATAAGGCTAAAATGATTATTTAGGCAGGTTAAATTTATATTAAAATGACTTTGAAGTTTATCCGACATTGAAATTAGTTTTTTTTATGTAAATCAATAACTAACTAATTAGTGAATTTTTATAAAGATAATCTGAGAAATTAGAAATTATAAAAGAAGTATTGTATTACTTGATAGGTTTTCATTAAGGTTGTAAAATCTCATATATTATTATAACCTAATTTATTAACTTTAGACCTTAAGAAATGGTTCTAGATATATGTGTATACATATATAGAAATTATATATATGAGTTATATAATATGTCGAGACCTTATTAATAGCTAAACTTAATTTTGATAGAAGAATTAAGTGAAATTAAGCTATAATTTGATTGAAAGGCAAGTGCATTATTTTATAAAATAAGTTTAAGACTTCTACAAAATAATACGATGAAGATATGATTTGAATAAATAAATAATATGATTGTAAGACCAGTTGCTTTAGTGAGATGCATTTTGTCGAATTAAGTGTTAAGATTTATAGAAATTGCTTAATAGTGTGAGTTGGATGATTTATTGATATTCAAGAAATATGTAGAATGTATTTATAGATTATATTAAGCAATTAAATAAGTTGAGTGTGTAAACCACACAAAAGAATGTGTATACATTTATAGTAGTCTATATATATTCAATGTATGCTCATAAAAATATATTTACTGGAGTCTAATATCTAAGAGGTACATTTGAATGAGCAATTTAATTAAAGGAGAGAAATGTCATAGATTTTAGTTTAGTTTCCAAGGATCGAGTATCAAATTTTGGTAGCAAGATGACGTAATGAATGTAGTCGAAATAACATTTGGTTAATAATCGACCGTTGGCTACAATTAGCAATAAACCTAGGTTTAGTGTGGTTTGCATCTCGATCTCGATTTGATCCTTTAGATACTTAGCATATAGGCTCTAGGAAATATTTTTGAGGACTTGGAACCATCAGATTCAATGTAAAACAAGGCGAGACCCTCGTGTGGTTTTGTATGAAGGAAATGATGCTCGAAACAAGGTGGAACTTGTGTGATGTTTTCATTTGATGCGAATGTGATGTAATCTTCAAAATGTAAATATGGTATATATGATTCATTAGGCTAGACTAGTGTTGTATATTAACTCCAGTTTCTTGATACGTACGTTTTAGAGAAGGTATGTTTTATAAGGCTTTAGTGGGCTGATTCGAGCCATCAAGAACACATCATACGGGATGCGCATGTTATCCATATAGTATGGATATGTAGTGGTTAAGTAGAAAATGAGGGAAATACACGAATTGCATATGAGATCTCGAAGCATGTTGGGAGAGAGATGGCGACAGCTATCTAGAATAGATCATATATCATCCATACCTATTATAGACGTCAAGGTAAGATCAATACGAGTCTATTGGATTGTGATGTGACTCGGGGTCTATGGTATATTTAGGTACTGACTTATTTTGGTTTGTTCTTTAATGGGTAGTAAATGGAAAAGTGATCATATAGGAGGTCCTAAGGACTCCACCCACCATCGATTAGTGGGTATATCGTATAGTAGGCGACTAGTACTTTAGCATATAGTGGACGATTAGTAGTACATCGTATAGTAGACAATTTATAGTATTGCTTAGTAGAAAATCAGTAATATATCATAGTTGAGACAATTTTATACGTTTCATTTGAATAGATTATTAGTGATAGATAGTGGGTGGTATGTTTCCTTTGTGAAGTTCCCGTACGCTTGTATTATTTACTTGTCATTAGAGGTAGACCTAGATTGGGATGCCTATATCACCGCTAGTCCCAAGAGAGTGTACTATAGATCTTACACTTAAATATATTAGAATGTAACTTATATTTTGTTGTTGTGCATGCCGAGTTATAGTCACAGCATTATATTAAAGATGAACCGACCTTAGGGATATAGTAGGAGAGTAGGGTACGGTATAATTCTCTATCCTTTGGGATGGGTTTACTTTACTTGTTTATTGACAATCCCGATTACTTCTAAGCCATGTTTTGGGGAAGATCGACTGCATCTTAGTAGTTTCCTGTTTTATATGTATATAGCTTTAATATGTGGTATTTTGAGATAGTTTGTAATGACCCGTGTTTTACGTATCGATGGATCGTATAATATTATTAGTTAATTCATATGAGGTCATATGACTTTATAACTTTGGGAAATGACACTTAGGGATATTTTTCACATCAGTGAATTTTATCAAATTTCTATGTGACTATTTTAACCCTGAAAATCTTGTAAGTCTATAACTTTCGATAGGAGTTGATTTAGGTCTGAAACCACATCCATTACTTCATGATGATGGTTTCTCTTTCCGTAGAGTGGTCATAATAGGAAAACGGACTTACCATTTGAGAGATATTTCTAATTTAAGTTTTAAGGGCTTTTAGGAAGATATTGAGATAATTAAATGGGCCTAAACCCAAGCCCATTGGCTTATTTCGGATTTTGGAGCTAAGGGGAGTGTCGGGGCTATAGTGAATCACTTCTTCACTTCACAAAACCATTTCCCTAATCTCATATTTTCACCAAAAATGTTCACCCTTTCTACTTAAACTAGCTTAAATTGATCACTAGAGGAGTAATTAGCTTAAAGGATCATCAACTCATCATTTTGGTACCTTAAGGTTCGGGTTGCTTGCTGTCCAATTCAGGTTTGGATCTAAAAGTGTAATTTGGGGGTATTTAGTGAGTGATTACTTGATCTCACTATATTATACATGTTAATACGATTAAAATTAACATTTTTCTTAATATGATTTCTATGTTAAATTATTGTTTTAGATGATATTTGCTTAAATGAATGCTTGGGTGAATCGGTTTAATATGATTTGTTAGTATTTTAGTGTAGTTAGAAAAAGAGATGGTCGATTTGGGCAAAATAAAGGCAAAACAACTCCAAATCAGATGAAACTTGGAGGAGGGATTCTAGAGCAAGGGAGGAGCCTAGGATTCAAGTCGCATCAAGTTTGGAGCAAAGTAGAGGACTTAGTACTGACTGCTTTGCCCGGTGCCGAGAGATTTTTATTTGTGGAAACCACTTGGTGGAAGCTTGATTCTTCAAATAAGGGCTAGGGATGATGAGCAGAAGCCAAATACCAATGTTTGGCTAAGTGTTGGCCTTTGTACTGAGAGATTTTGGAGTTTGGCATCGAGAGTTTGGAATTTATGCTGAGAGCTTTTGTGAGGAGTGCCCAGGGTTCAAATACTTAGAAGATGGAGCACTAGAAGAGAAGGAAGAAACTTAGTCAGGATTTGGTTAAGTACACCACTCGGTACCGAGAGGTTTGGTCGATACCGAGAGGTCGAGTTTTTTTGGGATCGGGGTGAAATTTCCAAGAGGGAAAATGTAGGCTCTATAGATTATGCTGAAGGTTTTTTTTGTTCACTTGGGGTTTGATGGTGATATAGTAGCACGAAGGTAACTTCGGGACTTCGGTGATGCCAACTCGATGGTGAATAGAGATAGGTTTCGATGATGCATGGTGGCTCGATATTGAAAGGATTCATCGTGAATGTTGAATGGTTCTATCGTAAAATGAAAGAATGTGAAATGGTTCCTTAAGGGTAATAGAAACTAATTGGAGCAAGGAAAGGGATAAGATATTCATGTAAAGAGATCGTTGATACTCGAAGTGTTTTCTAATGTACAGAAAGTAGGGCTATTGTAGGGACGCTCATGTGTACTTTGTTTAGTTATCCCAGGTCAGCTGTTTGGATCTGTATACCTTGGACCAATGGATTTGGGTCTAGTATCAGCTTCCGGCTAGAGGCTAGTACAACCTTGATTTCCATTAGTCCTTGGCATGGGAAAGGTCATTCAAGTTATCATATATCTAGAGCACATTGAGTGATCGTGAGGATTGTTTGATGGATTCTATGGTTGCTTTGATTGTTTTCTTTCGTAGTCTATCATTCTAGGGATGTCACTTGAGATGCGTATTGGGGATAGGGATACCTGGACACCCGTCATCCTACTTAGTTTATTGTACACCTTTACTATATTCATAGAGTAGCATATTATGTCCATTATGTGCTAACTCTTTAGTTGCAGGGACAGGTCAGGTATGGTTCGTATACCTTTTTTCTTACCATGTCGACTTGTATAGTGTTTTGAGATTCATTTACCGCTCACACCAGACTGTTGTTTGACCCGAGGTTTTATGATTTGCTTCTTATTATCTTGGGTACTCTTAAATGAGTAGACTGGATAACAGGTTTAGGTGCGACGTAGTAGTTATGCAAAGGATGAGCTGGATGGAGATATCTCGTATTATATATATGGATTTCTATGCTTATTCTGTTATGCAACACTATAGAGCCTTGACAGTGTCTGCTTATTATTATTGCTATGAGATAGTTATTTGGGTTTATTTTAGTTTTTTATAAACTCTATTACTCTATTGTATAACCCTGTGGATCTATGCTCTGAAATTTAGTTCACTTAGTTATTACGTCTCTCCTATTTTATATCTATGATGTATATTATATTTTATTCCATGTGCTGTTAGATAAATGACGGGTTTTGTGATGTTTTATTTCATTTTCAACCCTTGATGATCATCCTACATCGGCTAAGCACGTAAGGAACGCACTATATAGTTATACTGGGTGCCGATGGTGTAGGATGGTCATCACATTTGGTATCAGACCTAGGTTACATGATTAACTTGATTTGATACCGTGGTCCAGTAGAGATAGGGAAGAAGTTGTCACCTTAGACTAGATCGAGAGTATATTTACACACGGAATAGTGCATACTTGTTATATATTTTGGTTTTCAAAACTATATAGTAGTATATATACTATATAAGTCGCATGCACACACGAGTACTATTGATACAGTTTTCTTATATGAGAGGCTGATTGTTCTAGTTACAGATCAAGAATGAGCAGCATATAAGAAGTACTATAAGCAACTCCACCCTTGGAGTCGAAGGAGGAGCGGGTTGGGGGCTACTAACCTTGACTTTGAGGTGATGTTTAACGCCATGATGGCGAACATGATGCAGAATGCCTAAGCGGCCACTCTAAATGATGATGTTGGTGGTGCTTCTCAGGTGCAGGTGTCGAGGGCTGATAAGCTATGCAAGGATTTCTCCATCTTTGAAGGTAAACCATTCCTTGGATCAGAGTCGGCCATCGAAGTGTAGGATTGGCTGGACACTTAAGAGCATATCTTTGGTGACCTAGAAGTAGATGATGCTATGAAAAGGAAGCTAGTCTCCAGATAGCTTCAAGGGTGGACCATGAACTAGTGGAATGCCATTACTTTTGCTACACCAGAGGATTAGTTCATTTGGGACTAGATCAATGCTAGGTTTGAGGGGAAGTTTGTTCCGGTACTCGAAAGTTTGTGCGATTTAGGAGATTCGTTGATCTAAATCAGGGAGATATGTCAATCTCCAAGTATATTACTGAGTTCGAACGCTTTGTCGAATTATGGGATGTCTTTCATCAACACTCCATCAAGGAAGAATAAGAAATTTCTTATGGGTTTGGATGACTATCTATAGGAAAATTTGGTGAGCCATATTGATGAGGCATTTGAGAGACTTATTGAGAAAGCTCTTTGCTCGGAGAGTTTATATTCCAAGTCCAAATCAGTTGTTGTCATTAAGGAAGAGCTAAAGACGCAACAAGGTGGTGGAGGCAGGAAGAAATAGAATGGGAAGAGGAAGCAGTTTCAGGGGAAGAATGCTCAGAAGAAGGCTAAATAGGAACCCATCTGTTATGGTTGTGGAGATAAGGGTCATTTGATCAGTGACAACAAAGCAGATGGGAAGAAGAAGTGTTACAATTGCGACAAGTTCAGACATATGTAGAAAAGTTGTCCAGAACTAACATAATAGAAGTAGGTTGTGAAGGCATATGCTTTAGACGCTGTTCTGACTTCATCGAGTACTCCCTCGGCGAAAGAGAAGGGGAAGAGCATTGTTATTCAAGGTATGCTTTTCATTTATGATGTTCCTCTACATGTTTTATTTAATACTGGGGCTTTACATTCCTTTATATCTAGTGATCTAAGATAGATTGGGATTGAAACCCAAAATAGTTAACCAACCCTTGATTGTGACGAACCATATTGGAGCTCCACTAGCCCATGTATGGTTTGTCATGGTTTGGTCTTATCGAGTCATGGATACTCTTTTGTTTGTGACTTCTTTGTTTTGAATTTCATTGGGTTCGAGATTATCTTAGGGATAGACTAGCCAAGGAAGTATGCAGTGGTAGTGGATTGCGAGAAGCTGTTGGTGATGATCGAAGCTGTGAAGGGGCAGATGGTAGTGATTGCCTATCTGCTCGAGGATGGGGTTATGGTTAGCTTTCTATATTTGCTTGGGGTTCCATAAGTTAGGTTTTCATCCGTGCCTATCATTAGAGAGTATCCAGACATGTTTGAGGAAGTGACCGGATTACTACTGCATCGAGAGATTGAGTTTCAAATAGACTTAGCAAAGGATGCTACGTCGATAGTTATGCCTTTGAGGCATATGGAACCTAGAGAGTAAAAGGAGTTGGAGGTGCAAATAAATATCCTGTGGAAGAAAGGGTCATTTGTAGGAGTATATCTGAGTGTGGCGCACTTTTAGTATTCGTAACTAAGGCGGATGGCTCTCTGAGGTTAGTGTAGATTACCATGAACTGAATAAGGTGACAAAGAAGAACAAGTATCCACTCCCATGTATTGATGACTTGTTCGATCAACTCCATGATGCGAAGGTGTTCTCCAAATTGGGGTTGGTGATGGTATTTCACCAGTTGAGAGTAGTAAAGGAGAGTGTGCTGATCACGGCATTTTGTATGCCGTTTGGTTTATATGTGTGGTTGGTTATGCTATTCGGGCTAGCCAATTACTTTGACATACATTATTGATCTCATAAACCGCGTCTTTAGGGATCAACTAAACAAGTTGATACTTGTGTTCATGGATGACATTCTGATCTATTCTAGGAAAGAAGGGGAACACATAACACACTTGGGGATTGTGCTAGAAGTGTTGAGGAAGCACAGGTTGAGAGTGAAGTTTTTGAAGTGCCACTTTTGGAAGGGAGAATTGAGGTTCTTAGGTCATATCATCTCAGGGCAGGTTATTACGATTGATCCTACGAAGGTGGCAATGGTTCAGGATTGGAACCAGTCCAAGAATGCGACCGATGTGAGGAGTTTCCTATGATTGGCGGGATATTATATACGCTTTATCAAGGACTTCTCAAAGGTAGCCACAGTATTGACCAATTTGACGAAGAAGAATCAGACTTTTATTTTGGACGCGAGCTACGATCATGAATTTGTGAATCTGAAAGAGAGGTTGACAAGTGCACCAATATTTATCATTCCATGTGGGAATGAGAAGTTGACAGTATACACAAATGCCTGTGGTACTGGGTTAGGTGTGTTATTAATAAAACAGAGAAAGACTATTGCCTACGCTAGTCAACAGATAAAGCCGCATAAGAGAAAGTATCCAACTCATGATTTGGAATTAGCAGCGATTATATTTGTTTTGAATACATGGAGGCATTATCTTTTAGGAAAAAGGTTCGAACTGTTCATGGGACATAAATTTAAAGTACCTTTTCTCCTATAAGCACCTTAACCTCTGTCAATAGCAATGGTTAAAGTTCTTGGCCACTTACGACTTAGACATTTCCTATACACTTGGTAAGGGAAATGCGGTCGCCAATGCATTGAGTAGAAGTCATGCAGTTCAAGAGCGATGTTTATGGAGTGGAGGCGGCTGGAGTATGTTGCTGGCTATGACTTTAGACCTCATTATGAGTTAGAGCCAGAGATGTTGGCAAGTTTGACGATCAGACCTACTATGATTAAGCAAATCGGTACTAGTCAGAGGCAGGATGCTAGACTAGTAGAGATCATGGAAAAAATGGAAGAGGGAGTAGAGGCCGAGGAGATAAAGAAATACGGGATCGATTGAGAAAGTTGGCTCCGTAAGGATGGGAGATTGTTTGTCCCCAATGTAGATGGATTGTGAGATAAGGTGGTATAAGGGTGCCACCATTCTAGGTTGTGTATACATCTCGACGGTAATAAGATGTATCGTGATATGAAGCATACCTATTATTAGGAGGGAATGAAGAAGGATGTTGGGACATTCACCTCGAAGTGTATGAACTACTAGTTAGTGAAGAAAGAACATAAGAAGCCAAGTGGATTACTGTAGCTGCTTGAAGTTTCCAAGTGAAAGTGGGAACAAGTGTGGATGGATTCCATTGATGGATTGCCGAGGATTAGAGGAGGGGACGATAGCATTTGGGTCATAATCGATAGATTAATGAAGAATACCTGATTCATACTAATAAAATCTACAAGAACGGCGTCCAAATTGGTCGAGTTGTATATGAAGTGGATAGATGGTTTCATGGTGTGCCAAAGAGCATTGTGCGTGACCGAGACCCGTTGTTCATTAGTGGGTTTTGGAAGAGCTTACAAGAGTTGTTGGGGACTGAGCTGCATCTCAGTACAGCCTATCACCCGTAAACAGATGGGCAGATTGAGAGAGTAAATCATATATTGAAGGATCTCTACCAGTCTTGCATTCTCGGTTATTGAGGCCTGTGGGATGATCATCTGCATTTAATAGAGTTTGCATATAATAACAGCTATCAGTCTAGTATCAGTATGGCATCGTATGAAGCACAATACAACCAACCATGTAATGCTCCTTCATATTGGTGAGAACCGGGTAAGAAACTGATGCTTGGGCCAGAGATGATTAAAGAGACCTCCGAAAAGATTGAGATTATTAACTCAAGGATGAAGGTAGCCTAGGATAGGCAGAAGAGCTACACTGATATGAGACGTAGAGATTTGGAGTTCTCTGTTGATGATATGGTGTTTGTGAAGATACCTCCCTTGAGGAATGTTGTTCGATTCGGCAATAAGGGGAAGTTGGCGCCGAGATTCATAGGTCCTTTTTCCGTAGCAGAGAGGATTGAAAACCTAGTATATACGGTCGACTTACTTCAAAAGATGGCAAATGTGCACAATGCCTTCCACGTCTCACACCTTAGGAAGTTTGTACATGACCCAAGCATGACTATTGCACCGGATCAATTTGATGATATCGAGATTAAACCAGAAGCTGCAGACCTCATAGGCCGGTTCATGCTGTCAAATGTGATACGAAACAGCTTAGGAGGATGACAATGGAGTTAGTGAAGGTTCAATAGGGCGAAAGTAAAGACGATTTCAATGGGAAACCGATGAGAGCATGAGGATTTTATGTCTGAAGCTCTTTGCCCGGTAAGTCCTACCTTACTTTCACTTTGGATATCATATAGGGTAGTTTAGTATCTTGCACGTTAGGATAGGTTTTATCTATATTGTTGATTATATAGTTGCTTGCTTAATATGTTTAATGGTTACAGATAATTATTAGCATGCAAGGTAACTGTGATTGATTATTTTTGTTTTTAAGGGATTTCGGGAGCGAAATTCCTAAAGGGGGGACAGTGTAACAACCTGTGTTTTACATATCGAAGGATCATAAAATATTATCATTTAATTCATATGAGATCGTATGACTTTATAACTTTACAAAATGACTCGTAGGGACATTTTCCACATCTATGATTTTTATCAAAATTCTATGTGATAATTTTGACATTGAAAATATTGTAAGTCCTATAACTTTCGATAGGAGTCGATTTATGGTCTAAAACTACTTTTATTGCTTCTAGGATGATTGATTCTCTTTCCATAGAGTGATCATAATAGTAAAACAGACTTACCATTAGATAGAAATTGATATTTTAAGTTTTTACGCTTTTGGCAAATATTAGGATAATTAAATGGGCCTAAACCCAAGCCCATTAGCCCATTTAGGGTTTTGGAGCTAAGGGGAGTGTAGGGGCTGAAGTGAATCACTTCTTCACTTCATAAAAACATTTCCCTAACTTCCATTATTCATCTTTTCACTTAAAAACTTCACCCTTTCTACTTAAACCAGCTCAAATTGATCATTAGAGAGGTAATTAGCATAGTGGATCATCAACTCATTATTTTGATACCTTAGGGTTTGGGTTTCTTACTGTCCAATTCAGGCTTGGATCTAAAAGTGGTAATTTAGGGTATTTGGTGAGTGATTACTTGATCTCAATATATTATACATGTTAATAGGATTAAAGTTGGCAGTTTTTTAATATGATTTCTGAGTTAATTTATTCTTTTGGATGGTATTTGCCAAAATGAATGCTTGGACGATTGGTTTGATATGGTTTGTCAGTATTTTAGTGTAGTTAGGAAAAGAGGTGGTCGATTAGGGAAAAACAAAGGCAGAACAACTCCAAATTAGATGAAACTTTGAAGGGGGATTCAGGAGTAAGGGAGGAGCCTAGGATTCAAGTCGCATCAAGTTTGGAGCAATGTAGAGCTAGAGGAATCGGTGCTGAGAGCTTTTTGTTTATGGAAAGCACTCAGTGGAAGGTCGATTCTTCAAGTAAGATCTAGAGGTGATGAGCAGAAGCCAAATTCCAAAGTTTGGCTAAGTGTTGGGCCTTATGCCGAGAGCTTTTGGAGTTTGGCTAGAATTTATGTCGAGAGCTTTTGTGAGGTATGCTCCAGGTCCAATTACTTAGAAGATGGAGCACTGGAAGACAAGGAAGAAACTTAGCCAAAATTTAGCAAAGTACACAACTCGGTACCAAGAGGTCTAGTCTGTATGGTACCGAGAGGTCGAGTTTTCTTAGGATCGGGGTGAAGCTTCTAAGAGGGGAAGTGTAGGCTCTACAGGTCATGCTGAAGTTGTTTGTTTGTTTGTTCTCTTGGGGTTTTATGGCGATATAATAACACGATGATAACTTCGGGACTTTGGTGATGTCAATTTGGTGGTGAACAGAGTTAGGTTTCGATGATGGCGGCTTGATGTTGAAAGGAGTTGTAATGAGGGTTATCTATAAAGGGCGGGTTCTACGAAAGGTGACCCAATGATTGAATGTTGAATGGTTCTGTCATGGAATAAAGGAATGAGGAATGGTTTTTTGAGGGTAATGGAAACTAGACGGAGCAAGGAAAGGGCTCAAATATGCATGCTTAGGGATCGTTGATACTCGAAGTGTTTTCTGATGTACTCAAAAGCAGAGGAATTGTGGTGACAGCCATGAGTACTTTGTTTGGTTACCCTAGATTATTTGTTTAGATCTGTAAACATTGGACCGGTGGATTTGGGTCTAGTATCAGCTTCGGGCTAGAGGTGAGTACATTGGAAACCAGGATTTCCACTAGTCCCTAGCATGGGAAAGGCCATATGAGTTATCATATATCTAGAGCACATTGAGTGATCGTGAAGATTATTTGATGGATTCTATGGTTGATTTGATTGTTTTCTTCCATATTCTATCACTCTATGGAGGTCACTGGAATAGGTATTGGGAATAGGGATACTTGGACACCAGTCATCCTACTTAGTTTGCAGTATACCTTTACTATATTCATAGAGTAGCATATCATGTTCGATATGTGCTAACTCTTTGGTTGCAGGGACATGTCAGGTATGGTTCATATACCCTTGTTCCTTACTATATTGACTTGTATAGTATTTTGAGATTCAAATACCACTCACGCTAGACTGTTATCAGACCTGAGGTTTTATGCTTTGGTGCTTATTGTCTTAGGTACTTTTAAATGAGTAGTCTAGATAGCAGGTCTAGGTGCAACATAGTAGTTGTGCAGAGGAGGAGCTGGATGGAGCTATCTTGTATTATATATATGGATTTCTATGCTTACTCTACTATGCAACACTTTGGAGCCTTGACACTGTCTGCTTATTATTATTGCTATAAGGCAGTTATTTGGGTTTATTTCAGTTTTTTATAAACTCAATTACTTTGTTGTCTAACTATGTGGATCTGTACTCTGAAATTTGGTTCACCTTAGCTATTATTGTCTCTCTTATTTTATATCTATGATGTATATTATATTTTATTCCATACACCGCAAGATATACGACAGGTTCTGTGATGTTTTATTTCGTTTTCAACCCTTGATGATTGTCCTACATTGGTTGGGCATGTCACCAGTGCACTATATAGTTATATTGGGTGCCAGTGGTGTTGGGCGGTCTTCACATAGTTATTTTCAAACCAGACTTTATGTCCGACCCATGATTTTATATGTCTGTTTATGTCATGACAATTCTTGGATACTCTATTGAGTATTTGCGAGTTTGATGCTTGGAGATAGGCTTACATGACAGCGGAAGCATTCTGAAGGTGTAAAGTTGATATATTGGATATGTATGCTTGTTGTTGATGTAGTCCGTGGCAAACAGACTACTTTTAATATGAGGCTTATGATATTAGATGTATTCAAAACTCCATATGAATGAAGTCATTGTATTTTGACTTTATGTATTGATATTTATTTGATAATTTATCAATTACTTTCGCTAGTGCAGTCTCTTGTATATTGTTTATCCTATTCTATTCATGTATATTCAATATATTATATTTTATCACTCTACTATGAGATTGTATAGATATACAATGGTATGATGTTTAGTTTTAATTTTACCCTAATGGACTGTCTTTTGTGGTATTTAAGATTCAGACATTTGTCTTTTGATGTTGATTCAGGGTATTACGAAGGGTGGGTCGACTTTATAATAAAGTTATTCTAAAATATAAGTCTACAAAAATGACCCCTCCTTATCTAACCGTGTTGAATGGATACGAGCTAAAGAAGCATTTAACAAAGAGTTTGAACTAAAGGAAATATAATAAAAATGAAAACAGGAATTAAATAGGAAATAAAGGGATTCAATAATACGAAAATTTTCCACTCCCTTTACGAGAAAAATACTTATCAAGAATCAAGGATGCATTTGGTACACGGGTTGATTCCATCATTGGCATCGTGGAACTATTATGAATCATTTCAAATCTATTCTAGGCATGATGTATGCCATAAACACTGACCTTCATATTATGGATTCCATCCCATGCTTTATAATCAACAAAGAAGATGACCTATTATCCAAAAGCCACAAAGGCCAAAGGTATAAAAATTGCTATCATTGAGCTAGATAAGGATAATTTTATAGGATTTGATGGATTGAGTGGCATTCTTTTCTATCACCCTAGGACATTATTTCCCTTAATCTTATTGAAGTAAAATCCGTTCTTATGGGTGAAGAGATACCTAGAAGTTGGTGAAGCAACAACATTATCCCCGTTCCTAAATCAGCCAATTCAGAAAGATGTTTGGATTACTATCACATCAGTCTTTGCAATTTTACAAGTAAAATTATATCTAAAATTCTTATAGGATGGTTAAGTACTGTTTAGTAGAAAATTATCTCACAATCCCTAGTTAGAACTGTTTAAAATAGAATTATCAGGGATAATATCTCATTGGATCTGAAACTTTTATCTCATATTCATTGGAGAACACATAGGACCAATGTTCTTATCAAGCTTGATATGGCTGAAGCGTATGATAGAATCACCTGAATATTTATTTAAAAAACTCTAAAAGACTTTGTTTTTTCTAAATTTTTTATAGACTTTGTCAGAAAGATACCATCTAACTATTGGTCCTCCATTCTCATCAATTGTTTACTAAATCAGGGTGAGAGTAAGGCGGGGGCCCCTTATCCCATGCAATATTTATCATTTCCACAGACATACTCATATAGGGACACCACAGCCTGATCACTTTTCGATAAATTAGGAAATATCACATAACTATTGTTTCCAACTTATTTCATCTCTCTCTTTTGTCGATGATATACTTTATCTTCAGTAGGGGATCAAGTAAGACCATGGATGCCTTTTTAAAAGTCATCGTAATATGTAGAACTTCATCGAGTCAAAAATGGAAACAATGATAAGAGTTTCCTATGATTTCTAGATCAGCCAGGGCATCACAATACATCAGAATTATTATAAAAATTGCTTTGCTATTAAAAACCTTCGCATCACTGATTTAGGAGTCAATCCATTTAGGGAAAGGAAGAAAAGTGAGCTCTTCTACTCCTTAATAGGAATGGCTACATGGTTGATCATTAAGTGGAGTTCTTTTCTAATCTCTTAAGCTAGCAGACTCGGTCTTATCAAACCTTTCCTCTATTCCTTAGGCTCCTACATTTTTAGTTCCATCACGCCCACTAACTCTTTTTTTCCAAACTTTCTCAAAATTATATGCAATCATTTTCAAAATTATATATTATTCTAAACAGGAAGGAGGCCTGGGAATATGCTCACTTTTGGTGACACTTTTAATGCATATTCTTTAAAAGTATGGCTAGGTTCTTTGAAGATAATTCACTATGGTCAAGTTTCGTCCACTTGAAATACAGACGACTAGAAACCAATAATTATTCATGTTCTCCCACCTGTTCGAGTAAAACATGAAAAGGGATGCAAAAAAGTAACCTTTGATGGAATCGAAAACTCTTCATTGGTTAGAAGGAAACTTCAAGCTTAAAAAAGCATGGACCATTATTCGAGAAAAATAACCCATTAATACATTTCTCAATAATGTGGAACAAATGCATTTCACCTGAAATCTTTATCTTCAAGTGGAAGATCTTCCATGATAGCCTCCCATTTGAGATTTACATCTAGAAACTAAACATAACTTTCACATCCAATGAAGATGTTGCTACAAAAACAATAATGAATCTAGATCTCACCTATTTGGCCATAGTGATATAGCCAAACATATATAAATCTGGTTTGATGATCTTATTGGTTATAAGTGAAGATGCGCATCTTTTAACTCATGATTATTTTTCTAATGGTTACATGCTAGGGGTAAAACACTCCCACGTATACTAGCTAAGGTCCTTCCTTGCCTTATATGCTATCTTATATAGCATGCAAGAAATAGTATTGCCTATAACAATTCCTTAAATTCCTGGCAAGACATAATACAAAGTATTCATTAGGAAATCATTCTTATATTTGAAGTATTCCCTATCTAGGACTAAACAATATGGTTACATAATATCATTCCAACATGATTATTTATTAATGATATATAACTTTTAGATGGAATGCCAGCTTTGTACCTTGCTTTTAGTCCAAGATAACTATGCAAAAAGACCATTGCACTAGAAGTACAATAATGATTGTAGTTGGAAAACCACTATTTGGAAAGCAAAGATAGAAGGTTCAATTCAAAGTAGAATAAGAACATGTAAAAGTCATTTTTGCAACATCTAAAAAAGTTCAATTAAGATAGGGATTAGGGTGCCAAACCAATACTCAAAAATCATGGCTCAAAATTTTGTTTATATGGTTGTAATGTACAATTTTTTATATGTGTTGTTATAATCCTCTATCAAAAACTATTGTATTAACTCTTATTTTGATTGCAATAAAGTATGGATACTGCTTGGGGGTTTTTAACACATGATCATTAAGTGATACTTTTTCTCCTAATTCATTCCATTATATATATATCATATTATTTAATACATGTTTATGATTTATTTTTATAATTTTAATCATTGATTATTTATTTAGGTAAATAATGGTTTAATCTTATAAATTTTAAGTATTATTATACTTGTTAAGGAAACAAATATGTTATAATATAAATGTCAAGCGGTGTGTGTATATATATACATATAAGGAAAAAATATGTTATAACATAAATATCCAATGATATACATATATATATATATATATATGCATAATCACTACAAGAAAGCGTACGATTCCCGACGGCTGAAAATCATCGACGGACGTCGGTAGCCGTAGGAATCCAAGTCTAACATTATGACCCTCTGCTGCAAAAGTGGGATAAGTTTTGTCAAAATGCTTCCATGCTTCTCCATCAGCTGAACGTGTCAACGTACCTTCCTCCGTTCTCACACTATGGCATCTCATATGAGGTGCAGTTACAGAAGATGCGTATAATCTTTGAAGCTTAGTAGTGATGGGAAAGTAATGCATACGTTTGTATGGAACTTCCTTTCCCTTCTAACATTTAGCACCACATTGAGAAAATGGTGAAAAACCATCCGTACATAATCCAAGTCTAACATTACGAATCTCCACTACAAAAGTGGGATAAGTTTTGTCAGAATGCTTCCATGCTTCTCCATCGACTGGATGTGTCAACGTACCTTCTTCCTCTATTCTCACACTATGTCATCTCATATGAGGTGCAGTTACAGAAGATGTGTATAAGCTTTGAAGCCTTGGAGTGATGGGCAAGTAATGCATACGTTTGTATGGAACTTCCTTTTCCCTTCATTTTTCTTGGTTTGTACCTTTCCTCATTACATATTCTACACTTCCTACGAGTGATGTCCTCTTTCCAAAACAACATGCAATCATTTAAACATTTATCTATTTTTTGATATGGTAGACCAAAAGCCAACATAAGTTTTTTAACTTCATAGCTATTTTCACACATTAAATTATCGGGCTGCATACGTCGTTTTGCAGCTTGTACAATAGCTGTAAATTTGGCTTCGGTGATGTTGTATTTTGACTTCATCGCAATGTATTATGTGGTTACTGATAGCTGAGTGTCGCTTTTACAACCATCCCAAAGAGGTTTCTTAGCAGCATCCAATAAATCGTAAATTTTTTTGCTTCAATATTTGGTTCTTCAACATTTACATCGTCGTCATCAACTTCAACCGTAGAGAACATTGATCATGCTGCATCTTCAACCATATTTTCTATACGATTCGTTATAACAATTTTATTAACAACCACCTCTAATTCAGACTTTGCATGAGTATGTGCTACAACTTCTCTATGACGATCCCAAACATAATACTCCTGTACGAAATCTTTTTTGCACAAATGAACTTTCACAATATCTAGTAACAAATACTTCAAATGTGTACACCTACTACATGGACAACGAATTTCTACATCATTTTCGTTATTACTTAAAGCAAATTCAATAAATACGTTTATACCATTATAAAAATCTTCCTTTATTGAGCCTCTCGGTCCCCTTCTTTGATACATCCATCTCCTCCACTTAACAAAATAATCGATCATTTTTCCTATTTAAAAAAATATGTCACAAATTCAAAAATAAATATTGGCCATTTTACAAATTGATATTTTATTTTTCAATGTATTGATACATAATCTTATATGCGTCAATTTAACCCAACTTAAGAATACAATATTGAAATGTTGGTTTATAGTTTTCTACTTTGATGGTCAGTCATCCTACTTTCCATTACAAACACAATAAACAATTACATTTCATAAATTATTTCATTTCAAATGATTTAACAAAATTTGACAGTACTTCCCTTTTGTTTCCTGTATTGTACAAAAATGTGTGTACATAGGAAACAAAAAAGAAAAGTGACAGCGAAATTTTGTGAACCGTTTAAAATGAAATAATATACGAAATGTAATTATTTACTATGTTTATAACATGTCCAATACAAGGACAAATCTAGCAAGTATTGGACCAGATGAATTCAAATGTCTATTTTATGACAAAAACGAATATTTATGTAATAATCATGTACAATATTTGTCGGACAAGGCCAAAAACTCCCTAAGGGACGAATAAAAAAGTAGTTTATACAAAAATTGGAAGATTTATAGTTTATTTTCTTATTTATTATATAATATATTATTGTTTGTAAACAGTTGAAAATTTACTAATTTTTTATATTTCGAAAAATTATTAATTTACCACACTATTCCGCGTATTCTACCGGACAAGGTTACTTCAGCGTATTATAGTAGATATGTAAATTATTTTTTTACGATGTTTTCGATTGAAAATAATTTATTTAGTTATTAGTATGCGCATATGTGTGTATATATAATGATTAACACATATACACATACATATATGAACACATATACACCCAATTAACACAAGACAATTATAAAAAAAACACAAATTAATGAATTATACATGCTTTTCACAATTTAAAGCTAAAAAATGAAATAGGTATTCCATGAAATACTATAAACTATCATTAGGCTATTAGAAACAATTAGAATCACTAATTAGCCATAATTTACCAAATTAGGAAAATCTAGATTTAGGTTAAAAATTAGTTTTTTTTGGCAAAAATTAGAGGTTATAACCGAGATTGGAAGCAATAGAGAGTGATTAAGGAGCCATGCAAGATCCGAAAGCTTGAGGTTTGGAAGCTTAAAAATGGATTTTAGGGATTTTAGGGTATAATTTTTTATTCAGCGCTCAATTAAGGAAGAAAGGTCTCGACCGAGACCTGTATAACGCGAACTTCCGACGGCAGCCGACGGCTACTTTCGTACAGTTTCCGACGGCCACCGACGGCCCGTCGAAAGCCGTCAGAAACCGTCGCAATAGGCCATCGGAAGCCGTCGCCAAGTTTCGTTGGTATTTCAAGCTTTTCTTGTAGTGAATTATTGTGAATTATTACTACACATGCTCATAGAGCTACGTAGAAAAAAATAGAATTTATGGATTTGGTGTGTGCAGGGCTCGTGGTGCAACGTTTGTAGCCTCGATGCCCGAGGGATGATGTCATCCAATAAGTCATGTTCGAGGGGCAGCCGACTTTGTGTTTGCATGGGGTGGTACCCCGTTATATTTTTCTAGAGGTGTAATGTGGTAGGTGGTACCGCGGTACCTTATCATTGATGGAATCCAATCTCCAATACGTGCCTTATGGTTTTAGTTGTGGAACCTAGTACTTTTGAATGTAATTATGGGTAACCATTTTATATATGTTATATATTTATTTTACACCCCTAGACATTATTATAATATAATTGGATTTTCTATAAAAAAATTGTTTGGTTATCGTAAGGTAAAAACCCATGCATTTTTATGTGCGGCATGGTCTTATAAGATGCCTTTATTTTTGAAAGGTCTTTATACAATTAGGTAATCCAAATGTTTTTAGTTTTCTCACGCTAGTTTGCCAAACTGGTCCCGATGTTATTATGTTATAATACTTGGATCAGATTCGAGTAGATTGTAAGATTTAGCAGGATGCGTTGGAGCTACAGGAGACGAGCTAGACGCCTCCAAGACATACTCCCGTTCCATATCTTCCACTGTTTTTTCTTATTTGTATTTACCAGCAATTGTAAGGATGGATTTTTATAACTGTCCAGGACGATGACAGGTTAGTACTTTGATATAGTATGTATATTATAGTTTTTCTTTTATAAAGATCATGGGTATGTTATATATTACTCACCACGTTGTGAGATTCTGTTCTATCTTTTCTTTTCTTTCACCCCAATAATCTATCTTTCCGACACTTGGATATTTGGCATATGAATACCATGGATGTATTAGTGTCGACTTTTAACAATCGAAAAGGCGGATCGTTAAAAGAACCATAAATGACAAAACAAAATTACGATCATGCACAGAAATGTAATACGATCACAAAACAATAACAAAATCCACTGGTTATCTTATTTTGTAAAATCACAAAAATACCATCGCTCGTCGGAGTGTACGTCAAATGAAAATTTAAATATTTTCCAAATTAAAAATTATAGAAAAAGCCTATAAATTCATTTAGGAATACGTCACCAAAAATCAAGTCATTTTATCAACAATTGATTTTCTTGTTACTTATTCGAACCATCTATTATTGTAAATAAATTTATAAAATGAGTTCATCGTTATTATTTATTAATTAAAAGGAGTTAAACAAAGCTATTAATTGCATTTAATTAATATTTAATTCAAAATTCAAATATTTAAATAATCTATATATTTGAATATAAGTTATTTATATTTTTAAACACTAATTGTTTAAATATTTAAAATTAATTAAATACTCAAATCAAAACAATAAATTTTTGAGATGTTACACAGCTTCTCGAGACCAACTGGGCTAGACCCTTAATGAATGGATCTGTTATGTTGTCCTTGGTATCTATCCTTTGTATTACGACCTCTTTCTTCTCCATGAATTCTCAAATGAATTGGAACTTTCGATGAATATGTCATGCCTTCTTGTGTGCTCTGAGCTCTTTTGCAATCTGTATTGTCGCATTGTTATTATAGAACAATGCCATTGGATTCTCAGTATCGGTAATCAATTCGAGCTCACTCAAAAACTTGCACATCCAAACTACCTCTTTAGCTTCTTCATTGAGGGCGATGTACTCGGCCTCCATCGTCGAATCAGCTACTATTTCTTGCATGGAAATTTTCCAACTAACGGTTCCACCGTTAAGCATAAAGACATAACCAGACACTGATTTACTATCATCTATATCAGTTTGAAAGCTAGAATCCTTATACCCATTCATAAGGAGATCTTCATTCATATATAAGGAATAAGTCTTGAGTATTTCTTAAATACTAATTTACATTTTATGGTCATCCAATTCTTTTCTCCGAGAATAGACTGGTATCGATTTATGCATCCTAATGCGTATGCCACATCCGGCCCAGTACATAGCATTGTGTACATTATGGATCATATGGCTGAAGCATAGGGGATCCTCTTCATATGCTCTTTTTCCTCGTTAGTACAAGGAGCGTCCTTCCTAGAATGGACAATTACATACTGCGTTGGAATGTTTTCATGTTTGGAATTTTCCGTATTCAACCTCTTTAGTATAGTTTCTATGTACAAGATTGTGAATTCCCAATAGCCTCTTAGATCTATCTTTATAGATCTTTACACCTAGTATATAAGACTGCTTCTCCCAAATCCTTCGTGGAGAAATTTAGAAAGCTAAGATTTCACCGATTGTAATAATACAGTGTTTTACTAATCAATAATAGATTGTCGACATACAACACTAAAAATATGATAGCTTTGCCCTGATCCTTTCTGTATATGCACGCTTCCTCTGTATTCTGATAAAAACCAAACTTTTGATTACCTTATCAGAACACTTATTCTAACTTCTCGAAGCATGTTTAAGTCCATGAATGGACTTTAACAACTTGCAAGCCTTGCCTTCACTCCCACAAAACCCTTTGGCTACGATATATAGACGGGTTCTTTAAGATCATCATTTAGAAATGTCATCTTCATGTCCATTTGCCAAATTTCATAGTCATGGAATGCTGCTATAGCCAGCATAATCCGAATGGACTAAAGCATAGCTATGGGTGAAAAGGTCTCGTCTTAATCAACACCTTGATTTTGATGAAATCCTTTCACAACTAGCTTAGCTTTGTAAGTCTCTGCTTCTCCATCTGGATTTAGCTTTTTCTTAAAAATCCATTTGCAGCCAATGGGTTTTGTCCCTTTAGATATATATAACAAAGTCCATACTTTGTTTTCTAAATGGAATCCATTTTGAATTTCATTGCTCTAAGCTAGAGTGCAGAGTCTTTATTTTGGAGTGCTTGTTAGAAAGATAGAGGAATGTCATCATCTAAGACACAGTCCTCCTTCTCGCCATCCACGAGAAAACCATAATATCTCTCTGGTGCGCGATATTCCCTACTAGACCTTTTAATAGGTTACACATTATCATACACCGATGAACTCAGTTTCCCAACTATTTCAGTCTCAGTGTTAGTCTCTTGGATTTCATTCAAGTCTACAACTTCGTAGTTAATATCCTCCGATAGAAATTCATTTGTTAAAAAGAGAGTGTGTATGGAAACAATCACCTGTTGTTCCTTTGCGTTGTAGAAAATATATCCCCTAGAATGCTTGGGATATCTTATAAACTTACATAAGGTTGATCTCGCCTCATGCTTATTAGGGCCAATGTTCTTAACATAGGCTGGACAATCCCATACCTTCAAATAATTTAAGTGGGGTTTCTTCCTGTGTTGTATCTCATATGGCATCTTAGGTGCAAATTTAATAGGCACTAAATTCAGTATATGTGTTGCGGTTTCCAATGCATATCCCCAATAGGATAGATGCAATCCAGCTTTACTCATCATAGAACGAACCATATCAAATAAGGTTTGGATCTTTCACTCCGACACACCGTTATGTTGTGGAGTATAGGGTGGAGTAACCTAAGAGATAATCCCATTATCTTTTAAGTATTATTGGAGCTGTTGTCTAACATACTCGCCTACTCGATCAGATCGTAGGATTTTAATCTTTTGGTTCATCTGATTTTCGACTTCATTCTTATACTCCTTAAATTTCTTGCAGACATAAGACTTGTTCTTCATAAGATACATATATCCTAGTCTCGAGAAATCATCAGTGAAGGTAACAAAGTAAGAACTATTATCTTTGGTTATTACAGGAATTGGGCCGCATACAAAATTATGTAATAGCCCTAAGAGTTCACTAACTCTTTCCTTGCTCCCACTAAGGGGTGCTAGGTCATTTTTCCTTCGAGACACGACTCATAGGTGTCAAATGATTCAGAATCAAGTGATGGTAGAAAACTTTTGATTTTTAGTTTATGTAATCATTTCTTACTATATGACTGAGCCTACAATGCCAAAGATAATTATCATTTATATTGCTGCTAGAACTACTTAAAGAACATACATAATTTGCATTGATCACATAAATGCCATATTCAAGAACACCTTCACAAACTTTATTTCCATTCAAATCAATGTTCATAGCGTTATTCACACTATCCATTCTCAGAAAGTCCAGAAACAGATACAATCCCACAAATAAATTCTTTCATAACTATCAATTATTTAATACCAACACCAAACCACTAGGCAAACATAAATGAAAATCTTCCACTGTCGTTACATCTACGGTAGACACATCATCAACCTAGAGTCTCATTACGCTCTTTGCTACATGGTACAAGTTACTAAGCCCCTGTAACGAGTTACAAAAATGAGTTTCAGATCCCGTATCTAAAACCCATGACATTTTATTTATTACAAAACTATTTTAAATCATAAATGTACTTAACGGAGCTGTAGAACTATTTTGCTTATTCTCTTTCACAATATTAAGATACTTGGGACAATTTCCCTTCAAGTGTCCCTTCTTATGATAGTGGTGGCACTCACCCTTATCATCAGCAACTTTCTTTCCTTTCTTACTTTTCTTCTTACCATCTCTCTTTCGCTTCTTCGAACATTTCGAAGATAATACCCCACCTTTAACTGCAAGCACAGACGACTGATCCTTGTATTGTGACTCAGTCAACCTTAACAAATTTAGGAGCTTCATGAAATTCACATTCAGATTGTTCATATTACAGTTCAGTATGTACGGTTCATACCGAGGGGTCAATGAACCAAGAATTAAGTCGACCTGTAACTCGTTATTTATAGCCACGTCTGTTGAATCATGGATTTTGATTCATGACAACGTACAATAATTAACAAGAAAAAGCAAAGAAGATGCAACTACTAACCGAAGGAGATATGCTAGCACTTTGGAGATCTCAAGGTCACATTGTATGAATGTGTTAGTACATGTATATTATGTTTGTAGAGTAGTTATTTTTGTTAAAATCTATCCTCAAAATCTCTCACAAACATCAAGAAATTATCCACTTTCATCATAAATTTAAATAAGTTGGAAAATATGCATATATATGCTCAAACAGCCAGACTAGTCGACTGGTACAATTAAACCAGTCGACTGGTTCAGCAGTTTGCTCATATATATACAAACATGCACATAAACGTGCACACACCTTCTTAGACCAGTTGGCTGGTATGTTTTGACCAGTCGACTCCTGTATTCCAACTGTCATTTTTTATGAAAAGACACCTCCTTTGATGCAGAGTCTCAATCCATATTTCTTCTAAATAGATGCTTCTTTTGATGAGAACTATTCGTGAATGGTTATATCTCTTAGACAACTATATAAACAAGTTAGTTCTACATCAAAATTATCAATTCAATTATTGCTTTCTGATCTTACTCTCTAATATTCTTTTTGCTCTATAAGGCTATCATATTCTTCCTTCAATCCTTATTTACATTCACAAATTTGAGGATTAGATTATAGGAAGTTTTGTACATTATTGACTCATTAGTGTTATTAAGAACACAAGAAGTCAGAAACTAATTTATATTTATTATTGATCCGTTCTGCTGCTCGGGTTAAGTAAAGACCTCTTCTGTTGCTGAGGCAAAATCATGTTCTGCTGCTCAGGTCCTTGTTCGGCTGCTCAAGGATTGTATAGACCTGTTCCTCCGGGTTAAGTGAGGGTATTGTTGTTAGTTAAATTCCAGAAGGGAGTCTGGGACTGGACGTAGTACGGTGCTTCGAACCAGTATAAAATATCTGGTGTCTTTTTACTATACTGCTTTTATATTCCGCACTATTTACAGTATTCTATCATCTCTATACTCTGTATTATCATATATCCATATTACACGGTCCTACAAACTTACATTTGGTATCAGAGCAAGGCATCCTATAACCGTTACACAGTTATTTGATACTTTGCTAATATGGAAAGTAACACTAGCACTATCACTAACACTAGTTTTACTGAAGGCCAATCTACAGCACGACCTCCATTCTTCAATGGCATGAACTACAATTACTGGGCTACACGTATGAGAATCTATATGCAATCTAATAGTTTTGAATCATGGAATATTTCACAAAAATAATACACTCCTCCTACTGGAGAATACTCTACATGGAGTAACACACAAAAATTAGATGCAACTAACAATGCTAAAGCAATGGATATGTTATTTTGTGCTTTAGAGAAAAACGAGTTTAATCGTATTAGTATGTGTGAATCTGCGTATGAAATATGGCGTACACTTAAGATCACACATGAAGGAACTAATAAGGTTAAACAAAGTAAGATCTCTATGCTCAAAAATCAATTTCAAACTTTAGGATGAAGCAAGATGAATCTATTAGTGACATGTATTCTAGATTTCAAGACATTTACCATTCACTATTAGGACTAGGAGAAAAATATACTGATTTTGATATTGTTTCGAAAATCCTTAACTCTTTAACGGATGAGTGGGAAAGAGAAGTATTAGCTATCGAAAAAGCTAATGATCTCTCAACCATGAAACCAGAAGAGTTAAAAGGAAATCTAATGTCTTATGAAGTAAATTTGCAGGCAAAGAGAGTACAGGCACAAGATAAAAAGAATATAGCTTTTCATGCACAAGAAGAAGAAGAAGGTTCTGATGATGAAGATCTTGCATTCATTGCCAAAAATTTCAAAAAGTTTTTGAAATTTCGAAAAATTAACAAAAATAATGGCAAAAGAAGCTTTAATAACGGATCCAACAAACCATCAAACTTTGCTCTAGAATGCTATAATTATCATAAGAAAGGTCATATTCAAAAAGATTGTCCAGAATAGAAGAAAACCTACAAAAACAAGAGCAAGAAGGACAATTACAAAAGGAAAGCTTTCTCAGTAACATGGGATGATTCAGATTCCTCTTCATCATCTGAAAGTGAAAGCGACAGTGACACTGAACAAGCTAATGTATGTTTTATGGCTACAGATAACGAGGTTAGTGATTTTACTTTTGATGATTTAATTGAGATTAATTCAGAACTCTTAGACACTCTTAAAAATCTCAAAAGAAAGTATAAGGAAACTCGTGAAAATCAAAATAAAGCAGAATTCGAAAAGGATATGCTTAAAGATGAGAAGAAAATACTAGAGGAAGAACTTGAAAATCTTCAAAAATCATTCTCTAATGTTAATTCTCAACTTAACTTATTAAGTCAAGAAATTGAATCTCAAAAGGAAAAGAATGATACTTTAGTTCTTGAAAATCACGAGTTAAAAACTAAAGTTAAAATGATTGAATTAGACAATATTGGTCTTAAAAGTAAGTTAGAAGATATTACTAAAAATATCTCTAACTTCAATAAAGGAAGAGAAAATTTGTCTAAAATTATTGAAAATTCTCAATCTGTTTCAAATAAAAGAGGTCTAGGATATGTTAAAAAATCAATATCTCCACATAAAATAGAAAATAAATGGAGAAAAGATTCTAAAAGTAAGATCACAAAAGATAATTCAAAAATGACCAGTTCAAAAACTATAAAAATATGGATTCCTAAAACAAACAACAGTTTGATTAGGAAGAAATATATAAACTCCTTTTTTGAATCTGTATACAAAAATGAAAATTATATTATTAAAGGGAATACTGAACCCTCTTTGGTTTGGTTTCCTAAGACCTAACTCTTAGGACCCTATAAGAAAAGTGGGTACCAATGTTATTTTCTTATTTTTTGCAGGTCCCACTCAAAAAGAGAGGAAAATGGATATTAGATAGTGGTTGCTCAAAACACATGACAAGAGACAAAAATATGCTATCGAATATTACTTACTCAGAAGGAGGCTCTGTCACTTTTGGAGACAATTCCAAAGGTTTTATCATCGGAAAAGGCGATGTGAGCAACAACGGTACATCTAATTTACCTCTTATTTCAAATGTTTTATTAGTTAAAAATTTGAAACATGATCTTTTAAGCATTAGCCAATTATGTGACAAAGGATTCAAAATCACATTTTTAGAAAATAAATGTACTATTTTTGATCAAAATGAACATCTTATTTTTGAAGGTAATAGAGACAGAAATATTTATGTTCTTAATATGAAAATATATCATAATTCAGATATGTGTTTAATAGCCAAAGAAAATGATCCCTGGTTATGGCACAAACGTTTCTGTCACATTAATTTCAAAGCTATAAATAAACTTTCTAAAAATGATTTAGTAAAAGGTTTACCTAAAATGAATTTTAAAGTAAATCATATTTGTGATGCATGTCAATTAGGAAAATTAACTAAGTCATCTTTTAATCTAAAAAGGTTATTTCAACAGTACAACCACTAGAATTACTACACATGGATTTATTTGGACCAACTCAAGTACAATCCATAAATCATAGTAAGTATGTGTTTGTAATTGTTGATGATTTTTCTAGATATACTTGGACTATTTTTATGATAAATAAAAGTGATACTTTTGAGTATTTCAAAACTTTTGTCAAAAGAATACAAAATTTCAAGAATTTAAAAATAAAATATATTAGAAGTGATCATGGTGGTGAGTTTGAAAACGAAGCTTTTGAACATTTTTGTAAAAAGAAAGGAATAATCCATAATTTTTCCTTTCCTCGAACTCCTCAACAAAATGGAGTAGTAGAACGAAAAAATAGAACTTTACAAGAATGTGCAAGAACCTTGTAAAATGGAAGTACGCTACCAAAACATTTCTAGGCAGAAGCAGTTGCAACAGCCTGTTATGTATTGAATCATGTTTCTATTAGACCACTAACCAAGAATACTTCTTATGAATTGTTCTATGGCAGAAAACCAAATATTTCGTATTTTAAAGTTTTTGGTTCCAAATGTTTTATCTTAAATACTAAAGATCAGCTTGGTAAATTTGATCCAAAATATGATGAAGGAATCTTTATTGGATATTCAGATCAAAGCAAAGCATATCGAATTTTTAATAAAAGATCAAAAATTATTGAAGAAACATTACATGTAACTTTTGATGAAAATTTTATTACTAAACCAAGTATAAAAGACGATGAAGAATTTTCTGAAAATATCACAAATACTGAAACTACAAATTTTGAGAATTTTGAAAACATTGTTCATAATGAAATCAAATTGATAATCCTGTTCAAACAGAAATAAGATCTTCACCTCGAATTTTACGGGATCATCCTGTTCAAAATGTGATCGGAGAAATTAATTCAAATGAACAAGAAGTCAATTAAATCAAATGGGTCATGTAGCTTTTCTCTCTTCAATTGAACCTAAAAATGTTAAAGAAGCCTCTACTGATGATTATTGGATTATCGCTATGCAAGAAGAACTAAACCAATTCGAAAGAAATGACGTTTGGGATTTAGTTCCAAGGCCTAGTGATCAATCAGTCATTGGTACAAAATGGGTCTTCAAAAATAAAGCAGATGAACTTGGAAATATCACTAGAAATAAAGCTAGATTAGTTGCACAGGGATATAATCAAGAAGAGGGAATTGACTATGAAGAAACGTTTGCTCCGGTCGCTAGATTAGAAGCAATACGTATCTTATTGGCCTATGCATGCTTTCATAATTTTAAACTTTACCAAATGGATGTTAAAAGTGCATTTTTAAATGGTTTTATAAAAGAAAATGTTTATGTTGAACAACCTCCACTATTTATACATGAACAATTTCCAGACCATGTTTATAAGTTAAAGAAAGCCTTATACGGTCTTAAACAAGCACCTCGTGCCTGGTATGATCGTCTCAAAAGTTATCTTATAAATTCTGGTTTTGAAATTGGGAAGGTTGATCAAACTCTTTTTATCAAAAGAAATAAAAAGGATATTTTAGTTATTCAAATATATGTTGATGACATTATTTTTGGGTCTACTAATGAAAAACTCTGTAAAGAATTTTCAAACATAATGACCAAAGAATTTGAAATGTCCCATATGGGTGAATTAAATTATTTTCTTGGTTTACAAATTAAACAACATGACAACGGTATCTTTTTAAATCAAGAAAAATATTGTAATAATTTAATCAAACGTTTTGGAATGGAAAATACTTCTGCTAAACCAACTCCTATGAGTACAACAATACATCTAGAAAAAGATGAGAATGGCAAAAGTGTTGACCAAAAATTATATCGAAGCATGATTGGATCATTACTTTATTTAACTGCTAGTAGACCAGATATAATGATGAGTGTTTGTTTATGTGCACGATTTCAAGCAGATCCTAAAGAATCACATATGAGAGCAGTGAAACGAATTTTACGGTGTCTTAGTAAAACCAAGAACTTTGGACTCTTTTATCCTAAAGAATGTCCTTTCGAATTAGTATCCTATAGCGATGCTGACTTTGGAGGAAGTCGAACGGATAGAAAAAGTACAAGTGGGACTTGCCATTTTATTGGACGATCTCTTGTATCTTGGTTTAGTAAAAAACAAAATTGTGTTTCACTATCTACTTGCGAAGCAGAATACATATCTGCAGCTTTAGCATGTGCTCAAGTCATATATATGCAACAAACACTTAAAGATTTTGGTTTTGACCTATCTAAATCAACAATATATTGTGATAACTCCAGTGCTATAAATTTATCCAAAAATCCAGTTAATCATTCACGAACAAAACATATTGACATTCGTCACCATTTTCTTCGTGATTGTATTGAAAAGAATTTAATAGATTTAGATTTTGTTCCTACAGAAAATCAATTGGCTGATATTTTTACTAAACCTTTAAATGAAAATTCTTTTATTAAATTTAGACGAGAACTTGGCATCGTCTCTCTTAAAGATATACTTACCAACTAAGCTATGTGTATTTCTTGCCTTCTTATGTTTTCTGTTTTATAAACTTTTTCAGTTATTTTTTAACTACCTGTTTCCTTTATTTTCTCCCCATCATTCTTTTTCCTCCGGTAGAAAACGTTTAATCTTTTTTAACCATCTATACTTTCTGAAGTTTTTCCCTATATATATACTCTCTATTTGTATATTATCCTCACATTCTCTTTTGCAAACAAAATTACAGCCTTCTTTCAATTATTTCAAAACAATGTCTCTAGAACTTTTCTTGGCAAATATTATCATTCTTATGGCTTCTAACCACAACTCTTCTGATGAACCATCATGCGAAGATTTTACAACACCATCTTCTGCATATGATTCCTCTGATTCCCATTTACCCACTCCAACTACTAGAAATCATACCGGATATACTCTGGAAAAGAAGAAGTCTAGGCGGTTTTTGTTCTTCGGTTCCCCGAATACTAAACAAACGATAGATGATATGCATCACTATCAATGGGAACTAGTTGAACTTAACCGTGAAATGTATTACGAGCAGAAAACAAATTCAAGACGTCTTCAGTTTCTTGCAGATATCAGATCGAAAATTTGTGGTTCTTCTACATCTAACGTACATCAACCAACATCTTTTCATCCTCATACTTCTCAACCGTCTTCCTCTAATTATAATCCATGGGAACCGAGTCCTCAACCTCCTCCAGTCTCTCCAAATTATTCGTCTCGGAATAACATTTGGTCTCCTCTTCAACCATATATTGAGAATACCAAAATAGAACCAGGAGAGGAAACCACACCGAAGACAACTCCAAGGAAGACTCCAAAGAAATCTCCCAAATGATTTCTTACTTTATTTGTATTTTGTTCCTAAGTTATGTTTTATATATTTTGATTCATTATAATTCTTTGTTTCAATTAATATTTTTTTTTCTAATTATCAAAAATCTCAAACAAAGATGAAATGAATGTTGGACATACTGTTATTGTGTATGAAAATCGCCTATTTTATATATATATGAGTACACAATTTAGATACATATATTTTTACAAGTCACAGAATCTCTGTACAAAAATTGTTCCAGGAGTCGACTGCCCGGTTTCAACCAGTCGACTGCCTTAACATTATTTGCTCTCTGGTTTCCTTATCCAGTCGACTAAGTTCCACCAGTCGACTGGTTTACCTAAGTACTTCTCAGGATAGCTTAAACAGCCGACTGGATTTCACTCACCAGTCGACTGCTGGACTTCATAATTATAATTTTCTGAAACCCGACCCATTTTTTTACCCTACAATCCAATAGACTTTTGCCACCTCAACTACATCTCCTCATAACCGATTCATTCCTCTTCATTTTTCAAATTTCAAAACCCTACCACCCCTTCAACTTTTTTCAAATTGCACTGCAATGGCACCTCCCAAAACAAAAAAATCAAAAACTTCATCTTCTTCCACTCAAGAACCCATTGATTCATACATTGCTCAGTGGTTGTACGATGCTACTGCCATACAACGATGGAGGAAATTGAAAAATGTTCCAATTCTATAGAGTTTTTTTGTTGTTTTCCCGGATTTCTCAGCCTACGGTCTTCTCAACATTGCTAGGTAGGGCAAATTAGAATCTCTACTCGACTATGAAAAGAACAAGCTTCCAATTAATCACATCATGGTTAAACTTTTTCTGGCTAACTTGAATTTGGGTCATCAAGATCCAAGAGGTAACCGAGATAATTGCATTTGGAGCTTAGTATGTGGCAAGAAGGTTTTTCTCCCAATTGATCGTATTGGTCAAATTCTTGACACACCAACGGATGGGATAAATCTTCAAGAAGTTGATTGTGTCGTCCATACCCAAAATGAAGCCAGTCACCGTTTTATAGAAGATAATTCAGACGGTACAAAGTCGATTGGTCTTCGTCCCACCGCCAGATTACTTCATCGGGCAATGATGCGATCTATTCTTCAACGAACCGGCACTTTTGATCAGGTTTATCAAGAAAATTTTCATGCTTTGTATGCTATATACAATGGTCAAGACATTAATTGGATTCAACTAATAGTAGACGAGTTACTCAACTTCAATCAAGGTGCTATGAAACGTATTTTCTATGCTGAGTACATAATGCGTTTACTTAAACATTGTGATGTCACGGAACCAGATTCCGAAATTTCTACCATCGGAATTCTTAATGCAAAGACTATAAAGCTCATGAAGTTGCCTCCTCCCACTCTTTGCGTTATGCCCTATACAGATTGGCTTGCACGTGCACAATCGGGATAACCTCAACAACCATCAACTGCTCCTTCTCAATCTTCAAGGCCAAGTGATGTTCACATTCCCTCTGCAACTCTTTCATCAAAAGAATCAATGGATATAGTTGCTCGAAATCAATTCCTTCTAGAAGCTCGTTTGAAAAGAATGGATGCTAAAATAGATAAGAAATTCGATAAGGTAAAATCATTCTTTGTCAAATTATGGGACTCAATCTCATGCTCCTCATCAAGTCCTCATGCTACTCAAGATCCGGGAAAACGTCCTGCACCTCAATTCACATGGAGCACTTCAGATGAAGCTACTAGTTCTTCTCCAAGTATTGGCGGACCTCCTTCTGAACCACAGCACAAAAGCAAAGGGAAGGACATTCAAGAAGAAGAAGAGGAAGGAGACGATGAACAAACAGATTCCGACTAATCATTCATGGTTATCTCTGGTGTTGGTTTTTGAATATTATTCACTGCTTTACTATTTTAAGAGACATGTATAACTAGTCTTTCTATGACTACTGCTACTACTGCTACCTGGTTTTGTTCATATTTCATATTCTATATATGCTACCTGGTTATGCAATGCTTCTATTTTTCCTTTTTGTCGATGACAAAGGGGGAGAGACATAGGTGGACTAACATTTTATTTGCAAGAAACCGATAGCCTTTTATTAAGGAGGAATAATAAATTCAGGGGGAGTTTACATTTTTTGCTATGATATATATATTCTTCTTATACAGGTTCTCATCAATCAAAAAGGGGGAGAATGTTGAATCATGGATTTTGATTCATGACAACGTACAATAATTAATAAGAAAAAGAAAAGAAGATGCAACTACTAACCGGAGGAGATATGCTAGCACTTTGGAGATCTCAAGGTCACACTGTATGAATGTGTTAGTACATGTATATTATGTTTGTAGAGTAGTTATTTTTGTTAAAATCTATCCTCAAAATCTCTCACAAACATCAAGAAATTATCCACTTTCATCGTAAATTTAAATAAGTTGGAAAATATGCATATATATGCTCAAACAGCCAGACCAGTCGACTGGTACAATTAAACCAGTCGACTGGTTCAGCGGTTTGCTCATATATATACAAACATGCACATAAACGTGCACACACCTTCTTCGACCAGTTGGCTGGTATGTTTTGACCAGTCGACTCCTGTATTCCAACTGTCATTTTTTATGAAAAGACACCTCCTTTGATGAAGAGTCTCAATCCATATTTCTTCTAAATAGATGCTTCTTTTGATGAGAACTATTCGTGAATGGTTATATCTCTTAGACAACTATATAAACAAGTTAGTTCTACATCAAAATCATCAATTCAATTATTGCTTTCTGATCTTACTCTCTAATATTCTTTTTGCTCTATAAGGCTATCATATTATTCCTTCAATCCTTATTTACATTCACAAATTTGAGGATTAGATATAGGAAGTTTTGTACATTATTGACTCATTAGTGTTATTAAGATCACAAGAAGTCAGAAACTAATTTATATTTATTATTGATCCGTTCTGCTGCTCGGGTTAAGTAAAGACCTCTTCTGTTGCTGAGGCAAAATCCTGTTCTGCTGCTCAGGTCCTTGTTCGGCTGCTCAAGGATTGTATAGACATGTTCCTCCGGGTTAAGTGAAGGTATTGTTGTTAGTTAAATTCCAGAAGGGAGTCTGGGACTGGACGTAGGACGGTGCTCCGAACCAGTATAAAATATCTGGTGTCTTTTTACTATACTACTTTTATATTCCACACTATTTACAGTATTTTATCATCTCTATACTCTGTATTATCATATATCCATATTACACGGTCCTACAAACTTACAACGTCCAATGATGCAAGCCTATCAATATAACCCATCATCTTTAGCATGTAATCATCCACTTTTTGTTCCTTTTGCATTTTGGTGTTGAACAGTTTCCTAGTAGTTTCATACCTTGCCGAATGCGACTGCTCATCAAATAGTGCCTTGAGACTATCAAATATCTCATGGGCAGACATTGATTCATGCTGCCTTTACAACTGTTGGTCTAGAGTAGACAACATGAATACTTAGGTGATTTTGAGTTCAATGATCCACTTACTATAAGCAACATGCAGGTCTTGGTGATCGTCATTAGTGGGTCTTGTTATCGGATCACAAGTTATAAATAACCAAACTCACCCGTATGTCAGAGCTAACTTTATAGCTCGTAGCCAGTCGACATTATCTGAAAGTTTTAATAAGTAGCTTATTAGGAAATTAACATAGTAGATATTCTTGTAATATTAGTAAGGTTAAACTTTATGTTTCATTTTCCTATTATGCTCCTACTAGTGTTTTATGTTTCGCTGAACCCTAAATCGAAACATAGAAAACTTTCGACTTCACTAATAGGTGTAAGGACTCGTATGTTTTGGGATTCTGACCTTGAGGAAAACTCAACAAATCATACTACCATATATGATGGATAACTCTTAACATTTGTATCATATACAACTCCTAACCCATGGTACTTTGTACTAATCTTGCTTTTACCTTGAGGAAAGCTCAATAAATAAAGTAGGACTATTCACTCGTACCTACTATTTCACGATGGCCTAATATAATGCACATACCTTGAGGAAAGCTTAAAAATTATATGCAGTTACCTTTCCTCATATATTCAATATATTAATAGTACTACAAGTAACATCCCTAGCTTAAGGAAAGCTCAACAATTAAAGAGTATGCAAGTGATCTATTTATATATAAATGGTAAAGGACAACATCGATATAGATTCATAATCTTTACTATATTATATCGAGTGATATTGACTTATGGAATAATGTAACCCTTATGAATTACTCTCATAATTTAAGTGTCAAACATATCGAAAATCACGATATACTTACATTTACATATTTATTCATTTCTTTGCTCTATTTGGGCTTCTTTATTGTTCCGCCATTAGTCTATACATTCAAAATATATAAGTTTTATTATTATATAAATTTTATATTTCAAATTACTTATAGAATAGTCTTATGTATAATATTATATTAACAAAATCTTATTTAATTAATTAAGATTTTAACTAATTTTATTAATCTATAACATTTATATTGAATATAAATATTATAACCTTTATAGTATTATACATATATATGTTTTTATATATAAGTTTTAAAATTTAATTTATTAACCTTTAATTAACTTATTTAATTAAACAATTTTAATTAAATGATATTAATTTCGAAAAATCATTTTTTTGCAAAGCAAGCCAGTTTTTATATCTGCCTATCCACTTTTTATATAATGTTAAAAAAGGCGTGAGGAAAATTCCTCAACAGCTTTGGCGCATATGCCTAAAGGCATGAACGCTCAATATGTTGCACAAAGGCAAGATCAGTTTCATTTCATGATACCCAAATGACACAGCGAAACACAGTTTCGAAAAAACTTTGACTCAACACATTACACCATACACTATGAAAAAATAGAACACATGACCCAACTAATGCTTGGCCACTCTTGAAATACACCAATAATATAGTTCTTGGATAAAGACATCAATCATAAGAGTTATACATGAAGTACATCACACTATACCAACATAACTCGTATCCGCTGCATGATAGGCAACCACTATGGAGAAGTGGAATGGCAGGAAAGTTGAAGAGGCAATAGAAGTGATAGCCTAGCCAAAGAACCAAAAGCTGTAAATATCTAGATCTTGATAAGGATAGAAAACTCCACCCCAAAGGTATAGAACTGAGGTATGACATTACTCTAAAACAACTACCTGAAAATATCAACATCAGAATCCACCAAGCAACAGCAAATCGAAACCTGACCGATGGAGTGCAAGCACCAAAAGTAGTTAAAACACTTACAAACATGATCGATGTCATCCAAAGCAAGCGGCTTCACTTCATTTAAATAACTTTATATACATACATGAATACTTACGATATCTTAAACATTTTAAAATATCATAACGTATATCAAAATATATAATACATGTATACATATTTTCATTAATTAACTCATTTAAATAATTTATTTATTTTATTAATCTTATTAATAAATTTAAAATGTTAAAATTAATATTTAAATATTTTTGAACACTTTGAATAATTTATTATATTCTCAAACATTTTGAAAACTTATGTTATATTATAATGTTATAATAAACATCTTTCATTTTAAATTTAACTTTTAAATTTAAAACTTTATTTAATTTTTAAAACATTTTGAAAATTAGCCCAAGGCCCAATACAAATTGGGTCTTTTCTAATAGGGATAACCTTTAAGCTCATATCACCTTTTAAGCCACGTTAGTAACCAGGTAGGACATGGTACTTGATTACATAATTCTAATCCTAGACATTACCTTTCTAGACATCATACTAAGTGGGCAAGCTTAATTAGTTAACCCTAACATGACTAATTTAGACCGCATAGGCTATTGGGTTCTGATGCTATCGATAGAATAGGGTCAGCCCACAGTGGAGTTTAGAGGGTAAATTTCAAAAAAAAATTCCATTGCTGGATCTTTGATAGGCCTATGTAGTCTAAGGCCAATTAGAACATTTCTAATTTTATTTAAATAAAGTCAATATTTTATTTAAATTTATAGATAATGTTTTATTTTATATTATTTGTATTATATTTTGGATATGTGTATCATATACACATATGTGTGTATACACATGTAACGTAATAATGTCTATATGGTTTAACGTGCCCGTGTATAGATGTTGGAATTTACATCGCAACAGACATATTACTCCATCTCTATTCAAATTGTTGTCTAAATGTATATATACACATTTGAAATAAAAATTATACATACATACATATATATACATCATACACACATACGCATGTATATATAATTGCTTTTACATAGGTTGAAATAGTAATTAAAAAAATTTATGTAAATATTTGTAAATATATATAATTATATCATAAAATTACTTAAATATTAGTTTATAAAATAATTTAAATGTATATATGTGTAAGATATAATTTCAAAGTCGAAAGATTTTTTTTAATAATTTACATATAAATGAATGTATATATTATTTATAAGTTCACATATAATTAATTATAAGATAAATAAAAATATATTTCCAAGTCCAGAAGTGTATGACATATATTACATGAAGTTAAGACAAAATTTAAAAATTATATGCAAATATATATTCATCTTTTTATTTGCATAATCATTTCACTTAAGTAAATAAATATATCTGTATTTATATTTAATATAATAAATAGTTTTTTGCTACCAAATATATTTCTGGCATAGAAAAAGTTTTTTAATTTTTTTTTAAAATTTAAAACATGCATTAAATTAATTTAATCTTTAGCAAATAGTTGATACTTAACTAAAAATTATTTATAATATTATTATAATATAAATAAAAAAATTTGTTTACCGCTGAATATATTTCTGGCATAAATAATTTTTTTAAAATTTAAAACAAGCATCAATTGAATTCAATCTTTAGAAAATAATTACTAGTTAACTAAAATCATTTATAATATTATTATAATATGAATAATTTCTCTTTTATTTTACTGTCGAATATATTTCTATCATAAATAACTTTTTTTTTAAATTTAAAATAAACATTAATTGAATTTAATCTTTAGAAAATAATTACAAGTTAACTAAAAACATTTATAATGTTATTATAATATAAATATATTTTTTATTTACTACTGAATATATTTTTGACAAAGATAAATTTTTAATAATTTAAAACATGTATTAAATGAATTTAATCTTTAGAAAACAATTACCAGTTAAATAAAATCATTCATAATATTATTATAATATAAATACTTTTTTTCATGAGCTATAAGATCAGGGAACATTCAAATTTTTTGGTTTATACACACACACACACAACCAACTAGCTTATGACAACAACCTATTACATAAATGAATTATATATCACTACAATAAAAATACCCTATTACAACGCCCTTTTTACAATGGGCATTGGCTGCCCGTTGTAATAGAAGGCTATTACAACGGTCCATTCGGGCCCGTTGTAATAGATGCCCTATACAACGCCCTTTTTACAACGGGCGATGGTAGCCCATTGTAATAGAAGGCTATTACAACGGTCCATTCAAGCCCGTTGTAATAGATGCCCTATACAACGCTCTTTTTACAACGGGCGATGATAGCCCGTTGTAATAGAATGCTATTACAACGGTCCTTTCAAGCCCGTTGTAATACATGTCAATTTTACAACGTTCACAAAATGCCCGTTGTAATAGACGACAATTTTACAACGGTCACAAAATATTTAATATTAAATAATTGCTATAACTATTAATATTTAATAATTAATTTAATAATTAGTAATTAACTATTAGCAATAAATATAAATATTTAAATATTACTATTGGTATTTAATACTTAATTTAATAATTAATAATTAATAATATTACATAATTAATTATAAAATTAATATTTCATGTTTAAAAATTTATAATTAATAATAATATTTAATGACTAGGAAGTAATATTTATTATTTAGTATTAAAATTTTAATAATTGTATCTAATATTTAAAGAAAATTGAAATTTATAAAAAATTAGAAAATATTTATAAAACTTAAAGACAAAGTTTTAAAATTTTCTGTAAAAGTTTAAAAATATTCATAATATTTGAAGACAAAGTTTATTGCAAAATGTATTGCAACAAAGTATACAATTTTCTTTTAGTCTCCAAACTAAATTTTTTGGCTCCAACTATGAAATTTTGGCTCTAAACAAATTTTATTTTCATCCCTCCCAAATTTTAACAAATGTTCGTTTCTTTTATTTATTACCGATCATTTCCTCCTCCCAAACCCTAATTCCCAAATCCCTAAAACTCCTACGCTGGTCCTCCTAATCTCTCCCTCCTCCCTCTCTCTCCTCCACCAGATCTACTCCAAAACCCTAGTCGCCTCCCTCTTCCTTCCCTCCGTTCCCCTTTCCTCCCACTCCCCCATCAACATCTACCGCATCACCCAATCGGAAACCCTACTCGCCGGCTTCAACTGCCCGGTTGGCCTTTTGAATCACCGCTTCTCCAAATACTACAAATCTGACTGGTACAAAGCGGAACCAACCTATCAGAATTTTACATGTCAATTTCCAAATGTTTGAGCCACTCTAGGTTTGATCGATTTTCATTCTTACATTTATATAGTTCTAGCTACTTTTTAGGGAATACCGAGCAGATTTAGATTAAATACTCATCTATAGATACCCCAATACATGCATAGTAATGGGACCAAAATTCTACTCATAAGAAAACTGAATAGATATTTTGAGTACTGAACTGATTTTCAGCAGTTATAAACTGTTTTCCTCTCGACGCATAGATTACTGTATTGTGTATCCCAATGGTGTACTTGAGATCTATAAAGAAACAAACAATAAATTGTAGTGGGCATAATCATCTATTGGATCAAACAAAACTGTTTTGGAAATTGTTGTCTATTCTTTTTCTTGCATCTTCGCTATATTGTATGTCTGTGATACTTGAATCTATGATCTGAATTCATTTATGATCAAATTAAACGGAGATTCACTCAAAAATCTTCTTTGTAGATCACATCCATTGTCTATCATTCTTCATCTATCTCTACTTGGTGTTTATCCCTTTTTGTTTTTTCAGCAAACAATTACTGCTTAATTATCGTACCGTAGTACAAAGTGTGGCAAACAATTATGATCCAATTCTATATGTGTGTGTCTATATATATATATTTATTTAATCTTTATAGTTTATGCTGAATGGTTAATTTTATTTTATTTTGGGATTTTATAAGAAATTCTTCTCTTCTATGCTTTGAGCTTCTTTTAAAAAAAACATCAAACTAGTGTGGGGACTTCAAACCTTGGCTCTGTCGTTGTAAGTCAGAACTCATACATTAAATGCTTGGGATTTAATCTTGTTTTGATGTTTATTATCAAAAATATTATTAGCATTTGGGTGAAATGTTCAAAATGACAAATATTTGAACGAAATGCTTGGGTTCATCATCCCCTTCAGTAATGGACAACTCACTCTTCATAGGCACTTGCACTGCTCATTTGTTTTGAGGATTTTTGATTGAGAGCTTATATATTGATAAGATCTATTTTGAGTTTTAGTTAGAGCAGGTTATCAAAATTCCGCACATTTTTTATGCTTCGACAGCAAGTTTCATATGTTATAACTTATGACACTCAAACAAAACATCAAATATTTGTTCACTATGTAGGAGAACATAAGATGGTTTACATGATGGTGTTTCCATGTGGAGTTTATTTACATCTATATACAAACTTGGAGTTGCTGATCTGATAAATATCATATGATAAGTTAATTAAAGTTATGGACAGTAGATCAAGTCTGCTGTTATTTATTTAATCTGTTCTTGTTTGTATTGATTAGGAAATGATTTTTGTTGTGTAGTCAAGATTCATGGTGGATGAAGCATACAAGGGTTTATTGCTTAATATGTTTGGTGAAAAAAAAGTGCAAGCTATTGGGTTGGTAGAAGAACGTAGTTGCAGAGGGGACGATAGCAAGCACTGATCCTGATGCTTTAGTACATTTGGTAAAGCTTTGAGAAAATGCTTGAAAAGTATGAGTTAATGTAGCGGTGGAACTAGAAGCCTTTTTATTTAGGCCAAATTCAGAGATGCAGACTATCAAAGAGGCCGTTGGATCAACCGTCGCATGGCATAAAGACTTCATCTCTGTGGTATAGTATGATTGTACTTAGAACGTGCTATTTGTAGCGGACTGTTATGTGTTAATGCTTTATGTATTTGGCATGTAAACTTATCTAACATTTTGGAGTGTTAGAATTCTATGACTCTAGATTTTAGTCTTTTCGTATGTGATTTTAATTATTTTACGACAATATTTAGTATTTGTATGGATGTATTGTATGGATGCTGCTGTAATTTTTTTTTAAAATTTGCATTTATTTTGCAACGGGCAATGTGCGTTGTTATATGAGCTTATTACAACGGTCAACAAACGTTGTTAAATAGGTATTTTACAACGGTCATAACCCGTTGTAAAAAGGTATACTGCAACGGTTTTTACAACGTGCTTTGCCCGTTTTAAAATATGGTGGATCTATTACAACGAGGCCTATTACAACGGGCACATGTCCGTTGCGAAAATCATATTACAACGGGCATTGCTCGTTGTAAAAAGACTGTTTTGTTGTAGTGTATATATATGTGTGTGTGTGTAATGTAATTAAGATGTCCACCTTTCACCGATGCCTAGAATTCTCAAGTAGAAACAAAGGGTAAAGCCCCTTGAATTTAATCTGAATTCAGAAGTTGCTAGTTCCGAATGCAGCTACCGCCACCAGTCGAATTGGATTTAATTTAATGTATTTTGTGCTTGAACTTTGGGATATGAATGGAAGGGTTTCTAGTCAAAATTTGCAACAAGAAGAAGTAGGAAAAAGTGTACAGAAAGTGAGAGTTAAGTGGCATTACATAAAGGAGAGACAATGGAACAAAAAGTGGATCACTGTCCTTCTTTCTCTCTTTACCATTTCTTTTCCTTTTATCCATTCAAAACCCACCTATCTACCAACCCATGGCTGGCCTGAACTTTGCCACTTCCTAGCTGAAATTATCATTCCTCGTATGGGCCTCAAACCTAGTCCAAATCCGAACAAAATTCTTTGCAATTTAAATCCAATTTAAATGCATACCATTATCGAATATTAATCAATATATTTATAACTATTATAAACACACTATTTACTATTGTTCTATATATCAAATAAAATTTTATAACTAATATTTCATAAATATTATCTAATTTAATTAATTATAACCATTATAATTTAATTAAATCAGGTGGTAACTATCAAGTGAGTCATTCCATAGTTATATAATAACTATCAGTACGTAACCCCTTGATGCCCCCCAACAGTCATGAGAAATATACTATCCAACATTTAGAGAGTGTTACGTATTATATTCTCAACGGATGCATCGATATACAGTCTCGATGTATCTTGACTAGGATATTTAAAATGATGTGCTTATTATATTATGATATAATACTCATGATTACAACTATTTGTAATGACTATTATAAACACACCAATTATGGATTTTCTATTGAGTATATTTTGATTAGACATTTAATTTATTCATAACACATTATAACACACACACACACACACATATATACATACACATATATATATATAATAGAAAGAAAACAACATTATTTTGAAAGAGAATTGATTACAAAGTTCATAATTTACAATGAATTATAGATTTGCCTCTAGGGCATACCCTTAACTTTATCAGTAATGGCACCGCGCCAGGCGTCTTCAAGCAATCGAAATTCTTTTTCTAACATATTTTTCACCGATGTCTAAAAATGTTTCGGCGCGGCGTCAGTAGGTCATTTACCAACACCGCGCTGACGCCTTTTTGACGTCGGTAAATGGCCTTCTTATTGTAGTGTATTAATATATACCATAATTATTAGATCCCCATTTATTTCCCACTTGGATCAGATACATTTGATCCTTCATTTACCTATGGTACTAATCTAAATTAGGTAATCAATTTCTGTTAATTTATTAGTTTATGGCTTAAAGATATATGCATTATATATATTTTATCCAGCCCCTTAAATTAATCGATTACCCATTTAAATCAAATCAAAAATATATACAACAATTGTATATATTTATCTTAATTAGTTTTGGTAAATTAAAAACTTAAATTATTTGTACATATATACTGATAGCAATTATATGTTTATATATATATATATATATATAATCTCCATTATAACTTATAATTTTAAGTTAGTATATTATAGCTTTTTAGGTCCAACATTAAAATTCACTATAGTATGACTCATAGATGTGACTTCGATGCTTAGTTAATATTTAAACTCTATGGAATTTGTTGAAGCATAGTAAAGGTGAATAAATCATACACTTATTGTTCATATAGGATTTCATAATCATTTTAAAGTTTCACCCTTATACAATGACATTTGTGCATGTTTGTCTCTTCGTTAAATTTTATCACTTAGACATCTTGGATTAGGTCATCGGTCAAAATCCTAATAATTTATGTATTTGATTATGAAGTTGAGCTCCAAAGTTACTTAATTCAATCCATAACAATTATTGGTTATTGAAAATTATCATGGCTAAAGATTCTAAATTCGAATCAAAGACCAATTTACGGTGAAATTAACCATCTATGTCAAATGAGTCAAGTTATCTCTTCGAGTACCTAATTCCATACCAAACCATGGCCTTAGCACGACCTCATATCATGTAATCAACATGCATTAAAGTACGGTATTGAGAAACATGGTCCACATTACTCACAAGTCAAAAGACTAGCACATCGTCACGTAAGATCTTCTATTTTGACTTAAATACAACTAATCTATACAAAAACTCTTAATGAGTCATTGTGTAGTTGACCTATGGCAACTACAAGTATGTAACATCTTGATGTTCCTAACGGTTGTAACGAACCACTATTTTGGACCATTCAAATCGACAATAAATCCACACATGTCGGACTTGAATAATTCAAAACAATAGATTGTTAATTTAAATTGGCAAAACTCAAAATATATAGTAAATACATAATCACAGATCATAGACACAGAATAATAAATGCAGTGGAAACAAAAGGTAGTAGTTCATGAAGCTACTATATACATATCAGAGTTAAATAAGGTACAGCAGATGTCTCGAATACAATAGTCAAATACAAGAATCAGAATACAATCACTGGAATCAACTGGATATCTGAAAGCTGGATAGATAGCTGGATCTCCAAGCGAAGCTCCAACTCCAAAGGCGAGTCTCGAATACTGGTACACTCAGTCTGACCCGAGCGTAAAGCAAAACACAAAACACTCGAGTCAGGATTAACATTCTTATATCAATAAATCTAACTCAAGTGAAAAAACAACCGAAATACAAGTAACTCCAAGGATGTTTGGAATAACCATCCTTTAAGGATCCGTTAAACTATCTACTATGTAGTAGTGTACGGTAAATAGATAATGTCTATCAGTAATATAAAGTATCAAAATAGTGTTAAGGCGTTACCATTATCCCCCTTAACACATTTTATATAAGCGTTATAGTCTATACAGCACTGTAAACTCCACCGTAAACTAGTGGGATATCAAGGAGTACTCCATAGGTAACACAAAACAAATCGTAGTGGTCGCGTATATAGGGATACAAGTATGACAAGGCACATGAGGCAATACCGAAGGTAGTGAAACTACCGTTTTCCTTATCTGGACCGGTGAGAACGCATCGCCACAACGATCGCAACACCGCGAAGCAACACTCCCAAAATTCGAGGGTGCACCAATCGATAACAAGTAATGAGTAGTTTTCGAAGAAGTGTGTTCGCTCGAGGTAGCTAACCCCATTTGGCCCGGCACGGCTCCTGTTTTAGTCATTTCCAATTTGACACAAGTGTCAAGGCTATCCATTATCGTTCTCTTTCTTCAGTCTTCACATACATCATTCCAACCACTTCATTCTGGATCACACTCCGCGTATAGTTATTAAAGTGGTTTTCGGTTTAGACAGAGAGTATGTCCATAACCGATTCCGGTCTCTTTAATAACTTTCGTGATTATTACACCGATTGGTCGTTTGTATATTTCAAAAACCAAATCAATTACAATTTCAATTAGAATTTGTAAACCAACATTTCATTTCTCTTTCTAAATCAATTTCCATAATTTACGTTCCAAAACTTCCAAATTCATAATTTCAAAATCTTATAATTCAATTTCAATTTTTTTACAAACAATTCAAATATTGATTCAAGTTCGTATATAAGTTTCATTCCGAAATCATTTAAATTAATTTAATTTAACATTCAAATCAATTTAACTTCATTTATCGATTTCATTCAATATTCGTTAAGTAAATTTATCATTCAAACAATTTCTATTTAATTTCCAATTCACTAAATCAATTACTTAAGTTCAACTTCATTGTATCAAAACTTACAAATTTGAATTAAATTAAATTCATCAAATCAATTCTTTCAATTACCAGTCTTACATTAATTTCAATAAATCACATTCTATTTCGTTGTTAAAGAAACTCAATTTCGCTTATTTATTTACTTAGTTACAAATTTCAAAATTAATAAGAAACTTAATTTCACTTATTCAAGAAGTTCAATTTTACTTATCAAAGAATTCAATTTTATTTAATTATTAAATAATTTCAAAACTTAATTATTAAGTAATTTCAAAACATAATTATTAAATAATTTCAACTTAATTATTAAATAATTTCAAACTTAATTATTAATAATTCCAAATTTAAAACAACATTCTTTCATCAACTACTATGTTAATATTTTGATTCAGATTATTAAATATTAACATTTTCCTTTCATTAAAGTTCAAATTCCAACTTCATTTCAAAACCTCATTATTTATTCAAATAAAATCTTTATTTTATTTTTAAATCAAATTATTGACAAATCGGGTTTTATTCAATTCTCTATCCTAAGTCAAAGTTTAATTTGGGTATTTATCATTCAACCCGATTCCATTTAATTCAAAAATCAAACATAGCAAAGGGAACTTGCAGTATGATAACTGGGATGGTGTCAAAGTAAATAAACAAGCAATAACAACAATCCAATAATTAATTCAAATAATCCTGAAATAATCGTATTAATTCACATTGTTATTTGTGTAAATTAATATAATTATTTCTAGAATCCACACCATCATTTCATGTAGATTAAAGATTATTACATTAATGTTTATACGATTCTTCACTTGATATTTATTATTCAATTTCAAAGTACATCAATTTATGCACATACATATAAATGGTTCAAGGTGTGGTTAACGCTATTTCTATGTGTTAGTTTATTTAACATTCAAAGGGGTCATATTATGCAAATGTCATCAATCAAATTAACACATATATCAAATCTAACTATCCTACGTTAATTTCAATTTCAATTATTTATCACTTACAACATTAACAATTTAACGTCCAATGTAAACATCAAACAATCAATCATTTAGTAACCAAACTAGATTATCATTGTATATATAACAGATAATGGTGTCAGATGTCACAGGTGAACTGATACAGGTAAAACGTATATATAACGGTGTAGATAACTAACAACAACATATTTCAATTGTCGTTTTAATTGAAATCAAATTTAATAAATAAAAGAACATTAATCGTGAGTGATTGCTCACCTTTCGAGGCTAGAGATGAACAGAATGAGATGAGTTACGAATCCATGCATGAATTCCAAATCAAAGCGAGATTGGCACAAATTTGACGGACAAAGCTGATAAATAGGAATTGAAGAGAACGAATTAGAACCATCTTGACATAACTGAAACAAATGTAAGTTATGACTTCTCTCTAAACCGAATTTTAACACACAATTAAAATAAGATATATATATTATATTTATTTTCAAATTCAAATAAATTTTAAACACAACATTAAATTAAACATATATATTTCAAAATCATTGTTTTTAAATAGAAACACATATAAACAAATATATCTCTACTATCAAATGCGTGTATTTGCGACTAGCGTAAATAAAATATATAGTACAGGTAATTGGTATATAAGATGCATGCATGCGATTTTAATCCTAACCAAGGCATATATGTCCCGACAGCAAATTATATACACGTAAAGTGTATATATGGGCACGCAAACAAATATATGCCCACGCGATGACGTGTCCAAAAATACAAGACGTGCCTTTCAAATTAATTATAGCATACTATAGCCGATGCATATACCTCATAAGCTCAGGTGGAAAGAAATATAGCCTATATAATTGTAAAATTTCATAATTCATTCTATTGATGGACAGGCATTAACTATAGAAGTTTCACAATTTGACACTAAATACCAATTACTGTAACTAATTTATTTTCCAATACAGGCTAATGTGTCGGCAATACAATATGTATTAAACTTAAACCAAACTTACCTATATGTATATCTATATTATAGCAAAATAGGTTACAACTTATAAAACATATGTATTGTTGTTCGAATATATATACTGCGCTTTACATATAACCTTTTTATAACTTTATAACTATCAAAAATACAACTTACTATATATATAACCCATATAAAACTCAAAATGTATATTATTAATAAAACTGTTTCAACACAACATATTTTATATATGTTTATGGGTGCCACTTACAAGAGCTAATAATATATAAAATACTGTAAATACTGTATACTTAAAATTTCAAAACAGTATCCTATACCTAAAACAATATGTATATATTATATATTAAATAACATTGCAAGATATTATATATACAATTAGCTCTGCACTTATATACAGTAAACAAAATATACCAATATATATATATATATATATAACAAAACACAACGTATTATAAATAATATATATATTCTAAAAAAACGCAACATATAATCCTTCCAAATATATAAGGCAAGAGAAAGGACTCACGGCTGCCATGGACGGAGCTGAAGATCGAGTGAGAGATGGTGCGGCCAAGGTGGTCGGGAGAGGTGAAGGCTGGATTGGCTTCGGTTTCGGGTGTGGAGGACTTTGATGTAGGCTGCTTCGGTTGCTCTGGAAGAGGTAAATCGAAGCCTGAGTTGATGGAGATGGTCGGATCTGGGTGCGGGTGAGAAGAGGGACGAGTGGAGCATTGGGAACCGGCCGGCCGATGAGGAGGAGGTGGCGAGTTGGGTTGTTCGAGTTCGGGAGTGGGTTTATAGGTCTCGGCTAGAGGAGGTGAGTTGCGTGATATTTTTTTGGAGGTCGGAGCTTGGTGGCCAGAGGTGGAAGCGAAGGCTGCACTGTTAGCTGTAGGTTGGATGGGCACTTGCTGGCGAAGGAGGGTACGAGCATGGATGCTGCGGCTATAGGGTTGGATGTTGGTCGAGTTTGCTCGGCTATGGAGAAGAGTGATGGAAGGGAGTAGTGGCCGAATAAAAGGAAGAAAGTAGAAAGAAAGAAGAAAAAAAAACGGAAAAGAGGAAGTCAAGTTGCAGGAAGAGAAAAAAAAATATAGAAAGCTTTAATGTAATGATTTGAACGAAGGTTTGAATGGAAATGAACAGGTTTGAGGGGATCTAACAAACGAAGCGCAAGTGTCTCACACAAAAGCCACTATATTTTCTTCAAGTCAGATAACAGTAAATGTTGTTTCGAAATATGAACCGTGCTGCCCATTTCCCAAATTACAACTACTATCTGCCAACTACCTAATTTATTACCAGCTGAGATTATAATTTCAAATTTCTAGTGGATACGGGCTAAAGAATTTTTGGGCTGAAATTGTTTAACCGGTTCGTCCGGAACGATTAAATTCACGCGACGGTTTCCTTCAGACTCCGATTTGCACGAATAAATATACCGTTTTGATCAGCGCGACGAGGCGATCAAAATGGTATATGGATATCAGTGCACTACAACAAAACAACCATTTTACAATGGGCAATGCCCGTTGTAATATGGATTTCGCAACGAGCATGCACCTGTTGTATTAGGCCTCGTTGTAATAGGTCGACCATATTTTACAACGGGCAATGCCCGTTGTAATATGGATTTCGAACCGGGCAATGCCCGTTGTAATACATGATATTGCAATGGTTTCTGGCCGTTGCAAAATAAATGCAAATTTAAAAAAAAAATTAAAGCAGCATCCATACAGTACATCCATACCAATAATGAATAATTAAATGAGTAATAAATATTATCATAAAACAACCAAAATCACATACGAAAAGACTAAAAGCTAGAGTCATAAAATTCCAACACATTCCAAAAAGTTAGATAAGTTTACATAGACATAGTTCAAATATACACATGACAACTAGTTTCATAACAAAATGGTACAACTATTTTCATTACATTTTCAATGCACCCTAAAACCATTTTGAAGGCCTTTTCTTCCAATACCTGCATTTCCTTGTTGCATCATCTCGACAAACTCATTGTAATCGATCTTCCTATCCTGAAAAATAAGGATCGAAAAGTTAAATTGCAGACTGATTATGAAAACGAATTTAAAGCAGTTTTGACAACATAATGACTTACGCTGTCTTTATCAACTTCTCGTATCATATCTTCTATTCTCACATCCTCTACACCAAATTCATCGCATGCTTGTTAAAGTTCGTCTGCAGTAATATAGCCACTACCATCTCTGTCAAAATATGAAAATGCTGCAAATAAATGATCTTCTCTTTCTACTTTGTTCAAATGCAGAGTGGCTGCTATGAACTCTCCATAGTCTATAGTACCACTGTTATCAACATCAGCCTGCACATACAACATATACATAACTACATAAGCATGTGTTCTAAACCAATGTTTTCCTAAGTTTATTTATGTTGGGAAAATCTGTATTTATCGAATAAACAGTGATAAGGTGTTGACATGGATCATGGTATTTGTATTATATTGGTAATAAAAATAAGAAATGCAATGACTTACAGCTTTTTTTAAATGTAATAAAATCAAAATGGATGATGTAAATAACGAAATGGTACAACTACATAATAAATTGCAAGATAAGATGACGCAGCGGATATTACAAAAATGATGTAGATCGTTGAATGTAGCAATCGGTGGATTGGAAGCTGCTGAAATGCCCAAATTCGTTGATCCGAAGATACCGAATTCTAGCTATCTTGAACTCGTTGATCGCGCACGATACCGGGTTCGAAGATCTTCAATTCTTCAAGCGTTGATCAAGCGCACTTGATTCCGCGAATCGGCTTCTACAATCGTTGAATCGAGCGCACTCGATTATCCGAAAGAGGAGATAGGAGATTACACTCAACTACCAATTTGGAATGAAAGCACAAAGCAATCAAAAGAGAATTTTATTCAATATTCAACAACCTTTACAAATGACTTCACTTGCCTATTTATAGGCTACAACACACCAAAACAGAAAAAGTACAAGTCATAAGTCGGCAACCGACTTATCAACATCTCCGACTTAACATAAGTCGTACTATTTACAACACAGTTCAGAAAACTTAAAAATATTACAAGTACTAAGTCGGTTCCGACTTATCAAAGTCTCCGACTCAACATAAGTCGTACACGACTTACAACCCAACAGAAGACAGACGACTTATTACAAACAGACAACCACTTGAGTCGTTGCCGACTTATCAACTTACATCACAGTTTAACGACATACGACTCATACATATGTACAGACGACTCATGACTTACAATCAGACGACTCATCATTATCAGCGACTTAAGACATCAACGGGTCAGATTAAAACGGCAGGAGATTCCACGGTTTTAGGTTCCAGCGCCTCAAGATAGTTCGACTTAACTAAGTCGTAACTCGGTGCCGACTCATACCAGCTTCTCTCTTGAGTCGTGGACGACTTATAGGCGCTGTTAACTCGTATACGACTCATCAATCCTCGTGGACGACTTATAACTGCACCATTAACTCGTATACGACTCATCAACCCTGAACGACTTATACTCCCCTTAAGTCGTAACTCCCTTTCCTCAGAACTGTTAGGTCGTAGGTTCGAGTTAGCTCCTTCCCCTGGTTTCCAGTTGAGTCGTGGACGACTCATGACCGCCTCCTTGAGTCGTAGACGTCTCATATGACTCATGCTCGTTTCTATAAGTCGGACACGACTTATATTTCCCTCGTCAGCTTTCTTGAGTCGGTCACGACTCATAGTCCCTTCCCTAAGTCGTGTATGACTTATGCCTTCATTCCTGGCCTGAGCTACATCATCCTCCCCAGGTTGAAAGAAATTCGACCTCGAATTTGCACACTCTTTATCCCCAACAAACTCATTCCCATGATATGGTACGAGATGCTTAACGTTGAATACATCAGACGTTTACACATCATCTGGCAGCTTCAATTTATAAGCATTTTCATTGATTTTCTTTAAAATTTCCACTGGACCAATCTTTCGTGCTTTCAATTTATTGTACGTTCCCACCGAAAAACGATCTTTCGTTAACACTGCATAAACCAAATCACCTTCATGAAATTCGACATTCCTTCGCTTCAAGTCTGCCGATTGTTTATACTTCTCATTTGCTTTCTCTAATCGTTCTTGAACGATTTTATGACATTCCGTCAACCCTTCAACAAAATCAGCAGCTTTTTTAATTGTCTTCTGTGATTGTGGCACTACCGTTAAATCCAACGGTCCCTGCGGTAAGCTTGAATAAACTATCTGGAATGGACAGAACCCAGTACTACGATTCACTGCATGATTATGGGCAAACTCTGCCTGGCATAACTTCACGTCCCAACTCTTCAGATTATCTTGCACAAGACATCTCAACAAGTTTCCCAATGATCTGTTAACCACCTCAGTCTGTCCATCCGTTTGCGGATGATAAGCACTACTAAATTTCAGCTTCGTTCCCACCATTTTCCACAAACTTAACCAAAAATGACTCAGAAATCTAGTATCTCTATCCGACACAATAGATTCTGGCAATCCATGAAGCCGATAGATTTCCTTGAAAAACATCTGAGCAACATGAACAGCATCCGCCGTTTTCTTACAAGCAATAAAATGTGCCATCTTCGAAAATCTGTCCACCACCACATATATGGAATCATTACCACGCTGCGTTCTCGGCAAACCCAACACAAAATCCATACTCACATCAACCCATGGTTTAGTGGGTACCGGTAACGGCATATATAAACCCGCATTAGTCGCAGTTCCTTTCGAAACTTGACAGATATGGCATCTCTCAACAAATCTTTCCACCTCTTTCCTCATTGATGGCCAAAAGTAGGACTGTGAAATCAGCTGTAAGGTATGGTCTCTCCCGACATGTCCCTCTTCGTGTAACTCTTTGATAATCTTCATTCTCAGACTACCCTCCGGTATGCATAATCGACTTCCTTTAAAAAGAAACCCGTCAACCAACATAAACTCATCAGTCCTTCTTTCATTGTTCCCTTCAATAAATTTCTTGAAATAAGAATCTTCTGCAATCTGCTCCGGCAATAATTCAAACCCGGTCACTTCAACCTTCATTGTTGTCAACAAATGATTCCTCCTGCTCAAAGCATCAGCCACTCGATTCGTCACCCCTGACTTGTGTTTAACAACAAAAGTAAACTGCTGCAGATATGCAACCCACGATGCATGTCTCGCTGAAATCTTGTCCTGCCCTTGCAAATGCTTCAATGCTTCATGATCAGTGTAAAGAACAAACTCCTTCTGAAATAGATAATGTCTCCAGTGTTTAATAGATTGTACAACAGCATAAAACTCCACATCATATGTACTGTATCGCATCTTCGCTCCTGACAACTTCTCACTGAAATATGCAATTGGACGTCCTTTCTGACTCAACACCCCTCCAATCCCAACCTTGGATGCATCAGTGTGCAGTTCAAACACTAGTTGAAAATCAGGTAGCACTAGAATTGGTGCAGACGTCAGCAATTCCTTGATCTTCCCAAAAGCACTCCCTGCTTCCTCTGTCCATGCAAACTGTTTACCTTTCATGCAATCTGTAACAGGTGCCATCACACTACTAAAGTGTGGTATAAACCTTCGATAGAATGAAGCCAACCCGTGAAAACTACGAACTTCCGTTATCGTCTTGGGCTGCGGCCATTCTCTGATAGCTTCAACTTTACTTTGGTCAACCTGTATACCTTCCTTTGAGACAACATATCCCAAAAATAAAACACTATGCGTCATGAACACGCATTTCTTCGTTGCAGCATAAAACTGTTCTTGTCGTAACACCATCAGCACTTCTCTAAGATGATTTAAATGTTCTTCTGGGCTCCCACTGTAAATAAGTATATCATCGAAATACACCACCACAAATTTCCCAATGAACGGTCTAAAAATCTGATTCATCACCCTCATGAAAGTACTTGGTGCATTTGATAGGCCAAACGGCATGACCAACCACTCATATAGACCCTCCCTAGTTTTAAAAGCAGTCTTCCACTCATCTCCTGGTCTGATACGAATTTGATGATATCCGCTCTTCAAATCAATCTTCGAAAATATAGTAGCTCCGCTTATTTGATCTAACAAGTCATCCAACCTTGGCATTGGAAATCTATATCTCACGGTAATCTTATTCAATGCTCGACTGTCAGTGCACATCCTCCACGTCCCATCCTTCTTGGGTACCAATAAAGCTGGTACAACACAAGGACTCAGACTCTCCTGCACACGCCCCTGCTCAAGCAATTCCTCTACCTGCCTCCGCAACTCTTCATGTTCCTTCGGACTCATTCGATAATGTGGTCGGTGTGGCAATACAGCACCTGGAACAAGATCTATCTGATGTTGTATATCCCTCAACGGTGGCAACTCCGTTGGTAATTCCTCTGGAAATACATCGTCAAATTCTTTCAAAATTGGTTTAACTTCTTCTGGAATTTCAACTTCTTCACTGCTCTCACGCCCAACCAACAAGAATACTTCCGGCTCTTCTTCAACTTCTTTAACAAACTCCTTTAAAATCAATAAAGTTTTCAGCTCTTCAATTTCTTCGGACTTACTTTCTTCTTGTGATCTCTTCTTCGGAACTAAGATAATCTTCGTGCCTTTAAACATAAAACTGTAGCTATTGGTCCGACCGTCATGTAGTACTGCTCGATCATATTGCCATGGTCTTCCCAATAATAAGTGGCAAACATCCATCTCTACTACATCACACCATATTTCATCTTTGTATTTCTTCCCAATAGAGAATGGAACACGAACTCGTCTATCCACTTTCACTTCTCCTCCTTTTCTCAACCATGCTAACTTGTATGGACTCGGATGTTTCTCTGTCTTCAATTTCAACTTTGTCACAGCTTCGGTTGAAATAATATTATCACAACTTCCTGCGTCAATTACGAATTTACACACCTTCCCCAGAATAGTACATGTTGACTGAAAGATATTACTCCTCAACCAACTAGCTTCCTCCTGCTTCGGTGTTAAACACGATCTCCTCAGCATTAGGTTACAACCTTCGTCTCCTGACGCAATATCCTGCTCATCCTCCTCAACTGGACTGGAACACTCCCCATCAACATCCTTATCTTCAACTTCTACAATCATGGTTCTCTTCTTTGGCTTTGGACACTCACTGCTTTTATGACCCAATTCTTGACAGTTGTAACATTTAAACCCATTGTTAACTTTCGCCTTCTCGACCTCCTTCATCACTGGTCTACTGATAGGTTTAGAAACATTAGAACTTCCTCCAACACCCTTCGCTTGATTGTTAGAAGTAGTAAACACACCACTTCCTCGTCTCCCTTGTTTTTCCCAAGCCAATGCTTTCTGATGTGCTTCTGCCACAGATCTTGGATCGAACATATTAACCATATCCTGAATCTGCATTCTCAATCCCCCAATGAATCTAGATGTCAGTTGTTCTTCCGTTTCCATAATATCATTCCTTGCAATAAGTTGATAGAATTCATCAGCATAGTCATTAACTGTCTTTGTGCCCTGCCTCAAGTTCTGCAAACGTTGATACATCAAAGATTGATAATTGTAAGGTAAGAACGTTGCTTTCATCAATTTCTTCATCTTCTCCCAAGATTCAACTTTTGACTTCCCCATACGTTCACGTGTACGCTTGGTTTGCTGCCACCATGCCAAAGCTCTACCCCTCAGCCTCGTAGCAACCAACTTCACTCTACGTTGTTCTGGAACTTCTTTAAAGTCAAAAATCTCTTCAACTTTAGCTACCCAATCTAGAAACTCCTCCGCTTGCATACCACCTTTGAATTCAGGAATTTCTGTCTTCATCCCCGATTCCCACTTGTGATCATACTCAGAATAGTTTCTTCCTGGACCTCTTCCTTGAATACTACCACCATCATACTCCTCTTCAAAATCAGATGCATAACGATGTCGATTCTGACCACCAACATCTCTACTACCATTACGCCTTCCACCTTCATCCCTTCTATCGACGTTCCTCCGTTCACGATCATTCACGTTCCTCCCACGCCCTTGATCATTTTCAACACTTCTGTCTCGATTGGAATGTGGCGAGACTCTACTTCCCCCATGGTTAGATTCTGGTGAAACCCCTCTCCGGTTTTGATTCATCTCCGTCATAAGCTTCTCTAACCGGCCAATTCCTTCATTAAGCTTTTCACTAAAATTCTCATTGATTCTTTATTCCATCTCATCAGCTTCTTCTCTTCGATACAAAGCTTCTACGTTTTGGTGGCGATTAGCTCTTCTTGGCGGCATACTTGAAAACTTCACAAATTCTTCAACACTTCAAATTCAAACACTTTCCGGATTTTGATCCAAAATGAAACGGATCGAAAACTTCCACTTTGTAGCAAATCGCGATGAACACGATGGACAAAGTTTCGGCCTCCAATGCAAATCCGATCAAACAATCTTCGAACAATGATGACTCTTCTTCCTCTTACTCTCGGCCTCACTTGCTTACCACGGCCCAACTTCAAAATGGTTAGGCTCCAAGTCTCGATCTAGCTATGATTGGCTAGAACAAGCTCTGATACCAAAACTGACGCAGCGGATATTACAAAAATGATGTAGATCGTTGAATGTAGCAATCGGTGGATTGGAAGCTGCTGAAATGCCCAAATTCGTTGATCCGAAGATACCGAATTCTAGCTATCTTGAACTCGTTGATCGCGCACGATACCGGGTTCGAAGATCTTCAATTCTTCAAGCGTTGATCAAGCGCACTTGATTCCGCGAATCGGCTTCTACAATCGTTGAATCGAGCGCACTCGATTATCCGAAAGAGGAGATAGGAGATTACACTCAACTACCAATTTGGAATGAAAGCACAAAGCAATCAAAAGAGAATTTTATTCAATATTCAACAACCTTTACAAATGACTTCACTTGCCTATTTATAGGCTACAACACACCAAAACAGAAAAAGTACAAGTCATAAGTCGGCAACCGACTTATCAACATCTCCGACTTAACATAAGTCGTACTATTTACAACACAGTTCAGAAAACTTAAAAATATTACAAGTACTAAGTCGGTTCCGACTTATCAAAGTCTCCGACTCAACATAAGTCGTACACGACTTACAACCCAACAGAAGACAGACGACTTATTACAAACAGACAACCACTTGAGTCGTTGCCGACTTATCAACTTACATCACAGTTTAACGACATACGACTCATACATATGTACAGACGACTCATGACTTACAATCAGACGACTCATCATTATCAGCGACTTAAGACATCAACGGGTCAGATTAAAACGGCAGGAGATTCCACGGTTTTAGGTTCCAGTGCCTCAAGATAGTTCGACTTAACTAAGTCGTAACTCGGTGCCGACTCATACCAGCTTCTCTCTTGAGTCGTGGACGACTTATAGGCGCTGTTAACTCGTATACGACTCATCAATCCTCGTGGACGACTTATAACTGCACCATTAACTCGTATACGACTCATCAACCCTGAACGACTTATACTCCCCTTAAGTCGTAACTCCCTTTCCTCAGAACTGTTAGGTCGTAGGTTCGAGTTAGCTCCTTCCCCTGGTTTCCAGTTGAGTCGTGGACGACTCATGACCGCCTCCTTGAGTCGTAGACGTCTCATATGACTCATGCTCGTTTCTATAAGTCGGACACGACTTATATTTCCCTCGTCAGCTTTCTTGAGTCGGTCACGACTCATAGTCCCTTCCCTAAGTCGTGTATGACTTATGCCTTCATTCCTGGCCTGAGCTACATCATAAGAGAATCAAGATAATAAATGAAATGACTTACGCTGTCTTTATCACCTTCTCCTTGCTAAACCCCACCCGCACCTCTGCTTGCAACAATCTACTGTCTTCTTCACCTCCATATATCAGTTCAACCAAATCTGACCACTTCATCAATAAATCACCTGGAAAAGCATATAAATCATCACTGCATCCATTGCACACCAACCATCTACTGCCCTAAACCAGTGTTTCTACCTTTCTACCAGGTTCCTTCACTCGAAAGTTTCACCAACACTTCATCAAAACCAGCAATCTTCTACCACCTACAACTTCCACCCAGATCCTGCATCACCATCATCTGACTGAAACACTTCACATCACCATCATCCCCACCTCATCAAAGCTACCTCCAACTTATTACAGTATCCAAAATACTCCCACTACGATAATCATCAACTTGCTACTTCAACCTTCAAGTTTCTTACCTGCAACTACCTACCTATACCTCACCGAAATTAATCACCTCCTTATTGTGCACGCACACAAAAATCTCACTTCAACAAGTACCGCAACCATCTCCAACAACCTCATCTCTAGCATAACCACACCCAAAGCAACCTACAGAACCACCTTTCCCGATAACCAGTCAACCTCATCATCACTACTCGTCCAAACCTGCCACGCCATCGCCACTTCAATCAACGATCTGCCTCTGAACATCAAACACTAATCACGGACCAAATCGCGATTTCCTAAATTGTATTTTCCTCACTAATCTCCTGCAATCGAACCACCGCCGCAACTTTTCGAACTTGCGAACCAAAATCGGCTATATGTAAATCAAGATAGGAGAATAAAATGCATAGGCAAATTGAAAAGTAAAAGCATAGGCAAATTGAAAAGTAAAAGCACATACCAGTACTTACTTGCTGAAGCCAAAATTTTCGAACTCACGATATCCTACAATCCGTGCAAATATCCAGATCCAATCTGTGGTTAGAGCAACTACGTTGCTGAAGCGCTGATGGATTTGGGGTTTGATTAGATCTGATGGGTATGGATTAGTACTTTAGGCGTACGAGGAGATGCGGTTAGAGTTCTGCGGTGAGGATATATTATTTAATTTAATTTTAGATTCCAAAAAGGGTGCGGTAGGTAAAAAGTTAGTTCAAATTTTGAGTGGAGCGCCAAAATTTGGATTTGGAGCCAAAATTTTGGTTATGGAGCCAAAACAAAATTTGTATTTGTCGAAAATAAGAGTTATAAAATAAAACAAATATATAAGATTATTACTAATTATAAATTATTAATATTATAAATTAAAAATATTATAAATTATTGAATATTAATTAATATTAAATATTAATACCATTAATAATTAACAATTAAATATTAATATTATTAATTATTTAATATAATTAATTAATATTTAACTATTATTAAATATTAATATTATTAATTATAAGTTATCATATTATTAATTATTAATTATAAAATATTAATTACTAACATTAATCATTACTTCTTATTATTAATATTGATTATTGCTTCTTAATTATTAACTTTTAATGTTAATTATTAATTATTAAACATTAATACTTATTATTGATTATTGACTTCATATTTATTAATTAAAATTTAATGTTAATTATTAACTATTAATAATTAATATGTATATATTATTAATTTTTAATTTTTAATAGTAACTATTAATCATAAATTATTAATATTTATTATTAATTATAAATTATTATATATTTAATATTAATTACTCGATATTACTTACTAATAATTGGAAAGTAAAATTAAGCTTGTTGGAATAATAATTATGTATAACAATTTGTAATTAGGGATTATTTAATAATAATCATTAATTATTATAAGTTATAAAAGATTAATATAATATTATTAATGATTAATTATTAAATATTAATAAATAATATAATATTATTAATGGTTAGTAAGTAGTAATTAGTAATATAATATTATAATTAGTAATTAGTAACATATGATTAATATAATATTATTAATGAATAATTATTAAATATTAATAAATAATAAATATTAATTTTAAGAAAGCATTGTAATTATTAATTATTGGTTGTCAAAAATTGGCAACAAACATTTATTACAACGGGCATTTTATGACCGTTGTAAAATTGGCACCTATTACAATAGGCATTTTTAGCCCGTTATAAAATTGGCACCTATTACAACGGGCATTTTTAGCCCGTTGTAAAATTGGCACCTCTTATGACGGGAGTTATGTGACCGTTGTAAAATTGGTATCTATTACAACGGGCATTTTGTGAACGTTGTAAAATTGACATCTATTACAACTGGCATGAAAGGACCGTTGTAATAGCATTCTATTACAACGGGCAGTCATTGCCCATTGTAAAAAAGGCGTTGTATAGGGCATCTATTACAACGGGCCTGAGCGGACCGTTGTAATAGCCTACTATTACAACGGGCAGCCAATGCCCGTTGTAAAAAGAGCGTTGTAATAGAGTATTTTTGTTGTAGTGGTGGTACGATTTGAATTATAAAAATTCGAATTTTCTACTAGCGGAAAGTGCAGCAAAACGCAGAAAAATAAGATCGACGAAGCTAAAGAAGTCCGAATTTTGAAAAACGAAAAATGACGTCTTGCTCAGAAGATGATTTAGAATTTTTCTATACAAAAATATTTAGGTTTCGAAAATATTTTATTTTCATCACTTTTAACTGATATAAATTGGAATAAAATTACACTAGAAAATAAACTTTCAAATTATCTGATGAAAATTTACCAGTTGCTATGATTAATTAGACGCATTCCCAATATCAAATTTTTATTTCAAAATTTTACCGTTTAAAATTTTACAAAATTTCAACTAATTACGTTATTAAAATAGTTAAAATTTACGGGCCGTTACAACGGTCGTGAGTAAATCATCACCCATCATATAGAGAGCATTAGGTACACTAGTCTCATGGGTGAATCGATATTTCTTTTCAAATCACCTTAACTAGGAATATTTATTGATAAGTATTTATTTATATATATACATACCTATTTATTACTCATGATTACAAACACATCCACAGCTGCAATCGTTTAAATAGTCTCTTAGAGATTTCACATTGTATGTATAAAATATACTCATTTAATTATAAATATATGAACATACCATAGAAATAGAAACCATAAAAACATACTTTCATTTCAAACAAGCTTTGTACTTAAGAGTCAAGTGTACAATTATATAATCAAAACCATATAATTGCCCTCTAGGCACACCCTCGACGCTATTAGTTAATTTGATGCATAGTTAGCATTATTTGATTTGAATTACTGAACTTGGTTTAGTCATTTGCTTATTCTAAATGCCTATAATAAAATATATTATATGAATATTCATGTGTTTATAAATTGACTGGTAAAAACACTACAAAAGAAGCACTGTTTAGCGACGGCTTTTAGCCATTGGCGGCCGTCGCTAAATGGCGTCACTAATTATCTCGTTGCAACAAAAGAAAGCGACGGCAATATCGACGGCTCCGTCGTTCATTTTGCAACGGCTTGTAATGGTTAATTGTCCATGTGGAATCAACCGTTGGGGTTGTTAGTTTCCTGGGGTTGTTGATGCAAAACGTTGCAAAGCGTCGCAACATGACCGTCGCTAGCCGTCGCTAGCTGTTGCAAATCTGTGACCATATAGCCGTTACTAGCCGTCGCTAGCCGTTGCAAATCTGGAACAGAATTTAATGCCACATTCCAGCACCTTCAACCCTCAATCCCAATCAATCCACATAATATAATTCCATCATTTCGCACATATAATACCATTCTATCATGCCATATAATCAATATCAACACAACCAAATCATCAAATATTGCATATTCCAACATATATTCACAAGATCATATAAGAAAATCAACATAACCAAATATGAAAATCCACCAAACCAACCCACATAACTAAATTAAATAACCAGTACATATCAAGTGCCAAAGTATCAATGACAACAACCAAAATATCAAATCCAACAAAACACTAAGTATTAATCACAACATCCAAATTACCAAATGTCAAACCCCTAATAATATGTACATATATGTATATAAAGCGTACCCGTCAAAACAAACCAACTAAGCATCATCATCATCTGCACCTCCTTCCCCAGGCATTAACCCATGCTCCTGATAGAAGGCAGTAATACGCTCATCTATCTGCATCGCCAAATGACTCTTCCGCCAATCATTGAACTCATCCAATTGTGTTTGCATCCGAGCAATCTCTTCCTCGTCTATGGATCTCCTATATGCTCTTTGGAAATTAAGAGCCTGTGAAATAATTCAACTGAATAATAAGTTCATGGCATACACTAACAATAAGAAAGCTCAAGTTATCGCTAAAAAACTCAAATGAATAAGAAGTTCATGGCATACAAGTTTCTACTGTGTAAACGTTGAGTACATACCATATTGCCGAAACTGTAACGCCCGTTTCGACTTGCCGGTTCAATGATTGAGTCCCATATCCGATTAGACTCATCAACCGTAAGCGACTCTCGTCCACTCGCTTGTATCACTCGATCATGCTCTGCATTATATCTCTCCTACAATTACGAACAGATATTTGACACAATTGATATACAATTTACTTATTTACTGTGAAATAAACGAATATGAAATATTTTCATTACAGAAATAAACATATTTACCATTACAGAAGCAGCCTTGTCATCCGACCAATCATATGAAACATTCACATCCTCATCTGTATGCTCCACTGCATGTGTGACTCTGAAAACCTCAGCCGCTGTAGGCTCCCTTCCATACTTTGCCCATTGAATATATACAAGAATAGATTATATTGATAAATTGCATGAGTATATACAAGAATAGATTATATACAAGAATAGAATAGAATAGTTAATTTATTTACCAATTCCCTCCTATGTTGTTGGAAGGATTTCGAGTCACCACGATGTAAAACAGGGTTTTTGTTCCTATTAACCTTGTTTCTTGTCGATAATTCCTATTAATTTATACACACTATTAAGTAAAATAATTCAAGACATTTAATTGTAAAAATATAGTGACAATATAACTTACTTTGAATGTTTCCGATTCCCAATATTGTTGGAATCCAGCCCAAATATCATCCCCCATCTAACTTGGCTTTTTCCCTGAACTCTTAGCCCTTGAAAGAGTCTCTCTGTAATTTTTCCGCATCTTCTTATTCCAATGATTTATAAAAACATCCATATCTTGCGGATCCACACGTACAGCTGCCTGCATATTGAATTATCATACGTGTTATGTAAAAGAGATTATATAATTAAAAAACAATTAGCAAAATAGAATACATAAAAGTGATATCATAAGGCATGATGGCATATTATTTTTTGTTTCATATAAGGCACAATTATATATTACAAAGTTGTACTTACCATAAGATCAGCCCATATTGCGTTTTTTATATGTGTTGGGATGTTATCCCACTGAGGCCAACAGCCAGACATCCTACTTTTGTATGCTTCTTTTGATACTTGTAAAATGAAATCGGACGGTTCCACCTCGAACCCTCTGTAGAAATGTTGATGGATATATTCAATATATTTCATATAATATAATTCAAATAAGTTTGATACATACCCAGCACTTTTCGGAACTATCTCCGCAACTCGACGGAGATCTGGCTCAGAGCTACTCGGACCTACTCCAGGTGAAGGCAACTGAGATGTACTAAGTCGATAACGGCGCCTATCAGACATAGCTCCAAGTGAAGGTGACTGAGATGTACTGCTTACAAAAAAGTACTGATAATAGAAGAATCACAAAATCATCAATCAATATCACATAATCATTAATCGTCGCATAATCATCACATAATTATTAGTCAAGTGGTAATCATCACATAAACATACTCTGCACATAATCATCGAAAAAAGCGTACATAAAATGAATAATGCATAACTCAGAATGATACAGATCATATATAGTCATCAGTATTATTACACATAGCTCAGAATATTACATAACATAGTCATTATTGTTAATACATAGCTCAGAATTATACAACAAGCGATGCCATCTATGATCAGTCTTCATCGTATTCTGATTTAGACTCGGTCTCGTACTCTATATCATTTTCTTCGGTACTTACAAATGCATCTATTAAAACATTCGATTCATCAGTCAACGACCCTACATCAATGTCATCGGTTATCACTATTTCAGTATTTGGCTCGAGATCCGCTTGATACGCTGCTTCTTTTGGAATATTATTTCCATCAAATGTATATCTTGCCTTCGTTTTAAAAACAGCCCACCAGTCTACTTTATCTTTTTTTAATGACGGATATGGAGCAAAATAAACTTGTAAAGCTTGCTTAGCTAATACAAAAGGATCATACTTATAGTAATGCGATGTATGCCTTATTTCAATTAGCTTATAATCTTTGTGCACATTAATTCCAGAGCCAGGAACATTACTAAACCAGTTGCATTTGAATAAAACAACTTTCTCTGCAGGTTGTATATAATATGTCAACTCTAAAACTTGTGTTAAGACGCCGTAAAAATCTTTTATATGCTCCTCTGAATCATCACTTCCTTTGACAAATACACCACTATTATAAGTTAATTTTTCAGCCCCGTAATCTTTGGTGTTGAATTTAAATCCATTGACGAAAAATATTGGATAAGTCTTGACATTTCGTTTTGGTCCTATAGCAAGATGTCGTAATCCTTCGTCAATAACACAGTTTCATGTATCATGAACGTAGTTTGAAAACCATCCAGCAAATTCTTTACTGAGATCACCAGATGGATGTTGTGATTCGTATATGCTGCAAATATGTATTATATTCCTTTATAATTAATATATACATATATAATTGAAATATATATGAATTCATAAGTACCTGATAAACGGTGCAACTTCAGCACAATTTAGAAGAACATATGTGTGTGCCACATGGTAATCTCTATCATCTAACCATAGTTCCACACATTTTCCAGCAGGTCTTCCATGTTGTCTAAAAATAGATAACATTGTTTCAAAAGAATCCTGCTCAATAGTTTCTTCATTACGGGGAACACTTACGAACGATAAGTTCACATCGTTACTAAAGTAATGTGAGAAAAAAAATGAAGCTTCTTCTTCAAGGTACGATTTGCAAATCAACCTTCTACTTGTGCTTTTTGTCTAATTTTTTTCTTCAAATGATTTAGGTACCTATAACAAAATTAATTAAATTTATATGGTGGTACAAAAACAGAAATTATTTAAATTACCTTCCAAATGGATACATCCATCCGTATTGCACAGGACCACGAAGGAGTGCTTCAGATGAAAGATGAACAGGTAAATGTTCAATTACATTAAAAAAACCAGGCGGAAATATTTCTCCAGTTTTCATAGAAGTACAGGGATTTCTGCTTCAAGTTTACGTATACGATCTACCTTTAACGTCGTAGAACAAAGCTGTTTATAAAACATACTTAATTCTGTTATAACACTCCATATTTTTGCAGGCAGCAGTTCTTTGAAAATCACGGGAAAAAAATACTCCATCATAATGTGGCAATCGTGACTTTTCATCCCACTCAATTTGCTGTTTTTAAAGTCAACGCATCTACGGAGGTTAGAAGAAATCCCATCAGGACATCTAAGTCCTTCCACCCACTTTAGAACGAGTTTTACTTGCTTGTTTTCTAGCTCATAGCATGCTTTGGGTTTCTTATTATCGTCGTATAATTGCAATTCGGGCCGCTTACATAAGTGTAATATATCACGTCTTAAATTCGCATCGTCCTTGGTTTTCCCCTTCAAATTCAAAATTGTGTTAAACACGTTGTCGAACACATTTTTTTCGTTGTGCATGACGTCAATGTTATGTCGGAGTAGGAGATTTTTCCAGTATGGTAACTCGCAGAATATACTTTGCTTGCACCAGTTATGAATGTCCGATTTACCTGGAATTTCAACCTGTACCCCAGATGTGCTCCAACCTGAAAGCATGCCATACGCGGGAAAATCACTAATAGTCCCTAATAAAGAAGCAAATATACGAAAATTCCTTTTTCTTGAAATGTCGTACGTTTCAACTCCTTCATGCCACAGTGTTTTCAACTCGTCGATTAGTGGTTGTAAATAAACATCAATTCCTTGTGTCGGATCATCGGGACCGGGGACGACAATCGTTAGAAACATATATGGAGTTTTCATACATATCCATGGAGGTAAATTATAAGGAGTAATAATAATAGGCCATGATGAATATTTACTACCAAACTGAGAAAATGGAGAAAATCCATCCGTACATAAGCCAAGCTTAACATTACGGCTCTCTGCCGCAAATTCAGGATAAGTCTTATCGAAATGTTTCCATACTTCTCCATCAGATGGATGTATCAAAGTTCCTTCTTCTGGTGTTCTCACACTGTGTCATCGCATATGACATGCTGTAGCAGAAGATGCATATAACCGTTGAAGTCTGGGAGTGATGGGTAAATAATGCATCCTCTTATATGGAACATCTTTTCCTTTCTTTTTTCTTGGTTTGTATCTTTCCTCGTTACATATTCTGCATTTAGTAAGATGAGCGTCTTCTTTCCAATACAGCATGCAACCTTTTACACATGTATTTATCTTCTGGTACGACAATCCAAAAGCAGACATAAGTTTTTTACTTTATAATGACTATCACACATCAAATTATTAGGTGGCATGTATCGTTTTGCAGTTTGTACAACTGCTGTAAATGCAGCTTCTGTAAGATTAAATTTCGATTTCATAGTGATGTATTCGGCGGTTACAGAGAATTCGGTTCCGCTTGTACATCCATCCCACAATGGCTTCTTAGCAGAATCCAATAAATCATAAATTTTTTTAGCTTCCGCGGTCGGCTCTTCGTCTACATTTTCGTTCCCATCATCACCTTGGTCAAAGGTAGGAAACATTGATCGTGCAGCATCTTGCACCATGTTTTCTATAGGATTGGTCATAGTATTATCGTCCTCTGACACTACAAGATTAGGTGTAGGTTGAACAAGTTCTCCATGACGATCCCATAAGTAATAATTCGGAAAAAAACTAAATTTGTACAAATGTACTTCTACTACATCTGGTTTCCAATGCTTCAGATGTTTGCACTTACTACACGGACAACGAATGTCTACGTTATTTTGATTATTAGACTGAGCAAATCTAATAAATACTTGTACACCGTTACAAAAACGTTCTTTTATTGATCCTTTCATACCTTTTTGAGGTTCATACATCCAACTACGATCGAGAAAATAATCGAACATATTTCCTGATTTGTAAAATGTAGGTTAGAGGATTGAATAACACACTTCATATTAAAGTCTTGTAAAAATTCATATATAACCCTTTACTATTTTAACAAATTCAAATAAATATTGCATTCAAATTTTCAATTCTTAAGTTTATTGTTTTTTTACTTTGACGGCCGGTTATCCTACTTCCCATTACAAACACAATAACGTAATCATATTTTATAAATCATTTTAGGTTAAACGATTCTAAAAAATTTCGGCAGCACTTCCCTTTATTCCCTGTATCGTACACACATGCGTGTACACAGGGAAAAAAGGAAGTGCCATCGAAATTTTCTGAACCGTTTAAACTGAAATGATTTATAAAATATGATTACTTTATTGTGTTTGTAACTTGTCCAAATACTAGGACAAATCCAACAAATGTTGTATCAGATGAATATAGATGTCCGTTCTGTGGAAAAACGAATATCCATATAACGATCATATACAACGCTTGTCAGACGGGGCCAAAAATTCTCTAAGGGGTTCACATAAATAAAGCACAAATAAAAAAATATTAATATTGAAGTATTAGTGGTCTGTAGTGAAATAATGATCTTAAATTTTTTTAGTAATGTAGCCAAATAGAATTCGTTTAATTATGAATCAAAATCCATGCGAACTATGAGTAACTCGGAAAATATGCCTTATCTCGCACATGGGAACTATGAGTTACTATTTTAACAACTGCAAAAACTATTTTATAATTCATTTAACTACTTAAATATTTATTAATTAAATCTAAATTTTTAAAACATATTTTAACTTTTGTTTACATAAATTTCAATTAACGATTTTGTGAACTAAATAAGTAGTTAGCACTTACAACAGTATAACAAACATTCTCGTAAACTTATCAATAAACATATTATTCAATAATCATGGACTATTTTTTGGATTTTAAATTAGCCATAATTTTTAACAACATAGTAAACAATAAATTCACTAATTAATACTACCAAATCTACACTAATTATCATCACCTATTACGCAATAATCGTCATTTTCAAACGCATAATCAACTAATTTTCTAAATTAGGTTTACCATTATATACTCAATTCAAATAATAAACTATATACCATAAACTAATAACATATATTCATCAATTCCAAACCCCTAAATCATCCAATTCCAAACCCCTAAATCATCCAATTCCAAATCCCTAAATCATCAACTAATTTAATTTAAACCTAAATTAAAAAAGATAAAGCAAAATAGGAGATACTGGCGAGTTTGGAGAGGTTGAAATTAGCGACGGAAGGTTGCGACGGCTCCTGACGGCGGAGGGCGGCGGTTGGTGGCGGAGCTGAGGGGAATTGGGAAAAGATTTGGAGGAGAGAATAATGAAAATGTGTTCTCGGCTGCAGGTAATTGAATCGCGATAAGCGACGGCTAGCAACGACCGCTTTTTTTGGCCGTCGCTAGTCGTCGTTAGGCTTTGTCGCATTTTGAGGCCTTTCTAGTAGTGAAATTTACCATTACCGCTAGTTTCAAAAAAATATTACTGATGATTTAAAATAGAAAATTGTAAATTTACCGTTACCGTACTGATTAAACTGGTATACCGATTTTATTTAAAAATGATAACCGAGTGACTGGTAATGGCAAATTTTCTGTTACCATAATAGCCCTTGCTATTTTGGCTGAAAATCACAATTTATGTGTTGTTTTTTCTTTAAAAAGCTTGTTGGAAGTGGAGTGGGAAAGAGGGAGTTACATGAACTTGAATAACTTTATCAGAACATGGCTGCTCAAACACTTAGCTCGACCGCCCTAAATTTGACCTTGATTGCCCACACCATATGAGTTTAACTCCTTCAACTTGTTTGTATTCAATCTTATGGTTCATCTCAATCGCACGATTTTTGATCCCCCTAACTGCTCGTGTTCGAGCCCATTCCCTAACTCAAGCTCGCTCAAGTTCTTGTTCCACGTGAGCATTTTGAATAATCTATTTCCAGGCCAATTTCAAACACATGAAGCTATAATTTTGACCGCCCTTAAACACAACATTTTAACCAACTATCAAAACACTATAACATCTCAACTCATATGTATTTTCAATGTAGAGGGAATGACACATAAATATTAGACATTGTGACTTAATTTTTAATCTTCAATAATAATTAAAATGTGAAATATGATGTGGCATGATTTTCGTTAGACATTGTAAATTAAAATGTCTACTTCTAGATATTGTAATTAGGGCTGCACAAAGTATGGGTTGGGTCGGGTCAGACCAAATATTTCATCCGACCCGCATAGGTATGGGTTTAAGGTAGCTCAACCCGTATCCGATCCTATATGAGGTTGGATATGGGTTGGGTCGAAGTATGGGTTGGGTCGGGTTTAGTAGGGTTGGGTTGGGTTGCATGAATCTAATAAAAAATGAGAATATAAGGGAATATTTTCAAAAAATAACATTAAAATATTCAACATAATATATTAGATTTTAGCTAGCATAACGCACTTAAACTAACTAATTCATTATAACATATATTTTATTAAAATTTCATTGTAAAACACATCATATGAAATTAGTTCACTACATAGTAGAACAAGTGTTTCATTTTAAAATACATTAAAATGCCCTTTGGAATATCTTTGCTAAATTCTATCTTGTTTGGGTTGACATAAAATATGCTTTTTCGTATATTTACTGTAGAATACATAAACATTATTCTAGTATTAGACTATTCTAATTTTAAGTGTATTGATATTAAATTAGGTTTGTAATATAGGATTGGGTTGGGTTAAAGTAGGGTTGGGTTGAATAAAATAACACACCCGACCCATATATAGTATGGGTTACAAATTGTAACCCATATCCGACCCGAACTAGGATGGGTTGGGTTGGGTTTATGTGGGTTGGGTCGGGTTGGTGGGTTGGGTCGGGTTGGATATGGGTTGTGTGCAGCCCTAATTGTAATTAACAATACAAAGGGGTAATTACCACTAACTTTTTGCCATCTAAACAGATTTCAATACATAAAAATGTTTGCATCAGAGAAAATTAATTTACTTTAGTGTACTGTACAATTATATTAATTTAACATTGTCTAACTACTTGTGCCACATAGATATCTCATGAAGTAACATTGTCTACGATTGGAGATGCTCTAACAGACCAGTTTGACAATTGTTTCCAAGGCGTTGATGACATGTGTTCCCGAATCTTGCAGGCACATCATGTCTTGCATGATCGCATCCCAAGGAAAGAAGGATATTTATATGTGTGACAATTTAAGCTAACTAGTTGGATCTTTGATTTCCTCACTGATTGTAAGTGTTTGATCACTTACACCGATCATTATTTGACATTAATTTAATGATATATCATGTTGTAATTAATTGTTGATTTACCCAGTTACTTTGATATCTTATTGTGATGATTTAATGTTTTAAGTACAACTGGTTGACGACCTGAGCTCAATATATTAGGGTTGGGCATTTGCATTCTATCTTATTTTGTTTTCAGTGGCAATTTATATGCAGGTCCGACCCTAGGGCAAGGCGAGCAAGATGGTCGTCTAGGGCAACGGATCCGGCAGGAGCAACAGTTGGTGGTGGTGGTGGTTTAGCATTTTATGAAGATAAAAACATTTTGTATAAAAGTATTGTTAATTGAGTTTGCGCTGTGATGGTAATTGTGTTGTTTGCTCAATGGGGCAACCCAAGTTCAATTCCTAGCAAAGTGCGAATTCTTTTGTTATATTACTTGAAATCTGGGCCAGGGCAACCAAATTACTTGGGTCGGCCCCGTTTATATGTATGTTGTAGTACATGATACTGTTGTGTTATTTTTGCAACCTTCATTGTACTATGAACCATGCCATACACACACATACATATATGCCAAGGTCAAGACCCAACTGTTGCATAGTGAAAGCTACACGTAATTGCGAGTGATTAGCGTGTATTGCAAAACCATACATGATAATCACTCTTTAATTTTCCATGGCAAAATGACCATGCCTCAAATTCATTTTGCGTGTGTTTGAAGTGCATGTTAATCTGTATGTATTCAGAAAGGGAGGGAGTAGCAAGGCTACATTACTGCAAAATATTTTCATTCTATCCACTTGCAAAATTCATTCCATTTTGTCTGTACTAGCATGGAAATTCATTACTGCATAAATAACAATTCAAGATTATCACTCATAGAACAGTGTGTACATTACGAGTGAAATTTTGAGTTAACTAGTGGTTAAATGTCTACTTTAGCAAGTACTTTGTAGGTGAAATATAATCTAATTAATGGATAATCAGAATGTTAAATACAGATTATACAGTATATTTATCAAGTAAAACCCTATCACTCACTAAGAATGTTGACTTTCGGTCATTAATTCATTCCCTAAAGCATGGTAACTAACTTATAACATGTTAACAAAAAGCACACTATTCGCTCACTATTTATATTTGTGAGTGTTTGTGTGTTTTCTATCACTTGCAAAATCAGTATTTTCTTCTAGTGGATTGAGATAGCAATGAATTCACAATGGTGGGTTGAGTTCTTGGTGATTAAATAGTCTGAATCATAGTTTGATATATGAGCCTGTTAAGCCTTTTTCATTGAAGTTTTTTAATGTTAAGTGAGGTGGATCAATAATAGATGGTGAAGAGCATACATAAGCACTTCAATTTTCTGAAACTTGGTTTTGTCTTTAATTATAAATTATTTTGACAATAAGGATTGAGCCAAGGGTAACAAAAGCATCTAAAGATTCAAATTTATCATAATCTATTTTATAATTTTGAGTAGTTTCATTAGATGATTTGAATGAGAGAATCTAAGTGGGCAAACGACTGTCTAAGTCTGCAGTGGCTTGAAATGCAAATAACCAAAAAGAGCAATGAAAAAGACATTATACAGCAAGGCGAATTCAATTTCTACTATATGTTTATGACATCTTTTACAAACACAATTATGTTGCGGTCCATGCGGTGGAGTTTTAAAATGTATGATATTTCTTTAAATTTTTATATTCATCAATAGTATTGTCTGATAAATAGATGTTTATTGTTGCATTAGTGTAGCTCTCAACTAGTGTTTGAAATCATGAAAATATGGTTGATGCATCATATTTAAATTTCATAAGATAAAACCAAATATATTTATTATATTGACTAAAAGCCATCAAGGAACTCTATTTCTGCGACAAATAAACTTGACATAAATGAAATTTTCTCTGCATTTATCATTAGTTCCTTCACATAACAATATTCAAATTTATACCACAGAATAATTCAAACAATATGGTAGTGTGAATTCAAAAACCGTGAAGGTTTATGTCATTTGGTTGTTGATGGAAGTTTCCCATGGAGAAAAGAAGTTATCATTGCTAGCGCTCTCTCTGGTTGATAACTCGGAACTGCATGACCTGCTCCTCTAACTGTAACTAGTGTCAGTCCACTATATTCCTCAACATAACCTCCAACCTATTAAATCATTTAATCTTTTTACAGTTAGCATATAACTAACTTACATATCGCAAGTAATCAACATAGAAACATAACATTGTATTATACAAAAGCATTACCTCTTTATTATGATACCAGGCTTTCCAGTGCTTCTTGATCGGCAAACCAAGCATTCCGATAGAGTACTTGGTCGATGTTATTGGGACAACAGAGTCCACATCGCCACTGCATGCATTAAATACGTTAAGTAGCCCAATATTTGTATGATCATGTTTTTTAAACCTATAGTAATCATTATTTATTCACGCATAAATACCTGTATAACCAAAACTTTAAGCCACTGCCAATAAGGTCTTTAATGACAGGATACATTGTTTGAGGTCCCTCAATGTAGTTTATCACGACACTGAATATATACATACTTGAGTTAATTAAGATATATGACAATGGTGAATTAACAAAATATATGAAGTTTCTTGGAAATAATAGGTCTGCCTGCAGAGTTTCCAGCTATGAGACAAATTTGTGACATTTGCATGAAGAGCCTTTTGAACTGCAGGCCTATTTAGATAAGCACGAACATAATAATCAGCCATCTGAAAAATTAATAGAAATATAGAAAATTTATTGCAAATAAACACTGGACTGAAAAAATGAACATAATGGTAAATACTCACTGCAACACCAAATTTTGTACTTGCATCACGGCATATTGGAGCATAAATGTTATAACGATAGATAGATCCAGCTTCATAATCTGCTGAATTCATTGCACCAGTGCAGTCACTGTTAAAGTCTCCAGATGTATAGTTACAGTTTCTCATGATGGCTGCATAAGTATCATCTGACACTAATGCATGACCCCAGAGGAACTCATAGCCTCCTTTTACATTTGATAAGTTATCAATAAATGCATTCCCAATCTATGAACGCAATATGTAAATGTTATACATGACTAACAATAATATCTTAAAAGTTTTATCCAGATATGAACTTACAGCAATGCCACGAAGGTTAATGACTGTTTGATTTGTGATCTTGTTATTGTTCAATATGAGTTGAGCAAGATCTGGTATATAGTGTCCAGCATAACCCTCCCCAGTTATAAAAAAATCACGAGTTTTGTACTGAGGAAATCTTTCTAACCAGTTTAGTAAAAACTTGTATGCATCGATCTTTGTTTTTTTATCACCACTTGTTTCATACTCCGATGTAGTGTTCGAATATGAAAATCCAACTCCTGCTGGTGACTCCAGAAATAGTACGTTGGCCACTGAAAATACACAATAGAGAAACTATAAAATTAACAAATTCAAAATCTTAATATTCACATCTGTAATTTCTAACATGGAAAAAATTAAAATTTTCAAAATTTAACATATTTTAAAATCCTCAATTTTCAATTTTCAATCCAAAAACTTGACAATCAAAAAAATAAAATTAAAAAACTTATTATTTATGCAAGTTATAATTTTGAATAATATAAATTTACACCATCAACGATTTTGAAAATTTAAACTTGCAAAACTAAAATTTTTTAAACTCTTTTTAGCAATCAAAATTTTCTTAATTCAAACAATCATAGTTCAAAATATAAAAAAAGTTGGAACCATAAAATCTTTACCACTTATACATACACTCTTAGATTGTCTCACACAGCACAGACAAAATCTTTATATTTTTAGCTATAATTATAATAATTTTATAATGGCGATAAACCTACTATGGTGGAACAGGTTCCCGCACGATAGCGGGCTGAGATCGATAATGTACGCAGCCTTTCTCTCGCATTGCGAAGAAACAATTTCCGAACTCGAATCTGAATGTCCAGATAATCATGCGTTTGACCTAACCATTGCGCCAAGGCTCCATCTCATAGTTCAAAATATACAAATTTTAAATTTTCTTAATTAGAAGTAAATAGGGTTATGGCATCAGATATGTCTCGACCATCAGATATTACTTCATCCTATGGTAATAATTGCTTTTACATAAGAGATGCGGATAGCTATTATATGGGCCTAGCCCACTCAGTCTGTTTGTAGTATAAATACTGTAAAAGCTATCTGTTGTATATTCATTCATCTATCAATACAATTACACGTTTCTTTTCAATCTTCTTTATGGTATCAGAGCAAAAATTGTCAAACGACTGATCATCAGAATTAGCTCTGAGATCATCATTGAGCCATCCAGAAAGAAAGATTCTCAAATCTATCTTTCGGTTGCTCTCAGTTTTTCAGAGCATTTCATCATTTGATTCCTGCCTTGTTTCCCTCTCCTGTATCTGCTCTTATTTTCTTTTCAAGATTCCCAAACTCATCTTTCGATTGCTTTCAGCTTTACAGAGCATTACTTCATCTGATTCCCAAATCTGAAAATATCCTTTCAAGATTCATATTCTTGAATCTTCGCCTGGCTGCAAATAGAAATCTGCCTCGCCAGTTCTTGCTGTTGATCTTTTGAATCTTCGCCTGGCTGCAAATAGAAATCTGCCTCACCAGTTCTTGTTGTTGATCTCATCATGACTGAAGAAAGTGAAACTGTTGCAACATCAGGATTCAAACCCAATAATGCTGCTATCTTCTCTGGAATAATAAAGTTAAAAGGTCAGACAGCAGTACAATTAGATGAAAGCAACTATATCATGTGGAAATATCAAATTGAAACAGCCATCAAAGGCCATGGACTAGAAGAATATATCAATGGTACTCTGATCATCCCACCAAAAACAGTGACTGATAGTCAAGAAAAGGTAATTCCTAATCAAGAATTCATATTCTATCAGAGACAAGATAATCTTCTTGCAACTTGGCTAATGTCATCTATTAGCACAAGCATCTTATCTCACATTGTTGGATGCAAAACTTCACAAGAAATCTGGGAAGCAATTGATCAATTCTTCAATTCACAATCCTCTGCAAGAATTATACATTATAAAAGACAGCTACAAAACTTAAGAAAGAATGATATGTCAATGAGAGAATACTTAACAAAGGCCAAGAATTACTGTGATCTCCTTAGTTCTACAGGATATAAAGTATCTGAAACTGAGCAGATACTCACAATTCTAAGTGGATTAGATGAAGACTATGAATCCATAGTAGCTGTCATTTCAGCTAAAAGGAATCTACCAATCATTCAATATGTACATTCAACTCTCCTTGCTCATGAAGGAAGAATTGATCAAAAGAGAACTCAAAACTCTGACTACTCTATCAATTATGCCTCTGTCAATAAAAAGAAGGGTCAAGAAATATCTCAAAACTCAAACAGAAATCAGACAGGAGGCTCTAGAGGAGGAAATCAAAGTAACAAAGGTAGAGGAAGAGGCAGATGGAACAACCTCAATAGACCAAAGTGTCAGATTTGTGAGAGAATGGGGCATACAGCATCAAAATGTTATTTCAGATTTGATCAGAACTATTCCCTCAACAACAACACCAACAACAATCAGAAATCTATCACTCCAAATGTCAACATAGCACACACAGGAGTGGATACCAGCAATCAAAATACTGCACAACATTCAAAGAATGAGGATGCAGCATATGAAGAATGGTACCCAGATTCAGGAGCCACAAATCACATTACCAACAATTTGGAGAACTTGAATCTAGGAAACAAAGAATACAAAGGTACGCAATCAATCCTTTTAGGTAATGGTAAATCTATAGGTATCACTCACACTGGTAGGGCAAAAATCTTTGGCAAAAGAGAATTGCACTTAAATAACCTACTTAGAGTTCCTCAAATTAAGAAAAATCTCATAAGTGTTTCTCAATTTGCCAAAGATAATCAAGTATACTTAGAATTTTACCCAAAACTTTGTCTAGTTAGAGATATATCAACTAGAGCAATTTTACTGCAGGGTAATGTGCAAAATGGCCTATACTCATTCAATCTCAGGCAGCACAATAGGGTAATCAATTTTGGAAAATGGTGCAACAATGTTGAAAATATTGAAAATAATATCAAAAATAACAAAGTATTTGATCATTGGCATTGTAAATTGGGACATCCTAGTATTAATACTGTAAAATCTGTTTTGAAGAGAAATAAGATCAATGTTAATGATATATCTCTACCCTATATCTGTTCTGCTTGTCAAATAGGAAAGAATCATAAATTACCCTTTCTTGACTCATCAACTAAATATACCAAACCATTAGAAATGGTAGCTACAGATTTATGGGGACCAGCCCCAATAAACTCTGATTTTGGATTCAAGTATTACATTTCCTTTGTTGATTCCTTTTCAAGGTTTACTTGGATATATTTTTTAAAAACTAAAGCAGAAACACATAGGGCAGTTATTCAATTTATTACTCAAGTTGAAAGACAACTAAATCATCAACTAAAAATAATGCAAACTGATGGAGGAACCGAATTCAAACCATTAAAAGATTATTTCTTAGAAAAAGGAATAATGCATAGAACTACCTGTCCCTATACCTCTGAGCAAAATGGGTTAGTAGAGAGAAAGCATAGGCACATTGTTGATACTGGCATCACTCTCTTGACACATGCTTCAATGCCACTCAAGTTCTGGCCTGATGCATTCAACTCAGCTGTTCATCTCATCAACAGAATGCCAACCAAGGTACTACAAAATAAAACTCCTTTAGAATCACTGTTTAATATTGTACCAGATTATAATGCTCTCAAAACATATGGCTGTCTCTGTTTTCCCTATATGAGACCTTATAATTCTCATAAACTAAGCAATAGATCAACATCTTGTACCTTTATTGGTTACACTACCAATCAGAAAGGATATAAATGCTTGACTAGTGATGGAAAAATTATAATATCCAGACATGTTGGATTTAATGAATCTATATTTCCATTTGCTAGTGCAAAAATCAAAACAACTACAAAGGTCTACAGTACAAAAAATGTTATACCTGAAATACCCATTTTGTCTCATAACAAAATTGTTGAAGCTACAAATCAGAGTCCACTTGAACCTCAACTCACAGTATCAGGTGAAGAATCAGGTCAAGATTCAAGTAACTCCAATAATGACAGCAACAACAATAATGAGTCCAGCACCAATGATATCTTTACTCAAGAAAATCAAAGCTATACCACTCCTCATCAAGACAATCTCAATGAGGAGGGAACTGGTCATCACATGATAACTAGATCTAAACATGGCATTTTCAAACCCAAAGCATATCATATCATCAACAGCTCTTCTGAACCTGTTTGCTTCAATGAAGCCCTACAGGACAAGAAATGGAAAGCTGCAATGGATGATGAATACAATGCTCTCATCAAAAATGAAACTTGGAATCTTGTTCCTGCACCAAGAAATAAAAATATCATTGGATGTAGATGGACATATAAAGTCAAGAGAAATTCTGAAGGTAATATTGATAAATATAAAGCCAGACTTGTGGCTAAGGGTTACTCTCAACAATATGGGATAGATTTCAGTGAAACCTTCTCACCAGTCGTCAAACCCACAACTATAAGAGTCATCCTCACCATTGCTCTTCACAATAAGTGGGAAATAACACAACTAGATGTCAATAACGCCTTTTTAAATGGTGAACTTCATGAAGAAGTCTATATGCAACAACCCTCAGGGTATATACAAGGTGACAAGAAGGACTGGGTATGCAAACTTAGCAAAGCTATATATGGACTTAAACAAGCTCCACGTGTCTGGTATGAAAAGCTTAAATATACTCTTACTGATCTCAACTATCATCCCACTAAATCTGATAATTCCTTGTATGTTAAAAATTATAACAATATTACTGTATTCATACTTGTTTATGTGGATGACATTATAATCACAGGAAACAGCATGAAGGAAATCAGGTATGTCACTGATCACTTAAACAATAAATTTTCTCTGAAAGACTTAGGCAATTTAAAATATTTTCTAGGCATTGAAGTCATAAGAAAATCTGATCACGAACTTATTCTTTGTCAAAGGAAATACATATCTGAAGTTTTAAATAGAGCTAAAATGAGTGCTGCAAAGCCCATGCCTACCCCTATGTCTACCAATTTACACTTGTCTAAGAACAAAGGGGAAAACTTCGATAATGAAAAACTTTACAGAAGTATCGTAGGGGCTTTACAGTACATCACTATTACTAGACCTGAGCTATCATTTGCTGTTAATAAAGTTTGCCAATTTATGCAGAAACCCTTAGATCTCCACTGGAAAGCAGTTAAACATATCCTAAGATATCTGAAAGGATCTATCAATCAAGGTCTAAAGCTACAAACATGTAAAGACTTATCTATCAAAGGGTTTGCTGACGCTGACTGGGCATCCGACTCAGATGACAGAAGATCAACAACGGGTTACTGCATCTATCTTGGAAGCAACCCAGTATCGTGGTGCTCAAAGAAGCAACCCACTGTATCTCGCTCCAGCACCGAAGTTGAATATCGAAGCGTGGCAAGCACGGCAGCCGAAATCATTTGGCTCAGATCCCTTCTCAAGGAAATCAAAGTTGATTCCTTTAATCAACCAGTGATATGGTGTGATAATTCCGGAGCTGTTTCCATCTCAGCAAATCCCGTTCTCCATTCTCGAACGAAACACATAGAAATCGACTTGTATTTCGTTCGAGAACAAGTTATCAGAAGAGAACTTGTGGTTAATCATATTCCAGCAAGTCACCAAATCGCCGATATCATGACTAAAGCCCTATCGAAGCACAACTTTGAAAGATTCAAAGCCAGTTTGATGATTGATGATATCGGGAGCAGATTTGGGATGAAGGAAGAAAAGAATAAAACCCTAGGTCAAACTGAAGGCGGCAATTAGAAGTAAATAGGGTTATGGCATCAGATATGTCTCGACCATCAGATATTACTTCATCCTATGGTTATAATTGCTTTTACATAAGAGATGCGGATAGCTATTATATGGGTCTAGCCCACTCAGTCTGTTTGTAGTATAAATACTGTAAAAGCTATCTGTTGTATATTCATTCATCTATCAATACAATTACACGTTTCTTTTCAATCTTCTTTATTCTTTTAATTCCAAATTACCAGGTTCCTCCTTTTAATAACCATGATTTAAAGAGCCGATTAACATAGAGGAGCACTATTGTCAAAATAAACATATTTTCTAGTTATAATCAGAAGATTTAAAATTTAAATAGACATATGAGTGATTATTTAGAATTCAATATGTTAAATAAACACTACCGTTAAAAAGCTAAAAATAAAAAAGAGCAAAAACATAAATATATACCGTTGTTCCATGCATAAGGATTTAAAGAAAGAGTTTTGCCATCTTTATTAACTCTAAAGGGTCCAAGTTCCTCCATAGCTCCATAGCCTAGAGATGAGCATCCAGGTCCTAATCATTCAAAATCATATTAGTTACTTTCCAATCATATATCAATATTAAGGCCAAATATTAATATCATATATTAAAATATCAAAGCAAGCAACATGGAAACTCAATTATCAGTCAATTATGAAAGTAAAGTATATTAAACTGGTTGGAAGGTTGATTAAAGAGAGTTCTCTTTGTAATTTGAATCGCATGTATTTTTAACTATATGAAGCTGCACTCAACATATACACAATTCTCTGCCCCCCACTTGATAAGCCCATGTCCCAATCAAGTATATCCTGATCATTTTAATGTTTATCCATCTATCTATACTAATAATATGCTTTATAGTTTATGGATGACTACATTATAAAATAGGGACAGAGGATCTTAACACGTATTTTATGAGAATGCATGCATCTAACTACTTTCTTGTGCAGCTATTTTATGAGTACAAGAATCTCGTGTTGTCATTTAACTAACTATCATGCGGTACAAGCTTACAACAGAGCCAGTTAGGTACCAAACATATATACATAACAATATTTAATGAAAAGAGTTAACAATATGCATGTAGTTATCCAAATTAAACAGAAGTTACTATGAAGTGTAGTGTGACAGATCAACATATGCTAAGGAAGATCTCATAACGAAAAATTATAAAGATGGAAAGCCATGTGTTCCAGAATCAAACATGGGTAACTTATCCATCTTCTAAAAAAGTAAAGTAGAAATGTCCAAGATATATACATAGTGTTTAGGTTCAACATCAATAAGATTAATTTGGCAAAAAAGGTGAGTAGTTTTTGAATCAAGGGCGTATACTCACATACAATAGGAAATAATAGGAATAAGGAGTTTTCATTTATATACGTGGACACACTGAATAGTCTGACAAAAAATAAGACTAGGTACCTCCATTAAGCCATAGAACAAGTGGCTTGTTAGAAGAATTATGAGGAGACTCCACAAAGTAATAATACAATGCTCTACCATTCTTCTCATCTACAGTTACATAACCACCGTATTGATCAAAATGAACTCTCGGTTGTCCAGGCAATTTGTCGATCTTATCCGCCTTCATCAAGCCGTCTTGTTTACCGATATAAACTGGATAATAAGTATTGGACAAGATTGATGAAGTATCGTATTTATAATCACCATGATAAGTGTTGCTCAATGACTCTTTGAACTGTTTTTTGAACTTTCTTAGTTCATCTGCTTGGTTTCTCGCTTCATTTTGATATGGAAGGAGGAGGATGAAAGAAGACAGAGAAAATAACAAGTTGAATGCCTTCATTGTATTTTCTTCCAGTTTGATGTGGATGTATGAAGGTGTTTGTTAAGGATGTATATAATAGTTTGAAGTAGCAATTACAGGAATGAATTTAATGATTTACCAAATTGAAAATGAAATAATCTATATTCTAACATAATAATGTCTTAATTGCTTCGTTTGAACATTTACATTTATGTGCATCAATTCCTTTCTAATTTTATTGAATATTAACATTAACATCGTCATTAATTATAAAATACATCCTAATATAATAATAACATACATATCCTATTATACATACATACGTACTTACGTACGTACATACATACATGTATGTATTTATGTATGTATGTATATATTAATATATGTATAATAACCGAAAAATTTCTGTTTTACCCAAAAATTAACAACCGGGTTCATACGGACTAAATCCTAAGCATACAAAATTAGAACACCTCTTCTTATCAGCCATTAGTATTAAGATCCGCACATTTCTACCTTCTCAAGTTATGTCATTCTAGCACTACTCAATAACAACATACATTTTCTCTGCTCCCATCCTCTGTTATAAAATAATTCTCACACATATCTTCCTGACTTTACTTTTGTATAACTTCAACCATTTTCCTCTCAATATTATAAGGATTCTTACTCACCTTTTGCAAACAAAACAAAATAATTTACTTCTAACACCAAAAACTTTCACTTTTCCTAATTTAAATCCTTTCCATTTATTATATGTTTATTATATATATATATATATATATATATATATATATATATATTGCCATTTATTTTTCCTTAGAAATCGTTTTCACCTCAATTAATATGAGACCAATTATTTTCTTTTTTTTAACAATTAATATGAATTATTATTTTTACATTTTTTTAAATATCAGTTCTAATCACAACTATCTCGATGCATTTGAAATATTATATCTCATATCAGTGATCATTCAAATTTTAAAATTAATCTAGGCCCACTCCTTATAACCCCCTTCCTTTTTTTGATTCTAGGCATATCAACATTATATTAAAAATTGCCACTTATTTCTATTTTGCAATTTTTTGCTAAAAAAGGAAATTAACTAAGAAAATCATTTTTATACCTTGATCTTCATTCCATAAAGAATTCTATTTGTATACCATAGATTAGTTTATGTACATCTAAAATTTAGACAAGATTATATATATATATATATATATATATATATAAATATATATATATATATATAAATATATATATATGTGTGTGTGTGTGTATGTATGTATGTATGTATGTATGTATTTATGTATGTATAGGAATGTATGTATTACTTTTTACCTAATATACTGCATACGTATTACAAAAGTATCCTCTTTTTAAAATAAAACAAAACAAATGTCTTAATTCATCGATTCCCTAGAAATCTTAATTCTAAAAATTCAATTTTGTAAACTTCAAAAATTCCGAATGGAATTTAAGTTTAATTTAGTGGATTATATATATATATATATATATATATATATATAAATTTTGGATCTAATTTTTGAACATGTTAAAACTATTAACTACATAAGTCTCGTATTAAGTTAAAACCTAATATAATTTGAGTTAAAAAACAAAGAAGAATTTAGTGCTGTATTTATGAAATAAGTTTAGTATTTTTAAATCTAACTTTTACTTTTGATTTGAAGATACAAATGTTAAAATTAATTATGTACGAATATAACATAAATTGATCCTTGAAAGCAATTTCATTTTAATTCAATTGATTGCATATTCAAATTTGAACTTATTATTCCCAATTATGGACAAAAGGATCAAATATCGAGAAACACCTAAATCAAATTTATTGTATTCCCAAATTTACTGTATGCTTCTTATTGAAATTCAAAACTCCGCCTTAAAATCCAACCTATGTTCATTGTTTTTAATCGATCTATGTAGAAATGCTACATGAATGGGTATGCTAAATTTATTTGGTAGGGTAAGATTATTTTTTTCCTTTTTTTAAAACTAACCGAGCTGCTTTTTATATCTTGGATGGTGTAAGTTTCGGTTTGTATGATATGGTATTTCATTTATTGCAATTTCCGTTATCAAACCGACCGTTATGGAGGTTTTCTTACTATCACTAGCCAAAATCAATTTCTCTGAAGCCAAAATATCAAGTGTAACGACCCCGGATTTTATATATATTTAAATTGATAATTAATTTATTTTTGAATAAAATTTGTATAACTAATTGATAAATTGATGCGAGTTTTCCCGAATTAAAATATATTCTGTATAAATCATTTAAATTTGTATATATATGTATATATGTGAATATATATGTATTTGGGCATGTATGAGTAAATTTGAAATTATATATATATAGATATATATTTGATTTGAATTTAAATCGTAAATAAATGGTTCAAAATAAAAATACATAAGATAAATTATAGAAAAATTATATATAGTAAATAAATTAGTTAAATTAAACAATATATTAAATATAGAAATTCATTATAAATTATAAAACAATAAAAATATATAATAAACACATTAAATAAAATATAACAACATAATAAATATAAAAATACATTCAAATATAAAGACAAGTTAAAAAGGAAACAAAAGAAAAGAAAATAAAATACATATACATGAGGAGAAGCTTGTAAAAGAAGCTACATCACACTATCTTCATTTTGTACAGCCGAAATAAATAAATAAAAAATTTATATGGTACACTTAATTAATGCAGCCTCCAATTGAAGAAAATATCCCTGTTCAATTCTTGTACAAAATAATTTATCATTTGTACAACACTTCATTTCAGCTGAAACATAATTTTTATCATCCTTACAATATCACTTCTCGTTCCAGTCTTCAGTCACCATTATAAACTGAAGTAAAGATCATTTTTTTAACTTAAACAATCATTCAACATAAACATCAAAACAAATTATATTAGCCTGAGATCAAGAAGAAAGGTTCCAGCTATCAGATTCAAACCAGATTTCATCTTTGCAAAGTTTAAAAAGGTTTCAACTTTAATCTGAAAACTTTGGAATCAAGATGTGGAAGGTGAGTAACAACCAACAACTTAAACTTGAGTATATATCTTGAAAGTGCCCTATATATATGCATGTATCAGTGACTATCTTCTTCTCTGTTTAGTCCCAGAGTACAAAACAACAAAGAAACTAAATTTCAAATTATCTAATCAGTATTAGACTTAGGATTCAGAAACAAATAGTTGTGTTTAAGTATGGATGATAACTTAAAAATAGTTTCATGAAATAAAAATGTATATATAATGGGAAATCAAGTTTTTACAGAGGAAACTTTTAATTCTAGAAATTTCGAACTTCACGAATTATTGATTCAAGAATGTAACTTGAATCCTTACTGGAAGACATGATTTTTAAACTTGGTTTGATGATTTTTAGTTGCGTGGTTTAAGAGCAGTTCGATGTTGGACGAAAAATGGGTTTTGGGCGAATTATGGTGATCGACGAAGCATTGGGTTTCGAGATTGATGTCGTAGCTTGCTTTAAGGTAGGAGATCATAAGAAAAATATTCGCTTGAATTTTAGGCTGCCGTGGTGGCAACGGTGACGAATTCTAGTTCGTAGCCCTAGTTTTTGGAAGGTCGAAGTTTTTAATTCGTTCGCCGTCTTGGATTGATCGAGTGTTTCGTGATTTTGGGGGATGGTGGAAGGGTTGCTGACGAAGTGATGGCCGGAGTTCCACGTGTTCTCATGGTCGGGGCTCGGAGAACGTGGCGTTGATAGGTTTTGGTGGGGTGATGGTCTGGTTGTTTCCAGGCGCTCGAAATTGTTCGAATTCGATTGATTGAGTCGATCATCGATCTGGGTAGTCGGAGCGTTAGTGTTGGTCGTTGGCGACTTGTAGGGGATGTCGAAGTTGGTCAGATCGTCGTCGATCAGATGTGCACGTGCACGAGTATTTTGTGCCTAAGTGTTTTGTTTGCCTGAAAGAACTAGTTTTCCTCGCGTCGTACTTGAGTAGATCGAGTTGTTTACTCGAAGCAAAAATTTGTCATCTCCGGTCAAAAGTTTTGTTACAGGCTTTTCAACCTGAACTGTTTTCTGTTTTGGAATTTTGAAAACTAAATTTAAATTTTAAATCAAGGTTTTTAAAACTGAGTTTAAATAAAAATGTAAATATAGATTCTAGTTTGAATTAAAATTTAGTTGAAGATAAATAAATTTTTAAATTCAATTTGTTTTATTAATATAAAAGCAATTAAATGTATGGGAGAATTTGAATTAAAAATGGATTTGAAATTTTAAAATGAAAATTTAAACAAGTTGAAATTTATCTTAAACCTGGACTGAAAGCTGAAGTCGAATTCCAGATTTTGAAATGAAATTGAGTTCTTATAAATTTAAATAAGTTTAAATGTTAAGGTCTTCTTTGAATATGTGTAATTTAAAGTAAATTGATTTTTAAACTTTAATAAAGTTAATTAAGAATTCATTATAAATCTTGAAATAGAAATGAAGTTTTAAATGAAAATTTGAAATGAATGGTTTCAACCATATTTATAGGTGATAATTAAATCATATATAAAAAGATGAGTTTATCTTAAGTAAATGAAGATTTAATCAATTATAATTCATTTATTTATTAAGTTAATTAATCATGATAATTAATGATTTGTATTAATTTAATTAGTGATTATAAGTTTTAAATTTATCAATTAAGTTTAAGTTAATAAATGATTGGAAATTAAATCAATTTGTAATCAAGAACTAATTAATTTACAATTAACATTTAATTAATTGAATCATTTGGTTTTATGAGTTCTTAATGGTTAATCAATTTATAATCAACAATGATTAATATAAATGAATTTCTTTAGAAAGGTAATTAAGAAATTCAATAGTCAATGAAGTCATTGACTAAGATTTTATTTAAATAATTAATTAATGTGATTAATTGTAACAATCAATTGAGTTAACTTGATTAGTTCAAGTTAAATTTCTTAAGTATAATTCAGAATAATCACTTGATAATTTAGGAAAATATAATTACTTAGAGAAGTAATTACTAGATAATTACTAAATGTAATTAATTGAATGATGATTTGAAATTTGAGTAAATTATTTGTTAATAAATTAAAGGATTAATTAATGATGTTGATTAATTAAGATTAATTTAATAATTAAAAGTTAACTGATTCATTAATTAAGGATGATTAGTTAATAATTTAAGGTTAACTAATAAATGATGAAAGGGAAATTTATTTCAGATAATTTGTAATTAACTCATGATAATTAACCCGGATTAATGATTTTTCATAAGTAATACATCTGATTTAAATTAATCAATTGATTAATAAATTTTACTTGTGAATGTTTGAGTTTTATTGAATGATTGAATTGTTTGATATTCCCTGATATGTGATGCTTTGTGATATATCCTGATTTGTGTTGTGATCTGTACTGTAGTTCATTAATCTAGGATGAATGCAATATATTATCTGTAATTTATATATCTGTGATCTGTGAATAAAAGATAAGCATTATAGTTATACCGCTTATCAAATATATTACTGTATTTGAATCTGTGATGATTGAATGATGTTGCACTATTGTGTGTGAAACCCCTGGACTACACTATACACACACAAATATGGATTTCACGTGGAAATCGGTTAAGACACAGATGATTTAAATTCAATATTTTTGAAATTGAAATTTTAATTTCAATTGATTTTGGGAATGGATTTGGGTTAAATGTTAAAGCTTTTGAAAAGGAGTTTTAAGATAAAAGTTATTTTGAATAACTTGGTGAAGCTTCCAATTTAAATAATTTAATTTGAATTTGAATTCAAAAATTTGGAATTGAATTCCATGATTGGAATTTATGGTTAAAGATGTTATAAATGTGTTTATATGAATTTAAACCATTCTAAAGGTATAATTTTGAAAATTTGAATTTAACCCAAAGATTTTAACTTGTATAAATGAATCAGATTTTCCGAAATGAAAACTATTTGTTTTCAAATAATAAAAGCTTTCATATAATGAAATTCCAATTTAAGTTAAAGGAATTTCAAGTTTGAATTGAAAAATGGTTTTCCAAGTTATGAGTGAATTCTTTTTGAAAGTTATAAGTTAAATCTTGATTTAAAGATTTAATGAGTTAATCCAATTGAAATGGAAATCGATTTGGAAATCTATGAATAGATCTTTGTGAAACTAGGTGAACTTTGTGAGATGAATCTTTTTGTAAAAGAATTAAAATGGTAATGTGTTTAAACCATTTGAAAGAGAAATTTTGGGTAATAAGTGTGACTTAATTGAAATCCCAATATCCATATGTTTTTAAATATTACGCTCACTATTATGTAACGACCCGTATTTTTAACACTTTAAAAATACGAATTTAAAATGAAAATTTTGGATAAAAATCCGAAGGAAATAAAATTTTGTGTTGTTAAATGTGAATTACAAGTTAAAATACAAAACTGAATTCTGAAATAACTTATTTGTAAATTAAATATAGATGTTAACTTGTAGTGAATGTAAATAATGAATTGAATTTGATTGTAAACCAAATTGGTTATGATTGTAAAAAAGAGAATAAATAAAATGGTAGATTTAATAATGGAAGTTTATGTTATTGAAACCAATATTAAGAAAAAAATGTAACTTAATATTACATTTGATTGAAAGTTGATAATAACTGAAACTGTAATTCGATAAAGATGTCAACTTGTAATTGAACGTAAGTAAAGATTTAAATTTGAATGTAACAAGTAATTGAACTGAATTGAATTTGATTGTAAACAACGAAATAAATAAAATGTTACATTTAATATTGAAGTTATAATATGTAAATCAACGTAAATGAATGTAATATAATATTACTGTGAATTTAAATAAGATGATAGCTGAAGAAAATGAAAGTAAATGAATTATAAACTATTGATAATAATGTATAAGTAAATGGTTGATTCACTAATGAAAGTGTAAATCGAAATAAAAGAATTCATTTGGAATTCAATAACTTGAATTTGAATTACGATATAATTGAACGCTGAATCTAATATAATCTTTTATATTGGATCTATAATGGAAAACTGCATTGTAAAAGATTGTTAATTACTGTGAAATTAAAAATGGGATTTGTGAACAATTAAAATTTGATTTAAAAGTTAATAATTTAAAATTGGGAATTTTATATTGAAATTAAACAGTCGAATAATTTATTTTTCGAATATTGGATTTAATTAGACAATTAAATCGATAATTTAATAAGTTAAATTTCAGAAATAATTGAAAATCGAGTTGAATATGATTGAAAATGATTTGTAAAATTTTATCTTATCATATTGGAGTTATAGTAATGTTATAGAACTTTTAAAATTGAATTTAAAGTTAATTTGTGAAAATTGAATATTTTAATATTTAATTATCGACTGGAAAATAGCCATTTTCCGAACAGTCTCAGATTTGAACGAAACTAGTTCCATTGGATCCGTAATAGTTTGTTATTGTCGGATTTCTAATTTTGGAGAAATCGGAGTTGCCATTTGACCGTGGCAGCTGAAAACGCTTGGAAATTCATTTAATCGGTTTAATTTAAAATCGATCGTTTATTTCCATAAGTCACCCAGACGATCAAATTTGCCACCGAAACATGTTCCATTGTGTTCGAAATACGGGTAAAACATTACGAATGCCTGTCGGCACGTCTAATTTGAAGTTTGTTCGAAAATCTTAGTATTTGTGGATAATAATATTTAATAATTTGTTATACGAATATATATACGCATTCATCCCGTAACCCTAGCTTCTATCTCGTGGCCGCCAGAGATAATGTCAATGGCCGAAATCTTCCCTTGTTCTTCCTCTTTGATCTCTCAATCCACAAACTATTTCAAAAATCTTCCAACAGCAAAACTGTAGAACTCTCCGAGCTCAACACATCCATACGGTGGGCGGTCGCGAAACTCGACGAGATGGCCAGAAATTGACGTTGAAGGGCCGGCATACGCACGTGATTTTCACCACCAGGGAACCACCGAGCTCGACGAGCTTCCAGCCGAAGGTGGAGCTGGCCATGACGCTTCGTTCGGCACGTGTTTGATGGGCTCTCGGCGAACGTTGGTCGAGCAATTGGAAACCCTAGCGTGGGTTGTTGGGTTCGTTCGTTCCAGGCAGTTGCGTACAAACTGGAGAGGGAAGAAGTAGCGTGCGCCTTCGATTCTCAGAAGCAGGTGTTTGCGGCTGTGATTGTTTGAACATGTGGCCTGGATGTGCTGAGGTTGATGTAGTGAATAAATAAATATATTGTTTACAAATTTTGTATTCAAACCATAAAATTGTATATCTTGGTCATGCGAGGTCAGAATCGGACGAAACTTTTTGCATTGGAATCGTGGTGACGAGCTCTACGTCATGGAATTGATTTGGAGACGTTTGGGGATAACTAAAATTTTGGGTTAAATCGAACGTCGTTCGATTTGATTTGAAATTGAAAACCAAGGTGAGTGTTTTACGCTCACATTTGACTAAATTTTTTTTTATGTTAGTTAAATAGAAATTCCTGTGATAATATGTTTGTGTTGTTTGATGTTGATGGATGAAATTGGTTGTTTATATCGTATTGGATGATTTATATGACTTTAATTGCCAGTTAATTTAAATTTGATAGTTAGTCTAGAATTTAAATTGTTTGCTAGTTAAAAACCCCGACACCATTGAATAGTCAATTTTGTGATATTATGACTGCTTGGATTTATGGTTGTGATATATGATTTTATTTGTTGTATATTGATTATGTGACTGTTTTCCTGTTATTTATATTGATTTCATATACATTGTTAGTTTGGTCGTTGATTTGTATCGATTAATCCCAATCATTACCCTAGATGTTGCGGGCATCAAATTAACCGGGATTAATCGTTTAAAGAATTAAAATTGTAATAATAAAAATTTCACTTGGCCATAGGATAGAGAAATTTATACAGACACCGATTGGATAAATTTACTGTTTTCAAACATTGAAATTTGGTTTAATTGAATTTGTTTAAAAGAGATAAATGGATTTGAATTTTTGAAACTAAAACTTGAATTAGAAACCGTTTGGAATAAAACAGAAAGTTAAATCTAAGTTAAGTATGATTTGATTTTAATAAAGGAATTGCGAATTTGGAATGATCATACTTTATTCGGTGGTATAAATTTAAATGATCGATAACTGGAATTTGAATTCGAAATTTTGTATATATATAAAAGGTTTAAATGGAAGTTTAAGTGTTGATAACTAATTAAATTGAACTATTCGAAACAAGTTCGATCGTGGAAATTTGATTGAAATTTATTTGAAATGAATGAGGATTTATCTGAAAATATAAACTTGAACTTTGATTTGAATGAACGGGAATTGAAATGAATTTGAAAGGAATCGAAATATTTGGAAATTTAATTGGTTTGACTTGGGAAGATTTTTAAACAAATTATAAAAAAAAAAGAAACTATTTCAAATCCATTTTCATTTTTCAAACTAATTTGTTTTCTCAAACTATTTATTTTATAAACCATTTTATGTGTAAAACTATTTTCTATTAAACTAATACAATTATTTATTTTTATAAACCATATGTTTTCTTAAATTATTTTCTATTAAAATTATTTAACTATTTAACTTTCTAAAACTATTTTAAACTATTTTCTAAAAACACCAAACCAGTTAAATGGAATAAAGGTAATATTTAAATCCTTGTTTTAAATGCGAATTGGATTTAAGGAATTTAATGAAAATTGGAATTCAAATCAAGTTTTGAAATAAACGATATATTGAAACGAACTAACTTATCAAAGTAAATTGTGGCTTTGAAATACTGTGTTGTTTTTTTTGAAATAGATTTGTTTTCCAAGACAAATGCGATATTTTGATATGAAACATGAAATTGTTTTCGAAACATAATAAAACCAAGCGGTGTAATAAATACGTAGTTATTAAAGAGACCGGGATCGGATATGGGCATACTCTCTGTCGATACCGAAACCACTTTAATAACTAATATACGCGAAGTGTTGATCCAGAATGAAGTGGATGGTTTTGGTGAACGCGTTGACTGAAGAAAGAGAACGATTTTGGATGACCCCTGACATGACTAAAACAGGAGCCGCGCCGGGCCATTGAGGTTCGCCATCTCTAGCGGACACACTTCTTCGATGCCTTATCTATTACTTATGTGATTCGATTTGGGTGCACCCCGCGATTATGGGAGTGTTGTTTCGCGGTGTTGGGGTAGTAGCTACTATGCCCAACATCAGTCCGGATCACGCAACTACTAGTATCCTAGTTGGTATTGCCTCATGTACCTTGTCATACTGATTATCCTATTCGCGACCACTACGATTTTGGTTTGTACCTTTAGTATATGGATTGCCCTCTGGTGACTTCCGGTTTTGGGGAAACTACGGTCTTGTATATGCTCTTGGGAATAAAAATGTGTTAAGGGTGGAATGGGCCACGACTTAACGCTATTTTGATATCTTACCTTACTGATTAGACCCTAGTGTATATAGCGTACATACTATGTAGTAGATAGTTTAACGGATCCTTGGGAGATGGAAAAACCCGTAACATCTCTTAAGTTATTGCATTCATATTTATCCATTTCGATTTAACTGACATAAGATATTTTAGTCCTGACTCGAGTGTTTTGTTTTTCATTACGCTCGGGTCAGCCTGAGCATTTCAGTTTAGATTGAAGATTATTCTGGAGGACGAAGACGAAGATTTGGTATATTTACTATTACTATATCCATGCATGGTACTATGTTCCGCTGCATTATTGTATTACTCTGAATGTATGTAACTCTGATTATTGTTGTATAATAATATTCCAATGTTTATTTAACAGCTTCATGAACTGTTATTTTATTATTATACTTTATCCTTCCGCTGCAAGATTCTGAGTTTGCTTCTGTTCTTTCTTTCCTTTTCTTATTTAACCCCATTAACCATCTGCCCTTTTGAATGGTTTAGAATCAGCATGTTTGTCTGATTTGCCGATTTAAACTGTCCAAAAAGGCAGGTCGTTACATATTCAGTTTAGCCTGGAGAGGACCTTTGTGTCATACAACCCATTCCAAATAAGTGATACGTCGTATATGGATAGCAATTGAAGACCGGTGGTGAAGACCGGGTATTTGTAAGAACGATAGGATAACCTATTGATTGTCTCTACACTGAGTTGCTCCGGTATAGAGATTTCCTAAGTGATGGAAAGTCCGATCTGGATTGTGAATACCCGGATTGCAAGGGCTTCTTTGGAAGTGCCTGCGGTTCTGTTCGAACCCGGAACAGACTTGTATGGTTGTATGTCTGACATTACACTTTGACATATAAAGCTGATTTCTTTCAAATACATTTCTGTTTGGTGGTGGAGATTTATTCTCTTAGCTTAACACCCTTCTCTGAGACGTACGAGCTCAGAGGTTATGTAGTTGAAGGTTATCAGTGATATACTCCTAATTTGGTAATGTGGCATGCTGAGTGCTGCTGTGTGCTGATCATTTGTTGATCAAAGCATGGCTTTGTGAAAAAACGTAGCTTTGTGGATGAGACTGCATCAAGACCTCACAACCTGGAAATGGTCGAAACAGGAAAGATGCGGCAAGGTTATGAGGGTCACGCCCTTTAGGGTATGTTATTTCCTTCTGGAAAAGGGTGGTATCATGGTATGGAGCCCAGATACTTACTCATGTGGACATACTATATTTATTATTGTGTGATGTTGTTGGTTATCGAGCGCTCGGATAAAGGTCCCAAAGGACCGGGGGTGGCATATTCGTGTAGTAGTTACCTAGTGTAAGGGGTAACCCGGCGTTGTGTTGGCAGAGAGCTAGTTAGTTCTTGGGACGTCCCTCCAGAGGCGTACCCATTGACAGTGGGAAGTTCCTTAGCCTGACCATTTGTTGGAAATCCAATTTCCAATACGAACCCTGTACGGTTTTAGTTGTAGAACCTGCCATTTACTTATGGTGGTCACCACTGTTTAGATGGTAGCTATAGTAGGCATACAATAATGGTTGTATGCTGGCTAAGATTAATATTATACTTTCGAAATGTTTTCCACTATGCACTAATAATAATAATCCAATGATTTTGCGTAGTAAGCATGTTTGACTATCATAAGAAGAAATCTCCTCCAATTCTGCGTTTGCATTGTGTGTGTGGCGGGAGGTCTTATGGTAGTTTCATTTTCCAAAACCATTGCGGGTTTCAATGTTTAAAAATTCTTTTGTTGTTGTTTAAAGATAAACTGTTCTTGTTACTCACACAAATCCCACGACTGACCTGGATTTTATTGTTCCCTTCCTAAATTCTGGGTGCCCACAATTTTCCACACGGGCAGTCTAGAGTTAGGTTTTTCAGATAGTCAGGTTTAGTAGATTATCTGGAGCTAGTTCAGTTTTAGAGTTCACGCATGACTGACGTTGCTTCTCTTGGTGCAACGTGATGGTGGTTCGAGCTGATGTTGGAGTTATTGGTCTCATTCTCTTTGTCGGATCATTTGGAGTTATCACTTCTGTTTTCTGCTGTATCATTATTTATCTCTGATATTCTTGTATCATATTGATATCATTGTTGTATATCATTCTAGATATTGTATTCATTGGAGTTGTATATGATATCATTTATTTCTTTATTCTGCTGTGTTGTTATACTTGTTGTGTTATAAGCTCTGGGGAGCCAGATTCGGCGTTTGAATCTACGACATTCGAGTACAAGTGAGGTACGGGTGCCGATTTTCGAAGGCCGAGTTCAGGAACCTTACAAGTGGTATCAGAGCTAAGGTTGAACTTTAGCTATGGAGTATAACACATTAAGTAACTCATTAGAGATAGGGTGAAATATACCCTAGAATGAGTATCCCTAAGATATCCGTTCGGAAGCCTCAGTAAATTCTCTTACTATTCAGTGATGGTAAGTATGAGTGCAAGAAGAGAATGAGATAGGGGACAGGGGAGTACGACTATAAATGGTCAATACCCTGTAACAACAAGGAAACAATCTTTTCTCTATAAATCTATTTTGTTCGTCATCTTTTCTCAATTCTTTGATGGTTCCTGGTAGATCCAGGAAGAGATTCAATATATTGATATGGGATATAAACTCCAAATAGGTCAGAATTGTTTGTTTGGATGAATTGGTCGCTTTGGTTGCTATGGTTGGTAGGTATACTTTAGTTCTAAATTAAAAAGATTTGGAATTGTATCCATATATCTATATATTCTTTGGGTCCCGATATGTTCTACGAATGGTTAGTTATCCCTTTGAACTAACCGATGCCACTGTATATTTCGTAGATCTGGATAACCCGAGTATTTTGTGAAGTGTTAAATAGATTCGTTCTCGTATCTATTATTGATATTCTGATTTGGTAAGCCAAATGCAGAATAGATGTTCAATTTGAATTGATGAAATATTTTTCATCTATCCTTGTGTCTCCCTGGCAAATTTCGAGGACGAAATTCTTTTAAGGGGGAAGGTTGTAATGACTTCGGATTTTATATATATTTAAATTGATAATTAATTTATTTTTGAATAAAATTTGTATAAATAATTGATAAATTGATGCGAGTTTCCCCGAATTAAAATATATTCTGTATAAATCATTTAAATTTAAATATTGTATATATATGTATATATGTGAATATATATGTATTTGGGCATATATGAGTAAATTTGGAATTATATATATATAGATATATATTTGATTTGAATTTAAATCGTAAATAAATGGTTCAAAATAAAAATACATAAGATAAATTATAGAAAAATTATATATAGTAAATAAATTAGTTAAATTAAACAATATATTAAATATAGAAATTCATTATAAATTATAAAACAATAAAAATATATAATAAACACATTAAATAAAATATAACAACATAATAAATATAAAAATACATTCAAATATAAAGACAAGTTAAAAAGGAAACAAAAGAAAATAAAATAAAATACATATACATGAGGAGAAGCTTGTAAAAGAAGCTACATCACACTATCTTCATTTTGTACAGCCGAAGTAAATATAAAAATAATTTATATGGTACACTTAATTAATGCAGCCTCCAATTGAAGAAAATATCCCTGCTCAATTCTTGTACAAAATAATTTATCATTTGTACAACACTTCATTTCAGCTGAAACACAATTTTTATCATCCTTACAATATCACTTCTCGTTCCAGTCTTCAGTCACCATTATAAACTGAAGTAAAGATCATTTTTTTAACTTGAACAATCATTCAACATAAACATCAAAACAAATTATATTAGCCTGAGATCAAGAAGAAAGGTTCCAGCTATCAGATTCAAACCAGATTTCATCTTTGCAAAGTTTTAAAAGGTTTTAACTTTAATCTGAAAACTCTGGAATCAAGATGTGGAAGGTGAGTAACAACCAGCAACTTAAACTTGAGTATATATCTTAAAAGTGCTCTGTATATATGCATGTATCAGTGACTGTCTTCTTCTCTGTTTAGTCCCAGAGTACAAAACAACAAAGAAACTAAATTTCAAATTATCTAATCAGTATTAGACTTAGGATTCAGAAACAAATAGTTGTGTTTAAGTATGGATGATAACTTAAAAATAGTTTCATGAAATAAAAATGTATATATAATGGGAAATCAAGTTTTTACAGAGGAAACTTTTAATTCTAGAAATTTCGAACTTCACGAATTATTGATTCAAGAATGTAACTTGAATCCTTACTGGAAGACATGATTTTTAAACTTGGTTTGATGATTTTTAGTTGCGTGGTTTAAGAGCAGTTCGATGTTGGACAAAAAATGGGTTTTGGGCGAATTATGGTGATCGACGAAGCATTGGGTTTCGAGATTGATGTCGTAGCTTGCTTTAAGGTAGGAGATCATCAGAAAAATACTCGCTTGAATTTTAGGCTGCCGTGGTGGCAATGGTGATGAATTCTTGTTCGTAGCCCTAGTTTTTGGGAGGTCGAAGTTTTTAATTTGTTCGCCGTCTTGGATTGATCGAGTGTTTCGTGATTTTGGGGGATGGTGGAAGGGTTGCTGACGAAGTGATGGCCGGAGTTCCACGTGTTCTCGTGGTCGGGGCTCGGAGAACGTGGCGTTGACAGGTTTTGGTGGGGTGATGGTCTCGTTGTTTCCAGGCGCTCGAAATTGTTCGAATTCGATTGATCGAGTCGATCATCGATCTGGGTGGTCGGAGCGTTAGTGTGGGTCGTTGGCGACTTGTAGGGGATGTCGAAGTTGGTCAGATCGCCGTCGATCAGATGTGCACGTGCACGAGTATTTTGTGCCCGAGTGTTTTGTTTGCTTGAAAGAACTAGTTTTCCTCGCGTCGTACTCGAGTAGATCGAGTTGTTTACTCGAAGCAAAAATTTGTCATCTCGGGTCAAAAGTTTTGTTACAGGCTTTTCAACCTGAACTGTTTTCTATTTTGGAATTTTGAAAACTAAATTTAAATTTTAAATCAAGGTTTTTAAAACTGAGTTTAAATAAAAATGTAAATATAGATTCTAGTTTGAATTAAAATTTAGTTGAAGATAAATAAAATTTTAAATTCAATTTGTTTTATTAATATAAAAGCAATTAAATGTATGGGAGAATTTGAATTAAAAATGGATTTGAAATTTGTAAATGAAAATTTAAACAAGTTGAAATTTAAAATCTTAAACCTGGACTGAAAGCTGAAGTTGAATTCCAGATTTTGAAATGAAATTGAGTTCTTATAAATTTAAATAAGTTTAAATGTTAAGGCCTTCTTTGAATATGTGAAATTTAAAGTAAATTGATTTTTAAACTTTAATAAAGTTAAATAAGAATTCATTATAAATCTTGAAATAGAAATGAAGTTTTAAATGAAAATTTGAAATGAATGGTTTCAACCATATTTATAGGTGATAATTAAATCATAAATAAAAAGATGAGTTTATCTTAAGTAAATGAAGATTTAATGAATTGTAATTCATTTATTTATTAAGTTAATTAATCATGATAATTAATGATTTGTATTAGTTTAATTAGTGATTATAAGTTTTAAATTTATCAATTAAGTTTAAGTTAATAAATGATTGGAAATTAAATCAATTTGTAATCAAGAACTAATTAATTTACAATTAACATTTAATTAATTGAATCATTTGGTTTTATGAGTTCTTAATGGTTAATCAAATTTATAATCAACAATGATTAATATAAGAATTTCTTTAGAAAGGTAATTAAGAAATTCAATAGTCAATGAAGTCATTAACTAAGATTTATTTGAATAATTAATTAATGTGATTAATTGTAACAATCAATTGAGTTAACTTGATTAGTTCAAGTTAAATTTCTTAAGTATAATTCAGAATAATCACTTGATAATTTGGGAAAATATAATTACTTAGAGAAGTAATTACTAGATAATTACTAAATGTAATTAATTGAATGATGATTTGAAATTTGAGTAAATTATTTGTTAATAAATTAAAGGATTAATTAATGATGGTGATTAATTAAGATTAATTTAATAATTAAAAGTTAACCGATTCATTAATTAAGGATGATTAGTTAATAATTTAAGGTTAACTAATAAATGATGAAAGGGAAATTTATTTCAGATAATTTGTAATTAACTTATGATAATTAACCCGGATTAATGATTTTTCATAAGTAATACATCTGATTTAAATTAATCAATTGATTAATAAATTTTACTTGTGAATGTTTGAGTTTTATTGAATGACTGAATTGTTTGATATTCCCTGATATGTGATGCTTTGTGATATATCCTGATTTGTGTTGTGATCTATACTGTAGTTCATTTATCTGGGATGAATGTAATATATTATCTGTAATTTATATATCTGTGATCTGTGAATAAAAGATAAGCGTTATAGTTATACCGCTTATCAAATATATTGCTGTATTTGAATCTGTGATGATTGAATGATGTTGCACTATTGTGTGTGAAACCCCTAGACTACAGCATACACACACAAATATGGATTTCACGTGGAAATCGGTTAAGTCACAGATGATTTAAATTCAATATTTTTGAAATTGAAATTTTAATTTCAATTGATTTTGGGAATGGATTTGGGTTAAATGTTAAAGCTTTTGAAAAGGAGTTTTAAGATATAAGTTATTTTGAATAACTTGGTGAAGCTTCCAATTTAAATAATTTAATTTGAATTTGAATTCAAAAATTTGGAATTGAATTCCATGATTGGAATTTATGGTTAAAGATGTTATAAATGTGTTTATATGAATTTAAACCATTCTAAAGGTATAATTTTGAAAATTTGAATTTAACCCAAAGATTTTAACTCGTATAAATGAATCAGATTTTCCGAAATGAAAACTATTTGTTTTCAAATAATAAAAGCTTTCATATAATGAAATTCCAATTTAAGTTAAAGGAATTTCAAGTTTGAATTGAAAAATGGTTTTCCAAGTTATGAGTGAATTCATTTTGAAAGCTATAAGTTAAATCTTGATTTAGAGATTTAATGAGTTAATCCAATTGAAATGGAAATCGATTTGGAAATCTATGAATAGATCTTTGTGAAACTGGGTGAACTTTGTGAGATGAATCTTTTTGTAAAAGAATTAAAATGGTAATGTGTTTAAACCATTTGAAAGAGAAATTTTGGGTAATAAGTGTGACTTAATTGAAATCCCAATATCCATATGTTTTTAAATATTACGCTCACTATTCGGTTTAGCTAGGAGAGGACCTTTGTGTCATACAACCCACTCCGAATAAGTGATACGTCGTATATCGATAGAAATTGAAGACCGGTGGTGAAGACCGGGTATTTTTAAGAACGATAGGATAACCTATCGATTATCTCTGCACTGAGTTGCTCCGGTATAGAGATTTCCTAAGTGATGGAAAGTCCGATCGGGATTGTGAATACCCGGATTGCAAGGGCTTCTTTGGAAGTGCCTTCGGTTCTGTTCGAACCCGGAACAGACTTGTATGGTTGTATGTCTGATATTACACTTTGACATATGAAGCTGATTTCTTTCAAATACATTTCTGTTTGGTGGCGGAGATTTATTCTCTTAGCTCAACACCCTTCTTTGAGACGTACGAGCTTAGAGGTTATGTAGTTGAGGTTATCAGTGATATACTCCCAATTTGGTAATGTGGCATGTTGAGTGCTGTTGTGTGCTGATCATTTGTTGATCAAAGCATGGCTTTGTGAAAAAGCGTAGCTTTGTGGACGAGACTGCATCAGGACCGCACAACCCGGAAATGGTCGAAACAGGAAAGATGCAGCAAGGTTATGAGGGTCGCGCCCTTTAGGGTATGTCATTTCCTTCTGGAAAAGGGTGGTATCATGGTATGGAGCCCAGATACTTACTCATGTGGACACACTATATTTATTACTGTGTGATGTTGTTGGTTATCGAGCGCTCGGATAAAGGTCCCAAAGGACCGGGGGGTGGCATATTCGTGTAGTAGTTACCTAATGTAAGGGGTAACCTGGCCTTGTGTTGGCAGAGAGCTAGTTAGTTCTCAGGACGTCCCACCAAAGGCGTACCCATTGACAGTGGGAAGTTCCTTAGCCTGACCATTTGTTGGAAATCCAATTTCCAATACGAACCCTGTACGGTTTTAGTTGTAGAACCTGCCATTTACTTATGGTGGTCACCACTGTTTAGATGGTAGCTATAGTAGGCATACAATAATGGTTGTATGCTGGCTAAGATTAATATTATACTTTCGAAATGTTTTCCACTATGCACTAATAATAATAATCCAATGATTTTGCGTAGTAAGCATGTTTGACTATCATAAGAAGAAATCTCCTCCAATTCTGCGTTTGCATTGTGTGTGTGGCGGGAGGTCTTATGGTAGTTTCATTTTCCAAAACCATTGCGGGTTTCAATGTTTAAAAATTCTTTTGTTGTCGTTTAAAGACAAACTGTTCTTGTTACTCACACCAGTCCCACGACTGACCTGGAGTTTATTGTTCCCTTCCTAAACTCTGGGTGCCCACAATTTTCCACACGGGCAGTCTAGAGTTGGGTTTTTCAAATAGTTAGGTTTAGTAGATTATCTGGAGCTAGTTCAGTTTTGGAGTTCATGCATGACTGACGTTGCTTCTCTTGGTGCAATGTGATGGTGGTTCGAGCTGATGTTGGAGTTATTGGTCTCATTCTCTTTGTCGGATCATTTGGAGTTATCACTTCTGTTTTCTGCTATATCATTATTTATCTCTGATATTCTTGTATCATATTGATCTCATTGTTGTATATCATTCTGGATATTGTATTCATTGGAGTTGTATATGATATCATCTATTTCTTTATTCCGCTGTGTTGTTATTCTTGTTGTGTTATAAGCTCAGGGGAGCCATATTCGGCGTTTGAATCTACGGCATTCGAGTACAAGTGAGGTACGGGTGCCGATTTTCGAAGGCCGAGTTCAGGAACCTTACATCAAGGCTGTTGTTTCTCGTCCATCTCTCCTTTCTTTTACAGATTCTTCGATTTACAAATATCAAGCCTGCTGTTTCTCGTCCCTCTCTCCTTTCTTTTCCATGCTCTTCGTTTTATCAAATCGACCGTCTCTACTGAAAAATCAAAACCTCATCTTCCTCAAAACCTCATCTTCCTCAAAATTCTCATTTCTAACTCGTCCTCACTCAAAAATCTTGATTTTCTTGTAAATCCAAAACTCTTGTAATTTATTCAATTCGTTTTACCCCAAAATTAGCTTCTGTACCCTAACTCTTCAACCTGGCTTTCCTCCACCATGAAATGATCCACCGGCTATCAACGCCTCCATCACAAACATCAGAAACATCGTCAACACAAGGCATCGGTTTCGCAATCGCCGAGCGTTTCGGCCTTGAAGGCGCCGTAGTCGTGGTCTCCTCTCGAAAGCAGGTCAGTTTTTGCTCTACAAACCCTAATTTCACTGAAAAGCAGTTTCAATCAGTGCGATGTTGTTTTTTAACATCTTGATTCCTCATAGTTACCAATTACTAGTATAACCGCACAACGGTGGGGAAACCGACCGTTGTGTTATTTGATATGAATGAAAAAAATATTTGTCAATTTTTTTCCTTTATTAATAATTTGATGAAAAATTAACTGCATTTTAAAAAAAATTAAAAGTAATTGAAAGTGTAAAATCAATTATAATAAGGATTATAAATGTAGGCCAACTTGAAACTAAGGATTATAAATCTTATATTTTCTACAGATTTGTTACAAAATGTGTTGTCTCTATATTTTCCATTGATTCCAATACAACTACAGTTTTGGTGCAGATGTCTTAGAATAAATTCTTTGAAGTTTTCATGGTTTTCACCCTATGACATTAGCCACAAAGTTTTCCACTATAATTTTAGTATTCTTTTGTGTCATTCAAAAGATAACCGCAAAAGATTCGTTGAAAATCGCAACGGTTTCTAATTAACTTATTATTATTAATTTGAAAAATATAGTTCACAACTATAGGAAATCCAAAGCAACATTTTTATTTTTATTTTTTTCAAATAAAACGATTAACTATTTTGTTCAACCTACTGTCATTTTGGATTTTGTTTTAAATTAGTGAAAAATTATAAAAAAACTTTTATTTTTTGAATTATATAATCAAACGGTCGGTTTCTCCACTGTAGTACAACTGCACAACAGTGGAGTAACCGACCGTTTGAATACATTATTTTGGAAAAATTAACTTACTAATTACAGATTCCGTCTATGTTACTTATAATAATAATGAAAAGTAAAAAAATGACGAAGAAGAAAGGAAAAACCTGTAATGCGACCAATCTCAAGTCTGACGGCAATAATTAAACAAGTTGCCTATACATTTCCTTTCATCCGGTTATCCTTGAGAGAACATAAATAATAACATATATCTAACCATTTATATAATTCTTGTAAACTTCTGCATAACTCAATCCAAATATGCCTTCTGAAACGTATGTTTATAGCATGTAGAATGCACCCTTCTTGCTTTACATCATGACATAGGTTATTTTTATTACCACAATCTACAAGATGGATATGCATACACAATAACAGATTGAGCCACGAGATACATATACATGCCTGACTAACAATTAGTTGACAAACATGACACAACCACGTTATCATGTTTCACAAAGTGATACTTATGTTATATCTACAATATGGCATTAAATACACATATATTACGTTTAAGAAGAAAAACTTCCAATCTTATCCCTTGCTTCAATAAGAGCGGATCGATGATCTCTTTCCATGCTTTATAAGAAAGAGCAGAGCCACCATTTGGCAATGGAAATCCGTTGACAAAAAAGAATGGTGTCCCATATACTCCTCTCAGACACCCAAACTGGAGAAACAGGTATTCAGACTTATGCTAAGAATTACTCCTAAAATATCACTAAATAATGACATATGCCCATACTAAATTAGATGTTATACTCCACCCTTCAATTATTATTTTATTATGTATAACCCACCTTAGCATGACATTTGCAAATTGTCTTTTATATAAATTTTATCTAAATTGATACATTATGGTATGCAACTTTATAATTAAGGAGGTAAGCATACTAAAAAAATATGTAGGTGGTTAAAACTTAAAAGGTGTTAGGACAAAAATCTCTAATATTATCTTACCTTGAAAGAAGTTCTAGTTGTTAAATCTGTCTTCAAATCTTCAAACCCGGATTTAAATGAATCTGTTGTACTTTCAATTGCATGCGCCGCAAAGTTTGACATATCATCAATTATGTAACTCTTTGGCTTGTCATGAGTCCGTGCATTTGAATACCTATCCTGCTTATGTTTACATACTAAGTTCAAAGACGGAAATTGAACAACTAAATGTTCAAACAAATTACATAACAAGGTTGAAGAGATCATCAAAATCATTAAATTGGCTAGTTACAGCTCATATACTATAAGATTCATACCTGATACTTGAATAAAATCTCCATCAAAGGAAATGTTGCAGAGGCATTCAACCTGTTCGCTATGTGAAGTGCCCGACATGCAGCAAAAGAGTTATCATGGTACCTGACATTTCCAGTGGCAAGAATAAGCACGACTAAGATATGAAATGCAACTGACCTCATATGAATTTCATGGCAGTAAGTAATCAACATTTCGAATGACAGGTATACATCGTGTTTTATGCACAATCAGTATACAACTTACACTGCATGCTCATACCGTTTAGAGCATTACAATTCTTTTTTTTTCTTTTCTCATAAAAGTCATTATGCTTGTCAATAAAAAAGGTTTGTCTTTTTAAAAAAAGAAAAAGAAAAAAGAAATAGAAACATACAGGGCTCTAATGCTTGAAAAATGTTTGAATAATATCTCACTAGTTCATCAATTCTGGGAATGGAACTGTAATGATCCATTGTTTAGTAAATAAATAAATAATTTGACATTAAATAAAATAATAAAAACATAAATAGCTAAAATAAACCTGAATACTTTAGTTAGAATACTGGGCAAATAAGGAAACAATTTCCATGTAAACCAATTTACAATCAATATTCAAGTGAGTGGTTAGATTAGTAGACAGTGGAATTTAGTTAACCTGGCCAAATCGCAACTAATTTAATTAACAAAATAATTAAATTAATATTTATACAAAATAAGTTAATCAATAAGTACATGAATACTGTAAACTAAAAAAGTTAAATATGAAGTAATAAATAAACATTTGTTAGTGTTATAAATATTTATAACTAATCTGTATTGTTCATTTATGTCTTATATTTCAATCAAAGATAAATTGCAGATATTGGTTCAATTAGTTAAACAAGTATATGTGTAATTATATTAAAAATAAATAATGAAATCCGAAAGTTAATTAATGGATGGAGCCAGTATTTAGATTCCATATATCCTTAGAATATGACATGCAAAGTTATATTATCCTTGTACAACTGATTTTTCAGCAAAACAATAGTTGGGCATAGTTAGCTAAAGAACTCAAAAGGATATCCATACAAAGGGTTAAGAGACAGCAAAATCATGGTTATAACACAAACCTATTAATCATGAAACGTCGGATGTAGAAATGACTTGCAGTTAAAAGTACTTTTATAATGTAACTCACATTTGGTAATCTTTTAAGGATGTTGAACAAATACGAAGGGTACATCAATCATTTTTTTGGATTATTTTTTCCATAATTCACTTGTATTACTTTGTTGCAGCAAGTATATTTTTTTTGTTTTAAGACCGAAGCCTTCTAGCAGTTTGAACCAACTTAAACTACTAAGTATTGATTGATTTGTAATATTTTATTTCAGTTGTGAAAATGTAAGTATTTTCTTTGAAACTGATGATTACATTTGATTAATATGTGTACTACAAATACTTGTATTGTAGCGCAAAAACGATTTAGTTCTCAAACTCTAAAAGCTTAAATCATAGATTTTAGACCTTTAGCTTGATGACCAAAACAAAGTTTTCAGTGTTATTCATAAGTTGCACTTGAACGCCACTACACAAAATGATAGTTTTGTCACCTCCTCCAGTTTAGCACCTAATAATATGGAATCTACCAAACCGGTGCCTTCAGCAGCAAAATTGCAAACAGATTTTTTATCTGAAATGAGAACCAACTTGCTTCTGTTCCAAAATGAAAAGATTTTAATTCCATATGAATTATTAGATTGCAATCCACTTCCAAACTTTTATGTCAGCCCACTCATTAGCTCCTTTCAACATTTATGACATCAATCATTTACTGGTATTTAACAAAAACCTAGCATGCAGATTATGCCTTCCAGGTTGTGAATGGTGATTAAGAGAATTTCTAATACTATTGGTAGGCACTAAAATACTAGCATCTAAGGCTCAGGTGGAACTAAAAAGGAGTAATAATATTTGTACACCAAAATGTGAAGTATTTTGTGAAGATGTTATTTAAAAGATAACCGAAAAAGATCCTATTATGCCAACTTAAAAGATGGTTTTTCATATAATTTGTACACACATAATACTATATAATAATTTCATATGATGTAAAAGATAGCATTTTGGTGTACAAATATTGGAGGTTTTTCATTCAACGAGTAGTATATGTATCACTTATTATGCCAACCTAAAAGCTACAATCGCTCACAGAACAATAACCACTACATCAGAACTGAGAAAAAAATTACTAGCTTCAAATCATCAACTTAACCCAACCTAAATCACATAATAACATAAATAACCGCATATAAATAAGAAACCATCTATTCCTAATTTGAAAAAAATAGCATTCAACAGAATAATCAACCAATTTGATAATAAAGGTACACCTTTTATGATTTTTTTAATGATAATAAAGGTAATAAAAGAAATTTTATGAAGAAAAAAGGTTAACAAATTATTTGTCAATGACAATTGGAATTATGATTTTTTTCTCCTATCATTATAAGGGAAAATATGAAGTACAAAAAACCTCCAACCATATCAAACAGTACAAGATCTGTATATAAACATCACCATATGCAATCAAAATCGAAAATTTCATAATAAAAAGTTGGAAATCAAAAACCTGGTAGGAAAAATCACCAAATTTCCATTCATAACCTACAACCAGGGGAGGCTCGAGACGAGAAGCGTGGTCGAACAACCAGGGGAGGCTCGAGACGAGAAGCATGGTCGAACAACCAGGGAGGCTCAAGAGGAAGGAGCGTTCGAGAGGAGGAGCATGGTCGAACAATCTCTGGCACTGGATTAGGGTTTTATTTGGTTTAAGGAGAAATAAAAAGGAGTAATAATCGCGGAGAGGAACAGAGTAAACGGAAGGGAAAATGTCAATCGCAGGAGAATACGGAAGGGAAAATGTCAAAGGAGAATACGCGATTATGGTCAAGAGGAGAAAATTTGGGAAGGAGAAGCATACGGAAACAAAAAAGAAACAGCAGCAGTATAATTTGGGCTTCAGACAAATTGATTTTGGCTAGTGACAGTAAGCAAACCTCCCTAACGGTCGGTTTGATTAGTTGTTGCCTAACAAACTGATGCTTGAAATTATAGATTAGAACATAGAACACTTCATTAGCTTGATTGAAATTTTCAGAAGAACGTAGATGAAGCAGTTGAGAAACTTAGATCCAAAGGGATTGATGTGTTGGGAGTGGTTTGTCATGTATCAAATGCACAGCATAGGAAAGAGTTAGTTGAAAAGGCAGGTAAAACCTAAATTTATCTTGCATAAAGTATGAAAATTATACAAGAAGAAAATGATGTTGTTTTTATTTTTATGATGCTATATTGCAGAAATATGGGCGCATAGATATATTTGTGTCAAATGCAGCTGCAAATCCATCTATTGACAATATATTGGTTACTAAAGAGGCTATTCTCGATAAGCTTTGGGATATTAATGTGAAAGCTTCAATTTTACGGTTGCAGGTAATCTTCATGAAAATTACAGTTTCAGTATTAGATTTAGTATCTTAAGTGAAATGTTTGGTGAAATTGTTTTGAGTTTATAGAGCATGGACTTTAGAAACATGAAAAATCTATTGATCTATATAAAGGAGATAAGAGCTTACTATTTGTCATCTTAGGTGCACAACTGAATCACCAGTGAATTGTTGTTGTGGTGGGTCGTAGGGTTTCTCATTATTATATCATCATAGAGATTGGCACATATCATTTTGTATAGATGTGTTATTCATTTTATCATAAATAGCTTCTTCAATATCATTTTCAAACATAAATAAGGATTTTTTTCCAAAAGGCTCCATTATAAATGAGATATTAATTTTAATTCTGCAATGTTTATTTTATTAAACTTGCCTCTTTTAACCCTAACATCTACGGGCAAAATTTTGATAGACTTGGCTCGATTTTGATGTTATGCTATAAAATGTGAAAAACAAGGATGTAAATCAATACTAGGAGTTTTGCACATGCATATAAAATTGAATGTCATTATCTTTAGTTACAATAAATAAATAAAACTTTAATGAGGTTTAAGATAAGAGTTAAACATTTTAGTTTTAATGAATATGAATTTTGTGACAAATAAGAATGAATGATTGTAGAATATAAGATAAGAAGGAATATCGAGTTAAAATAGAATGAAGATTATTTCCTTTTCCAATAAAGAGGATTTAGTTGTCATGAATAGTTTGCTTTAACGGCAATTTTGGTGTTGCAAAATTGCTTTACCAAGGTGACGTATTTGCATTATATGGTAGATAAATAAATAAGAAAAGAAGGAAATTTTTGTTAAAATGGGATGTAGATTGTTTCTTTTCTTGATAAAGAGGGATTTAATTGTTATGAATAATTTATGTTAAGGGAAATTTATGTACTGCAAAAAAGCTTCACCATGGTGAAGCATTTGCATTATTATGTTCAATGTCATAGCTGAAGCTGGCATTGAATGAGCATCGATGACTGAACTGGAACTGTCTTTGTGCTCAAAGAAGAGAAAACAATGCATGTCATCAACTCCTTCTCAAGTAATATTCGAGTTTCAGTATTATATTAGGCGTTGTTTACTGGATTACACGTTATGTGCATAAATTGCTATCGTCTTTTGATTGAAATAAAAAAGTCTAAATTGGCTTCTAAAATAATTGTCACTCAACGGAGAGTGGGTATTATACATAGAAAGAACATGTACTGTAAACTAATAGCAATTCGTCAAATTCATAATAATTATATATTATACTTGTTCGTGTCTACATCATGGTTTAAAAAATGTCTCATATAATAAAGCTCTCTGAATCACCTTATTGATTCAACTAATGCACATATTAAATTAGATTTCCCATTTGATTCAACTAAACCACAGATTAGATTTATACTCTAGTTGATGTTGGATTTGAATTGCTTACTGTTCATTCCAGGTTAGATCTATCATTTGTTTTTATACTTTAATTTTTCTCTATTAACATAAATTCAGTTAACACCCATACTTAATGTTAATCAAATTTAATTTCATCTGGACATTAAATCAGGAGATATCAGATGTGGAATTAGGCTATCCAAACTAATGACAATGGATAGGGATTATTGGAAGTTGAAAAAACAATGTTTATATTATAAAGTGTTAACTTTGAGATGTTTAGATTTGTTAATATGACTTATTGATGACTTAAATCCCTGTTTCTTTTGATAAACCCTTTTGCTACTTAATTTTATGTTCCCATCATTGATTCTAGGGATTTCTCTATTATATTACTAGGAACTAACACCAAGATTAAATTATTATTGACATTATTTTTGTAATATTTCTTTTGTGTTTTATGGCATCCTATTATATCATCCTGAAGAAGACATATTAATTTTGGATTGCCTTTTATATTCATTGTTTATTTATTACTATACAACATTATATAATTTTGTAAGTATGATCTTATTGTTGAATGTAATAGGCATTCTATTTGTTATGGTAAGTCTATGCAAATAGTTAGTACAATATGTACATATAATTTTGATGCAACCATTGTTTCCATGTCCCATAGTGATAAAAGTTCTCCTTCATGATTGATTTTCACAGACACAAGCGCAAGATTAATTTACTTTAAATCGTGATTAGGAAATTTCATATTTTTAAGATTTATTAATCAATATTAGTTGACTAAGTTTATCAGTTAATTTAAATTTTGGATTATGTAATTAAGTTAAATGTGTAGACTATAATGTAAAATTTTAGTGGAGAAATGCGAATGATTTGTAAATAATTGTAGATTCTTTTAAAAGCATGTATTTAAATGTAACATAGTCTGAAAAGTTTAATAAAATAACTGTAAAGTGGTAAATTATAGGATTTTGAAAATAAAATATCAAGCTTGGAGTAAATATAATCCTAGAATTAATGAGAGAGTTTCAAATTCTGCTGCTTTGCTATTATTTAATAGATAGATTAACACATAGCAAGATATTGTTCAGGATTACTTTATTGTCCCTACCATTTAATCTCTGTCATATGTTAGCATGATCTGACATACATGATTCATTCCCCTCATGGATGGTTGAATAATTATGTGAATTTAAGGATTGGAAATCTCGATTATTATATTTATAGTATAATTATTCTTTAAGGAATAGCCTTAAAAAGACATTCTATATATGTGTGACAGCCTGGAATTTTGGATATTTGAAATGGGAATATTTAATCAATTTTAAATATTCAAAAGTGTAATTCTAACTTGAATTTCAAATATTACAATTTATTGGGTGATTTAATTTTTTGAATTTAATAATTGGAAGTTGGGTAAAATATTGAATCTTCAGTTTTAAGCTTGTTAAAATAATTTGAAGGCTTGTAAAATCTATATTGATAATACTGAAGATAGTAAAAGTGCTAAAATTGAATTTGGAAGTGTTTTGTTAAGTTTTGAAATTTTATCGTTTGAATCGATAGTTAAAAATAGCCTTTTGAGGCACAGTCTCGGATTTCGATGAAACTAGTTCCATTGGATCCGTAATATTGTATTATTATTGGATTTCAATTTTCGTAGTGTTTGGAGTTGTTGTGTGAGTGTACGATATATAAACGCGCTTAAATTTATATCGAAAATTCAATATAATAACTGGGATCAAAAAGCTATCTTCTCCATACGATCGAATTTGTACTCGAAACTTTTTCCATTGCGTTCGTAATAGGGGTATAACATTATAGACGCCTAGCGACACGCCTCAATAAGATGTCAAGATTCTAAGCGGCGGATTCAAGTCAATTTAAATAGAATGTATATTGTTTGCCCAATCAAAAGAACTTCCTTCACATCAAAACTTTACCCTTCTTTTCTGGGACACTGTAGCTTACCTTCTCAAGTATGCCATTCTATATCCATTCAAACCACGCAAGCCTAGAATCTAACGCAACTATCTCTTCTTGTCCCCTCCTCTTTTTTTTAATAGAACAACCGAGCTTCATTTAATTTCGAAAACTAAAAAGAAAAAGGGGCGAATGCCTGTAATTCCCCTTTCTTCTTAAACGAATTCTTTCGTTCCTCTTCAATTTGCTCAGTTCAAAATCAAATGGGGTTTTATAAAAATTGACCGATTCAAAGTAAATTTCCAAGCTATAAGAAAATAATAATAAGGAAGAAACGATCAGTTCAAATTTCTCAAAGGGGATCGAAGGGCGGAACGAGAGTTCGAAATCGAATTTGAAAAGAAATTACTGAGCGAAGTCATATTCGTTCCTACCAAAACATATAGGAGTCAAAACCGATCTCTGTGTTCCCAAATCGTTCAAGCAAAAGTGGAGATTAACGGAATCAAAATCGATTTTGCGTCGATCGATTCTGCGGGGCTCGATCTAGGGCATCGTATGTCGGCAAGATCGCGAGTTGGAGTCGCGATGGTCATGGGTAGCTTCCTCATGTCGATCTCGTATCTATACCAGACGGAAATCAGCTCGACTTCGATAGAGGTGCGATTCCAATTGCAATGTTCATGGGGTTAATCGAGACAGTAATTGAGTAGAGATCGAGATAAGCATTGCAGTGAGGTATTTTATGAGTTAATCTAGGTTTATTTAAAAGATTTTAAGAAGTTAATTTTTATTTTACTTTAAAGAAAAGTTTTTATAGTCTAGGAAATTACTGTTTTTATTAGATTAGAATATATATATATATATATTCAGTTATAAACTGTTTAAACAGAATATGTATATATAGATAAGGATTTGAAAAAAGAAATATAATAGGAATTTTTAATGTTGGAAAGTTTTCAAATCTATATAGATTATTGTTTTAGTATGTATGTAGTTTCAAAGGATATTACTTATACACATATTGAACCTACTAATTGATTTTAGGGAAATATATTATAGTGATTTACTCGTTTTATTTACTTATTAAATTACTTTAGTTACTAAAAATTATTTATATTTCGAAAACTTGTTTAAAATTTAATTATTTGTTTAAAACCAAATCATATGTTAAACTAAATAAATAAATGATAATTAACTATTCGATTAATTCGAATATTAATAAATCATATAAATTGTTTATCCAAGGTCAAAAATCGGAAAACCAAAGCAATAATGAAGTGGATTGCAAATAAAAAGCAAAGGTGAGTTAATCTCACTCATTTAGGTTTAATTTAAATTTAAATGGTTAAATTTAAATATTTGTTTGAATGATTGAATTGATTAGATGTGATATACTATATAGTAGTATATATATATATTTATTGGAGTGATTGATTTCCCGCAGTATATAGCGGATGAGACCCTATGCGCCGCATAATAGCGGATGATATTTTATTAATCCCATATACCTCGATATTCCACCTCGAAGTGGAATTGGTATTGTGCTAACATCTGTGGATGCAGGGAAACAGGTTGGAGGGATCCAACTGGATTCCTCAAAATTATTTAGATTGTTTAATATTCTGTGTTATGAATATTTGATTTTCTGTGATGGATTATATGGACAATTGAGATTGAATGCTATGGTTTGCTTGAATATATTTCGATACTCTGAGCTATCAAAATATATAGAATTGAATTTTTGAAAAGATAATAAAAGAGTAAATTTTCAAGTAAAATAATTATAGATAATTTGAATAAATTTAAGAATGAATTGGAAAAGAAAATAAGTGATTTTAAAATCCTAGTAAATAAATTCCGAGTATGGGAAAAGAGGATTTTGAGCAAATAGAGAAATAATGGAAATTTAAACTTAAGTGGTATTATTTAAAGTAATAAAGAATTTACTTTAAAAAAATTCAAGGTTTAAATTTATTTAAAAAGGATAAAGAAGGAATTTGGGAAAAAAATATGAAATTGGTATTTTCAGATAAAAAGGTTTTAATATTGGAAGTTAATGGGTTTTGAAATAAATTGAGTAAGTAAAGGGATTTATTTCAAAATGGAGAAATTTGGAAATCAATTTGAAATTGATTTAAGTGTATAAAAGTGGGATTTTAAAAGAGGAGTGAGACTTTGGAATTTATAAACTGGGTTTATAAAAGTGAAGTAATATATAAGTGGATATTTGGAAGAATAAATTCAAGGAGGGAATTTATAAAAAGAATGGGTAAATTTGATTAAAAATAAATAGTGATTTATTTTTAAAGATGTGAAAGAGAAGTATATTTTCCTGGATAGCCAAGTACGTTTTCAAAGCAAATTCTTAAGTATAAGTTAAAATTTCAAAGTTGTTTTGAAGGTATGTTTTGGAAAATCTATTATTTTTAAACGTTTAGATTTTAAAGTAAGTATTCTTCAAATCTATTATAGTAGTAATTATTTAAAGGTGACTTGGTATTTTGTTTTAAAAAGATAAAAATTTAGTTTTATATTTTCTAAAGTAGCTTTATTTTAAATATTCTTAAAGTATATATTTTTGGATAAGTATTAAAGTAGTTTTTAACTTAAATATCTAAAAGGATATTTTATAATAAAGAGTTTTAAATTATTTTAAAAATCCAAAGTTTTTGTACTTGGTATTTTCAATGGAAATAGAAAATATTGGGAAATTTATTCCGTGAAAGAAAGATGGTTTGAAACTGTTTTCAAAGGGTTGAAAAGTGGAAATATATCTTGCAAAGATATTTTGAGGTTAATAAATAATTTGGGAGAAATTATTTAAAGGTCTGATGGTTGTTTGTGAATTTTATTTGATAGTTAAGTAACCGACTATCAATATTGGCCAATGCGCTGATCGTTTTGAAGAGACCGGGATCGAGATTTATTTCCTGAAAACCACTTCGATCCGGTTTGAACGTTTCCATGGGGAAACGAGTTTGGGGTCGAAGATGGAGCAGTGAAGTGCAAGGACTAGTCGCTACTAATCCTGAGGGTGATTCCAAAATGGATGTAGTAGGAATAGTGCCTTCGGTTCCGTTCGAACCCGGAACGGACTTTTATGGATGAATGCTTTCGGAACATCGTCAGGTGGACGGTGGGCATTCTAAGAGATGTGTTCTAAAAAGGTAATGCTTAGCCTCGAGCCTCATCAACCAGGAATGACTGAAAATCAGGGGTTATGCAACAAGGCTATGTGGGTAGCACCCATTAGCGTGAGGTCATCCCTGTCTAGATGTCTCTTCTTATTTCAATTTAGTGTGCGGTTGCTGATCCCAACCGTGGGGTGATTTTACTCAGAATTATCCAGTGAGGGGTAGTTCCGGCTTTGTGTTGCAGGGGATCGGGCGTGGTCCTCGGTACGCTGATCTAGACCAGGTACTGTGACAGGTGGTACCCCAGTGCATAGTCATTAGTTGGAAATCCATTCTCCCTACGTGCCTTTTACGGTTTTTGTTTGTAGAATCCACTTTGTGGCTAGTATGCTGGAATTTAATCATGTAACAATTTCAGCTATTTGAATAAGTATTTGTATATAGACACTATTATAATATCAGACGGATTTGATAAAAGTGTTTTGGCTATCGTAAGGTAAAAACCCGACATGTTTATTTGTGGCATGGTCTTACGAGATGCTTTTGATTTCAAAGGGTTTTGAAACTTTAATAATCCAATTGAGTGTGTTTTCTCACGCTGGTTTTCCAGACTGACTCGGGTGTTATTTTATTATAATGCTCGGGTCAGACCGAGTATTACAGATACAGGATAGGATGTTGTGGAGCTCAGGAGACGAGCTGGATGGCAAGACGTATCACCCGTACTTGATGTATATTCCGCTGTGTTGTGTATACTATGTATTCTGTTGTGGCACAAGTTATTATAACTGTCCAGTATTTGATTCCGATTGTATTGTACTCTGAAGATGTAATGTATAAACGGATAAAATTCGTGTTTTTAAAGATTAGTCATTTATCTATTATATATTGTTCTGTTGCGATTGTGAGATCCTGATGTTGTTTTTTTTCTATTTTCTTCTTCTACCTCCTTCTTCTTTAATCCTGATGGTTTGATTTTTCGGGTATGAAAAATCGGGCCATCACAATATGCTTCACTTGGAATAAATGTAAATATATTCTTTGTGATCCACTCCGTAAGAACTAGAAACAACTTATCATTACAGATAGTTAGAAGGCTACATTGATTTAAGGCGTACGATTGATGACATTGGAGGCTTATTTTACATGTGTTTCTTTGTGTTAAATTTATAATAATAATTAGTTGAATAATTCAATAAAATGTGATGTCAATTTTCATCGATTCAGACCCAAAAGCAAAACATACTTAACTTGATTGAGCCACATTTTCATCCATTATGTAGCTCATTTGTTCAAGCTTGTCTTTATCTTTTACATTTTGCCTGCTTTAGAAAAGTATACTCTTATATTAAGTGGTTACGTGGTGTATGATTTTTGGTTTGAATATATTTATTGTAAATTGTCAGCGATTCATCAAGCAAAAGATATACATATAGTACATATGCTCGTTATAACTTATTATTTTCTTAATACATGTATTCTAATAATAAAAAGCAGGATTACATTGTTATAGGTCTGCAAAGGTGAGGAATTGTCATAAATGTTCCTTGGATGATTCTGATGATACCTTGAATAAGATGACTTATTCCCACAAATCCTTTGTTAATTTTCTTTCATCTTAGAGCAACTTCCATCTTTTCATGAAGTATTTACTTTACTTAATGCATATTTTAGTTGTTGAGCTGGGTGAACATCCATTTTTCATTTTTACTATTTAAATGGGCAATTTACAATTGTTATTGATTAAATTAAGGAACATTTTATTGTTTGCTTATCTTCTAATTCATTTCTCATTTCACACATCATGGATTTTTACGCTTTTTCAAGGACAGTTGAGCTATTAGTACGAAGATTCTAAAACCGAAAATTGCAAGTGAATTTTTTACTAGTGAGTACTTCTTGTTTTCTGTTAAACTCACTATATTCGTTACAACTATTAAATTTGCAACTGTCTCATAATTGCTTCTATTTTTCCAGTGCACTTCCTACTCATACCATTATCGATACCTATGCGCTTGTTCATTTTATTGGGCACCTAAATGCATTTGAGATTATAATGATTCTGCAATATTGCAAGGTTCTTTTTACTAATAACCCAAACTTCTTGACAAATAGACTTGTTTCCATAGTTTTATTTGAGATGTACAGAACAAAATTTATCCTAATATATATAACATGGCCTTCATTTAATAATTTTCAGTTTTTATCTGTACATTGTAATCCTAACTAAATGTTCATGGCTGTAAGCTTATGTACATATTTTTGTTCATGTGGTGCTTCTTCAATGCAATGGAGCATTAAAGTCTATTTGTTCTATACATCGCTTAGATTATTTTGATGACATTCTTGGCATCCAAGAGAGAGTATGGCTTTGATCTATAATGTTCAAGATTCTCGTTTGAAACATCTAATTATGAATCAGAATAGCTATACTGTTTTCAAAAGTGGGCAATGTTCAAATACTAGATTATAAGTGTTATGTACTTTTTGTTTATATTATATTAATTCTCATCCAACTGAACCAACAACCAACACCATTGGCTAATATTTTAATTTTTTTTCTAATATACCATATAATTTTGTTTCAATATTAAGAGTGGAATTAAAATTAATGAAAATCTAAAATATTCTTTTCTGAAAACTACGCATCCAAACGGTCGGTTTTACCACCATTGTACGGTTGTACTAGTTAATTATGAAGCTTTTCTTCTACCCTTTTGTGGTAGAAAAAGAAAATATTTACTAGGAAAAAAGATACATGAGAAAAATCCTAAACTTTGTTGCGTAAAATTGATTATGAACCGAGCCGCAAATTTTTAGGCAAATTTGGTTAAGTGGTGTTGTGATTTCAATGGAATGTAAATTTTGTTTTTATTGGAATTTATTGGTAATTTCAATTGATTATAATCATTTTACCATTCTAGAGCTAAAAGCTTTTTAACCAAAGCAGGTTATGGATTGGTGAGAAGTGACCCAGTAACCATGAATAGAAGTTATCACTAATTTGTAGTTAATTGAGAGAAGCTCAATGAATAATTGATGGTAATAAGTGGCATTAAATTGAACGGTAATATTAATAAATGAAATTTTATACAAGGAATCAAAAAGTTGAAGAAAGAATGATATACATTCACATGTATATTATACATACGTTGGGTTAGAGTAGCTGAACATAACTTGTAAAAAAGCAAATAATAAAATTCATTATAAACATTATATAGTTACATTCCTTAATAAATCCAACTTACATGGATGTTTCAAGATGGTCATCGATGCAGGGCCGGCCAAATGGAGTGGATTGCCCTATGCGAATTAAAAACCTAACAAAAAAAATGCAAAATGATGAGCAAAAATACGAACAATTTGGATGCTAGTGGGAGTTGAACTTGTATAATCCTAATACAATTACAATCATGTAACCATTCAATCAAACCATCTTATTAAAAATTTGTATAGTAGTAATTTATTTAAACAAACAATTAATGTTTTTCTTCTTTCTATTGTTGTTCCATGGGGGTTGTCCAATTCAAATGCCTTATGCACCTTCCCCTTGGATGATGCCTGTATGAATGGTAAAAAATTGTTTATTAGATCTTTAATGAATACTTGTTGGTATCTTCCCTTTTATCGTTATTTTATTTAATAAATAATAATGTTTGGAACTTGTTATACGCATTTTTGCACATAGAATACTCTTAACAGGCTGTAACAAAGTCCAACGTTCCAAGTGTTCAGCCCAAAGATCATACTTTTGAAAGCCCATAGACATCTTCTTTTGTACCCCCTTGCACGACATGCTTCGAGATAAAAGATCTAAATACCCTATATCTATCAGATGCTATCAAAATCATTCATACAATTTTTACATCCTATGAAACATCATTAACTCATCCTGTATAGCCTCACATGACTAAACATTTCTTGTTCCTTATTTAGCATTGTTCATTATAGGCCAAACATTTCTTATTTAAGTAAACAAAGTTGTATTCCATCGATCAACCTTACTTATTATTAATCAAACATGCCATGTTCAATTGTAAACAAAGGTGTACTCTACCGATGTGGTTGAGATTATATGATTTATCTTCCCAAGTCAGCCCGAGCATCGATATAACTCAATTGCGTACAAGTAAGAGAAATACGATTGCATGTCGACTCCTATCTTGAAGTCGATGTCTTTGATGCCTACCTCCAGCATCCACTTATGACCACGCCTAACTCTTGGCCTTGGTCAAATATGTGACGTTTTTGGGTGAATTATCCAATCACACTTTGGTCCAATTATATTCTAAGAAACCGAAACTTTGTTAGAAGGTGTTCGTCGATACCTATCTCCGGGTACCTAGGCATCTGGTTTTCAAGACACGGAATGTTTGATTGTTCTACTACTCTTGCTGCACAAAGTCAGACTTTAAGAGTACATTTTCGTTGATTCAAAAAGCTAACTTTATTTAAGAAAAATGGTAATTATCTCCTTGTTACATCAAAACCTGATGAGTAGGATGTCTTATTTACAGAAAGAAAATAAGTGAAATAGCAGTACAAATGCTAGCCATTTCATACCCATGGAATTAGGATCCCATCTATTATTGATAGTTTAAAAGTACCATCTCCAAGATTATGTGCAATCATATAGGACTTCCCAATTCGGGCTAAGTTCCCAAATACTCAAAAATACTTGTTTTAAAATGAGATTGCATGTCTTGAAGGTACAGTTCCTAATACTGGTATTGAACTGCTTTACTGCTCTTTGCTGGTGAACAATTACCCTTAAATCAACCTCTTCACGCTTTTCTTCAATAAAGACTAGGGCCTCAAGCAAGAGTTCCTCATCCATCTAGGAATCAAAGTGCAATCTTCTATGAGAAGAGACTTTAGTTTCGATCGGTATCATAGCCAGTTTCGTAGGACAAAGGAAATGGAGTATGACTAGCTTTGAACTTCTAGGTTGTCTAATAATCCCATAGTACTAATGGTAACTCATTCATCTAGTTTCACATAACTCCATTTATTATCTTTTTGGTGATGGACTTGACGATCTTGGTCATCGCCTCCACCTATATATTTGCCTATGGATGTGCTACTACAACAAAAAAATTCTCAATTCAATACCGAGCAAAGATTTATTGAAATTTTGCACTTATGAATTGAGTTCCATTGTCAGTGATTACCTTTTGTGGAACTCCAACTCAACATAAAATGTTCTTACCACATAATCGATCACTTTCACCGAAGTAATCGTCATAAGCAGTTCTGCTTTAATCCATTTTGTGAAATAGTCCACAGCCACTATCAAATACTTTGCTCCGCCTCTTGACACTGGTAGCACCCTAATGATGTATGTTCCCTAAACTGCAAATGGCAGGCTTGTCGTTTGCGTAAGATCCTTGATGGGGCTTTTGGAATCTTTGCAAACCTTTGGCACTTGTCATATCTCCTTGAATAGTTAGCTGCATCCTGTTGATAGTTGCCTAGAAATATCCATAGCGAAAAATCTTTCTTACTAGGTTTGCCTCTCCCAAATATGACCAATATAGCTTACTTTGTGCACATCTGCAAGGTTCGTCTTAGCCTCCACCTTTAGCAACACACCTTAGCAAGGGGGTAGAGAATCCTCTCCTATAGAGTATTCCATCTTGCATAATGAACTATCCACTACTCTTTAATCTTTAACAAATAATCTTTAATTTGAGCTATCCACTACTCTTTCTCTTCCTCAACCTCCAAGATCCGATCAACATCCATCCCTTAATGCTTGGAGTCATCAATACCTCTACTGGCATGATTTCCAACAGCCATGCCTCCTCGGAACTTGCCAACTTGGCTAATAAATTAGCATTCATATTATCTTCTCTAGAGATGTGCATGATCATGTATTACTTAGTATCGTCTAGAAGTTCCAATACTTTCAACATGTAAGGGGTGAGTCTTGCACTCTTAGCCTAAAACTCCTTTTTCGCTTGGCAAACCACCAATTGAAGATATGCAGTGTCTTGACTCCTAACTCTTTCACTATCTTGAGTCCTACAACCAATGCTTTATACTTAGCTTTATATTTATCTCTCTGAACTCTAGATTCAAAGCATAATAGATCCTTTGACCTTCCGAGATTCTCCTTCCCCGGAATCGTGGTCATTGGTTCTTCGTCCATATATAGCTTCCATTGAGAAAGTTCGACCAACTCTTTTTCCACTTCATCATCCTATATTATGAATTCAACAATGAAAAATGCTAATGCATATCTTCTTATCGCCTTCCTAGGATGGTAGGGAATATCTATTAGATTAACTCATTTTCCACTTTATTAATCTTCCTAAAGTCTTGGGACAATGTACCACTTATCTAAGTGGTTGATCAATCAACACCTTTATCGGGTGAGCATGGAAGTATGGTCTCAACTTCCTCGATGCATGATCAATAAACAATATACCTACTTCTCTAGCTTCGAATAATTCTTTTCTTCTCTAGTAGACTATTTGCTGGTGTAGTAAGATGACCTTTGGATCTTGCACTCACCGCATCGTGAGGCGATACTGCTAGATAGACGTACATATCTCCTTCCAAAGGTTTAGATAATATCAATGGTTTCTTGAGATGTTCCAATAGATTTTGAAAAGCAACTTTGCATTTTTCTATCCAACTTTTCTTTTCCTTCTTGAGGAGAGCAAAGAATGGTAATAATTATCGGTCTCCTTTCATATGATTTGACTCAATATGGCGACTTTTGCATTCAAGCTCTATATTTCCCTCCTTGTCTTTAGGGAAGTAACCAGTTTCAATGCTTCAATCTATTCCAAACTTTGGGACCTGTGTTATTATTAATAACAATATGAGGTTTTTTCAGATGTATTTTCGTTAATTCTTTAAATAAAATTGGTGCACAACAATAACAGAGTTCATATAATAAATAAAACTAATATTCTCTCACTTGGTCATAATGTTACAACATAATAAAACACACATTCAAAATTGGCCAATATAGTTTTCATTAACGTGTTCAGTTAGAAATACCAAACCAAGCTACTATAATTAGAATAACAAATGTCATTATGTGATTATAATTAATTATAACATTGGTACTCTTTCCAACGATGGTTAATAATATTCATTCAGTCTTTATAAGTAATTTGCTTAGGTTAAATAAAATTATTCGCATCATATTAAACAAATTTATAAATTCAAAGTCAATTTATAATTAAAGACTTAGTACATAGCATTATATATATAGTTTGCAACACCAAATTATAATACATTAACTAAACCCATGCCTACAACATGCTCTTTGTACAGAGTGGGTGGAAGCACTTTTGTTAGAGAATCGGATATTGTAGCTCTTGTATTAATATGTAGTACCATAATAGTACCATCTTTGATTCTATCTCTAACAACAAGATATTTGATGTCAATCCACTTAGATGCACCCCTTGATTTATTATTCTTAGAGGAGAAAACAGAAGCTTCATTATCACAAAATAAGAGAAGTGGTCTCACAACACTATCAATTACTTGAAGTCCTTGTATAAAATTGTTTAACCAAAAGGCTTGACCAGTAGCGTGATAACATGCCATAAATTCTTCTTGCATATTGGAAGATGCCTTTATAGACTGCTTAGCAATCTTCCATGAAATCGGTCCCCATACAAGCATAAATGTGTATCTGATGTGGATTTCTTACTATTGGTACATTTAGAAAAATCTGAATCAAAATAACCAATAACTTCAAGTTTATTTGATCTTTTGTAAGTAAGCATATAATCTTTTGTCCCTTGCAAATAGCATAAAACTTTCTTGGCAGCTTTTCAATGTTCCATTCCTGAATTAGTTTAATATTGGCCAAGCATACCAATTGCAAATTCAATATCAGGACACATACAAACTTGAGCATACATAAGACTCTCTACTACCAAGCATAAGGAACTTGATTCATTTGAGCATGTTCTATTTTATTTTTAGGACATTGAAACTTGCTGAATTTGTCACCCTTGAAAATAGGAGCAACAGTAGGGAAGCAATTGTGCATGTTATATCATTTAAGCTGTAACGACCCCGGATTTTAATTAAGTTTAAATTGATAATTAAATTAATTTTTGGATAAAAAATTTGTGAAATTAATCGATTAATTGATTGCGAGTTTCCCCTATCCAAATAAATTCTGTATAAATCATTTTAATTTAAAATATTGTATATATATGTATATATGTGGATATGTGGATATATATATATATATGTGCATATATGAGTAGATTTGAATATATATATATATATATTGGATTTGACTTTAAATTTTAAGAAAATGGATTAAAGATAATTTGAATTTATAAATATAAGTATAAAAATAACTAATTATAAATTAAGTGTTTGATAGTTTAAGTTTTAAAATGAAAGAGAAATAAAATAGGCACTGGTGTTAGGATTAGAACTAGAATACATGAGTCGAGGATTTATAACAAATAACTAAGAAAAAATATATAACAATATGTGTTAAGTAATAAACTAACTTTATATTGGTACATGAAGTATAAAAAAAAACCTCGCAAAAGTAATATGGATGTAAAGTAGTTTAGTTATGCAAGAACAAAGCAGGAAAATATGCCTGTAAAATAAATATGCAAACAAGAACAAAGTAAAATAAAAGATCTTTGTACATGTATAGTATATGAAAGCATAACCAGGCATGAGCAAAATAATAAGAATCTTGTAGGTGAAGTTTGGAAAGGCAAAGCAAGAGACATAAAGTACTCATACATTTAATGCTAGCAACATTAGTCAATTCGAATTGTATAAAAAAATCATCTCAGCCTCCATTGATCAAAGAAAATCTCTGACCAATATTTATATAAAAAGAAGAAAGTGTACCAGGCAAAAATGCAAACCCAGATAACACCTACCCTCTATACAAACTTATCTTTCTATATATATACATATCTTCCCTTATTTCGTCCATTCATCAAAATAATCAGACACATAAATAAATTTTAATAACATATTGAATTCATTTATAATACGAAGTAATATTACAAAACATAAGTGTAAAATAAACATATACCTTCAAACAAAAGAAGAAAACATATTTAAGTATGAAACAAAACCAAAGTATGTATGAAGACAAGTTAAAAGGGAAACAAAAGAAAATAAAATACATGTATATAAAGTCTTGTAAAAGAAGCCAACAACTATCTTCATATTGTACAGCCGTATAAATAAAAAGAATGTATATGGTACAATGGCAATTAATACTAGCACAAAAGCAAGATACCAGCCTCCAAAATGAGAAAAAATATCTGTGTATGTTTGTACTGGGAAAAAATTATCACTTGTACAAACCACATTATCACCTGTACAATGTTTTATACCCAGTAACTTCATATCAATCTTCCATCTCAGTTTCGTTTGTTCAAAGATGAGGAAAATCTGAAATAAGCACCATCTAAAACTATAAAAAATTCAATTTAAAACAAACAACTACAAACCAGAGAGTAAAGATGGGATTCCAGCTTTCAGTTCATAGCCTGTTTCATCATCAAGCTCTGTTCTTTCTTCTGCAAACCAATGTAAGTAACTTCATATTTTAAATAACCTAAGTTTCAAATCTAGTTGTATGATGAATATCTAAGATCTTGTTTGTGTGAAAATATATGCACTGTACTGATTTTGGTGAAATAATGCCTGCGTATTGTTATCTGGATATACCTCTGTTTATAGATTTCAAAACTCTAGGTTAGTTCAAAAATCATTACTGCTTAATCTATTGATTGTTAGGACAAAGTATATAAACAAAATATGTTTGTTCGATCATAAAGTAAATTTTAAAATTTGAATTCAAGTTAAACAAAGTAGGTCTGCTCTGAAACCTTAAAGAACAGTGAAAGTTTAATATAAATGATATTTTTAAATATCTTGGATTATCAATTCAAGTTTATAAATTGAATCCCTAAGCAAAAATCCTGATTTTTAAAACAAGAATCACAATTTCTAGTTTGGGATTCAAGGTGCAGTTCTTGTTTGAACAAAAATTGTCTTTTGATCGATTTCTGAGGATCAAACGAATCTTAGATGTTGAAATTTGTTTTGAAGCTAGTTGGATGATGTACGAAGTCAGGAAAAATGTTAAATAATTTTTTAATTGCAAGAGATGGCGGATCGAGGCGAATGTAGGGTTTAATACATGGGTTTGGAGGTCGTCGGAAACAAGGAGATCTCGTCTCCTCTGGTGAACCGAGCTGCTCCAGACTCTGGGGAAGGGAAGTATAGGGAACTGATGAGGTGAGGCCGGAATTGTAGCTTTTCTGATGGTCGGAATTCACTTGGACGAGGCGGTTTTGACAAGGAGGTAAGTTCGAGTTTTCGAACTGGTAGCTTGATTTTGTTGAGGGATTGTTAGCGTCGAATTGATTCTTGCTTTCGATTATGGGCATGGTTTGCGACTTGCCGGAGTTGGGGATGTTGACCGGAGCGCCGCCGCGTCACTGTGCATGTGTATGGCAGCGATGATGTGCATCAGGGACGTGAAGTCCTGGGTCGCGTATCGTACTCAAGTCGTGCTCGAGATTTAATGTGGGTTGCTTCGGGGTTTAGTTCAAGCGTTCGAATGAGTTGCCTGATTTCTCCTCTTAGTTTAAACTTAAATTTTAAAAATTTAATTTGCTGTAGAAATGGAAAAGAAGAAGAAGATGTTTCAGGGTGAATGTCTCGGTGATATGGGGGGTTAGCTCGAAGTAGCACTCGAGTTAATTTGGGGTATTTCTCGGGTGTTGCCTAACTGCAATATTGTATTATAAATGTAAGGTTAAACAAAAATGGTTTTCAACAAGTCACTACAAGAAAACATACTATCAACAGCGTCCAATATCAGCGTTTCTCCTTAAAATGCGGTCATAGAATTTCTGGAGGGAAAATGTTTACGTCCCAAATGCTAAGGAAACCTAATTATCATTTGCCGCCTACTTTTTCCCACTTTCCCCAATTAATTCTATCGCCCTTTCATTTCGTTACCGCCTTCACAACCCAAAGCAAATTAAGTCTCTCTTCCAATCACCGAAGTTTCCCTTCGTCACTGCCCTCATCGTTCATGCATCTTCCTTCACCTCTCTTTCGATTTCGAATCTGAAACGTCACTACTAGCTGCTCATCTCAAGTACATGTTTCAACTAATCGTCGATTTCTTTTTTTCAACTAATCATTTCTATCGATGTCTTTTACATACAGTCGAATTAGGATTCACAACCAGATTTCATTTCAACTAATCGTCTCCATCTCAGGTATAAAGGGCACCTCAGATCGACTTTGTATGTAAACTGTGTGGTTTTTTATTTATTTTTTTCATTTTATAAAAGTTAAAAGTTTGAAGTTTATAAAAAACCTTTCCGAGAAAGTATTGAATTCGAATTTATTACTGTATTGAAGTATTGAATTTGAAAGTATTGAAGTTGAATTTCGGAAAGATTTTTTATGTACCTGAGTCGAATTCCATTATCTATTACAGTAACAAACCTTCTATTGGGAAAGTATTGAAAAGTTTGAAGTTTATAAATGTATTTAAATGTGTAGGCTCTTCGGAGAAGAAGGCTCAGAGAAGAAGAAGCTCGGGCTGCTGCTAAAAAAGAAAACAACAGGTGTGCAAAATCTTTACCAACACTAAATCCACTGATAAATGGCAAAGAACTTGTTGTTTTGGATTGTGCATGCTCGAAAAAAAATGTGTGTTCGAACTTAACAGGGGAGCATTTTGTCTAGTTTATGCAATCATAAGTACAAGCAGTTATGTCTAGTTTATTGATTCTGAAGCATGCATATGCTATGTTATTAGTATTCAGTACAATCCTATACTCAAAATTGATGCGTGAACCTGCATATCTTTACTCGTTCATTCTTCATCTTATTAGTGTCATCCACTGCAAATAGTAGCTGCTGGATATTGCAAACAAAAAAATAAACTATTGAGAAACTTTAAACCTGATATATTGTTGAACATAAAAAATTGTGATGTTTACTAATTAATCTTATATAGCTGAGGCATACTCACTTTTTAACGAATGCTACTTTTTATCAGACTTCCCAAATGGACACTTTATCTTTTTGTATTTACGAACTAGTAGTCATCATTTATATTATGATATCAGCTGAACGATACAAAATTATGTTTTTCACTTGTTTGATCACTTTATGGTTTTGTTACTCTTAGAATGTTGCTTTTGTATTCCAAACTTCAAGTTTGTATGTCATCCTTCATTTTAACTTCTCTTTTTGGAGTGAGTAGTCATTTGAAGTAGAGATTTATGATTAAAAAGAATGTATATTCTGTTTGATTCATAACATGAAAGCTTTCCAATGTTTAAATTCTAATAAATTTATAAGAAATATATAACCTAGAAGAAAATTATTTCCTAAAAGAATAAAGCTACTAATCAACTAAAGACACTAATTCAATATTCTGAGTACAATTAATAACTTGCCAACCATTGCTAAATCAACATATGGAACCGCTTCACTAACAAAATCAATTAAGTTGAAAATTTTGAATATAAAAGTCTTATTAATTTGTATGGTTTTCATACAGGTTTAACTATTACAAAATCCTACTTCAATTGATTTTCTTATAGGAGAGGGCCTTCCATATAAACATGCAATTAGTTAAACATAAATGTGTCCATCTTACTAAAAAAATCCGATCTTATATGAAGTACAAGTTCTCAGACTCACACAACCTGCTTAATTCATTAGTAGGTTCTTTTTTTTTGCTGGTTTTGCTATGTACAGTACCCGTGTACCTTGACATAGTACCTGATGATGGGTAACAAGGTGGCTGTTTTAGAATACTACATTAACCATCACAAGCACATTGTTTTTTTTACTGTATGCCCGGTTATATATATAGTTCTCTACGCTTATATTCTTTTTTATGTGAACAAGTTAATTGTCTTATCATACCAACTACCGACTTGCTATGAAATGAACTTTCTACTATTTCCATTTTGACTCAAAATGAACCTAAATTTTAAAAAATCAAAATGCACATTAAAAAAAAAGAAAAAAGGAAAAATAAAATTAAAAAGAAGAAACTACAAGTATACATTTGCATCACATTTGCTTTTCACAGATGTATCTATAGTTCTATTGTGCTAGTGTGCAGCGTAAAATAGTAATTGATTCAAAAAAGTTACAGCCACTAAAACGTCGATTTATAATTATTCAACGTAAATTACTTGATATTAATTGTTCACTTGAGGTAGTAGGTCCAAATCGCTTTGCAGAAAATACTGACTACTAGTTTAAAACTAGTGATAGATTAAGCTAAAATTACATGATTAATTATCTTATGTAAGCACTAAAAATAAATCTTTTAAGCATAATAACTTAGAAATATCTATGCATTTTGCGTTACACGTTGACAAAATTACACTAGCGTGCTTGAATATAGAATTTGATAGTTTATATCATTTATCTACTTCAAACATTTCATGTGTAAATAAATCCAAACATGATTTCCTCCAAGTAATCATAACATTAAACTAATCGTGTACCCTCATATCTATTATTTACCTTCCGTCATAATTTTGAAACAATTGTTTCGCTAGAAGTTTCTCTATGGTTAAATTAAAGAATGAACTTGGAATCTTTGAATTTAAGCACCATAATGACAAATGTACGCATAATTACAGTAACTTATCTTAGCTAGAGTGCAGTTGATAATTTCTCCACTTGGATAATTGTTTTCATACATATAATGATTGCTTGGTTATACATAATTAATTAAGTTACTTAAATTCTACTATATTTTTTATGCAATGTTCTGCACTTTACTGCCGAACTCCTTTCCATCAAACGAAATAACTTTGGATGTGCAGATATTGATCAAATACTTCAAGAAGCTCAACAAAGATGGTTGCGGCCAGCTGAGATTTGTGAAATTCTTCGCAACTATCGCCGATTTAAGATTTCCCCAAAACCTCCAACTAGACCTCCTAGTATGTTATCTTATTTTAACATGTGATGTCACAATCTTCTGTTATGTTATTCTAATTTTGTTTGAAATTACCTACATAAAGCATCCTTGTAATGTTGGCTATACATAACTATGCTCATTAGTGAGCTGCATCTTTAGTTTAGACAAATTAGGCAGCATGATATTTACACAAATCATCCTAATGTTCTTATTCATTGGTCATCCCTAAGCACGTCTTCAGTTTCATTTTAAATTGACAATATCAGCTCTCATTGTGCATCTAAAAGCTAAGGGAAATATTGTGACTGACATCTGCAAGCTTTCCCCAATTCAATTATCAGTCAATGTACAGACTATTGTCACCAAATTGCATTTTAACTTGGTAAAACTCCCCACATGCTAAAAGTCTCTATATAGCAAACAATAGAATTAGTATATTTTTGGACAAAAGGTTAGCTGGCTGCAGCGCTGAAAATTTGACTGTTAGTAAACAATATCTTCTGTAGTGTACTTCAGGTAAAAGTCGAGTCAATAATGAATGCTGGGCGACCAAATGCTCATTACAGGAGTCATATAGAAACTTGGACCAGTATGGTTCCTTTGCTAGAAGCTCTAACTGCAGTTATTTTTCTAAACCCACTGAGGGTGGGTATAGAAACTACATCCGCCAACTTTCCAAGTTGATTCAAACTTGGCCTTTAGATCATGTTTAACAAACTATCGCTATCCCCTGGATTGTGTTGTCTGGCTTGTTCAATTGCTGGTTTGTGCAACCCAATCATATTTTTATCATCTTTGTCCAATGGTCTAACAAAAGTGATGTGATCATATCTTCATATTTTTTTAATACTTTAACCAAAGGTCTTATGTCCCTGCTGTCTTAATTTTATATTTTGAGCTAAGAAATAAAAACATTTTATTTTCAGTTTCTTTTGGCTTGGTTGATTTTTTTTAATGATGGTACTAAACTATACAATACAGCTGTAGAAGTATTTCAGCTCATGAAAAATGTGCTCATTCGTAGAAGAGTTGGAATTTAAAACTAGTCTTTCAACCAAGCTATTAAGCAAGCTTTAATTTAGGAAAGTATCAATTTTATCTTTTACTGTTTTCACAAATTTTTATGGTAGAATTACAAGTATGATAAGCTTCCTTAACACCTAAAAGTTGACGCTGTCATTGCAAGATTGCGGAATCACTAGGTCAAGCCAAGGTTGACTTTTTTGAACTCATCGAATTATAATTTGTCAACTCATGGCACAGATACTGATAGTTTCCCACACACCGATTCACAAAGATATTTTGGAACTATAGTCAACCATCATCTGGGTAGTTATGTAGAACTTACTTATCTTCATCATGTCCCTCCCTATTTTAATCTGATCATATCATCTATCTCTTTTTGTACCTAGGTGGTTCACTGTTTCTTTTTGACCGGAAAGTTTTGCGATACTTCTGAAAGGATGGGCATAGTTGGAGGAAGAAAAAAGATGGGAAAACGGTGAAGGAAGCTCATGAGAGGCTAAAAGTAAACAACAGATTTCTCATAAACACAGTTTGAATTAATTTGCTATTGCCCCTTTCTATCATATAATGCAACGGTAATGTTAGGATTAACTATTCAATTTCAGGCTGGAAGCATTGATGTGCTGCATTGTTATTATGCTCATGGAGAAGAAAAAGAGAACTTTCAAAGGCGTAGCTATTGGATGTTGGAGGAGTATGATTTCTATTCTATGTTTTTATGCAATTTCACATGTTTCTTGTTTCTTGTTTTCTATATGATAACAATACTCCATGGTTTGAACTGCTACTTTGTGCATCACAATTTTTTGGTTTTCTGTTTTACCATACTTCAATTATCTAATTGATTAGTCTTGCAGGGACTACATGCACATTTTTTTGGTGCATTATCTGCAAGTCAAGGTTATATTTTATTAAGCTGTCTTTCTGTTGATATTTGTAATATTGGATATCCAATTATTTTATTTTTTAAATCTTACTCTACAGTTTTTCATACTTGTTTTAAATAAAAAATTGATTTTGCTTTGTTTTATTGGGAGCCTCTATATTAATCTTACATGCTATTTTTATTTGAACCATTTCTCACAGAATAGCAAAGCTAGTTACATAAGAGCTAGAGATGCCGAAGACACTTTATATGTTGCCAATATGGAAAGTCCTTCTAGTTCTTATACCAACCACAGTCATCTTCCTTCATCAACCACTGACGCTGGGAGCCCAAATAGCACGCAAACATCGGATTATAATGATCCAGAATCTGGTGAGAATATAAGCCGTAATATATTACAGACCATGAGAAGGCTACAATTCTCTCACTGATTCATATTCCAATTATGCAACTTCCAGTGTATCTAAAGCGACATTCAATTCAGCAGATAATTATCAAGGAAACTCCAGATACAACTCTATCACTGAGATGCCACAGTATGGAGCTGGACAAGTGAGAGACCCTAACCTATTAAACACTTACGCTCCAGTTCCATTGTTAAATAGTCGAGGTAAGATCCTTATTTTTTTTAGATTTTTGCACTAAATTGCAGCTTATCAATCTTTACAATTGTATCTAGGTGATCACCAAAGTTCTCAAGCAGCAGGTCCAGAATCTAATTTATATTCTATAGGTCAAGTGGACTATTCTAGAGTTATTGATGAAACTGGGCTTGAATGGACATCTACCCAATCTAAAACACAATTTGGCATGGCTTCATGGGAGCAGGTCCTAAACAATCCTGAGAATGTGCTGTTTGATCCAACAACTGATTCAATAGGAGCTGTTGTTCCAGGTAACTCTAAACAACAATATTCTTTTACAATTGATGATTTTGTTAATGCTCTAGGTGTGAATTTTGAGGATAGTGCTCCTAATCATGGAAGACCAGATTGGCAGGTAAATCATTACCTGGCACAGTTAAATATACTTGTACTATTGCACAGTGGTTGAAATTATTTTAAAAAACTTAATATGCAGTTTAGCAAAATAAATTAGGAATGTTGATATTTGGAAATTTGTGAAAAACTGATAATTGTGGCCGACCCCATCATTTGGGAAGGCAAGGATAATGATGATAACGATGCAAGAAAATTGATAATTTGTATAGTTTAAGCATGCAGTCTCCAATTATTTTAAGATCGGTAATTGGTGTTCGGGGGGTTTATAATGCAAGACCAGACACACTCTTAAAGCCATATCACTTTACTAGTGATCCTCGACAGAAGTAGGATCAAATGATTGTTTAATAATCATAGATAGATTAAAAAATAAACTTGTTGTTTCCCGGGGGTTTTTTGGAGGGGGGAAGGGGGTACTTTTGTAGATAAATTTGCTTACAGTTCCTCTTTTTAGTTTGAATTGAAGAAGATCTGAATTGTAGTTTTTATTTTCCTTTTTGATACAAACTTTTGATACAATCTTATCTGTTGCCTTATCACATATACTGATATTTTTAGATGGCGTTTACTCACTGACTTCAAATTTCTTCATTGTAGGTAATTAAAGATGGCGATGGCACATTCTTCTTCCGTAGCAAGTAGCAAGCATATGAAACTTTTTAGATGCATGTTTTGTTGTTGGCATTTAGTGCGGACTTACTGTATTGATATTATATTTTTGTTTAACATATAACGTGTCTTTGTTTAACAGAATTTGTGGCAACTTGGTTTACTTTGTTATTTTTGTTTATGGATATTATTGAAACTTGGTTTATGGATGTCTTTTGTTTATTAATATTGTCTTAACTAGTTTATGTAACTAATTAATAGTTATTAGAACATGTTATATATACTAGTTGCTTGAATATACTCAAAATATAGTTCTGGAATATTCAAAAATAGAGTGGAATATTAAAGCTGCTATATAAATAGAAGACAGCGTCTGATTAATGCTGTCAATGAAGAAACAACAGCGTTCAATTCGTGTTGTAATTATCTTTAAATAGTCAATAACAGCGTTTAGTACATGCTGTCGAAATAATTGATGATTGAATAACAGCGTTTATAAAAAGCTGTTGTAAACAGTTAAAGTAGAATTAAAACATCTCCGACAACTAAATTATTAACGCTGTAGAAACATAATACAGCATGTTTGAAAACGCTGTAAAAACATTATTGACAGCTTGTACGAAACGCTGTCAAAGTGATGTTTCAATAGCGTTTATCAAAAAGCTGTTGTAAGTTCTGTATATACGACAGCATGTCGTTATACAACGTTTGAACTAACGATGTTGTATCATATTACAGCGTTTATCAAACGCTGTTAAAAGCCTTTTGTGGTGTAGTGAGTTTAAAAAAACAGTAAACTCAATACATAATTTATAAGAGAATTAAGGAATGACTTATTTATTTAATTTATAAATTAATGATTTAGATTAATTTATAATTAGAGAGTAATTAGAAGTGATTAAGAAAATGTTATTAGTTAATGAAGAAAATTAACTAAGGATTATTAAGTATTGATTAATGTGATTAATTGTAACTATCAATTAGATTAATTAATTAATAATAATCATTTATGAAATTGTTTAAGTGTAATTACTTTATGGAAGTAATTAAGAAATTAATTGTTCATTGAAATTAACTAAGAATAATTAATTAAGGATTAATGATCAATTAAGGGTTAATTTATGATTAATTAAAGGATAAGTCATTAAATGGTTCGTAATTAATTGACTATTAATTTACCATAACTAGTAAATTTATTCGTAGAAATAAATCTGATTTAATTTAATCAGATAAATAAATTGACCTTACTTATGGATGTTTGAATTGTATTGAAAGTTTTGAAATTGTTATTCCCTGATCTGTGATGCTTTGTGATATATCCTGATTTATGTTGTGATCCATAATGTAATTTATTATCTATGATATTTATATATCTTTGATCTGTGAATAACGGATAAGCGTTATAGCATACCGCTTATCAACTATATTTCTGTATTTTGATCTGTGATGATTGAATGATGTTGCACTACTGTGTGAAACCCCTGGACTACACCATACACACACAAATATGGATTTCACGTGGAAATCGGTTAAGTCACAGATTTTTGATGATTTTAAAGATTGAATTCTTGAATCTAAATGGTTTTGGAAATTGAAACTAAGAGCTTTGTAATTGAGTTTTGAATGTAAAAGTTATTCTAAATAACTTAAATAAAACTTGATATCTTAATAATTTGATTTAAATTTGAATTCAATTTTTGAAATTGAATTCAATGATTTGGAAAACTAATTGTTTTCAACTGATAAAAGCTCTTATATAAGAAATGGATTTCCAGTTTGAATTAAAGGAATTTCAAGTTTGAATTGAAAGTGGTTTTCCAAGTTACGTATAAATCTTTGGAAATGATTTTGAAAGCTATAAGTAAATCTTCGTTTTAAAGATTTAATGAGTTAATCCAATTTAAATGGAAATTAATTTGGAAAATCCGTGAATAAATCTTTGGTTTAAAAGATTAAAGTGTGGAAGTTGTTTAAACCGTTGAAGGTTGTTAAAATGAATCTTTTTGTTTTAAAAGATTGAAAATGGTAATGTGTTTAAACCATTTGAAAGAAAGTTTTGGATAATCAATTGTGACTTAATTGAAATTCCATTATCCATATGTTTTTAAATATTGCGCTCATTATTTGGTTTAGTCGGGAGAGGATCTTTGTGTCGCATAACCCATTCCGAATAATGATACGTCGTATATGGATGACATTTGAAGACCGGTGGTGAAGACCGAGTATTTGCGAAAACGATAGGATAACCTATCGATTGTCTCTGCACTGAGTCGTGCCGGTATAGAGATTTCCTAAGTGATGGGAAATCCGATCGGGATTGTGAATACCCGGATTGCAAGGGCTTCTTTGGAAGTGCTTTCGGTTCTGTTCGAACCTGGAACAGACTTGTATGGTTACATGTCTGACATTACATTTTGAGATATAAAGCTGATTTCTTTCAAATACATTTCTATTGGTGGCGGAGAATTTATTCTCCTAGCTTAACACCCTTCTCTGAGACGTACGAGCTCAGAGGTTATGTAGTTGAAATTTATCAGCGATATACTCCCAATTTGGTAATGTGGCATGTTGAGTGTTGCTGTGTGATGATCATTTATTGATCATTTGTGATCAAAGCATGGCTTTGTGAAAAAGCGTAGCTTTGTGGACGAGACTTCGTCAGACCTCACAACCCGGAATGGTCGAAACATGAAAGATGCGGCAAGGTTTCAGGGGTAGCTTCCCTAGGGTATGACCATTCCTTCTGGAAAAGGGTAGTATCATGGTATGGAGCCCAGATACTTACTCATGTGGACACACTTCATTTATTATGTGTGATGTTGGTTACCGAGCGCTCGGATAAAGGTCCCAAAGGACCGGGGGTGGCATATCTCAGGTTTACTACCCGGGAAGGGGGTAACCGGCCTTGTGTTGGCAGAGAGCAGGTTGTCTCTCGGAGCGTCCCGCCAGAGGCGTTTCCTACATGGCATAGGAAGTTCCTTAGCCTGACCATTTGTTGGAAATCCAATTTCCAATACGAACCCTGTACAGTTTTAGTTGTAGAACCTGCCATTTACTTATGGTGGCGCCCCACTGTTTAGATGGTAGCTATAGTAGGCATACGATACTGGTTGTATGTTGGCTAAGATTGATATTATACTTTCAAAATGTTTTCCACTATGCACTAATAATAATAATCCAATGATTTGGCGTAGTAAGCATGTTTGACTATCATAAGAAGAAATCTCCTCCAATTCTGCGTTTGCATTGTGTGTGTGGCAGGAGGTCTTATGGTAGTTTCATTTTCCAAAAGCATTGCGGATTTCAATATTGAAAATTCTCAAATTGTTTGTTTTAAAGATAAACTGTTTTTGTTACTCACACCAGTCCCACGACTGACCTAGAGTTTATTGTTCCATTCCTAAACTCTGGATGCTCACAAATTTCCACACGAGTAGTCTAGAGTTGGGTTTCTCAGATATTCAGGTTCAGTAGATTATCTGGAGCTAGTTCACTTCATCGGAGTGGATGACTGCACCTGCTTATCTTGATGCATTGGTCGGTGTTTCGAGCTTGATGTTGGAGTTGTTGGAGTCATTCTCTGACTGATCATTTGGAGTTATTACTTCTGTTATTTCCGCTGTATCATTATTTATCTCTGATATTGTTGTATCTTATTGATATCATTGTTGTATATCATTATGGATATTGTATTCATTGGAGTTGTATATGATACCATCTATTTCTTTATTCCGTTGTGTTGTTATACTTAATGTTGTTATAAGCTCCAGAGAACCAGATTCGGCGTTTGAATCTACGGCATTTTGAGTACAAGTGAAGTACGGGTGCCGATTTTTGAAGGCTGATTTTTTGGGTCTTTACAGTTGGTATCAGAGCTAAGGGTAAAACTTTAGCTCAGGAGTATAACACATTAAGTAGCTCATTAGAGATAGGGTGAAGTATACCCTAGAATGAGTAATCCATCAGATATCTGTCTGTAAGCCTTAGTAAATTCTCTTGCTATCCACTGATAGTAAGTATGAGTGCAAAAAAGTGGATGAGATAGGGGACAGGGGAATACGACTATAAATGGTCAATACCCTGTAGCAACAAGGAAATAATCTTTTCTCTATCAATCTCTTTTCTTCATCATCTTTTCTAAATTCCTTTATAGTTCTTGGTAGATCCAGGAAGAGATTCGATATATTTATATGGGACATAAACTCCGGATGGACCGAAATTGTTTGTTTGGATGAATTGTTTGCATTGGTTGCTATGGTTGATAGGTATAATTTAGTTTCTAAACTGAAAATTTTGAAAAATGTATCCATATATCTATCTATTCTTTGGGATTCCGAATATATTCTACGAATGGTTAGTTATCCCTTCGAACTAACCAATATCACTCCATGTTTCGTAGATCTGGATAACCCGAGTATTTTGCGAAGTGTTAAATAGATTCGTTCTTGTATTTATTCTTGATATTCTGATTTGGTAAGCCAAATACAGAATAGATATTCAGTTGAGTTGATGAAATTTTCTTCATCTATCCTTGCGTCTCCCTAGCAAATTTCGAGAACGAAATTCTTTTAAGGGGGGAAGTCTATAACGACCCCGGATTTTAATTAAGTTTAAATTGATAATTAAATTAATTTTTGGATAAAAAATTTATGAAATTAATCGATTAATTGATTGTGAGTTTCCCCTATCCAAATAAATTCTGTATAAATCATTTTAATTTAAAATATTGTAAATATATGTATATATGTGGATATATATATATATATGTGCATATATGAGTAGATTTGAATATATATATTGGATTTGACTTTAAATTTTAAGAAAATGGATTAAAGATAATTTGAATTTATAAATATAAGTATAAAAATAACTAATTATAAATTAAGTGTTTGATAGTTTAAGTTTTAAAATGAAAGAGAAATAAAATAGGCACTGGTGTTAGGATTAGAACTAGAATACATGAGTCGAGGATTTATAACAAATAACTAAGAAAAAATATATAACAATATGTGTTAAGTAATAAACTAACTTTATATTGGTACATGAAGTATAAAAACAAACCTCGCAAAAGTAATATGGATGTAAAGTAGTTTAGTTATGCAAGAACAAAGCAGGAAAATATGCCTGTAAAATAAATATGCAAACAAGAACAAAGTAAAATAAAAGATCTTTGTACATGTATAGTATATGAAAGCATAACCAGGCATGAGCAAAATAATAAGAATCTTGTAGGTGAAGTTTGGAAAGGCAAAGCAAGAGACATAAAGTACTCATACATTTAATGCTAGCAACATTAGTCAATTCGAATTGTATAAAAAAATCATCTCAGCCTCCATTGATCAAAGAAAATCTCTGACCAATATTTATATAAAAAGAAGAAAGTGTACCGGGCAAAAATGCAAACCCAGATAACACCTACTCTCTATACAAACTTATCTTTCTATATATATACATATCTTCCCTTATTTCATCCATTCATCACAATAAGCAGACACATAGATAAATTTTAATAACATATTGAATTCATTTATAATACAAAGTAATATTACAAAACATAAGTGTAAAATAAACATATACCTTCAAACAAAAGAAGAAAACATATTTAAGTATGAAACAAAACCAATGTATGAAGACAAGTTAAAAGGGAAACAAAACCAATGTATATAAAGGCTTGTAAAAGAAGCCAACAACTATCTTCATATTGTACAGCCGTATAAATAAAAAGAATGTATATGGTACAATGGCAATTAATACTAGCACAAAAGCAAGATACCAGCCTCCAAAATGAGAAAAAATATCTGTGTATGTTTGTACTGGGAAAAAAATATCACTTGTACAAACCACATTATCACCTGTACAAAGTTTTATACCCAGTAACTTCATATCAATCTTCCATCTCAGTTTCGTTTGTTCAAAGCTGAGGAAAATCTGAAATAAGCACCATCTAAAACTAAAACAAAATTCAATTTAAAACAAAAAACTACAAACCAGAGAGTAAAGATGGGATTCCAGCTTTCAGTTCATAGCCTGTTTCATCATCAAGCTCTGTTCTTTCTTCTGCAAACCAATGTGAGTAACTTCATATTTTAAATAACCAAAGTTTTAAATCTAGTTGTATGATGAATATCTGAGACCTTGTTTGTGTGAAAATATATGCACTGTACTGTATTTTGGTGAAATAATGCCTGCATATTGTTATCTGGATATACCTCTGTTTATAGATTTCAAAACTCCGGGTTAGTTCAAAAATCATTACTGCTTAATCTATTGATTGTTAGGACAAAGTATATAAACAAAATATGTTTGTTCGATCATAAAGTAAATTTTAAAATTTGAATTCAAGTTAAACAAAGTAGGTCTGCTCTGAAACCTTAAAGAACAGTGAAAGTTTAATATAAATGATATTTTTAAATATCTTGGATTATCAATTCAAGTTTATAAATTGAATCCCTAAGCAAAAATCCTGATTTTTAAAACAAGAATCACAATTTCTAGTTTGGGATTCAAGGTGCAGTTCTTGTTTGAACAAAAATTGTCTTTTGATCGATTTCTGAGGATCAAACGAATCTTAGATGTTGAAATTTGTTTTGAAGCTAGTTGGATGATGTACGAAGTCAGGAAAATTGTTAAATAATTTTTTAATTGCAAGAGATGGCGGATCGAGGCGAATGTAGGGTTTAATACATGGGTTTGGAGGTCGTCGGAAACAAGGAGATCTCGTCTCCTCTGGTGAACCGAGCTGCTCCAGACTCTGGGAAGGGAAGTATAGGGAACTGACGAGGTGAGGCCGGAATTGTAGCTTTTCTGATGGTCGGAATTCACTTGGACGAGGCGGTTTTGACAAGGAGGTAAGTTCGAGTTTTCGAACTGGTAGCTCGATTTTGTTGAGGGATTGTTAGCGTCGAATTGATTCTTGCTTTCGATTATGGGGATGGTTTGCAACTTGCCGGAGTCGGGGATGTTGACCGGAGCGTCGCCGCGTCACTGTGCACGTGTACGGCAGCGATGATGTGCATCGGGGACGTGAAGTCCTGGGTCGCGTATCGTACTCGAGTCGTGCTCGAGATTTAATGTGGGTTGCTTCGGGATTTAGTTCAAGCGTTCGAATGAGTTGCCTGATTTCTCCTCTTAGTTTAAACTTAAATTTTAAAATTTTAATTTGCTGTAGAAATGGAAAAGAAGAAGAAGAAGTTTCAGGGTGAATGTCTCGGTGATATGGGGGGTTAGCTCGAAGTAGCACTCGAGTTAATTTGGGGTATTTCTCGGGTGTTGCCTAACTGCAATATTGTATTATAAATGTAAGGTTAAACAAAAATGGTTTTCAACAAGTTTAAAAAAAACAGTAAACTCAATACATAATTTATAAGAGAATTAAGGAATGACATATTTATTTAATTTATAAATTAATGATTTAGATTAATTTATAATTAGAGAGTAATTAGAAGTGATTAAGAAAATGTTATTTGCTAATGAAGAAAATTAACTAAGGATTATTAAGTATTGATTAATGTGATTAATTGTAACTATCAATTAGATTAATTAATTAATAATAATCATTTATGAAATTGTTTAAGTGTAATTACTTTATGGAAGTAATTAAGAAATTAATTGTTCATTGAAATTAAGAATAATTAATTAAGGATTAATGATCAATTAAGGGTTAATTTATGATTAATTAAAGGATAATTCATTAAATGGTTCGTAATTAATTGACTATTAATTTACCATAACTAGTAAATTTATTCGTAGAAATAAATCTGATTTAATTTAATCAGATAAATAAATTGACCTTGCTTATGGATGTTTGAATTGTATTGAATGTTTTGAAATTGTTATTCCCTGATCTGTGATGCTTTGTGATATATCCTGATTTATGTTGTGATCCGTAATGTAATTTATTATCTATGATATTTATATATCTGTGATCTGTGAATAACGGATAAGCTTTATAGTATACCGCTTATCAACTATATTTCTGTATTTTGATCTGTGATGATTGAATGATGTTGCACTACTGTGTGAAACCCCTGGACTACACCATACACACACAAATCTGGATTTCACGTGGAAATCGGTTAAGTCACAGATTTTTGATGATTTTAAAGATTGAATTCTTGAATCTAAATGGTTTTGGAAATTGAAATTAAGATCTTTGTAATTGAGTTTTGAATGTAAAAGTTATTATAAATAACTTAAATAAAACTTGATATCTTAATAATTTGATTTAAATTTGAATTCAATTTTTGAAATTGAATTCAATGATTTGGAAAACTAATTGTTTTCAACTGATAAAAGCTCTTATATAAGAAATGGATTTCCAATTTGAATTAAAGGAATTTCAAGTTTGAATTGAAAGTGGTTTTCCAAGTTACGTATAAATCTTTGGAAATGATTTTGAAAGCTATAAGTAAATCTTCGTTTTAAAGATTTAATGAGTTAATCCAATTGAAATGGAAATTAATTTGGAAAATCTGTGAATGAATCTGTGAATAAATCTTTTGTTTAAAAGATTAAAGTGTGGAAATTGTTTAAACCGTTGAAGGTTGTTAAAATGAATCTTTTTGTTTTAAAAGATTGAAAATGGTAATGTGTTTAAACCATTTGAAAGAAAGTTTTGGATAATCAATTGTGACTTAATTGAAATTCCATTATCCATATGTTTTTAAATATTGCGCTCATTATTCGGTTTAGCCGGGAGAGGACCTTTGTGTCGCATAACCCATTCCGAATAATGATATGTCATATATGGATGACATTTGAAGACCGGTGGTGAAGACTGGGTATTTGTGAAAACGATAGGATAACCTATCGATTGTCTCTGTATTGAGTCGCGCCGGTATAGAGATTTCCTAAGTGATGGGAAATCCGATCGGGATTGTGAATACCCGGATTGCAAGGGCTTCTTCGAAAGTGCCTTCGGTTCTGTTCGAACCTGGAACAGACTTGTATGGTTACATGTCTGACATTACATTTTGAGATATAAAGCTGATTTCTTTCAAATACATTTCTGCTGGTGGTGGAGAATTTATTCTCTTAGCTTAACACCCTTCTCTGAGATGTACGCGCTCAGAGGTTATGTAGTTGAAATTTATCAGCGATATACTCCTAATTTGGTAATGTGGCATGCTGAGTGTTGCTGTGTGATGATCATTTATTGATCATATGTGATCAAAGCATGGCTTTGTGAAAAAGCGTAGCTTTGTGGACGAGACTTCGTCAGACCTCCCAACCCGGAAATGGTCGAAACATGAAAGATGTGGCAAGGTTTCAGGGGTACCTTCCCTAGTGTATGACCATTCCTTCTGGAAAAGGGTAGTATCATGGTATGGAGCCCAGATACTTACTCATGTGGACACACTTCATTTATTATGTGTGATGTTGGTTACCGAGCGCTCAAATAAAGGTCCCAAAGGACCGGTGGTGGCATATCTCAGGTTTACTACCCGGGAAGGGGGTAACCGGCCTTGTGTTGGCAGAGAGCAGGTTGTCTCTCGGAGCGTCCCGCCAGAGGCATTTCCTACGTGGCATAGGAAGTTCCTTAGCCTGACCATTTGTTGGAAATCCAATTTCCAATACGAACCCTGTACGGTTTTAGTTGTAGAACCTGCCATTTACTTATGGTGGCGCCCCACTGTTTAGATGGTAGCTATAGTAGGCATACGATACTGGTCGTATGTTGGCTAAGATTGATATTATACTTTCAAAATGTTTTCCACGATGCACTAATAATAATAATCCAATGATTTGGCGTAGTAAGCATGTTTGACTATCATAAGAAGAAATCTCCTCCAATTCTGCGTTTGCATTGTGTGTGTGGCGGGAGGTCTTATGGTAGTTTCATTTTCCAAAAGCATTGCGGATTACAATGTTGAAAATTCTCAAATTGTTTGTTTTAAAGATAAACTGTTTTTGTTACTCACACCAGTCCCACGACTGACCTGGAGTTTATTGTTCCATTCCTAAACTCTGGGTGCTCACAAATTTCCACACGAGCAGTCTAGAGTTAGGTTTCTCAGATATTCAGGTTCAGTAGATTATCTGGAGCTAGTTCACTTCATCGGATTGGATGACTGCACCTGCTTATCTTGATGCATTGGTTGGTGTTTCGAGCTTGATGCTGGAGTTGTTGGAGTCATTCTATGACTGATCATTTGGAGTTATTACTTCTGTTATTTCCGATGTATCATTATTTATCTCTCATATTGTTGTATCTTATTGATATCATTATGGATATTGTATTCATTGGGGTTGTATATGATATCATCTATTTCTTTATTCCGCTGTGTTGTTATACTTAATGTTGTTATAAGCTCCGGAGAACCAGATTCGGCGTTTGAATCTACGGCATTTTGAGTACAAGTGAAGTACGGGTGCCGATTTTCGAAGGCCGAGTTTTTGGGTTTTTACATAAGCATTTTCTCAATATATGTTTTTTGAGATAAGCCTAAGATCCCACAACGCTGATCTCAGTAAATTTCAATTTCTATAACATAAGAGACTTCTATAGGATCCTTCATTTCAAACTTAGTTGATAGAAAACATTTTGTCTCGTATAACATAACTAAATCACTACTTGCTAATAAAATATCATCCACATACAAATTGAGAAATATAAATTTATTTTCATTAATCTTGAGGTAAATGCATTGATCTATTGTATTTTCTATAAATCCAAATTTGGTTATAACCTCATCAAACTTGAGATACCACTGTCGTGAAACTTGTTTTAACCCATATATTGAACGATATAACCTACATGTCATATGCTTCTTGCCTTCTACAACAAACCCTTCAGGTTGTTTTATAAAACCTTCTTTATGCAAATTAACATTTAGAAATGTAGTTTTCATATTCATTTGATGTAGTTCTAAATCATAATGAGCTACGAGCACTATAACAATTCTTAATTAATCTTTCTTTGATACAGGAGAAAATTTATTATCAAAATGTGCACCTTATTGTTGTGTAAACACTTTAGCGACTAGTACGGCCATAAATCTTTCATTGTTACTTGTGGAGTCAGTTTTAGTTTTATAAACCCATTTATAGCCTATAGGTTTAACCTCGATACGTAACTCAACAAGATCCCAAACTTCATTAATTTCCGTAGATTTCATCTCGTCATTCATGGCTTCTAACAGTTTAGATGATTATCACTCATAATAGCTTGCTTGAATAAGATTGGATCATCTCCATTACATATATCACATCCTTCCTCAGTAAGGTATAATGTATAATCATTAGGTATGGCAGATATTTTCACTTTTTGTGATCTTCGTAAGGGTTCTTGTGGCAGCATAAATGCTTCATCAACATATAGAACATCATGAACATGAATTTCTTCATTAACCTCTTGAAATAGAGGTATAGAATTTGTAATCTCTTGAATTATCAGAATCAAAAGAGTCCAATTTTCTTTGATGTTTACTATTCTATTTACACTACTCCCACTTACGTTGCCATCTTCAAAAATACATGTCCAGTCTCTACTATTCTAGTGGTATGTGATGGATAATAAAATTTGAAACCTTTGGATCTCTCTGGATAACTAATAAAATAACAACTAATGATTCTGGAATCAAGTTTCTTTGGTTGCGGATTATAAACTTTTGCTTTAGCTAAATGGTCCACACTTGCAAGTACACTAATTGCAATTTTTGACCAGTCCACAATTCATAAGGTGTTTTTGGAACAGATTTATTAGGAACTCACTTTAGAATATGTGTGTTTGTGTTTAAAGCTTCTATCCACAAAAAATCTGGCAATGTGGTATGCAAATCATACGTCGTACCATATCCATTAGTGTATGATTATGTCTTTCAGCAACTCCATTATGTCGAGATCTACCGCATAGATTATCGATGAATAATACCATTTTCTTGAAGAAATAGAGCGAACGGGTTTGGACTTTGACCATGGTCGGTGTATCTACTATAATATTCATTATCTATATCCGATCGCACTATTTTAATTTTAAGGTTATGTTGATTCTCAATTTCAGCCTTAAAATTTTTGAATTTACCTACTACTTCATATTTTTTCATTAATCAGATACATATAACCATAGCAAGAATAATCATTAATGAAAGTAATAAATGATTTATGCCTATTAATACCCGAAGTAGGAAAAGGACCACATATATCAGTATGAATAATTTCTAATAGTCCCCACTTCGATTGGCTCCTTTCTTATTTCCATTGGCAAAATTTCCTCTAACACATTCCACATAGTTGTTGAAACCGAAAAAATCTAATGTTGGAAGAATTTCATTTTTAATGAGACATTGCACTCTATCTCTTGAAATATGACTTAACCTACGATGCCATAATTTGGAAGAATTCCCAATATCACGATTTCTCTTATCTCCACGTTTATGATTAACACCAGTAATATTCATAGATAATAGAGATTCACGAAAAGAAGAATTCAAACATAATTTATATACATTGTCACATAATAATTCAGAACCAAAAAAACTTAGAGTTTTAATATAGTTTTAACTCATTATTTCCAAATTGAAATTTAAAACCACATGCATCAAGTCTAGAAACAGAAATTAAATTCCTATCACACTAGGAATATAAATTACATCATGTAAATCAAAAATAAAGCCACTCTTCAAAACCAAACGAGGAGTTCCAACAACCTCGACTTCAGCCTCTAATCCGTTAGCAACTTTAAGTTTCATTTCTCCCCGTTGAAGCATCCTCATGGAATTGAATCCCTGCAATGAGTTCGTAATGTGCACAGAGGAACTAGTGTCAACCCGCTACGTATTTAAGGGAACATCAACTAAAAAGGTTTCATAAAACATGAAATTTAAATCATTACCCTTTTTAGTGAACCAATCTTTAAACTCCACACAGTCCTTCATCATGTGTCCATGCCTCTTCTAGTGATGACACTTAGGAGCATGCATGGATTTTGTACCAGATATTCTAGTCTTGTTAATACTAGTAGCCATATGCACTTTATTTTTACCTTTACCATTGTTCTTATTTTTTAGTTTTGGACTTCGAATAGCAATGGGTGCATAGTCTGGTTTCTTAGACTTAATTCTTTATTCTTCTTCAGCACACATAGCAATTAATTCACTCATTTTACACTTTTCTTTCTACGTATTATAATTAATCTTGAAAGGACCAAGTTGTTTGGGAAGAGAAGTCATAATGAAATGAACTAAAAAACCTTCAAAAATTGTTGTATCCATGCCGCTTAATTTTACGGTCATATCATTCATCATTATTATATGTTCACGTACACTGTTTGTCCCATTATACTTGATAATGAGGATTTTCATTATGAGAGTACTTACATTAGCCTTAGAGTACTTTTAAACATCTCTTCAATAGAATTCAAACACTATTTTGCACTAAAAATATTATCTGCATCGTCCTTCTTAGGAATACCTCCTCTTATAGTAGTTGTAATTGTACTTTTTATAATCATGAAAGACATGTAGTTTGAATACTCCCATTTTGCAAAATTAGCATTTTCATCATTAGTACTTTCACTATAATAGTAGTTTGTTTGTTTATAAAGCCTGGTCAATATGCAATACGTCAAGACAAATCTCAATTTTCTCTTTTCAAGTGGAAAAATTAGTTTCGTCCAATGTTACTAATTCAACGATTTGAGCATGAACATTATTCAATACTGCGTAAGATTCAAAAAAAATGCTTACTATTATCAACTATAAATCCACAAATAGTATAACAACGTTAAATCAATTGTATATAGAGAAACTAAAATTAATTATACTGAAATAAATAATAAAACATTAAATTATATTTCAATCATATCATAACAGTTGCTTGCATAAAATTTAGTTCATATTATAGTTAGACATAAACAAATTGAATTTATAAAATAAATAAATTCACTTAATAAATCATAATGGAAATTTAAGTAGGTAAAATTACCATCTATAATCTATTAAATGTAAAAACATAATTTCATGAAAATTAATTTGTATCACCGTTGGACAGAAACAAACTTAATCATTAAAGCAAATAAATTCACTTAATTAAATTATTATGGCAATTAAAGTTGCTAAATTACCATTCATAGTTTATTAAATATAAAAATGTAATTTCATGAAAATCGATTTGTATTACTATTGGGTAGAAACAAACTGAACCATTAAAACAAATAAATTCACTTAATAAATCATGATGGCAATTAAAGTTCATAAAATTACCGTTTATAATTTATTAAATATAAAAATGTAATTTCATGAAAATCAATTTATATCATCGTTGGGCAGAGCAAAATGAACCGTTAAAATAAATTAATTCACTTAATAAATCAAAATGCCAATTAAAGTTGCTAAATTACCATTTATAATTTATTAATGTAAAACATAATTGTGACTTTAAATCACAAAATTCATTTTAATAAAGTGGTAGTTACAATTCAAAGTTAGTAGAAATTGACAACAACTAATTATTAAAAAATAATGTTATATGGTTTAAATTATTTATAAAAAAAGTATATAATAAAGCATAGAGAATAAAAAAAGATTCAAAATGCAGCATATATAGGCATATCAAAACTCTTGGCCATGATCTAGCTTGGATCAAAATTTTACACAAACTTAGTTGTAGTAGATCTAATATAACAAAAGAAGAGTGCCTATGTAATTCATAACATGATGCCTATTACATTTTCATGGAAAATACATTAATTAACATCTCACCTAATAAAGCAAAATAAGTTCTCCTTTTAAATCTTTCGTTCGAAATTATAAGAAAATATTTATACGTAAATTAGTTGAATCTGTATAGCTTTTATATGAACCACAGAAAATCAATTTCATAAATAAATTGCATCTTATATGAATTTACGATAGCTCTGATACCAAATGAAAGAGACTAACAAGATAGAAATATGTTTTGCAGTTAGAAGACAATCAATCCAGAATATGTAAATCCAAAATATAATAGCAAAAGAATTTAAATCTTATAGTTCTGAAGTAAAGACATCTTTAGACGGAAGAGTTAATACTAATCTTCAGTAATTTTTATCAGATCTGATGATGGAGATGAAAGTCTGCACCATTATTTTCATAAGTTAATTTATAATGCTACTACATAACTTTTCAAAAGGTGGTATCATTTTCGTTTAATTTTTAAATATTTATTGTGCTATTTTTAATAAATTATTTTACGATGTTACCATATAGTATCAGTTTTGTATTTGTACAAACTAAAAAAATACAGCAATTATATTTTAATTTTATCATGTAATGGTTGACCTTACCTTGTAATATCATTTTTTGGGTTAGATGATACGACTCGGTAGCATTTTGTACTTGCTTTATTTATTTTTACATCATTTTCTTATATAATGATACCATATAGTATCATTTTGATACCACAAGGTATCATTTTTTACATGTTGATATTTTTTCAGTAATTAATGATTGACGAACAAGCTGAGATGAATAATGATGTCGTTATGTTCTAGAAGCTATAAGAGGCATGACAGAAAATGAGTAAATGCATGATTTTTTTAGCCTTAGGTTTTAAGGAAGCGATGCCTAGGGAGGCGGTGGCAAAGGTAGCGGTAGCTATGAGTCGTGATGGAGCGGAAGTCTAAGGCGGCGTGAAGAGTGCAGCGACATGGGTGCAGTAGTGTGGGGTGCAGCTACATGACGTGCGGTGACTTAAAAAAGCATGATTTGTCCTCTGGGTTAAAATTTGTCTTTCTGGCTAATTTTTGAAGCTGCATCCTAGGAGCAAAAAAAGTTGAAAGTTTGTTCTTTAAACAAAATTATCCTAAAACAAGAAAGTAAATGCATAATATAATGTAAATTAATTTTAAGTTTTTATATGTAAATATTGTGGTTTATGTTTTAAAACTACCTTTACATTGATGGATAAATAAATTAAGCATAAATAAACATTTTCAATAAAGAAAAAAATTGCAAACAAGTTCAAATTTCATGTATCACTGTTTTCAGTGCCTATTAACAACATTAATGTTCATTATATGAGTTTAAGAGTATGTGTGATATTGATTTAAACGGAAAAAAATCAAACACTTCAACTTAAAAATAATAAAGTCTGTTTTATAGCAACATGTGCATTGCTTATTTGATACCAAGAACTGTGCACATATCCTATGTTTATTTAGTTGGGTTCAAGTATTAGTAAACATATCTCTACCTTCGAATTTGAGATTATTTTATGGTACTTTCATTTCAAAGGGGAAGAAAGAGATTAACCTATGTGCCTATAAAGTGCACAACGACTTGAACTAATAAACCATATGATAGAGGTTAGGTAACATGTGTATGGTTGAAGCTATAACTCTGATTGTGTGATGGATTGTATGAGTTTGCTAGTAACTCTGTATATGGGTTTTTTTGAAGGATGGATGAGTTAATAATAAACCTTACAATACTTGATGGTGAGGTGAAGCTATCAAGATATAAGTAGTACATACCCATCAAGAAAGTGAACCGTGTAGGTATAACAAGTTAAAGATGTATATATTAATTCATGATGATTTAAAACAGAGTGAAATATTAGCATTTCCAGAAATAAATGCATGAAACAAGAATGAACAAATTTAGCCTTTATAAATTGATTACAACATAAATATGACTCGAGAATGAAAACTTTTGATGCATTGTCTTTGAAAAATGATTGTTTATAATTAGCATGTCATGAAAAATTAAGCTAAGAACATTGCTAATGAAGCATTGATCAACACCACAGCAAGTTGTACGACCAAATAAAGAGAAGGAACACCAGGCTCAGAAGAGCAACAATGTTTTGTGATATGTACTTTAATATAATCAGCATTAAACAAAGGAATAAAAAGGCGAAGTATCTTTACATTCTAAGTCAACCTTAGCATATTCACATGAGAATCATTGTTCACACATAACTTCTATAATAATAACAATCTGTTTACCAACCTACTTCAAAAAAAAGAATTATGGCCAGTAAATAGCGATGAATAAAAAATGAATTAAGAAAATGAAGTATTGTAAATCCTAGTTAGATAAGACCTTACTAAAAAATACAATCAAAGAAACTACCTCGATATCGAATTTCATAACCAAAAGTTAATGAGGAGAAACTGGACTTGCATATGAGGTAAGGCTCGGTACAAGTGAAAGCTAGGTTTGTTGGATGAGACGATGCTAGTTAATTGGTATGATCGAGATTTCAAGATTTCGTTTATGATTTATGGTTTTGATCGTGGTTGAAGTTGTTTAGTGAGTGGATTAGGGTTTACTTTAATTTTATGTGGACAGGAGATGGAAGGGATAGAATAACTACCTAGGAAAAAATAGTGTTTTCATATTACAATTTCACTTTTATATACTTTTAATGACATTTACATATGAAACTCTATCTATTAATATTGTAATAAGCATGTTTTCTTGTAATGTTTCATAATGTTTGCATCTTTGCAACTGATTTGGAGAAATATAACATTGAAAATTATTTTATTGCATTAAATGAGTAAGACTACCATTAAAATTTCTGGAATAATAAGTAATAGGTATGGTCAGATGAGTTTTGATCCATTACTTTTGAGAGATCACTCAAACTTTATAAGTTTTTCGGAACTTCCCGAACATTATGGAAGACTCGAAAACTTGGATTATAGTTCAGTTCCCTTTGACTTATGATCCTAAACCATTAAAATTGTATAATAAAAAATTACTATCATTAGTTGGGAATGAACAATAAAAGATTCATCAAAAATACTTTCATCGATCGAAGATATTCTACAATTTAGCGAGTATAAAAAGTACAAGTGTAAGACGATCTATAAAATCATTGATTCGAGATCGACACTTATTTTCGTATATAAATTTTGATTGAAGGAATTCTTATAATTTATCTCAGTAATTAGCTACATGATAGTTTTAGAGGTTGAAGCGATGATGGCGTGTGATGGTTAACTATCTTGAAGATTCAGATGCTTATATAAGTGATTTGTTGGTGATTGTGATTTTTTGGTATCATCATTATAACTAGCAAAAAGCAAATTTAATTAAGCTTATCATGAAAGAAAACAGGTAGATGCATAAGTTTAAGAGAGATCTAAGCAGCAACACTGATGGATGTCAGCTTATTGTCTGACCCATTGGAGATAGTGATATAAATTTGAGATTTCCATGAAAAGGAAGAAAGAAAAATAAAATCAAAGCAAGGAAGGAGACTTTAAGAAGGCTCTAATACAACATAGAAGTAGATATGAATTCGAGGCATAAACAAACAATTCTTTTATTTTGCATCTTTATTAATGGTTGGAGTAGATTGTAGTAGAGCTGCATTTTTTTGGATCTAACTGCGAAGTTTCAAAGATACCCTTGATCTATGCAACGGATGTCACAAGTTCATATCCCAATAATGATAAAATTTTAATAGTACTTCTATTTGGAAGTAAGGTCGTATATTCAAATCCTAACTATAAAGATTTCTTTTGTTAATCTTTTCCATTTTTCTTGCATTGCCTTTTATGTTCACAAAATCAATAATTCGTTGTTGCTTCACTGTTTATTTCAAATTTATGTGGGATGCACTTTTATTTTGGTTTTCGTATAACTTTAGGTTTTTTTTGTAAAAATACCTTTTTTTTAATATTTGAAAACTAAAATACTTTCATCTAATAATAAAGAAACTTATATTTTCCAAATAGCATTTTAGATGACATCCGATTTACTTACATTTAAAAGCAATTTTAGAAGGGAATAATGCACTTGAAAAGATAAGATTATATATTTTTAGTCCTACATTTCTTTAAACTAAATTATAATATTTTTAAATCATTTCTAACTCGGTAAATTTATCTTATCATATTTTTTTATTGAATTTAAATTAAGCAAGAATACATGCAAAAATATGAATATTTTGATGAAATATAAATTTTATGGAAAAAAGATCTATATAGACAAGTGCATCACATGGGCCAACATTTTTATAAATTGATAGAAAATATTAACATGTCTTACAGAGTCGTATATAAACAATTTCCTATTAAATTAGACAGTTCTACTGAAATTAATAAACAAAGCCAAAATATATGAAGCCAAATCTAATAAATTGAACAATAATGGTTAACATAGCTTTAGGTCAAGAACCCAAACTCAGTAGGTTAGTGGTACAATGCTTTAGACATAGTTTTACAATCTTTGTTCTTTAAGGTTTAGATTTCGGTGTCGGACATGGTGGGTGGGTTAGTTATGAGTTGTAGGTGGTATTTCTTGATGTTTGAGAAGTTTGGTGAAAGTAGTTTGGACTAGAAGAGGGTGTTGAGGTAAACTGGTAAGAAGGTGGTGAATAACTAGTAAAAAGAAGAAAGGGATGAAGCAAGGAACAAGGAAGAGGTGAAGGATTCAAAGTGCAACAGGTTGAAGGAGGTGAGCATCAGGTTGAAGGTGGTGAAGCAAGTAAAATAACAAAAAGTTGCAATAGAGAGAAATGCATAAACAAAAGATAAAGAAAACTGATTTATTATTATCACACACCTTACATGCTTACGGACCCATAATATATATAAACATAACTGGTAACGGCTCTAAACTAACTATAGTAAACCCTAATAAGTTAATTAACCAATCCAATTACAATTCAAGCCCACATTAGTTTGTACAAGCACAAAACATGCATAACTAATACTTCTAGCTTTCTTCAACCAGAGGCTTCAAGCCCTTATAGTAGGGACATCCCCTTCCTTGACTCCACCATATCCTTCACGTCTGATGAACTCTGGTGCTACACTGATGAACTATGGCTGAAGCGTTATTTTCTTTAATCCCTGTCTGTACAAATGGTTGATGCCAGTTTTTAGCATAACAATTCCCTTCTTCTTCAAAACAACCTTGTCCTCAAGGTTGTAGTTTAAATTCGTTCATCCAAATTTCAATCTTCACTCCCACCTGGATCAAACACAACACTTTTTCTTTCATCATGGTTGATCATGCTTAGCTAATCTTCAAGATTTTCAAGGTTGCCTAGTAGTTTCAGATCGAATGTCACAATCGGTTCTTGGAATGCATAAAAAGATTTTACTGTAATGCCAAATGATAACATAGATATGAAAGCAACCCCTGAAATTAAACTATCCTCTTTTGGTAATTGAATGTTCAGAACTTGCCTAGTAAGAGATTCCACTGTATCTAGCTTAAGAGATTCTAATCCTTGTAAAGTGTCCTTTATGCAAGAGAAAGAAAAGAAGATTCGATGCAGGGTCATCAATTTCTTCTGTCTTTATTTCAGAATTTGCATCAAAGTGAAGCACGTTTTGACTAGTTTCTTTCACCTTAGATATAATAGATTATTCATGATCTTCACATGTGAGCACAACAGAACTTGTAATTTTATTTTCGATTAGAATATTGCTTAGAAACCATGCCAATTGTAAAGGATGGAACAAGTGTTGGAGTTGTTTGTGGAGAAATGATGCTATCAAAAATGTCTTCGGTATCCTTTTCTTTATTGACAATAAGAGATAGAAATTCTTTAGATTTAGAACTTTCACAAAACTTAGCCAATGCGTGTAATTGTTTTGCAACTCGTCTCAAATTTGTGAGTTGCTTTCGATTTACAAGATCAAAACTACCATAGTGGAAAAAAACTGTAGTATTGGTAAAGACATTCCAAATAGAGGCATTGATATTCCAAATTCGGGTTAATATAAAATCCAACACAAAAGGTAATTTTTTTAGATGACCATGAAGAAGGTGTATCGTGTTTTTTATAGCAAGGGTTAAAGAATCAAAGAAAATGGGTAAAGAATCATAATCTAATTATTCCAAATGTTGGACTAAAGATTCAAGATTCTTTAGGAGAATATTTTCTTATTGAATTGATGGAGAGGCTATAAGCTTTGATTCTTTGTGACGACCCACCTCCTCAACCGTCAAAATTGACACTAATACATCCTCGGTATTCACATGCCGTAAATCGAAGTGCTGAAGAGGCAGATTATCGTGGGGTAAAAAATAAAGATAGAAGATAGAAAATAATAGAATCTCACATCATATTCAACACATAATTATACATATGAGTAGTACATGCAATTACTCCAAATTGTTCCATCAAAGTTACGGCAGGTAACCCAGCTAGGATTGTTATAACGATTTATCCTTACAGTGCTGGTAGATACTAATACATAATACAGACACAGCGGAAAGTGATAGATGACTTCAAAAAAAAGACCCAAAATGCTCCATGCTCCATTCCAAAATGCTCTAAGCTTACCTAACTAGTTGGCTGGTCGGGAAAATAGGGCACTCAAAGTTTAAGGGAAAAGAAAATAAACTCCGAGTCAGTCATAGGACTGATGTGAGAAACTCAAATTACGATGTTTGAAAACAAAAGGTATCTCATAAGACCACGCCGCACATAAACACAGAACGGGTTTTTACCTTATGATAACCAAAACATTTGCTACGCAGAATATGTGGATATTATTTTTAATGACATTCTTTAGAAAACAATTTTCAAGTAAGTATACATAATCTTAGTCGAAATTGCTATATTATTAAATTCCAGTATACTAGGCTCTACAATCAAATCCGAAGGCACTTATTGGAGAATGGATTTCCATACAATGAAAAGGTAAGGGACGATCTTTCGACAGTACATCTCTAGAATAATGCACCTGAGGCTCCAACCTCTACCAACACAGAACTAGCCTACCTTTACCATAGATAGTACCGAATAGGTCATCACCTTGGTCCTTCCCGACCTACCCGAGAGCTCTCTTTGCATACACCACATTAATTTAAAATCCAACGTCATGGCGGGAATAAATATATCTAGAGAGGTAATGACTATATCCTAATGGGAGCGACCAACTTAGCTCTGCCGCATCTACCATGTTTTAGTCATTTTTGGGTGATGAGGCTCAAGGTAACGATTACCTTACTCATAGCACATTCCACTTTGAATGCCACATTGCCAATCCAAAATCACACAACTGATTTCTATAAACGTATAACTCCTGAGCTCGTATGTCTCAGAAAAAGGTATTAAGCTAAGAGAAGTTGCCTTCTCCGCTACCAATCAGATGATACATTCATAAAAATCAACCAATGTAATTACAACTGCAACGTCAGACATACATCCATGTAAGTTGTCCAGGAATAGGAAAAATTGAAGGTACTCTCCTACCACATCCTATTGGGAGTTACTCCTAGGATTAGTATCGATTAGTCCTTGCATTAGATATTTCATAATGAAGAGACAACTGCTACTATATGTATATTGGGAGTTTATCCCCAAATGATCAAAAAGCAGTCCTTTATTATGGAAATCCTTAATATCATATCCATGTCTTCACTTCGAATATGTAAATTAGTTCGACATGGTCTTCGGGTAGGAATTACCCAAATTTGACCCCGGTTCCTCCGAACCAATCATCAATTAAAAAGATGTTAAGTTCATATGTGATTATCAATCATCATTCAATTTAATTCATATTTTTATTCATCTATAGATATATCTTAGAGAAATATTCATTGAAATATATCTTTATCTTTTACAGAGTATATGGAATCATCAAGCCTCATTTATCAAATCCTTTTGGTTAATTTAAACCTTTTTGAATCATGGTATAATTCCAAACCCTTTCATCTCTTACTTAGAAAAATATTTCCAATTCATTTCATTCAAATCTTAACAAAGATTTCCTAATTCAAAACTCATAATTTTAATTCGGTTAAAACCATGTTATCTAGGATGTTAATCCAAAACCAGTAAATGTTAAGTGAGAAGAATCTATAGAAATCATCTAATTCTACTCAATATCAATTCTCTTATTCAACAAATACTATGGGTGGAATAACGGTGAAAGCACCCTTTAAATTCCACGAATAGTATGAGTTTCCTCTTCGGGCTTTAACACCGAGTACAAGAAGATTATCTTCATAAAATTTAAGTTATTTATATTTGGAGAATTATATCCTTTAACTTTGGAAAATTTTGATCTGAGTAAATCAAATTTACTATCCCATCCGTTGGGCCAACCCGGATAGCCAGGGAGAGCATGAAACTGGTTTTCCAAACTCAAGCCTAGACACAACCTCTCTGACACCAATAAGGCGCTCAAGTAATTTGATCGACTCTAAATTATTTAATATTTAACCATTCCATAAATCCTTCAAATCATCTTTAAAATACTTTATTAATTATTTGAAAACATTTACAAAATATTTGGAAAAGAACGGTTGCCTTTAAAACTACATTTCAAAAGTTATAGAAAAGTGCTACGGAAAGTGCTGTTTAAGCTATATTGATCAAAACGTTTTTTCTATCATTTGGAAACTCATTTTTTATAACTCAAATAACTTTTAAAACATTTCAAAAGATTTTTAGAATTTATCTCATATTTTTAAACAATTTTAAAGTGGTTTAACATTCCATATACACTAATTCATTAAATAATGGAAAGTGATTTTCTTTGTGCTTATCGACATGTATTTCCGTGACTTGCATATATATCCAACATTCATATTAAACAACCATCATCAATAATCATAATCAAATATATATAAGATCCAATAGCATATAATACGATAGTTTAAGAGTTTACTCACCTCGGGTTTGAACGACTAACTAAAATTTGGCTATGGCTTTGCTAACTCGAACTTCTAGCTCACAATCACTTAAATTATTACTTCTAGATGGCTCGGCCTATGGATGAGAGTATGGAGGTGATGGAAGCCATTAAAGTCGAGGTGAAGAAGAAGAAGAAGAGGGAATGAGATGTGTGAATTTGTGAAGCCTTAGGGTCTTATTTATAGCATTAGGAAAATGTGGCTAATTACTAAATTACCCATAGATATTATCAAAATATCTCTTACACCACATCACTTCAACATCAAATCCTTGTCACCATACTCAAGTACACGCATTAATGAGATGTAATTTGATAAGACATATTGCAAAAATATCTTAAGCATGGAATGACATGCATTAATGGTGGATTTGATGTTTGCTTTCCATGTTTTAATGGTGATTAGATGTTGCCTTTTTCACTTACTTTTTAAAAAATATCTTAGATATTTTCTTTAGCTTTGATTTGACTAATTTTGATAGACATATGTGTGTGTATGTGTATGTGTATGTGTGTGCATGTACAAACAATGTTGTAACAACTTAAAACAATTTCCATTTGTCAAACCGTTGAGATTTCAGGATCCAATTTCTAGTCATATTTTTAGTTTTTAATCAAACTATTTATTTATGTAAACAAAACTTGAAAATAAATTTCTTATCATCTTTAACTAATTAAAACAAGTCCATTTAACTTATAAAGCTATATTTAAAATTAAGTAATGTTATCCCAACTTTTGGCAAAGTCGAGATACCCAAAGATTAACTGAAAATCAATGATTATTAGTCATGAACATCGATTGTGCATCGCAGGTTCACCATGGATATCGATGAATTTTGTCCGAGTCCGGATCGGGCTACAATTGATAAGACATGTCAAGCAAGGCCAGATGAAACAACGTTCCAAATTTCGAGTCAATCCGAGTTCGTATGCTCAAAAAACGAAGGTTGCAAGGTTAAGGAAATATGTTGTTCATTGTATTCGAATCGACCAAGATTCGAATCCATCACCATGAAGGCCTTCGAATCGGCAGAGCACGACCCCACTTCGAATCCATTGGTGAAGCTCGTGTTCGAATCCATTACCTCCGTATCGATCAGAAGGAGCAAAGCTTCGCCTCCGTCAAGTTCGAATCCATCAGGCCTACGTTGCTTCGAATCGATTGAAGGCATCTTTACTTCGACTCCATTACCTCCGAATCCATGCAGGGATAGAAACTTCGACTCCAACATCTTCGAATCCCCACATTGAGATAACTTCGAATCGATCCGCAATGGCATATCTGGATCGATTCGACCAAGCACCAATTCCATCGATTCGAAGAAACGTGTCTTCGAATCGATTGCCTTGAATCTACCAAGTCCACCTAGCTGAAACCACGGGTTTGACTCAGTAAAACTCGAAGAAAAGGAGGGTTGACCCGAAGCACGCGCACCACGTCATTGCCTTCACGTGCAAGGAGATGGAGTCGACCCTATGGATTCGAAGGTATCGATTCGAACGACTCCAGGAAGCGAAAAACACCATATTGAATCGATCATAACTCAAGTTCTATAAATCCAAACGCCATGAAATTTTCACAGAAGCTTAAACACATGATGAAGAATGACCACACCAAATTTCAGCTTGATTGGACAATTTCTTGATTGATTCGAACCAAGGGTCGAATCGATCCCAAAGTGGGCCCGGAACTCCAGATTTCGGCCATGTGGGCCCCCTGACGTACCAGAACTGGTCTCCCCTCAATTTAGGCGAAATATCAGCCTCCTACACCTATAAATAGAGCCCCTGGTCATTCAGAAAAGGGGTCGGACAATTTTGAGAGCTAAAGAGCGCCCAGATTCTGCCAGATTTACTCCAGATCACCATTGCTGCCTTAGATTCAGACTTAATTCAGCAAATCAGTTGTAATACAACATAGAAATTGTAATCTTCAAACATCGAGTAATAAAATCATAAAAACCTTGAAGTGGACGTAGGCCGGAGATAACCGAACCACTATAAATTGTATGTCACTGTTCATTATTTCTTGATTGCTGCTTGTTACTTGCTTAAGATCTGTGATTTGCATGTGAATACTGTTGATTTGTATTCATACGCTGGTGCTTTCACTACACTTGGGGTTTGTGACCATTTTTGGTGCAAACAATTAAATATTCCATTTTCAAAGTGGTAAATTTACGAGTCGTTACATACTTCCCCCCTTAAAAGAATTTCATCCTTAAAATTAAGGATAAAAAAAGATAACTCAAAGACAAATATATATATATATATATATATATATATAATGAAGTGATACACATGTATAAGATATACCAAGTGATATCACCACAAGCTGGTGAGTACACCAGACACATACAACTATGTATCCATTCTAAATTTAGGATAGGCTTTACACATTCTTTCTTCTATCTCCCATATGTAGTCTGCTGCGTCACCACTCCATTGGACTTTAACCAATCTTACAACCTTCCTCCTTAATCGCTTCTTGTTGTGATCTACGATTTTCATTGATCGCCTAATAACCACCAAATTAGGTTCAACTTCTAAATCTTCTTGGGCAGCTGTTTCTATAATTTGTTCTGGATCATGCACATATTTTCGTAGGTGAGATACATGAAAGACATTGTGCACACCGGATGACCTTTCGAGCAGTTCCACACGATAAGCTAATGGGCCAATCATTTCGAGAATGGGAAAAGGTCCAATAGATCGAGGTGCTAACTTCCTTGCCCGACCAAATCTTACCACTCCTCTCATTGGAGGAACTTTTAGGAATACGTAATCTCCAATTGGGAACTCTAAATTTCTTCGCCTTTGATCATCATAGCCCTTCTGCCTACTCTGGGCTTCTTTCATTTTTTTCTAATCATGTCAATCATTTCTGAAGCTTCTCTAATCATGTCAGGACCTAATACTAATCGATCTCCGGTCTCGATCCAACATGATGGGGATCTACATGGACGACCATACAAAGCTTCATATGGGGCCATGCTAATACTAGCCTGATAACTATTATTGTAAGAGAATTCTATCAGATGAAGGTAGCTTTCCCATGAACCTCTGAAATCTAAGATGCAAGCTCTTAGAAGATCCTCCAACACTCGATTTACTCTCTCAGTTTGCCCTTCGTTCTAGGGGTGACATGCAATTCTTATGTTTAGCTTAGGTCCTAAAGTTGTTTGCAATGCCTCCCAGATTTATTGGTAAAGATAGGATCTCGATCACTGACTATACTACTAGGGACACCATGCAATCAAACTACTTCCCTTATGTATATTTCTGCCATACTTGTAGTAGTTCTCGTTGGTTTTACTATGATAAAATGTGCACTCTTGGTTAATCAATCTATGATAACCCAAATGTCTTTCATTTCCCCTTCCTGATCGGGGTAAGCCATCGATGAAATCCATCGATATTTGGTCCCATTTCCAAGTCAGAATTTTAAGAGATTGGAGTAATCCAGTAGTCTTTTGCTGATCACTTTTGATCTATTGACAATTTGCACATCTGCTAATATGGATAGAGATATCCCTCTTCATGCCATCCCACCAAAAATTTCTCTTCATATCTCGATACATTTTAGTAACTCCGGATGTACAGAAAGTCAGGAATTATGACATTTTGTTAAAACTTCTTGCCTTATCCCATCAACATTGGGAACACATATCCTTCCATACATTCTTATGATTCCCTTCTCATCTACTTTGAATCCTATCCATCTTCCCGATATTATATTCTCCTCTACTTCCCTGGCTATTCTTGAAATGATTGGATCCTTGAGCCGACTCTCTTTTATATGATTAATCAACGTTGGATGTACCACTAAATAAGCTATAACGACATGCCTTCTACTTAGTGCATCTGCCACTACATTGGCTTTCCCAAGTGTGTATAAGATATCAAGATGATATGATGCAAGAAATTCTAACCAACGTTGTTGTCTCATATTAAAGTCCTTTTAAGTGAAAAGATACTTCAGAGATTTGTGATCCATGAAGAGCTTGAACTTTTCACCTATTTATAGAAGGAACGTTATTTACTAGGGTCAATCAAAGTTTATTTATAATAAACTTTAGGGAATTCTTACCCAGTAGATAATGCCTCCATATTTTTAATGCGAACACAACGGCTAATAATTCCAAGTCATGTGTTGCATAATTCCTTATGAGTCTTTAGTTGTCTACTTGCATAAGCGATGACCTTTCCATGCTGCATCAGAACAACACCTAATCCTTCCCCACAAGCATCAGTATATACTGATAAACCACCGCCTTTATCAGCAATAGATAGGACTGGAGCAGTAGTTAACCTTCTCTTGAGTTCCTTGAATGCTTCTTCACATTTTGATGTCCATTCAAATTTAACATCCTTCATAGTCAATTTTGTTAGATGGGAGGAAATTTTGGAGAAGTCTTGAATGAACCTCCGGTAATATCCTGCCAATCCTAAGAAGCTGCGAATATCCTTTGGGGTTTGTGGTTGCTTCCGATCTTGTATAGCCAAAATCTTTTTTGGATCTACTGAGATCCCTTCTCCTGACACAATACGCCCAAGGAATCTTACTTCTTTCTCCCAAAAGTGAAATTTCGAGAATTTAACTTTAAGTATATTTCTTCGCAATATTTCCAACATCTCCAAATGCCTTTCGTGTTCTTCCTCGGTTTTGGAATATAGATAAGAATATCATCAATAAAAACAAACATGAATTTTTTTAGCACATCTCTGAATACTCTATCCATAAGGTCTACAAAATAGGCGGGTGCATTAGTCAACCCAAAAGGCATAACTAACCATTCGTAAAAGCAATTCGGACCCCTAAATGCAGTTAATCGAATGCATCCTCGGCTATTCTTAGTTGATGGAATCCTATGGCTAAATCCATTTGTGAGAATACTCAGGCCATGAAGTTGATCAAATAATTCATCTATGCGGGGTAAAGGATACTTGTTTTTAATCGTTTGCTTATTTAAGTCTCGATAGTCTACATAATGCCTTAGGGAGCCGTCAGACTTAGCTATAAAAACTACCGCTGCACCCCAACTTGAGCGACTAGGTCTAATTAGTCATTTTTTAACAACTCATCAGTTTGGTTTGCCAACTCAATCTTTTCCTTTGGGGTTATCCTTCGAATAGGGTGAATAATGGGTCTTTCACCAGGAATTAAGTCAACTCGAAACTCAATTTTCCGATGCGGGGGTAAACTTTTAACTTCCTCAAAAACAATCCTGAAATTCCTTGACAACTAGTATTGTCTCCAAATCATTTTGAGATGAGTCTAGTGCATACATGAAACTATCTCTTATCGGACTAGGTTCTTCACAAGATATTTCTATAAACTTCCCAAAGCTGGTCCATAAAGTTACCATCCTTTTAATACAATCAAGGACAACTTTATTCTTGGATAACCAATCCATACCAAGCAAAAATTCAAACCCAATAAATTCAAGAACAAATAAGTCGCATGAAATTATTTGGAAGAGGTGAGTAACTCAGACGTTTTCACAAATCATACAAAGATTAGTTGTATCGCTTATGGGATTTGACAAGCAAATAGGGTTATTGTAACGCCCCACTCTGAGACCCACTGTAACAAAGAGTATTACGGGAGTAATACTGTCTGTTAAAGCGGAGAATAGAGTATAGTGGAAGCGACCATTTGTAATCAAGCTATAACTATCTACTGAATACGTCGAAAGGATGGTATCTATATTTTTTTATCAAGTGGTTCGACATATTCGGTAAATACTTATAACGAAATTACAAATGGCTAAAGATCTATCAGGACAAAGCATAATAACATAATGAAATAGCATCACAGAACAGTATCACATAACAGCACAGAGTCTCAGAACAATACATCGTCAATACAGATCCAAATACTATGAGTGGGTACAAAGCCACTGCCCACACAAGTGAGTCAAAAATATGTACATATCAAAGTCTGAATAATAACAGAGTAGCGGAATAGTGGACAAATAAAAGCGCTATCTATCAGCATAGTAGATAATGTCCAAGCGGAAGCACAGAAGCTAAGTCCAGAGACCTAACCTGAAACAACTCGGTCTGACCCGAGCGAAAACACTCGGGTCAGGCTAGCTAAACAATCAGTAATAACTGAGATATATAATAATGCAATACATAAATGAAACAGTGCTTTTCCTAAGAGAAGAGTATTTTGGACCACATGAATATAATGACGGTCCCTAATCATAAATCAACAGTAAAAATCTCCAAAGAGAATATCAACACCAAAGTGTTGAATAAATAAAATCGCCTCATATCATCGGCGTAGCCAAAGCTATATAAAATTGCCCATAGGCAATAATCCCAAGAATGACCAGTGTCTGTAATCAATGCCCAAGCAAAGATCGATGCTCCAAAGAGCAATGGGGATATACTGAAAAGTCAATGAAATCAAACACTGAAAAGCAGTGTCCAGAGACACTGTGAATCCACAAGGTAATCGCACTTACATCGTATGGTTCCATAGAACCAACACCGAATGGTGGTACTCGAATGGATATAAAAATCATCAGATAATACAAGTATAGCACGTGCACCGACCGGATTCGTTATTGCCAAGTACTGTAGAGTTGTGATCGATCACTCGCACAGATGCGGAACGCGCGAGACGGCGAGATCCTTCCCAGAAGGATAAAGGACCAGAGGCACACGCCGAAAAAAGTAAATGCTCCATAGAACAGGTGTCCAGAGACGGTTGCCCAGAGGCGTGGTGACCCAGAGGTCCAGTACTGGCTGCCCAGAGGCTAATGTGTCACAAACTTCTTGGAGAGGAACCCGTAAAGTGTTAACAATGAGTCCCATACCCCACGTTCGCACTAAACGGTTTACTAACCAATAGCAAGCTCACATTCCAAACAATAAAAAGTCCACCTCGTATCATCGGTAAACTAGACCCAAAGGTCAAAACGATCAATCGAATAGGTCGGGGATTAACCGGAAAGAAAATACACACGGTTCCATAGGCCGGAGATTTCCTAACCGTTTAAGCACCTTTCCACTTCGATCGACGTGCTAAAAGTGAGTGTGAGATTTTTTTTATAGAAAATAATGGTTCGAAACGGATTTATAATTGATTTTGAGAATACTTTAAAATGGCTTTTGAAAACTCTCCTATTATGGAGTAATTAATTTAATAATTAAAATAATATTATATAATAATTTCGAAAGCCATTTCGGAGTGAAAAATCCTTTTAAAACCTTTTTATAAGGCCCGTGTATGAAATCTAGAGACAAATCTCAAAGAAATCGATAAAACCAGAAAATCACTGAAAATATTCCAAGTGTTGGAAAATAGTCCAAAACTGACGCGAACCCAAGTTCGGAAAATTATTCGGACCAGCAAACTAAATCCGAATGGCATGAAAATTTTTAGGAACGTAGTCCGACATTCCTACTTCAGAACGTAAAAAGAATTACTTGATTCCGACTTGAAACGAAGAAACGGCGTCGTCTCAAAGTCGGACAAAAATCACAAAACTCTACTGTGTCAAAACAGTGCAAAGGTCCCACTTCGACGACATGGTCGAAGGGTCACATGAACTCAGATCTTGATAAAAATTTGCAGGAGCGTAGAAAAGTACTCCTACTTTGATATAGAACGAGAATTGTTCGGTTCCGACTTAAAACGAAGAAATGACAATGTTTCAAAGTTGGTCCGACGATAACTGAAAATGATCACTATTGTAAAACAATTTCTGGGTGCTACTTCGACAATAGAAATAAAGTATCTAATGCACCCAGATCTAAACCAAACTTTGCATGGTTGAAGATTTCGACCTCATATTTTTAACGAGACCAAAAACAATGAAATCCGACAAAGGACAAGCCCGGTATGGCGTCGCAAAGTCGGGGTTCTGCGCTGAAAACAACGGGAGCAAAGAGACTAAGGCCTGTAACTATGCACTAACAGACCATAGATGAAAAACCACAATTTTGGCATAGTAAACTTCCAATTATGACAAGATGAATAAAATAAAAGTTGTAGCTTAGTTTCTAAGCTTTTCGGAATGACCAAGATCGTCAAATTCCGATCGGGGATGAAAATTCTATGACTAAAACAATTCTCAGATCTAAATTCTATATCACTGTCGTTGTGCTCTCGGGACAGTGGTAAGAATGCACAGTTTTGACGAAATTAACTTCGAAATTTCATGAAACTCAAAACATGAAACTTTTAGCCCTAAATCTAAGTGCCCGTTTGGTTTCATTTTGTATTTTGAGTTTTGTGTTTTCAACTTGCACTAAGAAATAGCAAAAAATAAGAAAAGAAGATTTATAATTCTTAGCCATTACGACGACCAACGGACAACGAATGAGTCGGATTGTTCTCCGTGCTTTTGTTATCTCTCGAAACACGAAAAACAAAATAAACTTGTTTTCTATTTTACATGTTAATTCCAATTTTTCAAAATTATTTGTTTTTCAGCAATACATACAACGGACGTGCTTTTATATAGACGAAAACATAAAATTAAAAAGAACAAGCCAAACGGGGCCTAAACTTTCCAGAACATCCAAAATTATTAGATTTGGATAAGAAACGAGTAACTTATGGCCAAATCAATTTCAGGTTTTTATTTTCTCAACCCTGTAGTTTGTTGTCAGGTCAGCCACAAACAAACGTGATTTCGACCATTCAAACCTCAAAATTAGGCAAAGCACAAAACAAAAAAGTTATAGGCTATAGAATAAGCTTTCCAGAACATCAAGAAAATCTTAATTCCGATTTAAGATGAATGAGATATGCCTAATTTACTAACAGCAATAAACTAATTATAATTTCAGCTAGCATATACTACAAGTACCTTATGTGCACACCCCAAAATGAAAGCAAAGATGATCAAAGAGCTATGATTCACATGTTACATAATAAAACATATGTTACTAACTGATTACCGAAATCAAAAGATGATTAAACACATATTATAAGAGGTTTTTAGCAATATACCTCTCTAGAAAGCAACAAAGACCACTATAGTATCAATCCAAGTTAGCAAAAGATGATTAGGAGGCTATAAGATCAAAAAAACACATAAAATATGTGTTACCAAATAAATTTCAGAAATTAGAAAGATATAAAAACTGATTTGAGGTGGGTATTTGCATTACCTTTGCATAGAATGACTTGCATAAGCTAAAACTAGAAGGAGATGAAGATAGAGGCCATTTTTGTTAAGAAGCTTTAGGAAATGATTAGGGTTTTGATTAGGGATGAATGAATGAGGTTAGGAGAGTTTGAGATAATTTATAGAGGAGGTTTAGGGTGGGTTATTGGGCTAGGTTTAGTAACCCAATAAGAAGAGAGTTATTTACATATTTCCAAAATTTAGTCTAAGTGTTCATATATGTTTATAAAACTCATTTTTCTTATCCAAACACGTTTAAAAATCTCTCCTAAAATATTTAACTTTCCAAAAATAACATTTTATCCTCATTTTAAATCCCATATTTCCCATTTAATTAAAATAGCCTTTTTCAAATAAATTTTTGTTATTCCAAATCCTTTTATGCTTCATTAAAATAAATAAAAATCCTAACTTTTATTTATTAATTGGTAATGCAAATCCCGGGTTGTTACAGACTCCCTCCCTTAAGAAAATCGCGTCCCCGCAATTCCTTAAGATAGATGTCGTCTATAACGTCACATCCCCAAAAGAAGTGATAGAGATAAAATAGAGAATTCTCACCCGCAGAAGAAGATGGGAGAAAGCCAAGATAAGAGCGTTCGATAGATTCTCTGGTCTCCCAAGTGCAGTCCTTAGGATTCGGTGACCATTGAATCTTCACGAGTGGAACCTCTTTGTTGCGAAGGCGTCTAACCTCCGAATCAAGCACACGAAGAGGTTGCTGCTCCAAAGATAAATTAGGTAAGATCTCTAAATCAGGCACAGCATGCGGCTCAATGATAGAATCAGGATCGCGGACACACATGCGAAGCTGGGAAACATGGAACACGTCGTGCATTCCAGAGAAGTGAGCAGGTAGAGCCACACGATAAGCCAAGGGGCCAATGCGTTCCGTAATAGGAAATGGTCCAACATAGCGAGGAGCCAACTTCCCTGTAGAGCTGAAACGCACAACCCCTTTCATAGGAGATATCCGAATAAAGACATGATCACCAATGGAGAACTCAAGAGGCTTCCTATGGTTGTCCACGTAGGATTTCTGACGGTTCTGCGCCTCTTTCATTCTCTGACGAATAAGAATAATCTTCTCAGAAAATTCCCAAACTGAACCTGGACCAAGAAGGAGCTTCTCGCCAGATTCTAACCAACACGAAGGAGAATGACATGGCCTTCCGTAAAGAGCCTCGAAAGGAGCCATGCCAATACTAGACTGAAAGCTGTTGTTGTAGGAGAACTCTACAAGCGGTAAGTGATTCTCCCAACTACCTCCGAAATCCAGAATACAACAGCGCAAAAGATCCTCTAAAAAACGATTCACCCTCTCCGTCTGACCGTCGGTCTGAGGATGATAAGCAGTCGAGAAATTCAGCTTTGAGCCCAAAGCTGACTGTAGGCACTTCCAGAAGTGACTAGTAAAGATAGTGTCTCGATCACAGACGATAGAGCTAGGAATACCATGAAGTCGAACGACTTCCTTCACATATAGCTTGGCAAGGTGAGGAGCAGTCCGAGTGGACTTAATAGGAATGAAATGAGCTGATTTGGTCAAGCGATCGACGATGACCCAAATAGAAGTATGGCCTGACCTCGATCGAGGCAGACCGTCAATAAAATCCATGGATATCTGATCCCATTTCCACAATGGAATCTCTATCGGCTGAAGAAGACCAGATGGACGCTGATGCTCAGCTTTGATCTGTTGACAAGTCATGCAACGGCTTACATAACTTGCAACATCACTCTTCATGCCCTCCCAATAAAATAGGTGACACATGTCGGCATACATCTTACTCGACCCGGGATGTATAGTGTACTTAGTGCGATGACACTCGTCTAGAATGTCATGCCTAAGTGATAAATCAGATGGTACCAAAATACGGTTCTTCCTGCGAAGACACCGATGAGAATCAATAGAATAATCCGACAATGTCTCATCACTGGATCCCGACTCAAGGAGATGAATATATCGCAACAAGTCTAGATCCTGCCGCTGAGCATGGGCAATGCGATCCAATAGAATAGGTCGAGCTTCCAAGCTGAATAACAATATCTGAGGATCAGAAGACGGAGCTTGATTTCGAATATCACACATAGAAAGAATCTCAAGAATATCCCACTCGGCTATCATCATAGAAACGACTGCTGAGTGTTTGCGACTGAGTGCATCAGCCACACGATTACCCGTGCCAGGGGTATACTGAATGTCTAAGTCATATGAGGCGAGAAACTCAAGTCATCGCTGCTGCCTCATATTGAGATCCTTCTGACTGAATAAATACTTCAGCGACTTGTGATCGGTGTAAAGAGTGAAGCGTTCGCCTAATAGAAAGTGACGCCACGTCTTCAAAGCAAAGACGATAGCTGCCAACTCAAGATCATGAGTCGGATAGCGAACCTCATTCAGACGTAGCTGCCTAGAAGCATAAGAAACTACCCGATCCTTCTGCATAAGCACAGTACCAAGGCCGCTACCACAAGCGTCGGTGTAAACAACAAGATCATGGTTACTCTCAGGAACCACAAGGATAGGAGCATGAGTGAGAAGTTCCTTCAATCGCTGGAAAGAAACTTCACACTTATCAGACCAAATAAAGTGAACCCCCTTACGAGTCAGAGTCATGAGGGGAAGTGCAACACGAGAGAAATCCTTGATAAATCGACGGTAATAACCCGCCAGACCAAGGAAGCTGCGAATATCATGAACGTTCTCAGGCTGCTTCCAATTCTGAATAGCTTCAATCTTGACAGGATCAACAGAAATACCCTCAGAAGAAACAATATGACCCAAGAACTTGACCTTGCTCTCCCAGAAATGGCACTTAGAGAGCTTGGACCTAAGCTGATGCTGACGAAGAGTATCCAAGACGATCCACAATTGATGAGCATGCTCTACCTCGGATCTAGAATAAATAAGAATATCGTCGATGAAAACCAGAACGAATCTATCGATGTATTCCCGGAATACTCGATTCATAAGATCGACGAAGAAAGCCGGTGCGTTCGTCAAGCCGAATGGCATGACCAACCACTCAAAAGAACCATAACGAGTGCGGAAAGTGGTAAGAGGTATACTATCTTCCGCAACTCAGAGCTGATGAAATTCGGTGGCAAGGTCGAGCTAGGAAAAGACCTTCGCACCGCTCAACTGATCAAACATATCGTCTATCTGTGGCAATGGATAACGATTTCTGATGGTCAACTCATTAAGCTTGCGATAGTCAATGCAAAGCCTAAGAGAGCCATCGGGCTTCTTAACGAAGACCACAGCAGCACCCCATGGCGAAGAACTGGACCGAATGAACTGCTTCGCCTCAAGCTCTACTAACTGCTTCCTGAGTTCCTCATTCTCTTTAGTAGACATCCTTGTGGGAGGACGCCCAACTGGGTGGGAGCCTGGAATGAGATCGATGCGGAACTCAATGGCCCGCTTTGGCGGTAGGCCTGATACTGGCTCGAATATATCGGGGAAATCCCGAACAACAGGAATACGAGATATGTCCACATCCTCATCTCGTGAATCAAGAGCAAATAAAGTAATATCAGAAATCCCAACATCCTGAAGAGTAATAGCTAACGGAGCGGGCGAGTCAGGATGACGAAGAAATAATATCTGCTCCGAACAAATGATTTTGGCGTCGTACTGAGCGAGCCAATCCATGCCAAGAATCATGTCAAAGCCCAAATACTCCATAACGTGCAGATTCGCATGGAAAGAAAATCCACAAAGATCAATATCTATATCCTCACAAAGCAAGCTAAGGGTCGTGGATCCGCCGATGGGATTCACAATCCTTAGTGAAGAAACCAAACAAGTAACATCCAAAGATAAAGTATCAACTAGTTCCTTTGATACGAATGAGTGAGAGGCACCCGTATCAAAAAGAACTCTAACAGATCTACCATGAAATAAAATAGAACCTTCAAGAACGGAAGGATGAGTACCTTTAGGCTGAGCATAAGTGGTAGGAGCCTTGGCAGCATTAAGCTTGCCAGATCTAGGAGGTGCAGTAGGACAAGTGGAATAATGATGACCCTCCTTCTTACAATAGCGGCAGAAAAGAGGCTTGGGACACTCTTTAAACATATGATCGGTAGATTTAGTTAAGCACGATTCAAGGATAGATAATTCATTAAGGAATATTATGGAATATAATAGATTCCTACACATATTCCTAACTTATTTATCTAAAGGTGGATATGTTCAATTTGGATCGTATTATAACGTATTGTACTACGTGTCTGTTCTGTGTTTGTTATGCTTAATTCTGAACCATGGCTTTGATACCAAGCTGTAACGCCCCACTCTGAGACCCACTGTAACAAAGAGTATTACGGGAGTAATACTGTCTGTTAAAGCGGAGAATAGAGTATAGTGGAAGCGACCATTTGTAATCAAGCTATAACTATCTACTGAATACGTCGAAAGGATGGTATCTATATTTTTTTATCAAGTGGTTCGACATATTCGGTAAATACTTATAACGAAATTACAAATGGCTAAAGATCTATCAGGACAAAGAATAATAACATAATGAAATAGCATCACAGAACAGTATCACATAACAGCACAGAGTCTCAGAACAATACATCGTCAATACAGATCCAAATACTATGAGTGGGTACAAAGCCACTGCCCACACAAGTGAGTCAAAAATATGTACATATCAAAGTCTGAATAATAACAGAGTAGCGGAATAGTGGACAAATAAAAGCGCTATCTATTAGCATAGCAGATAATGTCCAAGCGGAAGCACAGAAGCTAAGTCCAGAGACCTAACCTGAAACAACTCGGTCTGACCCGAGCGAAAACACTCGGGTCAGGCTAGCTAAACAATCGGTAATAACTGAGATATATAATAATGCGGTACATAAATGAAACAGTACTTTTCCTAAGAGAAGAGTATTTTGGACCACATGAATATAATGACGGTCCCTAATCATAAATCAACAGTAAAAATCTCCAAAGAGAATATCAGCACCAAAGTGTTGAATAAATAAAATTGCCTCATATCATCGGCGTAGCCAAAGCTATATAAAATTTCCCATAGGCAATAATCCCAAGAATGACCAGTGTCTGTAATCAATGCCCAAGCAAAGATCGATGCTCCAAAGAGCAATGGGGATATACTGAAAAGTCAATGAAATCAAACACTGAAAAGCAGTGTCCAGAGACACTGTGAATCCACAAGGTAATCGCACTTACATCGTATGGTTCCATAGAACCAACACCGAATGGCGGTACTCGAATGGATATAAAAATCATCAGATAATACAAGTATAGCACGTGCACCGATCGGAGTCGTTATTTCCAAGTACTGTAGAGTTGTGATCGATCACTCGCACAGATGCGGAACGCGCGAGACGGCGAGATCCTTCCCAGAAGGATAAAGGCCCAAAGGCACACGCCGAAAAAAGTAACTGCTCCATAAAACAGGTGTCCAGAGACGGTTTCCCAGAGGCGTGGTGACCCAGAGGTCCAGTACTGGCTGCCCAGAGGCTAATGTGTCACAAACTTCTTGGAGAGAAACCCGTAAAGTGTTAACAATGAGTCTCATACCCCACGTTCGCACTAAACGGTTTACTAACCAATAGCAAGCTCACATTCCAAACAATAAAAAGTCCACCTCGTATCATCGGTAAACTAGACCCAAAAGTCAAAACGATCAATCAAATAGGTCGGGGATTAACCGGAAAGAAAATACACACGGTTCCATAGGCCGGAGATTTTCTAACCGTTTAAGCACCTTTCCACTTCGCTCGACGTGCTAAAAGTGAGTGTGAGATTTTTATTATAGAAAATAATGGTTCGAAACGGATTTATAATTGATTTTGAGAATACTTTAAAACGGCTTTTGAAAACTCACCTATTATGGAGTAATTAATTTAATAATTAAAATAATATTATATAATAATTTCGAAAGCCATTTCAGAGTGAAAAATCCTTTTAAAACCTTTTTATAAGGCCCGTGTATGAAATCCAGAGACAAATCTCAAAGAAATCGATAAAACCAGAAAATCACTGAAAATATTCCAGGTGTTGGAAAATAGTCCAAAACTGACGCGAACCCAAGTTCGGAAAATTATTCGGACCAGCAAACTGAATCCGAATGGCATGAAAATTTTTAGGAACGTAGTCCGACATTCCTACTTCAGAACGCAAAAAGAATTACTCGATTCCGACTTGAAACGAAGAAACGGCGTCGTCTCAAAGTCGGACAAAAATCACAAAACTCTACTGTGTCAAAACAGTGCAAAGGTCCCACTTCGACGACATGGTCGAAGGGTCACATGAACTCAGATCTTGATAAAAATTTGCAGGAGCGTAGAAAAGTACTCCTACTTTGATATAAACAAGAATTGTTCGGTTCCGACTTAAAACGAAGAAATGACAATGTTTCAAAGTTGGTCCGACGATAACTGATAATGATCACTATTGTAAAACAATTTCTGGGTGCTACTTCGGCAATAGAAACAAAGTATCTAATGCACCCAGATCTAAACCAAACTTTGCATGGTTGAAAATCTCGACCTCATATTTTTAACGAGACCAAAATCAATGAAATCCGACAAAGGACGAGCCCGGTATGGCGTCGCAAAGTCGGGGTTCTGCGCTGAAAACAACGGGAGCAAAGAGACTAAGGCCTGTAGCTATGCACTAACAGACCAGAGATGAAAAACCACAATTTTGGCATAGTAAACTTCCAATTCTGACAAGATGAATAAAATAAAAGTTGTAGCTTAGTTTCTAAGCTTTCCGGAATGACCAAGATCGTCAAATTCCGATCGGGGATGAAAATTCTATGACTAAAACAATTCTCAGATCTAAATTCTATATCACTGTCGTTGTGCTCTCGGGACAGTGGTAAGAATGCACAGTTTTGACAAAATTAACTTCGAAATTTCATGAAACTCAAAACATGAAACTTTTAGCCCTAAATCTATGCTTTCCAGAACATCCAAAATTATTAGATTTGGAAAAGAAACGAGTAACTTATGGCCAAATCAATTTCAGGTTTTTATTTTCTCAACCCTGTAGTTTGTTGTCAGGTCAGCCACAAACAAACGTGATTTCGACCATTCAAACCTCAAAATTAGGCAAAGCACAAAACATAAAAGTTATAGGCTATAGTATATTCTTTCCAGAACATCAAGAAAATCTTAATTCCGATTTAAGATGAATGAGATATGCCTAATTTACTAACAGCAATAAACTAATTATAATTTCAGCTATCATATACTACAAGTACCTTATGTGCACACCCCAAAATGAAAGCAAAGATGATCAAAGAGCTATGATTCACATGTTACATAATAAAACATGTGTTACTAACTGATTACCGAAATCAAAAGATGATTAAACACATATTAGAAGAGGTTTTTAGCAATATACCTTTCTAGAAAGCAACAAAGACCACTATAGAGTATCAATCCAAGTTAGCAAAAGATGATTAGGAGGCTATAAGATCAAAAAACACATAAAACATGTGTTACCAAATAAATTTCAGAAATTAGAAAGATATAAAAACTGATTTGAGGTGGGTATTTGCATTACCTTTGCATAGAATGACTTGCATAAGCTAAAACTAGAAGGAGATGAAGATAGAGGCCATTTTTGTTAAGAAGCTTTAGGAAATGATTAAGGTTTTGATTAGGGATGAATGAATGAGGTTAGGAGAGTTTGAGATAATTTATAGAGGAGGTTTAGGGTGGGTTATTGGGCTAGGTTTAGTAACCCAATAAGAAGGGAGTTATTTACATATTTCCAAAATTTAGTCTAAGTGTTCATATATGTTTATAAAACTCATTTTTCTTATCCAAACCCGTTTAAAAATCTCTTTTAAAATATTTAACTTTCCAAAAATAACATTTTATCCTCATTTTAAATCCCATATTTCCCATTTAATTAAAATAGCCTTTTTCAAATAAATTTTTGTTATTCCAAATCCTTTTATGCTTCATTAAAATAAATAAAAATCCTAACTTTTATTTATTAATTGGTAATGCAAATCCCGGGTTGTTACAGTTATCTACTATTTTTGTGATCAATTTTAATCTATCAACCAATTCTTTAGCAATAAAACTAAGGGAAGCCTCTGTATCAAATAATACTTTAACTAAATCATCATTGACATAAATATTACCTACAAGAACTCCGTTGCCTTTTACATCAGTAGAGGTTGAAGGCTCGTTTTTGATAGCATAGACCTTAAGCTGCTCTCCTTTCTTCGTTAAAGGGCACTTGTTCTTCCAATAGCCGGGTTGATGGTAGTTATGCCAGAGGCTTTTCTGCACCAGAGGAGAGACGGTTCCTTGCTGCTGCCTTTGAACCTTAGGACTCCTGTAGTACTTTGAATAATGGCCTTTCTTTCCATAATTAAAACATTCAACATCTTTAAAGTGGTTTTCCTAAGATCCTCCTCCTGGCTTGCCTTGCCATGGCTTCTTTTCATTATTATTGAACTTCCTCTTGTTGTTGTTGTTTTGATTTGCGACTGGATTCCTCTTATCTAAAGCTTCATAATGGAAACCCATATTTATTAAATCCATAAAGGTTCCTTTAACATGGGCGGTCATCCTATCCTGATACCGATCTTTCATCCCAGAAATGAACATCTCATTTTTCTTCAGAGGCATGTCTTGCTTCTTGTTTTAGATCCATGAAACTTCTATAGAGGCGGGATTTGCCAGCTGCGAGCATGTATTGTTCTTCAAAAACTTCTTTAAACCTTGTCCAAGAAAAATTATCTTCAGATTCATTAAGAATAACGGACTCCCGCCAAGCTAGAGCCTCATCCTTCAATTACTAGGAGGCTAAGAACCTCTTTCAATTATCATCAACGTCTAATCCTTCAAAGATTTTTTCACAGGATCTGAGCCAGATTTTAACTTCAATAATAGATTATGTGCCTTGGAATGGCTTTCCTCCCAAGCTGGTATAATCTTTGCAAAGGGTGGCAAAGTTAACTTGAGGTGGCATGGGAATTACTGCTTCCTCCATTACTGTAGCATTTGGTTGACCGTTAGTGGTCGTAGTGTTGCTACCTCCCCTTCGTCCTCTTCTACTACTCATCTCCTACCATCTGCATATAGCAAGGGAACATCTTTAAAAATATAGTCAAAATTATTTTAGGGAATTGGTATAAACTCAAACAAACTTATTCAGATAAAAATTTCAAATATGAACTCTCTCAGACTAAACTCATTATAGGGTAATACTAACCCTATCTCTAATGAGTTGACCCAATCTAGGCTTAGGTATTCACTCAACCATATGCTCTGATACCAAATGTGACGACCCACCTCCTCGACCCTTAGAAATTGACACTAATACATCCTCGGTATTCACGTGTTGTAAATCCTAGTGCCGGGGAGGCATATTATCATGGGGTAAAGAAATAAAGATAGAAGATAGACAATAATAAAATCTCACATCGTATTCAACACATAATTATACATATGAGTAGTACATGCAATTGCTCCAAATTGTTCCATCAAAGTTACGACAGGTACTAACCCAGCTAGGATAGTTATAACGACATATCCTTACAGTGTTGGTAGATACTAATACTAATACAGACACAGCGGAAAGTATAGATGACTTCAACAATACACCCAAAATGCTCATGTTTCATGCTCCATTCCAAAGTGATCCAAGATTACCTAACTAGTTGGCTGTTAGGAAAAATAGAGCACCTAGAGTTTAAGGGGAAAAGAAAATAAACTCCGAGTCAGTCATGGGAGTGATGTGAGAAACTCAAAATACGATATTTGAAAACAAAAGGTATCTCATAAGACCATGCCACACATAAACATGGAACATGTTTTTACCTTATGATAACCAAAACATTTGCTATGCAGAATATGTGGATATTATTTTTAATTACATTCTTTTGAAAACACTTTTCAAATAAGTATACACAATCTTAGCTGAAATTATTACATTATTAAATTCCAGCATATTATGCTCTACAATCAAATCCGAAGGCACTTATTGGAGAATGGATTTCCTACAATGACAAGATAAAGGACTACCTTCCGACGGTACATCTCTAGAAAAATGCACCAGAGGCTCCAACCTTTACCAACACAGAACCGACCTACCTTTACCATAGATAGTACCGAATATGTCATCACCCCGGTCGTTCCCGACCTACCCAAGAGCTCTCCTTTCATACACCATATTAATTCAAAACCCGACATCATAGCGGGAATAAATATATCTAGAAAGGTAATGACTATATTCTAATGGGAGCGACCCACTTACTTTGCCACATCAACCATATTTTAGTCATTTCCAAGTAAAGGGGCTCGGGGTAACGATTACCTTACTCATAGTGCATTCCACTTTGAATGCCACATTATCAATCCAACATCACACGACTGATTTCTATAAACATATAACTCTTGAGCTCGTATGCCTCATAAAAGGGTGTTAAGCTAAGAGAAGTTGCCTTCTTCGTCACCAATCAGATGATACGTTCATAGAAATCAACCAATGTAATTACAATTGCAATGTTAGACATCCATCCATGCAAGTTGTCCAGGAACAGGACAAACTGAAGGTACTCTCCTTCTACATCCTATCGAGAGTTACTCCTAGGATTAGTAGCGATTAGCCCTTGCATTGGATATTTCATAACGAAGAGACTACTGCTACTATATGTATATTGGGAGTTTATCCCCAAATGATCAACAAGCAGTCCTTCATTACGGAAATCCTTAATATTATATCCATGTCTTCACTTCGAATACGTAAATTGGTTCGAAGTGGTCTTCGGATAGGAATTACCCAAATCCGACCTTGGTTCCTCTGAACCAATCATCGGTTAAAAAGATGTTAAGTTCATATGTGATTATCAATCATCATTCAATTTAATTCATATTTTTATTTATTCATAGATATATCTCAGAGATATATTCATTGAAATATTTCTTTATCTTTGTCAAAGTATATGGAATCAGCAAGCCTTATTTATCAAATCCTTTTGGTTAATTTGAACCTTTTTGAAACATGGAATAATTCCAAACCCTTTCATCTTTTACTCAGAAATATATTTCCACTTCATTTCATTTAAATCTTAACAAAGATTTCCTAATTCGAAACTCATAATTTTAATTCAGTTAAAACCATGTTATCTAGGATGTTAATCCAAAACCAGTAAATGTTAAGTGAGCAAAATCTATAGAAATCATCTACTTTTACTCAATATCAATTCCCGTATTCAAGAAATACTATGGATGAAATAACGGTGAAAGTACCCATTAAATTCCACAAATAGTATGAGTTCTCTCTTCGGATTTAACACCGAGTACAAGAAGATTATCTCCATAAAATTCAAGTTATTTATATTTGGAGAATTATATCCTTTAACTTTGGAAAATTTTGATCTGTGTAAATCAAATTTACTATCCCATCCGTTGGGCCAGTCCGGATAGCCAGGAAGAGCAAGAAATCGATTTTCTAAACTCAAGCCTATGCACTACCTCTCTAACACCCATAAGACGGTCAAGTAATTTGATCGACTCTAAATCATTTAATATTTAACCATTCCATTAATCCTTCAAATCATCTTTAAAATACTTTATTAATCATTTGAAAATATTTACAAAATATTTGGAAAAGAACAGTTGCGTTTAAAATGACATTTCAAAAGTTATAGAAAAGTGCGGCAGAAAAGTGCTGCAGGAAAGTGCTGTAGAAAGTGCTTTTTAAGCTATATTGATCAAAACGATTTTTTTATCAATTGAATATTCATTTATTATACTCAAATTACTTTTAAAACACTTTAAAAAAATTTATAATTTATTTCATATTTTTAAACAATTTTAAAGAGGTTTAACATTCCGTATACACTAATTCATTAAATAAAAGAAAGTGATTTCCTTTGTGCTTATCGATATGTATTTCCATGACTTGCATATATATTCAACATTCATATTAAAAAACCATCATCAATAATCATAATCAAACATATATAACATCCAATCGCATATAATACGATAGTTTAAGAGTTTACTCACCTCGGGTTTAAACGACTAATTAAAAATTGGCTATGGCTTTGCTAACTCGAACTTTTAGCTCACGATCACTTGGATTATTGCTTCTAAATGGATCGAGTTGTGAAGAAAGGAATGAGATGTGTGAATTTGTGAAGCCTTAGAGTCTTATTTATAGCCTTAGGAAAATGTGGCAAATTACTAAATTACCCTTAGATTTTACCAAACTATCTCTTACACCACATCACTTTAACATCAAATCCTTGTCACTATACTCAAGTGCATGCATTAATGAGATGTCATGTGATAAGACATATTACAAAAATACCTTAAGCATGGAATGACATGCATTAATGGTGGATTTGATGTTTGTTTTCCATATTTTAATGGTGATTAGATGTTGCCTTTTTCATTTACTTTTTGTAAAAATATCTTAGATATTTTCTTTAGCTTTGATTTGACTAATTGTGATACACACACACATATGTGTGTGTGTGTATGTGTGTGTGCATGTACATACAATGTTGCAACAACTTAAAACAATTTCCATTTGTCAAACCGTTGAGATTTTGAGATCCAATTTCCGGTCATATTTTCAGTTTTTAATCAAACAATTTATTTATATTAACAAAACTTGAAAATAAATTTCTTATCATATTTAACTAATTAAAACAAGTTCATTTAACTTATAAAGTTATATTTAAAATTAATTAAATAATTTATTTTCAAAGTGGTAAAATTACGGGTCGTTACATTCTTGGCATGGATCGAGATGAGGGTCAGAAATTTTAGAGACCATGGTTTCATACTCCTAAGAATCAACATGAATTAAAGTAAATCTTTTACTATCAAAAAAATGGTTAATTTTAATAGGTTGATTAACGTTGTGAGTTATGTTGAAATATTTTTAATAACATTTTCAACTCTTTTATATTTCATCTTTACACGATTAGTGCTAGCATCAAGGCATGAGAAATGATGATAGTGTATTATTTTATGACATTATTATACACACACACATGCACACACACATCCCAGTATGTATGGCACATTTGTTGGACGTGTGTGCAGAAAAATGCGAGTCAAGTTTTTAGTGCAACATAGCTTGTACAAACGTGCACAAAATTCGATGTGCTTGTTATATTAATAAATTTGGTTATTGTGTAAATACCAAGGTGAAAAAATCTATTCTCATGTTCTGCTTCTCATTTAAATAAGTTTCACCAATGGCAATGTCAAAAAATATGGCAATAAGTGTCAGTAATGGAAAATGTCAAACAATATGACAATAGAAAACACATTTTCATCCTTTGGTAAATAAGGACAGAACTATAATGCACAATGTAGCATAATTATTATCTTATACTTATGTGTTAAGCATAATTACTTTTTTTTATACTTATCATTTTCTTATACTGTAATCTTATTTAGGATATAGAGATGGAGTCGTTTGTTGAAATATAGTCTAAAAAATTTTTACATATATGCAACACATAATGCAATTTCAAGTTCCACTAACTTCCTATATGTTACACATACGGAAAATAATTATGTGTAGAAAACCATGTTTCTTCCATCTTGCTGCTTAGAAGTTTCCACCAACTCTTCCAATTGAAGGGCAAGTCAACAGGAGTTGCGGCATACCATTGAGCATGTATAATGGTCGGAAGGGCCTACATTAGCAATGAAGGTTGCTTGTGAATAAGAGATCACATTCACCCTTTTTCCTTCTTATCTCTTTTGATCTTCTAATAAGGAGAGTAATTAAAACATGAGAGGGAAGGAGTGAATTAACGAGAGAGGTTAACAAAAATGGTGTCAACCCACCTTTTGCCAAGGCAGTATACAAGCGGATTTAACCCCATAAACTTCACGATTATCAAAACCAATAGCCCAGAGTGATGATTGCGAGGTCCAAAAATAAAGTGTAGGAAATGATATGAAGTGACGATCAACCGAGACAAAGAGATAGACTCTCTAGAATATTCTAAGTACAGATTAGTACCTCCTCTAGGCATGGGATCGGTTCTTATCCCTTCCCCTAGGGGGTCGGTACATATTCTCATTTTTTGGCCCAAACTGGGTAAGACTGGTACAAAGTGACAAGGAAGACCCCACGAGACTACATTTCAAATCTCAAGTCATTTGGAGTTTGTATGCTCGAGTTATGGGCAAATTACTTTATCTAAGAAATGGATCGATATAAAAGGGATTGGCATATTTCAGCCAAGCAAGTACAACTCAATGGAAAATAATCAATATCTCAAAATGCATAAGTCCAATGAATATGAAATTCTGTGAGCAAGATGTATGAAAACTAGGAAGTCTACCCTAGGGAGCACACCTCAAAAGGATGAAGAAAGAGGGATCGGCCCTCTTTCCCCTTACAGATTAGTTAAACCCAACTTTATAGCAAAGGTTGATCAATATCTAAACATTTACATATTTAATTGACATGAAACTTGGAGCGTAAGCTAACTACAACATGTAGAACACCCGATAGGGATCGCATATCATTTGGAGCAAGTTGGAGGGATCAGCCCATATCCCTCCATAAGGATCGGCTATAATCAGCCTTCGCAGTATATTACAACAAAGATCAATCTTTAACTCGAGTTCTACTAATTCAATTGGCATGAAACTTGGAGGTTGTATATAATACAACAGGAGAAGCTCCCTTTGGGATTGCATGTTGTTTGGAGGAGTTTGGAGGGATCGGTTGAAATCAGAATGTATGCAACATCACTTCACCGAAAACGTGATATCTCACAAACCATAATTCAGAATGGTATGAAATTTGGAAGGCAATTAGCTAACATTATGAGGAACCATCCAATGGGATCGCACCCCATTTGGACAAAAAAATAGGGATCGGTACCAATCCCTATTGTAGGCCCCAATGGGCCTGAAAATTTATGTATGGCCCTATCATGGGGTTTTTTTGCTGAAATTCAGCCCGATCCATGTACGTCTTCCCTATAAATATAGCAGGCATGACGTTAGAAAAAGGATCTTCTTTTTGCCTCTCTTTATCTTTAACCTAGGCTACACTCTTCCAATTTTAATCTTGGATTTCGGATTGTAACTGTAAACAAACTACAGTATAATAAAAAGAATTATTCTGGAGTGGACGTAGGTCTGAGTTAGCCAAAATGTTATAAATCTCCTCTCTTTTTACTTGCTTTTATTTTTAATTTGTTTGTTCTTCATATACATTCTCTACATTAAATACCATCTGAGATCTGTGACTGGATATTGATGCTTTCAACAACTGGGTGTTGGTGGCCCTTTTGGCACCAATATTTTCATGCTTCCATTGAGAGAGCTAGCCCCCGCGGATTTGGAATTCGAATTCATAGTTTGGAAAAGATCTAGAGCTTGGATTTAAAGCAATGGTAAAGCAAGCTATAAGAAAACAGGTAGCAGATATAAGCCATCATGAAGGGAGTCAGGAGGCTTCCTTAGGAGCTAGAGTTAATCAAACCTTCGCCTACATCACTAGAGAGGAGATGGAAACAATGGTGAACGCTATGCAGGAGTGGATGCTTAAAAGACAACTAGAGATGACACAAAATATGCTCTGATAGATCGGACATGCTGGAGCAATAGGAGCCGTTGGCATGTGTTGGGTATGTTTCAGCCGGATCAACACCACCGGACCAGGTCCTGCCTCATCGAACTCCCACCAACGCATATCCCACTCGCGACCGAACCAAGCCTACCGGTCCATTCGTCTCAATGCCGAACCAATCCTCACCGGTCCAACACCTCAATACCGGACCAAGCCTCACCGGACCAACATGCATCCCATCTCAATGCCGAACCAAGCCTACCGATCCATACTCCCACCGGACCAACAACTCACTACTCAAGCTCCTACCGGACCATACCCCAAACCGGACCAAGGTTCTACCACATAGCACCGGATCACCTACAACCGGTCCACTCTACACTCCAACCATCTCCGAACCAAGCGATGTCGAACCAAGACGTACCAGGCCAGATCATGTCAGCCCAGGCCCATCAGCAACTGTACACATCCTAGACCCCTACCCCCAGCCTCACTCTATAAATAGAGGGGCAGGGGTACGACAATGGGGACAAGTTTTGAGAGCTCAAGCACGGAAGGGACTTTCAAACAACTTTCTTTTACTTGTACCAAAGCTTTGTACTTGTAATCACAACAAAAGAAGAGAAATAACATATAAAGTGGACGTAGGCACATTCTGTCTGAACCACTATAAATCTGCGTGTCTTTTTACAGTTTAGCCCCTGTTTTTCATATATTTGCATAAATCTCCAAAACCACTAAGAACAACATAAGATCTACTAAATCATACAACTTTGAGGTGTTTGTCCATTTTTTGTGCAAATATTTTTGGTGCTTTCACTGAGAGCTAGAAGCTCGAAGCTTCAGCTTCATCCGCTTAACAAGTTTTCCTAACAGCATCGTCCGCCACTTGGAAAACATGCCTCCCAAACAGAGAAAAGATGTTAACAAAGGAAAAAACATCGCATTCAGCAGTCTTCCAGATCCAGCTGTCACGAATCAAGTAAATCGTCCTCCTCCAGCAACAGTAACAAACGAAGAACAGGCTAACCCAACTACTCCTGCCACAGAACAGCCTGCAGCAATTACTAGAGCAGATCTGGACAGAGTTGTGGTTGAAGTAACTAACCGCTTCACGTCCCAGTAGGAAGCCTTGGTGGACCATCTCATGTCACGCTTAAGGGACGCTGAAGAATCCAACCGCAACACTGAATCATGGGGCGAGTCCCAGTCTGGAGGATCTCAGAGACAACAAAGATCTTCCTTCTTCGAAGGAGCTAACGGTAGAAGTAGCCGTGGTAGGAGCCGAGACCGAGCACAGCCCGAAGTTAGGCCTGAGGAAACGTTTGGTACCGAACCCAACGGGGAAGGTACCGGGCGAAGGTCAACTGTAGCTGAGCCTGTCATGCTGCCTAACCACAGAAACGCCAGTGAACGGGGCCGAGCTAGAGTCCAGCCCGAAGTTGGACCCGAGGAAGTGCTTAGATCAGAACCCAACTGGGGGAGATCAAGGCAAGGGCCAACTGTAGCTGACCCAAGCATGCTCCCAGAAGATCAAAGGCAGCCACTGGAAAATATGAGGAATGATAGACGATACCATCCCTACAGGTCATCTGGACGGAATCAATCCCACAGAACAGAACCAAACTCATTTCTATCTGCTCCAAGTTCTGATGAAAGGATGGCACGCTTATTCAGAGAGTGTGTCCAACGGGAGCAAAGAGATCGAGGGATAGGCGCTAGGGTAACCAGCCCTTTTGCCCGCAATATCGAAATTGCTATCACCCCCCGAGAATGGAAGATGCCAACAATGGAACCCTACAAAGGAACCTCCGATCCCGTTGTACACTTACAGAGGTACACGCAGCATATGCTCATGAGTGGAGCGACAGAGGGAGTACTGTGCAAATGCTTTCCGCTCTTCTTAGCAGATCTTGCTACCTCCTGGTTCTGTCATTTACCCCAAGGATCCATCAGCTCGTGGGAAATGTTGAAAGAAAAATTTATCAGTCAGTTCCGCATTCATGTGGAGCAACCTAAGGACGCTTATTCCTTATCCAGCGTCAAACAGAAACCTGGAGAAAAGCTGCAGCAATACCTAACCAGATTCAACGCCGCAACAGCCGCAGTCCAAGATGCCGATGAGAAGCTTATCCTAATGGCCCTCTGCAGTGGTGTGCATCCGGACACTAAATTTGCTAGAAGGTTGACAAAAGAAAAACCAGCTACTTTACCCGATTTCTTCCATGAAGCCGGGAAATACATGAGGCTTGAGGATGCTGCCGTTGAGGGGCAGTCAGGACAGCAAAATAAGACAACCCATGGCAACGCCCCTGCTGTGGCAAGGGACATTCGAAGAAATGATTCCAGAGACAATGCTGGGGGCAAGAAGGGAGAAAAGCGCATATATCGGCCAGGACCAAGATTCGACACTTACACTCCCTTGAACGAGACCGTCGAAAATATCTTCCTTGCCACCCAAGGCGAAGTTAGATACAAACGCCCACCATACAAGAAGGAATCAGATAACGCACAGAAGTCTGGAAAGTTCTGCCGCTTCCACGAATCTCACGGGCATGATACCAACGAATGCCATCATCTCCGAGATCTGATTGAGGAACACATCAGAAGAAAGAAACTGGAACGTTATGTAAAAGGTCAGGACAGGACCCCAGCTCCTGCCAATGAAAACCCAAGGCTACCCTCACCAGGGGCCGACAGAGGAAACCGCAACGCTAGCAGCTCTAGTCAAGAAAAGATAGTGGTCCATACCATCTCAGGAGGGCCACACATCGCAGACAGAAGCTGGAAAGAGATGGAAAGGTACGGAAAGTCGCTTAGAGACAATAAAGACTATGTCAATTCGGTTATAGAAGAACGCCACCCGAAGCGGAAAGAAAGTGATGACATCACATTCGGTAAGCGTGACCTAGAAGGAAGGCAGTACCCTTACATAGATCCCATGGTTATCTCTGCCCGACTCGGTCCCGCCAAAGTTTACCGAATCCTGGTAGATACTGGAAGCTCAGTAAACATCCTGTTCAAACACGCATTCGACAAAATGAAGCTATCAATGAAGGATGTATCTCCCTGCGATAAACCACTACACGGTTTCACTGGAGATGCGAAAATGCCCCTCGGGCAACTGGACCTCTTTGTTGAGATTGGAAGCCATCCTCGCTCCGTTGTACGGAAACAGACGTTTGTGCTAATAGAAAACCATTCGGCCTACAACGCCTTCTTAGGAAGACCAGCCTTGTCTGACTTCCAAATTGTCCTAGCCCCATGGTGCCTGAAAATGAAATTTCCAACAGACAATGGAGTGGGGGAAGTGGAAGGAGACCAGGATATTGCACGAGACTGCTATGTAACTGAACTTCGCAACAACCACAGGAAGGATAAAGGGAAAGGTGTAGAGATTGCCCTCTGCACAAAAAGCCTTGAAGCATAGCAACTAAAGAAAGCCCCTCCTCTTCGATACACCAGCGACCCTTTCAATGAATTAGACCCTAGGGACAAAGAAGAGGAGGCCACCGCCGAGCCTGCAGAGGCTATGGAGTTTATATCTGTAGACAAGCACGACTCAAGTAGACTACTGAAAATTGGGTCCCAACTAAAAGCTGAATTGAAGGAACAACTCATCGATTTTCTCCGCCACAACTTGGACGTATTCGCATGGTCACACGCTGACATGACTGGAATCTCCCCCGACATAGCCTGCCATGTATTAAACATTGATCCTACCAAGGCGCCTGTAAAACAAAAAAAGAGAAGTATGGGGGCAGAGCGATCAGCAGCCCTCAATGAAGAAGTAAAGAATCTACTCGCCAATGACTTCATACGAGAAGCTGTTTACCCGGAATGGATCGCCAACCCGGTACTAGTAAAGAAGGCTAATGGGAAGTGGCGGACCTACATCGACTTCTCCAACCTAAAGACGCCTGCCCAAAGGATTGCTTCCCACTTCCCAGAATCGACCAACTTGTAGACAGCACAGCCGGGCACGAGCTCCTATCTTTTATGGACGCATACTCAGGATATAACCAAATTCCTATGCATGCTCCCGACCAAAACCACACTAGTTTTATCACCGACCGGGGTTTGTACTGCTATAAGGTAATGCCTTTCGGACTTAAAAATGCAGGAGCCACCTACCAGCGCCTCGTCAACAAGATGTTTGCGGGGCTAATAGGACAAACTATGGAAGTATATGTGGACGACATGCTGGTGAAATCACGGAAAGCCAAAGATCACGTAAGCCACCTAGGCGAAATGTTCCAGGTACTTCGACAGTATGGAATGAAGTTGAATCCACTAAAGTGCTCCTTTGGAGTATCATCGGGAAAATTCTTAGGGTTCATCGTCCATGCCCGAGGGATTGAAGCAAACCCTGAACAAGTCCGAGCGCTAAGGGATATCAAGATACCTTCCACCCGAAAGGAAATGCAAAGCCTAAATGGAAAAGTGGCCTCCCTAAGCCGATTCATCTCCAAGGCAACGGACAAGTGCGTCCCCTTTTTCGAAGCTCTAAAGAAAGATAAAGGAAAGTTCGAATGGACGGACGAATGCTTAACCGCTTTCCTTAACCTAATCGAACACCTCCAGAAACCACCAGTACTCTCGACTCCAAGCGAAGGCGAAGAATTATACCTATACCTTGCTGTGTCATCTCACGCTCTAAGCGCTGCCTTGGTAAGGGAAGACAACCGCGCGCAACGACCAGTTTACTTCGTCAGCAAAAGGTTTACTGGGGCAGAAGTCAGATATTCTAAACTTGAGAAGTTAGCATACTGTTTACTAATCACATCACGGAAATTGCGTCACTACTTCCAGTCCCATTCCATCAAAGTTCTGACCGATCAACCGCTGAGGCAGGTACTCCATCGTCCCGACACTTCTGGGCGATTACTTAAATGGTGCATTGAACTGAGTCAGTATGATATCACCTATCACCCTCGCACCGCCATCAAGGGACAGGCCATGGCTGATTTCATTGCAGAATTCACTACCAACAAAGATCAGGAGCAGTTGGAAATAACAGAAGATATCAAGTGGAATCTCTTTGTGGATGGTGCATCGAACGAACAAGGCTCGGGGGCAGGTATGGTAATAATCACTCCCAGGGGAAACAAACTGCACTATGCTATAAGATTGGAGTTCGCCGCCACCAATAACGACGCAGAATATGAAGCAGTGATAGCCGGACTAGAAATTGCCATAGAAATCGGAGCCAATTCTTTGTGTCTTCATAGCGATTCTCAACTTATTGTTAATCAAATACTAGGAGAATTCCAAGCTCGAGAGGAATGACTCATAGCATATCTAAAGAAGACCAAGTTGCTTCTCAGCCGATTGGACCACTACTTAGTCAAACACATCCCTCAGGAAGAGAACCAAGAGGCCGACGAATTGGCAAAGCAAGCAAGTATGAGAGACATCGCCATCTTCGGGGCAGTAACCATCTCAAAGCAAACGGCCCCAAGTTTTGAGCAAGTGAATCTAATAGCTGCAACCGAAGAAGCAACTTGGATAACTCCCATCCGAGACTACCTACAAAATGGCACACTACCCAACGGGCGTAACGAAGTCAAGAAAATCTTGAGGAAAGCGTCCCGCTACACAATACAAGAAGACATCCTCTATCGGCGCGGGTTCTCTAACCCATTATTAAGGTGTGTCGCCGGAAGGGAAGCCAAGAAAATCTTATCCAACATTCATCAAGGAAGCTGCGGAGATCACAGCGGAGGGCAAACGTTAGCAAAAAAGATACTCCGATACGGATATTTCTGGCCCACCTTAAGCAAGGACGCCTTAGATTTCGTCAAGAAGTGTGACAGATGCCAAAAATTTGCTAAAATTCCTCGGCTACCAACAACCGAGATTACTCAGATGACCAGCCCTTGGCCCTTCGCAATATGGGGAATTGACTTAATCGGCGAGCTACCAATGGGCCGAGGCGGGGCCAAATATGCTATAGTGGCAGTTGATTATTTCACCAAATGGGTGGAAGCGGAACCTCTGAATAAAGTATCTTCAGCAAAAGTTATTAACTTCTTAATCAAAAATGTTCTATGCAGGTATGGAGTCCCACTCAAAATCATATCAGACAATGGACTTCAGTTTGACAGCGAGGAATTCGCCAACTGGTGCCAAGAACACGAAATTCATAAAAGCTTCTCATCCGTAGCATATCCCCAGGCAAACGGACAAGTCGAAGCAGTCAACAAAATTCTGAAAACTCTGATAAAAAAGAAGCTCGAAAAGTCGAAGGGCGCTTGGGTGGATGAACTCCCTACGGCACTATGGGCCTACCGCACATCTTTCGGAACATCAACAGGGCACACTCCTTTCTCTTTGGCATACGGATTGGAGGCTATGCTCCCAGTTGAAACCATTGTGCCTTCCCACCGTAGGATCCACTATAACCCAGAAGAGAATGAAGAACTCCTCCACATGTCTTTGGATCTAGTTGAGGAGAGAAGGAATGATGCAGTCCTTAAAGCAGCAGCCCACAAGTAGAAAGTGGCAGCACAATACAACTCCAAAGTCAAGCATCGTACCTTACAAGAAGGGGATCTTGTCCTCAAGCGAATCTTCCCTCGCCCCGGAGCACTAGACCCAATCTGGGATGGACCATATGTAATTCATAAAGATCTCCACAACGGAGCCTATATTTTGTCAACAGTGGACGGAGAGGTGTTCCAGAGGGCATGGAACATCCAACACCTCCGTCGATACTTTTCTTAACTTGTATTGCCCATATGAAGTGAATTAACAAAGAGAATCAGTGGACGTAGGCCTTTTCATGCCGAACCACTTTAAAAAACTTTGTCTCTTTTTTAACTTGTTCCTTTATATCTTGGCTACTTGTTAACTTTATCCTTTTCTGTTGAACAAAATCCTATGCGTATAGCATTTCCACTCAAAGCACTCCACGGCGCAACTTCGCCTGGGCAAAACCTAACAGGTACTATGCGAATCTATGCCCTCGCCAATGAGACACTTTTGCTCCAGCATCCCTCTGCTGCGGGTCAACTCATTGCTCGCGACGGCCCTTAAAGCCAACTGTAATGAGCCGATTATAAGCCACCGAGAAGGCCGACTATAGTCGAGGCAGCTCATTACGGCATTAGGCTCGTCGGCAACTGTGAACCGACTATAAGCCCCAACATAAGGTGTGGCCAGCCAGGGGCAGTTCACAGTTGACGATCGGCACCCACGCTAGCCGGCCATAGTAAATCGAATAATACCCACGATTACGGGTCATAATGGCCCGGGTAGTTACTGTGCGCGATCTCGGCTCCGATGTGTCTTAGGTGCGGCTGTGGTAAAAATGAATTAACTCCCCGCGGAGGCGTAAGATGGGTGACAAATGTCTCCAAGACCCACAGCTAGGGAAAGTGACTACAAAACCCATTTGCCACGAACCTAAGCACATCGAAGGCCTTCCGTGATTGGAAGTTTTACTTTTTCACATATTTCAATTTTTTCTTAAAGAGTTTTCCTTCTATCCACTATAACAATCCCTAAAGTACAGGATACAGAGTAGGAGATACTCGCCAATGGATGAAGGGATTCACAATCGGATGGCAGGGCATTCAACTGCTTTCCATGCTCAGTCATACAAGATATTCGAAACTGCCATCTACAAACAGAACATGAAAGGCGGTATTTTCTTCCTTTATGTACAAATACATGACTATAATTTGTTCACACCACACACTAGCATTGCAAGTCATGAAATTATGTCTTAAACCAGAACCCGACATCAAACACAATTCAATTACAAGAATATACATAGCTATATTTCTCATACGACATGTCAAAATAACAGCAAACATTCAAAAGACGACAAAATCAGCTTAAGTTAAAGAATTACACGTCAAAAATAAGACTATTTATTACAAGTAGCAAAATAATGCAACCTAAAAACTACTTTACTGTTTTAAGACTAACATATACAACCCTGTCAAGTCCACAAAAAAGAGTTTTTTCCAGGTCTAATCAAGGGGCCGGTTGCATTGAAGTTTTATCCTTGTCCTGTTGACCACCTGTCCAGTCAAAGAAAGGATTCATTAGTGATAAGCAACCAGGTTAATGGGGAGACTAAGAAAGGAAGACTTACCAGCACCTGCTTCTTGGCCATCCTGGTCATCATCCTCAACTTGCACACCTGCCTCCTCAGCAGCAAGCAACCGCATACCCTCCTTCACCGCCATCTTCTCCTCCTTGGCAAACTAAGCAGTGACCACATCCATGCTAAAGGCCACGCCACCATCTTTATCCGCATCGGCCTTGGCCTCCTCCAGAGCCCGAAGATAGATCTTAGCCATGACCCTAGGATAATCATCCATCCAGGATAGGTTGCCCTGCTTCCAGGTTCGGAAGTACATGTCCTGAAGCATTTCGTCCATCATCCCCTCATTCTCCTCAAACTCCCTCATCCGGGCCTCGGAAGCCGACAACCTTTCAACGGCAGCATCTCTCTCCGATCGGTATCTCGAGCAGTCAACCATAAGGGATCCCCGCATTGCCTCCATCTCCTCCCTCAACTTGGCTTGAGCAAGCTCTGCAGCCTCAAGTTTCCCGGACAACTCCTCCACCTGCTCAAGATCCGCTTTCCGAACCTCGTCTACCGTGGCAATATCCATGTCAATCCGTTCTTTGCAAGTAGCTTCCATTTTCCGCAGTTCGGCCTGGCTGGCCTCTTCCATGGTTTTCTTTAGTCGTCCAGAAGCAGCCTCATGCTGAGAAATCTGAATAGCCTGATCTGCAAGCTGTTTGGCCTGATCCGAAACCACCAATCGCAATCGGATGTTGGCACTCCCAATCTCCTCTCCGGCTTTAACCAGCCGGGCATGATGCCCCATCAGCTTCTTAGTCTCCTCCGCCACCCGATCAATATTAGCCTTGGCCTCGTCTCCCATAGTAATTATACGAGTAGTGAGTAAATCGAGATCTAAGGACTTAGCTTCATCAAGTACCCGTACCATGGGGTTGCGGGGAAGAGGGTGCTCACCGGTGACCTCGTCAAAGGTAATATCATGGGAGCTTGGATCCAAGTCAGGATGACCCGCAAATGGATTACGAGCCAAGTCAGGACGGTCGATATGAATAACGGTATGGTTTCCGGGCGGGCGCGGAGAGAGTGCAAACTCGCTATCCTCCCCCGTGATATCATGAAGAGGCTGAGCCGAGAGCTGAGGCCCAAGTGAAGGTTCGGATGAAGGATGACTCCTCTTTCTCCGTTGAATACCCTCTTCGATAACCCCGAGAAGAGGACGGTAGCCGACTACATCCCCGGAGCGGTGGGTTGAAGGCTTCGGCTTAGCGGAAGTTTTTGAAAGCTTGTATTGCTCAAGCCTGTGCCGAAGATCCGAGGCCTTGGATGTCTTACCTGCTCCTGACATAAAGAACAAGTGTCACAAACTTACATCACTATATAATTCGAGAAACGCGGCAGATTAAAAGAATAAAGAAAACACGTCTGTTATACAAACCCTGGGGAGAAGTAGGATACTGCAATGAGTCCTGGATTTCATTCCAGGACGGGAGCGGATCATAAAATATTCCTAAGTCCCTATCATTAATGAAGCATGCAGGAGTCAAGAGTTCACCTTAAGTCGTCGGAGCCACCTTGGCTGGAATGGTCTGAGAAGACTCACTTGCACCGGTCCCGGCCTTGTCCGCTTTCCCAGTTTTCCCTACCAAAGCCGGATCTTCGTCCAGCCCCTCGAAAGCCTGGTGGAACGTATCGTCCGTCCACTCCTGAATCTCGCCCGCTTGCCCAGGAAGCAAGGCCCCGGTGCCATCGCCACCTTTATCACCTTCCCGACCATCTCCACCCTCACCTCTTTCCTCCTCTATGTCTTCCTCCTCCTGGGTAAGTGGACAATTGCTGGGGGAGGGACCGTCCGACTTCTTGAGTTTCTTACCTCCGACGGCTGGAGGTTTTGTGAAAGGTTTCCTCTTGCTACTCTCTACCGTAACACCTCCCTTAGTCTGAGCAGCCACCCTCTCCTCCGCCGTTTCCCTCAGCTTGACTACTGACTGCTGTGGAAGGATTAAGTTATACTCCAGGAGGGTCGCATTTCTGATCAGGAAGGCAGATGATCTATACTTCCCGAGAATAGCTTCTATCTCAGCCGCCGTCTGAACCAGGCGGTCAGTCTCCACAATCGCAAAGCCACCTGTCGCTAGCAAAAAATGAGAAAGTATGAGAAGAAGCATCGCAATCGGAATGGAAATTATAAGTAAAAGCATCAACTTACATCCAGAAGTAAAGCGCCAAATTGAAACGGAGTCGTCCCTGACAAAGAACCACTCCTTCTTGAACATGCTGAATTTAGAATACAAATCCAAGACTGGCTTGAAGGTCACAGCTGACTCCAAGCTAATGTATGGGGACCCCTTCTTATAGCCCCTCAGATTATATAGATACCGAATCTCCCGGTTGGAAGGAGCACGACCATACTTCCTCTGGAAAATGACGAAGAGGCTCACCAATATAGCATAGGAGTTGGGTTGAAGCTGGAAGGGGGCCATCTTTAGATATGTGAGGAAGCTGGCTATCCAAGCGTTAAGAGGAGGAATGGCACCACACATGCAGTGGTATCTGCTATAGGCGAAGTACCCTTCAGGAGGATCGTATGGCATAACTTCTCTCCCTGGCAACAGCAAGTGCGCCCTATCAATTCCAAAAGATCGGGAAATGACATCAAGCTGCTCCTCCTTGAGGGAGCTAGGAAAGCAATCGGGCGGGGAGTTCAGAAGCTCCTGAGGGCCGTACCCGTCCACTAGTGATCTCGGGGTAGATCCATGACGTTCCGGACCTGGCTGAACAGGGGGCACTGAGGAAGTTTCTCCTTCGCCCTGGGACTTCTTTTTATCCGAGCGGGTTTCTGCTTTTCGAGACATTTATCTACAACACCGGAAAAGCATATTGTTAGAACAAAGGATGTAAACAAGTAAGTATATAATATGGAATTTCACTCATAAAATCAAAATGCTCAAACTCCCGTTGTCATTCGATAAAGTAAGTGCAAAATTCTCAATTTCATTCGGTAGTTTCTCATGTCCATTCGGCATTTAAAGTCATCGGTTCCATCCGGTACTTGCCCATTCGGCACTTTCAAAAATCCATTCGGCATTCTCATCTCCAAAAACCACAGCCCATTCGGCATTTTTGAAAGGCTCATTCGGTAGTATAAAACTTAATAGTCATTCGGCGAGGAAAGAAGGCCTCGCATGATCCGGCAATACTAGCCTAGTTCGGCACTAAAATGATTCGGTGTTGAGAATTTGGCTCGGCACTTTTCGATCGGTAAAGAAACAACAAGGGTACGGAGCCCCTACTTATAGAGGAAAGGAAAGATAGCCGGACCACCGGTTCGTTTCTGAGACCGGATGGGATTTTCTAGGATAGACAACCAAAAACAAAGCACGCCATATGCATGCACATGCCCTACTTTGGGGGGCAAGTATTGGGTATGTTTCAGCCGGATCAACACCACCGGACCAGGTCCTGCCTCATCGAACTCCCACCAACGCATATCCCACTCGCGACCGAACCAAGCCTACCGGTCCATTCGTCTCAATGCCGAACCAATCCTCACCGGTCCAACACCTCAATACCGGACCAAGCCTCACCGGACCAACATGCATCCCATCTCAATGCCGAACCAAGCCTACCGATCCATACTCCCACCGGACCAACAACTCACTACTCAAGCTCCTACCGGACCATATCCCAAACCGGACCAAGGTTCTACCACATAGCACCGGATCACCTACAACCGGTCCACTCTACACTCCAACCATCTCTGAACCAAGCGATGCCGAACCAAGACGTACCAGGCCAGATCATGTCAGCCCAGGCCCATCAGCAACTGTACACATCCTAGACCCCTACCCCCAGCCTCACTCTATAAATAGAGGGGCAGGGATACGACAATGGGGACAAGTTTTGAGAGCTCAAGCATGGAAGGGACTTTCAAACAACTTTCTTTTACTTGTACCAAAGCTTTGTACTTGTAATAACAACAAAAGAAGAGAAATAACATATAAAGTGGACGTAGGCACATTCTGGCTGAACCACTATAAATCTGCGTGTCTTTTTACAGTTTAGCCCCTGTTTTTTATATATTTGCATAAATCTCCAAAACCACTAAGAACAACATAAGATCTACTAAATCATACAACTTTGAGGTGTTTGTCCATTTTTTGTGCAAACAGCATGCAAAATTAAGAGTTAGGACGATAGGAACTACTAGAGTTATGAATCAAGGAGTTGAGGCGGCAAGAGTCGTTGTGAATCAGAACCGAAACCATGGAAACTGCACAAATGGACAAGAGGAAGGAACATCACAGCCGGGAGCAGTCCTCGACCATCTTAGAGGGATCAGCCTCGATCCTCAAAGGCATAGGGGTATGCACATGACACTGGTCGATTGTGATGCTTGAGGACCTACGGTCAATCCTATGGAGCTTGGTGCGAATTGGAATTTGGATGCTTGTTCGAAGGAATACGATTTAGAATTCTCTCATGGACTCGGAGGGCAGCTTGGACATAACAATAGGAGACTACCATTGGACGACAGGTTTGCAAAGATGATAAGATGAGCTATGCGTGAAGGATTGGTGAGCAGGGATTTGGAGGATGTAAATAGAAGTCCATTCGCTCCTAATATCAATAATTCTAGGAATCCACCAAAATTCAAACTGCCAACATTGGAAGCTTATGATGGAAAGTCAGATCCAACTATACATATGATAAGGTATATACGACACATGGAAGTACTGGGGGCAACAGAAGAAGTCCCGACATGATGCTTCCCCTGTACTTAGCGGATGTAGTTGCGCTATGTTTCAGACGGTTGGAAAGTAGTTATATTAGCACATGGACAGAATGGATCAAAAGATTTATGAAGTAATTTCGGGTTCTCATTAGGAGATCCAAGAATGTGATAACATTGACATCAGTAAAGCAGTGGGCAGGAGAATCACTCAAGATTTCTTAACCAAGTTCAAAGCGGCAGTTGTTTCAGTGGATCGACCAGATCCATTGATGGTTTTGATGGCAGCAGCGTCAAGAGTTGCAGATAATTCAGATTTCAAGGTATCACCGATACCGGATCCATCGATGAATCTCGAGGAATTCTACCATGAAGCAGAAAGGTTTCTACGATAAGAAGATCTGAAAGCTGATAGAGAGACAATGGAAGTTAATACGGTATGGGGTGGAGAATGGCCCGGTGAAAGCTCAAGAAAGGACAAGGGTAATGGAACATGGACAATAGCTTCGATGGATCGAAGCGACAGAGGGAGAACCCAAATTCTCTTCTTACTCAAAATTGATGAAACCCTAGAACGAATATATCTGGATACTCGAGGACGCCTTTCGTATTGAAGGTCGGCAAGGAGGGAACCTTCCCAACACGAACGGACATCAGGAAAGCACTGCCTATTCCATAAGCTAGATGGTCATAATACAAATGACTGCAGGCGTTTGAAGGATATCATTGAGGAACACATGAGGAATGGTCAGTTACAATAATATATAAGGATTCGGGTTGCAGCGGAGGAACAAAAGCAGCTACTATCCACCTCGAATAAAAATGGCACTAGATCAAGGCATCATCATCAACTTGTCATCAATTGATCGGGATGACATGGAATAAGTAACAAACTCCGTAGTAGGACGGCTAAGTCACTTACATATGTAAGGGATCAAGAATAGTCTCTAGGCATGATCTGAGATGATGATAAATCGTAGTGCTCGGATTTGTGAAATTTTCTTCTTCTTGTTTGCTTCGAACTCTTGTTTTTCTTATTTTATTTGAACTATGGTTTATTGGTTGTACGGACTCTTATTTTATATTTTGACAAATGGACATAGGAATGCTTAAATTGGGATCAATGTAATAGATAACACAGGTCATGATTATGGTCCTGTCTGGAGAGACGGGATAACAATCGTAAGGTACAAGTCTTTCCGTCTGGCGAACACGGTGAAACGGACTCGTGCATCATGGATTAAGTCCTCAACTGGGTATCGAGGCAAAGAATAAAACCCAACAGGTCATTAGGTATGGAATATGCCTAGTAAGGGATAGGTCGCTTCGCTTGAATACGATGGATCGACCTACTCAAGTCGTCGAATATAGATTGTGCTCGGCAAGGATCCGGAGAGATCAAAGTCGGCAGGTATGGACTATGCTTGGTAAGGGGTAGGTCGTTTCGCTTGAATGCGATGGATCGGCCTACTCAGGTCGTCGAGCATGGATTGTGCTCGGCGAGGATCTGGTGAGATCGAGGATTTGGATTTGGATAACAACCCGGAGAGGTCATAGATTTGGATATCAGTTTTGAACAGCAATGGTTTTGGTTTTGGATGCATGCAAATTCGAATAAAACGGTCCGGAGAGACTGTGGATTTTAATTAGATTCTGGATTGGAAAATACGGCTAACAACGGATTATGGATTTCGAATTTTGGTTTTGTGGCAATTCAAAACACACATTCCTATCGCAAGTCATGTTTTAGGGGTAAAGTGTTAACCCACCTTTTGCTAAGGCTGTATACATGCGGATTTGACCCAACGGACTTCACAATTATCAAGGCCAGTAGCCTAGAGCGATGGTTGTAAGGTCTAGAAATCAAGTTAAGGAATTGATATGAAGCAACGATCAACCGAGACAAAGGGATAGACCTTCCAGAATTTCTACGTAGGGATTAGTACCTACTCTAAGCAGGGGATCGGTGTCTATCCCTTCCTTTAGGAGATAAGTATATATCCTCAATTTTTGTCTCAAGCTGGGTGAGACCGATAAAAAGTGACAGGAAAGGACCCATGAGACTACATTTTAAATCTCAAGTCGTTTGAAGTTTGTATGCTCAATTATGGATAAATTACTTCACCTAAAAATAAGATTGGTGTAAAAGAGATCGTACAAAAATGGATCGGTATAAACGGGATCGGCATATTTCAGCCAAGCAAGTACAACTCAATGAAAAACAATCAATATTTCAAAATCCATATGTCTAATGCATATAAAATTTTGTGAGCAAGATGTGGGACACTAGGGAGCCTACCCCAGGATCGCACCTCAGAAGGATGAAGAAAGAGGGATCGGCTAAACCCAACTTTATAGCAAAGATCGATCAGTATCCCAACATCTACACATCAAATTGACATGGAACTTGGAGCACAAGCTAACTAAAACATGTGGAACACACAACAGGGATCGCACATCATTTGGAGAAAATTGGAGGGATTGTCCCTTATCCCTCCATAGGTATCGATTATAATCAGCCTTCATAGCATATTGTAACAAAGATCGATCTTTAACTTGAGTTTACTAATCCAATTAGCATGAAACTTGGAGGCTATACATAATATAATATGAAGAAGCTCCCTAGGGATCACATGTCGTTAGGAGGAGTTTGGAGGGATCGACCTCTGTCCCTACAAAGGGATCGGCTGAAATCAGAATGTATGCAACACCATTTTACGGAAAAAGTGGTATCTCACAAACCGTAGGTCAGAATGGTACGAAACTTTAAGGGCAAGTAGCTAACATCTTGGGTAAACCTCTAGAGGGATCGCACCCCACTTGGACACAAAAATAGGGATCGGTACCGATCCCTATTGTGGGCCCCAATGGTTCTGAAAATTCTTATGCGGCCTAGTGATTCTTCTACCGAAATTTCAGCCTGATCTTGGCACGTCTTTCCCAATAAATATAGCAGGCATGACATCAGAAAAATAATCTTCTTTCTGTTTCTCTTTACCTTCAACTTAGGCTATACTCTGCCAATTTTATTCTTGAATTTCGGATTGTAACTGTAAACAAACTACAGTAAAATAAAATGGATTATTCTGGAGTGGACGTAGGCCGGAGTTAACCGAACCACTATAAATCTTATCTATTTTTTACTTGATTTCGTTTTAACTTGTTTGTTCTTCTTATTACGTTCTCTATATTAGATACTATCTGACATCTGTGACTGGATATTGGTGCTTTCATACAACTGGATGATGGTGGCCATTTTTACCGCCAACAAATGGGATAAGTTACGGTGAATGAGGACCAAAATACGACAAATGCAAATGACTAAAACAAAGTTGATATTTGTAATCAATTATATATACATATATGTATATATATGTATATACAGACACACACACACAAAATCCTCAAATTATCAATGAATATAAAGGTAACTTCAAAAGATTTAGTTTAAAGTATTTTCATTAAATATGTGAAAAACCGATAAATTCATGATTTTATACATAACGGAAACAAATCAGGTTTTGTCATGTATGGTAAACATTCTTAATTTTTTTTATATCAAACGATAATGTAAACATAAATTTGTGAAGGAACACATGATTAAAGTTGTAGTGATACATGATGAATAACTGTATTTGGGTGTTTATTATAGCAAATGAAAGGAAATTTGCAGGTGTCAAGGTGTCAATAGTAAGTGAATATAGATGAAGTTGGGACAAAAAAGAATGGATAAACTACATATAATTTTATTCTCATTTGGTGGAAATATCCAAGCACTTCACCGCCAATAGTTTGCTTGATAGCTTCATGGTATTTTAAAACAACTTGAAGATAAATATAAGCAATCAACATTTAAGCTTTAAATTTCAAATTGAGAAATTTTGTCATTCGCTTGTGGATCGTGTACGATTTGTAAAAGCTATTATGTCTACACACAGAGCATGTGTCATTTGTAATATTTATTTTATCTTTTATGTGTGGAACGTCTACCATTTGTATCAATAATTTTGTGTTGCGTACACAAACATGTGAACCGTACTAATTATTTTGTTCTCCATGTGTATAGCGCATGCCAACAAATATCGTTTTTATAATGAGAATATACGACATCAATGCATGAACAATGGGATCATCACTCTCTAATATTAGTTTTTCTGTTTTACATATGCTAGGTTCTCTTTATCTTGATCAGAGTTATTACAGGAAGTACTTAATTTTTTATTGTGGTTTACCTTGATAATGTTGTATCCCCAGAAAATGAAGTTCTTTGACAAATAGACTGGACATAAATGAAATTTTCTCTGAAACTATCAATTCCTTCACATAACAATATTCAGATTTACACCATACAATTCAAACGTTATGCTACTGCAAATTTAAAAACCGTGAAGATTTATGTCATTTGGTTGTTGATGGAAGTTTCCCATGGAGAAAAGAAGTAATCATTGCTAGCGCTCTCTCTGGTTGATAACTCGGAACTGTATGACCTGCTCCTCTAACTGTAACTAGTGTCAGTCCACTATATTCCTCAACATAACCTCCAACCTATTAAATCATTTAATCTTTTTACAGTTAGAATATAACTAACTTACATATCGCAAGTAATCAACATAGAGACATAACAGTGTATTATACAAAAGCATTACCTCTTTATTATGATACCAGGCTTTCCAGTGCTTCTTGATTGGCAAATCAAGCATTCCGATAGAGTACCTTGTCGATGTTATTGGGACAACAGTGTCCACATCGCCACTGAATGCATTAAATTCGTTAATTAGCCCAATATTTGTATCATGTTTTTTAAACCTATAGCAGTCATTATTTATTCATGCATAAATACCTGTATAACCAAAACTTTAAGCCAGTGCCAATAAGGTCTTTAATGACAGGATACATTGTTTGAGGTCCGTCAATGTAGTTAATCAAGTCACTGAATATATACATACTTGAGTTAATTAAGATATATGGCAATGGTGAATTAACAAAATAGATGAAGTTCTTGGAAATAATAGGTCTGCCTGCAGAGTTTCCAGTTATGAGACAAATTTGTGACGTTTGCATGAAGAGCCTTTTGAACTGCAGGCCTATTTAGATAAGCATGAACATAATCGTCTGAACAAGGATCATAATCAGCCATCTGAAAAATTAATAGAAATATAAATAATTTATTACAAATAAACACTGGACTGAAAAAATGAACATAATGGTAAATACTCACTGCAACACCAAATTTTGTACTTGTGCCATGGCATATTGGAGCATAAATGTTATAAGGATCAATAAATCCAGCTTCATAATCTGCTAAATTCATTGCACCAGTGCATACACTGGTAAAGTCTCCAGATGTATGGTTACAGTTTCTCATGATGGCTGCATAAGTATCATCTGACACTAATGCATGAGTCCAAAGGAGATCATAGCCTCCTTTTACATTTGTTATGCTATCAATAAATGCATTCCCAATCTATGAACGCAATATGTAAATGTTATACATGACTAGCAATAATATCTTAAAAGTTATATCCATATATGAACTTACAGCAATGCCACGAAGATTAATGACTGTTTGATTTGTGATCTTGTTATTGTTTAATATGAGTTGAGCAAGATCAGGTATATAGTGTCCAGCATAACTCTCCCCAGTTATAAAAAAATCACGAGTTTTGTACCGAGGAAATCTTTCTAACCAGTTTAGTAAAAACTTGTATGCATCGATCTTTGTTTTTTTATCACCACTTGTTTCATACTCCGATGTAGTGTTCGAATATGAAAATCCAACTCCTGCTGGTGACTCCAGAAATAGTACGTTGGCCACTGAAAATACACAATAGAGAAACTATAAAATTAACAAATTCAAAATCTTAATATTCACATCTGTAATTTCTAACATGGAAAAAATTAAAATTTTCAAAATTTAACATATTTTAAAATCCTCAATTTTCAATTTTCAATCCAAAAACTTGACAATCAAAAAAATAAAATTAAAAAACTTATTATTTATGCAAGTTATAATTTTGAATAATATAAATTTACACCATCAACGATTTTGAAAATTTAAACTTGCAAAACTTAAATTTTTTAAACTCTTTCTAGCAATCAAAATTTTCTTAATTCAAACAATCATAGTTCAAAATATAAAAAAAGTTGGAACCATAAAATCTTTACCACTTATACATACACTCTTAGATTGTCTCACACAGCACAGACAAAATCTTTATATTTTTAGCTATAATTATAATAATTCTATAATGGCGATAAACCTACTATGGTGGAACAGGTTTCCGCACGATAGCGGGCTGAGATTGATAATGTACGCAGCCTTTCTCTCGCATTGCGAAGAAACAATTTCCGAACTCGAATCTGAATGTCCAGATAATCATGCGTTTGACCTAACCATTGCGCCAAGGCTCCATCTCATAGTTCAAAATATACAAATTTTAAATTTTCTTTTAATTCCAAATTACCAGGTTCCTCCTTTTAATAACCATGATTTAAAGAGCCGATTAACATAGAGGAGCACTATTGTCAAAATAAACATATTTTCTAGTTATAATCAGAAGATTTAAAATTTAAATAGACATATGAGTGATTATTTAGAATTCAATATGTTAAATAAACACTACCGTTAAAAAGCTAAAAATAAAAAAGAGCAAAAACATAAATATATACCGTTGTTCCATGCATAAGGATTTAAAGAAAGAGTTTTGCCATCTTTATTAACTCTAAAGGGTCCAAGTTCCTCCATAGCTCCATAGCCTAGAGATGAGCATCCAGGTCCTAATCATTCAAAATCATATTAGTTACTTTCCAATCATATATCAATATTAAGGCCAAATATTAATATCATATATTAAAATATCAAAGCAAGCAACATGGAAACTCAATTATCAGTCAATTATGAAAGTAAAGTATATTAAACTGGTTGGAAGGTTGATTAAAGAGAGTTCTCTTTGTAATTTGAATCGCATGTATTTTTAACTATATGAAGCTGCACTCAACATATACACAATTCTCTGCCCCCCACTTGATAAGCCCATGTCCCAATCAAGTATATCCTGATCATTTTAATGTTTATCCATCTATCTATACTAATAATATGCTTTATAGTTTATGGATGACTACATTATAAAATAGGGACAGAGGATCTTAACACGTATTTTATGAGAATGCATGCATCTAACTACTTTCTTGTGCAGCTATTTTATGAGTACAAGAATCTCGTGTTGTCATTTAACTAACTATCATGCGGTACAAGCTTACAACAGAGCCAGTTAGGTACCAAACATATATACATAACAATATTTAATGAAAAGAGTTAACAATATGCATGTAGTTATCCAAATTAAACAGAAGTTACTATGAAGTGTAGTGTGACAGATCAACATATGCTAAGGAAGATCTCATAACGAAAAATTATAAAGATGGAAAGCCATGTGTTCCAGAATCAAACATGGGTAACTTATCCATCTTCTAAAAAAGTAAAGTAGAAATGTCCAAGATATATACATAGTGTTTAGGTTCAACATCAATAAGATTAATTTGGCAAAAAAGGTGAGTAGTTTTTGAATCAAGGGCGTATACTCACATACAATAGGAAATAATAGGAATAAGGAGTTTTCATTTATATACGTGGACACACTGAATAGTCTGACAAAAAATAAGACTAGGTACCTCCATTAAGCCATAGAACAAGTGGCTTGTTAGAAGAATTATGAGGAGACTCCACAAAGTAATAATACAATGCTCTACCATTCTTCTCATCTACAGTTACATAACCACCGTATTGATCAAAATGAACTCTCGGTTGTCCAGGCAATTTGTCGATCTTATCCGCCTTCATCAAGCCGTCTTGTTTACCGATATAAACTGGATAATAAGTATTGGACAAGATTGATGAAGTATCGTATTTATAATCACCATGATAAGTGTTACTCAATGACTCTTTGGACTGTTTTATGAACTTTCTTAGTTCATCTGCTTGGTTTCTCGCTTCATTTTGATGTGGAAGAAGAAGGATGAAAGAAAACAGAGAAAATAACAAGTTGAATGCCTTCATTGTATTTTCTTCCAGTTTGATGTGGATGTATGAAGGTGTTTGTTTGTTAAGGATGTATATAATAGTTTGAAGTAGCAATTACAGGAATGAATTTAATGATTTACCAAATTGAAAATGAAATAATCTATATTCTAACATAATAATGTCTTAATTGCTTCGTTTGAACATTTACATTTATGTGCATCAATTCCTTTCTAATTTTATTGAATATTTACATTAACATCGTCATTAATTATAAAATACATCCTAATATAATAATAACATACATATCCTATTATACATACTGACGCAGCGGATTAATCAAAACAAATGTAAATCGATGAATGTAGTAATCGGTGGATTGGAAGATACTGAATTGCCCAAATTCGTTGATCCGAAGATGCCGAATTCTAACTATCTCTGACACGTTGATCGCGCACGATACCGTGAGGAGAGATCTTCAATTCTTCGAGCGTTGATCAAGCGCACTTGATTCCGCGAATCGGCTTCTACAATCGTTGAATCGAGCGCACTCGATTAACCGAAAGAGGAGATAGGAGATTACACTCAACTACCAATTGGAATGAAAGCACAAAGCTAACAAAAGAGAATTTTATTCAAAAATCAACAACCTTACAAATGGCACCACCGGCCTATTTATAGCATTTTACAACTCACACGAAAAAACAACAAAATTACATCAACTCCTAAGTCGGCACCCACTTAACAACCTCCGACTTACGACTCAACATGCCTTACGACTTAAAAGTAACGACCTAACACCAGCAGTTACATTATAACACCCTGTCCACGACTTACGACTTACAATCAGACGATATACGACTTACAAAATAAACGACATATGAAACAGACGTCATACGACTTAAGAAATACACACATTAGTACATAGCGACTTAACAATGCCACGAGTTAACAGATGACGACTTAACAAGCAACACAACAGCATCTTTCTGCGACTTAAGAATCAACGGTTTAGATCAACTCGGCATAAGAATCTATGGTTCCAGGTTTCTGTTACTTATGATGGTACGACTTAACTGAGTCATAACTCGGTGCCGATATAAGATGGCTTCAGTTTTCCTTAAGTCGTAGCCGACTTATCCCTTGTGCATTCTTATCTGCTCCTCCCATATCATTCCTGTTAAGTCGTGGACGACTTATAGCTCTGTCTTTAAGTCGTGGACGACTTATGTCAGCCTCCTTCTTGAGTCGTAGACGACTCATGCCTTCTACTTCAATAAATCGTGGGCAACTTAGTACCTTATCTTCGTTAAGTCGTTTCCGACTCAAAACCTTCCCTTTAAGTCGTAGTCGACTTAAGCCCTCAACTCGCGCTGCTATTTGGTTAACTTGTGGCGCTTCGTTAGGTTGGTCCCGAGTTACTAGCTCCTTAAGTCGGTCTCGACTTATTATTTCAGCTCTGTTAAGTCGGTCACGAGTTATACCTTCGCCTTCCTTGAGTCGGTCTCGACTCATACCTCCTTCCATAAGTCGGTCACGACTTATGCCTCCATCCCTGGCCTGAGCTACATCATCCTCCCCAGGTTGAGAAAAATTCGACCTCGAATTTGTAAATTCTTCCACATCAGCTCGTTCATCCCCATGATACGGTATAAGATGTTTAACATTGAACACATCAGAAGTATACACATCTTCTGGTAACTTCAATTTATAAGCATTTTCATTGATTCTCCTTAAAATTTCCACTGGACCAATCTTTCGTGCTTTCAATTTATTGTACGTTCCCACCGGAAAACGATCTTTTGTTAACACTGCATAAACCATATCTCCTTTATTAAACTCAACATTTCTTCGTTTCAAATCTGCAGATCGTTTATATTTCTCATTCGCTTTCTCTAATCGTTCTTGAACGATTTTATGACATTCCGTTAACCCCTCAACAAAATCAGCAGCTTTCTTAATTGTTCCCTTCGAATGTGGTATTACCGTTAGGTCCAACGGTCCCTTTGGTAAGCTCGAATAAACAATCTGGAATGGACTGAACCCAGTACTTCGATTTACAGCATGATTATGGGCAAACTCTGCCTGGCATAACTTCACATCCCAACTCTTCAGATTATCTTGCACCAGACACCTCAGTAAATTTCCCAATGATCTGTTCACAACCTCGGTCTGTCCATCCGTTTGCGAATGATAAGCACTACTGAACTTCAGCTTCGTTCCCACCATTTTCCACAAATTCAACCAAAAGTGACTCAGAAATCGAGTATCTCTATCCGACACAATAGATTCTGGCAATCCATGAAGTCGATAGATCTCCTTGAAAAATAATTGAGCAACATGAACAGCGTCCGCTGTCTTCTTACAAGCAATAAAATGTGCCATTTTCGAAAATCGATCAACCACCACATAAATGGAATCATTACCACGCTGCGTTCTCGGCAACCCCAACACAAAGTCCATACTCACATCAACCCATGGTTTAGTCGGTACAGGTAACGGCATATATAATCCAGCATTAGTTGCAGTTCCTTTCGAAACCTGACAGATATGACATCGCTCTACAAACCTTTCCACCTCTTTCCTCATTGATGGCCAAAAGTAAGACTGTGAAATCAACTGTAAGGTACGGTCTCTCCCAACATGTCCCTCTTCGTGTAACTCCTTGATAATCTTCATTCTCAGACTACCCTCCGGTATGCACAATCTATTTCCTTTAAAAAGAAAACCATCAACCATCATAAACTCATCAGTCTTTCCTTCATTGTTCCTTTCAACAAATTTCTTAAAATAAGAGTCTTCTGCAATCTACTCCGGTAATAATTCAAAACCAGTCACCTCAACTTTCATTGTCGTCAACAAATGACTCCTTCTACTTAAAGCATCAGCCACTCGATTTGTCACCCCTGACTTGTGTTTAACAACAAAAGTAAACTGTTGCAGATATGCAATCCACGATGCATGTCTTGCTGAAATCTTGTCTTGCCCTTGCAAATGCTTCAATGCTTCATGATCAGTATACAGAACAAACTCTTTCTGAAATAGATAATGTCTCCAGTGTTTAATAGTTTGTACAACAACATAGAATTCCACATCATATGTACTGTATCGCATCTTCGCTCCTGACAACTTCTCACTGAAATATGCAATAGGACGACCCCTTTGACTTAACACTCCTCCAATCCCAACCTTTGACGCATCAGTATGTAATTCAAACAACAACTGAAAATCAGGTAATGCTAGGAGTGGCGCTGTCGTCAACAACTCCTTGATTCGTTCAAAAGCAACTCTTGCTTCCTCCGTCCATGTAAACTGATTACCCTTCATACAATCAGTCACAGGCGCCATCACACTACTAAAGTGTGGAATAAACCTTCGATAAAATGACGCTAGCCCATGAAAACTTCTCACTTCTGTAATTGTCTTCGGCTGTGGCCAATTCCTGACTGCTTCAACTTTATTCTGATCTACCTGGATGCCCTTCTCCGAAACAATATACCCCAAGAATAAAACACTATGCGTCATGAACACGCATTTCTTTATCGCAGCATAAAATTGTTCCTCTCGTAGAATAACTAACACTTCCTTCAGATGTTGAACATGCTCTTCCAGACTCCTACTATAAATCAAAATATCATCAAAGTACACCACCACAAATTTCCCAATGAATGGTCGAAAAATCCGATTCATCACCCTCATAAAAGTACTTGGTGCATTTGATAGGCCAAATGGCATAACCAACCATTCGTATAGACCCTCCCTGGTTTTAAAAGCTGTCTTCCACTCATCCCCTGGTCTAATACGAATTTGATGATATCCGCTCTTCAAATCAATCTTCGAAAAGATAGTTGCCCCACTCAACTGATCCAGCAAGTCATCCAACCTTGGCATTGTAAATCTGTATCGTACAGTGATTTTATTCAATGCCTGACTGTCCGTGCACATCCTCCACGTCCCATCTTTCTTCGGTACCAACAAAGCTGGCACAGCACATGGACTCAAACTTTCCTGTACACGTCCCTGCTCAAGCAATTCTTCCACCTGCCTCCTCAATTCTTCATGCTCCTTCGGACTCATTCGGTAATGCGGTCTATGTGGCAATACTGCTCCCGGAACAAGATCAATTTGATGTTGAATGTCTCTCAGCGGCGGTAACTCTTTGGGCAACTCTTCTGGAAATACATCCTCAAATTCTTTCAATACTGACTTCGCTTCTTCTGGAATTTCAACCTCCTCACAGCTCTCACGCCCAATCAACAGGTATACTTCAGGCTCCTCTTCAACCTCCTTAACAAATTCCTTCAGAGATAATAAAGTTTTCAACTCTTCAATCTCCTCCAACTTACTCTCCTTCTGTTGTTGCTTCTTCGGAACTAGAGTAATCTTCGTCCCTTCAAACATGAAACTGTAACTGTTGGTACGCCCATCGTGTTGCACCGCCCTATCATATTGCCACGGTCTCCCCAGCAACAAATGACAGACATCCATATCTACCACATCACACCAAATTTCATCTTTATATTTCTTCCCAATTGAAAACTTCACACAAGCTCTACGTCCAACTTTCACTTCACCACCCTTCCTCAACCAAGCTAACTTGTACGGTTTAGGATGTTTCTCGGTTTTCAACTCCAACTTCTTCACCGCTTCTGTAGAGATAACATTATCACAACTCCCAGCATCAATAACAAATTTACAAACTCTCCCCAGAATAGTGCAGGTAGATTGAAAGATATTGTTCCTCAACCAACTACTTTCCTCCTCTTGCTTCGGTGTTAAACAACTTCTCCTCATCATTAACGTATCACCATCATCGCCAGACAACAATTCTTCCTCCTCAACTGGTAATTGATTAGTATCTTCAGCCTTCTCATCCTCATCCTCAACCTCAGCAATCATTGCTCTCTTCTTTGGCTTTGGACACTCATTGCTTTTATGACCCAATTCCTGACAATTGTAACATTTGAAACCGTTGTTAACCTTTGCCTTCTCAACCTCCTTCACCACTGGTTTACTGACAGGTTTAGAAACATTAGAACTTCCACTAACACCCTTCACTTGATTATTGGAATTCGTAAACACACCACCTCCTCGTCGTCCCTGCCTCTCCCAAGCCAACGCTTTCTGATGTGCTTCCGCCACAGATCTTGGATCGAACATATTAACCATATCCTGAATCTGCATTCTCAATCCCCCAATGAATCTAGATGTCAGCTGCTCTTCCGTTTCCATAATATCATTCCTCGTAATAAGCTGGTAAAACTCATCCGCGTAATCATTAACAGTCTTCGTGCCCTGCCTCAAGTTCTGCAAACGTTGATACATCAAAGATTGATAATTGTAAGGTAAGAACGTTGCTTTCATTAATTTCTTCATCTTTTCCCAAGATTCAACTTTTGACTTCCCCATTCGTTCACGTGTAAGTTTGGTTTGCTGCCACCATGCCAAAGCTCTACCCCTCAACCTTGTAGCAACCAACTTCACTCTACGATGTTCTGGAACTTCTTTGAAATCAAAATTTTCTTCAACATTAGCCACCCAATCCAAAAACTCCTCAGCCTGCATACCACCTTTGAATTCTAGAATTTCAGTCTTCATCTCAGATTCCCACTTGTGATCGTACTCCGACTGATTCCTTCCTCGTCCACGTCCTCGTCCATGAACACTACCACCATCATACTCTTCTTCACAATCCGATGTATATCGATGTCTATCTCGTCCACCCACATCTCTACTACCATTACGTCTTCCACCATCATCCCTTCTATCTACATTCCTCCGTTCACGATCATTCACGTTCCTCCCACGTCCTTGATCATTTTCAACACTTCTGCCTCGATTGGAATGTGGCGAGACTCTACTACCCCCATGGTTAGATTCAGGTGAAACCCTTCTCCGATTTTGATTCATCTCCGTCATAAGCTTCTCTAACCGGCCAATTCCTTCGTTAAGTTTTTCACTAAAGTTTTCATTGATTCTTTGCTCCATCTCATCAGCCTCTTCTCTTCGATACAAAGCTTCCACGTTTTGATGTCGATTGGCTCTCCTTGGCGGCATGATTGAAATCTTTACAAACACTTCAAATTCAAACACAATTCGAACTTTGATCCAAATTGAAATGGATCGAAACTTCCACACTTGTTGCAAATCGCGATGAACACGATGAACACAACTTCTCCAAATGATGCAAATTTGATCTCCAAACTTCAATACAAAGTCAAACACTTCGACTTGATCATGGCTCAACACTTCAAGCTCGGCAAATCACTTCAAACTTCAAAATGAATAGGCTCCAAGTCTCGATTTAGCTATGATTGGATAAAACAAGCTCTGATACCAAAACTGACGCAACGGATTAATCAAAACAAATGTAAATCGATGAATGTAGTAATCGGTGGATTGGAAGATACTGAATTGCCCAAATTCGTTGATCCGAAGATGCCGAATTCTAGTTATCTCTGACACGTTGATCGCGCACGATACCGTGAGGAGAGATCTTCAATTCTTCGAGCGTTGATCAAGCGCACTTGATTCCGCGAATCGGCTTCTGCAATCGTTGAATCGAGTGCACTCGATTAACCGAAAGAGGAGATAGGAGATTACACTCAACTACCAATTGGAATGAAAGCACAAAGCTAACAAAAGAGAATTTTATTCAAAAATCAACAACCTTACAAATGGCACCACCGGCCTATTTATAGCATTTTACAACTCACACGAAAAAACAACAAAATTACATCAACTCCTAAGTCGGCACCCACTTAACAACCTCCGACTTACGACTCAACATGCCTTACGACTTAAAAGTAACGACCTAACACCAGCAGTTACATTATAACACCCTGTCCACGACTTACGACTTACAATCAGACGATATACGACTTACAAAATAAACGACATATGAAACAGACGTCATACGACTTAAGAAATACACACATTAGTACATAGCGACTTAACAATGCCACGAGTTAACAGATGACGACTTAACAAGCAACACAACAGCATCTTTCCGCGACTTAAGAATCAACGGTTTAGATCAACTCGGCATAAGAATCTATGGTTCCAGGTTTCTGCTACTTAAGATGGTACGACTTAACTGAGTCATAACTCGGTGCCGATATAAGATGGCTTCAGTTTTCCTTAAGTCGTAGCCGACTTATCCCTTGTGCATTCTTATCTGCTCCTCCCATATCATTCCTGTTAAGTCGTGGACGACTTATAGCTCTGTCTTTAAGTCGTGGACGACTTATGTCAGCCTCCTTTTTGAGTCGTGGACGACTCGTGCCTTCTACTTCAATAAATCGTGGGCAACTTAGTACCTTATCTTCATTAAGTCGTTTCCGACTCAAAACCTTCCCTTTAAGTCGTAGTCGACTTAAGCCATCAACTCGCGCTGCTATTTGGTTAACTTGTGGTGCTTCGTTAGGTCGGTCCCGAGTTACTAGCTCCTTAAGTCGGTCTCGACTTATTATTTCAGCTCTGTTAAGTCGGTCACGAGTTATACCTTCGCCTTCCTTGAGTCGGTCTCGACTCATACCTCCTTCCATAAGTCGGTCACGACTTATGCCTCCATCCCTGGCCTGAGCTACATCACATACATACGTACTTACGTACATACATACATGTATGTATTTATGTATGTATGTATAATATATGTATAATAACTGAAAAATTTCTGTTTTACCCAAAAATTAACAACCGGGTTCATACCTTAGTATACAAAATTAGAACACCTCTTCTTATCAGCCATTAGTATTAGGACAATTTTTTTATCAAGGCCTTGCAGAAAAACTATATATCAAAATAAGCATCTTCAAAAACTAATTAGCAAAATAGGCCCGGTTTACTTTTGTACTTGCGCAAAAATGGAATGCGCAAGTATATATTTTTTTATACGGAGCTTGCGCATTCCATTTTTGCGCAAGCTATATTTTTAAGCTTGCGCAAATATGGAATGCGCAAGCTCTTTTTCGGGCATCAAAAAGACAGAGAGCTGATTCTGGGGTCATTCTTCAACCCTATCCCCTTTCTTCCCAAAACTCTCCCCATTTCCAACTTCAAACCCATTTCAAATCCAAATATCTTAAGTCAAAATCATTTTTCCTCATCTATTTCTTCAAACAAACACTCTATTGTCCATAAAATGGAAGCTAGCTCTTCATCTACGTTGATTAAAGGTAATTATAATTCCTTTTTTTGAAAATTAAGATGTAATTTAGAAATGATTGTTGTTGTTTGCGGAAGAGGTAGTGTTGATGATGTTGATGTGAATGTACTCACATTGTTGGTTTCTTTGATGACAATGCAAAAGGATTTGAAGTAGTAATATAGCAAAAACCCTAACTTTGTACATAGTTTTTGTATTGATAAACGGTTGTTGTTGTTTGTAGAATTGTCTCCTAGGCCCGAAGATAGAAGTGTTCTTTATCTTCAAGAACATCATAGGAGCCAAAACGACACATTAATGGAGGTAAATGTTCGATATTGGTAAACCGGGGAAGTCAAATATGAAGTCCTAATTATAATTTGTTTATATATTGCAGGGTGTTGAAACTGTGAAGATATGCGATCATTCGAGCAAGCTCAAGGAGATCGATTTTAAAGATCCAAGATTGGAGCCGAATCTACGAATCTCCAGATTTTGGAAAGCTATGCAAATCGACTACATTCGGCTCGATCATCACCTTCTTACCGCTTTATGCGATAGATGGAGGCTGGAAACAAATACGTTTCATATGAGAGTCGGGGAGATGACAGTGACTCTAGCGGATGTGCATTTTCTTTTCGGTCTTAAAGGAGACGGTCGTCCGGTATGTGTGCAAAATTTAGATATCGATTACATCGAATTGGCTCATGACTTGCTTGGTATTTTTCCGCCAAGAGAGGCGGTTAAGTCTAAAAGTGATTTGTCAATGACTTGGTTTAAAAGCGAATTTTCTAAACCACTACCCGAAGGGGCGACCGATTTAGATATACTTCGCCACACTCGTGCCGTGATATTGTATTTTTTGAGTTGCCGATTATTTCCCGATCATTCAAAAGGGAGATTAAGTTTGAAATTTTTACCATTTTTGGATGATTTGGCTGACTGTGGTTATCATTCTTGGGGTAGTGCTGTTCTATGCTATTTGTATAGTGAGTTATCGAACGTTGCCTTGCAACGTCGAAAAATTTAGGGGGTTCTGCAACATTGTTGCAACTATGGTCGTGGTCGCATATTGCCATTGGATGGCCGTCTATTAGAATTCCTACCGACTTAGATCCGTATCTTCCATTCGAGGCTAGGTGGAACTGTGCTAGGAGTTGGCGTGAGACGCCGAGAAATGTACAGTTTTACCGTAATAAGTTGGATTTGATGGCGGATGATGCGGTTACATGGGAACCATATTCATTAGTGTATAAATTTGGACATCCGGATATTGAGTATTCGTTCGCCAGTTGGATTGCTAAGAGCCGACTGATTCTATTTCTGGACTTTGAGTTGTATGCACCCGATCGGGTGATGAGATAGTTTTCCTTTGATTATCAGCACATTCTCGATCCTGTCGTCCCCCTTGACCCAGAACCCACTAGCTGGATGACATTTTTGCAAGAAAGTATTGCTATTTGGGAATCAAGAATTGATCGTGCCGAACGAGCACGCGACCCTCCGACACCTTTGAGCGAGTACGAGTATTGGTATTGGCGAATTACTCGTCGTTATATCCTTAAAAAGTCGGCAAGGAAGTTGGTTGCGTACACTCCCCGTGCTCCTCTAGAACGTGATGTGGTAAGTGTTGTATTTTCAAATTTTGTATAGTTCAATTTTTATGTCATATTGATGCACTGTTATGATTTATGGTTTAGGTAAGCGGAATATACAGCGCTTTGGATGTGGTGGGCGAAATAGAAGAAAGTCATATGGAGCCGGACATGGTCAAAAGCAAGTGCATTGACCTACGACGAATACTTGACATGATTCTGGGTCGGAACAAGCTAAGAAGGCCGGCCAAGCCGCTGCGCATTGTAGAAGAGCCACCGCGTTGTACAGAGGAGACACATACCACACTAGCGGGTGGACAAGGTCAATGGGAGGAGGCACATGCAGAGGGGGAGGCTTCACAACATCCCGGTGGCGAAACTACAACTGGATGGCCTGCTTGTCCCGAGGTAGAGCATCAATACACCAGCGGAGAAACTCATGCTGAATGGCCGGTTTGGCACGAAGGAGAACAACAATTCGGCTATTTTGGACAGTCGACATACGAGCATACGCAAGAGCCGTCGCAGTGGGAAATTCAACAAGAAGAACTCTTTTTTGGGCCAAGTCAACAACAAGAAATTCCGCTGCCTACACCCGCTCCAACATTCGAAGAAGGCCAAAGATCGGCTCCCATCGTGTACAAACGGAAGAAGAAGAAAAGAGACACCCCACTCGAGCTAAGAAGGATTCGTGATTGACGGTGTTGGTCATATTGCTGTTGTTTCTTTTGGTTGGGTTAGGTTAGGGGTTGTTGCCTTGTATGTGTCTATGTTATTGTACGACCTGTTATTTGGATGAATTTAAATTGTCAGTTAGTTCGTGTTAATTATTTTGTTTTTGATGGTATTGTTAATGAAATGACGTGTTATTTGTTTTGCCTTGTTGTGTGGAAACAGCTCTCTGTTTGGAACTGACCCATATTATAGCTTGCGCATATGTGGAATGCGCAAGCTATATTGATAATATAGCTTGCGCATTCCACAAATGCGCAAGGTATATTATTGGTCAGTTCGAAACAGAGAGCTGCTCTGCCAAATATAGCTTGCGCATATGTGGAATGCGCAAGCTATATTTACAATATAGCTTGCGCATTCCACATATGCGTAAGCTATATTTTTGGTGGAACTGGGTAATTTGCAGCGTTCCTCCTATGCTACAAAATATCAAATGTAGCATTTGCGGGCTGCTGCAAATAACCAAAAATATAGCTTGCGCATATGTGGATTGCGCAAGCTATATTAGGCAGATCAGCTCTCTGTATGGAACTGACCAATAATATAGCTTGCGCATTTGTGGAATGCGCAAGCTATATTATTATTATAGCTTGCGCATTCCACATATGCGCAAGCTATAATATGGGTCTGTTCCAAACAGAGAGCTGTTTCCACACAACAAATTACACAATTTCACAAAAAAGTCTGAACAACATGCAAACACCATTCGATTAACAGCACCATCCGAAAAAGTTTCAACAAGGCGTACAGTAACATATACGTTCTAGTTCTATTACAATTCAACGTGGACAAGCATTTTTCTTGTGGCCAATAGAACCACATTTGCTACATCTATTATGGCCGGATGAAGATGGCGGATCCATAAAACCTTTTATTCTAGTAGACCGAGGACGACCTGAATTTCTGCGCACAGGCGGCGGTTGTATAATTGGACCATCGTAGACGTTCCAATGTCGACTATCCGGTACAGGGTGGAATAAAGGAGCATAAGCTGCGGAATACATAGCCTTCGTGTACCACGTGGAGATTAAGTCAAAATACGCTCTATTAGCACCACTTGAACCACGTGAACAAGTCGCTAATACATGGGAGCACGGAAAATGATCTAATGTTGGCATGTTGCACGAACATTTGGCAACATTATCTTCGATATTCACCGTATAATCTAACATATGCACATCTTTCACCTGCCATTCAACGAAGCTATATCTCTCTATAGACATGAGCCTCGATTCTTCCATTATTCTCCGCGCTAATGCTTCCCACCTAGGTGCGAGCTGCGACGTCCACTCTTCACCTTGAGTATGTCTTTCGACGAAGTAATGGTTCAGTCGATGAAACGTACGTGCAACCAGTGATCTAACAGGTAAATTGCTAGTTCCTTTGAGCACACCATTAAAGCTTTCAGAAACGTTGGTCATCATCATATTGAATCTTACTCCGCCGTCGTGACAAAGAGTCCAGCTTGATTCCTGGTCTTTCAAACTTCTTTCAATCCACGCATCGCCATCTCGATTTACATCCTTCAACTGTTTTCGAAGATCATTATATTTTACGACCTCCGATGCCGTGGCACATGCATGTAATAAATTTTATAGCTCATCCATGCCAAACCCCGCTTTCTTGAAATTTGCTTTAATATGACGGATACAAAAACGATGATGATGTTCAACTGGCCAACCTTCTCTAAGCGCACGTGGAATTCCTTTCATACGATCCGAGATAAAGGTGATACATCTAGTACGTACGGATGGAATATAATTCCATATGCAACGAACAAACCAACTCCACGTTTGCCACGACTCTGTTTGCACAATAGCAAAAGCTAAAGGAAATAACCCTTGATTTGCATCCACTCCAGTTGCTACTAGTAACGTACCCAGATACTTCCCGTATAAATGAGTGCCATCAATAGACAATATGGGTCGACAGTGGTCGAAGCCTTGAATAGAAGGTCCGAAAGCCCAAAAAGCACCATCAAAAACACCATGACTATGAATAACATCATATACGGTTCCGGGGTTGGTATGTTGTACGGCTCTAAGATATTTCGGCAATTCCGCGTACGAAGATTCCCAATCGCCATAAATCATTGCAACAGCTTTCTACAGTCCGTGCCAGGCTCGATAATAACTCACTTTAATATGAAACATGTTGGACATTGTCTCTTGAACAGTTCTTGCAGTCATGTTTGTTTCAGCTTTAATCAACGGAATTATTTTGCTGCATATAAACTTAGTAGTTGCTTGTCGATGGTTTGAGTTGATGGTTGCATTTAAACAAGTGTGATCGCCGCCATATGTGGTTATCTTCCACCAGTTTGAATTTTTTCTTACCGAAAGGCTTGCATGAACTCGCCAAGGGCATGTTTGTTCCAGAGCACAACAGACCGTGTATTGATTTGCACGCGATTTCAGAACTTGGAACGAAACTGAACATTTAATCGACCATTCACATAACTGTTCAACAAGCTTCTGCTTACTTTCAAAAATTAACCCAACTCGTGGACCGTTCTCCACACATTCTCTTCCAAAAACTTCCACGTCTTGATGACAATTTTGCATTATCGATTTCGCCATCATTGATGCCGTGCATAAATCATCGTCTAGAGCCTCTTCATATGTGATTTGTTCTTCTTCCGCATTTACATCATCAGCCTCCTCAATGTTTGCATATATGATTGCATCATTGTTAACTTGCATTTGATGGATCCAAGTTCTATCCTCATCATCCACACAAGCTACTTTCATGCTATCCAATTGTCCACAAATCTCGTGTGGAGTAAGAACATGATCATCGGTACCATCGTCGTCACAACCAGTAAATTCATCTTCTACACTAGGAATACAAAAAACAAAGGTCATATATTTAGCATTAACGTAAGTCAAAATACAAGTGCAAACGTATAATAGTACTCACTTTTCAAACGCCTGCGACTGATTTGGATTTATAGCGTTCAGCATCATATGTTGTTCCTGACTAGAAGAGATTCCAACCACTCCGCTGTACCTTTGAAGTAAATTTGTAAACTCTCCACCTTGATGGCTTGAAAAATACGACGGATACGCCGAACATTGTGTTTCTTGTAACTGTGTAGTGTGCATATACTCATCCCCAGAGATTACTGCCGCTTGTGTTTCAACCACATTTTCATGTTCCACTCTCACAACGTATATTTCTATCACTCTCATTCCAACTGAAAAAGTGGAGTTCAAATCATCGTCGTCTTCCAAATCAATAGCGGATGCACCATCATCCCGAACCCATTTCACCGCTAATTTTAAATCATATATCACAGGATTTGCTTTTGTCACTTCAAATGCCCTTTGTTTAAGCTCTTCGAAACTACAATGATTTTTTATTGTCGATCCTTTTCGCCTCCCGCCCACATATCTAGGTTTACCTTCATCATCAACCAACAATTCGCCATCAAAGTAAAATATAGTCGGAACCTTTGACATTATCTGCAAAATAAGTTCCAATACTACATTTATAGTTTTTGTTCACTGACATAAGTATAAACATCAATTTGATGAATTATTACCTATTTTTTCAAAGTAGATTTTGCTTCCGCATGCAATCTTCAACCAAAAGCAATCAACTCAATCTTTAAAAAAACAAAAACAAGCAAATCAATATTAAAAAGTGGATTTGAAATGGGTTTGAAGTTGGAAATGGTGAGGGTTTTGGGAAGAAAGGGGATAGGTATGATAATGACTCCAGATTCAGCTCTCTGTCCTTTTGATGCTCGAAAATAAGCTTGCGCATTCCATATTTGCGCAAGCTTTAAAATATAGCTTGCGCAAATATGGAATGCGCAAGCTTTAAGTATAAAAAAAATATACATGCGCATTCCATTTTTGCGCAAGTAAAAACGTAAACAAGGCCTACTTTGCCCATTAGTTTTTGAAGATGCTTATTTTGGTAATTGGTTTTTCTGCAAAGCATTGATCAAAAATTTTCCTTAGTATTAAGATCCGCACATTTCTACCTTCTCAAGTTATGTCATTCTAGCACTACTCAATAACAACATCTCCCATCCTCTGTTATAAAATAATTCTCACACATATCTTCCTGACTTTACTTTTGTATAACTTCAACCATTGTCCTCTCAATATTATAAGGATTCTTACTCACCTTTTGCAAACAAAACAAAATAATTTACTTTTAACACCAAAAACTTTCACTTTTCCTAATTAAAATCCTTTCCATTTATTCTATGTTTATTTTATATATATATATATATATATCCATTTATTTTTCCTTAGAAATCGTTTTCACCTCAATTAATATGAGACCAATTATTTTCTTTTTTTTAACAATTGATATGAATTATTATTTTTTACATTTTTTAAATATCAGTTCTAATCACAACTATCTCAATGCATTTGAATTATATCTCATATCAGTGATCATTCAAATTTTAAAATTAATCTAGGCCCACTCCTTATAACCCCCTTCCTTTTTTTATTCTAGGCATATCAACATTATATTAAAAATTGCCACTTATTTCTATTATGCAATTTTTTGCTAAAAAAGGAAATTAACTAAGAAAATCATTTTTATACCTTGATCTTCATTCCATAAAGAATTCTATTTGTATACCATAGATTAGTTTATGTACATCTAAAATTTAGACAAGATTATATATATATATATGTATATGTATGTATGTATGTATGTATGTATGTATGTATGTATAGGAATGTATGTATTACTTTTTACCTAATATACTGCATACGTATTACAAAAGTATCCTCTTTTTAAAATAAAACAAAACAAATGTCTTAATTCATCGATTCCCTAGAAATCTTAATTCTCAAAATTCAATTTTGTAAACTTCAAAAATTCCGAATGGAATTTAAGTTTAATTTAGTGGATTATATATATATATATATATATATATATATATATATAAATTTGGATCTAATTTTTGAACATGTTAGTACTATTAACTACATAATTCTCGTATTAAGTTCAAACCTAATATAATTTGAGTTAACAAACAAAGAAGAATTTAGTGCTGTATTTATGAAATAAGTTTAGTATTTTTAAATCTAACTTTTACTTTTGATTTGAAGATACAAATGTTAAAATTAATTATGTACGAATATAACATAAATTGATCCTTGAAAGCAATTTCATTTTAATTCAATTGATTGCATATTCAAATTTGAACTTATTTTATTCCCAATTATGGACAAAAGGATCAAATATGGAGAAACACCTAATTCAAATTTATTGTATTCCCAAATTTACTATATGCTTCTTATTGAAATTCAAAACTCCGCCTTAAAATCCAACCTATGTTCATTGTTTTTAATCAATCTATGTAGAAATGCTACATGAATGGGTATGCTAAATTTATTTGGTAGGGTAAGATTTTTTTTTTCCTTTTTTTAAAACTAACCGAGCTGCTTTTTATATCTTGGATGGTGTAAGTTTAAGTTTGTATATGATATGGTATTTCCTTTATTGCAATTTCCGTTATTAATTATGAAGCTTTTCTTCTATCCTTTTATGGTAGAAAAAGAAAATATTTACTAGGAACAAAGTTACATGAGAAAAATCCTTAACTTTGTTGCGTCACTACAAGGAGAACAGTGATTTCCGACGTCTGAAAACCATCGGCGGCCATCGGAAACCGTCGGCGGCCGTCGGAAAAAGCCGTCGGAACATACGTCGTCGGAGAGCAGTACTTCCGACGGCCTACGATGGAAGTCGTCGTACATATTCCCGACAAATTGTGAATCTGGTCTTGATTTCAAATCATCCTTCGTCTTCCCTTTCACATTCAAATTGTGTTAAAAATATTATCAAATACAATTTTCTCATTGTGCATCACATCTATATTATGGCGAAGCAGAAGTTGTTTCCAATACGGCAACTCCAAAAAAATAGTTTGTTTGCACCAGTTATGAACAACTGATTTGCCTTCAATTTCTGTTTGCTCTCCAGTTTCATATATCTTTGGATAGTCCCTAACAAGTTCATATATGTCTTCGCTTGACCATATTGTCGGTGGTTGTCTGGTTTCTACTCTATTAGCTAAAAAGTTTTTCTTGTCTTCTCTGAAGGGATGATTTACCTGGAGAAAATATCGATGACAGTCAAACCATGAAATTTTCTTACCATGAGGTAAAGAAAACGCTCGTGTTTCATCCATGCAATATGGACATGTTAGACGACCGGTGGTACTCCATCCTGAAAGCATTGCATAGGCAGGAAAATCACTTATAGTACACAACAAAGAAGCAAACATACGAAAAAATTTCTTCTTGGACACATCATATGTTTCTACTCCTTCGTCACAGTATTTTTAACTTTTCAATCAACGGTTGTAAATATACATCGATTCCTTGTGTCGGATCGTCGGGGCCAGGAACGACAACAGTAAGAAACATATATTGCGTTTTCATACACATCCATAGAGGTAAATTATACGGTGTGACGATAATGGACCAGGATGAATATTTAGAACCAAGTTGAGAAAATGGAGAAAAACCGTCCGTACATAATCCTAATCTAACATTTCGACTCTCCGCTGCAAATTTTGGATACGTTTTATCGAAATGCTTCCATGCTTCTCCATCGGCCGGATGAGTCAACGTACCCTCTTTCTCCGTTCTCACACTATGTCATCTCATATTAGATGCAGTTACAGAAGATGCATATAATCTTTGAAGTCTTGGAGTTATGGGTAAGTAATGCATACGCTTGTACGGAACTTCCTTCCCCTTCTTTTTTCTTGGTTTGTATCTCTCCTGGTTACAAATTTTACAATTTCTAAGGTTTGCGTCTTCTTTCCAAAACAACATGCAGCCTTTTAAACATGTATCTATTTTCTGATAAGGTAAACCAAAAGCCGACATAAGTTTTTTAACTTCATAGTGATTTTCACACATTAGATTATCGGGCGGCATATGTCTTTTTGCAGCTTGTACAACAGCCGTAAACCCAGCTTCAGTGATTATCGGGCGGCATATGTTTCCGTTATTACTTAAAGCGAATTCAATAAACACGTTTATACCATTATAAAAATCTTCTTTTATTGAGCCCCTCAGTCCTTTTCTTTGGTACATCCATCTCCTTCGATCAACAAAATAATCAATCACTTTTCCTATTTGAGAAAATTAGAAGTTCAAAATTTAATATTTATTTTCAAGAATAAAAATTCGAAAAATATTATTTTCATGGTCGTATAATATTTGAATTTAAAGAACAACTTCACAAATTTAAAAATATTTTCAAATAGGGCACATTTTATTTTTTAACGTATCGATATAAAAAATTGTATAAATTTTTTTTCCATGGTCAGGCATCCTGCTTCCCATTACAAACACAGTAAGCATTTACATTTCGTATATTACTTCGTCTCAAACGATTCAACAAAATTTCGGCAGCATTTCCCTTTTGTTCCCTGCATTGTACACAAATGCGTGTACGTAGGAAACAAAAAAGAAAAGTTAGGCCGAAATTTTATGAACCGTTTGAGACGAAGTAGTATACAAAATGTAAATGCTTACTGTGTTCATAACTTGTCCAATACAGGGACAAATCCAATAAACATTGTACCAGATGAATATAAATGGTCGTTTTTTGAAAAAAAAACGACTATTTATATAACGATCATGTACAACACTCGTCAGACGGGGCCAAAAACTGTCTAAGGGACATTAGTTAATTAAATGTGCGCATTTTACGAAAAAATACAGTTTTACTAACTGTTCACATTTACAAAAAAATATTTTAATTTAACACATTTATTCGACGTATTCCATCAACTTAAGGCTCGTTCGACGCATTTTTTTGTTGTTGCATAAGTCAATACGTGCACAATATAATATTCCTAGCTCGTGCATTCATTTTATCTTAGTTCAACTAACACAATACAATGATAGCAGTGCTACACACATATACAATGGTACAACCAAGGCATACAGAACGATTTCCATATACACGAACAACCCGAAATTATACATGTTTTTCACAATTTCAGGATAAAAGATGAAATAGGTATATCATGGAATGCTAGAAACTATTATAACACAATTGGAAACAATTTCAATCACCAATTAGCCCTAATTTATCAATTTATGCAAATCTAGAATTAGGGTAAAAACTCAATTTTTCTCGAAAATAAGAGATTATACCTTAGCTGGAGAGCAAGAGGTGTTGAATTCACAGCGGGGAGGAGGAAAAAGCACGAAATCAGCAATTGGAGGTCGAAAATGGTGATTTGGGGGTTTTTTTCGAAATTTTGAGGTGGTTGGAAATTGAGGAAGAAAGGCTCGGCTGGGAGCCGTATCTCGATAATTTCCGACGGCTTCCGACGGCCGCCGACGGCCAGTCGGAAGCCGTCGCTCCCACCCGTCGGTATTTGACCTTTTTCTAGTAGTGCGTAAAATTGATTATGAACCGAGCCGCAAATTTTTAGGCAAATTTGGTTAAGTGGTGTTGTGATTTCAATGGAATGTAAATTTTGTTTTTATTGGAATTTATTGGTAATTTCAATTGATTCTAATCATTTTACCATTCTAGAGCTAAAAGCTTTTCAACCGAAGCAGTTTATGGATTGGTGAGAAGTGACCCAATAACCATGAATAGAAGTTATCACTAATTTGTAGTCAATTGAGAGAAGCTCAATGAATAATTGATGGTAATAAGTGGCATTAAATTGAACGGTAATATTAATAAATGAAATTTTATACAAGGAATCAAAAAGTTGAAGAAAGAATGATATACATTCACATGTATATTATACATACATTGGGTTAGAGTAGTTGAACATAATTTGTAAAAAAAGCAAATAATAAAATTCATTATAAACATTATATAGTTACATTCCTTAATAAATCCAACTTACGTGGATGTTTCAAGATGGTTATCGATGCAGGGCCGGCCAAATGGAGTGGGTTGCCCTATGCCAATCAAAAACCTAATAAAAAATGCAAAATGATGAGCAAAAATAATAACAATTTGGATGCTAGTGGGAGTTGAACTTGTATAATCCTAATATAATTACAATCATGTAACCATTCAATCAAACCATCTTATGAAATATTTGTATAGTAGTAATTTATTTAAACAAACAATTAATGTTTTTCTTCTTTCTATTGTTGTTCCATGGGGGTTGTCCAATTCAAATGCCTTATGGACCTTGCCTTTGGATGACGCCTGTATGAATGGTAAAAAATTGTTTATTGGATCTTTAATGAATCCTGATTGGTATCTTCCCTTTTATCATTATTTTATTTAATAAATAATAATGTTTGGAACTTGTTATACGCATTTTTGCACATAGAATACTCTTAACAGGCTGTAACAAAGTCCAACGTTCCAAGTGTTCAGCCCAAAGATCATACTTTTGAAAGCCCATAGACATCTTCTTTTGTACCCCCTTGCACGACATGCTTCGGGATAAAAGATCTAAATACCCTATATCTATCAGATGCTATCAAAATCATTCATACAATTGTTACATCCTATGAAACATCATTAACTCATCCTGTATAGCCTCACATGACTAAACATTTCTTGTTCCTTATTTAGCATTGTTCATTATAGGCCAAACATTTCTTATTTAAGTAAACAAAGTTGTATTCCATCGATCAACCTTACTTATTATTAATCAAACATGCCATGTTCGATTGTAAACAAAGTTGTACTCTACCGATGTGGTTGAGATTATATGATTTATCTTCCCAAGTCAGCCCGAGCATCGATATAACTCAATTGCATACCAGTAAGAGAAATACGATTGCATGTCGACTCCTATCTTGAAGTCGATGTCTTTGATGCCTACCTCCAGCATCCACTTATGACCACGCCTAACTCTTGGCCTTGGTCAAATATGTGACGTTTTTGGGTGAATTATCCAATCACACTTTGGTCCAATTATATTCTAAGAAACCGAAACTTTGTTAGAAGGTGTTTGTCGATATCTATCTCTGGGTACCAAGGCATCTGGTTTTCAAAACACAGAATGTTTGATTGTTCTACTACTCTTGTAGCACAAAGTCAGACTGTAAGAGTACGTTTTCGTTGATTCAAAAAGCTAACTTTATTTAAGAAAAATGGTAATTATCTTCTTGTTACATCAAAACCTGATGAGTAGGATGTCTTATTTACAGAAAGAAAATAAGTGAAATAGCGGTACAAATGCTAGCCATTTCATGCCCATGGAATTAGGATCCCATCTATTATTGATAGTTTAAAAGTACCATCTCCAAGCTTATGTGCAATCATATAGGACTTCCCAATTCGGGCTAAGTTCCCTAATACTCAGAAATACTTGTTTTAAAATGAGATTGCATGCCTTAAAGGTACAGTTCCTAATACTGGCATTGAACTGCTTTGCTGCTCTTTGTTGGTGAACAATTACCCTTAAATCAACCTCTTCACGCTTTTCTTCAATAAAGACTAGGGCCTCAAGCAAGAGTTCCTCATCCATCTAGGAATCAAAGTGCAATCTTCTATGAGAAGAGACTTTCGTTTCGATCGGTATCATAGCCTCAGTTTCATAGGCCAAAGGAAATGGAGTATGACTAGTTTTGAACTTCTGGGTTGTCCAATAATCCCATAGTACTAATGGTAACTCATTCATCTAGTTTCACATAACTCCCTTAATTATCTTTTTGGTGATGGACTTGACGATCTTGGTCATCGCCTCCACCTATATATTTGCCTATGGATGTGCTACTACAACAAAAAATTTCTCAATCCAATACCGAGCAAAGATTTCTTGAAATTTTGCACTTATGAATTGAGTTCCATTGTCAGTGATTACCTTTTGTGGAACTCCAACTCAACATAAAATGTTCTTGCCACATAATCGGTCACTTTCACCGAAGTAATCGTCATAAGCAGTTTTGCTTTAATCCATTTTGTGAAATAGTCCACGGCCACTATCAAATACTTTGCTCCGCCTCTTGACACTGGTAGCACCCTAATGATGTATGTTCCCTAAACTGCAAATGGCAGGCTTGTCGTTTGCGTAAGATCCTTGATGGGGCTTTTGGAATCTTTACAAACCTTTGGCACTTGTCATATCTCCTTAAATAGTTAGCTGCATCCTGTTGATAGTTGCCTAGAAATATCCATAGCGAAAAATCTTTCTTACTAGGTTTGCCTCTCCCAAATATGACCAATATAGCTTACTTTGTGCACATCTGCAAGGTTCATCTTTGCCTCCACCTTTAGCAACACACCTTAGCAAGGGGGTAGAGAATCCTCTCCTATAGAGTATTCCATCTTGCATAATGAACTGGGATACTTTATACAGGAGTTCACATAGTTTATTTCTTCCTTTTGAAAGAGTCACCTTTAACAAATAATCTTTAATTTGAGCTATTCACTACTCCTTCTCTTCCTCAACCTCCAAGATCCGATCAACATCCATCTCTTAATGATCGGAGTCATCAAGACCTCTACTGGCATGATTTCCAACAGCCATGCCTCCTCGGAACTTGCCAACTTGGCTAATAAATTAGCATTCATATTATCTTCTCTAGAGATATGCATGATCATGTATTACTCAGTATCGTCCAGAAGTTCCAATACTTTCAACATGTAAGGGGTGAGTTTTTCACTCTTAGCCTAAAACTCCTTTTTCGCCTGGCAAACCACCAATTAACGATATGCAGTGTCTTGACTCCCAACTCTTTCACTATCTTGAGTCATACAACCAATGCTTTATACTCAGCTTCATATTTATCTCTCTAAACTCTAGATTCAAAGCATAATATATCCTTTGACCTTCCGAGATTCTCCTTCCCTGGAATCGTGGTCATTGGATTCTTTGTCCATACATAGCTTTTATTGAGAAAGTTCAACCAACTCTTTTTCCACTTCATCATCCTAGATTATGAATTCAACAATGAAAAATGCTAATGCATATCTTCTTATCGCCTCCCTAGGATGGTAGGAAATATCTACTAGATTAACTCATTTTCCACTTTATTAATCTTCCTAAAGTCTTGGGACAATGTACCACTTATCTAAGTGGTTAATCAATCAACACCTTTATCGGGTAAGCATGGAAGTATGGTCTCAAATTCCTTGATGCATGATCAATAAACAATATACATACTTCTCTAGCTTCGAATAATTCTTTTCTTCTCTAGTAAACCATTTGCTGATGTAGTAAGATGACCTTTGGATCTTGCACTCACCGCATCGTGAGGCGATACTGCTAGATAGACGTACATATCTTCTCCTTCCAAAGGTTTAGATAATATCAATGGTTTCTTGAGATGTTCCAATAGATTCTGAAAAGCAACTTTGCATTTTTCTATCCATAGGAACTTTTCTTTTCCTTCTTGAGGACAGCAAAGAATGGTAATAATTATCGGTCTCCTTTGATATGATTTGACTCAATATGGCGACTTTTTCATTCAAGCTCTACATTTCCCTCCTTGTCTTTAGGGAAGTAACCAGTTCCAATGCTTCAATCTATTCCAAACTTTAGACATGTGTTATTATTAATAACAATATGAGGTTTTTTCAGATGTATTTTCATTAATTCTTTAAATAAAATTGGTGCATAATAATAACATAGTTCATATATAAAACTAATATTCTATCACTTGGTCGTAATGTTACAACATAATAAAACACACATTCAAATTGGCCAATATAGTTTTCATTAAGGGTCTTTGCATGAAAGGTCCCTATTTCTGTTGTTGTTATAAGAAAAGTCCATGTAAAAATGAGTATGTAAATTAGGTCCCTGTTTTTTCTAAATCAAAAAACGCAAGTTAGCTTGCGCTTTTTAAACATTAATTTTTTTTTGAAAATTTCAAAAATTTTGAAAATATTTCAAAATCAAAAAGTGAAAACTAGCTTGCGCTTTCTTGATAGAAAGCGCAAGTTACCTTGCACTTTTCAAAATTTTCAAAATGTTCAAAAATTTAAAAATCAGAAAGCGCAAACTAGCTTACGCTTTCCTGATATAAAGTGCAAGTTAACTTGCGCTTTTCAAAAAAATTTAAAATTTTAAAAATTTTAAAAATTTGGAAAAAAATTCAAATTCAGAAAAGTGCAGGTTACCTTGTATTTTCTGTTAGAATAGTGCAAGACAGCTTGCGTTTTTTATTTTTCAAAAATAGGGATCAAATTTACATATTCATTTCTACAGAGACTTTTCCCATAACAACATCAAAAATAGGGACATGAGACTCTTATCTTGTTTCATTAACGTGTTCAGTTAGAAATACCAAACCAGGATACTGTAATTAGAATAACAAATGTCGTTATGTGATTATCATTAATTATAACATTGGTACTCTTTCCAACGATGGTTTATTCATTCAGTCTTTATAAGTAATTTACTTAGGTTAAATAAAATTATTCGCATCATATTAAACAAATTTATAAATTCAAAGTCAATACATAATTAAAGACTTAGTACATAGCATTATATATATAGTTTACACCAAATTATAATACATTAACTAAACCCATGCCTACAACATGCTCTTTGTACAGAGTGGGTGGAAGCACTTTTGTTAGAGAACTGGATATTGTAGCTCTTGTATTAATATGTAGTACCATAATAGTACCATCTTTTATTCTATCTCTAACAACAAGATATTTGATGTCAACCCACTTAGATGCACCCCTTGATTTATTATTCTTAGAGAAGAAAATAGTAGCTTCATTATCACAAAATAAGAGAAGTGGTCTCACAACACCGTCAATTACTTAAAGTCCTTGTATAAAATTGTTTAACCAAAAGGCTTGACCAGTAGCGTGATAACATGCCACAAATTCTTCTTGCATATTGGAAGATGCCTTTATAGACTGCTTAGCAATCTTCCATGAAATCGGTCCCCATACAAGCATAAATGTGTATCTGATGTGGATTTCTTACTGTCGGTACATTTAGAAAAATCTGAATCAGAATAACCAATAACTTCAAGTTTATTTGATCTTTTGTAAGTAAGCATATAATCTTATGTCCCTTGCAAATAGCATAAAACTTTCTTGGCAGCTTTTCAATGTTCCATTCCTGAATTAGTTTAATATTGGCCAAGCATACCAATTGCAAATTCAATATCAGGACACATACAAACTTGAGCATACATAAGACTCCCTACTACCAAGCATAAGGAACTTGGTTCATTTGAGCATGTTCTATTTTATTTTTAGGACATTGAAACTTGCTGAATTTGTCACCCTTGAAAATAGGAGCAACAGTAGGAAAGCAATTGTGCATGTTATATCATTTAATCATTTTCTCAATATATGTTTTTTTGAGATAAGCCTAAAATCCCACAAGGCTGATCTCAGTAAATTTCAATTTCTATAACACAAGAGACTTCTCTAGGATCCTTCATTTCAAACTTAGTTGATAGAAAACATTTTGTCTCATATAACATATCTAAATCAGTACTTGCTAATAAAATATCATCCACATACAAATTGAGAAATATAAATTTATTTCCATTAATCTTGAGGTATATGCATTGATCTATTGTATTTTCTGTAAATCCAAATTTGTTATAACCTCATCAAACTTGAGATACCACTGTCGTGAAACTTGTTTTAACCCATATATTGAACGATATAACCTACATGTCATATGCTTCTTGCCTTCTACAACAAACCCTTCAGGTTGTTTTATAAAACCTTCTTTATGGAAATTAACATTTAGAAATGTAGTTTTCACATTCATTTGATGTAGTTCTAAATCATAATGAGCTACGAGCGCTATAACAATTCTTAATTAATCTTTCTTTGATACAGGAGAAAATTTATTATCAAAATGTGCACCTTATTGTTGTGTAAACCCTTTAGCAACTAGTACGGCCATACATCTTTCATTGTTACTTGTGGGGTCAGTTTTAGTTTTATAGACCCATTTATAGCCTATAGGTTTAACCTCGATACGTAACTCAACAAGATCCCAAACTTCATTAATTTCCGAAGATTTCATCTCGTCATTCATGGCTTCTAACAGTTTAGATGATTATCACTCATAATAGCTTGCTTGAATAAGATAGGATCATCTCCATTACATATATCACATCCTTCCTCAGTAATGTGTACTGTATAATCATTAGGTATGGCAGATCTTTTCACTTTTTGTGATCGTCGTAAGGGTTCTTGTGGCAGCATAAATGCTTCATCAACATATAGAACATCATGAACATGAATTTCTTCATTAACCTCTTGAAAAAGAGGTATAGAATTTGTAATCTCTCGAATTATCAGAATCGAAAGAGTCCAATTTTCTTTAATGTTTACTGTTCTATTTACACTACTCCCACTTAAGTTGCCATCTTCAAAAATACATGTCTAGTCTTTACTATTCTAGTGGTATGTGATGGATAATAAAATTTGAAACCTTTGGATCTCTCTGGATAACCAATAAAATAACAACTAATGATTCTGGAATCAAGTTTCTTTGGTTGCGAATTATAAACTTTTGCTTCAGCAAAATGGTCCACACTTGCAAGTACATTAATTGCAATTTTTGACCAGTCCACAATCATAAGGTGTTTTTGGAACAGATTTATTAGGAACTCACTTTAGAATATGTGTGGCTGTGTTTAAAGCTTCTATCCACAAAAATCTGGTAATGTGGTATGCATATCATACGTCGTACCATATCCATTAGTGTATGACTATGTCTTTCAGCAACTCCATTATGTCGAGATCTACCGCATAGATTACCGATGAATAATACCATTTTCTTGAAGAAATAGAGCGAACGGGTTTGGACTTTGACCATGGTCGGTGTATCTACTATAATATTCATCATTTATATCCGATCGCACTATTTTAATTTTAAGGTTATGTTGATTCACAATTTCAGCCTTAAAATTTTTGAATTTACCTACTACTTCACATTTTTTCATTAATCAGATACATATAACCATAGCAAGAATAATCATTAATGAAAGTAATAAATGATTTATGCCTGTTAATACCCGAAGTAGGAAAAGGACCACAAATATCAGCATGAATAATTTCTAATAGTCCCCACTTTGATTGGCTCCTTTCTTATTTCCATTGGCAAAATTTCCTTTAACACATTCCACGTAGTTGTTGAAACCGAAAAAATCTAATGTTGGAAGAATTTCATTTTTAATGAGACATTGCACTCTATCTCTTGAAATATGACCTAGCCTACGATGTCGTAATTTGGAAGAATTCCCAACATCACGATTTCTCTTGACTCCATGTTTATGATTAACACCAGTAATATTCATAGATAATAGAGATTCACGAAAAGAAGAATTCAATAATAATTTATATACATTATCACATAATAATTCAGAACCAAAAAAACTTAGAGTTTTAATATAGTTTTAACTCATTATTTCCAAATTGAAATTTAAAACCACATGCATCAAGTCTAGAAACAGAAATTAAATTTCTATCACACTAGGAATATAAATTACATCATGTAAATCAAAAATAAAGCCACTCTTCAAAACCAAACGAGGAGTTCCAACAACCTCTACTTCAGCCTCAAATCCGTTAGCAACTTTAAGTTTCATTTCTCCCCGTTGAAGCATCCTCATGGAATTGAATCCCTGCAATGAGTTTGTAATGTGCACAGAGGAACCAGTGTCAACCCGCTACGTATTTAAGAGAACATCAACTAAAAAGGTTTCACAAAACATGAAATTTAAATCATTACCCTTTTTAGTGAACCAATCTTTAAACTTCACACAGTCCTTCCTCATGTGTCCACGCTTCTTCTAGTGATGACACTTGATGCAGCCCAGCCTGATAATTTAGGTCGCGAGCGACCTAACGATGGGATAAGACGCCCAAGCGACCTAGTAAGCCCAGAAACTCCAGTCTGCGACCCATTGAGGCGAGTGAAGTTTGCGAGCGAGTTACGACCTAACAAGATAGGTCGCTCTAGTATGCCGCTTGACTTAGGTCGCGAACGACCTTCCGTCCTTAGGTCGCGAACGACCTTACTTAGGTTTGCCTAAAGTTCTTGAGTCGCTGGAAGATAAAGCTCTTAGGTCGAGGAATCTCTTATTCTTAAGTCGTTGTATGGTATGGTGCTTTAGGTCGCAATGTTCTTAGGTCGTGAGTCATTTTGTTGTAATGTGTTAGGTCGCATAGTATTGAGTCGCAGTGCTGTTTTGTTGTATTTATTAGCTCGTGTTATTCTAGGTCGTAGGTCGCGACCAATGTTAGGTCGTGTACTATGTTAGTTCGTGTACTCTATTGAGTCGTGTGAGTTATAACCCTATAAATAGGGATGTTGGGTCATTTGTAAAGTTAGTTGATTTTGAATAAAACTTTGTTTGAAAGCTTTGTGCCTCTTCTTAAATTGGTAGTCGAGTGTTATCTCCTATCTCCACCTTCGGCATTCGAATGCGCTCGAATCAACGATTATTGAAGCCAATTCACGGTATCAAGTGCGCTTGATCAACGTTCGAAGAATTGTAGATCTTCTTTCACGGCATCGTGCGCGATCAACGTGACGAAGATAGCTAGAATCCGGTATCTTTTGAGATCAACGGATTTGGGCGTTTGGTATTTTTCAATCCACCGATTGCTACTTTCATCGTTGTATTCATTTCTGTTATTTTCTGCTGCATCATTTGGTATCGGAGCTAGACTTAGCCAATCATAGCTAAGCCGAGTCTTTGGAGCCAATTCTTATTGAAGAGTTAAAGCCGAGGGCTAGAAGTTGAAGTTGTGCATCACTTTGTTGTTCAAGGCCGAGAGTTGAGCCGAGCTAAGAAGTGTTGGAGCCGTGCGAGCTAAGTGCAGGCCGAGAGCAAAGATTTGAGTTAAGTTGAAGATTGTTTCATTTGACAATGCCGCCGAGAAGAGCTAACCGCCATCAAAATGTTGAAGATTTGTACAAAAGAGAAGATGCTGAACAAATGGAACAACGCATTAGCAACAAATTCAATGAGAAGTTGGATGAAGGTATTGGGATATTGGAGAAATTGATGATAGATATGAATCAAAGTCAAAGGAGAAGGTCGCCAGTCTCGAACCATGGAGGAAATAGAGTTTCGCCATCGGTTACGGAAGCGAGGAGGGTGTCACCACAATCTTACCAAGATAGAAGAGAATCATCAGTTTCAACAAGGAGAGATCACCATGAATTTCGAGATGAAGAAAGAAGAACTCAACGTGAGTTTGAGAATGAGCCATATCGTGATGATGAAAGACATAGTAGAAGAGACATGCGTGATCGAAGAGATGTTGATGGTCGAGATCGATACCGAAGTACACGTGATTATGATGAAAAGAGTGATAGAAGTAATATTCATTATCGAGATCGAGACCAAGTACAAAATGCATATCGGGATGTAGAGGATGATCGACGATGGGAGTTGGGGATGAAGACTGAAATTCCAGAATTCAAGGGTAGTACGCAAGCTGAAGAATTCCTTGATTGGTTATCTAATGCTGAAGAAATTTTTGACTTTAAGGAGGTTCCTGAGCATCGAAGAGTTAAGTTGGTTGCTACACGATTGAAAGGAAGAGCTATGGCATGGTGGCAGCAAACTAAACTTACACGGGAGAGAATGGGAAAGTCAAAGATTGAGTCATGGGTGAAGATGAAGAAATTAATGAAGGCTACATTCTTGCCGTATAATTATCAGCCTCTTATGTATCAACGATTGCAGAATCTGAGACAGGGAACAAAGTCGGTTAATGATTATGTAGATGAGTTCTATCAACTTATTGCCAGGAATGATATCATGGAGACGGAGGAACAGTTGACAGCTAGATTTGTTAGGGGTTTGAGAATGCAAATTCAGGACATGGTGAATATGTTTGACCCTAGATCCGTTGCAGAAGCACACCAGAAGGCGTTAGCTTGGGAGAAGCAAGGCAGAAGAGGAGGTGGTGTGTTTACAAATTCCAACAATCAAATGAAAGGGGCTAGTAGCAATGCGAATGTTTCCAAGGCTGTTGCAAAACCGGTTGTTAGTGAAGTTGCTAAGACCAGATCAATAGTGGTATCAAATGCTTCAATTGTCAGGAGTTTGGTCACAAAAGCAATGAATGTCTGAAGCCAAAGAAGTGAGTGATGTTTGCTGAGGTTGAGGATGAGAATGCAGAAGTAGAATGTTCTAATTCACTACCGATTGAGGAGGAAGAATTATTGTCGGGAGATGATGGATATTCATTGATGATAAGGAGAAATTGCTTGACACCAAAGCAGGAGGAAGAGACTAGCTGGTTGAGGAGTAACATCTTTCAGTCAACATGCACTATTTTGGGAAGGGTTTGCAAGTTTGTTATTGATGCAGGAAGTTGTGACAATATTATCTCTATAGAAGCTGTGAAGAAGTTGGCATTAAAGACTGAGAAGCATCCGAAACCTTACAAGTTAGCTTGGTTGAGGAAAGGTGGGGAGGTGAAGGTTGGACGAAGAGCTTGTGTTAATTTTTCGATTGGGAAGAAATACAAAGATGAAATTTGGTGTGATGTTGTGGATATGGATGTATGCCATTTGTTGTTGGGGAGACCATGGCAGTATGATAGAGCTGTGCAACATGATGGGCGTACCAATAGCTATAGTTTCATGTTCGAAGGCACAAAAATCACTTTAGTTCCCAAGAAGCGACAACAAGAAGAAAGCAAGTTGGAGGAGATTGAAGAACTTGAAACTTTGCTATCTTTGAAGGAGTTTTTTAAGGAAGTAGAAGAGGAGCCTGAAGTATTTTTGTTGATTGGACGTGAGAGTAATGAAGTGGTTGAAATTCCTGAAGAAGTAAAACCAGTGCTGGGAGAATTTGACGATGTATTTCCTGAAGAGCTACCAATAGAGTTGCCACCGCTAAGGGACATACAACATCAAATTGATCTAGTCCAGGTGCTATTTTACCGCATAGGCCACATTACCGTATGAGTCCGAAAGAGCATGAAGAGTTGAGAAGGCAGGTGGAAGAGTTGCTTGAACAAGGACGCATACAAGAGAGCTTAAGACCTTGTGCTGTACCAGCTTTGTTAGTGCCGAAGAAGGATGGTTCGTGGAGGATGTGTACGGATAGCAGGGCACTCAACAAAATAACTGCCAGATACAGATTTTCGATGCCGAGGCTTGATGATTTGTTAGATCAGTTGAGCGGGGCTACTATCTTTTCGAAGATCGATTTGAAGAGTGGTTATCATCAAATTCGAATTCGACCAGGGGATGAGTGGAAAACAGCGTTCAAGACACGGGAGGGGTTGTATGAATGGCTGGTCATGTTGTTTGGTCTTTCGAATGCACCTAGTACATTTCTTCGGGTGATGAATCAGATCTTTAGACCATTTATTGGGAAGTTCGTGGTGGTGTATTTTGATGATATACTGATATACAGTGGAAGCCCAGAAGAACACTTGCATCATCTGAGAGAAGTGTTGATGATACTGCGACAGGAACAATTTTATGCTGCAACGAAGAAATGCGTATTCATGACGCATAGTGTTTTATTTTTGGGATATGTTATATCAGAAGGAGGTATACAGGTGGATCAGAATAAAGTTAAAGCAATCAGAAATTGGCCACAACCCAGGACGATAACAGAAGTTAGAAGTTTTCATGGTTTAGCATCATTCTACCGAAGATTTATTCCACACTTCAGTAGCGTGATGGCACCAGTTACTGATTGTATGAAGGGGAAGCAATTTTCATGGTTGGAGGAAGCAGGATTTGCTTTTGAGCGGATCAAGGAACTTTTGATGACAGCACCAATTCTAGTATTACCAGATTTTCAGTTATTGTTTGAGTTACATACTGATGCATCCAAAGTTGGGATTGGAGGGGTGTTGAGTCAGAAAGGACGACCAATTGCATATTTCAGTGAGAAACTTTCTGGAGCCAAGATGAGATATAATACTTATGATGTGGAATTCTATGCTATTGTTCAAGCTATAAAACATTGCAGACACTATTTGTTCCATAAAGAATTTGTTCTATATATTGATCATGAAGCACTGAAACATTTGCAGGGACAGGACAAAATTGTAGCCAGGCATGCTTCGTGGATCGCATACCTGCAACAATTTACATTTATGGTGAAGCATAAGTCAGGAATTACAAACCGTGTGGCAGATATATTGAGTCGAAGGAATCATTTGTTGACTACAATGAAGGTTGAAGTGACGGGGTTTGATGTGTTGCCAGAATTGTTTGTTGATGATCCTTACTTTGCCAAGGTGGTTGATTAAGTCGAAAAGGGGAAGACGGATGAGTACGTGTTGGTAGATGGTTTTCTATTCAAGGGCAATAGGTTGTGTATACCAGAGTGCAGTCTGCGGATGAAGATTGTGAAAGAATTGCATGAAGAAGGTCATGTGGGAAGGGATCGCATATTGCAGTTGATTTCTCAGTCTTATTATTGGCCTTCGTTGAAGCGGGAAGTTGAAAAGTTTGTGCGAAGATGTCATGTTTGTCAAGTTTCGAAAGGGATAGCTACAAATGCGAGATTGTATATGCCTTTATCTGTTCCTACAAAACCATGGGTGGATGTAAGCATGGATTTTGTGTTGGGCTTGCCGAGGACTCAACGGGGTAATGATTCCATATATGTGGTGGTGGATAGATTTTCCAATATGGCGCATTTCATAGCTTGTAAGAAGACAGCTGATGTCATCCGTGTTGCTCAATTGTTCTTTAAAGAGGTGTATCGACTACATGGGCTACCTGAATCTATTGTTTCTGATCGGGATACAAGATTTCTAAGCCATTTTTGGTTGAGTTTGTGGAAGATGGTTGGAACGAAGCTGAATTTTAGTAGCGCTTATCATCTGCAAACAGATGGGCAGACGGAAGTGGTGAATAGATCATTGGGAAACTTATTGAGATGTCTTGTGAAAGATAATTTGAAGAGTTGGGATATGAAGTTATGTCAAGCGGAATTTGCACATAATCACGTTGTTAATCGAAGTACTGGTTTCAGTCCATTTCAAGTTGTATATTCAGCAATTCCGAAGGGACCGTTAGATTTGACGACCGTGCCATATCAGAAGGGAGTTGTTAAGCGAGCTTATGATTTTGTTGATGGGTTGAAAGAATGCCATAGAATCGTTCAGGAACGATTGGAGAAGGCAAATGAAAAGTATAAACGATCTGCGGATCTGAAGCGAAGAAGTGTTGAATTTAATGAAGGAGATTTAGTATATGCAGTACTAACGAAGGATCGTTTTCCAGTGGTAGCATACAATAAACTTAAAGCTCGAAAGATTGGTCCTGTAAAGATTGTGAAACGGATCAATGAAAACGCTTATAGGTTAAAGCTGCCGGAGGATGTGTACACTTCTGATGTGTTTAATGTTAAATATCTTATACCTTATTATGGAGATGAAAAATCCATTGGGAAAGAAATTTTAAATTCGAGGACGAATTTTTCCCAACCAGGGGAGGATGATGCAGCCCAGCCTGATAATTTAGGTCACGAGCAACCTAACGATGGGATAAGATGCCCAAGCGACCTAGTAAGCCCATAAACTCCAGTCTGCGACCCAGCGAGGCGAGTGAAGTTTGCGAGCGAGTTACGACCTAACAAGATAGGTCGCTCCAGTATGCCGCTTGACTTAGGTCGCGAACGACCTTACTTAGGTTTTCCTGAAGTTCTTGAGTCGCTGGAAGATAAAGCTCTTAGGTCGAGGAATCTCTTATTCTTAGGTCGCTGTATGGTATGGTGCTTTAGGTCGCAATGTTCTTAGGTCGTGGGTCATTTTGTCGTAATGTGTTAGGTCACATAGTATTGAGTCGCAGTGCTGTTTTGTTGTATTTGTTAGCTCGTGTTATTCTAGGTCGTAGGTCGCGACCAATGTTAGGTCGTGTACTATGTTAGTTCGTGTACTCTATTGAGTCGTGTGAGTTGTAACCCTATAAATAGGGATGTTGGGTCATTTGTAAAGTTAGTTGATTTTGAATAAAACTTTGTTTGAGTGCTTTGTGGCTCTTCTTAAATTGGTAGTTGAGTGTTATCTCCTATCTCCACCTTCGGCATTCGAGTGCGCTCGAATCAACGATTGTTGAAGCCAATTCACGGTATCAAGTGCGCTTGATCAACGTTCGAAGAATTGTAGATCTTCTTTCACGGCATCATGCGCGATCAACGTGACGAAGATAGCTAGAATCCGTTATCTTTTGAGATCAACGGATTTGGGCGTTTGGTATTTTTCAATCCACCGATTGCTACTTTCATCGTTGTATTCATTTCTGTTATTTTCCGCTGCATCAACACTTAGGAGCATGCATGGATTTTGTACCAGATATTCTAGTCTTGTTAATACTAGTAGCCATATTCACTTTATTTTTACCTTTACCATTGTTCTTATTTTTTAGTTTTGGACTTCAAATAGCAATGGGTGCATAGTCTGGTTTCTTAGCCTTAATTCTTTATTCTTCTTCAGCACACATAGCAATTAATTCCTTCATTTTACACTTTTCTTTCTACGTATTATAATTAATCTTGAAAGGACCAAATTGTTTGGGAAGAGAAGTCATAATGAAATGAACTAAAAAACCTTCAAAAATTGTCATATCCATGCCGTTTAATTTTACGGTCATATCATTCATCATTATTATATGTTCACGTACAATGTTTGTCCCATTATACTTGATAATGAGGATTTTCATTATGAGAGTACTTACATTAGCCTTAGAGTACTTTTAAACATATCTTCAATAAAAGTCAAACACTATTTTGCACTAAAAATATTATCCGCATCGTCCTTCTTAGGAATACCTCCTCTTATAGCAGTTGTAATTGTACTTTTTATAATCATGAAAGACGTGTAGTTTGAATACTCCCATTTTACAAAATTAGCATTTTCATCATTAGTACTTTCACTATAATAGTAGTTTGTTCGTTTATAAAGCCTGGTCAATATGCAATATGTAATGCCCCACTCTGAGACCCACATTAGCAAAGAGTATTACAAGGTAACACCGTCTGCTAATGCGAAGAATAGAGCTGGATAGGAGCGACCATCATAGCCTTGTCTTAACTATCTACTGAATACATCGATAAATGTAGCTTATAAATTTTTTTCCATGTGGATCGACATTTTCAATAGATACTTAATACAAAACTATAATGGCTATAAGATCTAACAGAACAAAATATAACAACTCAAATGTAAAACACATCACAGAATAGTAGATCATCACATGCATATACACATATACCGGTACATCATAGAGTAAATAAAATGATACATGTCAAGTGGTGTAGCAACCACAATGTACAGGCGAGTCAAAAGAATATACATATCAGAGTTGCAAACAAAAAGGACTACACAAAAAGCTATAACAAAAGGAACTAGCAGAAAAGTCCATGCGAAAGCAGAATAGGCTAAGTCCAAATGTACCTAACCTAAAACACCTCGGTCTGACCCGAGTATAAAATACACGGGTCAGTCTAGCTAAACAAATCAGTTAGATAAGCTAAATGATAATGAACATGCAAGGTCATAAAGTACCACAATAATCTCTAAAAGAAATAACATGATCATCTAACAAGAGATGAATCATAACAAGCCTCATATCATCGGCAACTCAAATAAACAAAGGATATAAATATCCCAAATCAAGCTAAAAAGGCAAATAACAAATACCAATGAAGGTAACACAAGTTTCCACAAGGTAATCGCTATGTATCGAGTGGTTCAAAAGACCTACTCCGAAAGGCGATACTCTAGGGAAATATAAATATCAATGAAACAAAAGATGCACGTGCTCAGTACTGTATAAAAAAGGATCCACAAGCCCGAAGGCGACAAACCCAAGTATCCCTTGAGCGGTGACGAAGGACCAACTCCAAAAGCGATACTATAGGGCAACAAGCCCAAAGGCACAAACCCGAAGGCACAAACCCGAAGGCACAAGCCCGAAGGCAACAAACCGTAGTGGCGAAGGTCTGGAGGCCCAGTACTGGACACCACTAACTGGCAATATGTGTCACAAACTCTCGGGAAGGAACCCGAAAAGTGTTAACGTGTGTCCCATACCACACATTCGCACTAAACGGTTTACTAAAGTTAGTCAGTTTCACACTAAAAGCAGTACAAAGTTTACCGGTAAACCAGACCCGAAGGTCAAAACGATTAAACGAATAGATTAGGAATTGACTGAAAAGATAAACGCACGTGTTCATAGCACGCGTTTTATCTAATCATTTAATTCTCCTCCCTCTTCGCTCGAAGTGCAAAATTGTGTGTTTTATATAGAAATTAGGTTGAAGAAAACGAGTTTTAGGAACGCTTCAAAATTGCTTTAGAAATTGCCTTTGAAATTCTCCTATTATGGAGTAATTAATTTAATACTTAAAAATAATATTAAATAATAATTTCAAAAGTCAATTTGCTTGAAAAACACTTTGTAATACTTTATAAAACCCGTGCACGAAATCTAGAGAGAAAACTCAAGAATTCAGGAAAATATCAAAAATGGCGGAAATTATTCTATAGAAACCGCTGAAATCAAGCTGTGATCACTAGTTCGACAGCAGGTTTGGACCTGAATACAGAGTCCAAATGACATGAAATTTGGCAGGAATATAGCTCAACATTCATACTTCAATCTGCAAAAATAATCATTCAAATCCGATTTGAAACGAAGAATCCGCGTCGTTTCAAAGTCGGACCAAAACAAGGTAAAATCGCTGAATTTCAGCAGGCTGTGGGTTCAAGTTCGACAGCCGTTTGAAATAGCAAACCAACCCAGATTGTTATGAAAATTTTCAGAATTATAAATCAATACTCCTACTTCAATCAGCAAAAATAATCACTCAAATCCAATTTAAAACGAATGAGTTATGCTGTCTCAAACATGGACTCAGGCCATTTTTACAACAGTTCAAAAACACAAAAATGTGCAGGCCTAAAACCCTCCTGGACTCAATTTTCAGGCATAAAAAAGGGGCTCAAATAGAATTGTATTGAGTTCAAAATTGGTAAGCATACTGTAGAAAACTTCATCTTTCAACTAGAAAAGGAATGATGCAATTTGGATAAAATATGAGAAAGATATGATGTCTCAAAGTTGAACCCAGACAGTGTTTTCACTGTTGAACTCTGGGCAAAAACATGATTCAGGTCAATGTTTGATAGCAGATTTATATAAGCTAATTATGTCAAAATGACCTGAAATTTAGTATGCCTAAAGTAGAGAACTTTATCTTTCAAAAAAAAAGAATCATGAAATTTGATTAAGAAATGAAAGAGATATGATGTCTCAAACATGGACTCAGGCCATGTTTGCAACATCTCAGAAAACAAAAATGTGCACAGGATATTTCCAGGCTGTGCACTGATTTTGCAGCGACAATTTGAACACTTAAATGATATTATTATTCAACCAAAATTTTCAGATATGAAGTTCAACATGCAAGATATCAAATGCAATAAATCCGGCAGAATTTCGTTGCCGGAATCAAAAGTTATAAGCATTCAAAGTAGCAACCAGAGAAGGTTTTGACGCAGAAACAAAATTGAAAGTAAAAATGAATTACAAAGCAATTTTGACGATTTTGAGCTTGGCTCAGCTACTTTTTGTGAGTTTTGTAACTCACCTTGCTGTTTAGATGCAAAAGCTCGAATTAATGCAACAAGATTGAAGCTTTGGAGGAGAAATTGGCCTCTAGGAACCTGTAGAAGGAAGATACAATACATGCAAGCAAAATATACAGTAAATTAGAAAAACAACTTTCACAAATCAGAAATTTTGATGAAATTGTTGTGTTTGGAGATAGATTACCTTTGTATTAACACTCTAGGCTGAAAAAGATTGCAATTTGTTGAATTAATTTGAAGAAATTTTGGATTTTTAATTTTGAGGAAGGTGGGTTTTGTTTACAGGTTGAAAGAAGAAATGATGAGGGAAATGAATGTACAACAACTATTGTTTTCTCATTTCTCAAACCTGGTTTAGCAATAATGGGCCTAATGGGTTCCAAAAATTAAAAGAAAATAAATGGCCTAAGTTTATTATTCACACCTATATTATAAAGGCTTCATATTTACACTAATTACACAACAAAAATGCATTTTCTTTCAAACTTTCACACAGCAAAGTATGAAATTTTACATACTTATGAAGTAACATATTTTTATACTATATACAAAGATTAATTTTAAATTTTTAAAACATTTTTATTATTAAAATCCCTTATTTTACAAAAATGCACAATTTACACAAATAATTGCACAAATCCTTATTTTTAACTTCAAAAATTCCCCAAAAATATTTTTCTTACTTAGAAAAATATAACAAACCATTCTAAACTCAAATTTATAATTAAAGCTCATTTTTAAACCAATTTCCACCTTTTTATTTAAATAAACAACCTTTAAAAATCAAATACTTCTTTTAAAAATCATTAGAAGAAGTAATTGGCAATAATTAATAAAATTATTGCATTTTCTCTAAATAAAAGTCATTTTCCATTCATTATTAACCCAAACAACAAAATAAAGTTTATAAACTTTATTTTCACATTTTATTACCAAAATTCATTGTTTATTCCAAATAAACAATTTAATTTCTCCAATTTTATTTTAATTCACAATATTAAATCATAACTACCGTTATAATTTAATATTTACAGGTAATCTCCAAAACCAGGGTTGTAACACAATACGTCAAGACAAATCTCAATTTGCTCTTTTCAAGTGGAAAAATTAGTTTCGTCCAATGTTACTATTTCAGCAATTTGAGCATGAACATTATTCAATACTGCGTAAGATTCAAAAAAAATAAATGCTTACTATTATCAACTATAAATCCACAAATAGCATAACAACGTTAAATCAACTTTATATAGAGAAACTAAAAGTAATTATACTGAAATAAATAATAAAACATTAAATTATATTTCAATCATATCATAACAGTTGCTTGCATAAAATTTAGTTCATATTACATTTGGACATAAACAAATTGAATTGTTAAAATAAATAAATTCACTTAATAAATCATAATGGAAATTTAAGTAGGTAAAATTACCATCTATAATCTATTAAATGTAAAAACATAATTTCATGAAAATTAATTTGCACCGTTGGACAGAAACAAACTTAATCATTAAAGCAAATAAATTCACTTAATTAAATTATTATGGCAATTAAAGTTGCTAAATTACCATTCATAGTTTATTAAATATAAAAATGTAATTTCATGAAAATCAATTTGTATTACTGTTGGGTAGAAACAAACTGAACCATTAAAACAAATAAATTCACTTAATAAATCATGATGGCAATTAAAGTTCATAAAATTACCGTTTATAATTTATTAAATATAAAAATGTAATTTCATGAAAATCAATTTATATCATCGTTGGACAGAGCAAAATGAACCATTAAAATAAATTAATTCACTTAATAAATCAAAATGCCAATTAAAGTTGCTAAATTACCATTCATAATTTATTAATGTAAAACATAATTGTGACTTTAAATCACAAAATTCATTTTAATAAAGTGGTAGTTGCAATTCAAAGTTAGTAGAAATTGACAACAACTAATTATTAAAAAATAATGTTATATGGTGTAAATTATTTATAAAAAAAAGTATATAATAAAGCATAGAGAATAATACAAGATTCAAAATGCAGCATATATAGGAATATCAAAACTCTTGGCCATGATCTAGCTTGGATCATAATTTTACACGAACTTAGTTGTAGTAGATCTAATATAACAAAAGAAGAGTGCCTATGTAATTCATAACATGATGCCTATTACATTTTCATGGAAAATACATTAATTAACATCGCACCTAATAAAGAAAAATAAGTTCTCCTTTTAAATCTTTCATTCGAAATTATAAGAAAATATTTATACGTAAATTAGTTGAATCTGTATAGCTTTTATATGAACCACTGAAAATCAATTTCATAAAAAAAATTGCATCTTATATGAATTTACGATAGCTCCGATACCAAATGAAAGAGACTAACAAGATAGAAATATGTTTTGCAGTTAGAAGACAATCAATCCAGAATATGTAAATCCAAAATATAATAGCAAAGGAATTTAAATCTTATAGTTCTGAAGTGAAGACATCTTTAGACGAAAGAGTTAATACTAATCTTCAGTAATTTTTATCAGATCTGATGATGGAGATCAAAGTCTGCACCACTATTTTCATAAGTTAATTTATAATGCTACTACATAACTTTGCAAAGGTGGTATCATTTTCGTTTAATTTTTGAATATTTATTGTGCTATTTTTAATAAATTATTTTATGATGTTACCATATAGTATCAGTTTTTTATTTGTCAACCTAAAAAAATACATCAATTATATTTTAATTTTATCATGTAATGGTTGACCTTACCTTGTAATATCATTTTTTGGTTAGATGGTACGACTCGGTAGCATTTTGTACTCGCTTTATTTATTTTTACATCATTTTCTTATATAATGATACCATACAGTATCATTTTGATACCACAAGGTATCATTTTTTACATGTTGGTATTTTTTCAGTAATTGATGAATGACGAGCAAGCTGAGATGTTACTTATTTGATCACTAAAAAATATCGAATCGAAGTAACTAAAACTTCGAAAAAAATATATATAGATAGGGATAAACCCTATATATATCTACTATCACATATACATTTGTTTCTTTCATAACGGAAACCGCCCACATTTTTTATTAAATCAGATTCTAGATAATGATGTCGTTATGTTCTAGAAGCTATAAGAGGCATGACAAAAAATGAGTAAATGCATGATTTTTTTTAGCCTTAGGTTTTAAGGGAAGCGATGCCTAGGGAGGCAGCGGCAAAGGTAGTGGTAGCTATGAGTCGTGTTGGAGCGGAAGTCTAAGGCGGCATGAAGAGTGTGGCAACATGGGTGCAGTAGTGTGGGGTGCAGCTACATGACGTGCGGTGACTTTAAAAAAGCATGATTTGTCCTCTAGGTTAAAATTTGTCTTTTTGGCTAATTTTTGAAGCTGCGTCCTAGGAGCAAAAAAAGTTGAAAGTTTGTCCTTTAAACAAAATTATCCTAAAATAAGAAAGTAAATGCATAATATAATGTAAATTAATTTTAGTTTTTATATGTAAATATTATGATTTATGTTTTAAAACTGCCTTTACATTGATGGATAAATAAATTAAGCATAAATAAACATTTTCAATAAAGCAAAAAATTGCAAACAAGTTCAAATTTCATGTATCACTATTTTCAATGCTTATTAACAACAGTAATGTTCATTATATGAGTTTAAGAGTATGTGTGATATTGATTTAAATGGAAAAAAATCAAACACTTCAACTTAAAAATAATAAAGTCTGTTTTATAGCAACATGTGCATTGCTTATTTGATACCAAGAACTGTGCACATATCCTATGTTTATTTATTTGGGTTCAAGTAGTAGTAAACATATCTCTACCTTCGAATTTGAGATTATTTTATGGTACTTTCATTTCAAAAGGGAAGAAAGATATTAACCTATGTGCCTATAAAGTGCACAACGATTTGAACTAATAAACCATATGATTAGAGGTTGGGTTACATGTGTATGGTTGAAGCTATAACTCTGATTGTGTGATGGATTGTATGAGTTTGCTAGTAGCTTGGTATATGGGTTTTTTTGAAGGATGGACGAGTTAATAATAAACCTTACAATACTTGATGGTGAGGTGAAGCTATCAAGATATAAGTAGTACATACCCATCAAGAAAGTGAACCGTGTAGGTATAACAAGTTAAAGATGTATATATTAATTCATGATGATTTAAAACAGAGTGAAATATTAGCATTTCCAGAAATAAATGCATGAAACAAGAATGAACAAATTTAGCCTTTATAAATTGATTACATCATAAATATGACTCGAGAATGAAAAATTTTGATGCATTGTCTTTGAAAAATGAGTGTTTATAATTAGCATGTCATGAAAAATTAAGCTAAGAACATTGCTAATGAAGCATTGATCAACACCACAGCAAGTTGTACGATCAAATAAAGAGAAGGAACACCAGGCTCAGAAGAGCATCAATGTTTTGTGATATGTACTTTAATATAATCAGCATTAAACAAAGGAACAAGAAGGCAAAGTATGTTTACATTCTAAGTCAACCTTAGCATATTCACATGAGATCATTGTTCACACATAACTTCTATAATAGTAACAATCTGTTTACCAACCTACTTCAAAAAAAAGAATTATGGCCAGTAAATAGCGATGAATAAAAAATGAATTACGAAAATGAAGTATTGTAAATCCTAGTTAGATAAGACCTTACTAAAAAATACAATCAAAGAAATTACCTCGATATCGAATTTCATAACCAAAAGTTAATGAGGAGAAACTGGACTTGCATATGAGGTGAGGCTCGGTACAAGTGAAAACTAGGTTTGTTGGATGAGACGATGCTAGTTAATTGGTATGATCGAGATTTCAAGATTTCGTTTATGATTTATGGTTTTGATCGCGGTTGAAGTTGTTTAGTGAGTGGATTAGGGTTTACTTTAATTTTGTGTGGACAGGAGACGGAAGGGATAGAATAACTACCTAGGAAAAAATAGTGTTTTCATATTACAATTTCACTTTTATATACTTTTAATGACATTTACGTATGAAACTTTATCTATTAATATTGTAATAAGCATGTTTTCTTGTAATGTTTCATAATGTTTGCATCTTTGCAACTGATTTGGAGAAATATAACATTGAAAATTATTTTATTGCATTAAATGAGTAAGACTACCATTAAAATTTCTGGAATAATAAGTAATAGGTATGGTCAGATGAGTTTTGATCCATTACTTTTGAGAGATCACTCAAACTTTATAAGTTTTTTGGAACTTCCCGAACATTATGGAAGACTTGAAAACTTGGATTATAGTTCAGTTCCCTTTGACTTATGATCCTAAACCATTAAAATTGTATAATACAAAATTACTATCATTAGTTGGGAATGAACAATAAAAGATTCATCAAAAATACTTTCATCGATCGAAGATATTCTATAATTTAGCGAGTATAAAAAGTGCAAGTGTAAGACGATCTATAAAATCATTGATTCGAGATCGACACTTATTTTCATATATAAATTTTGATTGAAGGAATTCTTATAATTTGTCTCGGTAATTAGCTACATGATAATTTTAGAGGTTGAAGCGATGATGGCGTGTGATGGTTAACTATCTTGAAGATTCGGATGCTTATATAAGTGATTTGTTTGTGATTGTGATTTTTTGGTATCATCATTATAACTTGTTAAATTATAACTAGCAAAAAGCAAATTTAATTAAGCTTATCATGAAAGAAAATAGGTAGATGCATAAGTTTAAGAGAGATCTAAGCAGCAACACTGATGGATGTCAGCTTATTGTCTGACCCATTGGAGATAGTGATATAAATTTGAGATTTCTTCAGCCATGAAAAGGAAGAAAGAAAAATAAAATCAAAGCGAGGAAGGAGACTTTAAGAAGGCTCTAATACAACATAGAAGTAGATATGAATTCGAGGCATAAACAAACAATTCTTTTATTTTGCATCTTTATTAATGGTTGGAGTAGATTTGAGTAGAGCTGCATTTTTTTGGATCTAACTGCGAAATTTCAAAGATGCCCTTGATCTATGCAACGGATGTCACAAGTGCATATCCCAATAATGATAAAATTTTAATATTACTTCTATTTGGAAGTAAGGTCGTATATTCTAATCCTAACTATAAAGATTTCTTTTGTTAGTCTTTTCCATTTTTCTTGCATTGCCTTTTCTGTTCACAAAATCAATAATTCGTTGTTGCTTCACTGTTTATTTCAAATTTATGTGGGATGCACTTTTATTTTGGTTTTCGTATAACTTTAGGTTTTTGTTGTAAAAATACTTTTTTTAATATTTGAAAACTAAAAAACTTTCATCTAATAATGAAGAAATTTATATTTTCCAAATAACATTTTAGATAACATCTGATTTACTTACATTTAAAAGCAATTTTAGAAGGAAATAATAAACTTGAAAAGATAAGATTATATATTTGATGTCTTACATTTCTTTAAACTAAATTATAATATTTTGAAATCATTTCTAACTCGGTAAATTTATCTTATCATATTTTTTTATTGAATTTAAATTAAGCAAGAATACATGCAAAAATATGAATATTTTGATGAAATATAAATTTTATGGAAAAAAGATCTATATAGACAAGTGCATCACATGGGCCTACATTTTTATAAATTGATAGAAAGTATTAACATGTCTTACAGGGTCATATATAAACAATTTCCTATTAAATTAGACAGTTCTACTGAAATTAATAAACAAAGCCAAAAAATATGAAGCCAAGTCTAATAAATTGAACAATAATGGTTAACATAGCTTTAGGTCAAGAACCAAAGCTCTGTAGGTTAGTGGTACAATGCTTTAGACATAGTTTTACAATCTTTGTTCTTTAAGGTTTAGATTTTGGTGTTGGACATGGTGGGTGGGTTAGTGATGAGTTGTAGGTGGTATTTCTTGATGTTTGAGAAGTTTGGTGAAAGCAGTTTGGACTAGAAGAGGTGGTGAGGTAAACTGGTAAGAAGGTGGTGAATAACTAGTAAAAAGAAGAAAGGGATGAAGCAAGGAACAAGGAAGAGGTGAAGGATTCAAAGTGCAACAGGTTGAAGGAGGTGAGCATCAGGTTGAAGGTGGTGAAGAAAGTAGAATAACAAAAAGTTGTAGTAGAGAGAAATGCATAAACAAAAGATAAAGAAAAACTAATTTATTATTATCACACACCTTACATGCTTACGGACCCATAATATATATAGGCATAACTGGTAACGGCTCTAAACTAACTATAGTAAACCCTAATAAGTTAATTAACCAATCCAATTACAATTCAAGCCCACATTAGTTTGTACAAGCACAAAACATGCATAACTAATACTTCTAGCTTTCTTCAACCAGAGGCTTCAAGCCCTTATAGTAGGGACATCCCCTTCCTTGACTCCACCATATCCTTCACGTCTGATGAACTCTGGTGCTACGCTGATGAACTACAACTGAAGCGTTATTTTCTTTAATCCATGTCTGTACAAATGGCTGATGCCAGTTTTTAGCATAACAATTCCCTCCTTCTTCAAAACAACCTTGTCCTCAAGGTTGTAGTTTAAATTTGTTCCTCCAAATTTCAATCTTCACTCCCACCTGGATCAAACATAACACTTTTTCTTTCATCATGGTTGATCATGCCTAGCTAATCCTCAAGATTTTCAAGGTTTCCTAGTAGTTTCAGGTTGGATGTCACAATCGGTTCTTGGAATGCATAAAAAGATTTTACTGTAATGCCAAATGATAACATAGATATGAAAGCAACCCCTGAAATTAAACTATCCTCTTTTGGTAATTGAATGTTCAAAACTTGCCTAGTTAGAGATTCCACTGTATCTAGCTTAAGAGATTCTAATCCTTGTAAAGTGTCCTTTATGCAAGAGAAAGAAAAGAAGATTCGGTGTAGGGTCATCAATTTCTTCTGTCTTTATTTTAGAATTTGCATCAAAGTGAAGCACATTTTGACGAGTTTCTTTCACCTCAGATATAATAGACTATTCATGGTCATCGCATGTGAGCACAACAGAACTTGTAATTTTATTTTCGGTTTGAGAATATTGCTTAGAAACCATGCCAACTGAAAAGGATGGACCAAGTGTTGGAGTTGTTTGTGGAGAAATGATGATATCAAACATGTCTTTGATATCCTTTTCTTTATTGACAATTAGAGATAGCAATTCTTTAGATTTAGAACTTTCACAAAACTTAGCCAATGCGTGTAATTGTTTTGCAACTCGTCTCAAATTTGGGAGTTGCTTTCGATTTACAAGATCAAAACTACCATAGTGGAAAACAACTGTAGTATTGGTAAAGACATTCCAAATAGAGGCATTGATATTCCAAATTTGGGTTAATATAAAATCCAACACAAAAGGTAATTTTTTTTAGATGACCGTGAAGAAGGTGTATCGTGTTTTTTATAGCAAGGGTTAAAGAATCAAAGAAAATGGGTAAAGAATCATAATCCAATGATTCCAAATGTTGAACTAAAGATTCAAGATTCTTTAGGAGAATATTTTCTTATTGAATTGATGGAGAGGCTATATGCTTTGATTCTTTGTGACGACCCACCTCCTCGATCGTCAGAAATTGACACTAATACATCCCGGTATTCACATGCCGTAAATCGAAGTGCTGGAGAGGCAGATTATCGTGGGGTAAAAAAATAAAGATAGAAAATAGACAATGATAGAATCTCACATCGTATTCAACACATAATTATACATATGAGTAGTACATGCAATTACTCCAAATTGTTCCATCAAAGTTACGGCAGGTAACCCAGCTAGGATTGTTATAATGATCTATCCTTACAGTGCTGGTAGATACTAATACATAATACAGACATAGCGGAAAGTGATAGATGACTTCAAAAAAAGACCCAAAATGCTCCATGCTCCATTCCAAAATGCTCTAAGCTTACCTAACTAGTTGGCTGCTAGGAAAATAGGGCACTCAGAGTTTAAGGGAAAAGAAAATAAACTCCGAGTCAGTCATGGGACTGATGTGAGAAACTCAAAATACGATGTTTGAAAACAAAAGGTATCTCATAAGACCACGCCGCACATAAACACGGAACGGGTTTTTACCTTATGATAACCAAAACATTTGCTACGCAGAATATGTGGATATTATTTTTAATGACATTCTTTCGAAAACACTTTTCTAGTAAGTATACATAATCTTAGTCAAAATTGCTACATTATTAAATTCCAGTATACTAGGCTCTACAATCAAATCCGAAGGCACTTATTGGAGAATGGATTTCCATACAATGAAAAGGTAAGGGACGATCTTCCGCCAGTACATCTCTAGAATAATGCACCTGAGGCTCCAACCTCTACCAACACACAACTGGCCTACCTTTACCATAGATAGTACCGAATAGGTCATCACCTCGGTCGTTCCCGACCTACCTGAGAGCTCTCTTTGCATACACCACACTAATTTAAAATCCAACCTGGTGGGAATAAATATATCTAGAAAGGTAATGACTATATCCTAATGGGAGCGGCCAACTTAGCTCTGCCGCATCTACCATGTTTTAGTCATTTTTGGGTGATGAGGCTCAAGGTAACGATTACCTTACTCATAGCACATTCCACTTTGAATGCCACATTGCCAATCCAAAATCACACAACTGATTTCTATAAACGTATAACTCCTCGGCTCGTATGTCTCAGAAAAAGGTATTAAACTAAGAGAAGTTGCCTTCTCCGCTACCAATCAGATGATACGTTCAAAAAAATCAACCAATGTAATTACAACTGTAACGTCAGACATACATCCATGCAAGTTGTCCAGGAACAGGACAAATTTAAGGCACTCTCCTACCACATCCTGTCTGGAGTTACTCCTAGGATTAGTAGCGATTAGTCCTTGCATTGGATATTTCATAACGAAGAGACAACTGCTACTATATGTATATTGGGAGTTTATCCCCAAATGATCAAAAAGCAGTCCTTCATTATGGAAATCCTTAATATCATATCCATGTCTTCACTTCGAATACGTAAATTGGTTCGACGTGGCCTTCGGGTAGGAATTACCCAAATTTGACCCCGGTTCCTCCGAACCAATCATCGATTAAAAAGATGTTAAGTTCATATGTGATTATCAATCATCATTCAATTTAATTCATATTTTTATTCATTTATAGATATATCTTAGAGAAATATTCATTGAAATATATATTTATCTTTTACAGAGTATATGGAATCATCAAGCCTCATTTATCAAATCCTTTTGGTTAATTTAAACCTTTTTGAATCATGGTATAATTCCAAACCCTTTCATCTTTTACTTAGAAAAATATTTCCAATTCATTTCATTCAAATCTTAACAAAGATTTCCTAATTCAAAACTCATAATTTTAATTCGGTTAAACCATGTTATCTAGGATGTTAATCCAAAACTAGTAAATGTTGAGTGAGAAGAATCTGTAGAAATCATCTAATTCTACTCAATATCAATTCTCTTATTCAACAAATACTATGGGTGGAATAACGGTGAAAGCACCCTTTAAATTCTACGAATAGTATGAATTTCCTCTTCCGGCTTTAACACCGAGTACAAGAAGATTATCTTCATAAAATTTAAGTTATTTATATTTGGAGAATTATATCCTTTAACTTTGGAAAATTTTGATCTAAGTAAATCAAATTTACTATCCCATCCGTTGGGCCAACCCGGATAGCCAGGGAGAGCATGAAACTGGTTTTCCAAACTCAAGCCTAGACACAACCTCTCTGGCACCCATAAGGCGCTCAAGTAATTTGATCGACTCTAAATTATTTAATATTTAACCATTCCATAAATCCTTCAAATCATCTTTAAAATACTTTATTGATTATTTGAAAACATTTACAAAAGATTTGGAAAAGAACGGTTGCCTTTAAAACTACATTTCAAAAGTTATAGAAAAGTGCTGCGGAAAGTGCTGTTTAAGCTATATTGATCAAAACGCTTTTTCTATCATTTGGAAACTCATTTTTTATAACTCAAATCACTTTTAAAACATTTCAAAATATTTTTAGAATTTATTTCATATTTTTAAACAATTTTAAAGTGGTTTAACATTCCATATACACTAATTCATTAAATAAAGGAAAGTGAATTTCTTTGTGCTTATCGACATGTATTTCCGTGACTTGCATATATATCCAACATTCATATTAAACAACCATCATCAATAATCATAATCAAATATATATAAGATCCAATAGCATATAATATGATAGTTTAAGAGTTTACTCACCTCGGGTTTGAACGACCGACTAAAAATTGGCTATGGCTTTGCTAACTCGAACTTCTAGCTCACAATCACTTGAATTATTACTTCTAGATGGCTCGGCCTATGGATGAGAGTATGGAGGTGATGGAAGCCATTAAAGTCGAGGTGAAGAAGAAGAAGAAGATGGAATGAGATGTGTGAATTTGTGAAGCCTTAGGGTCTTATTTATAGCATTAGGAAAATGTGGCTAATTACTAAATTACCCATAGATATTATCAAAATATCTCTTACACCACATCACTTCAACATCAAATCCTTATCACCATACTCAAGTGCATGAATTAATGAGATGTAATTTGATAAGACATATTGCAAAAATATCTTAAGCATGGAATGACATGCATTAATGGTGGATTTGATGTTTGCTTTCCATGTTTTAATGGTGATTAGATGTTGCCTTTTTCACTTACGTTTTTAAAAATATCTTAGATATTTTCTTTAGCTTTGATTTGACTAATTGTGATAGACATATGTGTTTGTATGTGTATGTGTGTGCATGTACAAACAATGTTGTAACAACTTAAAACAATTTCCATTTGTCAAACCGTTGAGATTTCGGGATCCAATTTCCAGTCATATTTTTAGTTTTTAATCAAACTATTATTTATGTAAACAAAACTTGAAAATAAATTTCTTGTCATCTTTAACTAATTAAAACAAGTCCATTTAACTTATAAAGCTATATTTAAAATTAATTAAATATTCCATTTTCAAAGTGGTAAATTTATGAGTCGTTACATACTTCCCCCCTTAAAAGAATTTCATCCTCGAAATTAAGGATAAAAAAAGATAACTCTAAGACAAATATATATATATATATAATGAACTGATACACATGTATAAGATATACCAAGTGATGTCACCACAAGCTGGTGAGTACACCATACACATACAACTATGTATCCATTCTAAATTTAGGATAGGCTTTACACATTCTTTCTTCTATCTCCCATATGCAGTCTGCTGCTTCACCACTCCATTGGACTTTAACCAATCTTACAACCTTCCTCCTTAATCGCTTCTTGTTGTGATCTACTATTTTCATTGATCGCCTAATAACCACCAAATTAGGTTCAACTTCTAAATCTTCTTGGGCAGTTGTTTCTATAATTTGTTCTGGATCATGCACATATTTTCGTAGGTGAGATACATGAAAGACATTGTGCACACCGGATGACCTTTCAAGCAGTTCCACACGATAAGCTAATCGGCCAATCCTTTCGAGAATGGGAAAAGGTCCAATAAATCGAGGTGCTAACTTCCTTGCCCGACCAAATCTTACCACTCCTCTCATTGGAGGAACTTTTAGGATTACATAATCTCCAATTGAGAACTCTAAATTTCTTCGCCTTTGATCATCATAGATCTTCTGCCTACTATGGGCTTCTTTCATTTTTTTCTAATCATGTCAACCATTTCTAAAGCTTCTCTAATCATGTCAGGACCTAGAACTAATCGATCTCCGGTCTCGATCCAACATGCTGGGGATCTACATGGACGACCATACAAAGCTTCATATGGGGCCATGTTAATACTAGCCTGATAACTATTATTGTAAGAGAATTCTATCAGATGAAGGTAGCTTTCCCATGAACCTCTGAAATCTAAGATGCAAGCTCTTAGAAGATCCTCCAACACCCGATTTACTCTCTCAGTTTGCCCTTCGTTCTAGGGGTGACATGCGGTGATTATGTTTAGCTTAGTTCCTAAAGTTGTTTGCAATGCCTCCCAGAACTTATTGGTAAAGATAGGATCTCGATCACTGACTATACTACTGGGGACACCAGGCAATCGAACTACTTCCCTTATGTATATTTCTGCCATACTTGTAGTTATTCTCGTTGGTTTTAATGGGATAAAATGTGCACTCTTGGTTAATCGATCTATGATAACCCAAATGTCTTTCATTTCCCCTTCTGATCGGGGTAAGCCATCGATGAAATCCATCGATATTTGGTTCCATTTCCAAGTCATAATTTTAAGAGGTTGGAGTAATCCAGTAGTCTTTTGCTGATCACTTTTGATCTGTTGACAATTTGCACATCTGCTAATATGGATAGAGATATCCCTCTTCATGCCATCCCACTAAAAATTTCTCTTCATATCTCGATACATTTTAGTAACTCCGGATGTACAAAAAGCCAAGAATTATGACATTTTGTTAAAACATCTTGCCTTATCCCATCAACATTGGGAACATATATCCTTCCATTCATTCTTATGATTCCCTGCTCATCTACTTTGAATCCTATCCATCTTCCTGATATTATATTCTCCTCTACTTCCGTGGTTATTCTTGAAATGATTGGATCCTTGATCCGACTCTCTTTTATACGATTAATCAAGGTTGGATGTACCACTAAATAAGCTATAACGGCATGCCTTCTGCTTAGTGCATCTGTCACTACATTGGCTTTCCCAGGTGTGTATAAGATATCAAGATCATATGATGCGAGAAATTCTAACCAACGTTGATGTCTCATATTTAAGTCCTTTTAAGTGAAAAGATACTTCAGAGATTTGTGATCCGTGAAGAGCTTGAACTTTTCACCTATTTAAAGAAGGAACATTATTTACTAGGGTCAATCAAAGTTTATTTATAATAAACTATAGGGAATTCTTACCCAGCAGATAATTCCTCCATATTTTTAATGCGAACACAACGACTAATAATTCCAAGTCATGTGTTGTATAATTCCTCATGAGTCTTTAGTTGTCTACTTGCATAAGCGATGACCTTTCCATGCTGCATCATAACAACACCTAATCCTTCCTCACAAGCATCAGTATATACTGATAAACAACCGCCTTTATCAGCAATATATAGGACTGGAGCAGTAGTTAACCTTCTCTTGAGTTCCTTGAATTCTTCTTCACATTTTGATGTCCATTCAAATTTAACATCCTTCATAGTCAATTTTGTTAGATGGGAGGAAATTTTGGAGTAGTCTTGAATGAACCTCCAGTAATATCTTGCCAATCCTAAGAAGCTGCGAATGCCTTCAGGGTTTGTGGTTGCTTCCAATCTTGTATAGCCGAAATCTTTTCTGGATCTACTGAGATCCCTTCTCCTGACACAATACGCCCAAGGAATCTTACTTCTTTCTCCCAAAACTGAAATTTCGAGAATTTAACTTTAAGTATATTTCTTCGTAATATTTCCCACACAATCTCCAAATGCCTTTCGTGTTCTTCCTCGGTTTTGGAATAGATAAGAATATCATCAATAAAAACCAACACGAATTTGTTTAGCACATCTCGGAATACTCTATTCATAAGGTCTACAAAGTAGGCGGGTGCATTAGTCAACCCAAAAGGCATAACTAACCATTCGTAAAAGCAATTTGGACCCCTAAATGCAGTTAATAGAATGCATCCTCGGCTATTCTTAGTTGATGGAATCCTGTGGCTAGATCCATTTGTGAGAATACTCGGGCCATGAAGTTGATCAAATAATTCATCTATGCGGGGTAAAGGATACTTGTTTTTAATCATTTGCTTATTTAAGTCTTGATAGTCTACATAATGCCTTAGGGAGCCGTCAGACTTAGCTATAAAAACTACCGCAGCACCCCAACTTGAGCGACTATGTCTAATTAGTCATTTTTTAACAACTCATCAGTTTGGTTTGCCAACTCAATCTTTTCCTTTGGGGTTATCCTTCGAATAGGGTGAATAATGGGTCTTTCACCAAGAATTAAGCCAATTCGAAACTCAATTTTCCGATGCGGGGGTAAACTTTTAACTTCCTCAAAAACAATCCTGAAATTCCTTGACAACTAGTATTGTCTCCAAATCATTTTGAGATGAGTCTAGTGCATACATGAAACTATCCCTTATCGGACTAGGTTCTTCACAAGATATTTCTATAAACTTCCTGAAGCTGGTCCACAAAGTTACCATCCTTTTAATACAATCAAGGACAGCTTTATTCTTGGATAACCAATCCATACCAAGCAAAAATTCAAACCCAATAAATTCAAGAACAAATAAGTCGCATGAAATTTTTTGGAAGAGGTGAGTAACTCAGACGTTTTCACAAATCATACAAAGATTAGTTGTATCGCCTATGGGATTTGACAAGAAAATGGAGTTATCTACTTTTTTTGTGATCAAATTTAATCTATCAACCAATCCTTTAGCAATAAAACTAAGGGAAGCCTCAGTATCAAATAATACTTTGACTAAATCATCATTGACATAAATATTACCTACAAGAACTCCCTTGCCTTTTACATCAATAGAGGTTGAAGGCTCGTTTTTGATAGCATAGACCTTAAGCTGCTCTCCTTTCTTCATTAACGGGCACTTGTTCTTCCAATGACCGGGTTGATGGTAGTTATGCTAGAGGCTTTTCTGCACCATAGGAGAGACGATTCCTTGCTGCTACCTTTGAACCGTGGGACTCCTGTAGTACTTTGAATAATGTCCTTTCTTTCCATAATTAAAACATTCAACATCTTTAAAATGGTTTTCCTAAGATCCTCCTCCTGGCTTGCCTTGCCATGGCTTCTTTTCATTATTATTGAACTTGCTCTTGTTATTGTTGTTGTTTTAGGTTGCGACTGGATTCCTCTTATCTAAAGCTTCATAATGGAAACCCATATCTATTAAATCCACAAAGGTTCCTTTAACATGGGCGGTCATCCTATCCTGATACTGATCTTTCATCCCATAAATGAACATCTCATTTTTCTTCAGAGGCATGTCTTGCTTCTTATTTTAGATCCATGAAACTTTTATAGAGGCGGGATTTGCCAGCGGCGAGCATGTATTGTTCTTCAAAAACTTCTTTAAACCTTGTCCAAGAGAAATTATCTTCAGATTCATTAAGAATAACGGACTCCCACCAAGCTAAAGCCCCATCCTTCAATTACCAGGAGGCTAAGAACCTCTTTCAATTATCATCAACGTCTAATCCTTTAAAGATTTTTTCACAGGATCTGAGCCCGATTTGAACTTCAATAATAGATTATGTGCCTTGGAATGGCTTTCCTCCCAAGCTGGTATAATCTTTGCAAAGGGTGGCAAAGTTAACTTGAGGTGGCATGGGAATTACTACTTCCTCCATTACTGTAGCATTTGGTTGACCGTTAGTGGTCGTAGTGTTGCTACCTCCCCTTCATCCTATTCTACTACTCATCTCCTACCATCTGCATATAGCAAGGGAACATCTTTAAAAATATAGTCGAAATTATTTTAGGGAATTGGTATAAACTCGAACAAACTTGTTCGGATAAAAATTTCAAATATGCACTCTCTCAGACTAAACTCATTATAGGGTAATACTAACCCTATCTCTAATGAGTTGACCCAATCTAGGCTTAGGTATTCACTCAACCATAAGCTCTGATACCAAATGTGACGACCCACCTCCTCGACCCTTAGAAATTGACACTAATACATCCTCGGTGTTCACGTGCTGTAAATCCAAGTGCCGGCGAGGCATATTATCATGGGGTAAAGAAATAAAGATAGAAGATAGACAATAATAAAATCTCACATCATATTCAACACATAATTATACATATGAGTAGTACATGCAATTGCTCCAAATTGTTCCATCAAAGCTACAACAGGTACTAACCCAGCTAGAATAGTTATAATGACATATCCTTACAGTGTTGGTAGATACTAATACTAATACAGACACAGCGGAAAGTATAGATGACTTCAACAAAACACCCAAAATGCTCATGTTTCATGCTCTATTCCAAAGTGCTCCAAGATTACCTAACTAGTTGGTTGTTCGGAAAAATAGGGCACCCAGAGTTTAAGGGGAAAAGAAAATAAACTCCGAGTCAGTCATGAGACTGATGTGAGAAACTCAAAATACGATATTTGAAAACAAAACGTATCTCATAAGACCATGCCGCACATAAACATGGAACGAGTTTTTACCTTATGATAACCAAAAACATTTGCTACGTAGAATATGTGGATATTATTTTTAATTACATTCTTTTGAAAACACTTTTCAAGTAAGTATACACAATCTTAGCCGAAATTATTACATTATTAAATTTCAGCATATTATGCTCTACAATCAAATCCGAAGGCACTTATTGGAGAATGGATTTCCTACAATGACAAGATAAGGGACTACCTTCCGACAGTACATCTCTAGAAAAATTCACCTAAGGCTCCAACCTTTACCAACACAGAATCGGCCTACCTTTACCATTGATAGTACCGAATATGTCATCACCCCGGTCGTTCCCGACCTACCCAAGAGCTCTCCTTTCATACACCACATTAATTCAAAACCCGACATCATAGCGGGAATAAATATATTCAGAAAGGTGATGACTATATTCTAATGGGAGCGACCCACTTACTTTGCCACATCTACCATATTTTAGTCATTTCCAGGTGAAGGGGCTCGAGGTAACGATTACCTTACTCATTGCGCATTCCACTTTGAATGCCACATTATCAATCCAAAATCACACGACTGATTTCTATAAACATATAACTCTTGAGCTCATATGCCTCAGAAAAGGGTGTTAAGCTAAGAGAAGTTGCCTTTTCCGTCACCAATCAGATGATACGTTCATAGAAACCAACCAATGTAATTACAATTGCAATGTTAGACATCCATCCATGCAAGTTGTCTAGGAACAGGACAAACCGAAGGTATTCTCCTACCACATCCTATCGAGAGTTACTCCTAGGATTAGTAGAGATTAGCCCTTGCATTGAATATTTCATAACGAAGAGACTACTGCTACTATATGTATATTGGGAGTTTATCCCCAAATGATCAACAAGTAGTCCTTCATTACGGAAATCCTTAATATCATATCCATGTCTTCACTTTGAATATGTAAATTGGTTCAAAGTGGTCTTTAGATAGGAATTACCCAAATCTGACCTCGGTTCCTCCGAACCAATCATCGGTTAAAAAGATGTTAAGTTCATATGTGATTATCAATAATCATTCAATTTAATTCATATTTTTATTCATTCATAGATATATCTCAGAGATATATTCATTGAAATATTTCTTTATCTTTGTCAAAGTATATGGAATCAGCAAGCCTTATTTATCAAATCCTTTTGGTTAATTTGAACCTTTTTGAATCGTGGAATAATTCCAAACCCTTTCATCTTTTACTCAGAAATATATTTCCACTTCATTTCATTTAAATCTTAACAAAGATTTCCTAATTCAAAACTCATAATTTTAATTTAGTTAAAACCATGTTATCAAGGATGTTAATCCAAAACCAGTAAATGTTAAGTGAGCAAAATCTATAGAAATCATCTACTTTTACTCAATATCAATTCCCGTATTCAACAAATACTATGGGTGAAATAACGGTGAAAGTACCCATTAAATTCCACAAATAGTATGAGTTCTCTCTTCAGATTTAACAACGAGTACAAGAAGATTATCTCCATAAAATTCAAGTTATTTATATTTGGAGAATTATATCCTTTAACTTTGGAAAATTTTGATCTGTGTAAATCAAATTTACTATCACATCCGTTGGTCCAGTCCAGAAAGCCAGGAAGAGCAAGAAACCGGTTTTCCAAACTTAAGCCTATGCACTACCTCTCTAACACCCATAAGGCGGTCAAGTAATTTGATCGACTCTAAATCATTTAATATTTAACCATTCCATTAATCCTTCAAATCATCTTTAAAATACTTTATTAATCATTTGAAAATATTTACAAAATATTTGGAAAAGAACGGTTGCGTTTAAAATGACATTTCAAAAGTTATACAAAAGTGCGACGGAAAAGTGCTGCAGGAAAGTGCTGCAGAAAGTGCTTTTTAAGCTATATTGATCAAAACGATTTTTTTATCAATTGAATATTCATTTATTATACTCAAATCACTTTTAAAACACTTTAAAAGATTTTTATAATTTATTTTATATTTTTAAACAATTTTAAAGAGGTTTAACATTCCGTATACACTAATTCATTAAATAAAAGAAAGTGATTTCCTTTGTGCTTATCGACATGTATTTCCATGACTTGCATATATATTCAACATTCATATTAAACAACCATCATCAATAATCATAATCAAACATATATAACATCCAATAGCATATAATACGATAGTTTAAGAGTTTACTCACCTCGGGTTTAAATGACTAACTAAAAATTGGCTATGGCTTTGCTAACTCGAACTTTTAGCTCACGATCACTTGGATTTTTGCTTCTAGATGGATTGACCTATGGATGAGAGGATGGAGTTTATGGAAGCCATTAAAGTAGAGGTGAAGAAAGGAATGAGATGTGTGAATTTGTGAAGCCTTAGAGTCTTATTTATAGCCTTAGGAAAATATGGAAAATTACTAAATTACCCTTAGATTTTATCAAACTATCTCTTACACCACATCACTTTAACATCAAATCCTTGTCACTATACTCAAGTCCATGCATTAATGAGATATGATGTGATAAGACATATTACAAAAATACCTTAAGCATGGAATGACATGCATTAATGGTGGATTTGATGTTTGTTTTCCATGTTTTAATGGTGATTAGATGTTGCCTTTTTCATTTAGTTTATGTAAAAATATCTTAGATAATTTCTTTAGCTTTGATTTGACTAATTGTGATACACATATGTGTGTGTGTATGTGTGTGCATGTACATGCAATGTTGCAACAACTTAAAACAATTTCCATTTGTCAAACCGTTGAGATTTCGAGATCCAATTTCCGGTCATATTTTCAGTTTTTAATCAAACTATTTATTTATATTAACAAAACTTGAAAATAAATTTCTTATCATCTTTAACTAATTAAAACAAGTTTATTTAACATATAAAGTTATATTTAAAATTAATTAAATATTTCATTTTCAAAGTGGTAAAATTACGGATCGTTACATTCTTAGCATGGATCGAGATGAGGGTCAGAAATTTTAGAGGACATGGTTTCATACTCCTAAGAATCAACGTGAATTAAAGCAAATCTTTTACTATCAAAAAAATGGTTAATTTTAATAGGTTGATTAACATTGTGAGTTATGTTGAAATATTTTTTGATAAAATTTTCAACTCTTTTATATTACATCTTTACGCGATTAGTGCTAGCATCAAGGCATGAGAAATGATGATAGTGTATTATTTTATGACATTATTATACACACACAAATGCACACACACATCCTAGTATGTATGGCACATCTGTTGGACGTGTGTACAGAAAAATGGGAGTCAAGTTATTAGTGCAACATAGCTTGTACAAACGTGCACAAAATTCGATGTGCTTGTTATATTAATAAATTTGGTTATTGTGTAAATACCAAGGTGAAAAAATATATTCTCATGTTGTGCTTCTCATTTAAATAAGTTTCACCAATGGAAATGTCAAAAAATATGGCAATAAGTGTCAGTAATGGCAAATGTCAAACAATATGACAATAGAAAACACATTTTCATCAGTTGATAAATAAGGACAGAACTACAATGCACAATGTAGCATAATTATTATCTTATGCTTATGTGTTAAGCATAATTACTTTTTTTATACTTACCATTTTCTTATACTACAATCTTATTTGGGATATAGAGATGGAGTCGTTTGTTGAAATATAGTCTAAAAAAATGTTACATATATGCAACACATAATGCAATTTCAAGTTCCACTAACTTCATATATGTTACACATACGAAAAATAATTATGTGTAGAAAACCATGTTTCTTCCATCTTGCTGCTTAGAAGTTTCCACCAACTCTTCCAATTGAAGGGCAAGTCAATAGGAGTTGCAGCATACCATTGAGCATGTATAATGGTCGGAAGGGCCTACATTAGTAATGAAGGTTGCTTGTGAATAAGAGCTCACATTCACCCTTTTTCCTTCTTATCTCTTTTGATCTTCTAATGAGGAGAGTAATTAAAACATGAGAGGGAAGGAGTGAATTAACGAGAGAGGTTAACAAAAATGGTGTTAACCCACCTTTTGCCAAGGCAGTATACAGGCGGATTTAACCCCACAAACTTCACGATTATCAAAACCAATAGCCCAGAGCGATGATTGCGAGGTCCAGAAATAAAGTGTAGGCAATGATATGAAGTGACGATCAACCGAGACAACGAGATAGACTCTCTAGAATATTCTAAGTACAGATTAGTACCTCCTCTAGGCAGGGGATCGGTTCTTATCCCTTCCCCTAGGGGCTCGGTACATATTCTCAATTTTTGACCCAAACTGGGTAAGACTGGTATGCTCGAGTTATGGGCAAATTACTTTATCTAAGAAATGGATCGATATAAAAGGGATCGGCATATTTCAGCCAAGTAAGTACAACTCAATGGAAAATAATCAATATCTCAAAATGCATAAGTCCAATGAATATGAAATTCTGTGAGCAAGATGTATGAAAACTAGGAAGTCTACCCTAGGGATCGCACCTCAAAAGGATGAAGAAAGAGGGATCGGCCCTCTTTCCCCTTACGGATCAGTTAAACCCAACTACATAGCAAAGGTTGATCAATATCTAAACATTTACACATTTAATTGACATGAAACTTGGAGCGTAAGCTAACTACAACATGTAGAACACCCGATAGGGATCGCATATCATTTGGAGCAAGTTGGAGGGATCAGCCCATATCCCTCCATAGGGATCGGCTATAATCAGCCTTTGCAGTATATTACCACAAAGATCAATCTTTAACTCGAGTTCTACTAATTCAATTGGCATGAAACTTGGAGGTTGTATATAATACAACAGGAGAAGCTCCCTTTGGGATCACATGTTGTTTGGAGGAGTTTGGAGGGATCGGTTGAAATCAGAATGTATGCAACATCACTTCACCGAAAATGTGATATCTCACAAACCATAATTCAGAATGGTATGAAATTTGGAAGGCAATTAGCTAACATTATGAGGAACCATCCAATGGGATCGCACCCCATTTGGACAACAAAATAGGGATCAGTACCAATCCCTATTGTAGGCCCCAATGGGCCTGAAAATTTATGTATGGCCCCATCATGGGGTTTTTTTGCTGAAATTTTAGCCTGATCCATGTACGTCTTCCCTATAAATATAGCAGGCATGACGTTAGAAAAAGGATCTTCTTTTTGCCTCTCTTTATCTTTAACCTAGGCTACACTCTTCCAATTTTAATCTTGGATTTCAGATTAAGACTGTAAACAAACTACAATATAATAAAAAGAATTATTCTAGAGTGGACGTAGGTCTGAGTTAGCCAAAATACTATAAATCTCCTCTCTTTTTACTTGCTTCCATTTTTAATTTGTTTGTTCTTCATATACATTCTCTACATTAAATACCATCTGAGATCTGTGACTGAATATTGATGCTTTCAACAACTGAGTGTTGGTGGCCCTTTTTGGCACCAATATTTTCATGCTTCCATTGAGAGAGCTAGCCCCCGTGGATTTGGAATTCGGATTCAGAGTTTGGAAAAGATCTAGAGCTTGGATTTAAAGCAATGGTAAAGCAAGCTACAAGAAAACAGGTAGCAGATAGGAGCCATCATGAAGGGAGTCAGGAGGCTTCCTCGGGAGCTATAGTTAATTAAACCTCCGCCTACATCACTAGAGAGGAGATGGAAACAATGGTGAACACTATGCAGGAGTGGATGCTTAAAAGACAATTGGAGATGACACGGAATATACTCTGACAGATCGGACATGCTGGAGCAATAGGAGCTGTTGGAATGCAAAATTAAGAGTTAGGACGATAGGAACTACTAGAGTTATGATTCAAGGAGTTTAGGCGGCAAGAGTCGTTGGGAATCAGAACCGAAACCATGGAAACTACACAAATGGAAAAGAGGAAGGAACATCACAGCCGGGAGCAGTCCTCGACCATCTTAGAGGGATCGGCCTCGATCCTCAAAGGCATAGGGGTATGCACATGACTCTGGTCGATTGTGATGCTTGAGGACCTACAGTCAATCCTATTGAGCTTGGTGCGAATTGGAATTTGGATGCTTGTCCAAAGGAATACGATTCAGAATACTCTCATGGACTCGGAGGGCAGCTTGGACATAACGATAGGAGACTACCATTGGACGAAAGGTTTGCAAAGATGATAAGATGAGCTATGCGAGAAGGATTGGTGAACAGGGATTCGGAGGATGTAAATAGAAGTCCATTCGCTCCTAATATCAATAATGCTAGAAATCCACAAAATTCAAACTACCAACACTGGAAGCTTATGATGGAAAATCAGATCCAACTATACATATGATAAGGTATATACGACACATGGAAGTACTGGGGGCACAAGAAGAAGTCCCGGCACGATGCTTCCCCTATACTTAGTGGATGTAGCTGCGCTATGTTTCAAACGGTTGGAAAGCAGTTATATTAGCACATGGATGGAATGGATCAAAAGATTTATTAAGTAATTTCGGGTTCTCATTAGGAGATCCAAGAATGTGATAACATTGACATCGGTAAAGCAGTGGGCATGAGAATCACTCAAGATTTCTTAACCAAGTTCAATGCGGCAGTTGTTTTAGTGGATCGACCAGATCCATCGATGGTTTTAATGGCAACAACGTCAGGAGTTACAAATAATTCAGATTTCAAGATATCACCGATACCGGATCCATCGATGGATCTCGAGGAATTCTACCATGAAGCAGAAAGGTTTCTGCGATAAGAAGATCCGAAAGCTGATAGAGAGGCAATGGAAGTTAATACGGTATGGGGTGGAGAACGGCCCGGTGAAAGCTCAAGAAAGGACAAGGGTAACGGAACATGGACAATAGCTTCGATGGATCGAAGCGACAGAGGGAGAAGCCAAATTCTCTTCTTACTCAGAATTGATGAAACCCTAGAACGAATATATCTGGATACTCGAGGATGCCTTTCGTATTGAAGGTCGGCAAGGAGGAAACCTTCCCAACACGAACGGACATCAGGAAAGCGCTGCCTATTCCATGAGCTAGATGGTCATAATAAAAATGACTGCAGGCGTTTGAAGGATACCATTGAGGAACACATGAGGAATGGTCAGTTACAATAATATATAAGGATTCGGGTTGCGGCAGAGGAACAGAAGCAGCTACCATCCACCTTAAATAAAAATGGCACTAGATTAAGGCATCATCATCAACTTGTCATCAATTGATCGGGATGGCATGAAATAAGTAACAAACTCCATAGTAGGACGGCTAAGTCACTTACATTTGTAAGGGATTGAGGATAGTCTCTAGGCATGCTCTGAGATGATGATAAATCGTAGTGCTCGGATTTGTGAAATTTTTTTGTTCTTGTTTGCTTCGAACTCTTGTTTTTCTTATTTTATTTGAACTATGGTTTATTGGTTGTACAGACTCTTATTTTATATTTTGACAAATGGACATAGGAATGCTTAAATTGGGATCAATGTAATAGATAACACAGGTCATGATTATGGTCTGTCTGGAGAGACTGGATAACAATCGTAAGGTACAGGTCTTTCCGTCTGGCGAACACGGTGAAAAGGACTCGTGCATCATAGATTAAGTCCTCAACTGGGTGTCGAGGCAAAGAATAAAACCCAACAGGTCATTAGGTACGGAATATGCCTAGTAAGGGATAGGTTACGATGGATCGGCCTACTCAAGTCGTCGAATATAGATTGTGCTCGGCAAGGATCCGGAGAGATCAACGTCGGCAGGTATGGACTATGCTTGGTAAGGGGTAGGTCGTTTCGCTTGAATGCGATGGATTGGCCTACTTAGGTCGTCGAGCATGGATTGTGCTCGGCGAGGATCCGGTGAAATCGAAGATTTGGATTTGGATAACAACCCGGAGAGGTCATAGATTTGGATATCAATTTTGAACAGCAATGGATTTGGATTTGGATGCATGCAGATTCAAATAAAACGGTCCGAAGAGTGTGGATTTGAATTAGATTCTGGATTGGAAAATACGGCTAACAACGGATTATGGATTTCGAATTTTTGATTTATGGCAATTCAAAACACACCTTCCTATCGCAAGGCATGTTTTGGGGGTAAAGTGTTAACCCACCTTTTGCTAAGGCAGTATACAGGCGGATTTGACCCAACGAACTTCACGATTATCAAGACCATTAGCCTAGAGCGATGGTTGTAAGGTCTAGAAATCAAGTTAAGGCATTGATATGAAGTAACGATCAACCGAGACAAAGTGATAGACCTTCCAGAATTTCTATGTATGGATTAGTACCTACTCTAAGCAGGGGATCGGTGTCTATCCCTTCTTTTAGGGGATAGGTATATATCCTTAATTTTTGTCTCAAGCTGGGTGAGACCGATAAAAAGTGACAGGAAAGGACCCATGAGACTACATTTTAAATCTCAAGTCGTTTGAAGTTTGTATGCTCAATTATGGATAAATTACTTCACCTAAAAAAGAGATCGGTGTAAAAGAGGTCATACAAAAATGGATCGGTATAAACGGGATTGGCATATTTCAGCCAAGCAAGTACAACTCAATAAAAAACAATCAATATCTCAAAATCCATATGTCTAATGCATATAAATTTTTGTGAGCAAGATGTGGGACACTAGGGAGCCTACCCCAGGATCGCACCTCAAAAGGATGAAGAAAGAGAGATCGGCTAAACCCAACTTTATAGCAAAGATCGATCAATATCTCAACATCTACACATCAAATCGACATGGAACTTAGAGCACAAGCTAACTAAAACATGTGGAACACACAACAGGGATCGCACATCATTTGGAGCAAATTGGAGGGATCGGCCCTTATCCCTCCATAAGTATCGACTATAATCAGCCTTCGTAGCATATTGTAACAAAGATCGATCTTTAACTCGAGTTTACTAATCCAATCAGCATGAAACTTAGAGGCTATACATAATATAATATGAAGAAGCTCCCTAGGGATCACATGTCGTTAGGAGGAGTTTGGAGGGATCGACCTCTGTCCCTCCAAAGGGATCGGCTGAAATCAGAATGTATGCAACACCATTTCACGGAAAAAGTGGTATCTCACAAACCGTAAGTCGGAATGGTACGAAACTTTAAGGGAAAGTAGCTAACATCTTAGGTAAACCTCTAGAGGGATCGCACCCCACTTGGACACAAAAATAGGGATCGGTACCGATCCCTATTGTGGGCCCCAATGGTTTTAAAAATTCTTATGCAACCTAGTGATTCTTCTACCGAAATTTCAGCCTGATCCTGACACGTCTTTCCCAATAAATATAGCACGCATGCCATCGGAAAAATAATCTTCTTTCTGTTTCTCTTTACCTTCAACTTAGGCTATACTCTGCCAATTTTATTCTTGAATTTTGGATTGTAATTGTAAACAAACTACAGTATAATAAAAAGGATTATTCTGGAGTGGACGTAGGCTGGAGTTAGCCGAACCACTATTAATCTTGTCTCTTTTTTTCTTGATTTTGTTTTTAATTTGTTTGTTCTTCATATTACGTTCTCCATATTAGATACTATCTGACATCTGTGACTGGATATTGGTGCTTTCATACAACTGGATGATGGTGGCCATTTTTGCCGCCAACAAATGGGATAAGTTACAGTGAATAAGGACAAAAATACCACAAATGCAAATGACTAAAACAAAGTTGATATTTGTAATCAATTATATATACATACACACACACATATATATATATATAGACACACACACACACAAAATCCTCAAATTGTCAATGAATATAAAGGTAACTTCAAAAGCTTTAGTTGAAAGAATTTTCATTAAATATGTGAAAAACCGATAAATTCATGATTTTATACATAACGGAAACAAATCAGGTTTTGTCTTGTATGGTAAACATTCTTAATTTTTTTTATATCAAACGATAATGTAAACATAAATTTGTGAAGGAACACATGATTAAAATTGTAAGGATACATGATGAATAACTGTATTTGGGTGTTTATTATAGCAAATGAAAGGAAATTTGCAGGTGTCAATAGTAAGTGAATATATATGAAGTTGGGACAAAAAAGAATGGATAAACTACATATAATTTTATTCTCATTTGGTGGAAATATCCAAGCACTTCACCGCCAATAGTTTGCTTGATAGCTTCCTGGTATTTTAAAACATGTTGAAGATAAATATAAGCAATCAACATTTAAGCTTTAAATTTCAAATTGAGAAATTTTGTCATTCGCTTGTGGATCGTGTACAATTTGTAAAAGCTATTATGTCTACACATAGAGCATGTGTCATTTGTAATATTTATTTTATCTTTTATGTGTGGAACGTCTACCATTTGTATCAATAATTTTGTGTTACGTACACGAACATGTGCACCGTACTAATTATTTTGTTCTCCATGTGTATAGCGCATGCCAACAAATATCGTTTTTATAATGAGAATATACTATTGTGAATTTTGCGGTTCGAGACAAATTTGATGGCGATTGTGAAGAAGATAATATTGTACTTCCAACTTCAAGGATCTATGGAATAGATTCTTTCAGACAATAGTTCAACCCACTAGGTACAAACGGGTTATCGAACTATCGACTTTCAGGATTCATTGAAGCCCTATAACAGCGAAATCGGATTCAAAGTTTGTACGCCTTTGATCCGACCAAGAACACTTTAGTTAATGGTTTCTGATGATGCAATTTGTATATAATAGAATGAAGAGGAAGAAGAGAGCAATTCTGCGACGTTTTCTGTGTTTGCAACGCCTTGAAGGCATCACAAAACAGAGTAATGGCGGCGCAGTGTTTTGTAACACTTTCTGGCATCGCAAAAAACTGCTCTGTGAAGAAGAAGAAGATTCAGAATATTTCTAACGTTTTCTGGGCGTCACTATTTATAGTGGAAGAGATGTGCCTATTCGCTAAGCGTCACAACCGTTTGCAACGGTTCACAACTGTTACAACCGGCTTTATCCATTCAATATTTAAACGTCGCGTCTATTTATTTTGTAACGTTTAGAAAACGTTACAAATTTCCCGCCATTTATTCAAATTCAGGAATTTCGGTTTTGGGTCCTTAACGGGCTGAAATCTGGCCCGTTACTGTTCATATATGATCCATAAAATATTTTCGGATCCGAACCCGAAACCCGACCCGGTTCGGTTCGGTTGGACGGACGGACGGCGGCGGCGCGCATGTGGTGTTGCATGACTTCTCTCCTCACAACAAGGCAAACATGTGGGAGCCCCAAGGCCCCAACATCCACATGAGAAAGCTATATTTATACAAATATAGTCCTTGATTTTCTAGCATGTGGGACTATCTTTTCTTTCTTCTTTCCTTCTTCTCTTCCAAATAATAACACAAATCCCCAAAACAATATTTGAAAATTTTACAATAATCTCCCCAATTTTCAAATAAGAAAAATAAATAAATAAATAGGACGGTTGCATCACTAGAGTGCTTCCTATATACCCAAGTGGGATCAAGCCTATGTAGTTCTAAGATCAAGTTTTGCATTATCGTGAAAACCAACACATAAATAAAAGGTATCTTTTGGATTTGAACCTTTATTTAGTGTAAATCATTCAAAGCCTTTTCGAGATTCTATGGTGAACGAATCTTGAACCAAGTATCCCTAATGATAAAACCGAAACAATCACACATGTTGATTTCCTTAGGTAAAGTGTTCTGTATTGCTCAGCACGTTAATGGCCATGTGCTTAAATCTTGGTTCATGAGTCTACTTAGAAAGCGGTCTTACTAACCTAGGAAACAGCCTGATTTCCAGACTCATATAGGTAAGTCTCTTAAGGTGTTTCTACGATTCACCTTTTAAGGTTTCTAGACTTATTAAAGATATATATGCATCCTTTGTTCTTGCAGAATCCAACACTAAATATTATGGGATTATCGATTTAGTGTTCCATAATCATTCTCTTAACTTGTTGGTACCCATTGAACTTTGTCTATCCTTTTCAAGACATAAGTTGGGTTTCTGTTAAGAATGATCAACCTTCATTCACAGACCTTAGTCCCATTTCTTGTGACTTTATAGAAACCATTGCCTTTGAAAGACTCTTTGTAAGTGGATCTGCCAAGTTTTTCTTCGTTTCTATGTAGTCAACAGTTATAACTCCTCTTTTGAGTAACTGTCTCACCATTTGATGTCTTAGACTCACATGTCTAGACTTTCCATTATATGTCTTATTGGACACATTATATATCATTGCTTGATTGTCACAGTTAATCAAGACTGCTGGAGATGGCTTCTTCCATAAAGGGATTTCCATTAATAAATTCCTAAGCCATTCCACTTCTTTACATGCATCTGCTAATGCAATCAATTCTAACAACATTGTTGAGTCAGAAATACAGGTCTGCTTCTTGGAAGCCCAAGACATAGCAGCGCCTCATAATGTAAAGATCCATCCAGTAGTAGACTTGGATTTGTATTCTACATTGTTCCAGGTTGCATCACTATATCCTTCTATTACAGCAGGATATCCTTTATAAGATAAACCATATTCAATGGTTCCTTTCAAATAAGCTAAAACTCTGGAAATAGCTTTCCAATGTTCGAAACCTGGATTACTCGTAAATCGACATAATACACTTATAGCATGTGCGATGTCTGGTCTAGTGCAATGCATAGCATACATAAGACTCCCAATAACACTGGAATACTCTAATTGAGAGATAGTACGTCCAGTGTTCTTTTCAAATTTAATACTAGGATCTAAAGGAGTTGGTGCTGGTTTGTCATCGTAATGACTATACTTTTGTAGGCATTTCTCTATGTAATGAGATTGAGTTAGTAATAACTTCCCTTCTTTCCTAACAATTTTAATTCCCAAAATTGCATCAGCCTCTCCTAGATCTTTCGTATCGAATTTAGAAGACAGAAACTTTTTAGCTTCATTCACACATGATATATTGGAACCAAATATTAGCATGTCATCAACGTATAAACAAATTATAACAGTACCATTGTTATCCGATTTGCTGTAAATACATTTATCAGCATCATTAACAATGAATCCATATGACAGTGCAACTTTATCAAATTTCTCATGCCATGCATGGGAGCTTGCTTCAGGCCATAAAGAGATTTCACTAATTTGCAAACTTTCTTTTCTTGGCCTGGGGTTTTGAAACCTTCAGGTTGTTCCATATATATCTCTTCTTCTAAATCTCCATTTAGAAAAGCAGTCTTTACATCCATTTGATGTATGACTAATTTATGAATTGATGCAAGTGCAATTAGACAGCATATAGAAGATATGCGAGCAACTGGAGCATATGTATCAAAGTAATCTACTCCATGATTTTGCTTATATCCCTTAGCAACTAATCTGGCTTTAAACTTATCAATGGATCCATTTGTATTCAACTTTTTCTTGAATATCCATTTACATCCTATAGGTTTAGCACCAGGAGGTAAATCAGTTAAAACCCAAGTTTGGTTTAATAGTATGGAATTCATTTCATCATTGATAGCTTCTTTCCATAAATTGGAATCTCTGGAACTCATAGCCTCAGAATAGTTTTGGGATCGTCATCGACGTTCATTACATATTTAGTCACATTAAGGACTTCGTCCTTACTGCCTTCTACAAGATATGTAATGAAGTCAGGACCATAGTCCTTCTCTATTCTCGCTCTTTTACTTCTCCGTTGTTTAGTACTATTATCTGGTACTGATACTTCCTTGCTGTTTTGAGCAGGAACATAATCATCGTCATTAATATCATTAGTCGTACTAGGTTCTGGACTAGATGATCTCAATGGGATCTCAACAGTTTGATTTTCAAAAAATTCTACATCTATAGATTTTATAACTTCTAGGGTGTCAAGAATAAGGAATTTATAAGTTATACTATTAAGTGAATATCCTATGAAAACACATTTAAATGCTCTATTTCCTAACTTTGGTCGTTTAGGGTCTGGTTTTCTAAGATATGCTAAGCAACCTCAAACTTTAAGTCTAGTTAGGTTAGGTTTTCTATTAAACCATAATTCATAAGGGTAAATATTATTCTTTTTAAGTGGTACTCTATTTAAAATATAACATGCAGATAACATAGCATCACCCCATAGGTTATAAGGTAAATTAGAACTTATGAGCATGGCATTAACCATTTCTACTAAGGTTCTATTCTTCCTTTCAGCAACACCATTTTGTTGTAGTGTATATGGGGCAGTACATTGGTGAACTATACCTTGTTGTTTACAAAACAAGGTGAATTCATTTGAGAAATATTCACCACCACGATCTGAATGTAATATTTTAATTTTAACTCCTAATTGTGTTTCGACCTCTGCTTTGTAAATTTTGAATTTATCAAAAACCTCATCTTTAGTTTTCATTAGATATACATATGCATATCTAGTATAATCATCAATGAATGTTATATAGTATTGGTTACCACTATAGGTGATATGACTTTTTAAGTCACCCACATCACTATATACCAAATCAAGCAAACTAGTTTTCCTTTCTACGGATTTAAAGGATTTTCGGTGTATTTTTGCTTGAACACATATTTCACATTTAGAGATGGTATCGAAATCACAATCAGAAATTAATCCTAATTTATGCATATTTCTAATGGAATTATAATTAACATGTCCTAATCTACCATGCCATAAATTAATAGAATCAACAATATAAACAGAAGATTTCTTTATTAGATTCAACTTAATCATGCCGTTACAAGAGTATCTCTGTCCAATGAATCTACCATTCTTAGACAACACTAGCTTATCAGACTCATACACCATCTTGAATTCTCCTTTGTTAAGAAGGTATCCAGAGACCAAATTCTTACACATATCAGGTACATAAAATACATTTACTAATGTAAGAACTTTTCTAGAGGTGAAAGGAAGTTCTATAGTGACTTTTCCCAGAAATTTGCTCGAAACCTTATTTGCTCCAGTAACTTCGTCGGCTTCTCCTTTATTTTCTTCGTAACTCTTGAACAGATTACGGTCTTTGCAAATGTGAATGGTTGCTCCAGTATCGAACCACCAATCATTATCATTTCCGCTAATGGAGTTCGCTTCTTGCACTACAGCCACAAGCGAATCTTCGACCACATTCACTTTTTGTTGTTTCTTCCGCAGACGGCAGTCTCGGGCATAGTGGCTGGGCTTGTTACAAAAATAACAAGCACCTTTCTTTTTGTTGTTGGTTTTGGAATTATTTTTATTCTTAAACTGTGTCTCATTCTTTGGCTTTAACTTATCAGTAATTTCAACATTATTTGCCTTAGAATGGGACTCAGTTTGCGGATTATCATCTAGATTGCGTTTGCGAGAGTCTTCTTCAATACAAAGATGACGCTGTAAACTGTCTAAATTATAATCCGTTTCCGCATGCTTCATCTTTTTCTTATAATCATTCCAACTATGCGGAGGTCTAGAAATTATAACTCCAACAATAAAAGATTCAGGGAGATCAATTCCATCATCTTTAAGTTGATTCATCAACAGTAAGATTTCGCTTACTTGTCCAATTATGGACTTATTGGTGACCATTTTGAAATCCATAAAATTGGAAATAAGAAACATTTTATTGCTTGCCTCGGATATGCGGTACTTATTCTCCAGGGCAGTCCAGAGTGCCTTCGTTGTTTCCAAGGTCCTATGAGCATTGTAGACTGGGGTAATTAGCGCATTCAGAATATGGCCTCTGCATAGAAAATCGTCCTCTTTGCGCTTTGCACGTCTAGCCTTTAGAGCAGCATCATCCTTATCAATTTCCTCCGGGATTTCTTCCAAGTCATCTTCCATAATGTAGAACAACTTGACGGTGACCAAGAAAAATTTCATCATCTCTTGCCAACGAGTGAAATTGTCGCCATCAAAACGCTCTAATCGAGTAGAGCGCTCGAATCTTCCATGGTTGAAATTCTTGTCTGAAAATTGTTGTGAATTTTGTGGTTCGAGACAAATTTGATGGCGATTGTGAAGAAGATAATGTTGTACTTCCGACTTCAAGGATCTATGGAATAGATTCTTTCAGACAATAATTCAACCCACCAGGTACAAACGGGTTATTGAACTATCGACTTTCAGGATTCAATGAAGCCCTATAACAGCGAAACCGGATTCAAAGTTTGTACGACTTTGATCCGACCAAGAACACTTTAGTTAATGGTTTCTGATGATGCAATTTGTATAGAATAGAATGAAGAGGAAGAAGAGAGCAATTCTGCGACGTTTTCTGAACTTGCAACACCTTTGAGGCGTCACAAAACAGAGTAATGGTGGCACAGTGTTTTGTAACACTTTCTGGCATTGCAAAAAACTGCTCTGTGAAGAAGATTCAGAATATTTCTAACGTTTTCTGGACGTCACTATTTATAGTGGTAGAGAGGTGCTTATTCGCTAAGCGTCACAACCGTACCCGACATATGATGCAAAAAATATTTTTAGATTCAAATCCGCCTTGGTCGGACGGCGACGCGGATGTGGTGTTGCATGAATTTTCTCCTCACAACAAGGCAAACATGTGCGATAACCAAGACCCAACATCCACATGAGAAAGCTATATTTATACAAATATAGTCCTTGATTTTCTAGCATGTGGGACTATCTTTTCTTTCTTCTTTCCTTCTTTTCTTCCAAATAATAACCCAAAACCCCAAAACAATATTTGAAAATTTTACAACATATACGACATCAATGCATGAACAATGGGATCATCACTCTCTAATATTAGTTTTTCTGTATTACATATGCTAAGTTCTTTTTATCTTGATCAGAGTTATTACAGGAAGTATTTAATTTTTTATTGTGGTTTATCTTGATAATGTTGTATCCCCAGAAAATGAAGTTCTTTGACAAATAGACTGGACATAAATGAAATTTTCTCTGAAACTATCAATTCCTTCACATAACAATATTCAGATTTACACCATACAATTCAAACGTTATGCTACTGCAAATTTAAAAACCGTGAAGATTTATGTCATTTGGTTGTTGATGGAAGTTTCCCATGGAGAAAAGAAGTAATCATTGCTAGCGCTCTCTCTGGTTGATAACTCGGAACTGTATGACCTGCTCCTCTAACTGTAACTAGTGTCAGTCCACTATATTCCTCAACATAACCTCCAACCTATTAAATCATTTAATCTTTTTACAGTTAGAATATAACTAACTTACATATCGCAAGTAATCAACATAGAGACATAACATTGTATTATACAAAAGCATTACCTCTTTATTATGATACCAGGCTTTCCAGTGCTTCTTGATTGGCAAACCAAGCATTCCGATAGAGTACCTTGTCGATGTTATTGGGACAGCAGAGTCCACATCGCCACTGAATGCATTAAATTCGTTAATTAGCCCAATATCTGTATCATGTTTTTTAAACCTATAGTAATCATTATTTATTCATGCATAAATACCTGTATAACCAAAACTTTAAGCCACTGCCAATAAGATCTTTAATGACAGGATACATTGTTTGAGGTCCGTCAATGTAGTTAATCAAGTCACTGAATATATACATACTTGAGTTAATTAAGATATATGGCAATGGTGAATTAACAAAATAGATGAAGTTCTTGGAAATAATAGGTCTGCCTGCAGAGTTTCCAGTTATGAGACAAATTTGTGACGTTTGCATGAAGAACCTTTTGAACTGCAGGCCTATTTAGATAAGCATGAACATAATCGTCTGAACAAGGATCATAATCAGCCATCTGAAAAATTAATAGAAATATAAATAATTTATTACAAATAAACACTGGACTGAAAAAATGAACATAATGGTAAATACTCACTGCAACACCAAATTTTGTACTTGTGCCATGGCATATTGGAGCATAAATGTTATAAGGATCAATAAATCCAGCTTCATAATCTGCTAAATTCATTGCACCAGTGCATACACTGGTAAAGTCTCCAGATGTATGGTTACAGTTTCTCATGATGGCTGCATAAGTATCATCTGACACTAATGCATGAGTCCAAAGGAGATCATAGCCTCCTTTTACATTTGTTATGCTATCAATAAATGCATTCCCAATCTATGAACGCAATATGTAAATGTTATACATGACTAGCAATAATATCTTAAAAGTTATATCCATATATGAACTTACAGCAATGCCACGAAGATTAATGACTGTTTGATTTGTGATCTTGTTATTGTTTAATATGAGTTGAGCAAGATCAGGTATATAGTGTCCAGCATAACTCTCCCCAGTTATAAAAAAATCACGAGTTTTGTACCGAGGAAATCTTTCTAACCAGTTTAGTAAAAACTTGTATGCATCGATCTTTGTTTTTTTATCACCACTTGTTTTATACTCCGATGTAGTGTTCGAATATGAAAATCCAACTCCTGCTGGTGACTCCAGAAATAGCACGTTGGCCACTGAAAATGCACAACAAAGAAACTATAAAATTAACAAATAAAAAATTTTAATATTAACATCTGCAATTTCAAATTTTCAACATATTTTTAAAATCCACAATTTTAAAATTCCAATCCATTTTTGAGAATTTTGAATTTGAATTTTTGGAGCTAAAAGGTTTGAAAATGTTTTTTGTAGTTAAAAATTCCGAAAACTCGAAAATAAAAACTAAAAAAACTTACTACTTCTGAAAGTTATAATTTTGAACAATAGAAATTTACACAACTAACAACTTTGAAAATTTAAGCTTGCAAAACTAAATTTATTTAAACCCTTTCTAGTAATCAAAATTTTCTTAATTCATATAGTTCAGAATGTTTAAATTTTAAATTTTCATTTTTATTTTTATTTTCGGGTTCTTCCTTAACCATGGTTTAAAAGACTAATTAAAATAGATGGGTACTCTTGTCAAAATAAACATATTTCCCAGTTATAATCAGAAGATTTAAAATGTGAAAAAACATACAAGTGATTATTTAGAATTCAACAAGTTAAATAATCGCAACCTTAATTTCCTGTTTGTTTCTTCTTAATTGAATTGTGTATAGTCTTCAAATGAGCCTTGCAACTACTGTTAGACACTAAAAATAAAAAAAGAGCCCGAACAAAAAATATACCATTGTTCCATGCATAAGGATTTAAAGAAAGAGTTTTGCCGTCTTTGTTAACTCTGAAGGGTCCAAGTTCCTCCATGGCTCCATAGCCCAGGGATGAGCATCCAGGTCCTAATCATTCAACAGTATATTAGTTAATTTCCAACCATATATCAATATCAAAGCCACATATTTTTATATCATATAATAAAAATATTGAAGAGAGTGACATGGAAACTCAATGATCAATCAATTATGAAAGTAAAGTATATTAAACTTGTTGGAAGGTTGATTGAAGAGAATTCTCTCTATAATTTGAATCACATATATTTTAACTATATGAAGCTGAACTCAACATATACACAATTCTCAGTCCCCAACTTGATAAGCCCATGTCCCAATCAAGTATATCATTCATTTTAATGTTCATCTATTTATACTAATTAATATGCTTTACAGTTAATGGATGACTACATAAAATAGAGACAAAGGATCTTAACAAGTATTTTATGAGAATGCACGTGTCTAACTACATTCTTGTGCGGGTGTTTTATGAGAATAAGAATCTCATTATAATTAACTAACTAGCATGTGGTACAAGCTTACAACACAACCAGTTAGGTACCAAACATATATACATAACAATATTTAACACAAAGAATTAACTATACACATGTAGTTATCCAAACCTCGGTATGACAGTAATGATTTACCATAAAGCTGGCCATAAAAACTTTACTATAATCTAAAAGTAAAGTAAAAAAATGTCTGAAGTATATACACAGCATTTATGTTCAAAATCAATCAGACTAATTTGGCACAAAAAAGTGACCAATTTTTGAAAACGATGTAAATCGTATACACAATACATACAGGATAGGAGATATTTGGAATAAGTAATTTTCGTTTATATATGTAAACACTAAATATTTTGACTAAAAACAAGATTAGTTACCTCCATTAAGCCATAGAACAAGTGGCTTGTTAGAAGAATTATGAGGAGACTCGACAAAGTAATAATACAATGCTCTACCATTCTTCTCATCTACAGTTACGTAACCACCATATTGATCAAAATGAACTTTCGGTTGTCCAGGCAATTTGTCGATCTTATCCGCCTTCATCAAGCCGTCTTGTTTACCAATATAAACTGGATAATATGTATTGGACAAGATTGATGATGTATCATGTTGATAATCACCATGATAAGTGTTGCTCAATGACTCTTTGGACTGTTTTATGAACTTTCTTAGTTCATCTGCTTGGTTTCTCGCTTCATTTTGATGTGGAAGGAGGAGGATGAAAGAAGACAGAGAAAATAACAAGTTGAATGCCTTCATTGTATTTTCTTCCGGTTTGATGTGGATGTATGAAGGTGTTTGTTAAGGATATATATAATGTTTTGAAGTAGCAATTATAGGAATGAATTTGATGATTTTCCAAATTGAAAACGAAATCATCTCTGTTCTAACATAATAATGTATTAATTGCTTCGTTTGAATATTTACATTAATGTACATCAACTCCTTTCTAATTTTATTGAATATTTTACATTAACATTGTAAAATACATCCTAATTAACTCCGCCTTAAAATCCAACCTATATTCATTGTTTTTAATGGATGTATATATGTAAAAATGCTACATGAATGGGTATGCTAGGTTTATTTGGTAGGGTAAGATTTTTTTTTTTTTCTTACTTTTTTTAAAACTAATTGAGCTGCTTTTTAGGATCGTGTAAGTTTTGGTTTGTATCAGGTATGGTATTTTATTTATTGCAATTTCCGTTTTTAGTTATGTAGCTTTTCTTCTATCTTTTCGTGGTAGAAAAAAAAACATTTTTAGGAAAGAAATTACATGAGAAAAATCATAAACTTTGGTGCATAAAATTGATTGCGAACCGGGCTGCAGTTTTTTAAGGCAAATTTGGTTAAGTGGTGTTGTGATTTCAATGGAATGTAAAATTTGTTTTTTATCGGAATTTATCAGTAATTTCAATTGACTCTAACAATTTAACCATTCTAGAGCTAAAAGATTTTCAATTAAAGAAGGTTATGGATTGGTGGGAAGTGCCTAGTAACCATGAATAGAAGTTATTACTAATTTGTAGTCAATTGAGAGAAGCTCAATGAATAACTGATGGTAATAGGTTGCATTAAATTGAAAGTTAATAATAATAAATGAAATTTCATATTAAGGAATCAAAAAGTTGAAGAAACAAATGATATACATTCACAAGTATATTATATGATGCAGCGCGAATTAAAGCTAAACGACTTACCTTAAGTCGCTGTCTGAAAGTCGCCTCCATAGGTCGCAAATTCCTGAATCGCGATTCCTTTTAGGTCGCCGAAGCCTTAGGTAGTTCCTCCATAGGTCGCGAGCAGATCCATCAGAATTCCTAAATCGCGAACGACCTAACCTTAAGTCGCGAAATCGAATGTCGTGAACAACATCCAGTAAGTCGCGAACAACATCCAGTAGCGGAATGAAGAAGGTCGCAAACGAGCTATGTTAAGTCGCTCCAGAATCTTTAAGGTCGCAAATGATGCAGCGCAATATGGGTTACGAAACAGCGAGTTACGACCTAACAATATGTCACCAGCGACCCAAACACTCATGCCACATTTCCTTAGGTCGCTGACTCGCGAGCTACGACCTATCGAGATTACGAGATAGCGACCCAAGAAATCAAACCATATCATGCTATAAGTCGCTTGCTTTTGCCGCCTCTTCTTAAGTCGCAATTCCTTAAGGCTTAAGTCGTCCAGAAGCAGATTTTCTTAGATCGCATTTTGTTAAGTCGTGTAATGTTACGCCGCTTGTTGATTGAGTCGCGTAATGTTGTAAGTTGCAAGTTGTAAGTCGTTATGTCGTTTGTTCTTATGTCATGTAATGTGTAGCTTGTTAAGTCATTTATTTGTGATGTAATTTTTCTTAAGTCGTGTGAAGTGTTGTAACGTGTGTTGAGTTGTAATTTCCTATAAATAGGGGTGTGTTGTCATTTGTAAAAGGAGTTGATTTTGAATAAAATTTGGTTTGTGCTTTGTGCCTCCATTAAAATTGAAAGTTGAGTGTTATCTCCTTTCTCCATCTTCGGTTATTCGAGTGCGCTCGAATCAACGAACTTGAAGCCGATTCACAGAATCTCGTGCGCGAGATCAACGTCGAAGAATCGTAGATCTTCTAACACGGCATCGTGCGCGATCAACGTGTTGAAGATAGCTAGAATCCGATATCTCGAGAGATCAACGGATTTGGGCACTTGTGTCAGTTTGGTATCAAAGCCAGGAGACGAACTTTTCCAAGTTCGTTGGATTTCAAGTTTGCGTGATTTGAAGTTTGTGAAATTCAAATGTGAGTTTGCTTGTCCTTTTGTGTTCGTGAAGATTCAAACAAGTTGGAAATTTTGATTCTGAAAGTTTTGGATCGAAGTGGGAAAGTTGTATAGAGCTTGAAGAGCTTGTTTGGAGCTAGAAGTTTGCATCTTTTCGTATCGAAGCTAGAATTCAGAGTTGGAAGCATCATTTTGGAGTTCGAATTGAGTTGTTTGTTTATTCGGGTGTTCGTGAGATTTCAAACAAGTTGGGGAGTTTGATTTTTTTTATCGAAGTGAAGTTTGTGTTTGAATTTGTTGAAGATTTGACAATGCCTCCAAGAAAAGTTAATCGTCATCAGAATGTTGTAGATGTGTATCGAAGAGAAGATGCTGAACAAATGGAGCAAAGAATTCGTGATAAATTCAATGAGAAGTTTGATGAGGGAATTGGTAGATTGGAAAGGTTAATGATGTCTGACATGAATCAAAATCAAAGGAGAGTGTCGCCACGGTATGATAGAGGAAGTAGAGAACCATCCTGGTCGTTAAATTAAGATCGTGGATTTCGAGACAATCATGATTATCGGGATGAAGAAAGAAGAGATTATCGTGGTTACGAGCATGAGCCATATTGCGATTATGAAAGAAGAAGTAGAGAAGACGTGCATGGTCATAGAAGAGTCAATGTTCAGAATCGACATCGAAGCTCATCTAGTTTTGAAGAAGATAGTTATGGTAATAGTGTTCACTTTCGGTATCCAGATCAAGGGTAAAATCGATATAAGAATGTTGAAGGGAATGGTCGTATACGGGAGTCAAGGATGGACACGGAAATTCCAGAATTCCAAGGTGGTCTACAAGTAGAGGAATTCTTTGATTGGTTATCAAAGGTTGAAAAGATTTTTAAACTCAACAACGTGCCTGAAGATCGTCAAGTTAAGTTAGTTGCTACAAGATTGAGAGGAAGAGCTATGAATTGGTGGCAACAAACTAAATCAACCAGAAAGAGAATGGGGAAATCCAAAGTTGTCACGTGGGATAAGATGAAAAGGATGATGAAGGCAAATTTCTTACCCTATAATTATCAAGCTCGTATGAACCAACAGTTGCAAAAGTTGAATCAAGGAAGTTGAGGAAAGGATGTGGTTACAAGCCCCAACAATCAGAATAAAGGTGTTAATTGCAGTATAAATATTTCTAAGAGAGTCAACAAACCAGTTGTATATAGAATCACTAAGACAAATGTTGATGACCGAATTAAGCGATATCATTATCAGGAGTCTGACCATAGAAGTATTGAATGTACGGAGCCCAAGAAGAAAGCCTTAGTTGTAGAAGAATGTGAAAACGAGGATGTGAATGATTCTACTGAAAGCGAGCCGGAAAAGGAAGAGGAACCGACTAGTCCATTATCTTTCAGCGAAAGTGTTGAAGAAGCGGAAGGTAGTGCTGAATCGTTGGTTAGGTATGAGGCAAGTGAAAAGCTTAAAACTCCTGAGGAGGTTAAACCAATGTTAGAAGAGTTTGAAGAGGTCGGTCCTACGAAATCATTCGAAGAATTACCACCAAAGTTTGACAAAGAAGATGAAGAGGTCGAGTTAGAGAACGATGAATGTAATTTGTTGATGGGATTTTTTTCAACGTCAAAGTATGTGGATGTAGAAGTTGATTACTCTTCACCGCCAAAGATTGCTGTCGATAGTATGGAAGAAGGAATTTTGTTCGGAGTTGAGGGAAATAACTTGATGATGGAGGATTCTTTCTTAACACCTGAGCTTATGGATGAGAGCCAGCCAAGTGTAAATTCCTTAGTTTTCGAAAAGCCCGAACAAAGTGAAAGTGAAACAGAAGAGAAGGCAGAATCAGATAGTTTATTATCTTTGAAAGAGTTCGTCAATAAAATGAAAGATGGTGATGAATTATCAATGTTGATTGAATTTGGAGAAAGTTCTGATTTTGAGAATCCTGAAGAGGTTGAAGTATTTGAAGAGTTTGAAGAGGAGATTTCTGAGGAACTGCCTGAAGAAACTAGTCTTGTGTTTTTGGAAGAGTCTGTTGAAAAGGTGAAAAATAGTAATGAATTGTTTGTGTTGACCGGGCAAGGAACGAGTAAAGATCTTGAGGTTTATGAGGAAGTTGGATCAGAATTCGATGAGTCTAAAGTCGAATATCCTGAGGAATTACCCGAAGAGATACCACCACTACAGGACATTCAGCATCAAACTGAACTAGTACCAGATGCTATTTTACTGCAGGGATTGTATGATCTTATGAATCTGAAAGAACAGGAAGAGTGGAAAAGACAGGAGGAAGAGAATGATTTTCAGTTGGAGTTGCCTGATCATGTCCGTACTGCTGACATTGTCAACGTCAACTGCCTGGAACCGTTTCATGAAAATAAACATGTCAAAGAAAAAGCGAGTGGGAATTCATTTCAATCAGGGGAAATTGATGCAACACATCAAGGGAAGATTCTAAATGATGATACACCTGAACGAGATAAGGAAAGACAAGAATCTGGGCATGAGTCATCACACTTCTTCAGTCGTCACTTCCTAAATTGCTCCGCGATTTTTAAATTCCTTATATCGTCTCGCATTTTCGTCATGATTTGGTTCTATATCACACCTTCCTATTGGCACAAGCGTCAAGATGTCATCTCCCTCAGATCACTTCCTTATGCCGCCTGCCTAATGCCACGTCTGCTTTATGCCATGCGTTCCTTATGGCGAGCCGCATCTTCAAAGGGTCAAGACAAGATCAATCTCAAGAGTGGTTATCACCTGAGACGCATCAGACCAGATAATGAATGGAAGACAGCGTCTCAAAGACGAAAAAATGTGAATTCGGGACGAATTCTTTTCAACCAGGGGAGGATGATGCAGCGCGAATTAAAGCTAAACGACTTACCTTAAGTCGCTGCCTGAAAGTCGCCTCCATAGGTCGCAAATTCCTGAATCGCGATTCCTTTTAGGTCGTCGAAGCCTTAGGTAGTTCCTCCATAGGTCGCGAGCAGATCCATCAGAATTCCTAAATCGCGAATGACCTAACCTTAAGTTGCGAAATCGAATGTCGCGAACAACATCCAGTAAGTCGCGAGCAGAACAACCCTAAGTCGCAAACAACATCCAGTAGCGGAATGAAGAAGGTCGTGAACGAGCTATGTTAAGTCGCTCCAGAATCTTTAAGGTCGCAAATGATGCAGCGCAATATGGGTTACGAAACAGCGAGTTACGACCTAACAATATGTCGCCAGCGACCCAAACACTCATGCCACATTTCCTTAGGTCGTTGACTCACGAGCTACGACCTACCGAGATTACGAGATAGCGACCCAAGAAATCAAACCATATCATGCTATAAGTCGCTTGCTTTTGCCTCCTCTTCTTAGGTCGCAATTCCTTAAGTCGCTTAAGTCGTCCAGAAGCAGATTTTCTTAGATCGCATTTTGTTAAGTCGTGTAATGTTATGCCACTTGTTGATTGAGTCGCGTAATGTTGTAATGTTGTAAGTTGCAAGTTGTAAGTCGTTATGTCGTTTATTCTTATGTCGTGTAATGTGTAGCTTGTTAAGTCGTTTGTTTTTGATGTAATTTTTCTTAAGTCGTGTGAAGTGTTGTAACGTGTGTTGAGTTGTAATTTCCTATAAATAGGGGTGTGTTGTCATTTGTAAAAGGAGTTGATTTTGAATAAAATTTGGTTTGTGCTTTGTGCCTCCATTAAAATTGGAAGTTGAGTGTTATCTCCTTTCTCCATCTTCGGTTATTCGAGTGTGCTCGAATCAACGAACTTGAAGCCGATTCACGGAATCTCGTGCACGAGATCAACGTCGAAGAATCGTAGATCTTCTAACACGGCATCGTGCGCGATCAACGTGTTGAAGATAGCTAGAATCCGATATCTCGAGAGATCAACGGATTTGGGCACTTGGGTATCTTCAATTCATCGATTTATACTGTTTCATCGACTATTATTCCGCAATTCGTGATTGTATCCTGGATAGATCTAACCGCTGGTTCAGATCTACTTCCGTACTGCGTCATTATATATACGTTGGGTTAGAGCAGTTGAACTTAATTTGTAAAAAGCAAATAATAAAATTCATTTTAAGTATTATATAGTTACATTCCTTTATAAGCCCAACTACATGGATGTTTCAAGATAGTTATGGGTGCAAGGCGGGCCAAATGGATTGGGTTGCCCTAAGCCAAAGCCCAAGAAAAGAAATGCAAAAAAGTGAGCAAAAATACTAACAATTTGGATAGTAGTGGGAGTTGAACCTGTATAATCCTACTACAATCACAACCATGTAACCACTCAATCAAACCATCTTATTAAATATTTGTATAGTAGTAATTTATTCACGCCCAAACCCTAACTCGCGTAGCTCGAGCCCACGCTGCCGGCCCCCCACGTCGTCCATGCTCGTTGTTCCGCCCTGTCATCGCCCTCCCAGGTCCATGCGAACATCACAATTTTATCGCGTGCTTCCCCTTCTTTTTTTTAAATTTTGAACCGATTTCATTTCGAGAAGGAGTACGCGATTTAAATGTAGAGGAAGGCGGCTATACATACACACAATAGGTCGGCTTCTCAGGGTAGAGTGGCTTGAGGGTTAGACTTTTTATATTTTTCTATTTATTTAATTTCCAAAATATCTCGCATAGCATATCTAGAAATCCCGAACTCCTATCGAGGCATGCCGTCTTGCATTTCTAATGTTATACCCCTATTCCCAACCCAATGGAACTAGTCTCGAGGCCTAATTCAATCGTATGCGGAAGATGGCTTTTTAAATCGACGATTTTAAATTAAATTAATCCTGTGCATTTTCAACTCGCACGACCAAACGGTAAATCCAAACACTGCAAAATTTGAAATCCTGTAATTATACACTATTACGGATCCAATGGAACTGGTTTCATTGCATTCTGAGACTATGCCCCGGGTCACTATTTTAACGCGTCGATTAAATCGACAATTTCAAAATTGGCGAAATCACTTGAAATTCGAGTTTTAAAAACTCACTAACTCAATTTTACTTGAAATAGAATTTATATCAACATTAGAAATCATTTCGATTCATATTCAACTCAAATTTCAATTACTCACCATTTCCGTATTACGATAAATCGTTATATTTGAAATTTAAATTCATTCTATAATTTCAACCAAACTCTTCATATTCAAAAATCAATTTATATTTCGAATTCAACATTTAAAACAATTTAAATATTCAAAATTAAATGATGGAAAATTCGGATCGTTACCTTCCTTCCCTCTTAAAAGAATTTCGTCCCCGAAATTGCTAAGTAGGAAAAATGCTCCAAACCCATTAACTTATCAAAACCCACTTAGTTAAAACTCAATATTTCACTTTTCTAAATCCTTTAGTTCCAAACAAAACATTTAGTTTCCATTTCTAAACCAAAATCCTTTATTTCAATTACAATTCGAAATCAAATTTTGGTTAACAAAAATTTTCCAAAAATTTTCAAAATTTTTCTAACACCCTAAATTTTCGAAAATTTTTGGCAGAGTCTCCTTTGTACGGAGAGCCTTTTGCAATATGTTAAATATGATAAAAAGATATACATCGGCTCTCATGGCCGGAAAACGCAATATATAACAATATTTTTATTTTCCACGTGCTAAATTTGTAAGCGTACCTTATTTTAGCGTTATTAAACGAGCTCGCCTAATTTATATGCAATTGCGCAACCAAAATCTAATCAAATGGTCTTCTTGTACCCGTACTTACTCCATTTAAACACGTAAGTCCAAAATCATGAAATTTAATAACATTTCATTTATTTAACTTGTTAAACATGCCATTTCTATAAACCAAACATGTTATACATGTATTTTAAACCAATTATAGGGTTCCAACATTAATTTAGTTACCATCAATCGATTTATATACGATCTCATTCAATTTGAATGATTCACAAACTAATTTACTAGCATTCATTCATATTTGCACTCAACGTATTCATATCCATCCTAAATTGCTTCTAAATCGATTTATTCACTTTCTATTAATTCACCAAATTTTTGTTTACTTCCGTTTACGTCAAACGACAAATTTTTCCATAGAAATTCGGTGATATTAATTTAAGAAAATAGTTACTTAAGCTTACAAACTATTTTAAATTGATTCTAATTCGATCTATCAGTTTCTATCGATACACATACAATTCATTCACAAAATCTTGTTCACTTCATTTTATATCAACCTGTATTTCATTCCAAGTCCATTTATTTATGAATCACTTCATAAAATTAATATTAAGGTGTATTATAACCTTTTATACATTACTTATATTCATTTCCACTTCAAAATTTAATTCCATACTCAATTTCATTTACATAACATCTCAAAACCATATTCAATTTATTTACACTTAAATTGAATTTGTTTATAACTTAAGTTATCACCATTTCAATCCATGTCTATTTTATTCGATCACATTTTAAAATACACTTAATTTGCTTACATATAAGTCGAATTCCATTTATGACTCAAGTTCCACATTCAATTTCAATCCACAATCCATTTTACTTAACCAAGTTAAGTTCCTTTTTTTAAGAAAAATCCAGCTTAATTTGTTTGACTTGAGTTCCATTCCATTTAACTCATTTTAAGTTAAATCCTCTTTGCAAGGTTAAATTTCCAAAAAAATTCCATTTCATTGATGCTTACTCGAGTATATTCACATTTAAAATAGTTTGATTAGTACTCTCCTTTTTGGAATTTATCTCGTCCAAGGTATTCTAAGAAGTATCTTGCAATGAGCAGGTAGTAAGAAATGAGCACTAGAGGCAGATGAGGTAGAGGAACTAGCAGCACTACGACCACCAATGGTCGGACTCAGACTAGAAGGGTTGGAACTATCGGAGAGCCAACACCAAGGCAGCCAAGGGTGAATTTTGCAACTTTATGCAAGGATTACACAAATCTGGAAGGGAAACCGTTTACGAGAACTGAGTCTATCACATAAGTTCAAGCTTGGTTGTGCACTTGTGAAAAGATTATCAAAGGTATGGATCTATCAGATGAGAAGAAGAGATTTTTAGCATCATGTCAATTGCAGGAAGGAGTCCCAGCTTGGTGGGACTCTCTCACAGCCAATGTTCCAGAAGCGAAGTTTACTTAGGCTCGTTTTAAGGAAGCATTTGAAGATCAGTTCCTCCCTGCAGCTGGTAAGACTCGGATGTATAGAAATTTCTTGAACTTAAAGCAGGGAGATTCATCTGTGTCAGAATATGAGACGAAGTTCAACGAGCTATCTTGTTTTGGACCAGAATTCATAAACACCTCGCTAAAGAAAAATGAGATGTTCATTTTGGGAATGAGGGAGAATTTCCATGAGAGGATGATTGCCCATGTTAAGGGTTCAGTTGTGGACTGGGTAGACATGGCATTAAGGTATGAAGTCTTGGACAAGAAGAAGCGTACCCCAGCAGCAACAAATGATAATGCCGGCATCAACAATTCAAACAAAAGGAAGTTCAGCCCGAATTGGAGTAAGCAGGGTAAAGGAAAAGGAAATCCAGGAGGGAATAAGGGGAACAAGTTTAAGGATACCACTTGTTATCTCTGTAAGCAGAAGGGTCATATTGCCAAATTCTGTAACGACTCTGAAACTTCTAAGCAGCTAACAGATCTATCTCTCCAATAGTCCAGAAGACGTTATGCTTCAACTGTCATCGGCCTGGACATATGATAAAGGACTGCCCACTTATGAAGAAGGTGCAACAGGCTAAAGTGCATGCGGATAAGGACGAGCCATCAACCTTAGGAGATGCGAAGGGCAAGGGCATTCTCGAAGGTACTCTATTAATTAATGGTATTTTTGTTCAAGTTTTGTTTGATACCGGTGTCTCCCACAGTTTTATCTCTTTAGAAGCCATAAAGAGATTTTATTTTATCCCAAATATTGTAGAAACCCTATTTGCGTATCTAATCCTATAGGAGATGTAACCTATTTGAACCTAGTGTGTGAAGACGTGCCAATTTCTTATCTTTCCCATTATTTTACTTATGATCTATATATCCTAGATTTTAAGGGATTTAACCTCACTCTCGGTATAGACTGGTTATCAATATGGGGCTATCTTAGACTGTAGAGAAAGAACGGTAACATTAGTAACCAAATTGGGAAATATTGCTAAAGTACCTTGTGAGGACCCTGGTATTCATATGTGTAGTTTCCTGTATACCTTGGAAGCATCTCAAGAAGGGTTAGGATCCATATAGGTTGTTAATAACTTTCCCAATGTGTTTGAAGAAGTTAGGAATTTACCCCCACGTAGGGAGATAGAATTCCACATTGACCTAGTTCCTGGTGCAAGACCCATAGTTCAACCTAAGAGAAGAATGACTCTGAGGGAAAGAGAGGAGTTAGTAAAGAAAACCTAGGACTTGTTGGAGAGGGGATTGATTAGACCTAGTCAGCCGAGCTAGGGATCAGCAGTAGTCTTCGCGGCTAAGTCGGATGGATCTTTAAGACTGTGTATGGACTATAGAGAGTTGAATAAGTTGACTATTAGAAATAAATATCCCTTGCCCCGTATCGAAGACTTATTTGACCAACTTCATGGAGCTACGGTATTTTCCCAAATGGATCTAGCTACTAGATTTCACCAATTAAGGGTTACTAAGGATAGTATACCCTTAACCGCCTTTATGGGCCTAGACTTTTTTTTGAATGGTTGGTTATGCCTTTTGGGCTGATTAATGCACCCACATATTTCGTGGATCTTATGAATCGTGTTTTCCGAGAGGTTCTAAATAAGTTTGTGCTTGTTTTTATCGATTACATTTTAATTTACTCCAAATCGGAAGAGGAATATAGATATCACTTGGAAGTAGTTTTAGAAACCCTGAGGAGGCATGTTTTGAAAGCAAAGTTTTATGAATGCCATTTTTTGCAGTCGGAGGTAAGATTTTTAGGGGATATTGTATTGGGAGATGGTATCTCAGTAGACCCGATAAAGGTGGAAGCAGTACAGCAATGGAAGCGACCTCGGACTCCTACCGAAGTTCGTAGTTTTCTAGGATTGGTCGGTTACTATGGAAGATTCATTTAGGATTATTCTAAAATCTCCTCACATTTGACTAAGTTGACTAAGAAAGGTGAAAAGTTTGAATGGACTCCAAAATGTAAGGAAGCATTTGGAGATCTGAAGAAGAGACTGACCAATGTGCCAGTTCTTGTTGTCCCCGATGGGAATAGTAGGTTTACGGTGTTTACCGATGCATGTGGAGTTGGATTGGGAGCTGTTCTGATGTAGAATGGGAGAGTGATTGCGTATTATAGCAGGTAGTTGAAGCCACATGAAAAGAATTATGCTACACATGACTTAGAGATATTAGCTGTGGTCTTCACATTGAAAATTTGGAGGCATTATTTGTTGGGTAAAATTATTTCTTTTCTTCTTGATTTCTTTCTTTCTTTAGATATTCTAGTAAGTACGATTTTCTTCTTCTTTAGTTAGGGGAAAAGATCAAGCTCTACACTGATCATAAGTCCCTGAAGTATCTTTTCACCCAAAAAGACATGAATCTCAGACAGCAAAGATGGTTAGAGTTCTTGGTGGCATACAACTTGGACATTCTTTATACGCCGGAAAAAGCTAATGTAGTCGTGGACGCCTTAAGCAAGAATGCAGTTTTGTCTCTTTTGAAAGTTACCCCGACTCTTCAGGTAAGGATAATAGAGAACCAAAGGAAGGATAGTGCTATGGAGAAGTTAATTCGAGGAGTCAAGGAAGGTCGATGTACAGATTTTGAGATGGATCACCAAGGTGTTTTAAGAATCAAGGGAAGATTGTGCGTTACAGATATAAATGGACTGAGACAGGAAGTGTTGTCGGAATGTCACAAATTTAGATTGAGTATTCACCCTGGAGTTCATAAGATGTATAAGGACATGAGGAGAGTCTTTTGGTGGCAAGGAATGAAGAAGGATATCTCCACCTTTGTGAGCAGATGTGCGAGTTGCCAACAAATTAAGGGAGATCATCAGAAAACGGTTGGATTACTTCAACCTTTGGAGATCCCTAAGTGGAAATGGGAGATGATATCAATGGATTTCATAGATTGTTTTTCCAAGAACCAGGAAAGGAAACGAAGGAGTGTGGGTTATTGTGGACCGCTTAACAAAGAGTGCACATTTTATTCCGGTCAAGCTAACTAGAACGGCAGCTTCATTGGCATAAATTTATATAAGGGAAATAGTTCGTCGACATAGAGTTCCAATAAGCATAGTAAGTGATCGAGATCCTATCTTTACGAGCCAATTCTAGGGAGATCTGCAAACAGCTTTGGGAATGGAGTTAAGTCTAAGTACTGCCTACCATCCTCAAACCGATGGCCAGACTGAAAGAGTTATTCGCATTTTGAAAGATATGCCGAGAGTCTGTATTTTTTATTTTAAAGGATCATGGGAGGATCATATTCAATTGGTTGAGTTCTCTTATAACAACAGCTATCAAGCTAGCATTGAAATGGCGCCTTATGAAGCTCTGTACGGGAGACCGTGCAAACCGCCAGTGTGTTGGGTAGAATCTGGAGATTGTTTAATGCTTGGTCTAGATATGATTCGAGAGGCGACGAAGAAAGTTGAAATGGTTTTAAGAAGGATGAAGGAAGCTTAGGATCGCCAAAAGAGTTATGCTGACAAGTGAAGGAAGGATTTGGAATTCGAAGTCGGTGATGCTGTGTATGTGAAGATAACTCCCATCAAAGGAGTCGTTCGATTTGGAAAAGCTGGAAAGCTGGCACCGAGATACATTGGACCATTCAAGATCATGGAAAGGATTGGACCACTCGGTTACAAAGTTGAGTTGCCCGAAAAGTTGTCGAGAGTTCACAATATGTTCCATGTGTCCCATTTGAGGAAAAGCGTGCATAATCCATCTTCAGTGGTGGAAACATCAGTTTAGGATGACTTGGAAATAGAACTGAACCTGAGGATAGTTAGGCATCCAGTCAGTATTGTGGATCAAGATGAGAAGAAGTTGCACAACAAAGTGATGCAACTGGTTAAGATTCAGTGGAGCGATGATCCCAGAGAGTGCATTTAGAAAACTGTGGATCACGTAAAGGAAGCTTACCCTAGATGGATGTTAGTATAGTTGTTGTGTACATATCATGGATGTATTGTTGTTTAGGATGCTTGTATATCTTTTGTACGAATTTTATGGTATGAATATATGATTCCTTTTGTGTTAACTCTTGTTAGTAATTTCGATGACAAAATTCTTTTAAGGGGGTAGAATGTAATGACCCAGGATTTGGTCGCTTTAACTAGGCAAATTTATATATATAATTTATATAGTCAATAAATGGATTTTTATTGATAAATGAACTCATTTTAATAAATTAATAATGATGGAAAAATTGTTTACAAAATTTGTTTACCAAATTAAATAGTTCGTAGAAAAATGGAAAGTGTGACCGAAGAACGTTTTCTGAAATTTCGATCTTTCCACACCGGAAAGTTGTCGGGAATGTTGTTCATCTTTCTGTACTATATATACATATATAAGGGTTAATTAACCAAACAATAATGATACACTAGTAGTATATTATCTTATGTTAATTATTTTTAGTAAGTGATGTGACAAGACTTGGTTTTAAACTAATAACTTACACACACACACAAAATCATATCATTATCTCTTGTCATATCCTTAAGTACCATCATCATTACCCATCATGACTTAGGGGATGTGACCAAAGAGGAGGGAGATGTGGCATATGATGGGAAGGAAGGTGGTGATGTGACATGTCAAAATAATGACACGTTATGATATTTTAAACTAAGGATAAAATGGTAATTTCCCCACTTTCCTTTATCTATAAATACACACCCATACACACACATTTTTATTTACATTCTCTCCTTCATTTTTTAAAACTTCCTCTCTAAAAATTTCCATGGCTTCCAAAACCATTATAAGTATTTAAAAATCCTAACTTTTCACTTTAAATATCTTCCGAATCTAGTTTAAACTTTCCTATATTCATTTCTTCACTTCAAGAAACCAAGCCCCACACCATCAGGCCGAACCATTTAAAGCTCAAAACTCCGCAAAAATATTCACTCTTCGAAGCTCGTGTGTTGTTTTCAAAGTTTAGTCGAAGTTTGCTTTGTATTTGCGGAGTTTCGGTGAGTAAACTACTTTATTTTGGAGAAGTTTTTTTGACTTTACTATGTGGTGTTATTGTGATGATAATATGATATGTAAATTGAATGGTTATTATGTTGGTCGATGTTGATTTGATGGATGTTGGTGTTTGATGTTGAATTTGAGATTTGAATGCGGTATTGTCAAGTTAATAAGCATGTAAACATATATTTTTATATGTGTTCCTTGTGGTGTTAAGAATACGGTAATGTGGTTGCATGGATTGTGATCCAAGAACCAAAGTATGTTATGTTGAGTCAAAGTTAACAACTTTGTTTGTTGCGAAGGACGTGAGATCCGATTCGAAATCAAAAACTATGTTTTCTTGTTTAAAAGTTTAGAAATTGTTTCAAAGTTTCTCCCTTTGTTTCTATGTTTCAAAAACTTTAAAAGTTCTGTTTCAAAACCTGAAATAGAAAAGAATCAAGCAAGTTGTTCGCTAAAGTATGTTTAAGCAAACTGCACTAATAGCGATAGTCGTGATGGACGCAATTCGACAAAATTTCCGATTTTCGTTTTAAAACATTTTCTTTTGAAATGGTTTTGCAAAAGTTTTTCAAACTTAGTTAGTAATAGGAAAAAGAGATTATTTAGTTAAATTAATATTTTATTATTTAATAAATTAATTAAAAATAATTAGTACTTAATTGATAATTAAGTAAGTAATTAAGGGTTAAGCAACACTTAAAGAAGGTAAATGACTAATTAGTGATTAATAAAGTTTTAATTAGTGATTAATGAAGTTAAGAAGTAATTTAATAATTAATTATTATTTAATTAAGTTAATTAGTTATTCTTTAACAAGCGATTATTTAATTGACATTTAATTAATTAGGGTTTAACTAATAATGAATTGTTTTAACCTTAACTAAGATGCATTAAGAAGTTAATTAGGACTTAATTAGTTCACTAAGTAATTAAAGTTTAATTACAAATTAATCTTGATTTAATTAAGATATAAATAGGGTTTAAGCTAATTAAATATACTTTAATCTTTTCAAATATATTTTAAACTTAATTGGTTATGTTTTAAGTCAATCTTCTTTTCAAGTTAAGTGATTTTAAATCAAAGGATCTCATCGTCTGGACCATTAAGTAGCCAAATGAATTAAAGTAGTGATCATAAAACATTGACACATATTATGGAGAGTAAGTTGACGTGTGTTTAGCATAAATGCTGAATATCTGTAACGTGATAAACACAAGGAGGTTAATTTCGATAAGCGGATCATGATAACTTAGTATATGAAGTGTATGTCCATATGTAAATCTTGTACCCAATAGTGAAGTTGTTCACTATCAAATAATTTGACCATTTAAAATTATCGAATATTTATCTGAAGAGACCTGGATAGGATGACGAATAGTTATCTGAAAACCACTTCGAACCAACGTAAAGTGTTCGAATTGGATCTATCGAAGTCATGATCAAGATTCAAGACTTGAAGTGCAAGGGCTATCTTGCCATTAACCCTGAGGATGATTCCAAAATGGCTGTAGTGGAAGTAGTGCCTTCGGTTCGTTCATCTTCTGAATGACTTGTATGAATGAATGCTGACATTGTGTCAACATCGGAAAGGAAATTTTAGCATTTCAAGAAAGAAGTGCTATATGTGAAAGGTAATGACGTAGCCTTAGGCATCATCAACCGGAAATGACTAAAGCAGGAGATATGCGGCAGAGCCATGTGGGTCGCATCCATTAGGGTATGATTATTTCCATCTAGAACGAGTCCCTATGCAGATATACTATAGTCCCAAATGGTTGCTGATCCCAACCAAGGGGGTGATCAAATTTTCAGTACTAACCAGCAAGGGATAGGCCAGTCATGTGTTGGCAGGGATCGTTCGATATGATCTCGGTATGCTAATCTAGAGGTGTACTGTGGCAGGCGGCACCCCAGTAGCCTTGTCATTGTATGAAATCCAATCTCCAATACGCGCCTTTACGATTTTAGTTGTATAACTAAATATATTGGAATGTGAGATGTAAGTATTTCAGCTATATTCTATATTTATTTTAAACTCTTAGGCATTATCATAATATCACTTGTTTTACATAGAAAGTGTTTTTGGTTATCATTAGGTAAAACCCGTCCGTGTTTAGGTGCGACGTGGTCTTACGGGATGCCTTTTGTTTTTCAAAGGAGTTTTCAAATAAAAATATTTTTATTTGATTTTACTGACACTATACTCATGTCTGACCCAGAGTTTATTTTTCTTTTCCCTAAACTCTTGGGACTCAATTTTTATGAGTATCAAGTGATTCAGGTTTCTCTCGAAAGCATGTTGGAGGAGGTGGAGCAGGTGGCTTCATGGATAGCTATTATTAGTACAAATTATTCCGCTGTGTATGTATGTATGGTCTAAGTATTTTGTGGACAAGCAGTTGTAAATTGTCCTAGTTTGGAACTTGTATTACTGAACTCTGATGTAATATTTTGGCTATGACTATGTAATATACTACACTGTCTATTATATGTTGTTCCCTGCGTGGTAAGATTCGGTGTTTGATTAGTCTTCTTCTTATCTTCCTCATTTCTTCAACCTATAATGACTCGTTTTTCGAATGCAAGAAAGGCGGTTCGTTACAAATAACCTCAATATCGAATTTCATAACCAGAAGTCAATGAGGAGAAACTGGACTTGCGTATGGAGGTGAGGTGAGGCTCGGAACAAGTGGAAGCGAGGTCTATTAGATGAGACGATGTCAGTTAAATTGTATGATCGAGATTTCAAGATTTCATTTATGATTTATGATTTTGATCACAGTTGAAGTTGTTTAGTGAGTGGATTCAGGGTTTACTTTATTTTTATATGGACAAGAGTTAGAAGGGAAAGAAATAACCGCTTGGGAAAAAATAGCGTCTTCATATTGCAATTTCCTTTTTATTTACTTTTAATAGAATTTATACACGAAACGCTACCTATTAATACTGTAATAAGCATGTTTTCTAGTAGTGTTTCATAATGTTTGCATCTTTGCTACCGAGTTGGAGAAATATAACATTGAAAATTGTTGTATTGCATTAAATGAGTAAGACTCCCATTAAAATTTCTAGAATAATAAACAATAGATATGATCGAATGAATTTTGATCCATCACCTTTGAGAGAGCACTCAAACTTTATAAGTTTTTCGAAACTTCCCGAACATTATGGAAGACTCAGAAACTTAGATTCAGTAGAGTTCCCTTTGGATTATGATCCTAAACAATTAAGAGTGTATAATAAAAAATTATTATCATTAGTTGGGAACAAACAAGAAAAAGTTCATCAAAAATACTTTCATCGGTTGAAGATATTCTACAGTTTAGCGAGTATAAAAAGTATAAGTGTAAGACGATCTATAAAATCATTGATTCGAGATCGACACTTATTTTCATGCATAAATTTTGATTGAAGGACTTCTTATAATTTTTTGTCAGTAATTAGTGATATGATAGTTTTAGAGGTTGAAGCGACGATGGCATGTGATGGTTAATTACCTTGAAGGACACTTATTTTCCTGCATAAATTTTGATTGAATGATTCCTTATAATTTTTCGGCAGTAATTAGTGACATGATAGTTTTAGAGGTTGAAGCGACGATGGCGTGTGATGGTTATTTATCTTGAAGATTATAATGCTTATATAAGTGATCCGTTGGTGATTGTTATTTTCTGGTATCATCGTTATAGCTTGTTAGATTATAACCAACAAAAAGCAAATTTAATTAAGCTTATCATGAAAGAAAACTTTTAGAGGCATAAGTTTAAGAGAGACCTAATCTGTAACATTGATGGATTTTAGCATACTGTATGATCCATTGGAGATAGTTATACAAATTTGAGATTTCTTTAGCCATGAAAAGGAAGAAAGAAAAATAAAATCAAAGTGAGGAAGGAGACTTTGAGAATGCTCTAATGCAACATAGAAGTAGTTATGAATTTGAGGCACAAATAGTCAATTCTTTTATTTTGCATCTTTATTAATGGTTGGAGTAGATTGGAGTAGAGCTGCGTTTTTTTGGATCTGACCGTGAAGTTCCAAAAATACCCTTAATCTATGCAAAGGATGTCACAATTTCAAATCCCAATAATGATAAAAATTAATATTTACTTCTAGTTGGAAGTAAGGTCATATTTTTAAATCCTAACCAAAAAGATTTTTTTTGTTAATCTTTTCCATTTTTCTTGCATTGCCTTTTCTGTTCACAAAATCAATAAATCATTGTGTGAACAAATCAATAAATCATTATTGCTTCACTGTTTATTTCTTATGTTGGATGCACTTGTATTTTGATTTTCGTAAAACTTTAGGTTTTTGTTGTAAAATACCCCTTTTTTATATTTGAAAACTAAAAAAAATACATCTAATAGTAAAGAAACTTATATTTTCCAAATAGCATTTTAGATGACATCCGATTTACTTACACTTAAAAGCAATTTTAAAAGGGAATAATGCACCTGAAAAGGTAAGATTATATATTTGAAGTCTTACATTTCTTTAAACTAAATTCTAATATTTTGAAATCATTTCTAACTAGGTATATATATCCTATCATATTTTTTTTAATGAATTTAAGTTAAGCAATAATACATGCAAAAGTATGAATATATTGATGAATATAAATTTTGTTGAAAAAAGATTTATATAGACAAGTGCATCACAGAGGCCATCATTTTTATTACTTAATAGAAAATATTAACATATCTTCCAGGGTCATATATAAACAATTTCTTATTAAATTAGATTAGATATTTCTACAGAAATTAATAAACAATGCCAAAAATATGAAGCCAAGTCTAATAAATTGAACAATAATGGTAAACTTAGCTTCATGTCAAGAACCACTAACTCAATAGATGAGTGGTACGGCGCTTTAGACATAGGTTTTAGAGATTGGTTTTGAACTCCTGAGAATCAATATGAATGCTCTACTTTTAAAGTAAAGCTCTTACTATCAAAAAATAAATGGTTAACTTTAATAGGCTGATTAATGTTGTGAGTTATGTTGAAATATTTTTTTATAACATTTTCAACTCGGTTATATTTCATCTTCATGCTATTAGTGACAGCATCAAGGCCGGAAAAATGATGAGAGTGTATCATTTTATGACACTATTATGCGTGCACACAAATGTACACACACCCCGGTACGTATTAAAAAATAGGTGTAAAGGAAAATGTGAGTCAACTTTTTAGTGCAAAATAGCTTATACAAAAAGCACAAAAGTCGATTTACTCGTTGTATTAATAGATTTGGTTATTGTGTAAATACCAAGGTGACAAAATATATTCTCAAATCATGCATCTCATTTAAATATGTGTCACCAATGGCAATGTCAAAAAAATGGCAATAGGTGTAACCAATGGCAGATGTCAAACAATATGATAATAGAAAACACAATTTCATCGGTTGATAAATAAGGACAGAACTACAACGCACAATGTAGCATAATTATTATCTTATACTTATGTGTTAAGCATAATTACTTTTTTATACTTATCATTTCCTTATATTGCAATCTTATTTGGGATATATAGATAGAGTCATTGTTTGAAATATAGTCTAAAAAATGTTACATATATGCAACACATAATGCAATTTCAAGCTCCACTAACTTCCCTATATGTTACAACAGTAAATAATTATGTGTAGAAAAACACGTTTCTTCCATCTCACTCCTTGGAAGTTTCCACCAACTCTGCCAATTGAAGGGCAAGCCGGCAGGAGTTGCTGCATACCATTGAGGATGTATGATGTTCGGAAGGGCCTACATTATCAACAAAGGTTGTTTGCGAATAGGGGCTCACATTCACCCTTTTTCCTTGTTATCACTTTTGACCTTCTAATGAAGAGAGTAATTAAAACGTGAGAGGGAAGGAGTGAATTAATGGGAGATGTTAACAAAAATGGGAGAAGTTGTGGTGAATGAGAACAAAAACACGACAGATGGAAATGACTAAAACAAAGTTGATATTTGTAATCAATTATTGATGCATTATCTATAATATAATATACAAAATCCTCAAATTATCAATGAATATAAGGTAGCTTCAAAAGCTTCAGTTGAAAGTATTTTCATTAAATGTGTTTGGACAATTCATGATTTAATCTTGACGAAGAAAAATCAGGTTAAATGTACTGTTTGTTGTAGACGACAGAAGAGAAGAAAAAAAAACTTGTGAATGTCGTTCAAAAGCGTCCACTTGATAGTTTGAAACAGTTAGAAGTATATAACAAATATGTACATGCATGACTCTCTTATAAATGAAACATGAGTTTGTTTTCATGTTTATCTGATCTCAGTTTGCTTAGCCTTCCTAGTTTTCATAATGCTATTGCTTATTGTTGACAGGCCATTTAAAGTTTTACCTGCTAATGAATTTGTTTTTTCAAGTTTCCTGTATATTTGGACTTTTAATTTAGGGAAATAATGGTTTAGGTTTTGTCATGTATAGTCAACATTCTTAATTTTTATTATCAAAGGATAATGTAATATGACTTTGTGAAGGAACACATGATTAAAGTTGTAGTGATATATACATGATGAATAACTGTATTTGGGTGTTTATTATAGCAAATGAAAGGAAATTTGCAGGTGTCAATAGTAAGTGAACATAGATGGAGTTGGGACAAAAAAGAGTCATTTGGTGGAAATATCCAAGCACTTCACCGTCTTGATAGCTTCCTTCTATTTTAAAACAACTTGAAGATCAATAGAGCAATTTACATTTAAGCTTTAAATTTCAAATTGAGAATTTTTGTCATTCGCTTGTGGATCATGTACAATTTGTAAAAGCTATTTTGTCTACACACCAAGCGTGTGTCATTTGTAATATTCATTTAACCTTTTATGTGTGGAACGTCTACCATTTGTATTAATCATTTTGTGCTACATATATGAAGATGTGCGCCATGCTAATTATTTTGTTTTCCATATGCATAGCACATGCAAACAACTATCGTTTTTATAATGAGAATGTACTACATCAATGCATGAACAGTGGGACCACCACTCTCTAACACTAGTTTTCCTATATTATACTAAAAAATCTTTCCTTTTATCTTGATTAGAGTTATTACGGGAAGTATTTAATTTTTTTATTGTGGTCTGTCTTGGTAATATTGTATCCGCAGAAAATGAAGACCTGTTTGATTTATTTCATATTTTGTGTTTTGAGTTTTCAATATTAATTGCAAAGTATGAGAAAAATGGAGGGACGACGGAGTGGATGGAAGGTAGAGGGGACGTGGAGAGGATGGATAGGCGATGAAAGAATGAATTGTTTCTCATACTTCCGTTATTTTTCAAAACACGAAAAATAAAAAAAATTGTTTTCTATTTTGTATGTTAACTTCGTTGTCTAAATTGGTCGTTTTTCATCATATACATGCGTCATATGCATTTTTGTGTGGACGAAAACTCAAATGGTAAACCAACCACAGCCTGAATTTCTTTGACAAATAGACTTGACATAATCAAATGAAATTTTCTTTGAAACTATTTGTTCCTTCACATAACAATATTCAGATTTACACCATAGAACAATTCAAACGCCATGCTACTGTAAATTCAAAACCCGTGAAGATTATGTCATTTGGTTGTTGATGGAAGTTTCCCATGGAGAAAAGAAGTTATCATTGCTAGCGCTCTTTCTGGTTGAGAACTTGGAACAGTATGACCTGATCCTCTAACTGTAACTAGTGTCAGTCGTCTATATTCCTCGACATAACCTCCAACCTATTCAATCATTTAATCTATTTACAGTTAGAATACAGCTAACTTATGGATTGCAAGTAGTCAGCATATAGACATAGCATTGTATTACACAAATACATTACCTCTTTATTATGATACCAGGCTTTCCAATGCTTCTTGATTGGCAAACCAAGCATTCTGATAGAGTACCTTGTCGCTGTTACTGGGACAACAGAGTCAACATCACCACTGCATGGATTAAATTCGTTAATTAGCTCAGTATTTTTATCATGCTTTTTAAACTGATAATAGTGATCATCATTTATTCATGAAAAAATAAATAACCTGGAATATGTTGTAAATACCTGTATAACCAAAACTTTAAGCCCCTGGCAATTAGATCTTTAATGGCAGGATACATAGTTTGAGGTCTATCGGTGTAGTTTAACACGTCGCTGAATATATGTACATACTTGAGTTAAGATATATGACAATAGTAAATTAACAAAATAGATAAAGTTCTTGGATATAGCATATTTGCCTGCATAGTTCCCAGTCATGAGACAAATTTGTTACATTTGCATGAAGAGCCTTTTGAACTGCAGGCCTATTCAGATAAGCATAAACATAATTGTCTGAACAAGGATCAAAATCAGCCATCTGAAAATTTATTAGAAATATAAATAACATATTACAATTCAATGCTAGACTGGGAAAATAAACATAATGGTAAATACTAATTACTCACTGCAACACCAGATTTCGTACTCGTACTCGTGCCATGACATTTTGGAGCATAGATATTATAAGCATCAATATCTGCAGATTCATTATCTGCTAAATCCATTGCATCAATGCATTTCTTGTTAAAGTCTCCAGTTGTATAGTTACAGTTTTTCTTGATGGCTGCATAAGTATCATCTGAAACTAAAGCATGAGCCCAGTTGAACTCATAATATCCTTTTATATTTGATATGCTATCGATATATGCATTCCCGATCTATGAACACAATAATTAAGTAAATGTTATATATGACTAGCAATAATATCTTGAAAGTTATATCCAGATATGGACTTACAGCGATGCCACGAAGATTGATGACAGTTTGATTTGTGATCTTGTTATTGTTTAATATGAGTTGAGCAAGATCAGGTATATAGTGTCCAGCATAACTCTCCCCGGTTATGAAAAAATCACGAGTTTTGTACTGAGGAAATCTTTCTAACCAGTTTACTAAAAACTTGTATGCATCGACTTTTGTTTTTTTATCACCGCTTGTGTTATAATCCGATGTAGTGTTCGAATATGAAAATCCAACTCCTGCTGGTGACTCCAGAAATAGTACATTGGCCACTGAAAATGCACAACAAAGAAACTATAAAATTAACAAATTAAAAATTTTAATATTAACATCTGCAATTTCAAAATTCCAACATATTTTTAAAATCCACAATTTTAAAATTCCAATCCAGTTTTGAGAATTTTGAATTTGAATTTTTGGAGCGAAAAGGTTTGAAAATGTTTTTTGTAGTTAAAAATTCCGAAAACACGAAAATAAAAACTAAAAAAATTTACTACTTCTGAAAGTTATAATTTTGAACGATAGAAATTTACACAACTAACAACTTTGACATTTTAAACTTGCAAAACTAAATTTATTTAAACCCTTTCTAGTAATCAAAATTTTCTTAATTCATATAGTTAAGAATGTTTAAATTTTAAATTTTTATTTTTGTTTTTGTTTTCGGGTTCTTCCTTAACCATGGTTTAAAAGACTAATTATAATAGATGGGTACTCTTGTCAAAATAAACATATTTCCCAGTCAGAAGATTTAAAATGTGAAAAAACATACAAGTGATTATTTAGAATTCAACAAGTTAAATAATCGCAACCTTAATTTCCTGTTTGTTTCTTCTTAATTGAAATGTGTATAGTCTTCAAATGAGCCTTGCAACTATTGTTAGACACTAGAAATAAAAAAAGAGCCCGAACATAAAATATACCATTGTTCCATGCATAAGGATTTAAAGAAAGAGTTTTGCCGTCTTTGTTAACTCTAAAAGGTCCAAGCTCCTCCATGGCTCCATAGCCCAGAGATGAGCATCCAGGTCCTAATCATTCAAAATCTTATTAGTTAATTTCCAATCATATATCAATATCAAAGCCACACATTTTTATATCATATAATAAAAATATTGAAGAGAGTGACATGGAAACTCAATGATCAATCAATTTGAATCACATATATTTTAACTATATGAAGCTGAACTCAACATATACACAATTCTCAGTCCCCAACTTGATAAGCCCATGTCCCAATCAAGTATATCATTCATTTTAATGTTCATCTATTTATACTAATTAATATGCTTTACAGTTAATGGATGACTACATAAAATAGAGACAAAGGATCTTAACAAGTATTTTATGAGAATGCACGTGTCTAACTACATTCTTGTGCGGGTGTTTTATGAGAATAAGAATCTCATTATAATTAACTAACTAGCATGTGGTACAAGCTTACAACACAACCAGTTAGGTACCAAACATATATACATAACAATATTTAACATAAAGAATTAACTATACACATGTAGTTATCCAAACCTCGGTATGACAGTAATGATTTACCATAAAGCTGGCCATAAAAACTTTACTATAATCTAAAAGCAAAGTAAAAAAAGTCTGAAGTATATACACAGCATTTATGTTCAAAATCAATCAGACTAATTTGGCACAAAAAAGTGACCAATTTTTGAAAACGATGTAAATCATATACACAATACATATAGGATAGGAGATATTTGGAATAAGTAATTTTCGTTTATATATGTGGACACTAAATATTTTGACTAAAAACAAGATTAGTTACCTCCATTAAGCCATAGAACAAGTGGCTTGTTAGAAGAATTATGAGGAGACTCGACAAAGTAATAATACAATGCTCTACCATTCTTCTCATCTACAGTTACGTAACCGCCATATTGATCAAAATGAACTTTCGGTTGTCCAGGCAATTTGTCGATCTTATCCGCCTTCATCAAGCCATCTTGTTTACCGATATAAACTGGATAATATGTATTGGACAAGATTGATGATGTATCATCTTGATAATCACCATGATAAGTGTTGCTCAATGACTCTCTGGATAGTTTTATGAGCTTTCTTAGTTCATCTGCTTCGTTCCTCGCTTCATTTTGATATGGAAGAAGGAGGATGAAAGAAAACAAAGAAAATAACAAGTTGAATGCCTTCATTGTATTTTCTTCCAGTTTGATGTGGATGCATGAAGGCGTTTGTTAGGGATATATATATAATGTTTTGAAGTAGCAATTATAGGAATGAATTTGATGATTTACCAAATTGAAAACAAAATAATCTCTATTCTAACGTAATAATGACTTAATTGTTTCCTTTGAACATTTACATTAATGTACATAAACTCCTTTCTAATTTTATTGAATATTTACATTAACATCGTCATTAATTGTAAAATACGTCCTAATATAATAATAACATACATGTATACGTATTAGGATCAAATATGGATAAACCCCTAATCCAAATTTACTGTACACCCAAATTTACTGTACGCTCTTCATTGAAATTCAAAACTCCACCTTAAAATCCAACCTATATTCATTGTTTTTAATCAATCTATCTGGAAATGCTACATGAATGGGTATGCTAGATTTATTTGGTAGGGTAAGATTTCTTTTCCTTTTAAAAAGGATTTCTTCCGATTTGGTCCGATTTCGCAAACTTATCACGCAAATTGCCTTATTTCAAAATTTATCTATTGAATAACAGTAAAGTAGAAGAATTTAAGGCTCTTTTATCAATTCTAACAATTTTCCCTTCTCTCCTTAATTCTTTTTAAATATTTTATTTTCACGTCCTCATAATTTATTGTTGTTATTATAATCATTACAATGTTTCTGCCGGTTCTTTCTTCTATCGTTAGAATTTAATACTAACTTTTATAATTATGTACGTATTTTTTCAAGTTTTTAATGTTATTTTACACTTAAATTCATATATATTAAATTTAGTTAGGTAATCTTAAATTTAGTTTTTAAAATAAATACAATTAACGAATATTCATTAATTGATCTAATAAATTTTTAAAAATAACAATTCAATAGTTGTACCGCATTCATATTGACAAAAATGGTAAAACTAATTTTTCATTCAAGTCTAGATAGTTTTAAATTTCCGCAATTATATACAAACTATTACATTGTTCTATTGATATTCACTCCTATCATTTTGCATTTAGACGCCAACCTTCAATAATTTTGACAATTATTTATGGATTTCTCCTAAGTTTTCTTATATTATTTTACATTCAAGTCCATATATTTGAATTTACTAATTAATCTTGAATTTAATTTTTTTTATCTAAATCCAATTAACAAATATTTATCTGTTAATCTAATAAATCATAAAAAATGGTAATTCAATGTGTGTACCGCATTTATAATGAAATAAATGGTAAAACTATATTTTCATTCAAGTTCATATGATTTAATATTTTCACAATTATATACAAAATTATATTTGATACTTTTATATTTTTCAACATTTAAGTTCATAAAATTTCCTTCTTTCTAAAATTAGTAATATAATACAAAGAAATAGATAGATAATTTTTTCTTTTTAAAGTTGGTATTTCATTACAAACAAATGTATACAAAAAATTTGTTTTCAAAATTGGTACATCATTACAAACATATATAACGTTTTTCCTTCATAAATTGGTACGTCAATGGACTTTTTATCGTTATTAAATTATATTTTGTGAAAAATAACATTACAATTATTGATAGGTGACAAATATTTATATTCTGTATATTGAAAAAAGGATAAATATTTTCCATTAGTATGTTTTTGTACAAAAAGTTAAATTTTAATTATTAATATTCTTAATCTGAGTTAATCAATGGACAAAAAGTATACCATATTTCGATTAGAAATATTTTTCTTTTATTTTTCATCATCTTTTCTACATAAATGTTAAATATTTTTTGAAAAGTTTTAATATAAAATAAAAATAGTAAGGTATGAAATAATGGATTAAAAATTATTTTTTTACATAATTAAAATGACAATGTGATTTCTAACGTTTCAGACCTTATTTTCACTTAATATTTCATTTAGCAGTTAAATAAATATTTTTTATCACCCTAATAATATCATATAATTATTTTGATAAATATGTGTTGCAAGAACTATAAATGCATACAAATACATTGAGTCTTTGATATTACACTTCTATTTTTAGATATTTGTCGTCATTCTCTCAAGTAATACTTGAAATTTAAGGTATACATCATTTATCTTTCAGTCAACTCTATCAAAACCTAAATGTCAATTTCAAAATATATGTACATGAATACTTGTTTATGAAATTTTGTAAATTAATTCAAATTTATTAAGAATACTGTAACAACCCATATTTTATAACATTATTTAGGATATTTAATTAGCTAAATTAAATAAAATAATGTGAAGATTAATGGGTTGATATTTGATTATACTAAGGGTAGTTGTGCCTTATTAAATATAAATCAAATAAGATGACATGAACAAATGTGTTAGGAAATAAGGAAGGGCAATATGGGAAATAGAAGAGGCTTATACCCTAAACCCTTAGAAAAAGAAACTCACATTCATTTCATTTTAGCAAAATAAAAAACATCTAAGGCCAACCACCATTATTGTTCTCAAGAGAAGATAAAAGCTAGGATTCAAGTAAAGGAAGATAATCAGCATAATCAACATCAAATCTCACACCTTTTAATTTCAAAGCTAAGGTGAATAATTACTTCATCCCATTTTCTTATGGTTTTCGGCTTTTAGATTAGATCCGAAATGTTTTTTTAGTAAGTATATGTCATGTTTTGATGATTAAAGTTATATATATGCTTGTTGATGAATTATATATGTTCATGTTGGTTTTTATGATATGTTTGACATGAAAACCTTATTAAATGACATTCAAATGCCTTGAAAATTTAAATATAGGTCAGAAATGATATTTTAGAGATAGGTTTCAATTTTCATAATTTTCTGAATTAATGTGGATTTTATATTAATTTTCTAACGAAGAAAATAATTTATTGGGTTATAAATTATTCACGGCTGAAATAATAATTATTTGGGTTTGAAATTTTTATATGTTGGAAAACATATTAAAATAGATTTTTTAAGAATTTTTCAGATTTTTCCTAAGTTATTTGATGAATATATAAAATTATTTAAGGTATCGGACTTAAATGTTTTATATATTTAATTAAGGAGAAGAGGCATTTTATAAAATAAAATGATTATTTAATTCTGAAAAATAGAGGCAACACTTTTCTGAAAAGTAATTGTTGACCAATGAGAATTTGACAAATAAAGGCAGGTTAGTTGAAAATTATCCTTTTTAAGTTAAAAACAAAGAAATCGTACTTTTAGCATGTTTCAGCCAATTCTAGCATTAAACCTTCCGACCCAGACCTATCGACTAAATCGAAAGTTTATACCTTTCGACAAGGTCAAACAAATGCATATGGTATCAAGTATCTTGGTACATAATGAATTGGACAGAGTCGAAGGGTTCTTAGTCGAAAGGTTGGTTGCCAAAGAGGTTGAAGTATGTTTGTTTTAATAAGCCATTGATCGCCTGCTTTGCTTTCGAATAAGAGCTTTTGACTTGGTTGCCTTCGACCAACTCAAATGTTTATTATAAAGGTTCTTAAACCTTTCGACAAAGTTGAAAGGTTACTGCCGCTTTGTTTTGTTTTGAACCTTCCGACAAAGTTGAAAGGTTTGCCTATTTTAAAATCAGCCGCTACTCCATGTTTTCGAAAGAGAGCTTTCGACTTAGGTGATTTATCCTTATTTTTCTAATAACCCAAGCTTTTGAAGGAGTTGTTTTAAAGGCTGAAGCCTATTGTTTAAAAGTTATGTAACGACCCGTAAATTTTAACTGTTTTAATAACGTAATTAAGTGAAATTTTGTGAAATTTTAAACGATACAATTTTGAAATAAAAATTTGATATTTAGAATGCGTCTAATTAAATATAACAAATGGTAATTTTCATCCGAAAATATGAAAGTTTATTTCGTCGTAAATTTACTTCAATTTAATCGGTTAAAAAGCAATGAAAATAAAATGTTTTCGAAACCTAAATATTTTTACATAGAAAAATTCTAAATCATCTTCTGAACAAGACGTCATTTTTCGTTTTTCCAAATTCGGACATCTTTAGCTCCGTCCATCTTATTTTTCTGCGTTATTGCTGCATTTTCCGCTGGTAGAAAATTCGAATTTTTAAAATTTAATCGTACCACTGATATCTGTATACCGTTTTGACCGTCTAGTCATGCTGATCTCCGCGGCACATTCGTTTATCTGTTTTCGATATCCGATGTACGGTGAAATTTGCGAACGTCTGCCGTATGGGTTTCGCAACTAACTCTTTTCGGTCTCTGTACTTCCTTTTCCATCGTGCAAAGTTAACAACAGAGATTAATTATTTCATGAGTTTCAAGTTGTTGGTTCAAATATTTATAACCAGCTGTTCAATTTATGATATTTGCTATTTCCAACTCTTCAAATTTTGGTTTCATTCACGTCCAAATTTATTTAACCCACTGACTCCTCATTTTTTTCTTCTGATTCATTCCTCCCATCTCTGCTTTTTTCTTCTTTCACATGCCTGCTCACCTTCTAATTTTACTTCTCATTCCACCATGGCCTAAGCCATGCTTCCCCCCTCCACACGTCCTCTCATAAAAAAAACATAAAAAAAAACGTTGAACGCCGCTTGCTCCTCCACGCGAACCCGACCCCATTTCCGAGCACCACCATACCACCGACCACGTGGACCACCCTAGCATCCCACCGATCCACCCTTATTCGATGCAGCCACCAGCCAAACTCCGGCTACACCCGCCTATGCAAGCACCTCCGAACAGTCGTGCCTCTTTGCCGAACTCCAACAACCTGTATCACGAGCATCGCATCTCGCCTCTTCATCCGTCCACCAGACTGAAGCTCGCTCGGCTACCACATCATCGCCAATGTCAGCACCTCTCCTTTTGGCCCTTCTCTGCATCGGCCAGCAACCACTTCTCCTCATCTTAGCCGAGCCTCCATTTTTAAAGAGTTATAGGTTAGTTTTATAAATTATATAATAAATATATTGTTTTAAGTATGTTACTTATGTCAGTTATGTATATTATTAGTTATGGTAGTACTGTTATTTGAGTTCGGTTTGTTTTACTGGGTGTATATCAGGTTTTGTAGTTTATATATGTACTTGTATACATCGAAGAGTACATAAGTTTGTGTATAACTTATAACTGATATATACACTTTATATATAACTTTATACTAAGTTTATGAAAACAACCTTTGTTCACAGTAAATTTTTATATAACTTTATATATATGTACGTAAGTACTTTGTTTTTGTCGCAGTATATGTTCAAGGTCGTTTTCATAGTTGCAAACATGACTTTCTCTATTTTTCTACATGTTTTGTTGCATATAAGCCATCCGCATATCTACATGCATATGTTATCTAGTGTATATTGTATGTATTGTCTGCATACTCAAGTTTGAATGTATATATTGTTATTTTATATGGTCTGCATTTGTTTGAGCAGTTGTCTGCTTTGTTCATATGATAGTTTATATAGTAGTATGAGTATCATTTAGTCGCATGACATATTGGTTTTAGTGCTTGATTCCTTTTACATAATTTACAATATATATTAATTGATATATACTATTTACAGTTGCAGCCTCTCTCCTGATATTTTGTATGTAACTATATATGTAGTTAATTATATAGATAGGATATGTATGATTAGCTTGAGTAAGTACATTTAGTAGTAATATTATAATTACAGTGTCTGCATTTTTATGTTTGCAACACATATGTACATAAGTTACTGTGGTATGTTGTGTATATACATTTAGTCTTTATGGTTTTATAAACATGATTTGTAGTTATATTTATATACAATATAGGTATGCTAGTATATGTTTTATATAGGCGATATATATTTCAATTATAAGATACATATGATTGCTGAGTGCATGTTTATTTATTTATTTTTATTATTTTTTTGAACAGCAGTTAGACTTCATGTTCACGATATCATATCTCACACATGTTTTATCGGAATGGGTTGATTCTATTTTTAAAAAAGAGTCGAAGTTACCTAGTTTATGCATATCAAATTCCAGAAAAATCCGACATCGTGTGATTAGTGGTCGAGGATCTGGAAGTTAGACCCAGGCAGCTGTTCTTTTGTACTTGAAATTATTTTTACACTGCTGCAAACACGACCTGAGTTCATGTTTGACGCATCGTATCTCTTCCGTCTTACGTCGGAATACAGTGATTCCTTTTTTGTTTAAAAGATAAAGTTTTCTACTTTCTGTATATAAAATTTTAGCTTCATACGAGGTGGTTCAGTCCTCTGTTTCTTACCTGAAAGTCAGACCCAGAGGGGTTTTCAGACCTGAACATTTGACAGTCGCAACATGGCCTGAGTCTATGTTTGTGACATCGTAACTTTTCTGATCTCTTGTCCAAATCAAGTGATTCTTTTGCAGTTTGAAATACAAGTTTTGATCTTTATTCATACCAAATTTCAGACCATTTCGATCTCGGTAGCACATAGAATTATATTGTTAAACATTGACGCAGGACATGTTTTTTTATTTGTTGCTATTGAATGCTTTGATTTGATTTCGGCAATTCCTATTTAACAGCTTTGCTCGTCGATTCGTGCCAATCTAGTTTATTTCGAAAGACGTGCTTGCAATTCATAACTCAACTTCGTTGTCTATTCTCGATCTCTAACCTCGAAAGGTGAGCAATCACTCACGATTAACGTTCTGTTATTTATTAAATTTGATTTCAATTGAAACGACAATTGAAATATGCTGCTGTTAGTTAATTACACTGTTATATATGTTATTACATGTATCAGTTCACCTGTGACATCTGACACCATTATCTGTTAATTATACGATGATAATCCTGTTTGGTTGATAAGTGATTGATTGTTTGTTGTTTATATTGGATGTTAAATTGTAATGTATAAAGTGATAAATAGTATGCAAATTGAATTTGACGTAGGATAGTTAAAAATTTGAATCGACATATGTGTTGAATTTGATTTGTCAAATTTGTATAATATGACCCCTTGAATGTTTAATTATTGACACGTAGTAATATGGTTAATTACACCTTGAACTATTTAAATGTATGTGTTTAAATCGATGTAGTTTGAAATTGAACAATTGATATCAAATGAAGAACCGTATTAATATTATTGTAATAATCTTTAATCTACATGAAATGATAGTGTAGATTCTAGAAATAATTATATTAATTTGCACAAACAACAATGTGAATTAATACGATTATTTCGGGATTATTTGAATTGATTATTGGATTGTTATTGATTGTTGTTATTGCTTGTTTATTTAATTTGACACCATCCCAGTTATCACACTGCAAGTTTCCTTTGCTATGTTTTGATTTTGAATTGAATTGGAATCGGGTTGAAATGATAAATACCCAAATGAACTTGACTTAGGATAGAGAATTAAATAAACCCGATTGGTCAATGATTTGATTTAAAAATAAAATGAAGATTTTATTTGAATAAATAATATGGTTTTGAAACGAAGTTGGAATTTGAATTTTAATGAAAGGAAATGTTAATATTTAATAATCTGAAATAAAATATTAACATAGTAGTTGATGAAAGAACGTTGTTTTAATATTTGGAATTATTAATAATTAAGTTTGAAATTATTCAATAATTAAGTTTTGAAATATTTAATAATTAAATAAGATGGAATTATTTAATAATTAAATAAAATTGAATTCTTTGTTTAGTGAAATTGAACTTCTTGAATAAGTGAAATTAAGTTTCTTTATTAATTGAGTTCTGAAATTGTAACTAAGTAAATTAATAAGTGAAATTGAATTTCTCTAATAAGAAATAAAATGTGTTTTATTGAATTAATGTAAGACTTGTAATTTAAAGAACTTGATTTGACGAATTTAATTTAATATAAATTGTAAGTTTTAATATAATGAAGTTGACTTAAGTAATTGATTTAGTGAATTGAAAATTTAAATAGAAATTATTTGAATGATAAATTTACTTATCGAATATTGAATGAAATCGATAAATGAAGTTAAATTGATTTGAATGTTAAATTAAATAAATTTAAATGATTTCAGAATGAAACTTATATAAGAACTTGAATCAATATTTGAATTGTTTTAAATAGGAATTGAAATTGAATTATAAGATTTTGAAATTATGATTTGGAAGTTTTGAAACGTAAATTGTGGAAATTGATTTAGAAAGAGAAATGAAATGTTGGTTTATAAATTCTAATTGATATTGTAGTTGATTTGGTTTTTGAAATATATAAACGACCAATCGGTGTAGTAATTACGAAAGTTATTAAAGAAACCGGAATCGGTTAGGGACATACTCACTGTCTAAACCGAAAACCACTTTAATAACTATACGTGGAGTGTGATCCAGAATGAAGTGGTTGGAATGATGTACGTGATGACTGAAGAAAGAGAACGATAATGGATAGCCTTGACACTTGTGTCAAATTGGAAATGACTAAAACAGGAGCCGTGCCGGGCCAAATGGGGGCTAGCTACCTCGAGCGAACACACTTCTTCGAAAACTACTCATTACTTGTTGTCGATTGGTGCACCCTTGATTTTGGGAGTGTTGTTTCGCGGTGTTGCGATCGCTGCGGCGATGCGTTCTCACCAGTCCGGATCAGGCAAACGGTAGTTTCACTACCTTGGGTATTGCCTCATGTGCCTTGTCATACTTGGATCCCTATATACGCGACCACTACGATTTGTTTTGTGTTATACCTATGGAGTACTCCCTGATATTCCACTAGTTTACGGTGGAGTTTACAGTGCTGTATAGACTATAACGCTTATATAAAATGTGTTAAGGTGGATAATGGTAACACCTTAACACTATTTTGATAGTTTATATTACTGATAGGCATTATCTACTTATCGTACACTACTACATAGTAGATAGTTTAACGGATCCTTAAAGGATGGTTATTCTAAACATCCTTGGAGTTACTTGTATTTCAATTGCTATTTCACTTGAGTTGGATTTATTAATATAAGAATGTTAATCCTGACTCGAGTGTTTTGTGTTTTGCTTTACGCTCGGGTCAGACTGAGTGTACCAGTATTCGAGACTCACCTTTGGAGTTGGAGCTTCGCTTGGAGATCCAGCTATCTATCCAGCTTTCAGATATTCAGTTGATTCCAGTGATGTATTCTGATATTGTATTTGACTATTGTATTCGAGACATCTGTTGTACCTTATTTAACTCTAATATGTATATAGTAGCTTCATGAACTATTATCTTTTATTTCCACTGCAATTATTACTCTGTGTCTGTGATCTGTGATTATTTTATTTACTGTATATGTTCAGTTTTGCCAAATTTAATTAACAATTCGGTATTTTGAATTATTCAATTTCGACATGTGCGGATGCGAATGGTCCAAAATAGCGGGCCGTTACAGTTGGTATCAGAGCTTTGGTAGCTCTAGGCAAAACTTAGTATATATGGTAAATGTATTTACAGAATCACTTTCATCCAAGTTTGAACCTCGTCCTTTTGACTCGATTCATCTGAATTTTTGGAACGTTCCCTACGGTTCCAAAAGTCATTCGTGTCCCCCACTATCCGTCTTCTCTTAATTCTGGAGTATCCTATAACTCCACTTCGAATGATCTTTATAATGAGTCGGCGGTCTTGCCAATCTCAAATTGACTTATAAGGGGTGAAACTCCTTTACAATAGACATTGATTTACCGGAGATTTCTGTATCCTCGGTTTACGATGCTATCTATCTCTTGCTATACCTGAATTCTATTTCTTGAGATCGAATGTAGATTTGCCTCGAAATTCTGCATCGATCTTATTCTTGAAGTCACGGTCGACCCGGTTAAGGTTGCCCGCGATTTATACAAACTTATCAATCTTCTTACTTGTTATTTAATCATCATATCTTTGTTTCGAACTTATCTTCGAATCAAAATTCTCTTTGGTTTGAGTCCATCAAATTTGAAACCCTATCCTTATTTTGAAAATTCATTCCTGTATCGTCGAGCAAAGAAATGTATTTGTAAACTAATATATAAATGCTTTAATATACATTGTGTTGTTTGAGTTGTTGATGTTGATTTGGGTTTTCGATCGATTCGTCTGATCAACGCTATCGATAGGATTTCCAAAACACTTGAACAGAACAAACTGACCCAATATTGTTTTTAAAATTTGGTAAATAAAATAATCTTGTAAGATTATATTATATATAAGTATAAATTTTCTGAAATTGAATTGTTAACTGAATTGGTTGTTAGAAAGGTAATATTGGATTTTCACTATTTGTTTGGTAAATCATTGATTATTCCAACATAAAAATAAATGGAATTATAAAAGTGGTTTATAGATTTATTTAGAAATTTAAATGAATTTAAAATTTAGAATTTGAGAATTTAATTTTCAGTGATTTCAAGCTTTGGTTTTTAAATTTTTTTAAATGTATATTATTGAAGGTATTTTCAAATAGAAACCGTTTTCAAAGGATTTTAAAATGTTGAAATCAGTGCTCTTCTCTTTGTCGCTGAAAATAATTTCGGTGATGGCGGTCGCATCATCGACATTCATTTTTGAGTTTCGAAGTGGAGAAACCATTATGTAGCTTTGCTACGGTTTTGTTTGAAAAAAAATATATTTTAATTTGAATATCTTAAGTATGACTTGATTTATATATATATATATGGAGATATTATTTTAAATTTAATTTGATTCAATATATATAGTATATACATAATTATTCTAAAGGATTTGAAATTAAACGGAAATTTAATTCTTAAAAATCATGTTAAAAGATGTTTCAATTATAACTAAAGCTAAATTTTGGATAAGTATTTAAACTTGAAATAATTGAAAAAAAATTATTTGTATAATACTCAATTTCATTTAAATATAACTTACCTAAATTATCAGAAGTTAAAATGTATTTGGATAATGTACAATAAAAAATAATTCTTTATAAATAAAATTTGAGTGTTTATAATAAATGTTATACACTAAATTTTGATTATAAAGATGTTAATAGAGTTAGATAGGATAATAAGTAAAACTCGGTTAATAATGAAATAAATTTGTTTTGAAAGAATTAATAAATTTGTTTTGAAAGAATTAATAAATTGAAATTTGATCAACTTATGAAAATACCTTGAATTTAAAAGCAATTAGTAAAATATAAATTAATTTAAATCGAAACTTTTATGGTTTAAATTAATTTATATGGGTTAAATATATGTGATCAGATATATTAAGTATAATAAATTTAACAATAATTTGGAATAAAAGATGAATTTAAATTGCTGAAAAAATATGATTATAATAAAAGACTATTCAAATTTATGGTTTTAGAAATTGTAAATTGAAGATAATTGGATAATAAGATAATGAATTTAGAAATAGTTGAGATTGATTTTAGTGAAATCAAATGGATTAAATCAATTATTGAATATCAATTAATTTAAATTTGAATTTATATGGTTTAAATTAATTGTTATTTTGTATTTCAAATCTATTTTCTTTCTGGATGTTTCTATTCTCCTACCTCGTTCCTTTTCGGGGACGAAAAGTTTTGAGTGGGGGATAGTGTAACGACCCGTAAATTTTAACTGTTTTAATAACGTAATTAAGTGAAATTTTAAACGATACAATTTTGAAATAAAACTTTGATATTTGGAATGCGTCTAATTAAATATAGCAAATGGTAAATTTTCATCCGAAAATATGGAAGTTTATTTCGTGCGTAAATTTACTTCAATTTAATCGGTTAAAAAGCAATGAAAATAAAATGTTTTCGAAACCTAAATATTTTTACATAGAAAAATTCTAAATCATCTTCTGAACAAAACGTCATTTTTTTTTCCAAATTCGGACTTCTTTAGCTCCGTCGATCTTATTTTTCTGCGTTTTGGCTGCATTATCCGTTGGTAGAAAATTTGAATTTTTAAAATTTAATCGTACCACTGATATCTGTATACCGTTTTGACCGTCTAGTCATGCTGATCTCCGCGGCACATTCGTTTATCTGTTTTCGATATCCGATGTACGGTGAAATTTGCGAACGTCTGGCGTATGGGTTCCGCAACTAACTCTTTTCGGTCTCTGTCCTTCCTTTTCCATCGTGCAAAGTTACCAACAGAGATTAATTATTTCATGAGTTTCAAGTTGTTGGTTCAAATATTTATAACCAGCTGTTCAATTTATGATATTTGCTATTTCCAACTCTTCAAATTTTGGTTTCATTCACGTCCAAATTTATTTTACCCACTAACTCCTCATTTTTTTCTTCTGATTCATTCCTCCCATCTCTGCTTTTTTCTTCTTTCACATGCCTGCTCACCTTCTAATTTTACTTCTCATTCCACCATGGCCGAAGCCATGCTTCCCCCCTCCACACGTCCTCTCATAAAAAAACAAAAAAAAAACGTTGAACGCCGCTTGCTCCTCCACGCGAACCCGACCCCATTTCCGAGCACCACCATACCACCGACCACGTGGACCGCCCTAGCATCCCACCGATCCACCCTTATTCGATGCAGCCTCCAGCCAAACTCCGGCTACACCCGCCTATGCAAGCACCTCCGAACAGCGTGCCTCTTTGCCAAACTCCAACAGCCTGCATCTCGAGCATCGCATCTCGCCTCTTCATCCGTCCACCAGACTGAAGCTCGCTCGGCCACCACATCATCGCCAATGTCAGCACCTCTCCTTTTGGCCCTTCTCTGCATCGGCCAGCAACCACTTCTCCTCATCTTAGCCGAGCCTCCATTTTTAAAGAGTTATAAGTTAGTTTTATAAATTATATAATAAATATATTGTTTTAAGTATGTTACTTATGTCAGTTATGTATATTATTAGTTATGGTAGTACTGTTATTTGAGTTCGGTTTGTTTTACTGGGTGTATATCAGGTTTTGTAGTTTATATATGTATTTGTATACATCGAAGAGTACATAAGTTTGTGTATAACTTATAACTGATATATACACTTTATATATAACTTTATACTAAGTTTATGAAAACAACCTTTGTTCACAGTAAATTTTTATATAACTTTATATATATGTACGTAAGTACTTTGTTTTTGTCGCAGTATATGTTCAAGGTCGTTTTCATAGATGCAAACATGACTTTCTCTATTTTTCTACATGTTTTGTTGCATATAAGCCATCCGCATATATGCATGCATATGTTATCTAGTGTATATTGTATGTATTGTCTGCATACTCAAGTTTGAATGTATATATTGTTATTTTATATGGTCTGCATTTGTTTGAGCAGCTGTCTGCTTTGTTCATATGATAGTTTATATAGTAGTATGAGTATCATTTAGTCGCATGACATATTGGTTTTAGTGCTTGATTCCTTTTACATAATTTACAATATATATTAATTGATATATACTATTTACAGTTGCAGCCTCTCTCCTGATATTTTGTATGTAACTATATATGTAGTTAATTATATAGATAGGATATGTATGATTAGCTTGAGTAAGTACATTTAGTAGTAATATTATAATTACAGTGTCTGCATTTTTATGTTTGCAACACATATGTACATAAGTTACTGTGGTATGTTGTGTATATACATTTAGTCTTTATGGTTTTATAAACATGATTTGTAGTTATATTTATATACAATATAGGTGTGCTAGTATACGTTTTATATAGGCGATATATATTTCAATTATAAGATACATATGATTGCTGAGTGCGTGTTTATTTATTTATTTATTTTTATTTTTTTGAACAGCAGTTAGACTTCATGTTCACGATATCATATCTCACTCATGTTTTATCAGAATGGGTTGATTCTATTTTTAAAAAAGAGTCGAAGTTACCTAGTTTATGCATGTCAAATTCCAGTAAAATCCGACATCGTGTGATTAGTGGTCGAGGATCTGGAAGTTAGACCCAGGCAGCTGTTCTTTTGTACTTGAAATTATTTTTACACTGTTGCAAACACGACCTGAGTTCATGTTTGACGCATCGTATCTCTTCCGTCTTACGTCGGAATACAGTGATTCCTTTTTTGTTTAAAAGATAAAGTTTTCTACTTTCTGTATATAAAATTTTAGCTTCATAGGATGTGGTTCAGTCCTCTGTTTCTTATCTGAAAGTCAGACCCAAAAGGGTTTTCAGACCTGAACATTTGACAGTCGCAACATGGCCTGAGTCGATTCGTGCCAATCTAGTTTATTTCGGAAGACGTGCTTGCAATTCGTAGCTCAACTTCGTTGTCTATTCTCGATCTCTAACCTCGAAAGGTGAGCAATCACTCACGATTAACGTTTTGTTATTTATTAAATTTGATTTCAATTGAAACGACAATTGAAATATGTTGTTGTTAGTTAATTACACTGTTATATATGTTATTACCTGTATCAGTTCACCTGTGACATCTGACACCATTATCTGTTAATTATACGATGATAATCCCGTTTGGTTGATAAGTGATTGATTGTTTGTTGTTTATATTGGATGCTAAACTGTAATGTATAAAGTGATAAATAGTATGCAAATTGAATTTGACGTAGGATAGTTAAAAATTTGAATCGACATATGTGTTGAATTTGATTTGTTAAATTTGTATAATATGACCCCTTGAATGTTTAATTATTTGACACGTAGTAATATGGTTAATTACACCTTGAACTATTTAAATGTATGTTGTTTAAATCGATGTAGTTTGAAATTGAACAATTGATATCAAATGAAGAACTGTATTAATATTATTGTAATAATCTTTAATCTACATGAAATGATAGTGTAGATTCTAGAAATAATTATATTAATTTGCACAAACAACAATGTGAATTAATACGATTATTTCGGGATTATTTGAATTGATTATTGGATTGTTATTGATTGTTGTTATTGCTTGTTTATTTAATTTGACACCATCCCAGTTATCACACTGCAAGTTTCCTTTGCTATGTTTTGATTTTGAATTGAATTGGAATCGGGTTGAAATGATAAATACCCAAATGAACTTGACTTAGGATAGAGAATTAAATAAACCCGATTGGTCAATGATTTGATTTAAAAATAAAATGAAGATTTTATTTGAATAAATAATATGGTTTTGAAACGAAGTTGGAATTTGAATTTTAATGAAAGGAAATGTTAATATTTAATAATCTGAAACAAAATATTAACATAGTAGTTGATGAAAGAACGTTGTTTTAATATTTGGAATTATTAATAATTAAGTTTGAAATTATTCAATAATTAAGTTTTGAAATATTTAATAATTAAATAAGATGGAATTATTTAATAATTAAATAAAATTGAATTCTTTGTTTAGTGAAATTGAACTTCTTGAATAAGTGAAATTAAGTTTCTTTATTAATTGAGTTCTGAAATTGTAACTAAGTAAATTAATAAGTGAAATTGAATTTCTCTAATAAGAAATAAAATGTGTTTTATTGAATTAATGTAAGACTTGTAATTTAAAGAACTTGATTTGACGAATTTAATTTAATATAAATTGTAAGTTTTAATATAATGAAGTTGACTTAAGTAATTGATTTAGTGAATTGAAAATTTAAATAGAAATTGTTTGAATGATAAATTTACTTATCGAATATTGAATGAAATCGATAAATGAAGTTAAATCGATTTGAATGTTAAATTAAATAAATTTAAATGATTTCAGAATGAAACTTATATACGAACTTGAATCAATATTTGAATTGTTTTAAATAGGAATTGAAATTGAATTATAAGATTTTGAAATTATGATTTGGAAGTTTTGAAACGTAAATTGTGGAAATTGATTTAGAAAGAGAAATGAAATGTTGGTTTATAAATTCTAATTGAAATTGTAGTTGATTTGGTTTTTGAAATATATAAACGACCAATCGGTGTAGTAATTACGAAAGTTATTAAAGAAACCGGAATCGGTTAGGGACATACTCACTGTCTAAACCGAAAACCACTTTAATAACTATACGTGGAGTGTGATCCAGAATGAAGTGGTTGGAATGATGTACGTGATGACTGAAGAAAGAGAACGATAATGGATAGCCTTGACACTTGTGTCAAATTGGAAATGACTAAAACAGGAGCCGTGCCGGGCCAAATGGGGGCTAGCTACCTCGAGCGAACACACTTCTTCGAAAACTACTCATTACTTGTTGTCGATTGGTGCACCCTTGATTTTGGGAGTGTTGTTTCGCGGTGTTGCGATCGCTGCGGCGATGCGTTCTCACCAGTCCGGATCAGGCAAAGGGTAGTTTCACTACCTTGGGTATTGCCTCATGTGCCTTGTCATACTTGGATCCCTATATACGCGACCACTACGATTTGTTTTGTGTTATACCTATGGAGTACTCCCTGATATCCCACTAGTTTACGGTGGAGTTTACAGTGCTGTATAGACTATAACGCTTATATAAAATGTGTTAAGGTGGATAATGGTAACGCCTTAACACTATTTTGATACTTTATATTACTGATAGGCATTATCTACTTATCGTACACTACTACATAGTAGATAGTTTAACGGATCCTTAAAGGATGGTTATTCCAAACATCCTAGGAGTTACTTGTATTTCAAATGCTATTTCACTTGAGTTGGATTTATTAATATAAGAATGTTAATCCTGACTCGAGTGTTTTGTGTTTTGCTTTACGCTCGGGTCAGACTGAGTGTACCAGTATTCGAGACTCACCTTTGGAGTTGGAGCTTCGCTTGGAGATCCAGCTATCTATCCAGCTTTCAGATATTCAGTTGATTCCAGTGATGTATTCTGATATTGTATTTGACTATTGTATTCGAGACATCTGTTGTACCTTATTTAACTCTAATATGTATATAGTAGCTTCATGAACTACTATCTTTTATTTCCGCTGCAATTATTACTTTGTGTCTGTGATCTGTGATTATTTTATTTACTGTATATGTTCAGTTTTTCCAAATTTAATTAACAATTCGGTATTTTGAATTATTCAATTTCGACATGTGCGGATGCGAATGGTCCAAAATAGCGAGCTGTTACAATTGATATCAGAGCTTTGGTAGCTCTAGGCAAAACTTAGTATATATGGTAAATGTATTTACAGAATCATTTTCATCCAAGTTTGAACCTCGTCCTTTTGACTCGATTCATCTGAATTTTTGGAATGTTCCCTACGGTTCCAAAACTCATTCGTGTCCCCCACTATCCGTCTTCTCTTAATTCTGGAGTATCCTATAACTCCACTTCGAATGATCTTTATAATGAGTCGGCGGTCTTGCCAATTATTTTTACACTGTTGCAAACACGACCTGAGTTCATGTTTGACGCATCGTATCTCTTCCGTCTTACGTCGGAATACAGTGATTCCTTTTTTGTTTAAAAGATAAAGTTTTCTACTTTCTGTATATAAAATTTTAGCTTCATACGAGGTGGTTCAGTCCTCTGTTTCTTACCTGAAAGTCAGACCCAGAGGGGTTTTCAGACCCGAACATTTGACAGTCGCAACATGGCCTGAGTCTATGTTTGTGACATCGTAACTTTTCTGATCTCTTGTCCAAATCAAGTGATTCTTTTGCAGTTTGAAATACAAGTTTTGATCTTTATTCATACCAAATTTCAGACCATTTCGATCTTGGTAGTACATAGAATTATATTGTTAAACATTGACGCAGGACATGTTTTTTTATTTGTTGCTATGTTGAATGTTTTGATTTGATTTCGGCAATTCCTATTTAACAGCTTTGCTCGTCGATTCGTGCCAATCTAGTTTATTTCGGAAGACGTGCTTGCAATTCGTAACTCAACTTCGTTGTCTATTCTCGATCTCTAACCTCGAAAGGTGTGCAATCACTCGCGATTAACGTTCTGTTATTTATTAAATTTGATTTCAATTGAAACGACAATTGAAATATGCTGCTGTTAGTTAATTACACTGTTATATATGTTATTACCTGTATCAGTTCACCTGTGACATCTGACACCATTATCTGTTAATTATACGATGATAATCTCGTTTGGTTGATAAGTGATTGATTGTTTGTTGTTTATATTGGATGTTAAATTGTAATGTATAAAGTGATAAATAGTATGCAAATTGAATTTGACGTAGGATAGTTAAAAATTTGAATCGACATATGTGTTGAATTTGATTTGTTAAATTTGTATAATATGACCCCTTGAATGTTTAATTATTTGACACGTAGTAATATGGTAAATTACACCTTGAACTATTTAAATGTATGTTGTTTAAATCGATGTAGTTTGAAATTGAACAATTGATATCAAATGAAGAACCGTATTAATATTATTGTAATAATCTTTAATCTACATGAAATGATAGTGTAGATTCTAGAAATAATTATATTAATTTGCACAAACAACAATGTGAATTAATACGATTATTTCGGGATTATTTGAATTGATTATTGGATTGTTATTGATTGTTGTTATTGCTTGTTTATTTATTTTGACACCATCCCAGTTATCACATTGCAAGTTTCCTTTGCTATGTTTTGATTTTGAATTGAATTGGAATCGGGTTGAAATGATAAATACCCAAATGAACTTGACTTAGGATAGAAAATTAAATAAACCCGATTGGTCAATGATTTGATTTAAAAATAAAATAAAGATTTTATTTGAATAAATAATATGGTTTTGAAACGAAGTTGGAATTTGAATTTTAATAAAAGGAAATGTTAATATTTAATAATCTGAAACAAAATATTAACATAGTAGTTGATGAAAGAATGTTGTTTTGAAATTTGGAATTATTAATAATTAAGTTTGAAATTATTCAATAATTAAGTTTTGAAATATTTAATAATTAAATAAGATGGAATTATTTAATAATTAAATAAAATTGAATTCTTTGTTAAGTGAAATTGAACTTCTTGAATAAGTGAAATTAAGTTTCTTTATTAATTGAGTTCTGAAATTGTAACTAAGTAAATTAATAAGTGAAATTGAATTTCTCTAATACGAAATAAAATGTGTTTTATTGAATTAATGTAAGACTTGTAATTTAAAGAACTTGATTTGACGAATTTAATTTAATATAAATTGTAAGTTTTAATATAATGAAGTTGACTTAAGTAATTGATTTAGTGAATTGAAAATTTAAATAGAAATTGTTTGAATGATAAATTTACTTATCGAATATTGAATGAAATCGATAAATGAAGTTGAATTGATTTGAATGTTAAATTAAATAAATTTAAATGATTTCAGAATGACACTTATATACGAACTTGAATCAATATTTGAATTGTTTTAAATAGGAATTGAAATTAAATTATAAGATTTTGAAATTATGATTTGGAAGTTTTGAAACGTAAATTGTGGAAATTGATTTCGAAAGAGAAATGAAATGTTGGTTTACAAATTCTAATTGAAATTGTAGTTGATTTGGTTTTTGAAATATATAAACGACCAATCGGTATAGTAATTACGAAAGTTATTAAAGAAACCGGAATCGATTAGGGACATACTCACTGTCTAAACCGAAAACCACTTTAATAACTATACGTGGAGTGTGATCCAGAATGAAGTGGTTAGAATGATGTACGTGATGACTGAAGAAAGAGAACGATAATGGATAGCCTTGACACTTGTGTCAAATTGGAAATGACTAAAACAGGAGCCGTGCCGGGCCAAATGGGGGCTAGCTACCTCGAGCGAACACACTTCTTCGAAAACTACTCATTACTTGTTGTCGATTGGTGCACCCTTGATTTTGGGAGTGTTGTTTCGCGGTGTTGCGATCGCTGCGGCGATGCGTTCTCACCAGTCCGGATCAAGCAAACGATAGTTTCACTACCTTGGGTATTGCCTCATGTGCCTTGTCATACTTGGATCCCTATATACGCGACCACTACGATTTGTTTTGTGTTATACCTATGGAGTACTTCCTGATATCCCACTAGTTTACGGTGGAATTTACAGTGTTTTACAGACTATAACGCTTATATAAAATGTGTTAAGGGGGATAATGGTAACGCCTTAACACTATTTTGATACTTTATATTACTGATAGGCATTATCTACTTATCGTACACTACTACATAGTAGATAGTTTAACGGATCCTTAAAGGATGGTTATTCCAAACATCCTTGGAGTTACTTGTATTTCAATTGCTATTTCACTTGAGTTGGATTTATTAATATAAGAATGTTAATCCTGACTCGAGTGTTTTGTGTTTTGCTTTACGCTCGGGTCAGACTGTGTGTACCAGTATTCGAGACTCACCTTTGGAGTTGGAGCTTCGCTTGGAGATCCAGCTATCTATCCAGCTTTCAGATATTCAGTTGATTCCAGTGATGTATTCTGATATTGTATTTGACTATTGTATTCGAGACATCTGTTGTACCTTATTTAACTCTAATATGTATATAGTAGCTTCATGAACTACTATCTTTTATTTCCGCTGCAATTATTACTCTGTGTCTGTGATCTGTGATTATTTTATTTACTGTATATATTCAGTTTTGCCAAATTTAATTAACAATTCGGTATTTTGAATTATTCAAGTTCGACATGTGCGGATGCGAATGGTCCAAAATATCGGGTCGTTACAAGTTAAGTTTTAAAGCTTTTGAAGCAGAGCATTCGACTAAGTCGAAAGGTTGCTTCCAATGGAGTCGAAAGGTTTTAAAGGAGGATTATCAACTTACTTTAAATTGAACCCAGTAAGATCCCGAAAGGTTTATGTTTTAAAAGGTTTAATGTCTTCGAAAGGTTTGTTTACTGAATGAATTAGAAAGGTTTGAGTTCAATGGTTTCGAAAGGTTTTAGTTTAATGGTTTTGAAAAGTTTTAGTTTAATGGTTTCGAAAGGTTTGCGCTCAATGATTTCGAAATGATTGCTTTGAATGGTTTTGGAAGGTTTAAATTGAGGGTTTTCCGAAGGCTTTCCAAGGCAATGTTTTGAAACTTTTTAAAGTAGGATGTCTAATTTTTTATTGCTTTTGAAAGGGTCAAAAGTAAGGCTTCGAAGGGGATACTTTTGAAGGGATTGGAAACTTGTTTACTTTTAGCCTTATAAAAAAATGTTGTTTATTCTTGGGGATACCAGGGTCGGCTTAATAAAGTTCAATAATAGTTGGGGATCAACACTTATATGTTTTGACAATCATTGGGGAATACCAAGGTAAATTACAATTGGGATATAACCTAAATTAGGGATACTAATGGAAATAGGTTACTCATGTGGATAGCATGAGATAATTATATTCATGGGATGTTTGATGGATAGTCAACATCAAGTTGGAGATGGATAGTCTCCATATGATTGAAGAAGGGTTCATAGTCACCTTGGGAAAACTATGAGATGTTTGATGGATAGCCAACATCATGTGGAGGATGGATAGTCTCCATATGTTTAATGGGGGGTTTATAGTTATCCTAGGAAAACTATGTGATGTGGGATGGATAGTCCGCATCAACTTAAATAAATGAATGTGGGATGGATATTCCCTCTTTGAGGCAATTAAAATCTAATAGGGGATGGGGAAATCTTAATTGTTTTCAAGTATGCATATCATCATAATGTTTTAAAAATATATGTTTTAACCATTGTGGATGCAGGAGCATTGAATATGGTTTTAAAAAGGTTTTAAAGGATGTTAGTTAGGGGAAACCCGTTCCGCTAAGCGGCATGGTCTCACTTAACGTATTAATCCGGGATGTATAGTATTATTCACACCAGGCTTTATGTCTGACCCGAAGTTTTTGTTTTCCCCTTAAACTCTTTGGTGCTCAAAATTAATTTGAGTAGACTGAGGGGTTAGGGTCTTTTTAGGTTTTAGTAGGATGACGAATAAGTCTACGAGAGGCATGTAGGAGGCAAACAGATAATTATTTAGGATTTGCAGTTCTTATTTATGCTTTGTTGTATCTCTGTTGTGTTTGTATTAAGTCTATTATGACCATATGACTCTAATCATCCAAGAGGGTATCCTCATATACCGCTCTTGGCGTATTTTGCAATAAGTATATTTTATCTATACCTAGGAATGTATTGGGATTATGTATCGAGAATGTGAAACATCTGGTTTTGAAATGTAATGAAGTAAAATTTGTTTTTGAAATCTGTGTTTTGTTTCATATTCAAGTGCTTCTGATATTGTACATACCATTAACATAGCCGTATTTAGTCACCGGAAGCTAATACTATAGATGACTGTAGCATCTGTAACATTTAGTTTTGGGCATCTAGATAGGGGATGTTACAGCTTGGTATCAGAGCATGGTTTATGAAATACTTTAACTAAAAATGGTTCTGAGAAAAATCATAATCCTTAGTAATTAGAGTTAAGATCGGGGTATGGGATAACGTTGTAGTAACGTACTTGTATTTGCTATGTATAAGTATATGCTATACCTCTAGACTCCTATCTTAGTTAAGCTATTCGTCTGTATCTCACAAAGCTTGAATACAGATATGGAAGGAAGAAGAGGCAGAGTTAATCTCGGGGGAAAGAGTACCACCACTAATGGAAATGCCCAACCAAATGCTAGAAGAGGTCCAGGTCAGGCTCAAGTTGAAAATGTAGGTGTTGGAAATTCGCCAGTAGATGCGAGGATGGTGTATAAGTTGTTGCAAATATTTTGCAAGCAGGAGTTGCTGGGAACGTTGGAGGAGCTAATCCTATAGTTCCGTTTGGATATAACTATGCTAAGTTGAGTAGAGATTATATCAGTCTGGGAGGAAAGCCATTTCTTGGAACGGAGGATGCTGTTGAAGTTGAGAACTGGTTGTTGAACTGTGAAAGGATCTTTACAGATTTAGACTTGAATGATGGAGAGAAGAGAAGACTAGCCTCTAGACAGTTGCAAGGGTTAGCGCTTCACTGGTGGAACAGTGTGATAGCCAGTGTACCGGAAGAAGAACTGACATGGGCTGATTTTAGAAGGAGGTTAGAGCAGAGTTTCTTGACTGAGCTGCCAAGTCGGCATTGATGAGGAAGTTTATGGATCTTGTCCAAGGACAGATGTCTCTGTTCGAGTATGCTGCTAAGTTTAATGAGCTATCTCGATATGGTTATGCTTTGGTTGACACTGATGTCAGAAGGAATGAGATATTCATTAGGGGATTGAGGCCAGAGCTAGGCAGAATGACTATGGCCCATATAAGAGATCCTTCTAATGTGGTGGTGGAAATGGATATTCTCCATGAGGAGATGCTTGCTATTTCAGCGAGGGAGAAGCCGGTTGATTTCCAAGGCCCTCGGGTGAGAAAGAGGAAGTTCTTCAAGAAGAAGGGCGCTCAGAAAGAAGGAGCCACCAAGAATGGGAAAGAAGATACAGTTTGCTACAAGTATGATAAGATGGGGCATTATGCTAATGAGTGCCGTTCGGGTGATGGAAGGTTGGTTGTGGGGAAGCAGAATGTGCAATGGTATAATGGCAACCAGGTGGGGCGTTACAAAAATAAGTGTCCTCAAGCTACCAAGGCAGGAAGAGGAAAGGTATTTGCTTTTGGAGCCATCATCCTCTAAACCAACTGCTACTGAGAAAGAAAAGTCTGTGATGGAAGGTACGCTTTTGATTCATAACATACCAGTTAGGATATTGTTTGATACCAGAGCATCGCATTCATTTATATCACGGTATTTGGTTGATAGGTTATGTATAGAACCCACATACCTTGTTACTTCCTTAAGGGTTGCAAATTCGATAGGAGGGTATGCAGCACTTAGGATGAGTCATGACCATTTAGAGTTGGATTTGTTAGGTCATACTTTTGATTGATGTTTGCATTTTTTGACTTTATGGGATTTGGGATGTGGGATGGATTGGTTAAGTAAATATGATTCTAGGTTATTTTGCCATGATAGGAAAATATCACTTAGTCACCCAGATTGTAGTGATCGGATAGTATATATTGTAGAGAACCCTAGTTGCGAAGTGAATGCTTTATTAGGTATCATGGAGTTGGAGGATGAGTTGCATCGAGTTCTTGTGGTTAGAGAATTTGCTGATGTGTTTGAGCCGGTAACTGGATTGCCATCGAAATGAGCCATCGAGTTTCGGATTGATTTAGTGCCTGGAGCAGAACTAGTGAGTAGGCCACCAAGTAGCATGATACCTATATAAATGAAAGAGTTGAAGGTGCAGTTGGTGGAATTGGAAAGAAAGAGTTTTACCCGACCAAGTAGTTCATCGTGGGGAGCTGCCACGGTGTTTGCTAAGAAGCCGGACAGATCGTTAAGGCTATGTATCGATTATCATAAGTTGAATGAGAGGATGATAAAGAACCGATATCCGTTGCCGAGAATTGACGATTTGTTCGATCAGTTAAGTAGAGCCAAAGTATTCTCTTAGCTGGATTTAGCGACGAGATTTCATCTGCTTAGAGTAGCAGAGGATAATATTCCTTTGACGGCGTTTAGAACAAGATATGGATCGTACGAATGGTTAGTTACCGGCATTCTTCGTAGATTTGATGAATCGAATTTTTCGAGAGCACTTAGATAGATTTTTGTTGGTCTTCATAGATGATATTTTGATATACTCTAAGGATGAGAAGAAGCATGAAGTTCATCTTAGGGTTGTGCTTGAGACATTGAGGGAACATCAGTTGAAGGCTAAGTTTTCAAAGTGTCATTTTTGGAAGAGGGAAGTGAAGTTTCTTGGTCATGTAGTCTCAGAGAATGAGTTGTCTATAGATCCAACTAAGATTGAGGTGGTGAATAATTGGAAGAGACCCGAGACGGTGACCGAGATAAAGAGTTTTCTTGGATTGACTGGATATTATCAAAGGTTTATAAAGGATTTTTCACGGATAGCTACACCGATGACTAAGCTTATGCAAAAGGATGTGAAGTTTGTATGGACTGATAAGTGTGAGGAAGCATTCCAGAGCCTGAAACACTTATTGACCCATGCGCTGGTGTTAATGGTTTCGGAGGGAAATCAAGATTTGGTTGTTTATACTGATGCGTGTGGAACTGGATTGGGGGCTGTGTTGATGCAAAGAGGTAAAGTGATTGCTTATGCTTCTAGATAGCTCAGACCACATGAAGTGAGGTATCCTACAAATTATTTAGAGTTAGTTGTCGTTATATTTGCTTTGAAGGTGTGGAGGCATTATCTTTTGGGAGAGCGGTTTGAACTTTATATAGATCATAAGTCATTGAAATACTTGTTCTCTCAGAAGGAGCTGAACATGAAACAGTAGAGATGGTTGGAGTTTATTGCTGCTTATGATTTTGGAATTGAATACGAACCCAGGAAAGGAAATAAGGTAGCGGATGCACTTAGCAGGAAACATCATAATGCAGTACTAGCTATGATTGCCGAATGGAAAGATTCAAAAGCATTATCGGCTTATAGAGTGCAGTTTAGAACTGAGGCAGGTTCTAGTGTAGGAAGTGCTGTATTTTCTTGCTTAGAAGTTCAACCGGTAATGATTGAGAAGGTAGCTTATAAACAGGAGGAGGATCCAGTTTTGGCTGAACGGATTAGAAGGTTAAGGAAAGGAATGGAGGACGATGACTTAAAGGATTTTAGTCTTGACCAAAATGGGTGGTTGAGAAAGAAAGGAAGGTTGTGTGTTCCGAATGTCGGAGACATGAGGAAGGAAGTTTTGGATGAATGCCATCGTTCGAAGTTCACTATTCATCAAGGAGGAATGAAGATGTATCAGGATATGAAGAGAAATTTCTTCTGGGAAGGTATGAAACGGGACAATGGTGTATGTGTTAGGTAGTGCTTGAATTGCCAATAAGCAAAGGCTGAACACCAGAAGCTTGGTGGATTGCTTCAACCGTTGGAACTTCCGTTATGGAAGTAGGATTCTATCTCTATGGATTTCATAAATGGGTTGCCAAGATCTAGTGGAGGGAATGAAAGCATATGGGTCATGGTAGATAGATTGACAAAGAGTGCCCATTTCATTTCGGTAAAGTCAACTAGGATGGCACCTATTTTGGCGAAGTTATTTATGAAGAATGTGGTTAGACTGCACGAAATTCCTAGTAGTATTGTCAGTGATAGAGATTCTTTGTTTACTAGTGAGTTTTGGAAGAGTCTACAGGAAGCATTAGGAACCAAGCTCAATATGAGTTTCGCTTACCACCCATAGACTGATGGGCAAACGGAAAGAGTTAACAAAGTCTTGGACGATTTGTTAAGAGCTTGTGTGTTGGATTTCGGGGGATCATGGGAAGACCATCTCCATTTAGTTGAGTTCTCGTATAACAATAGTTATCAGACTAGTATTGGGATGGCACCGTTTGAAGCGTTGTATGGGAGACCATGCAAATCTCTCGTATGTTGGTTGGAGACTGGGGATAGATTGGTTCTTGGTCTGGATTTAGTGAAAGAAGCTGCAGAAAAGATTGAGTTGATCCGAGCTAGGATGATGGAAGCTCGGTCTAGGCAGAAAAGTTTTGCAGACAGAAGATGGAAAGAATTGGAATTCTCTGTTGGAGACTATGTGTTTATTAAGGTTTCACCGATGGAGGGTGTGATTAGATTTGGAAAATCAAGAAAGTTAGCACCTAGGTTCGTTGGTCCTTTCCGTATTGTTGAGAGGATCGGGAAACTCGCTTATAGAGTAGAGTTACCGAGCAGTTTGGCTAGAGTCCATGATGTATTCCATATTTCTCATCTTAGAAAATGTATTAGAGACCCAGAGACTACTATAGCACCTACAATGTTAGAAGATTTAGTAGTAGAGCTGGATTTAACTATAGTTAGAAAGCCGATTCGGATTGTGGCAAGAGATGAGAAGAGGTTAAGGAACAAGCAGTCAGATTAGTAAAGGTCCAGTAGAGTGACGATGCTAGAGACTATACTTGGGAGGCTGAGAGTAGGATTAGAGACTCTTATCCTAAATTGTTTGATGGTATGTTTTATCTTTGATTGTTTTGTTGAGTCCCTTACCATAATTTCGAGGACGAAATTCTTTAAGAAGGGGAGTCTGTAACACCCCATATTGTATAACATTATTTAGGATATTTAATTACCTAAATTAAATAAAATAACGTGAAGATTAATGGGTTGATATTTGATTATACTAAGGGTAGTCGTGCCTTGTTAAATATAAATCAAATAAGATGACATGAACAAATGTGTTAGGAAATAAGAAAGGGCAATATGGAAAATAGGAGAGGCTTATACCCTAAACCAAAAGAAACTCACGTTCATTTCATTTTAGCAAACTAAAAAACATCTAAGGTCGGCCACCATTATTGTTCTCAAGAGAAGGTAAAAGCTAGGATTCAAGTAAAGGAAGATAACCAACATAATCGACATCAAATCTCACACCTTTTAATCTCAAAGCTAAGGTGAATAATTACTTCATCCCATTTTCTTTTGGTTTTCAGTTTTTAGATTAGATCCGAAATGTTTTTTTGCAAGTATATGCCATGTTTTGATGATTAAAGCTATATGTATGCTTGTTGATGAATTATATATGTTCATGTTGGTTTTTAAGATATTTTTGACATGAAAACCCTGTTAAATGACATCCAAATGCCTTGAAAATTTAAATATAGGCCAAAAATTATATTTTAGAGATGGGTGTGAATTTTCATAATTTTTTGAATTAATGTGGATTTTATATTAATTTTCTAATGTAGAAAATGATTTATTGGGTTATAAACTATTCACGGCTGAAATAATAATTATTTGGGTTTGAAATTTTTATATGTTGGAAACATATTAAAATAGATTTTTTGGGATTTTTCCAAGTTTTTCCTAAGTTATTTGATGAATATATAAAATTATTTAAGATATGAGACTTAAATGTTTTATATATTTAATTAAGGAGAAGGGGCATTTTATAAAATAAAATGATTATTTAATTTTGAAAAATAGTGGTAGCACTTTTCTGAAAAGATATTGTTAACCAATGAGAATTTGACAAATAAAGGCAGGTTAGTTGAAAATTGTCCTTTTTAAGTTAAAAACAAAGAAATCATACTTTTAGCATGTTTTAGCCAGTTTTGGCGTTAAAACTTCCAACCCAGACCTCTCGACTAAATCAACAGGTTATACCTTTCGACAAGGTCAAACCAATGCATATGGTATCAAGTATCTTGGTACGTAATGAATTAGACAGAGTCGAAGGGTTCTTAGTCGAAAGGTTGGCTGCCAAAGGGGTTGAAGTATGTTTGTTGTAATAAGCCTGATGATAGCCTGCTTTGCTTTCGAATAAGAGCTTTCGACTTGGTTGCCTTTGACCAAGTCAAATGTTTATTATATAGGTTCTTGAACCTTTCGACAAAGTCAAAAAGTTACTGCCGCTTTGTTTTGTTTTGAACCTTCCGACAAAGTCGAAAGGTCTGCTTGTTTTAAAATCAGCTGCTTCTCCATGCTTTTGAAAGAGAGCTTTCGACTTAGGTGATTTATCCCTGTTTTTCTAAGTAAAGTATAACCCAAGCTTTCAAAAGAGTTGTTTTAAAGGCCAAAGCCTATTGTTTAAAAGTTAAGTTTTAAAGCTTTCGAAGCATAGCATTCTACTAAGTCGAAAGGTTGCTTCCAATGGAGTCGAAAGGTTTTTAAAGGAGGATTATCCACTTACTTTAAATTGAACCCAGTAAGTCTCCGAAAGGTTTATGTTTTAAAAGGTTTAATATCTTCGAAAGGTTTATTTACTGAATGAATTCAAAAGGTTTGAGTTCAATGGTTTCGAAAGGTTTGAGTTCAATGGTTTCGAAAGGTTTGAGCTCAATGGTTTCGAAAGGTTTGCTTTGAATGGTTTCGGAAGGTTTTCCGAAGGTTTTCTAAGACAATGTTTTGAAACATTTTAAAGTAGGATGTCTAAAGTTTTATTGCTTTTAATAGCGTTAAAAGTAAGGCTTCGAAGGGGATACTTTTGAAGGGATTGGAAAATTGTTTTCTTTTAACCTTATAAAATAAATGTTGTTTATCCTTGGGCTACCGGGGTGGGCTTAATGAAGTTTAATAATAGTTGAGGATCAACACTTATATGTTTTGACAATCATTGGGGAATACCAAGGTAAATTATAAATGGGATATAACCTAAATTAGGGATACTATGGAAATAGGTTACTCATGTGGATAGCATGAGATAAGTATATTCATGAGATGCTTGATGGATAGTCAACATCAAGTTGGAGATGGATAGTCTCCATATGATTGAAGAAGGGTTCATAGTCATCCTGGGAAAACTATGAGATGTTTGATGGATAGTCAACATCATGTGGGGGATGGATAGTCTCCATATGGTTAATGAAGGGTTTATAGTTATCCTAGGAAAACTATGTGATGTGGGATGGATAGTCCGCGTCAACTTAAGTAAAATGAATGTGGGATGGATAGTACCTCTTCGAGGCAATTTAAAATCTAATAGAGGATGGGGAAATCCTAATTGTTTTCAAGTATGCATATTATCATTATGTTTTAAAATTATATGTTTTAACCATTGTGGATGCAGGAGCATAGAATATGGTTTTAAAAAGGTTTTAAAGGATGTTAGTGAGGGGAAACCCGTTCCGCTAAGCGGCATGGTCTCGCTTTACATATTAAACCGGGATGTATAGTATTATTCACACCAGGCTTTATGTCTGACACGAAGTTTATGTTTTCCCCTAAACTCTCAAGTGCTCAAAATTAATTTGAGTAGACTGAGGGGTTAGGGTCTTTTTAGGTTTTAGTAGGATGACGAATAAGGCTACCGAAGGCATGCAGGAGGCAAAGGAGTTGCGGTTCTTATTTATGCTTTATTATATCTCTACTGTGTTTGTATTAAGTCTATTATGACCATATGACTGATCATCCAAGGAGGTATTCTCATATACCGCTCTAGGCGTATTTTGTAATAAGCATATTTTATCAGTACCTGGGAACATATTAGGATTATGTATCAAGAATGTCAAACATCTGATTTTGAAATGTAATAAAGTAAAAGTTATTCTTGAAATCTGTGTTTTGTTTCATACTCAAGTGCTTCTGATATTGTAGATACCATTAACATAGTCGTATTTAGTCGCCGGAAGCTAATACTACAGATGACTGCAGCATTTGTAGCATTTAGTTTTGGGCCTCTAGATAGGGGATGTTACAAATACTTATTTTCATTTATTTGTTTGATAAATAATGAATCCTGATAAATAATAAATCGGTGTATAACTCATTTTTATCAACAAAAATGCTAATTTAATTTTTATTCAAATATAAAAATATATGAAGCACACAACAAAAATATACAGTTATAAATATAGTAATTTAAATTTACAAGTCATTTATCCTAACAAAATTCATCGGATATTGCATGATAAATTATATTCAATAAAAACAATTATAATATTATTTTTCTAAAATATACCGTGTGCAACGCACATATTACCCACTAGTTATAAGCGCAGCCTTGTTTTTGCCAAATAAGCGCTGAGTTGGCCAGAATGAACTGGCGCAATTTCAAATTAAGCCAGTACACATATTTTTTTTCATACTAGCGCAATTTGAAATAGCGCAATCATAATGCATGTGTACCGACGCATTTTGAAATTGTGCAATTTCATTCTAGCCAACTTAGTGCTGCGTTGGCCAAAACAAGACTACATTTGTGATAAGTTCTGAAATAGGGCTATTTGCGCAATAAGTTTGCAAAATCGGGCTAAATTGGAAAAATTAAAAACTAATTGAGTTGCTTTTTATCTTGGATGATGTAAGTTTTGGTTTGTATCATATATTGTATTTCATTTATTGCAATTTCCTTATTAGTTGTGATGCCTTTCTTCTATCCTTTTCTGGAAAAAAATTATTTTTAGGAAAAAAATACATGAGAAAAATCATAAACTTTGTTGCGTAAAATTAATTGTGAACCGTGCTACAGCTTTTTTAGGCAACTTAGGTTAAGTGGTGTTGTGATTTTAATGGAATGTAGATTTATTTTTATAGAATTTATCAGTAGTTTCAATTGATTCTAATCATTTTACCATTCTAGAGGATGTAAAAGATTTTCAACTAAAGCAGGTTATGGATTGGTGAGAAGTGACCTAGTAACCATGAATAGAAGTTATTACTAATTTGTAGTCAATTGAAGGAATCTCAATGAATAATTGGTGGTAATTACTGGCATCAAATTGAAAGTTTATAATAATGAATGAAATTTTTTGTAAGGAATCAAAGGTTGAAGAATCAAATAATATACATTCACGTGTATACCAAATGTACGTTGGATTAGAGCAACGTCTGAGCTTAATTTGTAAAAAAAGCAAATAGTAAAATTCATTATAAACAGTATATAGTTACATTCCTTAATAAATCCAACTACATGGATTTTCAAGATAGTTATGGATGTAAGACCGGCCAAATGGGTTGGGTTGACCTAGGCCAATTAAAAGCCCAAGAAAAAAAACGCAAAAAGGTGAGCAAAAATACTAACAATTTGGATACTAGTAGGAGTTAATCCTGTATAATCCTACTACAATTACAACCATATAATCACTCAACCAAACCATCTTATTAAATATTTGTATAGTAGTAATTTATTTAAACAAACAATTATTGTTCTTCTTCCTCCTTATGTTGTCCCATAAGAGGATTATCCAATTTAAATGCCTCGTGGATCTTGCCCTAAGGCGGCACTTGTATGGATGGTAAAAAAATTGTTTATTCGATATTTAAAGAATCCCGATTGGTATCTTCCCTTTTAACTTTATTTTTTTAATAAGTAATAACGTCTGGACCTTGTTATATGCAATTCTGCATATAGAATACTCTTAAAATGTTGTAACAGAGTCTAACGGTTCAAGTGTTCAGTCCAAAGGTCAAACCCTTGAAAGCCCATGGACATCTTCTTTTATACCACCCTCGCACAACATGCTTTGAGATAAAAGATCTAAGAACCTATGTCTATCAAATGCTACTAGAATCATTTATATAATTGTTACATCCATGAAACATCATTAACTCATCCTTTATAGCTGCACATGATTGTGAACTCCTTGATTAATTCCTCTAACTACTCCATCCTTAGTAATTATTTATTCTTCCTTTATTTCCTTATCTTCGGTCATAATAAACATATGTTAATTAGCTTTTGCCATCATTTAATTTCTTAATTATTGTCATTTAACTACCATCTTTACATCTACCATTTTCTCTGCAATTAGTATCATTACAAATGACATTTCTCCATGATAAATAAATTGTAACAACTCTGGTTTGGAGAACACCGTAAAATATTGAATTATAAATAGTTGTAATTTAATATTGTAAATTAAATTAAAATTAGGGAAATTAAATTGTTTATTTGGAATAAACAATGAATTTTGGATTTAAAATGAGAAAATGAAATTCCAAGCTTTATTTTATTTTATTTTAGGTTAATAATAAATGGAATATGATTTTATTTTAGTGAAAATAAAATAATTATATTAATTATTGTCATTTGCTTCTTTTAATAATTTTTAAAAGAAGTATGTAATTTTTAAAGGTAGTTTATTGAAATAAAAGGTAGAAATTGGGTAAAAAATAAGTTTTGGCTATAAATAATGTTTTGAAATGGTTTGAAATATTTTTCTAAGTGAGAAAATAAATTTTGTGTAATTTTAGAAGTTAAAAACAATATTTTATTCATTTATTTGAGTAAATGGTGTTTTGTTAAATTAAGGATTCTAATAATAAAAATGTTTAAAAAATATAAATTAATCTTTTTAAATGATAGAAAATGTTTTATTTTATATGTATACAAGGTTTCATATTTTTCTTGTGTGAAACTTGAGGAAATGCATTTTTATTTATGTGTATATGTGATACGTACACATTAATTTGTTAAGTGTTGACCTTAAGCCATTTATTTCTTTTAATTTTTGAACCCAATTAGGCCCATTAATCATTAACCAGTTGAGAAATGAAAAATAGTGATTAGCTATACATACATTTCATATTATCTTCTTCCTCCTCCAACCTAAAAAGAAAAAGTCAGTAAACTATTATCTCAATTTGCAAAATTCAAGCAATTTCTTCATTTTAATTCAACAAAACAAAGACTTTTTACAATCTAGTGATAAATCAAAGGTAATCTACTCCAAACTACTTAAATTTCATCACAAATTCTTGTTACAGTAAGAAGTTTTCTAATTTTTAATGTATATTGTTTGCATGTCCTATATTTGCTTCCTACAGGTATTTAGAAGCTCCAATCTTGCCAAAAGGCTTCAACTTTGCTGCAAAATCCGAGCTTTTATCATCTATCAGCAAGGTGAGTTGTATAAACTCACAAACTAGCCAAAACAAAAGTGCCAGTGCTTGAATCTGTAAAGATTTTGCTTCAGTTTGCAATTTCCTGTAGTTGAAATTTCTTTGTTTATAATCTGTTTCTGTTGAATCTTTGAGACCTTATATCTTGTGATTCTGGCAACAAAATGCTGCCGAATTTCATGCATTTGGTATCTTGCATGTTGAACTCCATCTCTGTAAATTTTGGTTGAATTTTATGGTCATTTGATATGCTAAAATCTTGCTGGAAAATCAGTCCACGAGCAGGAAATCAACTGAAACAAAGTACGTAAATGGGGTCGACTGCCCCACCTTCCTAGGTCGACCTGGAGGTCAACCCAGAGGCCTCCTAGGTCGACTATACGTTCGACCTAGGGAAGACTAGGTTGACTGCCTGGTCGACCTCTAGGTCGACCAGGGCAAAGGCAACAAGGTTGCCTTGTTCTCCTCTTTTGTTCGATGTTCCGACTTTCTTTTGCTCCATTTTCTTGTTATATTTCGTGATGATTTTGATCATTTATGAAGGCCATGATGTCTAACAATAGACTAGCCAAATTTTGGAGATTTTAAAATTCAAATTTTGAATTATTTTGAATTTAATTTGAATTTAAATTCGAATATCGATTTGAGTGATTTTCCTTGTTTTTATTCGTTTTCGAGCACGGTTTTCCCGAATATTTTTTAAATGATTTTTAAAATAAATGTACATTTCAAAATAATAATTATATAATATTTTCAAGTATTTTTAAGTGTAAAATCTATTTATTCTCTATAATAAGCGAATTTTCAAATATGGGATTACGAATTGATTTCGGAAATTTGTTTTCAAAGCTTGTTTTCCAAAGTAAATTATTTTATATATAAATTACACGTTTTTGCGCATTTCGAGCGAATGGAAAGGAGGATTAAATGGTTTGGTAAAACATGTGGTATGGGACACGTGCATTTATCTTATCGGTTAATTCCCAACTTGTCTGTTTGATCGTTTGACCTTCGGGTAAATTTTACCGATGAAATGAGGTGAACTTTCTACTGCTTTGAGTGTGAAATTTACTAGCAGTTAATAAACCGTTTAGTGCGAACGTGTGGTATAGGACACACGTTAACACTTTTTGGGTTCCTATCTGAGAGTTTGTGACACATTTACCATTGCAACGTGCCAGTAGTGGACCTTCGGGTCATTGCCATTGCGGCGTTTGCCATTGCGGCATATTTATCTTCGAGACGTTTTCCATTGCGGCGTATTTGTCATTTTGTCGTTTTGCCTTCGGGCGAGGTACCTATTTGAGATAACAGTACTTGGCAAGGCTTCGGCCACATGCACATGCTAAACTTTTAAAATGATTTCTTTGACTACTTTCCCTAGTGTATCGCCCCTTTTCGGAATTGGTCCTTTGAACCATTCGATATATATTTGTGGCGATTACCTTTCGGGAATTTGAACTCTTGGGAGTTCTATTTTTTAGACTTGAATTGCCTACACTTGCGTTATTTTAGATTTGTCGTTTTGTGACATTATATGAGATTTGCCTTTTGGCGTTTACTTGAGATTTTGTTCTCCTCTTTGGAGATATATTTGCCTTATGGCGTGTTTGAAATGGGATCTCTTTGTGCATGTTTTGGGTTTGCTAAGATGGTAGGTTTAGGTTTTCCCCTAAACCATATTTGATGTTTTATGAAATGCCGATGATATGAGGCTCGCTACTTTTAGCATTTTATGGGTTATTCTATCTCTTTTAGATTATACGTTGTGTAGTGATACCACTCATCACATGAAGTAACCATACATACCATACTTATGCTCATGCTTACTTAGTATTGTTTCTTCTTGTTTAAGAAGAACATCACCTTTATCCTATGCTTATGTTATCGTATATTCTCTTAAACTGATTTGTTTAGCTAGACTGACCCGTGTATTTATACTCGGGTCAGACCGAGGTGTTTCAAGTTAGGTACATTTGGACTTAGCCTATTCTGCTTCTACATGGACTATTCTGCTATCTCATTTTGTTATAGCTTTTTGTGTAGTCCTTTTTGTTTGCTACTCTGATATGTATATTCTTTTGAATCGCTTGTATATTGTGGTCGCTATACCACTTGACATGTATCATTTTGTATACTCTGTGATGTATCTGTATATGTGTATATATGTGATTATCTGATGTTCTGTGATGTGTTTGCATTTGAGTTGTTGTATTTTGTTCTGATAGATCCTATAGTCACCTATGCTTTGTATTAAGTATTTATTGGATATGTCGATCCACTTGAGTTAGAAAAAAAATATAGCATTTGTCGATGTATTCAATACATATTTAAGACAAGGTTATAGATGGTCTCTCCTAACCAGCCATATTTTCCGTATTAGCAAACGATATTACCCAGTAATACTCTTTGTTAATATGGGTCTCGGGGTGGGGCGTCACAGCTTGGTATTAGAGTAGGGTTCAGAACAAAATATGATAAACACAGAACAGAAACACATATTACGGTACATCTAAGTGTAATACAAGTGTTACGAATCCCTTAATCATCGTGCCTTTGACCTTTTCTTGTCCTTTGGGGTAGATAGAAGTTTGGGAATACGTCCAGGAATGTATTTTAATTCCATAGTATTCCATATTTGAATTAATGATATCTACCCTATGAATAATCTTTATCGTATCTTAACTTTCAGCAAATGGCTGTAAGAGGCAGAGGACGACACTCGGATGCTGGGCAATCCAGAGGCTCGCATCCAGACGGCGTTTATATGTCTGCCGATCAGTTCATGGAGTTATTCAGGAGCACTCAGCCTCCAGCTCCTACTCCATCGTCTCCTCCGCGCAATTCTATCTTTGCGCGCATGTGTAGTGATTTCTCTCATCTCGGAGGAAAGCTATTCAAAGGCTCTGAGTCCGTTCTAGAGGTCTAAGCTTGGATTCGTACGTGCGAGCGCATCTTTTCTCATTTGGATCTTTCTGACCATGACAGAGTTCTCGTAGCATCTAGCATGTTACAAGAGCGTGCCCTCGACTGGTATGAGCTTCTCATAGCCGAGCTTGATGAGTTTACTCTTTCTTGGACTCGGTTTAGGGAACGATTCGAGCTCAAGTTCGTTCCTGAATTTGAGAAAGCTTTATTGGCCCGTCCTTCCTCGAACTGAAGCAAGGGAAGTCCTCCGTCTCTGATTATGTTTCATAATTCGAGGCCTTATCTAAATGTGGTCTTGAATACATCAGCACTCCATATAAGAAGAATCTGAAGTTTGTCTCTGGTCTTAAGAAGTATTTGAAGAAGTCTTTGATGCTCCAGCTCAAGCCTTCTTTCGAGGAGTTGGTTGACTCAGCACTTCATCTCGAAGCCGTCGAGGAGGAGTGTGATAATGGTGATGAGGTTGAGGTTCGCAAGAACCCCAACAAGAAGCGGTTTCCTTTCCAGAAGTCAAAGTCTTTCCCTTCCAAGAAGAAGAAGCCCATTGGATCTAGTCCTCATTCTCAGCCTAGTGGAGCACCTCCTACTCGGAAGGGGTGTTTCAATTGTGGTTCTCCTGACCACATGATTCGAGATTGTCCTAAGCCTCTCTTCTACCGCTATTGCAAGAAGGAAGGCCACCGTCTTGCCACTTGTCCTATTGCTCTAGCTAATACCCAGTCTGGCAAGCTGAATGTAGTGGATTCTTCTAGAGGGTCTTCTCAGCGTAGAGGTACATCTCCTTCTATCCTTGAAGGCTCTATTTTATTCCATGATCATTCTATTCGAGTTCTCTTCGATACGGGTGCGTCGCATTCATTCGTATCGAAGGAGCTCATTGATGTTATTTCTTTGGATGTTTCATGCCTTGTTACTTCATTGAGGATTGTGAATCCTATCGGGGGATCCGCAACATTTAGCATGCTTTGTGAAGATGTTGAGATTGTTTTAAGTGGCTTTTCTTTCCATGTGAATCTGCATGTTATTTCTTATTTGGGTTTTGATACGATTTTGGGTATGGACTGGCTAGTGCAATACGATGCCAGAATTATTTGTTCTGAGAGTTTTATATCTTCGAAATTCAGATTCGTCTGCTCAGCTATCACTTATTCTTCGAAATATGGATAATTCTGAAGCATCTTTATTTTCTCTAGACTCACGAGATGATGATGATATATCTCGTTATTCCTATTATTGTGACTTCTCTGATGTATTTGAGCCTATTTTGGGTTTGCCACCTAAGCGGGCTATCGAGTTCCGCATTGATCTCATTCTAGGCACGCAGCCAGTTAGTCGTCCTCCCACGAGGATGTCTATAAAGGAAAATGAGGAACTCAAGAAGTAGTTGTTGGAGATTGAAGCTAAGCAGTTGATTCAGTCTAGTTTTTCACTGTGGGGTGCCACGGTCGTCTTCGTGAAGAAGTCCGATGAAACTCTTAGGCTTTGCATCGACTATCGCAAGCTTAACAAGTTGACCATCAAGAATAGGTATCTATTGCCTAGGATCGATGATATGTTCGATCAATTGAGTGGCGTTAAGGTCTTCTCTCAACTTGACCTTGCTACTGGTTTTCATCAGCTCCGAGTTGCGGAAGATAGCATTCCTCTTATAGCTTTCCGCACTCGATATGGATCTTACGAGTGGCTCGTTATGCCGTTCGGTCTGACGAACACTCCTACTTTCTTTGTTGATCTTATGAATCGAGTATTCCGGGAATATCTCGATAAGTTCGTCCTTGTGTTCATCGACGACATCCTTGTCTATTCGAAGTCTGAAATCGAGCATGCTAATCACTTGAGAATTGTCTTGTGTACCCTTCATCATCATCAGCTTAAAGCCAAATTCTCCAAGTGCCACTTATGGGAGAATAAGGTTAAGTTCTTAGGCCACGTTTTTTCTTTCAAGGGCATTTCTGTCGATCCTTCGAAGATCGAAGCCATCTAGAATTGGAAGAGGCCTGAGAATGTTCATGAGATTCGCAGCTTCCTTTGATTGGCAGGTTACTACCGCCGATTCATTAAGGATTTTTTCCGCATTGTGCTTCCTCTCACCGGCCTTATTGAGAAAGGCGTTCAATTTATTTGGTCTGAAAAGTGTGAAGCTTCTTTTTAGGAGCTGAAGGAGCTTCTCACTAATGCTCCTATTCTAGTGGTTCCCGAAGGAATCATGATCTTGTTATCTACACCGATGCTAGTAGATGTGGCCTCAATGTCGTGCTTATGCAGAAGGATCGGGTAGTTTCTTATGCTTCTCGGCAACTACATCCGAATGAAGTTCACTATGCCACTCATGACCTCGAGTTAGCTGCCATTGTCTTCGCCTTGAAGATTAGGCGACATTATCTATTAGGCGAGCGTTTCATTCTCTATACCGATCACAAATCCTTGAAATATCTGTTCACTCAGAAGGAACTCAATATGAGGCAACAGCGTTGGCTCGAGTTCCTTGCCACCTATGACTTTAATATCCAGTATAACCCCGGTAAGGGTAATCGTGTTCTTGATGCGCTTAGTCATAAACATTTGGCTATTGTTTCTATGATGCTAGCCGAGTGGGATGTTCTAGAGACCTTATCCCTTTGTGATTTCATGATCGAGCTCCATCTTCTGATTCTCCTATTTTATTATTCAGTTTGGAAGCTCGACCTAGTTTATTGGATCGTATTGTCGATGCTCAGCGGCGTGATCTCGATCTTGTGCACCTTATTCAGATTTGTGAGTTTGAGTCCCGTGATGAGGAGTTGCGGGAATTCAGCATTGATTCTCATAGGTGTCTTCGCAAGAAGAACTGTCTAGTCGTGCCGTCTGATTCTGCACATAGGCGTGACATTCTTGATGACTGTCATCGTTCTAAGTATACCATTCATCCCTGCAGTAGTAAGATGTATGCCGATAGGCATCGCCTTTATTATTGGGAAGGCATGAAGCATGATGTAGAAGTAATTGCATGACTTGTCTACTCATCAAAGTCGAGCATCAGCGCCCTTCTGGTCTCCTTTAGCCTCAAGAGATTCCATTGTGGAAATGGGATCAGATTTTGATGGATTTCATTGACAGCCTACCTCGTTCGAGATCGGTCCATTCTGGCATTTGGGTTATTGTTGATTGCCTCACCAAATCAGCTCATTTCAGTCCTATTAAGTCTAATAGGAGTGCTTCTCATTTGGCCAAGTTATATATCAAGGAAATCGTGAGACTTCACGGTGTTCCTAGTTTGATTGTTTGTGACCGTGATCCGCTATTCACGAGTCATTTCTGGCAGAGACTTCAGCAAGCTTTGGGAACAAAGCTTAAATTCAGCACAACATATCATCTGTAGTCTGATGGACAGGCTGAACGGGTAAATCATATTCTTGAGGATCTTCTCTGTGCTTGCATTCTAGATTTTAGTGGTAGTTGGGAGGATCACCTACCTCTTGTGGAATTCTCCTACAACAATAGTTTCCAGTCTAGTATCGATATGGCTCCTTTCGAAGCCCTTTATGGAAAGCCATGTCGATCACCTTCATGTTGGTTGGAATCTAGAGAGAAGCTTATTCTTGGTCCAGATTCTATTCGTGATTCTTCTGAGAAGATTGTTCTTATTCGTCGGAGAATGAAAGAGGCACTGAGCTGCCAGAAATCCTACGTGGACAACCGTAGGAAGCCTCTTCAGTTCTCTATTAGTGATCTCATCTTCATTCATGTTTCTCCTCTGAAAGGGGTTATGCGCTTCAGTACGACTGGGAAATTAGCTCCTCGCTTTATAGGACCATTTCCTATTACTGAACGTATTGGCCCTGTGGCTTATAGAATTTCACTTCTAACTTATCTATCTGGCATTCATGACGTGTTTCACGTCTCTCAGCTTCGAAAGTGTCTTCGAGAGTCGAATTCTGTTATCGGTTCTCCTGATTTGCAAGAGCTTGAGATCTCACAAGACCTATCTTTTATGCAACAGCCTATTCACGTACTTGCTTCGAAGGTGAGACAACTTTGAATCAAGGACGTGCCGCTCATTAAAGTTCAATGGTTCGATAATCCCAAGGACTGCACTTGGGAAACTAGAGAGTTTATCGAGCGTTCATATCCCGGTTTTCTATCTTCGCATAGTGATGGTGAGAGTATCTCTTTATCTCAAGCTTATTTCTTTCCTTTTTGAGTGATGAAATTAATAAGTTGAATACAAACTCTTTTCTGGAAATTGCAAGGATGCAATTTTTATAAGGGGGGAGTCTATAACAACCCTGGTTTGGAGATTACCTGTAAATATTGAATTATAATGATAGTTATAATTTAATATTGTAAATTAAATTAAAATTGGAGAAATTAAATTGTTTATTTGGAATAAACAATGAATTTTGGAATTTCAAATGAGAAAATGAAACTTCAAGCTTTATTTTATTTTGTTTGGGTTAATAATAAATGGAATATGATTTTATTTTAGTGAAAATACAATAATTATATTAATTATTGTCATTTGCTTCTTTTAATAATTTTTTAAAGAAGTACGTAATTTTTAAAGGTGGTTTATTGAAATAAAAGGTAGAAATTGGGTAGAAAATAATTTTTGGCTATAAATAATGTCTCTAAATGGTTTGAAATATTTTTCTAAGTGAGAAAATAAATTTTGTGGAATTTTAGAAGTTAAAAACAATATTTTACTCATTTATTTGAGTAAATGGTGTATATTGTTAAATTAAGGATTCTAATAATAAAAATGTCTTAAAAATATAAATTAATCTTTTTAAATGATAGAAAATGTTTGATTTTATATGTATACAAGTTTTCACATTTTTCTTGTGTGAAACATGAGAGAAATGCATTTTTATTTATGTGTATATGTGATATGTACACATTAATTTGTAAAATGTTGATTTAAACCTTAAGCCATTTATTTATTTTAATTTTTGAACCCAATTAGGCCCATTAATCTTTAACCATTTGAGAAATGAGAAATAGTAATTAGCTGTACGTACATTTCATATTATCTTCTTCCTCCTCCAACCTAAAAAGAAAAAGTCAGTAAACTATTATCTCAATTTGCAAAATTCAAGCAATTTCTTCATTTTAATTCAACAAAACAAAGACTTTTTACAATCTAGTGATCAATCAAAGGTAATCTACTCCAAACTACTTAAATTTCATCACAAATTCTTGTTACAATAAGAAGTTTTCTAATTTTTACTGTATATTGTTTGCATGTCCTATATTTGCTTCCTACGGGTATTTAGAAGCTCCAATCTTGTCAAAAGGCTTCAACTTTGCTACAAAATCCAAGCTTTTATTATCTATCAGCAAGGTGAGTTGTATAAACTCACAAACTAGCCAAAACAAAAGTGCCAGTGCTTGAATCTGTAAAGATTTTGCTTCAGTTTGCAATTTCCTGTAGTTGAAATTTCTTTGTTTATAATCTGTTTCTGTTGAATCTTTGAGACCTTATATCTTGTGATTCCGGCAACGAAATGCTGCTGTATTTCTTGCATTTGGTAGCTTGCATGTTGAACTCCATCTCTGTAAATTTTGGTTGAATTTTATGGTCATTTGATATGCTAAAATCTTGCTGGAAAATTAGTCCACGAGTAGGAAATCAACTGAAACAAAGTACGTAAATAGGGTCGACTGCCTCACCTTCCTAGGTCGACCTGGAGGTCGACCCAGAGGCCTTCTAGGTCGATCGTACGGTCGACCTAGGGAAGACCAGGTCGACCAGGGCAAAGGCAACATGGTTGCCTTGTTCTCCTCTTTTGTTCGATGTTCCAACTTTCTTTTGCTCCATTTTCTTGTTATATTTCATGATGATTTTGATCATTTCTGAAGGCCATGATGTCTATCAATAGACTAGCCAAATTTTGGAGATTTTAAAATTCAAATTTTGAATTATTTTGAATTTAATTTGAATTTAAATTCGAATATCGATTTGAGTGATTTTCCTTGTTTTTATTCGTTTTCGAGCACGGTTTTCCCGAATCTTTTTGAAATGATTTTTAAAATTAATGGGCATTTCAAAATAATTATTATATAATATTTTCAAGTATTTTCATGTGTAAAATCTATTTATTCTCTATAATAAGCAAATTTTCAAATATAGGTTTTCGAATTGATTTCGGAAATTTGTTTTCAAAGCTTGTTTTCCAAAGTAAATTATTTTATATATAAATTACACGTTTTTGCACATTTCGAGCGAATGAAAAGGAGGATTAAACGGTTTGGTAAAACATGTGGTATGGGACACGTGCATTTATCTTATTGGTCAGTTCTCGACTTGTCCATTTGATCGTTTTGATCTTCAGGTCGAGTTTACCGTTGAAATAAGGTAAACTTTATACCGCTTTGAGTGTAAAATTTACTAGTGGTTAGTAAACTGTTTAGTGCAAATGTGTGGTATGGGACACACGTTAACATTGTTCGGGTTCCTATCCGTGAGTTTGTGACACATTTGCCATGGCGGCGTGCCAGTACTGGACCTTCGGGTCATTGCCGTTGCGGCGTTTTCCATTACGTCGTATTTGTCTTCGAGACGTTTGCCATTGCAGCGTATTTGCCATTGCGGTGTATTTGTCATTTTGCAATTTTTCCATGCACGTGCTAAACATTTGAGATGATTTCTTTAACTATTTTCCCTAGTGTATCGTCCCTTCCCGGATGGTCCTTTGAACCATTCGATATATATTTGTGGCGATTACCTATCGGGAATTTGAACTCTTGAGAGTTCTATTTTTGAGATTTGAATTTCCTATACTGGCGTTATTTAAGATTTGCCTTTTGGCGTTTACTTGAGATTTTGTTCTCCTCTTTGGAGATATATTTGCCTTATGGCGTGTTTGAGATGGGATCTCTTTGTGCATGTTTTGGGTTTGCCAAGATGGTAGGTTTAGGTTTTCCCCTAAACCATATTTGATGTTTTATGAAATGCCGATGATATGAGGCTCACTACTTTTAGCGTTTTATGGGTTATTCTATCTCTTTGAGATTATATGTTGTGTAGTGATACCATTCATCACATGAAGTAGCCATACATACCATGCTTATGCTCATGATTACTTAGTATTGTTTCTTCTTGTTTAAGAAGAACATCACCTCTGTCTTATGCTTTTGTTATCATATATTCTCTTAAACTGATTTGTTTAGCTAGATTGACCCGTGTATTTATACTCGGGTCAGACCGAGGTGTTTCAGGTTAGGTACATTTGGACTTAGCCTATTCTGCTTCTACATGGACTATTCTGCTAGCTCATTTTGTTATAGCTTTTTGTGTAGTCCTTTTTCATTTGCTACTCTGTTATGTATATTCTTTTGACTCGCTTGTATATTGTGGTCGCTATACCACTTGACATGTATCATTTTGTATACTCTGTGATGTATCTGTATATGTGTATATATGTGATTATCTGCTGTTCTGTGATGTGTTTGCATTTGAGTTGTTGTATTTTGTTCTGATAGATCCTATAGTTACCTATGCTTTGTTTTAAGTATTTATTGGATATGTCGATCCACTTGAGTTAGAAAAAAAAATAGCATTTGTCGACGTATTCAATACATATTTAAGACAAGGTTATAGATGGTCTCTCTTAACCAGCAATATTCTCCGCATTAGCAGACAGTATTACCCATCCTGTACTCTTTGTTAATATGGGTCTCGGGGTGGGGCGTCACAGCTTGGTATTAGAGTAGGGTTCAGAACAAAATATGATAAACACAGAACAGAAACACATATTACGGTACATCTAAGTGTAATACAAGTGTTACGAATCCCTTAATCATCGTGCCTTTGACTTTTCTTGTCCTTTGGGGTAGGTAGAAGTTTGGGAATACGTCCAGGAATGTATTTTAATTCCATAGTATTCCATATTTGAATTAATGATATCTACCCTATGAATAATCTTTATCTTATCTTAACTTTCAGCAAATGGTTGGAAGAGGCAGAGGACGACGCTCGGATGCTAGGCAATCCAGAGGCTCGCATCCGGACGGCGTTTGTATGTCTGTCGATCAGTTCATGGAGTTATTCAGGAACACTCAGCCTCCAGCTCCTACTCCATCATCTCCTCCACGCAAGTCTATCTTTGCGCGCATTTGTAGTGATTTCTCTTATCTCGTAGGAAAGCTATTCCAAGGCTCTGAGTCCGTTCTAGAGGTCCAAGCTTGGATTCGTACGTGCAAGCACATCTTTTCTCATATGGATCTTTCTAACCATGATAGAGTTCTCGTAGCATCTAGCATGTTACAAGAGCGTGCCCTCGACTTGTATGAGCTTCTCATAGCCGAGCTTGATGAGTTTACTCTTTCTTGGACTCGGTTTCAGGAACGATTCGAGCTCAAGTTCGTTCCTGAATTTGATAAAGCTTTATTGGCCCGTCCTTCCTCGAACTGAAGCAAGGGAAGTCCTCCATCTCTGATTATGTTTCATAATTCGAGGCCTTATCTAAATGTGGTCTTGAATACATCAGCACTCCATATAAGAAGAATCTGAAGTTTGTCTCTGGTCTTAAGAAGTATTTGAAGAAGTCTTTGATGCTCCAGCTCAAGCCTTCTTTTGAGGAGTTGGTTGACTCAGCACTTCATCTCGAAGCCGTCGAGGAGGAGTGTGATAATGGTGATGAGGTTGAGGTTCGCAAACCCCAACAAGAAGCGGTTTCCTTTCCAGAAGTCAAAGTCTTTCCCTTCCAAGAAGTAGAAGCCCGTTGGATCTAGTCCTCATTCTCAGCCTAGTGGAGCACCTCCTACTCGGAAGGGGTGTTTCAATTGTGGTTCTCCTGACCACATGATTCGAGATTGTCCTAAGCCTCTCTTCTACCGCTATTGCAAGAAGGAAGGCCACCGTCTTGCCACTTGTCTTATTGCTCTGACTAATACCCAGTCTGGCAAGCTGAATGTAGTGGATTCTTCTAGAGGGTCTTCTCAGCGCAGAGGTACATCTCCTTCTATCCTTGAAGGCTCTATTTTATTCCATGATCATTCTATTCGAGTTCTCTTCGATACGGGTGCGTCGCATTCATTCGTATTGAAGGAGCTCATTGATGCTATTTCTTTGGATGTTTCATGCCTTGTTACTTCATTGAGGATTACGAATCCTATCGGGGGATCCGCAACATTTAGCATGCTTTGTGAAGATGTTGAGATTGTTTTATGTGGCTTTTCTTTCCATGTGAATCTGCATGTTATTTCTTATTTGGGTTTTGATACGATTTTGGGTATGGACTGGCTAGTGCAATAAGATGCCAGAATTATTTGTTCTGAGAGTTTTATATCTTCGAAATTCAGATTCGTTTGCTCAGCTATCACTTATTCTTCGGAATATGGATAATTCTGAAGCATCTTTATTTTCTCTAGACTCACGAGATGATGATGATGATATATCTCGTATTCCTATTGTTTGTGACTTCTCTGATGTATTTGAGCCTGTTTTGGGTTTGCACCTAAGCAAACAAAATGCAAAAAAAACTAAGAGTCGGCCATTGACAAGGAGGAAGAGGAAGATTATAATATAAAAGCTAAATAGATCAAAGCTAGGAAGGATTAATCAACAACAAATTTAAAATTCCTTATCATATCTAAGGTGAATAGTAATTTTATACCATCTCTATTTTATTCTATGATTATGTGTTTTCGGATTTATATTTAAATTCGTTTTTATAATGATATGCTTGATAAGTTATGATCGAATTATTTTAAATTCATACACATATGATTTTGCTCGGTTTTAAGGGAAAACCAAGGGTTTATAATTTTCGATTGCCATGGAAATTTTTTTACGTTCAATAACACATGATTTTGGAGATGGGTTTTGATTTTCAGAAATTTCCAAGCTATAGGAAATTTATTATGAATTTCTAAGGGAAAATATGATATAAGTGGGTCTAAAATTTATTTCGATTATTTCAAGAAGAATTGGGTCTGGAATTTTAATATGTTTGACTACATGATGAAAGTGATTTTTGTGATTTTTGGGGATTTCTCGAATGATTTACTAAGGGAAATAAATTATTTCAAAAGAGGGACTTTTTGCAAATATTGGTTTTATCATATGGAAGGGTTTAATGTTAAAATGCTCTAATTTAAATCTAATTAATGCGGTAGTTTTTAATGGTAAAGTTTTGAAAAGTTTTAAAGTAGCTAATCAAGGAGTTACAACTGGTAGGTTAGTTATAAAGCAATTGCCATGTTTAGCTATAAATCAGCGTTTCAGAAAAAGGTGGTTCCACCTATTTCAGAGGCACCTTTCGACTCCTTTACCTCTGCGCCATGTTAATCGAAACCATCTCTGCCGAAACCTACAAAGTAGGAACCAAGGCACATGGTATCAATAGAATTGGTACGAAGTGAATTGGTAAGTAGCGGAAGGAGGGTGTCGAAAGCTATGCTTTCGTCAGAGTCGAAACCAAGGTTCAATTTTAAAAAGATAAACGCCTGCCTAGTTTTTGAAGAGCTTTCGATTGATTCGATACCCTATAGAGTCGAAATCTTATTTTGTTTTCTAAAGTTAAATTCTTTCCTTGTTTTACTTAAAATTTTCAACATAGTCGAAAGCCATGCTTTCGAAGGGGACTTGACAAATAGCTTTCGAAGGGGAATTCTTTCCTTAAATAAGACCTTTTGAATGGACCGGTTTCGACCAAGTCGAGACCTAGCCGCAAATTTTACTTTCGACCGCATTGAATTCATCTATGTTGTCGGAGGGGTTACTTCTGTTTTAACCTAAACTAAGCCTTTTTCCTGAATGCTTTCTAAGGGGTCAAGGGTTTCAAAGGTAATGGAGTCAAAAGGGGGTTTCGACTCGGTCCTTCGAAGTTTGAATTTTTAATGGCATTTGCTTTCGACTAGATGGTTCCGACACCATCAACTTTTCTCTAAATTAATTTTAGTTGGTTTTGAAAGAGATACTTTCGTATATAACCATTTTGACCCAATGATGTTTCTAAAGAGTAAACCCAATGCTTTCGAAAGGCTACTTTATTTGTTTCGAAGCTATGTTTTAAAGAATGTTTTATTGATACCATCGAAAGGTACCATTAGTTTTGAAAATGTATATACTTAGAGTTTTGAAAAGAGGTTTTCTATGCTTTCGAAGGAGGTCATCTAGTGGTTTCGAAAGTAATGTTTTAAAGTTTCAAAATAAATAACCCATTCTTATTTTTAAAGGAAAAACCATGGCATAAATAAACATTTTGGAAATGTTATTCACATTGTTATTAACCCATAACTTTATTTTGAGGAAATGGCAGAATAACCAGTTAGGTTGACCCAGTAGAGAATATAACTTAGTAGATGTTAAAATCTTAGTTAAATATATTGGCAGGGACCAATAGGTTTACAGTAAGCCCATGAAAACTGTATGATATTGGCAGGGCCCAATAGGTTCATAGTCATCCTATGAAAACTATGATTTGATACTGGCACGGGTCAGTAGGTTTGTAGTTAGCCCATGAAAACTATATCTGGATTAAGATATTGACAGTTAGTCAATAGGTTCCTAGTTAGCCCATGAAAACTAGGATAAATAATAAGATATTGGAGTTACCATTAGGTTCTTAGTGATCCCATGAAAACTAATTAATTGGACAGATAGTCCATAAACATTTAACAGGTTAATAATAATCCTAGAAACTACAATTGAGACAGATAGTTAGAATGAATGGGGATGGGCAGTCCAGAATTTATTTATTTGTTTTGCATATCATCATAATGTTTTGAAATGATATGTTTTAACCATTGTGGATGCAGGAGCATGGTATATGGTTTTGTAAATGTTTTAGGATACTAGTGAGGGGAAAACCCGTTCCGCTAAGCGGCATGGTCTCACTGAATATCTAAATGGTTTGAGATGGTAAATTATTATTCATACCAGGCTTTATGTCTGACTCGAAGTTTTTGTTTTCCCCTTAAACTCTCGGGTACTCAGTTGATTTCGAGTAGGTTGAGAGTTAAGGTTTCTAGATGTTCTTTTAGACGAATAAAGCTTCCGAGGACGTGCAGGAGGCAAGCTTGTTAGTAGAGTTCTTTTCTTTCTGCTGTGTGTTTTGTTTGTAAAGGCAAATTGTTTTCTTGCCTATCTATATTCTCTGATCTACCAAGGGGGCATCTTCTTATATCGCTCTTGGCGTATTTTGTAATAATTATATGTTATCTGAATATGGTCTGTGAATTGGGATTATGTAATCAATTTGAAATATTTTGAAATGGAATGTGGAACTTTTTTGTTGTTTAAAATTTTTCAATATTCTTGTGTTTCTGTGTATCAATGTATCTAATGTTGCAGCATTTGATCACCGAGGATTAATAAATATGGATGACTGCAACTTCCGTAGTCGTTAGTTTTGGGCCTCCAAGTAAGGGGATGTTACAAGTTGGTATCGGAGCATAGGTTTATGAAACTTTAAAAGAACCTTTAACCTAAAAGATTTTACAATCATAATCCAATGAATCAGATAATAAGATTGGGGTTTGGGTTAACGCTATAGTAACATACCTGTATTTGCTATATATAGTTATATATATAAGTACGTATTTCCAGCTCTCTTAAACCGCTTCTGTATTTTATTGAGGCTCGTATGAAAATTTACGAGAAAGGAGCTGTGGAAGCAGGAAACAGAAGAGAAAATCTCGATGGAGGAAACACCACAACTAATGGAAATGCTCGACCCACTACCAGGAGAAACCCGGGTCGACCGGCTAATGCTAGTAACCAAAATGCTGAAGCCAATGTGGGTGTTGGAAATCCACCAGTAGATATGGGGGTGATGTATCAGTTCTTTACTGGTTTGATGCAAGCTATAGCTGCTGCTGGTGTTGCTGGAAATGCAGTAGGAGCTAATCATGTGGCTCCAGTTGGTAATATTGCTTTGTTGAGTAGAGATTACACCAGTTTGGGTGGGAAGCCATTCTTGGGAACGGAAAGTGCTGTAGAAGTTCAGAATTGGTTGTTGCATTGTGAGTGTATATTTACTGATTTAGGCCTTAATGATTGGCAAAAGAGGAGGTTGGCCTCTAGACAATTGCATGGGTCAGCACTACATTGGTGGAATAGTATCACTACCGGAGTTTCGAAAGAGCAGTTAACTTGGGCTGATTTTAAAACGAGATTTGAGCAAAAGTTTGTATTTGAGTTTACTAAGTCTGAGCTGATAAGGAAGTTTATGGATTTAGTTCAAGGAGAGATGTCAGTAGTCGAGTATGCTACTAAGTTCGAAGAGCTATCTCGATATGGATATGCTGTTATAGATACTAACATCAAAAGGAATGAGAAGTTCATTTGGAGATTGAGGCCCGAGCTTGCTAGAATGACCATGACACACGTCCGTGATCCTTGTAATATAGTGGTGGAAATGGCCATTCGCCATGAGGAGTTGCTTCCTGATTTAGCTAAAGAGAATCAGTGGAAACTCAGGGTTCTCAAGGGAAGAAGAGGAAGTTCTTTAAAAAGAAGGGATCCTAGAAGGTAGACACTGCTAAGAAGTCAAAGGCTGAGGTAGTTTGCTATAAGTGTAACAAGAAGGGTCACTTTGCTAATGAATGCCGGTAAGGAAATGGGAATAAAGCTGCAAATAAGAAGAATGTGAAGTGCTTCAACTGTGATCAAGTTAGGCATTACAAGAATCATTGTCCAGAGCCAGTTAGGGAGGACAAAGGAAAGGATTTTGCTATAGGACCAGCTAGGCCTACCACAACTGATAAAGGAAAGACCGTGATTGAAGGTACGCTTTTGATTTAGAGCATTCCAATTAGAGCACTTTTTGATACCAGTGCTTCACATTCATTTATATCTCAGTGTTTGGTTGATAGATTATGCTTAGAACCCACCTACCTTGTTACTTCCTTAAGGGTTGCGAATCCAATAGGAGGGTATGCAACTCTAGGGTTAAGATGTGACCAGTTAGAACTTGACTTGTTAGGTCATAAGTTTGCATGCAGTTTGTATGTTATTGATTTTGTAGATATCAAAATCATTTTGGGCATGGATTGGTTGGGTAGGTAAGAGGCTAGAATATTTTTCCAGGATATGGAAATATCACTAAGACACCCTGATAGTCGTAACCGAGTGATATTCTTAGTAGAGAATACTGACTGGAGTGTTAGTGCTATGCTTAATGTCATGGAGGCAGGAAATGAGTTAAGTCGGGTTCGGGTAGCAAGAGAGTTTGCAGATGTCTTTAAACCAGTCACTGGACTACCCCCGAAAAGAGCTGTTGAGTTTAGTATAGATCTTGTGCCAGGAGATGAACCTGTAAGTAGACCACCTAGCAGGATGACACCAACTGAGATGAAGGAAGTGAAGGTGAAACTAGTGGATCTAGAAGGAAGGAGTTTTATTATACTAAGTAGTTCGCCTTGGGGAGCGGCCGCGGTGTTCATAAAGAAACCGGATGGGCCGTTAAGGATGTGCATTGGCTATCACAAGTTAAACGAAAGGACAATTAAGAATAAGTATCATTTGCCAAGAATAGATGATCTGTTTGATTGGTTGAGTGGAGCCAGAGTGTTTTCCCAGTTGGAGCTGTCAATAGGTTTCCATTAGTTAAGAGTGGTGGAGGACAATATTCCTTTGATAGCATTTCGAACTAGGTATGGTCCATATGAGTGGTTGGTGATGCCATCTGGATTAACAAATGCACCAGCTTTCTTTGTGAATTTTATGAACCGAGTTTTTCGAGAGTATTTGGATAGGTTTGTGTTGGTGTTTATAGATGACATTTTAGTCTACTCTAGGGTTGAGAGTGAGCATGAAGTTCATCTTAGAGTGGTACTTGAGACACCGAGACAAAATCAGCTAAAGGCGAAGTTTACCGAGTGTCATTTATGGAAGAAAGAGGTAAAATTTCTTGGTCATATGGGTTTCATAGAAAGGATTGTCAGCCGATCCAGGTAAGATCGAAGCCGTGAATAATTGGAAGAGACCAAAGACGGTGACTGATATCAGGAGTTTTCTTGGACTTGCTGGCTACTATTGGAGATTCATTAAGGATTTCTCACGGATAGCAGCACCCTTAACTAAGCTAACCAAGAAGGAAGCGAGATTTGTTTGGTCTGACAAATGTGAGGAGGCAATCCTTAAGTTAAAACATTTGTTGACTAATGCACCCGTGTTAGTAGTTCCAAACGGAAACCAAGGATTGGTGGCGTATACTGATGCATGTGGAACTGGATTAGGAGCGGTGTTGATGCAAAATGGTAAAGTCATTTCCTACGCATCTAGGTAGCCTAGACCGCATGAAGTTAGATATCCTACTCATGATTTAGAGTTGGCAACTGTGATCTTTGCATTGAAGATTTGGAGACATTATCTCTTAGGGGAGATATTTGAGTTGTATACCGATCATAAGTCTTTACGGTATTTATTCTCTAAGAAGGATTTGAATATCAGGTAGTAGAGGTGGCTTGAGTTTTTGGCTGCATATGATTTTGGTATAGAATATACACCAGGAAAAGGTAATAAAGTGGCGGACGCTCTTAGCAGGAAACATCAGAATGTGGTGTTAGCTATGTTGGCGGAGTGGAAGGATTTAGAAGCTTTAGTCGGTTGTGATGTGCAGTTAAGATTGACTGCTGGTTCTAGTCAGAGTAGCGCCAGGTTATCTTGTTTAGAAGTTCGACCAATATTGATTGAGAAAATTGCTTCTAAGTAGAAGGAGGATCCAGTGTTGGCTGAGAAAATTAGAAGGCTTGAGGTTGGAACTGAGATCGATGATCTAAAGGATTTTAGCCTTAACCAGAGAGGATGGTTGAGAAAGAAGGAACGATTGTGTGTTCCGAATGTGGAGGACTTGAGGAAAGAAGTTCTTGGAGAATGTCATCGGTCCAAGTTTACGATTCATCTTGGAGGGACCAAGATGTATCAGGATATGAAGAGGAGCTTCTATCGGGAAAGCATGAAGAGGGATGTTGGCTTGTGGGTTAGGCAGTGCGCAAACTGTCAACAAGTGAAAGCTGAACATCAGAAACCGAGTGGGTTGCTTCAACCCTTAGAGATTCCAGTTTGGAAATGGGATTCGATATCTACAGATTTTATAGACGGGTTGCTAAGATCAAATAGAGTTAATTAAAGTATATGGGTTATAGTGGACAGATTGACCAAGAGTGCCCATTTCATTCCAGTTAAGTCAACCAGAGCGGCAACTGTTTTAGCTAAGTTGTTCCTGAAGAACATAGTTAGACTGCATGGAGTTCCTGGTAGTATAGTTAGTGACGGAGATCCTTTGTTCACTAGTGAATTCTGGAAGAGTCTATAGGAAGTGATGGGTACCAAGATTAATATGAGTACTGCGTATCACCCTCAGACAGATGCGTAGTCAGAGAGAGTCAACAAAGTACTCGAAGATTTATTGAGAGCTTGTGTATTAGACTTTGGGGATCATGGGAGGATCACCTACATTTCGTTGAGTTTTCCTATAATGATAGTTATTAGACGAGTATAGGAATGGCGTCGTTTGAAGCTTTGTATGGATGACCATGCAAATCACCAGCATATTGGTTGGAGACTGGAGAAAGATTAGTCTTAGGTCCAGATTTGGTTAGAGAGGCGTCAGAGAAGATTGAGTTAATCTGAGGAAGGATGAAGGAAGCTCAGTCAAGACAGAAGAGTTACGCGGATAAGAGGCGTAAGGACTTAGAATTCTCAATTGGAGATAAGGTTTTCATTAAGGTATCACCTATGAAGGGTGTGGTGCGATTTGGAAAGTCAGGGAAGTTAGCCCCAAGATATGTAGGTCCATTCCAGATTATAGAGTGGATTGGAAAGCTCGCATACAGAATAGAGTTGTCGAGCAGCTTGGCAGGTGTCCATAATGTATTTCATGTGTGTCATCTTTGCAAGTATGTGCATGATCTAAAGACTACTATTCCTCCGACAGGGTTGGATGACTTAGTGGTAGAGCCTAATTTGACTATTGTTAGGCAACCAGTTCGGGTTGTAGCTAGTGATGAGAAAAGATTAAGAAACAAAATAGTCGGGTTGGTGAAAGTCCAATGGAGCGACAATGAGAAGGACTGTACTTGGGAAACAGAGGACAAGATTAGAGATACTTATCCTGATCTGCACTGAGGGTATGTCTATATTAGATTTATATAGATAGACGTTACTAGTCAGTTAGACTAGTATGGTTGTTAGGTGTTGTTACAGATGATTGTTATGTTTAGTATTTAGTCCTTACTGAATTTCGAGGATGAAATTCTTTAAGGAGGGAGCCTATAACATCCATGATTTTGATAACATTATTCAGGGAAATTTAATTAGATAGATTAAATAGAATAATGATGATAAGAGGATTGAGATTTGAATAAATTGTGTAAAGGAGTCGTGCTTAATAATTAAATAAATGGGCTTTAATTAGTTTAAAGGATAATTAGTTCACACATGGGCATATTAGTAAAAATAGCCTCTTTATTTTACATGGCTATACATTTTTCACTATTGTCCATTCACGTTCATTTTTCTCAAATCAAAAACAAAATGCAAAAAAAACTTAAGAGCCAGCCATTAACAAGGAGGAAGAGAAAGATTATAATCTAAAAGCTAAGGATCAAAGCTACGAAGGATTAATCAACAACAAATCTCAAATTCCTTATCATATCTAAGGTGAATAATAATTTTATACCATCTCTTTTTTATTCTATGATTATGTGTTTTTGGATTTATATTTAAATTCATTTTTATAATGATATAATTGGATTTAAAATTTATTTTGAGTATTTCAGAAAGAAATTGGGTCTGGAATTTTAATATGTTTGATTACATGATGAAAGAGATTTTCTGTGATTTTTGGGGATTTTTCCCAGATGATTTACTAAGGGAAATAAATTATTTCAAAAGAGGGACTTTTTGTAAATATTGGTTTTGTCATATGGAAGGGTTTAATGTTAAAATGCTCTAATTTAAATCTAATTAATGCGGCAGCTTTTAATGGTAAAGTATTTGAAAAGTTTTAAAGTAGCCAATCAAGAAGTTACAACTGGCAGGTTATTTATAAAGCAATTGCCATGTTTAGCTATAAATCAGCGTTTCAGAAAAAGGTGGTTCCGCCTATTTTGGAGGCACCTTTCGACTTCTTTACCTCCGTGCCATCTTAGTCGAAACCATCTCTGTTGAAACCCACAAGGTCGGAACCAAGGCATATGGTATTAATAGAATTGGTATGAAGTGAATTGGTAAGTAGCGGAAGGTAGGGTGTCGAAAGCTATGCTTTCGTCAGAGTCGAAACCAAGGTTCAATTTTAAAAAGATAAACACCTACCTAGTTTTTGAAGAGCTTTCGACTGAGTCGATACCCTATAGATTTGAAACCTTAGTTTATTTTATAAAGTTAAATTCTTTCCTTGTTTTACTTAAAGTTTTCAACATAGTCGAAAGCCATGCTTTCGAAGGGGACTTGACAAATAGCTTTCGAAGGGGAATTTTTTCCTTAAATAAGACCTTTTGAATGGACCGGTTTCGACCAAGTCGAGACCTAGCCGCAAATTTTACTTTCGACCACATTGAATTCATCTATGTTGTCGGAGGGGTTACTTCTGTTTTAACCTAAACTACGCCTTTTTCCTGAATGCTTTCGAAGGGGTCAAGGGTTTCGAAGGTAATGGAGTCGAAAGGGGGTTTCGACTCTGTCCCTCGAAGTTTAAATTTTTAATGACCTTTGCTTTCGACTAGATGGTTCTGACACCATCAACTTTTCCCCAAATTAATTTCAGTCGGTTTCGAAAGAGATACTTTCGTATATAACCATTTTGACCCAAATGATGTTTCTAAAGAGTAAACCCAATGCTTTCAAAAGGGTACTTTATTTTTTTTGAAGCTATGTTTTAAAGAATGTTTTCTTGATACCATCGAAAGGTACCATTAGTTTCGAAAGGTATATACTTAGAGTTTTGATAAGAGGTTTTCTATGCTTTCGAAGGAGGTCATCAAGTGGTTTTGAAATTAATGTTTTAAAGTTTTAAAAAAAATAACCCATTCTCATTTTTAAAGGAAAAACCATGGCATAAAAAAAGATTTTGGAAATGTTATTCACATTGTTATTAACCCATAACTATATTTTGAGGAACAGGCAGAATAACCAGTTAGGTTGACCCAGTAGTGAATATAACTTAACAGATGTTAAAATCTTAATTAAAGATATTGGCAGGGGCCAATAGGTTTACAATAAGCCCATGAAAATTATATGATATTGGCAGGGGCCAATAGGTTCATAGTCAGCCCACGAAAACTATGATTTTATATTGGCAGGGACAAGGTCAGTTTGTAGTTAGCCCATGAAAACTATATCTCGATTAAGATACTGACAGTCAGTAAATAGGTTCATAGTTAGCCCGTGAAAACTAGGATAAAAAATATGATATTGGAGTTACCAATAGGTTCTTAGTGATCCCATGAAAATTAAGTATTGGACATATAGTCCATAAACATTTAACAGGTTAATAGTAACCCTAGAAACTATAATTGAGACGGATAGTCAGAATGAATGGGGATGGGTAATCCAGAATTGATTTATTTGTTTTGCATATCATCATAATGTTTTGAAATACTATGTTTTAACCATTGTGGATGCAGGAGCACAGTATATGGTTTTGTAAATGTTTTAGGATACTAGTGAGGGAAATACCCATTCCGCTAAGCGGCATGGTCTTACTAGATATCTAAATGGTTTGATGGTAAATTATTATTCATACCAGGCTTTATGTCTGACTCAAAGTTTTTGTTTTCCCCTTAAACTCTCGGGTACTCAATTGATTTTGAGTAGGTTGAGAGTTAAGGTTTTTATGTGTTCCTTTAGACTAATAAAGCTTCCAAGGACGTGCAGGAGGCAAGTTTGTTAATAGAATTCTTTTATTTCCGCTGTGTGTTTTGTTTGTAAAGGCAAATTGTTTACTTGCCTATCTATATACTCTGATCTACCAAGGGGGCATCTTCGTATGTCGCTCTTGGCGTATTTTTTAATATGGTCTATGAATTGGGATTATGTAATCAATTTGGAATATTTTGAAATGGAATGTGGAATTTGTTTACTGTTTAAATTTTTCCCATATTCTTGTGTTTCTGTGTATCAATGTATCTAATGTCGCCGTATTTGGTCGTCGAGGATTAATAACTATGGATGACTACAACATCCATAGTCGTTAGTTTTGGGCCTCCATGTAGGGGGATGTTACATCTTTAAAGTAGGCCATCCACTTTTATTGATGAATTTTAATAACAGGTGTTTGGCACGGATGCTAGAACAACTAAAGGAGAGAAAAACATAGGAGTTGGGTAGAAGCACCTTCGTCACTACTACTTTGATATCAAAAACAGGCCCCATGGCATGCATATACCTAGAAAATAAAGTCGCCTTGTTCGGCACTAAGTGCATAGAATCACAAGAGTAATGATACTTCATATCCTAAGTGTCGTCCTCCAAAACAAACTTATTATGCTTACCATCTTCTCCATCAGTGGATAAGATCAAACCTTCCCCCTAACATGATAAATCAGAGTACGCTCCTCACCCTCACATCCAACAAACATAAGGAAACTCACTCTCCGGTTTATATCTCATTTCTGAATCAACATGAACCAAGGAATGCTCACCACATTGCTAGACAATAGGACTCTCACTAGGATGGGCAGGAACCGCAGAAGCACAAGTCACTGAAATAACCTCCAGATCATCAGAGGAAGCAGGATCCACAACAGGGACACCAACGAAAAAATCGTTAATGGTGGACCGAGGCTTGCGAACCCACTTCATAATAAGAGGACAAGGAAGAGGTATCTTCGTAGGAATGGGATGAAGATGAGCAGCAACACCAAACTCACAAGTCTCAATAGTATGACCAAATGACTGATAAGTTGTGCAAATATCTATCTTCCAACTGTAGCGAATTTTCACCACGGTATCATGACCCTCGGCAATCCTAACCTTAAGGTTTGAAGGCAGTGGCTTATCGGGAGATATTTCAATCAATGCCTTGGTATACACTGATTTTTTCCTGGCTACCATGTTGGCATCAAAACACTTAGCCTTGCCAACAAGACTGGCTAACCAGTTAAGTCTAATCATGGGCTATAAAATAGATGGGATATGAGAAAAGTGAGCCCAAATAGGGATAGATAAAACCTGTTCCTTGACCTTGTAAACGGTAGGACTCCAAGTAATGATAATGAATGGCTTCCCAGCAATGATAATTAGATCGGACTCAAGTGCACGAAGTTTCTCCAAAACTCTCAAGAATTTGAAAAAGAATAACAAGTTATCAAAATGCACTTGCAGACCTCTTTTGAGATTTCAAGCTTGACGACAACGCTTTTTAACAAGATGATAGGGTGGGAGAGAACCCAAAAAAATCCAACTAAAAAGTCAGACCAATAGGTAACACCAGCTTGCAATACTCGACAAGTGGAACCATCACACTGTCAATCTCAACTACATCGAAAGAATGAGGAGAATAAGCTCCAGCATTCCTCGACAAAGAAGCAAGTAGAGATGACCAGGGGGCATGAGGCACTAGAGCAGGACCAGTAGGCAAAGAAGACCTAGCAATCGGCGTCAATTAATTTACATGTATTTATTTATGTTATATATATATAAATCATTTAAATATCATTTAACACAAAAACAATAATCTATATATAACTTTATAATTTCGAAATAGAATATATACATACACGTTTCAAAGTTAATTTATTGCAATAAACTTATAATTTTTTCAAAATACATATAAACATTTAAAAATAATTTTATTATATATTAAATAGTGTTAATTAGTGTTTTCATACACACACAGATATATATATATATATAATACTTTATATTTTACAATTAATCACACTTTACACACACACACTCTGCTGATGCTCATGTATACAGAGAGGCTAACATGTATATTATGATATAAATCCCAACATCCATATACAGGCATGTTAAACCATGTACACCTTATTATATTGCATATGCACGTACACATATATGTGTATATGATACACATATAATAAATGCAATACAAATTCAATAATAAATAAAACTTTATTTGTAAATGAAATGAAATATTGATTTTATTTAAAAGAAAATTTAGAAAAGTTCTAAATGAATTAGAATACACAGGTCCATTTAAGATCCAGTAGTGGAAAAAAATTTGAAATTTACTCATTTCTTCCACTACATGTTGGCCCAGTTCCAATATTTCATGTATCACATCTACGGAAGTGTGTTCGAGACTCTAAGGATGTAGTGATTATGAGAGCTATATAAGACTTAGATGTTGAACCAAACATGACTTATGTTAGGAAGCCCATTCAGGTTATAGGCCGGGATGAGAAAATGATTTGGAATAAATAAGTAAAGCGTGTTTGGGTCCAGTGGAGTAAGGACGGGATGATTGTACGTGGAAAACGAAGGATAATCGTAAGGGGACTTTCCCAAGTTATTTGCTTAGCTTATATGTTTGTAATGTCTGGTTGTATGCCTGATATTATGGTTGATTTTAAACTATGTATTGTTGAAGCATTAATGCATCTTTATTAAGATGCATGGATAAAGAACCCATGTGTGCATGATAGATTAGCCATAAGAAAGCCTAGAGCTTAGTATCGCACCTTATCTGAATTTCGATGATGAAATTCCTATAATGTGAAGCTTGTAACATCCCAAATTTAATAAATAATTAATTCGGTTATTAATTATGAAGTTAAGAAGTGAGATAATGTAAAAAGAAGAAAATATACGTGGAACGTTTTATTCACTTATTATGCTTGAATGAACCAAGTGACACTTGGAAAATGCTAGTTAAAAATCAAAGTTAATAAGAATTAAATACAATTGTAAGGGCTAACAAATTTATAAGCAAATGGAATAGTGGGCCGAAAATCCAAATTACTCTTTTGAAGTAAAGATATCAATCTCTTTCTTTCCATTTTCGTTTACAATCAAACTTTAAAACAAAAGCTTAAGCTCTGTAATGGTTTTTGCAGCTTGACAATAAGAAGATGAAAAGAAATGAGTAAAGCTAGAGAAACTAGAGATTTCATTAGCTAAAAGTATTGGTGAATAATATACTCCCTAATTTTTTCTCCCTTGTGTTCCTCGTGGTCGTATCATAAATTGGACATTCTTATGATTTTGCTTGTTTAATCGGTATGTGGTATTAAATTTATGAAAAAGAATATCATGCTAGAAAACTGTTTAGATTAATAAAATTTATCCTTAAGTAGGTAAATGATTATGAATTAACGAAGATACGTATATGGAGAAAACTGGTTAGTTATGAGAAATGGTATACATATTTAATCTAAGATGGAAAAAAGGGAACAAATTAGATAGCTTCCAAGAGAAATTTTATTCTGGCCGAAGGGTTATGATAAATAATCGAAGGGTAACTAGGTGATGATCGAAAGGTGATATAATTAAAAAAAAATTATTGGGTGTAGATCAGATCCACATTTTGTACTAAACGTGTCAGATAATGATCAAAAAAAGGCTAAGTCAAATGATCAGAAGTCGGTAGTGAAAATTTAGCAATAAAGGTGTAGAAACATTTTTCAACGTATACCGAATGGAAAAGCCAGAGGAGGTAGAGCTGAACCAAAATGTTAAAAGAACCAAAACCTTAAGTTTAACGATTAAGTAGAAATGCTAAGGTAAAAAAGGTTTGAGGCTAGGGTTGGCAAATCGAAGATATTAACCGAGGTACGAAAGCGATCGATGACTAATGAGGATTTATGAGTAGAAGAGGTGATTTCAGATAAATTAAAGGGCTAACTTCACAAAGCAATGAAATTAAACTATAACAGGCTTCCCTGGACGAGACGAGAACATTGAGTGCCGAAAATAGTGTTACCCTTGGAAAAATGCGCAAACTAGAACTTGTAATTTCCAGATATAACCAAGTACAATAAGGCTTAAAATAACTGAGATCGAAAACAGAGATATTGATGACAATAGTACAATCAATATTAAAAATCACATGATGATTAATTGTGCCGTAGCTTAATAAAATTGCTAAGCAAAGAGCCTATTAGTGTAAGGTTAGGTAGTGGATTAGGTTGTAAGAGTAAAGCCTATATGGAATTTGAAACCGAAAGCGAAGGATTAAGGCATATATGACATCCAAAACCGAAAACGAAGGAGTAAGACCTATGTGGCATCTGAAACAAAAAACAAAGGAGTGTGGCCTATGTGACTTCCAAAGTACGAAAATAATTGGTGTAGTGGTATATATCTGCCATAAAAGTACGTAAAACCCTAGGAGTAAACCAATGTTGGGTATTTCGGCATAATGGAAAATTGTAGTTTTCTCTACAACATAAACAAAGAGGATTCTTTCTGTTACGGGATCACAGTAGTATCTGCATTTGGATGATCTTATAATTTAAACTTCCTACACATTCTGATATTACTGATTTGGAAAGTGAGGAGTTAACATGTTCTGCATGTTAGTGACATGGTCTCACTATCTTGTATGATTAGGGTATATTGTTATTCACACCAGATTTTATGTTTGATCGGTGTTTTTATTCTTGTTTTCCTTATAAACTCATGGTTTCTCATTCGAGTAGGCTGAGTTCAAGGATTTGGGCAGGTTGCTTTTGTGGATAGCCGAATAATGTTAGACGAAGACGAAGTTGGAGGCTTAGATATTATATTATGTTTATTTACGCTGTAACTAGTGTTAATGCATGCGTCGTCGTATTGGGGACATTAACTATATTATGTACTATATTTTAACCCCACGTGGGCATGACATTAGAATGTAAAAATAATTGTTAAGCTAAATCTATGAAGGTGAGTTTCATTTTGTTTTTCTTCTCTGTTTACTTAAGACGGTATAATATAACATATCTCAACGTTGTTATCGAAATATAATTTCAAGACGACTGCATAACATTGGGTTCAATCTTTGGGTTTCGGACTGGGTGATTTTACAAATACCATTGGGAAAGACTGCTATTAAAGAGACCAAGTTAGAAAGATGTTAAAAACATCACACTAGTGAACAAAAGACTTTGGTCATCGAAGAAGCCAATGGTATTAGTATCACGAACGTATTGGAATAAGTAGGAAATATTATGTCCTACTAAGTACAATTGTGGGATAGAAGGGAAAGTCGAGCAAATGAAATCTTGCGGCTACCAAAAACCGTTATGAATCAAATGATGATGATGATGAGGTGGAAATCAATTTCCTGACCAGGAATTTCAAGAAATTCCTGAAATACAGAAAAAAGAATGAACTTCGAAAGACTGGCAACTATACCCAAAACGAAAATGTTGTTTAAGTGTTTCGAGTGTGATAAGCAATCATTTACAAAGCGATTTCCCTAAATTGGAAGAAATCAAAGTAATCTGTGAATATTGACACCTTTAATAAGAAGAGAATGCAAGCTTACATTACATCATGGATGATTCACACTCATCATCAAGTGACAGTGAACAAGAAATTGAATAAAATCGATATATGCTTTATAGCAATTAATGACCAAGTATGAAATTTTAGCGAAGAAATAATGAATGTTTTAGATGATATGTATAAAGGATATAAAATTCTTAGAAAATTGTATAAGAAAAGCTTGGTAGAGAAAGATAAAATAAAGATGTTTAATGAAATGTTATGTGAAGAAAAACAATGTTTAGAAGATGAGACTAAAAGATTTAACGACTTAATTATGAAAAGTTTTCAAAACTGGAAAGTTTTGAAAAACTAAAAAAGCAAAATAGAATCCTTAAAATCGAAAAATCTTTCAATGAAGTCAGAGATCACTGACCTGAATGATAAAATAACATCTCAAGACAATGTAATTCTCAACTGTAATAAGTATATTGATAAAATGAAAATTGATGTTGATAATTTTAACGCAAGGTATTTAAACCCCCAAATAATAAATATGGAATTGGATACACCCGTAAGCGTAAATAAAAAAATAGTACTTAATGTAATATATTTGTTAAGGTTTCGAAGTTCAAACCAAAACTCGGAAAATTAAAATTAAAACCCCAAATAAATATATTAATGTATGGTTCCTAAAATGTTAGATTACAGTAATAAGAAGAAATATATTGATGATTTTATTGATGGAATTCATTTATCAAATGATTATACTTTTAAAAGTATTCAAACTCTTTGCGGTTTTGACTTTCCAAAACTTAACCCCACAGACCCACTAAAAGAGGGTACCAGTGCGCATATTTTATATTTTTCAGGTACCAAAAAATAAATAAAAAGGAGGAGAAACGAACACTTGACAATAGATATTCAAAGCATATAACGGGAAATGCACAAATACTGAGCGATGTTATATATAAAGACGATGGAACCGTGAACTTTGAATCGAAAGGATATGTTATTAGCATCACCAACATCGGTAATTCTAAACTCCTTTTATCTATAATGTATTTAAAGTGTTGATTTTAATTCTCCTCAAGAGTTTTATTTACACACGTTTATATATATAACTCTATATGCAAATCATGTACGTATTGCCTAGTTGTGCTTAAAGGATTCTTTTCTTTCCATTTTTGTTGATGGCCAAAGGGGATAAAATGTATAAATATACTATGCAAAACGATTAAGGAAGCGGCAAAGTGCATACAGTCGGGTGGAGGGGGGTTTGGTCAAATATAAAAATATTATATTTTATCTTTTAAATATTTATATAGTTGTCATCATAAAAAATGAAGAGATTGTTAATAACCTGAGTATTGATTTTGATGACAAACCTAACTCAAAACGAATGAACACAAATACTTTAACGCCGGAGATATTTAAGTGTTTAGTAAGTCTATTCAAGTCTTAGAACTCTTGTCAAAGAACCTGTAGCAAATATCTTTGATGTTTCTCTTTTACTAAACTTCATTTTTGTCTCTAATATCATTTCATAGAAATAAAATATTGGCTTTAAAAGTTATAAAGATCAATATTTATATAAATAGTTTTAAAAATCAACATGGATATGTCGATATACCCATGGATCATATGTAGACATATGAATAGATATAGTGGCATACCCATTCACAATATATCGACATACTAGTCGTTGGACATATTTCAAATTCAAACGAATGAGCATTTTTCTTCATCCTTTCACCAAAAGTCGCGTCTTTTCATACTTTATATAAAGGGTCTTGAAAACGAATTTTTATACATAATTCTCTAATTTTCTCTTACTTTTTTATTTCTACACTTTGTGAGAAAAGATCCATTAAATATTCTTTCACTCTCTTTGTAAATACATACCCTTTCACTCATATATTTCAAGGATTCGCAAACCACATAATATTAAAGAATTTGTACTTGAATTTTTAATCATTCTCACTTTGATCTTATCCTATTCCTCAAGATATCAAAATTATATTATTATTGAAGATCTAAAAGTTCATTGTACTGAGTCTACAAGAATCTGTATTGAAAATACTACTATTTATCATAGTCAACATTGATTGTAAAAAAAATTGTTCTTACCACCCGAGGAAAGTCAAGAGAAAAGTCATATTTTACCAACCCAAGGAATTACACGTATTGCCAAGGTGCACTTTCCACCATGAAAAGAAAATTTTTATAGTAGAAATTTTGAACAGGAGCACGGAATTGGATATAGGATGGGAAATCCGAACCAGTATACAAGTTCCTCATGTGATTTAGTTTACTGCTTTTACTTTACTATATATTTATTCTCTCTTTATTTTCTTTATTTGTGATTTGGTTTTTAATCCGAGTATACAAAACAATTTCGATCAACAGTAGCCTAAGGTTCCAAATTCTATAACAAAAATTGCAATGCAATGGCGATACTTTGATTTTCATGCCCATGTGTATGTTCCAATGCAATAATCGACCCAATGCTTGATGCAGTTGGCCTGCGCCTTAGACCAAAAGGAAAAATAATTACTTTACAACTGGGATGTGGGCTGCTGCTTTCAAAAAAGAAAAAAAAGATAATTTAAACATGGGCTTTAGCCCATATCAGTAAATCTCTTTCTATTTTAGAACAAATAAAATTTTCCATCTTTTACTCTGCCTGGCTAACCAAATGCAGGCTGTTGTGCAAGATTCCTACCTCAGTCTGAGTCGCCTACATTGAAAATTAAGGTAGTGTTTGGTTTAAAAATGAATTTTGTGTTTTCAATTTTCAATATGTGTGTCAAATATGAAAAGAATGGAGGGACGACGAAGGGGATGAAAGAAAGACGGATGGGAGGACGAAGGGGATAGAGGGACGATGGAAGAATGGATTGTTTCACGTACTTGTGTTATTTCCCAAAACACGGAAATAGAAAAATGTTGTTTTCTATTTTGTATGTTAATTTCGTTTTCTAAATTGATCGTTTTCGGCAATATACATGTGTCGTGTGCATTTTTATATGGATGAAAATCCAAAACTAAAAATAACAAACCAAACACTACCTAAAATTTTCTGTTCTTTTGTAATGATAACACGTTTACATTGGTAGATTTTAATTCTTTATCTTTCTTTAGTTTTTGTATGTAGAAATTTGCATGATTTGTTGATCATTTGAGTATAATCATAGACACTTGTTGGCGTATGTATGATAATTTCTTTTTCTAAGTTCATTTAACAAAAATAAACAATTATTGTTTTTTATTATTCAAATTTGTACCATAAGGTCGTTCTTTTTGGCTTCAAAGTTTGTAGCACTTATAAAATATGGCAAATTCTATTTAAACATAGATAATTATTTAGTAGCCCCCCTAAAATAAATAAAATTTTAAAGACTAAAATACTCTTACAATTACAAAGCTGTGTACTTTCTTTCTTTTTAATTTTATTATCTTCGTACGTCAGTTTCTTACTGTCTAAACCACCGCTTCTTCAAAATCCTAGTTTCTAAATCAGTGAAGAAAAAATTCAATTTTTCACTACTAGCCGATGGATTTTGAAGAGGAGAATGAATTATTAACGCAATCACAGCAGGTGATTCAAAAAAAATTGAAATTTTTTTAATTTTTTGCAAATACAATCGTAGGCTGTCGATTACGAGGATCGGTGATAATTCACGCAGGAAGTATACTAGATTTCTGGCTTAATCACGGAATAATTGTGTGAATTTTTACACATCCACGCAGAAAGCCTATGTGATATTAACACGAACCATGGAGTCGCCTTGCGTGGTAGTTTATTTTGTATTTTTTTCGTGATGGGAAGGGTAGTTCTGGAAATGGTAGGGGGCTACTAAGTTATTTTTTGAGTTTACAGACTTTTTTAATTTTTGGGGGCTACTAAGTAAATACTCGGGTTGAAATATAATTTGCTATAAAATATATTTTCGTGAGGAAAATAGTCAATGTTAAAAGTAAACCGATCAAGTCCGCCCTTGTTTTCATAACTAGAAATTCTTTTTCTATTAAGTTGATCTTGAAAATATTACAATCATTTTAATTGTTAATTAGTTGTATCTGATTGTAGCAGAGATAGATCAGCTCGACAGCTACTCTAAAGTTTCGATGCTCCAGTATACCATTAAAACAAGGAAAATTTCATCTTTCATCCTTGTAATTATAAAAACTAAGGTAGTGTTTGGTTTATAAACGGATTTTGTGTTTCCGTTTTCGATGTGTATGTCAAATATGAGAAGAATAGAGAGACGACGGAGGGAATGAAAGAAAGACGGATGGAAAGACAAAAGGGATAGAGGGACGACGGAAGAATGGATTGTTTTTTACGTGCTTGTGTTATTTCTAAAAACACGGAAAATAAAAAAAAGTTCTTTTCTATTTTGTATGTTAACTTCGTTTTCTAAATTGGACGTTTTCGGCAATATACATGCGTCACGTGCATTTTTGTACGGATGAAAACCCAAAACTAAAAACAACAAACCAAACACTACCTAAGTTTCGGATCTTATTTAATTTTCTTTTATAAAATACATTACTACTAAAAAAAATGTTATAATTTAGAGTATACTTGGATAATATTACTGATCATAGCATGTGCTCATATCATCATTTTCAATAACTCATAAAAGCATACGACACACGTTTTGACGATCACTCTTAAATTTGAAAACGAGTGAAATAAAAAAGAAATGATTATAAAAAAAAAGAGTGTACAAAATAGTTTACAAAACGTAAGGATGTAAAACAAATAAGTTTTAGAAAGAGAGACGTGTATCTACCACTTAAAACAAAATGGAGTTGTTTATGTAAAAAAAGCAAATAGGAAACCTAAAAATGTTATGGTAATAATTACCATTACCATTTTGCGTATACCGTTACTTTATCGTTTTTATTGTTAATTTAAAATTGCTTACCGTCACCGTTATAGATTATCTGATATATCAATCAGCTGGTAGTTGTTAAACTGATAATGGTAAATTGTTGTTTAATTAATAAATAAAGATTTGATATATTTTTACAATGTAATGAACTTTTATCATACATTACACCATGTCACTTAATAAAAAATATCAATGATAAAGAAAATAAATATATTTAACATCGTTTTAAATGAATTTTTGAACAAAATCTAATCATTTGATTGCTTCAAAATACCTATGATACAACATAGTACATAAATATCTACATATTATACGTGGACTAATAAATTATAGTTAACGCTGGTTTTTGAAATTTTTTTATCGATGTTTTACCCTGAAAATGATAAATTTATCCTTACCATACCATCAATTATACTGCTATGCCGATTCTATTGAAAAAATTATAGCAGATTGATTTATAATGGTATATTAATTGAAGATTTACTGGTACTTAAGAGTTCTATGGTCTCCTATCGACCAGGTACGTGGAACATCAAATTTTGGAATTCTGTGATTTGCATAGTATATAGTTGATAATCCATCAGCTGTTCCAAGTGGATGTTCAATCATAAATTCCAACAAATTCCCATAGCATGCGGTATTTTCTTTAATTTTTTATTTGATTATGTGAATGAAAACTAAATGACACTAATATATTAAGTTAAACATTGTGCGATTTACATAATTGGCACAAAAATTTCAGTTTTGTTCAGACGGCCATCTAATTTCCAGGTAGACTGATATTTAAGATAACCTTTGATGCATTTACATGCGGAGACACACGAAACTAGTATGTAACACCTTGAAATATTGATAGCATAACAACTGAATAGGAATGTGTGAAGGAAGATAAAAAATTTGGTATCACCACCTAACTAGTTATAACTCATTCACAATAATAATATTCTTAGTGTCCAAAAAACGAGTGGATATTTGTTTGGGGGACATAATTGTTTTTTATTATTATTTCAAAGGACAACTAATTTTCGTTATTCACGTTAACAAATTTTTCAAGTTTTAATAGAATAAGATCCAAATATTTTAAATCAAGGGCGCACATCGATAATTCATAAATAATAAAAATTGATTATGGGAATGTTCTTTTGGTGAATGTGGGAAAAAAATATACAACAAATAATAAAAATTAACCACGAAAATGTTGTGAATAGGAGGAAAAAGAATATAGAAAAATCGGGATAGAAAACTAAATGTATGTAACTTTATTAGTTACAACTAATATTTTTCAAATGCTAAATAGGGGTAGTTTTCCATACTGCTTAGTTCCATGTTGTAAGTGATATAATATAACATTATTTTTTAAGTTATAGAGCTATTTTCATTTAGCTTTTCGAGCTGTTTACTCTATATTTCAAGCTAACATTAATGGACTAGAATGTTTTTAAAATCATTTTTTCTTGTAGTTTCGAATGTCATTCCTTACTTCTTATTAATTTAGCGATATGACTAATTAAAAAGGACTTGATTCTTACATAATCTAATAGGGTTTAAGTTCTTAATCCGATTATTAAACTTTGTTGTCTTAGAATCTGATTTTTTTTTCTAAAATATGTCATTAAAACTAAATAGCCCAAAAAACAAACCTTAGTTGTGTTCACCTTTAATTCCAGGGTGCATCTTCAGACAACTTCTTGAGAACGTTAACCTGTCCAGCTGGCATGCACATTCACATAGTTCACCCAAGTAAAATTAACCGTTTAATCAGAAAGGCCATAGAAGAAAGATAGACATAAACGATGAAGAAAAAAGTATGATATAAAGCACAGTACCTCTTCTAGGGTTGGACATTTAACCGATTTTATCGATCTTAACCGAACCGTTTTAACCGACAAAATCAGTTAACTTAACATCGGTTAATCGTTTAACCGAAAATAATTTTTTCTTTACCAATTGAAACCCGATCCGCTTAACCCAATAACCCAAACCTAATTAATTACTCGTGCCTCTTTTATTTCGCCTCATTTTCATCTCATTCCTTTAGGAAAAAAATCCTAGATCTACATTTTTTCATTCAACAAAATTGTAGATCTCATATCCTTCAAAATTCACATCGATCCAACGTCGAGCCTATCTTGCTTGCTTCCGTGTTATCTGGTGGGTCGGTGGTCGTCGATTTGTTGATCTATGGTAAACACAAGTAGGAAGCGGAAGAATGTGAGCTTTTATTTTAGCAGTTTTTTTTAATATGGCATACTTTTAGTTTGATTGAATCTGTATATTGTTATGATTAATAAATCGACCTAATTAATTATGTCTCAACTAGAATGAATTATGGTGAACTACTGAATTGTATTGTATTGAATTACAGAAAGTAGTCATTTTTGTATGTATAATCGCTAATCCATATACTAACTGCTGAATTGAAAGTGGCATTTTTGTATGTATAATCTATATATGTATTGAGCAATTAAATGTGAATTTTATAATTTATATGCACAGTTAATGATCAGTTTGTAATACAAGTTAAAAGTGAATTTTAATGTGAATTAAAGTTGTAACTGGTTAATTTACATGTGTACATAAATTTGACATTTAAAATTCAAATGCAATTAAATATGAATTAAATTGTGTATTAAACTATGAGTTAATTTCAGGTTACCTTATGTGTGTGTGGAGGTGGGTCAGCATGTGTCAGTGTGTGGGTGTGTGTGGGGTTGTGTATCTCTCTGGTTGCCTTTTGTATATATATCTCAGGTTGCCCTATATGCATGTGTGTGGATGTGTCCGCGTGTGTGTACAGTATATTCAAATACACACATATATATAGTCTTATAGTTTTTAATTTCAATTCTTGACTTCATGTAATATCAGTTCATAAGTTACTATATGCAATATGGTTAATACTATATTAAGCTGTATAGTATCAAACTGTGTATTAATAGTATATGCTTTAAACTATGTATTATATTAAAATGTATAATATTAATTGTATATCAGTTCATGTATTTTAGGTTGCATCTATGAGTTAAACTATATATGCAACTGTGAGTTAATTTGAATTATATACGCAACTATGACTGTGAGTTAATTTGAATTATAGTTAAACTGAATGTTTTAAATTGTGTATTATATATGCAAATGTGAGTTAAACCGATATGTATTAAACTATATATGCAAATTGGGTTGTGTGTGTTCATTTGAATGTTTTAAATTGTGTATTATATATGCAACTGATATATATATATATATATATATATCTGTTATATTATTAAACAGAAACTATTATGTAATATATATGGTATTGACTCAGACTGATACACACACGTATATGCAACTGATACATCACACACACATATGGTATAGACTGATATGGTATTAAACTGTACATGCAACTATCATATATATTAACTAATAGTTTAATACACGCACACAAATATGCAATAACTTTTAATCTACATTGGCAATAAATTAGATTGAAATAAAAACATTTTACCGATGTATAAGGATCAACTCTACAATTAAGACAAGCACCATTGTCCAAGTGGTTAAGTGGTTAAGTGATTTGGCTTTGGTGTGAGAGGTCACAAGTTCGAAACTTGCGTAGCATGATTCGAACGTTTATTGACATGTGATATGTTGTCCCAGTGACATGTTGTATATAAAGTACCATTTCAAAAAAAATCTACAATTAAAATATGCATACCATGTGAATGTTAGTATTGTTTATTCTTTAAAATGGGCATACTCTATGATTAAAATATGCATAATCCATGATTGGAATACTTGAGAATAGGCCCATAGGATAATGGTGATATTTATGGGACAACGTTGTGTATATTTCTTGCATAAGTTATAAGATTACATTTATATTGTATATTTCTAATCTAAATTTATTTTTGTTTTTCATGCACTATAATAGGTACAAATAGGTAGTTCTAGAGAAACAAGAGATGATGATGAGTTTGTGGAAGAAAAGGATGATGAGGAGACCGAAGAAGAAGACATCAATATTAGAAAACCTCCTCTACACCTGAAGCGCAGGCCTTCTTCTAGAAAGCCTTCTCCGGTATGGGAACAATTTACTAAAGAAGCTAATTTCAATTTTCAGAAATGTATTTGCAACTATTGTGGTCAATAATTTGCATGTGATTCTAAATCAAATGGCACTACACATTTAAATTACCATATAAAACATTCATGTAAGTCCATTCCACGTGATAGTGATAAGAGACAAAAAACTGTAGCTTTTGGGACAAATAGCGATAGTGAAGGAAGTTGCAATCTTATCGCATGGTCATTTAATAAAGAGGAATGTAGAAAATCATTAGCTCGAATGTTAGTTATAAATGAACTCCCTTTTAGTTTTGTGGAGGGTGGAGGTTTTCTTCTATTTTGTTGGGAATTGTGTCCTAGTTTAGAAGTTCCTTCATGTAGAACAATTTGTAGGGATGTGCTTCAATTATATTGGGACTCGATGGAATCTCTTTAAAAAATGTTCTCCAAATCATTGCATGGTGTTTGTCTAACTACCGATACATGGACATCTATTCAAAATGTGAATTATATGGTTTTAACTGCACACTTTATTGACGGAGATTGGAAGTTACATACAAGAATTATAAATTTTTGTGTGATTACTAGCCATAAAGGAGAAAATATTGGAAAACTTATTGTCCATTGTATCAAAAAATGGGAACTCAAAAGAATAGTGTCTATCACGGTCGATAATGCTAGTGCAAATGAAGTGGCAATTAATTATGTGAAAAGCAAATTAAATGATTATAATGGTGGTTGTGTTTTGAATGGTGATTTCATGCATATTCATTGTTGTGCTCATATAACCAATTTAATTGTCAATGATGGGCTAAAAGAAATTATTAGTACTATAGTTGGAATTCGAACTACTGTCAGATTTTGGGATCATCTCCAACAAGATTGACTAAATTTAGAGAGATATGTTTAAGTTTGGAAATTGAGAATAAATCTATGCTTATTTTGGATGTACCGACTAGGTAGAATTCAACGTATTTGATGTTGGAAGCGGCTTTAAAATACAAAAAGGTTTTTGATGATATGAAAGAAAATGATGGTATTTTTGTTGCTTACTTTGATGATGAAATTCATCCTCCAAGTTCTACGGATTGGAAAAATGTTGAATTATCTGTTAAATTCTTAAAGTATTTTTATGATGTTACTTTAAAATTTAGCAAACTTTATCCATTAGTGCAAATGTTTGTTTTGCCGAGCTAAGTGGAATACAAGAAGAACTTAGAGCATTGGTTGATAAAATGAATCCTTATCTTGCTAAAATGGCAATTAGTATGAAAATGAAGTTTGATAAATATTGGGGAAGTGAAGGTAATATGAACATAATTTCATTTGTTATGTGTGTGCTTGAGTCAAGGTATAAATTCCAATTTTTGAAGTTATGTATTGAAGACATGTATGAAAAAATATTGCGGAAGACATATTAAAAAGTGTGAAGAATATTTTGAGAAGGTTGTTTGACTTCTATGTTAATGATTCTACATTTGGAACACAAACGCGTGAGGAACCACAACTTAGTACGCTCGTTGCTAGTGAATGTGTTGAGGATGTTAGTGATGTTCTTTCCAGAAGAATGAATACCTTTCTAAGATAGATTCAACAACACGATAACGAAGGCAATGAACTAGAAAAGTATTTAAATGAACCGATTGAGGGCACACCAAATAATTTTGATGTTTTACTATGGTGGAAGGTAAATAGTTCCAAATATCATGTTTTATCTTTAGTCGTTCAGGGTCTTCTTGCTATTTCGGTATTCACGGTTGCTTCCAAATCCGCTTTTAGCACCAGAGGAGGAATTATAGATCCTTTTCATAGTACTTTGAGTCCATAGATGGTTGAGGCATTAGTTTCTACTCAAAATTGGTTAAGGTCCAAATCAATTTTTGTCGATCATCGGATTGAGGTTCCTATCGATGATGTTTCTTATTATGATAAACTCCTATCAGGATATATTTGCATTTGTAAAATAATATATTTCTTCATTTGTTGGATTTTAACTACAATGCTCTAATTAACTTGTTTGCCATGTAGATTTTGTACATAGATGTCAATGTGAGTCGCCATCATCTTTTATGTTCATCATGGATAGTCCATGTTCGTCATCATTGTATTCACCTTCACCACGGTTAGTTTCATTTAGTCGAAATGTACATATAGTTTACACTTTCAAAACAATCAATAGTTTACCCATATATAAACATGTTCATATAGTTTACCCATATAATAAACCTGTTCAATATAGTTTACACCTATTCATACACTTTCAAAATCTATTCAATATAGTTACCTGTTCATACACTTTCAAAAACTGTTCATACACTTTCAAAATCTGTTTGCACCTATTCATACACTTTCAAAATATATTCAATATAGTTTACACTTTCATATATAAACCTGTTCAATATAGTTATGCATATATAAACATGTTCATACGCTTTCAAAACAATCATATAGTTTACCCATATATCAACCTGTTCATATAGTTTACACTTTAAAACCAATTGTTGGATTTATAAACCTGTTCATAACTTCATATAGTTTACACTTTGAAAACAATCATATAGTTTACCCATATATAAACCTATTCATATAGTTTACCCATATAGGTGGATGTTTATAGTTTACACTTTCAAAATTAAATAGTATTTGCATATGATTTTCAATTTCAAAACTTAAACAAGTTGTTATAAGTCATTTTGAAAAGTTTGGCTCCAAACACCCTTCTTACAATCTTACTCCTATTTGCTGCAACTAACCTGTGCAGTAAATTATGGTAATGGTAATTTGACCTTTACAATAAACTTTGGGCAGTAAATGATGTCTTGGCTTTATGGTAATGAAAATTTAATCTTTTCACAAATTGCATGCAAATATGAAAATGCCTGTTACTGTTACACACACTGGCACTACACACACATAGAAACACATATATATGTATGTATATGAAAATGAATGTCAAAATTGTATACAAATAATGTCATGTCCAAAAATTGTGTATAAATAAGAAAATTTGAATAACAGCCTATTCATGCATCGTTCAAATTCAGTGTAGCTTAATTAGTTTTCTTATGCAGTAATGTAATCATATATATATAATGTTACGTTTTAGTTATGTAGTAATTACTATATATAGCAATTAGCAAGTATAATAAATATATGCAGTAAAAAAATAATCTCATATTAAAGCTCCTTTAGTGACATACTGACAGTGTGCAACTGTGCATTGCAATATTGCATTGACATTTTAAATGCAGTGGCCAGTGAGTGGAACATGGATGGAGAGTCAAATGGAGAGTTGATTTGAAGACTGAAGCTCACCATCTTGTACTTAAATTCAATCTCCAAACTATCATTTTAATTTTCATTGCATTTTAATTTTCATTGCATTTTCAGTGGAAAACAAATGTATTTGTATTGTCTGTACTATGTAGCATTATAGTGGAATATGGATGTAATATTTGTACCAGTATTAACAATGAACTGTGGTATGGAGTGTGGACTATTGAGTGCTGCCATTGTGGATGGATTGTGAAATGGAGCCTTGTGATTGATGTTTATGTTTATGGACTACAAACTTAGTAAGTTAGTTGTGATTGTTAAATGTTGAGCATTGCTGTTTATTTTTATGAATTGTACACTTGTAGTTTTGCATTGCATTGATTATGAAATCATTAATGTTTATGACATGTTGCAATATTGCGATTAACCGTCGGTTAACTGTACAATGGTTAACTGTTAGTGTTAAATGGTTAACTATACAAGGTTAACCGAGACGGTCGAAAGGTTAACCGAACCGGTTAATTTGACCGATTAACCACGGTTAAATTTAACCAGTTCGGTCGGTAGGTGCAACAAATTTTAACCAATGAACTGGTTAACCAAGCCGTTATTTTTACCTAGTTAACCGTTCAAATTAACCGATCGCTTTGGTTAACCGACCGTGCCCACCCCTAACCTCATCCGGAGGAACTCCTTCATTGTTCAAGCTTATTTGTATCATGAATGCACTACAAGACTTCCAGAACATCTACTATGAAAAACTCTGGGACAGGAGATTCCAATAAGATGATAGTAAAGGAGATTACTAAAATAGCCGACCCCTCTACTATTACAATCTCTATCTAAGGCGTAGATGCCTTCTATTACATAATGGAACTACCATGTTGTTCAATCTCAATTGTACAATATAGGGCTATTATGGTAATAGTTACCAATACCATTTTGCCAATACCATTACTATACCATTTTCTATTGGTAAGCAAAATTGTTTACTATTATCATTACTGATGGCTGGTATACCGTAGGCTTATGTACCGATAATATGGTAATCGTTACACTAGTAATGGTAAATTACCGTTGGTCAAACAAAAATTGGTAGCTTGACATATTTTTACACTATAACGCTGCCTCATTATAAAAGTTATAGTGTTACTTAATAAATGACATTAATAAGAAATAAAAGAAGTGTATTTAGTATCATTTCTCCTAACTACTGAACTAAATTTAACCATTTGATTGATTTTGACTGTCTGTAATAAAACATATTACATAAATAAGCATGTGTTACAGATTGACTGGTAAATTATCATTACCGTTGGTTTTGAAAAAATATTACTGATAATTTACCATACAAAATGGTAGATTTACCATTATTAATACCGATGAAACTGGCATACAAATTTCACTCAACAATGATAACCGATGGACTAATAATGGTCTGACAATGAAAAATTTACCGTTACAATAACAGCCATAGTATCATGTACTTAAAAGGTGGTTAACCATTTATAAGGTATAGATGCCTTATAAATCTTAATGACTAATATATGGTTTATTTTCTATTTCATATGAACTTCAATTAATCAATCGTTATAGCCTTACATATTAGTTATCATATTTCTTGTTTAAATGAATCGCCAATCAAATATGATATGCATAATCAATACTATATACACATGCATCATTGCTAATTCACCGATAATTAATGAATTTTCATAATTTGTTTTTATTACAAACAAAATATCTGCAAAATGATGATAGAGCTTAGCGGATGCATGGCTGGAGTTAATCTACAGTTTGTTTTAGCAGCATGATCTCGATTGCGAAGAGTAAGTTGAGGGTTAGGATAGCATCAGCTAGCCCTACTATCAATGGTGTAATATTACAAAAGCTAAAATGAATAAGAATCGAAACTCAGTAAAAAGAGAATTCCAGAAAATACTGATAACTTGTCATGTAGTATAATAAAGGTGAAATTGTTATTCCTCGTTGCTTTCCAAAATTCTGTCACAAAGAATTCAATTATTCTTCAACTTTTAGAACTATACTATTGTTGAATAAGTAATAAAACATTTGATACATATGCATACACGGATATATACATACATATACACACACATACACACACACACATATAGACACACATGCACATGTGTATCTATGTGTGTGCGCACGCTACATCCCTCTTTTAGTAGTATACCCCCATTTTACACTACTACGGGTTTTAGTAATACACTATTCAAAATCAAATGAAACATTTAGAATGTTCAATCTAAACTATTTACATCAAGTTCACGAGAATTAGATCATTTCGAAACTTTTAACGTGTTCAAAATAATAGACTGCTTCCTAACCATTGAAACATTTATTAAATATCAATTTGATTTTACTGAGATTATTCAAAGTAATGAGACATGTCAGAATATACCAATGTCACTAGACTTCAAATTGTATAGCCTATGTCACTAGACTTCAAATTGTATAGCTTGAAAAATGAAAATTATAGGGCTATAGTGAATACCTAACTTATTAGAGCATCTTCAGGAAGATCGATTTGTTGGAAAATAGGGGAAACTCCCTTTTTTTTAATTTTCACACTGTAATAGCATCGATTTGAGCATGGAAAAGAAGAAAACGCGAAAGTTTCTCCTATTTTATATTTTAGAAAGTTTCTCCTATTTTATTTTTTAAGTATGTTCTTTAAACAGTTTCTGAAAACCGTTTAAGTCTTATATGGTTTTTAGAAAGCTGCTTAAGGAAGAAAAAAATAAGAATTCTAAAATGTATATAACGTTATAATCGGTTTTCTGAATGCTGTTCATGAATTTATTTTCCTCTTTTAAAACAAAACAATTCCTCCCGCTCGCCGTTGAAAGAATGAGAGGAACTCACACTATTTATAGTGGCCCGGATTTTTGAACAGTTTACAACTAAATATTGGAACTATTTAATTATTGAATCTTTGATTTAATTCAAATAAAAATGATTTTGAAAGCTTATTTAATTCTGTTTAAATAAAAATTATATGGAAAGCTTTTAATTTAGAATTAAAAGTGGTTAAACTAGTTTAATATTAATTCGTTTTAATTAGAGTGTGAAATTGTCATTCCGGGGCACTACCTCGAATTTTGACAAAACTAGTGTCATCGGATCCGGAATAATGAATTGTTATATGTCATCGAGTTTCATGACGATCGAACGTACTGTGTGGTCGTGCGGGCTCGAAACGCATAGCAATTGATTTCGAAAATTAAATATAATATAATATGATTTGAAAAGCTAACTTCTGTATATGATAATATTGGGTCCCGATATTAGTTCCATTGTGTTTGGAATGGGGTTAATTAGCTAAGAACGCCAGTGAGCATGCCTTGTTTGGAGTTCGAGATTTTGGAGGATGAATAGTGTTGGAGAATCTTTTATATAAGGACCTCACTATCTTTGTTTTCTAAAAATATAAACCTAACCCTAGCCTCATTCAATGGCCATAGTTGATCGATGCCTCTATGGGTCGTTTCGGGCGATGGTCCAAAGAGAAAAATATTCGATATGGTGTGTTGAGTGTTGTGAACGGTCGGGTTGTCGTGGATCAGAGCGAGGCGGCGGCTAGGCCGAGTTGAACATAGCAGCTAGGGTTTGGAATTTTGGCATCGTCGTTGGTCATGGGGCGGCGATGCCGAAGCAAAGTGGTAGAGGGTGATGAGGGTTTGGTTCTAGTGGAATTTGGGGTGCTAACGGCGACGGTGGCGGGGGAAATCGCGAGATGAACAGCGGCGACTTTGATGGATTTGTCGGTGGGTTTTGGGGATGAAAGGAAGCATGATCGGTGTCTTTAAGTTCATCTTGGTCGAGGATATCAATGGCAGGCGAGCGGCGATGCCTGGAGATCGACGGCGGCGGTAAACAGAAGATGAACGTCGCGTTAGGATATGGGTTCGCGCGGCCTGGGTTTGTTAAGTGATAGGAGAAGGTAATTAGTTAATTACTTTGATTGATTAAAGTTAATTATAATTTAGTTAACTCAAGAGTTCTAATATCTGTAATACAAGGTCGGATTTAGATATGTTAAGACGCATTGGACTCGTAGCGATGACATCTACGCTTTGGAGTTGGATTCATTGAGTTTGGAGCTAGTAGGAATTTTAGACTATTCGGAAATACGTAAGCATTAGCTAGAGCTTGGGTGAGTTTTACTCATAAATTGATTGTATAATTACTGTATATATAATTGTTGTTATATTAAAAGTATAAACTGTATAACAGACTACAATTAAATACTTTCGGACACAACCTTGTTTTGTAAACAAGTGAGAACATTATTTTTTAGCACGATATCTCTGTTGATCATATGTAACATGTATCATGGCCCGAACTACTTGTTTACATGTTTGATATTGTTTTTTAAAAAGTGATAGTATGTTATGAATGTTAGAAGCGATACAGTAGTTATTAATGTGCTTTGAAATCCCTGATAACCGACATACGTTAAACTGAGTTAAATTGAGATATGGAGAAAATATGTGTGTGTGTGTGTGTGTGTGTGTGTGTGTGTGTTGGGTTGTTCTACACATGTTTTGGTGTGTTTGACATAAACGGATTGGTTTGGACATTTGTGGAAATTGGAAAAGGAAGTTGTAAATGTTAGAAGTGAAAGGTCGTAATGGATGCACTTTGAAATCGTTATGATCCACAATTTTAAAATTAACTTTGGAAGACATCTTAGGGCTTATTCGTATTTATAATTAGTATTGTTAGCGTACTTATTATCAAAAAATAACAAAGTTTAAATATATTTCTAAAAATCATTTATGGATTTATAAAGTGATGGTTTTAAATTATAAAACAGGTTTTAAAGTGGAGTTTTTAAGAAAAAGGTTTTAAAATATAGTATAAGTATTTTAAAAGTATATTTTTAGTATATATATGGTTTTAGAATTTGCTTAAGATTATATTAAATAAATAAAATAATTTTTTATTATAATATTTTACAAATGGTTTATAGGCTTTTATTAAATATCTTAGTTTTACAAACAAATTAGCATATGTAAATATCTACCATTTTAAAGGTATTTTAATATATTTATAAGTTTTAAAAAGGGAAGTTTGGTCATTGTAAAAGGAATTTAAAAGGAGTTTTAATATTTTAACACTTATGTTATGATGGATTGTTTTATAAAATAATCAAAAAGGTATATTACCTTGATTAACAAAATGGAGATGTACTTAGAGCTTTAAATGGATGTTTCAAAGTAAAGGGCGAGTATAAAAGTAATTTTGGGCTTATAGTATCGATGTTGTGCAACATTTGTTTTAACTTATTTAACTATACTTTCGAAAAGCGATTAGATCTTTAAAATGGAGTTTTAAAGATAACGGAATAGTGGAGTGTTTTGATGTTTGTCGCAAATAATATAATAGTAACATCAGTTTTTAAACCCTTGGATAATATTTTAACGTGTTAAAATATTGTAAATGGGTTTGGGAAAATACTTACATCTTTAATAATGGGATTTTAAAGAGGATAACAAGTATGAAATGATTTTGGGTTTGTTGTGGCAATATGTTAGTAACATTTGCCTTTAACCCATCTTAATTATACTTATGTATGTAAATAGGTCTTTAAAATGGAATTTTAAAGATAAACTTAAGTGAAACGGTTTTGGGTTTGTAGCGATAGTGTTTTAGTAACATTAGTCTTATGCCCCTTTAAATTAACTTGTGGATATACTTATGCGGTTGAGATAAGTATATGAATATTTTTGGGAAGTGTTGAAATATGTTGAAAATGAATGGTAATGTTTTAATTAAATAGTGAAGTTTAATTAACAAATGGAATTTCATTTGTAAAAGAGTTTATTGAGTAAAATGGGTTTTACTAATAAAGGAGGCTTTTAATTAATAAAGGAAGAATAATTAAAAAGGGGATTAGAAGTCGTTTATATGATTTGATCGTGTTTATATGTTTCGATCGTGCTTTGTGTGTTACCTGCTTATGGACAGTGTGACGCCCCACCTCTATACCCACGCTAGCCAAGGACACTACGGGGTAATACCGCCGACTAGCACGGAGAATAAGGCTGTTGAGGAGCGACCATCTGTATAATTGCTTTGTGCGAGTACCGATATGCCAGATAAAAATATAACTTTTCATTTCAAGAGGAAATCTGACACATGGATACAAACTCAAAGCTACCACACAGTGGCTATATGGACTTCGGAAACAAATATAGAAATAAACATAACACAAATCAATCACAGACAGTTCATATCACAAAGGCGGAAATAGATATGAATATAACACATGAAAGTGTACATCAGAGTAGTGGTCAGATAAGATCCACAATAACACAAAAGAATAGACACAAGTGCAAGGCAAAAGAATATGTATACATCAAGGAGTCTAAATCTCAAATATATACAACAAAAAACTACTAAACTAGAGTAGTTAGCCAAAAGTCAGAAGATGGCTCCAAATAGGAAGTCAAGCAGAAGCACCTGTAAAATCTCAGTCTGACCCGAGTATTATTTAAGAAGAAAATAATAAATGGATCAGTCTAGCTATAATTATCAGATAAAATGAGATATAAGAAAAGATATAATAATAAAACGTATAATAACCAAAAATGTCATACTACGTCAAGTATACATTAGAAAACCCACAAAAGTCATACAATATCTCAATAATCTCAAAACACAGAAAAGAACATCATATTCTTAATTTAATTCACCCAGCCACAAAAATGACATACATATCAATGCCAATGGTAAAAGCTGGTGAAATATAAATTCCAGAAATCAACAATTAGAAATCTAGAAATCACAAGAAAGAGGATGGCCAATCCCATAAAACTGAACATCGACGCACCTAGAAAGATACGCCCCATGTAAAGTTTAGCATCGATACACCTAGAAAGATGCACCCCATGCAAAGTCGAACACCGACGCACCTAGAAAGATACGCCCCATGCTCTAGCATCAACGCACCTAGAAAGATACGCCCCATGATCTAGCATCGAAGCACCTAGAAAGATATGCTCCATGCATAAATGAACATCGACGCACCTAGAAAGATACGCCCCATGTAATGTCTAACATCGATGCACCTAGAAAGATACACCCCATGCAAAGTCGAACATCGATGCATCTAGAAAGATACGACCCATGCATAGACGAACATCGACGTACCTAGAAAGATACGCCCCATGCCCCGACTTATTGAGCTGATTTCTCCGCGAAGTAAACAAACATCGACGCACCTATATAGGTACGACCCATGCGTAAAGTAAACATCGACGCACCTAGATAGGTACGACCCATGCGAGAAGTGAGACGAAGCTCATTAAAACGAGGAACAGACCTCCACGTGGACAAAGAGACATCGCACATTGCTAGTCTAAACCATAAAATGATCATCATCGATCATCAAGAAGTGTCGATTACACTAAGCTAGTAAATATAAGAGTTTAGCTTCATGTCCCATAACCACTTGCTTAACTTAAATATTTGCGAACAAACTGTAGATCTCCACTAGAAAATTGTCACAGGAGTTTCAATCGAACAAGTCCATAAATTAACCGGCGAAGTAAACGCAAGCGTTTCATACCGCTTGTTTTGCTAAGCCGTTTAATTAGATTTTCTCATACGAATGAGGTAAAGGTTTGTATATACTAATAGATTAGAAAACGGTTTTATAAACAAACTTTGTATTAAAAATAATGTTGAAATCATCTTTATAAAGAGTTTGAATATTTACTATTAGTATAGAAACCTTTGTATTTTTAAAGTGACAGGTCATAGAAATGATTGTAGAAACAATCAACCATCAAAATTCACATTCGAAGACGTGAATCAATTCCAACGAAATCGATGTCGAATCCATCAAAATGAATATTCTCAAAAATCCCAAAGAAGAAGTCATCAGCGTCAATAAAAGATTATAACAACAAATGGGAATCAACACGAATCGATTAAATTTGGAAACCAAGCAAAATAGGCAAAAATAGGCATAATATGCAAATAGGAGCAGGTCGGTCTGCTGACTCACTGAGTTCGTTCGACCGAACTCAGACCTGGAAAATCTGCGGGATGCTGGTCGGTCGATCGGACTCAGTTTGCCAGTCGACCGGACCAGTGCCAGAGAAGTGCTCTGGTAGCATTACGGTCGACCGGACAGGAATTTCGGTCGACCGGAACCTGTTTCCTGCACTTCCAAGCCTAACTAAATGAAGAGTAAACTCTACCACTTCGCAACCGGACGAGCAATGGCGCTGAGGATTTATGCATGTCGACTACCCGGCCCTATAGGCTCTCCGATGCACCACAAAATCATGATCAAACACCAAAGCTATGATTTTTAAAGATTTACTTCGAAACACCACAAATTGGAATATTCACAAAAACCAATCCAAATCAAAGCAAATGCACATAAAGAAGTGTTAGGAATTCATACCCAACAATCAAAGATAAATATACACATAGATGTGAGATAAAAATCTCACCTTTGAACCCAAAAACAATGGAGGAGAAGCTTGAAGACAAGGGAAGAACAACCACACTTCAATCTCAACACAAGAAGCTTGAATCCAAGCTTTAAAAGAAGAACATTCCCAAGGTTAGGTTTAGGAATTTCTGAAATTGGAAGGAGAATGAGTTGGAGAAGAAGAAGGAGATGCTTACCAATAGCTTCTTCTAGAATTTGGAGATAAAACTTGGATTTGCAAATGAAATTAGGGCTTAGGAATTTCCATTTCCCATCTCTCCCACCATTGTTGCAAAAGCTTGAGTATTAGGAATTAGAAATGAAGTAATGAAGAGTTGGAGTGGAGTTGGGTTGATAAAACCAGAATTGGGCAAGTGGGCTGAACCTAAACCCAAACCCAAAGCCCTAAGTGAAAAATGGCAAAATTCTAATATCTCCAAACATATCGAAGTTTATACTCAAAAAGGTCGCAAATGGCATTTTGAACTCAATTGAAGGGGTCTCGAGTCCTAATTCGATTGTTTGCAAAAAGTAGCCTTTCGGACTAAAATCCGACGAATGATGAAATATTTAAATAAAATATTTAAATATAAAATCGATAAATATGCGGGTTGTTACAGACTCCCCTCCTTAAAGAAATTGCGTCCTCGCAATACTTAAGAAGAAAATAAATAGTAACAACCATAAAAGCATATCAACACAAAAGAAAATTTGAAATAAGAAGTTCACCATAAAGAGCACGAAAGAGTAAACCCGGATGAGTTCGCTCGATAAATTCTCTAGATTTCCCAAGAGCAATCCTTGGGATTTTGAGAACCATTGAACTTTCACAAGAAAAACATCTTTATTTCGAAGGCGCACAACCTCCGAAGTAATGATGCGAATAGAACGTTGCTCATAAGTCAAATAGGCGAAACTTCAATTTCCACAATAACTCCAGGCTCAAGAATAAAAATTGGAATCCCGAAGGCATTCCCGTAAATAAAAGACGTGGAAAACGTCATGAATAGCAAAAGACTGAACCGGTGCAACGGCGTAGTACAAAAACGGTATGCCAAATGAACAAAAGCTCAAATAATTCGAAACAGCGACGTAGTACAAAAACGGTACGTCCAATGAACCGAACACCATAAAAGAACATCGGACGCTAGTCCATAAAAGAAATGAAATAAAGCTCAATAAAACGAAGTATATCAAAACGTTCGATGAACTTGTTAAAAAGATAATTTCATTCAGACATCATCAAAGAATCAACCACTTGTTGCATACGACTAAGCGCATTGGCAACATGATTTCCCTTCTAGGAATAAAAAGAATATTAAAATCATAAGATGCCAGGAACTCAAGTCAACATGTAGTTCCTTATGAGAAAATAAATATTCCAAAGATTTATGATCGAGGTGGAGAACAAATTTCTCACCCAAAAATGATGATGCCAAACTCTAAAAGCGAAAACAATAGCCGCGAGCACTAAATCATGAGTGGCATACCTAGTCTCGATCGACTTTAATGATTTAGAAGCACAAGTGATAGCACGTTCTCTTTTGCAAGAGAATGGCATCCAAACCAATACGATTAGCATTGGTACTAAAGATAAAGTCTTGGTTCCCTACGGGAACAACAAGAATAGGAATATCGAAAAGAAAGAGTTCTTTTAAATTGATCCTATTTTCTCAAAAGATAAAACTTTCAAAATTACAATTATCTTTATGTAATTACCCTTTTCAGAAAAACTTTTATTTTACAAGTTAATTTACTGTGTCTGATTGCCTCATCAAAGCGTTTAGGAGATTCCTATTAATAATGTTGATCAAGCGCATCGACCAGAATTCTTAAAGCACTCAATGGGCAATACAATCACAAAATCATCTTCTAAGTGGTAAACATGTTGTCTTAAAAACCTTTAAGAATATTCTTTGCTTGTTTAAGAGCAAAATCAAATTGTACTTATAAATAAATCTTATGAAAAAGATTTGCAAAATTTTAAATTGCTGTTTTCATCCAAAATCAATATTTACAAGAATGGAGTCATCGAGATCGAAGAATACTCGATTCATAAAATGGATGAAATAAGCTGGACAAACTGAATGACATAATAAGTCATTCATAAGTTTCATAACGAGTGCGGAATGTAGTAAATGGAATGCTAACTCCCGCAACTCGTAGCAAATGAAAATCGGTGTCAAGGTCGAGCTAAAAAGACCTTAACATCGTTCAAAAGATTGCTTAGGTGATAATCCTAAAACAAACTCAAAATTACCGGAAAATTCTCAAACTACATGAATGAGAGAAATAACACTTTCCTCATCATGTAAGCTTAAAGAATAAAATGATGCCATCAAATTGGAATCAAAATCACAAAGGAAAAACAGAAATCTGCTTAACAGATTGAAAATGTCGAAGATGAATAATCCACACGGGACAAAGGATATGGCTTCATAATAATTACGCCAATCCTTATAAAAGTCAATTCTAAAGCATAAGTAAAAATATAATCGGCTCGGAGAGGTAAATCACATAAAATAATTTCGACATCAATAAAAGAAAATTGAGTGTTGCGGATCCACCAATCCGGATTCGCAATCCTCAAAGAAGTCATCAAGCCCAGAAATGTTTAAAGAAAAAGAATCACAAGTTCTTTTGGTATAAAAATAATGAGATGAAACCCATATCAAAAAGAACTCGAATAAGATAATCACAAAATAAATATCGTCAAGGATAGAAAACACCTTGACCAAGAGAAGTGCTAGTAGAGGCTTGCACAACCTTTAGCTTTCCCTCCTTCTTGCTTGAAGTATGGGACACGCAGATATATGATGACTCAAACTTTTGCAAAAGCGACAATAGAGGGGTAGCATCGTCCACGACTAGTGGTAGGAGTCTTTTCTACAGAAGTTTCTTGCTTCCCTTTCTTGTCGGGATTGGGGCCTTTAAACTTAATAGGCCTCTTCAAGCTATTGTTGAAGTTCTGTTTGGCACCTACAACTTCAACATTACTTTCATTTTCGGCCTCTTCCAGTCGAAGAGCGATATCAACAAGCTGATCAAAAGAAACTTCTAGTTTCAGAAGCAAAGGCTTTTTAAGGTTCTTATTCAACCCATAGACAAATCTCTGATTTTTCTTCAATGGGGTATTAATATATTCGACCTCATATTTAGAGAGAGATTCAAAATATGTGACATAATCTACCACCGAAGATTCACCTTGAACAAGGTCAATAAAGCGTCGGGCTAAAGTTACTTTTTCATCCTCCGGCACAAATTTCAATACGAATCTTTCCCGGAATTGCTCCCAAGTGAGATCCGCTTCAACGATTTCAGAAATAAGAAGCTCATACCAATCCAATGCTCTTTCTTGGAGCATGCTAGATGCCACTTAGACTCAGTGGAGATCAACAAGATTCATGCGAGAAAAGATGCGGTCGCATGATCTAAGCCAAGCTTGGATTTCAATGACACTCTCGGATCCCAGGAATGGCCTTCCACCCAAATCGGTATAATCTCTACACAAGCGTGCAAAACCGAATCTAGGATGAGTATGCTCTGGGATGGGTCCGATAGCTTGAGCATTCTTAACAATATCTAGAAGCTGCTGGGCAGACATTAATACTCCCTCCTGAGGAGTAGCATTGGATTGACCGGCGCTGGAACGGCCAGGTCTAACCATTTCTTTTCTTTAAGAAAGAAAGAAAAGAGAAAAAGGTTAATCTCCGAATGAATATCAAACAAACTTGATTGATAAAACAAGGAATCATAAAATGAAATAGGATAGAACGGTATGAAGACTCGAATTAAATCCTATGGCACGATTCCTAAGAAAGACTTAGGACAATGATCCTTGCTAAATTATTCTACATTGTTCCAAAGTTTGGCTCTGATACCAAGCTGTGACGCCCCACCTCTATACCCACGCTAGCCAAGGACACTACGGGGTAATGCCGTCGACTAGCACGGAGAATAAGGCTGTTGAGGAGCGACCATCTGTATAATTGCTTTGTGCGAGTACCGATATGCCAGATAAAAATATAACTTTTCATTTCAAGAGGAAATCCGACACATGGATAAAAACTCAAAGCTACCACACAGTGGCTATATGGACTTCGGAAACAAATAAAGAAATAAACATAACACAAATCAGTCACAGACAGTTCATATCACAAAGGCGGAAATAGATATGAATATAACACATGAAAGTGTACATCAGAGTAGTGGTTAGATAAGATCCACAATAACACAAAAGAATAGACACAAGTGTAAGGCAAAAGAATATGTATACATCAAGGAGTCTAAATCTCAAATGTATACAACAAAAAACTACTAAACTAGAGTAGTTAGCCAAAAGTCAGAAGATGGCTCCAGATAGGAAGTCAAGCAGAAGCACCTGTAAAATCTCAGTCTGACCCGAGTATTATTTAAGAAGAAAACAATAAACGGATCGGTCTAGCTATAATTATCAGATAAAATGAGATATAAGAAGAGATATAATAATAAAACATATGATAACCAAAAATGTCATACTACGTCAAGTATACATCAGAAAACCCACAAAAGTCATACAATATCTCAATAATCTCAAAACACAGAAAAGAACATCATATTCTTAATTTAATTCACCCAGCCACAAAAATGACATACATATCAATGCCAATGGTAAAAGCTGGTGAAACATAAATTCTAGAAATCAACAATTAGAAATCTAGAAATCACAAGAAAGAGGATGGCCAATCCCATAAAATTGAACATCGACGCACCTAGAAAGATACGCCCCATGTAAAGTCTAGCATCGATACACCTAGAAAGATGCACCCCATGCAAAGTCGAACACCGACGCACCTAGAAAGATACACCCCATGCTCTAGCATCGACGCACCTAGAAAGATACGCCCCATGATCTAGCATCGACGCATCTAGAAAGATACGCCCCATGCATAAATGAACATCGACGCACCTAGAAAGATACGCCCTATGTAATGTCTAACATCGATGCACCTAGAAAGATACACCCCATGCAAAGTCGAACATCGACGCATCTAGAAAGATACGACCCATGCATAGACGAACATCAACATACCTAGAAAGATACGCCCCATGCCCCTACTTATTGAGCCGATTGCTCCACGAAGTAAACAAACATCGACGCACCTATATAGGTACAACCCATGCGTAAAGTAAACATCGACGCACCTAGATAGGTACGACCCATGCGAGAAGTGAGACGAAGCTCATTAAAACGAGGAACAAACCTCCACGTGGACAAAGAGACATCGCACATTGCTAGTCTAAACCATAAAATGATCATCATCGATCATCAAGAAGTGTCGATTACACTAAGCTAGTAAATATAAGAGTTTAGCTTCATGTCCCATAACCACTTGCTTAACTTAAATATTTGCGAACAAACTGTAGATCTCCACTAGAAAATTGTCACAGGAGTTTCAATCGAACAAGTCCATAAATTAACCGGCGAAGTAAACGCAAGCGTTTCATACCGCTTGTTTTGCTAAGCCGTTTAATTAGATTTTCTCATACGAATGAGGTAAAGGTTTGTATATACTAATAGATTAGAAAACGGTTTTATAAACAAACTTTGTATTAAAAATAATGTTGAAATCATCTTTATAAAGAGTTTGAATATTTACTATTAGTATAGAAACCTTTGTATTTTTAAAGTGACAGGTCATAGAAATGATTGTAGAAACAATCAACCATCAAAATTCACATTCGAAGACGTGAATCAATTCCAACGAAATCGATGTCGAATCCATCAAAATGAATATTCTCAAAAATCCCAAAGAAGAAGTCATCAGCGTCAATAAAAGATTATAACAACAAATGGGAATCAACACGAATCGATTAAATTTGGAAACCAAGCAAAATAGGCAAAAATAGGCATAATATGCAAATAGGAGCAGGTCGGTCTGCTGACTCACTGAGTTCGTTCGACCGAACTCAGACCTGGAAAATCTGCGGGATGCTGGTCGGTCGATCGGACTCAGTTTGCCAGTCGACCGGACCAGTGCCAGAGAAGTGCTCTGGTAGCATTACGGTCGACCGGACAGGAATTTCGGTCGACCGGAACCTGTTTCCTGCACTTCCAAGCCTAACTAAATGAAGAGTAAACTCTACCACTTCGCAACCGGACGAGCAATGGCGCTGAGGATTTATGCATGTCGACTACCCGGCCCTATAGGCTCTCCGATGCACCACAAAATCATGATCAAACACCAAAGCTATGATTTTTAAAGATTTACTTCGAAACACCACAAATTGGAATATTCACAAAAACCAATCCAAATCAAAGCAAATGCACATAAAGAAGTGTTAGGAATTCATACCCAACAATCAAAGATAAATATACACATAGATGTGAGATAAAAATCTCACCTTTGAACCCAAAAACAATGGAGGAGAAGCTTGAAGACAAGGGAAGAACAACCACACTTCAATCTCAACACAAGAAGCTTGAATCCAAGCTTTAAAAGAAGAACATTCCCAAGGTTAGGTTTAGGAATTTCTGAAATTGGAAGGAGAATGAGTTGGAGAAGAAGAAGGAGATGCTTACCAATAGCTTCTTCTAGAATTTGGAGATAAAACTTGGATTTGCAAATGAAATTAGGGCTTAGGAATTTCCATTTCCCATCTCTCCCACCATTGTTGCAAAAGCTTGAGTATTAGGAATTAGAAATGAAGTAATGAAGAGTTGGAGTTAGGCCTGTCAACGGATACTTTCGGATGCGGATAGTGCCATATCTGCATCCGCATCCGAAATGATTTTCGGATATCCGCATCCGCGGATACGGACGGATATCGGATAATTATCCTATCCGCTAACGACCGATAAATCAAGAAATATAAATTTTAAGTTTAACATACATTTTTTTCAATCCAATTGATCATAAATGTGTTAAATATAAACGACTATGGCGATAATAAATAGTTTTGAGTGGTTAATAAGCGTTAAATGTATATAATATAAACTATTAACTTGATAAAACAACAAATAAATATCTTTCATTATACTAAAATACACACAATTTGTACTATAATATTGACAAAGACCGAACGGATAATTTTCGGATGCGGATGTCTTCGTATCCGTATCCGCATCCGTTTTTTCGGTTATCGGATATTATCCGCTTTTCGAATTCGGATGCGGACGGATTTTAGATTTTTCGAGTTTCCATTTACAGCCCTAGTTGGAGTGGAGTTGGGTTGATAAAACCCGGATTGGGCAAGTGGACTGAACCCAAACCCAAACCCAAAGCCCTAAGTGAAAAATGGCAAAATTCTACTATCTCCAAACATATCGAAGTTTATACTCAAAAAGGTCGCAAACGGCATTTTGAACTCAATGGAAGGGGTCTCGAGTCCTAATTCAACTGTTTGCAAAAAGTAGCCTTTCGGACTAAAATTCGACGAATGATGAAATATTTAAATAAAATATTTAAATATAAAATCGATAAATATGCGGGTTGTTACAGACAATATACGGTGACTTGGTTTCCCATATTCGATTATTCTCGATTGTATTGGATTGTTTGTTTATTTGATAGTTAAAAACCGACTATCAAATCTTGGCCAGAATATACTTTGGAAATATCTAAAAGATACATGGGTGTTATATGGTATAGTTATATTTGGTTATACTATACTGTACGTATAAACTCGTTTTTCTCTTCTAGGGCAAATGATAAGGAAATCTATCTGCTTAAACGGTTAGGAGGTGATCTTCGATCTTTTATATTATCTGTTTATTTCCCACAGAAGCGGGATTGAGATTCCTGGGAAATCAATCGATTGATTTTGGAGCACCAGGTAAGCGGGGGAGTGTACTTATATGAGATGACTTGAAACCGTAACCACTCTAAAACCATATACATGTTCTATGCTTTGGAAGAGGTTCGTGATTGCTTCGTGAATGCTTCATGATAGCTTCGTGATTAGTTCGTGCTTGCTTCATGATTGGTTTGTGATGCTGGAGTCTATATGGAGATTCGAGATCCATTTTAGATGCTCAAACACATGTAATTGTTCGTGATCTATTTAAAATGTAGGGAACCTTGTGTGATTCCAAGACCTGTTGAGGTATGGGAATCCATGTGTGATTTTGAGATCTGTTTAGGAATCCACGTATGGTTTCGTGATCTATTGAGATATGAGAATCCATATATGGTTCCATGATCTGTTCGAGTTGGAGCTCGTGTACAAGATCTGTTTGAGTGGTGACTTATGGGCTGGAATGCCAAACGTAGCCTCTTCAACGGGTATGACTAAAACCAGAGATAAGAGACATAGCCAATATTGTTGGCAAAACCCATAGGGTGCATGCGACTCCATTTCTAGAGGTACTTACTAGGATATGCATGCGGGAGCGATGCATCAGGTCCTAGCAAGACGAGCTATGGTTTTCCTATCGTACGTTCACTAGAGATGTACGACGCTTTAGAAGGATATCTCTAATCCTTGTGCAGTAGTTCGGATTCGATTTCCTCGAAGAGGTCTATGTGGAAATCTTACACAATTAGCGAACGCGCCTTAGCGGCTGTAATTGTATACCTATTGTTGTTGTGATGTAAACTGCATTGCAGCTATGTGATTATTTATATTTAACACCTTAGATACTATTATATTATCACTAGATGTTATAATTGAAAAGGTTTGATTATCGTTCTGTAATTACCCGTCTGTGTTTATTGGCGCCAAGATCTTATAAGATACCCTTATTTTGAAGGGTTTTAAGATATGATAAATCTATATGATTTGAGTTTCTCATGCTGGTTTACCAGACTGACCCGGGTATTATTTTCTTAATGCTCGGGTCAGCTCGAGTATATTTCCAGATTTAGCTGGGGTTTATTGGAGCTCTTGGAGAGGAGCTGGATGATTTCTTACCATATTTATTTTTCTGCATGCATTACTTGACTTGATTCTATTAGCGTTTGTAAGGATAGGTTGTTATAACTGTCCAGGATGATGACAGGTTAGTTATCTCTGACTGATGTATGTATATAAATGTTTTCTTTTTTATAAAGACTTTTTGAGATATTATATATTATCATTTCGCATGTGAGATTATGATATTATGTTCTATTCTTTCTTGTTCTATTTCTTCTTTTTATCCTAACAATTTGTCTTTCCTACATTTGGGTGCTCGGCACGTGAATATCACAGATGTGTTAGTGTCAACATTCGAGGGTCGAAAAAGCAGATCATTACATTTGGTATCACTGGTGAAGGTTAAGCGAGAATCTTGACTTTGGTGGGAATAACTCATTGAGAGATAAGGTGATGGAATGTCTTATTATGAGTTGAGTGTGTATATAAGAGAGTGTGCATTTGTTATTGTTATATAAATGTTTTGTATTATGTTGATTGGTTTATAGAGTGGCTTATGAACTCTAATCAATAAGAGTCGCTATCATTATTGATAGGGATCTCTAAACACTTGAACAGGGCAAACCTACGTTGTACTGTTTTCAAAATTGGTAAGTGAAATAATTTTACCTAAGATTATATTTTATATGTAAAAAAAATAATTTTCATAAATCGATATAGTTATTTATGATGTGTTTGTTTGTTAGGTAGGAAATGATAATATTCTATTATTATAATTTATTGTGCTCGACCAGTCTATGAGCAATTTTACCCTTTCACTGCATGGATTGGGAAATAATAAACTATGGGGACATTAAACGAACATCTTGTGAATTTAGTTTCATAGTTTGACGATAAGGCGTTCGGTGATAATGTTGGGTTAAAATTTGATTTTAACAAAAGTTGTTTATTATAATCTAAACAAGGCAAACACTTTAGTGATATTTTTATATAGAAAGTGACTTATATAGATATGGTTTATAAATATGATTTATAAATGAAAAGGAATTAAACTAAGAATTTGAGAACTTAAATCCCGACGTTTTAGAAATTGGTTTTCTAAGGTTTTGAAAAATAATACTAGTATTATTTGAAAGTAAATATTTAGGAATTGGTATTGGGAATTGATATCATGGTACTTAGTGGTATTCACAAAGTATTCGATGCCATTTTGGAAATGATTTTGGTTAAGTCCGAAAGGCATGGTTTAGATGTATTAAACTCACTTCTGTCGTTGGAAAATGATTCTAGTGATAGCTGCAGCATTATCAGCGTTTATTTTTGAGTTTCAAAGTGGAAAATGCTACAGTTGCAATTTGCTACAAAGTGTTTTGGTAAGACATATTTTGATTTAAATCCTGAAAGTATGATTTAGTATACAAAAGTTATAAGTATATGTATTTCAAAATGATTTGAAATAAAATCGGGTGTTTAGTTTTTATGATTTTGGTTAAGTTACATTATGGACACATATAGCTTATGCATTAGGATAAGTTCGATTGTGCATGTTGTCTGATCTGTTGATTAGTAGTTTTTCATTTGTTAAAATGAAATGGAATTTTCGACGATTTTGGATCGAAACTTTGGAATTTTTATAAGTATTTGAAGCTAAGTGTTTTGTGAAAATATAAAGACAAGTTATATAACAGTTGAACTTAGAAGATAAGTAATTAGAGATAAGCGTTTATAAAAATATAAGTTTTATATAACGCTTGAACTTGGAAAGATGGTAGAATTTAAACAAGTTTTAAATTGATTGAATGTTCATGCTATGTAAAATGAAATGGGATATTTTTATATATACTCTGAGGATATAGTGGAGTATTATACAAATAAGAACTTAAATTATAAAATGTTTAATAACTTGAAATAAAGTTTTATAAAATGATTCATAAGTGATTTCAATATTAACTGAGGAATACTAAGTGAAAAATGATTATGAACAAGAATAAAAAGAAATTTGTGTAATTAAGAAACCAATTGAATAGAGTACGTAAGTTGTACGTAGATCATTTAATTCGCTTGACATTTCTTGATCTAGGATTTGATTACATGGATTTCGAGATGTTTACACCGGTCTAAGTTAGGATTTTTCACTCAATTCTAGACGATGAACACTTGATATGGATTTTTCATATGATCCTGAAGTTTTCTATCATAGTATATGGCTATGTAAGGAAGAGAGGTTTCTATTTAAGTAACCGGATCAGTGTCCGCACTAGAAAGTTCGGGTGGAATATACTAGTTCGAAAGTGGAACTTATGCAATCGAGCTAGTGATCAGATTTGATATTGCATACGGATGATACATATATATTGTATAGGCTTTAAAAATATTTGTATGCAACGCGTGTTGGCTTGTAGAGAGTTTTAGGATGACTCTTCAAATTGCTTGAGGTAGCATGGGTGGTCGACTAAGTAATATCTAAGGCTATTAAGCATAAGGTAACACTTAGTGGATTGTTTGTCATCCTTATTCGATGAGTGGTTTCTGAACCTAGGCGAACCATGAGTTTTGTTTGCTAGTGATTGTAATACTGTAGGGTATTGTTATGTGATAGTCTCTTTGATTGATAGTGTTTGCAATACTTTTAGGTATTGATGTGTGATTATTGCTTTATTGCATGGGTTGGAATTTCGAGGGCGAAATTCTTTTAAGGGGGAAGAATGTAACGACTCGGATTTTTAAACAGTTTATAATTAAATATTGGATTATTTAATTATTAAATCTTGGATTTAGTTCAAATAAAAATGATTTCGAAAGCTTATTTAAATTCTATTTAAATAAGAATGATATGGAAAGTTTTAAATTTAGAATTAATAGTGATTAAATTGGTTTAATAATAATTCGTTTTAATTAACGTGGAAATTATCATTCCGGGACACTGTCTTAGATTTTGACGAAACTAGTGTCATCGGATCCGGAGTAATGAATTTTTATACGCCGTCGAGTTTCGTGATGATCGGACGGACTGTGTGGTTGTGCGAGCCCGAAACGCATAGCAATTGATTTTAGAAATTAAATATAATTTGATTTGAAAAGCTAACTTCTATATATAATGGAACTGGGTCCGATACTAGTTCCATTGTGTACGGAATGGGGATGATTAGCTAGAAATGTCAGTGAGCATGCCTCGTTTGGAGTTCGTGATTTTTGAGGGTGAATAGTGTTGGAAATCTGCTATATAAGGACCTCACTTTCTTTGTTTCCTAAAAATATAATCCTAACCCTAGCCTGATCCAATGGCCATAGTTGATCGGTGCCTCTAGGGGTCATTTCAGGTGATGGTCCCAACTAGGAATTGTTCGGGATAGCGTGTTGAGTGTTGTGAACAGTCGAATTGTGGTGGATCGGAGCGAGGCGGTGGCTAGGCCGAGTTGAATGCAGCAACTAGGGTTTGGAATTTCGTCATCGTCAGTCATGGGGCAGTGGCGCTGAAGCAAAGTGGTATAGGGTAATAAGGGCCTGGTTCTGGTGGAGTTTTGGGTGCTATCGACGACAGTGGCGGTGGAAATCGCAAGACAAATGGCGACGACTTTGATGGGTTCGTCGATGGGCTATGGGCTATAGGCGATGGAAGGAAGCATGATCGGTGTCTTTGAGTTGCTCTTCGTCGGGGCTATCAATGACAGGCGAGCGATGTGAGGTTGACGGAGGCAGTGAACAGAAGATGAATGTCGTGTTAGGGTATGGGTTTGCGCGGCCTAGGTTTGTTAAGCGATAGGAGAAGGTAATTACTTAATTACCTAGATTAATTAAAGTTAATTATGATTTAATTATCTCAAGAGTTCTAATATCCATATCCTGTTCATATGAGGTCGGATTTGGACACATAATTGCATTGGACTCGTAGCGATGATATCTACGCTTTGGAGTTGGATTCGTCGAGTTTTAAGCTAGTAGGAGTTCTAGTCAAAATTAAACGACGTTCGATTTTGGATTATTCAGAAACGCGTAAGCATTAATTAGAGCTTGGGTGAGTTTTACTCACCGAGTTGATTGTACAATTTGTATATATAATTGTTGTAGTATTAAAAGTATAAACTGTATAACGGACTGCAAATTATTACTTTTGGACCCAGTCTTGTTTTGTAAAACAAGTGAGAACATTATTATTGAGTATAATATCTCTGTTGATCATCTATAACATGTATCATGGTTCAGACTACTTATTTACATGTTTGATATTGTTAACCCGCCTTTTGGCAAGGAAACATACATGCGGATTTAACCCACTCGACTGCATAATGATCGAAGTTGGATTGTCATAGATAATGAACATGATCATGAGGCTAGGATATGGCATAGTTGACGGACAAACAACGCAAGATCCTTAAAGTATGGTTTCGACAAAAATCAAGTCGCTTCAAATTGCTTGGAGTTTGCTTCAAGCCGTCCCTAGGTTTACTTCGGGTTTTCAAAAGGGTTACTTCGGGTCAAAGAAGTGTTTGCTTCGGGTCGTTGAGGAACAAGCTACTTTGAGTCATCAAGCACCATACTTCGAGTCACCGTAGGGTTTGGTTCGACCAAGGAAACAACTACTTCGGGTCAGAGTCATGGATCGATAAAAAACCATCCACTCTGTATACATCAACTCCGTGTCCATTTAGTTCGTGTTCATCTGTTCCAGATCCATTCCCTTTATGTGCTTCGTATCGATCGTTCTCACCCACTTCGTATCGATCCCAGAACCATGGATCGATGTGAAACCACAAACTAAGCATCGATACGAAGAATGAAGCGAACTCAATGGATACGAGGCAGTGGCCACAATAAAAGCATTTCGTATCGATCATTTATCGATCGATACAAAGGGCATGGCCTCGATGGATACGAAGTCGCATGCTTCATCAAGGCTCTCGATCGATATGAAGAAAAGAGCGGCTGATGGATACGAAGAAGGGGATGGGCGATGGATACGAAAAGTAGTAACCCATGGGCTGTTTCGTATCGATCCACTTCGTATCGATCAACATGAAGGAGCCGGTTAAGTGATGGAGCGCTCAACTTGGATCAAGGCGTGGAACTCAGATCGATGGGAAGGCTACGGCTATGGATATGGGAATAGGATGGATACGAAGGTGATCGGTGTGAATCGATCGATACGAAACCACCAGCCTATTTGCAAGCTAGATATTGGATCGATCATACCTTTCAAATGACTAGTCCAAACGTCTTCAAATTTTCACAGAAGCTTTCTTATGCACTCAAGCACCACCATGATCATCGCAGCTCCATCTGACCATTTCTTGATCGATACGAAGTATGCATGGATCGACCAGGGATCGATCTCAAATAACTCCTGATCGATCTAGTGGGCCCACCCACGTGTGTGAAGAGGTGTTCCGAAGTTTGAGACGGATATTTCAGACCTACACCTATAAATAGCACTCCAATGCCTACAGAAAATGGACTTTTGGCTCTTCTACGTTGTTACTCTGCTGGAACTCCATTGTAACTTGAGTATTATCAATTGTACTATTGTAAACCGGTTGAGAATCATCAATAAACAACAAACTCTTCAAAGTGGACGTAGGCTACAACGCCGAACCCCTTAAACCCTGTCTTTTTACTGCTTTCCTTTTAAATTTTGAGTGTTCTTCATATTTATATCTTCTACATTTTGTCTATCTGTGACCTGAGATTGTGAATTGGTACTTTCATTTGCAATTGGGTGTTTGTGACCGATTTTGGCGCAAACAGGTATTGCTTTGTGAAAAGTGATAGTATGTTATGAATGTTAGAAACGATATATATAATCATTATAAACGTGCTTTGAAACCTCTGATAACCGACGTATGTAAAATTGAGTTAAACTGGGATATGGGAAAAATATGTATGTATGTATGTATTGGGTTGTTCTACACACGTTTGGGTGTGTTTGACATAAATGAATTGGTTGGACATTTGTGGAAATCGGAAAGGGAAGTTGTAAATGTTAGAAGCGAAAGATCGAAGTGGATGCACTTTGAAATCGCCGTGATTTGTGATTTTAAAGTTAACATTGGAAGATATCCTAGGGCTTATTCGTATTTATAATAAGTGTTGTTAGCGTACTTATTATGGGAAAATAACAAGGTTTACATATGTTTATGAAACTCGTTTATTTATTTATTAAGTGATGGTTTTAAATTATAAAACAGGTTTTAAAGTGTTGTTTTAAATAAAAGGTTTTAATATATAGTATAAATATTTTAAAAGTATATTTTTAATATATATATGGTTTTAGAAACTGCTTAAAATTTTATTAAATAAATAAAAGAATTTTATATTATAATATTTTTACAAATCGTTTATAGTATTTTATTAAATATCTTAGTTTACAAATAAATTAGTATATGTAAATATCTATCTTTTTAAAGGTATTTTGATATATTTAGTAGTTTTAAAAATGAAGTTTGGTATTTGTAAAGGAATTTAAAAGGAGTTTTAAGATTTTAACACTAATATTATAATGGATTGTTTTATAAAATGGTTAAAAGGGTATGTTACCTTGTTTAAGAAAATGAAGATGTACTTAGAGCTTTAAATGGATGTTTCAAAGTAAAGAGCAAACATAAAAGTAATTTTGGGTTTATAGTATCGATGTTTGTGCAATATTTGTTTTAACTCATTTAACTATATTTTTGAAAAGTGATTGATCTTTAAAATGGAGTTTTAAAGATAATCGTAAGTGAAACGGTTTTGGGTTTGTAGCGATAGTGTTTTAGTAACATTGGTCTTAAGCCCCTTTAAATTTATTTGTGGATATACTTATGGGTTGATATAATTATATGAATATTTTTGGAAATTGTTGAAATGTGTTGAAAATGAATGGTAATGTTCTAATTAAATAGTGAAGTTTAATTAACAAATGGAATTTCATTTATAAAAGAGTTTATTGAGTAAAATGGGTTTTACTAATACAAGAAGCTTTTAATTAATAAAGGAAGATTAATTAAAAAAAGGATTAGAAGTCGTTTATATGACTTGATCGTGCTTATGTATTTCGATCATGCTTTGTGTGTTGCTTGCTTATGGATATTATACGAGGACTTGGTTTCTCGTATGCGGTTATTCTCATTGTATTTGATTTTTTGTTTATTTGATAATTAAAAATCAACTATCAAATCTTGGCCAAAATATACTATGGAAATATCTAAAAGAAACATGGGTGTTATGTAACGACCCGTAAATTTCAACTGTTTTAATAACGTAATTAGCTGAAATTTTGTGAAATTTTAAAACGATAAAATCTTGAAATATAAATTTGATATTTGGAATGCGTCTAATTAAACATAGCAACTGGTAAATTTTCGTCCGAAAATATGAAAATTTATTTCGCGCGTAAATTACTTCAATTTAATCAGTTAAAAAGCGATGAAAATAAAATGTTTCCGAAACCTAAATATTTTTACATAGAAAAATTCTAAACCATCTTCTGAGCAAGATGTCAGTTTGTCGTTTTCCAAATTCGAACATCTTTGGCTCCGTCGATATTATTTTTCAGCGTTTTTCTTGCATTTTCCGATATTAGAAAATTCGAATTTTTGTAATTCAATCGTACCACTGATATCTGTGTACTGTTTTGATCGTCTCATCATACCGATCTCAATGGTATATTCAACTTTGTGTTTCGAAGTCCGGTACACAAAGGACTCCGCGAAACCGGTAATCGTATCGGTACCCTATTTCAACCTTTTGGCTTCTTTTTGCTATATTGTTCACCGTGTAATGAAAATCTAGCCATCACCCATTTATACTTTCAGCTTTTGATATTTTATATTCCTTCTACAATTAATATATTTACCATTTCGTAAACGTATATAGCAGAATATATAATACACTGAAATTGTGAAAGGCCTGTGCATCTTCCTGACTTCATCTCATTCGTTCTCACCTCTAGAAATTGAAGCCTCCAACATTATATTTTTCCACCTGCTCGCTCACCATACGGAGCGCCAGATCTTCTCCCTGCCCGCAATTGCATGCGCAAGTGTCCTCTTCGATCAACAGGTCGCCTCCGCCCTAACAAAACCAGATCCACCGAAATCTTGCTCCTTCATTTCACCCAGTTCTTGTTCACGGCAGAATATCACCTCCTCAAAACCCGTGCTCCACTCTCAACAACGCAAGCCTCCCTGACCATTCTCGAGTCTCCGCCTTTCTCCCTCACTTCGGCCGAGCAAATTCCCGCAGCTAAGGCCTCCTTCCTCATCTCCACTATGGCCCAATACGTAAGTTATATAATGTTAACTTATGTATATTAGTTTGTGCAAGTCATTTGAAATGTTGTCTATATATCTATATTGTTTTTGTGTCTCTGTTGCTGCTACTCTATGTTAGTATATTTAAGTATTCAATGTTGTTTTAGTATAAGTTATATTATGTTATATTAACGTTAGTTTATATATTTTATACGAGTATTCTATGGCTTATGTATATATATATTTTACGTAAGTAGTTTATATATGTTGTTGTAAGTTAGCACATATGTATATTTTGTTGTATGTATTTTAATGTATATGTTTTGATTTTATTTTTAAAAAAGAGTCGAAGTTACCTAGTTTATGCCTGTCAAATTTCAGTAAAATCCGACATCGTTTGATTAGTGGTCGAGGATCTGGAAGTTAGACCCAGCAGCTGTTCTTTTGTACTTGAAATTATTTTACACTGCTGCAAACACGACCTGAGTTCATGTTTGACGCATCGTATCTCTTCTGTCTTACGTCGGAATGGGTTGATTTTATTTTTAAAAAAGAGTCGAAGTTACCTAGTTTATGCATGTCAAATTTCAGTAAAATCCAACATCGTTTGTTTAGTGGTCGAGGATCTGGAAGTTAGACCTAGCAGCTGTTCTTTTGTACTTGAAATTATTTTACACTGCTGCAAACACGACCTGAGTTCATGTTTGACGCATCGTATCTCTTTTGTCTTACGTCGGAATGGGTTGATTCTATTTTTTAAAAAGAGTCGAAGATACCTAGTTTATGCATGTCAAATTTCAGTAAAATCCGACATCGTTTGATTAGTGGTCGAGGATCTGGAAGTTAGACCCAGACAGCTGTTCTTTTGTACTTGAAATTATTTTACACTGCTGCAAACACGACCTGAGTTCATGTTTGACGCATCGTATCTCTTTTGTCTTACGTCGTAATGGGTTGATTCTATTTGTAAAAAAGAGTCAAAGTTACCTAGTTTATGCATGTCAAATTTCAGTAAAATCCGACATCGTTTGATTAGTGGTCGAGGATCTGTAAGTTAGACCCAGGCAGCTGTTCTTTTGTACTTTGAAATTATTTTACACTGCTACAAACATGGCCTGAGTCTATGTTCGTGACATCGTAACTTTTCTCGTCTCTTGTCCAAAACAAGTGAATCTTTTGCAGTTTAAAATACAAGTTTTGATCTTTATTCATACCAAATTTCAGACCATTTCGATCTCGGTAGCACATAGAATTATATTGTTAAACTTTGACGCATGACATGTTTTATTTGTTGTTATGTTGGATGTTTTGATTTGATTTCATCGATTTCTATTATCAGCTTTGATCGTTGAATTCGTGCCGATTTGTTTTGCTTGGATTCGTAACTCAATCTCTATGTCTGTATCAGTGTGCGTATCCGTGTCATCTTCTCGTGCATCTCTAGCCTCGAAAGGTGAGCAATCACTCACGATTAACGTTCTTTTATTTATTAAATTTGATTTCAATGGAAACGACAATTGAAATATGCTGATGTTAGTTATTTATATTGCTATATCTATGACATCATCTGTATCTGTTCACCTGTGACACCTGACATCATTATCTGTTATTTATATTGATATATATATATATATATATATATATATATGCCATCATCTGTATCTGTTCACCTGTGACATCTGACACCCTTATCTGTTATTTATACTGATGATATATGTCTGTTACCGTTGTTATATTATTATCATATCTGTTATCACTCTGCAAGTTCCATGTTAGTATAGAATCACTATGGGTTGAAATGATACATGCCCGAACGGACTTTAGAATAGGAGAAAATCGTTATGGGTTGAAATGATAAACCCAAGCGAGTTTCAAATTAAATTGAATTTGGGATTTCGGGTTGAAAAGATATATACCCGAATATATTTTAAATTGCGGATTGAAATGATAAATATCTGTATCACTTGACCATAGGATAGAAAATTATATACAAACACCGTTGGTCTATATATAAATGTTTTTGAAAAACATTTCTACGGTTTTGAAAGAAATATATGGTTTTTAATAAATAATGATTTTAAAGATTTATTAAAGTTGATTTAATAAAGTTGATTTGAATCAATATAAAATATGTTTAAGTATTTATGTAAAATGTATATTTTTAAATATAGAATTTATAATGTTTCAGGTTGAAAGATAAATTTGAATTGATTTGGAATTCTTAATTATTTAAGAATTATACTTAAATAAGTTGATTTGAAATCTATTAAATTTGAAATTTTAAGATATGTTTTATAACTTGAATTAATTAAGAAGTGACTTAAATGAATATTTCAAACTTATATAAATTTAAATGGGATATTTGTCTATATAAATTTGTAAATTGAAGTTGTATTTTGATGTATTGAAGTGATTAAAGAAATATTTCAGAAACTAAAGGTAATGAAATTAAATTGGGACATAAATTGAATTATCGAATTTAGTTTTGAAATGTCGAATATTTAAACTTTGAAATATATTGAAATTGAAATGGTTTATTTATGGTTCAAATAGGCATTTGAAATCGATAATTTGAAAGGGTTTATTGAGAAACTAAATCGAGTTGAAACTGATGATTTGAGATTTGATTAAATTAAATTTTTGGAATTCGAGTTAATTTGAATCGATTTGTGAAATTTGAGGAAACTATTTTAGTTTATAAAGAAATTTTAATATCTAAACTGTTTAAAAGGAAATGGATTTATTTGAAGGAAAAGTGATATCATATTGATATGGTTTTGAAATGGCAATGATATGTCGGTTTTGAAATATAACTATTTTGAAATTTTATTAAATGACCATCGGTGTAATAATACGTAGTTATTAAAGAGACCGGGATCGGATATGGACATACTCTCTGTCGATACCGAAACCACTTTAATAACTAATATACGCGGAGTGTTGATCCAGAATGAAGTGGATGGTTTGGTGAACACGTTGACTGAAGAAAGAGAACGATTTTGGATGACCCCTGACATGACTAAAACAGGAGCCGCGCCGGGCCATTGAGGATCGCCATCTCTAGCGGACACACTTCTTCGATACCATACCTATTACTTTTGTGATTCGATTTGGGTGCACCCCTCGATTATGGGAGTGTTGTTTCGCGGTGTTGGGGTAGTAGCTGCTATGCCCAACATCAGTCCGGATCAGGCAACTACTAGTATCCTAGTTGGTATCGCCTCATGTACCTTGTCATACTGATTATCCTATTCGCGACCACTACGTTTTGTTTTGTACCTTTAGTATATGGATTGCCCTCTGGTGACTTCCGGTTTTGGGGAAACTACGGTCTTGTATATGCTCTTGGGAATAAAAATGTGTTAAGGGTGGAATGGACCATGACTTAACGCTATTTTGATATCGTACTTTACTGATTAGACATTATCTACTTAGCGTACACTATTACATAGTAGATAGTTTAACGGATCCTTAGAGGATGGTTATCCCAAACATCCTTTGAGTTACTTGCATTTCAGTTGTTATTTCACTTGAGTTGGATTTATTGATATAAGAATGTTAATCCTGACTCGAGTGTTTTGTGTTTTCTTTACGCTCGGGTCAGACTGAGTGATACAGTATTCGAGACTCGCCTTTGGAGTTGGAGCTTCGGTTGGAGATCCAGCTATCTATCCAGCTTTCAGTTATTCAGTTGATCCCAGGGATGTATTCAGATCTTGTATTTTACTATTGTATTGAGATATCTATGTATTCGAGACCTCCATTGTATCTTGTTAACTCTGTTATATATATATGGTAGCTTCATGAACTACTATTCTTTTGTTTCCGCTGCATTATTGTTATATTACTCTGTGTCTGTGATCTGTGATTATTTTATTTACTATATATGCTGAGTTTTGCCAATTTAAATTAACAATCTATTGTTCTGAATTATTCAAGTCGGACATGTGTGGATTATTGTCGATTTGAATGGTCCAAAATAGTGGGTCGTTACAAGTGGTATCAGAGCTTTGGTAGCTCTAGGCAAAACTTAACATATAGGGTAAATGTATTTACAGAATCACTCTCATTCGAGTTTCAATCTCTTTCTTTTGACTCGATTCCTTTGAATTTTGGGAACGTTCCCTACGGTTCCAAATTTCATTTGTGTCCCTCACTATTCGCCTTCTTTCAATTCTGGGGCACCCCATAACTCCATTTTAAATGATATCTATAATAGATCGGCGGTCTCGCCAATCTTCGAATGATTCGTAAAGGAGCAAAACTCCTTTATAATAGGCATCGATTTACCGGAGATTTCTGTATCCTCGGTTTACAATGCTATCTATACCATGCTATACCTGAATTCCATCACTTGAGATCGAGTGTTGATTTACCTCGGAATTCATCATCGATCTTATTCTTGAAGTTACGGACGACCCGGTTAAGGTTGTCCGTGAATTAAATAAACTCATCCATCTACCGATTGTGGTAATTGAATTATCTTATCTTCTGTTTCAAACTTATCTTCGAATCAGAATTCTTTTTGATTTGAGTCTTGCAAAAATTTGAATCTCTACCCTTGCTTTAAAATCCATTCTTGTATCGTCAAGCGAGGAAGTGTATTTATAAATTAATATTAAAATGTTTTGAAATATATTGTGTTGTTGGAGTTGTTGACGTTGATTTGGGTTTTCGATCGATTCATCTGATCAACGCTATCGATAGGATTTCCAAAATACTTGAGCAGAACAAACTGACACAATATTGTTTTCAAATTTGGTAAATGAAATAATTTTGTTTAATTATATTGTGAAAATATAAGTAAAATTTTCTGGAATTTAACAGGTTAATTAAATTGTTTGTTTGAAATGATAATATTTGATTATCATTTATTGTTCTAAATAAATTTATAAATACGGTTTATAAATTGATTTGGAATCTGAAATGAATTTAATTCAGAAATTTGAGAATTTAGTTTCCGGTGATTTCGAACTTTGGTTTTAAAATTTTAAAGTATATATTATTGAAAGTATTTTCGAATAGAAATCGTTTCCAAAGAATTTTAAAATGTTGAAATCAGTGCTCTTCTCTTTGTCACTGGAAAATAATTTCGATGATGGCGGCCGCATCATCGACGTTCATTTTCGAGTTTCGAAGTGGAGTACTATTCTGTAGCTTTGCTACGGTTTGTTTTGAAAAATATTTTGATTTGAATTTCTTCAGTATAATTTGATTTATATATATATAAGTATCTTGTTTTAAAATTTAATTTGATTGATATAAATATATTATATATAACTCTAAATTGTTTAAAGTTAATCGGAAATCTAATTCTTAAATGTTGTTAAAGGATGATTTTAATTATAAATAAAACCAAAATTTGGAATAAATATTTAAACTTGAATAATTGAAGTGGGAAAATTTTATTTGTATATTGTTCAACTGCATTCTAATACAACTTACCTAAATCGTTCAGAAGTTGAATATGTAATTGGATAATATATAAGATAAATTGAATTTATAAATTAAATTTGAGTGTTTATAATAAATGTTATACACTAAATTTTGATTATTAAGATGTTAATAGAGTTAGATAGGATAATAAGTAAACTCAGTTAATAAATGAAATAAATTGGTTTTGAAAGAATTAATAAATTTGTTTTGAAAGAATTAATAAATTGAAATTTGATCAACATATGAAAATACCTTGAATTTAAAAGAAATTAATAGATATAAATTAATTTAAATCGAAACTTTTATGTTTTAAATTAATTTATATGGGTTAAATATATGGGAGTAGATATATTTAGTAGAATAAATTTAACAGTAATTTGGAATAAAGAAGAATTTAAAATTGTTGAAGAAAATATGATTATAATAAAAGACTATTCAAATTTATGGTTTTAAAAATTGTAAATTGATGAAAATGGGATAATAAGATAATGAATTTAGAAATAGTTGAGATTGATTTTAGTGAAATCAGATGGATTAAATCAATTATTGAATATCAATTAATTTAAATTTGAATTTATATGATTTAAATTAATTGTTATTTTGTATTTCAAATCTGTTTTTCTTTCTGGTTGTTTCTATTCTCCTACCTCGTTCCTTTTCGGGGACGAAAAGTTTTGAGTGGGGGAGAGTGTAACGACCCGTAAATTTCAACTGTTTTAATAACGTAATTAGCTGAAATTTTGTGAAATTTTAAAACGATAAAATCTTGAAATATAAATTTGATATTTGGAATGCGTCTAATTAAACATAGCAACTGGTAAATTTTCGTCCGAAAATATGAAAATTTATTTCGCGCGTAAATTACTTCAATTTAATCAGTTAAAAAGCGATGAAAATAAAATGTTTCCGAAACCTAAATATTTTTACATAGAAAAATTCTAAACCATCTTCTGAGCAAGATGTCAGTTTGTCGTTTTCCAAATTCGAACATCTTTGGCTCCGTCGATCTTATTTTTCAGCGTTTTTCTTGCATTTTCCGATATTAGAAAATTCGAATTTTTGTAATTCAATCGTACCACTGATATCTGTGTACTGTTTTGATCGTCTCATCATACCGATCTCAATGGTATATTCAACTTTGTGTTTCGAGGTCCGGTACACAAAGGACTCCGCGAAACCGGTAATCGTATCGGTACCCTATTTCAACCTTTTGGCTTCTTTTTGCTATATTGTTCACCGTGTAACGAAAATCTAGCCATCACTCATTTATACTTTCAGCTTTTGATATTTTATATTCCTTCTACAATTAATATATTTACCATTTCGTAAACGTATATAGCAGAATATATAATACGTTGAAATTGTGAAAGGCCTGTGCATCTTCCTGACTTCATCTCATTCGTTCTCACCTCTAGAAATTGAAGCCTCCAACATTATATTTTTCCACCTGCTCGCTCACCATACCGAGCGCCAGATCTTCTCCCTGCCCGCAATTGCATGCGCAAGTGTCCTCTTCGATCAACAGGTCGCCTCCGCCCTAACAAAACCAGATCCACCGAAATCTTGCTCCTTCATTTCACCCAGTTCTTGTTCACGGCAGAATATCACCTCCTCAAAACCCGTGCTCCACTCTCAACAACGCAAGCCTCCCTGACCATTCTCGAGTCTCCGCCTTTCTCCCTCACTTCGGCCGAGCAAATTCCCGCAGCTAAGGCCTCCTTCCTCATCTCCACTATGGCCCAATACGTAAGTTATATAATGTTAACTTATGTATATTAGTTTGTGCAAGTCATTTGAAATGTTGTCTATATATCTATATTGTTTTTGTGTCTCTGTTGCTGCTACTCTATGTTAGTATATTTAAGTATTCAATGTTGTTTTAGTATAAGTTATATTATGTTATATTAACGTTAGTTTATATATTTTATACGAGTATTCTATGGCTTATGTATATATATATTTTACGTAAGTAGTTTATATATGTTGTTGTAAGTTAGCACATATGTATATTTTGTTGTATGTATTTTAATGTATATGTTTTGATTTTATTTTTAAAAAAGAGTCGAAGTTACTTAGTTTATGCCTGTCAAATTTCAGTAAAATCCGACATCGTTTGATTAGTGGTCGAGGATCTGGAAGTTAGACCCAGCAGCTGTTCTTTTGTACTTGAAATTATTTTACACTGCTGCAAACACGACCTGAGTTCATGTTTGACGCATCGTATCTCTTCTGTCTTACGTCGGAATGGGTTAATTTTATTTTAAAAAAAGAGTCGAAGTTACCTAGTTTATGCATGTCAAATTTCAGTAAAATCCGACATCGTTTGATTAGTGGTCGAGGATCTGGAAGTTAGACCTAGGCAGCTGTTCTTTTGTACTTGAAATTATTTTACACTGCTGCAAACACGACCTGAGTTCATGTTTGACGCATCGTATCTCTTCTGTCTTACGTCGGAATGGGTTGATTCTATTTTTTAAAAAGTGTCAAAGATACCTAGTTTATGCATGTCAAATTTCAGTAATATCCGACATCGTTTGATTAGTGGTCGAGGATCTGGAAGTTAGACCCAGACAGCTGTTCTTTTGTACTTGAAATTATTTTACACTGCTGCAAACACGACCTGAGTTCATGTTTGACACATCGTATCTCTTCTGTCTTACGTCGTAATGGGTTGATTCTATTTGTAAAAAAGAGTCAAAGTTACCTAGTTTATGCATGTCAAATTTCAGTAAAATCCGATATCGTTTGATTAGTGGTCGAGGATCTGTAAGTTAGACCCAGGCAGCTGTTCTTTTGTACTTTGAAATTATTTTACACTGCTACAAACATGGCCTGAGTCTATGTTCGTGACATCGTAACTTTTCTCGTCTCTTGTCCAAAACAAGTGAATCTTTTGCAGTTAAAAATATAAGTTTTGATCTTTATTCATACCAAATTTCAGACCATTTCGATCTCGGTAGCACATAGAATTATATTGTTAAACTTTGACGCATGACATGTTTTATTTGTTGTTATGTTGGATGTTTTGATTTGATTTCATCGATTTCTATTATCAGCTTTGATCGTTGAATTCGTGCCGATTTGTTTTGCTTGGATTCGTAACTCAATCTCTATGTCTGTATCAGTGTGCGTATCCGTGTCATCTTCTCGTGCATCTCTAGCCTCGAAAGGTGAGCAATCACTCACGATTAACGTTCTTTTATTTATTAAATTTGATTTCAATGGAAACGACAATTGAAATATGCTGATGTTAGTTATTTATATTGCTATATCTATGACATCATCTGTATCTGTTCACCTGTGACACCTGACATCATTATCTGTTATTTATATTGATATATATATATATATATGTGCCATCATCTGTATCTGTTCACCTGTGACATCTGACACCCTTATCTGTTATTTATACTGATGATATATGTCTGTTACCGTTGTTATATTATTATCATATCTGTTATCACTCTGCAAGTTCCATGTTAGTATAGAATCACTATGGGTTGAAATGATACATACCCGAACGGACTTTAGAATAGGAGAAAATCGTTATGGGTTGAAATGATAAACCCAAGCGAGTTTCAAATTAAATTGAATTTGGGATTTCGGGTTGAAAAGATATATACCCGAATATATTTTAAATTGCGGATTGAAATGATAAATATCTGTATCACTTGACCATAGGATAGAAAATTATATACAAACACCGTTGGTCTATATATAAATGTTTTTGAAAAACATTTCTACGGTTTTGAAAGAAATATATGGTTTTTAATAAATAATGATTTTAAAGATTTATTAAAGTTGATTTAATAAAGTTGATTTGAATCAATATAAAATATGTTTAAGTATTTATGTAAAATGTATATTTTTAAATATAGAATTTATAATGTTTCAGGTTGAAAGATAAATTTGAATTGATTTGGAATTCTTAATTATTTAAGAATTATACTTAAATAAGTTGATTTGAAATCTATTAAATTTGAAATTTTAAGATATGTTTTATAACTTGAATTAATTAAGAAGTGACTTAAATGAATATTTCAAACTTATATAAATTTAAATGGGATATTTGTCTATATAAATTTGTAAATTGAAGTTGTATTTTGATGTATTGAAGTGATTAAAGAAATATTTCAGAAACTAAAGGTAATGAAATTAAATTGGGACATAAATTGAATTATCGAATTTAGTTTTGAAATGTCGAATATTTAAACTTTGAAATATATTGAAATTGAAATGGTTTATTTATGGTTCAAATAGGCATTTGAAATCGATAATTTGAAAGGGTTTATTGAGAAACTAAATCGAGTTGAAACTGATGATTTGAGATTTGATTAAATTAAATTTTTGGAATTCGAGTTAATTTGAATCGATTTGTGAAATTTGAGGAAACTATTTTAGTTTATAAAGAAATTTTAATATCTAAACTGTTTAAAAGGAAATGGATTTATTTGAAGGAAAAGTGATATCATATTGATATGGTTTTGAAATGGCAATGATATGTCGGTTTTGAAATATAACTATTTTGAAATTTTATTAAATGACCATCGGTGTAATAATACGTAGTTATTAAAGAGACCGGGATCGGATATGGACATACTCTCTGTCGATACCGAAACCACTTTAATAACTAATATACGCGGAGTGTTGATCCAGAATGAAGTGGATGGTTTGGTGAACACGTTGACTGAAGAAAGAGAACGATTTTGGATGACCCCTGACATGACTAAAACAGGAGCCGCGCCGGGCCATTGAGGATCGCCATCTCTAGCGGACACACTTCTTCGATACCATACCTATTACTTTTGTGATTCGATTTGGGTGCACCCCTCGATTATGGGAGTGTTGTTTCGCGGTGTTGGGGTAGTAGCTGCTATGCCCAACATCAGTCCGGATCAGGCAACTACTAGTATCCTAGTTGGTATCGCCTCATGTACCTTGTCATACTGATTATCCTATTCGCGACCACTACGTTTTGTTTTGTACCTTTAGTATATGGATTGCCCTCTGGTGACTTCCGGTTTTGGGGAAACTACGGTCTTGTATATGCTCTTGGGAATAAAAATGTGTTAAGGGTGGAATGGACCATGACTTAACGCTATTTTGATATCGTACTTTACTGATTAGACATTATCTACTTAGCGTACACTATTACATAGTAGTTAGTTTAACGGATCCTTAGAGGATGGTTATCCCAAACATCCTTTGAGTTACTTGCATTTCAGTTGTTATTTCACTTGAGTTGGATTTATTGATATAAGAATGTTAATCCTGACTCGAGTGTTTTGTGTTTTCTTTACGCTCGGGTCAGACTGAGTGATACAGTATTCGAGACTCGCCTTTGGAGTTGGAGCTTCGGTTGGAGATCCAGCTATCTATCCAGCTTTCAGTTATTCAGTTGATCCCAGGGATGTATTCAGATCTTGTATTTTACTATTGTATTGAGATATCTATGTATTCGAGACCTCCATTGTATCTTGTTAACTCTGTTATATATATATGGTAGCTTCATGAACTACTATTCTTTTGTTTCCGCTGCATTATTGTTATATTACTCTGTGTCTGTGATCTGTGATTATTTTATTTACTATATATGCTGAGTTTTGCCAATTTAAATTAACAATCTATTGTTCTGAATTATTCAAGTCGGACATGTGTGGATTATTGTCGATTTGAATGGTCCAAAATAGTGGGTCGTTACAAGTGGTATCAGAGCTTTGGTAGCTCTAGGCAAAACTTAACATATAGGGTAAATGTATTTACAGAATCACTCTCATTCGAGTTTCAATCTCTTTCTTTTGACTCGATTCCTTTGAATTTTGGGAACGTTCCCTACGGTTCCAAATTTCATTTGTGTCCCTCACTATTCGTCTTCTTTCAATTCTGGGGCACCCCATAACTCCATTTTAAATGATATCTATAATAGATCGGCGGTCTCGCCAATCTTCGAATGATTCGTAAAGGAGCAAAACTCCTTTATAATAGGCATCGATTTACCGGAGATTTCTGTATCCTCGGTTTACAATGCTATCTATCCCATGCTATACCTGAATTCCATCACTTGAGATCGAGTGTTGATTTACCTCGGAATTCATCATCGATCTTATTCTTGAAGTTACGGACGACCCGGTTAAGGTTGTCCGTGAATTAAATAAACTCATCCATCTACCGATTGTGGTAATTGAATTATCTTATCTTCTGTTTCAAACTTATCTTCGAATCAGAATTCTTTTTGATTTGAGTCTTGCAAAAATTTGAATCTCTACCCTTGCTTTAAAATCCATTCTTGTATCGTCAAGCGAGGAAGTGTATTTATAAATTAATATTAAAATGTTTTGAAATATATTGTGTTGTTGGAGTTGTTGACGTTGATTTGGGTTTTCGATCGATTCATCTGATCAACGCTATCGATAGGATTTCCAAAATACTTGAGCAGAACAAACTGACACAATATTGTTTTCAAATTTGGTAAATGAAATAATTTTGTTTAATTATATTGTGAAAATATAAGTAAAATTTTCTGGAATTTAACAGGTTAATTAAATTGTTTGTTTGAAATGATAATATTTGATTATCATTTATTGTTCTAAATAAATTTATAAATACGGTTTATAAATTGATTTGGAATCTGAAATGAATTTAATTCAGAAATTTGAGAATTTAGTTTCCGGTGATTTCGAACTTTGGTTTTAAAATTTTAAAGTATATATTATTGAAAGTATTTTCGAATAGAAATCGTTTCCAAAGAATTTTAAAATGTTGAAATCAGTGCTCTTCTCTTTGTCACTGGAAAATAATTTCGATGATGGCGGCCGCATCATCGACGTTCATTTTCGAGTTTCGAAGTGGAGTACTATTCTGTAGCTTTGCTACGGTTTGTTTTGAAAAATATTTTGATTTGAATTTCTTCAGTATAATTTGATTTATATATATATAAGTATCTTGTTTTAAAATTTAATTTGATTGATATAAATATATTATATATAACTCTAAATTGTTTAAAGTTAATCGGAAATCTAATTCTTAAATGTTGTTAAAGGATGATTTTAATTATAAATAAAACCAAAATTTGGAATAAATATTTAAACTTGAATAATTGAAGTGGGAAAATTTTATTTGTATATTGTTCAACTGCATTCTAATACAACTTACCTAAATCGTTCAGAAGTTGAATATGTAATTGGATAATATATAAGATAAATTGAATTTATAAATTAAATTTGAGTGTTTATAATAAATGTTATACACTAAATTTTGATTATTAAGATGTTAATAGAGTTAGATAGGATAATAAGTAAACTCAGTTAATAAATGAAATAAATTGGTTTTGAAAGAATTAATAAATTTGTTTTGAAAGAATTAATAAATTGAAATTTGATCAACATATGAAAATACCTTGAATTTAAAAGAAATTAATAGATATAAATTAATTTAAATCGAAACTTTTATGTTTTAAATTAATTTATATGGGTTAAATATATGGGAGTAGATATATTTAGTAGAATAAATTTAACAGTAATTTGGAATAAAGAAGAATTTAAAATTGTTGAAGAAAATATGATTATAATAAAAGACTATTCAAATTTATGGTTTTAAAAATTGTAAATTGATGAAAATGGGATAATAAGATAATGAATTTAGAAATAGTTGAGATTGATTTTAGTGAAATCAGATGGATTAAATCAATTATTGAATATCAATTAATTTAAATTTGAATTTATATGGTTTAAATTAATTGTTATTTTGTATTTCAAATCTGTTTTTCTTTCTGGTTGTTTCTATTCTCCTACCTCGTTCCTTTTCGGGGACGAAAAGTTTTGAGTGGGGGAGAGTGTAACGACCCGTAAATTTCAACTGTTTTAATAACGTAATTAGCTGAAATTTTGTGAAATTTTAAAACGATAAAATCTTGAAATATAAATTTGATATTTGGAATGCGTCTAATTAAACATAGCAACTGGTAAATTTTCGTCCGAAAATATGAAAATTTATTTCGCGCGTAAATTACTTCAATTTAATCAGTTAAAAAGCGATGAAAATAAAATGTTTCCGAAACCTAAATATTTTTACATAGAAAAATTATAAACCATCTTCTGAGCAAGATGTCAGTTTGTCGTTTTCCAAATTCGAACATCTTTGGCTCCGTCGATCTTATTTTTCAGCGTTTTTCTTGCATTTTCCGATATTAGAAAATTCGAATTTTTGTAATTCAATCGTACCACTGATATCTGTGTACTGTTTTGATCGTCTCATCATACCGATCTCAATGGTATATTCAACTTTGTGTTTCGAGGTCCGGTACACAAAGGACTCCGCGAAACCGGTAATCGTATCGGTACCCTATTTCAACCTTTTGGCTTCTTTTTGCTATATTGTTCACCGTGTAACGAAAATCTAGCCATCACCCATTTATACTTTCAGCTTTTGATATTTTATATTCCTTCTACAATTAATATATTTACCATTTCGTAAACGTATATAGCAGAATATATAATACGTTGAAATTGTGAAAGGCCTGTGCATCTTCCTGACTTCATCTCATTCGTTCTCACCTCTAGAAATTGAAGCCTCCAACATTATATTTTTCCACCTGCTCGCTCACCATACCGAGCGCCAGATCTTCTCCCTGCCCGCAATTGCATGCGCAAGTGTCCTCTTCGATCAACAGGTCGCCTCCGCCCTAACAAAACCAGATCCACCGAAATCTTGCTCCTTCATTTCACCCAGTTCTTGTTCACGGCAGAATATCACCTCCTCAAAACCCGTGCTCCACTCTCAACAACGCAAGCCTCCCTGACCATTCTCGAGTCTCCGCCTTTCTCCCTCACTTCGGCCGAGCAAATTCCCGCAGCTAAGGCCTCCTTCCTCATCTCCACTATGGCCCAATACGTAAGTTATATAATGTTAACTTATGTATATTAGTTTGTGCAAGTCATTTGAAATGTTGTCTATATATCTATATTGTTTTTGTGTCTCTGTTGCTGCTACTCTATGTTAGTATATTTAAGTATTCAATGTTGTTTTAGTATAAGTTATATTATGTTATATTAACGTTAGTTTATATATTTTATACGAGTATTCTATGGCTTATGTATATATATATTTTACGTAAGTAGTTTATATATGTTGTTGTAAGTTAGCACATATGTATATTTTGTTGTATGTATTTTAATGTATATGTTTTGATTTTATTTTTAAAAAAGAGTCGAAGTTACTTAGTTTATGCCTGTCAAATTTCAGTAAAATCCGACATCGTTTGATTAGTGGTCGAGGATCTGGAAGTTAGACCCAGCAGCTGTTCTTTTGTACTTGAAATTATTTTACACTGCTGCAAACACGACCTGAGTTCATGTTTGACGCATCGTATCTCTTCTGTCTTACGTCGGAATGGGTTAATTTTATTTTAAAAAAAGAGTCGAAGTTACCTAGTTTATGCATGTCAAATTTCAGTAAAATCCGACATCGTTTGATTAGTGGTCGAGGATCTGGAAGTTAGACCTAGGCAGCTGTTCTTTTGTACTTGAAATTATTTTACACTGCTGCAAACACGACCTGAGTTCATGTTTGACGCATCGTATCTCTTCTGTCTTACGTCGGAATGGGTTGATTCTATTTTTTAAAAAGTGTCAAAGATACCTAGTTTATGCATGTCAAATTTCAGTAATATCCGACATCGTTTGATTAGTGGTCGAGGATCTGGAAGTTAGACCCAGACAGCTGTTCTTTTGTACTTGAAATTATTTTACACTGCTGCAAACACGACCTGAGTTCATGTTTGACACATCGTATCTCTTCTGTCTTACGTCGTAATGGGTTGATTCTATTTGTAAAAAAGAGTCAAAGTTACCTAGTTTATGCATGTCAAATTTCAGTAAAATCCGATATCGTTTGATTAGTGGTCGAGGATCTGTAAGTTAGACCCAGGCAGCTGTTCTTTTGTACTTTGAAATTATTTTACACTGCTACAAACATGGCCTGAGTCTATGTTCGTGACATCGTAACTTTTCTCGTCTCTTGTCCAAAACAAGTGAATCTTTTGTAGTTAAAAATACAAGTTTTGATCTTTATTCATACCAAATTTCAGACCATTTCGATCTCGGTAGCACATAGAATTATATTGTTAAACTTTGACGCATGACATGTTTTATTTGTTGTTATGTTGGATGTTTTGATTTGATTTCATCGATTTCTATTATCAGCTTTGATCGTTGAATTCGTGCCGATTTGTTTTGCTTGGATTCGTAACTCAATCTCTATGTCTGTATCAGTGTGCGTATCCGTGTCATCTTCTCGTGCATCTCTAGCCTCGAAAGGTGAGCAATCACTCACGATTAACGTTCTTTTATTTATTAAATTTGATTTCAATGGAAACGACAATTGAAATATGCTGATGTTAGTTATTTATATTGCTATATCTATGACATCATCTGTATCTGTTCACCTGTGACACCTGACATCATTATCTGTTATTTATATTGATATATATATATATATATATATATATGTGCCATCATCTGTATCTGTTCACCTGTGACATCTGACACCCTTATCTGTTATTTATACTGATGATATATGTCTGTTACCGTTGTTATATTATTATCATATCTGTTATCACTCTGCAAGTTCCATGTTAGTATAGAATCACTATGGGTTGAAATGATACATACCCGAACGGACTTTAGAATAGGAGAAAATCGTTATGGGTTGAAATGATAAACCCAAGCGAGTTTCAAATTAAATTGAATTTGGGATTTCGGGTTGAAAAGATATATACCCGAATATATTTTAAATTGCGGATTGAAATGATAAATATCTGTATCACTTGACCATAGGATAGAAAATTATATACAAACACCGTTGGTCTATATATAAATGTTTTTGAAAAACATTTCTACGGTTTTGAAAGAAATATATGGTTTTTAATAAATAATGATTTTAAAGATTTATTAAAGTTGATTTAATAAAGTTGATTTGAATCAATATAAAATATGTTTAAGTATTTATGTAAAATGTATATTTTTAAATATAGAATTTATAATGTTTCAGGTTGAAAGATAAATTTGAATTGATTTGGAATTCTTAATTATTTAAGAATTATACTTAAATAAGTTGATTTGAAATCTATTAAATTTGAAATTTTAAGATATGTTTTATAACTTGAATTAATTAAGAAGTGACTTAAATGAATATTTCAAACTTATATAAATTTAAATGGGATATTTGTCTATATAAATTTGTAAATTGAAGTTGTATTTTGATGTATTGAAGTGATTAAAGAAATATTTCAGAAACTAAAGGTAATGAAATTAAATTGGGACATAAATTGAATTATCGAATTTAGTTTTGAAATGTCGAATATTTAAACTTTGAAATATATTGAAATTGAAATGGTTTATTTATGGTTCAAATAGGCATTTGAAATCGATAATTTGAAAGGGTTTATTGAGAAACTAAATCGAGTTGAAACTGATGATTTGAGATTTGATTAAATTAAATTTTTGGAATTCGAGTTAATTTGAATCGATTTGTGAAATTTGAGGAAACTATTTTAGTTTATAAAGAAATTTTAATATCTAAACTGTTTAAAAGGAAATGGATTTATTTGAAGGAAAAGTGATATCATATTGATATGGTTTTGAAATGGCAATGATATGTCGGTTTTGAAATATAACTATTTTGAAATTTTATTAAATGACCATCGGTGTAATAATACGTAGTTATTAAAGAGACCGGGATCGGATATGGACATACTCTCTGTCGATACCGAAACCACTTTAATAACTAATATACGCGGAGTGTTGATCCAGAATGAAGTGGATGGTTTGGTGAACACGTTGACTGAAGAAAGAGAACGATTTTGGATGACCCCTGACATGACTAAAACAGGAGCCGCGCCGGGCCATTGAGGATCGCCATCTCTAGCGGACACACTTCTTCGATACCATACCTATTACTTTTGTGATTCGATTTGGGTGCACCCCTCGATTATGGGAGTGTTGTTTCGCGGTGTTGGGGTAGTAGCTGCTATGCCCAACATCAGTCCGGATCAGGCAACTACTAGTATCCTAGTTGGTATCGCCTCATGTACCTTGTCATACTGATTATCCTATTCGCGACCACTACGTTTTGTTTTGTACCTTTAGTATATGGATTGCCCTCTGGTGACTTCCGGTTTTGGGGAAACTACGGTCTTGTATATGCTCTTGGGAATAAAAATGTGTTAAGGGTGGAATGGACCATGACTTAACGCTATTTTGATATCGTACTTTACTGATTAGACATTATCTACTTAGCGTACACTATTACATAGTAGTTAGTTTAACGGATCCTTAGAGGATGGTTATCCCAAACATCCTTTGAGTTACTTGCATTTCAGTTGTTATTTCACTTGAGTTGGATTTATTGATATAAGAATGTTAATCCTGACTCGAGTGTTTTGTGTTTTCTTTACGCTCGGGTCAGACTGAGTGATACAGTATTCGAGACTCGCCTTTGGAGTTGGAGCTTCGGTTGGAGATCCAGCTATCTATCCAGCTTTCAGTTATTCAGTTGATCCCAGGGATGTATTCAGATCTTGTATTTTACTATTGTATTGAGATATCTATGTATTCGAGACCTCCATTGTATCTTGTTAACTCTGTTATATATATATGGTAGCTTCATGAACTACTATTCTTTTGTTTCCGCTGCATTATTGTTATATTACTCTGTGTCTGTGATCTGTGATTATTTTATTTACTATATATGCTGAGTTTTGCCAATTTAAATTAACAATCTATTGTTCTGAATTATTCAAGTCGGACATGTGTGGATTATTGTCGATTTGAATGGTCCAAAATAGTGGGTCGTTACAAGTGGTATCAGAGCTTTGGTAGCTCTAGGCAAAACTTAACATATAGGGTAAATGTATTTACAGAATCACTCTCATTCGAGTTTCAATCTCTTTCTTTTGACTCGATTCCTTTGAATTTTGGGAACGTTCCCTACGGTTCCAAATTTCATTTGTGTCCCTCACTATTCGTCTTCTTTCAATTCTGGGGCACCCCATAACTCCATTTTAAATGATATCTATAATAGATCGGCGGTCTCTCCAATCTTCGAATGATTCGTAAAGGAGCAAAACTCCTTTATAATAGGCATCGATTTACCGGAGATTTCTGTATCCTCGGTTTACAATGCTATCTATCCCATGCTATACCTGAATTCCATCACTTGAGATCGAGTGTTGATTTACCTCGGAATTCATCATCGATCTTATTCTTGAAGTTACGGACGACCCGGTTAAGGTTGTCCGTGAATTAAATAAACTCATCCATCTACCGATTGTGGTAATTGAATTATCTTATCTTCTGTTTCAAACTTATCTTCGAATCAGAATTCTTTTTGATTTGAGTCTTGCAAAAATTTGAATCTCTACCCTTGCTTTAAAATCCATTCTTGTATCGTCAAGCGAGGAAGTGTATTTATAAATTAATATTAAAATGTTTTGAAATATATTGTGTTGTTGGAGTTGTTGACGTTGATTTGGGTTTTCGATCGATTCATCTGATCAACGCTATCGATAGGATTTCCAAAATACTTGAGCAGAACAAACTGACACAATATTGTTTTCAAATTTGGTAAATGAAATAATTTTGTTTAATTATATTGTGAAAATATAAGTAAAATTTTCTGGAATTTAACAGGTTAATTAAATTGTTTGTTTGAAATGATAATATTTGATTATCATTTATTGTTCTAAATAAATTTATAAATACGGTTTATAAATTGATTTGGAATCTGAAATGAATTTAATTCAGAAATTTGAGAATTTAGTTTCCGGTGATTTCGAACTTTGGTTTTAAAATTTTAAAGTATATATTATTGAAAGTATTTTCGAATAGAAATCGTTTCCAAAGAATTTTAAAATGTTGAAATCAGTGCTCTTCTCTTTGTCACTGGAAAATAATTTCGATGATGGCGGCCGCATCATCGACGTTCATTTTCGAGTTTCGAAGTGGAGTACTATTCTGTAGCTTTGCTACGGTTTGTTTTGAAAAATATTTTGATTTGAATTTCTTCAGTATAATTTGATTTATATATATATAAGTATCTTGTTTTAAAATTTAATTTGATTGATATAAATATATTATATATAACTCTAAATTGTTTAAAGTTAATCGGAAATCTAATTCTTAAATGTTGTTAAAGGATGATTTTAATTATAAATAAAACCAAAATTTGGAATAAATATTTAAACTTGAATAATTGAAGTGGGAAAATTTTATTTGTATATTGTTCAACTGCATTCTAATACAACTTACCTAAATCGTTCAGAAGTTGAATATGTAATTGGATAATATATAAGATAAATTGAATTTATAAATTAAATTTGAGTGTTTATAATAAATGTTATACACTAAATTTTGATTATTAAGATGTTAATAGAGTTAGATAGGATAATAAGTAAACTCAGTTAATAAATGAAATAAATTGGTTTTGAAAGAATTAATAAATTTGTTTTGAAAGAATTAATAAATTGAAATTTGATCAACATATGAAAATACCTTGAATTTAAAAGAAATTAATAGATATAAATTAATTTAAATCGAAACTTTTATGTTTTAAATTAATTTATATGGGTTAAATATATGGGAGTAGATATATTTAGTAGAATAAATTTAACAGTAATTTGGAATAAAGAAGAATTTAAAATTGTTGAAGAAAATATGATTATAATAAAAGACTATTCAAATTTATGGTTTTAAAAATTGTAAATTGATGAAAATGGGATAATAAGATAATGAATTTAGAAATAGTTGAGATTGATTTTAGTGAAATCAGATGGATTAAATCAATTATTGAATATCAATTAATTTAAATTTGAATTTATATGGTTTAAATTAATTGTTATTTTGTATTTCAAATCTGTTTTTCTTTCTGGTTGTTTCTATTCTCCTACCTCGTTCCTTTTCGGGGACGAAAAGTTTTGAGTGGGGGAGAGTGTAACGACCCGTAAATTTCAACTGTTTTAATAACGTAATTAGCTGAAATTTTGTGAAATTTTAAAACGATAAAATCTTGAAATATAAATTTGATATTTGGAATGCGTCTAATTAAACATAGCAACTGGTAAATTTTCGTCCGAAAATATGAAAATTTATTTCGCGCGTAAATTACTTCAATTTAATCAGTTAAAAAGCGATGAAAATAAAATGTTTCCGAAACCTAAATATTTTTACATAGAAAAATTATAAACCATCTTCTGAGCAAGATGTCAGTTTGTCGTTTTCCAAATTCGAACATCTTTGGCTCCGTCGATCTTATTTTTCAGCGTTTTTCTTGCATTTTCCGATATTAGAAAATTCGAATTTTTGTAATTCAATCGTACCACTGATATCTGTGTACTGTTTTGATCGTCTCATCATACCGATCTCAATGGTATATTCAACTTTGTGTTTCGAGGTCCGGTACACAAAGGACTCCGCGAAACCGGTAATCGTATCGGTACCCTATTTCAACCTTTTGGCTTCTTTTTGCTATATTGTTCACCGTGTAACGAAAATCTAGCCATCACCCATTTATACTTTCAGCTTTTGATATTTTATATTCCTTCTACAATTAATATATTTACCATTTCGTAAACGTATATAGCAGAATATATAATACGTTGAAATTGTGAAAGGCCTATGCATCTTCCTGACTTCATCTCATTCGTTCTCACCTCTAGAAATTGAAGCCTCCAACATTATATTTTTCCACCTGCTCGCTCACCATACCGAGCGCCAGATCTTCTCCCTGCCCGCAATTGCATGCGCAAGTGTCCTCTTCGATCAACAGGTCGCCTCCGCCCTAACAAAACCAGATCCACCGAAATCTTGCTCCTTCATTTCACCCAGTTCTTGTTCACGGCAGAATATCACCTCCTCAAAACCCGTGCTCCACTCTCAACAACGCAAGCCTCCCTGACCATTCTCGAGTCTCCGCCTTTCTCCCTCACTTCGGCCGAGCAAATTCCCGCAGCTAAGGCCTCCTTCCTCATCTCCACTATGGCCCAATACGTAAGTTATATAATGTTAACTTATGTATATTAGTTTGTGCAAGTCATTTGAAATGTTGTCTATATATCTATATTGTTTTTGTGTCTCTGTTGCTGCTACTCTATGTTAGTATATTTAAGTATTCAATGTTGTTTTAGTATAAGTTATATTATGTTATATTAACGTTAGTTTATATATTTTATACGAGTATTCTATGGCTTATGTATATATATATTTTACGTAAGTAGTTTATATATGTTGTTGTAAGTTAGCACATATGTATATTTTGTTGTATGTATTTTAATGTATATGTTTTGATTTTATTTTTAAAAAAGAGTCGAAGTTACTTAGTTTATGCCTGTCAAATTTCAGTAAAATCCGACATCGTTTGATTAGTGGTCGAGGATCTGGAAGTTAGACCCAGCAGCTGTTCTTTTGTACTTGAAATTATTTTACACTGCTGCAAACACGACCTGAGTTCATGTTTGACGCATCGTATCTCTTCTGTCTTACGTCGGAATGGGTTAATTTTATTTTAAAAAAAGAGTCGAAGTTACCTAGTTTATGCATGTCAAATTTCAGTAAAATCCGACATCGTTTGATTAGTGGTCGAGGATCTGGAAGTTAGACCTAGGCAGCTGTTCTTTTGTACTTGAAATTATTTTACACTGCTGCAAACACGACCTGAGTTCATGTTTGACGCATCGTATCTCTTCTGTCTTACGTCGGAATGGGTTGATTCTATTTTTTAAAAAGTGTCAAAGATACCTAGTTTATGCATGTCAAATTTCAGTAATATCCGACATCGTTTGATTAGTGGTCGAGGATCTGGAAGTTAGACCCAGACAGCTGTTCTTTTGTACTTGAAATTATTTTACACTGCTGCAAACACGACCTGAGTTCATGTTTGACACATCGTATCTCTTCTGTCTTACGTCGTAATGGGTTGATTCTATTTGTAAAAAAGAGTCAAAGTTACCTAGTTTATGCATGTCAAATTTCAGTAAAATCCGATATCGTTTGATTAGTGGTCGAGGATCTGTAAGTTAGACCCAGGCAGCTGTTCTTTTGTACTTTGAAATTATTTTACACTGCTACAAACATGGCCTGAGTCTATGTTCGTGACATCGTAACTTTTCTCGTCTCTTGTCCAAAACAAGTGAATCTTTTGTAGTTAAAAATACAAGTTTTGATCTTTATTCATACCAAATTTCAGACCATTTCGATCTCGGTAGCACATAGAATTATATTGTTAAACTTTGACGCATGACATGTTTTATTTGTTGTTATGTTGGATGTTTTGATTTGATTTCATCGATTTCTATTATCAGCTTTGATCGTTGAATTCGTGCCGATTTGTTTTGCTTGGATTCGTAACTCAATCTCTATGTCTGTATCAGTGTGCGTATCCGTGTCATCTTCTCGTGCATCTCTAGCCTCGAAAGGTGAGCAATCACTCACGATTAACGTTCTTTTATTTATTAAATTTGATTTCAATGGAAACGACAATTGAAATATGCTGATGTTAGTTATTTATATTGCTATATCTATGACATCATCTGTATCTGTTCACCTGTGACACCTGACATCATTATCTGTTATTTATATTGATATATATATATATATATATATGTGCCATCATCTGTATCTGTTCACCTGTGACATCTGACACCCTTATCTGTTATTTATACTGATGATATATGTCTGTTACCGTTGTTATATTATTATCATATCTGTTATCACTCTGCAAGTTCCATGTTAGTATAGAATCACTATGGGTTGAAATGATACATACCCGAACGGACTTTAGAATAGGAGAAAATCGTTATGGGTTGAAATGATAAACCCAAGCGAGTTTCAAATTAAATTGAATTTGGGATTTCGGGTTGAAAAGATATATACCCGAATATATTTTAAATTGCGGATTGAAATGATAAATATCTGTATCACTTGACCATAGGATAGAAAATTATATACAAACACCGTTGGTCTATATATAAATGTTTTTGAAAAACATTTCTACGGTTTTGAAAGAAATATATGGTTTTTAATAAATAATGATTTTAAAGATTTATTAAAGTTGATTTAATAAAGTTGATTTGAATCAATATAAAATATGTTTAAGTATTTATGTAAAATGTATATTTTTAAATATAGAATTTATAATGTTTCAGGTTGAAAGATAAATTTGAATTGATTTGGAATTCTTAATTATTTAAGAATTATACTTAAATAAGTTGATTTGAAATCTATTAAATTTGAAATTTTAAGATATGTTTTATAACTTGAATTAATTAAGAAGTGACTTAAATGAATATTTCAAACTTATATAAATTTAAATGGGATATTTGTCTATATAAATTTGTAAATTGAAGTTGTATTTTGATGTATTGAAGTGATTAAAGAAATATTTCAGAAACTAAAGGTAATGAAATTAAATTGGGACATAAATTGAATTATCGAATTTAGTTTTGAAATGTCGAATATTTAAACTTTGAAATATATTGAAATTGAAATGGTTTATTTATGGTTCAAATAGGCATTTGAAATCGATAATTTGAAAGGGTTTATTGAGAAACTAAATCGAGTTGAAACTGATGATTTGAGATTTGATTAAATTAAATTTTTGGAATTCGAGTTAATTTGAATCGATTTGTGAAATTTGAGGAAACTATTTTAGTTTATAAAGAAATTTTAATATCTAAACTGTTTAAAAGGAAATGGATTTATTTGAAGGAAAAGTGATATCATATTGATATGGTTTTGAAATGGCAATGATATGTCGGTTTTGAAATATAACTATTTTGAAATTTTATTAAATGACCATCGGTGTAATAATACGTAGTTATTAAAGAGACCGGGATCGGATATGGACATACTCTCTGTCGATACCAAAACCACTTTAATAACTAATATACGCGGAGTGTTGATCCAGAATGAAGTGGATGGTTTGGTGAACACGTTGACTGAAGAAAGAGAACGATTTTGGATGACCCCTGACATGACTAAAACAGGAGCCGCGCCGGGCCATTGAGGATCGCCATCTCTAGCGGACACACTTCTTCGATACCATACCTATTACTTTTGTGATTCGATTTGGGTGCACCCCTCGATTATGGGAGTGTTGTTTCGCGGTGTTGGGGTAGTAGCTGATATGCCCAACATCAGTCCGGATCAGGCAACTACTAGTATCCTAGTTGGTATCGCCTCATGTACCTTGTCATACTGATTATCCTATTCGCGACCACTACGTTTTGTTTTGTACCTTTAGTATATGGATTGCCCTCTGGTGACTTCCGGTTTTGGGGAAACTACGGTCTTGTATATGCTCTTGGGAATAAAAATGTGTTAAGGGTGGAATGGACCATGACTTAACGCTATTTTGATATCGTACTTTACTGATTAGACATTATCTACTTAGCGTACACTATTACATAGTAGTTAGTTTAACGGATCCTTAGAGGATGGTTATCCCAAACATCCTTTGAGTTACTTGCATTTCAGTTGTTATTTCACTTGAGTTGGATTTATTGATATAAGAATGTTAATCCTGACTCGAGTGTTTTGTGTTTTCTTTACGCTCGGGTCAGACTGAGTGATACAGTATTCGAGACTCGCCTTTGGAGTTGGAGCTTCGGTTGGAGATCCAGCTATCTATCCAGCTTTCAGTTATTCAGTTGATCCCAGGGATGTATTCAGATCTTGTATTTTACTATTGTATTGAGATATCTATGTATTCGAGACCTCCATTGTATCTTGTTAACTCTGTTATATATATATGGTAGCTTCATGAACTACTATTCTTTTGTTTCCGCTGCATTATTGTTATATTACTCTGTGTCTGTGATCTGTGATTATTTTATTTACTATATATGCTGAGTTTTGCCAATTTAAATTAACAATCTATTGTTCTGAATTATTCAAGTCGGACATGTGTGGATTATTGTCGATTTGAATGGTCCAAAATAGTGGGTCGTTACAAGTGGTATCAGAGCTTTGGTAGCTCTAGGCAAAACTTAACATATAGGGTAAATGTATTTACAGAATCACTCTCATTCGAGTTTCAATCTCTTTCTTTTGACTCGATTCCTTTGAATTTTGGGAACGTTCCCTACGGTTCCAAATTTCATTTGTGTCCCTCACTATTCGTCTTCTTTCAATTCTGGGGCACCCCATAACTCCATTTTAAATGATATCTATAATAGATCGGCGGTCTCGCCAATCTTCGAATGATTCGTAAAGGAGCAAAACTCCTTTATAATAGGCATCGATTTACCGGAGATTTCTGTATCCTCGGTTTACAATGCTATCTATCCCATGCTATACCTGAATTCCATCACTTGAGATCGAGTGTTGATTTACCTCGGAATTCATCATCGATCTTATTCTTGAAGTTACGGACGACCCGGTTAAGGTTGTCCGTGAATTAAATAAACTCATCCATCTACCGATTGTGGTAATTGAATTATCTTATCTTCTGTTTCAAACTTATCTTCGAATCAGAATTCTTTTTGATTTGAGTCTTGCAAAAATTTGAATCTCTACCCTTGCTTTAAAATCCATTCTTGTATCGTCAAGCGAGGAAGTGTATTTATAAATTAATATTAAAATGTTTTGAAATATATTGTGTTGTTGGAGTTGTTGACGTTGATTTGGGTTTTCGATCGATTCATCTGATCAACGCTATCGATAGGATTTCCAAAATACTTGAGCAGAACAAACTGACACAATATTGTTTTCAAATTTGGTAAATGAAATAATTTTGTTTAATTATATTGTGAAAATATAAGTAAAATTTTCTGGAATTTAACAGGTTAATTAAATTGTTTGTTTGAAATGATAATATTTGATTATCATTTATTGTTCTAAATAAATTTATAAATACGGTTTATAAATTGATTTGGAATCTGAAATGAATTTAATTCAGAAATTTGAGAATTTAGTTTCCGGTGATTTCGAACTTTGGTTTTAAAATTTTAAAGTATATATTATTGAAAGTATTTTCGAATAGAAATCGTTTCCAAAGAATTTTAAAATGTTGAAATCAGTGCTCTTCTCTTTGTCACTGGAAAATAATTTCGATGATGGCGGCCGCATCATCGACGTTCATTTTCGAGTTTCGAAGTGGAGTACTATTCTGTAGCTTTGCTACGGTTTGTTTTGAAAAATATTTTGATTTGAATTTCTTCAGTATAATTTGATTTATATATATATAAGTATCTTGTTTTAAAATTTAATTTGATTGATATAAATATATTATATATAACTCTAAATTGTTTAAAGTTAATCGGAAATCTAATTCTTAAATGTTGTTAAAGGATGATTTTAATTATAAATAAAACCAAAATTTGGAATAAATATTTAAACTTGAATAATTGAAGTGGGAAAATTTTATTTGTATATTGTTCAACTGCATTCTAATACAACTTACCTAAATCGTTCAGAAGTTGAATATGTAATTGGATAATATATAAGATAAATTGAATTTATAAATTAAATTTGAGTGTTTATAATAAATGTTATACACTAAATTTTGATTATTAAGATGTTAATAGAGTTAGATAGGATAATAAGTAAACTCAGTTAATAAATGAAATAAATTGGTTTTGAAAGAATTAATAAATTTGTTTTGAAAGAATTAATAAATTGAAATTTGATCAACATATGAAAATACCTTGAATTTAAAAGAAATTAATAGATATAAATTAATTTAAATCGAAACTTTTATGTTTTAAATTAATTTATATGGGTTAAATATATGGGAGTAGATATATTTAGTAGAATAAATTTAACAGTAATTTGGAATAAAGAAGAATTTAAAATTGTTGAAGAAAATATGATTATAATAAAAGACTATTCAAATTTATGGTTTTAAAAATTGTAAATTGATGAAAATGGGATAATAAGATAATGAATTTAGAAATAGTTGAGATTGATTTTAGTGAAATCAGATGGATTAAATCAATTATTGAATATCAATTAATTTAAATTTGAATTTATATGGTTTAAATTAATTGTTATTTTGTATTTCAAATCTGTTTTTCTTTCTGGTTGTTTCTATTCTCCTACCTCGTTCCTTTTCGGGGACGAAAAGTTTTGAGTGGGGGAGAGTGTAACGACCCGTAAATTTCAACTGTTTTAATAACGTAATTAGCTGAAATTTTGTGAAATTTTAAAACGATAAAATCTTGAAATATAAATTTGATATTTGGAATGCGTCTAATTAAACATAGCAACTGGTAAATTTTCGTCCGAAAATATGAAAATTTATTTCGCGCGTAAATTACTTCAATTTAATCAGTTAAAAAGCGATGAAAATAAAATGTTTCCGAAACCTAAATATTTTTACATAGAAAAATTATAAACCATCTTCTGAGCAAGATGTCAGTTTGTCGTTTTCCAAATTCGAACATCTTTGGCTCCGTCGATCTTATTTTTCAGCGTTTTTCTTGCATTTTCCGATATTAGAAAATTCGAATTTTTGTAATTCAATCGTACCACTGATATCTGTGTACTGTTTTGATCGTCTCATCATACCGATCTCAATGGTATATTCAACTTTGTGTTTCGAGGTCCGGTACACAAAGGACTCCGCGAAACCGGTAATCGTATCGGTACCCTATTTCAACCTTTTGGCTTCTTTTTGCTATATTGTTCACCGTGTAACGAAAATCTAGCCATCACCCATTTATACTTTCAGCTTTTGATATTTTATATTCCTTCTACAATTAATATATTTACCATTTCGTAAACGTATATAGCAGAATATATAATACGTTGAAATTGTGAAAGGCCTGTGCATCTTCCTGACTTCATCTCATTCGTTCTCACCTCTAGAAATTGAAGCCTCCAACATTATATTTTTCCACCTGCTCGCTCACCATACCGAGCGCCAGATCTTCTCCCTGCCCGCAATTGCATGCGCAAGTGTCCTCTTCGATCAACAGGTCGCCTCCGCCCTAACAAAACCAGATCCACCGAAATCTTGCTCCTTCATTTCACCCAGTTCTTGTTCACGGCAGAATATCACCTCCTCAAAACCCGTGCTCCACTCTCAACAACGCAAGCCTCCCTGACCATTCTCGAGTCTCCGCCTTTCTCCCTCACTTCGGCCGAGCAAATTCCCGCAGCTAAGGCCTCCTTCCTCATCTCCACTATGGCCCAATACGTAAGTTATATAATGTTAACTTATGTATATTAGTTTGTGCAAGTCATTTGAAATGTTGTCTATATATCTATATTGTTTTTGTGTCTCTGTTGCTGCTACTCTATGTTAGTATATTTAAGTATTCAATGTTGTTTTAGTATAAGTTATATTATGTTATATTAACGTTAGTTTATATATTTTATACGAGTATTCTATGGCTTATGTATATATATATTTTACGTAAGTAGTTTATATATGTTGTTGTAAGTTAGCACATATGTATATTTTGTTGTATGTATTTTAAGGATAAGGATTTTTATGTATATTTCATTTTAATATTTGTCTTAAGTTAAAACGTTGATTTTTTTTATATAATAATAATGTATATGTTTTGATTTTATTTTTAAAAAAGAGTCGAAGTTACCTAGTTTATGCCTGTCAAATTTCAGTAAAATCCGACATCGTTTGATTAGTGGTCGAGGATCTGGAAGTTAGACCCAGCAGCTGTTCTTTTGTACTTGAAATTATTTTACACTGCTGCAAACACGACCTGAGTTCATGTTTGACGCATCGTATCTCTTCTGTCTTACATCGGAATGGGTTGATTTTATTTTTAAAAAAGAGTCGAAGTTACCTAGTTTATGCATGTCAAATTTCAGTAAAATCCGACATCGTTAGATTAGTGGTCGAGGATCTGGAAGTTAGACCTAGGCAGCTGTTCTTTTGTACTTGAAATTATTTTACACTGCTGCAAACACGACCTGAGTTCATGTTTGACGCATCGTATCTCTTCTGTCTTACGTCGGAATGGGTTGATTCTATTTTTTAAAAAGTGTCAAAGATACCTAGTTTATGCATGTCAAATTTCAGTAATATCCGACATCGTTTGATTAGTGGTCGAGGATCTGGAAGTTAGACCCAGACAGCTGTTCTTTTGTACTTGAAATTATTTTACACTGCTGCAAACACGACCTGAGTTCATGTTTGACGCATCGTATCTCTTCTGTCTTACGTCGTAATGGGTTGATTCTATTTGTAAAAAAGAGTCAAAGTTACCTAGTTTATGCATGTCAAATTTCAGTAAAATCTGATATCGTTTGATTAGTGGTCGAGGATCTATAAGTTAGACCCAGGCAGCTGTTCTTTTGTACTTTGAAATTATTTTACACTGCTACAAACATGGTCTGAGTCTATGTTCGTGACATCGTAACTTTTCTCGTCTCTTGTCCAAAACAAGTGAATCTTTTGCAGTTAAAAATACAAGTTTTGATCTTTATTCATACCAAATTTCAGACCATTTCGATCTCGGTAGCACATAGAATTATATTGTTAAACTTTGACGCATGACATGTTTTATTTGTTGTTATGTTGGATGTTTTGATTTGATTTCATCGATTTCTATTATCAGCTTTGATCGTTGAATTCGTGCCGATTTGTTTTGCTTGGATTCGTAACTCAATCTCTATGTCTATATCAGTGTGCGTATCCGTGTCATCTTCTCGTGCATCTCTAGCCTCGAAAGGTGAGCAATCACTCACGATTAACGTTCTTTTATTTATTAAATTTGATTTCAATGGAAACGACAATTGAAATATGCTGATGTTAGTTATTTATATTGCTATATCTATGACATCATCTGTATCTGTTCACCTGTGACACCTGACATCATTATCTGTTATTTATATTGATATATATATATATATATATATATATGCCATCATCTGTATCTGTTCACCTGTGACATCTGACACCCTTATCTGTTATTTATACTGATGATATATGTCTGTTACCGTTGTTATATTATTATCATATCTGTTATCACTCTGCAAGTTCCCTGTTAGTATAGAATCACTATGGGTTGAAATGATACATGCCCGAACGGACTTTAGAATAGGAGAAAATCGTTATGGGTTGAAATGATAAACCCAAGCGAGTTTCAAATTAAATTGAATTTGGGATTTCGGGTTGAAAAGATATATATCCGAATATATTTTAAATTGCGGATTGAAATGATAAATATCTGTATCACTTGACCATAGGATAGAAAATTATATACAAACACCGTTGGTCTATATATAAATGTTTTTGAAAAACATTTCTACGGTTTTGAAAGAAATATATGGTTTTTAATAAATAATGATTTTAAAGATTTATTAAAGTTGATTTAATAAAGTTGATTTGAATCAATATAAAATATGTTTAAGTATTTATGTAAAATGTATATTTTTAAATATAGAATTTATAATGTTTCAGGTTGAAAGATAAATTTGAATTGATTTGGAATTATTAATTATTTAAGAATTATACTTAAATAAGTTGATTTGAAATCTATTAAATTTGAAATTTTAAGATATGTTTTATAACTTGAATTCATTAAGAAGTGACTTAAATGAATATTTCAAATTAAATGGGATATTTGTCTATATAAATTTGTAAATTGAAGTTGTATTTTGATGTATTGAAATGATTAAAGAAATATTTCAGAAACTAAAGGTAATGAAATTAAATTGGGACATAAATTGAATTATCGAATTTAGTTTTGAAATGTCGAATATTTAAACTTTGAAATATATTGAAATTGAAATGGTTTATTTATGGTTCAAATAGGCATTTGAAATCGATAATTTGAAAGGGTTTATTGAGAAACTAAATCGAGTTGAAACTGATGATTTGAGATTTGATTAAATTAAATTTTTGGAATTCGAGTTAATTTGAATCGATTTGTGAAATTTGAGGAAACTATTTTAGTTTATAAAGAAATTTTAATATCTAAACTGTTTAAAAGGAAATGGATTTATTTGAAGGAAAAGTGATATCATATTGATATGGTTTTGAAATGGCAATGATATGTCGGTTTTGAAATATAACTATTTTGAAATTTTATTAAATGACCATCGGTGTAATAATACGTAGTTATTAAAGAGACCGGGATCGAATATGGACATACTCTCTGTCGATACCGAAACCACTTTAATAACTAATATACGCGGAGTGTTGATCCAGAATGAAGTAGATGGTTTGGTGAACACGTTGACTGAAGAAAGAGAACGATTTTGGATGACCCCTGACATGACTAAAATAGGAGCCACGCCGGGCCATTGAGGATCGCCATCTCTAGCGGACACACTTCTTCGATACCATACCTATTACTTTTGTGATTCGATTTGGGTGCACCCCTCGATTATGGGAGTGTTGTTTCGCGGTGTTGGGGTAGTAGCTGCTATGCCCAACATCAGTCCGGATCAGGCAACTACTAGTATCCTAGTTGGTATCGCCTCATGTACCTTGTCATACTGATTATCCTATTCGCGACCACTACGTTTTGTTTTGTACCTTTAGTATATGGATTGCCCTCTGGTGACTTCCGGTTTTGGGGAAACTACGGTCTTGTATATGCTCTTGGGAATAAAAATGTGTTAAGGGTGGAATGGACCATGACTTAACGCTATTTTGATATCGTACTTTACTGATTAGACATTATCTACTTAGCGTACACTATTACATAGTAGATAGTTTAACGGATCCTTAGAGGATGGTTATCCCAAACATCCTTTGAGTTACTTGCATTTCAGTTGTTATTTCACTTGAGTTGGATTTATTGATATAAGAATGTTAATCCTGACTCGAGTGTTTTGTGTTTTCTTTACGCTCGGGTCAGACTGAGTGATACAGTATTCGAGACTCGCCTTTGGAGTTGGAGCTTCGGTTGGAGATCCAGCTATCTATCCAGCTTTCAGTTATTCAGTTGATCCCAGGGATGTATTCAGATCTTGTATTTTACTATTGTATTGAGATATCTATGTATTCGAGACCTCCATTGTATCTTGTTAACTCTGTTATATATATATGGTAGATTCATGAACTACTATTCTTTTGTTTCCGCTGCATTATTGTTATATTACTCTGTGTCTGTGATCTGTGATTATTTTATTTACTATATATGCTGAGTTTTGCCAATTTAAATTAACAATCTATTGTTTTGAATTATTCAAGTCGGACATGTGTGGATTATTGTCGATTTGAATGGTCCAAAATAGTGGGTCGTTACATGTTATAAGGTACAGTTATCTTCGGTGATACTATATTGTACGTGTAAACTCATTTTGCTCTTCTAGGTCAAATGATAAGGAAATCCATCCGCCTAAACGGTTAGGAGGTGATTTCCGATTTTATGTAATGTCTGTTTATTTCCCATGAAACCGGGATTGAGATTCCCGAAAGATCGATCGATTGTTTTTGGAGCACCGGGTTAGCGGGGAAGTGTACTTATATGAGATGACTTGAAACTGTAACCACTCCAAAACCATATGTGTGTTCAATTCTTTGGAAGAGGTTCATGATTACTTCGTGATTGTTCGTGATGCTGGAATCTATATGGAGATTCGAGATCTGTTTGAGATGCTCGAACACGTGTAGTTGTTCGTGGTCTATTCAGAATGTGGGGATCCATGTGTGATTCTGAGGCCTGTTGAGGTATGGAAATCTATGTATGATTCTGAGATCCGTTGAGGAATCCATCTGTGGTTCCAAGATCTGTTGAGATATGAGAATCCATATGTTGTTCCATGATCTATTCGAGTTGGAGCTCGTGTGAAAGATCTGTTCGAGTGGTGGCTCGTGGGCTCGAATGCCAAATGTAGCCTCTTCAACTGGTATGACTAAAACCAGAGATATGAGATATAGACAGTAGGGTTGGCAAACTTTGGACATTATTATATTATTACTGGATTTTATAATAGAAATAGTTTGATTATCGTAAGGTAAAAACACATCCATGTTTATTGGTGGCGAGGTCTTTCGAAATACCTTTATTTTGAAAGGTTTTAAGATCTGATAAATTTGTGTGATTTAAGTTTCTCACGCTGGTTACCAGACTTATGCGGGTGTTATTTTCTTAATGCTCGAGTCAGCTCGAGTATGTTTCCCGATTTAGCTGTGGTTCATTGGAACTTTTAGAGAGGAGCTGGATGATTTCTTACCGTATTTATCTTCCACTGCATTACTTGACTTGTTTCTATCAGCATTTGTGGGGACAGATTGTTATAAATGTCCAGGCTGATCATAGGTTAGTTTCTCTGATTGATATTTATATATACGTGTATATATATATATGTATGTATGTATATGTATGTATGTATGTATGTATGTATGTATATGTATAAAGGTTTTCTTTTTGGTAAAGATTTTTGAGATATTATATATTATCGTTTCGCATGTGAGATTCTGGTATTGTGTTCTTTTCTTTCTTGTTCTATTTCTTTTTCTTTTTTGTTTATCCTAACAATTCATCTTTCCGGCACTTGGATGCTTGGCACATGAATACCATGGATATATTAGCAGGGCCGGCCCAAGAGTATTTGATGCCCTAGTCGAACAAGTATTTTTGTTTGTTTTGGTGCCCCTTAACCCAACCAAAAAATTACACATAACAAAATGTAAATTCTTTATAAAATTTAACATCCATCACAAAATATTGATCATACAAGTCATTTTGATTACATGCCAAAAAAACAAAATGTAAACATAATATCCTAATACATAATACATATTAACGAAAACAATTTCTTCTTACATTTTTTGAAGCAAACTCCTCCATTATATCTTCATAGGTAAGTTTATCTATATACTCACTTTTCAATCAAAATCATTATGAGCCCACTTAGTCTCTCTTGTACATAGTAGTCCGGAGATATGTCTTAATTAATTTTAGTTTTGAAAAACTTTTTTCCGCCGAAGCAACCGTAACCGGAATAGTCAATAGAATTCGATAAGCAACCCGAACGTTCAGAAATCCACTTACATCCCTATAAGATCTCAAGAAATTAAGTATATCAATTGATGTAGTTACTTTTGATGGTAGAATTTCTTTTAGTTGTCGAAGTTCAAAAAATAACTCTTTACCACAAATATCTTGCTCTTCGTTGTGCTTCAAAAAACCTTCTAGATTCATGCAATTATCCTTCAACTCATCATTGCCAATATTTTTAAATCTTAGGTTCAACAAGAATCCAAAAGTTTCTTCATAAAGTTTAAATTGATCAAATCGATCTCTAAGTGAGTCAAAGCTTGATCAACTAGTAGAAGAAAATAAGTATTCATATATAAATACTATACTATTTTATTACAGTCATCACAATCAACATCTAAGGATGGTGGACCTTATTAAGTGACATGTAATACTCAAAGAACATTAGTAACCTGCAACTTCATGGAAATTAGTTAAGGTTTTTGGTTTTCCTACCTTGAGACCTTTGCCTAAGGTCCTCATTGTCTCTACAGCTTCACTTATTTTTCATAGCTATGATGTGAATAGTGCAAATTATGTTATTCAAACAAAGACTTTAGATTAGCTGTTTATGAGTGTACAAATTAGTAACGACAACTTCATGAAAATTCTCTTTCAATAAGGGGTCTACTGAAAGATATTTAGATTACAATTGAATTAGTTGGCTACGATTGAATTGTTTTGGGAGCGCAACAAATTAACAAAAGCTTATTTCAATCATAGTAAAAAAAAAGCTTATTTCAGTCATAGAAAAAAAAACAGACAAACTAATCATTATCATTTACAAGCACAACAAATTAACGAAAGCTTATTTCAATCGTCGACTGTGAATTGTATTTCCTCCATTGTTTCAGCTGAGACTTGATCCAAATTCTGGTTTGGGGCTATACTTTGAAACTAAAATTAGGGTTTGCAATTTGAGGGATGCAGTCTAGAAGCACAGCAAAGTAATCGATGGAGATGAAGTCGATGTGCAATTGAGAGAGATAACACACGATGGAAGCTTGGAGGTGGTTGCGCTTCGCAGCAGTCGACGATGGGAACAGAAAACTGAGAAAAGGCAAAATGCGTTTTTTTTCTTTCGTTTTTTTTTCTGATTTTTTGTTGCCCCTTAGCCGCGCGTTGCCCTAGTCCTTTGTCTCTGTGGACTCTGTTGTGGGTCGGGCCTGTATATTAGTATCGACATTCAGGGTCGAAAAGGCGGATCGTTACACTTTTTTTCTTTTCCTCCTCCTAAAAGTCGACACCTTCTAAAGATGGTCTTATGTGAAGCCAATCAAATGTTAACACCTAATTTTGTGCATTGCATATAGATCTACCTTATGCAACCACGTGGAACTTCTATAACGACCTGCAAATTTTACACTTTTAATATTAAAATAAATAAAAATGAATTTCTAATAGAAATGAAAATTGAATGTCGTATTTATAACTATTGCAAAGGTCTTGATCCTCAAAAAAGAGTATATAGACAGTCATTTCCTATGCTATATAAGGTTAAATGCAGTCCTAACATAGTTGAAACTTTATTTTATATACATATATATATATACACACACATATATATACACATACATACATACATATACAAGTGTGAAGTTTTAGGTATGAGTAAAAGAAAAAATGAACGAAAGTTATATACTCGGGTCAGACCGAGTATTACAGATTTTCAAGTAAGGACGTTCTGGAGCTCGGGAGGCGAGATGAATGGTAGGAACGTATGGAGTGTATTCCACTGTGATATATTGTTATTTATCCGGGACAAGTTATTTTAATTGTCCAGTGATTGTGAAATGTTGTAACTCTGATGTATTAAAATTGTAATCGAATTGATACAGCTTTCTTTGTGTAAAGAATATTATTTTATATTATATTTTATCCGCTGCGAATGTGAGAATCTGTGTTTTTGCTGTTTCTGTTTCTTCTTCTTCTATCTCTTTCTTCTTTTCCTTAACAATCTGGAATTTTTGTGATCGAAATTTCCAGATCGTTACATTTGGATTTGGTATATTCTTTTATACCGTGTTCATGATTATTAATCAAACCGACTGTAGGGAGGTTTGCCTACTTCTACTAGCCAAAATAAAATACTCTGAAGCCAAAATAAATTTGCCCATGTTTCATTTTTTTTCCCGTTCGTTTTTTTTCCCATGTGCTTCTCCCCCAAATTTTATCCTCTAGACCGCATCTTCTACCTTTGAAACTTTCGCCTCCGTTATCTCCGGTCAATTTTCCCCTTCCCTCTCCTCTTTAAATCCCCCTAAACCAAGTAAAAGCCTATTCCATTGCCAGAGTTTGTTTGATACGAAGGCTACTCTTCTCGAACGCTGCTCCTCTCGTCGTTGTTTGACTCTGCCTGTCGTCTCGCTCCTCCTCTTTATTTGACCGCAACTACATCACCTGCTCCTCTTCTCGAACGCTACTCCTCTCGAGACTCACCTTCTAGTTCGACTGCGCCTCTCGTCTCGCTCCAGGTACATTCACAATCAAGTTAAATCTTCTTTTGTCGCTCCCGAATCCAAAACAAAATCTAAAATCAAAAATCACGTGCAGGATCCAATTGCAAAAAGCTTTGTTTGGCTTCAGTCTTTACTGGCGCGATCTATTAAGTTGGGATAAAATCATTTGAAATTGATTTATTAACAGATTTTTTATAATTGCAGAAGAAGAAATGATGTACAGAGAAATTGGGAAGCAAACACTAACAATTCATGAGCCTAGAGTTTTAAATTGTGCTTATAAAAATTGTTAGGTATGTAATTTCACTTTGGGTATTCTAGTATATGATATGCTATTATCTTGTAAATAGTTTAGTTTGGGTTTGCGAAATCTGGATGGCCGGTTATTAAAATACCGCATTCACTTTAGCATCAGTTGTAGCAAGAAATGTTTCAATTCGTGTTTGAATTTGTCTTTAGTTTTGTATGAACGTAAATGAATTTGACTGTTGTTGCTAGAATTACTATGTTAGTTTTCATAATTGATTTTTTTCTTTTCCATCATGTCTAATTTCTAAAACTTGACTGTGGTATCCATTGGAGATTCAAAGAATTGGGTAGCATACATGTACATTTCTTACACAGTTAGCATGTGTTGTTCTATTTAATACATGGAAAGAAGGAAAAAAAAGGGATCTTTTCTTCAAAAATTATTTGAAGTAATACACATATACTGTAGTAATCAAATATGGTAGGAAATGGATTGAAACTTTAGATTTGCTTTTAAAATCTGTATAATAGCACTCGCAAGTCTCTTGATATTCAAGATTGGTATTTGTTACGTTATTTTGTTAGAAGTTTGAATAAGAGTCGGTACATGATCTGAGCTTAATGTTGTTTTGTTCATTTAATTACATACCTAACAATTATATACCATGTTCAGGCATATATGACAAAAAATACGTATCATATTGATTTAAATACATCGCCTTCAATGAACAATGGTGAGGAACCATTTGAAGATCATGACGATGATAAGCATGTGGTATCAACATCAATCTTTGATACGGTAATCATTTTCAATTTCAATCTCTCAATAGTTGTATGTTTCATTTTTAAAATGTATTACAATGAAGCTTGTACATGAGTAATGATTGATAATTCATACTGTTGGTATGAATATATTTATTCTATTTCAATGAACCTATTGTCATAAAAAGACATGCATGCCATGTAAAATAATGGATAAACATATATATTTGTACTAATGATAATTCTACTTTGATCAATCATGAACATTAATTTATATCACATGTTCAGATTAATGGGATGCAGACTATATTTCCAATTGATTTGAATGCACCACCATTGCATAGTAACGATGAGCAATTATCTAAAGATCGTGTTGATCATGTGCAGATGGTATCAACATCGCAGTCGAACGTCCAAAAGGTAAATTTTCTATAATTCTAATTTTATTTGTCTCTCTATCAAATTTATGTTTTATTTGTAATCTTTACGATAAAAGATTATTCGATGATCATATGATAATTTTTCTGTTGATATTTGTACTAATATGTGTAGAATCTGGTTGAAGCAATATGTAAAGAATATCCAAGATCATCAGTAGATGCCGCACTATTTGAAGAAACTTCAAAAAAGACACAAACTAACAATCAAGGTGACTCTTTCACCATAATGTACAATTGTATAATATATCAGTAAAAATTAATTATTATCACTTTTACTCTAAGTTTTTGTGATGTTTTTAAATTTATTTTGATTAATATTATTCGTCTTCACATGTACAGTTGATATGCATTGTATTGATTTGAATGCACCACCTTTGTTAGAGAATGAGGAGCAATCAATAGCAAGTTATGTCGATAATATGCAAGAAGTTTCAACAACACAGGTGAAATTCCGTACTATATTTTTTTCCAAAGTAAATGTATTTTCATTTTAATGTTTAATTTTTACAATAATCAAACATAATACTGTAGTATTAATATTTATCGATACTTTGACAATTTATGTTCCATAATTCCCTTTTTCTTAATTTTTCAATTTTTGCATACTTGCATAGATGCCACATGATGTATTACGTCAACCTATGCTTGTAGAAGATCCATTGTCGTTCTCTAATGCTTTGTATGGAGATTTTATTCCTTTTGATGCATCCAACAAGGTTGATTTATTCACCCCTTCCGGTTCAACTTCACACGATGTTTTAAAAGAGTCATTTGATGCAATTTGTCCTTTGGACTTATCATGCACCATAGAAAGGTATAATGCTACATTTACTTATAGTATGCAAATAATAGATTATTTCCTACTATTTTTGACTTACTTTTTAATTGAATATACATATTTTATACCAGAGACTCGCCTATATTTCGTCAATATGACAAAATGATGGCTAAATACAATGAAAATCGGGCATCCACTCAAAGAGCTAGATGTTTGAGAGAAACTGATCAACAGAAACAACGTAGAAAAGTGGTTGATGCAGCAAGACATAAAGAAAAAGCAACTCATATCCAACACTCAAACATCAACACTCCAATGTTAATATCTCCTGTTCCAAAAATTACAAATGCTCACAAATTTATACGCTCATGCCAAAAGATTAGTTGGACAAGTTATCAGACTTCTTCTCAATTTTTTACAGATTTAATTGTTACGTCAAGTTCATGCTCTGATTGTCGTACTGATAAACCACAACATGACCTTCCCTACAAGTTTAGTTCCCAAAATCTAATGGAACCCGGTCATGTTCCTCCTGAATTATCCTACCTTACTAACTTGGAGCGAATCCTCATTGCGCGCATTCACCTAGTTATGTCAGTTTACCGTTTTAAAGGACAACAATATAAATATAGTGGAAATATTATTAATTTCCCTTAGGATATCAATGCAATAGCACGTTCTCTCCCTTTAGGCCAAATGATTTATCGGCAGTATTAGTTGTCAACAGAAGTGGAACAAATGAAAGTCAAGAGTTTCGCGTAAGGCGTGAACATGTAAGACAGGCACTACTTTGGCTTAAATCTAATAATATATTTTATTCCGATGTGCACATTAATGAAATAACTCTCCATGAGTTACCAGAGGACGGTGTACCTTTAAATATTCCTCATATTGAAGATAATTCACAATGACGATTTTCTAGGACCTCCAGAATTCGAAAGCGAAATAACTCACATCGGTGAATTTGAGATATCAGGTGCAGCCACAACTTCAGTATAACCGAACCACCAAGCCTATTTATTATCCTTTTTGGAAAACAAAGAAATAAATGAAACAGTTGTTCAGATGCCTATTTCTTCTGTTGCTATTGATGAGTTTAATACTCCTGGATATACCTCGATGGCATTTCCAATATTATTTCCATCAGGAAATGCTGATTTACGACAGGCGCGACCAAGAAAAATTAGACCCCTAGAATATTTTCAATATTTAATGAAATTTCATGACCAAAGGTTTGCAAAAGATTCTAGATTTAGATATTTTGCCTACAATTCACTTAGCAGGTGGCGTGCGTTAGATATTGGTAGCATATACGTACAAAAAAACCCGGATGATGGGAATTTATCTATAAATGATATCCGTGAAATGTTAAAATCGGGAGATAAGCAGTTGTCCCAACGCATTTCTTGGTACGCAAAAGGCATTCGTGGAAGCCGTTCTTACTGGTCTGCAAGATTAAAAGAGCTTACGGCTATGGTTAAACAATTAGGTGCACCAACTATATTTTTCACATTAAGTTCAGCAGATTTGCAATGGCCGGAACTTTATAAACTTCTTGATCAAAATAATGAATTGCAAAAATTAAGCTACAGTGAACAAAGAAAAAGAAAGGCACAGTTACTAAATGAAAATCCACTTGTTGTTGCTTGGTTTTTCCAAGCTAGAGTTAAAACTTTTGTAATAGATTATTTGGTGCCAGAATTTTCTATTAAGGACTATTGGTATCGTTTTGAATGGCAAAATCGTGGAAGTGGACATATCCATGGCTTTTTGTGGTTACATGATGCACCAGATTTATCTTCTGTTACCGAAAATAAATATGAAAATTCTACAATTATTGAATATTTTGATCGTCTTGTTTGTACAATAAACCCAAATATGGGTGGACTTTCACGGGAACAAGAGCATCCATGTGCACAAGTTATTCCACCAGATGCAAATTTGGATATGGACGACGACGACTATGCAAATCTAGTTACTTGGGTTATGCGTCATTCCAGGTGTGGAAACTACTGTTTGCGAGTACATAGAACAACCAAAAAATTGACATGTCGCTTTAAATATCCATTTGACGTGCTTCCACGATCTAAAATTGTAGAAGATCCTCCAAATAGTAAAATCTTTCGATTTATTTCACAACGCAATGATCCTCTGATCTGCTCACATAATAGAAAAGTACTTCAGGTTTGGCGTGCTAATATTTATTGGTCTCCTGTGTTATCTGTGCATGCTGTGGTAAATTATATTGGAAAATATGCTGCAAAATCTGAACTAGTATCAAAGAGCTTTATAGAAACATTCAGAACGATAGTTGAAAATAGTCATCGACCTTGTCAAACATCAACTTCCGCCATCAAGAAACTACTTCTCAAGAGTGTATCCGAGCGAGACATTTCTTCACAAGAGGTATGCCATCTTCTAATGTCTTACCCTCTAGTAAGTTCATCTAGAACAATAGTGCAACTTAACGTAATTGAAAAAAACATGTTATCAACAATAATTTGACGTCGAAATACAACAATAGATGAAGATACCGTTGATTCGGACCCAAATTTTATTACAAGGTATATGGATCGACCAAGCAAACTTGAAAACCTTTCACTACTTGATATGGAAAAAAACTTCCATTACTATAATAAAGGGTGGCATAAGTTTCGAAAAGAGGCAATTGTACGAATAGTACCAGATCTAAGTAGCAATATTCCTCCATTCGGTGAAAAGTGGGAATTTTATTGCGAACAGCAGGTAATGCACCTTCTCTGTTTTTTATTAGATAAAATTTTACAAATATTAATGATAAACTTTGATAATTAAAAACTACATTGATTTATATTATATTTAAAATATGAAATCATACTTAAACTTGTTTTTTAATATGAATACAGGTACTACTACGTCATCACTATAGAAATCTTAATGAAGCAAAAGGAAACTTCGATGCTTGGTCTGATAGATATGTTAATTTAGGTTTGATTCAACATCAATCGCTCCCAGATGCTGTAGAAGATGATTTCGAAGATGATAGTATAAACAATGATGTGGAAGAAAATCAAAAGGAAGAATGGATGATATGTAACGACCCGTAAATTTTAACTGTTTTAATAACGTAATTAGTTGAAATTTTGTGAAATTTTAAACGATAAATTTTGAAATAAAAATTTGATATTTGGAATGCGTCTAGTTTAACATAGCAATTGGTAAATTTTCGTCCGAAAATATGAAAGTTTATTTCGTGCGTAAATTTACTTCAATTTAATCAGTTAAAAAGCGATGAAAATAAAACGTTTTCGAAACCTAAATATTTTTACATAGAAAAATTCTAAATCATCTTCTGAGCAAGACGTCATTTTTCGTTTTTCCAAATTCGGACTTCTTTGGCTCCGTCGATCTTATTTTTCTGCGTTTTTCTTGCATTTTTCGATAGTAGAAAATTCGAAATTTTATAATTCAATCATACCACTGATATCAATATACCATTTTGATCGTCTCGTCATGCTGATCTCAACGGTATATTCCTTTCCGTTTTTCGAACCCCGGTACGCTGCGAAATCAGTAAACAGTTAACTGATGTGGTTCGTTATTTTAGCCTCTTGGTCTCCTATTGACTATTCAATTACCCATCAGTTGAATGTAAACAGCTATTAGCGTTTATGATTTCTGCAATACAACTGGCAACATCACTTCAATTCATAAATTCATATCAGCCTGCACGTTTCCCCTTCCACCCTTCTTTTCTTCTTATCTGTTCATTCATTTCCTTCGAAAGTTTATAGGCAAAGCTTCATATTTGCACTCGAAAAAAGTTGCATTGCCTGGAAACAGAATCACCTCCTCCCCTAAAAAAAAAATTGTATAAAACAGCCGAAGTCACAGCCGTACCTCCCACCTTCAACCTCCCTCCTCACCACCGCCATTCACACTCCCTCCAGCCTTGACTGAGGCGATCTCCTCTGGCCGAAGTTCTCAAACTCATCTTCTCCTTCCAAATTGTTGTCGCTCCTCTCCCTCTCATCACTCTCCCGCCACCACAAAGCACGGTCGTGCTAACCCGTTGCCGATTTCGACCGCCATGCCATAGCCCGTCGAGCCGTGCCCGATCTCCACCATCTCAAAACCAACCTCACCAAAACTCACCAATAACACCAGGTTTCCTTCCCTCCGCCAAAATTCTCGACCACCCGAGCCTCCGTCGTCCTTTCCATCACAAGCAGTCACCGCCTTCCGATCACAGGCCGCCACCTTTCCTTGATTCACGGTTTACTTCCTCCTATTTCGTTTTCTTCTTATATATATAGTTTTATATAACAACTGTCTGTTATATATATTAAGTGATGCAAGTTGTGTATATATGTTACACTGTTACTTTATTATGTGACAGTTCAAAAGTATAATATTTTTGTTGTACAGTATTTACATCCCATGTCTAAAGTACTATTATATATTATATTATAAGTTTGCTGTTAGTTCATTTCTGGTAATATACATATGTTACAGTTTCTGGATTTGTAAATACTCTATTTATTATTAACACATATTTCTAAATGGTGTAATATAAAGTAAGTATGAGTTGGCATATTGTTTTGTTGGGTCTATAGTATCTGATACGTCAGTTATATATATATAGTACATTTTAGTTCATTCAAAGTGTTATATTGTGATTTCAGTAGTTATTTATGCATATGATTTCTGTATATATGTAAGAAAGTTATATAAATGAAGTATATACCATATATTAACTAACTATATGTTATTTATATGACCCTGTTGGTGAATATATTTTACGAAAAAGTATTTTATACATAGTTCAACAGTTTCTTCTATTTTCCCATTGACTAATTAGTTGTTATCATCTATAAAATACATGTAAGCCCATATGTCCTGTAGTTACCCAGTCTGCATACGTTTTTCTGGATCACCTACTTTGTTTCGTTTTAATTTGGAAATGTATATAATATATTCTCTGTTTCAAATATACAATATGTGCAGCTTTAATAGTATGGGTTTAAGGTATACTTTAATGAGTTGTAGTTAATATAATCTGCTCTATATAGGCGAGCTATGCATTGCAACTTTGTATATTATTTTATATAAACTCGTACATACCTAGGAAGTTTAAATTGGTAATATATTTATTTTATACATTATTGATTTCGGTACTGTATGTATATACTGTACTTTTATATAAAATTTTATTTTGGTTATATACTGAGGTTATATTTTAGTTATAGACTAGTCTACATAAGTATATAGTTATTTATAAGTTATAACTAGTTGTCTGCATTGGTTGTCTGTATATGTTTCGTATATTCTAAGATGTATATATATTTTTTTTTAAAAATTAGGCACTGAGTTAAAATATGATATTATATATATATAGCTACATATAGTCATATATGTGCACTTGTACCAATTATCTTCATAAATCCGGTTCTGATTTATTTCATCAATTCCTATGTATCAGCTCTGATCGTCAAACTCATATAAATCGTGCTTTGCTTTAAAATTCATGCCTGGATTCATAGCTCGTCTCTTTGTCAAATCCATCTAGCCTCGAAAGGTGAGAAATCACTCACGATTAACGTTCTTTTATTTATTAAATTTGATTTCAATTGAAACGACAATTGAAATATGCTGCTGTTAGTTATTTACACTGTTATATATGTTATTACCTGTATCAGCTCACCTGTGACATCCGACACCATTATCTGTTATTTATACAATGATAATCCAGTTTGGTTGATAAATGATTGATTGTTTGATGTTGACATTGAACGTTAAATTGTTAATGTTGAAAGTGATAAATAATTTGAAATTGAAATCGACGTAGGATAGTTAAATTTGATATATGTGTTAAATTTGATTTGATGACATTTGCATAATATGACCCCTTTTAATTGTTAAATTAATTGACATGTAGAATAGTGATAATTACACTTTGAACCATTGAACGTATATTGGATTAATTGTTGTAGTGTTAAAATTGAAATCGAATGACAAGTGAAGAACCGTATTAATATTGGTGTAATAATCTTTAATCTACATGAAATGATAGTGTAGATTCTAGAAATAATTATATTAATTTACACAAATAACAATGTGAATTAATACGATTATTTCGGGATTATTTGAATTGATTATTTGATTGTTATTGATTGTTTTTATTGCTTGTTTATTTACTTTGACACCATCCAAGTTATCATACTGCAAGTTCCCTTTGCTATGCTTTGATTTTGAATTGAATTGGAATCGGGTTGAAATGATAAATACCCAAATGAACTTGGCCTAGGATAGAGAATTAAATAAAACCCGATTGGTCAATACTTTGATTTAAAAATAAAATGAAGATTTTATTTGAATAAATAATAAGGTTTTGAAATGAAGTTAGAATTTGAATTTTAATGAAAGGAAAATGTTAATATTTAATAATCTGAAACAAAATATTAACAATGTAATTGATGAAAGAACGTTGTTTGATTTGAGAAATGATTGAATTAAGTTTTGAAATTATTTAATATTAAGTTTTGAAATTTTATAATAGTAAGTTTTGAAATTATTTAATAATTAAATAAGATTGAATTATTTAATAATTAAATAAAATTGAATTCTTTATTTAGTGAAATTGAACTTCTTGAATAAGTGAAATTAAGTTTCTTTATTAATTGAGTTTTGAAATTTGTAACTAAGTAAATTAAATCAGCAAAATTGAATTTCTCTAATAATAAATAAAATGTGTTTTATTGAAATAAAATGTAAGACTTGAAATGAAAAGAATTTGATTTGATGAATTTAATTTAATGCAATTTGTAAGTTTTGATACAATGAAGTTGAACTTAAATAATTGATTTAATGAATTGGAAGTTAAAAAGAATTGTTTTGAATGATAAATTAACTTAACAAATATTGAATGAAGTCGATCAATGATTTTAAATTGTTTGGAATGTTAAATTAAATTAATTTAATTTTTTTTGAAATGAAACTTATATTCGAACTTGAATCAATATTTGAATTGTTTTAAATAAAGATTGAAATTGAATTATAAGATTTTGAAATGATAAGTTGGAAGTTTTGAAACGTAAATTATGGAAATTGTTTTAGAAAGACAAATGAAATGTTGATTTACAAATTCTAACTGAAATTGAAATTGATTTGGTTTTCGAAATATATAAATGACCAATCGGTGTAATAATTTCGAAAGTTATTAAAGAGACCGGAATCGGTTAGGGACATACTCTCTGTCTAAACCGAAAACCACTTTAATAACTATACACGGAGTGTGATCCAGAATGAAGTGGTTGGAATGATGTACGTGATGACTGAAGAAAGAGAACGATAATGGATAGCCTTGACACTTGTGTCAAATTGGAAATGACTAAAACAGGAGCCGTGCCGGGCCAAATGGGGGTTAGCTACCACAAGCGAACACACTTCTTCGAAAACTACTCATTACTTGTTGTCGATTGGTGCACCCTTGATTTTGGGAGTGTTGTTTCGCGGTGTTGCGATCGCTGCGGCGATGCGTTCTCACCAGTCCGGATCAGGCAAACGGTAGTTTCACTACCTTGGGTATTGCCTCATGTGCCTTGTCATACTTGTATCCCTATACGCGACCACTACGATTTGTTTTGTGTTATACCTATGGAGTACTCCCTGATAGCCCACTAGTTTACAGTGCTGTATAGACTATAACGCTTGTATAAAATGTGTTAAGGGGGATAATGGTAATGCCTTAACACTATTTTGATACTTTATATTACTGATAGGCATTATCTACTTATCGTACACTACTACATAGTAGATAGTTTAACGGATCCTTAAAGGATGGTTATTCCAAACATCCTTTGAGTTACTTGTATTTCAGTTGCTATTTCACTTGAGTTGGATTTATAAATATAAGAATGTTAATCCTGACTCGAGTGTTTTGTGTTTTGCTTTACGCTCGGGTCAGACTGAGTGTACCAGTATTCGAGACTCACCTTTGGAGTTGGAGCTTCGCTTGGAAATCCAGCTATCTACCCAGCTCCCAGATATCCAGTTGATTCTAGTGATGTATTCTGATATTGTATTTGATTTTGTATTCGAGACATCTGTTGTACCTTATTTAACTCTGATATGTATATAATAGCTTCATGAACTACTATCTTTTGCTTCCGCTGCATTTATTACTCTATGTCTGTGATCTGTGATTATTTATTTACTGTATATGTTCAGTTTTGCCAAATTTAAATTAACAATTCGGTATTTTGAATTATTCAAGTCTGACATGTGCGGATACGAATGGTCCAAAATAGCGGGTCGTTACATGATAGCAGCCGCGATGGGTCCAATGTTTGTTTCAGGAGAGGAAATAGAAATGGGCTTTAGAGAATTCGATACTTTGCATAATTGGAATGAAGCACTTTAGAGATACCCTAATATAGATATTAAATGTAATTTTATCCATACCAATTTACGTTCAATTATGGAACATGAAATTGAGACCATAAACACCTCTACTGTTGTTCCTTTTGAGAGCTTGTCTACAGAACAGAGAATTGCACATAATGTGATATTTAAAGCAATATCTAAAGGAAAATCAATTCGAATGATTATATGCGGTGGTGTTGGTACAGGAAAATCAATGCTTGTAAATGCCATTGTTCGAACAATTGTTACTCATTTTGGAACCAGCAAAGCAGTTCGCATTATGGCTCCAACTGGAGTGGCTGCATATAATATTGGTGGTAGCACAATTCATCATGAACTTCAAATCTCCATGGAAAGAAAATCATCCTACAAAGACCTATCATCAGAGCAATGTCATCGAATGCAAGATGAATTTAAAAATACAAAGTTGATTATAATAGATGAATATAGTATGCTTGGTAGAACAATGATGGCAAATATTAATTTACGGTGTCGTGATATTTATTCAATAAATGACTTATTCGGTAGCGTTTCTATTGTCTTAGTCGGTGATATGCGACAACTACCTCCTGTTTGTGATAGTTCGTTATACTTGAAAGGTGGTAATCTCTTACAACAACGTGGTGGAATTGCATATATGAGTTTTGATAAGTGTTTAAGACTATCGTATATATTCCGTCAAGTTGGAGATGAGCAAGCACCTTTAAGAGGAGCTTTAGAAAGACTGAGTAGAGGTGCATCTACTTTAGATGATTGGAAACTTTTCAAAACTAGAGATTGGTCAATTTTATCGAACAAAGAGAAGGATACCTTTAAGAATGCACTTTGTCTTTTTCCAACAAGAATTGCTGCTAACGAACATAACAAAAACCGTTTGATTCACCTTGGAAAACCTATTGCATGCATTCCTTCTTTCAATAACTGTGAAGCAGCATCTAATGGTTCGGTTGATGATGCAAAAGGTTTAGAACGATGTATTTATCTTTCTGTAGGTGCTCGAGTGATGTTACGATCTAATCTTTCAGTGCAAAATGGATTGGTTAATGGTGCAATGGGTATTGTTATGGATATTGTATATTCACGGTCATCAAGTTCTCCTAACGATCTACTGCTAGCGGTCATAGTCGATTTTGATAAATACCGTGGTACTCCATTTCGTGAGGGAACAAATATTATTCCAGTAACTCCGCAAATAGTAAATTGGAAAACTTCTTCTGGTACAACTTGTATGAGAACACAGTTACCTTTAGCTCTATGTTGGGCAATAACAATACATAAAAGTCAAGGAATGACTCTTGATCAAGCAATCATTAATATCGGCGATCGAGAAAGTCTTGGTTTAACGTTTGTTGCATTATCAAGAACTAGAAAATTAAAGGATCTTGCTTTCAATCCTATGTTTACTTTTGAAAGACTTGCACAGATTAGAAGATCCAAAGGCCTGCCATCTAGATTATTAGAGGAAGAACGTTTGAATGCAATGTCGGTTGAATAAATGGTAAGTAAAAACAACTATTATTATCACAATTTAGGTATTGCTCAATATCATGGTATAACTTGCATTTTTTCGAAGTGGAAATTAGTTTGTGGTTTTCAATTTATTTATATGAATTAAATCATTTTCTGTTTTCCCCATTGTCAATATTTGTAGATTTTCGCGGCACAACTCTAATATTTCAGAACCAAAGTATGTTTTCCATTTTTTTTATTTTACTAAAATATGGAGTAATATAGATTTAGTTAAGTTAAACAGAGACTTAACGGTCAAATCCTTTTTCAGAACTACTGGTCTTGTTTTACATATCATACCAGACAAGCGAAATAGAGATTATTGAAGCTTGAATAATTCAACAAGAGAAGGTTAAATAAATGAATAACAACATTTTTGGACTAGAAGGTTCTTTATTGAAATTATTCGAGATTTTGGGTGGTATTAAGCTTAGACAGCCTCTTAAAACAAAAGTCATATTTTAAAGCTTTTTGCATAATCTAGCATTCCACTTATAAAATATGCGATTTTATACTAAACTCCATATTCGTGTAATACATATGTATCATTTGGTATTCTTTTCATTAATGTGCAAGTTTGCAAATACAAAACTGTTTTACCTCCACTTTTGATACGCTTATTGGATAATATATTCACAATTGATCTCAAATTTCGTTCAAAAATGTAAAATTCTACATGCAATTAAAAATAATTTGTTATATAAAGTTGTCAATATACGTATTTTTTGAATATATTTTTTCTAATTTCTGAGGAATGTGGTCTTGTTTGGTTGTAGAAACTAAAGTATCTTTCCATTTGCAGGATGGAAAAGTGTCACAACTTGAGCATGTTTTCATCCGAGGTAGCAAAGTCAGGTCAGTTTGATGTATATAAATCTCTCATTACTTGCAGCATATATTGTTTCATAGTGTTACATTGTGTGAACGATTTGATTTTTCATAGGTTCATGGTCATACCTGATATGTTGAAAAATGCTCCTATGTTCAAAAGATTGGATACTAGAATTAAGGTATGCAACGTGAAATTATACCTTCTTAGGACTTCGAGACTTTGCTTTCAATATGTTATAATTTTGGGTACATTTTGTAGGGAAAAGGTTCAGCACTTGGTATTGGCCGTGGTCGTGCAGCTTCAATGAGTGCTAGAGTAAGATAAATATATTGATATATTTTTTTATTACCTTTTGGAATCTGTTTTACTCACTTGTTTATTTCAGGTTAACATAATACTGAATTGTTATTTTTGTTATCATCTGACTTTAATTTATGGGCTTATAATTTATATAGAGCTTTGGACTACAAGGCTTAGTCAAATAAAAAAGTGTAACTTGCTGGTTATTTCATTTGATAAATGAATACCTTGATTTATGTTGTTACAGAATATTGATGATATAGCTTAGGACTGCGGAGCTGATTGATACTCAGGGTGGCATGCTTGATAACATCTATAGTCAGGTAATAAATAACTTGACATATTTCTATCATCACTTATATAGAGTTTAATGTAAACTTTATATTCCCTTGATAAGATTTTGTTGTACTTGTTACAAGTGCAGTCGATCACGTTCAAACTGGAAATGTAGCTCTTCAAAAAGCAAAATCGCTGCAAAAGAACTCAAGCAAATAAATGTATATTGCAATTATTTTTTTGCTCGTTCTTATTACCATTGTGTTATTTTGAATTGGTTCTACAATTCTTTGTAAACATTGAAACTTTCGGTTGAATATTGATTTTGCACTGCTCAAGTATGGGAATAGTATCTGTAAATAAGATGAAAAATACAGCAATGTAATCTTTTTCTTGTTAGTGTGCAAATTGCAACTGAATCTAGCGTTCATATGTTTTAAACTATCATTTTCTACATATGGTAGATAGAGTTAAGTAGTATTCATATTATGTGGATCAATTTGTGTAGGACTGTAATTGTTCGACTGTCTTCTGTAGCAGGGCCAAAACTACTGTAAGTACTGATGGCAGACACACCGAATTATTGATGCCATCGAACCGGTATACAATATATTGTGGGATTAACCATGCACTTCCAAAATGGTTGCAAACACACGGCAGCTGATGTTAGTTTGCCAGAAAAGTTTTCATTGCTACCATGTTGTAGCTTATGTTATTTTGTTGCAGTTTTGGAACCATTTTTGTATCGGTTTATTTGATGGAACAGACATTTGTATAATTAAGTTAAATCTTTCAGCTACAACTGTTCTGATGAACTCATATTATTTATTTATTAAGGAGAGACAGGTTTCTATACAAGCATCATAGTTACTCAATAATAGCATTCATTGATTCTGGTACATTACAATATATAAAAGATTGTAAAAACGCAGGCCATCATATGTTACAGAACAAACGTACAATAGTAATAAAGTATTAGGAAAAATAGTATTCTAGTATTTTTTGAATGATGACAGATGCAACATTTTTGTTGTAATGATCATTCTTGTTGCATTCTGTTGCCTTGGCTTCAGATACTGGCTTAAGTACCACATTCCACATGCTTCAGACTTCAGACAGCAAACCCAAACTACTATTTTAATTCGTTCAGTAGACCGTGCAAGGCTCCAGACTACCTGCATACTTCATAATTACATGCTCAGAATTGTCTATCTGAGCGAATGCTATATTATTCATGGACAACTTCAGCTTTCTTTTTGGACAACTTATTGCAGCTTCTTGATGCCTGAGTAAACTGCATATATTTTTTGTCAGTTTCTAATTCATGTTAGCTCAAAATGTTAGTAAAAAGCATGCCTGGCTTATAAAAGGACCGATTCATTCTACAAGTGCAGTATTAAATGTTACTCAAAAACAATTAAATTACATCTAAAAGACAAATAAGCAATATGCAGAGTTCAGTCCACTAAAATAGTATAGCTACTTAACCATCATAGAGTTAAGCATGCAATATAAAAGTCCCAAGAGCACGAATATGAAAATTTTAGAAGTTTACAATATGGAAAAAGAGATTATTCAATTCAAGAGAATTAACTATGTAGGTTAGGGTGTCTTCGGATATAAAATCTGATCTTTAATCTGTTTGTTATCGGTTTTCTCCCTGAACCGCCTCTCCTGTGAAAAATGCAGCGTGATGTTGATAAAATAGCAAATGGAAAGTGAATTAATATAGTTTCTTTCTCAACCACAATGTTAATAAATCTTCACTGCAGGTATATTTCGCATCAATCAGAAAGAGAAAACTTGAGCTTCCTAAGAACTCAGAAGATCTATATGAATTCACATACGACAAGGAATCTGCATTAGAACATGAATTCATACCACACAGCAACACATATAGGTAAATCAGAAGTTTCTTAACTAGTTCAGACTTTGCAACATTTTATGTCAGTTTTTAATACGTTTTTTCTTTTCTTTATATAATGTAATCAAAATCATATAGGTTTTTGGACAAGGCAGCAATTCAACAAAGTTTAGAATCACAATTCAATCTGCAAAGTCAATGGATACTATGTAGAGTAACACAAGTGGAGAAAGCAAAGACCGTCTTAGGAATGTTACCATTTTTCGAAAGCTCTATAATAGTGAGTACATGTTTAGCTCAACTCCAAAATTTCAGCATCCACCAAGGCACAACAATGGATAGTGAAATATTCGGCTTAATGAAAATTCCAGCAGCTTCACTTCCAATAATTCCTACGATATTCCTGATCCTAATAGTACTTGTTTATGACCGCATTATTGTGCCACTTGCTTGAAGGTTTGTCTATACTTTATTATGATCCAAACTATGATGTTCGAGGCGGAGCACTAGGCGCTAAGAAAGTCTTTAGAGTCCAGACGGAGTCTCGACGAAAATAAGAGATCGCCACATAATTTGATACAAATAAATTCTGCATTAACTATAAAAACAGTAACTACAAAAGTGGGAAACTCCATTTGTGTTGATTGGATCATCACTGTTTGTTATTTTAATACGAGTGATATATATACACGATTTAAGTTTACCAGCAATAATTAAAAAAAACGTTATAGCTTATAATAATAATGGAATTTATACATAATAAAGTTTATACAAAATGTAATTTATGCCATAACTACAATTAAATATTTGTGTGTCTAATAATAACGACTTCATAAAAAATAGAATATTTGCGAACAATTTAGTTTTTTAATTTATAGTAGATTACTTTAGGTTATACTCCAAAAATAAATAAAATAGATTTTAAAAATAAAAAGAACAAGAAAGCAAAATGAAGAACCATTAAAATCAAATTTTGAAGAAGTGAAAAGTTAATAACTATTGTTGTACCTTTTATTTTGAACCGAAGAACCAATCAAATGAGCTTTGGGTAACATGAAAATTGATTTATTTTGAATTGTAAAACAAAATATTTATTGAATGATTTTTCATATATTTTCAAATGAATTATATAGTGTAAATAAATCTTGAAATTATATTAAAAGACGAAAAGAAAATGAGTTTTTTTACTGTAGTTATATTTAATTTGGTCAGAATAAAAGTAAACTAAGTTATACCAAAAATACATATTTTCTCAATCCTAAGAAAAACTTAGCGCTCAAACGTCTTAGATAATGGTGTAATGAAGTGCCAAAACAAAAAAAGGTGGAGCGTTAAAATTGCAAAGTAGTGCCCTAAATGGCGCTCCACGGCTCCCTTGACAGCATAGGATCCAAACGTGGACAAAATTTTGATAAAGGATTTGCAAAATTACTAATTGTAATAATTGGCTTGACGTAAAACTTATTGCAGATAACAGGTCAAAATTGTAGAACTCGCACATTTTCAAAACATGCAAGAAATTTGTGTAAAAATAAATCAGATAATCTTAAAAATCAGATCTGTTTCCGCAACAAGTTTTATAGCGAGCCCATCACTGCAGCTAGTAATTTTTCTGGGCATATATCAAAATTTTATCCTTCAAAATAATAAAAGATGCAGTATATTTCTGGCTTAATGGGAAATGCATGTATTTAATGTCTATTATAATTGCATTTGTAAAAGGATAACAGGTCACCCTATAGGCATAACTCACCTTCAACGAGTAGGCATAGGCTTAATCCTCTCAGGTGTATCAATGCTCACAGCTGCACTAGTAGAAGTTAAGCGCAAACAAGTAGCTATAACTCATGATATGATAGATGCAGACCCTAAATATCATTCACTGCCAATGAGCACTTTCTGGCTTTCATTTCAGTACTTCATATTCGGGGCAGCTGATTTTCTAACCTACGTTGGCTTGCTTGAGTTTTTCTACTCCGAGGCCCCAAACACGTTGAAATCGATTGCTACTTCTTTTCACTGGTGAAAGAAATAATAAGGTTCATTTGCACAATTGATAGGTAATGGTGCAAAATCAATGATGCAAACATTAGAAAGAAAACATAAACTAAGTAACAAAATGAAGCTTCATTTATATAAAAAAAATTAAAGACAACTAAACTATGTACCAACAGGAAAGTTTAAGCAGCAACTATTTCAAGAGCAGGTTAATATCAGAAGCAAGATTTATAGGCATTCATTCATTCACTAAACACATGATAAAACTCTAAACATCGTAGTTTATCACAAAAATATTTAAAACATTGCTCATCCAATTTGTTGAAATAGTGGATAATTTTGATAATTTTTTACATACGTGGTCTACATGACTTAACCATCATCTTTGCCAAAAATCTAGGATGTGGACCCTTGTGTGTGTATGTGTATGAATGTATGTATATATATATATATATATATATATATATATATATATGCATGTGTGGGCGCACGTGCACAGTGATTCATTCAAGCCTTTGAAATACCAAATGCCTTAAACGTTTGCCTCATTTGTCTAGTAATTGGTTCAGTCTGGTTGTTAGCCTCTTGAGATGCAGTTGTGCAACTTATTTTATATAGGCATAATTTATGAAGGGCAGTTCTTTCATTCCTTACTAGTGCATCGATAGACACGATATGTATACCCATGCATAGACATGAGGCGTATGGTGACCGTCAATTGAAGTAAACGACATTATTTAAAATGTATTAAAAAAACATCTATGTAAACTTGTTGATAGATAAGACGGCAAACACACCGGTGATACTTATAGAAAAATTCCCTCTGCTGGTACCAAAGATTTGAAACGTCAAGTAATAATATTTAATTAAACAAAATATATTGATTAATTAATTATTTTTCAATACTTACTGTAAATACTTTAGTTTCATTAACATATTACCTGATAAAATATCATAATTATAGAATTGTATCATTTATATAATTTTAGTGGTTGAAATGGTTTATAAGTTCATATTACAGAAGGAGCAATTTGTTACTCACATTGACAAAGGATTAGTCAAATACATTGTAAGTAATAATAAACAGGAATTACCTAAAATTTGAGATTACCGGAGGAAACTGCAAACTTAAACTTCTCTAGGAAGGATTCTCGTTCCCCAAATTTTATCTTCTTGACCGCGTATTCCACCTTCCAAATTTTCGATTCCGTTTTCATCGGTTTCGTTTTAATTTCCAGTGTTCTTCTCCCCATAATTTTCTCCTCATGACCACATATTCTCCCTTTGAAACTTTCCCCTCCGTTTTCTCCGTTCAATTTCACCCATCCATCTCCTATTTATTTCGCCCTAAACCAAATAAAACCCTAATCCAGTGCCCGAGATAGATTGACATGCTCCTCTACTCGAACGCTACTCCTCTCGAGTCTCCTCTGGTTGTTCGACTACGCCTTTCGTCTCGCTCCTCCTCTTTATTTTACCGCAACTACATCACCCGCTCCTCTTCTCGAACGCTACTCCTCTCGAGTCTCCCCTCGTTGTTCGACTGCGCCTCTCGTCTCGCTCCAGGTAAATCCTTTCTTTTCTAATTATTTTCTAATTTCTTCATAGAGCTCAAGAGTCATGGCTTTGATATTTTTGAAGAAGGAATAAGAGTTTGGTTTGTGTTTGGCTTATAAGAATGGAAAAAGATAAGATGTCTTTATAAATATATAATATTACAGCAGAGATAAAAATATCATAACCCGGCGTTCAAAGCTGTTATGCTAGAGTGACTCATAATTTGTTAATAATATTTTACAACTACATGGATATATAAACAAGTTGTGTCTGGCTTAGTATGATGTCAAACTTCTGGTGAAGATAAATAGTGCATAAATAGCGTAGTCATAAATAAAATTAAACAGTTAAACTTATTGCAGAGATAACTGCAGAGATAAATTTTCACTCAAATACACACCATTCTTTAATTAGACATCGGTAAACAATTTCAATTATTTGAAACAATATTGTAAAAATATTGATTGAAGGAATACCAATAATTGTATCTTAATGACTTTACATTATATTAAGTATGATGACTTTACGCATTATATTAAGTATGATGACAGCAGTTCTTATCTGGTATTATGTATATGATTCAACAGTAAAATATGATTTTTTTTCTAATAATTCATATAACTTCAACCCTTTTTACTCAAAATTAAATGTCAAAAGCCATTTTAAATCATGTAAAATAAATCATGTGTGTTCATAGTAAAAGGAATAGGTAGACGTCAACCAGTATTAAAACGGTGTAGTAGCCAACCGATTTATGTGTTACTTATACTACGAAGAATAGAATAAAGCAACTGGTTAGTGTTTTATTCTGTTCATTAATCACACAACACACATTTTTATTCAATTGTTGTATTCTTCCTCTAAATATATATAAAGAAATTTAAATTATTTCAAACACTTAATAAATTTATTATTTCATACACTTAAGCTGTCATTATTGCATTATCATTTAGATAATCTTGTTGAGCTCAGTTTGTTTAAATTTGTATTATGTCTGTTTTCTAATATTTTATTAATCAATGTTAGCACTATTACTCTAATGGATTTGGGTACAAATATTCTTCCTCTTGCACTACTGAATCCATACCATCGTAATTGGATCATCAAAGTTCGAGTGACAAATAAAGGCAATTTGAGATCTTATAAAAATATCAAAGGAGAAGGTTGCGTGTTTAGTATAGAACTTACCGATGAAGATGTAAGTTTTTTTACTCTTAATGCTTTCAATAATATTTTCTCTATTTGTGCTTTAATTAAGTTATTGTTATAATAATTGTTCTTTTCAAATTCACAGGGTACCCAAATTCAAGCTACAATGTTTAATAAAGCTGCAGACAAGTACTATCATATATTTCAATGTGGAAAAGTTTATTATATTTCTAAAGGAACCGTTAAGCCTGCGAATAAAGAATTTAGTACTATAAAAAACGAGTACGAGATTATTATAAATGAGTACTCATTAGTCGAATGGATGGATGTTGCGAACTCTAGTATACCCGATATCGTATACAACTTTGTAAAGATTAACCAACTTCAAAAATATATCGCAGGAAAGGAAGTTGTAGGTAATGCATCCATATTATTATTTTTTTATAAATCATTGTATGTTTGCTTAGCATTAGTATATTCTAGATGTTATCGGCCTAGTTCAAAGTGTCTCATCAATCAAAGGAATTCGAAGAAAAAACAACAATGAGAATATTCCAAAACATGATATAACCATTGCAGACGATTCGTAAGTACACATATTAAACCATTAATTTTGTTTACTCAACATATTTATGCTTAGATTTAAATTACAGAAGTAAAACTGTTAATGTGACTTTATGGGGAGAACTTGCTATGAAAGTCGGTGCTGAGCTGGTACAAATGGTTGATGAATGTCCTATAGTAGCTATTAAATATGCCAAAGTTGGAGATTTTCAAGGTAAAAATTATTCTGTTTTTTTAGTCCTTGCCAAGCCATCAATTTTTAATATTATTTAATCTTACTGCAGGTTTATCTTTATCCACATTGAGTAAAAGCAATTTATATATAAATCCAAACATATCAGAAGCTAAAAAGCTTAGAAGTTTGTACAATTATGAAGGCAAAAACACAATAATCTCATCTACCACTTACGATAGAGTTATGCTTTCTCATATAATAAATGATCCAACATTGGGTCATGACAAGGTTTGTCCATATCATTTTGAACTATATTGTACATTAATAATTTCATATTAATTGTTTATTTTTATTCCATTTATAGTCTGCATTCTTCAGCGTGTTTGCTTACATAACTTATATTAAGAGTCAGAAATTGTGGTATGAAGCCTGTAAGAGTTGCAAAAAAAAAAGATAACTGAATCTGCAGGATCGGGCTATTGGTGTGAAGCATGCCAACAGAATGAAAGCTCTTGTATTTTGAAGTAAAAATTTAAGAGCTAATTATTATTATTATTATTTGAAATGGTACTTTATATACAATATATCAATGGGATAATATATCACATGTTAATAAATGTTCCAATCACGCTACGCAAATTTCGAACTTGTGACCCATGGCACCAAAGTTTAGTTAATTATTTATAGTAATCAGTAATATATGTAATAATATGTTCATTTAATGCAGATATATTATGGTAATGAAAATTAATGATCCAACCGCTGAAGCTTGGATTACTGCTTTTAATGAACCAGCAGAGGAAATCATAGGTTGCAGTGCTGATGACCTTTATAAAATTAAGAATGATGAAGGTGAAGATATATACGAACAAAAACTAAAGGAGTTGTTATGAATCCCTTGTCTTTTCAGAGTTGGTGTTACCCAAATAGAGTACATGAATGAAAAAAAAAACAAAAAATCAATGTTATGTCTTAATCAGTTATTGATTATGTGGCGGAATCAAGTTTCTTGTTAGAAGAAATATCAACAATGGCAGAATTCAAAGTTTAGTTTTTTTTTGTTTCAATAATTTTAATTTATTTCTTGTTTTTTCTTCAGCAGTGTTAGTTTTCATATAATAATGTTATTTTTAGGTAATTTATTTAAACATTGTAGTTCAATAATATGAGATTTATTTATTAAATTAATTTTTTCATTAGTAGTCTTCTTTAATTAGGTATTGAAAAATATGATGATGTATATTGCAGTGACATTTTTTTGATTTTTTTAACAAATATGATGATGTATATTGATATAATAGAATTTACAGAGTTTCAATTATTTTTATTTTAAAAAAAAACGGTTAATTTTGTATCAAATTAATAATAAAGAAAAAAATTAAACAAAAACATTATTTTTTGATATCAAATACCACAACGGTCGGTTTCCCCACCGTTATGCGGTTATACTAATAATTAATGTATTGAAAACACCCTTAAGAATATCCTAACGGTTTTCAAAACACACTTTGATATCCACGCTGAAAAAAAAGGAATCCCACACTCAAGCTCACACAGCTGAAGTATGAAAATGGTTGAATAAATAAGAATTTTCACCTTTTCATCTTTTTAACATTAACTCCTGCAGCCGAAGATGCTCTAACACATCAAAATATAAACCTTAGAAATCACATGATACCTTCCCTTTTGCATGCATCAGCACTACTCTTTTTATACGTTAAAATATACATATTAATACTGTAACTGTACAGCATATTAGTATTATTATTAGGGGTGTTATGGTTGCGGTAACCGTCGTTATTATCACCAACCGTAACCGTAACCGTTGTTGACGGTTATAAATTCTTATAACCGTTACCGCAACCACCTATGACGGTTGACCGTCGTATTTTCAATTTTGAAGCATGTCGTACATATATTTTCAATTATATGCATTGTGATGATAAATTAATATATCTCTAACTGTTTTTTGCAAATTTATTTATTTGTTTATAAATGTATGCACATGTTATTAGTTCATTAAAACACATATTATTAATGTACATGTTATTTCTTTAACTTAATTTACTAATTTTTATACTTTAATGTTAAATATTACACAAAACAATCATGTACGGTTGATATGGTTAACCGCGGTTTTCAAAATTTTCAACCGTTACCGTTATAGATGGTAACCGCATGAATGGTTGGTACGATTGAACGCTCGGCCCTAATTATTATATTTGCAAAAGAAAAGGATGGTTGCAAAATTTCAATATTTCTACAAGGTTCATATAAAAAAACGCTGGTGGAACCTGAAATGGAACTGCGAAGTGATTTCACTAGCAGAAGGAAATCTTATTAAAAAGACCTAAACCAACATTACTAGTTTTCCTTTTCAAATTAAAACCCAGCAAAACGAAAACGAAAAATAGATTCAGAAACGCTGAAAATTTTATCATAACATATGCATATTTAGCATCCTCAAAATGACTAGAGAGAGCCAATGCTAATCAAACTGCTTATTCAGCAAAAGGATTGACTCAAATTAATGAAAAATCATTTCATTTTAACAGCACCCAAACACTACATCATTCGAAAACTTGACATAAAATCTCCAGAAATCTACTAAAGTAATACCACTAGCTATAGAAAAGGTTGGCAATAAATATGATTAGCAACTTGAAAACAAAGTTTAAAAAAGCAGCAATACTGATAACTCCAGGTTAGTTCAACCACTGGTAAATTTGGTGACGGCCTTTGTACCCTCAGAAACAGCATGCTTGGCAAGTTCACCAGGAAGAACAAGGCGAACAGAGGTCTGAATCTCCCTAGAAGTTATGGTCGGTTTCTTGTTGTACCTGGCCAATCTAGAAGATTCCTGCGCTAGCTTCTCAAATATATCATTTATGAAGGAATTCATGATTCCCATTGCTTTGCTCGAGATCCCAATATCGGGATGGACCTGCTTCAACACTTTGAAAATGTAGATCTTGTAGGTCTCAATTGACTTCGACTTCTTTTTCTTCTTCTTGTCGACGTTTGCTGACGAATCCTTCGCAGGAAGCTTCTTTTCGGCTCTAGGTTTCTTACCGGCTGGCGTCTTCTCCGCCGCGGCGGACTTCTTCTCGGTGGTAACTTCTGCGACCGGCTTCTTCTCCGCGGGCTTCTTTTCTGCCTTGGGTGCCATTTCGACTTTGAGAAATTAGGGTTTTGAAATTGAGATATAAAATTAGGGATTTGAGATTACGAATGAGCGGGGGAGAGGAGTTCTTATAGCTCGGGAAGGTGATTTCCTATTGGTGGCGTCGGACTTTCTCGGATCGGTGAGGTGGCAAATATTGAAGTTGTTTGCAAAAATAAATTGGCGGACGGATTAGCACGACGTCGTTTTTTCAAAGATGTGAGTGTGCGGATTTATGAGGTGGCTGATTGAAATCAAAATTGTAGTTTGCAAAAGAACCTGCTAAACTATAGAACATTGTTTTGTAAACCGTTCTAAAAAAATGTCGGAAAAATTAAATAATTCAACATCCATAAAAAAGATACGAATACGGACATGAAGATTCCAAAAACACAAAAATAATTGTTTATTACATGTAATTTAGTAAGATGAATGATTGTAAATTGTACCAAAATAGTATATTTTTAAGCAAATATTAAGCATCATTTCTATTATCATAAAATAGTAGTATTATGTGTATGTTAACTATCCAATATGTCATAAACATAGTGAATGCACGATTAATTAGAAATAACAATTACTACGTTTATAAACAATTTACCATATTTTACTTAATTTGTTTAAAAGGAGTTTAATTATTTTATTTTATTTTTTTGATAACAAGGGTGTACTTTATTAAAGCAGAACGCTTATTATGATGTCTCAAAGGCTCGAACACGTGACTTCTAGAACCTTTGTCTGAAACGTTATACCTCTAACTACTTGAGTTAGAGGTCCTTGATTGAAGGTGAGTTTTATTTGATTTAAATTAAATGAGTTTTAATTTATAATTGTATCAAATACGTGGATCCATCACATGCGGGTTCAATTTCTGTCGTTCGTCCATCATATTATTTCAAATTCAAAAAAAAAATCTATTTTCAATAATCCTATTTACGGCGACGAAGAATAAAACTATCGCTGTGTTTTTTTTCTTTTCCGACCATTATAAATGCACAGTGCACTTGCAAGAAATATGAAGTGCACATGGTTAATAGGACCATGTATAAGTGCTAGAATTTACACTCCAAGGGACACATTTGTCCATTTATATATGACATTGTTGTCCAGTGTTTTCTTAAAATACATAAAGTAACACTTTTTGATATACATATAATAACAATTATATACATACATACTTATATACACATACACACACACATACATACATATATATACGCGCACACATATATATACACATATACATATCACATACATAGATACATAGTACGTATGTATGTTAAAACATTGTTTTGACTATTTTAAATGTTTTGAATTTGAAAATTAACAATTTTAAATCCAATTTTAACATAAAAAGGTTTTAAAATCAAATCTACGGTTTTACACAAAAGTATCGTTTACAAATTTTAAATTGGAATAACAAACAAATATGTATACATGTATAAATAATTACAAATAATGTTTTAAAATTCAAAAAACAACTTAGATTTGTAAACTTTATGAATTTATATGTATGTTTCACCACTTAATGTTAACAAATATAAAGTTAGCCTTAACTTATGAAGAAATCAAAGTAGGTTTACAATTTTGTGTAAAAGTTCACTGATGAAATTTTAAATTAAAACACCTTTAAAATTATGCAAATAATAACCAAACGAATTTATAAATAAAGTCAACAAACATTACGAAATCATTTTTCGAAATGATTTCAATTGTTCAGCACAAGCAGTTTATTTATGTTTGTATACAAAAATGTTACAAAATCATATTAATAAATTAAAATTAGTTTTCAAATCAAAACTGTTTTTTGAGAGGGCACACATCAATGGGACTAGGGTTTCCTAATTTCTTCAACCACCGCTCTTTTCTTTTCTCCCTCTAACCATTTCTGCTATTTTCCTCTCCACTCTTCTTCCCTTCCATTCTTTCCTAGATTTCCTCGTGGTTGCATGCTAATATTATATTTTTCTGCATTTCTCTGCTTTCTCTTATCTTTCAAGCTCGATCTATGTATCCTTTCATCTTAAAGGCCGGTCCAGTTTCAAATATGACGTCAACTATTCGGATCTCCACTATTCATCTATCGAAATTTCTGAAATTATATCGCAAGACTTAAGCTGTTCTTTGAAGCATATGTGCTTCAGCGTCCTTCATTGTCGGGTATACAGTTGGGGATTTTGGGTTTTATCCTTCTGTGATCCCTAGGAGAGTTTGGCAGTGTCTTGAGCTCTATCACAAGTGTTCCGGTGTTTGGGTGTTTGAGTTCGGCATCAAGGTTTTTGCCAACATTTTCTACCGTGTCTCAGAACGGATTGTTCTTGCGATGGAAGTGGCATTTTTCTACTGATGCTCGTGAAGCTTCAACGTGGTCTCGATAATCTTCTCCTATGCTTTATCATCTATTGCCTAGCTCGTGGCTTTGGTCATTGTTGTCTACTTTGTGATTTGTGCCGTGCTATGTATCTACTTGCATGCTGCTGCTTCTAATTTAGTCATAGTGTTGCTGTTAGAGCAATGTTTTGCCAATTGGTTCTTTTGTTATCTTTGCAATGCAAGTCTTGTTATGTAGGGAGCCCGATGCAAGTTTCCTTGTTGCCTCACTGCATCTTTTGCGGATATCGGTTGTAATGTGTAATTTGTATACTGGGTTGTGTCTTGTATTATTGCAAGGGTTAATTTAGATCACGGAGCTTGGTGCAACTGTGTTGCTTGGTTAGAGGGTTTAGCTATGATTGAGTTGTGGCATTTGTAAGTAGCTTAGTGAGATTGCCTTGTGCAACGAGTGTTTTCACACTTTAGGTATACGTGTCGAAGCTGCTAAGGCATTTTGCCTCACACCTATAACACACGCGCACGTGCACGTGCACACACAATAAAAGTGGACGGGCCACTATAAAAACCGGTTTGTCTTGCAAAATTATTAATATCCAACTCAAAAAAGATAGAGTGGACAACATGTACATGTATAAATTCGTTGTAAAAATTTTGGGATCCAAACAACACAAAAAAGACGAGCACATAAACAAACGGGAAGTAGAATAACGAGATCTAAATTGTATTAACAACATGAATTACATAATGAAATAAAATTATAAAATCACCTTAAGATGAAGCCGAAAATCACATCTCGAATGAAGAATAAAACTCCTAGATTTGATCGAATTAGCCTCCAGATTTTGCAACGATCTTAAGCACCACCTTTTATTTATCTTGTTTTGATTTTTTTTTGGAAATTTTATAGCTAGGAAGCCATTAATTTTCAGCCACAGGGAGAGGAGGAGAGAAAGAAAATGAATTGCTAGGAGAGTGAATGAATGCATGAAATAATTTTTTGTTGTAAAGAGACAATTGAAACATTTCCAGTTCCTTTCTTAAAATCTTCCATGTTTAATTTTTCATTAAATCTCAATTAAATCAAATCAAATCCCACATCCATGCATGGCCATCCCAAGATAGGCTTTCCATAATTTCCAACCACATTTAGTAAATAATTTATTTAAATCAAGTTTCAATGTTTATCGATACCGTATATCGATACGTACATATGTAACTTTTGTATACCCGATTTATTAAAAACCGATGCCATTCAAATAAATCAAATAAAATTTAATAATTAACATTTCATAAATATTAATTAATTTACAACGATTATTAATTAATTAAATCGTGTGGTTTTTCAAAGTATTCATCATTACGGTTGTGCAACTCAAAGGTGTAAATCAAGTCAGCGACTAATATCGAACAATTCGAATATTAACATTCATACATTGTTTTAACTAGTGGTGTGATATTATAGCTAAATCTATCACTTATACGTATTTTGAGTAAAATCCAATTTTACTATTATAAGTGGTATCCGGTAGTAAAGATTATTTACACTAATTTTATTTGTCAACACTATATCACACTATGATTTATGGAATCCGGTTTTGATCAAAATTCCAACATCATCCACAATCAACTTGATTGGTCCAAATACAAAATCCTTGATTCAATAACGATGTTTGTTATTAATCGTGCTTCTCTGGCCAAAGACTTTAACTTTGAGTTGACTACAGTGACTGTGATACTAATCTCATATAACTTAGGAGGCAAATTCTCTACTGGATAGTGTTTCACTTTCAACGCTTCAACTCAGACCCGACTATTGTCGTTCGCTAGACACCATGCCATGATTTAACTATAATCAAAGTGGATTGTCCACATTGAAGTTCAACAGTATTCTCAAGTCGAGAAAACTGTGTAGTATCATCACTTCGAGATTCTTCTTCGACCTTTGTTATATTAACCAACAGAAAACTCTCGAGTAAGTCATTCCATAGTTATCCAATAATTATTAGTACGTAACATCTTGATGCTCTCAGTAGCCGTAAGTAATACACCGCTCACTATTTGGAGAGTGTTACATACTCTAGTCGCTAAGGATGTATTGATATCCTATCTCGGAACGTCATGACTTGGAATATTTAAAGAAATGATTTATTTTAATGTGATAATTTTCTCATGGTTACAGCACAATGTAATCACTGACACATAATATATCATTTAAGGATTTTCTATTTAATATATTTTAAATTAATTACTTAGCTAATTATATCGTAGTATAACATGCATATAATATAAAGAAAACACCTTTTATTTTGAACAAGATTGATTATTGAGTTAGATGTATGTAACATATTACATAATTGGCCCAAGGGCATACCCATATTACATAATTTACACATATGGGTCGTATGATTGTATTAGTGAATTCTACGAAATATCGCATGATTGAATTGATTTATAAATTGTTATAAATTAAGTAAATTTATTAACATTTATGAAATATTAATTATTTATTTGATGTACTGGTGCTATTGGTAATTTTTTGGGTGCTATTAGTAATTAGTTGGTTGTGTATATATAACTTTTATATGTACGTATCGATATACGATATTGTGAGGAATGCAGAATATGGATCTTAAGGCTAGGAATAACACTAGAGGGGGGGTGAATAGTGTTTATAAGAAATTACTAAATCCTTTTGAGTTTATGTTAATTTGAACACAAATGTATGCAATATTCAGACACAGATATAATCACATAAACAATCACAGATGCAGAACTAAAGTAAATGCATTAAAGAAAAGAACACACCGGATTTTATACTCGTTCGGGGTTACCCTACATCCAGTCCCGCACAATCAAGTATGGATTTCCTTTCAAAAGCAATTCAACAATTACAACCCTCGGTTTCAAGGCTACGAGGTGCACCCTCCAGAATCACAATCCTCTGGGTAGAGATACTTGATTTTCGGGGCAACAAGTTCACCCAATTGATTTCCAAGGCTACAATCACACCTTTTCTCGCTTGATTGATTTCCAAGGCTACAATCACACATTTTCTCGCTAGATAGATTACAAAGAAGCCTATAACTCTGAATAGCACTTAGATCTTGTTGAGATAGTGATAGAGAATCAAACCAGAGATAATCTAGTTAGATTCAATGTTGATTTCGGCAGAGTAACGATAGGATTTTGAATAAGAAAATGTGGAAGAAGAAGAAGAGAAGTGAAAAACCAGAAAATCCGATATCAAATTCGTTGAAACCAACCCCTATTTATAGAAGAACAACAGTCATGTCCATTCGTGAAAGGTTATGGCGAATAGACACTTCTTTTGAAATTCAAATTTTTGAATCTAACTGACACTATGTCGACATGGGGTACTAGGGCATGTCGACATCCCAAAGGAAATTTTGATGTTTTGTTTTTCTTTGAAAATAACCTTTATCTTATATTAAAACTATTTTAAACTTTATAAATATACTTGACTATAGATAAAATACATAGATAAATATAGAGAATAATATATATAATTTTATATTTAAATCTAAATATAAAGATAGTTTAAAACAAACGAAGTTTAAAAACCAAAGTTTATTAAAAACAAAAACAAAGAATATTTTCAGGCTAAAATATCTTTTTGAAAATCATTTGAAAAGATAATTTTTAAGGCTAAAACATTTTGAAAAACAATTTTGAAAATCATTCTGAAGTAGTTTTGAAAAACATTTTGAAGTAGTTTTGCAAGCTTCTTCCTGCATAATATCTCATCATATCAGGACTCGAGAACTTGTACAAAACCAGGATGTTCGTGGGTTTGTAAGCCACTTGTCGTAGGTTTGTAAGCTACTTGTCGTGGGTTTGTAAGCCACTAAAAAGGTAGAAATGGGTTCCATCCCAAAAGAAAAATGGAGTGAAGATTTCAGTGCTATTGTGAAGTTTTAACATAATTCTGGACTCAATACTTATCTTGAAATCTTGAACTCTTGATAATCTTGATATTCTTGATACTCATGAGTCTTCAATCTTGATATCCTGAATCTCTATACTGTACAGTCTTCATTCTTGGTACATGCATGGTTAAATCCTGCATATACATATATATCTAAACTATAATGTTAGTATTTATATTTTGTAATCTTATTCTAAGGTTGTTGTCATCAAAACCATCAACTCATGGACTAACAATCTCCCCCTTTTTGATGATGACAACCTTTGTTTATAAAATATTACTTCTATCCTATTGACTCCCCCTAAATCTAATAACTCTCCCTTAATCTATGCCTAACTCTCCTATTTTATATTTATCCCCCTTTGTCATCAACAAAAACAAACAAACTCTAAACTATACAACTCCCCCTCATTCTTATACTCAAGTACCTGCATTAATAAACTATATAATAGAGTATATTTAAGAAATAACTATACTTACAGACATGATATTCAATCAACGATTATAAATATATTAATGTATACTTATACAATTATCAAACCACCCCAGGTATAAATCAAATCAATCAAAACAACCAATTTCAATCAAAACAATCAATTCAAACAAAGTAATTAAATAAAGCAAACAAATTAAACGTTACGAGGAACTTCCACCCATCCTTATTCTCCGAAAATAGGGTCTGCTTTGATGGCATCCCAATTTTCATTGTCATTTGTGAGAGAGACAGGAGGATATGCTTCGTTATCATCCTTGTACAGGAAAGAAATCATCCATCGAATTGCATCGAAATGCCTTTCTTGCTCCTTGATCATCTGCATTTGACTCAACTCTAAGTGTCGGTGGTTACGAAGAATGAACAAGAGAATGTTCTTGAACGAATTAAGAGTCTCTTCGAGATTCTCGGTTAAATTGTGAATAGGATTTGCCATTTTTGAATTTGTGAAGAGAATAAGAGATAAAGAAGATATAAAATAATATTGAGTGAAAAATTCTGGAAGAAATAGGCATTTATAGGTGTAGGAATTCGTTTGAAATGAATAGACATAGGGTAGTTATTCAAATTTCAAATTTGAAATGAAATGTCATTTCTGACCAGTACATGTCGACATGGTCAAGGGGGGAATGTCGACATGAGGTAGTGAAATTTGATGGTGATTTTGATTTTGTGAATAATTGTATATATATATATATTTATTTATTTATTTATATAATATACTAACATTTATTCAAGAGATAAGATATGCTAGATAACAGAAAGGAAATTCAATTTCATTGCATAGAAGAGTGATACAATGATTAATCATAAACACTCAAATTAAAACAAACTTAAACTAATTCGACATTATATGAAAATATAGAACTAGTTATAAGATGATGAAGATGAAGATAATCCAAGTTTCTTGCTGACTTTGGAGAAAAACTTGTTCATCTTGGATGATATTTTGTCCAACTTCTTACTAACGGATCTTTTAAGAACCCGTTGATTCACAACAATAATCTTTTGGTTTTTAAGAAGGGTTTTGTTGGTGGGATTGGAGGGATATTCAATACTTTCTAGGGATGTTTCTCCTTCTTCTTCTATTTCCATTTCATCCCTTTCTTCTTCTTCTTCCTCTTCCTCCTCTTCCATTTCTTCATGAGCCAAACACTCTTCCTTTTCGGCAAGAGTCTCATAAGGTTGAAAAACATATGGGATTTTCATGAGAGAAATATTTGAGATATTAAAAAAATTTCTTGAAATAAATTCTTCTCCTTTGAAATTTACTCCAAAATAGTTGAAAATCTGAGTAAGGTAAATTCCATGATATAAAGTGTTTTCTCCTATTTCAAAATTTTTAGGACGAAGTTCATCCAGAATAACTTGCGCCCAATTGATATCATAATTTCCGAAAATAGCAAAAAGTGCTTTGCACACTTTTGAAGTAGGATTGTTAAAATTTCTCGATCTTGAGGTCAAAGTATGTTGTAAAAGAAGATTGACAATTCTTGCTTTAGGACGAAAGTTTCGGTTTTTAAATTCAAAGTTTTCATCTCCTTTAAAAGTATGATGAAATGTCTCACGATCATGTTCATCGATTTGAAAACTAGAAAGATCCATTCCCGTGCTTTTGCAATTGAGAATGGTACCCAAAAGATCACAATTCAAAACAATTCTAGTGCCTTTGACACTACTCCAAATTTCATTATCATTTCCTTCATAAAATTCTCGATTGAGATTTGCATAGAAAATTTTAACAAGATTTGGGTAACAAACAAAATCATTTTGAGAAGAATCAACAAGACTAAGAATTTGATTGTTTGCAAAAAGAGTATCAATTTCATAAGAAGCAAAATCTTGAAAAATAGCAAATTTTCCGGGATGGACTTTTCCATAATTAACATAATTGATGTATGCTTTTATTGCCTCCGGATTATTGAGGAGTTGCTCTTTCAAGTTTCTAGAGAGTCTCATGGTGGAGGGGTTGCTTGAAGAAGCCATTAAAGTAGAGAATAGAGAGCTTGGAGTTTTGAAGAGGGAGTTTGAATTTGAAAATGAAAGTGAAAAGTTGTGATAAAAGATAGTGAATAAATAGATTTTGAAAGACATGTTCTCTGGTCAAAAGATGCCTTTTCAGAGTATTGAATGAAGTGAAAAGGTGGAGGGAAATTCAAGCATTTGAATTCAAATTTTGAATTTTAAAATTTGTACCCATGTCGACATCATGGTAGGGACCATGTCGACATGTGCCTGTGAAATTCTATGATTTATTTTTCCTAAGTATTCTAATATATATATACTTATTATTTTAATGTCTATATATATATATATCTAGAATATTATTAGAATTATAGTATATTCCAGAAAATATTATTATATATTAAAAATAATAAAAATAATAATGAAATAATAAAAAATAAAAAAATAAAAAATAAATTTAAAATTCAATCAACACGCCAATTCAAAATCAATCAATCAAGCAATCAATCATCTAGTTTTAAGCATGCAATTTCAATCAATTGTATTGTAAATGTGTTCCTTTTTCTAAGTCCGTTTCCTTGAATTTGTTGAAGTCGTGAACTGCCGTGAAACACAAATTTGAGTTATCCGTCTTCTGATCATCATCGCTTGAGGACGAGTCTGAGTCATCTAGAGTACCAGTAAATGCACGCTTCCGTTTCTTTACTGAATCATTGTTTATAGGAGGATTCTGCCTTTCTAGATACAGACAGTCTCTTTTGATATGGCCTGGTTCATCACAGTTGAAACATTTGACATTGTTTGGCACTACATTCTGATTTCCAGAATTCTTATAGTTGTTTCTCTTGAGATTATTCATCTTTCTATATTTCAGAAATTTCCGAAAATTCCTGGTCATAAATGCTATCTCTTTATCATTATCACTGTTTGAGTCTGATCTGTCGGTTAATGCATTAAATGTCATTGATTTCCTTTCAGATGCTTTGCTTTCTCTTCTCTTGATCATTTGGACTTCAAACGACATTAGATTTCCAATCAATTCTTCTATCTTTAAGGTACTGATGTCATTTGCCTCTTCAATTGCAAGTGTCTTTTGATCCCATTCTGGAGTGAGAGAATTTAAAAAATTTCTGACTTGATCTTCTTTCGAAAATTCCTTTCCCAAGGATATTAAAGAATGCACAATATCCTGAAATCGACTATACATATCTGAAATAGACTCATTAGTATTCATTTTAAATAACTGAAACTGATTTGTAAGCATGGAAATTTTGGTCTGTTTAACTTTGCTTGTTCCTTCGTGAGTCACTTGCAAAGTTTTCCAGATTTCATATGCAGACTTACGAACTGACACTCTATTAAATTCATTTCTTTCAAGTGAACAAAACAGAATATTCATTGCTTTAGAATTATTTTGTCAAACAGTCTTTTGCTCAGTGGTCCACTGTGCAAAATTAGTTGTGGGTTCAGAATATTCAGTTTGTGTGATATTCCAGGTATCTAATCCTACAAATTGTAAATATATTTTCATCCTACATGCCCAATATGCATAGTTACTGCCATTAAAAAGTGGTGGTCTGGCAGTTGACTGACCTTCTACAAATGAACTAGTGACAGGAATACTAGTGTTAATAACAGTACCAGTGTTGGTAGCCATTTTGAAAACTTTTCAAAAATCAGATTATGAAACTTTTGAAAACCTTCCTCTGATACCAAATGTGAGGAATGCGGAATATGGATCTTAAGGCTAGGAATAACACTAGAGGGGGGGTGAATAGTGTTTATAAGAAATTACTAAATCTTTTTGAGTTTATGTTAATTTGAACACAAACGTATGCAATATCCAGACACAGATATAATCACAGAAACAATTACAGATGCAGAACTAAAGTAAATGCAGTAAAGGAAAGAACACACTGGATTTTATACTGGTTCGGGGTTACCCTACATCCAGTCCCGCACAATCAAGTACGGATTTCCTTTCAAAAGCAATTCAACAATTACAACCCTCGGTTTCAAGGCTACGAGGTACACCCTCCAGAATCACAATCCTCTGGGTAGAGATACTTGATTTCCGGGGCAACAAGTTCACCCAATTGATTTCCAAGGCTACAATCACACCTTTTCTCGCTTGATTGATTTCCAAGGCTACAATCATACCTTTTCTCGCTAGATAGATTACAAAGAAGCCTATAACTCTGAATAGCACTTAGATCTTGTTGAGATAGTGATAGAGAATCAAACCAGAGATAATCTAGTTAGATTCAATGTTGATTTCGATAGAGTAACGATAGGATTTTGAATAAGAAAATGTGGAAGAAGAAGAGAAGTGAAAAACTAGAAAATCTGATATCAAATTCGTTGAAACCAACCCCTATTTATAGAAGAACAACAGTCATGTCCATTCGTGAAAGGTTATGGCGAATAGACACTTCTTTTGAAATTCAAAATTTTGAATCTAACTGACACTATGTCGACATGGGGTACTAGGGCATGTCGACATCCCAAAGGAAATTTTGATGTTTTGTTTTTCTTTGAAAATAACCTTTATCTTATATTAAAACTATTTTAAACTTTATAAATATACTTGACTATAGATAAAATACATAGATAAATATAGAGAATAATATATATATAATTTTACTATAATTTTATATTTAAATCTAAGTATAAAGATAGTTTAAAACAAACGAAGTTTAAAAACCAGAGTTTATTAAAAACAAAAACAAAGAATATTTTCAGGCTAAAATATCTTTTTGAAAATCATTTGAAAAGATAATTTTTAAGGCTAAAACATTTTGAAAAACAATTTTGAAAATCATCCTGAAATAGTTTTGAAAAACATTTTGAAGTAGTTTTACAAGCTTCTTCCTGCAGAATATCTCATCATATCAGGACTCGAGAACTTGTACAAAACCAGGATGTTCGTGGGTTTGTAAGCCACTTGTCGTAGGTTTGTAAGCTACTTGTCGTGGGTTTGTAAGCCACTAAAAAGGTAGAAATGGGTTCCATCCCAAAAGAAAAATGGAGTGAAGATTTCAGTGCTATTGTGAAGTTTTAACATAATTCTAGACTCAATACTTATCTTGAAATCTTGAACTCTTGATAATCTTGATATTCTTGATACTCATGAGTCTTCAATCTTGATATCTTGAATCTATACTGTACAGTCTTCATTCTTGGTACCTACATGGTTAAATCCTGCATATACATATATATCTAAATTATAATGTTAGTATTTATATTTTATAATCTTATTCTAAGGTTGTTGTCATCAAAATCATCAACTCATGGACTAACAAACATCGATACACATTTAAATACGATTTAAATGAAATTAATCACTAAATGGGTTTGGAGTGTTTGATGGCCCATTTAGACCCTTTTATGCATGGTCAAGCATGTGGATGATCGAGGATTTTTATTATTTTAAAATTTGGATCTAGATCTGGAACTGGTAAATGGAGGAGTAGTAAAAGGAGAACTTGTCTCCTCCCCTTTCTCTATTTAAACAAGCAGACCTCCTCACTCTTGTTGAATCCTGCTCTCACTACTTGGTCGTGAGCAACAAAGCCCCTACCCTATTATCGAAAATCCAATAGCCAAAAACACATCAAATCGAAGTGAATCCGGAAGTACACTTGATTATAATGACATCCTGTGATTGACTCATGGTGAATCTAGGAGATCCCCTCAACGACGTGCATTCAAAAGCAGCCTCTTTAAGGTATAATTCCTTTTACATTTAATATATTGTATACCAAGTGACAATTAGATTATACAATGATTTTCTATGCACATCAATTGTCTCTTTTATTTATCTGCTATTAAACCATATTGAATTATTTATGTTAATTGATTTTGATGCTTAGATACTTGTATAAAACCAAAAAAAAACTATATTTCATTTCGTCCATGAGAATATATTTTATATATTATTTTTAAAATTGACTTTTTTAATAATTTAAAATTGCCATCTGTTAATTTTAAATCTCACGCTCATAGACACACATATATATTTTTATTATGCATTTAAAATTGTTTATAAATTAATTTTATATATATATATAATGTTTCGACTTTAAGAAAATTATTTTCCTGAACCTTTTTAATGCAATATTGATATATATATTTATATTTAATTATTTTAAGCAATGTTTATATTAATATATAAATATATATATACATGTAAATATTTATTTTATTAAAATAATAATAAATTTTTTCAGTATTGTTTTTTTCCAACTCATGACCAAAAGGAAACTTATATATATGTTATTTTGATATTTATTATATTACAAAATACATAATTTAATTATTTTATGTAAATTTAAATAATTTTTATATTTTAAAATCCTTATTGTTTTCGGAAATAATAAATATTTATAGAAAATTTATTTAAAAAAATTTATTTTAATTAATTAAATATGTTTTAACAAATTTTATATACCTATAATTGGATTTTAAAACAATTTACCAAGTCAAAATTAGATACTTTAGATATTAAATTTGAACTTAAATTTAATTGGCTTAGTCAGATTTTAATTAAATATTTTTAAAGTTTATTTTATTTAATACATGAATAAATTTCAAAATTACATACACGCACACAGATACATACATATATACATGTGTGTGTGTGTGTGTTTATGTATGTTTAAATAATATTTTGAGACAACCAATGGGCATATAAATGGCAAATGTATACGTTGCAGATGTAAATCACAACATCAACATACATATACATTAACTATGTACACATTGCTACGTTGCACATGCATATCATATACACATGAGTATATATTGATATACTTAAAACTATATAAACATTGAATTAATTTTATCATATTAATTAATTAAATCAATAAATTAAATAAAATTTGGTTTTATTTAAATTAACTAGATTAGATCCAGTAGAATTTATTAGACTTCATAGGCCCACTATGATTCAAATAGGGGAAAAATTGAAATTCGCCAAATTTACCCACTGTAGAACGATCCGGTTTTAGGAATGTATCAAAGCCCAAATGGTCGATGTGGTCTAATTGGAAACTTTTGAGTCAACTAACTAAAGCTTACCTATACCACTATATGTCTATAAAAGTAGTATCCAAGCTTGGGTTGAGTAATATATTATTCTCTCCTCCCTAACTACTAGCATGGCCCGATTGGGTGGAGGAAGTCCAAAAGGTTTGCCCAATTGTAAATGATCAAATTAATTTGGACCATAGTCTAATTTCAAAATTCAGTTTGAAATTTTAATATATTTTTTGAATTTAAAATATAAAATATAAGTTTATAAAAGTTATAAAATATTTCTTAACATTGGTTTAAAATAAAATTTAACATTTCTGAAAATAAATTAATATTACTTAACTGGATTAATTCAATAATTAATTAATTAATTAAAAGTTAGTTAATTAAAACAAACATGTATATTGATATGTGTGTGTATATAACTATAATGTTATTTTTTGTGTATCTTAAATTATTTAAGGTAAATTAAATTAATATTACTAATTTCTTAAAGAAATTTAATTAAAATTTATTAATTAAATAATATATTATTTGATAAATAAAAAAATAAATGTTAATGAATAAAGATATATATATATACATATAATGATATATGCATATAAAACTATAAATGTTATAGTTAATATTCATCTTAAATTTTTTAGGTTGAATAAAAAATTTAAGTTTAAAAAATAATTTAACTAATTTGTTAATTAAATTAATAAATCAAAATTAATTAAATATGATTTAATTAATAATATACATATGAATATTATATAATTTAAATAAATTATAAACAGTGTAAATGAATTAAACTTACATAACATAAAGTATAATCATAAGTGGAACTATAAGAAACCCAACATATGTTTAAGGAATACATACATAAGTATTGTATGTATACCATGATTTCTGATGTGTACGACACTTGAATCTCATGGGTGGTATTTCATAAGAAATGCAGTATTCCCTAAACTGGTATCCCTCTAATATGTGTATATATTAAAGATTATGAATATCTTATATATAAAGTTGTCCTCTACCATTTATATATTAATATAATACCTGCATACTCTTTAGTTGTCGAGTAAACTCAAGCTAGGGAGGTTATGTGTAGTACTATCAATGTATTGACTAGACGAGGTAAGATACATACATGTATTTGTTGAATAAACTCAAGGTATATGCATTATACTTAGGGCATCGTGAATGATAGGTATGAGTGAATAATCTCTTTTGACTTGTTGAGAAAACTCAAGGTGGAGATGGGATTAGGATAAAGACCACGAGTTAGGAGCTGTATATGATACAACCGATAAAGTGTTATCCATTGCTTGGGGGCCTATCATTTATTGAGCAAACTCGAGGTCAAAATCCCAAGGCAAGCAAGTCATAACGCCCACTAGAAAAATCGAATGATTTCTATGTTTTTCTTAGAGTTTTGGAAAACATAAAAATCCAGTAGGAGCTTATTAAAAAATGAAATAAATACATTTAACCTTTCTAATAATATAAGAACTATGCTATATATAAATATACTAATCTACTTAACTTAAAATTGCAGTATAATGACTAGCCTAAAGCTATTTGCAGAAAATGATAAGCTCACTAGACGTAACTGATTGATTGGCTAAGAGCAATAGAGATAGCACTTACATATGAATGCTTATGGTCGTCAATGACCAAACCTTTAAAAAAAAGCACTGCAATTGCTGACCTCGAGATAGTTAAAGCTTATAAATTTTGGGTAGTTGACTGTGAAATAGCTCGATGTAATGACCCATATTTTACATACTAGAGGATCATAAAATATTATTTTTAAATGCATTTGAGGTTGTAGTTCTCTATAACTTAGGGAAATGTCTACCAGGGGAGTTTTCTATCCTTAAAGTTTATATCGAACGATTTTAACCTTAAAAATTGTGTAAGCCTAATAACTTTAGACGGGAGCAGAATTAGGGTTTAAAACCACTTTCATTAGATTAAGATTATGGTTTCTCATTCCATAGAGTGGTTATATTAAGGATTTAGACTTACCACATAGGAGATATGTCCATTTTAATTTTAAACTGCTGCTAGCCAGATAGTGGGTAACTAGCAAAGCCCAAACTAAGCACACTAACCCATTTTGGGATTTATGCCTAATTAGGGATGACGGGACAGATCTAATCACTTTTCTCACTTCCCAAAATAAATATGAACATCCATTAATTTGTTTTCCGTTAAAATCTCCTCCTTTTCACACTTTTATTAGCTTAAATCACATCATTAATGAGTAATTGACATGGGAAATCTCTAGATTACTATTTGGATTGCTTGGGAATCCGTGCCACTACCATTCACATCAAATTTGCATTGATTATTGGGTTATTTTGGTGCTAATTGAGTGATATTGCTTCTCTCACTTAACTATGCATGCTGATATAGTTAAATTGTGGTTTTTAACTTGATTTACAAAGCTAAAAAGATCTCAAACTTAGATATGATGTTAATAATTCCCTAAAACCTTATTTTAAAGGATAGATTTAGATTTTAACATGTTTTACACCATTTACCATCCATAATTGCTAATTTCTATAAATTTAGATCTAGACGATTCATGTTATTAAATTATGCTTGGATGGTTTGTATGTGTTGTTTGGATGACATGGAATGATGCTTGATTTTTGTATGAATTGTTTTGATTTGTTTGCTAGTTTTTTATGTAGTTAGGATTATGGTTCATCATTTGGTGCAAATGACATCAGAGTGCTTGAAATGCAATGAGATTTGGATACGACATTCTTGGAGGTTTGGGAAGTCTGCACAATAAATCGTAGGAGGATTGGAGTCGATTTGGTGCCTCAAATTCTGGTCATCAAATCAGGTCGGTAATGGCAAGTTTGATCGGTAGCGACCAAATATGGTCGGGTTTGGTGTGCTTTGAGTCAAGGAGGAGGCTAATTTAGGTTTTAGAAGGATGGAACTCATGTTAAGCCAAGGAAAATTAGATCGACATCAGGGGACTTAGGTGATTTTTGGTCGAGGAAAGAAATCAAGTTGGTATTGGCAAAGCTTCGGATCAGAAGGGCAAATGCTTTAGGTTTATGGTTGGCATACTTCAGGTCAAGCTCTAGATGGAAGAGTTTTGGGACTAAACCAAAAATTGGAAGGAGGCACATGGTCTATACCGACCATGTGTAGCTCTAAGTTTTCACTGGTTCTTCGGGCTTGGGAGGAGATGGTTTTGGGGTTGGCATAAGGGTAAAACAAAATGAAGGACTTGGGGACTTGGCCATTTTGGTCAAGTTTGGGCCAACCACACTTGGTCGGTGCCGACCATGTCAAATTTTGGCAACTTGGGACAAAAGTTCGGAGGCGTGCATGTGATGATCTGGAGACTGTGTACGTATATTCATGCGCTCGTTCGATGTTTGTTTTCGACGATGGTAGCACGATGAAGTATGGTAGTAAATGACGAGGCAAAGGAGTGACGGTTCGATGTGATGGCTTCGAAACTTTGATATATTGATTATATGACCGATGTGGATGCCTAGAAATATTTTGATGACGGCGACTCAATTGATGGAGTCATCATGACGATTCACCTGGGCAGGTTTGAGGCCAATGAATAGAACTTTGAAGGGTTCTATCATGGAAAATTTGAACGTTGAAGGGTTCACAATGATGAATGGAAATAGATGGAGCAAAGAAGGGCTCAAATACATGTGTAAAGGGATCATTGATACTCGAAGTGTTTTCTAGCGTACTCATAAGCAGGGGTATTGTGAGGATGCTCATTGGGTACTTTGTCGGCTACCTCAGATCGTTGAAGGGATCTGTATACCCTAGATCGTTGAAGGGATCTAGTGTCAGCTATGGGCTAGATTTTGGGTACACATAAAACTAAGATGTTTGATGTATGCTATGTTTGTCATGTTTTCTATGCTTGTTGTTTGTGGCTTTAGGTATGTCACGTGATGTAGATATCCATGATATCGATATCTAAACACCCGATGGTGTACCATGATGTTTGTACACTTTATGATGTTAGTAGAGTAACATATTATCATTGTAACGTGCTAACTATTTGGATGCAGAGGCAGGTCAGATATGATCCTTATATCGTTCTTCCTTACCATATCGATTTATATAGTATTTTAAGATTGCTTATCGCTCACACTAGACCATTGTCTGACTTGGGGTTTTATGCTTTGCTTCTTATTATGTTTGGTACTCTTAAATGAGTAAACTAGATAATAGGTTCGGGTGATATGCGGTGCTATACAGATGGACGAGTAGGAGGCGATGCTTTCTCATTGTTATATGTGAGCTTATTATTGCTTATTCCATTGTGCAAAAATGGGGAGCCTAAATAGTGCTAGCTATTTTATATAGAGACTGTTTGTCTTTTGAGTTTATTTCCAGTTGTATAAACTCTACCACTATCTTATATAACATTATGAACATATGTACTATGATATTATGGTTTATTTAGTTATTATTATCTTGCCTATTTTTCTATCTGTGATGGTTATTATATTTTAATCGAGGCGTTGTGGGATATATGACAGGTTTTGTGATTTTTTTATTTACTTTACAACCTTGACAATCGTTCTACATCGACCAGGCACCGTAACAGCGCACTATATAGGTATACTGGGTGCCAGAGGTGTAGGACGGTCACACTTAATTTTTCATGTTGACTACTTTAGACAAATCATTGCAAAGACAATATGAAAACATAACCGTCCATTAAACCTTTGGAGACCTCAAAGCTTTATTTGCGGAGCAATCTCACTCTGCAAGGTATGAGATTACAAAGAAGTTGTTCGATAGGAAGATGATTAAGGGTAGCCATGTTATGGATTTCGTCATAACAGTGAGGCTATATTCATAGACTTTCCGAGCTAGATATTATGATAAGCAATGAACTACAAGTGGACTTGATTCTTGGTCGTAGACTCCATAGTTTGACATATTCATATTGAATTACAATGTGAATTGATTGAATGTCAACCTCGTCGAGCTACTCAATATGTTGAGGTCAACTGAAGGCATTTTCAAGGATCAAGGCACCATGTTAGCTTTAAAGGAAAAGACATCATCTTTTAAAAGTTCAAAGAAATTCAAGCGTGTTCTAAGAAATATATGAAAGATGCTCCTACCAACAAAGATGAATGTCAGTATTGTCACGAGAAGGAGCATTGGAAACTCATTTGTTTGAACTATTTGAAGATTATCAGAGAGAAGAAGAAGGAATCTGATTCCTTTGCTCCTAGAGGTACGTTTATGATTCAAAATTATTTTGCAATCAATAAAATATCTTGGGTTTAGATAACGGATCTGAGACATATATCCGTAATTTTTTACAGGGACTTAGGGGAAGACGACTTGTGGAAAAAAGTGAAATGAGGCTTCAAGTTGTTGAAGGTCTATAGTAGATGCAAATACAGTTAGAGACTATCCCTTGATTTTTCCTAATGGATTTTATTTAGTTCTTAATAATTGTTATTATGTTAAAAATATATTTGTGGTATTATATTTGTTTCTAGATTGTCTGAGATAGAATTTGGTTTTCATTGTAATAACAGTATCTTGAATATTGTGTTTGATGGAAATAATACATGCAATGGTGTTTTAGATAATAATATTTATGTACTTAACTTTAATCATATCTATGTTGTTCATAAATATTTTGTTAACATTAATAATAGTTACTTATGGCATAGTAGGCTAGGTCATATTTGTGGTAAAAGACCGCACAAACCGAAGACAAAGGGTATAATATCGTCATTTGATTATGAATCATTTGATACTAGTGAGTCATGTCTCAAAGGGAAAATGACTAAGCATCCTTTTAGTGTAAGCAACAAAAGAGTTGATGAACTATTGGGTCTCACACATATTGATGTATGAGCCAGATGCTTGTAGCGACTAAGGACAATTCAACTTACTTCGTAACTTTTACTAATGATTTCTTGAGACTAGCTTATGTATATCTTATGAAGAATAAATCCGATGTTTGTGAAAAATTTATAGAGTATAAGAACGGGGTTGAAAATAAGACGAACCATAAAATTGAAATACTTCAATCTGATCGAGGAGGTGAGTATGTTGGACAAGATATCTAACAGTACTTAAAGATAATAGGATTATCTCTCTGATTATTCCACCCTATACACTACAGCATAATGGTGTTTCAGAAAGAAGGAATCAAACCCTATTAGGTATGGTTCGTTCTATGATGAGTAAGGTCGAGTTATCTCTTTCCTATTGGGGATATGAGTTGAAAATCGCATCGTATATGTTGAATTTGATGTCTACCAAACCTGTGCCTAAGATGCCATTTGAAACGTGGTATGGGAAGAAACCTCACCTTAAGTATTTAAAGGTGTGAGGTTGTCCATCCTACGTTAAGAATGTTGAATTCAATAAATTTGAGGTAAGAATGACTCTGTGTAAATTTATACAATACCCCAAAAATTCTACGAGATATATTTTCTATAACACCAAGAAACAAAGGTTATTGTTCCTCGAAACAATGTCATTTTAGAGAAGAAATTAACAAAGAAGTTGTAGACTTTGGCGAGATCCGAGAAGTAAACACGGAGGCTGAAACGGTAGAAAAATCAAATTCACCATTATATGAATCACACAACATATTAGAAGGTCTAATAGGGAATATCACACAATAGAAAGATACCATGGATTTCTCATGCATAGTGAGAATGAGGACTACGTAATATCCCACCTCTATACCTATACTATCCAAGAGTGTTACAGAGTAATACCATCGGATAATACGGAGAATAAGGTGATATGGCGTACATATATGAATATTCCCTTAGGATAACACTAGTACAAATTTAAACATCAAATACAACTTATCAACAAATGTACACACTATCAACACAAAGCAATAAACACGTGTGTCTCCAAGATAGAACAATACACAGCAAATAACAGAGATCACAGAGTCAATCGCAGTGATAATATATTATACACAATATGATACATGGAATACCAACTAATACATCACATGAATATACATATAAGGAATAATACAATACACGATAATAACCACTATACTATATACTAGCCGCCTCTAAGCCCAAAACACAAGCGGGTCTCGTCGTCCCTGAACCTGTAAAATCTGGGACTAACCCGAGTATTATATAAATAATAAACGGGTCAGACTATATCTAAATCCAATGTCAGTAACCATATGGAACTCTGTATATATTGGGTATAAATAAATATAATATACAATAATAATGTTAACTCAAACAATCCAAATATAATATACGTAGAACACCACAATACCCAGTATAAAGATGTCATCACCTATATAAAACTCATCAAATTAGAAACCATAAACAACGTCAAATGGGTGAATCATCCATGTCCATAAATCAACAGCGAAATCTCGTAAGCATCTATAAGTCAAAACATAGTAATGGTGACACGAGCCTAAGGAAAATATAATCGGTGGCAAACGCCTATAAAAATATAGTTGGCGCTAATAATGTATAATTGACGACACACGTCTAGGATAGATAATTGGCAACATATGCTAATGAATAGTAGTTGGCAACTCACGGCAATGAGATATAAAAGCAACATATAAAAATCATTAATAATTGGCAATACACGCCAAAACGAATAATAGGCGATACACGCCAAAGATGGATACGGGGATTGATCATACATGGTCTTCGGTATAATTACATAAGCACTTGTCTAAATCACATCACATTAGAACTAGACGGGAGACTGATGGACGCACCTGCTCCAGAAGACTACGCATGTAACTGGCGAACACGACACACGTGCCCATCCAGCACAGCTCCTACAGTCTTGGTTACCTCAAAGGACATCATGACTCTTATCCACCGCATGTCATAAACATGCTGTAGGACTACGCTCTGCATTGTTCACGACCCTACACGCACCACCTAAATGGTAACAGACTCTTGGCCCAGGATACATAAAGGGTTAACTATCACCGACACATGGCTCTACAACCACCGATACAAAACTATAAATTGCCGGCATACGGCTATAACGATGCCGACCCACGACATTGGGGTATCACAAATCCAGAGCATGGCCATCGTGATTAGGCTTTTAAGGTGGATACCGGCCAATCCGGTTCACTCTTGAACATAAAGGGAGTTGGACAGCGATAGACAAATATTGTAAATATAAATTATCCGACACACTGCTATATACATGTACTAAGGCATGATACTATACATGCGCCGATGCAGTAAATACATGTGCCGACATGCGACACTATACATATGCTGACACATAGCTAAATACATATGCTGACTCACTGCTCGATATAATTGCCGACACACGGCTTCATATAAGTCAACGCACACAACAATAATATATTCACTACAACGAATATCACATACCGTATCCCCATATTGAGTGTCATCCACGAGCAAAGGATAGACGAATAAATAACACAACGACGTCCCATACCACCATGTGTTACCAGTCCGTTTATTCAGTGCTCACATATCACACTCACTCCATCGATATTCTATACAACGAGTCCAAAGAATAATCGAAGAAATATCACTGAAAGTCCCATATTAGACGATATTATAACTCTGTTTATTCAGATTTCTTGTCACGCAAAATAAATTCAAGTACAAAAATGATTTATAAAACAATTACATTTGTAGACAATATTATACATCACTTTAGAAGCATTAGTAGTATTTAATAAGCAAACAAAAGATATTATATTAAAATAATTGAAATATCACTTTAAATTACTTAATATATATAAGCCCTTTAAAACTTCAATAAAATAACAATAATACCTTTGAATCTTCCAATAAGTACCATAAAGCCTTTTGAATAATTTTGAATAACTAAATAGGATTTCTCAATAAATTATTAGAACTCCATAATTAATTTATAATTTGTATAATACATTCACCTTGATTATATAATTCTAAACCAAAGATTTAAATACTAAAAACTCACTTCTTATTCATATTTATATATTTAAAACATCCAAAATCACTTTACCGATCAAATGTTATTTTAAAAGCTATTTCATTATTTTCTATAACTAAGTACTCCTTTAAAATAAATTTATAAATCTCTTTATACTCAAAATCATTGATATTAAATATTAAAAATCACTTAATAGTGTTTAGAGATCATTTTATAAAAATCATTCAAATCCTCTAACTCGTTTTAAAGGAGATAAATGTTTTTTCCAAAGGCATAAGCCAATAATCCACCTTTTTAAAACTCTTTCAAAAGAATGTAAATAACCTTTATAATAAAAATCTCTTTAAAATAAAATAGTCATTTTCATAATATATTATATAAATAGTATCATATTCCATTTTACCTTAAAAAATTCCGAATTTATAATATATCATAATATCGATTTTTTTTAAAAGAGCTTTATAACCAATAAAAAGCTATATTTATATTTATAATTCAAATTATACTTATGAATAGAAATAGCTAATTGAATAAAATTTAGTAAATTATTTATAAAATACTTCTAATAAAACTCTAAATCCCTTTAATAAACTTTTCAACGGCTCAAACGTCATTTTAAAACTTGAAAGTAAATTAATATCTTAAACTATAAATTATGAAGTAAATTACTCCACGAACATATAATTAAATTATGCTAATCAAAATGCAATCGGACAGCGTCCCCTTTGCATTTTTAATAATCTAACATACATAAAATCTCAACACCCAATGCAAATTCATAACCAATATTATACAATCAATCAAATAACCCAAACAATACATCTTAACTAATAACTAACCAATACCAACCAATCCTAACACCAAACAATTCCAAACAATCAATCAACTCAAATTGATCCATATCAGTCAGGCATTCCATCATCAAATAATTCATATTAAAGTGAAAACATCAATGCAATAACTAATCAAAATCATGTGGAAGAACATATAAATATAGCTGCGAGTAGACAGAAATTACTCTCCTTAATTCCAGTTGTTACCCAAAGACTTAGCACTTGACTCCGCATTTCACCTCTACTGCCACCATCCAAACACCATCGCTACAGCTACACCCATCGTCACGAGCTCCTCAAGCCCAATCAAGACCTCACCTACTTCACCGCACAAGCTTCAGATCAGATGTCACCATCTGATCACAACACAACCATCCTCCCACACTGCCACACCTCTAAATCGGTCGCGAGCTCCAACTTCCGGTTGCCATCTCCAAGATAAGGCTCCTGCCTTAACATCGATGTTTGTTGTGCCAAATCGCCTCTGCACGATTTTTTTTCTAATCACGTGCATGAATGAAGTTGAGTGGATTAGGGCTCCCATGATAAACTAGGTACGCGTTTTGTTTTGTAGAGTTCGGCTTGAATTGTAAAGGGTGGAGAAATTTCTAGAATAGGCAAAAATGGGCTGGGCTAGATTTTGGGCTCATATTAATTTAGTTAATTCTCTTTTCTTTACTTTCCTTTTAAATAATCCTTTTATCAATTTGTATATTTATTTCACCAATTTAAATTGACTTATACTTATTAGTTACTATATATTCGATTAATACGTTTTATTCCATTTCAATAATTCGAAAAGGATTTATTAATTTAATTTAATTTATTAGAACAAAGTCTTTTATTAACTATTACTTAGAATTTAATTAAATAACTAAAATTTATTTTCAAAATATTGATAATCAAATTTTGAATACGAACAATTTAATTATATTTTATTTAAATTTATTTATTTATAAGGCGCAGAAAGCAGGGTTGTTACAGACTCCCCCTGTTATGAAAATTGTATCCTCGCAATTTCCTATAGGGAGACGTCAAACGACTCATACCCTGACTATCTTCGTATTAAACACTAGCTTATCAAACTCAACTACTCGATCATCGATCCTCTATGTGGTTCTTACATTCCAACTCATTTTATCGTATACTTCTATTCTAAATAAATACAATTAACGACTTTCTATTTCCGCATACGATAAAAATTTGTGAAAATATTCTAGGTGCCGAATTTTCCAAAAAATTTCGACGTAGTCTCCTTTGTACGGAGAGCATTTTGAAAAATCAAAACACAATAATATCGCAAAATATATACATCCCAATTAACGGGGAATCCCGAAACACGTGGAAATAGTGAATATCAACACAAAATCATATATTTATCACACTATGCTTAAAAATGACCTTTAGCGTTGCATTTTAAGCAAGTTTATTTCAATTTGTGCAAGCAGAAGAGAGCATGCACCAAAAATCATATCCATAACGTCTTGATGTACCTAACTTAAGCTCAAATAAACCATGTGAGATCACATTTTATAAACATAAGTAGTTTCGTACTCATTAAACAAAATAACAACATTGCATTTCATTTTGGCGACTTTACATCTAAATTTAAGATGTTAAAAACACATATTTTGATATGCACAAGGACCCTGTATACGATTTTTACTGCAAATGATAATTAAAAAGAAGAAGAAGAAGCAGAGATAATTGAGAGGAAGAAAGCAAGGAAATAAAGAAGTGAATTAAACCAACCTGCACCATCCTTCTATTTCATAAACATATATAGAGATATTAAAGTTTCTAGATCTTATTTAATATAACTGGATGATTCTCATTGGCAACCTAGGCCAATAGCAAAATTCATAGAGAGAGAAATTTGTTATAACAGGATGGTGCACTTGTGCAGATGGTAAGCAGCAGCTACTTTCTATAACAGTGAAGCAAATTGATTACTCTTTTGGGTCTGGTAACCGCAGGTGGAGTGGTGTTAGCTACTGCATCAATATCCCCTCTAGAAGCACGACCTTGTCCTCGAGGTCTGTTAGGTGAATGGTTGTGGCACAATGAGGTGGTAGTGGAGAAGGAATGGTATGTTGTGGATTGGGACAGTGTTCGAGCAATGAGACATGAAAAAATGGGTGAATACGACTATCTTGAGGTAGCAGCAGCTTGTACGTGACCGGCCCTTTTCATTCGACAATTTGATAAGGACCAAATATTTCTTGGATAATTTGTGGTGAGAGGGTCAAATGGAGAATTGGCGGTAGGTTGGAGCTTGACAAATGCCCAAGATCCTACATCGAATTATTTGTCTCTTCGATGAAGGTCATCATGACTCTTCGTTCGTGCTTGTGCACGTTGAAGATTTTGTTTAAGAGTATTGAGTAATTGGTCCCTACCCGATGCCTATGCTTCAACTTCCTGTAGTGTCAATTGGCCGAGAATGTAACCTAAAATGCTAGAGGGTTGCGACCATAGACTGCTTTGTATCGGGACATGCCAATAGAAGAATGCAGACAAGTATTGTACTAATACTCAGCCCATGGAAGGCATTTCGTCCACTTGGATGGTAGATCACCGCAAATAGGTTGTAAGTATGTTTCCAAGTAATGACTTGCTACTTTCATTTGGCCGTCGCTTTGTGGATGATACACGCTACTCATTTTGAATGCCATATTATGAATGCGAAATATCTCCTTCCAAAATTGGCTCATGAACACCTGGTCTTTATCGGAGACTATGGACTAAGTAAAACCGTGTAAGCTTAGATGAAATGCGATGCCAGTTGTGTGGTGGTTATAAAAGTGAGTAGCGGGTAGAAATATACATATTTGGAGAGGCGGTCAACGATGACCCATATACAAGTCTTTCCGGACAATAGAGGAAGATGTGTAATGAAGTCCATCGATATGTCATCCTAAATTTGGTTGGTAATTGGTAGTGGTTGAAGGAGTCCTTTTAGTGGTGTGTTTTTCGGTTTAGCTTGTAGACATGTAGAGCACTGGTTGACATAGTCGCAGATGGACTGTAGCAAATTAAGCTAATAAAAACTGCATGCAACTCTACACATTGTACCCTTAATACCTGAATAGCCACCAGTTTTGAAGGAGTGACAAGCATCTATGATGTCTTGCGGTGGTCCACGTTAGTTGGAATGTAGAGTCGTGTGCCATGGAAGAGCAGACCATCATGAAGGCGGAGCCATGGTTGATCATTGGCAGTGTGAGTTTCGTCCAACAATTCCTTCTTTAATTACTAAAAATAATTCTATTTGCTCAAAATTTAAAACACCGCACCTCTATACCCATAATATACAAGAGTATTACTAAGTAACACTATCAGATAGTATAGAAAATAAGGCTATATGGGGTACACATATATGTAAATATTCCTTTGGACTAACACTGGTACATATCTCAAATTATAGGATACGTATCACAGATGTACACAGTTTCGGTATAAAGTAATAAACATGTGTGTCTTCAGGACAAAACAATATATAATCGCATAATTTAATAGAGTACATAGAGTAAGAACGTGGCAGATAAAATATAATATATCACATAATACAAAGTCCAATAGGGCTACAAAATGATAGTCTCTATCCCACACCGTACATACATCTCTACATCACATCACATCATATATACGACGAGGCTACAAAAACATAAAAGGACATGTTTCATCCTAATGTTACTACTATCCTCCAAAAAGACCCATTAAGCCATGAAGTCACTTCCTACCTGTAACTGGAATCTCTCGGATTGACGTGAGTATTATAAATAACACAGGGTCAGACTATGTTTATAATGATATGTTTAAAGATGATGATAAGTAGAACATAAGGGTATATCCATGGATATGTGTATAAATCATCCATCAAAGAAATCCATATAATAAAATAATATATCATACATCCATCAATCAATTAATGATCACAGACACACATCCATAGTAATTCATCAATATACATATTATATATATATATATCTATCTATGTATGTATGTACATATGCACGTATGTATATAAATGAAAACTCAAATCAGGTGGTGATGGGGATAGACTGTACGATAGACACAAGGTCCCAAGTAGAGTCATATATTAGTATCTAATACTCGTATGAGGTGTATAAATATTATATGCCCATTTATCAGTCCGCATAGAACCAAGCGGGAGATTGATGGCTATCCGCCTACTCCAGGAGCATAAAGGTTACCTACCCAGATCTACTTCTACGGTCTTTAGTTACCTCCATGGTAATCGTAACGATATCCACCAGTGTACTCGTCAACACGAGAACTCGATTACAACTTGGACCATGCCTCTATGGTAACAGACTACTGGCCTAGGTGACACAAGGGGCTAAGGAAACCCATCCTATAATAATCACCAAAGGTATCATGGATCTACGGCACGACCCTACGATCAGGCCGTTAGGATGGATGTTAGCCTAATTTGGTTCTCTCCAATACCAATAACCAGGAGTACATCACGATAGACAAACACATAGTATCTACATATATAAGTTACCCACCTAAATTAATTCAATACTTAAACTTCTTTGAATACTATATTAGATTCTACATATTACATCCAAATCAATAAACAAACATCACTATGCCTTTAATTAATCATTAGTGGTCAAATAGGATTATTAAACATTTATTTTAACTCCAAATCAATTTATTAATTAATAATTCTCACCAACGAATTTAATTAATTAATGTAAATAATATTTTATCATGAAACAAGTTCGAAATTATCATATGTATACATGTATTTATTTTATTTTGGAAATAAGTATTTGCTAAATTTCATTAATTTTTATTGAAATATTATTATTATATTACCTCATATAATTATCAAAACTCTTTGAATTATATATCAAAATTAAATATAGAATTTGAGGTTGTTATTATATATTTTATTTTATTTATTTATATTTTAGTTATTATTACTACTAACTATGGAAGGCATAGGAAATTGTGCTAACCGATCGACCGGTAGCTGTCGATTGGTTGGTGGTCGACTGGAGAATTTCCACCATCAATTGCTTGAAGCCCTAATTTGATCATTCTGGTCAAATTTTGGCTTCCTTCCTCACTATCTTCTTCTATAGTTCATTGCACACGTTCCTATTCAACCATTCTTCAATTTAATCATGTCTATACACATTCAAATATCACATAGGATTCAAGATCATCACCAAAAAGGCAAATTTCATTGCATCAATTATGCTACCATATTTGCACAAACACACAAATCATATTCCAGGCATACTCATATCAATATAGACATAAATTGCGAGTTAAATTACTTACCTTGATTTGCAGAATGCAAATAACCACTTTTGCTTCTCCTTCTTCCTTGTTTCCCCTTTACTATAAATTCCCACCTTAATGAATATTGATCAAAACTTGATCTTCAACTTGGTTTTTGGTGTAGAAGGATGTCAAGAAGCATATATATGAATTTGATGATTTATGGAATTTTATTTGAATTTATATTGATTTTTGAAGTAATGGAATGAAGATAGGATGTTTGAATTTGATGAAATGAAGAAGTATCCTGAAACTAACGTGATCTTATATTCATAATAGGGTGAATAATCTGGACTTATAAAAGTCTAGATCCATGAAACAAAAATTGGGTTTTTGGGATAAACTAATTTGGGCTTAGGCTTGTTTTATTACTAATTACATTTTCTTCTTTTTCATGAAACCAATTTACACCTTCATGTTCTAGCCCAAATACTTATTCAATAAATTACATTATATTCTCCTAACACCATGTTGCTTTATTTACTATTTTATAAACCAATTTCTACAATTTTATTTATTTAATTTAATCATTTCTATTTAAATTCATTTACTAATTAAATTCAAACTCCCTTAGTATTATAAAATTCTTTCTATTATTAAAAATAAATTATAAAATTATTTACCTAAATTAATATTTATTATACAAATTTAATTTATCATTTTATTTTAAATTATTAATTTATTATTTCAATTTGAAAATAACTATATCAATTACAAAATTAATATTTATCACTTTAAAATTCTTTTCGTTTTAATAAAATATTTCCAACTAATTTTCAAATCATTTCCATGATTCCACATTTATTATTTTTAGAACACATATAATCGATTATCCTTTATTAGTAAATTCTTAATTTATTGCTTCTTGACAATGGGTTGTTAAACCCCCTTTTAAGAAAATTGCGTCCTTTCAATTCCTTCTTAGGAAAAATCTATAGCTGGATAGTTAAATTCTAGCCATCTACACCATTTATTAATAACTGACAGAGAATAGAACATATACCCGACCCATGTGCATTAGAAAATAACTCTGGATAAGGCTGTTCCATAGGCTCCCGAGTCTCCAGGTACAATCCAACGGGTTGTTGGACCGCTATACCTTTACTAAAGGAACTCTTTTACTTCTGAGTTATCAGACTTCCGAGTCAACTATCCGAACAGGATGCTACACATAAGTCAGATCAGGGAATATCTTAAGCTCTTGTATTTCCCCTGGCTCCACCATAGTCACTGTATCTCGCAAACACTTCCTTAGTTAGGAAACATGAAAGATGTTATGGATTTTCGAAAAGTGATCTGGAAGTGTGACTCCATAAGCGACTCCAATTCATTCAGTAATTGGATATGAACCAACATAACGAAGTGCTAACTTCCTTGATTTACTAAACTCATGACTCCCTTAAGAAGAGATATCTTCATATAAACAAAATCTCCAACTTCAAAATCTATCTCCTTCCTTCTTTGATTGGCATAAGACTTCCGACAATCCTGGCATCTTTCATCCTTAATTTGATCAACTGAATCTTCTCTGAAGCATCTCTAACAGAGTCTAAACACAAAACAAAGTTATCTCCCATCTCAAGCCAACATGAAGGTGATCGACACGGTCTACCATACAAGGCTTAAAATGGTGCCATGTCGATGCTGGATTGATAGTTGTTATTGTAAGAAAACTCAACCGAACACATATGATCTTCCTAGCTACCACCAAAATCAAGCACACAAGCTTGAAGAAAATCTTTAAGTATCTGGTTCACCTACTCCGTCTGACCATCGGCCCGTGGATGATAAGCTGTATTGATATTTAGCTTTGTTCCCAAAGCTTCCCGAAAATTCTTCCAAATTCAACCGGTAAATAAGGGATCACAGTCACAAACTATAGAGCTGGGAACTCCATGAACTCTATCGACTTCCTTTATACATAGCTCATCCAGATATGGTGTGGTTCGGTTCGACTTCACCAGTACGAAATGTTCCAACTTAGTCAATCGATCTACCTTACCCATATACTGTCATGGCCACTCCTTTACCATGGTAATCCATTTATGAAATCCGTCGACACCTGCAACAACATAAAATTAGAACTATTCTGATGAGATTTATATAAGTGAACTATTAAATTACAAATCCACTTATACCTGATTTCATTTCCACTAAGGAATTTTGAATGGTTAAAGCAAACCACTGGGCTTCTGGTGTTCAGCCTTCACTAGTTGACATGTCATCCACTCCTTCACGAACTTACCAATATCATGCTTCATTCCTTCTTAGTATTATAGGCGTTTCATATTATATACATCTTTCTACCATCTGGTGAATAGTGTATCGTAATCGATGACAATCTTCCACCACCTCTTTATGGAATTTATAATTTTTCAAAACTACCAACCTATTCCTTCTTCTTAGATATCCATATGAATCAAGAGAATAGCCAATAAGATCTTCACCTTCGTCACTTGATTTTAGTCTTTGAATAAGTGCCAGAACAACCAGAACTTTCTTTTGAGTTTTAGCGATCCGATCCATCAGAGATGGTCTAGCCACCAGACTAGCTAACATTGCTTCCAAACTAGCTATAGAATCTCTACCATGAATCTCACACATAGATAAGGCCTCGAGATCCTTCCAATATTATGCAATCATCATAGAAACTACTGCTTAGTGCTTCCTCCTCGGTGCGTCTGCTACTCGATTGCCTTTCCTTGGGGTGTACTGGGTCCGTACTAGTTTAAATTGTAACCAAATCTAAAAGAAATAAATTCTAATTAATTCTTTATTTAGTTTGAACTTAAATTTAAATTAATTAATATATTTACTAAAAATTGATCTCGGGTCCCTATTTCTTAATGTAAATATAAAGCGCATCCTTCTATTATTTTTTGCTGTAAATTAAGTCCCTACATATACTTTTTTACTAATTTGCCCTTTATTTATTTTTTCCATGTGCAAGTTTACGTCATTTTTGGAATAAGTATCATTTTTATGCAGCAGTGAATTTTCTACTACGTTTCTTCAAAAAAAACCCTCTCTAAACCCATCATCATTTTCAATCAAATTTGGATTGCGACCTCGATTCTAACCTATACAAATGAAAATTTAGTTTGAAATGAGGATGACTAGGAGTAAAGGTGCTCAAGCAACTGCTAAGATCTAGATTTCTCATCATAGTATTTTGAAGTGTAGAGTTAGGTCATGTGCTGAAAATGCCGAGGAAGGTTATTTATATTTTAGTAAACATCGACAAGTTTACGAATCGAAAAAGGTATAGTTGTTCGTTATTGTTATTTTTGATTAATTTTATGCAGTATTTTTGTTCGAAATAGGTACTATCGTAGTAAGTATGATTAATTTTTATGCATTAGTGTTAAGCAGTTGTTTTATAGTTCATTAGGGTTATGATAATTAGTATAACTGATTTTGTTCATATTTAATTGCATTAGGCTTATGCAGTGATGTTTCAGTTCATTAGTCTTATGCTAATCAATATGGTTTTATTGCTTTCAGGTTATTGTAACGACCCGACTTTTCGACCCTCGAATGTTGACACTAAATACATCCACGATATTCGTGTGCTGAGCACCCATGCTAGAAAGATAGAAAGTTAGGGCAAAATAAAATGACAGAATGGAATAAGAAAGAGATAACACAACATCAGAACCTCACAACGGAACAATAATATATAATATCAAAGGAATAATACAAAGTGTTACTTCGAATACAAAAATTTCAAAGTTATGAAACATAAGTGCTATCATCAGCCTGGACAGTGATAACTGCCTATCCTCACAATGTTGATATATACAATACATAAATGCAATGGAAATAAGAATACTACAGAAGTTGATCATCCAACTCTTCTCAATAAGCTCCAAAGCATTCGTAGCTAAATCTGGAAACATGCATAGGGCTGACCCAAGCATTATAAGAAAATTACAGCCGGATCAGTCTGATAAACCAGCATGAGAAACTCAAGGAATATGAGACAAGTAACAATAACCATTGAGACCGTACGAATTATCGTAATGATTTTCCCCACAAATGAAACCAAACATTTATTAAGTTTAACATATAGTGATATGATAGATAATGTCTAGATTATAGCACATAAATAATATCAAATAGCTGCTATGTGAATGCCATAACAAAAATAGGTATATAGGCAATATCGCTAAGGTGCGTCCATATATGGATTTTTCCACGGAGATCTCCTCGGCCTGACCGCATCCAAACTCTATAATAAGGATCAGAAACTACCTTCCGAGCATCGTATATCTCTAGATAGAATATACTTTAAGGTAAACATAACTAGATCATCCTCGGTGTGTGATCCGGGTCATATCAACTCCCACTAGCAACAATCGATAAGCATCTATAGATATGGAGTTAGATATACCCTTGAGGTTTGATAAACCCCCTTGCCATGCCCCTCCTCTGTTTTCTGTCATTTTCCCAATGTCGAGGCTATGTTCGGCATCTTTCACACAAGTTTCATCATTCGAACAGAACACGAATCTCCAAATGGATTCCATCATCTCAAATAGATCACGAATCACTACATGGATTCGAGCTACTCGAACCTCCATATAGGTTCCCTGCATAAGTCCTCCAACGAATGCTAACGTTATCCTCTCTCTTAGAGTACTCCTAAAGATAGACAGTCCCATACGATAACATGGTTTGAAATGTTGATGATGACCTCTCTCTTTGACTTAACCTTAGGATAGCTAATTCAATTCTATAACACTTCACATCACAACCGCTTCCAGAATATAGATCGCATATATGGCTTTGAAGTGATTACGGGTTTGAGTTATCTCATATAAGTACACTCTTCCCACTTACCAGACTCTCCAAAACTAATCGATGAATTCCCGGTTAACTCAATTCTGGTTCTCTCAGAAGTAAGCGAAAGCTAGAGATGTTTCATACCAATACTATTCCCCTAGGGTTCTCATTGGTATGAAATCATGAAGTCTTTCGATAACTTCCTAAGTCAATATTAGGTCAAGTTCGATATTCGACTAATCGATTATCTAGTTAAAACAATTGCTTATACAAATCAACATTCGTATACATAACTCGTTTCCGATATTCCAACTTAACTATTCCTCGTCCAAGAGTGAAGCCAGGTAAGTTAGAGTACTGGTTGCATCGAAGCCTTGCCTAGACACTTCATTCTTCAATCTCACAAATAGATAAGTCTACCTCGTTAGTTTTTAGTGTTAAGTATAGTATCAATGATTTCCATAAACAAATAAGAAATCAACACAATTAACACATTTCCGACCTTTTCCGACTTACTATTCTTCGGTCAAGAGGGAAGCCGGTAGGTTAGATCTCTATTGCTCCATCCCTACTTGAACATTAATCTTAACTCTCACAAAAAGAAAAGCCTTACTTTATTGGATTTTAGTGTTAAGCATAGTCAATTACTTTTTAGACAAGTAATTAAACAACTAACCATTTGACTATTAGGCAATTCTAACCCCTTTCTAAACCTTTTGTTTATACTTTTAAAACCCCTTTTAAAATGATATATATATATATATATATGTATGTATGTATGTATGTATGCATGTATGTATAATAATTTATTTACCAAAACTTGATATGTAAATAAACAAGTCAAAAGATATTTTATTCCATAAGATATAAAATAGTCAACCTATTTTCTAAAAACTATATATACTTAAAAATGCCTTCGATACACTTTATAATACTTATAATAGGTTTTAAAACATTTTCTCAAAATATTACTTGAAAATAATAGCTTTATAATTTTCTTAAAAACTTGGAAAAATAATTTTTATTATAAAATCCTCTTCTTTAAAAATTCAAAACTAATTCTTAAAAATTCATAAATATCTCAAACCACTTTTGAAATACTCTAATATGAGTTGGTAAACACTTGTAAAAAGAAAGAAACAAAATACTTAAATTTAAATATCTTTTCAAACCTTTAAAGTCCAAAAATCAAGGCTAAACGAGGTAGTTTTGCACAAATGAAGTTTTGGCCACTTTTCGAGATGTTACTTAACTTTTAACTATCCAAGCTTTTAATAGTAACAAAATACATATAAAACATTATAAATATCATGATAAACCTCTAAGGATATCTCTACAAAATTCCAAAGAAATCGCCAGAAACAAGGCAATTCCAAACTGCATCTATAGCGACCATCGCTACAAGTGCACTTTTAAATCCAAGTCCAATCTAAACCAAAGTCCATCTATAACCTACATGCTTTGTTCCAAGGTCTTGTCACAAGTCATACAAGTCCGTTCATGTCCATTCCAAGTTTTTTCTAGTCCATACATATGCTATTTGCTTTCAAAGCAAGAATTAAAACCGTTGTTTCAACATATGTCCAAGTCAGTACACATAACTTTAAAAAAATCAAACACCAATATATCTGCACAATATTTTTAATCAAAGTGGTGTCTTAACTCACATTTGACCCAACAACAACAAGATCCAAGCTAACAAAGTCCAAACCTAACCTTGCAATACCTTTCTCCTTCCTCCTCCTGCTTTCCACTTGTTTTTCCTCCCTCCACTCCACTCCTTTGCTCATGGCCTTCCAAGGTAGGGGAAGTGTGGCTTTGTTTCTTCAACTTCTAACTAGGTAGGATGTTTTGCAATGTTGTCCCAAGGCTTCACTCCAAATTTGGGTTGATTTGCAAATATTTTGCTTTAGGAATTTAGAGAAGAAGAAGAAGCCATTAAAAAGAGCTTGGTTTTGGTTTGTAAATTTGTGATTTATTCCTAAGGGTGTGACCCTCCTTTTATAAGATTCATATGGTGTTGACTAAGTTTGCGTTCACCCCCCACATGCCATGGAAGACTCACCATCCATTACTTCTCCTTTACATCACTTCTTCATTATGTTAATTACACTTATACCCTTCTAATGATAATATCTCTTATCCTAATGGAAGCTTTTAGAATGTTCCATGCTTCATGAAGAGGTGTATGTGTATTAATTAGTTACTATTGTGTTCATTTGATCATTAGACAAGTGCACAAGGGTTCGAACAATTTATATCGATTGAAAAGCTGTTTACCGATGAACCAATTTTCGGTCATATTATCGATTTTTCTTTAAATACTATTTTTGTAAGCAATTTACACAAACAAGTTTCTTATCATTAATAATTAATTAAATGATGTCTAACAATGTTATAAAATCATATTTATAACACTTAACTATATTTCCAAACGTTTTGATATTCGAAGACGAAGTTTTCGAATTTCAGGGTCACTAAAGTTATTTAGTATTTTTACTATCATAACTAATTAGTTGTTGTTAATAATAGTTGCTATTAAAAAGGTTTTTCTATTTCTAAAATTTTACTGTATTTGGTTTATGCTACTATAATTTTTTTTGAGCTATACATTAATGTAATTGCATTTACTTACAACACTCTAATATATATGATTATAATTACTGCTTTATTAAGTGTAGTGAAAAAAAATTATTTTTAGATAATTGATAAATTTTTATTGCCTTTTTAATAATTGTTATTGGTGCATGTATTATATGTGGTTACAAAATTTAGTTATAATATTCTAGAAACTAGAATTTGATAATTATATTCAAAAAATGCAGTTAGATTTTAAATTATAATGTAACTACATTAATGTTATGTAGTTATTTTTCAGTTCATTAATTTATTCTAATCAATTTGGTTTTACTACATTTGGTTTATGCAGTTTTTTTACTATGATAAATAATTGTTATTAATGATATTTGTTATTGAAAAGTTTTTTTCGTTTTTAAAACGTTACTGCATTTGGGTTATGCAGTTGAATTTTTTTACTTTATACATTCATGTAATTGCATTTACTTACAATATTCTAAAAATAATTAGAAGCTTATAATTATGCTTTTTTAAGTGTAGTAAAAAATAGTTATTTTTAATTGATAATTTTTTATTTTCTTTTTTATAATTGTTATTAGTGCATTTATTATATGTAGTTAGTAAATGTAGTTATAATATTTTGAAAACTAGAATTTGAAAGTTACATTCACAAATTTAGTTAAAATTTTAAAATATAATGTAACTTCATTAGGGTTATGCATTTGTCTTTTAGTTCCTTAGTGTAATGCTAATCAATATGGTTTTATTGCTTTTGGGTTATGCAGTTTTTTATTATGATAAACTTATTAATTGTTGTTAATAATATTTGCTATTAAATGGTTACTGCATTTGGCTTATTTAGTTGTTAATAATTGCTGTTAACACTGGTTACACACAAAATTTTACTGCATTTTGGTTATGAAGTGTAGTTTGAAAATGTTTTTTAGTAACTTCAGTTAATAACTATTATTTTCATTTTAACTGTATTTCTAAATGCAGAGGTTTTTTAAGTTTGATTTAACAATTACTGCATTTACTTTATGTTGAAAATTAAAGAAATATATGATTTGTTTAGATTGACTGATTTATTGAATTTAATTTTTGTTTATAGAAATCAGTTGAGAAAACATTTCATGAAGCTGTAGCTGTTGAAAAATTTAGTGATTCCGAAGAGACCAATTCTATAGGTTCTGGTTCAAAATTTGGAATTCAATTAAGAAAAAAAGAAGAAACTTCTCATGTTGATAAGGAAGAATATTCTGATGAAAGTGTTGAAGTAATCAAGAAAGAAGTACTTATATCAAACGAGTCATATAGATGTAATTTGAAACCAATTTTATATATCTTCAATTATTACAAAAAAAGAACAAAAGAAGACAAGTTACTACATGTACTTAAAAGATCTTCTGGTTGGAAAATTTGGAGGGCTTCTTTAATGATTATTATGATTCTGGTGCAAGAAAATATAATGACGATATTGATCAAATCATATCTTATTATGTGTGATGACCCACCTTTTCGACTCTCAGAAACCAACACTATTACATCCACGATATTCACGTGCCGAATATCCAAGTGCCGGAAAGACAGATTGATTAATGGTAAAAAGAAAATTAAAGACCAAACAAAATCTTACATGAATGGAACAACATATGTTATTTCAATATATAATCTTTACAGCAGAAATTTTAAATACATACATCAGAGTCTATCCTAATCTCAGCCTGGACAGTTATAAATCTTTGCCCCTACTAATGCTGAATACAAACAGTAAACAAATGCAGCGGAAATGGAAATTGATAGCCATCTACAGAGGAAACTCCAACTCCTACTCCAAGCTCCTCCAAAATGTTCCAAGCTAGACCTGAACTACTTGGTTGTCAAGAAAATTAGGGCACCCAGATTTAAGGGAAAAGAAAATAAACTCCGGGTCAGTCATGAGACTGATGTGAGAAAACTCGAAACACGGATATATATGAAAACAAAGGGTATCTCATAAGACCACGACGCACATAAACACGGATGAGTTTTTACCTTGTGATAACCAAAACATTGCTATGTAAAATCCAGTATAATAGTGTCTAGATTGCAAATACATATTAATCATAGCTGAAATTGTTACATTAATTAAATTCCAGAATAATAGGTATACAACTAAGTCTGAAGGCACTTATTGGAGAATGGATTCCATACAATGACAAAGTAAGGGATTACCTTCCGTATAGTACATTTCTAGAGGAATGTACCGATGACCCACAGATGATCCTCTACATTTGGCAAGACCGGCTTGCCCCTTTTCTATGATAAACACAATGATCCTGAATAGTACCAAATATGACATCACCCTAGTAGTTCCCGACCTATCCATGGCCACAGCATACATAACAAACCTGATATATAGAGAGTAATCTAGAAAGGTGATGACCATACTCTAATGGTGCGACCCACATAGCCTTGTGGCATACCCCGTTTTAGTCATTTTTGAGTGTGAGGCCTGAGGTAACGTATTACCTTTTACAAAACAAATCCCACTTTGAATGCCATATTGCCATTTCTTATAACACACTATTGATTTCCATAAAATTACAACCCTAAAGTTCATATGCCTCATGGAAGGGTTTTAAGTGTAAGAGGGGTTACCTCCTACACTACCAAACAGATGTACATTTGTAAAAATCAATGTACGTGGTCTTAGAAATATAATTTCAAACACTTATCCATACAAGTTGTCCAAGAACAGGACAAACCGAAGGCACTCCTTCTACTACATCTCATTTGGGAATCACCCCTAGGATTAGTAGCGAGCAGTCCTTGCATCGAAGATTTCAAAATGAAGATACCACTGCCACCATATATATGATATGGGAATTACCCAGAGGTTAGTGGCAAGCAGCCCTACATTATGAAAATCTCCGTCTTCAAAATCATTGTCTTCAACGTGTCTTCACTTTCGAATGCGTATATTGGTTCAAAGTGGTTTTTGGATAGGAATCACCCAAATCGAATCCCGGTTTCTCCGAACCAATTATTGGTAAAAGATGTCAAGTATACGGGTGATTATTATTCAATTAATCAATATCTTTTATCCAAGTAAAATATCTTCTTAGAGATATTTGTCTTTAAACCATTTTCTTTTTTAGCATATACGGGATTACTAAACCTCTTTTTAATTTTGGAAATACCAAATCATTTCTCTTTAATGACATAGAAAAACATTATTAAGTAAAAAGGTATCCATAGAAATTATAGTAATTATACTCAATACTAATTTTCGTATTCAACCCGTACCATTCGTCGAATAATGATGAAATCACCTTTTAAATTCACACGGATAGTATGTGTTCCCTTCTTGGAATTTGATACAGAATTTAACTAGAATGTTACCTATATCACCAAACATCTTATTATTTTAAAATTTGATTTAACCTTTGGAAAACTCCAATATCCTTTTCTTTTATCTTAGCAAGATGCGGTCCGAGTAAATAAAATTTACTATTGTAACACTTCTAATTTTAAATAACATTATTCAGGAGATTTAGTTAGATAAATTAAATAAAATAATGTAAATATTAGAGCAATAAGGGGATTGAGATTTGAAAATCAAATTAAGGTCGTGCTTACTTAAATAAAAAGAATGGGTTATGGAAATGTTTTTATAAATTAACTAATAAGGAAATAAGGCAAGGACACTATGGGTAATAGCTGCACCCATGACCCCATAACCTCTAAACCCTTATTCCCATTTTCATTCCACCCATTCATAATTCAAAATTCTAAAATGTAAACCAAAGAACAAGCCGACCATAACCTAGGGGAAAGAGAGGAGAAAAATCAATTAAAGCTAAGCAATCAAGCAAGGGAATTAATCAAAGATCAAATCTTAAGTTCCTCATCCTAAACAAGGTGAATAATAATCAAAACCGTCTCTATTTTCGTTTTTAAAGAGCATTAAGTTTCGAGTTTAAGTTTAAATCCATTACAATGATTTTGATGATGATACGCTTGGATTACATGATAAGTTATAATCAAACAAGTTTGTTTGATAAATGTTTTATTCGATTTTAAGGCTAAAATCATATGTATTAGGTTTTGAATGCCATGAGGATTTAATATGTTATGTAAAACATTATTTTGGAGATGGGTTTAATTTTTTGTAATTATCCAAGCTATGGGTAATAAATTATGAATTTTCAAAGAAAAATATAAATAATTGGATTTAAGAATTAATTTCGATAATTATATAAAGGAATTTGGGTCCGAAATTTTTATATATTAGATAACATATTAAAAGTGAATTTTGAGAATTTTTGGGGATTTTTCTTAAGTAATTTACTATGGAAATTAAATTAATTTAGTTGGAGGACTTAAATGTCTAAATCGTTTTGCTTAAGGGAAGGGCTTCTTTGCTAATTGTTTTTAGTTAAATCTGAGATGAGTTCGGCGGTCTTTTAGGAAAATATTTTAGTAAAGTTTATGGAAATTAATTAGATTTTTACAAATAGGAAAGTTAGTTGAAAACTATTACTTAAAAAGGCAAAGAAAACAGTTTTGCATAAGTTTATTGCTTTGCCATTTCTAGTAGCTACCTTTCGACCCTATACTTCCAATCCTACCAAGTTGAAATCGATACACAAGGTATCAATGCGTTGGTACGTAGTGGATTGGAGAATGGCAGTAGGTATGGAGTCGAAATCAAGCTTTCGAAGGGGTCGAGGCCTTCGTTTTACTATCCAAAGAAATGCCACTTGCCTCATTTTTAATAGAATGCTTTCGAAAGGGTTTAAAATGGCTTTCAAAGAATTTTTCACCTTTTGTTTTAAAGGGTAGCTTTCGAATGAGTTGCCTTGTTTTTAAATTAATGCTTTCGAAAGGGTAGTTTGAACCCAGTCGAAACCATGCTGCCGCCTTTACGCCTTTCAAATGGATTGAAGTTATCAACGAGTTCGAAAGGTAGCTTTTATTTTATAAATGTAATAAGCCACTTCCCAATGTTTTCGAAAGAGCTCCAATAGCCACTTATACCAAAGGTTTCGAAGGAAATGGCTTCGTAAGGGGTTTCAAAGCTATCCTTCCAAATGTTTTACTTAAACGTTTAGTGCTTTCGAAGGGATGGTTCTGAAGCCATCGGTTTCCCCCAATCATTTTTATTTAAAGGCTTATGGTTTCGAAAGGGGTACTTTTATTTATATTCACTTTGACCCAAAAGTTATTTTTAAAAGATAAAACCCAATGGTTTCGAAATGGGTACTTTCAAATGGTTTCGAAGCTATGCTTCTATGAATTACTTTAATACTTTCAAAAAGTATGTTTTGATGGTTTCAAAAGGCTTAGGCTATGTTTGGTTTAACATTTTTAGTTTTGATTTTTCGTCCATACAAAAATAAGAACAACGCATGTATATTATGAAAAATGGTCATTTTAGAAAACGAATTTAACACACAAAATAAAAAACAACTTTTTTCCATTTTTCGTGTTTTGAGAAAAACGGAAGCATGAGCAACAATTCATCCTTCCGTCGTTCCTTCATCCACTTCGTGGTCCCCTCCAATCTTCCGTTCATCCCTTCCGACCTCCCTTTATTCTTCTCATATTTTGTAATTAATGTTGAAAACTCAAAACATAAAATACAAAATAAACCAAACGACCCCTTAAATTTAGTGTTTTGAAAAGAATATTTGAATGCTTTCGAAAGAGGTATTCTAGTGGTTCCAAAAGTGAAGGTCTAGGGTTTCGAAAGCCTTAGTTTTCAAAAAAAGAACCCAGTCTCATTTTTAGTGGAAAACCTATGGCAAAATAAAGGAGTTTTGAAATGGCTTTTAAGTATGGAGTTTTTGAAGAAGCTTTCCTTGATAAAACCCTAGGTTAAAGAGATTAACCATGTTTCATTATTTTCAAGGATATTAAAACCATAAATGTTGGTATTGTTATGTTATTATGTTTGCTTCTTCTAATATACATATTCACTGTATAATGGACCCATAACTATATTTTAGGGAGAAAAACGGTAGAATAACCAGCAAAGTTGACCCAGTAGTGAATATAAATTGAGTTAACTCCTGAATGAGTAGAATTGCATCTGGGAGGTCAGGTAGACCAGAATATAGGATGCCCAAGGATTAATTAAAGAAGTTGTCTATTAAGACAGGTTCATAGTAAACCTATGAAAACTATATTTAGAAAGAGCTATTGGCATGGGCCAATAGATTCGTAGTGATCCTCATGAAAACTATATCAGGATAAAGTCATTAACAAAAGTCAATAGGTTCTTAGTCAACCCATGAAAACTATGATATGAGAGAAGTTATTGGAGATACCAATAGGTTCAGGAAGAACCCATGAATTAATGAAGTTATTGGCAGGGGCCAATAGGTTCTTAGTCATCCTAGGAAAACTATGAGATCAGACAGATAGTCCATAAACTTTAAATAGGTTATTAGTCAGCCCATGAAAACGAATAGGTTAATAGTGATCCTAGAAACTATAACAGAGGCAGATAGTCAAATGAATGGGGATGAGAAATCAAGAATAATTTACTTGTTTGCATATCATCGGAATATTTTAAATTGCTATGTTTTAACCATTGTGGATGCAGGAGCACAGTATATATTCTTATAATTTTTGGATAAGTTACCAGTGAGGGGAAAAACCGTTCCGCTAAGTGGTGAGGTATCACTAGATATCTAAATGGTTTGAGATGGTAGGTTATTATTCACACCAGACATTATGTCTGACTCGAAGTTTATGTTTTCCCCTTAAACTCTCGGGTGCTCAATTAACTTTGAGTAGTTTGAGAGTTGAGGTTTTTAGGTATCTCCTTAAGCGAATAAGCTTCCGGAGGCGTGTAGGAGGCAACATATCTATTAGGAGTTTATTCTATTTTGATTCCACTGTGTTTTGATGTAAAGGAAAAATTGTTTAATTGCCTAGATATATATACTCTGATCATCCAATGGGGCATCTTCAATGTCGCCCTTGGCGTATGTTGTAATAATTATAATTTCTCTGAACATGGTTCTCGAATGTGGGATTATGTAATGAATTTGAAATGATTTGAAATGGAATGTGAAAGTTGTTTAATGATTTGAATTTTTTTCATATCCATGTGTTTCAGTTAGATCAATGTGTCTAACATTATCGTATTTGGTCGTCGATGATTAATAACTATAGATAACCGTAGCATCCGTAGCCGTTAGTTTTGGGCCTCAAAGTGGGGGATGTTACAAGATGGTATGAAAGCATAGGTTTATGAAAACTTAAGAAATTTAAGCCTAAAAGATTTCTTAAATATAACCCAATGAACTGGAAAGTAAGATCAGGGTTTGGGTTAATGCTATAGTAACGTACTTCTATTTGATATATATATATATATATATATATATAAGTATGCATTCCCCTTTCTCTTAAACTGTTCTTCTGTATCTTACTAAGGCTCGTATGCAGATTTATGAGAAAGGAAGATATGGAGGCAGGAAATGGAAGAGGAAATCTCGGTAGAGGAAGCACCACAACAAACGAAAACGTTCGACCCACCATGAGGAACCCGGGTCGATAGGCAAATGATAATCAAAATACAAATGCTAATGTAGGTGCTGGAAATCCGCCAGTTGGTATGGGGATGATGTATTAGTTCTTCATCAATCCGACGCAAGCAGGAGCAGTTGCTAGAGTAGCTGGGAATGTTGGAGGAGCTAACTCTACGGCTCCAATTGGAAACAACTATGCTAAGTTGAGCAGAGATTACACCAATCTTGGTGGGAAGCCGTTTGTAGGAACGGAGGATGCCATAGAAGTTGAGAATTGGCTGTTGCATTATGAGAGAATCTTCGCTGACTTGGGATTGAATGATGAGCAGAAGAAGAGACTAGCCTCTAGGCAGTTGTAGGGAGCAGCGCTTCATTGGTGGAATAGTGTTACTATCAGAGTTCCCGAGGAAGAGTTGACTTGGGCATAATTTTAAAGGAGATTCGAGTAGAGGTTTTTGTCTGAAGTTGCTAAGTTGTCATTGTTGAAAAAGTTCATGGATTTGGTGCAGAGAGAGATGTCGATATTTGAGTACGCTACTAAGTTTAATGAGCTGTCAGATATGGGTATGTTACCATTGACACCGTCATCAAGAGGAATGAGAAGTTTATTCGAGGATTGGGACCCGAGATTGCTAGGGCGACCCTGCCATATCTCCGTGATCCTTGTAATGTTGTTGTGGAGATGGCAATCCGACATGATAAAATGTTTGCTACTTATGGGAAGGAGGAGCCGGTTGAAACCTAAGGTTCTTAGGGTAAGAAGAGGAAGTTCTTTAAGAAGGAAGGAACCTAGAAGGGGAAGCTGCCAAGAAGGCAAAAGCTAATCTGGTTTGTTATAAGTTCAACAAGAAAGGTCATTATGCTCATGATGCAGAACTGACAAGGGGAAGAAGGCCACAACAAGAAGAGTGTGGAATGCTTTAACTGCGACCAGGTTGGATATTATAAGAATTAGTGTCCAGAACCAGTCAGGGCAGACAAGGGAAAAGTCTTTGTTGTTGGACCATCACCCGCTAGGCCAACTACTTCCAAGAAAGGGAAGACTATGATAGAAGGTACGCTTTTGATTCAAAGTATACCGGTTAGGGTTCTATTTGATACTGGTGCATCACATTCATTTATATATCAGTGTCTGGTTGATAGGTTATGTTTAAAACCCACCTACCGTGTTACTTCCTTAAGGGTTGCGAATCCGATAGGAGGGTATGCAACTCTGGGGATGAGATGTGACCAGTTAGAACTTAATTTATTAGGTCATAAGTTTGCAGACAGTCTGTATGTTTTTAATTTTGTAGATTTTGGAATCATTTTGGGTATGGATTGGTTGGGTAGATATGAGTTTGCCAAGATAGGGAAATATCATTGAGACACCCTGATAGTCATAACCAAATTATATTCTCAGTGGAGGATTCTGAACGGAATACTTGTACTCTATTGAGTGCCATGAAAGTAGAAGAAGAGTTAAGATAGGTTAGGATAGCAAGAGAATTTGCAGATGTTTTTGAGCCGGTTACAGGACTACCACCGAAACGAGCCGTTGAGTTTCAGATAGATCTTGTACAAGGAGCGGAACCTATAAGTAGACCACCTAGAAGGATGACACCGACCGAGATAAAGGAATTAAATATGCAGCAAGTGGATCTAGAAGGGAGAAATTTTATTAGACCTAGCAGTTTGCCTTAGGGAGCAACCGCGGTGTTCGTGAAGAAACCGGATGGGTCGTTAAGGATGTGTATCGACTATCGTAAGTTGAACGAGAAGACGACTAAGAATAAGTATCCTTTACCAAGAATAGACGATCTATTTGATCAGTTGTGTGGAGCCAGAGTATTTTCCTAATTGGATTTGGCGACAAGCTTCCATCAGTTAAGAGTGGTAGAGGATAGTATTCCATTGACGGCATTTCGAACTAGGTATGGATCGTACGAGTGGTTAATAATGCCATTCGGGTTAACAAACACACTAGCTTTCTTCGTGGATCCGATGAACCGAGTTTTCCGAGAATACTTGGATAGGTTCATGTTGGTGTTTATAGATGACATTTTAGTATACTCTAAGGATGAAAGAGAGCATGAAGATCATTTTAAAGCAGTGCTCGAGACGTTGAAGTAGCATCAGTTGAAAGTGAAGTTTTCCAAGTGTTATTTCTGGAAGAAAGATGTTAAGTTTTTTGGTCACGTGGTATCAGAGAAGGGTTTGTTAATTGATCAAAATAAGATTGAAACTGTTAATAACCGGAGGATACCAGAGATGGTGACTGAGATTAGAAGTTTTCTTGGACTTGCTGGCTATTACCGGAGATTCATTAAGGATTTCTTGCGGATAGCAGCGCCTTTGACTAAGTTGACCAGGAAGAACGTGAAGTTTGTCCGTCTAACAAATGTGATGAAGCGTTCCTTAAGATAAAGTATTTGTTGACCAACGCACCTGTGTTAGAAGTTCCAGATGGAAACCAAGGGTTGGTGGTGTATACCGATGCATGTGGGACCAAATTAGAAGCTACGCTGATGCAGAAGGGTAAAGTCATTGCCTACGCTTCACGACAGCTTAGACCACATGAAGTAAGATATCCTACCGATGATTTGGAGTTGACGGCGGTGATCTTTGCGCTGAAAATATGGAAACATTATCTCGTAGAAAAGAGATTTGAGCTATACATAGATCATAAGTCCTTAAGGTATTTATTCTCTTAGAAAGAGTTGAATATGAGACAATAAAGGTGGCTGGAGTTTTTAGCAGCTTATGATTTTGGTATAGAGTATACACCTGGAAAAGGAAATAAAGTAGAAGATGCTCTTAGCAGAAAACATCAGAATGTGGTGTTAGCCATGTTGGCAAAATGGAAAGATCTTGAAGCTTTGACTACTTGTAGTGTGCAGTTAAGATCGACTGCTAGTTCTAGTCAGAGTACCGCTATGTTGTCCTGTTTAGAAGTTCGACCAGTGCTGATTGAAAGAATTTTTTCTAGGCAGAAAGAGGATTTAATATTAGCCGAGAAGATTAGAAGATTGAGCTGGATCAAGGATCGATGGTCTAAAGGACTTTAGTCTTGACCAAAGGGGATGGTTGAGAAGGAAGGGACGGTTATATGTTTCGAATGTTGAGGACTTAAGCAAAGAAGTTCTTTAGGAATGTCATCGATCCAAATTTACGATTCATCCTGGAGGAACCAAGATGTATTAAGATATGAAGAGGAGCTTTTACTTGGAAGGTATGAAGAAGGATGTCGGCTTGTGGGTTAGATAGTGTGCAAACTGTCAACAAGTGAAGGACGAACATCAAAATCCAAGTGGATTGCTTCAACAATTCGAATAGAGGGAATAAAAGTATATGGGTCATAGTGGATAGGTTGACCAAGGGTTCCCATTTCATTCCACTTAAGGCAACCAGGACGGCACCTTTTTTAGCTAAGTTGTCATGAAGAACATAGTTAGACTGCATGGAATTCCTAGTAGTATAGTCAGTGATAGAGATGCTTTGTTTAGTAGCAAATTCTGGAAGAGTCTACATGATGTATTAGGTACCGAGCTTAAGATGAGTACTGCGTATCACCCTCAGACAGATGGGCAGACAGAGAGATTCAATAAGGTACTCGAGGATTTGTTAAGAGCTTGTGTGCTAGATTTTGGTGGATCTTAGGAAGATCACCTACACTTAGTGCAGTTTTCCTATAATAACAGTTATCAGACTAGTATAGAAATGACGCCTTTTTGAAGCTTTGTATGGAAGGCCATGCAAATCACCAGTATGTTTGTTGGAATCTGGAGAAAGATTAGTCTTGGGTTCAAATATTGTTAGAGAGGCAACATAGAAGATTGAGTTGATCCGAGAAAGGATAAAGGAAGTTCAGTCTAGACAGAAGAGTTACACAAATAAAAGGCGTAAGGATCTAGAATTCTCAATTGGAGATAGAGTTTTCATTAAGGTATCATCGATGAAGGATGTGGTACAATTCAGAAAGTCAGGGAAACTAACACCGAGATATGTTGGACCATTCTCAATTATAGAGAGGATCGGAAAGCTCGCATACAAAGTAGAGTTGCCGAGCAGTATGACATGTGTCCATAATGTGTTTCATTTGTCTCATCTACGCAAGAATATGCATGATCCAGAGACTACAATCCCTACGACGGAGTTGAAAGATTTGATAGTAGAACCGAATTTGACTTTTGTTAGACAAACGGTTCAGGTTGTAGCGAGGGATGAGAAAAGGTTAAGGAACAAGATAGTCAAGTTAGTGAAAGTCCAGTGGAGCGACAACGAGAAGGACTGTACTTGGGAGGTCGAAGACAAGATTAGAGATACTTATCCTGATCTGCTGTGAGGGTGTGTTCTATATTCACTTTATATAGACTGTTGCTAGTTAGGTTGGCTAGTATTATAGTTAGGAGATGTTACAGATGATTGCTATGTTTAGTATTTAGTCCTTACTGAATTTCGAGGACGAAATTTTTTAAGAAGAGGAGCTTGTAACACATCTAATTTTAAATAACATTATTCAGGAGATTTAGTTAGATAAATTAAATAGAATAATGTAAATACTAGAGTGATAAGGGGATTGAGATTTGAAAATCAAATTAAGGCCGTGCTTACTTAAATAAAAAAAATGGGTTATGGAAATGTTTCATAAATTAACTAATAAGAAAATAAGGCAAGGGCATTATGGGTAATAGCCGCACCCATGACCCCATAACCCATAAACCCTTGTTCCCATTTTCACTCTACACGTTCATAATTCAAAATTCTAAAACGTAAACCAAAGAACAAGCCAGCCGTAACCTAGGGGAAAGAGAGGAGAAAAATTAATTAAAGCAAAGCAATCAAGAAAGGGGAATTAATCAAAGATCAAATCTCAAATTCCTCATCCTAAGCAAGGTGAATAATAATCAAAACCATCTCTACTTTCATTTTTTAAGAGCATTAAATTTCGGGTTTAAGTATAAATCCATCATGATGATTTTGATGGTGATATGCTTGGATTACATGATAAGTTATAATCAAACAAGTTTGTTTGATAATTGTTTTATTAAATTTTAAGGCTAAAATCATTTATATTGGGTTTTGAATGCCATGAGGATTTAATATGTTGTGTAAAACATTATTTTGGAGATGGGTTTAATTTTTGTAATTATCTAAGCTATGAGTAATTTATTATGAATTTTAAAAGGAAAATTTGAATAATTGGGTTTAGGAATTAATTTCGATAATTACATAAAGGAATTTGGGTCCGAAATTTTTATATGTTAGATAACATATTAGAAGTGAATTTTGAGAATTTTTGGGATTTTTCCTAAGTAATTTACTATGGAAATTAAATTAATTTAGTTGGAGGACTTAAGTGTCTAAATCGTTTTGTTTAAGGGAAAGGCTTCTTTGCTAATTATTTTTAATTAAATCTGAGATGAGTTCGGCAGCCTTTTAGGAAAAGTTTTAGTAAAGTTTATGGCAACCAATTATATTTTTACAAATAGGAAAGTTAGTTGAAAAGTATTACTTAAAAAGGAAAGAAAACAGTTTTGCATAAGTTTATTGCTTTGCCACTTCCAGTAGCTACCTTTCGACCCTATACTTTTGCTCCAACCAAGTCGAAATCGATACACAAGGCATCAATGCGTGTGCGTAGTGGATTGGAGAATAGCGGTAGGTATGGAAGCGAAACCAAGTTTTTGAAGGGGTCGAGGCCTTTGTTTTACCATCTAAAGAAATGCCACTTGCCTCATTTTCAAAAGAATGCTTTCGAAAGGGTTTAATATGGATTTCAAAGAAGTTGCTGCCTTTTTGTTTAAAGGGTAGCTTTTGAATAGTTGCCTTGTTTTTAAATCAATGCTTTCGAAAAGGTAGTTTGAACCCAGTCGAAACCATGCTGCCGCCTTTTTGCCTTTCGAATGGATTGAAGTTATCAACGAGTTCAAAAGGTAGCTTTTGTTTTATAAATGCAATAAGCCACTTCCCAATGTTTTCGAAAGAGTCTATTAGCCACTTATACCAAAGGTTTCGAAGGCAATAGCTTCGTAAGGGGTTTCGAAGCTATCCTTCCAAATGTTTTACTTAAACGTTTAGTGCTTTCGAAGGGATGGTTTCGAAGCCATCAGTTTCCCCAATCATTTTTATTTAATGGCTTATGGTTTCGAAAGGGGTACTTATGTTTATATTCGATTTGACCCAAAAGTTATTTTTAAAAGATAAAACCCAATGGTTTCGAAAGGGGTACTTTCAAATGGTTTCGAAGCTATGCTTCTATGAATTACTTTAATACTTTCAAAAAGTATGTTTTGATGTTTTCGAAAGAGGTATTCTAATGGTTTCGAAAGTGAAGGTGTAGGGTTTTGAAATCCTTAGTTTTCAAAACAAAGAGCCTAATCACATTTTTAAAGGAAAACCCATGGCAAAATGAAGGAGTTTTGAAATGACTTTTAAGTATGGAGTTTTTAAAGAAGCTTTCCTTGATAAAACCATAGGTTAAAGAGATTAACCATGTTTCATTGCTTTCAAGGATATTAAAACCATAAATGTTGGTATTGTTATGTTATTATGTTTGCTTCTTTTAATATACATATTCACTGTATAATGGACCCATAACTATATTTTGGGGAGAAATAGGGCAGAATAACTAGCTAGGTTGACCCATTAGTGAATATAAATTGAGTTAACTCGTGAATGAGTAGAATTGCATCTAGGATGTCAGGTAGACCAGAAAATAGGATGCCCAAAGATTGATTAAAGAATTTGTCTGTTAAGATAGGTTCATAGTAAACCCATGAATACTATATTTGGAAAGAGTTATTGGCAGGGGCCAATAGGTTCGTAGTGATCCCATGAAAACTATATCCGGATAACGTCATTGACAATAAGTTCTTAGTCAACCCATGAAAACTATGATATGAGAGAAGTTATTGGAGATACCAATAGGTTCAGGAAGAACCCATGAATTATTGAAATTATTGGCAGGGGCCAATAGGTTCTTAGTCATCCTAGGAAAACTATGAGACCGACTGATAGTCCATAAACTTTAAACTGGTTATTAGTCAGCCCATGAAAACTAGTAGGTTAATAGTGACCCTAGAAACTATAACAGAGACATATAGTCAATGAATGGGGATGTAAAATCCATAATAATTTACTTGTTCGCATATCATCATAATATTTTAAATTGCTATGTTTTAACCATTGTGGATGCAGGAGCATAGTATATGGTTTTTATAATTTTTGGATAAGATACCAGTGAGGAGAAAACCTGTTTCACTAAGCGGTGATGTCTCACTAGATATCTAAATGGTTTAGGATGATAGATTATTATTCATACCAGGCTTTATGCCTGACTGGAAGTTCATGCTTTCCCCTTAAACTCTCGAGTGCTCAATTAACTTTGAGTAGTTTGAGAGTTGAGGTTTTCCGGTATCTCCTTAGACGAATAAGCTTCCGGAGGTGTGCAAGAGGCAAGATAGCCATTAGGAGTTATTTATATTTTGTTTCCGCTGTGTTTTGATGTAAAGAGAAAGTTGTTTAATTGCCTACACACACACACACTCTGATCATCCAGGGGGCATCTTCATATGTCGCTCTTGGCATATGTTGTAGTAACTATAATTTCTCCGAATGTGGTTCTCAATTGTGGGACTATGTAATGAATTTGAAATGGAAGGTGAAAGTTGTTTAATGATTTAATTTTTTTTCCATATCCATATGTTTATATTATATCAATGTATCTAACATTACCGTATTTGGTCGCCGAAGATTAATAACTACGGATGATTGCAGCATCCATAACCGTTAGTTTTGGATATCCAAGTGGGAGATGTTACAACTATCCCCTCCGTTGGGCCAGTCCGGATAGCTAGGGAGAGCAGGAAACTGGTTTTCCAAACCCAAGCCTAGAGACTACCTCTCTGTCACTCACAAGGTGGTCAAGTTATTTGATCAACTCTAAACGCTTTAAAATACTTGATTTATTATTTAAAAAACATTTATAATGCATTCGGCAAGAAAACCCAAGTTTAAATCTTATTTTAGAAATTTCTAAATTCCTTTGTTAAATTGTCGATGAATAGTGCTTTTAAGGGCTTCGTATCACAAATCCCATTTATACCTTTTATTTGTCAATTTTTCCATTTAAAACTTTTTTAGAATATTTTAAAATATATTTAGAATTTATCTCATATTTTTAAAGATTTAAAAATATCTATTTTAAGAGTTGAAATCCATATTTTACGAATTGCCAAAACGCGATGATTTTAAAAACTTGATTTGGACATATCTCAAATTTTACTAGGTGAAATATTGATTTTTCTCCTTCATTTGGAAACTATAGTTATAAGAGTCTGGAAAATTCTTATTTCAAATAATTCCGAGCTATATTCTTCTCTACAAATCGATTTAACTTTTATAGCGTGAAATCGCAAACTGCCGTTACACGACGCGCTTATTTTGATTCTAATTTCATATCTTTTCAAAACTTTGCCGAAATGAGTTTTAATGTTTATAAAACATTTATAAACCATTTTAAACCATTTTTATTCATGTTTAAAAAGGTTTAACTATGCCGTAACACTTTTATAATTCATAAAGGAAAGTGATTACTTTATGTAAATTCGACGTGTATTTACCGTGAATTATTTCCATAACCAAGCAAACATATTATCGCATCCATAACATGATGATCAAACATAGAAAACACTCATAGCAAACATATCATATCATATCATCACATGATTTATAAAATAGAGTAGTAAAGTTTCTCACATTCATTTGTCTTTAGATGTACTAAAATTAACTTTAGCACCGCTATCACCGCACCAAAGCTTATGAATCCTACTATGGGACCATTGGGTGTGCTCGGCCTTATACTAGAGAGGGTGGAGAGGTGGTTGTAATGACCCTACCACGATGCCAAATTTAGCAAAGAACATTGCAAGTAATGTCATCTGCTAATCTGGTGAATACGCTTGTTAAGGGTGATCGAATGAGAATATGTCTTTATACTAATAGTGACACATCATTTATACCTTTCCACATAATATATGAACTGAAATTTGACGTGTACAATATTAATAAAAAGTAATAGATGCACTGATTTCTCAAAGTCAGAACAATATATATAAAAAGTAATCACATATCACAGCAGAATAAAAATCTCAACTTATACATATACAAATTGTGAGTCTACAAAATAAAACACTAAACTCACATAATATAGAAGTGTCATAATACTCTAATCTCAAATATACATCTCAAATCACATACAAAAATATCCTCAGTGAGATAAACTAAAGAGTTAAATTGTCTATCTTGCTTCTAGTCCATCATCCAAAGGTCAACCTTTCTTGTAACCTGAAAAGTCTCGGCCTGACCCGAGTAAAATAACATCCGGATCAGACTATCTCTAAATGTCCAGTAGGGTGAGAACAAGATATAACACAAGAACAAATAATATATAGGCAATACAAATGTCCAAGAAATAATAAGTCACGGGATTAACTTAACTTAGAATTCATCACAAGACACAGGTTTATACATTTAGGTCACGAACACAAATTAGTCACTAAACACTGAACTTACAGAACAAAGCACATCTCTAAGCACCCAATATCAATAATTTAATTTAGAATCCATCAAAAGACACAAATATATATATATATATATATATATATATATATATTTATTTTACTTACACAAAATAATCATAGAATCCTAATTTCTAAAATCTAAGGGATCTTAATCTAAATCGGTAATAATGATCGTCCAAAACAATCACAATGATTACACTTAAACCCATGGCAAACAAACAAAGAAATTGGTATCACTCGAACTGATCCGATACCAAGGATCATAGTGATAGTCCATACCGATCAAGGTGATTGTAGAAACCATGACTCGATAAATCTACATTTATTTTATATTATTATATCATTATGTTCGAAAAGAAAGCCATGAATAAACTTCTTAAGGATCTAGCAGCCACTTTCCGCACACCAAAAGAGAGTAAACTCTAAAGTGCTAAATACTATCACCTTAAGTAATCACTGGATTTAACCAATACATCCCATACCATATGGTGAAATCCAGATATTTACTAAAAGCTAGTAAATATCACTTATTACAGATACCACTAGAAAACCTGAACTACATTCTCTTAAGGATCTAGCAACCACTTGTCGCACACCAGAAGGTTATACAACTCTAAAGTGTAAAATACTTCCTAATAGCAATTACACGAATTTAATCAAGGCATCCCATATTACCTGGTGAAATTCGAGTATTCACTAATGGGCTAGTAAGTTCCACTCAAACATTCTATTCAATGAGTTATACCATATTCGACGAAGCGTTATTCAAAAATATTTAAACCAATTGATAACACTAAGTCGATTATTAGTACTCCTCAACTTAAAGAATTAAGGTTCTCAAGACATTTTCCTCTTTTGAGTTTATTATTTAAAACACTTATTATAATTTTCCATAAATCCATTTATTATTTAACTTTATAAAAATATTCACAAATTTGCTAAAATATTCCATAACTCTGAATTGTTCCAAGATTTTAGATATATACACAAAGTCGTCTCAAATTTCCATATGTTATATTATTCCCAAAACCATATTTTAAACCCATATTTAATTACTCTTCCAAATCCATTTTGATATACATATCTATTTATTTCATTTAACTCAAATTTGAGGTTTAAAGATCTATAGTTTCTACCACTTAAATCCCAAAATTTTACAAAACTTATAATATAAAATTGTAGCATGGAGTCTAAGCATTCTAGAACTTCAAGAATTGTCAAATTTCGATAAGTAACGAAAAAGTTACGGCCAAAAAAATTTCTCAGATTTAAATTTATTAACACCGGTTTTCATTGATAGACTAGTGACAAGAAACGAGTTTTTGACCATTTAAACTTCAAAATTATGCTAAACACACATGAAAGTTGTTCCTTATAATGATACCTTTCAATTGAAAAAAACCTCACTCAATTTCGATATACTAATCAAAAGTTATGGTGATTTTAATTTCAGGTTTCAACTTATCAAATAAACAGGGCAGAACTACACTATCAGATTCAAACTCGATTTCGATCCAATAAATAGCAAAATTTTGAAATGTGAATAAAAGACAACTTATAGCTAATTGAAAGAGCTTTTCGCCATAAAAAATTGAGTCATTTTGGATTATTTTACACCATGATATCACTACTTTACAACAGCGATTTTCACACTTTATTTTCAGCAAATAATCTAATAATCACTTAAACTCAAGCAAATAATTCACAGTCAAATTGAAAGCAATTCAATCAACAAACCATCCAATTTAATTCAAATAACAACTAACAATTATTCTCTTTGATTAGAAGTAGTAGTGTGAGTGATTGACTCACATATTATTTTTCTATAGCATGCTAAATCCTCTTTTAAGCCTTGCTAACCTCCTAACTTCTCCAAAATCTCTTAAAACTAAAGAACAAAATTCAAACAACAAGCAATTTGATCAAAAAGGGAAGCGAAATCATTCTTTTAGGGTTCTAAAGGATAAAGATAGGGTTTAAAACAATTACTCTTCATTATTGGTCAAAATCCCTTTGATTTGAGCTTTGAATTTGGAAATTAGGAACTAGGGTTTTAAAGCTTTCTCTTATTTGCACTAATAGGTCAAGAGAGTTGAGATGAGGATCCAACAATAAGGTGTTGCTAATTCTTCTAAGTGTTACTAATATTTGTTTAGTTCTATCATTAATAAACCAAAATTTTCTCTTACAATGTTTTAACAAAATTATTCCCAATTTTGACAAAACCAATTAACAATTTAAAAATTGCATTTTAACAAAAATTCTCAATATTAACACTTTACTCTAAACACCAAATTCAAATAATTGATTAATAATATTAATTTTTTTAAATTGAAATCCTATTTAAGAAATGAAACTCATTTCTTAATTAAATCTAATCAACTATTCTCAACACTAAATTTAATTCAACAATTAAATCTGACAAATTACAATTATAAATTAATTATTTATAATTTAATTTAATTAATTAGGTAATTAACAACATGGTTGTTACAGTGGTGGTGGCTCTTGATGAGTTCGGCCAAGCAAGGAGAAAGAAGAGAAGGCGATCACCCACTTTAATTTCAAACTAAGGTGATATCTTTCTATATTTGAAAGTGTATTTTCAACAGAGCTTCGCTACGACTAAGGAATAATTTATGAGGACGTGGAAAGCCATTAATGAAGAGAAAGAAGAAGCTTAGAAAATGGAATGGAAGTGTGAATAAAATGAGAAGGTATGTCTTGTACCTATAGGCAATATGTAAACAAATATCTTATGGTAAAAAGACCATACAACCCTCACCTACACTCCCTTCGTGCGCACAGCCACCCTCCCCTATGTGCTCGGCCACCCCCTTTGTCCTCTTCCCATCGTATCATAGGTGTGTAGGTGTAACGACTCGTCCTTCGTAATACCTAAAAGTTGGCACCTTATAACATTGCCTTACTTTCAAATACCACAATGACAGATTGTTGGGGAAAAATTAGAAAAAAACACAGAATCAAGACATGGATAAGATCTCACAGCAGAATGACAACTTATAATATACTGAATATACATAAATAGAAACAAAATAACAATATATGTAAGAGACTGCACTAGCAGAAGTAGCTGACAAATAAATGTCAGTACAGAATAGTTAGAATACATCAACTTCAAAAGAACGGAGTTTTGAATAAATATCTGATACAACAATCTCGTATATAAATAACAGGTATGCCACGCCTCCAAAATGCTCCAGCTGCGCACTCTGCTAGCGTATCCCCAAAAGCACCTGACTTCCGAACTACTCAACCGAGTATCCAAGAGTTGTCATGACATAAGAAAACAAAAACAAAATGCGGGTTAGACATAAAGCCAGGTGTGAGGGGGACTATTTCAAAATACTGTATATAAAAACTATATACAAATAGGCAGAAATAAAAAAATCACAGCCGACCCTCTCCACAAACGTGGCTTAGAGGAAATTCGAACTGCCTTTAAACAAATACAGTAAATCCATCTCAAATGTAGGGGATCATACCATAACCTGCTCTTCTCCTGTAACAACAAGTTAGCACAATATCTCACCGCACTACAGTAGCCCGAAAACTACTAATAATATAGTACCAATATACCATGATCAAACCATGATCCCAAAGCAACGATCACTACCGCTAAGATCGATAAGGTATGTCCCAACGTGTATAGTCCCTACGGCTAAAACCAAATAAGTACGCCATAATGTGTATGGTCACTACTGCTAAGACCAAAATGTAGATGACTTGCTAGTGGGAAACTCTATGTCCAAGCCCACTATCATCAAAATCGTAGATGACTCACTACTGAGGAACTCCATGTCTTAGCGCCCTATCATCACAAATCATATATGACTCGCTACTGAGGAACTCTAAGTCTCAGCCCGCTATCATATAAAAACCTAGATGACTCGCTATTGGGAAACTCTATGCCTCAACCCGCTATCATCAAAATCATGGATGACTTGCTACTGGGAAACTCCATGCCCAGCCCCATATCATCACAAATTGTATAGGATCGCCACACACGACTCCAGTCGCCACGGCCTAAAACTCACCGGACAACTCTAGAAAAACCTCATACTAACCCAAATCACATTCCAAATTGAACGCATGATCCCAATGTCATAATACTCTCCCGGTATACCCTCCTGGTCTACCAAAAATCTACGATTTTGGAATACGTGCTGGGGTGGGTCCAGGGTGGGCCCCAAAATCAAAGTGCTCCGAAACCTACCAAAATTTTCCTGATTTTACCCCTTGGAAAATTATGAACACTGGTCCAAACAGCGCCTCAATCCGAGTTCGTATGCGAAAGTTATCGTGTTTTGAAGTTTCAATCGAACCAGGCGATACATGACAAAATCAGTCAACTGAAAGTGTGACCAGTCGACTAAACCAATCTCCCAGTCAACTAAACCCCCCTTGCCACTCTGATTTTGAAATGGGCCCAATTTAGTCGACGGAATGGGTCCTACCCGTCGACTGTGCCCGTACGTGGTCTGTTTTTGCACCTTCCCGAACTTCAAACATCCATAACTTTTGATCCGTAGCTCCAAACGACTCGTCGTTTCTTCCATTGTGATCTTGGAGAAATCCTCTTCAATCGAGAGACTTCAAATCATGAATTTAAACAACTTGAATTTTCCTTTATCCTTGTGTGTAGCTTATACGTGTGTCAAAACACTCATTCGTGCACGCCTATGCACACACGTTCACGCAAACACACATTAACTTAACAATCCACATTTGCAGACTTACCGGGGCAATTACTTGACCCGGTATACTCTCACATAACTTAGTGCACACGGTGGTTGCTATGGCTACATGAAATGCTCACAATGAACTTATATTTAATTATATTTTTATATGACTAAATAATTGCAAGCGAGCTTCATTGGAGCGATTACTCGACCCGGCACTTTCCCACACAACTTAGCGCATCAGATGGGCGCTATGGTTACGTGATATTGCTTATAACATGATCATATACACATATAGACATTCTCGTTGCATATACAATCTATTACACAAATATTCACCCCTTACAAACACAACTCTCATCACAATTCTAGCAACGACACTGGAGTTGTTTCGATCGTTGCTTAACTCCGAATACACATATATGTATACCCGCTCATGCACATACACACACATGTATATCCAGTAGGCAATTCAAAAATTTCTAGTTCAAATATTACTTGTTTTGGTAATTTTTCTAATAAGAGTGAAACATCTCTTTATATCATTTTATAAAATCATAAACCATTTTATAAAATATCATACTAGCTTATAATCACCTTGAAGCCTTTAAAATACTTACTTCTCCTCATTGAAAATCAAGTATTCATCATTTTGCTATTTTGTAAAATCTCATACCCATTTTATAAAATATATACCTCATTTATAAAATCATGAAACCATTTTATAAATACTAATTAAGGCTTATAAGGCCTTTATATAGAACTTCCAAACCCCTTAATTAGCTTACTAGCCTTTTTGCAAATCAATTCAAATGGATTAATTAGTTATTACTAATGACATGCACATCATTACACTACTTAATTAATCCCAAATCAAACAATAACATCACAAACAATCACCCAATTAGCCCAAATCGAATCTAGGGCTTTCTAACTATTTTCAAAAGATAGTATTAGGGTCTTAAACAATTAATTAGCTAAAGGAAACATGTTTATAACATGAATACAATTCTAAACTAACCCAATAATTATCCAAATCACATCATATGATTAAATATTAAGCAATAAACGAAAATATGAAGTATAACACATAAATCGATAAGGAGAATTATTCCACTCACCTTCTCTTTCTCTAAATCAAGCTCCTACTATGGGGAAAAACGAATCACAGACAGATATGCTCTGTTATCTGATTGAATACCTATCTGTCATTAAATCCCATGTCATCTCATTGCATATCAGACCACATAGATGCCCCGTCGTCTGATATGCATTAGCACAACAAATAAAACCAAATGTTGTCTGATGTTATAGTATTATTTCCGAAATTCCTATTATACAACATATAAATATTAACTAATATGAATAATTATTCACCGAATGAAATTCAAATATTTTATTTCAAATCAAATTCAGATACAATACAACTTTCACTATCACTCTAATTACATGTTCAAATACAACTTTCACTATCATTGTCATATATGCAACATTTCTCTACACTCTCATTATAACATTTTTTTGCTCACATGAGTTTGTTTTTTATGTTGATATTGATTCTCGCTCCAGTTTGTCTCCAACCATCTCCTATACCTATTAAATGAACAATGCAGTAAAATGGAAAAGGAAACAAACCTAAATTGCAAAAATAAAATTGAACATTAACATCGCCTAAGTTTATGGGTTTGTTTTCTCTTCATGTTTTAGACAGGGACAAATATATATATGCATGGACAATTTATGATATGCACAGTGTATCACAGTGAATATCATAAGGCTGAGCATCGATTAAATCTCATGGATTGTTGCAAAGGTCAAGCCCGAAGGCTCAACAAAGTGCAAATGTGCACAAGGTCAAGCCTAAGCCTCCTCGAGCGCAACTCAGGTGCATATATCATAAAACAAGTTTTAGCAATTCAAGTTCAAAACAAGTTTCAGCAATTCAAATTCAAAACAAGTGCACCAACAGGTGAAACACCAGAATACTCAACAAGGAATATATGCAATTCAAGTGCGAGATAATACAACCAAAATACTCAAACCAGGAAATGCACACTTGCACATTCACACACACACATACATACATACATACATACGTACATACATACGTACATACATACATTCACACATACATTCACACATACATTCACACATACATACACACATACATACACACATACATACATACATACATACAAACATACATACATACATACATATGTATGTATATACATGAAAATGCACATTTGCACATCTTGGAAATGCAAACAAGACAACTAGGTAAGAATTCAAGGCAAAACTACAGTGCACATAATGTTCAGAACTATAGTGCACATAAATAAGAATTCAAGTGCGCATAAATAAGCTCACGCAAAACTGCAGTGCACATAGGAGCAATTCAAAACAAGTTCAAATCAAAATGGTTCAGAAACTCAAAATGGTTCAGATAAAAGCGGGAACAAGGAACACCAGAAAATGCATACATGAAGCATGTATAACGGTACATGCATGACAAGCATTTCATGTTATAGGCAGCAAGTATATATCATCAAAGTGAGCATGTACATATATACATATAGATGTATATATATTTGTACATATACATAGGCATCAAACAACAAGTGCTCAGGAAAAACAAGAAATCACAGTGCTAAAGCAAGTATATACTAGCTCGAGTGTACATAAGTATATACAAATACATACAAGTATATATACAAGAACTGAATTGGAACAAGATTTGCAATTGAAAGCGTAACAAGAAATCACAGTGCACATAAACAAGCTCAGAAAAAACAACAAGTGCTGAAGCAAGTATCAAAGTGCATAAATAAGAAACCAAACCATATGAAAAGGATTCAACCAATGTCAAGGCAGTGCATACTGCCTTATTCAAGGCGGTGCACTGGCACTGCCTTGAACAAGGCAGTGTGCATTGCCTTGAACAAGGTGATGTGCAAGTACATGGATAAGGCCAACAATGCAATAATGCAGCAAGGCAGTGCCACAAACAACAAGTGCCATAAATTAAAATAAGGCAGTGCCACAGTTAAAACAAGGTTGTGCCATAGAAATTCAGGCAGAAAAGCAATGTACAAGTATAGATCAACCACCACTATGGAAAAAAACGCATCAGATGACAGATATGCTCCGTTGTCTGATTGTATATCTATCTATCTATCGTTAAATCCCATGCCATCTCATTTCACATCAAACCACAGATTTGCCCCGTCGTTTGATATGCACTAACAAAACCCAAAAAAACCATATGTTGTCTAATGTTTAGTATCATTTCTAGAATTTCCTATTATACAACATATATTTATTGGCTAATATGCATATCGATTACACTTATATTATATTTGCAAAATGAAATAAATGAATCACAATTTTATTTAAACAAATATTTTATTTCAAATCAAATTCAAATGCAATACAACTTTCACTACCACTCTCATATGTACAACTTTTCTCTATACTCTTTTATATAACATTTTTTTACTCACTCACACTCACTCGATTTTATTTTTGATGTGTTGATCTTGATTTTCATGCTCCAGTTTGTATCCAGTCATCTCCTATACCTGTCAAATAAACAACGCAGTAAAATGGAAAAGGAAACAAATCTAAATTGCATAGTTAAATTGAATTTGAATATTAATATTGCCTCAGTTCATGGGTTTGTTTTCTCTTCATGTTTTAGATAGGGATAAATATATATATATATATATATATATTCATGGATACCTTATGATATGCATAGTGTATCACTATGAATATCATAAGGCCGGGCATCGATTAAATCTCACGGACTGTTGCATAAACAAGTAAAGGCACAAGCACATGAAAGTGCACAAACCAGATTAACCACCAACATTCACTATATATACATATATATATGTATGTATATACATGGAAATTTAAAGCAAAAACTAGTTTCACCAATTCAACAACATGGACCCGCAAAGATCAAATAGATCAAAAAGTGCCAATGTGCAGTGCCTTGAACAGAGCAGTGGTGGTGCACCATCAAACCAAAGCAAAGCCCCATCAAACAAAGCTTCAAAGTCACCAAACAAAATTGACAGCATATAAAAGAGTTAAACCAGACTCATAGGTTCAAACATGTTAGTAATTGAACAAGTGCCACAAATTGAATAATAATAAGTCCATATCACTAACAATTTCATATCACTGCCTTGAACAAGTGGCACAAATTGAACAAGTGCCACAAAATTAAACAAGACATTAATACTAACCACAAATTCGAACCACCAACATTTACACATATACATACATATGTATGTATATACATGGGAATTTAAAGCAAAAATAAGTTTCAGCAATTCAACAACATGGACCAACAAAGATCAAAATGATAAAAAAGTGCCAGTGTGCACAAGCCTCCTCGAGCTCAACTCAGGTGCACATATCATAAAACAAGTTTCAACAATTCAACAACTCAAGAGTACATAGTGCATACAAGGCAAGAAATCTCAAAACAGTTTAAGCATAGTGCATATAGGTGCAGCTCAAGAAAGCATGAACAAGGCTAAAGTGCACATGTATAAACCAGTCAAAAGCAAGGAGAAGAAAATACATGGAAATATAGGAAATTCACATGTATAAACCAGACAAAAACTAGGCAAGAATTCAAGATAGTGCACATAAACAAGCTCAGGCAACTCATCATAGAGATGCACAAAGTCAAAGCAAGTAGCAAATAGATTCGTAGCAAACCAGCAAAGCAAGCAAAGCCAAAGTGCACAAAAAGTTCAATGCACATGGAGATGCACAAAGTCGAGCACCAGCAAACCAGATTCATGGCAGAATCAAAGGTATCTCAACACTACCTTGAACCAGGCAGCAAAACCAAGCACACACATTGATTCAAATGCAAATTCAAAATGGTTCAGAACTGAAAACAAGTTCAACTAAACCCAAAAATGGTTCAAGCATGGAAGTTCACACATTAAAACAACAAATTGAAAGTGTAACAAGAAATCATAGTGTAAAAGCAATTGCCACAAATTAAAACAGCAAGTGCCACAAATTAAAACAGAAATGCCACAAATTGAACAAGGCAGTGCAACAAATTAAAACAAGGCAGTGCCATAAACAACAAGTGCCACAAATTACTTGATATGAAACAGCGACAACATTCACATATATATACATACATATACACGTTTGTATATACATGGAAGTCACAAATTACTTGATATGAACCAGATCAGACTTATGTACAAAAGGCAGTTCAAACATATATATGAAGATATAAGAACATTCACACATACATAATATACATGGAAGTTCACACATACACACACATATATGTAGTGATCTACAGATATAAACATACATATAAATGAAAACATTCATACAGATAACCAGAAACACAGTTTGGGTTGCTTGAGTCTGTTTATGGGTAAAAAATCAAACTGCCTCAGTTTGGTATACATATAACCAGAAACACACACCTAGAAACAACTGTATATGTAAAAGGCCAAATAGTAATGAACAACCAGTGCACTGGCTCATCAAAAGAACATTGCAAAGATATGTATGCAATGTATATACTGGAATCAAAAGAACATTCACACATATATACATACATATGTATGCATGTATATATATAGATGAACCAACGGCCAATATAAGCATCAAAGTTCCAGGAAAATCGAACATTCACACATTAAAACAAGGCATGTCAGAAATTAAAAAACTATTCAAGTGCTAGTGAAAATGCAACTCAAAACAAGTTCAACTCAAAATGGTTCAAGCTCAAGTAATTCAAAATGGTTTAACTCAAAGCAATTCGACAATTGGTTCAGCTCAAACCAATTCATAAAGGTGCACAAACAAATTAAACAAACAAATAAAAAAATGTAGTGCCATAAATTAAAACAAGGCAGTGCGACAAACATTCACACATATATACATACATAGAAGTTCAAACCATTGAGAATATAACAAGTACTAGGCAGGGACAAGTGTACACATGAACTCAAGTGTACACTAACTCGAACATGAACTCAAGTGTACACATGAACTCAGACATGGTAATGCAAGTGGAACTCAAGTGTACACATGAACTATCAAATGAATTACATATGCATGTATATACATGGAAGAGTATCACATAATAATAAGTCCAGGCAGTTCAACAAGGCAAGGATGTGTGTATGGGTTCAACAAGTGCAATACTCAAGTGCACCAAACATATCTTCAGTCATGTGCACATATATACATATATGCATATACATGTATACATGTGCACATTCGCACCAATGAAGTAGCCAAAAAAATAAGGGAAGGATGTATACATGTATATATATGTACATAACTTCAACAAGGCAAGGATGTATACATGTATATACATGTACACATGTTCAACAATACAAACAAGGGGCAACCAACGAAACAATGAAGTGGCCAAAGATCAAACTGTCTATCATGTTGTACAATGAGTACAGAGCATCCTCTAGGAAAGCAAATGGTACAATCAAATGAAGAAAATATAACAAAATAATCAGACAAATGCAATATATAATGTAGTGATTCTAAGCTTATTATACAAATATAAGAAAATATATTATAACTGAAACTGATGAAGTAAACAAAGATAAGGCAAACATTTAGTTTGAATTAAACAGGGAAGTAATAAAAGGTACAGCAATACTAAAATCATAAAACAAACGAAAATTCGAAGAAACCATTACAAAAATTATCAACTTCAATTAACTCTTTACTATTAACAATGAACAAGTCAAGTTTTAGATAATCAAATATACTCAAATCATCACAGGCAAATCAAGTCCAGATCAATACAACATCATAGGCAAAAGTATGTACGAATACATAGGAAATTGGTTCCTATATAAACACCCAAATCATCACAGGCAAATCAAGTCGAGATCAATACAAAATCAAAAGGGGGCAGAAATCAAACCATTTATCAATGGAAGAATACCTAACAAATTGAACGAACCCTAATTACAAGCGGCTTTAATTCAGCGTTATTGATTGAAGAATACTCGATAAATTTATCAAAGAATACTCAACAAACTGAATGAACCTTCCAAAATTGAATGAACCCTAATTACAAGCGGCTTCAACTGAATTCTGTGAGATTAGGTTTTGTGAGAGAGAGAGTGTCGGATTGTCTGATTTTTTGATAAGAGGGAAAATAATTAAGGAAATAAAGCGGGCATAAATAAATCGAAGGAACGCCATTTTTTTCCTTTTAGAAATGAAAGAAAGAGGAAGGGATATAAGTGAAGGAACGCAACAACGAAATAATTTAGGCAATATTGAGAGGGAAACCAAAATTTTGATAACGAGGAAAAACAATTTTTTTGATAATTTCAATCAAACAATAGATAAATGTTATCTGAAAGCAAATGTTGTCTGATCGCTGTTGTGTCACACAATAGACGATTTTTCCATGTGTTGTGTGAAAAGTGGGATAACAGAGAATCTACCTTATATTGTGTGATCACTGTTGTCTGATTCACTTTGTGGCATAATGCACCAACATTCACACATATATACATACATATGTATGCATGTATATACATTGATGATATTGAAATCAAAGTGCACTGCAACAAGATCAACTCAAAATGGTTTGGCTCAAAGCAACAAGGAGAAGAAAGTGACAGTGTACATGAAAACATAGGAGCATATAAGCAAGGCACAATGAAAACATTCTGCTCATATATAGAAATTCTAGGGATAGTTTCATCAGGTATGAAAAAATATGAAAACATAGGAACATATGAAAACATTAAAGTAAACAAGCGACAGTTTCGACATAGGAGCAGCAAGACTCAAGTGCCAATGCACATAGGAGTAGCCCAAGGCAACTCAAAATGGTTCAGCTTAAAGCAATTCAACAACTGGTTCAACTCAAAATGGTTCAAGCTCAAACTAGTTCATATATATACATACATACATACATACATACATACATACATACATACATATATATATATATGTGTGTGTGTGTGTGTGTGTGCATAGTGAGTAGAAATGGTTCAAGCTCAAACCAGGTCAAAGAAATTCAGCAAATGGTTTAGCTCAAAATGGTTCAGCTCAAAGCAAACCAGTTCAAGCTCAAAATGGTTCACAAACAAATTAAAATAAGGCAGTGCTACGAACAGCAAGTGCTACAAATTAAAACAAGGCAGTGCAACAAATTAAAACAAGACAATACCATAAACATTCACACATATATACATATATGTGTATGTATGTATATACATGGAAGCTAAAACCGTCGAGAATACAATAAGTACAAGGTAGGGACAAGCGTACACATGAACTTAAGTGTACACTAACTCGGACATGAACTCAAACATGGTAATGCAAGTGGAACTCAAATGTACACATGAACTATCAAATGAATACATATATGTCCATATATGCATGTATATATATACATATATCTCAAAACAGTTTAAGCATGTGGCAGATCAAGAGATAAGATTGAATTTTTCAAAGTTAAATATACAAACGAATAACCAGGCACGCTAATATACATATATACACATATTTATATACATGTATATATGTACATAGTGAGTAGAAAGCTAACTCAATAGCATGGTTTAGAAACTCAAAATGGTTCAGAACTGAATTGGTTCAAGCTCAAGTATATACAAGTGTATACAGGTATATACAAACAACTCACAAACCGACAGTATGTATGGATAAACCAAGACAACATAACAAGTAACCGTAAAAACAATTGGACGAGCAAAAGCAACATGGACCATCATAGCAAAAGCAACATGGACCATCAAAGTGCACAAACAAGACAACACTAGTGTGCACTGCCTTATCAAAGCAGTGCATTGGCTTGCCACAAATTAAAATAAGCAAGCACCACAAACTAAAACAGCAAATGCCACAAATTAAACAAGGCAGTGCCATAAATTAAAACAGGGCAGTGCCACAAATCATACCAAGATGAATAAGAAAATTAAAACAACAGAGAAATCCATAGCTGAAGTAAAGATCAGTACATGTATCAACAACCAAAGTGTAGTCCAGGTTCAATGTTTCGAAGCATATATATAAAGAACAAGTCAGTAAAGCATAAGAACCATTTCAAATCAAAATCTCAAAATGAAAACATAGGAAAAAAAATCCTATATAAGCACCCATATCATCATCGGCATAATTGTAGATCAAGCTCCAGCAAAATCAAAAGATAATAAAAAATCACATACCAATCAGTAGCAATCGAGTTCGATTAGGAACCCTAATTCCAGAAGACGTGAGAGAACCCAAATTGAGAGTGAGAGAGTATCAGATTTGAACAAAGACAAGAAGATGAGAAGGAGACGACTTCAATTTCATAAAACACTAAGTTGAAGATGAGAAGGAGGGGCATTTGCATTGTATCAAGATATCGACTGAGCAAAAATAAAAAGGGGGAACAAAATATAAAGAAGGAAACAAAAATAAAAAGCAGCCATGAAATAATTGAGAGGGAAAAGATAGATCCAAAACTAAAAAATTTGATAACTTAAATCAGACGATAGATAAAATGTTGTCTGAATGACAAGCATTTTCATAAAGATTTCACGGGCTATTCAGACAACAATTGAAAGATTTCAGAGGCTCTTCAGACAATAGATGCTTTTTTACGTATTGTGTGAAAAAGTGGGATAACAGAAAATCTATCTTATGCTGTGTGATCATTGTCTGATTCACTTTGTGCCATAGTGTCCAATCACCAAAACCCATCTCCAAGCTAACTTTAAAGTTGAGATCTCTCTCCAAAATTCGATTCAAGCTAATTCCTTCACGGGTTTTGTAGAGAATTAGAAGAGAAGAATTATGGTGATTTTTATTTGAATTTAGGAATTTTATTTGAGCTAGGATTAGTGGATCTAGGTTTAGGCTTAAGGAGATGATTAGGAAAGTGATCAAGAGATGGAATAAGAAATGAACGTGGAATGAAAAATGAATGAAGAACTTAGCTAGATATAAGCTAAGTTAGAGGCAAGCTAATGGGCCTAGCCCAAATCTCTTCATTCGACACTATTCATTCCTCACAATTCCGAACTCCAAACATCGAATCTTATACTCAAACAAGCTATGAATGTCATTCTAGACCCAATGGAAAAGGTTTCGCGACCCAATTCCATCGTATACAAAAGTTAGCCTTTTGGATCGATTTACGAATCGAGCGCATGCTACCAGCTGAAAATCCGTCGATCGAAATATATCGATTCTTATACTCAAACAAATTCGCAACATCGATTCAGACTCAACAGAAATGGTATCGAGTCCTAATTCGACCGTATGCGAAAAGCCACATTTTAGACTTCCAATTCAATAATGGCTTAATATTTAAATTAACTATTTAAATATATTATCGTTAAATATGTAGGTTGTTACATTCTCTCCTCCTTAAAAGGGTTTCATCCTCGAAATTTACATAAGTACGAGAAAGTAACAAAACTGACCAAAACTTTCTGAATCTTAGTTTTAGAAAATTTTAACAGTACCTTCCCTCGTGCTATAAGCACCATGGAACTCCCATACTAGAATGAATCACACACTATGAAATATGCGATGACCTCCGTCATCCCACAATTTCCAAAAATTCATACCTCTCTTAAGAAACCTTCTTAATATTTAAATGCCAATCGAAGCAAATAAGCCTTTAAACAGCTAAACATCAGCTCTCAAGTACCTAATTGTAATATACAAAGAGGATTGCACTAACATTGAATTCAAACATGTATATCCTTAATGTAGTAACCGATACTACCTTAGTCATACATGACAATCAATTGGAGAGTAAGCTCAGTGAGCCAGTCTCAAAATATACTACTGACTCTGAGTCGCATCAAATGGTAGTGGACTCGTATAGATTACATCTCGTCCTATAGCGAGTATGGATGATATGTGATCTATTCTAGATAGTTAATGTAATGACCCATAATTTTTGTCATTTGAAATTCGTATATTTAATTGATTTTAAATATTAACAAGTAAGATTTGTAAGTCGAATGAATTTTTATTTTGAATATAGGATTTAATTGTTTAATTAAATCGATAATTTAGTATTTGAAATTCCAGAAATAATTGGAAATTAGGTTTAATGTGTATAAAAATGATCTATAAAATTATATATACTCATATTGGAGTTAGAATGATGTTTGTAAACTTTTAAAATCGAATTAAAAGTTAAATTACAGAAATTGAATATTTTAATATTTAATTGACGACTAAAAATAGTCATTTTTCAAACAGTCTCGGATTTCGATGAAACCAGTTTCATCGGATCCTTAATGTGAAATTATTGTAAGATTTCAATTTTCGTGTCAATCGGATTTACGGTTTGTCCGGGGCAAGCCAAAACGCATAGAAATCGTTTTAATCGATTTAATTTAAAATTGATCGTTTATTTCCGTATCTCGCACATATGACCGAATTAGTTCCCGAAACACGTTCCATTGTGTTTGAAACGTAGGTTAAACCTTAGAAATGCCAGCCGGCACGCTTCGTTTGGAGTTCGGAAATTTTCGAGATGAATAGTGTTTTACAAATTTCTATAAAAGGCCAAAATAGTTTCACTTTTTCACAAAACCCTAAGGGTTAGGTCAGGTTGCCACTTTTGTTTTCAATGGCCAGAAAACACCGAACTTCTTCCTCAATTTCCACTCAATCCATCAAACGATTCGAGAAATCTCCAACTACAAAGTTGAAGAGGACGACGAGATCTTCGATCTCAACGGCTGTGATCGAAAACGGAGCAACGGATCGACGACAAACTGCATTCAAACACGTGCGTTTCGTTCGCGTTTTTCGAGGTGTAATGGTGGCCGAGCTTCGAGCTGTTCGAGGTGAGGGTGGAGTCGAGTGTAGGCTTCGATTTGGTGGTGGTGTGATGGGGTTTCGTGCATCGTGGAGGTCGCGTTAATTCGTGAACGAAAGGGCGACATGGGTTTGTTGTGTGCATTCTTGGCCTAGGGAGGAAGAAGATGAGGTGCGGCCAGATTTGCTTAGGAGAGAACGAACGGCAGATCTGAAATGTAGGGTTTTAGATATAAAATAAAACTGAAAATTATTGTATTATAAATTCGTATAATGTTTAAAATGTCATAACTTTTTGATGCGAGGTCCGTTTCGCACGAAACGACTTGCGTTGGGTTCGTTTCAGCGAGCACTACGCAATGGAGCTGGTTTGCAGTCAATTGGAGCTAGTGAAAATTTTGAGTAAAATTAAACATGCGTTTAATTTTATTTGAAATAAAATACTGCAACCGTTATTGAAAGCAAGGTGAGAAAAATCGAATATTTGTTTCGATTTAAATTTTAAATAGTTAGATTTAAAATTGCTTGATTGTGTGAATTGAATGATGATTGTTATCTATTGTGTTGAAATAGACCCTATACGCCGTATATTAAGCGAAGGTTATTTATTAAAAACATATACCGCGATAATTCCACCGTGAAGTGGAATTGGTATTATATATGTATTTGGAGTTGATTTCCCGCATTATATAGCGGATGAGACCCTATTACGCCGCATAATAGCGGAAAGTATTTTATAAATCCCATATACCGCGATATTCCACCTCGAAGTGGAATTGGTATTGTGCTAACATCTGTGGATGCAGGGAAACAGGTTGGAGGGATCCAACTGGATTCCTCAAACATTTGAATTTGTTTCAATGTTGTGTGTTGATTTATTATAATCGCCATGTGATTATAATTGTGGATTGGAATTGTGGAAGGCTATAATTTAGCCGAATATATTTTTGGTATCGTTGGATACCAGAAATAGATAAAAATTGGATTTTTAAAATGCAAGTTGAAAATTTATCGAAAAATTTATTTTTGAGAATTTGATAAATTTAAAAGGAGTTTTAAAAAGATAAAGTTTTATTTTTGAACTATATTGAATTAAATTCCAAATTTTGGGAAAAGGGCTTAGTAAAGGAATTTTTAATAATATTATTTATAAGTTGAGAATTTATTTAAAATTTGGATTTTTAAAATAGATTTGAAGAGATAAAGGAATTTATTTTTAAAGGGAATAATTTTGGAAATTCATTGGAAATTTATTTGGGATTTGAAAATCAACTGGAAAATTGATTTGGAGTTGAAAATGAATATTTGTAAAATTGATTTGAAAGTCGTATAAAGAGTGAATATTTGGAAATGTAAATTCACAATAGAAATTTATCTGATTTAAATTAATCAAATAATTAAATTAATCCTACTTATGGATGTTTGGATTATATTGGATGTTGAATTGTTTGATATCTCTGATATGTGATGCTGTGTGATATATTTTGTTCTGTGTTGTGATTTGTGATCTATTTATCTATGATATGAATATCTGTGATCTGTGAATTATAGATAAGCATTATAGTTTATACCACTTGTCAATTATATTGTTATATTTGATCTGTGATGGTTGAATGTTGTTGCACTATTGTGTTAAACCCTTGGACTACACAATACACACACCAATGTCGATTTCACGTGGAAATCAGTTAAGTCACAGATTTTTATCAATTTTGAAAAATTGAATTTTTGAATCCAAAATGGTTTTGGAATTGGAATTGAAAGTTTTTGAAAATGAGTTTCATAAATAAGAGTTATTTTAAATAACTTAATAAAATTGAAATTTAAATCATTTGGTTTAAATTTGAATTCAATAATTTTGAAATTGAATTCAATAATTTGGGAATTTTGGTCTAAAGGATTTTACAAGTATAAAAGGTGTTTATATGGGTTTTTAACCATTAAAAATTTGGTTTTGGAAATTTAAATTTATATTCAAGTTTTATACTTGTATGGCTTTAACCTGTGTAATTGTATCCAGTTTTTCCCAAAACGAAAACTATCTGTTTTCAAATAATAATAGCTTTCATAAAGTGAAAATATTTCCAATTTGTATCGAAACAATTCAAGTTGAAACGAAATTGTGAATAGTTTGGAAAAACTATGAATTAACTTTTGTGAAGATGATTAAGCTTTATTTTGAAATCAAAGAAGATTTTAAATGGTGTACCTTTTATATTATAAAAGACTTGAATTGTGAATAGTTTTGAAAGCTATAAGTTAAATCTTGATTTAAAGATTTAATGGGTTAATTCAATTGAAATGGAAATTGATTTGAAAATTTGTGAATGAATCTTTGTGAAATTGGGTGAACTTTGTGAAGTAAATCTTTTTGTTTAAAGATTTAAAATGGTAATTTGTTTAAACCATTTAAAGGAAAGGATTTGGGTAATAAGTTCTGACTTAATTGAAATCCCTATATCCATATGTTTTAAATATTGTGCTCACTATTCGGGTTAGCCGGGAAAAGACCTTTGTGTCATATAACCCATTCCGAATTAGTGATACGACGATATGGATCGCATTGAACACCGGTGGTGAAGACCGGGTATTTGTGAAAACGATAGGATGACCTGTCGATTGTCTCTGCACCGTTAGCTACGGTATAGAGATTTCCTTTGTGATGGGAAGTTCGATCGGGATTGTGAATACCCGGATTGCAAGGGCTTCTTCGGAAGTGCCTTCGGTTCTGTTCGAACCCGGAACAGACTTGTATGGTTACATGTCTGACATTACATTTTGAGATATAAAGCTGATTTCTTTCAAATACATTTCTGTTGGTGGCGGAGAATTTATTCTCTTAGCTTAACACCCTTCTCTGAGACGTACGAGCTCAAAGGTTATGTAGTTGAAAGTTATCAGTGATATGCTCTCAATTTGGTAGTGTGGCATGCTGAGTGTTGTTGTGTGATGATTATTTATTGATCATTTGTTGATCAAAGCGTGGCTTTGTGAAAAAGCGTAGCTTTGTGGACGAGACCTCTTCGGACCTCACAACCCGGAAATGGTCAAAACAGGAATGATGCGGCAAGGTTATGAGGGTCGCTCCCTTTAGGGTATGTCATTTCCTTCTGGAAAAGGGTGGTATCAGGTATGGAGCCCTGGTATTTAACCTATGTGGTTACTCCAATCTCATTTACTATGTGATTGTTTTTTTGATCAAGGCGCCTCGGATAAAGGTCCCAAAGGACCGGGGGGGTGGCATATTCGTGTAGTAGTTACCCAGTATAAGGGGTAACCCGGCCTTGTGTTGGCAGAGATCCGGTTAGGTTCTCGGGACGTCCATCTAGAGGCGTACCCATTGGTAGTAGGAAGTTCCTTAGCCTGACCATTTGTTGGAAATCCAAAGAAACAATACGAACCTTGTACGATTTTAGTTGTATAACCTGCTATGGAATGTGGCGGTAACCTGCTATTGAACATAGTAGCTATAGTAGGCATAAGTGCGAAATGCCTATGTTGGCTAAGATTAATATTATACTTTCGAAATGTTTTCCTGCACTATGCACTAACAATAATAATCCAATGATTTTGCGTAGTAAGCATGTTTGACTGTCATAAGAAGAAATCTCCTCCAGTTCTGCGTTTGCATTGTGTGTGTGTGGCGGGAGGTCTTATGGTAGTTTCATTTTCCAAAAGCATTGCGAATGTCTTTTACTTCCTTTGTTGTTGTTTTAAAGATAATAACTGTTTTAGTTCTCACACCAGTCACCATGACTGACCTGGAGTTTATTGTTTCCTTCCTAAACTCTGGGTGCCCACCAATTTCCACACGGGCAGTCTAGAGTCAGGTTATCAGGTCATTCTGGATTCAAGAGATGCTGTGAAGCTCAAGTGGCGAGCTGGAGGGCGAGGTGTAGCATTTGTATATGATATTATTTATTCCACTGTGTATTCTGTATGAGGACAAGTTTGTATAACTGTCCATTGATGTATTGTGTGTATATTGACTCTGATGATGTAATGTATAAACTGATATACTTCTTTGTTTTAAAGATTATTCATTTATCTATTATATGTTGTTCCGCTGCGATATGTGAGATTCTGATATTGTTTCTGTTGTTTCTTCTTTCTTTCTTTCTATCTTCTTCTACCTCTTCTTTTTAACCATAACAATTCGGTTTTTCGGCATTCGATTGCTCGGCAGTTGATACAGTGGACGTATTAATGTCGATTTTCGGAAGTCGAAAATCCCAAATAATTACAGTTAAGGAATACAAATCGATCCCCGTCATTACTAATGGGTGGAGTCAACGATGGACACTTATTGCGATCGAACAATTCCTGATAAACAGGGCCAGCACACTAACGTACTCAGATATCTATCTCGATCTAATAATAAACGTGGCCACTAATACAAAGCCAATAATCTACAAGACCCACAATACATGGACAATACAATGTATGATCACTAATACAAGATTAATACTATACATGGTCGCTACTATAAGACCGATACAATTTATATAACTATATATACTCCGGATTGAACCCCTAAAGGTAGGGATCCATCATTGCCAATCAAATGGCATGCGCTTAATTATCTCATATAATCAATCTCTAGTCAAGTAATGACTATAAGCGCTAATAAACCATTAAACATAGCCAATAACGATAAGCAAAGATAACTAGCACTCAAACTATCAAATATGAAAGCAACAAAACCAGCCACAATATAAATCAGCCAGCATCAAAGTCAACCAATAGCGACAACAAAAACAATCAAACAGTAGCAATAGCGGCAACAGATAATAACAGTAATAAGCAAGCAGCAAACAATACCAAGCCAACATAAGCAATAGCAACAATAGCAAGCAACAAGCAATAACAAACAACAAACAAGAATATAAGCAATGAAATATTTAAAAGAGTCTACACCAACATGCTTGGTAATCGTCAAGAGTCAAACACGCATGTTGAACCATAAACTCTAATGAGTCTGTCTGTCATTCAAGAGGAATAAACGCCTGAGTGGTGCAACTCCTTTAGTGAATATAACACACAAACGGGTACTACACCTCCTGGCTACAAAGAGGAAAAATCTATACGATTTGCAGGATCATTGAGTCTCAAAACTCTCGAATAAATCCAGCAATCAATGCCTCAACTTTCCTTTTCTTCTAGACAGAAATCATTCCCTAAAAGAGAAAATTATACTAATTAAATCATCATTAAAAATGAAGATCTACTGTTGCCTGGGTTTGCTCGGGTTCAAACTCACCTTAACTGCATAATATTAAAAAGGATAATATACTAAGTGCACTGGGGCGCTCGCCTAGGTAAGTACCATCTCGTCACTTAGGAGATTATTCGAATTGCCACAAAACTGGTCAAGAAATCCTTCCTCGAACTATCCCACGTAATAATTACTGCACTAAAATTTTATAATTTCCCAAAGATCATTCCAAGTGACACGATATCCGTTTCGATCCTTTGTTCGCTCGCAAGATTTCTTTGTTAAATTAAGGTCTGCCACCTGACTCCATCCGTGCGAACTCCGATCTTGTTTCCTGACCCGACTACTGAAATCTCCTAGCATAACCAAGGTCATGTTTCAAAAATCTCTCGGTCATCCCAAGAATCCGACTCAAGTGCTCCTCTATCAGAATCAAGTAAAAACCCTATCCTAACTGGTGCAAATCGCCTAAAAACTCTACGCTCGAACTATAGGTTAAAAGTTGGCACGTGACTGGACAAATCTTTAGAAAATATTCCTTTCGGCACATGGGACTTTTCCCATCACCTAAGGTTTACCGACATAAAGGAAAACAATTATAACACGAATGACTCTAGACAATCGTCTATAAGTCATCTGCTTGGTATTTGCTCATTAATGGGCATCACCGAACCCTACCTGGATATAAATCCAAGTCACACTTCATCGATCGAACCCATTCAACTTGAAAGCTCGTGCATCAAGTTCGAATGGTAATACTTCGGTTGCTTCACCTCAATTTTGTAACTAAGGTGACTCACACAAGGTTTATCTCTACAGAAGAATTTACCTACTATGAAAGATGTCAAGTTTATCCTATCCACTGAGTAACTAGCAACAGGTAAATATATTGCTTAAGTGTTGAATGGAACAGACGTGAGTTCCTAAAAATAGAGCGTACCTCACTACATAAGCTCCTTCTGATTTTCCTGAGTTGTAAGCCGCTAGGACGTGGTAATGCCTGAAAGGCACAAGTCATCATCACTTACACACCCTTCAGAAATGCAAGACAATCCTTCTTCAAGTGATCAAGTCGATCGCAAATGAAGCATTTATGCTTCACTCTATCTGGATGACATTTCATAGCGAAATGCCTCTCATATGCCATAGGAGGGACGTACTAAGCCAGCTACACATTTTGGAACAAGCTCAATCTTCCTTGTATCATGGTCATTCCGCCTTGGTTGGAGTTTTGATTGCTTTCCACTTTCGCTACTTCAAACGGTATCTCACGGGCATTGTCACAAAGGAGAGTCATCCCAATGAGATATTCAAAAGTGAACCATAATAGGGATAAGGCTAAGAAATGAACCCCAACTAATGCTTAAGACCCAAGGCAAATCTTTTTGCCCACAACAACGGAGTACCAACCAACTCAAAACCCCAAAAACAAAAGGTTGAATCGGTCAACACTCCTTCACCGATAAGCTATCCTACTCAAGATGGATGGAATACTCTAGCTACACGCTCTTCTCGATCTCAGAAATGAATTGAGAACTTAAAGTGACGCTTGAATAAATTCTGAATCATAGATTTGCTTATTAGCCATAATAACACTGCATCCTACCCAACCAAAGTCTCCCTTTCCCAATTGCTGAGAAACATCTCACTTACGAGAACGTTCCCTAGACTTATATCGATGGAAGTCTTCCCATGCACATGTCTAAGACCGTGTCTCAGCAACAGTCTAAGGACCTAGATATTGCTCACCGCTAAGGCTAAGGAAATTCCAGCACTGTTTTGAAGAGTCTAAAACTGGTGGAGCTAAAAATACTGATGCCTAGAGGGCCACACCACTTATGACGCTAACTGCAATGAACTGGAAATGTTCACGGACATCTTTAGCAGTAGCTAATTAATGTTTGAACAAATCAGGCATCTTAGACTGGTTTACTTGGTCCGAGTATTGAGCCTAAGCTCTAATACCACTGTAACGACCCATCCTTCATAATACCTAAAAGTTGGCACCTTACAACATCGCCTTACTTTCAAATACCACAAAAGACAGACTGTTAGGGTAAAATTAGAACAAAACACAAAATCAAGACATCGCTAAGATCCCACTATGGAATGACAACATATAATATAATGAATATACATGAATAGAAATAGAATAACAATATATATAAGAGATCGCACTAGTGGAAGCAACTGACAAATAAATATCAGTATATAATAGTCAGAATACACCAAATCCAAAAGCATGGAGTTCTGAATAAATATCTGATACAGCAGTCTAGTATATAAATAACAGGTCTGTCATGTACAATAAATAACAGGTATATATATATATATCTCAAAACATCGATGCCATGCCTTCAAAATGCTCCAGCTACGCACTCTGCTTGCGTATCTCCCAAAGCACTTGACTCTCGAACTACTCAATCGAGTGCTTGAGAGTTGTCATGACATAACCAGACAAAGACAAAACGCGGGTCAGACATAAAGCCTAGTGTGAGGTTAACTATCTCAGAATACTATATATTAAAACTATATGCAAATAGACAGGAATAACAAAATCACAGCCGGCCCTCTCCATAAACGTGGTTCATGGGAAATCCGAATTGCTATAAACAAGTACAGTAAATCCATCTCAAAAATAGGGGATCATACCATAACCTGCTCTTCTCCTACAACTACAAGTTAGCATAATGTAACACCCCTTTAAAATGGGAATAATAGTCCCACATCGCGGAAAAACACTATGAAATGGGTGCTTATATACCAAAGTCTTCACCTCATAACAACGTCGAGGCCTTTTGAGGAACAAAACCCCACACCTTGGCTTGGCCCATGAGGCGGAGGTGACTAAGTTGGGGACAATATCTGCGTTAAGTGAGGTGTGGGCTGTTACATTGGTATCAGAGCCATACCCAGCCAAAATTGTGGTATGTACATGTTACAGCCACGACGCTTGGGTAGTGTTGTGTTCATGAGCCAACGAAGACGTTGGGCTCTAAAGGAGGTGTGATTGTAACACCCCTTCAAAATGGGAATAATAGTCCCACATCGTGGAAAAACACTATGAAGTGGGTGCTTATATATCAAAGCCTTCACCTCATAACAACGTCGAGGCCTTTTGAGGAACACAACCCCATACCTTGGCTTGGCCCATGAGGCAGAGGTGACTAAGTTGGGGACAATATCTACGTTAAGTGAGGTGTGGGCTGTTACATAAAATAACGCCGTTGCCGAGGATCGAACCCGGGTCATGTAACGACCCGATATTTTGGACCATTCACATCCGCACATGTCGGACTTGAATTGCTCAAAATACCGCGTTGTAAATAAAAATTTAGAAAACTCATCATATATAGTAAATAAATAATCACAGATCACAGACACAGAGTAATATAATGCAGCGGAAGTAAAAGAGATAGTAGTTCATGAAGCTACTATATAAATACATCAGAGTTAAATAAGATACAATATGAATACCAAGAGACAACAGGAGTAACAGTATGAAAATCAGGTACAACTCAGAATACAACTGGAATCAACTGGATAACAAAATGAATAGATATCTGGATCTTCAAAGCAAAACTCCAGCTCCAAAGGTGAGTCTCTAATGCTGTATCACTCAGTCTGACCCGAGCGTAAAGCAAAACATAAAACACTCGAGTCAGGACATACATACTTATACAATGTAAACCAACTCAAGTGAACTATAATAAAGGTACAAGTAACTTAAAGAATGCTTGGGATCGCCCATTCTTTAAGGATCCGTTAAACTATTTACTATGTAGTAATATTGCGCTATTATAATAATGTCTAATCATAAAATAAACATACTTTAAAATAACATTAGGGCTTTACATTTAATCTGAACTCACCCTAACACCTAATAATGCCAATAGTCTATACAGTACCTGCATACCTCGAAAGGCTATGATAAGATACTCCATAGGTACGACACAAATAGAAACTCATAGTAAAGCTCGATATGGTAGGTGACACGGCACAACTAGGCAATGCCAGGGTAGATATACCAATTACGCATCCGGGCTGATGGAAACGCATAGCAGCCACTACCGCCCATCTCGAACAACACTCCCAAATCAAGGGGTGCACCCAATCAATCACGAAGTAATAGAATGGTATCGAAGAAGTGTGTCCGATCAGAGGTGCTACCTCATTGGCCCGTCAATCGCTCCTGTTTTAGCCACCTTATGCCAACTCACGGGAGTCGGGTCCACGTATATACCTTAGGATCGTCGCCACCATCCTACTTCATTCTCGAAACTCCACCGCGTACACAGTTGTCAAAGTGGTTTTCGGTATCGACAGAGAGTATGTCCATATCTGATCCCGGTCTCTTTAACAACCAATCGTTATTATAACCCGTGGTTATAATTTAAAAACAGTTTATACTTCAAAATAGAATATCATTTCAAATCCAAATCTTTATCAAAATAAAGATTAAATCAATTCCAAACCATTTCAATATATTTAAAATATCATATCATTTCCAAACTTCATTTCAAATCATTTCAATATATCAAAATATCATATCCTTTCAAAAACTTCATTTCAAATCATTTATTTGAGTTCAAATCCAAATATTCAACTTTAAATACCTTTTAAATTCAAAGATATCATTCATTTATTATCATTTCAAGTCACCCTTTAAATAGTTTATATTTCAATCAAAATAATTCATCTAAACTATTTAAAAGTGTAATTATTATACTTTCAAAAGAAGTATTCAATTTCCAAAGTTTTAAACCATTCCGAGTTCATTTACTAAGTTAAAAACCATAAACATTGAAAATTTCAGCCTTTCACAGCATTTAGAAAAAAAACTATTATAAGTTATTCTTGAAAACATTTTTAATTTATCAAAGACATCATTTTAAAATTGCTGTTAAATCTCAGTTTAGTTGCAATTTAGTTTAAAACAGCAAAGACAACATTTCCAGAAATGCTGTAATAGCTCAGGTTTCAAATTAAAGGTTTAATTAAATTCAGCAAAGACAACAGACCACTACAGCAATTACAGAACTGCTGTAATAGGCCTTTATCAAGCTTTAGCCTTTTAATTTACTTCAGCAACTACAGCATTACAGAACTGCTGTAATAGCCTCTTATTTAAGTTTTAGTTCATTTACAGAAACCATAGCATTTCTGAATGCTATAAAAAGTAATTTCCAGATTTTAGTGTATTTCCAGCAAATAATAACCTTCATTTTAAACCCTTTTAACATTATAAAAATCATTTTAACATTAAAAAATGTTCATTTAAATATCTTTTTTACTTGTGATTTTTATAAAGTAACTTTACAATAAAATCCAATTTCCCAATAATTTTACTTAACAAATTCAAATGTACAATTTTCCCATTTTACCTTTACAATTTATTAACACTTACATTTTCAAATTACCATTTCACAAATTAAACTAAATTTTCAATTTAATTAATTTAAACCTTTAATTAAAACCAAATTTCCCATTTCCAAGTCAAGTTATATTTTAAAATTACACATTTAAGCATTTATTCATTTAACCATGTTAGTTCATAGAAAAATCAATAATACCTGATTAAATCATTTAAATTCAAATTTAAAACAAATTATCATATTTGCCATTTTCCAAATATAATTAAATTCCATTTTATTCATAACTTAAATATCATTTTAAACCAAAATCTAAATTTCCAAACTTAAGTTATATTTCAAAATTCAATTTAACCATTCATTTATTCAACATTTTTAACTTATAGAAATATCATAAATTCTTTATTCAGACCATTTAAAATCTATTTAAATCAAATTTTCATAAATTTACATTTTAAAATACTAAAAATATCCAAAACACTTTATAAAATAACCACGGGCCTGTATATAGTTTTCTAACCTAGGTCAAGTGATACAGATATGTATCATTTCAATCCGCAGTTTAAAAAGCAAAAATCCGGGTTTTATCATTTCAAACCCGCAATCCCAAGTCAAAATAAATTATAAAAACCGTTCAGGCCTATCATTTCAGCCCATAACGATTTTTTTCCTATTCTAAAGTCCGTTCGGGTATGTATCATTTCAACCCATAGTGATTCTATTCTACAGGGAACTTGCAGTGTGAGAAACAGAAAATAAAATAACAGTATAGCATATTATATCATATCAGGTGATGTAACAAATATATAAACAGAATTTAACATCATATAATCACGTCACATGCATATATGAACATAGCATATTAATTTCTACAATTCACTTGTCATTATTTCACAATTATATAAGTACAAATGTCGAGAGTGAAAAACTCACCTTCTAAAGCTAGAGAGAATAGACAATGAAATGGGTTACGGATCCAGGCACGAATTTCAAAGCAAAGCGAGATTGGCACGAATTCGACGGTCAAAGCTGATAATCTAAAATTGATGAACTGAATCTGAATCAGTTTGATATATACAGAAAATATTTGTTATTTTATTAAAACCAATATTTTAATCTAAGACAAAAATTAAAATAATATATATAGAAATCATTATCCCTTAAACACCTATATTAAAAGTCAATAATAAAGTTAAAACACATATAACTTAAGTCAAATAATTTTTTTTTTCAAAACAACACTTAAACAACATTTGTAAAACAATAAAATAATATCGAACCTATAACATACAGTATCGTTACTTTTAAAAGCCCACATTACTGTATATATATATAACATACGCCAGCAATATGCAAAATCTTTGGAAAGCATTATTTATAACTTACACACTTCTATATACATATATCTAAAGCAACAGTGGACTCCAATTCACTTCATATACTAACATGACTTATGCATTTTAATCAACCGTCAGATATGCAACAAAATTTTTGCCGTGGACTTATTTTATAAAATGCTATATATACACGAACAACTTAAACCTATATATGAACAAATTCAAACCTTATACCTATAGCTATATAAATGCAAGCAAGATTATAAAGGTAACTATATTTATAAACAAATACAACTTACAATTAGAAAATATATAGTATAAATATATAAAATACCATATATACAAACGAAACCTATCTTATAATATAAACTATATACCTTAAACAAGCACTCGGCGGGAAGGAGAAGGCCAAGAGAAGAAAGTAGCAGGTGGCGGAAGAAACATCGGCTGCTGAAAGACATGGAGGAATGGTGGTGGGTTTGGCCTTCGGCTATGCTTGGGCGGGACAAAATAGGAGACGAGGCTCAAGGTGATAGGTGGCCGTGTTGGGTACTGTGCGCGCTGAGCGTGTGGGATCTCGTGCTGCAGCGGCCATGCCGAAGTGGAGGCGTGGCGATGGGAAGTAGAGGATGGCCAGGGAATGCGGTCATGTTGGTGAGATCTGTGGTGGGAGAAGCGGAACATGAAGATGAAACGTGGCTTCAGAGAAAAAAAATAATGAAGAGAAAAATGAACAGAGAATAGAAAAAGATGAAATGCGAATGTCCGGTGGAAAATAAATTAAAACCAGCGAACGAAGCAACGTATATTAAAATGAAAGTAAGGACAACCAAAAGTCCAATGTGAATACTGCGGAATGATAAAAGCTGTGACCATTCATTTCTAAACGGTGGAAAATAAACTGTCACAAAGAAACAAACAGACGGACTGTTATGGTTAACCGTTTCGCGTGTTTCGTCACGTACCGAACACCAAAACACACAAACGAATATGCTGCGGAGATCAGCACGACGAGACGATCAAAACGGCATATAGATATCGGTGGTATAATTATCGTATCAAAAGTCAATAATCGGTACCACAAATGCTGCTAATTTGCTATAAATAAGATAAACGGAGCAATAGAAGTCCAAATTTGAAAAACGAAAGATGATGTCTCACTCAGAAGATGATTTAGAAATTTATTGTGTAAAAATATTCAGGTTTGGAAAAATATTTTATTATCATCAACTTTAACTGATTTAAATTGAATTAAAGTTACACAAGAAAATAAACTTCAAAATTATCTAATGACAATTTACCAGTTGCTATGTTTAATTAGACGTATTCCAAATATTAAATTTTAATTTCCAATTTTTTTTATTTAAAATTTAACAAAAGTTCAATTAATAATGTTATTAAAATCAGTTGAATTTTACGGGTCATTACAGGTCACCCGCGAGACAGGCGGGAATACTCACCACTATACTACAACGACTTCGTTCCAATTTTATCGGATGTCCCCGAGATAACCTGATAGCAGTTCTCTGCTGTCTTTGCATGTATCTGCTTTTTAGTTTTTCAGGTTTTTGAGGCCCTGTACTTGGCTAAAGTTGAAATATTTGGCTTCAAATTGTTGTATCATCTCCACGGCAGCAAGTAAGTGTAATAACTCACAAATCTAGCTTCTGTGTGAATTATTTGAGATATTATGTGAATTTCCTGAAGCTGTACGTAATATTCTGTTCTCTGTTCTTAACTTATGTTTCTGATTTTAAGTAGCATGTTTGAGATGCTATAACTTTCTGCTCCGACGACGAAATGCCACCGGATTTTCTCCAGTATGAATCTTGTATGTTAGTCTATCTTTATGTAAAATTTCATGCAATTCCGAGTTATTTAGCTATGTCAAAATCCATGATTTTCTTAGTTTTAAGTTCGCCGTTTTTGGCGCATTAGTGTTAAGATTTTCTGAGTTTTGAACTTGCATCGAATTCTTTATTGAGTTTGAGATTTTATGAGTTTGAATTCATATCGAGTTCCATGAGCTTTTAAGATTGAGATGTATGTGTGAGATTTAGCCGTCTTGGCTTACTTATGAGTTTGAGATCTCACATTCTTATAGAGTTATCTTGTGTTGTTTTCATGACTTCTATTTGTGATTGAGACGAGTTTTCTCCTTTTTGGAGTAATGGTTCATCGAACCATTTGGGTTTTGCTTGAGTTTTATATGAGTTGATTTGAGTTCATTATGGGTTATCGCCGATGATATGAGGCACTTGTGTTTTAGTTGAGTATTGAGTTTGAGTTACCTCTTTCGAGGTATTTAGTCACTTAGGTAGCGTTTGTTACTTAAGTGTTGAGCTATGAGTTTTCTAATCCTTCTCCTCATTCAAGAAGAAGTATCACTATATCCATTCTGCTTCATATTATCGATATTGACTGATTTGTGTAGCTAGACTGACCCGTGTATTTATATTCGGGTCAGACCGAGTTGTTTCAGGTATCATCTATTGTGCTTAGCTTGAAGTTGATGTTGGACATTAGTTTATCTATCGCTTGAGTAGTTTATTTCTTTCGCATACTCTGATGTATTTACATTTGATTCGATGTATATGGTGTGGTCGAGTACCACCTTTATTGTATTCATATTGTATTGTACTAAACATGTATCAGTGTATATGTATATATATGATGTTGGTTACTGTTCTGTGATGTGATTTACATTCAGTTATTGTATTTTGTTCTGATAGATCCGTTAGCCACCTATAGTTTTGGATTAAGCATTTACTGGGTATGTCGATCCACTTGAGTTGAAAAGAAAAATTATATTGCATTTATCGACGTATTCAGTAGATGTTTAAGACAAAATTATTGATGGTCGCCCTTAACCAGCCCTATTCTTCGCTTTAGTAGACAGAATTACTTGTTAATTCTCTTTGTTAAGGTGGGTCTCGGGGTGGGGCGTTACAGTTTGGTATCAGATATTGTCCCCAACTTAACGCAGATATTGTCCCCAACTTAGTCACCTCCGCCTCATGGGCCAAGCCAAGGTGTGGGGTTTTGTTCCTCAAAAGGCCTCGACGTTGTTATGAGGTGAAGGCTTTGGTATATAAGCACCCACTTCATAGTGTTTTTCCACGATGTGGGACTATTATTCCCATTTTGAAGGGGTGTTACAATCTACCCCCCTTTAGAGCTTAACGTCCTCGTTGGCTCATGAACACAACATCACCCAGGCGTCGTGGCTGTAACACGTACATACCACAATTCCGGTTGGGTATGGCTCTGATACCAATATAACAGCCCGCACCTCACTTAACGTAGATATTGTCCCCAACTTAGTCACCTTCTCCTCATGGGCCAAGCCAAGGTGTGGGGTTTTGTTCCTCAAAAGGCCTCGACGTTGTTATGAGGTGAAGGCTTTGGTATCTAAGCACCCACTTCATAGTGTTTTTCCGCGATGTGGGACTATTATTCCCATTTTGAAGGGGTGTTACACATAATGTGAAGACCCGCAAATCCGTATCCCTTAAATTGACATCAATTTCCACCAAGTCAACTCAAGAAGAACGGAAATGCGAACCATCAGGGTTAAAAAGAAGAGGTAGAAGAAGACAGAAGGAAAAGAACAGAAACAATATCAGAATCTCACATTGGCAGCGGAACAATATATAATACATGAACGAATAATCTTTATAACAAAGAACTGTATCAGTTTATACAATACATCATCAGAGTTTACAACAACAACACACATCACTGGACAGTTATATAAACTTGTCTACATAACAGAATACACAGCGGAATAATACTAGTATAAGTGTTACGTCTCGCCATCCAGCTCGCCTCCAGATCTCCACAGCAACTTCTGAATTCCAGAATGACCTGATAACCTGACTCTAGGCTGCCCGCGTGGAAAATTATGGGCACCCAGAGTTTAGAAAGGGAACAATAAACTCTAGGTCAGTCGTGGGACTGGTGTGAGATCTTAAAAACAGTTATTTTCACAAAGAAAATAAAAGAAATTCGCAATGCTTTGGAAAATGAAACTACCATAAGACCTCCCACCACACACATAATGCAATCGCAGACTTGGAGGAGATTTCTTCTTGTGATAGTCAAATATGCTTAATACGAGAAAACTCTTTTGATATTATTACTAGTGCATAGTGTGAAAATCCTTTCGAAAATATAATATTAATCTTAGCCAGCATAGGTACCATTATACTATGCCTACTATAGCTGCCACCTGAGGTGACAAGTTATACAAATTGCAATCGTAAAGGGCTCGTATTGTTTCTTTGGATTTCCAACAAATGGTCAGGCTAAGGAACTTCCTAAGCCACATGGGTACGCCTTTGGAGGGACGTCCCGAGCTGTGCAGTTAATGCCCCGCTATATCCCCGCTATAACTCCGATATATCTTATAGCGGATTCCTACCGCTACGATTTTTCCATATATCCCCAACATATAGCCTTTCCGCTTTAATCCCCGCTATTTCCGCTATATCCCGTTATTTCCGCTATATTCCGCTATTTCCGCTATATCTTCTATAAAAATTGGATTGAAAAATGATATTTATACGCTATAAAAATTATGAAATTAATTAATTTCATTGAATTTTTGATATATGTTTAGAAATGATAATACTCTAATATTCTACTAAATTAAATTAAGTTATATAATAGTTTTACATTCATTTACAATACATTTGCACATATTTTTATTTAAAATTATTTTTGTATTAATTATACTTCAATTGAATGTTAATTTTTCACATAATTACTATCTATATATTTGTAAAAACAACAAGTATGGGATTTATATGCTATTTTAGAGTAATCCGATATATCCCGCTATATCTTCGCTACATCGCTGCTATGACTTTTTGCACCTCTACCACATTGAACCCACCGAGCGCTTTAACTGCACAGGTCCCGAGAACTTAACCAGCTCTCTGCCAACACAAGGCCGGGTTACCTCTGTAACTAGGTAACTACTACACGAGTATGCCACCCCCCGATCGTTTGCGACCTTTATCTGAGGGCCCTCGATCACAAAGCAACAATCACACAGTAAATGAGATTGGAGTGACCACACAGGTAAAATATCTGAGCTCCATACCATGATACCACCTTTTTCCAGAAGGAAATGACATACCCTAAAGGGAGCGACCCTCATAACCTTGCCGCATTTTCCTGTTTCGACCATTTCCGGGGTGTGAGGTCCAATGAGGTCTCGTCCACAAAGCTACGCTTCACATGAAAGCCATGCTTTGATCACAAATGATCAACAAATGATCAGCAACACACAGCAACACTTAGCATGCCACACTACCAAATTGGGAGTATATCACCGATAACCTTCAACTACATAACCTATGAGCTCGTACGTCTCAGAGAAGGGTGTTAAGCTAAGTGAATAAATTCTCCGCCACCAACAGATATGTATTTGAAAGAAATCTGCTTTATATCTCAAAGTGTAGTGTCAGAGATACGACCATACAAGTCTGTTTCGGGTTCGAACAGAATCGAAGACACTGTCCAATAAAGGAAGAAGCCCTTGCAAATCCGGTCTTCAATTGCAATCCACAACGTCGTATCATTATTCAGAATGGGTTATATGACACAAAGTCCTCTCCCGGCTAAACCGAATAATGAGCGCTTGTTTTGAAAACAAATTCAAGTGCCATTTCAAAGGCCAACATTGATAGTCGGTTATTTAACTATCAAACAACATTCACAACAATCAAGCCTCAATAATTTCCCCAAATTGTTTATACTGATAGTTGGATAATTTACTATCAAACAATATTCACAATAACTATCCAAGCTGAATAATTTTTTCCAAATTATTAAATTTCAAAATATCTTTGCAAGATATATATTTTCCATACTTCATCACTTTGAAAACCAATTTCAAATCACTTTTCACTCGCAGAATAAAATTCCCGATATTATTTATTTCCACTGTGAATTCAAATTTTCAAATATCCACTTATATACGATTTTTCAAATATTCACTTTCAAACACCAAATCAAATTCCAAATTGATTTCTAATTTTATTTCAACACTGAATCAAATTTCAAATTGATTTCCAAATTTATTTCAACATTTAAATCAATTACAAATTGATTTCCAAGTTTATTTCAAATAACAAAACATTTATAAATTGATTTCTAAGTTTATTTCAGCATAAAATAAATTTTCATTCAAACACCAAATCAATTATCTTATTAATTTCCTAAAGATTTATTTTCCAATACCAAATCAATTATCAAATTGAATTTCAAACAAATTTATCACCTTTTAAATAAATCCCTTTATTCTTTCCAAATTATTTAAAATTCCATTTTCAATAAATTCTTCAACTTTTAAACAATATTATTCAAAACCCATTTAATAATATCTTTTCCCATATTTTGGAAATAATTCGATAAGATTTCAAAAATCAACTTTATGCTTTTAAATTCCTACTTTAATTTCAAAAATCCTATTTTATTTATTTCTGGTATCCAACGATACCAAAAATACATTCGGCTAGATTATAGCCTTCAACAAATTCAATTATCAATATAATCATTCACAGATTATCAATAAATCATCACACAACATATGAAACAAATTCATACAATATATGAAACAAATTCATACAATTTGAGGAATCCAGTTGGATCCCTCCAACCTGTTTCCCTGCATCCACAGATGTTAGCACAACAATTAAATACCCATTCCACTTCGAGGTGGAATATCACGGTATATGGGATTTATAAAATATCATCCGCTACTATGCGGCGCATAGGGTCTCATCCGCCATATAATGCGGGAAATCAATCACCAAATACATATATAATACCAATTCCACTTCGAGGTGGAATATCGCGGTATATGGGTTTAAATATAATATTATCCGCTATTATGCGGCGAATAGGGTCTAATTCAATACAATTGATAATAATTTATCATTCAAGCACACAATCAACAATTTTAATCTAACTATCACAATTCAACAGTCAATCAATAACTGTAGTTTTCAATTATTAAATTTGAGTGAGAAGATCTTACCTTTGCCCCATTATTTTGCCATCCATTATTATTCCAGCTTGATTTCTCCATTTATAGACCTTGTACAAACAATTATATGATTTTATTAATATTCTAAATCAATCGAACAATTAAATTCACGTTTGATAAGTTTAATTAACCAATAGTTATTATATTTTTTTCTAATTCCTTTCAATAAATAATTTGGTAATTAAAATAATTAAGATAAGTTAATTAAACAATTTAACCTTCATAATACGTTATTTTAAAAATAAACTAGTAAATGAAAAATAAGTATATGTATATTTATCCTCTTTTAAAATTACGTGCACTAAAACTATTAACCTATATTCATTTAAAAATCTAATCTTTATGCATTCTACAACAGTTTAGAAATTCTTATATTTTTCCCAAAATCATATATATATTTCCTGTTTTATTTTATATATTTTGCCAAACTATATATATATTTATTAGATTAAATTTTAAAACTAAAACAGCCAATATACTGACTGTAATTATTTTCTTTCCGTTTATACACAATTTATGATATCTAGATTGAAAAATAAAATTACCTCACCACGCTACAGGCTCGAGACCACCCAACATCTCGCTCGACCACCGCGACCTTCCCAATCGTCGCCCACACGCTCGCTTGAATCATCACGAACCTGAAGCTCATCGCCACCTCCATGATTCACCGAAGTTCGAAAACTCGCGAAAGTCCACTCGAGTATCCCCAGGCCAACTGTCGTGACCCAAATTCCAAGGCCATCGCCGAAGCTCGCACCTCCTCACGCACGCGAGCCACCACGTCGCCTCGATTCAAACTCGCGGAGTCTGCCGCGATTTGAAATCGCATCCATCTCTCTTTTTTTTAAACGAATCAATTTGATTTTCTGAGAACTAAATTGCTCGGCCATGATTTGAATTTTGAAACGAACGAAAGAGAAATGTTTTTCGTTCGATTTTTTTTTCTTTTTATAAGAGGCTCGAGATTAAATTTTGAAGAGGAACGAGAAGATTTCGAATGAAGAATAGAAGCGGCCATAGTTTTTGTTTGAACGAGATTTTTCGTTTGAAATGGTTGAACTGAGGGAAAGGATAAGGATCACGTACACATCGCTCATTTGATTTGATGGAATTTCAGCTGAAATGAAATGCTTGAATTTGACAATATATATTAATTTTAAATTTTCAAATGACTCGATTTAAGCAGCCTAAAATCTTGACCTCCTATCAAGGTGTGCCGCTAGGCGTTCGTAATGTTAAACCCCTATTCCGAATGCAATGGAAAAGGTTCCAAGTCCTAATTCGATCGTATGGAGAAGATAGCTTTTTGGACCCAGTTATTATATTAAATTTTCAATATAAATTTCAGCGCGTTTACCTATCGTACGATCACACGACAACTCCGAAGGCTACGAAATTTGAAATCTGATAATAATACAATATTACAGATCTAATGGAACTAGTTTCGTCAAATTCCGAGACTGCGCCCCAGAAAGCTATTTTTAAATATCGAATAAAACGATAATTTCAAAACTGAACAAAACAGTTTCAAATTCAATTCTGAAGCTTTTATTATCTTCAGTATTATCAATATAGATTTTCTAAGCCTTGAAATCATTTTTAATCAGCTTAAAAATCAAGATTCAATATTTTTACCCAACCGCAATAAATTAAATTCAATAATTAAATTGCCAAATTCATTCTGATATTTGAATTTCAAATTAAACTAACTTCCAGATATTTAAAAATCAATTAAATATTCTGATTTCCAATGTCAAAAATTCAGGGTCGTCACATTCTTCCCCCTTAAAAAGAATTTTGTCCCGAAATTACAAGTTAAGAAGAATGATCCTCAACCTGTTTATCATTTTCCTAAAACCAAACAGTTTTATCAAATTCTCAAACCAATCTTATTATCATAACCACACTATCATCCTTATTAATTTTCCAAGCATTTTCATAGTTTCAAACAACTTTATTTTACTTCACAATTCCAATTTAAATTTAAATTCAAATTTTAAATTATCCAAAATTTCTCAAAAATTTCCAAAAAATTCCGCCAGCGTCTCCTTTGCGCGGCTAGCTCGGTACAACTACAAAATGTCCCTACGGTCTGCCAAATTCCAAAAGAAAACAAAATGCCAAGTGGCAAAATCAGAAACTCGTCAAATTTCATACTGAAATTTAAATATATACCCTATTGTCGAGCAATTCCAATTTATCTTCTGAAATCAAAAATCCCAATTTTCTTTTACCTTTAAACACCTGTATACTACTAGCAATGATTTCCAATCGTAGCTTTCAAAATCATTTCATATATTTCTTTTCTTTTATTCACATTTATATTTTGATTTCTATCCACTTATTAACAATCACCATTTTACTACTTCTAGTTAAATTTTCATTCACTTATTAACTTAGAATATTTCCTCAATTCTAAATTTTTACTTAAGAATTTCACCATTTCTTAAGTTCAATATAAGTATTTACATACTTCTTATATTTATTTTCACTTCACTAACAAAGTTATATATTCATTTCCATTCAACTTTGCATTTTCAATTCCATTTGAATTCAATTTACTTCATTTTAGATATTGAATTCTATTTACCTTATCTCAAATTCAAATTTGAAATCAGTTGTCGTTAGTGAAAATTTCCAAAAATCTCAAAAATTTTCTAACTCCCAAAATTTTCAGAAAATTTTGACGGAGTCTCCTTTGTACGGAGGAGCTTTTGCAATTTGACAAGAGATATAAATATATATACATCGACCCACTCAGTCGGAAAAACAAAAACAGTTCATATTTCCTATTTTTATTGCATAGGCGTACCTTTATTTAGCATTTTAAGCAAAGCAATTATTTTTTTTAAGCATTTTAGCACGACCAAATCCAGCCAAACGGCTTCCAAAAACCTGTACTTACTCAATTTAAATACGTAAGTGACATATATATGAAATTCATTTACACTTCACTTATTTTCAATAGCAAACACATAGTTTCATAAGCAATGCACTCAAAATAATTCCCATAAGCAATTTATATGGTTTCGATACAAATTAAATTGCTTACAACTAATTCACATTCCATTTCTTAGGCAAATTCGACGATATTCACTCAGTAGAATATCCATTCTAGTTTATAACTAATTTAAACTGATACCAACTCAATTTATTTTAATTCCATTTCATTTCCAATTGATTCCATTCAATTCAATTTGCATTTCATTAATCAAACAAATTTCATTGAAAACCATTCAATAAAAATCGACAACAACCATTTCACAATTTTTCTTAAGTCGAGCTTTTATCCAAATATAGCTTAAGTTATTTCAACTCAAAACTCAAGTTCATTTTCCTTGTAAACAATTTCTAATTTAAATCTTTGACTTGTTTTTTTCATTTATCAAATCCATTCCATCTACTAATTTAATTCAATTAGTATATTCACTTATCCCTTTTAAATTCCAAATTTCCATATTCAATTCATCCTAAATTTACTTTATCTTTATCAAGGAAATTTCAATTTATTTCTACTACTTACTTGAATTTATATCCAAATTCAAACCATTTTAAATTTAGCTCACAACTCAACTTTAATTTAACTAATTCAACTTCCAATTCATTATTTCATGAATTAATAAATTATCAAGTTAGTTTACTTGAACTCAATCCATTTTATTTTATTTTATTTTCCAAGTTTGGATTTTCTTTCAACTTGATTCAAATCAAATCTCATTCCATTTTTCAATTCCAATTCATTTATTTACAAATATAACCTCATTTGTTCATTCACAAATTCATTCCTTTTCAATTTGAATCTTATTCCAACCAAATTCCAAATATTTTTATAAGTTATCAAACTTATTTACATTCCATAACATTTTAAAGAAATTCCAAAGTCTTTTTAACAATTACACACATTTCAAAACTAACTTTGAAATTAATTATGTCCCTTCAAAATATCTTCCCAAATATTTTTAAATTTCAATCCCCACTAGATTTCATATCCAACTCAAAAATACTTCTCAAATAATTATTTTCCAGACTTCTGGAAACCATTTTCAAATTAGAAAATTTAATCTTTTGAAATTTCAATCCAAATCCTTTAATCCGTATTGCAAAAATTACTCTGGCACTTTATTTTAATTTATAAAACTCGTTTATAAATTCAAATTACCAATTTCATTCCATTAATGAATTTATTTCAAATATCTTCCTGGAATTCTATTTCAAATTATAAATCACATTTACAATTTACATTTACAAATCTCATTCGTATATGAATTCATTTCCTTATACTTTTAATTCATATTCATAAATTTCATTTGTTAAATGAATTTATCTCCAAATCTTTGGTTATACCATTATTTCTTATTCTGTTTCCATATAACAATGATAATAATTCAATATTATCACTTCCTAACAACCAAGCATCCATATACTATAATAATTTATGGAAAATGATTTCTTTTCTATACAAAAATAGTTTTGGGTAAAATTATTTCATTTATCCTATTTAAAACAATATTGTGCCGGTTTACCTTGTTTAAGAGTTTAGAAACCCCTATCGATTACAGTTGGCCAAACTGAACCGACCAGAATCTATAAATAATCAACCGATAAGTCAACACAATATAAAAATTTTTTTTGTATTCACTAACAAATACGCGCTCATATCTATTATTACACTCACACTCATTCTAGAGTACTATTGACTCTATCTCTAATGAGTAACACCCAACAGAGCCAGGGTTGTCGCTTAACCAATTGCTCCGATACCACTTTGTGAAGACCCACAAATCCGTATCCCTTAAATTGACATCAATTTCCACCAAGTCAACTCAAGAAGAACGGAAATGCGAACCATCAGGGTTAAAAAGAAGAGGTAGAAGAAGACAGAAGGAAAAGAACAGAAACAATATCAGAATCTCACATTGGAAGCGAAACAATATATAATACATGAATGAATAATCTTTATAACAAAGAACTGTATCAGTTTATACAATACATCATCAGAGTTTACAACAACAACACACATCACTGGACAGTTATATAAACTTGTCCATATAACAGAATACACAGCGGAATAATACTAGTATAAGTGATATGTCTCGCCATCCAGCTCGCCTCTAGATCCCCACAGCAACTTCTGAATTCCAGAATGACCTGATAACCTGACTCTAGGCTGCCCATGTGGAAAATTATGGGCACCCAGAGTTTAGAAAGGGTACAATAAACTCCAGGTCAGTCGTGGGACTGGTGTGAGATCTTAAAAACAGTTATTTTCACAAAGAAAATAAAAGAAATTCGCAATGCTTTGGAAAATGAAACTACCACAAGACCTCCCACCACACACACAATGCAATCACAGACTTGGAGGAGATTTCTTCTTATAATAATCAAATGTGCTTAATACGAGAAAACTCTTTTGATATTATTACTAGTGCATAGTGTGAAAATCCTTTCGAAAATATAATATTAATCTTAGCCAGCATAGGTACCATTATACTATGCCTACTATAGCTGCCACCTGAGGTGACAAGTTATACAAATTGCAATCGTAAAGGGCTCGTATTGTTTCTTTGGATTTCCAACAAATGGTCAGGTTAAGGAACTTCCTATGCCACATGGGTACGCCTCTGGAGGGACGCCCCGAGAACTTAACCAGCTCTCTGCCAACACAAGGCCGGGTTACCTCTGTAACTAGGTAACTACTACACGAGTATGCCACCCCCCAGTCGATTGCGACCTTTTTCTGAGGGCCCTCGATCACAAAGCAACAATCACACAGTAAATGAGATTGGAGCAACCACATAGGTAAAATATCTGGGCTCCATACCATGATACCACCTTTTTCCAGAAGGAAATGACATACCTTAAAGGGTGCGACCCTCATAACCTTGCCGCATTTTCCTGTTTCGACCATTTCTAGGGTGTGAGGTCCGATGAGGTCTCGTCCACAAAGCTATGCTTCACACGAAAGCCATGCTTTGATCACAAATGATCAACAAATGATCAGCAACACACAACAACACTTAGCATGCCACACTACCAAATTGGGAGTACATCACCGATAACCTTCAACTACATAACCTCTGAGCTCGTACGTCTCAGAGAAGGGTGTTAAGCTAAGAGAATAAATTCTCCGCCACCAACAGATATGTATTTGAAAGAAATCTGCTTTATATCTCAAAGTGTAGTGTCAGACATACGACCATACAAGTATGTTCTGGGTTCGAACAGAATCGAAGACAATTTGTCCAATAAAGGAAGAAGCCCTTGCAAATCCGATCTTCAATTGCAATCCACAACGTCGTATCATTATTCGGAATGGGTTATATGACACAAAGTCCTCTCCCGGCTAAATCGAATAATGAGCGCTTGTTTTGAAAACAAATTCAAGTGCCATTTCAAAGGCCAACATTGATAGTCGGTTATTTAACTATCAATTCACAACAATCAAGCCTCAATAATTTCCCCAAATTGTTTATACTGATAGTTGGATATTTTACTATCAAACAATATTCACAATAACTATCCAATCCGAATAATTTTTTCCAAATTATTAAATTTCAAAATATCTTTGCTAGATATATATTTTCCACATTTCATCACTTTGAAAACCAGTTTCAAATCACTTTTCACCCGCGGAATAAAATTCCCGATATTATTTATTTCCACTGTGAATTCAAATTTTCAAATATCCACTTATATACGATTTTTCAAATATTCACTTTCAAACACCAAATCAAATTCCAAATTGATTTCTAATTTTATTTCAACACCGAATCAAATTTCAAATTGATTTCCAATTTTATTTCAACATTTAAATCAATTACAAATTGATTTCCAAGTTTATTTCAAATAATAAAACATTTATAAATTGATTTCTAAGTTTATTTCAGCACAAAATAAATTTTCATTCAAACACCAAATCAATTATCTTATTAATTTCCCAAAGATTTATTTTCCAATACCAAATCAATTATCAAATTGAATTTCAAAAAAATTTATCACCTTTTAAATAAATCCCTTTATTCTTTCCAAATTATTTAAAATTCCATTTTCAATAAATTCTTCAACTTTTAAACAATATTATTCAAAACCCATTTATTAATATCTTTTCTCATATTTTGGAAATAATTCGATAAGATTTCAAAAATCAACTTTATGCTTTTAAATTCCTACTTTAATTTCAAAAATCCTATTTTATTTATTTCTGGTATCCAACGATACCAAAAATACATTCGGCTAGATTATAGCCTTCAACAAATTCAATCATCAATATAATCATTCACAGATTATCAATAAATCATCACACAACATATGAAACAAATTCATACAATATATGAAACAAATTCATACAATATATGAAACAAATTCATACAATTTGAGGAATCCAGTTGGATCCCTCCAACCTGTTTCCCTGCATCCACAGATGTTAGCACAACAATTAAATACCCATTCCACTTCGAGGTGGAATATCGCGGTATATGGGATTTATAAAATATCATCCGCTATTATGTTGCGCATAGGGTCTCATCCGCTATATAATGCGGGAAATCAATCACCAAATACATATATAATACCAATTTCACTTCGAGGTGGAATATCACGGTATATGGGTTTAAATATAATATTATCCACTATTATGCGGCGAATAGGGTCTAATTCAATACAACTGATAATAATTTATCATTCAAGCACACAATCAACAATTTTAATCTAACTATCACAATTCAACAATCAATCAATAACTGTAGTTTTCAATTATTAAATTTGAGTGAGAAGATCTCACCTTTGCCCCATTATTTTGCCATCCATTATTATTCCAGCTTGATTTCTCCATTTATAGACCTTGTACAAACAATTATATGATTTTATTAATATTCGAAATCAATCGAACAATTAAATTCATGTTTGATAAGTTTAATTAACCAATAGCTATTATATTTTTTTCTAATTCCTTTCAATAAATAATTTGGTAACTAAAATAATTAAGATAAGTTAATTAAACAATTTAACCTTCATAATACGTTATTTTAAAAATAAACTAGTAAATGAAAAATAAGTATATGTATATTTATCCTCTTTTAAAATTACATGCACTAAAAATATTAACCTATATTCATTTAAAAATCTAATCTTTATGCATTCTACAACATTTTAGAAATTCTTATATTTTTCCCAAAATCACATATATATTTCCTGTTTTATTTTATATATTTTGCCAAACTATATATATATTTATTAGATTAAATTTTAAAACTAAAACAGCCTATATACTGACTGTAATTATTTTCTTTCCGTTTATACACAATTTATGATATCTAGATTGAAAAATAAAATTACCTCACCACGCTACAGGCTCGAGACCACCCAACATCTCGCTCGACCACTGCGACCTACCCAGTCGTCGCCCACGCGCTCGCTTGAATCATCATGAACCTGAAGCTCATCTCCACCTCCATGATTCACCGAAGTTCGACAACTCGCGAACGTCCACTCGAGTATCCCCAAGCCAACTGTCGCGACCCAAATTCCAAGGCCATCGCCGAAACTCGCACCTCCTCACGCATGCGAGCCACCACGTCGCCTCGATTCGAACTCGCGGAGTCTGCCGCGATTTGAAATCGCATCCATCTTTTCATTTTTTTTAAACGAATCGATTTGAATTTCTGAGAACTGAAGAGCTCAGCCATGATTTGAATTTTGGAACGAACGAAAGAGAAATGTTTTTCGTTCGATTTTTTTTCTTTTTATAAGAGGCTCGAGATTAAATTTTGAAGAGGAACGAGAAGATTTCGAATGAAGAACAGAAGCGACCATTGTTTTTGTTTGAACGAGATTTTTCGTTTGAAATGTTTGAACCGAGGGAAAGGATAAGGATCACGTACACATCGCTCATTTGATTTGATGGAATTTCAGCTGAAATGAAATGCTTGAATTTGACAATATATATTAATTTTAAATTTTCAAATGACTCGATTTAAGCAGCCTAAAATCTTGACCTCCTATCGAGGTGTGCCGCTAGGCGTTCATAATGTTAAACCCCTATTCCGAATGCAATGGAAAAGGTTCCGAGTCCTAATTCGATCGTATGGAGAAGATAGCTTTTTGGACCCAGTTATTATATTAAGTTTTCGATATAAATTTCAGCGCGTTTACCTATCGTACGATCGCATGACAACTCCGAAGGCTATGAAATTTGAAATTCGATAATAATACAATAGTACGGATTCAATTAAACTGGTTTCGTCGAATTCCGAGACTGCACCCCGGAAAGCTATTTTTAAATATCGAATAAAACGATAATTTCAAAACTGAACAAAACAGTTTCAAATTCAATTCTGAAGCTTTTATTATCTTCAGTATTATCAATATAGATTTTCTAAGCCTTGAAATCATTTTTAATCAGCTTAAAAATCAAGATTCAATATTTTTACCCAACTACAATAAATTAAATTCAATAATTAAATTGCCAAATTCATTCTGATATTTGAATTTCAAATTAAACTAACTTCCAGATATTTAAAAATCAATTAAATATTCTGATTTCCAATGTCAAAAGTTCAGGGTCGTCACACATAATATCTCATTGCACTACACTAGCCCAAAAACTACTAATAATATAGTACCAATATACCATGACTAAACCATGATCCTAAAGCAACGATCACTAGCACTAAGATCGATAAGGTACGCCCCAACGTGTATAGTCCCTACAACTAAAACCAATAGGTATGCCACAATGCGTATGGTCACTACTACTAAGACCAAAACATATATGACTCGCTACTGGGGAACTCTATGTCCGTGCCTGCTACCATCGATATCGCAGATGACTCGCTACCGACGAACTCCATGTCTCAGTCCGCTATTATCACAAATCGTATATAACTCGTTACTGATGAACTCTAAGTCTCAGCCAGCTATCATATAAAAACCAAGATGACTTGCTACTTGGAAAGTCTATATCGTAGCCTGCTATCATCAAAATCGTGGATGAGTCGCTACTGGGGAACTCCATGTCCCAGCCCGATATCGTCACAAATCGTATAGGATCGCCACTGCCTAAAACCCACCAGACAACTCTAACAAAAACTCATACTAACCCAAATCGCATTCCAAATCTAAGGCACGACCCCAATGTCATAGTACTCTTCCGGTATATCCTCCTAGTCTACCAAAAATCTACGGTTTTAGAATACGTGCCAGAGTGGGTCTCACGTGGACCCCAAGTTAAAAGTACTCCAAAGCCTATTAAAATTTTTCAGGTTGTATCCCTCGAAAAATGATGAATATTGGTCCAAATGGCGACTCAATCCGAGTTCGTATGCAAAAGTTATCGCGTTTTGAAGTTTCAGTCGAACTAGGCGATACGGGACAAAATCAACCGACTGAAAGTGTGACCAGTCGACTGAACCAATCTCCCAGTCGACTGAACCCCCCTTGCCACTATGCTTTGAAATGGACCTAATTCATTTGACTGAATGTGTTCCACCAGTCGACTGTGCCTGTACCTGGGCTGTTGTTGCACCTTCCCGAACTTCAAACATCCATAACTTTTGATCCGTAACTCCAAACGACTCACCGTTTCTTCCATTACAATCATGGAGAAATCCTCTTCAATCTAGGGACTTCAAATCATGAATTTACACAACTTGAATTTTCCTCAATCTTTTTGTGTAGTTTATACGTGTGTCGATACACTCATTCATGCACGCCTATGCACACACGTTCACGCAAACACACATTAACTTAACAATCCACATTTGCGGACTTCACCGGGGCAATTACTCAACTGGGTATACTCTCATGTAACTTAACGTACATGGTGGTCGCTATAGCTACATGAAATTCTCACAATGAACTTATATTCAATAATATTTCTTTAAACTAAACAATTGCGAATGAGCTTCACCGAGGCGATTACTCGACCCAGCACTTTCCCATGCAACTTAACGCATCAGGTGGTCACTATGGTTACATGAGATCGCCCATAACATGACCATATACACACACAGACATTCCCATATGCATATATAATCTATTACACAAATATTCACCTCTTACAAACACAACTCTCATCACAATTCAAGCTACAACACTAGAGTTGTTTTTGTTGCTTAACTCCGAATACATATATACATATACCTGCTTGTGTACATATACACACACGTATATCCAATAGGCAATTCAACAATTTCTAGTTCAATTATTACTTGTTTTAGTAATTTTTCTAATAAGAGTGAAACATCTCTTTATATCATTTTATAAAATCATAAACCATTCTGTAAAATATTATACTACCTTATAATCACCTTGTAGCCTTTAAAATACTTCTCCTCATTGAAAATCAAGTATTCATCATTTTACTATTTTATAAAATCTCATATCCATTTTATAAAATATATACCTCATTTATAAAATCATGAATCCATTTTATAAATACTAATTAAGGCTTATAGGGTCTTTAACTATTTTAGTAAGGGTTATAGAACTCCCAAACCCCTTAATTAGCTTAATATCCTTTTTTCAAATCAATTCAAATGGATTAATTAGTTATTACTAATGACGTGTACATCATTACACTACTTAATTAATCCCATATCAGACAATAACATCACAAACAATCACCCAATTAGCCTAAATCAAATCTAGGGCTTACTAACTATTTTCCAAACATAATATTAGGGTCTTAAACAATTAATTAGCTAAGGGAAACATGTTTATAACATGAATACAAGTCTAACCTAACCCAATCATTCTCCAAATCACTTCATATGATTCAATATTAAGCAATAAACTAAAATATGAAGTATAACATATAAATTGATAAGGAGAATCATCACACTCACCTTCTCTTTCCCTAAATCAAGTCCAATCACCAAAACCCATCTCCAAGATAACTTTAAAGTTGAGATCTCTCTTCAAAATCTGATTCAAGCTAATTCCTTCGCAGGTTTTGTAGAGAATTAGAAGAAAGGAATTATGGTGATTTTATTTGAATTTAGGAATTTTATTTGATTTTGGATTAGTGGATCTAGGTTTAGGCATAAGGAGATGAGTAGGAAAGTGATTAGGAGATGGAATAAGAATGAACGTGGAATGAAAAATGAATGAATAACTTAGCTAGATATAAGCTAAGTTAGAGGCAAGCTAGTGGGCTTAGCCTAAATCTCTTCATCTTACGCTATTCATTCCCCAAAATTCTGAACTTCAAACATGTTTTAGCCTTATACTCAAACAAGCTCTGAATGCCATTCCAGACCCAATGGAAAATGTTTCAGGACCCAATTCCATTGTATACAAAAGTTAGCCTTTTGGATCGATTTACAAATTGAATGAAGGCTGCCAGCTGAAAATCCGTCGTTCAAAATATGTCAATGCTTATACTTAAACAAATTCGCAACATCGATTCGGACTCAATAGAAGTGGTCTCGAGTCCTAATTCGACCGAATACTAAAAGCCATATTTTAGACTTCCTATTCAATAACGACTTAATATTTAAATTAACTATTTAAATATATTATCGTTAAATATGCGGGTTGTTACAGTAGGTGTGTAAGGAGGTGATGTTTAATGTTATAAATGTTATGATATTTTTTGCTTGTATATATATATATGTGTGTGTATGTATGTATTTAGTATGTATATGTATATGTTGGTGCATGTATGTACATGTTATATATGTGCACAAGACATATAAGCAACATTGTGATCATTTTGAACAACTTCTGTTTGTTAAACCGTTGAAAATCTGAAAGCTGATTCCCGATCACATTTTCACTTATTAGTTAAATTACATATAAATGTAAAAAAATTTTGAAAACTAATTTCTTATCATTATAAATTAATTAAAATGATCCATTTGAATTATAAACCATATAAACCAATATTGAACAAATGTTTATAAAAAGTGCTATTGTAGTGCCAAAGCATTATGAATTTTCTTATATATTTAAAACAAGTATATACCTTTATAAAACCATTATAAATGGCATATTATTTTTATATATCTAGTTAAAATGAATTATTATCATTTTAAAACAATTATTTGAATATTTAAACTTAATTTAAAATTCTAGAAAATAAAAGTGATGACATCCTTGATGATGTCATAAAGGCATTTTATTTCCAAGAATAAAATAAATAATTTTATTACATATTCTTATTTAAATGGAGAAATAAGCGTATGTATCCAATTTTGTATCATCTAATATTAACAAAATCTCAATTTTACCAAAAATTGATTTTCGTCGCTTTTCTGACGGGAAACCCAAATATCTATATTTGTAAATATAAATTTAAAACAAGTTTACTATCATTAATTATTGTTCAAAAGCGATAAATTTATGGGTCATTACATACTTCCACCCTTAAAAGAATTTCGTCCCTAAAATTTAACCACAACCCCGAACCCAAAAGAGTTTACCCAAAATATTATCTTTAAGCTTAATTTCGTATGATATACATAGATAATCTATAATATCTGATTCGATCATCTACTTATACACACAACTTTATTTCCGAACTAGTATTGATCCCTCGATCCTTTAGTGCAGACTCGGATCAGACTTCTTGATCAAAAACCCTCTCTTTCCTTACATAGCTCTCAACTATGATAGAAAATGCAAGTACCCAACCACCAACCCTCATCAATGTTCGCCCTCAAGAATCGAGTGATAAATCCTTTTTCGGACCAGTGTAAACACCTCAAAGTCTTGTACTCGAATCTTAGACCAAAACAGTGCAATGAAATGATCTACGTACCTCATACATACTTAGTATTCCCTTTTCAAATTTATTTATGAAACATTTCATAAATTTTTTATCTTTTATTCAAACATTTTTATCTTACAAAGAAAACTCTCCTTTTAAATTTTATTTCCATTATCAAGAATTCTTATAAATTTTCTTAAGTGATTTATGTAACTACAAATGAGAGAAGTCATAACAAAAGACCATATTTATATTATACAAGCCTTAATATCTTACATAAGTCATCCTTATCTTACATAAGTCATCCAAACCATACTTAAGTATTATGCATACAGATAATACACAACCATATTACAAAGATACTTAAGCCACCATACACTACTACTTAAAATACTATATTAGATAGCTATCAACTAATCTTCAAATCTCATCATAATACCCGACTATCCTTCCGAATCTAATGTTGATTGTCCATCTAAATTCCCAAACTCATATACCACAATTTCCCCCATATTATCTTCATCTTCACTTTCCAGCTCATCGTCTGCTTCATTCCTATCCTCATTCTGATGAACTAAATTCCATCAAATTGGTTGTCAATGCTGTCCTTGAGGGACCCATGGAACATGACCCAATCTAGTCGAAACTCCTGGTAAAACACCACCCTCAGCCAACTCCTTTAGACCTTGACCTTCCTCCTCCCAAGGATTCTCAAACTCTTCCATATCATCCCAATCGATGCTGGAAATTGGCGATTGTTCTTCCCAAACGACATTATCATTCTCGCACATCTCCCAAATGATGTTACTATCATCACCACTGTTATACACTTCATTCGACATTTCATCCATCCACACATCATATGTAGTGGAGTCTTGACTATTTATTGCGGTATTTGGACCTTCCTCTGGTTCAAATTCTTCCTTTATAGCTACTTCTTCTTCATCAGTTACCTCCTTATGTTGTTCTGGTTTCGAACTTTATGGATCTATTATCCACATTTCGTTTGAGGATTCCTAGTGCAACTCCACGGGTTCTAACACCATGTCTATCTCCACATCGTCTGATGCCTGGGCTGTTTCTTCATTACTGCATATCATAACAAGCTCCGGAGTCTCTGGTGGTATAAGTATCTCAGCCATAGTATAACCTCCTCATCTAGACGAGTATACTGATCAAGCTCTTCCTCCATATATGGCCAACCTTTGTTAGGCGGCCATCTTTCAGGTTCCTCTTTGTCACTAGAAAGAATTATCAGATCATCTTTTTCACTCCAGTTGGCCCTTGAGGATTCCCCCTTGGAATAACTTCCCCCATAACTAGAAGGCTTCTAAAAATATAAACAACCAACACTTAGAGACATATCCTTAGCATTTTAATTATACTAACCCAATCTAATGTCAGATTATTAACATTTTAACTAGCTATTTACCAATTATTAATTTAGGTTTATGCTAACATAAATCTATTTTCACTGCACAATGATAAAGAGAATAATTTACTAAGCACTTGGTACTGCTTCCCCAAACCAATATTCCATCAATACTTAGAAGATTATTTGGAATATCACAAAACAAATCGAGACCCTTGTTCAACCAACTGTTAAAGATGGTTTTTGTAACTTAGATCTCTTCCCATGATATTTACGTCCAAATGTTTTATTTCTTCCAAAAAATCTTTTGAAATCTTTGCCAAAATATTTCCCAAACATTATTATTATCACCTTTCAAAATTTTTTGAAAACTCTTTTTCAAAAACCTTTTAGATTAATATTCTAAAAATTATTATTTTATAAACATTATCCAACTTATCAGGTTTTATTTATATCCCTTATTAGTTAATATTCTTAATCTTCTCAGCATTATTATTAAACATCTCATAGTCAAACTATGAAATTCTAATCACAAGATGTTCATACTTAGATTTAGCTAACCTGATTTTAAGGAATTATCCAATTTATAACTTAACAACATAAGTAACTATCTCTTCCAAAAGATATTCTTTATATTCAAAATATAACCCTAGGTAATATTTTATTTACTATATATTTAAAACAAATATCATTTATAAATATACGCGTTCTTATATAATACTCTTGACTCATTCTAGGGTGTTACTTACCCTATCTCTAATGAGTTACTCATCATAGGGTATTACTAACCCTATCTATGATAAGACTTTACCCTTATCAGGCTCAAGTGTTTGCTCAACTTAAGCTCCGATACTAATTGAGACCACCTACCTTTTCGACCCTCAGAAATCGATACTAATACATCCACGGTATTCACATGCCGAATATCCAAGTGCCGAAAAGATAGATTGATCAAGGGTAAAAAGAAAAATAAAGACAAAACAGAGTCTTACATGAAACATATATTATTTCAATATATAATCTTTACAGCGGAAATTTTAAATACATACATCAAAGTCTATCCTAATCTCAGCTAGGACAGTAATAAATCTCTGTCCCTACTAATGCTGAATACAAACAGTAAACAAATAAAGAGGAAATGGAAATGGATAACCATATATATAGGAAACTCCAGCTCCTACTCTAAGCTCCTCCAAAATGTTCCAAGCTAGACCTCAACACTTGGCTGCCCGAAAAAATAGAGCATTTAGAGTTTAAGGGAAAAGAAAATAAACTCCGGGTCAGTCATGGGACTGGTGTGAGAAAACTCAAAACACAAATATTTATGAAAACAAATGGTATCTCATAAGACCATGTTGCACATAAACATGAATGAGTTTTTACCTTATGATAACCAAAACATTTCTACATAAAATCCAATGATTTTATAATAGTGTCTAGATTACAAATACATATTGTTCATAGCCGAAAATTTTAGACTAATTAAGTTCCAGCATAATAAGTATACAACTAAGACCGAATGCACTTATTGGAGAATGGATTCCATACAATGATAAGGTAAATGACTACCTTTCGTACAATACATTTCTAAAGGAATGTATCGAGGACCCGCAGATGATCCTTTGCATTTGGCAAGACCGGCCTACCCGTTTCCGGTGACCAACACAATGATCCTAAATAGTACCGAATATAACATCACCCCGGTCATTTTTGACCTATCCATGGCCACATCATACACAACAAACCCGATATATAGAGGGTAATCTAGAAAGGTGATGACCATACCTTAATGGGTGCGACCCACATAGCCTTGTGGCATACCCTGTTTTAGCTATTTCTAGGTGTGAGGCCTGAGGTAGCGTGTTACCTTTTATAAAACAAAACCCACTTTGAATACCATATTACCATTTCTAATAACACACTATTGGTTTTCGCAAAAGTACAACCTCCGAGTTCCTATGCCTCAGGGAAGGGTGTTAAGTGTAAGAGGGGTTACCTCCTACACCACCAAACAGATGTACGTTTGTAAAAATCAATGTACGTGGTCTTAGAAATGCAATGTCAGACACTCGTCCATACAATTTATCCAGGAACAGGACAAACCGAAGGCACTCTTCCTACTACATCTTGTTTGGGAATTACACCTAGGATTAGTAGCAAGCAGTCCTTGCATCAAAGATTTCAAAATGAAGATACCACTGCACCATGTATATGATATGGGAATTACTCTAGAGGTTAGTGGCAAGAAGCCCTACATTATGAAGATCTCCATCTTCAAAATTATTATATTCAACATGTCTTCACTTTCGAACGTGTAACAACCCTGTATTTTTCAAATATTTTTTTTTTGATTTTTCCAGATTCAAAAGCTTTATTTATGAAAAGAATAAATTTTGTTATTTTAAATATAAACTTTGACTTTAATGTGGATTAGAATTCCAAATATGACTAAATTTAATATTTCCTGAAAATGTGAATTTTGGTCAATAGTCAAACTTTGACTTTTAAGTTTAAATTTTTAATAGTTTGAAATTATAAATTTTATCTTTTATTATGAAAATAGATTTAATAACTTGAACACTACTTTTCGTTTCGTTGAAATCCGAATAATATTGTGAACGTTATGCTTTTTACAAAATTGGATGTAAATTGTTTTATTTAACAATATTGTTTATTTTAAATTTTATAAATAATCTTTTTAATTGTCATATATTATTCTAAATTGTATTATATGTTATGTTACATATATTTTTACCTTTTAAATATTTTTAAAGTGATGTTTGAATTTTTCCAAAGCTCATTGAATTTATTTTCTATTTTTAAAGGTTAGTTTCCATTTTTCTATTATTTTCTTCATTTAAATTATATTTAATTAAAATTTATTTATTCATTTTTATGTATGAATTTTATTTTTATGTTTTTATCTATATTTATAAATATTTTTCATATACATACAATTTTCCCAAAGTTCATTTCATTTATTTTCAAATTTTCAAGCCTAATTTACATTTTTCTTTGTTATTTTCTTAATTTAATTATATTTAATTAATATTTATTTATTTATTTTTGTTTATTTACTATATTTTCGTTTTTTATCTGTATTTATACATATTTTACATGTATTTAAAATTTAAAAAGAAATGGTGGAAATTTGAAAGGTTTGTGACTCTTTATTTGCTTAAGCCTCTTTGTATTCTCACCTTTTCTTTATCAACCATTACCTTTTCATTGTTGCTGCCTTAACTCCATTGCTTCAGCCGTATCTTTTTCCTCATCATTTTCACGAAAATTTAAGCTTCTCAACTCCAAAAAAATTTGGCCATATCAAATTGAGAAAAATTTGCAAGTTCTAATGTATTCTTCTTCTACTTTTCCTTCCTATTTTTCAATGTTTAGCCTTCCTCTTCCTCTTGCTTGCTCGACCCCACTTCTCCTCCATCACCAATGACCATCACCACCACCATCTCCAGCAGCTCATAAGCCTCTCCTCTGACCAAGACAGTATCCATGACCATCCATTGATGTTGCACCACAAAATTTGCACAAAAGTTCCACCAAACTAGCCTAGCCAAACCCTTAAGGCCATAGCCTTCATTTTTCACCTAAACCACCTCCATGGCCGCCACCACCAGTCCCTCCACCACCTCTGGCCGCCACTCCAGCCACCACCTGACCATCCCCTTGCATGACCAAGCCCAAGCCATGGCGAGCCGAACCTATAGTTGCACCAAAAATCCACTTAATTGCCTTGACCTTTAGCATTCTTTGCCTTGTAACTTACCATACCCTTCTTCATATCCAAGTTAGGCCGAGCCATATGAACCCAAACCAGATCCTAATTCATGCTTTAGCCGTGTATTTCCAGCCTAGGGCTGAAGTATTAGAGGTTGAAGGCAAGTGCAAGTGCATTGACTTTGTTTTGTGCATGTAAATTATATGTTGCTTAAAATTTGTGAAGTGTTTATTCATGTTATATTGTATTGTTTTGTCTCATGTATTCAAGGAGTTTAACCTTGTCTCTCTCTCACTCAAATCATCATCGTGCTCTCGTGTTTGTGTGGATCTTCGTTGTGTGTATTTGGTTGTAATCTCCAGCTCAATACAGGTGAGTTATTCTCACCAGACAATATGTACCTATATAACTAGTAAATTGACACCCTGTGAATCTGTAGAAATATATTATCATGTTATATATGCCTATATTATTATCATATGATGTTCACACCTGTTATTACACCTGTTATATCATATGTTACTGTTATTTAATGTTATTCTGTTATTTATATCTGTTATCACCATTGCAAGTTCCCTGTAGACTAGAATCACTATGGGTTGAAATGATACATACCCGAACGGACTTTAGAATAGGGAAAAATCGTTATGGGCTGAAATGATAGGCCTGAATGGTTTTATTTAATTTATTTTAACTTGGGATTGCGGGTTTATAATGATAGAACCCGGATTTTTCTTTTTAAACTGCGGATTGAAATGATACATATCTGTATCACTTGACCTAGGTTAGAAAACTATATACACGCCCGTGGTTATTTTATAAAGTGTTTTGGATATTTTTAAGTATTTTAAAAATTATAAATTTATGAAATTTGATTTAAATAGATTTTGAAATGTTTTAAAATAAAGAAATTATGATTTTTATATGTGTTAAAAATGTAATTAATGAATGGTTTAACTGGATTTTTGAAATATAACTTAAGTTGGAAATTTGGAATTTGGTTAAAAATGATATTTAAGTTATATAAATAAAATGGATATTAAATTTTATTTGGAAATGGTAAATATGATAATTTGATTAAATTTTAATTTAAGTGATTTATTAAAGTATTATTGATTTTTCTATGAATTTAAGTGGTTAAATAAATGAATGTTTAAAAGTGATCTTTTAAAATATAACTTGACTTGGAAATGTGAAATTTGGTTTTAATTAAAGGTTTAAGTTAATTAAATAAAATTGGAAATTTAGTTAAATTTGTGAAATGGTAATTTAAAATTTGAAGTGTTAAGTTATTTGTTGAAATGTGAAGAATTTGAAACTTTTACACTTAAATTTATTAAGTAAATTGTTAAAAATTGGATTTAATTATAAGAAATTTATTGTGGAAAAGATACACGTTAAATGATATGTAAATGAACATTTTAAATGTTAAATTATGATTTTTAAAATGTTTAAAGAGTTTAAAATGAAGTTATTTAATTGCTGGAAATACACTAAAAAGCTGGAAATCACTTTTAATAGCATTCAGAAATGCTATGGTTCTGAATTACACTAAAAATTGAATAAAAGGGCTACTACAGCATTTCTGAAATGCTGTAGTTGCTGTAATTGAACTTGTAGGCTAATATTGAACTCAGGCATATTATAGCATTCCCTGGAAATGCTATAATGGTCTGCAGTCTTTGCTGAAACCAAATTTAACCCTTGTTTTGAAATCTGAACTACCGCAACACTTCTGAAATGCTGTCTTTTCTATTTTGAACTATAATTCAACTAAAACTGAGTTTTAACAGCAGTTTTAAGTGCTGTCTTTGCTGAATTAAAAATGTTTTCAAATATAACCTATAGCAGTTGTTTTTAAATGCTGTGAAATGCTGAAATTTTAATAATTAGGGTTTTTGACTTAGTAAACGAACTCAGAATGGTTTGAAACTTTGGAAATTGAATACTTGATTTGAAAATATAATAATTACACTTTTAAAAGGTTTAAATGAATTATTTTGATTAGAATATAAACTATTTAAAGGTGATTTGAAATGATAGTAAATGAATGATATCTTTGAATTTAAAAGGTATTTAAAGTTGAATATTTGGATTTGAACTGATAGGATATTTTATTTTATTAAAATGATTTGAAATGAAGTTTTGTAAGGATATGATATTTTATTATATTAAAGTGATTTGAAATGAAGTTTTGAAATGATATGAAAATTTAAATATATGGAAGTGGTTTGGAATTGATTTAATCTTTATTTTGATAAAGATATGGTTTGAAATGATATTTTATTTTGAAGTAAAGTATTGTTTTTAAAAGTTATAACCACGGGTTATAATAACGTTGGGTTGTTAAAGAGACCGGGATCGGATATGGACATACTCTCTGTCTTACCGAAAACCACTTTGGCAACTGTGTACGCGGTGGAGATTCCAGAATGAAGTAGGATGGTGGCGACGTTCTTAAGGTATGTTACGTGGACCCAACTCCCGTGAGTTGGCATAAGGTGGCTAAAACAGGAGCGATCTCGGACCAGTGAGGTAGCACCTCTTCTCGGACACATTTCTTCGATATTATACTCTTACTTGTGATTGATTAGATGGCCATCCTCCGATTTGGGAGTGTTGTTCGAGGTGGAACGGTAGTGGCTGCTATGCGTATCCATCAGTCCGTGTGCGTAATTGGTATATCTACCCTGGCATTGCCTAGTTGTGCCGTGTCACCTACCATATCGAGCTTTACTACGATTATGATTTTAAGATCCGACCGCGTTAAGGTTCTCCATCCCCTTAACGCTATTTTCTATATGATTATACTTTACTTATTAGACATTATTATAATAGCGAATATTACTACATAGTAGATATTTTAATGGATCCTTAGAGGATGGGCGGTCCCAAGCATCTTCTAAGTTACTTGTACCTTTATTACAGTTCACTTGAGTTGGTTTACATTATATAAGTATATATTGTCCTGACTCGAGTGTTTTGTGTTTTGCTTTACGCTCGGGTCAGCCTGAGTTATTCACAGATTTGGATTTCCACCTTCTGGAGATTTGAATCGCTGGAGATTATCTGCTAGTCTTGTTCTATCAACTTCGGTTCCGTTGTTCTATTCAGCCTGTACTTGGTTGTTGTATTGAGACTTCTGCTGTACTTTATTTCTTATATTGTATATTATGTAACTCTGATATATTTACATAGTAGCTTCATGAACTACTATTTCTTTTGCTTCCGCTGCATTATTTTACTCTGTGTCTGTGATCTGTGATTATATTTATTTACTGTATATTATGAGATTTGCCAAATTTTATTTACAACGCGGTATTTTGAGCAATTCAACTCCGGCATGAGTGTCTACCTATACACTTATAATGGATGCGAATGGTTGAAAATATCGAGTCGTTACAGTTGGTATCAGAGCTTTGGCTTTGAGGCAAAACTTAGAATGTATGGTAAATTTATTTACAGAATCACTTTCGTTCGAGTTTGAACCTTTTCCTCTTGATTCGAATTTCCTTTGAATTTTTGGAACGTTCCCTACGGTTTCAAAATTCATTCTTGTCCCTCACTATTCATCTTCTTTTGATTTTGGAGTATCACATAACTCCACTTCGAATGATCTTTATAGTGAATTGGCGGTCTCGCCAATATTCTAATTTTCTTGTAAAGGGGTGAAAATCCTTTACAATCAGCATCGACTCACCAGAGATTTATATTTATCCTCGGTTTAGATGCTAATATCTTTTATTTTTCCAAACTCTATCTCTTGAGATCGAACGTAGATTTGTCCCAGGAAAATCCACATCGATCTTATTCATTAAGTCACGGTTGACCCGGTTAAGGTTGCCCGCGATTTATCTAAGCTTATCCATCTTCATATGTTGATAATTAATCATCTTGTTTTGTTTCCGGAATATCTCCAAACATTTTGAATTGTACTTGTAAATTTATGTTTTGTTTTATATAGTGTGTCGTTTGAGTTGTTGATGTTGATTTGGGCTTCCGATCGATTCGTCTGATCAACGCTATCGATAGGATTTCTAAAACACTTTGATAGAACAAACTGACACAATATTATTTAAAAAAATAATTTGTTTAATGAAATAAATTTTGATATAAGTAAATATTATGGAACTTAATAAATTGATTTAAATTGATAATTTGAAATGATAATACTTGATTTATCATTTATTGTCCTACCAATGAATTTATAAATAGTTGTTTATAAATTTGTTTGGGAACTGAAATGAATTTAAAACAAGAAATTTAAAGAATTTAATTTCCGATGGATTTCAAACCTTGTGTTTAAAATTTTTAAAAGGATATTATTTAAAGTATTTTTAAATAAAAATTTGTCTCTAAAGGATTTTAAAGTTTAAAAATTAAGTGCTCTTCTCTTTGTCGCTGGAAAATAATTTCGGTGATGACTGCAGCATCATCGACGTTCATTTTCGAGTTTCGAAGTGAAGAGACTGTTCTGTAGGCTTGCTACAGCTTTGTTTTGGGGAATTTAATTAGTTTGAATTTCTAAAATATGACTTGATTTATAATATATATATATATATATAGATATATGATTTAAACTTGATTTGACATATTATGTATATATAATTACTTATCTCCAAAAGGTTTGAAGATATTCGAAAGTTTAATTCTTAAATTTTATTTTAAAGAATAATTTCAGTTATAAGAAGAAAAATCAAAAATTTGGATAAATGATTCAAAATTGAGATAATTGAATTGGAAAGTTTTATTTGTATAACACTCAATTTTATTCCAATATAACTTACCTAAATTACACAAAAGTTGAATATGAAATTGGATAATATACAATATAGAAAGGATTTTATAAATAAAATTTGAGTGGTTATAATAAATTTTATACACTTAAATTTTAGTTATAAAAGATTAACAGAGGTAAATATCGAAAAGGAATCTAAAGAGATTTTATTTAAATAACTTAATAATCAAATTTGATTTAATATGGAACCTTAAGTCTAACCTAGGAATTTTAATAATGGTTATTTCCTGAAATGAATATGTTGTATAATAAATAATGTATCTTTGAATAGATAAAATAAAATACATTGGAATTGGACATTTTGTAATAAAGTTTATTTAACTTGAATTCATAGTTTAATTGATGTCTAAATGAATAAATGTGTAAAGAAATTTGATTGTTATATTTGCTATATAAATATTTTATTTATGAAATAGATATGTCTTGAAAAATGAATAATTATGATTTAAATAGTTAAAATGTATTTTAACATCACTAAAATTTGATAATTGAGAATTTGGTTTTCAAATGAAATTTTAAGTGTAACTTATTAAAGGAATATCTATTTATGAAATGGGTATTTTAAATAAAGTGTTAGGTTATGTGTTAAATTAAGAGCTAACTAAAATAGTGAACTTTTAACTTAATAAATGAAGTATAGTTTGATTTGAATATTCCATTCATAAAGTTTGTTTAATAAGTCATAAGTTAAATGATATCCAAATAAATATTTCTAGAATTGAACTGATTTGAAATATTAATATATCTACTGTAGCATTTTATAAGTACTACTATTTTGAAAATACAATGTTTTGGAAATTTTTATAATTAAATGAACTTAGAAATGTTACAACTTTAAAATGAATATTATTTGACCTTGAATTAAAATGGTTTAAATGAAGATTACTTTTTTTAGGGTGTTATGATTTTCTAAGTATTATGTTTTTTTTAAAAAGAATAACTTGTCCAAAGTGTTATGATTTTAGCAGTGTGATTTCAAAATGATAAACATCCCTAAATTGTTATGATTTCAAAGCATTATGGTTTTAAATTTATTATCTGGTTTTGTTTTTTCCAAACTATCTTTTGGTTGTCCTTATTTCCCTTATCTTGTTACAGAATGGGAAGGCTATTGCTTATACCAGTCTATTTAGAAATCTTTCTGTAATCTATGATAATCTTTGTTACTCATCTGGATCTGAACACTGTTTTTCCATTCATAGACTGTCGGTCAAGTGAAAGGGAGATTCAGACTCTAGAGGATCTTTTTCGTGCTTATATTCTTGATTTGATCACCTCCATCTTGTTAAACTTACCTATAACAATAATTACCAGGTGAAATTCCAATCGTCTTATCATATTGTCTTAATTCTATTTCATTCTATCTTTTTCTGTGCTTTCCCGTACCTCGTTCCTTTTCGGGGACGAAAAGTTTTGAGTGGGGGAGAGTGTAACAACCCTGTATTTTTCAAATATTTTTTTTTTGATTTTTCCAGATTCAAAAGCTTTATTTATGAAAAGAATAAATTTTGTTATTTTAAATATAAACTTTGACTTTAATGTGGATTAGAATTCCAAATATGACTAAATTTAATATTTCCTGAAAATGTGAATTTTGGTCAATAGTCAAACTTTGACTTTTAAGTTTAAATTTTTAATAGTTTGAAATTATAAATTTTATCTTTTATTATGAAAATAGATTTAATAACTTGAACACTACTTTTCGTTTCGTTGAAATCCGAATAATATTGTGAACGTTATGCTTTTTACAAAATTGGATGTAAATTGTTTTATTTAACAATATTGTTTATTTTAAATTTTATAAATAATCTTTTTAATTGTCATATATTATTCTAAATTGTATTATATGTTATGTTACATATATTTTTACCTTTTAAATATTTTTAAAGTGATGTTTGAATTTTTCCAAAGCTCATTGAATTTATTTTCTATTTTTAAAGGTTAGTTTCCATTTTTCTATTATTTTCTTCATTTAAATTATATTTAATTAAAATTTATTTATTCATTTTTATGTATGAATTTTATTTTTATGTTTTTATCTTTATTTATAAATATTTTTCATATACATACAATTTTCCCAAAGTTCATTTCATTTATTTTCAAATTTTCAAGCCTAATTTACATTTTTCTTTGTTATTTTCTTAATTTAATTATATTTAATTAATATTTATTTATTTATTTTTGTTTATTTACTATATTTTCGTGTTTTATCTGTATTTATACATATTTTACATGTATTTAAAATTTAAAAAGAAATGGTGGAAATTTGAAAGGTTTGTGACTCTTTATTTGCTTAAGCCTCTTTGTATTCTCACCTTTTCTTTATCAACCATTACCTTTTCATTGTTGCTGCCTTAACTCCATTGCTTCAGCCGTATCTTTTTCCTCATCATTTTCACGAAAATTTAAGCTTCTCAACTCCAAAAAAATTTGGCCATATCAAATTGAGAAAAATTTGCAAGTTCTAATGTATTCTTCTTCTACTTTTCCTTCCTATTTTTCAATGTTTAGCCTTCCTCTTCCTCTTGCTTGCTCGACCCCACTTCTCCTCCATCACCAATGACCATCACCACCACCATCTCCAGCAGCTCATAAGCCTCTCCTCTGACCAAGACAGTATCCATGACCATCCATTGATGTTGCACCACAAAATTTGCACAAAAGTTCCACCAAACTAGCCTAGCCAAACCCTTAAGGCCATAGCCTTCATTTTTCACCTAAACCACCTCCATGGCCGCCACCACCAGTCCCTCCACCACCTCTGGCCGCCACTCCAGCCACCACCTGACCATCCCCTTGCATGACCAAGCCCAAGCCATGGCGAGCCGAACCTATAGTTGCACCAAAAATCCACTTAATTGCCTTGACCTTTAGCATTCTTTGCCTTGTAACTTACCATACCCTTCTTCATATCCAAGTTAGGCCGAGCCATATGAACCCAAACCAGATCCTAATTCATGCTTTAGCCGTGTATTTCCAGCCTAGGGCTGAAGTATTAGAGGTTGAAGGCAAGTGCAAGTGCATTGACTTTGTTTTGTGCATGTAAATTATATGTTGCTTAAAATTTGTGAAGTGTTTATTCATGTTATATTGTATTGTTTTGTCTCATGTATTCAAGGAGTTTAACCTTGTCTCTCTCTCACTCAAATCATCATCGTGCTCTCGTGTTTGTGTGGATCTTCGTTGTGTGTATTTGGTTGTAATCTCCAGCTCAATACAGGTGAGTTATTCTCACCAGACAATATGTACCTATATAACTAGTAAATTGACACCCTGTGAATCTGTAGAAATATATTATCATGTTATATATGCCTATATTATTATCATATGATGTTCACACCTGTTATTACACCTGTTATATCATATGTTACTGTTATTTAATGTTATTCTGTTATTTATATCTGTTATCACCATTGCAAGTTCCCTGTAGACTAGAATCACTATGGGTTGAAATGATACATACCCGAACGGACTTTAGAATAGGGAAAAATCGTTATGGGCTGAAATGATAGGCCTGAATGGTTTTATTTAATTTATTTTAACTTGGGATTGCGGGTTTGAAATGATAGAACCCGGATTTTTCTTTTTAAACTGCGGATTGAAATGATACATATCTGTATCACTTGACCTAGGTTAGAAAACTATATACAGGCCCGTGGTTATTTTATAAAGTGTTTTGGATATTTTTAAGTATTTTAAAAATTATAAATTTATGAAATTTGATTTAAATAGATTTTGAAATGTTTTAAAATAAAGAAATTATGATTTTTATATGTGTTAAAAATGTAATTAATGAATGGTTTAACTGGATTTTTGAAATATAACTTAAGTTGGAAATTTGGAATTTGGTTAAAAATGATATTTAAGTTATATAAATAAAATGGATATTAAATTTTATTTGGAAATGGTAAATATGATAATTTGATTAAATTTTAATTTAAGTGATTTATTAAAGTATTATTGATTTTTCTATGAATTTAAGTGGTTAAATAAATGAATGTTTAAAAGTGATCTTTTAAAATATAACTTGACTTGGAAATGTGAAATTTGGTTTTAATTAAAGGTTTAAGTTAATTAAATAAAATTGGAAATTTAGTTAAATTTGTGAAATGGTAATTTAAAATTTGAAGTGTTAAGTTATTTGTTGAAATGTGAAGAATTTGAAACTTTTACACTTAAATTTATTAAGTAAATTGTTAAAAATTGGATTTAATTATAAGAAATTTATTGTGGAAAAGATACACGTTAAATGATATGTAAATGAACATTTTAAATGTTAAATTATGATTTTTAAAATGTTTAAAGAGTTTAAAATGAAGTTATTTAATTGCTGGAAATACACTAAAAATCTGGAAATCACTTTTAATAGCATTTAGAAATGCTATGGTTCTGAATTACACTAAAAATTGAATAAAAGGGCTACTACAGCATTTCTGAAATGCTGTAGTTGCTGTAATTGAACTTGTAGGCTAATATTGAACTCAGGCATATTATAGCATTCCCTGGAAATGCTATAATGGTCTGCAGTCTTTGCTGAAACCAAATTTAACCCTTGTTTTGAAATCTGAACTACCGCAACACTTCTGAAATGCTGTCTTTTCTATTTTGAACTATAATTCAACTAAAACTGAGTTTTAACAGCAGTTTTAAGTGCTGTCTTTGCTGAATTAAAAATGTTTTCAAATATAACCTATAGCAGTTGTTTTTAAATGCTGTGAAATGCTGAAATTTTAATAATTAGGGTTTTTGACTTAGTAAACGAACTTAGAATGGTTTGAAACTTTGGAAATTGAATACTTGATTTGAAAATATAATAATTACACTTTTAAAAGGTTTAAATGGATTATTTTGATTAGAATATAAACTATTTAAAGGTGATTTGAAATGATAGTAAATGAATGATATCTTTGAATTTAAAAGGTATTTAAAGTTGAATATTTGGATTTGAACTGATAGGATATTTTATTTTATTAAAATGATTTGAAATGAAGTTTTGTAAGGATATGATATTTTATTATATTAAAATGATTTGAAATGAAGTTTTGAAATGATATGAAAATTTAAATATATGGAAGTGGTTTGGAATTGATTTAATCTTTATTTTGATAAAGATATGGTTTGAAATGATATTTTATTTTGAAGTAAAGTATTGTTTTTAAAAGTTATAACCACGGGTTATAATAACGTTGGGTTGTTAAAGAGACCGGGATCGGATATGGACATACTCTCTGTCTTACCGAAAACCACTTTGGCAACTGTGTACGCGGTGGAGATTCCAGAATGAAGTAGGATGGTGGCGACGTTCTTAAGGTATGTTACGTGGACCCAACTCCCGTGAGTTGGCATAAGGTGGCTAAAACAGGAGCGATCTCGGACCAGTGAGGTAGCACCTCTTCTCGGACACATTTCTTCGATATTATACTCTTACTTGTGATTGATTAGATGGCCATCCTCCGATTTGGGAGTGTTGTTCGAGGTGGAACGGTAGTGGCTGCTATGCGTATCCATCAGTCCGTGTGCGTAATTGGTATATCTACCCTGGCATTGCCTAGTTGTGCCGTGTCACCTACCATATCGAGCTTTACTACGATTATGATTTTAAGATCCGACCGCGTTAAGGTTCTCCATCCCCTTAACGCTATTTTCTATATGATTATACTTTACTTATTAGACATTATTATAATAGCGAATATTACTACATAGTAGATATTTTAACGGATCCTTAGAGGATGGGCGGTCCCAAGCATCTTCTAAGTTACTTGTACCTTTATTACAGTTCACTTGAGTTGGTTTACATTATATAAGTATATATTGTCCTGACTCGAGTGTTTTGTGTTTTGCTTTACGCTCGGGTCAGCCTGAGTTATTCACAGATTTGGATTTCCACCTTCTGGAGATTTGAATCGCTGGAGATTATCTGCTAGTCTTGTTCTATCAACTTCGGTTCCGTTGTTCTATTCAGCCTGTACTTGGTTGTTGTATTGAGACTTCTGCTGTACTTTATTTCTTATATTGTATATTATGTAACTCTGATATATTTACATAGTAGCTTCATGAACTACTATTTCTTTTGCTTCCGCTGCATTATTTTACTCTGTGTCTGTGATCTGTGATTATATTTATTTACTGTATATTATGAGATTTGCCAAATTTTATTTACAACGCGGTATTTTGAGCAATTCTACTCCGGCCTGAGTGTCTACCTATACACTTATAATGGATGCGAATGGTTGAAAATATCGAGTCGTTACAGAACGCGTATATTGGTTCGAAGTAGTTTTCGAATAGGAATCACCCAAATCCGATCCCAGTTTTTCCAAATCAATTATCGATAAAAGATGTCAAGTATGTGAGTGATTGTTATTTAATTAATCAATATCTTTTATCTAAGTAAAATATCTTCTTAGAGATATATGTCTTTAAACCATTTTTTCTAGCATATATGGGATTATTAAACTTTTTTTAAATTTTGGAAATACCAATCATTTCTCTTTAATTACATAGGAAAACATTATTGAGTAAAAAGGGATCAATAGAAATTATACTAATTACACTCAATACTAATTTCCGTATTCAACCCGTACTATTCCTCGAAGAATGGTGAAATCACCTTTTAAATTCACACGGATAGTATGAGTTCCCTACTTTGAATTTAACCTGAATGTTACATATATCACCAAACATCTTATTATTTTAAAATCTAGTTTAACCTTTGGAAAAATCCAAATCTCCTTTTCTTTTATCTTAGCAAGATGCGGTCCAAGTAAATTAAATTTACTATCCCCTCCGTCGGGCCAGTCCGGATAGCTAGGGAGAGTAGGAGACTGGTTTTTCAAACCCAAGCATAGAGACTATCTCTCTGTCACCCATAAGGTGGTCAAGTTATTTGATCAACTCTAAACCCTTTAAAATACTTGATTTAATTTCAAAAACAATTATAAAGGATTCAGGAAGAAAACCCAAGTTTAAATCTTATTTCAAAAATTTCAAAATTCTTTATTAAATTGTCGGTGAACCGTGCTTTTAAGGGCTTCGTATCACAAATCTCATTTAAACCTTTTATATGTCAAATTTTTCCATTGAAAACTCTTTTAAAATATTTTGACATATTTTTAGAATTTATCTCATATTTTTAAAGATTTAAAAATATCTATTTTTAAGAGTTGAAATTCATATTTTACAAACTGCCAAAACGCGATGATTTTAAAATTTTGATTAGACATATCTCAAATTTTACTAAATGAAATCTTAATTTTTCTCCTTCATTTGGAAACTATAGTTATAAGAGTCCGAAAAATACTTATTTCGAATAATTCTGAGCTGTATTCTGTAACGACCCGTAAATTTTAACTGTTTTAATAACGTAATTAGTTGAAATTTTGTGAAATTTTAAACGATAAAATTTTGAAATATAAATTTGATATTTGGAATGCATCTAGTTAAACATAGCAACTGGTAAATTTTCGTTCGAAAACATGAAAGTTTATTTCGCGCGTAAATTTACTTCAATTTAATCAGTTAAAAAGCGATGAAAATAAAATGTTTTCGGAACCTAAATATTTTTACATAGAAAAATTTTAAACCATCTTCTGAGCAAACGTCATTTTTCGTTTTTCCAAATTCGGACTTCTTTGGCTCCGTCGATCTTATTTTTCTACGTTTTTCTTGCATTTTCCGCCAGTAGAAAAATTCGAATTTTTTTAATTCAATCATACTGCTAATATCCATATAGCGTTTTGATCGTCTCGTTGTGCTGATCTCTGCGGTATATTCAATTCTGCGTTTTGAATTCCGGTACGCTACGGAATCTGTAAAACATCGGATAACCGTATTTATACCAATTTAGCCTTTTTATATTTTTGGTGACCCCCCTCATTGTCCACAACTGTTTTCTTTTATTTCTTCTCAGAATCCAATGCAACTTTTATCATTTCAACCGGTCATTATTCTGCCTTTCCAAATTTTGTTATTTCCGGTATCCAATTTATTGGGTGGCTCTATTCTCTCTTCTCTCTTGGTTTTATTTATTCAGTTTGAAGAAAATATATAACACTAAATCTAAATTCATATCATTCACCTGTAGCCTACTTCTTACTTCACACAAATAAAATCGACCACTTACAGCCAAACCTTTTCCCTAACCCCTTTCCCTTCGCTTTGTGACTCACGCTACCTGTCCTTAGCTCCGATGCACTACCCATCTTAGCCACCCCTCTCTCTCCACCGAGAAAGGAAGCAGCCCTCACTCAAACACCGACACCGACCGTCATCACTCCTCCCCAGTTCCCCTCCACCAACGCCTTTCCCCTTCATAACAGCCACCACCTTCCAGTTGACCACGTTTTCCGGCCTGGGTAGTTCCGTTCCTTCCTCCACCACCACACAAAGCTTCCAAGCCGAAGCTGCCCCTCCACTTGAACTCACCCATCGCGGCCTTGTCTTCGTCCACGTCGCAGCTTCACTCGGCCTGCCACCTCGTGCATCGGCCACTACTGCACCTCATCACCTTCCGTTCGACCCAGACCACCCTGACCCATCGCCTTCCACTTCGGCCATGGCCGAACCACCTTAGCAAACCACCCTCTCGGGCATCTCCGCCTTCCCATCAGGCACCACGTCACCACACCACTCTCCGGTCGTGCCTACGCCTTGCTCCTTGTCGATGTTCGCCTTGCTTTTGAGAAGGAATACACGTCTGCATACATATGGCTTGACCGAGCCTGTCCACGCTAGCAATCACTTAGCAGTATTTTGTTCGAGCTGTTTCCATTTTTCGTCAACCAGCTTATATATGTAAGGTTGGTATAAACGTATATATTTCTCCCTACACCTGTTTATCAATTTACTCGTTTTACATAAGAGTTTATGGAAGTTGTATATATTTTATGATACTTGCATACATCTTATGTTTTCGGCAGGATATGTATATAGTATTGTATATTGCCCAGCTTAAATTGTTTATATGCGTGCTTATATAGATATGGGTGTGTGTGAGTTGTTTTATATATGTTTTAAAACTCTTGATTTTAAAGTATTATAATATGTTGGTTATACCAGTTTTATAACTTACCATTTTGTATACTTAGGTTTTAAAAGTTGTTGGTCATATAAAATATAAGTTGATTTGGGAGATAACCGAGCTCATAGATCTGTGTCTATTATTTGTTATGATATGTATATACACTCGCGTACTTATATAAATATGAATATCTATTGATTGCATAAAGTTTGGTGTTTATATTATTTGTAACAGTTTATATATATATATATATATGGGTTCTGTCAGTTTAATTATAAATGAAGGGTGTGTATATAGTTGCTATAAATTATAATATTTATATATACAAATTTTGCAAGCTGTTGTTTATCTTTTGAAACATTAAAAGTTGTACTGTGGCATATAGTACAGTTTTATACATATAGTTGTGACAGCATTTTTTTATGGTTTGAAACAGTTTTTGATATATATTGTTTTAAACAATAGTTGCAGTTGCATATGTATCTTTTGTATTTTGGGCTATTTTACATTTGCCTCATATATATGTACAGACTCAAATATTTATTTTAATATGAAATGATAATATTGAATGTTAGGTATTGATTCAAAATACAATACGTATATGTATATATTTTGGTTTTGTGACCATGGGTGTTTATTTTAATATATGTGTTTAATAAAAACAATGATTTTAATTTTATCTATATATGTATTTTAATATTTGTTTGAATTCAATATTTATTTCGTGGAAATAATAATAATAATATATCTAACTTCTATTCTAATTCGATTTCGGCAATTCCTTGTCATCAGCTTTGATCGTCAAACTCGTGCCCATCATGCTTGCTTTGAAATTTGGGTTTGGAATCGTAACCTGTCGCGTAGTCTAAATCTCTCTAGCCTCGAAAGGTGAGCAATCACTCACTATTAATGTTCTTTTATTTATTAAATTTGATTTCAATTGAAACGACAATTGAAATATGCTGCTGTAGCTATTTACACTGTTATATATGCTATTACCTGTATCAGTTCACCTGTGACATCTAACACCATTATCTGTTATTTATGAGATGAGAATCCAGTTTGGTTGTTAATGTTTGATTGTTTGATTGTTGACATTGGACGTTAGTTGTTAATATAGTAAATGATAAATAAATTGGAAATTGAAATTGACGTAGAATAGTTAGATTTGATATATGTTAAATTTGATTAGATGACATCTGCATAATATGACCCTTTTTAATGCTGAATTAATTGACACGTAGAAATTTGGTAAAATACACCTTGAACCATTTAATTGTTTGTTGCTTAAATTGATGTTGTATGAAATTGATTAATAGATATCAAGTGAAGAACCGTATAAATATTAGTGTAATGATCTTTAATCTACATGAAATGATAGTGTAGATTCTAGAAATAATTATATTAATTTGCACAAACAACAATGTGAATTAATACGATTATTTTGTGATTATTTGAATTAATAATTGGATTGTGTTATTGATTGTTGTTATTGCTTGTTTATTTACTTTGGCACCATCCCAGTTATCACACTACAAGTTCCCTTTGCTATGCTTTGATTTTGAATTGAATTGGAATCGGGTTGAAATGATAAATACCCAAAATTAAACTTGACCAAGGATAGAGAATTAAATAAAAACCGATTGGTCAATAAAATTGATTTAAAAATAAATTGAAGATTTTATTTGAATAAATAATATGGTTTTGAAACGAAGTTGGAATTTGAAATTTAATGAAAGGAAATGTTAATATTTAATAATCTGAATCAAAATATTAACATAGTAGTTGATGAAAGAATGTTGTTTTAAATTTGGAATTATTAATAATTAAGTTTGAAATTATTTAATAATTAAGTTGAAATTATTTAATAATTAAGTTGAAATTATTTAATAATTAAGTTTTGAAATTATTTAATAATTAAATAAAATTGAATTCTTTGATAAGAAAAATTGAACTTCTTGAATAAGTGAAATTAAGTTTCTTTATTAATTGAGTTTTGAAATTTGTAACTAAGTAAATGAATAAGTGAAATTGAATTTCTTTAACAAGAAATAGAATGTGATTTATTGAAATTAATGTAAGACTTATAATTGAAAGAATTTATTTGATGAATTTAATTTAATTCAAATTTGTAAGTTTTGATACAATGAAGTTGAACTTGAGTAATTGATTTAGTGAATTGAAAATTTAATAGAAATTGTTTGAATAAGAAATTTACTTAACGAATATTGAATGAAATCGATAAATGAATTTAAATTGATTTGAATGTTAAATAAAATTAATTTAAATGATTTCGGAATGAAACTTATATACGAACTAGAATCAATATTGGAATTGTTTAAATAAAAATGGAAATTGAATTTTAAGATTTTGAAAATATGAATTTGGAAGTTTTGAAACGTAAATTATGGAAATTTATTTCGAAAGAGAAATGAAATGTTGGTTTACAAATTCTAATTGAAATTGTAATTGATTTGGTTTTCGAAATATATAAGCGACCAATCGGTGTAATAATCATGAAAGTTATTAAAGAGACCGGAATCGGTTAGGGACATACTCACTGTCTAAACCGGAAACCACTTTAATAACTACACGCGGAGTGTGACCCAGAATGAAGTGGTTGGAATGATGTACGTGATGACTGAAGAAAGAGAACGATAATGGATAGCCTTGACACTTGTGTCAAATTGGAAATGACTAAAACAGGAGCCGTGCCGGGCCAAATGGGGGTTAGCTACCTCGAGCGAACACACTTCTTCGAAAACTACTCATTACTTGTTGTCGATTGGTGCACCCTTGATTTTGGGAGTGTTGTTTCGCGGTGTTGCGATCACTGCGGCGATGCGTTCTCACCAGTCCGGATCAGGCAAACGGTAGTTTCACTACCTTGGGTATTGCCTCATGTGCCTTGTCATACTTGTATCCCTATATACGCGACCACTACGAGTTGTTTTGTGTTATACCTATGGAGTACTCCCTGATAGCCCACTAGTTTACGGTGGAGTTTACAGTGCTGCATAGACTATGATGCTTATGAAAAATGTGTTAAGGGGGATAATGGTAACGCCTTAACACTATTTTGATATCTTATATAACTGATAGGCATTATCTACTTATCGTACACTACTACATAGTAGATAGTTTAACAGATCCTTAAAGGATGGTTATTCCAACATCCTTTGAGTTACTTGTATTTCAGTTGCTATTTCACTTGAGTTGGATTTATTGATATAAGAATGTTAATTTCTGACTCGAGTGCTTTGTGTTTTGCTTTACGCTCGGGTCAGACTGAGTGTACCAGTATTCGAGACTCACCTTTGGAGTTGGAGCTTCGCTTGGAGATCCAGCTATCTATCCAGTTTCAGCTATCTATCCAGTTTCAGATATCGAGTTGATTCTAGTGATGTATTCTGATATTGTATTTGATTATTGTATTCGAGACATCTGTTGTACCTTATTTAACTCTGATATGTATATAGTAGCTTCATGAAATACTATCTTTTGTTTCCGCTGCATTTATTACTCTGTGTATGTGATTTGTGACTATTTTATTTACTGTATATATTCAGTTTTGCCAAATTTAAATTAACAATTCGGTATTTTGAATTATTCAAGTCCGACATGTGCGGATGCGAATAGTCCAAAATAGCGGGCCGTTACATATTCCTCCCTACATGTTTATTTAACTTTTATGGCGTGAAATCGCGAATTGCTGTTAGGCGCTGCGCCTATTTTGACTCTAATTTCATATCTTTTCAAAGCTTTGCCAAAATGAGTTTTAATGTTTATTAAATATTTATAAACCATTTTTAACCATTTGTATTCATGGTTAAAGAGGTTTAACTATGCCGTAACACTTTTACAATTCATAAAAGAGAGTGATTTCTTTGTGTAAATTCGACGTGTATTTATTGTGAATTATTTCCATAACCAAGCAAACATATTATCGCATCCAAAACATGTTGATCAAACATAGAAAACACTTATAGCAAACATATTATATCATCACATGATTTATAAATAAACAAGTAGAGTTTCTCACATTCATTTGTCTCTAGATGTACTAAAATTGACTATGGCTATGATATCACTGCACCGAAGCTTATGAATCCTACTCTAGGACCCTTGGGTGTGCTCGGCATTGTACTAGAAAGGGTGAAGAGGTGGTGGTGGCTCTTGATGAGTTCGGCCAAGCAAGGAGAAAGAAGAGAAGGTGATCGCTCACTTTAATTTGAAATTAAGACAATATCTTTCTATATTTGAAAGTGTATTTTTAACAGAGCTTTGATACGACTATGGAATAATTTATAAGGACATGGAAGCCATTAATTAAGAGAAAGAAGAAGCTTAGAAATGGAATGGAATTATAAATAAAATGATAAAGTATGTCTCGTAGTTATATGCAAAAATATGTAAACAAATATCTTATGGTACAAAGACCATACTACCCTCACCCACACTCCTTCCATGCACACGGTGACCCTCCCCCATGTGCTCGGCCAGCCCTCATTTGTCCTTCTTTCATCATATCCTAGGTGTGTAGGTGTAACGACCTGTCCTTCGTAATACCTAAAAGTTGGCACCTTACAACATCGCCTTACTTTCAAACCACAAAAGACAGGTTATCGGGGTAAAATTAGAAAAAAACACAAAATCAAGACATCGACAAGATCTCACAACGGAATGACAACATATAATATACCGAATATACATGAACAGAAATAGAATAACAATATATATAAGAGACCGCATGTAACAACCCTATATTTTTGCAATTATTTTTAAATTATTTTGAAATATTAAAATATAAAATAATTTAAAAATAATTGCAAAAATATAGGGTTGTTACACCGCACTAGCGAAAGCAACTGACAAATAAATATCGGTATAGAATAGTCAGAATACATCAACTCCAAAAGAATAAATATCTAATGCAACAGTCTCGTATATAAATAACAGGTCTATCATGTACAATAAAATAACATGTATATATATATATCTCAAAACATCGATGCCACGCCTCCAAAATGCTCCAACTGCGCACTCTGCTAGCGTATCCCCAAAAGCACCTAAATCTCGAACTACTTAATAAATTCCCCGAGAGTTGTCATGACATAAGCAGACAAAGACAAAACGTGGGTCAAACATAAAGCCTGGTGTGAGGGAACTATTTCAAAATACTGTATATTTAAACTATACACAAATAGAAAGGAATAACAAAATCACAGCCGGCCCTCTCCACAAACATGACTTTGGGAAATCCGAACTGCCTATAAACAAGTACCGTAAATCCATCTCTAAAGTAGGGGATCATACCATAATATGCTCTTCTCCTGTAACAACAAATTAGCACAATATTTCATTGCACTACACTAGCCCAAAAACTACTAATAATATGTACTAATATACCATGATCAAACCATGAACCCAAATCAACGATCACTACCGCTAAGATCGATAAGGTACGCCCCAACGTTTATTGTAACGAATGGGATTTTCAATGCTCGAAAATCGACACTAATACGTCCACTGTATTACATGCCGAGCAATCGAATGCCGGAAAACCCGATGGTTAGGGGAAAAGAAAAGGAAGAAGTAGAAGAAAAGAGAAACAACAACACAGAATCTTACAATCGCAGCGGAATAAAATATAATATATAATAACAGATTTTTATACAAAATAATCGTAATTGTTTATTACTTACAATCATTAGAGTACAACAAATCAACAACTCAATACTGGATAGCTATAATAACTTGTCCTCACTAGTGCTGAATATACAGTCTACAATACACAGCGGAATATAATCAAGTACGTGTAATACGTCTTCATCATCCAGCTCGTCTCCTGAGCTCCATAGCATTCCAACCTGAATCTGTAATACTCGGTCTGACCCGAGCATTATAATAAAATAACACCCGAGTCAGTTTGGAAAACCAGCGTGAGAAAACACACTCAATTTGAATTATTGAAGTTATCAAAATCCTTTGAAAAACAAAGGTATCTCGTAGGACCACGCCACAAATAAACACAATAGGTTTTTACCTTACGATAACCAAAACATTTTATATCAAAATCATATGATATTTATAATAGTGTCTAAGTACAAATACTTATTCAAATAGCCGAAATTGTTACCATTATTAAATTCCAACATACTAGGCTTTACAACCAAAAACCGTTAAGGTACGTATTGGAGAAGGATTTCCATACAATGACTAGGCATAGGGGTACCATCTATCATAGTACACATCTAGAAATGTACCGAGGACCTCGCCGGGATCCCCTACAACACAAGACCGGCCCTACCCCTAACCTGGATAGAACCGAATATGTTGTCACCCTGGGTGTTCCCACCCTTATCGAGCTCTCTTTCCATACACCATATTTATAATATCTGAGGGTATCTAGAAAGGTGATAAACATACCCTAATTGGATGCGACCCACTTAACCTTGTTGCATCTCCCCATATTTTCAGTCATTCCAATTGATGAGGCTTGAGGCTATGATTACCTTTTTAAGGAATTTATACTTGGGATGTTCATTGTCCTCCAATGACAATATGTATAAAACATTCATCAATACAAGTCTGTTATGGGTTTGAACGAAACCGAAGGCACTATTCCTACTACATCCATTTGAAATCATCCTCATGATTAGTAGCGATTTGCCCTTGCACTTCAAAGCTCCATCTTCGTTATCATGCTCTTGTCTTCACTTCGGAAATGTACTCATTTGATCGAAGTGGTTTTTGGATAACTTATTCGATCCCGGTCTCTTCGAAACAACGTTCGATATTTTCGGTAAACTCAACCCCGGTTCTCTAGGAAATAAACAGACGAAAATAAGATCGGAGATCATCTCCTAACCGTTAGTGGACGGATTTCCTTATCATCGTCCTAGAAGAATGAAACGAGTTAAACGTACAGGATAGCACCTTCGACGGTAACTGTACCATATAATTCCCGTGTTGCTCCTAGATATTGTCAAAGTTATATTTTTTGTCCAGATTTGATAGTCGGTTATTTAACTATCAGATAAACAATCATTCAACTAAAGATTCCATTTCCTACTGGAACCACTAAGTCTTATTTTAATTTAAATTTCAAATAACTTAAATCTCTTTATTTAAAAGTATATACTTATCTTACTGAATTTAGTATATTCACAAAACACCCATTTCAAAAATATTTGAAAACTTTCTAAAATAAATATGGAAAGTACCACTGCGGTATCAACCATGGATTCGCAACTCAATGATTACGTCTCTATCCCAAAGAAATCCAAACTTAACTGTAGGCAATTTGCCTCCCGATTTCGCCATGAAAGTATACCATTACTTTCCGAAAACTTTATTTAATAATTATCTTTAAATCAAATCAATATAAATAACTTTAATTAATAATTACATATACTTTTAAAAGATTAAGATAATTACATAACTTTGAAACAATAATTAGTTCTTATTTATTAATAAAATTCTAATCGATTTACAAGACTTATATAAACTTATAATCCATTTTGACAATTTGAAAATATCTAAATAACTAATTTTCTAGAATATTTTTAAACACTTTTTAAATTACCTAGTTTAATAATTAAAGATCCTCTTTTTAAAACAACTCATCCTCTCGATAAAAACATATTTTCAATTCCAATATAACAAATATAGTATTTATAAATCTCTCTCGATTTATCACCAATCGATTTACGTTCCCAATTACATAAATCGTTTTTCAAAATTTCCAAAAGGAAAATCTATCATTTCTTTTTAACCAATTTACCCATCTCGTTATAAATTCTTACCGTGAATTTATATCTTCAATTTATCAACTCATAACCATTTTACTATATTTATAAACATTGTTTATAAATCCTATAGTCTTATTTCCAGTTTTACAACAGTTTCACATCACTTAAACCCCTTTATAAATTTATCTCTAAATTAAATTCCATTTATAAATCAATTTCTTAAAATAACCCAAACCATATCCCAAAATCAACCAAACCTCGATTTTTCTTATATTTCGTAATTTAGAAATCTCATTCAAGATCCAGTATAACAAATTTAACATTTATTTCCAAATTCACTTCTATTCTCCAAATCTATTTAAAATCTTAATTTTAAAAACCTTTTATATTTAAAACCAGTATCACTTAGGAATTTTTATTTAAAATCCTTTATATATATTTGCAAAATCTCTATTTTCAATATCACGAAATAGCTAAGTACAAATTTAAGGTCAAACCATTTATTTTATCTAAATAAATTTTCTTTAACTAATCCAAATTCTAGATAAATATTTAACTTTCAAAGATCCCTTTTTAAATTTCTTTTCAAATTCCTACACATATTTATGGTATTTTAGAATACCAAAATCTAGGCTAGCACTACCATAGCATCCAATAAATTCAAATCACACAATATTCTATCACAGATTATTCAAACATATCATAAATAACCATTTATGCAATTAAATTCAATGTTTTTAGGAATCCAGTTGGATCCCTCCAACCTGTTTTCCTATAACCACATATGTTAATACAACATAAAAATACCAATCCCGCTTCGAGGCGGGATATCGCGGTATATAGGATCATCTGCTATTATGCGAGGCGCATAGGGTCTCATCCGCTCCAATAGGCGGGACATCAATCCAACTACCAATATATACTACTATATATATTATAACATCCAACTGATAATAATAATTATCAAATCATCCAATCATTTAATTTTCAACATTTTAAATTAAACTAACAATCCAAAAATGAGTGAGATTTACTTACTTTGATTTTCTTATGTCGCCGAGATGTCTCGTTTTAGAACTAAAACTGGACGACGCACGATTTTTGCCCAATTTTTTGACTGTCTCCAAATCCTTCCAAATCAATTTCATTGCGAAGCTCTCGTCATCACGATCGCAATGCAAAAAGTCTCATCCCAATCCGACTTCGTATGTGAGACTTATATATTTTATAAGTTTACAAGAATTTAAATATAATTTTCACAATTTTCTTTTTTTTTCAAAAAAAAAAACAAACCCATACCCAAAGGAATAAGGACCCGACCCAACAACCATCATCTTCCCCAAATGCTCTTCTTCTCCCTTCCTTTACCTGTACACGCACGAAAAAAGAAAATGACCCATGGCGTGCACGCACGGCCATCCACCCCACGAACCATTAATACGACTTCACCACCGGCTTTCTCGACGAAATCCGCTCCTCCCCATACCCACATCTTCGAGCTCGGCACCCCCTAGCAAATCGTGACACGTAGCCACGCCCTCACTACCTACAGGTCACAACGACCAAAACAACATCGCACTCCACCAAAACACGCTACGAGCTGCTAATTTCGATGACGAACTCAACTCACTCCTCCGTTCCTCGAATCGAAGGCCAAAACTCCAAAAATCTCTAACCCTAGTTTGTGTTCACGTTTGACTCTCACTGTTGAGCAACCCAGGTTGAAGCTGCACCCTACAATCTCTACGCCAGATCGAAGCTCATTGAAAAACTTGAATTTAGAAGGTGGTTTCATATTTTTTAATCAAATATAAGTTGAGAAATCAAATTTTGAAGCTTCCGTGTTTTATATTTTTCTCTGCGTTGTAGTTGCGTGCAAATTAAAGGAAGAAGGGATTGCGTGTGTTTAAAAAAAGAAGAGAGATGTGAAGTAAAAGAGAAAGGCAAGGTCACATCTAATTAGATAGAATATGGCTGAAAAGAAAGGTCGACTTGACAATATATTAATTTAATTTTCAAAATGTCTCGATTACGTAACTTAAAATCTCAAACCCCTATCGAGGCATGCCGCTAGGCATTTATAATGTTATACCCCTATTCCAAACGCAATGGAAAAGGTTTCGAGTCTTAATTCGATCGTATGAAGAAGATAGCTTTTTGGATCCAATTATTATGTTGAATTTTCGATATTAATTCCAACGTGTTTCTATCCCGTATGACCAAATAATAACTTCGAAAGCTACAAATTTTGAAATCCGATAATAATACACTATTACAGATCCAATGGAACTGGTTTCGTCGAATTCCGAGACTATGCCTCAGAAGGTTATTTTTATATGTTAATTTATACAAGTTATTTTTAAAATTGATTAAATCACTTATAAATCCAATTTAATATTTTATTTACCTTCATTCTTGTAAATAGAAATTTAATAAGCTTAGAAATTATTTTTATCTAGCTTAAAACTCAAGATTCAATTATTTGAGTAAATTCCAATTATTTATTTATCCAATAAATCATTATATTTGAAATTGAAGTTAAAAATTACTTTTAAATATTTAAAATCAATTAAATTTTCTAATTTCAAATAACCAAAATTCTGGGTTGTTACACGTATAGTCCCTACAGTTAAAATCAAATAGGTATGCCATAATGCGTATGGTCGCTACTGCTAAGAGCAAAACGTAGATGACTCAATATTGTAAGTTATATGAGTTGTACACATTTATCTAAGTACTGTTATATTCATATAGCAACTTAAAAATTATTGTTTTGTATCATTTTTAATATGAATGCTAATGTTGGTATTGGTTTTGTAGATTATTTGTTCAAAATAGAGGTCTTCAAAAGAAGACAGACAAAGGTATTGAAGAAATATAGATTGGTAATATTTTAAATAAGAATGATACAACTACAGAAGTTAAGAAGGAGAGGAAAGAGTTGAAAAAAAGAATGAGGAGGGTGAAATGGTAAAAATATATTTCTAATAGTTTATATTTTGGTTATATTGTTTTAATTAAATATGAATTTTTGATTCAAATTATTTTTTAAAGGTTGTTAAAGCTGCATATGTTTTTAGATTTAAAATCAATAAATGTGTATTGGATCGGTATGAATACGAAATATATTTTTAATTGGTTTTAGGTTATGTAGTTAAAATTGTATCTGACTTGTGCATCTAATTTGAGTTATAATTCATTTGAGTTTTGTATAATGTGAAATTCAATTAAAACGCATGTGAAATTTTGTTAAAACCATATATGATATGTAGTTAAAAATGTATTTGAGTAGTACATTTGCGATACTCTTATGGAGTTAAAATCTATTTGTAACATGAATTGGAATACACATTTAAAAGGCTTCTTATTTATATGCATATTATGTTATAGTTTAACATATTTTTAACTGTATTTGAGTTATGCAGTTGAAAGTGCATTTTATATATGTTCTTATATTTGATTTGGTATAATTTTTTACTGCATAAATTATATGTAGGTTTAGATTGGTAATAACTTTAATAATTTGATTTTTTAAAAGTTAAGTGTTAAAATTGATAATGTTACTTTAATTTGGATTTTTGCAGTTTATTTTTGTAGATGAAGGTTTTTCAATTAGCAGTGATAAAGTCAATTAAATTGGAAAAGAAAAGGAATGTTTGAACAATGTGATTTTGGATCCGAAGTATAAAAATGAGGAGTTGGAAAAGGTTTGAATAGTTAAATTCAGTTTATAATTTTTTTTTATTGATTCAAATATTTTATTACTATGTTATTATTATTTTTGATAGAAAATTATTTCTAAAAATAAGAATTTGAGAAAGAAAAGGCAGAAGCTATTGAACGTTTTAGACTTAAAGAGAGAAATGAATTTTTAAATGAAAAAAGTGAATAAATGCAGAGTTAGAAAGGAAGATTTTAACTGGCAATGAAAATAAGAATTTAAGTCAAGATGTTGTTAATTTGAAAGAAAGAAGGATGAATTTGAGGAAACAAAAATTTGAGATTGAAAAATGTTGTTGATGAACTTTTATAGGAGAACAAGGAGAAAGATAGAGTGAAAGAAGATTATGAAAGTAGTCTTAAATTTATTGTAGAAGAAAGGGATAAAACGAAGAAAGAATTGGATAACAAGAAATACTCGATGATGACACAAACAAATTTTAGTCTTGGTTTATTTGATACTGTACAAAATGTTGGCAGAAATGAAAATGCGACTTTTGATGTTGAAAATGTTAATAATCAGGGTAAAAATAAAAAAAATATCGTGGAGAAAAATTTGGAAAAAAAGAATATTAGAAGACGGTCTCTTGTAAGATTGATTAAATAAAAAATTGGAAAAGGAAAGTTGATCCTGTTTATGAGTATACTGATAATGATCAAAGGAAAAGAAAAAAAAGTAGCAAAAGAGAAGAAGATAGTATAATAAAAGGAGATAATACTTATTGAAAATTTTGATCAGAGCATTGTAGAAAAATAATCATAGAGAACAAAGAGTCCTTTAATTGAAATTCTTCCTGGTAATATGAAAAAAGTGGTTGAGACTTATCTTCACTTGGCTTGTTGTTCGTAAGTTCATTTAATTTAATTGAAATAATCATTATATTAATTTTATTTTTTTAACTTAATTGAATGATCCTATAAAATGTGTAGTTGAATGCAGTTTTAACTGTATTTTATTTATGCAGTTATTTATATTCATCTTTGTGAAGTTTATTTACGCAATTTATGCAGTAATTTATATTCATTTTTATATTTTGTAGGGAGCCTGGTTGGCAAAATGATGATGGTATTATCTGTATTGATGGAAATCAAGTAAAATAATTATTTGACTGTAATCAATATATAGATTTTGTGGTAAGTATTTTCTTCAGTGTTTTGTTATTTTACTATCATGTTCGTAACTGCGTTTGAATTATATAATTTTTATAGTATCGTTTGGTTGATGTATGTAATATACATATTTAATTATTTGTTGCATCTGGAATATGCAGTCATTTTATGTTTTGATTTTATTTATGTTATAAATATAGTTTAATCTTTTTATAATTAAATGCATTTATATAATATACTTATATTTACTTATATTTTTGTTCGAAATTTGTTTTTTGTAGATTATTGATTGGTATGGTAAATATCTTGCTGAAAGATTTGATGGGCATTTTTTTTCAAGCTTATGCAATACTATTGTTATTTATATTTAATTAGTTACTTTTTATTATTTGTTATAAATATTAACCAATTTCTTTTTGACGGTATGGTGTTATAAATAATCATATGGATTATGTCAAAGTGTATGTTGAAGATGTAATTAAAGCTATCGATCCTTCAATTGAAATTCATAGTATGGTTTTTCCAATTGTGAATGTCGAGCACTTTACATTGTTAATTTTTGACAATGCTATTGGAAAATAGATTTTTTTTATTCTTTAAAAGGACTAATTCATGGAATTCATGAAGAGTCAACAATCAAGATTGTAAGTATATTATGAATTGTTTTCATTTAATATGATTTTTCATATGAAGTTGTTAATTTACTGAATATTTGAATGAAAGTACATATATATTTGAATTAGGTTTAGCTTAAAATTTAACTGCATAGTCTAACGCAGTTAAATATAGGTAGTGAAATATATATTTTATAGGTGAATTTAATCATTTGACTTTAATGGAATTAAATGTAAACAACGAAATGTTTAGTTTTGGGGTGAAGTTTAACTATGTAAGTCTAATGCGGTTATATGTACATAATGAGCTATATGGTTTTATGACTGAAATTTTACAACGTTAGTGTAATGCAGTTAAACATAAATAAGGAACATTACAGTGTAATATACTCTGATGTTGTGTATAATAAAGACGATTTCTTTTTGTAAAGACTTGTTCATATTATATATTACTCGTCACGTTTTGTGAGATTTGTCCTGTCTTTTCTTTTCTCTACACCCCAAATGACATGTCTTTCGGACACTAAAATGATCGACACACGAATACTGATGATGTATTTAGTGTCGTCTTTAAGTGTAAAAAAGGCAGATCGTTACACGTGGTATCAGAGCTTAGGTTGAGCAAACACATAGGCTTTGGTGGGGTAAAATCATTTGAGATAGGGTAAGTAAGACCCTAGGATGAGTTTGAGTGTATATGTTGAGTGCGTATTAGTTAGTGCAATAAAAAAATGTTTTATATTATGTTCATCTATCGATTGAATGGTTTATGAATTTTGGTCGAGACGTGGGGCACTATAGTGTCGATAGGGGTTTCTAAACACTTAAACTAAGCAAATTGACATAGTATTGTTTTAAAATCTGGTAAATGAAATAATTTTACCTAAGAATATATTTTATATATAAAGAAATAATTTTCAAAAATAAAGTATAGTTATATATGATGTGATTGTTGCTAGGAGTTGATAATATTTAATTATTATCATATAGAGTTCAATTAGTCATGCTCGTCCAATTTTGAGCATTGACTATTGTCTGATTTATTTTTAGTTTTTCTTTTTCCATCATAGGTTGGGTAGATAGAATTGTAAGAATACTGAAACGAACAACTTGTGAATTAAGTTTCACAGTTTGACTATAAGGCGTTCGATGATAAGGTTGGGTCAAAAGTATTGGATTTTAATAAAAGGGTGTTTATTAAAAATAAAGGAAACATATTTAAAAATGAATATTTGAGGAAAGATTTTATATACAGTGACTTTTATAAAGTTTTCAAATGATTTTTTTGGAAAAGTAGTAATAATTTTACTTAAAAATACTCTAAAGTATAAATACTTTGAAAATAAATTATTATAGAAAGATGTGTTTTCTTTGGTTTGGTTCAGTGAATGAGTCCCAATTTATTTTGTAATGATTGGAATAATCTTCTAAGTGACGATCTAATGTTTGCCTAGGCAAATGTTTTAGTGCACTTAGTAAATTATCCTCTTTATCATTTTACCGTCGAGACGAGTTCAAATCCAAAAAAAATTCGTATTAGATAATTCATTGAAATTATTTAGCTGGAAATATATATGATATTGTTTCAAAAAGGGGATTTAAAATAGGAAATACTTTTATAATTAACTAGTTCGAGTGACTCGAAAGTGACTAGAAATGGGAAAAGGATGTGTTCGGATGGTAAACACTTCTCTTGAATATTACTCTTCGTGGAAAGGTAATATATGACACTATTTGGTAATACCCAGTTCCTTGATATCATTTTGGAGTTACTCGAGCTATATGTATATTTTGTAAGGGTTAAATATGAAGTATCATTCAAAAATATTTTGAAATAAAACCCAGGTATTTGTCTCCTAAGGTTTCAAAATAATAAGATATTTTGATTAAAGAATGGATTGATAAATGAAGTTTTAAAATTGAATTAATTTAATAAGGAGGTTTAATAAACTTTGTTTTATTAGACCGTATATTTTGATTTTAACGCCTAAGAGGTTAAATTTTAATTGATGTTATTGGGCCGGCTAATAAACATTTTTACTTGGAGGTTACTAAGAAAAATTAGATTCTAGAACGAAGTTTGGATACTAGCATCCTACTCTTCTTAGCTACTTACCAGACCGATTGGGTAAAGAGGTTGAATTAGTCGACTCAATTTTAAGGCCCAAAATTATTTTGGATCTACATATGAATAGCTAAAAACTGAATAGAATTAACAATTCGATGTTTTGTATATATACTCTTAGGATGTAGGAGAGTGTTATACAAATTAATAAATAAAAATGATATTATGAAAATGTTTCATAAATAAGTTATGTCATTTTAAAATGTTGGATCTAAATTGGAATTTTGTGAAGTGTTTTCATAAATATTTTTGGAAGGGTTTACAACAATTGGGTGAATAAAGAACCTTTAGATGAGTACATAGGCTGTATGTTGATCATTTCCCTTTCTCACATAATTCTCGATCCAAGATTCGAGTACATAGCTTGAGGTGTTTCACACCATTCCGAATATTGATTTTTAACGACGAACACTCGGTGAGAATTATTAATATGGGACCAAAAGTTTTCTATCATAGTATATGGCTATGTAAGTAGAATGGAGGTTCCTAATTAAGAAGCCCGATCAGAGTCCGCATTAGGAAGTCGGGTTGAGCGATACATGTTCAGAAATAAAGCCACATGTTCGAGTAAGTGATCAAATCAGATTTTCATAAGAAATGATCTATGAACATCATACGTATTGATGAGTAGTGTTAAGCGTTTCGGAGTTAGGGTTGTGGTAAAATTTCAAGGTCGAAATTTTTTTAAGGGGGAGAGTGCAACGACCCGGAATTTCACCGCTTTAATTTGAGAATATTTAATTAATTTTAAATATTCAAATAATTTTTTTAATTATTAAAATAAAACCTTTTTAATAATAAATAATGACGGGGAAATAGTTTTTCACATTTGTTTACAAAATTAATTAGTTCGAAAATAAAATAAAAAATGTGACCGAAATTCATTTTTTGAATTTTGGACCTTTCGTCGGCCAAAAGTTGTCGGAATGTTGTAAACTCTTTTGTATAAATATACACATACAAATATAAAAAAGTTAGAGCTATATAGTATGTGTGTATACATATATATATATATATATGTGTGTGTGTGTGTGTATGTTTATTATGTAAGTATAAAATATAATTGAATGAAAAAGAAAATGTCACATCACATGAAACATAAGTACAAAAACATGTTTAAACATGCTGGAGCAAGGAGAAGAGGGGGGCATGAGTGTGAGTGTGACCGAAATTCACTTCTTCAATTTCACCTTCTTTTCCTTCTACCATATCTTTCTCATATCTTGTCCAAATGGAGTATTTTTTTCAAACCATAATAAATTCCAGTGGCTACAACTTTCTTGTGTACCACTTCTTTAAATTTTGAGTTTAACCATGTCCGAATCTCATTTCTTTGCAGAGTGTTTTCAGACCCATTTTTCTAATTCCAAGAACACCTCTTATTACTTAGGCCATATCTCCCTCAAACTAGATCCAAATTGAGTTATTCTTTTTTTGAAATTGCAGAGAAGATAATTTGAAAGAACTTTACCTTTGACAACATTTTCAAATTCCGTGAGTAACTTGTCCAAAAATCAGTTGGAAGATGACCCATTTTTGGGTTTGATTTTTGTGAATTCAATGAAAATCCGAAGTCCCTCCTTGCCAAAAGAAGACACACATCCACCCTCAAGCACCATGGTCGAGCCCTTATGCTCCATAGCTGAACCCCTCCTTGGCCTTAAGGCCTTCAAAATTCCATTTTGGCTTAAGAAAATCAAAGAGCTAAGGTCGTTTCAAATTTAGTGAAGTTCGGGTGAAGTTAGCAAGAGTTCAGTTTGATTTGGGAAGCTTTTAGGTGAGTTAAATCTCACATCTTTTAATAAAGTTTCTAAACTTTATCATAATATTATCTTAGTTGTTATTTTGTTGGATATTGGAAATCAATAATGTTGTATATGGCTTATGTATGTGTATACGTAATGTTGATTCTTAGCTTAGAAAGTGAAGTAAAAGTTAGTAAGGTATGAAAGTTAAGATCTTTACTAATTGAATGTTGTGATGGGTTGTGCATGTGTGTGTATATATATATGTTGTATGCATGCATATGTTGATGTGTGTTGAAGAAAAAGTTAGTATGTTGAAGTCGTTAGTTTGCGACATCAAGATCCTTTGGATTGTTAAAAACTTATCTCCTAACTTCACATTCTTGAAATGATTTATAAAGTTTTCGAACCTTACTTTGTTTTTCAAAATATTTTACTAAGTTTTTAAAGTAGTTAAAGTATAAAAGTTAAGAAATTTGAAACTATTTAACATAGAAATCAAGTTTTGAAGTTTTGGGTCATATATCGATAATCGCTATAAGTGTAGTTCGTAAAACGAACTAGTTATGGAAAATCTAAAAAGTGTTTTTACTTAAGTATTCTTTTTGAAAAGTGTTTCCAAAACTTGATTAAGTAATTAAAATTTATTTATTTATTTTAATGATTAATTAATTAATTAATTAATTAAGATAATTAGTACTTAATCATTATTATAAAGATAATTAATACTTAAGTGCTAATTAATTAAATTTATTATAATTAGTTAAATAATTTAAGTTAATTATTATTTAATTAATAATTAGGGATTAATTATTATTTAATTATTTATTTAAGATTAATTATTATTTATTTATAAAAAGGTTAAATATTTAATTAATTACTAATTAAGTAAGATTAATTAAGACTTAATTAAGATTAATTTAATTATTAGTGAATGTTTAAATTATTATTTAATAATTAATTATAGATTAATTACAGTTTAAATATTTATTTAAATATTAAATATTATTTAATTATTTATATAAAGGATAATTATTATATAATTATTGATTTAAAAGTTAACTATGGTTTGATTATTAATTAAAGGTTTAATTTCTATTAAATAAAGAGTTTAATGTTATTTAATTATTAAATAAAGTTTGAAAGTTTTAAACTACTTTAATTTTGAAGATCGTTTTGTTCTAAAGTAACTTTCTTTTTTTAAAAAAATATTTTAAATCCAAGTGATTTCTTTGTCGATTACATTTAAGTAACCTCAATTGGTTATGAAACCCAATGACATTCTGCTAATTAAGTTATATTTGACATCTGTTAGCAAAACCAAACACCATTTTTCTATTGTATTAACTTGGACATGTGTTTAGCAAAACAAATCCTCATCTGCTATTTTGGTAACTTGAACATTTGCCTATGTAATGGTTGATTGTTATTGGTTGATTCCCTTCACATACCTATTGTTATGTAAATACCATGTTATAACTTGGATAAGTTAAACTCAATTAAATGAACCATTGTGGTTACTAAGCCTCTTTCGGATTTTGTGAAATTAATCATTTTAAATATATTTTTAATAATGGTATTTAAAGTAAAGTTATTACCCATTTATATTGCTTAAAGTTTATTTACATTTTAAAATATGATATTTAAAGGATAATTAAGCAAATATTTTATTAAAGATATTTTGAAGTAAATCAATAATTTTTAAATGATTGTTTAAAATCATTATTTTGTTAATATAGTTTCAAGATAATTAAATAAAGAATGTTTTAAATAATAATATGTTTATGTAAAAGTGTTTACATAATTGCTTTGTTTATAAAGGATGTCTTATAGATGGTTTTGGATATTTAAAATGGAAGTTTTATAAATGATTCTAGAGATTTATAAAGAGTTATATATATATATATATATGGTTTTGATATTTATAGAAGAGTTTTGGAAATAAGTTTGGAAATTTATAAAGCATTTTATAGATGGATTTGGAATTTAAGTAAAAGAGATTTCATAAATGAAAGAGATTTATTAAAAAGATATATAGAAGTAAATTATAAAAGAATCTGAGATGGGATTTCCCTTAACTGACCTTCTCAATTTTGGTGGTATGGAACATTCGTTCCACACTTAACACCGAAGGAATAGTGTTTCGGGTTATCCTTATCTCTACTTTAAATAACACTTATTTTGATCCTTTTTGATATGATTTTGAAATAAGAGATCTTTCACAATGTTCTGTGAATATACTTATGCCAGTGAGATAAGTATATGGATATTTTGATAAATATTTTGGAAAAAGATTTAAATAAATGAAAGATTTATTTTGAGGTTTAGTGGTTGTTATGGGTAATTAAATCTCTGAATTGTTGCTTATTTGTTTATTTGATTGTTAAATAACCGACTTTCAAATTTGGATCAAATATAACTCTGGAAATATCTAGGAGAAACACGTAAGTTATATGGCACGACCATCTTCAATGATGTTGTACTATGCGTATAAATCTCGTTTTGTTCTCCTAGGACAAATGATAGGGAAATCCATCCACTTAAATGGTTAGGGGGTGATCCCTGCTCCTATATACTATCTGATCATTTCCAAAAGAAATGAGGTTGAGTTTACTAGAACTATCAAATGTTGTTTTGGAGAGACCGGAATCAGATAAATATAAATTATGCGAAAGCATCTTCAATCCAACTCAAGCATTTCGAATCGAAGATATCTTGAAGATGATTGAAGACAGAGCTTTTGAAGTGCAAGGGCTACTTGCTACTAATCCTAAGGGTGATTCCAAAATGGATGTAGTAGAGGTGTGCCTTCGGTTTCGTTCAGACCCAGAACGAATTTGTATGGAAGAATGTTGGCATTGCATGTCTGCCTAGAGGGTAGTGTTAGCATTCAAAGTGGGATTGCTATTCAAAAAGGTAAAGCATAGCCACAAGCCTCACAACCGGAAATGACTAAAACATGGACGTGCAACAGGGCTATGTGGGTCGGTCCCATTAGGGTATGATCATCCCAAGATCTAGTGTCGATATCTCTATGTATGCCCCGGGGCCCATTTTTGGTTGTTGATCACAACCAAGGGGTGATCATATTAAGTACTATCCAAGTTTAGGGGTAGGCCAGTCCTGAGTAGCAGAGGTGCCATGCGTTGGCCCTTAAGTATATTTTATCTAGATGTGTATTGATTCGGCGGGTAGACACTTACCCTTTCATAGTTGGAATCCATTTTTCAATATGAACCTTCGGACTTGATTGTATACCTATTATGCTGGAATTTAATTAATGCAACAATTTCGGCTACAATAATATGTATTTGTACCTTAGACATTATTATAATATCACTGGATTTTTATAGAAAATGTTTTGGTTCTCATAAGGTAAAAACCCGTCCGTGTTTATATTGACCATGGTCTTACGAGATACCTTTGATTTTAAAGGATTTTGCAAGTTATAATAAATAAAATTCCTTGTGATTTGAGTTTCTCTTGTAGGTTTTACCAAATTGATCCGGGCGTTATTTTTCTTATAATGCTTGAGTCAGCCCGAGCATATTTTCCAAATTTAGCTAGATTCTTTGGAGCTTTTAGGAGACGAGCTGGATTATCCAAGACATATTCACGTATCTTATATTCTTCCACTGTTTGGTTGTTCTTGATGACTGTTTGTTGTATTTATCAAATTGTAAGGACGAGCTCTTATAACTGTCCAGTTGATAATAGGTTAATGTGCTCTGATGTTGTGTATAATAAAGTTGATTTCTTTTTGTAAAGACTTGTTCGTATTATATATTACTCGTCACGTTTTGTGAGATTCTATCCTTTCTTTTCTTTTCTCTTTACCCTGAATGACCTGTCTTTCGAACAATTAAATGATCGACATTCGAATACCGATGATGTATTAAGTGTCATCTTTAGGTGTAAGAAAGGTAGATCGTTACATTACGTGTTGGATATTTTGTTTCTATTTTTGAATAGCATTTGATTGTATTATAAAATTTTAATACTGTTACAGATACAATTTGTTTTTTGTACCTTAACCTTTTATAATGTGTTTTTGTTGCATTTGATAATCTATTTAAATCTAAAGCACTTTATAATTTAACTACATTAAGTAAAAGCAGTTATATTTTATTTAAATCTATAGTACTTTGTAATTTAACCACATTAAGTAAAAGCAGTTATATTTTATTTAAATCTATGTGCTTGATTAATTTTTGGAAGATATAAAATAAAGCATTTTGTAGTAATGCAGTAAAAAGCAATAAAGTTTGAAAGAAATAAAATGAAGCATTCTATTAGCTTTGGCAATCAATTAGCACTTTGTAGTAATGTAGTTGGCTTTGATATTTGATTAGCATTCGATTAGCTTTGGCATCCATATGTACCCGGTTAGGTTTAGCATCCAATTAGCTTTTGCATTCAATGTTATGCTCAGTTAAACAATATATCTCGGCTATATATTTATTTGCATGTGTATTCAATTAATTTTGGCATTCGGTTAACTTTTGCATTCATTGCTATGCTCGATTAAACAATTTATCTTGGTTATAGATTGGTTTCCATATGTATACGATTAGGTTTGACATTTAGTTAGCTTTTGCTTCAATACATACATGATTAGGTTTGACATCTAGTTAGCTTTTACTTTAGTACATACCCTATTAGGTTCAATATCTAGTTAGCTTTTACGTCAATACATACATGATTAGGTTTGGCATCCGGTTAGCTTTTTCATTCGTACATACCCGATTAGATTTGGCATTCATTTAGCTTTGGCATTCATATGTACCCAATTAGGGTAGCATCCGATTTACTTTTGCATTTGGTGCTATGCTCGTTTAAATAATATATTCAGTTATAGATTCGTTTGCATATGTACCCCATTAGGTTTGGCATATAATTAGCTTTGGAATTCAAACGTACCCGATTATGTTTGACATCCAGTTAGCTTTGGCATCCATATTTACGAATTAGGTTTGGCATTCAGCCAGCTTTTGCATTCGATGCTATGCACAATTAAACAATATATTTCAGTTACAGATTCATTTCCGTATGTACTCGATTAGGTTTGGCATCCGGTAAGCTTTGGCATCCATACTTATCCAGTTAGGTTTGGTATCCAGTTAGCTTTGGCATCCATATGTATCCAATTAGGCTGGCATCCAGTTAGCTTTTGCATTCATGTGTACTTGATTAGGTTTGGCATTTAATTAGCTTTTGCATTTAGTGGTATGCTTGGTTAAAAAAATATATTGGTTTCCATATATATCTGATCAGGTTTGGCATTCAATTAGCTTTTTCATTAATGCATACTCGATTAGGTTTGACATTTGGTTTGCTTTTGCATCAATATGTACTCAATTAAGTTCGACATTCGGTTAGCTTTTTCATCCGTGCGTACTTGATTAGGTTTGGCATTCGGTTAGCTTTGGCATCCATCTATATCTAATTAGGTTGGCATCTGATTATCTTTTGCATCAATACATACTTGATTAGGCTTGATATCCAGTTAGTTTTTGCACCAATACATACTCGATTATAGTGGTTCAGCTAATCGATGACATATGTCCTCTTGAACTTTGTTTATCCTTCTGTTTAGTTTTATAAAGTTAATCTTATGGATCGGTAGTTAAGGATCGGTGATGATTCGTAAGATTATAGAAATTATATGTAAATTTGTTAAATAAGCCAAAAAAGTTCGGTGAACACCACCCTCCTTCTCTATTTATAGCTCCAAGTTATTGGAGTTCTTTCAACCAGATTTGTGCCTACGTTATCCATGTCCAAGAGGAGCTATTCCAAACGATTGTGGCCACCTAAGGTATCTTTAAGGATCGGTATCGATCTATGCTTATGGATTGGCAACAATCCATAACCTAGGAAATAACGCCTTCTTTGATCCTTAGAAGCTTGCTTAATTGACTTGTGTTTGCGCTTATGTGGTTCTAACATCTTGGGATAGGTTTGGTTCAACATGAGCTTCTCGGTTTGATGAGAAATTTAAGGACGTTATGAAGTTAGGACAACATTTGAGTCAAACTTGTTAGAGAACCATCTCCAATTGCATGTATTGAGTTGATGAAGGCCTTAGCATTACACATCATGAAGTTCAAATTTATTTTGGTTAAGGAGTAGGGATTAATGCCGATCTATAGTCATGGATAGGCTTCGACCTGTAACTTCATTCGATATATCGTAAGTTATATCATAAATCGAAATTGTCTAGTGTTCATCTAAGAGTTAAAAATCGTGTATCAAAACCATTGGTTCGCTTCAATAATTGCTATCAAATTATTTCAAAGTTAAGCAGTGTTCAAACCCAAAGTGTAGTTTTCAATTTCTCTAGATCACATTATCAATATCTAGGTTGGTTTTTGATCTCTTTAGGTCATGTAAGTGATGACCAACTCAATTACTAATCTCTTCAAATCGTTAGTTTAATCCACTATCTCTTTGAATTGTTAGTTGAATCTTTGACCTTTTCAAGCTATTAGTTGAATCTTCGACCTTTCCAAACCATTAATTGAATCTTCAACCTCTTCGAATCATTAGTTCATTTTGAGTCCATTCTAATCGGTTTACAATACAGCGATCCAAAAACTGAATGAATCCAAGCCACTCACTCTCCATGAGGGGACTCACAATCCCATACAAGTCCAATTGAATTGTTTTATGGCAACAACCTTCCATTGGTGTTTTAAAATTAATATTAGCTATCATGTTCAAGCGAGTTTCAAAGTCTTTGAGACCTATCAAAGTCTCATGGACGAGTAAATGGCTTGACTATAATATAACATCATTTATTGAAAACAAAGGCAAAGTGTAGGAGTTGAACCTAACTCCATATCGTCTCAATTATGAGATAACCATTCTTGGCCTAATTTCAAGGTTGCTTCCGATCACTATTTATGATGGCTGCTCTTATTCCATCATTTCAGCTTAGTTTTGCACATACTGTTGCACGTTGCTGGAATTCTCTCCACCACATTTATGTCCATCTTCTCCACATTCAAGAAGTGTTGTGCTGAAAAGATCATAACCATCTAAGCTATCTTCGAGGATCAGTACCGATCCATGCCTATGGATTGGCACCGACCCACATGATAGGCAACGCCTACTTTGATCCTTAGAAGCTAACAATATGAGCTTAGTCGACTTGTGTTTACTGTTGTGTGGTTCCAACTTCTTGGGATATGCTTATTTGATTTGTGTTTACTGTTGTATGGTTCCTACTTTGATATGCTTAGTTGACTTGTGTTTATTGTTCGTTGAGATGGTGTAGAACATGGTTCAAATTACCCAGTTTTCTCCTGTTGTAGCTATAGGTAGTGGTGCTCCGGTGCCATTCCTTAGGACGGAATCACAGTATATAACTTCAATATATACAACTTTGGGAGGCAAACTGAACAAAGGATTGAGGGCTAACAAGGATAACTCTACTTTGGGAGGCAAGCCATTCCTTGGGACGGGATCAGCCGTTGATGTGCATGATTGGTTAGACACTTGTGAACGCATCTTTAAGAATATCGAGTTAGAGGATGCGATGAAGAGGAGCCAGTAAGGCGAATGGCTCTTTGAGGTTATGTGTAGATTATCGTGAGCTAAATTAGGTGATGAAGAGTAACAAGTATCCACTCCCGCATATTGATGACTTGTTCGATCAGCTCTATGGTGCTAAGGGGTTATCTTAGTTAGATATTGCGACATGGTTTCATCAACTAAGAGTGGCCAAGGAGAGTGTGTTGATTGCTGTGTTTCGAATGACATCTGGATTTTATGAGTGGTTGGTGTAGAAGGCTCTTTGACATGGAAGTTTGTATCCTAAGCTTAAGTCAGTTATTGCTTCCAAGAATGAGCCAAAGCCCAAATTGCGGGAGAGGCAAGAGGAAGAACACAAGTAGCATTTAAGGATTGTGCTCAAGGTGTTAAGAAAGCACCGACTGAAGGCGAAGTTTTCGAAATGTCACTTCTGGAGGAGGAAAGTGTGATTTTTGGGTCACATTATTTCTGAGGAAGATATTGTTATAGATCCTACAAAAGTGTAGCAATATAAGATTGGGATCGACCCAAGACTGCTACAGACGTGGGAAGTTTCCTTGGACTGGCGGGATACTATAGACATTTCATCCAAGACTTCTCTAAGGTAGCAGCGCCGTTAACTAACTTGACGACGAAGAATCATACTTTTATTTGGGACGCGAGGTGCGAGCATGCATTCTTGAGTTTGAAGGAGAGGTTGATGAGCGCATCACTATTAGTTATCCCAAATGGGAATAAGGAGCTAATAGTATACATAAACTCCTATGGTACTGGACTTGGTGCAGTATTGATGTAGATGGGAAAGGTTGTAACCTACGATAGCCGATAACTGAAACCGCATGGGAGGAAGTATCCGACTCATGATTTGGAGTTGGTGGCGGTAGTATTCGCTTTGAAGATATGAAGGCATTATTATTGGGGAGAGGTTCAAATTTTATATGGAGCATAAGTCGTTAAAGTATTTATTTTTCCAAAAGGACCTTTACCTTCGCCAGCAGCGATGGTTAGAGTTCCTAAAGTGGAAGCAGTTGGAGTTTATTGCCAATTATGATTTTAGATCTTGATGTGAGCTAGAGGTGGAAGAATTGGCTGGCCTAACAATCAGATCTCCCTTGATCAAGCAAATTCGTATTAGTCAAAGGCTAGACGCTAAACTAGCAAAGATCATGGTGAAGATAGAGGAATAGGTAGAGTCTGAGGAGCTAAAGCATTACAGGCTCAACTGTGATGGTTGGCTCCGTAAGGACGGGAGAATGTTTGTTCCTAACATTGATGGATTAGCAACGACCATCTCTGTTCATTTGGTTTGACTATGATTAGCTTTTTTATCTAGTGGTATGCTCGATTAAACAATATATCTTGGTTATCCAGCTATCTTTTGCATTAATACATACTCGATTAGGTTTGGCGTTCGACTAGCTTTTACATCCATATGTACTTGATTAGGTAGTGCATCCCGTTAGCTTTTCTATGCATATATATTCGATTATGTAGTGTATTTGGTCGGATTTTGCATTATAAAATACGGATGGTTTCTAAAAAAATTTATAATGCATTTGAATTTTTTATTATATATTTAATTTTTATTATTTAAAATTTGAATTTATATTAACTTTTGATTTAACTACTTAATTAAAATGTAGTTAAACCTATAATTTTTTTAGAGTTAAAATATTACAAATATATTAAGTTACTGTATGATAAAATGTTGTTAAATTTTTAGATGTTTTTATGCATAAAAGTATTAAAAGTTTTAAATTAAGAACAATTAAGTTTTAACTACTTAAGTCAAATGTAGGGAAATATAAATTGTAACCATATACAATAACTTTAAGACTATAACAATTAAACCTAAGGTTTATTGTATTATAAAACATAGGTGATTTAAAGTTGGTTTAATGCATTATAAAAAGTAGTTAATTTTTTATTATTATATATTTAATTATAATTATAATTTTTTGAAATAACTGCTCAAGTAAAATGCAGCTAAATTTAGTTATAGTTTTTACAGTTGGTCGGTCTCAAATATATTAATTTACTGCATTATAAAATGCAGTTAGTTTATTGACTGTTTTTAAGTATAGATATATAAACCTTTTAACAAAAATGAATATTTAATTACATTATAAAATGCAGTTAATTTTTTAACTATTTTTAATAGAAATTATTTGTTAGCTGCATAAGTCAAACGCAGTTATATATGAATTGTAATCATGAATAGTAGACTAATTCAACACGATCATATTATAAAATATGTCTAATTTTTTTACCTATTTTTAACAAAATTTATTTATTATCTACATAATTCAAATGCAGGTATATGTAAACTATAATCATGTATAGTAGACTAATTCAAAGTGTAAAATTTAGTTTTATTATTTATTTAGCTTCATAAGTCAAATGCGGTTAAATATAAGGATGTTAAACATGAACAGTAAATCTTAATATAACAATTTTAAAGGATTATACAATAATAAATCCATGATTTTATACAATCAATTCAAATAATTTTTTTATTACAACATTATGCGAATCTGACAAAACAATAATTTCAAACATCATATTGCTGACATGTTCTTTTATTATATCCATAACTTTGACACAAGGCAGATTTTCTTTTTCTTTTCGAAACTCTTTCTACAACAATTAATCTGCAACTTGTGAATGGTCTACCAGGTTGTCTTTTGTATTCTGCAGGATGTAACAAAATAGTTTTCGGAGCTTCATTTATATTTTGTAAAGGGTGGACTGGCTTGCTGTTATAAGAATAAGCTAATCGATAGTAGGATGTCTTGAAGTAATCTTCAATGTAATCATAAACTGTAAGATTTTGACTTAATATAACTCTGATTGCATGATCACATGGGAAGTTGCTAATATGCCAGATATTGCAAGAGCATGTACAAAAGTTAATATCTACAACTTTAACTTTTCCTTTGGTTGTTTGTACTTTGAAAATATTGTCAGACGATTTGTTCACTATCCAACCCATGCTTGTGTGAAACGATTTTTTTATTTTTTATTTTTTCTGATTTTGGACTTAGAATAGAATTCCAATTTTTTGATTCCTCTCGGTGGTTTGACATTAAGACCATTAATTTGTTTCATATAGCATTTAATAATGGAGTTATTGGCAAACTTGTTTCCTTTAATATCCAACTATTAAAACATTCTGCCATATTTGATGTCATTTCTCCATAATGGTTTCCAGGAAATAGAGCAGATGTCCAATGCTCAGGAGGTAAATTTAAAAGAAATTTGGCATCAATTTTCCCACAAATTAATATAAATGTCTCTATAGCTTTATTGTATTGAGAAAAAGTTGGTGCATAAGCACATTCTGTGAGTAATCTTACTATCCAACCTCTATTGCTTCGACAACTTTCCAAAGATGCTATTGGATTTTTTTTAAATGATATAAGCAATAGCTATGATAAGCATCTGGGAAGACTTTTGGAACAGACAATTTGATTCCATGATGTCTATCTGACATAAAAACATATATTCTATCATCATCAGCGAGCATTTGATGGAGATTTTTAAAAAACCAATACCAATTATCTACATTTTCACAGGAAACTATAATGATAGCCAACACAAATTTACCTAAAATACATGTAGAATGACAAGCACCATTGTCCAAGTGGTTAAGTTATTCGGCTTTGGTGCGAGAGGTCACAAGTTCGAAACTTGCGTAGCGTGATTCAAACGTTAATTGACATGTGATATGTTGTCCCAGTGACATGTTGTATATAAAGTACCCAAAAAATACATGTAGAATATATTAGTATAATTATATGTGAAAGAGGAACATAATATGTATAACAACATTTGCGTTATGCGGTGATTATTTAAAACATACAAATGCAGGTATAGAGTAATTATTTAAACAAAATATATAAATGTTTGATATAATTAATGTAATTTTGTTTACCTTTATTTCCACCTTTTGTTGATGCTGGCATTAAACATCCAAAAGTTTCTCCTTTCATAAAAGTTGCATCTACAAAGATAATAGGACGACAATATTTGAAAATAATTATGCTGTCCGGATTTGTCATGTTTACTGAATTAATATATTCTACCAAATGATGATATGATAAATCTGAAGTTCTGTGTAGCTCTTTAATTGCAAGAGCTTTTCCTTTATAAGCATTGTAGTAGCTAAGAACAATCTTGAATTCAGAGTTACACTAAGTGATAACATCTCTTATCTTCGTATAAGGATTAGAATGAGTATAACTCGTCACTAATTCTTTAGTAGATCTACTTGAAATTGGAGGGTTATTTACATCAAAAACTCTAGCACCACATGTATGAATATTGTTTATAGTCTGAACAAAAATAGTATTTGGATTAGTAAATGGACAAGAAGCATGAATTCTAAATTTACAATTAGTTTGAGCACATTTTGCAGCAATACGCTTCTTGTCATTTTTCACATTTTTAAGCTTATATCCATTGATGAGTTGATAGAGTATCAGTTTGTTTCTAAATCCTTTAACAGTGCTAAAACACCGACAAACTTTTGTAAAAATCTCAATTGGACTTTTGCGGTCCATTCTAAGAATATTTAGTGGTCCACTGGTGGTATCATCAAAGCAAACTATTTCAAAACTAACACCTTCACCACAATTACTTGAAGTCAAAGAACCAGTGTTAGAAATAGACAATGATATACCTTTTACATCAATATTCATAACAAGAGAATCCACTTTGTTGAATACAGAATGGCACAACAAGGCTTGCAAATTAAAATCTAATTCAATGTTTCTCTTTTTTCAATCTTTAATATAAGATAAATCCCATGGCATGGAATTAAGATTTTTCTATATTGAAAATACTAAATCCCTCGCAAATTCTAATTTTGAATCTTGAAAAAGACGAATACCATAACTATTTCGTTTGAACATTAAACAAATAAGAATGGAAGGTGTATCTGATCTGCAATTGTAAATATAAATTATTTTAGCTAAGTTAAAGTTCAATGTATAAGTCTTTAGCAATGAAAGATATATGAACTTAATGTATAAGGTTTTTGTAATTAAATTTTAATGTGGTTAAAATAAATTTATAGAGAATTTAGAAAATTTAAATTTACTGCATAATTATAATGTAGTTAATATTTGTAGGTAGATTAAAATTTACAAAGAATTTAGAAAATTTAATTTTACTACATAATTATAGTGCAGTTAGTATTTTTACATAAATTTAAAATTTGCTAATATTCAAATATATATTTACTATATTTTATAATGTAGTAAAAATTTACTATTTTTAAGATTAGAAGTATAAATAAATTTGAGATAAATATATCAATAATTTAACTGCTTAAGTATTATGTAATTAAATATTTAAATGTTTTACACAGTTAGAAAGATAAATATTACAAATTAAGTGAGATTAATAATTTAATTGCTTAAGTAAAATGAAATATATTATTTACAATTTTATAAAGTACATTATTTATCTAACTAAATAACTTATAATTCAGTTAAATATTTAAATTAATTATTAAAATTTAGATATTAAATATATATTTACTTACTACATTTCAAAATGTAGTTAAAATTTTTAATTGCATATATATTTTAGAAGTACAGTTAATTTTTAACTGCACAAGTCTAATGTAGTTAAATGTAAATAAATTTTGTTGTTGGTATTTTTTTTAAATGCATAAGTATAATGTAATTAAATATGAACATGTTTAAACTAATATGTATATATGTTTTAACTTATAAACTATATCATATACGTAATATAACTATATAATTCAATATATTTACAATTATTAAAACTTAAATATTAAATATATATTTTATTATTGCAAAGTTTAATTAATTTATAATTAAATTGAATTAGTTATATAACCGTAGAAATGTAGTGCAGTTAAATGTAAAATTAAACTCTATAGTTCATAAATTCTTTAAATGCGTAACCATAATGCAGTTAAAGATGAATATACTTGTACTAATCTGTGTATCTCTTTTCACTTATATCAATAACATATAAGTAATATAATTATATAATTCAATAATTTTTTCCGGTATTGTCTATTTGCAGCAATAATTAGAAATTTTAATTAATTCTTAACTGAATTATTTAGTTAACTGCATAAGCATAACGCAGTTAAATGTAAATGAAGATAAAAATGAACTCTATAGTTGGTAATTTTTGAAATGCATATTCATAATGGTACACTACAAGAATAATAGTATATAGCGACAACACACTTCCGACGGGCATCGATGGAAATTTCCGACGGCTAGCGACAGTCCGTCATCTTCGTGTCATTTCTGTAATTAAAATACAATAATCGTTACACACCGTCGAAAACCGACGCAAATACAGCTGTAAGCGGCCGTCGATAGCCATTGGAAATAAACGTGTTTATAGACCAGATTGGCCAAGAGCTGCTTCATTATCTCCCTTTCACCCAAATCAATCAAAATCCCCAACTCCCCCACCTCCTCCATGCGACAGCCAGCCCCCCACGTCTTCCAGAGCATCTCCAACATCATCAATCATCACTCCTAACAACTCTAGCCTATCTATCAATCTCCAAATCAGGTTTTTCCTAAACCCTAATTGATTTTGATTTGTTAGTTTAGGGTTAAATTGTAATTCTAGTTGTTTATAATAGCTGATTGATTGCTTATTTACATTAACTAATTAGTAATTTGATTAGTTTATTTACATAAACCCTAAACCCTAATTATTAATTTCCTAAACCCTAATTAATAATTTGATTAGTTTATTTACATTAACCAATTAGTGTATATATATGTTGATTATTTAGTGTATATGCACGTTTGAGCTAGCATTTGGTTGGTTAGGATTGATGTTGATGATTTTGTTTATGGTTTGTAAAATTCCGAAAACGATAATTAAGATATATTAATCATAGTTAAACCCTTAATCGTTTATAGGAAATCAAGTTTGGTACAATATTGTGTGGCATGATATAAACTAGTGTATACTATAGTTTGATATTATTTTAAATAAAATATAATACTATATACGTAATTCGTTAAATTTGAAGACATGAATAATATATATTTTCAAAATAGTAAAAATCATATAATATAGTATATATTTAATAAAACAGTAAAATGCAAATAAACTATTGTACAAATGCTAATATATGTTATAGAATTAACTAATCGTGCATAATATTGATATATAATGCCAATATTGATAACCTATAAACAAATTAGATGTGCATAATGTGTTTTATTTTTTATAAATCCCTTAAAGAGTTTTTGGCCCCGCCTGACAAGTATTGTATATGATCGTTATATGGATATTCGTTTTTATTACAAAACAGACATGCATATTCATCTGATACAATATTTGTCAGATTTGTCCCTGTATTGGACAAGTTACAAACACAATAAAGTAATTACATTTCTTAAATCATTTCATTTTAAACGGGTCACAAAATTTTGACAACACTTCCTTTTTGTTTCTTGTGTACATGCATTTGTGTACGATACAGGGAACACGAAGGAAGTGCTGCCGGAATTTTGTGAAATCATTTAATGAATTGATTTATGAAATATAATTACTACTTTGTTTGTAATGGGAAGTAAGATGACCGACCATCAAAGCAAAAAATAATATAGAAGCTAAAAATTTAATATTATATTCATTTTAAGGCGCAAGAAAGCGCAAAAAGGCGCAAAAGCAATTTCGATGCGCAAAAAGGTGCAAGAAACGCAAAAAGGCGCAAATTAGCAAACTCAATAACATTATAAATAAATACTTTTTAATTAAAATATAAAATGTCAATCCATAAAATTAAATGATTAATACTAATTTTAATTTCTACCATAGGTTTTAAAGTAGGAAAAATAGTCAATTATTTTACTGATTGGAGCTGGATGTGTGAACAACGAAGGGAAATGGGAGGCTCAATAAGTGAACATTTTTGTAATGGGGTACATGTGTTTATTGAATTCGCTTTAAGTAATAATGGAAACGACGAAGAAATTCGTTGTCCATGTAGTAGGTGCAAACCGTTGAAGCATTTGATACCGGATATGGTTAGAGTTCATTTGCGCCAATACAGTTTCGTGCCGAATTATTTGATGTGGGATCGTCATGGAGAAATTGTACCACCTAATCATGAACAGTCAAAGGAGGAAGTTGGTGATGAAATTAGTATGACGAATTTCATAGAACATATGGTTGAAAATGCAACATGATCAATGTTCCCTACCGTTGAAGTTGATAATGACAATGTTAACGTGGAAGAGGAACCAATTGTTGGAGCGAAAAAATATATGATTTATTGGATGCTACTAAGAGACCTTTATGGAATGGCTGTATAAGCGGCACTCAATTATCAGTAACTGCAGAGTACATTGCGATGAAATCAAAATACAACCTCACGGAAGCTGGATTTACAGTTGTTGTACAAGCTGCTAAACGGCATATGCCACCCGATAATTTAATGTGCGAAAATCATTATTAAGTAAAAAAAACTTATGTCTGCTTTCGGTTTGCCATATCAAAAAATAGATACTTGTTTAAATGGTTGTATGTTCTTTTGAAAAGAAGACATCAATCTTAGGAATTGCAGAATATGTAACCAGAAAAGATACAAACCAAGAAAAAAGAAGTGAAAAGAAGTTCCATACAAGCATATGCATTACTTACCTATCGCTCCTAGACTTCAAAGGTTATATGCATCATCTGTAACAGCGCATCATATGAGATGGCACAATGTGAGAACATAGGAAGAAGGTACGTTAACACACCCAGCTGTTGGAGATGCATGGAAGCATTTTGATAAGAAATATCCCGCTTTCGCAGCAGAGAGCCGTAATGTTAGGCTTGGTTTATGTGCGGATGGATTTTCACCGTTTTCCCAGTTTGGTTCTAAATATTCATCTTGGCCTATAATCGTTACACCTTACAATCTACCTCTATGGATGTGTATGAAAACTCCTTATATGTTTCTCATAATTTTCGTCCCTGGCCCAGATGATCCAACACAGGGAATTAATGTTTACTTACAACCGTTAATCGAAGAGTTGAAAACATTGTGGTACGAAGGAGTTGAAACATACGACGTATCAAATTTTTTTTAGATGTTTGCTTCTTTGTTGTGGACTATTAGCGATTTTCCTGCATATGCAATGCTTTCGTGTCCTTATTGTATGGAAGAAACATGAGCATTTTCTTTATCAAATGGGAAGAAAATTTCATGGTTTGATTGTTATCGGTGTTTTCTCCATATTAATCATCCTTTTAGAAGAGATAAAAAAAACTTCGCAGCTAATAGACATGAGACTTTGCGACCACCAAATATTTGGTCAAGGAAAGATATATATATGAAGTTGTAAAGGATTATCCAAAGATACATGAAACCAGACAACAAATTGAAATTCAAGGTAAATCGATAATTCATAATTGGTGCAAACAAAGTATATTTTGGAAGTTGCCTTATTAGAAAAATCTCATAACCCGTCATAACACTGACATGATGCATAACGAGAAAAACGTATTTGATAATCTGTTTAATACAGTTTTGAATGTTAAGGGCAAGACTAAGGACGATTTGAAATCAAGACGTGATATAGAAGAAATTTGTAACTGTCCTGAGCTTCATATTAAGCCAAATGATACTAGAAAACCCAAAGCATGCTATGAGTTAGACAACAACCAAGTTAAAGTACTGTTAAAATGGGTGGAAGGATTACGATTTCTCGATGGGATTTCCTCTTATCTTTGTAGATGTGTCGACTATAAGAACGGAAGTCCTGAGCTTTCAGAGAACTGTTGGTCGAAAAAGTTTGGAAGGTTGTAACGGAACTTAGTTTGTTTTATAAGGAGCTTTGTTCAACTAAGTTAAAAGTTGATCATCTACATAACTTGAGGAAGAAATCCCTATACTGCTCTGCAATTGAAGAAAATATTTCCTCCAGGTTTCTTTAATGTAATTGAGCATTTACCTGTTCATCTTCCATACGAAGCACGTCTTCGAGGTCCAATGCAATATGGATGGATGTATCCATTCGAGGGGTAAAGTATTAATATCGAGTATGGTAAATATTATTTTAATTACATATATATATAAGTTATTTTTGAGTTGAAATATTTTCTATTATGTACTTAAATCATTAAAGAAAAAAGTGAGACAAAAAGCTCGAGTTGAAGGTTCAATTTGCAAATCATATATCGAAGAAGAAGCTTCGTTCTTTTTTCTCTCATTATTTCAGTGATCATGTGAACTTATCATTTGAAAGTGCTATGCGTAATGATGAAGCCGTTGAACAAGATTGTTCTTCCGAGGCAATGTTATCTATTTTTAGACAATATGGTCGACCTATTGGAAAATGTGTGGAAGTATGGTTAGCCGATAGAGATTACCATGTAGCACACACATATATTCTTCTTAATTGTACTGAAGTTGCACCATTTATTAGGTAATATTAAATTACAAGTCTGGATATAGTTACTTAATTTAATACTATACATGTACATTAATTATAATGCAACATATTATCTATGTTTGCAGTGTTTATGAATCACAACATCCAACCGGTGATATAAGCAAAGTTTTCGCTACTTGGTTTTCGAACTACGTTTATGATCCGATAAATTGTGTGGTCGATGAAGGATTAAAACATCTAGCGATGGGACCAAAAGAAAAAGTTAAGGCATATCCAATATTCTTCGTTAATGGATATAAATTCAACACCAAGGATTATGGTGTTGAAAAATTAACTAACAATACTGGTGTATTTGTTAAAGGCAGTGATGATCCAAATGATCATATAAATGATTTTTATGGCATGTTAACCCATATTTTGCAATTGACATATTTCACTAGATCTGCGGATGAAGTTTTTTTGTTTAGATGCAACTGGTTCAACAATGTTCCAGGTTGTGGAGTTACGTGCATCAAAATTATAATCTTATAGAAATAAAACATACCTTGCGTTATCGAAAGTACGATCCTTTTGTACTACCCAAACAAGCCCTACAAGTTTATTATACCCCTTATCCATCTCTAAAAGGTGTGACGACCCGTAATTTTTTGATATTTGAAATCGAAATATTTAATCGATTTTAAATATTTAAAAGTTAAGTTTTAACTTGAATTTCAAATATCATTATTTATTGAGCAATTTAATTATTAAATTAAATAATTTGAAGTTGGGTAAAATTTTGAATCTGGAGTTTCAAGCTTGTTAAAAATAATTTAAAGGCTTAGAAAATTTACATTGGTAATACTGAAGATAATAAAAGCTTTTAAATTGAATTCGGAAGTGTTTTGTTAGGTTTTGAAATTTATAACGTTTAGATTGAATTTAAAAATAGCCTTCCGAGGTACAGTCTCGGAATTCGATGAAACCAGTCCCATTGGATCCGTAATATTGTATTATTATCGGATTTCAATTTTCGTAGCGTTTGGAGTTGTTGTGTGAGCGTACGATATATAAACGCACTGAAATTAATATCGAATTTATTTTAAATAGTCGATTCAAAAAGCTATTCTCCATACGATCGAAATAGGACTCAAAACCTTTTCCAGTGCATTCAGAATAGGCGTATAACATTATGAACGCCTAGCAGCATGCCTTGATGGGAAGTCAAAAATTTTAGTTGACTTTATCAGAATAATTCGAATTTGAATTTAAATTGAATAATTTTACTAGTCAACTTCAGTTAAATTTATTTCACATCGACTTATCTTTTCCATCAGTTCAAACAGCTATTCAAGTACCCAACCTTATCTCTTTCTTTCTTTGTTCTCAAGCCAGATAACAAAAGAAAAATCTCATTCTAAAATCATCAAAATAAAAACAATAGCCGGGTGTTTTAAAATAGAATCGCGAGTCTCCTCTTCTCTTCCCGTTCGAAACCAAACCCAGTTGGTTCCCCTCTTCTAAAAATCGAGATCGGGATATAAAAAAAATATATAGGCCGAGCTCAGAAAAATGTCTCGTTCGACATTCCAAGTTCACGAGGCATGGTGGGGTCTAGATGTCGGCATCAGTTTGGTCGAGCGGCGAGGGATGGTGGGGTCGTCGCTCACGTCAGAAGCGGCGCTGGTGGTGGTTTGTGAATCGATGGGGAGCGAGCTCGTCTTTGATCGAGGAGATGGGGGTATGGTTAGGAAGCGTGGTGATAAAGCAGGTCGTAAGGGGAGTTTTGATTTGAGTTTTTGTTTGGCCGATGGGGGTCGACGAAGCCACGAAGTCGAGTCGTGCTGGGTGATGGAAGGATGTGAGTGCAGTTTCGCTGAGACGGTGGGGGGGCTAGGGCAAAAGATCGACGCGCAGGGGAAGGCTCGAACCCTAAGCAGTAAGGTATAATTTAAATTTTTGTTTTAATTAAAATTTATTTATATATATTTGTATATGTAAACAGGAAATGTATATAGACAAGGTTTCGAAATATAGAAATTTTGAATTTGTGGAAGTTCATGTAAAAATTTGATTTTTTAACTTATAAATTAGTTTTAAATAAATTATGAGCTAATTAAATTAAATTTATCAAATGAAACTTAATTATTCAAATTGTTCGAATGTTAATTAAATCTGTTAAAAAGAAAAATTGATTGTTCGGTTATTTCGAATATTAATAAATGGTATAAATATCTATACAAGGTCAAAATCATGGAAAATCAAGTCGGTTTGGAATGGGTTGCAAACAACAAAATAAAAGGTGAGTTAATCTCACTCATCTGGTTGCTATTTAACTTTAAATAGTCAAATTTAAACATTTGGTGAATGATTGGATTGATTTGATATGATAGTATATATAGTAGTATATATCAATATATATATATATATATTGGAATATGTATATATTGGAGTTGATATTCCCGCAATATATAGCGGATGAGACCCTATACGCCGCATAATAGCGGATGATATTATATTAATCCCATATACCGCGATAATCCACCTCGAAGTGGAATTGGTATTGTGCTAACGTCTGTGGATGCAGGGAAACAGGTTGGAGGGATCCAACTGGATTCCTCAAAATTTTATTTAGATTATTTAATATTCTGTGTTATGAATATTTGATATCCTGTGATGATTTTATCGATGATTGAAATATTGGAAGATATAGTTGGATTGAATATCTAAGTATAATGAGTTATTAAATTCTATAGAATTGGATTTTTGAAAAGAAATAAAAGAGAAAATTTTAAGTAAATTAATTCATGTGAATTGGAATAAATTTAATAATGAATTGAAAGGAAATAAAAATAAAAGCGATTCGGATTTTTAAACAAATATGGGATAAGGAATTTTGAGTTAACAGGGGAAATATAAACTTTAAAACTAAAGTGATATTAAATTTTAAAGAATAAAGAATTTATTCTTGAAATTAAGGATTAAATTTAATTAAGGGATGAAGAAGGAATTTTGGAAGTTTGAAATTTGTATTTTCAGTTAAAAGAGTTTTAACTCATAATAAAGAAATAAATCTAAAAGTTAATATATTTTGGAATAAATGAAGTAAGTAAAGAAAATTATTTCAAGTGAAGTGAGTTGGAAATCAATTGTAAATTGATTTAAGTATTTGGAATTGAAATTTTAAAGAGAAGTGAGATTTTGGAATTTATAAACTGGGTTTATAAAGTAAAATAAAATATCAGTGGATATTTGAAAATATAAATTCAAGGTGGGAATTTATAAAGGGATATGAATTGGTTTAAAAATAAATGTTGATTTATTTTTAAAAAGATGTGAAGAGAAGTGTATTTCCTTTGATAGCCAAGTACGTTTTCAAAGCAATTTTAAATATAAGTTAAAAGTTCTAATTTTAAAAAGTATGTTTTAGAAATCTATTATTTCTAAATGTTAAATTCTAAAATAAGTATTTTTCAAATCTATTATTGTAATAAATGTATAAAAGTGATTTAGAATTATGTTTAAAAAGAAGGAATTTAATTTATATTTATAAAGTGATTTATTTTAAATATTCTTAAAGTATATATTTTAATAAATATTAAAGTAGTTTAAATTTCAATGTTATAAAGTATATTTATAATAAAGTGTTTTTAAATTATTTTAAAATCTAAAAGTATTTTGTACTTGGTGTTTCAGTGGAAATAAATATTTGGGAAATGCATTCCGTGAGAGGAAACTGTTTTGGAATTGTTTTCGAAGGATTGAAAATGGAAATATATCTTGCGAAGATATTTTGAGGTTAATAAATAATTTGGAAAATTATTTGTTGTTTGATGGATGATTGTGAATGTTAATTGATAGTTAAAGAACCGACTATCAATATTGGCCAATGCGTTGATCGTTTCGAAGAGACCGGGATCGGGATTAATTTTCCGAAAACCACTTCGATTCGGTTTGTACGTTTTCGTGGAAAACGAGTTTGGAATCGAAGTTGGAGCAGTGAAGTGCAAGGGCTAGTCGCTACTAATCCTGAGGATATTTCCAAAATGGATGTAGTAGGAGTAGTGCCTTCGGTTCCGTTCGGACCCGGGACGGACTTGTATGGACGAATGCTTTCGGAACATCGTCAGGTGGACGCTGGGCATTCTAAGGGATATGTTCTTTAAAGGTAACGCTTAGCCTCGAGCCTCATCAACCGGGAATGACTGAAAATCAGGGGTTATGCAGCAAGGCTTCGTGGGTCGCACCCACTTGAGAGTAAGGTCATCCCTGTCTAGATGTCCCTTTTATTTCGGCTTAGTGGTGCGGTTGCTGATCACAACAGTGGGGTGATTTTATTCGGAATTATCCAGTAAGGGATGGTTCTGGTCTTGTGTTGTAGGGGATTGGGAGTAATCCTCGGTACGTTGATCTAGACCAGGTACTGTGACAGGTGGTACCCCAGTGCCTAGTCATTGATGGAAATCCATTCTCCCTACGTGCCTTTACGGTTTTGTTTGTATACCTATTAGCTGGAATTTAATCATGTAACAATTTCAGCTATTTGAATAAGTATTTGTATATAGACACTATTATAATATCAGAGGATTTGATAAGAAAGTGTTTTGGCTATCGTAAGGTAAAAACCCGACATGTTTATTTGTGTCGTGGTCTTACGAGATGCTTTTGATTTCAAGGGTTTGGAAAACTTTAATAATCCAATTGAGTGTGTTTCCTCACGCTGATTTTTTCCAGACTGACTCGGGTATTATTTAACTATAATGCTCGGGTCAGACCGAGTATTATAGGATACAGGATATGATGCTGTAGAGCTCAGGAGATGAGCTAGTTGGTGAGACGTATCTTTCGTATTTGTGTATGTATATTCCGCTGTGTAGATTGTTGTACATTCAGTTGTATTGAGGACATGATATGATTATTGTCCAGTTGTATGTTATGAGTACTCTGATGATGTATTGTGTAAAACAGATATAGTTTTAATTTGTGTAAAGATCAGTTGTTATCTATTATATTTTATTCCGCTGCGATGGTTAGATTCTGATGTTGTTTATATTTTCTTCTTCTATCTCCTTCTTCTTTAACCCAAATGGTTCGTATTTCCGTTCTTCTTGAGTTCATTAATGGGGATTAATGTCAATTCAAGGGGTTCGGGTTTGCGGGCTGTTACAGTGGTATCAGAGCGAAGGTTGGCGATAACCTTGGCTCTGGTGGGAATTTTAAGAGTATTAATAGATATGAGCGCGTATTTGTTAGTGAATATAAAATGGTTTTATATTGTGTTGATTTATCGATTGAGTGTTTATAGATTCTAGTCGATGTGTGGGATGCCACAATATCGATAGGGATTTCTAAACTCTTAAACAAGATAAACCGACACAGTATTGTTTTAAAATAGGGTAAATGAAATAATTTTACCCAAATTATTTTTGTACATAAAAAGAAAGGTTTTTGTAAGCCATTTAGCTGATATATTGGATGTTAGAGATGATAATATTAAATTATTACCAGCTAAGAGAAAACTTAAAATAAGAAAAATAATGTAATAACCAAAGGATAAGGAATAAATAAGTAAAATAAAGGAGATTTGTAAATGTGACTTATAATTGAATAATGAATTGAAAGCATAACTAACCGTTAAGGGATAAATTCATAAACAAGTAAAATTTGTAAATGTAAATTATAAATGTGATTTATAATCAAAATGAGATAAAATTTCTAGAGTAATGTTTGGATATAAATTTGGATGGATTCCGAATTTGTAATTGGGAAGTTTGTGTTTCTTTGAGTTTGAAAATGCTTCAAGGGTGTTGAAGAAATAATAGTGATATTATTCTGAAAATATTTAGAATTTGATTTGAAATCTGGTGAGATTGGGATTTAAAAATATTTGAAATTGTTTTAAAAGAGATAAAAGCACTAAACTCCCCTCGGTCGCTAGAAAATAACTTTGGTGATGACTGCAGCATCATCGATGTTCATTTTCGAGTTCCTGAGAGGGAAATTGCTAACTGGATGTCTTGGATTGATGTTTTTAGTAAAAGTTGGAATTGATTTTAGAAATGTAGAGGATTTTAGATATAATTGATTTCAAAGTGATTTTGAAACGTTGGATTTTTGGGTGGTAAAATCGCTTTGACTTTGATATATTTAAGGGATTGTTGAAACCTCTGGAGTTGGTTTAAAGGTTGCAAAATGTTTAAATAATTGTTTAAAATTCTAGAAATAAATTGAAAATGTTTATTTAATATAAATGGGTTGCTAATTTATAAAATTTTGAATAAGTTATTGAACTAAATTGGTAAGTTAGCAATGACTTTGTGGATGAATAAATGAGTTTAAAACTTGTAAACAAATGGGAAATTGAAACTGAACGTTGAACTTATGTTTGAATGGGAAAATAGACAAGTTGGATTGAATAAAACAAAGTTATGAGATTTAAAATTAGAAAGTAACTGATTTACCTATATGGTATGCAAAGGAAATGAAATTTAAAATTCATGTAAACTAAGTTGAGTGATTTTTGAAGGTAAAAATCAAATATTGAATCGTAAATTTGAAATAACTATTTGGAATGAATTGGAAATGACCCTGTTATTAATAAAATGAATTCAGAAATAAATTATTGAATGTGAAATAAAATCTATATTGATTCAATGAATATAATAAGTTCGGAAGTGAATAGAAATGTGAAATAAGTTTAAAATGGTTTGAATGGAACTAGTAAGTTAAGATACAATGAAATGAAATTGTATGGGTTGTAAATAATTGAGAATGGAATAGAATTAAATGCAAAATGAGTTGGAATTAATTTAGAATAGTTATAAGCCCAATTGATTGTTTATTTGCATAAATATCGTCGTATTGTATAAGGAAATTGGTCGTTCGACGGAAAAAAAAATTCAATGAATCGCTAGAAGTGAAATAAAGTTGCTTTTGAAATCGATTGAATCGAATCTGAGCTTGTTGGATTAAAAATAAATTGAATGTAAGAAATTAAATTGTAAACCATTGGAATTAAATGAAATGGCATCAGAATTGATTGAAAATTGTGTCAAAACCTTATAAATTGGTTTATGGAAGTGTTAGGATATATTACTTATGTTAAACATGTGTTTAGCTATTGAAATTAAGTGAAATATTAATAAACTCTATATATTTTTCACTTACATGTTTAAATTGAGTAAGTACAGGTACCGGGAAGCCATTTGGCTGGTTTTGATCGCGCAAATTGCTAAAATAAATAACCGCTTGATTAAAAATGCTAAATAAGGTATGCCTACGCAATAAAAATAGGAAATATGAACTGTTTTTGTTTTTACGACCGTGTGGGTCGATGTATATATATTTATCTCTTTTGTCAAATTGCAAAAGCTCCTCCGTACTAAGGAGACTCTGCCAAAAATTTTCGAATTTTTTGGGAGTTAGAAATTTTTTGAATTTTTGGAAATTTTCACTAACGACAAATGATTTAAAATTGGTAAGCAAATAGAATTGAAACTGAATAATGAAATCAGATTTAAAATTTTGTATGTAAAGTAAAGTGGATAAAAATTCAATATTCAGAGTTTGAAGACAAATTGAATTCAAGTAAAATTTGAAAATGAAAATCTGAATTTTTTTTGGAAATAAAGGTATTGGGATTTGAAATGAATTAGTAAATTGAAGCAAATTGAATTTCAATTTGGATATAAACTTCAATAGTAAAGTAAAAAAATAAATTTAAGTAATATATAAAACATTTATATTGAACTTAAGAATTGAAGAATGAGGTTCTTAAGTAAATTTGGTATTGGAAGTATACTAAGTTAATAATTGAATGAAAATCAAATTGGGGTGCTATGATTGGATATTATTACAGAGTAGTTTACAGGTAATTTAAAAGCAGGAGAAATCGGATTTTGATTTTGAAGATAAATTTGAATTGCCCGACAAGAGGTATGTGTTCAAATTTCTATATGAAATTTGATCGGGTTTTGATTTAGCCACTTGGCTTTTGTTTTTCTTTTGGAAATTGAGGGCCGTAGAGGCAATTTTGTAGTTGTACCGAGCTAGCTGCGCAAATGAGACGCTGGCGAAATTTTTCGGAAATTTAAGTAGTTAGAAAAATTTTGGGAAAATTTTGATAATTCAAAATTTGGTTTCAAATTTAAATTTGAATTGTTAAGTAATATTGTTTGGGACCTATGGATAGGTTTGGGAAGAACTAAGAGGGATAATGTGTCTTTAACTAAAAGATTGTTTTGGGGTTGTTAAAACTGTTTGGTTTTTTGGGAAGAATAGTAACGGGGCATGGACCATTCTTCCTAACTAGTAATTTCGGGGATGAAATTCTTTTAAGGGGAGAGGAGTGTGACGACCCGTAATTTTTGGATATTTGAAATCGAAATATTTAATCGATTTTAAATATTTAAAAGTTAATTTTTAACTTGAATTTCAAATATCACTATTTATTGAGTAATTTAATTATTAAATTAAACAATTTGAAGTTGGGTAAAATTTTGAATCTGGAGTTTCAAGCTTGTTAAAAATAATTTAAAGGCTTAGAAAATTTACATTGGTAATACTGAAGATAATAAAAGCTTTTAAATTGAATTCGAAAGTGTTTTGTTAAGTTTTGAAATTTATAACGTTTAGATTGAATTTAAAAATAGCCTTCCGAGGCACAGTCTTGGAATTCGACGAAACCAGTCCCATTGGATCCATAATATTGTATTATTATCGGATTTCAATTTTTGTAGCGTTTGGAGTTGTTGTGTGAGCGTACGATATATAATCACGCTGAAATTAATATCGAATTTAATTTAGAGGAAATTAGTTTAAAGGAAAAAGTTTAATAAAATTTAATTTTAACGGACGTTAAAATTAAACTTTGGTCTGAAGGACAAGCGCCAAAAATTGTATTTCGTTCGTACTTCTGTAGTTTCATTTCTTCTGCAAACAATACTTCTGTAACAAAATTTCTTCTGCAAACAAAATTTCTTCTTCATCAAACAATGGCAACCCAAACCGAAATCAATTTTCTTCCTCAAACTGATTTAAAAGCGCAATCGACTTCAGAATCTAAGTCGATCGACGTAAATCAAAATATTTCAATAAATCCTGAACAAATAAACGATGAACCTACGATTTCAAAAAGTAGGGTTTCCAATGCTATGCGTACAGCAGTAAAGAGAAGGCGAAAAACTACTTCATCAACGGCTGTTGATTCGGATGAGATTGACGAAGATACAAAGAGGACGAAAAAACCTAGGGCATGTAAAACTATGAATGAAGACGAAAGGAAGAAACAACAGCTTACTGATGAAAACGTCAATAGAAAAAGAAAAACAAAGGTAAAACAACTGATTATTTGATTTGTTATTGAATGATAGGTCAATGTATCATTTGATTTGTTGCATGTATAATATTGATGGTAAAAAATAATTAGATGGATAATTTTTTAATGATAGTTCAGTATATCATTTGATTTGCATGTGTAATATTCAAATATGAAATGATGGATGAACATAGCATTCAGTCTTTGACAGATGATAGACAATGATAAGATGAATATTTATAGAATGATAGAAATATATAGCATTGAAAAAAATGTTGGAGAAACATATCATGATAGAATGATAGTTGAATATATCATTTTATTTACAGTATTTGCTAGTATAGTATGATAAATGATAGTTCAATTTATCATTTGATTTACTGTTTTTGAATGTTATAGAATGATAGTTCAATATATCATTTGATTTACTGTTTTTGAATGTTATAGAATGATAGTTCAATATATCATTTGATTTACTGTTTTTGAATGTTATAGAATGATAGTTCAATATATCATTTGATTTACTGTTTTTGATGGTTATAGAATGATAGTTCAATATATCATTTGATTTACTGTTTTTGATGGTTATAGAATGATAGTTCAATTTATCATTTGATTTACTGTTTTTGAATGTTATAGAATGATAGTTCAATATATCATTTGATTTACTGTTTTTGAATGTTATAGAATGATAGTTCAATATATCATTTGATTTACTGTTTTTGATGGTTATAGAATGATAGTTCAATATATCATTTGATTTACTGTTTTTGATGGTTATAGAATGATAGTTAAATATATCATTTGATTTACTGTTTTTGATGGTTATAGAATGATAGTTCAATATATCATTTGATTTGTATGCATCATATTAAAATATAATATGATAGATGAACATATGATAGACAAACATAGCATTCAATATTTCGACTTTAGAAGCATACAGTGAAAAAAAGAAATGATAGACAAATATAGCATTTGAAAAAAGAATGATAGATGTATATATCACTAGTAAATTATGCTTTCATAGTTGAAAAAATTGATAGATAAAAATAAGAAAGCATTGAAAAAATGAGACATAAAAACAATATTATAGTTTGTTAAATACCGAATTATTCATTCACAGTTTTTTGTACAGAGATCAAAAGGTAAAACATTGGAGAAAGCAAAAAAAACTGAAGGAAAAAAACCAAAGAAAGTTTCTCAAAAACAAATTCAGTATAGATGTAGCTTACTGCCAATGATAAAAATTTTCAAGAAAATCAAGGAAAAAGGAGGTTATCTTATAGACCAATTAAATTATTTAAAACAAACACCGTTTGAAAAATTCATGCTAGTATTTTTTAAAGAAATTTTATCCATACCTGCTTTTACAAAATCATCTACAACCTTAGATGATATAATAGAAACATTTTCTATCAACGATGAAGCTTTTAAAGTAGGGAATATTTTTTTAAAAATCAAACCTGAAGATATTGCAATTATCTTTAGCTTACCTTTGTCTGGAGTAAATATTTTTCCAGTACCGAAAATGAGTTTATCAATACTCCCAGACAATTGCAAAGATTTTGTACTGAGAAACTTTGGAACAATAGAGCACATAACAAAGGATCTTACAATTTCTAAGATAAATAATGTGCTAGAAACACAACAATTTAAACATGAAAATGATTTTCCAAAATTGCTTATAATTCTTGCAATGATAACCTTCTTCTTTCCTGATAACCAAAGATACTTACCATGGGGATATATTCCCTATATCCTAGACCAAAACAAAATGAATTCAGTATCTTGGCCAGTTACAATTCATCATTCACTGATTAGAGCTTTGACAACTTTCAAAACAAAGCCAAGAAACATGCCAGGTTGTTCCATGCTCCCTATTGTAAGTACAGCAATCTAACTTTATGTTCATGCATCTATCTGTATAAATTAAATTATACACATTATATGTTTTAACAAGTAATATTTTATTTGTAGTTTTTCCTATGTGAGCATGTGAATTTGATACCTCCATTAGCAACATACTGTTCAAACTTACCTAGATTTGGGAGGTGGAATGTTGCAAGCTTGAAAAAGGTGATTTCAAGAGAAGCATTGATAAACATGGACAGTAGAAAGGTATTATTTATCACACTAGTATAACAAATATATAATGATAGATAAATATATCATAACATAGTGTATATCAACAGTTGTCATTTTGTTATTATATCATAACACTAGTATAACTAAAGAATGATAGTCAGATATAGCATCACATGAAAAATGACAACTGTATATAAAATTAGTCCATCCTTGTATGTTACCTGATTCATTACTATTTATGTTATTACATAGATTTTTGTTAAAACTAGCATTCAAATTTCAAACTGCATATAAATGTATTGAATGAAAGAATGGGAGTTAAAAATAACATTGATATTTGTAAACCACGTATAAATATATAGAATGTCCAAGATGACTAATTAAATGATCATTTTCATTTTTCAACGCATACAATGTAGTAAACATATAAATGAAAATGAATACTAGCATTAATATTCCTGATCCAAAATAAATTAATTATCCCATGAAACTTACAACCTTTGTTGTTTGGTTTAACAGATTATTGATTGGTTTTATTACAATCAAGAAATGTATGAACACAGTTACTACTTCACCACAATGATGATGGTATGTTAAAAATTAATATAAAGTATTCTAATACATATAAATGTGCAGAATGCTTTAACACATGACCAGCAAACTGTGATCAAAGACATAGTTATACCAACAGTAGATGTCATTGTCAAAGATGAATTTACAGAGAAAATTTTCTTCCCTCTACATTACGCAAACCATTGGAGCTTGTTGATGCTAAATTATGAAACAATGCAGTGGAGTCATTATGATTCAACAAAACCAAAAAATAGATCAACAAGGACTTCAAACCCCAGCTACAACCAAGCCTTCGTTCTTGTAAGAAAAGTATATTTTTGAAATCACTCTAACATTAATATACAGCACTAATTTTACTTCTTGCAGAAAGACAAAATTGAATTGATATTCAAGACAAAATGGGCAGAATTAGGAATACTGAACAAAGAATTTCACAAACCTAAAATGCTGCAGCCAAAAAGCCCACCACAGGATTCAGATTCGTAAGTAAATAATTTCATTTCTTCTCTTGTTTAAACTATCATTTCTATTTTTAAATTGCAGAAGAATGCATGAAATATGCAAAATGATAATTAAAACTAGCATTGCTAATTAACAGTTCATTGATCTGCACTTATTGAACAAAAAGATAATGTATAAGCATGCACATTCCACACACAGCAATGTTGTCTCTATGAATGCATTGATTAATATTGTGATCGAAATATAAAGCTATGTTTTAGAATTCTGGAGTAAAAATAGCAATATTATTTTAGAATTAGGTTTTACTGTAATATGAACTAACATTTGTATATTTGAAACAGACTTGATTGTGCATTCTTTGTCATGGTAAACATGAAAAAACTGGACAAGGATGAGGTACCAGAAAAATATCCAAAAGAAATGCTTAGAAACCTAAGAGCTGTAGTGGTGTATAGCATACTCAATGATCCACAATACAGTTGGTCACTGGAGAAACTCTGCAAAGATTCTACATAAAAAAAGCTGTTGCATTGTAACTTCGAAAAACTTTGGATATATTTGAACTCTTCGAGAAACTCTACAAAGAGTCTGATATGGAGTCTAAGATGGAATCTGAGATGGAGTCTGAGATGAAGTTTTATATGTTTTCCAGTAATTGAATTTTGTTCTCAATGTATAAACTGTGGAGATGAATTTGAACTTCTTGATTTGAATTTGATTTGATAATAGTTGTCTAATTTCAATGCATGAACTACAATGTATAAACTATCAATATACTCAAGTGTCATTTTTATTTGTTTTATAATGCTTTTATTGTATTTCTGATGTACCAAATGATGTTTTATACTGAAATGCTAGATAGAACTAGCATTATGCGAAAATACATTTCTCAGTGATTGAACAGTGATAAATAATGTGTGAATTTATCCAGATCTAATTTTTATATCATTTCCAATGTTTCAACTCCATTTCAAATATGTTGGCTATTGTTTACACTGTAATGCTACTTATAACTAGCATTAAACTGAAATGATAAACAGATATAGGCAATTATGGATATGGTAAATGCTGGGGTAGAAACATGGAGATAGTGGTTTTATTGTAATGAAGATATCTCATTTACAAATAACAGAAGATATCTCATTTACAAACTGAAATGATAAACAGATATAGGCAATTATGGATATGTTATTTTCTGAAACAGAGAGATGCAGAATATATAATGAAGATATCTCATTTACAAATTACTATTAATTATTTTTTCCAACTGCTTTTTTTAACAATAACAGAAGATATTCAGATGCAGTGTAGAAGAAATATGGGAACAGATGTTCCACAATTTCATATAAACAATACATCATCATACTGAAAAATCATTACAAAACCACTAAAATAATCTAACCAAGTAATCATATAAACAGTATATCATCATCATCAAATCCTTCATTCTTGCTCAAAAGCTTACTCATTTGTATACAATGAAAGATGATTGATTTCAATGACAGAACACTGAATACTAATTATAATTAAATGCTAGTTACAACTAGCATTCAATTGAAATGATAAGTACATATAACATTGAATACGAATATCAATACCAAAATGCAGAGGAACAGCAGATATCACAAATTTAAAAAAAATAACCAAAACATATCACATTTTATTTTCTAATGATTTCACAATGTCTAACTGCATTTTTCTATAAGCTTTAGCAGCTGTAAACTTAAAAAACTTCTCAATTGCAGTAACAAAACACATAGATTTTATTAAATTTTTGAAGAACCAAGACAATTCCTTTTGTTGTGGCCAACTTTATTACACTGACTGCATCTGTTTCTTTTACTTTGAGAATATCCAAATCCACCACGCCTCTTTGTAGATGGTCTTCCAGCACCACGAATTTCTTTAGGAGGCCTAATCAAAACATTATTTTCAGCAACAATTGGCTTATCAAAATCTGGAATTGGATTGATAGCATTAGCATATGAAGATCTGAAAGCAGTAACAGTGAAATAGTCCTCCACAAAATCATAAACTGATAATCTACACTTGTTAATGCACTTAATTGCATGAGCACATGGAAAACTAGTAACTCTCCATTGATTACAAGAGCATAAACGATTTTTAAGATCAACAACCTGTGACTTAGGAGATTTAACTTCAAACACAAATTCCGAAGACTTAAAAACTTCCCAACCAAAGCCATCTTCTACTAACTTTGACAAACGTTCCTCCATAACAGGACAAAGATATGTTGTCCATAGACAACATTCCTCTCTTCGTCTCGCCATTTGCTCCATAACTTTCACACGAATACCATCCAAACAAGAAGTTATAGGCATAACTCTATTTTCCAAAATCCAGGAATTGAAACTTTCTGCAACATTAGAAGAATACTCACCATAACGCTTTCCTTGAAAAAACAAATCTGCCCAATGGTCAAACGGTTTATCTCTTAAAAAATTTTCTGCAGATATACCCCCAATATCTTTAAATTTGGAAAGATATCGCTCAAAATCATACACATTAGAAGCTCTAGCACAAAGTTTAAACAACTCCACAATAGATGAATCACCTTTACCCGCCTTGACAACAGTACCAATATTCTGTTCCATGTGAAGTAAACAGTAGCTATGATATGAAGAAGGAAATATTTTGGGAACACCTAAAACAAGACCCCATTGACGATCAGACATAAAAACTAAAGGCCGATCTTCATTAAGCATTCCTTTCAGATGGGATAAAAACCAAGACCAATTAGATTCATTTTCGTGCGAAACAATACCCATAGCAAGAGGAAAGAAACCTACAAAATAAATAATTAAGGACAGCTCAGTAATGAGAAACATGGATTATATTAAACATCAAAACCATTATTAAAGGTTAATAATTTCTGTTATACACAGTTAAAGTAAATTCAAAATGATATATGAATATAGCATACGTTATTTAAAAGTCTTTTAGGTACTGCTGCATAAAATTTTATTTCATGTTTTTGTAAACATTTCTACCATAAACATTTGTACTATAACCAGGTCAATCATTTAATAAAATAAAGCCAACAATTCTTGTGTAAACATGGCTGCATTATAATTATGAACAACTTTGAACAATGATAGTTTAATATATCATCACTAATAAAACAAATGAGTAAATAAAAAAAAAACTAAAATGGAACTCATACCTTGATTACCATTTTTAGCAGTAGCAGCTAACAAAACACCCGGTCTTCCCTTCAAAGCATCTGCGTCTAAAAATATTAATGGCCGACAATGTTTAAATCCAAGTAGACAAGCACCAAAACCAATACAAACTCTCTCAAACTGATCAGTTGAACCATTAACTTCCAGGGCCACATAACTACCAGGATTATACTTTTGCAACGCTTCTAAATACCAATGTAAATCATTATATGACATAGCATCATCGCCATATATTTCTTTCAAAGCCAATTGTTTTCCGCTATAAGCATAATAATATGAAAGATTAAAATTGTAATCTCTTCTAAATTCCTTCATTATATCTGTTGGCTTCTTCATAGGAGCATCTCGAATTTGATCAACAATCAAAGATTTAACAAATCTACTTGAAATATTAACTTTATTAACATCTCTAAGACCGCCTCCACACGAATGAGCAAAATTGTAAGTTCTAATAAAAAACCGAGAGAGTAGACCGGGATCCGAAGAAGCATTAAGATAAAACTTACAACCATCCTTCAACCAAGAGCAATTAACCGATATTCTATCTGGAGAATTTCTTATAAAAATCAAATCATAACCATTTTTTATTTGATATGCCATTAAAAACTCCCGAAAATCCTCAGCTCCATTAAAACAAAAACCAAGAAAATCCACAATAGTTTTTTGACAACCTTTCTTCAACATATCTTTCAAATAATAAGAAGAATCAGCATGTGAATCACTATTTGAACCAGAAGTACTACCAATTGAAGAGCTTTGAACACTTGCATTGCCTAAACCACAGCCAGCAATATCAGCTTCCTTAACACAAACATTTTCCTTAACAGTAAACTTAAAATATTGACTCTTCTTGAAAATTAAAAAACACACAATACTGATCAAATCTGAATCAGTATCAATGATTATATTCTTATTCTCAAGAGCATAAGATATCTCAATAGAAAATGGACTTAGATGTGGCCAAACTTCACAGATTTCAGTCTTAACACCAAACAAAGAGGAGCCCGTCGTGAGATGACAAGAATAGCAATTCCCATTATGTTCAAAAATAACTAGCAAACTTTTTGATTCATCATCATAGATATCAGTACTGCAAAAGAAATTAAAAAAACAGTTAACAAACTTACTTAATATTATGACAGAGCAACAACAGAAAATGTTAAATTAACATAGCATAACAAATCAAAATGATAATTAAAACATAAATAAGAAAAATATAAATCAATTAAAAAGCAGATGATAAATGAACAGAGCACAAGCAAATTACAACAAAATATGAATACAACAGCAAAAAATGCTATATAAATATAGCATAACAAAAAAAACTACATATGAAATTCACTCGTAAGATAGATGAACAGTAAAATTGTAAAACCTTAAACTATACTGAAGAAACAGAATAATACACAATAAAATCTTACCTTGCCATTGAAACAAATCCAAAATAGGAACTGAAATCTAGAAGAAGACAATCTATACAACGTACAAAAAAAAAGCAATTACTAATCGAACGATATTTTATCAGAGAAAGATAAAAAGAATATCGAAACAAATAAAAGTAATATACCTGAATGCAACGAAATTGTAAAGATCCAGAGCACGATGAAGATCGACAATGAAAAAACACGACGAAGATGAATGACAATCGAGAAGATCGAATACAAAACGCGTCCTTGAATCGAGAAAATCGACGAACACAGATCAGTAATATCAAAAAGAAGGTGGAGAAGAAACACAGAGGAAAATTTAAATTTTATAGAAGTTTGTCCTTAGGAAGAAAAAAGTAAGCCCGCGTCCTTTAGACGAAAAAAAAACATGCGCGTCCGTAGGCCCAAAAACAGAAATAAAAACTTCCTTCAGCCCATTTTCCTGTTTAATTTAAATAGTCGATTCAAAAAGCTATCTTCTCCATACGATCGAAATAGGACTCGAAACCTTTTCCAGTGCGTTCGGAATAGGCGTATAACATTATGAACGCCTAGCGGCACGCCTTGTGTAACGACCCGTAAAATTTTAGTCGTTTTATTTATTTAATTAATTGAAATTTTGTGAAATTTCAAACGATAAAATTTTGAAATATAAATTTGATATTTGGAATGCGTCTAGTTAAACATAGCAACTGGTAAATTTTCGTCTGAAAATATGAAAGTTATTTTGCGCGTAAATTTACTTCAATTTAATTAGTTAAAAAGCGATGAAAATAAATTGTTTTCGGAACCTAAATATTTTTACATAGAAAAATTCTAAATCATCTTCTAAGCAAGACGTCATTTTTCGTTTTTCCAAATTCGGACTTCTTTAGCTCCGTCGATCTTATTTTTCTGCGTTTTTCTTGCGTTTTCCGCTAGCTAAAAATTCAAATTTTTATAATTCAATCGTACCACTGATATCCATATACCGTTTTGATCGTCTCGTCGTGCTGATCTCTACGGTATATTCGATTGTCAAAATTCGGAGTCCGGTGTACGTTGCACTTTGCGAAACGCCTTCCGTATCGGTTCAGTATTCGGGCTTTTGGGTTTCCTGTCCTTTCATAACCCTCTATGTGAGCCAACGGTCATCTGTCATTAATACGTCTTGAATTTGCGTGTGACTCTCGGTATCCTACGGTTCATTTATTTTATTTTATTTTCCTTCTCCTCTCTGCCGTTTGGTTCTGTCACTTGAAAGAGTTATATTTTGCAATATAAGTTTGTTCCTCTGTCACCTTGTTCTTTTTCTTTCATTTTGCCATGGCCTCCACTTTACTTTCTCCTCCACCTTACCTCAGCCTCGCCATCAACACCACATCCACTCGCATACCTCCACCACAACCGAACTCCACGCACCCACTCATCTAAGACAAGTACATAAGCTTCCACCACCTAGCACTTGCTTCAAACTGTGCTCGGCCCACCATCAACAACCAAGGCCGAAAATCAATACATACAACCTCTTTCCACTCTCCGCTTTGACCCGCCACCATCTCTTCTTCTCGCTTGGCATGTACGGTTTCAGGTCTGTTTATATAGGTGGGTATATATATGCTTGAATGTTTGTTAATGGTTTTTGTTTTATATTAGCTTTTAAAGTATATATACTTTTCGAGTATCTAGTTGCTGCAAATATCATTAGCCTTGTTATGTGACTTATGTGAGTTTATATTGTATAGCTTTGTATATGCTAACTTATAGAGTCAGTATCTTATGTATGTTGTATATAATATTAGACATATATATATTATCGCAGTATATTTTATTTCATCTTATTTTATTATATTATATTATATTTTAAGATTTGGTCTGTAGTCCTCACATATATACTATATATTATACGATAGTTTATATAAGCATATTGAAATTTTAAATTTTGTTTTGAAATTTAAATTTTGAAGGCAAGTATGGGTTTCAAAACAAAAAGGGAATTTAGTTTTAATATATACATATCTATACATAGAGATCTATTTGGTGATGTAATGCCCGATTGTATGTTGATATGTTTTAAAAGGAAATTTGCATGTTTATTTTTTTTGAACAGCAGTTAGACTTCATGTTCACGATATCATATCTCACTCATGTTTTATCGGAATGGGTTGATTTTATTTTTACAAAAGAGTCGAAGTTACCTAGTTTATGCATGTCAAATTCCAGCAAAATCCGACATCGTTTGATTAGTGGTCGAGGATCTGGAAGTTTGACCCAGGCAGCTGTTCTTTTGTACTTAGAAATTATTTTACACTGCTGCAAACACGACCTGAGTTCATGTTTGACGCATCGTATCTCTTCCGTCTTACTTCGGAATACAGTGATTCTTTTTTTTGTTGGAAATATTGAGTTTTCTATTTTATGTTTACAAATTTTCAACTTCATGCGAGGTCATTTGATCCTCTGTTTCTCATCTGGAAGTTAGACCCAGGCAGCTGTTCTTTTGTACTTGAAATTTTTTTTACACTGCTGCAAACACGACCTGAGTTCATGTTTGACGCATCGTATCTCTTCCGTCTTATGTCGGAATACAGTGATTCCCTTTTTGTTTAAAAGATAAAGTTTTCTACTTTCTGTATATAAAATTTTAGCTTCATACGAGGTGGTTCAGTCCTCTGTTTCTTACCTAAAAGTCAGACCCAGAGAAGTTTTCAAACTTGAACATTTGACAGTCGCAACATGGCATGAGTCTATGTTCGTGACATCGTAACTTTTCTCGTCTCTTGTCCAAATCAAGTGATTCTTTTACAGTTTGAAATACAAGTTTTGATCTTTATGCATACCAAATTTCAGACTATTTCGATCTCGGTAGCACATAGAATTATATTGTTAAACTTTGACGCAGGACATGTTTGTTTATTTGTTGCTATGTTGGATGTTTTGATTTGATTTCGGCAATTCCTATTTAACAGCTTTGCTCGTCGATTCGTGCCAATCTAGTTTATTTCGGAAGTCGTGCTTGCAATTCGTAACTCAACTTCGTTGTCTATTCTCGCTCCCTAGCCTCAAAAGGTGAGCACTCACTCACGATTAATGTTCTTTTATTTATTAAATCTGATTCCAATTAAAACGACAATGGAAATATGCTACTGTTAGTTATTTACACTGTTATTTATGCTATTAACTGTACCAGTTCACCTATGACATCTGACACCATTATCTGTTAATTATATGATGATAATCCCGTTTGGTTGATAAGTGATTGATTGTTTGTTGTTTATATTGGATGTTAAGTTGTAATGTATAAAGGGATAAATAGTATGCAATTGAATTTGACGAAGGATAGTTAAAAATTTGAATCGACATATGTGTTGAATTTGATTTGTTAAATTTGTATAATATGACCCCTTGAATGTTTAATTATTTGACACGTAGAAAAATAGTTAATTACCCTTGAACCATTTGAATTTATGTTGTATTAATTGATGAAGTATGAAATTGAATAATTGATGTCAAGTGTAGAATTGCATAGAATAATTAGTATAATAATCTTTAATCTACATGAAATGATAGTGTAGATTCTAGAAATAATTATATTAATTTGCACAAACAACAATGTGAGTTAATACGATTATTTCAGGATTATTTGAATTGATTATTGGATTGATATTGGTTGTTGTTATTGCTTGTTTATTTACTTTGACACCATCCCAGTTATCACACTGCAAGTTCCCTTTGCTATGCTTTGATTTTGAATTGAATTGGAATCGGATTGAAATGATAAATACCCAATTTAAACTTTGACTTAGGATAGAGAATTAAATAAAACCCGATTGGTCAATGATTTGATATAAAAATAAATAAAGATTTTATTTGAATAAATACTAAGGTTTTGAAATGAAGTTGGAATTTGAATTTTAATGAAAGGAAATGTTAATATTTAATAATCTGAATCAAAATATTAACATAGTAAATGATGAATGAACGTTGTTTTAAAATTAATAATTAAGTTTGAAATTATTTAATAATTAAGTTTTGAAATTATTTAATAATTAAATAAGATTGAATTATTTAGTAATTAAATAAAAATTGAATTCTTTGTTAAGTGAAATTGAACTTCTTGAATAAGTGAAATTAAGTTTCTTTATAAATTGAGTTTTGAAATTGTAACTAAGTAAATAAATAAGTGAAATTGAATTTTCTTTAACAAGAAATAAAATGTGTTTATTGAAATTAATGTAAGACTTGAAATGTAAAGAATTTGATTTGATGAATTTAATTGAATTCAATTTATAGTTTGATATAATGAAGTTGAACTTAAGAAATTGATTTAATGAATTGGAAATTTAATAGAAATTGTTTTGAATGATAAAGTAACTTAACGAATATTGAATGAAATCGATAAATGAGTTTAAATTGATTTGAATGTTAAATTTAATTAATTTAAATGATTTCGGAATGAGGCTTATATACGAACTTAAATCAATATTTGAATGGTTTAAATAAAAGTTGACATTGAATTATAAGATTTTGAAATGGTATTTGAAAGTTTTGAAACGTAGATTATGGAAATTGATTTAGAAAGACAATTGAAATGTTAATTTACAAATTTTAATTGAAATTGAAATTGATTTGGTTTTTTTGGAATATATTAAACGACCAATCGGTGTAATAATTACGGAAGTTATTAAAGAGACCGGAATCAGTTAGGGACATACTCTTTGTCTAAACCGAAAACCATTTTAATAACTATACGCGGAGTGTGATCCAGAATGAAGTGGTTGGAATGATGTACGTGATGACTGAAGAAAGAGAACGATAATGGGTAGCCTTGACACTTGTGTCAAATTGGAAATGACTAAAATAGGAGCCGTGCCGGGCCAAATGGGGGTTAGCTACCTCGAGCGAACACACTTCTTCGAAAACTACTCATTACTTGTTGTCGATTGGTGCACCCTTGATTTGGGAGTGTTGTTTCGTGGTGTTGCGATCACTGCGGCGATGCGTTCTCACCAGTCCGGATCAGGAAAACGGTAGTTTCACTACCTTGGGTATTGCCTCATGTGCCTTGTCATACTTGTATCCCTATTCGCGACCACTGCGATTTGTTTTGTGTTATACCTATGGAGTACTCCCTGATATCCCACTAGTTTACGGTGGAGTTTACAGTGCTGTATAAACTATAACGCTTATATAAAATGTGTTAAGGGGGATAATGGTAACGCCTTAACACTATTTTGATACTTTATATCACTGATAGGCATTATCTACTTACCGTACACTACTACATAGTAGATAGTTTAACGGATCCTTTAAGGATGGTTATTCCAAACATCCTTTGAGTTATTTGTATTTCAGTTGCTATTTCACTTGAGTTGGATTTATTGATATAAGAATGTTAATCCGGACTCGAGTGTTTTGTGTTTTGCTTTACGCTCGGGTCAGACTGAGTGTACCAGTATTCGAGACTCGCCTCTGGGGTTGGAGCTTCGCTTGGAGATCCACCTATCTATCCAGCTTTCAGATATCCAGTTGATTCCAGTGATTGTATTCTGATTCTTGTATTTGACTATTGTATTCGAGACATCTATTGTACCTTATTTTACTCTGATATGTATATAGTAGCTTCATGAACTACTATCTTTTATTTCCGCTGCAATTATTACTTTGTGTCTGTGATCTGTTATTATTTATTTACTGTATATGCTCAGTTTTGCCAAATTTAAATTAACAATTCGGTATTTTGAATTATTCAAGTCCGACATGTGAGGATGCGAATAGTCCAAAATAGCGGGTCGTTACACCTTGATGGGAAGTCAAAATTTTTAGTTGACTTTATCGGAACAATTCGAATTTGAATTTAAATTGAATAATTTTACTAGTCAACTTCAGTTAAATTTATTTCACATCGACTTATCTTTTCCATCAGTTCAAACAGCTATTCAAGTACCTGACCATATCTCTTTCTTTCTTCGTTCTCAAGCCAGATAACAAAAGAAAAATATCTCGTTCTAAAATCATCAAAATAAAAACAATGGCCGAGTGTTTTAAAATAGAATCGCGAGTCTCCTCTTCTCTTCCCGTTCGAAAACCAAACCCAGTTGGTTCCCCTCTTCTAAAAATCGAGATCGGGATATAAAAAAAAATATAGGCCGAGCTCAGAAAAATGTCTCGTTCGACATTCCAAGTTCACGAGGCATGGTGGGGTCTAGATGTCGGCATCGGTTTGGTCGAGCGGTGAGGGATGGTGGGGTCGTCGCTCACGTCGGAAGCGGTGCTGGTGGTGGTTTGTGAATCGATGGGGAGCGAGCTCGTCTTTGATCGAGGAGATGGGGGTAGGGTTAGGAAGCGTGGTGATAAAGCAGGTCGTAAGGGGAGTTTTGATTTGAGTTTTTGTTTGGCCGATGGGGGTCGACGAAGCCACGAAGTCGAGTCGCGCTGGGTGATGGAAGGATGTGAGTGCAGTTTCTCCGAGACGGTGGGGGGCTAGGGAAAAAGATCGGCACGTAGGGGAAGGCTCGAACCCTAAGCAGTAAGGTATAATTTAAATTTTTGTTTTAATTAAAATTTATTTATATATATTTGTATATGTAAACAGGAAATGTATATAGACAAGGTTTCGAAATATAGAAATTTTGAATTTGTGGAAGTTCATGTAAAAATTTGATTTTTGAACTTATACATTAGTTTTAAATAAATTATGAGTTAATTAAATTAAATTTATCAAATGAAAATTAATTATTCAAATTGTTCGAATGTTAATTAAATCTGTTAAAAAGAAAAATTGATTGTTCGGTTATTTCGAATATTAATAAATGGTATAAATATCTATACAAGGTCAAAATCATGGAAAATCAAGTCGGTTTGGAATGGGTTGCGAACAACAAAATAAAAGGTGAGTTAATCTCACTCATCTGGTTGCTATTTAACTTTAAATAGTCAAATTTAAACATTTGGTGAATGATTGGATTGATTTGATATGATAGTATATATAGTAGTATATATCAATATATATATATATATATATATATATATATTGGAATATGTATATATTGGAGTTGATATTCCCGCAATATATAGCGGATGAGACCCTATACGCCGCATAATAGCGGATGATATTATATTAATCCCATATACCACGATAATCCACCTCGAAGTGGAATTGGTATTGTGCTAACGTCTGTGGATGCAGGGAAACAGGTTGGAGGGATCCAACTGGATTCCTCAAAATTTTATTTAAATTATTTAATATTATTTGTTATGAATATTTGATATCCTGTGATGATTTTATTGATGATTGAAATATTGGAAGATATAGTTGGATTGAATATCTAAGTATAATGAGTTATTAAATTCTATAGAATTGGATTTTTGAAAAGAAATAAAAGAGAAAATTTTAAGTAAATTAATTCATGTGAATTGGAATAAATTTAATAATGAATTGAAAGGAAATAAAAATAAAAGCGATTCAGATTTTTAAAAAAATATGGGATAAGGAATTTTGAGTTAACAGGGGAAATATAAACTTTAAAACTAAAGTGATATTAAATTTTAAAGAATAAAGAATTTATTCTTGAAATTAAGGATTAAATTTAATTAAGGGATAAAGAAGGAATTTTGGAAGTTTGAAATTTGTATTTTCAGTTAAAAGAGTTTTAACTCATAATAAAGAAATAAATCGAAAAGTTAATATATTTTGGAATAAATGAAGTAAGTAAAGAAAATTATTTCAAGTGAAGTGAGTTGGAAATCAATTGTAAATTGATTTAAGTATTTGGAATTGAAATTTTAAAGAGAAGTGAGATTTTGGAATTTATAAACTGGGTTTATAAAGTAAAATAAAATATCAGTGGATATTTGAAAATATAAATTTAAGGTGGGAATTTATAAAGGGATATGAATTGACTTAAAAATAAATGTTGATTTATTTTTAAAAAGATGTGAAGAGAAGTGTATTTCCTTGGATAGCCAAGTACGTTTTCAAAGCAATTTTAAATATAAGTTAAAAGTTCTAATTTTAAAAAGTATGTTTTAGAAATCTATTATTTCTAAATGTTAAATTCTAAAATAAGTATTTTTCAAATCTATTATTGTAATAAATGTATAAAAGTGATTTAGAATTATGTTTAAAAAGAAGAAATTTAATTTATATTTATAAAGTGATTTATTTTAAATATTCTTAAAGTATATATTTTAATAAAGTATTAAAGTAGTTTAAATTTCAATGTTATAAAGTATATTTATAATAAAGTGTTTTTAAATTATTTTAAAATCTAAAAGTATTTTGTACTTGGTGTTTCAGTGGAAATAAATATTTGGGAAATGCATTCCGTGAGAGGAAACTGTTTTGGAATTGTTTTCAAAGGATTGAAAAATGGAAATATATCTTGCGAAGATATTTTGAGGTTAATAAATAATTTGGAAAATTATTTATTGTTTGATGGATGATTGTGAATGTTAATTGATAGTTAAAGAACCGACTATCAATATTGGCCAATGCGTTGATCGTTTCGAAGAGACCGAGATCGGGATTAATTTTCCGAAAACCACTTCGATTCGGTTTGTACGTTTTCGTGGAAAACGAGTTTGGAATCGAAGTTGGAGCAGTGAAGTGCAAGGGCTAGTCGCTACTAATCCTGAGGATATTTCCAAAATGGATGTAGTAGGAGTAGTGCCTTCGGTTCCGTCGGACCCGGGACGGACTTGTATGGACAAATGCTTTCGGAACATCGTCAGGTGGACGATGGGCATTCTAAGGGATATGTTCTTTAAAGGTAACGCTTAGCCTCGAGCCTCATCAACCGGGAATGACTGAAAATCAGGGGTTATGCAGCAAGGCTTCGTGGGTCGCACCCACTTGAGAGTAAGGTCATCCCTTTTTAGATGTCCTTTTTATTTCGGCTTAGTGGTGCAGTTGTTGATCACAACCGTGGGGTGATTTTATTCGGAATTATCCAGTAAGGGATGGTTCCGGTCTTGTGTTGCAGGGGATTGGGAGTAATCCTCGGTACGCTGATCTAGACCAGGTACTGTGACAGGTGGTACCCCAGTGCCTAGTCATTGATGGAAATCCATTCTCCCTACGTGCCTTTACGGTTTTGTTTGTATACCTATTAGCTGGAATTTAATCATGTAATAATTTCAGCTATTTGAATAAGTATTTGTATATAGACACTATTATAATATCAGAGGATTTGATAAGAAAGTGTTTTGGCTATCGTAAGGTAAAAACCCGACATGTTTATTTGTGGCGTGGTCTTACGAGATGCTTTTGATTTCAAGGGTTTGGAAAACTTTAATAATCCAATTGAGTGTGTTTCCTCATGCTGGTTTTTTCCAGACTGACTCGGGTATTATTTAACTATAATGCTCGGGTCAGACCGAGTATTATATGATACAGGATATGATGCTGTGGAGCTCAGAAGATGAGCTAGTTGGCGAGACGTATCTTCCGTATTTGTGTATGTATATTCCGCTGTGTAGATTGTTGTACATTCAGTTGTATTGAGGACATGATATGATTATTGTCCAGTTGTATGTTATGAGTACTCTGATGATGTCTTATGTAAAACAGATATAGTTTTAATTTGTGTAAAGATCAGTTGTTATCTATTATATTTTATTCCGCTGCGATGATTAGATTCTGATGTTGTTTCTATTTTCTTCTTCTATCTCCTTCTTCTTTAACCCAAATGGTTCGTATTTCCGTTCTTCTTGAGTTCATTAATGGAGATTAATGTCAATTCAAGGGGTTTGGGTTTGCGGGCTGTTACAAAAGGAGATAAAGCAGACTGGTCGGCAGTTTTTAAAACGAAGGAAAGATTTACGTTTGATGGAAAGAATATTCTAGACGAACAAGCCTATCAAGCATATATCGAGGAAAATGTTGAAATAACAATAACGGACGATCACACGGATTTTGGACCTCTAAATGATGAATCAAATATATTAGTAGAAGCATTTGAAACTACAGAGAAAAACGATATAGAGTACGAAACCTAGTCTGAATCAGAAAACGACGAGGACTGATTACTAATATAATATTTAATATAAGGTAATTTATGCGATTAATCATGTTACATTTTTCTCATCAATTATGATATCTTTTCTCATAATTATTATGAATTATATGTTCTGACATAATAAATTAATATGTACATGACAGATATTATGTCTATTTTCCAAAGGCATAGCTCTTCCCACTCCGGTTCCCCCTCTTCTTCTTGAAGAGGGAATAGAGGTGATGACAGTGGCCCTTCATAGCCAGCAGCACGACCAGTAGTGTATTTATAGCCCAAAGCCGATGGATCATAAGTATTAAAATTAGTAGCATAGCATTAGAAATATTTTGTGTATGATATATATAATAGTCTAAAGCTATGTTTCAAATTTAACACAGGGGATTTGACCTAGAGCCATCGGGAGTGGTTCTTAGTATTTCCAAGCAGGCATATATGAGTAGGATGACTGGTTGTCGGCCCCGATGGAATAAGATCCCTGACCCGAGCAAAGAGAGCATCTGGTAGGACTTTTTGGTGAGTTTAAATTTACATATTTATAAATTATTGTTTTACAATTTATTGACTACTTAAAAATGTACAACTTATATTTAATTTTTTCAACGTGCAGGGTTCCGTAGATCTGCAGGAAGTGGGCATTTCCCTTGTGCAGTGCCATTGAAATTCTAGGATGGCGAAGAATTATCGGAACACGATGTCGGGCCTTAGGAGAGCTAGGAAGAAACCGAACTGGATGGGTGCCAGTGTATGGGATGCTTGGGTTGCTTAGTGGAACAACGATGAGTTTAAGGTAATTAATCTATCATATATATCTCATTACTTTGTTTTACAGCTATTAAATATATTATTCAATTATTTAAATTTGTAGGCGGAGTCACAGAGGAACTCTGCAAATAGAAATAAGAACCCAGTAACACATCGTGGTGGTTCCATGTCATTCCAGCATCATCGTGAGGATTTGGTAAGTTTATTAATTGCGATTATAAACAGTTATTACATTTATACAGTTTAAGTTATAACTTATTAATAAACAGTTAATATAAACAGTAATATAAATACATTATTTATTGCAGGAAAGAGCGCGTCGACATCTCGTCTCTTACATGGAAGTATTTGCTCATACCCATGCCATAAACCAAACGGACGAAGCTGACAACCTTATTATGCATGGGAAGATGTGGATAAGGTGATGGCTTCATATGTATGCATATTTTGAATTTTAAATTATTAATATTGATTAGTTTAAGTAATTAGCTTTGAAGAATTGAAATAATGATGTGTTCATTTCAACTGTAATTTTTTGGCATTGTAGGAAAAGTTTCAAGAGGCACGGGCACAAATGCTAGAGGGATCGGATCGCGATGAGTTGACCCGCAAGGAGGAAGACGCTATTTTTGAGTCCATCATGGATCCGATGCAGCCAAATCGGCGTTTTGGTTATGGAAACCAAGTGGTAATTTATAAAAATAAACTATCTTATAAAAGTTACACAATTGTTATAAAAGTCGTCGAAAAGTTCTATAACAGTTTTTTCTATTCGCATGCTAGGGCATCTCAACAAGCATACTAAAAAGAGCAGGACAAAGCCAAGATAAAACAGCTGAGAGCCATGGTCGAGTAGTTGCAGGAGCATGACCGTCTTCGCGCTATATAGATGGAGCAGTCGAGTCAACGCTTGGCAGAGCACGTGCAACAACATGGTTCATTTCCTTCGTTGTCTGGTGCTTTCGGAGGCGAGGACGACCCTTGATAAGGACGTTTTTCTGTGTTTGTGCTTGGATGTTGTATATGTTAACTGGAGTTGGTGAGGATGATTTGTTTTGATATGTTTGATACACTTTGATGAGAGATTGGATGTGTTGTATTGATTTGGTATATTTTATGGAGTTGTTTGATGTTTGACGTTGATTGACCAGTGTTTTGTTGGATGCTTGAGGACGTTGGATGGTTGATTTTGTATATATTGGAGTTTATGATCTTGACTTTGTATATATTGGAGTTTATGATTTTGTATATATTGGAAATTATGGTTAATATTGTTGTTGGTATAATATGTGATGTTGGTTGTTATATATATATATATATATATATATATATATATATATATATGAATTATCTTTGTGGAATGGAGTTGAGAAGTATATTGATATATATGTAGATTTGGTGGAAGTCGAATAGGCGTAGAAAAAAAAAATAAACCCAGATTTCTGATGGCTACCGACGGCTTACGAGTCACAATCTTCCGACGGTTACCAATGGATTATTGGTTACGAGTAGATCTACGTGTACCTCGTTGATCGTCGAAGACCGTCACTATTTTTCTGTTAGAAGCCGCCGAAAAGACTTCGGAAGATTGTCGTCGACGCCGTTAAAAGTTGATAGAAACCGTGTACGCTATTCCGAAGGCTATTTGCCATCGGAATAGCCATGTGTTCTTGTAGTGGTAGTTGATAATATAATTATATAATTCAGTTCATTTAAAAACCAATACCTGTCTATACTAGGTTATGCAACAATAGCTGGAAGTTGATTTTAATCTAATGAAGACACCGAACATCTGGATTCTTCTGAAGATCTGGATTCTTGTGGTGGAAGTTGTTTTAAAATCCATCATAATTTCCGATCTAGTAATACAAATAAATTCGAATAACTAAAATTTACGAAATATAATAATAATATTAGTTAGAGATTTATTTTGTAGTTGTACCTAGTTTGTAACTTGAATCAGATGAACCGTTTGTCGAATAGATCATATGATTGTTGATTAGGTGAATAGTTTGTAATTTGGATTTAATTTATAGAACTAAAAATGAATTTAAAATTTAAGAAGAACGTAATTTGTATGAAAATAGAAGTAGAACGGAGTTGAGATGGAAATGAAGAAGGGAAATTTGAAAATTTTAATATGGACCTTAAATACTTTTCGTTTCTGAAATTAAAAAGACCTAATTTTTATAAAATTTATGCAATAGCTTTTTGTCCATTTTAATTACTGTTAGGGGTTTGTCATCCAATTCCCCGTATATTTAATTACTATTAGGGTTTTGTCATCCAATTTCTCATATATGTTTAATAATAGTTGTAATACCTTTGGTGTCAGCGTGAACTACTAAAAATGACCATCTACAGTATAACCAAATCTTAATATTTTTTAAAAATAGGATCTAACAGTTAAATTTGCCCGATATTAACAAATCTTAATATCCCCTAAAAATATGATCTAATAGTTAAACTTGTTCGATATTAACAAATCTTAATATCCCCTAAAAATATGATTTAACAGTTAAACCTCTTTATAAATTCAAAATGTCATCTACACTTAAAAATAGGATCTAACAAATAAACATTTTTTCTTTAATTAACTACAAATTCATTGTTTATTAATTAATAATACAAACAAAATTCAAACCAATAAAAAAAAATAGATGTTGCTAACTTAGAAATAAAAGTTTAAATTAACTACACATTATTTCAACGTAAAAACATGACTAAATAATTCATGTATGAGACACATGTCATTATTACGCACGAAGCGCGTGCCGCAACGCTCGTTTATCGTACTTTACTTTCTTTCAGCAGATGACAATACATGTTTACTTATTCTCATGTGGTCCCTGTTTATATGTTCACTTAGAATGAGAAATTTTGACACATTAAGTTTGCAACCAAAACGAACTTTATATCAATTGCCCTTTCGTTCTTTCTTTTTTATAGTTATTTTATTTTTTTGTACAAGATGATTATTACATGACTTGGTACAGTTGATTTAAAAGTGAGAAGTTGTGAGAAGTCCAAGCGTTGAAATTATAAATCATCTATGCATTCTAGACTTGTTAATTTGAAATTTTTGAATCACGGGTAGCCAACTAGTTATTGTTTCAGGCTATGGTTGACGAATGACATATGTTTTTCATCTTTAATATTTAATTGACGTAATTTAATTCTTGAATTAACAGCAATTAATCATATAATTGCTTTATTTGATTCATAATATCAGTCACCCCTACTCAAACCTTTATTCATAATGCTCACATGCACTTCTAAACTACGAAGACACATTGCTATAGGAGAAACCCCAACCGACTTTAAACTCTAATTTTGAGCGAAAATTTTGATGATTGACAAATAAAAAAAAGAGGATAAAGAAATCGAACAAAAAAAAAGGCATAAAATCCAAAAACACACATTTTTTAAAAAAAATTCATTCATTTTTGTCTTACGATCGAAAAATGAACTAATCCTTTGAAGATAAAGCATAAATAAGAGCACTCTAATCCAATCTAATCCAATAAAACTAGAAATCAAACCAAAACTCATCAAACCCAACCTTTAACCTCCTCTTTGCATTTTCACATTATTATCATCACAAAGTATTCAACACGCAAAGTACATAGATAGACGCTACATACATATTTTGCACCTCAGAATAAACTCTTTCAGTAAACATCCTCGAACACAACCTTAGCCGAGCCACCATATGAAGAGCAACATATAATAGAATAAGCTCGTTATAACACAACGTTCATTATAAAATACACAACTTATAAGTTCCTTTCTTATACTGACAATTCTGGTGGGCTTAGTTCATGTTCATGTTGCTGAGCCTTCTCTTCGACCTTGTTACTGGTAGGGTTGTTATTAGCATCGCTGTTGATGATGTCGCTCCTCACCTCTATTTCTAGGAAACGGTCCACTGGCTGCCTGCATATTGGGCACCTGTTTGTTTGCAGCCTCAGTAGTTTTGCACATTCACTGCACATACACTGTCCCAAAAAATACAAAGAGTTGTTAAAAATATGATCATTATTATAACGATACTAAAGTATGCAAATCCTATTCTTAACACAAAAAAAGGGGGAGAAACTGTTGTACACCGAAGTTTTGTTAACATACGCCATCTTTTTTTTTAAAAGTACCTATACATTCATATTCCATTATCTTTGCTCTTCCAAATTTGAAACACATTTACACAAAAACCAACTTCGATTTCAGTTTTAACAGTTTTAAATCAAAAGGACCAATGGTGAATGTGTCATAACTGATATTTAAGGTTTCTTCAGCAAAAAATCAATTAACTTGTCCATCAAAATGTCTCGATCGAATCAACTTTCCATGAGTTTTACGGTTTTGCTTTGTCGAGTTAAGAAGAAAGGCGATAGAAATGCAATTAGGATAAAAGTACAATTTATTCATACACCGTTCCAAAAAATACAAAGAATTGTTAAAAATATGATCGTTATTATAAAAATACTAAAATATTCATCTTTTTTTTTCCACACAAAAGTACCTATATATTCATCTTCCATCATCTTTCGTCTTTCAAGTTTGAAAGGCATTTACACAAAAATCTTAAAAGTTTTCAACTCTTTTACCTTAAATAGAAAAATGCAATTTCAGCAAAATCAACTCCAGTTTCGGTTTTAAATCAAAAGGATCAATAGTGAAGGTTGTCGTAATTGATATTTTAAGGTTTCTTCAGCAAAAGTTCATTAACTTCTCCATAAAATGTTTTGACCTTATGAACTTTCTTTGAGTTTTAGGGTTTTACTTTGATGAGTTAAGAAGAAAGGTGGTAGAAATGCAATTAGGATACAAGCCCAATTTATTCATAATATAATTTTAGTGTATTGCTAAGAGCATATGAATTTACACTTCCTATTACCATTTCAAAAAATACCATCAAAAATTCATTTTTGCACTTCTTAATTCCAAAATCGATGGGGCTGTCATATTTTAAGCAAAACGGTATTTTTCTATCAAATGGTGATTTATTATTACGTAAAATTATGTGCTACGGTTGTACAATGTCGCATGATGGTTTAAACATGACATCCGATCAGTTTTAACGGTAATTTATACTGAATGAAAAAATAGAAAAAATGATATTGATAAGAACAGATTTTATACTCAAATTTATTAAATTTTATATAATATTACCAAGTGCAAACAAAGGTGTTCTTAGGATCACTGCTTTTTATAATTGCTTAACATGACATTCGATCAGTTTTAACCCTAATTTATACTGAATGAAAAACAGAAAAAATGATATTGATAAGAACAAATTATATGCTCAAATTTATTAAATTTTATATAATATTACTAAGTGTAAACAGAGGTGTTCTTAGCAGCGCTGTTTTTTATTATTGCGTAAACTTATGTGCTACTACGGTTGTACAGTGTCGCACGATGGTTTAAACATGACATTCAATCAGTTTTAATAGTAATTTATACTGAGTGAAAAAACAGAAAAAATGATATTGGTAAGACCAAATTTTATACTCAAATTCATTAAACTCTATATAATATTACTAAGTGTAAACATAGGTGTTCTTAGCAGCACTTAAAAAATAAGAATGGTATATGTTAAGTAATTCTTGATCTTCAAATATAAATTGCCATTCGAATATTTCAAAGTTAGGGAAGATACCAAATGCCTGCACGGGAGAGCTGTAGTATCTCGTGGTTCGCTAAGACAAATAACGCATTCTTTGCCAGTATCATTCCCATCAAAATCATCTTCTACTGAATTTCCAATCCCATATATCTCTTGCAACTCATATCGAACTCCTTTAACCCATAGTATCTGCTTTACGACTCGTACATGATATACGCCGTGCTCACTCTTTTCAAATACAGCTTGTGTTATTTGAGAATTTGAACCGTCCATTGTTTTATGGTGATCATCGTCGCTTGTTGAAGATTCATCTGCCTTAACAACTAATGGATATACGCCTGAATCTCCTTGTTTGATAAGTTCGGATTCTTCAAACATAGAAAAGTCAATTCCAGTTCCTGATGGTTGGCAGAATTTTTGGCCTAAGCCTTCATCGAAAGAAATTGTAACTGGTTTGAAGCACTCTTTGGTTGCTATCTGGTCGGAGCCGGAACCTTCTTTTGCGAAGAACAACACAGTGATGCTGTCAAATAACATGGTATTTCAAATATTAATATTCATATAACCGCTTAAAATTTGCAAGTTAGTAACTCAAGAGTGCACAAATATTAGAGATAATACATTAGTTTTTTGAACGTGGTATTTTAGCAGGTAAGAAGCATGTATATTAGAGAAATATGTATTGAATAAATCCTTGAATAATATATTTGCTCAAAATAAATCAAAAGCGTAAATTTGTAAAATAATTAAACATGGATATATAATATGGTTTGAAGTGACTTCACAGTTTTACATTTTAATCAAACAAAAACTGTTAATATAACAATAAATATATATATCAAAAATTTGGAAAGATGTATAAATGACTTCTTTAATATATATATATATATGTGTGTATATATATATATGTGTGTATATATATATATGTATGTGTATATATATATATATATATATATATATGTATGTATGTATACTTATATACAAATCAAAAAAAACATAAAAATGAAAAAAGGGAAAATAAAAATGAAGCCAATTTTGTAATGGCTAGGAATCAAACTGTGCCAAAATTATTTTTGGTAATAAAACCTTGGATATTAAAGCCATCTCATGTAATCATCTAGTACATTTAATTTTCTAACTAAAAGAAAATAAGCATTTTGGGAAGTTAGTATTTACACCAAAAAATTATGACACAAAAGTATTAAATATATTTTAACGATGAGAATTTACACTCTGAATTAAAAAGACAACTTTATGCTCCAATGCACATACATCAATCTGTAGTTAATAGATTGATCATTTTGCTGGTTGAAACTATTCCATCAATACGTACAAGTGAAAGACATATAGAAAGAACTAGGATATGTTTGATACTCATGTGCCAATCACATTGATTTACTTTGCATTCGGTTGAATAAGTGGATTAATTAGTAGCTTCATGGTTACCAGTAAAGTATAAACACAAACATGTGTGCAGAAATTCTTATTCTTGATTCACCCTAGAGCTACGTTGTGGTAGAGTGGATCATTTGGTCAGCACATTTGGTAATAGACTTAATTAGATTTGATAATATTATTTTAAAAAACTGTCTATAGACTTAACTGACTCGATGGACTTAAAATCGATGTCTGCGGAAAAATCAAATAATTATTAAATGTTGTTTGAGGTAAGTTGAAAAAAAACAACAACAACAAGAAGAACAAACAAAGAAGTTATCTAAGGACTAGTCTGACTAAAGTTATCATTATACCAGTGAAAGATTGCTTAAGTATTGACCATTAACAATATAAGAAAAAATTATATAACATTCACAATTGGTTCGGAGAATATTCTACTATTTTTATTGAAATCTTTGAGGAATTTTAGCTTATAATAGGTTTTTCCGTTTTAGTTAAATTCATCTAACATGTATAGAAGTTAAATAACTGCCCCCTAATATGAAATTAGCAAGCATATATTTTCCACATTCAAACTACAAAAAGAGTAAATGATGTCACAGAGGAAGTGTCAAATGTGGTTAGTTTCCATTGTTATAAACTTTAACTGTTTGCTACTACTGTAAACATCGTGTCAAAACTTCTGTTAGTTGAAATAAAAACCTTAAGTTTATAACATATATATTTGATGGTGTTGATTTTAACTCTCTGAACTCTAAAAATAATGTGTACACAGTAATACTGGAACGAAGTCAGGTCTCCATTTAATAGCTACACACACGTGTGTGTGGAGGGTGCGGCCCTCTCGGGTTTGTTGGGGGGTGGGGGGTGGGATTTGGTATGTGTATATGTGTATGTATGTATATGAGACAACTATTTGGGTACAAAATAAAACATAAAATGTAACACAGTAGATGTTGCCCATTAGATTGTACTTACGTTTTGGGGTTGATCAGAAATTCTACCGTGACACAAGTTTGTGACACTATGGCTCTCAACCATTATATTGCCCCCTTATTTCAACTCCAAACATGAACACAATGAAATTCGATGATGGTTTGCGCCAAAAATGGTCACCAACACCCGGTTGTATGTGAAAGCATCAATATCCAATATTTAGATCCAAACAGAAAAATATAGATTCACATATCACAGAATAGATTGCATAAAAGTAAATGAACACGCAAATTTTTATAGTGATTCGGCAAACTCCTGCCTACATCCACTCCAATAATATGTTTATTATACTGGAGGATTACAAATACAGTTGTTTTTATTCTTAGAATATTAATGGAGGAAGAGATAATAAGTGATGGAGAGCCAAAAGAAGATCCGGAAGAAGATCCCTTGCAATGGGCCAAGTCCGCTGTATTTATAGGGGAAGACATGCATGGATCGGACTGAAATTTCGCCAGAAGAATCTCCAGATCTAGACGAGGTTGTACGAACGATCGCGGGTCCCACTTCGTTGTTTGGAACGATCGGTGCCGATCGTTCAAGTTGGTCCAATTGGGGTGCGATCGTTCTTGTGGGTCCGCCATGATGTTAGCTACTTGCCATCCAAATTTTGTGTCATTCCGACTTACCGTTTGTGAGATATTGATCGATCGTCATTGAGTTTGATTGTTTGGGCTGAAGTGATACGGTAGTTCAAGAACGATATAGGCCAATCATTCAAGCTTCTCCAAATGACATGTGATCGATAAGGTAGGTTTCTCTACATAATATTTTACTATTCCCAAAGTTTCATGTCATTTCGACTTACCGTTTGTGAGATGTTGATCGATCATCATTGAGTTGAATTATTTTATGGATCATACCCGATCGATCCATATAGATCATGATCGATCCAACTTCATCGTGGGGCTCAACGATCGATGGTGTGGGTCCCTCATGGTGTAGCGTAGTTGTCCTCTAAATTTCATGTCGATTGTCATTGTAGATTTTGAGCTAGAGATCAATCATCGTCGAAAATCGCCAAAACGGTCGTCGAAAAACTCACTTAAAGGTTGACCCGAAGCGAGACCCGAAGTAATCACCTTTCTGACTCGAAACAGGAACTGAAGATTATTGGTCCAGGGTTAGACTCGGATAAAATCCAAATTTTCTCCAAGCAAACGTGATTCTGACTCTAAGCACGAAAACGATCGGTGCCGATCATTTTTCTACAAGCAAACACGTATCTGACTCCAAGCACGAAAAACAATCGCTGCCGATCATTTTTCTCCAAGCAATCTCCAAACAAACATGTATCCGACTCCAAGCAAGTAGCAAATTTTCCCGGTCCGACTCCAAGCAAATTACCATCGATTCGTCAACACCGATCCATCTTCTTTTGTTCATAACTAGAGCATACAAACTCCGATTGACTTGAAATTTGAAACGTAGCCTTATGAGGCCTTCCTTATCACTCCATACTAATCGCACCTTGATTGGGTCAGAAATTGGAAATCTGATCCGATCCATTGCCTAGGTGAAGTGTCAATGTCATACTTAGACATTTTTTTAGCGTTGTTTGTCCGAATCCATTCAATTATCGTCCATAGTTTCAAATGGGATTGATCTTCAATCTTGATAACCATCCGTTTTAGCCGAATTCATGGTATCCCGACCTGACCAAAAGGTGAGCTAACATTTGCCCCCCAAAACATGCCTTGCGGTAGGAAGGCGTATTTTGAATTGCTATAAATCCATAATCTGAAATCCATAATCCATTGATAGCTGTATTTTCCAATCCAGAATCCAATCCAAATCAACGATCTCTCCGGATCGTTTTATCCAAATATGCATCCATCCAAAACCAAATCCATTGCTATTCGAAGCTGATATTCAAATTCATGACATCTCCGAGTTGTTATCCTAATCTAAATCCTCGATCTCACCGGATCCTTGCCGAGCACAATCCGTACTCGACGACCCGAGTAGGCCGATTCATTGTGTTCGAGCGAAGCGACCTACCTCTTGCCAGGCATAGTCCATACCTGACGACCTTGATCTCTCCAGATCCTTATCGAGCATAATCCATACTCGACGACCTGAGTAGGTCGATCCATCGCGTTCGAGCAAAGCGACCTACCCCTTGTCAGGCATGGTCCATATCTGATGACTGTTGGGTTTTGTTCTTCGACCTCGATACCCAGTCGAGGACTTAATCCATGATGCACGAGTCCGTTTCGTCGTGTTCGCCCGACGAAAAGACCCTTGCGATTGTTATCCCATCTCTTCGGACAGGACCACAACCGCGATCTGTGTTATCTATTACATTGATCCAAATTTAAGCACTCCTAAGTCCATTTGCCAAAATATAAAATAAAAATCCCCACAACCAATAAATCAGAGTTCAAATAAAACTAGAAAAACAAAAGTTCGAAGCAAACAAAAAAAAACCAAATTTCACAAACCCGAGCATTATGGTTTATCATCATCTCAGAGGATGCCTAGAGACCGTCCTCGATCTCGTGCATGTGTAAGTGACTTAGTCGTCCTACTGTGGAGTTTGTTACTTATTTCATGCAATCCCAATCAACTGAAGACAAGTTGATCATGATGCCTTGATCCAATGTCATTTTCATTCGAGGTGGACGGTGGCTGCTCCTGTTCCACTGCCATAGCCCGAGTCCTTACGTATTGTTGTAACTGACCGTTCCTCACGTGTTCCTCAATGATATCCTTCAAATGTCTACAGTCATTTGTATTGTGCTCATCCAGCTCATGAAATAGGTTGCGCTTTCCTGATGTCCGTTCGCATTTGAAGGGTTCCCTCCTTGCCGGCCTTCGATACGGAAGGCGTCCTCGAGTATCCACATATATATGTTCTAAGGTTTCATTTAATTCCGAGTAAGAAGAGAATTCGGGTTCTCCCCTCTGCCGTTTCGATCCACCGAAGCTATTGTCCATATTCCGTTTACCCTTGTCCTTCCCTAAACTTTCACCGGACGATTCTCAACCCCATACTGTATTAACTTCTGTTGCCTCTCTGTCAGCTTTCACATCTTGTAGCAAAAACCTTTCTGTTTCATGGTAGAATTCCCCGAGATCCATCGGTGGATCTTGTATCAGTGATATCTTAAAATCTGAATTATCAGCAACTTCTAACACTACCGCCATCAAAACCATCGATGGATCTGGTCGATCCACCGAAACAACTGCCGCACTGAACCTGGTTAAGAAATTCTTGAGTGATTCTCATGCCCACTGCTTTACTAATGTCAATGTCATCACATTCTTGGGTCTCGTAATGTGAACCCGAAACTGCTTCAAAATCTTTCGACCAATTCTGTCCATGTGCTAGTAGAACCGCTTTCCAACCGTCTGAACCATAGCCCGGCTACATCCGTTAAGTACATGGGGTCATTGTGTCAAGACTTCTCCCGGTGCCCCAAGTACTTTCATGTGTCGTATATACACCATCATATGCATAGTTCGATCCGACTTTCCGTCATAAACTTCCGGTGTTGGTAGTTTGAATTCTGATGGATTCCCAGCATTCCTGATATTAGAAGCAAAGGGACTTCTATTTACGTCTTCTAGATCCCTGTTAACTAATCCTCCTCTCATAGCCTGTCTAATCATTTCCACAAACCTGTCATTGTCTTCCAAAGGTTGTCTCCGATCGTCATTTCCAAACTACCCCCTGAGTCCACGAGGGAATCTTGGTATACGCTCCTCATTATGCACATCTGCATTCCGATTGACACCAAACTGCTCAACATTGTCCAACACCCCACCTGAGATCGATCCAACCTGACTCGGGGGATGCCCCCAAGTCTTGATCGATCGGTGCCGATCCATACAGGTGGATTAGTGCAGATCGTTCTGTTTTGGCCGGGGACTACCCCCGGCTGCTCCACTCCATCCAGCTGCCTATTAGCTTCGTTTCCATGATCCTGGTTCTGACTTCCAACGATTCCCGCTGCCTCAACCCCTTAATCCAATTTTCCATTAGCTCCTGCTACTCTATTCCCTTGGTTTTGTGCTCCATCTTGTTCGATCTGTCGGAGTAGATTTTGCATCATCTCCTCTTGCCCCTTCAACATCCGCTCCTGCATAGCGTTCACCACTGTTTCCATCTCCTCTCAAGTGATGTAAACGAAGGTTTGATTAGCTCCAACTCCTAAGGAAGCCTCCTAACTCCTTTCATGATTGCTCATATCGGCTAGTTGTCTCCTTGTTGACGGTTTCACCATTGCTCCAAATCCAAGCTCTCTAATTGATCTCAGTAAAAGCACCAAAATGTTTGCGTCAAAAATGATCATCAACACCTGGTTGTATGTGAAAGCCACCAATATTCAATATTTAGATCCAAACAGGAAAATATAGATTCACAGATCACAGAATAGATTGCAGAAAAGTAAATAAACACACAAGTTTTATAGTGGTTCGGCAAACTTCGACCTACGTCCACTCCAATAATCTTTTTATTATACTGGAGAATTACAAATACAGGTGTTTTTTATCCTTAGAACATTAATGGAGGAAGAGCTAAGAAGTGATAAAAGAGGGCCAAAAGAAGATCCAGAAGATCCATTGCAATGAGCCAAGTCCGTTGTATTTATAGAGGAAGACATGCATGGATCGGGCTGAAATTTCGCCAGAAAAATCTCCAGATCTAGACGAGGTTGTACCACGATCACGGGTCCCACTTCATTGTTTGGAACGATCGGTATCGATCGTTCAAGTTGGTCTAATTGGGGTGCGATTGTTCTTGTGGGTCCGCCATGATGTTAGCTACCTGCCCTCCAAATTTCGTGTCATTTTGACTTACCATTTGTGAGATCGATCATCATTGAGTTGGATCGTTTGGGCTGAAGTGAGACGATCGTTCAAGAACAATGTAGACCGATCGTTCAAGTTTCTCCAAATGATGTGCGATCGATAAGGTATGTTCCTCTACATAATATTTTACTATTCCCAAAGTTTTATGTCATTTCGACTTACCGTTTGTGAGATATTGATCAATCATCATTGAGTTGAATTGTTTTATGGATCATACCCGATCGATCCATATGGAGCATAACCATCGATCCAACTTCATCGTGGGACCCAACGATCGATGGTGTGGATCCCCCATGGTGTAGTGTAGTTGTCCTCCAAATTTCATGTCGATTGTCATTGTAGATTTTGAGTTAAAGATCAATCATCGTCGAAAATCGCCAAAATGGTCGTCGAAAAACCCACTTCAGGGTTGACTCGAAGCAATCACCTTCCTGACTTGAAGCAGGTACTGAAGATTCTGGCCCAGGGTTAGACTCGGGTAAGATCCAAATTTTCTCAAAGAAAACGTGATTCTGGCTCCAAGCACGATAAAAGATCGGTGTTGATCGTTTTTCTCCAAGCAACCTTCAAGCAGATACGTATCCGACTCCAAGCACGAACTCCAACCAATCTCCAAGCAAACATACCTCCGACTCCAGGCAAGTAGCAAATTTTCCCGGTCCGACTCGAAGCAAATTACCACCTATCCGTCAACACCGATTCATCTTCTTTTGCCCATAACTCGAACATATGAACTCCAATCGACTTGAAATTTGAAATATAGCCTTTGGGGCTTTCCTTGTCACTCCATACTAATCGCACCTTAATTGCGTCAGAAATTGAGGATCCGACCCATTGAGTAGGTGAAGTGCCAATTCCATACTTAGACATTTTTTTAGTGTTGTTCATCTGAATCCATTCAACTATCGTCCATAGTTCCAAATACAAACGATCTACAATCCTGATAACCATCCGTTTTAGCCGAATTCGTATCCCGGCCTGACCAAAAGGTAGGATAACAATGATCAAGATCTATTGTTTCACATTTGTGTTTTATTTGCTGTTCAAATAGTCGTCCCATTATATATATATAATACCTTTGGTGTCGTTCTTTTTTTATGTCAGCGTGAACTACTAAAAACAATCTTAATATCACTTAAAAATAGGACTTAACAAATAAACTTCTTTAACAAATTCAAAACGTTCATCTACAAATATTACCAAACCTTAAAATCGCTTAAAAATATGATCCAACAAATAAATTTCATTTACAAATTCGTTCTTTTATCAATTAATAATATAAATAAAAATTCAAACTAACATAAAATTAGATGTTGCAACTTAGAAATAAAAATTCAAACCAACTACACATGATTTTAAAGCAAAAATATGATTAAATATTTATGCAAAACAAATTCTCTTGAATGCGTTAAACATATACAATTTGTAATAAAAAAATTCACATGCGAATCGCGTGTCACTCGTATACTTTTCTTTTTCAGCTTGAAACGAGCACCAAATATCATGTCCCCCCATCATATATCATGTTGACATCATTAAAAATTGCGTTGTTTAACATACTGTTTCATTATGCTCATGACAACATAATAACTTCCAATGAAAAAAATAACAAAATCACATTTATAAGTTCTATTATGTTATCTTTTAAAATCTAAATATTTTTTGGTAATATTGTTCATAAATTATGTAAATGCTTAGAATTGTTTCTTCTAAGCTAATAAACAAGTATAACTTTTAATTCAGCTTAGAATCTTATGCTTTGAAATTTTGGTTAACATCACCGAAAATGTTCATAATTTTCTATTACAAAGGATTTTTTTTCAATCTAATTTAAAGCATGTTGCAACCAAATTCTCAAATGAATACGGTCCTTACTAAAAAAAACAACGGCCTCGTAAAGGATTTTAATTCTCAAGATTAATTCATGTAGTTTGTGATGTAAAAACTAGATGTTAGATAATTATTTATAGGCGGAAGGGTTAATTCTTGCATTTTGGCTTATAAGTAATTCATATAGATATACTCTCTTTGTTATTAAACTAATCATCATAGCATGCATATACTATTAAAGACCACTAGCTCAAGTGGTAAGTGATATATCGCTCTAGACTGAAGTTCTACAGGTCTTGTGTTCGATACCCTAAGACGTCAAAATGAGTGTTTTGCTTCAATAAAGTACCACTTTTATTGTGTCAAAAAAATGTATATTTATTCAATCAAAATCAAAATTTACACAGTGAGTCGGTGATACTTGTGATTCTATTCAAGAATGAAACTGATGAGGCACTGTTAAAATTTTAAGTGTATAGTGACAAGCCACTAAGGCTTCACTGGAGTGACTGACCCAGCTTGAATATTGAGTCAGTACAGTAGTAATATCTTACGTCTTATTGGTAAGATTATGTTCCAATAAAGCATATTTTGTTCAAATTATACAAAAACCAAATCAGACCTGTCTCAAACTGAAATCCCCCACAGGTGTGTTCATATAATTTATAAATAGATTGTAGTACTTATCGAGAAATATATAAATGTTATGTCAATGATCGTTAAGTATAGAGCCATAAGTCTATTTGGTGTTGCCAGCTTCACTCGATATATTTTATAAACAATTTTCATTAGGCTGGGTATAAAGAAGGTGAAATCAATTTGGACTCTGTAAACTCCTTTAACATCCTATATTTTCCACCAAAATTAAAAGCAGAGAAAACTCCTTTCGCACCCCGTCAATTTCCAGAGTTACCAGTATTCCAACTTACACTGAGAACCCACATTATTCTTCAGTTTTTGTTTTCCACTTTTAAACCAATTTTTTTTCCCTTCTTCTTCTTCATTTCACTCATCAACTCCATTTTTGATGTTGTTAATTTGGATAATTGGACGGTTGTAGTCGAAACTGGAGTGGAGAATGGGTTTGAAGTGGAAGCCATGGTCACTGAAGGGATAGAAGATGGATATGATGTTCATGCTAGGGATGTGCTAAATTGCTTTGTAATCCACTGCACTCTCCCGATGTGGTTTCCATGGTTTCCACCCTCATTTGTGGCGTGGTTTAGATTTTTATCCCATCTGCCCCTAAGGATGGTTTATGTTGTTTCCACACCACTCTCAATCAGGGGCTGCAAATTTTTTAGTTTTTTGAATTTTAAAATGGTGCGAAATAATGGAAACTTGCTTCTCCTCTCGAACAATGTCAGCTCCAACGCCAACCTCTTCAACATACTTCATCAGATTTCTTCATGAGCTTCAAAATTATGAAAGTGGTTTCTATAGTTAAATGAGCTTCTTCTTTCTTTCTTTTTTGCAAAATGGGGTTTTTTTTGCAATATGTATATGTATATGTGTGTGCACATACGTGTGAGGATGTTAAAGAAGTTCATAGAGAATTTGCCTATAGAGATGATTTGGAAAAATAAAAATATTATTTGTGCACATTATGCATGACATCCCATTTTATTTTAGTATTTATTGCACAGTTTTATTTATTTTCCATAATATATCTTCGCACAATGTATTCAAGTTCAGGTTAATAGCATCCCTTCAAATATTTCAAGTTGTCTTGAAATGAATCCAAATGACTCAAGACTCATAAGTCTTGACTTCTTTTAAACCAATGTTCTTGTATACAAACATACTGCTGCATGACAAGCATTAGGCAATGTTCCACTAACACGCTTTTCCAGACCAAATAATAATAATAATAATAATAATAATACAATATTGTGGTAAGTTAAAGAGAGAGGAGGAAGAAATACCTTCCAGCAGAATTAGCATCGTAAGTGAAAGAAACAAGAAATTTGCCAGGGTGAAGAGGATCAGGCACAACGCTTAAGGTCTCCTTCTTCAAATTAACATTGTTCTTAATAGTTACCGCCTTTTGATGCTCCACCACATAATGAGGGAGAAGAGGCGCCGGCGGCTGCTGATGCGGATGCTGCTGCTGATGAAAATTGATGGGGAATGGGGGATAAGGATGAGGAGGGTAGCCGTGGGGCCCAACACCAATCCTGTGGTTTGGATCGTAAGGAGCGGGTAGAGGCATCGGCGCCACTGGAGGAGGCGGAGGAGGACGGTTATTGTAATATCCACCGTGGAGCGGCGGCGGTGGAGGAGAAGTAGGACCGTACGGGAAAGGAGGAGGAGGAGGTTGATGGTATGGGGTTGATGAAACGAAGGGTTCTTGAGGAGGTTGCTGGTGGTGATGGTGGTTCATCTGATTGTGTCGCCGCCGATGGTTTGCTCCTCCTCCTCCCGTGCTGCTGCCTATGTTCCCCATCCACTAATTTCTGCCTCGAGGATTGAATCTGGTTTTATATCTGTATTTCTGATCTGAGTTTAATTCAGGAAATATATTGATTAGCGTGGAAAATAATTGATTAGCAGATGAGGATGAATTGGGAAAAGATACGAAAGAGGAATGACAAGGATGAAATTGCTTTGTGCCCTTTGTTTGATTGATTTTTTTTAAGCAGTTATATTATTTTATTTTATAATTAAATATATTTAATTGGGATTTTGGTTAAACAGAAAAGAAGAGAATTTGATAGTGGAAAGATGTGTAGTCCATTCCAACCAAGGGTCATCGAATGGAAGGCGATTCTCCTAAAGAATGCTTTTGTGATGTTTAGTAAAGTTGAGTTTAATATTTTCTAATCATGAACTGAAATACTTCTCTATTTTCCTATTTCAACTTGTAACAACCCAGAATTTTAAAATATTTAATTTATTTTAAATATTGAAATGTTAGTTTATAAGCCAAACAACTTAAATTTCAAATATAGAGATTTATTTAAATATGTGAATTGAGAATTTAATATGAATTAAATTGATATTGAAAACTTATTTAAATTCTGTTTAAATAAGAATGATAATCGTAAACTTTTAATTTAGAATTTAAAAGTGATTAAAACTGGTTTTAGAAATAACTCGTTTTAATTAACATGTGAAAATTATCGTTTCGGAGCACTGTCTCGGATTTTGACGAAACCAGTGCCATTAGATCCATAATGATGAATTATTATATGTCGACGAATTTCATGACGGTCAGACGAATCGTGTGGTCGTACGAGTTCGAAACGCATATAAACTAATTACGGAAATTAATATAATATGATTGGGTTTGAAAAGTTAACTTCTGCATATGATCAATTAGGTCTCGAAACTAGCTTTATTGGGTTGCGAATGGTGGTATTTAGTACAGAACGTTAAGCGGCACGCCTCGATTTGAGTTCGAGATTTTTGGGTACACGGTGCTCGATATTTTATTAATTTAAGTATACCCTAGCATGTCCACATCCATAACCGCTCTATCACTTCAGCCATACCTTTCCCATGCCTAGACCATACTTCTTCCCCTATATAAATCATCAGTCGTAACAAACAAAGAGTTTGAAATTTTGAATTAAAATCATCTCCTCATCTAACGGCCATAGACCGTCGGGACCAATCCAAGCGTTTTCAGGTTAAGTCTTCAACTGGAGTTTTGTTCGTGACATCGAAGTGGACTTACTCAACAGTTGGATCGTCGTCATTCATCGCGGAGTGGCCACAATTCAACGATGAACGTTGTGCAGTTAATGCCCCGCTATTACCCCGCTATAACCTTGCTATATCTCATAGTGGATTTCTACCGCTACGATTTTTCCATATAACCCCAAATATAGCCTTTCCGCTTTAAGCCCCGCTATTTCCACTATATCCCATTATTCCCGCTATATTCCGCTATATATTCTTTAAAAGAAATGGAATAAAACATGACATTTATACATTACAAAAATTATGAAATTAATTTATTTAATTGAATTTTTAATATATTTTCAGAAATGAAAATACTCTAATATTCTACTAAATTCAATTATGTTATATAACAGTTTTACGTTTATTTACAGTATATTCGCACATGTTTTTATTTAAAATTATTTATGTATTAATTATAATTCAATTGAATGTCAGTTTTTTATTTAGTTACCTTTTATATATTCGTAAAAACATTAAGTACGAGTTTTATATACTATTTTAGAGTTATCCGCTATATCCCACTATATCCTCGTCGTATCTCCGCTATGACTTTTTACCTCCGTCGCATTGAATCTACCGAGCGCTTTAACTGCACAGGATGAACGTCGACAGCAATAATGGCAAATTTCGACGATTTCGTCGATGGTCTGGTAATGGAGTCTAAAGAAAATTTGTAAAGGGAAGCGTGGGCAACGTTCTGGTGAAGTTTGTTGGACAACGGCGAACTATGGTGGTGGCAATCCCTAGATGAACGACGTGACGTTCCTTGCCATTTTCTGGCGAAACGGCGGCAATAGGGGCGACGAGATCGGTGACGTTGGGTAGCGGCTGGACGAGGAGAATCGGGACTGCACTTGCTTCTCTTTGTGGTTCGAGCTTGACATTGGAGTGGTTGGAGTCATCCTCTGACTGATCATTTGGAGTTATCACTTCTATTTTCCGCTGTATCATTATTTATCTCTGATATTGTTGTATCATATTGATATCATTGTTGTATATCATTCTGGATATTGTATTCATTGGAGTTGTATATGATATCATTTATTTCTTTCTTCCGCTGTGTTGTTATACTTAATGTTGTTATAAGCTCCGGAGAGCCAGATTCGGCGTTTGGATCTACGGCATTTGAGTACAAGTGAAGTACGGGTGCCGATTTTTGAAGGCCGAGTTTTTGGATCTTTACATATACAAAAAAAGAGATATACCATATATATTATTTAAAAATAGAGTTGGGATAAATCCAGGTGGTTAATTCTGAAATTATTAACTAAGTATTATATGGATGTAGGTAGCCTATGCGTTAGAGTAGATTGGTTTGGATCTCATTTTGATGTGTTTGTTATTTTTCATGGAATTTCCGACGATTTTAGACAGTCAGAACTTCTAAATTGGATATACAAATTATGCTATGAAGTGAAATTTGAACTTAAGTAAAAAATTTATGAAATGGTTCATAAATAATTTTAATATTAAAATTGAATGTGAGTAAAGGAAATTGGTATGGTTAAAACAAACCAATTATAATAAATACGTAAATTGTACGTAGATCATTTTATTCGCACAGCTGTTGGATCCAGTTTCGAGTATATGATTTCGAGTTGATTTACATCGGTCCAAACAAGGATTTTTCACTCGATTCTTAACGGCGAACACTGCATATGGATTTTTGATATGATCCCGAAGTTCTCTATCATAGTATAAGGCTATGCAAGGGAATGACTGTTTCTAATTAAGGAACCGGATTGGAGTCCGCACTAGAGATGTTGATTGGATGATACTAGTTCAGAAGTGAAATTGTGTAGTCGAGTGAGCGATCAGATTGATATCGCGTATGGATGGTGTATGTACATCATACGGTCTGTAATGTGAATATTGACATTGGATAATGCAGACTATGTAGTTGGATATTATTGCTAAATATGATGTAGGCTCATGTAAGCAAAGGCTAGTTGACGCTTTTGGTTTCACGAATAAAATTGGGTTGCCTAACAAATATGTACACATTTATATTATTGTTTGATTTGATGATTTTATACCTAGCAGCTTGGCTTTTGTTTTCTTTGATGGTTTGGACTAGTAGTGATGATTTGTAGTTGTTTCGATATAGCCGCGCAATGGAAACTCTACCAAAAAATTTCGTAATTTTAGAAGTTAGAAAATTTGATAACATTTCAACTAGATGATTTTTGAAAAGATTAAAGGTTTTGAGACATTTTTCTTACCATGGAAATTTTGAGGACGAAATTCTTTTAAGGGGGGAAGAATGTAACGACCCAAAATTTTAGACATTTAATTTTGGAATATTTAATTTATTTTAAATATTGAAATGTTAGTTTATAAGCCAAACGACTTAATTCAAATATAGGGATTTATTTGAATATGTGAATTAAGAATTTAATATGAATAAAATTGATATTGAAAACTTATTTAAATTGTTTAAATAAGAATGATAATCGTAAACTTTTAATTTAGAATTTAAAAGTGATTAAAACGGGTTTAGAAATAACTCGTTTTAATTAACATGTGAAAATTATCATTTCAGGCATTGTCTCGAGTTTTGACAAAACAAATACCATTAGATCTGTAATAATGAATTATTATATGCCGACGAATTTCATAACAATCAGATGTATCGTGTGGTCGTATGAGTTCGAAACGCAAATAAATTAATTACAAAAGTTAATATAATATGATTTGGTTTGAAAAGTTAGCTTCTTCATATGATCGAATTAGGTCTTGAAACTAGCTCTATTAGGTTCGGAATGTGGTATTTAGTATGGAACGCCAGGTGGCAAGCATCGATTTGAGTTCGAGATTTTTGGGTACATGGTGCTGGATATTTTATTAATTTAAGTATACCCTAGCATGTCCATGCCCATATCCACTCCATCACTTCAGCCACACCTTTCCCATGCCTAGACCATATTCTTTCCTTATATAAATCATCAGCCATAAAAGATAACGAGTTTGATATTTTGAATTAAAATCATGTCCTCATCCAACGGCCATAGACCGTCGGGACCAATCCAAGCATTTTCAGGTGTAGTCTTCAACTAGAGTTTTGTTCGTGGCATCGAAGTAGACTTAACGGTTGGATTATCTTTATTTATCATGGGGTGGCCGTAGTTCGACGATGAACGTCGGCAGCAATAATGGCGAATTCCGGCGATTTCGTCGATTGTTTGGTGATGAAGTATAAAAGAAATTTGTAGAGAGAAGTATGGACAACGTTCTGGTGAAGTTTGGTAGACAACGACGAACCATGGTAGCGGCAATCCTTAGATGAATGGTGCGACGTTCCTTGCCATTTTTTGGCGAACGACGACAATAGGAGCTACGAGACCGATGACATTGGGTAGCGGCTGGACGAGGCAACCTTCGGCGTGGATGATGCGGCGTACGATGACTGTGGTAGCGGCAGTTTGAAAAGGAATGGAGGCGTCAAAGTTTAAACGCGTGCGACCTGCTTTGTTTTGAACAAGAGGGAGAATTAACGGCTAAGCAGAGTAATTAACTTAAGCTGATGATTTTAATTAGTTTTAAAAAATTTATTATTTAAATTGTGAATTCTTATAAAATGTATAACCTTTTCATATGAGATCAAAATTGAACGTGACAAGGGTGTTGCGTTCGCATTTGGGAATACTACGATATAGGGTTAGATTAGATAGATTTGGAGCTAGCAGGAATTTAGGTTAACATTGAACGCCCGTTCAATTTTAGTTCAAACTGGTACGCTTTGGTGATTAGTGTAATTTTGGTGAGTTAAACTCACATTTTGGGTTAACCAGTATGTTATATAGTTGGTAAAAATTGTTGATTGGATGTTTGCATGATTTACTATTTTATCAATTGGTTTGGTTTTATTCCTGCCCCTAGAGCAGATAACCTTTTATATATACTCGCCTAGTAGCTGATGACCCATATTATATGATTATATATTGTCTATGATGCAGGGGGACAGGTTGGAGGGATCCAACGGGATTCCTTTCCATTATTGAATTGTTTTCAATAATATTCTTATTATACGAATCATTGAATATCAAACCTGATTATTTGACATTATTGGTTATAACATTATTATTTGTTCAAAACTTAAACCCTGTAGTGATAGAAAATCCATACTAATATTGGTTAAACGTTGGGTAGCTATTGGCCTCAAGTTAGTATTTTAAATTTACGATAAATTGCCATTTGGTTTGGAGTTGGTTTTTGAGACAGGAAATGATTTTAAATCTGAAATTAGGTTTAAGAAATATTTTGTTTTAAAGGATTTAATTTCTATTTTACTCCAACTTTATTATCTGTCTTTTCTAAGTCATTTAAGAATGGTTTAAAGGATTTTTTTATATATAATATTGTTTTAAAGATTATTTCTTTATATTTAATATTGTTTTAAAGTTATTTATCAATATTTTAATATTTTGAAAAGCTAATTATTTAAATAATTAATATGGTTTGAAATTAATAGTAACGATTTACTAATAAAGTTTTGGAAATTAATTATTATTATTTGTAATAATGTTGAAGATTTATATATTATTATTCTATTAAACTGTTTTGACATTATTACTTATTATTTTTAAGATGTTTTGAAGTTAATAATAATTATTTATTTATAATGTTTATTTTTAATAATTAGTATTATATAATAGTGTTTTGAAGTAAATGATTTTTTTTATTTATAAATGTTTTCAAGTTTTATAAATAGAGTTTTATAAATGGACTTGAGTTTTATAAGAGGGGTTTTATAAATAGTCTTATGGATTTATAAAAGAGATTATAAATGATTTTTAGAAATTATAAAGGGAATTATAAATGATTTAAGGATTTTATAAATAGAAATCATTCTTTATAGACTTTAGGATCTTTTTAAATAATGCAACTTATATGTATAACGTGTGAGAATGTATATTACTAACTATATAAAGCATAAAACAATAATTAAATATAAATAAGATAAATAAATAAAAGCGATCACACTAGATATTTTATACTGGTTCGGACCTCCCGTCCTACGTCCAGTCCCAAAGCTCCCCTTCGGTATTTCCTTTAACCAATAACCCTCGCTTCGCCCGGAGAAATAGGCTAATACAAAAGTATATCTCTGACAATCTTGTGTTCCAATAACACGGATTTTGACTGATAGTACAAATCTTTCAATGATCTCTTTTGAGTATGTGAATGTGAATGTTTTAAGTTATAGGAAGTGGTTTAACCAAAATTATATTTTGGTTATGATAGATTGCGAGTATGTAACCAATTGTATGCACAAGAGAGTAATAAGAAATTAAGAGAGAATAGATTCAATTAATTCAATTTTTGTTAATCTCTAAATCTCAATCATGGTTGTATTTATATATTCAAAAAGATGGAGATGAAGAGTTGTTACTGTTAGATAAGATCTATTTATTTTAATGGTTGCAACCTTTCGACGAAGAGTTGATTTTTATTCATTTAAAGAAGTGTCTATTAAGAGTTTTGCAGTTTTTTCAAATGACAGACGTCTGTGAGGAAACTTCAGACATCTATGCCTTTAGGAAATAATTTTCCCGAGCATTGTCACAGACGTTTGTGGTATTTCCTCAAACGTCTGTGGCTGATAAATCCAGTTTTTCAATTTATGTTAGTGTATATGAAATCATGTGTGCATATATATACTCAAGGAGTCCTTACGATGTTTTATCTAAGACTCTTAATACACTAGAATACCCTTACTAATTATAGCATGGTCCATAGATCTTTGTTTGTCTTCGAGTCCCAATATCTTTGAGCATGATGTTCTCTTGTAGTATATACCTATAAGCTTGATAAAATGTATAATATATATGATTGTATAGTTGTTGTCATTGAAACATAGAATGGAGGTTCTAACAATTCTCGATGTATGTAAATATACTTAAACCATTGAGACAAGTATATGAGTACATTTTCTAAGTTATGAAAGCGTAGTGTTTTGGGAATATACTTATACCGTTGAGATAATTATATGAATATTTTTCAAGTATTGAAAATATAGTGGTTTGTGGAAATATATCTTTGTAAAGGTTTTTTTATACAAGTAAATTACAAAGTGAATTTAACTAATTAAAAAATTAATTTAAGAGGTTAGTGGTTGCTTATGTGCTTAACCAATATTGGTTTTCCCTATGGAATTAAATCCCTGACTTGGATGTGTGTTCGTGGATAGTTAAATAATCAACTATCAAATATAGACCCAAAACGTAACTTTGGAAATATTTAGGAGAAACGTGTGAGTTATATGGCACAGTCATCTCCGATGATGTTGTACTATGCGTATAAATCTCATTTCGTTCTCCTAGGATAAATGATAAGGAAATCCGTCCACCAATGGTTAGGAGGTGACCTCCGCTCTTATCTTTGATTATTTATTTCCTAAAGAACCGGGGTTGAGTTTACCAAAAACTATCAAATGTTGTTTCGAAGAGACCAGGGTTGGATATATTATCCGAAAACCACTTCGATCCAACTCAAGCGTTTCAAAGTGAAGACATCTTGAAGATGATGGAATTGAAGACGAAACTATTTGAAGTGCAAGGGTTATTGGCTACTAATCCTGAGGGTGATTTCAAAATGGATGTAGTAGAAGTAGTGCCTTCAGTTTGTTCATATCCTGAACAACTTGTATGGATGAATGTTAGCATTGCATTGTTGTTTGGAAGGCAATGTTAGCATTCCAAGTAGGAAGTGCTATATAAAAGGTAAAACGTAGTCTCAAGCCTCATCAACCAAGAATAACTAAAATAGGGAATATGCAGTAGGGCTAAGTAAGCCGCTCCCTTTAGGTTATGATCATCCCTATCTAGAGTCGATATTATCTCTCATTTGTATGCTTGGAACCCATTAACCAAGGGATGATCATATTCGGTACTATCCAGTAAGGGGTAGGCCGGTTCTGTGTTGGCAGGGGATCCCGGTGACACTACACCATACTGCCTATTTTGCCACACCCCAATGCGGAAAAATTGCCACGGTCATGAGCCGTGGTAATTTTACCATGGTTTTGAGCCGTGGTAAAATAAATTACAATGGTTTTGGCCGTGGCAATTTTGCCACAGCCGTAAACCGTTCCAATGTTTATCAAAAATTTTTCCACCCCTTACCGTATATACATCTCAATGAAGCTAACACCCTTCCCAGTAAATTAAACGCCCCCTTCCAAAATTAGCCCGCGTGCCCTCCCTAAAAAATTTCCATCTCGCGCCCTAATTCTCATCAATTTACACCCAAATCCCCATCGTGCCGACGTAATTTTCATTGTGATTGTGACAGAACACGCAAAAAGGGCCTGCAGCGGATTCTCCAGTGGAAGCGCCATCACCTGCAGTGGACGTTCCTGTGCCAGCACCAGAAGCGAAGTTGCCATCGCTGATGCCGGATTCGCCTCCGGCTCCACCATCTGGATCTCCTGATGGATCACCAGTGATGTCACCGGATTCTGATTCTGATAAAGTGGCTACTGATAAGTTGGGTGTGGCAGTGAGTTTGATGCCGGTGAGTGCTGTTTTGGTTGCGTTGATAAGTTGGGTTGCACTGTGAGTTTAGATTCTTATTTCCTGAAAATTTAATCTTATTTCTTGTTTGGATTATTATGCCCTGAAAATTGGAATGAACATTAATTTTACACATTGAGGTTAATCATTAATTAATATCTGTCGTTGAATTTTTCTCTCCCAACTATTTTTAGTATTTTGACATTGCGGTTGGCACAGAGCTGTCTCAAAATGATTCTTTAAATTTGCCCAATATTGTTAACCAACTTATGTCACATTTATCTTCTTCCTAATTTACATATCTCACAGAATATAGAACAACTTTGATTATAAGGAAAGTTTTTTTTACTGAATACATGACTAACTAAAAAAGGAAGAAGAAGATTCCGTGTTTATAAAAATTCACTCATGAAAAAGATTAGCCTTAATGGGTGTGATTTTGAAAATATGTAGACAAAAGAACATTGTTTAGAACAGACTTAAAAGTACTATGATTGGATATTTGATTCAAAATCATAGAGAAAATGAAATTCAGTTATGAGGAATAAGAATATTATCTACTATATAAATGTGAATACAACAATAAGGAAAATGAAATTAAACTCAACATATGATCGTCTTATTAATCCAGCAATAAGGCAGGTTTCTCTAATAGTAACATAGTAACTCATAAAACAATATAACATTAGTAGTTAGGGATTAACAGTAATCATAATATATAGAATACAGAAAATAATCTAAAACTTGTTTATAGAAACAAAATCCAAAATGACTAACACATGGGAATTGTATTGAAATATTAACAGTTTAAATATATCGATGAACATTATTATCTGAAAACTATTTTTGAAAAATAACATTATTATAATAGCTAAGAACTTTGAATTATGTTCGATTATGTATTAAGTGATTGTAATCGAAATTACATATCTTAAGAATTAATACCAAGTTGAATGAACTAAATATTGACTTTGATAGAAAGAGTGCATGTATAATATATCTACGTAGTCACTTGTGAAAATTTTGAATATCTTGTAGATCATCTTGGCCATATATGTAATTGTGTTTTACAAGTTGAACTTTTCCATTGCATGCAGGATGGAGCAATTGACAAGCAGATATTTCTCATGCAAATGGCTGTTTAAGCTTTCCTTGCATGTATATTTTGAGGTAACGTTGTTTGCAAACTTAATTATATTTCTAGTTATAGCTCAACAGAAATAATATATATATATCTAAAATCAAGAGTATTGAACATTAGTTCTATCTGATTCCCTGAAGAAACAACATATGGAGAAAAAGAAAAATGAAGAAAATTTGGACAGACAAAATATGAAAGCCAACTAAATGGAGTAAATGTTAGTTATCTGGTAAGAAAATATTTTTTTTTCTTCTTTTCTTCCTAGAGTGTTAAGTTTTAAAAGAACTAGTTTGTCAGGGGATTTATCACTAGCACTTCCTATATCACTTGTTCTGTACTTTATCCAAACAAAACATTTTTTATTTATCAACAGATTAATCATTTTGGACTTAAAAGGCTCTTAATAACAAGTTTTAGATTATGTTAGTCATTTGGATTATGTTTCTATAAACAAGTTTTAGATTATTTTCTGTATTCTATATATTATGATTACTGCTAATCCCTAACTATTAATTTTATATTGTTTTATGAGTTACTATGTTACTATTAGAGGAACCTGCCTTATTGCTGATTGTATGAACTATATGTTTGAAAACTATTAACACTGAATCACACTTCTCAGATCATGAATTATGCTAGAATCTAAACAAAATGCATGTCTTTTAAAATACTCATCTTTTACAACAATATGCCTGTCTTATTTTATCAAAGGTTTTTAATTTTGGGTATAAAGTGATACAACGGGGGAGAAAGAAATTATATCGTTCATCGAGGTTGAAAAATAAGACACACTGAATCAGTGCTAAATATTATTACACACAAAATGTGATGATAGATTTGTTGTGGAACATGATTTATTTTCTATACTTAGAGAATAATGTATTGACCAAGCAGGACAATTAGTATTATCCACTGTTTTTTCTCGATGGCGATAATTAGGTATAGAAGACTGGTAGATAGATGGATCATAGACAAGTAAAAGCAAGAAATGTTTGAAGGTCTAGAAGATGCACTAAATGAAGGAGAAAATGATGCAGGTATAATAAGGTCAGTAGTTCTTGATGATTGGAAAATTTGAATTGAATCTATTTTCATTTTGAAATTACATTTTAGATTGCTGCTCTAAAATGTATGTTACCGATGAACATCTGCTCATGATGGAGATGAAATCTTTTTATGTTAAAAAAAAGCATATTCCCATTTACATAGTATGATTGTAAAATATTGGTGGTATTTTTTGACTAGTCTAATGCTTGGATCCGACTTAACTTAGCCTGAGGAGTTGTACTGCATTTTGTGGCACTTCACCTATTAAAGTTATGCAATTTTATTTTGTTTGGGTATTTTTTACTCTAATTTAATAGGTAATAAACCCGTCATCTCAGTTACAGAGTTTATAATTTAATGGATATATATTTATCTCATGTGCTACACGTTCATAGTACAAAATGAAGCTTACTACCTAACTGTGTTTGCTGATTCACTGGTTGGCATTTGTTTTATTTGCTTTGCATTCATAGTTTAATCTGTTCATAGTACAAAATGTATCCCTTCCCTTTTTGTTAATGAATGAACCCATAATTCTCAAATTTGATTTGCTGGCTATCTAATTTTAGGCCCTTCTACTGAAATGAAATGATATAGAGGTATTAACAAATGAAATTGAATATACATTGCAGAGTTGTTTTGTTCAGCTGGACATGACTTCACATTAGATGGTCTAAGAATGCCGTAATTTTTTTTACCAATCTAAAAATTAGTAAGAGTAGTAAAGTCCAATTGAGTTTACCAAAAGTTTCATTCCTCTGGACACGTAAAAATAAAGAAATCCATCCTCTCTTTCTCCATTAATATTTTATCATTGTTTATTCCTCATCTCACTTCCCTTTTCTTTCTTTTTCTTTTTTTTAATATTTTGATTTTCCTAAAGGTATATCTGGTTTTCCCGATCCATCCTTCATGTATTCACTTAAAATTTGGTGAGTTTGGGGATGGGTTGCTTTCCTTGCTTTGAATCATCGAAATCTGATAAGAAAAAGAATGAAATTGATACCAAAATCAAACAAGGAGCAGATCTGAAGAAAGAAGCTTCCAATCAAAAGTTAACTAAGCTCCCTTCTGGTAATTTAATATCTTTGTTTGGTTTGAATTTGAAATCTGTGACTTTGAGGAAGTTCCGTCGTTGTTGGACTTAATTGTTACTGGGAAGGACTGGGATAGACTCATGTACTACGGGTGGATTATGTATTAAGTATTCTCATTGAAGAGAGGATATTGTGAAGTGAGATGAAAATTAGTTGACACTGTATGAAGTTTAAATGGTAAATTGCACAAAAGGGCATTTAGTGTTTGTATTATTTTCACATTTATTTTAAAATTATTAATCCACATCTCTAATTTAGCGCTTCAGTGAAAGCTAGCAGTGTTCTATGACAATGAGCCAAAATATAGGAAGAAAACATTGTTTCCTTATCGCAAATGCTGCCACTTGCTAATACTTGGTGTCTTGTGGAGACAATTTAGATATTTTTAATTGGGATACATATATTTATACAAAATAATTATAAGTTGTTGCTTGGCCTTCTACTACATCTTCTTAATGATCGTTATCAACACTGATATTTGCATGGATTCATAAGGTCATGATATATTATTGACACTTTCTAAGTAAGTAATGGTTGTAATTATCTTCTTAATTGGGTTTATTACAAACATAGTTTTTTTGTTTGTTTCTAAAATAACTCCAATTTCTGATAACGACCGGCTTAGGAAGAGCATTGTGTAAAAAAGAATGCTACATAATGGATGTTTAAAGTATAAACATTTTTGATTCATATGTTCATATGCTCTCTCTTTTTCCATATGCCTAACTTAATCATTTCTGTATGTACATAATAAATTGTTTCAGAATTTTATAGCTAATTTAATTAGGTTTATATAAGTCAAATTTATCCGGTGTAACTTATTTACTCCGAGGAGCTGGGCTAGTTTCCATTCTAAATTCTGAATTAATTGCATGTGCAAGAAAAATCGAAGTCGCGAAGTAATTCAGAGTCTAAGAATGAGGTAGTGGTTAATAAAGATGGGAGTGCAACCCATATTCCAGCAAAAACATTCAGTTTCCGTGAGCTTGCTGCTGTTACTCAAAACTTTAGGCTAAACTGGGTGAGTAACATAGAAATTAGAAGATAAAATATTGAAGAAAGTGATTAAGGTTGAGCAAGAAGAAGGGTGGAATTTCAGAGAGGAGTGAAAGAGTTAACAGACACAGAAGAAAAGA